>CM061554.1:169283652-174083652 GCA_030864225.1 Capsicum baccatum var. pendulum
ATGCCAAGGCACTAACCTTCTTTTTGGGACATCGTGTGACGGCCTGGTTGGTGGACCGTTAAAAAGTTGACGGACCGTCAAATGGGTCCGTCAGGCCGAGACAGAATATCCCATTCCTTGGCCTCGAGTGATGGATGGCTTGGTGGATCTTCACAACCTTTGATGGACCATAACTCTGACCGTCACTCCAAGGCAGAACGTTTCATATTTGGCACTTGAGTGGTAGACGACCTGGTGGGCCGTCAGCTCATCTGACGGACCATCAGATCGACCGTCACAGGCCCTGACCTGCAATTTTCAACTTTTTCAAAAGGGTATTTTAGTCATTTTCGCTCCTTATGGCCCTATATATATCTAAGTGGAGAAGAGGAGATCATTTTCTGTCTTTTCTCCTTTCCTCTTCCAAGAAACATCTAGAGATTAGGGTTTCTTCTAAAACCCAAAAATCCAATCTTCTTCTAAATAAATTCAATAATCCTCCATAGTGATTTAAAGTGATTCAAGAATTAAGTTTCCAAAGTCAAAGGCATCAAGAATCTTGGTCTCAAAGTGTAAGGAAGAAGTTCCAAACAAGTTTCTACACCTCTAAAATAAATCAAAATTCAAGGTATGTAGGGTTTGAACAAGAACACTCCTTTCGTTCTTGTGCCTAAAGATTTACTTTCTATTATTGATTTACATGATATTTCAAGTGGGTTTACACCCAAATTTCTCTATTAATGATTTATGAGATTTGAGTTGAATAAGTTTGATATTGATGATTATTTCACCATCATGTTTCTTAAATTGAGAATTTATTCCATGAGCCGTATATTATCATTATGTATTGATGATTTATAAGCAATTTAAGTCAAGTTCCATGAGTTAAATATTTTTATTATGAATTGATGATTTTTGAATGATTTGAGACAAGTGTCATGAGTTATGCCTTTCCATGAGAAATTCGACTATTGAATGTATATTGATATGTGAAATTGAGAGGCAAGAGTGAGTCTTATGATGTTTCCATGGAGTTTTTGATATTTGAAATGATTTGATAAACAAATGTACTTGATATTGAGAAAGCTTGTGTTGAGTTGAGTCGAGTTAGGAATCCACAAGATGTTTATGATTTTCAGATGAGATATATATTTATGTTTTGGTCTTTATAATAGAACCATGAGTTGATATTGATTGAGGTGGATTTCCTAACGCGTTCTGAGCTGAGTCTGGGAGGAGTATTTAGAACCGAGTGGAAAATTTGGTATTTCCTCAAAAATACGTGCCACTATAGGATTGATGTTGATAATTGTGGGCCAAAGGTCGAGTATGAGATTGTGAAGATGAGATTGAGGCTGTACTCCCTGGAAAGAGTACAACACCCTTATCAATGTGGGGTTCTCTCCTTAGGAGGGTAAAACATTGGACTTCATGCAGCTCACATGGTGTAGTCATGTTGGTTATAAGAAACTCTCACGTCCGTAATGATTTAAGTCTCTTGAGTTACCGAGTCACTCTAAGTCATGAGTCGAAGAGTTTGAGTTGAGATAAATTATTTACAAGATTTATGAAGCATGTATTACTAATGATGATTTATGAGAAAAATGTTTCAGATAATTCAAGCGAAGAGAATTATTATGGTCAGTATGCATGATTTTATTATACATTTATGATATTATTTAAATGTTGCATCCACCCCCGCATACTCAGTACATTCCCAACTACTGACTCCCATACTCTTTTGTATTCTATATTTCATCGTGATATAGGTCCAGGTGCTCAGTGTCAGTAGAGACATTGATCTTCGAGTACCTTCTTCTACATCTCTACAGTTGGTGAGTCCTCATGGTCCGAGGACCTGTATTTCTCATTTTGTCTTACTGATAGATGGTCGTTTATTTTCAGTTCAGTATGAGTCAGTTGGGGATCTGTCCCAATAGCTCCTCAGTCTTATGTACTAGAGGCTTTGTCAGATTAGTATGCCAGTATGTGCAGGAGCTCAGTATTTTGGTTGTACAGGACAATATCATTTTGTATCTAATCATGGTCATGACATGCTTATTCCTCTTTATCTTAGCATGATTTGTGTTACAGTGAGTTCTGAAAGTGATGACAGGCTTAGAGGGTTAGTTTGAGGCCACGTGTGACCTTAAGCACCGTGTGACGTCTCGGGATGGGTTCTTAGGTCGTTACAATATGTAAATCCTTGTTAGGTATTTCTCTTTAGTTTCTTTTTAATCTTCCATGTTGAATTGACATAATTCTTAAAAAAATATTTATTAAAAATTTATTTTACTGAATTAACATTATTAATTATACTTTGAAAGCTTAAATAAGGAAAAATTGTATTTCATATAATGAATAAGAAGAAAGTAAATTATATATTAGGTATAAAATGTAAGTAATAATAAAATTTATTTAATGGTATTAGTTATAATTAATTATTACAATTAAATTATCATATAATTAATTAATTTACTTAAATACAATAAATTTGAAACAATTTTATATAAACTTAAACCATACAATCCAATGAGAAATACAATCCATAGAATAAATCAATGAGTAGAATCTTTCTAGGAAAAGAAAGAGAAATAAAAATGGGAAACAAATGGCAGACTGAAGGCCCACTTGTGCCCGCTTTGGCTATGAATGTATTGCTAAAGGAATCATGTGTGATGGTGTTATGGTAAATTCTTACATGATATAGTCTATAATTAAATAAAAAAGAGTGAACTTTCTTTTTTAAATTTTGATGTGGTCCACGTAACAAAGCGCAAAAAGTCATCAAGTTAATCTTACAATTTCTTTTAGCAACCTTACTACCCTCAAATTTGAATTTAATACCAAAAAATTGGCATCTTGAAGTACGTTTTCTAATATAGAAACTATGGATAATATATAAAATCCCCTCTACTAATATGGACTTGGACAATCCACATGAGCTACCTTTTGAGATTGAGTTAGAACCAAGTGTCATATCCTTATATTGTATCAGATCCAGGTCCATCCTTGTTTTGGATCCCGATCCAATTAATAGTTGGGCCATGGGCGTGGGGTGGGGATAGGGTGGGGAGGTGTTAGTTGCGTAAACTAAAAAAATGACCCTATGTAACACCCTCAAAACTTCGAGCATTTTATTTTTGGCCTCTCTGTGTTCAAAACATCAATTTTTGACCTAAATTTTGTTTAGATATGTTAAAACAAAGTCCCAATAGTGTTTTGAAATTTTTGGAAGGGGTTTGGGGCTATTTTAGAGTTTCGAAGTAGTATGCTTCCGTGATATCCCTGTGTCACGGAGGATAATCTCTGTGATATGGTCCATGATATGGATGATAATCTTCGTGTTAGGGTTCGTGGAATAGAGGTTAGCCTCTATGATAAGGTCTGTTCCACACCCCTATGTAAAATCCGTGCAATTTTGTTTTAATTACTTGGAATGAGGGGTATTAGGATTTTTCACCTATGTATGACCCTTAGGACTTATATAGCCTATTTCTTCTAGTTTTAAGAGATGAACAATCCCCAATTCCACTCTAAAACACAAAACCCAAGAAAGGCTTAAGGGTTTGATCATATGTTTGTCTTTTGGGTTCAAAGTTTCAAATTGCTTCAAGATTCTTGTGTGTCTAAGATATGTACCTCTTTTCCAAAAAGCTTTTTTTTTGTTAAAAGCATGTATTTAAATTGTGATTTAATTACTGATTATGAATGTAGGTTGAGGGCTCTTGAACATATTTGATCGAATTGCTTTTCCCATGGCTTTTGTGCATTATTCATGATTTGAATTGATAGTTTTGAACTAATTAGGGTGCATAGGGATGGGTAATTGGTGTGGGGGAGGGGTCATAGATTCCCGCAAACTGATGATTTTTATATAGCAATTGGTATAACCTCAACCCAAACTTGTGAAACTTACTTTGAACATGAGAATATGCATTTTGCACTATATTCAAAACCTTGCATCACATAAAAGGTTAACAGAACATAAAGTTGGCTTAAAATTGAAAACTTTAGTCTTTTTGGCGGACTGGGTTACAGTCCCTTTGGCTAGATGATTTGGTTCCTACTTGAAACTTTGGATTCCTGTTGGCTGACTAGGTTAGAGTCCCATTGGCTAATGGTTTAGTTCCTACTTGAAACTTTAGAGTCCTATTGGCTGACTGGGTTAGAGTTCCTTTGGCGGAAGGTTGGATTTGGTTAAATAACATGCGCTTTCAAGCAATAGTCGGTATGATGATACCGCTTTATAATGCCTTAATGAATGACTTCTTGAATGGTTTGTGTGCTAAATACTTTAATTGGGCTTAAAGGGGATTGTGTAGCAAGGCCGCGAAGGTGGAGGTCCCGAAGGAATCAGTACTTGAAACCACATTTGCCGACACGGTTGTTTAAATGGAAGGGTGGTTTAAGTCCCCTATATCATATGATCGGGAGATTGGAGTACCCTGTATTACATGATCTGGGTGAATAAAACACCATTAGTATATAATTGGGAGGTTTAAGTCTCCCGTGCATATATGTGACGATTATTTTCTTATTCATATGGCTACACGTACTGGGGCCCGACCAGATGGTGAGAATAGAGGCCCATATAGCCCATCGGTACTGATGTGCTATAGAAATATAGCACTTTCTCTTTTTAAAATGAGGAAAATATACAAGTTTCTGAGGTTGTTTTGCTAGATATGATGTGTTTTGGGTATGTTTTGCTGGAAATCATGTTTTGGATGCTAAGTTTGGAAAAAAGATAAAAAAGGTATTTTTGGCTACTTATGTGAGAAATTATGGATGTTCAGGACAATTTTTGAATTATTCATGACTAAAGCATGTGCGGGAATTGAAGATGAGCTGAAAAATAACTTTCGACACTTGTTAAGTCAACATGTGGACCACATATATTACATGTGGCTGCATGTAGGCAAAGCATGGGTCAGAAGCCCCAAAAACCAAGAGCAGACCTGCAAAATTTTTGGGTCTGAGCATATGTGGTCACCACATATGCCCAACCTCAGGTCGCATATGCCATATGCGCCCAAGTCGAGGCCGCATGTGGAGACCACATATAGCCACCGACCCTCTTTTATCTTTTTTTATTCGAGCTTTGGTTTTAGGGTTTCCTTGTACTTTAAATACCCTTATGTGTTATTTAGTAGAAGTTACACACTCATGATACTTACAAATATATTTTGATTCCAAAGTTTGATTTTAGTCTTGGAATTCTCTGTTGGCCTCCCAAGTTTATGTTTTAATAATGACAAACCCACAAGTGTATCTCTGCAGCTGGTAATAATGGAAAGATAAAGAAAGTTGACTTCAGACATAGAAGGACATCAAGAATGGAAAAACATCTACCATATCCAAGTAACGTCCAAGTAAAATCAATCATGAGAAGACAACTAGAAGGGGCATCATAGTCCTAAATATCATAGAAAATCATGACACATTATCTCGCCAATGATATGGAAGACCTCAGCATGGCAAGCAAATTAATCAAGAATCATGAAAATAGAAGAATGATCAACCCTCCACAAACATGGTTGTAATCCCCACATTAATGGTAGAACAAATCAATCAAGAATAAAAGATCACAAGTACATTGGAAAGCCATCAAAATAAAAAAGGAAATATAAATCATGGACATATCTAATATGGACATGATTCAACAGCCGTATATGGACATTATACACAGCTACATTTCTCAATAAAGGAATCAATTCATATCCTTTATTGAGAAGATATCCCTTGGGTTTCCTGATGAAGGGTAGCTGTCGAAGACTACAAAAGGAGAAGACCAAAGATAGACACTCTTTATGAAACTTCAACGAGAAAATTCAAAGTGTCTTATTCTTAGTCTTACAAAGCTCTGTAACGTTAGTTTACAATTGTTATATAAAGAGTAGGATTGAGTCATCTTTGTAACATCAACTGAAGCTATGTCACAAGATTTGAAGTGTAAAATAAGTCTTCAAAACTTATTTCCTATCATTGTACTCAAACCAAACCTTCAACGAAGGAAACCTGAAACCCAAGGGGACTAGATGTAAGCACTGGATTGGTGTGCCGAACTAGGATAAATCTTTGTGTTGTTTACATTATGATTTATTATTTACGTTCTTAATTGTTTAAGTTTGATTTCTTTGTGAAGTGTGTTGATCTGCAGGCGAGTGTCGACTATAAGGAGTCGATTCACCCCCTCTTGAATATCAATTGGTATCATAAAAGGTCTCATTGATAGCATTACCTAACCGCAGGTCAACAAAGATCAAATAGCCAATTACCAAATTCCTAGTGCTCTTATACAGGATGGTCACTCCTCCACAAGACCACCGTACTTCAATGGACAACACTATTTATACTGGAAAAAAAGATTCACCATCTTTGTCAAATCAAATGACTACCAAGCCTAGGTTGTCATAAAGAAGGGTCCTAAACCAATTCCAGGGCTCAAGGAAAAATAAAAGGATAAGGATAAAGAATCTAGTAGTACTGATATGTAATATTTTGAAAATTTTTATATTACCAAAGTAAAATAAGAGGAAATCCAAACTAATGTATTTTCTAGAAGTTTACTTTTGTGTGCAGTTAGTGAAGAATAGTACGATAAGATCTCAATGTGTGAGACAACAAAAGAAATATGGGACAAACTGGAGGCAACCTATGAAAGAACCACCGAAGTCAAGAAGTCAAATATTGATGCTCTTGTGAATGAATATGAGTTATCCAAAATAGAGGAAAATAAGGATATTGAAATAATGTTCTCCAGATTCAGCAAAATCGTGTGTGAACTGAAGTCACTGGGGATGATCTATCCTCATAGCCTGCAAGTCCAGAAGCTGGTCCGAAGTAGGGAAAATTGCTGCTTTGATGCATGACTGATAAGATGAATTTGTGCATATCTGATGTAGGGAAAATTGACTCATGAATTCATGACTGAATGTCCTGATGAACTGAATTTCTCACAACGAGAGTGCATGAATGGTAACATGAGAACATAACTGAGATTGAAACGTGATGCATGAACTGTATTTTGTGAACTAAACCGAGTCTTGAATACATGGTGTACTACTGAGGTTAGAGCTTGAGGGTCAACTTATGATTACCCCTCACTCCAAACTAAATTCATTACAAAAAATAAAGTAGGATATTTAAGTCATGAAAGTTTGGGGGATTATAGCGTATCTCCCCCTTGGGACACTAGGCCCCTCTAGGAATACTGACTTGGCTGAGCTACTGAGGGAAATTAAGGTGATGCACAAGGCACCTATAAACTAAATCATGATTGATTATCTGAGATTTGAAACTTAAGGCCTAATACATGATCTAAGATGAAGAAATTAAACTTCATGCACTGCAACTGAGACAGCTGAAAGATTTATGAGGTGCTGAGGACTACTAAATGAATATACTAACTTATCGTTTAACTGAATAACTGATAGCTAAATACTGGGCATGTGATACTTGTCTGTACTTAGTCTGAATAACTGGGATAAGCCTATAAATTATTATGCATAGGGGGTAATGATTAACTGGATAACAGAGGTGACTGAGCATGAATGAGCAAAACTATATCACTTTAAGAATGCAAGGCTAGGTGTATAACACGATTTGGAAACACCTTGTAGACTGAGGTACTAAAATACTACTGACTAAGTAACTGATAGCTATAGCGTGGGTCAAGCAAGTCTAAAACTGAACTGAGTTTCTGATTTGATTACTAAAATAAATTTGGCATTTTAACTAAAAATGTAATTGGGACTCATACTCGAGCTAGATGCTGGATTCAGATAACTGAATACTGATAACTGTGGTTTAGACTGATACTGAAATGCTTAATGCTGAGTCCAAACAATGATTTTTGAGTACTGAATACTGAAACTAGATACTGGGTCTTGATAATTGAGTACTGATGGCTGAAGGTTAGGCTGATACTGAAATTCTTGATTTTGAGTGTGAACACTAATTACTAAAATTATAATTGAGTTATGATAGTTGAACAATGAAGGCTAACATATGTTAAGGCTTTGAATGTACACTCATACTCTGAAATTTCCCAATTTCTAAATACTATCATGAGTGATGCATGAACTGTATTTTTTGAACTGAACTGAGTCTTGAATACATGGTGTACTACTGAGGTTGGAGCTTGAGGGTCAACTTATGATTACCCCTCACTCCAAACTAAATTCAATACAAAAAAGAAAGTTGGATATTTAAGTCATGAAAGTTTGGGGGATTATAGCGTATCCCACCCTTGGGACACTAGGCCCCTCCAGGAATACTGGCTTGGCTGAGCTACTGAGGGAAATTAAGGCGATGCGCAAGGCACCAAGAAACTAAATCATGACTGATTATCTGAGATATGAAACTTAAGGCCTAATATATGATCTAAGATGAAGAAACTAAAATTCATGCACTGCAACTGAGACAACTGAAAGATTTATGAGGTGCTGAGAGCTACTACATGAATATACTAACTTATCTGTTTAACTGAATAACTGATAAATGAATACTGGTAATGTGAGACTTGTTTGTACTTATTCCGAATAATTGGGATAAGCCTGTAAAATATTATGCATAGGGGGAAATAATTAATTGGATAACAGAGGTGACTGAGCATGAATGAGCAAAACTGTATCACTTTAAGAATGCAAGGCTAGGTGTATAACATGATTTAGTAACACCTTGTTGACTGAGGTACTAAAATACTACTGACTGAGTAACTGATAGCTGTATTATGGGTCAAGCAAGTCTAAAACGGAACTGAGTTTATGATTTGATTACTAAATTGAAGGTGGCATTTTAACTAAAAATGTAATTGGGACTCAAAGTCGAGCTAGATTCTGGATTCAGATAACTGAATACTGATAATTGTTGTTTAGACTGATACTGAAATACTTAATGCTAAGACTAAACAATGATTTTTAAGTACTGAATACTGAAACTAGATACTGGGTCTTGATAACTGATTACTGATGGCTGAAGGTTAGGCTGATACTAAAAATTCTTGATTTTGAGTCTGAACACTGATTACTAAAATTATAACTGAGTTATGATAGTTGCACAATGAAGGCTGACATAAGTCAAGGCTTTGAATGTACACTCATACTCTGAAATTTCCCAATTTCTAAATACTACCTCTTGCTAGCCATTTACTTACACACATATCATGATATTCAAGCCTATCTTAATCACTACACCATCACGTAATATAAGCATGCAATAATATTTTCTTAACACGTAATATTTACTTGCTCCTATACGAGAAACTATTCACCACTACACTATTTCAATAAAAAAAAGATGACTAAAGGATTAAATCAGGAGGACTTAAAACATGAATGGATACTGACTGAACTTGACACTTGAACTAAAGCTTGAGGAATAGAATGTCAACAACATGGATTTACTAAAAAGGTCTGAACTGAGCATATACATGACATATTTTAAATTTATCTTATCTGTAGGGTCATAGCATGAGTCATGGAAACTGAATATACTGTAAGGCATGACAGTGCACATGAGTCATGAGCTGCATGACCAGAGTCTGAAATTTCTGAATTCGTAGGACATGATTCATAACACTGAGGGAGCTGATACTCCTTATAATAGAAATTGGAATCGCACATGATTCTATGGAAAGCGTGCGAATATAAGCTGTGTTCATGGAACTGAGATGTGAAGAATGCATAGGTATTGGGCTGACTTAAGTACAAAACCTTACATTGAGATAAGTATGAGTCAGGAATTGTCTTCCCTTACTATTTTTCTATACATACTGTCACTACTACAGGAACCTGAGAGCCTGACTTGGTTGCTTGATCTATAATCTCCCCCTTAGCTTTAAGCCATCAACTTAAATTTGTGAGCACTTACTAAACTCTGAACTGAACTGCAATCTTAATCACATACTCACACTCTGTTAAACGTATGCTTTCCTTACTAAGCCCATTAGCTACTTCTGTTGATTCTTATACTACTAATATTATATACACACCTTCATACTTAACTCAAATCAATAAACTTCAAGCCTACTGATTTACTCTGGTACACCTATCTTTATGAATACATAATTTGATCAAACTGGATAATACTATCCTAACTCTACCACTGTTAACTCCTAAGTTCATGTTTAAAAATTCTAGGTCTATGCTGTCATAGGATTTTGAGAAAGGATCTGAGGGAATATTTTGAGTGTTAGACAAATCCTATAACTGACTGTAGGGACTATATAAAAAAGCCCTATCTCTAGGACTTGAGCTTCACTATTTCTGTTACCTTGAAAGTAAGGTGGATTTAACATGCATGGAGCATGATGAGAATCTATATGAGTTTTCTTAGAAAACTTTTCTATAGCACGATCTGAGGCATGAAAGAAGGGAAAATATTTCTAAAACATCTCACAGCCTTCTGCACATAAGTGTGGTGCACAACACACGTATGTACAAGACTTTACTAGATGCGGCTTTTCAGACTTCCTAGGATACTGTTGAACCTTAGGCTCTGATACCAAGTTTGTAATACCCTAATTTTCTAAACTGGAATGATACATGGTGGTCATGACCTGAAGGACCACAAGCTAACCCATGACTAATGAAAAATTTAGAAATATGAACTGAAAGGCCATAAGGTTTAATACTAACACATAGCTGAAGATATGGTATAACAATACCAAAAAAAATTTGAAATAACTGTCTGAACATACTATAGTTGAAAGCCTCTAAGCTATCTGAATAAGAAGTTGATGGGAAATGTCCCCAACTAACTCCAACTACTGAAATAAACTGAAAATTGAAAAAGTAATGAAGTCATCATGTCCTCAAAAGATGAGGACTCACTTATAACTTTGACTGCTGAGACTGGAATCTACTACTAATGCTCTGGAGTTCGTGCTTCTAAACTTATGGTATAAGACACCATAGCATAAATGTGTTAGTACTTTAAGTGTACTGGTATGCAAGTGAGGTAGGCTAAATACATGGGGTTTATATGCATGAACAATAATAACTTACTGACTAACATAAACGTGAGAATACATATATGGCTACATAACTATAATTGAGACCATGATAGGACTGAATACTGAGTTTTTCCTATTGAGGTTACTAATAACATGGATTTACTGATATCTGAGTACATGAATACTAGGATACTAAATAACTGAGTTTACTAATCCTGATATCTGAGTCACTAATAAGTGAGGAACTGATACTGTATTACTGAATAATGAAGGACTAAAACTATATTACTGATATATCAATAATTATTTTTGAAAGTTTAGATTAGGAAAAAATGATCTGGTTGACTGTATTTGACAGTCTTGAAGTTGAAGACTGATTACATGAGTTCTGATAGCTGATACATTTGATAACATGAGTTATGAGAATTGATATATCTGATAACATGAGTGACTGTATCTGACATTCCTGAATCTGATGGAACTAGTTGAGTTCCATACTGAATCTGAGTTTACTGTATCTGACAGTCTTGAAATATGAAGAACTATCTGAGTTCTCTTACTGGGACTGATACTGAAACTAAGATTGTGGGAAGTAGTTATCTAATTGACACACCACATATATTCTATTATAGCTGAGCTGGGGTCCAATCTATTCCCTAACTAGAAGGGTGTCAATACCACGCCACCGGTAAGGACAAGTTGTGAGTGACCCTTATCTGGTAGGTACTCAAAAATGAGAACGGTGGGAACCCTAAACTGACAGGTTAAGCCACCTCATCGACCCTAATATGATAGGTTAAGATGTCTCAACCTATGGTGGTTACGTAGTTATGGAACCTAAGGATGACTACTAAGAATCACACCCTAAACTGGCAGGTGAGTTCCCATCATTGGGTTCACTCGGTGCTAAATCCTATACCTAACTGAATAGATATTGAACATGACGTAACTAAACGGAACATGGAATGAGTTTACTAAATTTTGTTGACTGATGGTCTGATGCCCTGGAAAAAATTTTCCGTTAAGATCTCGGATGAAAATATGTTGAATTCTATTCTTTATCATGATTAATAATTTTTTTGTGTGGAATTTATGGATATGTAATCTTTCATCGTGTAGAGCATCAAATAAGATTTCCAATGATATATGGATCATCCAAAATGGATGCTCAAGCGATGAGTTATGATCATTCTGATCTAACCATGAATAGTGGTGAACAATAAATATGCAGGAAAAAAATACTGAGGCCAGACAAATTTTAGGGTCAAATTCAAACGATCATAACTCCTTGTACATAATGTTCTAGGTGAGCTACTATATATCAATAGAAATCTCTAACATTCCTCTTTCCAATGAAATTAGTTTCATCCAATTTGTCCATTGGAGCAAAATGTTATGGTCGATCTACTTCAGCCTATCAAAATAGTCCACCAATTGACAAATTTGACATTATTTGATTTTTAAGGGTATTTTGGTCAGTCCCACTCCAATCCATCCGGGTAAACCATGGATTTAAGTCTATTAAGAGCATTCAATAGCTCATTTTTCTCCAAAATTTCCTAAGGCTCAAACCCCAATCCTACTACTCCAAATTTCGTCCTTCTATGTCTCTTGATTGAATAATAGAAATTTCAAATTGATTTGGGATTCGAGTTGATCATGTTAAGGGCTTCGAGAAGCACCCTTTATTTTCATGAATAAAGTTCCAGAGTCGGAAGTTCATATTCATCTTCTATTTTTAGGTATGTGGGGCTTTAAACAAGATTATCCTTTTGATGTTGTGCCCGATATTTTTGTTGAATTACATTGACATGAGATTTTACATGTTTTACCATGAATTTAAAATATGGTTTTATATCTTATATTATTGTCCATGAGATATGGGATTCTATTATCCGATATGTGTATGATGTTGAGATGGAATTATGTCCAAAAAGTATTTGATTATGAGGGTATGATGATTTAATTTGTTAAGCCTTGATTTTTACTATCATTTTACTATCTCCTTATTATGATTTTATAAATGATATTGGAAATTCTATATCCCTACTATGGGTTGATGTCTCAAGCACCTTTAAATGAGAGTTGGATGACAAATTGAGAAATATTGATATTGAAGTTACAATAAGTCTTGGTATTTTCTGGATGATTTTGATGAGTTAAATTGTTGAAAATATTATGTATTGAGTCTTCATATCCTTGTCCAAATGTCAAGTCGGTAATGGTTCAACGCATTGATACCTTGTTGATGTTGAGGAAGATTAAAATTTTTTGAGCTAAAATGTGTTGAGTTAGGAATGCACAAATTGATATGATTTGATAAATGAGAAAGAGATTTGATTTGGTCTTTATGATAGACCCTTGTGATGTTGTGGTGGATTTCCTAATGTGTTCTGAACTTGTTGGGGCGTAGTACTTAGCACCGAGAGGGAAATTTGGTATTTCCCCAAACCAATGTCCACCGTAGGGTTGTTTGATGATGATATTATTGGCCAGAGAGCCTGATTGGGATTATTGCAGTTTTAAGGTCGTACTTCCTAGCAAAGAGTATGACGCTCCCGCTAACAGGGGTTTCAAACGTTGGTATTCCACGTAGCTCACGTGGGGTTGTCGATTATAGGAAACTCCCCTGTCCATAAGAGTTATGTTCATTGAAATACCGAGTCACTCCGAGTTTTAATGTGGTAAGTCAAGTTGCCTATGATGATCTATAATTATTTTATGAGATTTTTCTCCTACATTTCCTATCTAAGATGTTATGAATTGCATGATTTAATGTCACTCATTATGGTTCGTATGTACATTTTTACGAAATTTATGATATTATTTATATTTTGCATGTGCCCCTATATACTCAGTATGTATCTTGTGCTTACCCACATATTTCTCTATGGGCTACATTCTTACCATGATGTAGGTTCAGGTACTCATCCATAGCCGCGATAGTGATATCTGAGTGCCGCATCTACGTTCCTTCAGTGGTGAGTCCTTATGGTTCAAGGACCAAGTTGCTAGTTTTGGTGCTTTTGTTTTGTGATCCCTTTGGTCTGTTGAGTCAGTTGGGGGTTTGTCTCAATGGCTCATTGATTTTGATGTATAGAGGCTATGTCAGACTAGAGTATTATTGGGTTGGTTTGTGTATAGACATTCCATATATGTACATTCTAACGATATTTTGTGCCATGTGCGATGTGATATGATATGTACTTATATATATATCCTTAGCGTAGCATGTATATTGTTTTGTTGGAACCCAAGGGTAGTGTTTTGGCTTAAAGGGCTAGCTTGAGGATACGTGTATCCTTTGGCACCATATGGCATCTCGAGATGATATTTTGGGGCATTACAAACTTTGTATCAGAGCCTAAGGTTGTGAAGAGTCCTAGGGAGTCTGACAAGTCGCGTTACGTAGAGTCTTGAGCATCGGTGTGTAGCGCGCCACACCTATGATCAATAGTCTGCGGGGAGATCTTGGGAAAGTCTTTTCTTTTTTTCTACAAGAGCCTATCATGCTTACAACTATTCCCTTCTGCTGTTAATTCGTGCATTCTTATGACAGAAAATGCCTACATATCGAGCTCGTGGAAACAATAACCAACCTCAACCCGTTGATCCATTACATGAGATGGTATCCTATGTTGAATTTTGGGCAGCTTTTCAGATGCTAGCCCAGGTAGTTTCCGCCAATACTCAGGCCAATGCTCCACCTCCGCAGGAAAATAATTCGGCAGCAACACAAATTCTTGACTTTATGCAGAAAAATCCACTAAATTTTCATGGGTTGAGAGCAGGTGAGGACCCGCAGTTGTATGTCGATGAAATGAATAAAATTACATAGATTATGCATATGACCGAGGAAAAAAGTGTGGAGCTGGCTTCTTATCAGTTGAAGGATGTTGCTTATGACTGGGTGCAGATGTGGAATAAGGGTAGAGAGGAAGATACCACTTCGGTGACTTGGCAATTTTTCAAGATGCTTTCTTGGATAGATTCTTTCCTCTTGAGTTTCAGGAAGCTAAGATAGAGAAGTTTATGAATTTGAGACAAGTCTCCATATCGGTTAAGGAGTATTGTCTTAAGTTTAATCAGCTATCGAAGTATGCTCCCAATAGGATGGCTGACTCGGGGACTAGTATAAGCAAGTTTCTAACTGGGGCGTCGAGTTATATAGTGAAAGAATACAGATCTGCTATGATCAAAAGGGAGATTGACCTTCTAGGTTAATAATTCACGCCCAACAGATTGAGTTAGACAAGATAAAGGAAAGAGAAAGAGTAAAAAGGATTAAGAGAGTCAGATCGAAGCAACAGGGGTCTGGTCAAAATAAATTTTCCAGAGGGTGTCGCCCTCAATTTTAGAGACGTCCATTAATACCTGCACCTTCCTCAGCTTGCTTTTATATATCAGGGCAGGCAGAAGCTCAGGAATAGGTCGGTACCTTCTAGGCCTCAGGACAGTGTAAGCAACTGGCCTCATCCTCCTTCGTGTGCTAAGTGTGGTAAATACCATTTTGGGGAGTGTTATATAAGGCAGCGGGGCTGTTTTGGTTGTGGCAAGTTGGTCCACATACTTAGAGACTGCCCGTATACCAGACAACGGAGTCATGATGCCTGTCCCCAAAGACAGGCTACCATTGCCCCGCCTCCCGCAGACCATCCAATTCCTCTTCAGGGTGCTTCATATAGTACTACTGGCGGTCAATGCCAGAATCATTTCTATGCTATACCACCTCATCAGGAGAAGGAGAACTCTCCCGATGTTGTCACTGGTATGCTCCATGTTTTCTATTTTGATGTCTATGTGTTGATGGACCCTAGTTCGAGTTTTTCTTATATGACACGTCTGGTTGCTGTAAATTTTGAAATGGATCCTGAACTAATTTTAGAGCCTATTTTGGTTTCTACTCCGGTAGGAGAGTCTGTCATTGCTATGCGGGTGTATAAGAAATGTCCCATTACTGTCTTTCATTGGGTTATGTGTGCCGATTTGATTGAGCTAGATATGGTTGACTTTGATATCATTCTGGGTATGGATTGGCTTCACTCATGCTATGCGTCTATTAATTATTGTGCCTGTGTGGTCAAGTTTTAGTTTCCTGATGAACCTATCCTTGAATGATCTGGGAGTTTTGTGATTCCTACGGTCGTTTCATATCCTATCTCAAAGTTAGGAAGTTGATTTCCAAGGGTTGCATCCACCATTTGGTTCGGGTTAAAGACACTAAGTCTGAAACCCCAATAATTCAGTCAATTAATGTTGTTAATGAGTTTCTTGATATCTTTCCGGATGATCTCCCTGGAATACCTCTTGATAGAGAGATAGAGTTTGGGATTGACCTTCTTCCCGATACTCAGCCTTTTTCTATTCCTCTGTATCCCATGGCTCCCACAGAACTTAAAGTGTTGAACGAGCAATTGAAAGATCTTTTTGACAAAAGCTTTATTAGACCTAGTGTGTCCCCGTAGGGTGCACCTGTCCTATTTGTGCGTAAGAAAGATGGTTCTTTGTGGATGTGTATTGATTACCGGAGCTTAATAGGGTTACTATCAAGAATAAATATCCGCTTTCTCGAATTAATGATTTATTTGATCTATTGCAAGGTGCAAGCTACTTTTCGAAGATAGACCTCAGATCCGGTTATTACCAACTTAAGATTAAGGAATGTGATATCCCCAAGACAGCCTTCCAAACCAGTTACGATTATTTTGAATTTCTAGTGATGTCTTTCGGGTTAACTAATGCTCCAGCGGCTTTCATGGATCTTATGAAACATGTATTCCAACCATATCTGGATTTATTTGTAATAGTGTTCCTTGATGATATTCTTATTTACTCCCAAAGTGAGGGTGATCATGCAGATCATCTCTGAATCTTGTTGGAAACTCTTTGAACTTATCGATTGTTTGCTAAGTTCAGTAAGTGCGAGTTCTGGCTGAACTCTGTAGCCTTCTTGGGTCATGTTGTTTCTTTCGAAGGTATTAGAGTTGATCCTCAAAAGATAGACGCTATAAAGAGTTGCCCTAGACCTATTTCTCCTTCTGATATCCAAAGTTTCTTGGGTCTAGCTGGTTATTATCATCGTTTTATTGAAGGGTTTTCATCTATTGCATCTCTTATGACCCATTTGACCCAAAAGACTGTAAAGTTCCTGTGGTGTGTTGCGATACTTCTAGAGTCGGTTTAGGTTTTTATTGATGCAAAAAGGCAAGGTTATAGCTTATGCTTCCAGGCAGCTAAAGCCTCACGAGAAGAATTATCCTACCCATGACCTTGAATTAGCTACCGTGGTTTTTCTTTGAAAATCTGGAGACATTATTTGTATGGTGTCCATGTCGACGTCATCACGGACCATAAGAGCTTGCAATATGTATTCACCCAAAAGGATTTGAATCTTAGGCAGAGATGATGGTTAGAACTATTGATAGATTATGATATGAGCGTGTTATATCATCCAGGCAAGGCAAATATAGTAGCAAATGCCCTTATTCGGAAGTCCATGGGTAGCGTAGCACATATGGAGATTGGTAAGAAGGAGTTGGCCTGTGAGGTACATCGTTTGGCTAGATTGGGGGTTAGGTTGTTTGGTGATGCTGAGGGTAGTATAAGAGTGCAAAGTGGTTCCGAATCCTCTTTAGTTTTGGAAGTAAAGGAGAAGCAAGATAGGGATCCTACCTTGGTCAGGTTACAAGAGTTAGTTAAAGACCAAAAGGTGGAGGTTTTCTCCCAAGGGAGAGATGGCATTTTGAGACTCCGAGAAAGATTATGTATTCCTGATGTTGATAACTTGAAGCAGAGGATTATGGTAAAAGCGCATGGTACGCGATACTCTATCCATCCTGGTGCTACCAAGATGTACCATGATTTGCAGGAAATCTATTAGTGGAATGGTATGAAGATAAACATAGCAGAATTTGTGGTTAGAACTTGGAAGTGGGAAGAAGTGAATATGGACTTCATAGTTGGTTTGCCTCCTTCTCATTTCTTGCCTGTGGATTCATCGTATACAGCTGAAGATTATGCTAGAATATATATTCGGGAACTCGTCAGACTTCATGGAATCCCTTTGGCTATTATTTCTGACAGAGGTATTCAGTTTACCTCTCAGTTTTGGAAATCTTTCCAGAAGGGTCTCGGTACCCAAATTCATTTAAGTTCTGCTTTCCATCCGCAAACAGATGGACAGGCCGAGCGGACCATTCAGACTTTAGAAGATATGTTGAGGGCTTGTGTGCTTGATTTAAAGGTAGTTGGGATGAGCACTTGGGATTAATCAAGTTTGCTTACAATAACAGTTTTCATGCTACTATTGGAATGGCCCCATTTGAAGCTTTGAATGGTAGAAGGTGTAGATCACCCCATTGGTTGGTTTGAAGTTGGTAAGGCTGCCGCGACTGGACCGGATGTAGTGTTCGAGGCCATGGAGAAGGTTAAGTTAATTTGGGAAAGGTTGAAAAACGCCCAAAGTTATCAAAAATCATACGCAGATGTAAGGATGAAAGACCTTGAATTTGATGTTAGTGATTTAGTGTACTTGAAAGTTTTACCCATGAAAGAGGTGAAGAGATTTTGAAAGAAAGGGAAACTAAGTCCCCGTTACATTGTTCCCTATAAGATTGTGGATCGCATTGGGAAGGTAGATTATAAGGTTGAATTGCCCGCGGAGTTATCTTATGTCTATTCGATTTTCCATGTTTCTATGCTTAAGAAGTCTATTGGTGATTCTGTTGTGATTGATCCTTCCGAAAGCTCGAGTATTCAAGATAGTCTTTCATATGAAGAGATTCCGGCTGAGGTTTTTGACTTTCAAGTTCGTAGGCTAAGAAAAAAGGAAGTTCCTTTGGTTAAAGTTCTTTGGCGAAATCAATCCGTGGAGAGTGCTACTTGGGAAGCCGAAACGGATATGCGCGCCAAATATCTCCACCTCTTTCCTGCGAATCCTGAGCAAGTCAAAGGTATCATTCTCTTTTGATTTAATCGTTATTGCTATGTTTATCTTGGCTTGTGTGTTTTCTACGATATCAAAAAAAATTTAGAATGGTGTATATGCTTGGGAAAGATGATTTTTCTCTATATACTCATTTTCATAGTATTCTTGACCTACCTATCAACATTCAAGGAGGAATGTTTCCAAGGGGGAGATGTGTGATGCCCCAGAAATTTTTTTTCGTTAAGATCTCGGATAAAAATGTGTTGAATTTTGTTCTTTATTGTAATTAATAATTTTTCTATGTGAAATTTCTGGATATGCGACCCTTCATCGCGTAGATTATTGAATAATATTTGCAATGATATGTGGATCATCCAAAACGGATGCTTGAGCGATAAGTTATGATCATTCCGATCTAACTGTGAATAGTGGTGAACAGTAAATATGCAGGAAAACAATACTAAGGCCAGGCGCATTTTAGGGTTAACTTCAAATGATCATAAGTCCTTGTACATAATGATCTGGGTGAGCTAGTATATATTAATAGAAATCTCTGAAAGTCCTCTTTCCAATGAAATTGATTTCATCCAATTTGGTCATCGGACCAAAAAGTTATGGTCGATCTACTTCATCCTATCAAAACAGTCCACCAAAGGACATATTTGACATTATTTGATTTTTAAGGGTATTTTGGTCATTCTCACTCCAATCCGTCAGGGTAAACCATAGATTTAATTCCATTAAGAGCATTCAATAGCTCATTTTTCTCCAAAATTTCCTAAGGCTCAAACCCCAATTCTACTACTACAAATTTCATTCTTTTATGTCTCTTTATTGAATCGTAGAAATTTCAAATTGATTTGGGATTTGGGTTGATCATGTTAAGGGTTTCGAGAAGCACCCTTTTATTTTTGTGAATAAAGTTCCGGATTTGGAAGTTCATATTCATCTTCCATTTTTAGGTATGTGGGGCTTTGAACAAGATTATCCTTTCGATCTTATGCCCGATATTTTTGTTGAATTACATTGACATGAGATTTTATATGTTTTACCATGAATTGCAAATAAGGTTTTATATCTTATATTCTTGTCCATGAGCTATGGGATTATGTCAACCGATATGTGTATGATGTTGAGATGGAATTATGTCTAGAAAGTATTTGATGATGAGAGTATGATGATTTAATTTGTTAAGCCTTTATCTATACTATCATTCCACTATTTCCTTATTATGAATTTATAATTGATATTAGAAATTCTATATCCCTACTATGGGTTGATGTCTCAAGTACCTTTAAATGAGAGTTGGATGACAAATTGAGAAATGTTGATATTGAAGTTGCAACGAGTCTTGGTATTTTCCAGATGGTTTTGATGAGTTAAATTATTAAAAATATTATGTATTGAGTCTTCTTATCCTTGTCCAAATGTCGAGTCGGTTATGGTTCAACGCATTGATAACTTGTTGATGTTGAGAAAGATTAAAATGTTTTGAGCTAAAATGTGTTGAGTTAGGAATCTACAAATTGATAAATAAGAAAGAGATTTGATTTGGTCTTTATGATAGACCCTTGTGATGTTGTGGTGGATTTCTTAACGCGTTCTGAGCTTGTCGGGGAGTAGTACTTAGCACCGAGAGGGAAATTTGGTATTTCCCCAAAACTATGTGCCACGGTAGGGTTGTTTGATGATGATATTATTGGCTAGAGAGCCTGATTGTGATTATTGAAGTTTTAAGGTCGTACTCCCTGGCAAAGGGTATGATGCTCCCGCCAATGGGGGTTTCAAATGTTGGTATTTCACGTAGCTCACGTGGGGTTGTCGGTTATAGGAATCTCCCCTATCCATAAGAGTTATGTTTATTGAAATACCGAGTCACTCCGAGTTTTCATGTGGTAAGTCAAGTTGCCTATGATGATCTATAATGATTTTATGAGGTTTTTCACCTAACTTTGCTATCTAAGATGTTATGAGTTGCATGATTCAATGTCACTCAATGTAGGTGTGTCATTATGGTCTGTATGTATGTTTTTATGAAATTTATGATGTTATTTATATTTTGCATGTGCTCCCACATACGCAGTACGTATTTTGTGCTGACCCACATATTTCTCTATGGGCTACATTCTTACCATGATGTAGGTTAAGGTACTCATCCGCAGTCGCGATAGTGATATCCGAGTGCCGCATCTACGTTCCTTCAGTGGTGAGTCCTCATGGTTTGATGACCAAGTTTCTAGTTTTGGTGCTGTTGTTTTATGATCCTTTTGGTCTGTTGAGTCAGTTGGGGGTTTGTCCCAATGGCTCGTTGATTTTTCTGTATAGAGGCTATGTCAGACTAGTATATTGTTGGGTTGTTTTGTGTGTAGACATTGCATATATGTACAGTCTAACGATATTTCGTGCCATGTGCGATGTGATATGACATGTACTTATATATATATCCTTAGCGTAGCGTATATGTTGTTGTGTTGGAACCCAAGGGTAGTGTTTTGGCTTAATGGGTTAGCTTAAGGCTACGTGTAGCCTTGGGCACCATGTAGCCTTGGGCACCGTGTGGCATCTCTGGATAATATTTTGGGGCATTACAGATGGAATATTGTTGAATCTATTAACGAACTGAGTTCATGATATTTTTGAGGGTACTGAATTACTGAGAATACTGAAGTTACTGAGTACCGTGTAGGACTGAGATGGTACTGAATTTACATGAGTTTTCCTGAGTCATGAGACTGAGTGAAGTCTACTAAACATGGCTTTATTGAGAGTATTGTGAAAACATGACATGGCTCTAGGTACACAACTATATTTTTCGGGTACAAGTACCCCCAGG
Source organism: Capsicum baccatum var. pendulum (assembly GCA_030864225.1). Classification (NCBI taxonomy): domain Eukaryota; kingdom Viridiplantae; phylum Streptophyta; class Magnoliopsida; order Solanales; family Solanaceae; genus Capsicum; species Capsicum baccatum. The sequence continues at coordinate 169,305,352 of CM061554.1, forward strand.
ACTCAATGGAAGGAAACTAACAAACATGCCATTCTTGAATACATGATCAACATCAACAATCCATAATATCATACTTGGGGGATTTCATAGAGTACATGGTTATCAAACATCTTATACATAAGTAAGATTTTCAAGTAAGTTTAGCATAATCTCATAAGAATAGTTCATGAGAAATCTAACAACAATGACAAGACACATTATCTCTATGGAAGTCATTGGTACATAGGGGCATATCATGAATCCTTCACTTAGTCACAATTTAGCTATATTGCATGATTTCTAGTTTCTTAGGTATTTTATCAAACACCTTACATGAACAACTTAGGCATAGATGTAATCAACAAATTATTCGTCATGAACAACTAAATTTACATGTTTCCAACTCATATGATGTCATAGATTTATAAAACACATAAGGATTCCAACTTGGGAATCATTCAACATCAAGAACATGAACATAATCCATTCACCACAAAAATATCATGATATAGAATTTAAAAGAGGGTTTTTGGACTGCATGGATGGAAGGAATCCATGAATAAATACTATGCATACCTTAGATGGAAGATTTTTGAAGATTAACGGTGGAACTTTCTTAAAATTGAATCCCCAATCAACTAGTTTTCTTGGAGCTTGAGATAAATTATGGAGTAATAAAAACCCAAATCTTGAAGCTTGATCTCGAAAGAGATATAACTTTTCTTGATTTCTTGGCTACGGTTCTTTGTCCCTTTGATAGAAAATAAGTTGTTCTTGAGTTTGAAGAACTTGAATATCTTAGATTCTTGAAGAAGAGTTTGAATCTTGTTCTTGGGTTTTGATCTTGAAAGAAACCCTAATTTTGATGTTATGGATGAATGAGGAGTTATGTGCTTTGATTTGAAATGATTGGGTGTTAAATAGGGTGGAAAAAGACCCAAAAATCTCTTTAAAATGGCGTTTCAGCGCTGTTTTGAACAAAACTGATGGTCTGAGTGACGGACCGTCACTCTGGTGACTAACCATCACTCCAACATATTTTTTGGTCCAGAAAATGGCCTCACCGGTTCAGTTGTGATGGCCAAAGTGATGGTCCGTCACTGATTTGACGGTTCGTCACTGATTTGATGGTCCATCATTTTTTCTGTCACTCTTGGACAGCTCGGGCAGTTCTAAGTAAAATGGACATAACTTTTTACTCCGATGCCGGATTTGTGGAAAATTGGTATCTTTGTAAAGATAATTAAATTATATATCTGTTAGTGGGTCATGAGCTCAAAAATTCTTTGTATAATGGTAGATATACTCGTTTGAATTTAACAATGGCAATGCCCTTCTCAAGTATTCAATCGGTATGGAATGTTTTGATTCGTTCAATAGCTAGGACGTATTTGAGGCCTTAATATGCATATAAATTGATCATAAAACTGTCAAATTAATATAATTTATTTCTCATGAGCTTGAGGCATGGTTCTACTATCGGTTGGGATTCTCGGGGTATTACAACCCAAGGCCACTTGGGTACCTAAACAAAATTAATCTTCTTGCTTTGCAGGAACTGATCCACAAGATCTATTGAAAAGGGATGTGGGTCATTGACAGTGGATGTTACAGACATATGTCTAGAAAGAATGAGAACTTTTCTTCCCTATATAAAGTAGATAGGGGATCAGTCACATTTGGTGAAAATGCCAGAGGCAACTTCATTGGAGTCGGCTCAGTAAGACTCAGCTCATCATGTGAATTCACCGAAGTATACCTTGTAGACAGTCTCAAACACAACCTTCTCAAAATCAGTAAGCTATGTGATACCGGGTTTGGAGTGCTCTTCAAAGCTGAAAGCTGCTCAATTAAGCACGACAAAAGAAATATCTCCCTTATCGGTGATCGCGTTCATAATATTTATGTTTTATATAGTCCTAAATTTTCCATCCTGACCTTTCTCACTATGCAAGCCAATGATACTAGGTTGTGGCATAGGAAGATCGAGCATGCCAGTATGCACATTATTGAGAAAGTGTTTAGGCTTGATTTGGTAAAAGTTCTGCCAAAACTCAAGTTTGAACATGATCACATCTCTGATGTCTGCCAACTGGGTAAATAGACTAGAGCATCTCTCAAAGCCAAAGACATTGTCTCTACTACTATGCCTCTTTAAATAATCCACATGGATCTATTTGGTCCCACCAAAACCGTAAGCGTTGGTGGAAAAAGATATGTTTTTGTCATAGTTGATGATTACTCACAATTTACTTGGTTTTTTTTATTGCACATAAACATGAAGCTTTCATAAATTTTGACATTTTATGTAAAAAATACAGAGATTAGCCGGGTACCTCATCATCTACATTCACAGTGATCATGGATGAGAATTTGAAAATAAGGCATTTGAAGCATGTTGTGCTCAAAATGGATACTCTCAAAACTTCTCTTCACCACGATCTCCCTAACAAAATGGTGTAGTGGAACGAAAGAATCAGTCCTGAAAACTACTAGAACAATACTGTTAAAGTATAATCTCCTAGATCACTTTTGGGCAGAAACAGTTAGTACATCATGTCATATCATCAACAGGTGTCTGATTAGACCTATTTTAAAGAAAACACCTTATGAACTCTGAAGAGGAAAGAAGCCCAACATCGGCTTGTTTTATTCACAATAATGGCAAGAATACCCTTGGAAAATTCGATCCACGAAGTGATAAAGGGCTTTTAATAAAACAACTTTGGTTGTTGAGGTATCTATGCACATTGACTTTGATAAATCTAACCACCGCACTATAAGTATAAGTGTTGATGAAGAATAGGTAAGTAATGTACAGTCTAGAGAAGATCTCCGCAAAACTCCACTACGATAATAAACAAGGATGTCATTAATAAAGACTATGATGAATATGTCCAAGTACTACTTGAACACCCTATTCATTAAGTCCATAAAATCTGAAGGGGCATGCGGGGTCTTACAAGTGCCTCCAAGATGGTATTAATAGTCACTCCACCCATAGTAGATGGAACTTCATGTCCCCATTCTATGGAACCTATTAATCAAGACACTCAAACAAAAGAAATACCAGATCCCTTACAATACAAGTCGACTACACCCTCAACAAAGTCGACTCCTACAGCAGAAACATGGAGGCCAATCATTCCAAAAGAGTTGAATCAGGATGACAGCCATCCAAATGAACTCATCATTGGAAATCCAGAAGACAAAGTGAAAACTTAAGAATTATTAAGGAGACAAGCATTCATTGCCCTCGTATCCCAAAACAAACCAAGGAAAATTGATAAAGCTCTTAATGATGAACATAGGTTGAAGCTATGATGGAAGAACTAGAACAATTTAAATGAAATCAATTTTGGACACTAGTTGAAAGGCCAAGAAACTACCCAGTAATTAGAACTAGATGGGTCAACATAAATAAGGTAAATGAAGAAGGTAAAGTTATCAGAAATAAAGCCAGTCTCATAGCTCAAGGCTGCTCTCAGAAGGAAAGTATTGATTACGATGAAACCTTTGCCCCTGTAGCCAGGTTAGAGTCAATACAAATTTTACCAGCTTTTGCCACATTCAATTGTTTTAAATTATATCAAATGAATGTAAAAAGTGCTTTATTTAATGGCTTTATTCATGAGGAAGCTTTCATAAAACAACCCCTTGGATTTTAAGATCCTTGGTATGAAAGACTTTCGTTTCTCTCTCGACTACAGAAGCTGAATACATAACTGTCGGAAGCTGTAACACTCAAATTCTATGGATTATGCATCAGCTTCTTGGCTTTGACTTAGATTTTTAATCTATTCCTATTATGTGTGATAACACTAGTGCCATCGGCCTATCTAAGTACACTGCGCATCACTCTAGGGCTAACCATATTGATATCAAACATTATTTCATTTGATATCATGTTGAAAATGGTGACTTTTGCCTAAACTTCATTGACTCTAAAAATCAAATAGCAGATATCTTTTCAAAATCTCTACTAGAAAAAAGATTTTGCTCTCTACAAAAAAGGCTTGGTATCATTAGCATTCATGATATTTAGAAACCTCTTATATGTGTATTTCACTGTTTTCATATTACCTGTATATTATTTATTTTTGTTTAGGTCAAAGGGAGAGAAGGAAAAAAACATCAAAGAGCCTACTAATTAGGGGGAGAAAAACAATCTCAAATGTCTGCTAATACTTAGATAAGTCAGGGGGAGTAAGCTGACAAACAAGGAAGTTAATAGATGTCATTATAAAAAAGGGGAGATTGTTGGCCTCCTAAGTTTATGTTTTAATAATTACAAACTCACAAGTGTATCTCTGCAACTGGTAATAATGGAAAGATAAAGAAAGTCGTCTTCATAAATAGAAGAACATTAAGAATGGAAAGACATCTACCATATCCAAGTAGTATCCAAGTAAAATCAATCATGATAAGACAAATGGAAGGAGCATCATAGTACCAAATATTATGGAAAATCATGAAATAATATCTTGTCAATGATATGGAATACCTCGGCATGGCAAGTAGATAAATCAAGCATCACAGAAATAGAAAAAGGATCAACCCTCCCACAATCATGGTTGCAATCCCTAGATTCACGGCAGAACTAATCAATCAAGAAGAGAAGATCACAAGTACAATGGAAAGGCATCAAAATAAAAAATAAAATATAAATCATTGACATATCTGATATAGACGTGATTAAAAAGCCGTATATGGACATATCTGATATGAAAATTATGCATGGCTACATTCCCCAATCAAGGAATCAATTCATATTCTTGATTAAGATGAAACACCTTGGGTTTTCTTATAAAGGGTAGTAGCCGAAGACTATAAATGGAGAAGACCAAAGACAGACACTCTTTATGCAACTTCAAGGAGAAAATTCAAAGTGTCTCATTCTTAGTCTTATAAAGCTTTATAATGTTAGTTTATAATTGTTATATAAATAGTAGGATAGATTCATCTTTATAACATTAACTGAAGCTGTGTCATAAGATTTGAAGAGTAAAATAAGTATTCAGAACTTGTTTCCTACCATTGTACTCAAACCATACCTTCAATGATCTAAAGAAAACTTGAAACCCAAGGGGACTGGACGTAGGCACTCGATTGGTATGCCGAACCAGGATAAATCATTATGTTGTTTAATTTATGCTTTATTCCTTACTTGCATAACTATTTAAGTTTAATTTATTTGTGAAGTATGTTGATCTATAGACGAGTCGACTTTGCGGAGTCAGTAGTCGACTCATAGAAGAAAATTTCAATTCATCCTCTCTTTAATTTCATTTTCTTGTGCTGATTTCAGTTACAATTTTGGATTTTTGCTGGTGATTATTGTAATTTCATCTTATGCTTTTAATCATGAATGTTTTTGATTACTTCACATACATGAGTGTCTAAAAACCCTTATCCAGGGTTGTGAAAACCCTCGAGGATTAACGAAGTAAGAAAAGTGCTATTGTTGTTCTTAATCGATATCCATGCATTCATTGTATTATCTTTACTTTAATAGTAATCTTAGAGGTTGAAAATGTTAGGATCCTTCTTAGATTATTGCTACTTACTCCAAAAGAGGAGTAGTGACTAGGAAAATATAATGACAATAGTAATTTGTAGTTTAACTATCGATCAACGCAACTAGGTATTATCGAAGTAAGATGGTTAGATTTCATCCAATAACTCAAGACTCAAAAGGTAAAGTTAACTGGGAACAAGATAAGGGTTAGTAAGGTGACATGCTGTGAAGGGTGAAATCCTTTTATTCGTCCAAAAGACTGTAGAAGGTACATAACTTATCGATTCTACATACAAGGTATTTGGTTGGTTCAACAAAGCATGATAATCCAATGGGGTTGAGAAGCCAGGGGGAACACATTCCTAGTAGTTACTTACAACTTATTAAAACCCAAGTTGATATTCTCCACTTGTTCTATAGTGCTACTGTAACCCCCGAGATCCCATCCCGAGACGTCACAGGTGCTTATGGACACGAAGGGCCACAAGCTAACCCTTTTCTGATATCTGTACCTATACACGGCATAATATCTAAAATAAATGCGGAAACTTATCATAAGGTTCAACACATATATACATACTCAAAATTGAAAATTGAATACTGATACATCCGTCTGAAAAACGTCTAAACTGTTTGAACTGTGGAGTTGATAGGACAGGTCCCCAACTAACTTCGTCAACTGAAAATAAAAAAAAATCTGAAACAATACTTGTAAACTAAGATTCTTCCTTGGAAGAAGAGGACTCACTGCTACTGTTACTGATGGGGACTGAACTACCAAGTATAATCTGGATCCTGTGCCTCTGAACCAAATACGTCAGTACAGGAATGTACCAAGTATGTAGACGAGGTAGGCTAATGCAAGGGCTCATGCATGCACGGTATCTAAACTGAATAATCATGAAAAATGCCTCATGAGAACACATACATGAATGCACAGAACATGAACACAATTATCGCAACTCTAGATACTGAAATTTGCATACCACTTTACGATAGACTAAACATAGTACTGACATGGAGATACTGAATCACTGACTCCTCTGATACTGATAATGGAGGATCTGGATGTGCTTACATTAAGGACTGTACTCTGAGCTTACTTCTTTCGAATGTCAGAATTAGAGATCAACTTTGCTAACAGATTATTCTGGAAGCGATTATCAATGATAAGAAGTATGATTATATCTGAATCTGACGACAAGAATATTCAATAGAAATCTAATACTATGATTAAGCCTGTCTGGCGGCATATCTCTAAATATGATATCAATCAACTATATATGTGACCAAGCCTATTTGTTGGGATGGTTCATAAATCAATAGAACTATCTAAGTTCCTCATAAAGATAGATGACTGTATATGACAGTCCTGATTTCTGAAGATTGATTATGAAACTAAGACTGAATCTGAAACTGAAACTGTGGGAAGTAGTCACTTAACCGATATACCTACCACAGGTGGGGTCCAAACTCTACCCTCGGTTGGGAGGGTGCCAATACCGTACCATGGGTAAAGACATTATCTTTTTGTGAGTTATCTTTATGTGACCCTCATCTATTAGGTGCTCAAACGAGAACGGTAGAGCCCTCATCTAATAGGTCAAGCCACCTCATCTACCCTCATCTAACAGGTATGACGTCTCTCATCTACCCTCAACGAGTAGGTACGATGTCTCAACCTAAGATGGCTACGTAGTTCTAGAGCACAAAGATTGCATCGAAGAATCACACCCTCTACTAGTAGGTAAGATCCCATTCTTGAGCTCGCTCGGTGTTAGTTTTTACTCCCAACTAAAAGACTGTGACTGAATTCTTAACTGAGCATAATTGAACTGAGTCTGATACTGATCATATGACTCAAAAGATCTAACTGAGTTATGCTGGGATTACTTAGTTCCGTATCTAACCGAAAAGACATCGACTGATAGTATCTGACTGATGATACAGAGCTTGAATAGATTACTCAAATCACTTCTGAGATTAGAATTGAATCACTTAAATACTATTAGATCTAAGCTGATTACAGGACTAAGGCTAGATTACTAGTGATACAGAGATTACAGAGATTTCTGAGATTACTGAGCTTTCTTAAGTTCCACACTTGTCTGACGATACAGAGTTCTATAGTTTACTGAGTTCTGAGAATCATGGCTAAACTGGAATTATCGAGAAACTGACATGGGCTCTAGACAACAACTCTATTTTTGGGTATAAATACCGTAAGGACTCGATAGCATAAAAGCAGACGTCATCATTCATTCATCATCACAAGCATTCATGCATCATCACAATCATTCAAGCATCTTCATAAGTAATTTAGGAATCATGCCATATGTTCATTTCCACAGTCATTAAACATCACCTCAAGCATTTAAGGATCTCAAGTGTCTATTCATCATCACAGTCGCCAAGGAGTCACTTTAAGCATCTCGGAATCATAATCATATAATAACGTAGGGGAAACATGCTACTAAATTGTACTAACTTCAACAAGGTTTTACCTTAGCTATTTCATACCTATATCGATCTTGACATGTGTTTGGATATCCCATGGCTTGGAGAGACTTCATACTATCACGTCATAACTTACTTTCTAACTACTTGGCATGTATTAAAAGCTTAATATATATCATGAGTACATAATTGGGGGAATTTACAACCATCATATCTCGACTTGTTCACTAGGGTCTTTCAACAACCACTAGACATGACCGATTTTACACCTACTTGGGAATTTCATGCTATCTTGGCACATTTCACTCACTAAGACATTTTATCAAACACTAGGCATGCATGGACTAGCTCACAATTTGGGGTTTCCTATACAACATACTATAGTGGTCCTTATGCTTCACCGAGCCACTTTATCAAATATATGGGGAACGTTCTTCACTTATTCAACCATTCTACACCCAAAAGTCATGAACACATTACATGGAAAAACAACTTCAAGAGGGTCTATCACAAACGTCACATGAATTCCACATACTAGGGTCAAAGCTCATAAATTTTGTAGGCAAATATAAATCAAAACTCTACAACACATTAAACATCCATTTCAACTCATACAAATCATTAATAACTCATAAACATAAAATCTTTTAGTTTTAAAAAGGGTTCTTGAGCTTCTTGAATGAAAGGGACCCAAGAATTAACATCTAGATACCTTAACCTTTGAAATTGGATGAACTTTAGTGCTTGAAACTTTATCCACACTTGCAATAAATAAATTCTTGATTCCCACACTATGAGGAACTTGATTCTTGAAGAAACCTTGAAGAATTTTGGAAGATTAGGGTTCTTGAATGAAACCCTAGATATTCTTGAAAGAATTGGAAAAGAAAATGACTGAATTAGGGTTTGAATGATGGTTCCTCCTATTTATAGAGGCTCAAAAAGGGTGGGAAATGACCAAAATACCCTTGCAAAAATGCCCTTGAATTGCTGAAAAAATATTCTTGATGCCATCCGTGACAGGCCGTCATGAATGGTCATCACAAAAGGTGTCCAAATTCTTGCTTTTCTACCCAGGGCTAGCAACGTCATCAGAAATTTCATCAGAATGTGAAAGCGTCATCAAAAAGGTCTTCATAAACGTGATAGCCCGTCAGAAACGTTGTCACCGTTTTCCAGCTTGACATGCTGGAATAAAATGGGGATAACTCTTTGATACGATATTGGATTTAAGTAAAATTGGTATCGGTGGAAAGATAATTCAAAGATATTTTATTTGATATATAGAAATCCACACATTTCTTCATATACAATGAGTTATGGTCGATTGAAGTTGACCCAAACTTTTACGGTCACTAAATTTGAACGATAGGAAAGATTTCAACTCGACCATGAGTTAGGGGACCTCTATGATCTTAATTCATGCTCAAATAGATTTCCACACGATTCAAAGTATTTCATACTTGGAAGGATATTTTTGAAACATTTTGACTCAAATTTTTTCTTTACCAAATACACTCTAAGGCTCAGACTGGAGGAGGATTTTGCGAGGCATTACATTATCTCCCCCTTGAGAACATTTGTCCTTGAATGTCGCTTAATAGACTTAGATTACGGATCAATAGAACTTACTAAAGAAATGGAAATATCTCAGATCAGGACTAAGCAACTGGAATGATTGGCATATAGAGTTCTCACACTGGGCATGCATATATAATGCATTGAATACTCGACTGATGATACTCATAGCTTAATTCTCATAATACACATGCATATCTAATGTATGGACTCATAACTGGGATGATATCATCAATACACAACTGAACATATGCTAACAAGATGAACTCTTTCTACTAAATGTACATATCTATTGCATGAATGTTCGTCTAAGTTGACTTTTGAATGCACGACTTGACAATGCAACAGTGGTTGATGCTAACTTTATAAGGAAAATCTGAACATACATCGAGATGAATCTAATGGCATGCAACATCATAATACCATGAGGTATCTCCCCTTTGGGACTCTATGTCCCTCTAAACGCACTTCGCTAAAATAGTGGAGCGGTGCGCGGGGCACCTACAGACTAGGTCATAATTGACTGATTAAGATCTAAAACTTATGCATGACTCATGCTGACATATAAGCTCAAAATGAGAGCAAAGGATCTATCAATAGATATCATAAAAATAAAGGGCTCATAACATACCTGGGTCAATTTCAGGGGATCTTTCCCGATCAAGGCGAGCCTGAAGTGCTACAATCTATTATGAGCTGAAGGATGACTACACTGACTTCGGGGACCTGGCTTAGGATAGTCTCGAACTTTGTGACCATTCTTTCCACATCCAAAGCACACATCACCACCAACTCTATATACACCCTTATGATTCTTACCATATTCTTCAGACAATGAGTAGGAACGGACACCACTAGTACTACTCCGGGCCTTGAAGCTTGGCGCTCCCTTAAATCTGGCACCCCCAAACGTAGGTGCGAGTAAACTAGCTAAAGATGAAGGTGGAACTAAAAATATCCAACCATATTGAGAACTACTACCACTTTGAGACCTTGACTGCGAGAAACCACGACTACCTCTCTTGGCTCTCTTACTCACTTTCCCTCCCCCCTTCATCTTATCTGCCTCAATCTATTACGCAAAAATCATTATCCTAAAAAGATCTATATATCTATTAAGAAAGGCAGCTCTACTCACTTTCAATACATCACTTGATACCCCAGTCAAAAACTTACTCATATTCGCTCTAGGGTCAACTATCAAGTCGGGAGCATACTTAGCTATTTGGTTAAACTTAAGACAATACTCTTTCACTATCATGGAGCCTTGCCTTATATTCATAAACTCTTTTACCTTAGCTTCTCTCATTTCTATCAGGAAAAACCTATCTAGAAACGCACTCTGAAACTCTAACCAAGTCATGGGAGCTGCATTCTCACCTCTACTTTTCTCCCACATCACTACCCAATCATGAACAATATATTTCAACCTATAATATGCCAACTCAACACTCTTCTCCTCTTACATATGGATAATCTGGGTGATCTTCTTCACCTCCTCAAGAAATAGCTACGAATCCTCGCTTATTACTGACCCAAAGAATTTGGGAGGGTTCATTTTCATGAAGATTCTAATCCTGGCCGTGGCAGAATTCCCATCTTGCTGAGGTGGGATTGCAACCTGATGGTTGCCATGAATATTAGTCACCACCTGGGCTAGCGCCCGAAAAAATGCCCGAAACTCTGCATATGATACACTCTCATTTTTAGGATCTACTAGCTGAGGGGGATGATTATCAACCCTATGGACAAAGTCTCTACGAGGAGGCATACTTTGTAAATGAAAGACTGAAGTAGATTAGACTGAGTACAAACTTGAGCTCATGCTCACTCGCACGAAATAATCACTGAAAGAAGAGGAACTGCTCCTAAGTGCGCTACACACCCATGTATAAGACTCTACTAGATGTGGCTTTTTATACTCCCTTGGATACTCTTGAACCTTAGCTCTGATACAAAGTTTGTAACGCCATGAGATCCTATCCCGAGATGTCACACGGTGCTTATGGACCCGAAGGACCACAAGCTAACCCTTTTCTGATATCTATACCTATACACTACATAATATCTAAAATAAATGTGGAAACTTGCCATAAGGTTCAACACATCTATACATACTCAAAATTGAAAATTGAATACTAATACATCTATCTGAAAAGCCTATAAACTGTCTGAACTGTGGATTTGATGGGACAGTTCCCCAATTAAGTCCGTCAACTAAAAATAAATAAAATTTGAAACAATAATAGTAAACTGATATTCTTCCTCGAAAGAAGAGGACTCACTGCTACTGCTGCTGACGGGGACTGAACTGCTGAGGAAAATTTAGATCCTGTGCCTCTAAAACTATGGTGTCAAATAAAACACTATAGTGCAAACGCGTCAGTACAGGAATATACCGAGTATGTAGACGAGGTAGGCTAATGCAAGGGCTCATGTATGCATAATATCTAAACTGAATAGTCATGAAAGATACCGCATGAGAACACATACATAAATGCATAGAACATGAACACAACCATTGCAACTCTAGATACTGAAACTCGCATACCACTTTACTGCAGACTGAACTCATTACTGACACTGAGATGCTGAATCACTGACTTCTCTGATACTGATAAATGAGGGTCTAGATGTGCTTACATCAAGGACTGTACTATGAGCTTACTGCTTTCGACTAATAGAATTAGAGATCAACTTTGCTAACAGATTATTTTGGAAGTGATTATCAATGATAAAAAGTATGATTATATTTGAATCTGGCAACAAGAATATTCATTAGAAATTTGATACTATGATCAAGCCTGTCTGGCAGCATATCTCTGAATATGATATCAATCAACTATATATATGACCAAGCCCATCTGTCGGGATGGTCTATGAATCAATGAAACTATCGGAGTTCCTCATAAAGATAAATGACTGTATCTGGCAGTCCAAATTTCTGAAGATTAATTTTGAAACTGAGACTGAATCTGAAACTGATACTGTGGGAAGTAGTCACTTAACGGATATTCCCCAACCTACCACATGTGGGGTCTGACCTCTACGCCCGGTTGGGAGGGTGCCAATACCATGCCAGGGGTAAAAACATTATCTTTATATGCATTATCTTTATATGACCCTCATCTATCAGGTGCTCAAATGAGAACGGTGGAGCCCTCATCTAACAGGTCAATCCACCTCATCTACCCTCATCTAACAAGTATGATGTCTCTTATCTACCTTCAACTAGTAGGTATGATATCTCAGACTACGCTGGCTACGTAGTTCTGGAGCATAAAGAGTCCATCTAAGAATCACACCCTCTACTAGTAGGTGAGTTTCCATCCTTGAGCTCGCTCGGTGCTAGTTTCTACTCCCAAGTGAAAGACTCTGACTGAATTCTTAACTGAGCATAGCTGAATTGAATTTGATACTGATCATGTTTCTCAAAAGATCTAATTGAGTTATGCTGAGATTACTTAGTTCCGCATATGATGAAAAAGACATTGAATTATAGTATCTGACTGACGATACAGAGCTTGAATAGATTACTCAAATCACTTCTGAGGTTAGAATTGAATCACCTTAATACTATTAGATCTGTGCTGATTACATGACTACGGCTAGATTACTAGAGATACAGAGATTACAGAGATTTCTAAGATTACTGAGCTTTCTTAAGTTCTGCACTTGTCTGAGGATACAGAGTTCTATAGTTCATTGAGTTCTGAGAATCATGTCTCAACTGGGATTATTGAGAAACTGACACGGGCTCTAAACAATAGCTCTATTTTTGGGTATAAATACGCCCAGTACTCAATAGCATAAAAGTAAGCATCATAATTTATTCATCATCACAAGCATTTATGCATCATCACAATCATTCAAGCATCTTCACATGTAATTTAGGAATCATACCATATGTTCATTTACACAGTCATTAAACATCACCTCAAGCATTTAAGGATCTCAAACTTCTATTCATCATCACAGTTGCCAAGGAGTCACTTTAAGCATCTCGAAATCATAATCATATAATAACGTAGGGGAAACATGCTACTAGATTGTACTCCCTTCAACAAGGTTTTACCTCAGCTATTTCATACCTATATCAATCTTGACATGTTTTTAGATATCCCATGGCTTGGGGAGACTTAATAATATCACGTCATAACTTACTTGCTAACCACTTGAAATGTATTAAAAGCTTAACATATATCAAGAGCACATAATTGGGGGAATTTACAATCATCTTATCTCGACTTGTTCACTAGGGCATTTCAACAACCATTAGACATGACTGATTTTACACCTACTTGGGAATTTCATAATATCTTGGTACATTTCACTCACTAAGACATTTTATCAAACACTAGGCATGCATGGACTAGCTCACAATTTGGGGTTTCCTATACAACATACTATAGTGGTCCTTATGCTTCACCGAGCCACTTTATCAAATATATGGGGAACGTTCTTCACTTATTCAACCATTCTACACCTAAAAGTCATGAACACATCACATAGAAAAACAACTTCAAGAGGGTCTATCACAAACATCACATGAATTCCACATACTAGGGTCAAAGCTTATAAATTTTGTAGGCAAACATAAATCAAAACTCAAAAACACATTAAACGTCCATTTTAACTCATACAAATCATTAATAACTCATAAACATAAAAATCATTTTATTTTAAAAAGGGTTCTTGAGCTTCTTGGATGAAAGAGACCCAAGAATCAACATCTACATACCTTAACCTTTGAAATTGGATGAACTTTAGTGGTTGAAACTTTATCCACACTTGAAATGAATCAATTCTTGAAGCCCACACTTTGAGGAACTTGATAAACCTTGAAGAATTTTGGAAGATTAGGGTTCTTGAATGAAACCCTGGATATTTTTGAGAGAATTGGAAAAGAAAATGATTGAATTAGGGTTTGAATGAGGGTTCCTCATATTTATAGAGGCTAAAAAAGTGGGAAATGACCAAAATACCCTTAAAAAATGCCCTTGAATTGATAGAAAAATATACTTGACGCCATCCATGACAGGCCATCAGGTCCGTGATAGACCGTCACGAATAGTCATCACAAAAGGGGTCCAAATTCTTTATTTTCTTCCCAGGGCTGACGACATCATCAGAAATATCATCAGAATGTGACGACATCATCAAAAAGGTCGTCAGAAATGTGATAGCCTATCAAAAACATCGTCACTGTTTTCCAACTTGACATGCTAGAATAAAATGGGAATAACTCTTTGATTCGATATCAGATTTAGGCAAAATTGGTATAGTTGGAAAGCTAATTCAAAGATATTTCATTTGATATATAGAAGCCACCCATTTCTTTATATACAATGAGTTATGGTAAATTGAAGTTGACCCAAATTTTTACGATCACTAAAACTTAAACGATAGGAAAGCTTTCAACTCGACCATGAATTAGGGGACCTCCATGATCTTAATTCATGCTCAAATAGATTCCCACATGATTCAAAGTAATTCATACTTGGGAGGATATTTCTGAAACACTTTGACTTGGATGTTTGCTTTACCAAATATGCTCTAATGCTCGGAAGATGATTTTGTGGGGTATTACAGCTACTCAAAACCCCTATTTAATTTTCCCTACTCACTTATATAAGAAATATCTTTATGGCTAGGGGAATTTTTAATAGGATCTATCACTACATGGAACGAGTTACGCTGTGAATTCTTAAATTAGTTCTTTCCTTTATCCAGGATATTGTATCTTAAATATGATATCTATAACTTCAGGAAGCTGCAGTCAGAATCTATGTACGAGGCATGGTTTAGGTTCAAGAAGAATCTAAGAATGGTGCCCAATCATCAGATGTTCAAGATGAGCTTCTTGGAGATATTTTATCGAGCCTTGACCATCAGTTCCATAGCCATGGAAGACACCATATATGGAGGAGATTTTATGAGACTACGTTGGGAGGCAGCTTTAGAGATGCTATGTAAGATCTCGCTCATTAACTAAGGGTGGGAAACTTGGGAGGCTGAGAGTGGATCTGACATATATGCTAATGGTGCCTTTTGCAACCAAAAGGTAGATGATGGTTTGATATAGCGAGAGATTAAATTATTAAGAACTAATCTAGGGTTAGTAACAAAGCAGTTTTTAGCAGCTAGTTCAGAGAAAGTGAACACAATAGGAGCACACATTTCAGCTTCCAAAGTGTACGAGTTAGAATTGAAGGAGAAAGCAAATAATCTGGATCGTCAGTTAGCGGGTTTCTGAGGTAAATAGAAAATAAACCTAGGTTGAACTACTATGACCGATGCATAGACTATAGTTGGGGGAGAGATGGTGACTGGAAAAAGAAGGATAACTGCAGAGAGAAGTTAGATTGGTACATTCCACATAGTAGAAGAGATGCAGAATCAAGAATAGAAAAGATGCTAACTAACCTTGTAAAGGATCAAGAAAATCAAGAGGTCAACCTTAAGTATATTAAGACCTAGATTTTAGGGTTGACCTAAAAGGTAGAATCTCATGCCACTACTATCAAGCAGTTGGAGGACCTATTTGGAGACATGTTAGCAACTCTGAACCAAAGGCATCCAGTTACCCTTCTAAGCAACGCTGTTCAAAAACCCAAAAATAGTGGTCATGTTCTTTCCATTACCACGAGGATTGGTATTACTGTTATGGATCCCCCACTACCTTTTGTGGAAGAACCAAGGCATGATGAGGCTTCTATTAATGAGACACCTATTATGGAGTCAGAAATGGCAATGGTGATAATGATACCGTCAATAAGGAAAAAGGTAAGGGTTCAATTATTGAGCAGGAAATAAGACAAATTCCAAGACCACCCCAACCTTTTCCTTCTCGACTAAATTAGAAAAGAGAGGAAGAAAAATTTAAGTAATTCATAAAGATACTTAAAGAATTGAGCTTGAATATTCCTCTTCTTGAAGCATTAGAGAAGATGCCTGGATATGACAGGTTTATGAAGCAATTGGTTAAAAAAAAGGGATCTACGATTGACGATGTTGATGTCTTGCACCGCTACAGTGTAGTGACTACTAGGTCCCTGGCCCAAAAAATATGACTACAGAAAATTCACTATACAGTGCACTATTGGGATATCCCAATTTGCTAGAGCCTTATGTGACGTAGGAGCCAACATAAATTTGATGCCATTGGCTATATTCAAGCAATTAGGCTTGAACCCTCATGAACCGACTTCCATGCAGCTATTTATGGCTGACCACATAGTGAAGAAACCTATAGGTATTTCTTTTGATGTGATTACGAGAGTGGAAAACTTTATCTTCTCGAATGACTTTGTCATTCTAGATTGTGAGGTTCACATTGAGATGCCTATCATATTGGTGAGACCGTTTATGGACACAGGTAAAGTAATGGTTGACATTGAGAAAAGAAAGTTGAAATTCAGAGTTAACGGTAAGAAAGTCAATATTCAAAAATCAATGAAGCAACCTAACGACATAAGGGTGATCTCGATGATTGACTATACAGATTACCCTGATGGGTATTCTTATGGGTATCTTGATCAATTCTGAGTAATCAAGATATCCACATCGTGCAGCGATGTTAAATCAAGCGCTGGGTGGGAGGCAACCCACTATTTTAGTGTTCACTTTTGTTTGTTTTGTATTTGTAGATCTTTAGCTTATAATCATATTCAAAACATGATATGTTTGCTACATTCAGAAATTTATAGGTAAGGGAACTATGTAACTAACCCATTATGGTCACGAGTCCCATACGGGCCAGGTAAGTTGGAGCATTAAAATGAAAATATGAAATTTTTGAGGAATAGAATGGAAAGTTGTGGACTTTGTTACATATTTATACTTTTGGCACCATAAATTCAAGTTATGGGACTATAATTAGCTAAGAACATGTCATAATACCAAATATTTTATCCCACATGCGCCCTACACATGCGGGTTTCATGTGGCACAAGCGCCCCATGCCTGGCCACATGTGGAAGCCACAGGTAGGTAAATTGTAGACCCAAATTTTAATTAAAATTTTGGTCCCACCAACACATATTTATGACCTAAAACAACCCCACCTATATTAAAACATCTTTAGCCTCATTCTAACTCATTCAAATCCTCAAAACTTCAACTTTCTCTTTAAAGTGAAACTTCCTTCTTAATTCATAAACTAATCATGTATTGAAATTTTTTTTGAGGTACCAACTTGTTCCAACACATTAAAAACAAGTTCCAACTTCATTTTTGCTTCATTTCTTCATTGTTCACTTCTACATTCTCAAAAAAGAGGTAACTTACTTGGCTTCTAATGGTTATGTACTAACTTATTTATTGAATAAACAAGTTGATAAGTGTACTCCTATGAAAAATATATAGAATCTATTATGCTTGAATGTAGGAGTCTAGAAGTAGCCTAAAATCTTAATGTAGGGCCTTGTTTTGACTTAAATTCTAAGGTTAGGCCTCAACCGAAAGTTGAACTTGAAAAATTGAGTAATACCAAAGTTAAGCATATTAGTTTTCTTTGTAAATCAGGATTATTTATATATGTGTGCACATTGGACTTGTTGGGACTTTAAATAAGTTATAGGGGTGTGAAAATTGAGGAAAAATTTAAACTTTTTGAATTTTGAGTTTTTCTTCAACTTTCATAATCCCTAATCTTTGTTGGAAACTAATGACTTATTTTTAAGGTACACATGGCTCCAAAAGCTTCTAGAAAGAAAAAAGCTGAGACATCAAGGACACAAGATAAGTCCCCGGAGCTTAGTGGTTCGGTGGAGGAGTATCTGATTGCACGACTAAGAGATGCTGCAGATTGGGTGACTCGCAAAGTTACCGGAGGACAGATATGCCAGGAAGTTGATACTATTATATTGGGAGCTATAGGATAGTCCCTTCTTATGCAGTCACAGTAGGGAAGATACCAACCCTTACTCAGCCTATGTCTCAGGCTGAAGCAGCTCAGTTATCTAGATTATACAGGTGTATATAGCTCGACCGAGATGAAGTCAGCATGAAGATCACCTCTATATTCTTCTCTGATGAGAGATCATGATGATGATAAAGATACATATTTTGCGTCAGCTTCACAGAGAATAGCTTAGGAGCCCAGTCTAAGGAGGGGTCCCAAGATTCATCCGAGGATGCAGAGCATGGAAAGTCATCAGTTGTGCCTAGTTTGAGGAGGGTACTGCCACTC
Source organism: Capsicum baccatum var. pendulum (assembly GCA_030864225.1). Taxonomy (NCBI): domain Eukaryota; kingdom Viridiplantae; phylum Streptophyta; class Magnoliopsida; order Solanales; family Solanaceae; genus Capsicum; species Capsicum baccatum. The sequence continues at coordinate 169,324,077 of CM061554.1, forward strand.
ATGTATAATAGTCAGATGTACCCTATATTAGGAAGGTACATAGAAGGCTTCCCATAAGTCACTAGTATAACAAGAGCAGAGTCCCTCACCTATACATACCTCAGAGGCACCTCTTGAGGAGGAGAATTTGAGGTGGTGTATAAAAGAGTTGCATGAGATATTTGATGTGGACAATTATATTTCAGAGACCGAATAACCTAAGAGGCATATTTATGAGGAGAGATGTATTAATCTATCCGGGCTGAGTTGAGCACCATAGTTATGGTCTGTCTTTGTTGATATCTGTTAGAATGGATGACCAAAACACTCAGTTTTTATAACCTGGCGATAGTGCGGGAGTTTTATGCTCTTATCATGCCACAATAGTTATTCTGATACACAGAGCTCCAGGACTGATGAGACACATAGAGCAACCACATCTTGATCAAACACTTATGATAGGGGTCAGAGTTGATCTTTTAGTAGAAACTATCCACTGGGTCATTTTTGGTCTAACTTATATACTCCTGTATCTATATCAGAGTGTTACTATAAACTAAGAGTCGCATGAGACAAAATATTATGTGAGAGGCTGAGCATAGATAAGAAAGGGTTGAGATGGATATATAGATAGCCAACTATATATTACCTTTGAGTGATAAGTCCCTATAGATCGAGGGCCATGGTATGATAAAAAAGGGTACGTTAACTTTTGATGCCATGTTTTGGGGGTTCCTTATTTGATATTCACTATTTTTCACAGCCTCAGATAATGTGTTGACTTAGGAGGGAGCAACCCTGGTTACTAGTTTGATGGACTAATATTCTATTGCGTTTGTATCTATCCTCTGACATAAAGTCCATGATTTACTATTTAAGGAGACAACTAATTTTTTATTTCTCTGCCTGATTTCAAGGTTATATGATAAGGACGGTGTACCTGAGATACCAAATATAAATGGGAGAGTACCTGCGACATCCACTGTGCAAACTAAGAGTATGAAGGATCCAACATATCTGACCCTTTCCAAGAGATCTAGTGAGCCAGCGGCAGTACCTCGGGCCCAGACTGAGGGTCTATAAGTTTCCACAAAACCTAGTGTCATACATAGAGGTGATGGGAACCAGTGTTGATATTAAGGCAGGGGACTCGAGAGAGGCCCTCAGATTTAAATACACAGGGGAGGGGACAACAACCACTTCTTCATCAGCCCAGTCTTAACCTCAGAGCCGATTAGCATATTTTCAGAGCCTACTCGTCCATCCACTATAATTTTTGCTATAGTTAGGATTACTATATCTAGAGAGTTTTTACAGATCTTAGTGGACAGTCATAGGGCCATTAATGCTTGATTGTGGGTTCTTGAGACTGAGATGACTACACTTTATGAAAAAATGCATTTAAGGGTTCGGACTAGATTTCAGAGGGTAGAGCCTAGATTGGAGGCCGCATAGAAAGATACCCCTTTTGAGCTATGTGCTGATTTATAAGAACACCTTGATGAGTTTGAGAGATAGGTTACAACCCAATTTATAGAGACAGAGGTGCCAATTCTAGCCTAAATAGGAGAGGAGATAGATACATTGTGAGGAGATGTACACTCTTTTATAAAGAGCCATGTGGCATCCATTTCTTTAATCATACCCCCAATGGTCCAAATATCTTCTCCGCGCATTCACAGATATTTTAATTTCTTTGTGAAGGATGATGAGGAGGTCTCGGTAGTTGGGGCTAAGAATGTTCACGTTGGAGACTTGCAGGATCTTTGTATGCCATTTGACCATGTCGTTAAAAAGGATAAATATGATTTGATGGATTCTGTAGTCATTGATAGACAGAAATATGTAGCTATAGCAGCAGGTGGATGTTATAATAGTGCACCACCACCACTACCGCCTCTGTCAACTGATAGTCACCTATTTTGTAATGCTCCTGAAATGAATACTTAGTGCATCCTAGGCATGTTCTCAGTTCCCTTTGTTTTATATTATTTTTGTGCATTGAGGATATGGCATAATTTTTTAGTTGGAGGTGGAATATACAATAGCCGCCGTAGCTTTTTGTTGTCATGCTTCTATTCCTGTCGACTACGGTATGGTTGTAGAACCAACATGTCTAGTTTAATTTGTGTCGTATTGTGTTTGGTTTTATATTGTAATGTGTTTTTGTGTAATTAGGAGATTTTTAAGTGTTTAGGGCAAAATTCATGTTTTGATTGATGTTTGGTACCCCTCTAAATATTTTTTGTTTTTGAACTGTGAATGTATATATGTGTGAATATTATGGATCCTGTTATGCCATTAGGATTAGGGACATGATAATCACTTGCTAATAGTTGCATGAACCAAATAAGTAGTATCTTATAAAATTGACTCTGTCCTATGTGTGTGTGAGATTCTGCTTAGTTCCCTTTGTGTATGGAATTCAGAACTTGCCTATGTTAAAGGATAATTGTTTAAGAAAGAATCATAGGCCATTGTTTATTTTCATCCACTTTTAGACTAAATGACCATCCCTATGTGTAATAGTATCCCTTGACTTTGAGGGACCTGGTCCCTCACATTGTGGTGCAACACTCAAGGTTTCAACAATTGGTATCAGAGCTAGAACACTCTAAAAGTTTCACACCTAGAGTGATTTGGTTAGCATGGATGCTCTACCTAACCTGGAAAAAGGGCAATCTACCACTAAGACACCTCTATTTAATGGACAGTACTATGGGTGGTGGAAAACTAGGAAGTTTGACTTTATTATGGCTGAGGACTTTAAAGTTATGGACATAATTCTTGATGGTCCTTATGTTCTAGTTATAGAATTCGAAGAAGGTGAGGTTACAAGGAAGGTTGTTAAGAGCAGGAGGGAGTTTAATAATGAAGATAGAAAGAAAGTTGAAAAGAATTACAAGGCCAAGAAATGTTAGTTTGTAGTATAGGACCTGATGAATAAACATAATTTTTACCTATAAAAATGCCAAGGAGGTCTGGATTTCTTGAGAATTACTCATGAAGGTACCACTGATGTGAAAGATTCAAAAGTGGACATGCAGACTACTCAGTATGATACCTTAACTATGAAAGAAGAAGAAACAATCCATGAAATACATACAGGATTCACTTTTATTACAAATGAGATTCACTGCTTAAGAGAACTTTATCCATTGTATAAGCAAGTAAGAAAGATTCTTGGTATCCTTCCTAAGTTCTGGGAAAGCAAAGTGGATGCTATAACTGAGGAAAAGAACCTGAATACCCTTACTATCAATGAACTGATTGGAAATCTAATGAATTATGATATAAAGAAGCAACAAGGCCTAGAGAAGAAAGAAGTAAAATGAGAAAAATCTCTGGTATTAAAGGCCTTAAAGCATTATTTAGGTAAAGAAGACACTAATGTTGCCTATTTGGTAAACAAGATTGTTAGAGCCATTAAAAAGAGTGGTCAGTTACAAAGAAAAGGAAGTAGAAGTAAAAAGAGGAGAAATGCTGAGGTGTGTTACAAATATGGAGTCCTGAGCATTTCATTAAGGACTGTCTAAGGCACAAATTAGATTACCACGAATACCTTAATACTGGAGGTAACAAAGAAAAGAGAAGGGACTAGGTCCCTAAAAATTCAAGAGGGAAAGTTGTAACTAATTATGAAGTAAAGAAAGCTCTGGCATCATGGGAAGATTCTTCCAGTGAATCTAATCAAGATGAGAAACCTAGAGATGTCTCTATGTCAGCAGTGAAAGATAGTGCAATTATCTAAGATTCATTATTTTTCTTTAGGGCCAACATGATGAGTGGTGAATTTACCACTCATTTGCATTCAAAATTCATACAAACTAATACAATTTGAATGTATAAATGAGAAAAATTTGTGATTGAATGCACTAATTTCAACATTTTGTAGGCTTATAGGTGGTGATAAAGAAAGATGTAGATTTGAGCTGAAAAGGATCAAACAGAGAAGAGAAGTGCAGTTGGAAGATCTGGAGCAGAATTTGGTCTCAGTTACCACTATCATGGTTTGAGGGACACAATCGTGGTATGTTAAGATTGGTCAAAGGTATGCGATCGTGATATTATTAGTGCGGTCGTGGCAACCACGATCGCGGCTAGGAAGGTTTATGCCCAGGGAAAATTTTGTCATTTTGCCTTGCCGACCCCAAATCTGTTATAATGATAAAACCCTTTACCATCTTGCGTATCACACTTTGAACAATTGAACTTTGGAAAATTTGTAACCCTACTAATTGGGAAAACTTTTGTGTTTGAATTTTCCAATTTGAGTTTGGTGAAATTGAAGTTAAATTGAAGAATTCTCTTGTTTCCCATTGCCATGGATCTCTTGAATGAAACTTTTGATATATCTCATCTCTTTAAATTTATGAGTAGCTAAATTTTATTGTCTTAGGATTATGTTGAACTAAGATTCAATTATGTGTGGGTTGTGATATATTTGTGTAGATTCTTGTTTGTTAATGATGGGTTTAACTATTACTTGTTTGAATTAGTTGGGGTTTATGGGTAAAAACCCTAAATACCCAAAATGGATTTGTGGGTGAAAACTCTAAATTTTTGAAGGTTCATGTCATTCTCGAAAGAGCGATATGGGTGAACCTTTGGAACCCATAGCATCCTTGAAAGAGGGATATGGGTGACAAAGCAATAGTGGACAATAATGGATGTAGTTTGCTATCTTTTCACTATCAGGGTGAGTAGATAGTTAGCTATGTCTTGGGCATCTTCCTAGAAATAGGGATGCCCAATTGAGGTATTAGGTGGTGTTAATTGGCACACTCATGAGGTACTCGAAAGGGTCAATGATTGATATTCATGAGGTTCTATTGACAAACTAGCCTCGAGGACCATTAACCTAGCCTACCATATCATTAATGACTAGAATTTGCATCAAAGCAACATGCACCCATGCATAAAGTACCCTTAGGTAGACATAATTCCAAGATCTTTATCATATTAAATTGATCTTTCTCATATTAAATTTTAAATCACAATTGTTGCCTTTAGTTTATTAATTTGAATATACTTTGATTAATCCTTGTTCCAAATCAACCCCCTATTTTAAATCATGTATTTTACTTTGTCTACATTATGGGTATGTTTTTAGTAACCATTAACACCCACAAGAATAGAAAGCTAATTTCTCCCCTCGTGGATTCGACCCCAACATAAGTTGAGTTTTTGACAATGAACATACTTTAATAATTTAAATGGTATAGGTGAGCATTGTCAAAATGACACTGCTCCCGAGGAGTGAAATTTAATTTTCACTTGTGCGGTGTTTAGTGTTACTTTAGGTATGCCTATAGTGGTGAGTATTTATTTTGGTTATTATTTTTGTTTTCTTTTAGGTGGTCTCCATAGGTTTCACGAAACAATGAGTGACAATGCAGTGTTTTGGTGGGTCTTCTAATGATCCTCTTGATGACTAGGAGCAACTTCATGACATTAGTCATACATGTGCCATCCGTATCTCGCCTACTCATGGGAATGGAAACTTTTATGTCACGATTGTCATGTTGCATATGCTTCAAATGAAGGGACTTTTTTTGGGGGTAATATTATGAGGAACATAACTTGGATTTGAAGAACTTGGTAGAAGTGTGTGCGCCCTTTGATCTTTCACACATAACCTAAGAGTCTGTACAGTTGTGCCTCTTCCCATTCTCTCTAACGGGAGAGGCATTATTGTGGATTTGATCTATCCTGAGCAGGTCAATCACTTTATGGGATGAACTTACCGTTGCCATTCTTGAATGGTACTTCCCACCATCCAAGATGCTTCAATTGCATGATGAAATCATTAACTTTAGGCAAATGAATAGAGAACCCTTGTACTAGGTGCGGGAAAGATGTAAGGGCAAACTCATACAATGTCCCAACCGTGAGGTCCTGGAGAAAATGTCATGACCTGAGGCAACCCCTAGTCGTGACAACGGTGCTTATGGTAACAAATGACCATAAGCTAACCTATGAGCTGGTACCTGCTGTGATCATAGAGTAAAATAGTAAAATGGACATGTATAGAAAACAACTAATAAAGCCATAAGGTTTGAATACTAAAAATACAATCAAACCACAAGTCTAAACATCTGATAATATGCAGAAACACAATTTATAAGACTGATAAATTGACTGTCTGAATGTCTGAAAGCCTCTAAACTGACTGAGGAGTTGATAGGCTAAGTCCCCAACTAACTCCAATTGACTGAATATACTAAACTTCTGAAATAAACCATCACGTCCCCAATAAATGAGGACTCACCACTGCTGCTGCTGAGTAACACTGGGATGTCTAACTGCAGTCGGGGAACTGAGCATCCTAACCTATGATATAACATATCATATCGCAATGAAGATTATGCAATTAGTACTTTGAATGTACTAGTATATGCGATGAGGTCAGGCTAAAATACATGGGTACTATGTATATGAGATAAGGATTAATTGTAAAGCATGACATAGCTGAACATGAATGCATGAAAACTGTAACATCTGAGAATGCAAGACCAAGCATAAATCTAAAATATGAAATGTCTGTAATTTGAAAGACTGGAAATAATATAACTGATAAACTGAATATCTGTATACTTGGTCAAATAAACTTGAACTGAAACTATATTGAATATTGTACTAAAATTATAGGAGGTATCATCTAACCGACATGCCCCAATTTAAGCTAATTGGGGTCCAACCTATAACCCAAGTTGGAAAGATGTCAGTATCGTGCCACATCTACTAATAATGGCTATGTGGATCAACTAAGATGGTGTTTCAAAGGACTAAAGAGTCACCCTATACTAGCAAGAAACTCATGTGATATGTGTCAACCCTAAACTAGAAGGAAGACATTGCAAACCTATGCTAGCTACATATTTTTGCAACTCAGGGATTGCTACTTAGGGTCAACCCCTAAACTGGCAAGAATGCCCCTATCCCTGGATTCATTCGGTGCTAATCCTACTCCCAACTAAATGAAACTGATTACACTAAGTTTAACTGAGCAACAACTGATCATAATAACTGACTTAATGACAATGCCCATGGTTTATCTAAAATCATTCTAAAAGTACTAAAATTACATAAACAACTAGGTATCGGGTATTCATAACCCACCAACATTGAATGGAAATAGCTATAATGACATATAAAGCTGTAAAATCTATAGTAGGGGATCATTGCTCAAAACCCAACATTTAGACATTTCATCAAACATATGAGAGTAATGAATGTAAGCATGATAATGGGTAAAGCATGCAAGGATAATGTGATTACAGTACTAAAACCATGAATTAGGGATTTCAATAGTCAAAACATGTAATGGCTCATCCCATTGAAAACACTTGTAACCATAACTCAAAATCTAAATCAATAATAGCTTCATGGAGATAATTCAACTTAAACATGTAAAAACTCATAATTCAAAAATAAAAAGGTATTCTTGGACTCCATGGGTGAAAAGGGCCCATGGATAAACATCACACATACCATAAACCCTTAAGATTGAAAGAGAAACACCAATATTGATGCTTTCTTAAAGGTTATTGGATTTGAGAACTTGAATTTCTTAGTTTCCTTGGAGAGAAAGTAGTGGAAATTGGTCTTCTTGGGAGGTGAATAGGGTTTCTTTGAGAGTAGAATTGAAGAAGATCGGCAAATAATGCCCCTATTGACGTTATAATTCATGAATTGAGGGAGAATGACACAATTTCTCCTCTGGCAATTAAATTCGTAACTGGAATGTGGTTTATAAGGTCACTGATACACCTAAATTACACCTCTCTTATGAGAGAGTAAGCGGTCACTGTCAAATATAGAACCCAACTAGGTTGGGGTCGAATCCCACAGGGAATATGGTGCTAATTAAGTTGTATGCAGATTAGTTGACTTTTAATCATTCATTTCTGTAAAACAAAAAGGGGAAATTTGATTCAGTTCACAAATTAATGGTTCCAGTTTAACAAGATAAAATATATGTAGTAGTATTCAAATCTAGAGAAATAGCAAGCTAGGGTTATGTCCACCTTGTAGTTTTCAATTATTTCTAATTATGGGCTTTATGAATGCATACATGTATCATGTTTACAGAGAAAGATATTGCCTTTAATAACATAATCCTAGTGTTTCTCAACCATCAAGGACTAGTTCACTTTTGATTCACTTTAGTTCTCTCGAATCAAAAGTGTTTACTAAAACAATACGAAATGTCCAAGTAGTTAATATTGTTAAGGCATTAACATATCAAATAGGGGTTGGAAATCCTATTTGCTTGTCACTAGTCTCTTTTATTAACAACCACCTTTCTTTCGAACAAGTTGTGTTTTAGGGCACATCCTCTATGTTTGCAACCACGAGAATCCAAGATAAATAAAGAGAGTATGATGTAAAAAAATCAATGCTTAATGAATTCAAAACCCAAAGTAAAAGATTTTATGCTACAAGGCTTCCATAACCCTAACTAATAAACTTAGCTACTCATAAATAAAACGGTAATTACAATAGAAATATTTATCATACCAAAAAGTAAACAAAATCTTGGTAGAGAAGATGAAATAGTGTTTCTCCCTTGGTGCTAAGCCGCCACTCTCCTCTCTCAAAATAATACAGAATAATGAATAATGACTAAAAATTCAGCATCAAGTCTTTTAATGATCTCTTCTCTCATAATTACCTTCTAAGTCCCTAAACTAATTATAAATGATAAATCAGTCTTAGACATAGTTTCTAGGCACCACATTTGGTCCAACAAGATACTTTTCTCTTGTGTGATTTGTCATCCACAATCCGTAGTCCCATCATGTCTCGATCCACCTCATTAACACCTGAAATCATGCTAATCATAGGTTAGCTCAATTACATCAAAGTAGAGTAAAAAAATATGAAACTAGGCACTTTGTTCTCAAAAGTTAGCTAAAATATGGGTAAGTTATGGTGCTTAGGAGTATAAATACATCCACACTCAGTCACCACGACACGATGAGGGTTCTATCGCTATAACTTCTATGACGCGGCCTTATCGCAATGAGTTGTTGGAATCGTGATCCAAACATGAACCAATCCCTTTCCAAAAAATATGAAACTTCTCCAATACATGTACCTTACACCCCTGACTATAAATTAACTCAAAAATTAATGTCTCGAGGTCGGGAAGACCAATTTAAAAATCCTTAAAGTTAAGAGGCCTCTAAAATGACTATGCCCCCAACACTTAGTGAAATTTTCAGGTTTTAAGTCTCTTATACATGTAACTAGGAGCTGAACTGAGCTAAGAATAATATAGGGTATTACAATATCTCCCTCTTGGGAACATTCCTCCTCGAATGGGACTTATTAAGTTGAGAGTTCTAAACTAAAGCAACTGATATCACATACTAAACATGCATAACTGAAAACATGATTACATGATTGGGTCTGAAAAATGATACATAAACTGAACTGACTTTGTGAATGCATTCAATAACGAGAGAATGGTTATAAGGCTGAGTTAAAAATGAGTGAGTCAACTTATGAGTAACCATTACCTTAGGATGGATCTAGTTTTGAGAAGAAAATTGAAGAGGTTTAAGACATGAAAACTCAGGGTATTACAACATCTCCCTTTTAGGATTATTCTTCCCACCAAATGATACTGACTTGGCTGAAATACTAAGGAAAGACTGAGATGATGCACATAAAACTTACGAACTAAATCATGACTAAATATATGAATCTGGAACATGAGGTATGAACTGAATTGAATTCATAATTTATATGGATGCAAATAATTACCTCTTGGAATGGACATACTGATGAAACTTTGAATAGTAAGACTAGATCGGAAGATGGAAAAACTAGAGGAATTTGTCTATCTAACTACTAAACTAAATTGCTTGCTATACAGAATAAATTATACTGAAAGTTTATACTCAACAGGAGTATTTCTTCAACACTCTTTCTAAGAAGTTCTAATAACAGCAGGGACCAAAGAACTTGGGCATGATCTGAATAAGATATATGAGTAAGGACTCTTAATATGGCTATAACTCTGTAACTTGGAACATAGGCCTATGAAACATAAACTAGGATAGAATTACTAGGCCTTAGACAATGCAATTACCCAATTTAAGATTATCCTCGCTCCTTAAATATTCGGATGGGTACATATAAAACTCCAACCAAAGTTTAAGTTGAACTACTCGCTCTCACCATTTTCAAGCCTAACTCGTAATTATAAGGTACTGCAAATAACACCATAATGCTAGTCTGAACCTTGAATTCAATACCCCATGCATTTTCTCAACTTCTCATATCAAGAACCATTCTTCTTACCCCCACAACATATAAATTCAGCCTCTTACTAGGAATTTACTAGCGCACAATGCACCCATCCACTTCCATACCAACATGCCATTCAAGCTAATCATTATAACCACATATAAACTTCTAGGTAAACACCCATAAAAGCATTTTTCTTATATTCTCTAAACCTCTATCAATAACAACTTTCATAAACTATCCCCAAGAAGACACACTTAGAATTCTCAACTAATCAAGGCATATACAAAAAGTTTAACCTCAATATTCCTTCACCCTTATACCCTTATATATAAAATAAGTATGCAACAATTTTTCCAAAATAAGAAATATTTACTCTCTCCTATTAAACAATTAATCATCAATATTTTCTCATCACCAAAATCTTAATATTACGGAGAGGTCACTGAAAGCTTAGAACATGAGGACCTAAAACATAAAAGAATGCTATGTATAACTTTGACACTTAACTGAGGCCTAAGGAATAGAATATCAAAAGCATGAATTCAAAAATGATTTAAATTGAGGACATACATGATATAATCTAAATTTCATTGATTATTATAATTTACCATGAGTTCTAGAAACTGAGCATACAGTAATGCATTGGTACCTGAGTCATGAGCTACATGACCTGAGTTTGGAGTTCATAAATTCATGGAACATAATTCGTACTGTTGAGAAAACTAGAACTCCTTATACTGGGAACTGGAAGCGTACATGATTCTATGAAAAGTATAGGGATATAAGTTTTGATCATAGAGATGACCTGTAAGGAATGATTAGATATCGTGATGACTAAAAAACAAAAAATTGCACTGAGATAATGATGGGTTGGGAATCATTCTCCCTTACTGCTGTTCTACAACATACTAGCATCACTACTAAAATCTAAAGGCCTGACTTGGTTACTTGTTCTATCATGTCCCTCTTAGCTTTAAGCCATCATTCTAAGTCGTGGACCACTTTAATAAACTCTAAGCTAAACTGTATTCATTTTTCTCTAGAGTTTGAGATATACCAATACACATAAATTATAATCTCAACCCGAAAGACTACACCTAAAAATGTAAAACCCACGGCTAATACTCTCTCATAAGATACAACTCTTAACTTTCTATAGCCCCAATAGTCATCGCATGGTAACATAAACACTGAATAACTTAGAATTTTCATGAATATCACCATACCATAAGTTCACACCATCTAAAATTTCAATTCTTCTTACTATTTGATCAACTATCCAAGATTCAAACTTAGATTATAACACGTAACATATATATTCTCAATCTTTTAGTGAACCATACTAACTTTCTCCATAGCCTACTTAATAGCCCACCTCCAAACCTATATTTTTCCATAAAGCATGAGAATTTCCATTGGACCTGAACATCTGACATCATCATTCTATAGCCAATAACTTAGCTGGTAAGAACATCAATTACTACATTACTATACTCATTCAAACTTAGCAACTCAAGGGTACTATATAAGCATGCCGACACCATCATACTTAACTTAATTTCTTGCATACACTATTTCGGGCCTATTGATTCACCTTTCATACAACTTGCCCCATGGATACATCATCTACTAACTATCGATAAATGCCATCTCTACCTTACTGCTTTTAAACTTGTGGATTTATACTTCTAAATCTAGATCATATGCTAAGGGATCTGAAAGCACATCCCTTAAATATCATCATTCTTGCTCTAAGATATGAAATGATCTAATCCTAAGAACTGAGATACTACCCCTTTATTCAATAACTGGTTCATTGGAAAACTGAAAATGAACTACTCTATTTCTACAGTCAACTGACACATAACATGAGTGGAGCTAATCCATGTCGAGAATGACATCAAAATTAGTCATCTCTAACTCCACAATATCTAATAAAGTGATTTTTTGAGATACTGTAATCGAGCAATTTTTTTATACTCGCCTGGCTGTAATAAATTTACCCACTAGGGCAGATACAGAGAAAGGCTCTACTAATATTTTTGGACTAATACTGAAATTGACAGGTACATAAGGAGTCAGAAAAGAAAGTGAAGCTCTGGGATCTAATAAAACATAAATATAAAGATGAAAGCCCTGTAACACATATGTAACCACATCAAAAGAACTTTCTTGATAATGTCATGACTAGAGTGCAAACAATCTGTTCTAGCATTGGCCACTTGTGTCACTAGAAGTGGTTCCTTATTGCGTCAGATGACTTGCTGGTGTTGCTGAAGATTTAGTTTGACCTTATGGGCGACCATTTCTACCCTTTCACATACTTATAGGGTACTCCATCATCTCGTGGCCTAGATTTCCACACCTAAAACACACACCACTACTAGACTTACACACACCTAGATGATTCCTACCACCCCTCCCATAAAGAAAATTAGTTTGACCACTATTAACATTACACTGGGGACTAGACCTTAGCCCTCTATATCAACTATTATTCTTAAACTTTGGCACTAGCGCACTAGCTAAAGAAGGAGATGGGGTTAAGAATTTTTGATGGAACTAGGAATGGTTACCACTCTTTGACCTTGACTTAAAACTACCTATTCTGGCCTTCTTATTCTCTCTCTCTTTTTCTCTATGCTCTTTTCCTCAATTTGTAGAGCATCAACCATAAGAGTAGATAGAAAAATAACTTGATGACCATTCTGAGCAATTACTGAATGAGCTAAGGCAGTGAAATTAGCTCTAAAGTTGGTGTGAGAGACATGCTTATTCAGGGGATCTTCCTAAATAGATGGATGTGCAGGCTACTTCCCATTCCTTCTTTTGTTATTTCTTTTAGGAGGTCTATAAAAAAATAAAGGATAAGTCAGGAAGAGAGTTTAAATAGAATGTATGATCTTTTGCATGACATAAATACTGAAAGAAGGGAACCTTTTCCTAAAACATCTTGTAGCCTCGTGTCCATAAGTATGGCACACTTCAGACCCATGCATAAGACTCTACTAAATATGGCTTTCAGGCCCCTAGGACACTGTAAAACCTTAGGATCTGATACTAATTTTTGTCACAACACGAGGCTATGCCTTATTGCGATAATAATGCTTACGATCATAAGTGACCACAAGCTAACTCATAAGCTGGTACCTGCTATGAGCACTGAATAAAATAATAAAATAGACATATGCAGAAAATAATTTATAAAGATATGTGGTTTGAATACTGAAAATACAATCAAATCATAAGTCTGAACATCTAATAAAAAACCAAAACATAACTGATAAGACTGATAAACTAACTAGCATTCTAATTGATTGTCTGAATGTCTGAAAGCCTCTAAACTGACTAAGGAGTTGATGGGAAAAGTCCCCAACTAACTTTGATTGACTTAATGTACTGAATTACTGAACAACTAAAATAAACCATCATGTCCCTGATAGATGAGGAATCACCACTATTAATACTGAGTAATGCTAGGATATCTAATTGCAGCCAGGGAACTAAGCATCCAAACCTATGATATAAGACATTATAGTGCAAAGAAGAGTATACGGTCATTACTTTGAATATACTTATATATGCGATGAGGTCAGGTTTATATATATGGGGTACAATGCATATGAGATAAGGACTAACTGTAAAGTATAAGATAACTGAACTTGAATGAATGAAAAATTTAATATTTGAGAATGGAAGATCAAGCATAAATCTAAAATCTAAAATACGTCTATAATCTAAAAGACTGAAAACTATATAACTGATAAACTAAAAATCGATAGACTTGGTCAAGCAAACTTGAATTAAAACTATACTGAATACTATATTGAAACTGTCAGAGGTATCATCTAACTGACATACCCTAATCTAACCTAATTAGGATCCAAATTGTAACCCCAGTTGGTAGGGTGTCAGTATAATTCCATGGGTACTAACAATGGCTGTGTGGATCCATTAAACTGGTATCTCGAAGGACTAAAGATTCAAACTATATTGGAAAGAAACTCATGTGACATGTGTCATCCCTAAACTGGTAAGAAGACATCTCAAACCTATACTGGCTACGTAGTTTTGTAACTCACGGATCCTTTTGCCAAACCCTAAACTTGTAGGAATGCCCCTATCCCTGGGTTTGTTCGGTGCAACATCTTGATCCCAACTGAATAACACTGATTATTGGACTGAACTAAGTTTAATTGAGCTATAACTAATCATAATAGCTGACTGAATGACAATGCTCATGGTTTATCTAAAATCATTCTAAAGATACTAAAATTATTAAAACAACTAGGTATCAGGTATTCATAACCTACCTGCACTAAATTCAAATAACAATGATGACATATTAATCTTTAAAATCCATAGTAGGGATCATTGCTCAAAACCCAACATTTAGAAATTTCATAAAACACATAAGAGTCATAAATATAAGTATAGTAATGGGTAAAGCATGCAAGGGTTGCGTGATTACAGTACTAAAACCATGAACTAGGGATTTCAATACGAAGATTTCAATATTCAAAACATGTAATGGCTCATCCCATCGAACACACTTATAAAGATAACTGTAAATAAAAATCAATAATAGCTTCTGGATATAATTCAACCTGAACAAGTAAATACTTATAATTTTAAAAATAAAAAGGGATTGTTGGAATCCATGGGTAAAAAGGTCCCACGGATGAACATCACACATATCTTAAATCCTTAAGCTTGAAACAGAAATGATGAGCAAAGATCTTACCACTCATTTTCTCCAAACATTTGTGCCCACTACCATGATTTAGTTAAGAAAATGATACATCATCATGATTTAAATTCACTAATAAC
Organism: Capsicum baccatum var. pendulum; assembly: GCA_030864225.1. Lineage (NCBI taxonomy): Eukaryota > Viridiplantae > Streptophyta > Magnoliopsida > Solanales > Solanaceae > Capsicum > Capsicum baccatum. Next base: position 169,339,149 of record CM061554.1, read on the forward strand.
CATAATTTATAGGTATATAGTTGAGAAGGTGAAAAGATGTGGATCATAGCTAAAAAAGGGTCAAACGGAAGCAAAAGGGAGTGCAGCTGGAGACCTGTAGCAGTTTAGTCTCAGTTATCACGAACGGTCAAAGTCAGTCAAGATAGTAAACACAATACTACAGTAGAGCACAACCGTGGTTGCATAGTGACAATCACGATCAAACCTGTACGATCGCGGTTCAATGGGAATGTAACCCAGGATAGTTTTATAAAATTGCATAGACGAATCCCAAGTCATATATAGACAAAACCCCTTTTTTCTTTGGATATTGCTTACCTTATATATATTTTTGAATTGAAAGCAGTAAACCCTAAATGGGTAAGTATGTAACTACTCTTGGAGGCTTAATTTCTTAGTAATTTTGAGAAGAATAAATGTTTTGGATAATCCTCATGGTTATCTCTTTTTAATTTCTTCATGAGTAGCTAAGTAATTTAGTCTTGAGATTATGTTGAACTAAAGTGTAATTGTGTATGGGTGTTGTTGTGTTTGCATGTTTTTTAGTTATTGAATATGGATTCCACCATTGCTTGGGTTAATGAGTTGGAATTCTATATATGAAACCCTAAATCTCCAAATGGGTTTGATGGTGAAAACCCCAAACTCTAAAAACCATTCACCATCCTTGATAGAAGGATGAAGGTGAACTTGAGGTAACCCATAGCATCCTTGAAAGAGGGTTATAGGGGACAATGTAATGGTGGACAATTAAGTCTATGGTTTACTACCTTTTGTAATCTTAGAGAAAAGTGTGACTGGAGTGTAAGCCATGTCAAGAGCATCATCCTAGAAATAAGGATGCTTGATTGAGGTTGCGAGTGATTACGAATGGAACACTTGTTAGGTGCTCGAAAGGTTCAATGGGTGAAATCATTGTAGTTTTATTGAAAGATTGACTATAATGACTTTAGACCTAGCCTATCCCTTGAGCAACAAATAAACTTCATGCTAAACCATCATCAACCCATACGCTTTATCTTTAGATCAACATAATCCCAAGATCCTCACTAATCTTGATTTTAAATCAAAAGTGTCATCTTCATGCATTGGTAGTCTAAAATTGTTACAGACCAATCCCCCCATTTTATTTTATATGTTTTGCTTATTATTATTTTAGGTAACCTTTTAGTAACTAGAGAACCCATAAGACTTGAAATTTATGTTTTATCCTTGTGGATTTGAATACAATGCTAGTTGGATTATTGAAAATGACTACCTCACCCCTCAATTATGGGAGTAAGTTAAGCACTGTCAAAATGGCACTATTGTCAGGGATTGGAATATAGAATTCACTTATATGGTGTGATTCTTACCTGGGAATACTCGAGGTGTTGTAATTTACTTAATTTTTTATTTTTGATCTTTTGTAGACATTTGAAGTGTTAACTTAACAATGAGTGATAGAGCAAGAAATATGGGCCCTCTTGATACCCCTCTAGATGATGAGGACCCACTAAATGAAGCAGGACAAACAAGTACAATCCGTATCCCACCAACTAATAGGAATGGAGTCTTCCATTTGACTAGTGTCATGCTTCACATATTGCAAAGAAATGAATTATACAAGGGTCAAGCCTTTGAGGACCAAAATATCTATTTGAAGAATTTGGTAAAAGTGCGTGCACCGTTTAATAGAGCACACATTACTCAAGAATCTATTTGGCTTTGCCTCTTCCCATTTTCACTAATACTCAAGGTGGTTTTTTGGCTTCGCTCACTTTCACCCGGCTCTATTACCTCTTGGGATGAGCTTACTGTGGTGTTTCTTTTTAGATATTTCCTACCATAAAAAATGGTGCAAAAGCGGGACGAGATTGTTAATTTTTGACAAATGAATGGAGAGTCATTGTTTGAAGCTTGGGAGAGCTTTAATGGTAAGCTAGCTCAATGCACAAATCATGAAGTCCTGCAGAAGATGCTTCTCGAGATCTTCTACCATTCCCTTGATCCATTAAGCAAAATAGTGGTACATAATGCAGCGGGTGGTTCTCTAGTGAAATTGAACCACTATGTGGCCTTTCTATTGATTAGAGAAGTGTCAAAGAAAAATAGGGGTTGGCATACCTGAGAAACTAAAGATCCCAAGATCCCTTATGCTAATTCCATGATGAATAATGAACAAAGAAAGCAAAATGAAGAAAAGAAGGAGAATATGGAGAAAATGATGACCCAACTTGTTATTTCTTTTCCTTATTTTACCTCTCTTCATACTCATAATGCATCACGCACCCCTATAGTAGCCACCCTCAAATTAGGCTATTTGCCTAAGTCAAGGTGCACAGTGTCCAAGGAAGAACTGGGCCAAAATAGGTTCATTATGATGTAATGGGAAGGTGAAAGGTTTACAAGAAAGAATTAGGATATTTAGGCTCAAAAATAGATCATGGGATATTGTTCACACTTGGATAGTCATTTAAGCTAAAATGGGTTAACATGCAAAAATAGTCTATGATCCTTTCCTAAACACCTATCCTATGACTATGACATGACTAACTGAGCAAGTTCTAGATTCAACAAATAATGGAAACTTAGTAAGTCCTTATATGCACATGGCACACAAGTATATAGCACATAACTACTCATCCATTTTATGCATTTGTTTTCTACAGGTTATTTATTTGCCACGCTAGTGCCATAAACAGATACACAGTGGTCATAATAGATGCACTTCACACAGTTCACAGCATATTAGACCACTGGAGAGGTACTCCAAATTCACAAAACAAGCTAAATGCCTCAAGTATTTGCACTACTCCTAATTATCCACAGAATGTGCTACAATAATAGTTTCCCTATACCCTCAAATTAAAATTAAGAAATAAAAAGCACCAAGGGTTAGGATATACCAAAAAATAGTCAAGCTTGTGGGTCCTGGGTCTCTTACCCTGCCATCTATAACACCCCAATTTTTTGAACCAAAATGCTACACGGTCCCTATGACCCCGAAGGACCATAAGCTAACCTATGACTTATATCTGTACCTGAGCAATGAATAACCATACTGCAAAATATGCCAAAACATAATAGTGTAAGGCCATAAGGTTCAAATTTGAATAAACATCTGATAAAATAATATCTAAAAATGGTATAACAATACCAACAAAAATCTAAAATAATTGTCTGACATGCCGTAGTCTGAAAATCTCTAAACTGAACTGAATAAGGAGTTGAGGGGACATATTCCCAACTATCTCTGTCTACTGAAATAAACTAAAAACTGAAATAGTGATATGAGTAATAACATAATTATCCTCTAAGGATGAGGACTCACTGTTAATTACTGCAGCTGGCTGACTCTGAAATTGCTAAGAGAGCTCTGGATCTCGTGCGTCCAAACCTATGGTATACGACACCATAGCGCGAGAAAAGTATGCATCAGTACTTGAATGTACTGGTATGTAAGTGATGTAGGCTGAATGCATGGGGTTCATATGTATGAACAATACTGACTAACATGAATGCGAGAATACATGCATGAATACATAATAACTGTAACTGAAATTGTACTAGTACTGGATTCTGAATTATGTGTACTGATTTACTAACATCTGAGTTTACCGATAAAGAGGAACTGATGTTATATTACTGATAAAGAAAATGACTATTTCTGATAGTTCTGATTATGAAGAACTGATCTGATTGACCGTATAAAACATTTCTAAAACTGAGTTCATGATAACATGACTACTGAGTATGAATACTGATGACATATATTTACAGATAATATATCATAACTGATAATTGAATTCTAATAATTGATATATCTGATAACATAAGTTCTAATAAATGATAGTATGAATGACTGTATCTGTCAGTCCTGAATTCGATGGAACTAGCTAAGTTTTGTACTGTATCTGAGTTAACTGTATCTATCAGTCCTGATATCCTGAAAAACTATCTGAGTTTTTTTACTGAGATTGATACTAAAACTGTGGGAAGTAGTTATCTAACCGACATACCCCAAATACGCTATAATAGCTAAGTTGGGGTCCAATCTCTGCCCTGATTGGAAGGGTGTCAATACTGCGCCACTGGTAAGAACAAGCTATGAGTTACCCTCATCTAGCAGGTACTCTAATGAGAATGGTGGGAACCCTCATCTGACAGGTTAAACCACCTCATCTACCCTTAACTGACAGGTTATGATGTGTCAACCTATGCTGGCTACATAGTTCTAGAATGCAAGGACTGCTTGTAAGAATCACACCCTCTACTGGCAGGTGAGTTCCTATCCTTGGGTTCGCTCGGTGCTAAATCCTACTCCCAATTGAATGTCACTGAACTAATTATACTAAACTGATTTCCTAGTTCATACTAGAATTAATTGCACTGTTACTGATTGTTCTGTTTAACTGAACTGAATATGGATTGAGTTTATTGAGTTCCGATGACTAGCGGAACACTACAGAATTCTATTAACCGACTAAATGCTATTGAGTTCTGTTAGCTGATTGAGTTTACTGATGTCTGAACTGAACACTAAACTAAACTGTACTAATACTTAGATTTACTAAATTCCATAGAATGATGGAATATTACTGAGATTAATAGATTACTGAGTACTGAGTAAAACTGAACTGATACTGCCTTTACATGAGTTTTCCCGAGTCAAGAGACAAACGTGAAGTTTACTGAACATGGCTTGACTGAGAGTATCGTGAAAACATGACATGGATCTAGGCACCCAACTATATTTTTTAGGTACAAGTACCCCCAGGACTCGATTGAAAGAAACTGACACATCATGAAAATTCTTAATCATAGGACTAAAGTCAACAATTCATAATACCATAAGTTGGGGATTTCATGAAAGCACTTGATAATCATAATCTTGTACATGAATAGGAATTTGTCCTAACATATCATAATTTCACAATTTTAATTTCACTTGCATGACATAAACTTGTATACATGCTAACATAATGTAGTTTCATTACTTAACTTTCATGAACCATTTGTCAAACACTTGCAAGACATAGCATCAACATAGAAATCATTTAGATTATGTAGTATTAACATGAATTCATTATTTAGACCACCAATGGATCACAAGGCACAATTCATTCACTCGAACATTTTCACAAACACATGAAAGGCATGATTTTATACTTAGGCATATATAACATGCTCCCAATTCATGACCATAACCACCAATTAACATCTCAAGGTTTTCAACATATGATGGTCATGATTCAACACACATGGGAAACATGGATATTTCATTTATCAATTAACATATATCAATATTATGGGTATAACATCCAACTTACAAATCCCAAGAACCCAACATAAATCTCAAATGAAAAATACCACAAATAAATTAGTTTTCATGATTCTTGAAATAACTCATGGAATTAAAACTCAATTTAACATCAACAACATGATTATAAACGTCCCACAACAAAATATTCATGATACATAACTTAAAACTTGATTCTTGAGCTCCATGAATGAAAAGAATCCATGAATGAACACTATGCATACCTTAGATTGATTATCCGTGAAATTTAACGGTGAAATTGGCTTGAATCTTGAAACCCCTAATTGAACCCTTACTTGTTCTTGATAATTTTTGAGAGAATTTGAGAAAAAGGGAACATATTATGCTCTAAATTAGGATTAATGCCGTGTTTGAGAATATATATAGGATGGGTAAAAGACTAAAATACCCCTGGAGAAAGAGAGAAAGACACAGCTGTCCTATGTTATTTTCAGGTTGAAAAACTGAAGTAAATTGATCATAACTCTTTGCTCCGATGTTTAAATTGGATGAAACCAATTGCATTAAAAAAAGGACTAAAAGAGATTTTCATCAATATATGGAATCTCTCACAGTTTAAAATATTCAAGAAGTTATGATCATTTGAAGTTGACCCTGAAATGCTGAAAATTTTTGGAGCATGCTATAGAGCATGCGACGCGTGCAAATCGAATGGTGCTTCTGTTTTGAAATCCAAACGCACGCTAAATAGATTCTAAAAATTACAAAAATAACTTGAGATGTACTCTTGACTTCCCCAATCACAACACATCTTGAAAATCCAAAAATAGAGGTTGGGAAGGTCGTCAAATAAATCCCCGAAGTTTGGAGGTATAAGATGAAACTAAGTATTTCTAACACTTAGGAAAATTCTTCCAAGTGTTAGATTTCCTTATCAAGCCTTAAGGAGCTAAATTTGACTTAGGATTTTTACGAGGTCTTACAATATCTTTCTCTTAGGAATATTCGTCCTTGAATGAGACTTACTAAGAAGGGGAGAAGAGACCAACTGAGGTATATACTGAACATGAATGACTGAAACATGATTTCATAACTTACATGACTGATAAGATGAATTTGTATCAAACTAAACATACATATCTAAACCACGTGTAATTGATTTATGAATGAAGGACTGAGTGTTCTGATGAACTGAGTTTCTCAAAATGAGAATACATATCTGGTGCATAATGGATTGAATCCACGCATATCCGATGCATGATTATATGACTGAACTGGCTCATGAACATGCGACTGAATGTGCAATAGTTAAAGATGCCAAGTTTAACTAAAAAGTGGGAATGAAACTAAATACCAAGTTTGGTAATGAAATCTGAACATGAGAACGAGTAAGTTTAAGGAAGACTGTTACATTGAACTTAAGATATCGATGAGTCTGAGATTAATTAATCAATATGCATGAGCAGAAACATGAGGACATAACTAAGTCTGGAACGTGATACATGAACTAAATATCATGATATGAACTGAGTCTGTAATGCGTGACATGGATAAAGTATCATGAACTAAACTAAGCCATTGAGTACATAGCTTACAACTGAGATTTGGAGTTAGAAAGCCATCTTATAAGTAACCCTTCCTCTAAGATAGATTCATGATGTAAAGAGAGACCGATATGTTTATGTCATAATAGTTTGAGGGATTACAATGTATCTCCCCCTTGGGACACTATATCCCTTGAAGAATGTTGGACTGCCTTTGCTGGAATATTGAGGAAAACTAAAGCGATGCACAAGGCATGTAGGAACTGAATCATGACATAATTATTTGATATCTGGAACTGAGGCATGATACATGAACTGGGTTATACTCGCAACTACTAGGATATTCTATCTTGGAATTGTTACATTCAAGCCTATCATTAATACTACACCCTTGTATAAAATAAGCATGCAATAATCTTCTCTTAATATGAAACATTTTCTCTCTCCTATCTAAGCAACTGCTCATCACTACACTATTTTCATAAAAAAAGCTGACTGAAGGGTTAAATCAGGAGGACCTGAAGCATGAATCGATACAAACTAAACTTGACACATGACTGAAACCTAAGGAATAAAATATCAATAACATGAATTTACTAAAAAGGTATGAACTGAGGATATACATGACATAGTCTGAATTTATCTGATCTGTAAGGGAATAGCATGAGTCATGAAAGCTGAGTATACTGTAAATCAAGATACGTGTGCATGAGTCATGAGCTGCATGACCTAAGTTTTGAGTTTTGATATTTGTGAGACATGATTCGTGACACTGAGTAATTTAGATCTGACTCCCTATGCTAGGAACTGAAAGCGCACACGATTCTATGGAAAACGTGTGAACATAAGCCGTGTTCATGGAATTGATTTATACTATGGGCTAAACTTAGATCCTTTATACTGGCAACTAAAATCGTACATGATTTATGGAAAAGTGCATGATGGTGGTTCATGACCTTAGAGTTGATATGTAAGACCTGAGTGGATTTTGTGATAGCTAAAGTACAAATAATTGTACTGAGAAGAGGATGGGTTGGGACTCATCTTCCCTTACTGCTTTTCTATACATACATGTTCTACTATTGGAATCTGAGAGTCTGACTTGGTCACTTGATCTATCATCACATACTTATACTCTGTTCGACACTTGTCCATCCTACTAAACAAATCAGCTGCTTCTGTTTCCTCATATACTACTAATATTATATCCACACCTTCATGCTTAATTTCAAGTAAATAAACTTAAATTCTAGCTTACACTATTCAAGCCTCCTGATTTACCTTAGTACAACTATCCCCATGAATACATAATCTAATCAAACTGGATAATACTATCCCAACTCATATATTGATAAACTCTTGGGTCCATGCTTAAAATTCTAGGTCTATACTGTTATAGGGTTATGAGAAGGGATCTAATAGCATATCAAAAATTGGATTTAAGTTTACAAAAGAGTTCTCATAATTATAAATGAAATCTGTACAACTTTGGTACATGACTGAACAGAGGGGATATTTTTTGAGCATGTGGAAAATCCCATAACTATCTCCAGGAACTGCATGAGAAAGCCCAATCTTTAGGATTTGAGCTTCACTATTTCTGTTACCTTAAAAGTAAGGTAAGGTTGCCATGAGGGGAGCCTAAGGTAAATCTACATGGGTTCCTTAGAGAACCTTGCTATAGCAAGATCTTAAGACATGAAAGATGGGAAACTATTCCAAAAACATCTCGTATCCTCCTGCACATAAGTGTGGTGCACAACACGCCCATGTACAAGACTCTACTTGATATATCTTTCAAACTTCCTAGGACATTGTTGAACCTTAGGCTCAGATACTAAGTTTGTAACGCCCTGATTTTCAAAATTGAAATGCTATATGGTGCCCATGACCCCGAAGGACTATAAGCTAACCCATGACTTATATCTGTACCTGAGTACTAAATAACTATTCTGTAAAATATGCAAAAACATAATATTGTAAGGCCATAAGGTTTAAATCTGAATAAATATCTGATAAGATAATATCCAAAAATGGTATAACAATACCAACATAAATCTGAAATAATTATTGGACATGCTATAGTCTGAAAACCTCTAAACTGAACTGAATAAGGAGTTGAGGGCACATGTTTCCAACTAACTCCGTCTAATAAAATAAAATAAAAACTGAAATAGTGATATGAATAATAACATAATTGTCCTTGAAGAATGAGGACTCACTGTTAATAACTGCTGCTGGCTAACTCTGAAATTGGTAAGGGAGCTCTGGATCCCATGTGTCCAAACCTATGGGATAAGACACCATAGCGCGTTTGCATCAGTACTTGAATATACTGGTATGCAAGTGAGGTAGGCTGAATGCAATGGGTTCATATGTATGAACAATACTAACTAACATGAACGTGAGAATACATGCATGAATACATAATAATTGTAACTGAAATTGTACTAGTACTGGATACTGAATTCTGTGTACTGATTTACTAACATTTGAGTTTACCAAATAAAGAGGATCTGATGTTATATTACTGATAAATAAAATGGCTATTTTTGATAGTTCTAATTTTGAAGAACTGATCTAATTGACCGTATATAACAGTCCTGCAACTGAGTTCATGATAATATTACTACTAAGTATGAATACTGATGACATGTATGTACTGATAACATATCATGACTGATAACTGAATTTTGATAACTGATAAATCTGATAACATGAGTTCTAATAACTTATAGCATGAATGACTATATCTGTAAGTCCTAAATCAGATGGAACTAGCTGAGTTTCGTACTGCATTTGAGTTGACTGTATCTGTCAGTCTTGATATCCTAAAGAACTACCTGAGTTGATTTACTGAGACTGATACTGAAACTGTGGGAAGTAGTTATCTAACCAACATGCCCTAAATACACTATAATAGCTAAGCTGGGGTCTAATCTATGCCCTAATTGGAAGGGTGTCAATACCGCGCCATTGGTAAGGACAAGCTGTGAGCGACCATCATCTGGCAGGTACTCTAATGATAACGGTGGGAATCCTCATCTGATAGGTTAAGCCACCCCATCTACCCTCAACTGAAAGGTATTGATGTTTTAACCTATAATGGCTACATAGTTCTAGAATGGAAGGACTGCTTCTAAGAATCACACCCTCTACTGGCAGGTGAGTTCCCATCCTTGGGTTCGCTCGGTGCTGATCCCTACTCCTAACTGAATGACACTAAACTGATTATACTAAATTGATTTTCTAGTTCATACTAGAATTAACTGAACTATTACTGATTGTTCTATTTAACTGAACTGAACATGGACTGAGTTTATTGAGTTCCAATGACTTGTGAAACACTACTAAATTCTGTTAACTGAATAAATACTATTGAGTTCAGTTAGCTGACTGAGTTTACTGATGTCTAAACTAAATACTGAACTAAACTGTACTGATACTGAGATTTAATGAATTCCATAGATTGACAGAATATTAATGAGATTACATAGATTATTGAGTACTGAGTAAAACTGAACCGATACTTCCTTTACATGCGTTTTCCTGATTCATGATACTGACAGAAGTCTACTGAACATGGCTTGACTAGGAGTATTGTGAAAACATGACATGGCTCTAGGCACCCAACTATATTTTTCAGGTACAAGTACCCCCAGGAATCGATGGAAAGAAACTCACACATCATAAAAATTCTTAATCATAGGACTAAAGTCCGCAATTCATAATAACATAATTTGGGGATTTCATGAAAGCACTTTATAATCATAATCTTGTACATGAATAGGAATGTATCCTAACATATCATAATTTCACAATTTTAATTTCACTTGCATGACATGAACTTGTATACATGCTAACATAATGTAGTTTCATTACTTAACTTTCATGAACCATTTGTCAAACACTTACAAGATATAGTATCAACAAGGAAATTATTTAGATCATGTAGTATTAACATGAATTCATTATTTAGATCACCAATGGATCACAAGGCACAATTCATTCACTCAAATATTTTCACAAACACATGAAAGGCTTGATTACGTCCCACAACAAAATATTCATGATACATAACTTAAAATTTGATTCTGGAGCTCCATGGATGAAAATAATCCATAAATTAACACTATGCATACCTTAGATTGATTATCCTTGAAGTTAACAGTGAAATTGGCTTGAATCTTGAAACCCCCAATTGAACCCTTGTTATTGATAATGCCATGTTTGATCATATATATAGGATGGGCAAAAGACTAAAATACCCGTGGAGAAAGAGAGAAAGACATAACTTTCCTATGTTGTTTTCAGGCTGATAGGCTGAAGTAAATTGATCATAACTCTTTGCTCCGATGTTTAATTGGATGAAACCAATTGAATTGGAAATAAGACTCAAAGATATTATCATCGATACACAGCATCTCTCATATTTCAAAATATTTTAGAAGTTATGATCATTTGAAGTTGACCCTAAAATGCTGAAAATTTTTGGAGCATGCGACGCATGCAAATCGCATGGTGCTTCTATTTTGAAATCCAAACGCACCCTAAACAGATTCCAAAAATTACTAAACTCACTCGAGATGTACTATTGACTTCCCCGATCACAACACAACTTGAAAATCTAAAAATAAAGGTCGGGAAGGTCATCAAATAAATCCCCAGAGTTCGGAGGTATAAGATAAAACTAAGTGTTTCTAAAACTTAGCAAAATTCGTCTAAGTGTTGGATTTTCTTATCAGGATTTAAGGAGCTGAATCAGCTGTATTTTTCCCACTCATAGTATCTGCCTTTGCAGTAGCTGGAGCCTGGCTCGATGAAGCACCTGCAGCTGATGGCTGCATCCCATTTCTCTGTGTCATCCAGAGACTCCATTCTTTCCTTTTTCAAGTTCTCCTTCTCTTCCTTCTTATTTTCCTTTTTTAGCCTTTCTCTCTTCTTCATTATCAGGCTTATCTTTTTTTTTTTGCCTTTATTTTCCCCTTTTTCTTCTTCTTCTTTTTCTTCTTCTTCTTCTTCTTCTTCTTCTTCTTCGAGGAATCCACAGTAATAACAAGTATAGGAATGTCTTTATCTACATCATGCATGGCCGATCCTGTTGGCACTATAATTTGGTGCTACTTCAGCATCCCAAACTCAGCCTTTACCTTGTCCAATACAGCCCTGAATGTAGCAAGATCAGCATCTGTCATCTCTCTTGCTCGAGCATCAAATCTATTCTCAAGATATGCCACCCGCCCAGGCAAAATCTAGGGGTTTTATATCTGTCAAGCTTGCAACTAATATTGCTCGATCATACCCTAATATGTTGTCTCCCTCTGTGGGTATCAGATAAATCCATATTAAACCCCACCAAAATCTTTCCTCTGAATTTAGAGACGTTTTGGTAATATTTTCTGCCGGATTATTCAACCACTACGGTTTCTCATTTGCTGTGAGAGTTTCTAGCCACTTGCGCTAATTTTCCCGATGCTTCAACTGGGTGTAGAATGTAGGTGAGGTGGCTCATGGGATGAAGGATGGCCCATGAAAAAACCTATTTATGGTGGCATCTGATACATCCACCCTCACTTCACATACTGCAACTTTGGTCAGAAGAGGCTTATTTGAAGTTCTATCACCTTCTTTGCACATATTTTCCACCGTAGCCTAGTAGTTCGCGTAGAACTCCTGGACCAATGAAGGACAGTAAACACCGCTTCCCCTAGTAGTCCACTCCAGACCATACTTCTTGAGTTTTTGCATCACCTCAGGGCATCTGATCAACCCTGCAGTGATAATCTTCTTCTCCTCTAGAATTGGCCTCCTGGCACTTCATTGATCTGTTCTGCGAAGTCTATCCAAATAGATCGTTTCAGCCCTAGGGATTTTCCATCTCACATTGTTTCTAACCTAGGGGTTTTTGCATTTCACCAAAGTTCCTCTTACTAGAGAATCCTTATCACCTTGCTTCTCCAAAGATGGTGATTTAGACTCAATTTTTTCAGGTGCAGGCCTCTCAGAATCTTCATTTTCAACTTTTTGTTTAGTGCTGTCAGACCTCTACTCAGTGTGTTCTGATCCTTGTTCCTTCAAAGATTGCTCAGATGAGGTTGTCACATCAGTATCATTAGTATCCTCCACCTCAATAGGCTTAGGTAGAGGCAGCGTCTTTGGACTAGTCCTCTTTCTTTTCCATCTGAGCAAAGGCTTCTCTTCTTTATAATCAGAGTCCTCATTGACAAGTTGTCGAGTGACACTCTCTTTAGCTGCTTTCTTTGGTGTGTTTGGATTCTTTCTCTTTGGTGCCATGCTCAGTTCTGTGTAACGTAGAAATTCTCAATTAGTAATCATAATGAAACAAGAAAAGAAGAAGGATCATCTCAGTTTAACATCAACATTATTTTTAGTTCCCAGGTTTGACAGCCCTTTTGATTTACCATCACAGGTGTGACGACGCTTCAAAAGCGTCGTCAACCTTTTCTAGAATCTGCAGAATTTCTCAGGTTTTGATGGCATTTTTGAATGGCTGCCACATAGGTGCAAGGCCGTGAACATTGCCGTCAGACAACATTATAACTTCTAACTTTTTTTTTTACTTGATTTTTCTTCTACCATTATTCTAAATTTCAACTTAGGTTATGTTCTTTACTGAGATTTCCACAAAATTATACCGCATTCTCCTACAAACCCTAGTTTTTGAAAGAGCTTGAAGAATGTTAATGGGTTCAGTTCACTCTTTTGAAACCAAGGTTTCTTATAGTTCACAATTGATCCAAAGAAAGATAAAGTTGAAGTTTTTCTCATACCTAGATGTCGACACTTAGCTGATATACTTTGAGCGCCAAGACTTGTGAGTGAGAGAAGAATGAGATGAGAGAGAAAGAAGATTTCTTGACTTAACACTCAGGCTTCAACAAGGAAAGTCTTAAAATTTTTCCTTAGAAGGGATTAAATTTGAAAAAGGAAGGGAAATAACTCTCTAAGGAAAGAAAACCAAAACTGGAAGAGAAATATCTAAAGTACACGGGAATGTGAACAACTGTTGTTAGGCCGGGTTAGCCCAAAATTTTAAAGCTAGGCTCAACTCATTTGACAAATTTTTTGACGGCGTGTCAGATATCGGATGGCGCTTCAAAATTGTCGTTATCCTTAACAGAATAAGGCTTTGACTTGATTATTTTGAAGCCATTTCTCATGGCTTGTCATACTTGTGACAGCCCATCAAAATTGATTTCAACCTTCTTAGGCTAACTGAAGCCAGTTCACCTCCTTTGTACAACTCTTAGCTACAAAAATTAAAAATACAAGTGCAATAAAATTAAAACATTTGGTTGCCTCCCAAACAATGCCTGATTTAATGTCGTGGCATGAATTGATTATCTTGACTACTCAAACTTTGTCAAGATACTATATCGATACCTCATTACCATTTTACTAGAATACATCCATAATCGAGAAGATATTTATCTCCTCCAACTGGTTCATAGGAGGGTGCATTTTGAATCTGGCCTCCCTTTTTTCATACCAGAACTTTAGCTCATTGAGCTCCATATCAACCAATACTCTTCCTGTGGCTAATAGTGGTCTACCCAAAATGATGGGTACCTCAAAATCAACATCACAATACAATATCACAAAATCTGCAGGCAGAATAAAGTCATCCACCTTTACCAGTAAATCATACAATATACCAACTGATCATTTCACCGATTTTTCTGCCATCACAAGATGCATCATTGTGGGGGTAGGTTCTCCCAATACAATATTTTTGTAGATATCAAGTGGCATTAGATTAAAACTTGCTCCTAAGTGACATGAAGCTTTTGTAAACTTCATGGACCTAACTACACGGTATGGTAAATGCTCCAGGGTCAGGCTTTTCTGCACTAAGGATTATGAAGAAACAACACTACAGTGGTGGATGTTATCCACCGGCTCATAGTTTACCTTCCTCTTCTTTGTTCATAGTTCCTTCATAAATTTAGCATAGTTCGGTATTTGCTCAAGTTCCTCCATCAATGGAACATTTACCCCCAATTGTTTCAATATTCCCATGAATTTGCTAAATTTTTCGTTATCTACTTTTTTCGTCAATCTCTGAGGAAAAGGAAATGGTGGTCTTGGCCTTTCTATCAATACCACTTCTCCTTTCTTTTTGTCTTCTTTCTCTAAAATATTAACAAAGCCTTCTAGCTTCTTAGACTCCACAGGATTACTTCCGTCTGACTCATCAACACTCACATTCTTCTCCACAGCTTTGCCCATAGAAGGGCCAGATAATATCTTTCCACTCCGATTGGTATTCGCCAAACAAGAGCCATCAGTCCACGATTTCTGGACTGTATCGCTAGGTAAAGTACTAGCTTTTCTCTGGTTCAGAGTAGCCAAAAATTGGCTCATCTGTTGCTCCAACTGCTTAGTATAAGAAGAGTGTGAGCTAACTAACTGACTGAGGGTAGAATATTTTCTTTTCATAGTAGTTACCCTTGAGTTGGTAGCTTCAACTCCCTTCAACAACTTTTCCATCATGTCCTCCATGGACATCTTTCCAGAACTAGTCGTCGCAGCATCCTGACTTCCAGGAGAAATATACAAACCACTCCTGTCATTATTGTTTCTCCAATATGCTTGCTCCCTATATTTATAATCAGGCTTGTTATAGAAAGTCCGACCTTGGTTCCCTTTGCTATTGCCTTAGAAACCCCCCTGATTACTCACATAATTAGCCTCAGCTTCAGCACCTGTAGACACAGTACCCTGAGATTCCACGACTTTAACCATTTCAGACTTGCCAGATAGCAAGTGCTTGGCCAGCAAGTCCATCTTCGTCTTTAAATGGGCCATGTCCTAATCTCGCTCCTTATCTCTTCTACGCTACTCTGCAGTAATGCCACCAGCAACAATCGGGCTAGCCAATACAGAATCCCTAATATGCCAAGCCCGACTTTGCTTGGTCATTCTATTTAGTATGTCAGAAGCATCTATAAAAGAGAGGTCAATAAATGAACCACCTACAGAGTTGTCAACAATAGGATTTGTCACAGAGTTGAAAACTCTATACAAAGTCTCCATCAAGTTCAGGTCCTTCATATTGTGGCTCTGATATTGTGCAAGTTTCTTCTTAAATCTTTTCCAGGTTTCATGCAGTGCTTCAGTTGGAAGCTATCTGAAGTTGCTAATTTTGTCCCTCAACTGTACCCTTCTGTAGGGTGGAAAGAACCATTCTAGGAACGCTTCTTTTAACTCTCTCCAGTTGGTTATAGAATCGGGCTCTAACTCATTCAACCACATTATTGCCTCCCTAGACAGAGACAAAGAAAACAATCTCAACCTGATCATATTCTGGCTTACTCCCAAATTGTCAAAGGATTTGTAAATGGTGATGAAGTTCACCAAATGTATGTTAGGATCATCATCGGGCAAGCCTCTAAATAACCCCTTCAGATTCAGGAGTTGGATCATGGTACTTGTTATGCTGAATTTTGCACCTGGTGCCAATGGTGGAGGAATGATAGCACCTGATACACCATCTCCATCCATTCCTTCATCATCTTCATCAGCCTTATATTGTATAGGCTGCTGCCCATATCTTGCTCAGACTGGACGATTTCTATTGACATTTTGCTGTACTGGGGCAGCAACTTGCTCAACTCATCTTGAGTTTTGAGGATTCAGTAATTCCTCATTACCCAAGTCTTCTTCATCAGGGTTCTGGTGACGTGCTTGTTGACCCAAATTTTATACATTCACCTGAGTCTTGGCGATAGCAGCTAGTCTTTTTGCTTCCTGTTGTTCAACCATTCTTCTTATCAGTTGTGATTTCGGATTGATTGGTAATAGTGGTTCTCTGTAACTTCTTGTGTTTGGCATAAACAACACAGTACCTACAATAAACATAAACAACAAACAAACATAAATTAAGGAAACTTAACTATCAACAAATTTTTGCATACAAACTTTTAGTCTACAATCGTATTCCCCGACAAAGGCACAATTTTTGATAACACTCAAATTATACTCTTGAATGGGTGTAAGAGATTGTTGTCAATAGAAAACCCAACTAGGTTGGGGTCGAATCCCATAGGGAATAGGGTGTGAACTTTGATTTGTTTACGAAATGCTTTACTGATAGTTTATTATTTTCGAAAGATAGGGGTTTAAGTTTCACAGAAAGTCAAATTTCACTTTCAATACTTTAGTGTTTGTAATCAAGATAAATGGGAAACCAGAGTTATGTTCACCATAGATTTTGGGAGTTGACAGATACTAGGTAATGATTGGGATTCTTGAAGTACGTAGAACATCAGACTATCCTTGACTATGATACTTTCTGACTTATCTCTCGAGCTCACTAGATAATTTATTATCTAATTCTCTCGAACTTAGATAACTTATCTATTTCCAATAGGATGTTATCTCAGGTAGATTAATCCAGCTATGGCATTAATTATTAAATAAAAGGTTGGTAGCTTTTGAGTCCCTATTGATAATTCACGATCTCTAGTCTATTTCTCTATTAGAAGCAAATAAAACCTAAGGCATAATCTAATATTTGCAACTACTAGATTTCAGTTAAAATAACAGAATTTCAAGATGTTCTACTACTCTTTGAATCCGTTAAACACCTTGCATTATATCGAACCCTAATCTATGGATCTGATAACTCCGGCTAATGAAATTAGTCGCTCATGATTTGATGAACAAAATAACAAGTTGAATTCATGATGATAAGGATCAAGTTATGCATGAATGAAAAACAACAAGTAGTTCCTTCAATTTAATCACAAGGTGAAAGACCAAAAATAGTTGATAAGAAACAAGAAGAATAATTGATGAAAGAGAGCAATGTACATCCCTCTCTTCTCAGAGTTAATGTCTCATAGATAATGACCAATCCCCCAATTTAAAAACCCTAAAACAAGTCTTTAAATAGTCAACCCTGATTAAGAAAAAAAATTAAAGTTTTAGTTTTCTCTTCCACTTAGACGACGATACTTTTGATGGAGCGTCAAACACCTGATGCTATGTGCAAGATGTCGTCAAAGATTCCAGTGAATTGTTATCTTTTGACTCTTCAGATGATAATCCTGACAGCATATCAAAGATCTTGACGGCGCTTGCGAACTGGCATCACACTTCACTGGAAATCAGCATACTCTGCGCTTTGGTTGACGACAATTTTGATAAGATGTCAAATATTTGACGGCCCTTCCGAATCATTGTCACAGTTCATCTAATCTTCTTAGGTTCTGTCTAATCTTGAAGGTGACTTTGACAGCCTATCCCATGTATGATGGTGCTTCAAAATGATCGTCAGATATATTTCAGCTTATTTCCACTAGATTTCAACTATTTTATTTTTCTTTCCTTTGGTTTCCTCCCTGATCACTTGTATCTGCATTAACACACACAAACGATTAAAAAGAAAAAAATTTTCTTAAGACTTTGCAATTATTCAGTGTTAAAAGCTTCAAATGTGTTAGCATCAGCTCACACATCAATAATCTTTAGTAAAGAGCTCAGATAGTTCTATAGATTTTAGGACTGTTAGATACAGTCACTCAGCTCAGTACATAACTTAGCTAGTTCCATAAAAAACAAGACTGTCAGAAAAAGTCACTTAATAAATAGTATTTTATTATCAGTTATATTAGTTATCAGTATCCATGGTATCGGTAAACTAAGTATTCAAAATCCTTATGACTTCAGTTATAGTTATGTATTCATGAATGTATTCTTACGCAGTCATGTTCATGTTATCAGTCAGTTATAGTTCATGCATATGGACCCTTGCATTCAGCCTTACCTCACTTTGCATACCAGTACATTCATACGTACTGACACATACTTTTCTTTACTCTATGGTTTTTTATACCATAGGTTCAGGTATACGGGCCCCAGAGCATTCTTAATGGTTCAAACATTCAACCAGCAGCAGTAGACTAGTAGTGAGTCCTTATCATTTAAGGATATTCTTTTATTTCATTGTCTCATTAGATTTAAAATTTTAGTAGATGGAGTTAATTGGGGGATTGTCCCATCAACTCCTTATCCAGACAATTAAGTTTAGAGTCTTTTCAGACTAGATTTTCAGATAGTATTAACTATTTCAAATTTTGATGTTTTATTCGACTTTGTCATTTTCTTTTCATTAGTATTACAGTTTGAAGGTTATGACATTTCAGCCAAATATTTTGCATTATATTGTATTATTATTCAGTTATTGGAGCAGGTACCAGTTATGGGTTCGCTTGTGGTCCTTTGGGATTATGAACACCATGTAGCATCCGGGGTACAGACTCGGGGTGTTACATGCAGAATTCAAGAGTGAAAATAACCCTTGATGCAGTTTTAGGGAGTACACTTATCTCTTTTAACCTTGACTTTTTATGCAGTGGGGACCCTGCCCTTCATTCAGTTGGGGGTGTCTCCTTATTCATTTGATTCGGGCCTGTATTATTGATATTTCTACATATTTTTTTGCTTTTTTGGATGATTCTTAGTTTTATTTAGGTTGTAATATTCGGGCACTCGAATGGTGTCCACATTTGCATGGATTAGTTACTTTTTTATTAGTTTGCTACTTTAGTTTAGTTTTAATGGATGAGCTTTTTTCTCTAATAGACTGATTAATGGAATTCTTAAAGGGAAAAGGTCGTTATTGGGTTTTTAACCATGGATGTAGGGGTAGTATGAGTACCCATGGAATCATGGTCAATACAAGGGAAGTCTAAGCACCCGTGGTATTGATGATTTAGGGATAACAATCATACCCATTGGCAAAGTTTAAGTACCCATGTGGGTGGTTCGCCCATATTTTAGCCGCAATGAGAGACATCAACTTGGGTTGTTGCCGTGATTAGAAAATTATGAGTGGTACGAATGCAAAATAAATAACCCCCTCCATCTAAAATATTTGCAAAATTCGAGGGCATGGGCGTGAGTAACCTTGTGACAAAACTTTCCCATCTTTCTATGACTGAAAATTAACTTTGGAAAAATAGTGAATACTCCATCTTTGTCTCGACCGGGTAGTATAATTGAACCCCCTTGACAATATTCACATACCATGTGTCTTAGCTTAATTGTCTACATATCATGTGTACTTGTACCATCTAATGCTTGCCCCATTAGTCTTTCAAAGATAAATTTTGATTGTTCTTGTTTGGTAAAATGATCATAGTCCATCATATGATTTTGGTAGCCCACTTTAGCTTAAAAAGACTACCAATACCCAGGAGTTACCCCTAGTCACCCTCTCTGAGCCTTTGGACTTTTCTTTGGAAAACATATTACAAGCCGTGACCCCTCTATTCATCCTCTCTTGAACCCTATTCTCCTTGAACTTAAAAATATAATTGAGGCTAAAAGCCTAAGTTGGGGGTGGCGGAACTATAAAGAAGTGTAATAGATCCACAAATTCATAAGAAAGTACCTATATGCTTAAACAAGTAAGCATTTTTCTTTGAAGAAAGAGAAAATATATTAAAAGAACGAAATGCATAAATTTTAAATGCATTGCAAAAAGAGTGAAAAAAAGAGGTGAAGAGCATACGAGTAAAGCAAAGGGGTAAAATAGGCAAATTAATAAAGGTAAAAGAAGTGGCCCAAATAGAAATGCATAAAAATATTATTATGTAGAATTTCAAGAAGGGTTTAGCCTTATCGTCCTAAGTTAATATCCTACCCTACTCTAAATATGCATTACAAGCTCAAAAAGCCCTTTGTGATTCCTAACCAAGTGTGGTCATTGTAGTGGTGATTGAAAATAGGGGCAAACCTATGGCATGATACTTGTTAACATGGAGAAATTCTTGAGAGAGTGAGTGTTTGCACTTAAAATTCCTTCTTACATAATTGGTAACTAGGTGTGCAAATTTTTTTTTCTTTCTTGTGAGGAGGCATGTGAGCTAGTTGAGATGGGTGATTTTGTCATCTTCCGCACAATGAGATAAATAGAAGTATAACTTGGTTGTAGTCAACAAGTGAGTCATTTTTAGAGTGTTAATGGTTGTTACATGGTTTCTCCCCAAAGTCTAATGCATCCTTCAAATATTCCATTTTATTGAGGGGTGTTGTTGAAACCATTTTTCCCATATGCTAAGAGCTTTTTGTGGTAGCCATCAAGTTTAAGTCATCATGATCATTGGGTGATAAAATGATGGCATACACGTGAAATTATCTCATAGAAATGGGTATTGTTGCTTTAGGATAATCAAAGTTTTAAGTTAGGGGTGTTGAGAGTGGTGATTTTACCACTTATTTGCACCAAACATTTGTGCACACTACCGTGCTTTGTATAGTAAAATGAGACATCATCATGATTTAAATGCACTAATAACCACACTTTGAAGGTATATTGTTGAGAAGGTGAAAAGATGTGGACCGGAGCTAAAAAGGGGTCAAACAAAAATAAAAAGGAGTTTAACTTGAGACCTGGAGCAGTTCACCCTTAGTTGCCGTGACCGCGGTCCTCAGGCCATGGTCACGGTCAGTTAAGATGGTAATTGCGTAGCTGCAATAGCGATCAAATTGCATAGACGAATCCCAAGTCATATATAGGCAAAACCTCTTTCTTCTTTGGATATTTCTTACCTCATAGATATTTTTGAATTGAAAGAAAGAAACCCTAATTTGGCAAGTGTGTAACAACTCTTGGAGGCTTAATTTCTTAGTAATTTTGTGAAGAATGATTGTTTTGGATTATCCGCATAGTATCTCTTTTTACTTTCTTCATGAGTAGCTAAGCAATTTAGTCTTCAGATTATGTTGAACTAAAGTATAATTGTGTGTGGTTGTTGTTATGTTTGCATGATTTTTAGTTGTTGAATGTGGATTCCACCATTGCTTGGGTTAATGAGTTGGAATTTGATGGGTGAAAACCCCAAATCTCCAAATAGGTTTGATGGGTGAAAACCTTAAATCTCCAAATGGGTTTATCAATGAAAACCCCAAATCTAAAAACCCTTTGTCATCCTTGAAAGAGGGTTGAAGGTGAACTTGAGATAACCCATAGCATACTTGAAAGAGGGTTATAAGGGGAAAAGGTAATGGTGGACAATTAATTCTATGAGTTACTACCTTTTGCAATCTTAGAAATAAGTGTGATTGGAGTGTAAGCTATATCAAGATAATTATCCTAGAAATAGGGAAACTTGATTGAGGTTTGTGGGTGATTACGAATGTCACACTTGTCAGGTGCTCAAAAGAGTCAATGGTCGTTGTAATTTTATTGAAAGATTGATTACAATGACTTTGTTTCTAGCCTATACCTTTATCAACAGCTAAACTTCATGCTAAACCATCATCAATCCACACGCTTTACCTTTAGGTAGACATAATCTCAAAATCCTCTCTAATCTTGATTTTAAATCAAAAGTGTCATATTTGTGCATTGGTAGTTGAAAATTTTTACAAACCAATCCCCCTATTTTGTTTTACATGTCTTGCTTATTATCATCCTGGGTAACTTTTTTGTAATTAGAGCACCCATACGACTTGAAATTTATATTTCGCTACTTGTGGATTCGACTCCAATGCTAGATGGGTTATTGACAATGACCGCATCACTCCTCAATCATGGGAGTGAGTTGAGAATTATTAAGAAACATCAATATTGATGCTTTTGTGAAGGTTCTTGGATTTTACAACTTGAATTTCTTGGTTTCCATGGAGAGAAAGTAATGGAAATTAGTGTTCTTGGGAGGTGAATAGTTTTTCTTAAAAAGGAGAATTCCCTACCTGATGTTATAATTCATGAATTGAGGGGGAATGACACATTTTTCCCTTAAGTAATTAAATTCATAACTTCTATGCAGTTTACAAGGTCACCGCTACGCGATGAGGGTTCCATCGCTATAACCACCGCGATGCATCCCTATCACGATGAGCAACTGGAATTGTGATCGAAATATGACCCAATGACCATATGAAAAATCCAAAACATCTCTGAGACATGTTCCTTTCACCCCTGAACATGAATTAACTCAAAAACTAATGTCTCGAGGTCGGGAAGACTAATTTAAAAATCCCCAAAGTTAAGAGGCCTTAAAAATGACTAAGTCCCCAACACTTAGTGAAATTTTTAGGTTTTAAGACTCTTATACATGAAATAAGGAGCTGAACTGAGCTAAGAATAATATGAGGTATTGTAGAAGATGTTTCTCCAAATATTCTACCAGGCTTCTGATCCACTCAACAAAACCGTGGTAGACAATGCGGCGGGGGCTCTCTTATAAAGTTGACTTATCATACAACTACAACCTTGCTTGAGGAAGTGACCAAGAAAAACCCGAGGGTGTCATAGCCATGATGCTGAGGTACCAAAAGGCTCTCCTATTACCTTCTTTATTGATAAATAGCACAAGTGAAGAGATGAAGAGAGGGACGAAAACATGGAAAATGACATAATTAGAGATTTTAACTAAGCATGTGATGGGTCCACCCACAAAAATGGTGAATGACGTGGCATCCAAGGCCTATTATGATAAAGAGTCCAAGAGTATTGCTAAAGAGATTTGGTATTTTCTAACTATTCGGGGGGTTCCTGCCCGGCCTATTGTAATATTTTGATTTTCTATAATCGGAATGCCAAACGGTGCCCATGACCCCAAAGGACCACAAGATAACGCTCTTCTGATATATGTACCTAAGCACTGCATAATATAGGTAATAAATATGAAAAACTGGCAAAATATTTCCATAAGGTTCAAAATATCTAAAATACTCAAAACTGAAAACTGACTACTGATATATTTGTTTGAAAGACTCTAAACTGTCTGAACTGTAGAGTTGATGGGACATGTCCCCAACTAATTCCATCTACTAAAAATAAACTAAGTCTAATTCCATAATAAAATAAGGATCATCCTCGAATGATGAGGACTCACTGCTAAGTCAATTGTTACTGGCTGAGTCTGGACTACTAAGGGTGCCCTGACTCTCGCTCTTATGAACCTATGGTATAAGATACCATAGCGTAAGAGAAAAGTATGTGTCAGTACTTTGAATGTACTGGTATGCTAGATGAGGTAAGTCTAAATGCAAGGGCTTATGCATGAACATAACTGAATAACATGAGAGTACTGAATGAGTATACATGTATGGAATGAATACTACCTTCTGAATACTTGAACTTCTGATAACTGAGTTTACTACTACTGATATCTGTGTTTACTAACACTAAGAGTCTAAATAACTAAGTCTACTGATAACTGAACTCTGAGCTTGCTAATATCGACTAATTGAAATTGAGATCAAACCTATCTAGCGGATGATCTTCAAATCTAGTAATAATGATAAAGAATGATTGAATCTGAGTTTGAGATCAGGCCTATTTAGCGGGCGATCTCTGAATCGATTAATACTAATACTAGTCAACTTCATATAATACCAAGCCTTTATAGTGGGTGGTCTATGAATCTATGGAACTATCTAAGTACCTCACTGAGCTGAATGACCGTATCTAATAGTCCTAATTTTTGAGTGCTGCTGTGATGACTGAGACTGAACTGTAAATGTGAAAGTTCTCACTTAACTGACATGCCCCATATCTAAACTAGTAGGGTCCAACTTGTAAGCCCAGCTAGAAAGGTGTTAATACCGTGCCACGGGTAAAGACCTCTACTATGGTCAAGCCTCTTTAATGGGTGTCCCTGAATAGGAAGTCAAGCCTAAGGCAGTATAATAGTCAAGCCTTAGTCTAATAGATGACTCCTGGTCCTACACTGGCTACACAGTTTTGGAGTTTAGGGACTTTTACTAACGAATCTACCTCTCTAACGAGGAAGCCGTCATCCCTGCACTCGCTCAGTGCTAGTTCCTACTACCAACTGAAGGACTCTAAACTGATTCTTAACTAAACTTAGACTCGGCTGAATTTGAATACTACTGAATACTTATTACTTCTGAATACTGTTAAGTTGGAACTGAATACTAAGTCAATTAGACTGATACTGAGACTGGATTGCACTTTTATTGAGATCACTAAATTTCCTTAAGTTCTATTACTGTTTGAATTTTACTGAGCATAGTAAAACTAAGATTATCTTGAGACTAACTCAGCTCTAGAAAAACATCTAAATTTTGGGTAATAGATACCCCCAAGACTCGATAATATAAATATCATAAAATAGGACTACTCATACATGACACGACAATAGGCTATCATTCACAACATAATCAATGCGACGTCTTACCAATCACTTGAATATCATGAACATGTAATGGTATAGAAAGTGTATACAAATATCTCAAAGTTCACTCAATAAGGAAAACACGTGAATGGGAATGCATACAACATATCATAAATCATTCAATAATGCTTTTCAACAAACAATTGGCTTACATGAACTTATACATAATTGGGGATTTCTTACTAACCATGCTATGTTGACTCTATTTCCTTTACATAAGCATTTTGTCAAATATGTGGGGAGCATGCTTTAGTTATACAACAAATACTACACCCAAGGGTCATGATTTCATCAACCAACATGCAACTTGAAGAGGGTTTATCATGAACATCACACAATTAATCACATGCTAGAATCAATTCTAAATACCTGTACTCTAAATCATGAATTAAAATTCAACAACACATAATCATGAACTTCAATATACATAAATCATGAAATCTCATAAATACATAAACTTTGTAATTTAAAAAAAAGGATTCTTTGACTTCTTGGATGGTATAAACCCAAGAATCAACGTCTAACATACCTTAGGAGACTCTTTCTTGAAGGTTCTTAGAGAGATTCTTGGTTTTTTGAGTTTTATTGAAAAAGGGTTTTGGTCTTGTTCTTGGGCTTTTTGTCTTGACAGAAACCCTAGATTTTGATGTTATAGATGAATAATGAAGTTATAAGCCTTGATATGATATAAATAGGTGCTAAAAGGGGTGGAAAAAGACCAAAAAACCTTTCTAAAATGACAAAAGATATTCAACAGGACATACGATGGTGGGGTGCAATCGTTTGTGGCTGGGTCGATGGTCCGTCTGACTAACCATCGTACCTGCACTAGAACTGAGACTTACTGCCTTATTGTAATGTCCTGGGGCGATGGTCCATCGCTAGCTCGATGTTCTATCGGTCCTGACCATCGCACCTGGCCAGTGAATAGGACTACTACCTTATGGAAACGACTATAGGAAATGGTCCATCTCTAGATCGGCGGTCTGTCGGCCTGCCCGTCGCACCTGGGCAGTTCAGACAACTTTCTGTAAAACGTCCATAACTTTTTACCACAACATTAATTTTTGATGAATTTGGTATCAACAGGAAGCTTATTCAATTCTCCACTTGAAATAAAGTCGATGTTAGGGAAATTATGCACAGTTTAAAATTTTTCTCACTTGGGAAGTCAACCCTTACTCTTCTTAAGGATGAAACTCGACTTAAAGAAAGTTTGGATACTACACCTATCAAAGTCAAGGTAGGAACCAAGGTTGGATGGATCATGATCATGACCATGAATGGAGGGACAAAGATTAAGAGTATGATCATTATGTGCTGATCATTATGTGCCTCCCCTGATCGGGCAAAGAAAAAATATGCAAATCCCATTGACTATGACAAATTCAAAATCAAAGATGTCTTGGCAAAAATTTTTATGAAAGTGGATAGAACAGACAAGATAGCCTGTGAATTAAAAGGCAACTGTTCACAAATCAACCAAATGGTTGTGTCCTGCTCCGCTTATATTCAACAATTGGAAATAAAATAGGTGAAATCTCCTCACAACTAAATGCTAGAGCAAAGGGGGGCCTGTTCAGTGACACTATTGAGAACCCAAAAAATAATACTTATGTTTTAGGAATAGTCACTAGGAGTGAAAAGACCCTCAAGGATCATTTGAGCAAAGTTAAGAGAGAAAGTGTGAGTGACAAAGAGCCTAAAAATGAGCACATGAATGAGAATAAAAACATTGTGGTTGAGCCAAGAAAAGAAACCCCTAAATCTCAAGAAGAAGATGATGGAAAAGAACAGGTGGAATTTGATGATGAGGTGGTAAAAAATGAGGAGCAACGAAGTATACATTGCCCACCATAAAATTCCTCCTCCATTTTAACAATGGCTTAGGAGAAAAGAGGAGAGTGACAAGCTCAAGAAATTTATGGCTAATCTTTGCAACTTCTCTATCAATATCCCATTACTTGAGGCTATCCAAGAGATTTTGAGATATGCTAAGATTATGAAGGAATTTATGTTAAATAATAATCTTGTTTAAGGTGACACAATTGATGTAGCCTATGGGTATAGTACTATCATGAGTAGTGCAATGGTGGAAAAGAAGGACTTCGGGGCTTTTATAATTCCATACACTATTAGGACTCTTAAATTTGAAAAATATTTATGTGACCTTGGTGCGAGTATTAATCTCATGACCTTTGAAATATATTGGAGTTGGATTGAGCATCCCCACTCCAACTTCGATGAGGCTTTTTATAGCAGATTGGTGTATCAAGAAACTAGTTGGTGTTTTATTCGACGTATTAGTAAAAATGGATAGATTCATCCTTTCAATGGATTTTGTGAAGATCTATTTTAAGATGGACCAAGAGGTTTCTATTATCCTTGGTCGACCTTTACCATCTACCGAAAGAGACCTTGTCAATTTAGAGCTTGGGGAGATAAGGTTTAGAGTTCATAATGGTGAAGTCTCCTTTCGGATATGCAAAATAAAGAAACAACCCATGGAGCTTCAAATGGTATCGGTTATAGATGTTGAAGATGTGGAAGTAAATGATGGGTCCCTCAGGGATCTAACTTGAAAAAAAATAAAGGACGACGTGCCACGATGTTAACTAAGGCGCTCTGTGGAAGGCAACCTACAAATGCCACGAAAGTGGCTTGTATCCATTGTTTTTAATTTAGTAGCATAGATTTTATTTTTTCATTGATTATTCCATGCATTTGTGGAACTTTATAGTGTTTTTTATTAAGTTTAGAAGAGGAAATCGTGAAATTTTTGCATGTTGAACTAAATTGGGAAAAATATGTCAAAACAGAGTAATAAGCTGAACAAGGAAAAATAGAGGTGCAAAAATACCCTTAGTTACCGCAATAGCAGGCTCTGTTCCTCGGTGATTGCGGTCACCTACTTTTTTAGGATAGTGTATCCTTGACCGTGATCGTGCTCAAATCTATATAAAAAAACCATCGGTCTACCATTTGCTGACACTCCCTCGCCAAATTCTCTCTCAAATTGTACCCACTCTTGGTTATATGTTGGGCGACCAAATGCATTGTAACATCCATCTTTCTTCAATTCCTTTGCTAAGTGCTTTGAATTCATACTTTATTTTTTAAAAATAGGCCATAGAATGCATAAAATAGGGAAGGACTAAAACTATGTCTTTCACTGCTCAATCTTTCTTGAATTGTACTTGTGTGGTGGTTAACTGTTACAAATAGTGTGCAGACATGTAGGGAAATCTTGAGTACCGAAATTGTGTTTCAAATTGAGTAAAATATTTTGTGCATACCAACTGCTCGATCATATGCCCAAATGAGTCCATAACTAGTTATTTTTGCATTTTAGGGGCGTGATCGAGTACTTAGAAGCCTTGTTCAATGTTCTTAATGATTAATAGCTATTTTGGAGCATGATTTGCCCCTTAAACTTGAATTTTGAATTATTAAAATATTTGTCCAGACATGGTCTCAGATACCATGATTGCGAACATTGGGTCACAGTCGCGGCACTACGATTGTGGCTCAGTGGCCCAAGATTGCCATATCTAAGCCTGAATATCATCTTGGGATAAAAATTGGGAACTTTTAATTTTTGTCAAAACACCACCAACTAACCATCCCATGAGTTTTATTGGGAAACCAGCCCCTTTGATGATATTTCTATTGAGATAAGGATAATTAAGAAGCTATTGTCTAAGTTGCCTCAGAGGCCAGGAGAGCCCTCCTTCACCCTCCATTCATTGGCGGCCTAATTAGATTTTAAGAAGTATTTATAGGATCAGAACACACAGAAAGCCACCATTGATAGGATTAAGAAAACCTACTCATCACTGAAAGAGTCTTACAGGGAGCTTTGAGATTCTGTGAGAAGATAAATAAAAGGGACAAAAAGAGGGACAAGTTATATAAAAAGATTTGGAAGGGGGTAAAGTGTCTATGAAAGCTCCTAAAACCCCAAGATAGACTACTTTCTTCAATAGTGGAGAGTAATAATGAGGCCTCAGTTGGGTGGTTAGGTTTTGAGGATACAAGAGATGATATAGAGTTTGAGGGATAGATCAACTCTTCATTTAGTTTTAGGGAGAACCCTTATCTCTCTTTTTACTTTATTATTTATGCAGTAAGGACACTGCAAGCTTCTTAGTTGGGGGTGCCTGTGTCTGTCTTCAATTTATTTGGGCCTGCATTATTTAGATTTT
This sequence comes from Capsicum baccatum var. pendulum, assembly GCA_030864225.1. Classification (NCBI taxonomy): domain Eukaryota; kingdom Viridiplantae; phylum Streptophyta; class Magnoliopsida; order Solanales; family Solanaceae; genus Capsicum; species Capsicum baccatum. The sequence continues at coordinate 169,368,340 of CM061554.1, forward strand.
TTGGGATGTTTTGATGATATTTTGGATGATTTTTATTTTTTCTATTGGGTTGTAATATTTCAGCACTCTGATGGTTCCCATATTTTCATAAATTAGTCGTTTGGTTTCATTTTTAGATTTTTACTTTATATTTATTTTGCTTTTGGTGATATCAGATAAGCCTTTCTATATGATGGATTAAGTGATGATATTCTTAAATAAAAATCACCATGGTTGGGCTTTGAGCCATGGATGTAGGGGAAGTCTAAGTACCTATAGTATCAAAGCTATAAACGTAAGGGAAATTTAAGTACCTTTAGCATTTTGGATTTGGGATCGCACTTATAACTATGGGAAAGTCTGAATAGCCATATGGTTTTCCCGTATGAAAGCCGAAATGTGAGACATTTACTTGGTTTGGTGCCATAAATAGCAAATTATGCATGGTGCAAATGCAATACAAACACCCTTCTCTGTTGAAACATTTATTGAAATCAAGGGCACAAACGTAAGTGACCTTGTAATAATACTTTACCTCTTTTTATGACTCCAAAGATTTTGGATTTTAGAAATTGGTAGATACTCCATTTTGTCTCTAGTGGGAAGGGTAATCAAGTCCCTTTGAAGAGTTTTCATGCCATGTGTGGTGAACTTTTTGGTCTAAATCTCATGCCTACTTGTACCATCTAAAACTTGCCCCATTAGTATCTTAAGGCTTATTTTTATCATGGTTGGTTGGTGAAATGATCCTAGGCCATCTTTTTGAACATAGAACCAAATTTAGCCTAAATAGCATACCCATGCTTAGGATAGTACTATAGTCACCCAATTCGAGCCTTCAAGTCGTTCTTTGCCAACCATGTTAGAAGCCTTGATCCATTTAAATTTTTCATTCTCTTAATCCCTACTCTCCTTGATTAAAAAAAATAAGAAAACTAAGGCTAAATGCCTAAGTTAGGGGTGGTAAGTTTCGTAGAGATAACCCTGGGTCCATGGAAGTGTAAATAGATGTGTATGAGCTAAGCAATGAAGAAAGTGAAAAAGAAAGGAATGATAAAAGGAAGAATGAGGCATAGATTGCAAAAGAAATAAGCAAATAATGAATGGCTCCCATAATTTGGGTAAGTCAAGGTAGCTAAAATAGGCATGTGTGAAGTGTGAATACAAAAGAAGTGGTCCATGGTCTAAAAGTTTGAAGGATGAAATAGTGTAATGTATATGTTCAAGGAGGGTGAAGACACTTTGTTCGAAATGATATCCTACCCTTCCCCAAACCTACATTACAAGCTAAAAAATCCCTTCAAGATCTCCAACCAAGTGTATTCATTTTAGTGGTGAGTGAAAATAAGGTTAAGCCTATGGTATGGTATTTGTTAGAATCGAGAGTCTTCGTGTGAGAGAGAGTATTGCACTTAGATCCCTTGTTGCATATTTAATAAGTTGGTGTGTTAGGGATTTTCCTTCTAGTGAGGAGGCATGTAAATAAATTTAGGTAGGTCATATTCTTATTTAACAAAAGATGAGACAATAGTAGTATAGTGGAGTTGAGGTTAATAGAGAGTTACTTCTAGAGTGTTAGTGATTTTTGCATTATTGTTTGTTAAAATCCTTTTCATCCTAGAAAATTGTATTTCATGATGAGGGGTATTATGACAATAGCTTTGCCCATGTTTGAAGAGCCACTTATGGTAGCAATCAAGTTAGAGGTTATTATAATCATTGGGTTATATAAATAGGCTTTATTTCCATTATATAATTGAGTGAGAAGTAGTGTTGCTTGAGGACAAGCAAAGGTTTAAGTTTGAGGTGTTGATGAGTGGTGAATCTGTAACCCTACTAATTGGGGAAACTTTTGTGTATGAATTTTCCAATTTGTGTTTGGTGAATTTGAAGTTCAATTGAAGAATCCTCTTGTTTCCCATTGCCATGTATGTCTTGAATGAACCTTTTGTTATATCTCTTCTCTTTAACTTTAGGAGTAACTAAATTTTCATGTCGTGGGATTATGTTGAACTAAGGTACACTTATGTGTAAATTGTGATGTATTTACATAGATTCTAGTTTGTTGATGATGGGTTTAACTATTACTTGTTTGAATTAGTTGTGGTTTGTGGGTGAAAACCCCAAATACCCAAAATGGATATATAGGTGAAAACCCTAAATGCTTGAAAACTCATGTCATCTTCAAAAAAGGGATGTGGGTGAAACTTTGGGACCCATATCATCCTTAAAAGAGGGATATGGGTGACAAAGAAATAGTGGACAATAATGGATGTAGTTTTATATCTTTTCACTATCTTAGAAATAAGGGTGAGTAGAGAGTTAGATATATCTTAGGCATCTTCCTAGAAATAAGGATGCCCAATTGAGATATTAGGTGGTTTTAATTGACATACTTGCTAGGTACTCAAAAGGGTAAATGAGTGATATTCATAGGGTTTTATTGACAATTTAGCCTTAAGGACCTTCAACCTAGCCTACCATATCATTAATGACTAGAATTTGCATCAAATCATCATGCACTCATGCATTGCGTGCCTTTAGGTAGACATAATCTGAAGATCTTTCTCATATTGAATTTCAAATCACAATTGTTGCCTTTAGTTTGTTAATTTGAATATAATTTGATCAATCATTCTTCCAAATCAACCCCCTATTTTAAATCATATATTTTACTTTGTTTATATTATGGGTATCTTTTTAGTAACTATTAAAACCCATAGGAATAGAAAGCTAATTTTGTTCCTCGAGGATTTAACCTCAACATAAGTTGAGCGATTAGCAATGAACATTCTCTACAAATTTAAATTGTATAGGTGAGCGTTATCACAACAAAGAATATGAAGAAGAAAAAGAGGTAACTCTTTCTGACATTAAGGATAACCTAGATAAATACTCTGCTAGGAAGATAAAAAAGCTTGCTAGTGTCTTGATTGACTTTGTATGTGAACTGGATGCTGAGAAAATTGCTTCAAAAGAAAAAGATGAAAATGAAGAACTTGAACTGATTGCTTTAACTCTCTAAATTTCTGAAACTGAAGAATTGTTCACAAAGATATAATCTAAAAATTTGAGTTTGTTGAGTAATCTGAAGAAAGTAAATGATGTAGATGAAAAATTGAAGAAAGAAGCATCAAGGCTTTAAATTTATCTTGAGTAAAGGTTGAGGGATTCTCAAAAATACCTTATGTCTGCACTCCACAAGAATAAAGAGTTAGATAGGGACTTGGTCCATTTGAAAGAGGAGATTAACAAATCTCTTAAGTGAACTTCACCTTCACAGATCTTTTATAATTGACTAGTCAAGGTGTAAATAATGGTAAGTATCTTGGTTATCAAGGATAATTCCAACCACTGGGTCTGGACGCTCCTAATAATAGAAACAATGTTCACAAACCTCTATGTACTCATTATGGAAGAGATGGGCACATGGAGGAAAATTTTCAAAGATGTCTTCGATCTAAAATAAATGGTTCTAAAGATGTTAAGCAAGGGAAATCACATCCTGAGGTTTTCAAGCCTTTGGAAATTGTGAAGAGGAAGCTATCAATACCTAAATCAGCCAAAAAGGTTTTGATCACACCATTGTCCTCCTATTATGAACTCAAAATCAAATGGGTTAACAAATCCAACTTATGAACATAATTCCAGCTATGAGAAAGGGGATTGCAGTCAAGAATGGGTTGTTGATAGTATGTTTTCTAAGCTTGATATTGGAATATCTGACTGCATTCTCTCGCTTAAGATACTTAGAAATGGAAGTGTTTCATTTTGACATAGTTTATTTCAAGGGACCTGGTCCTAAAAGAATTTATTTTAGAAGAAGGAACTTGAGGTAGTATGAGTGAAGTAAAGACTAGGACCTGGTCCTCAAACCCATTCTAAAAACCAAGTTAAGATTGTTCTTGATCAAATACGCTGATCTGATATTTGAGACATTATCAATCCTAAAAATTAGCAATGTTAAGGAGAAAGGTATCCATAATAAAGTAGGTGCATGTTAATCTAACTCAATTCCATACCATTATGGGTATACACCTATGGTAACAACTTAGGAGTAGAACAGTTAAAGCAAACACAAGTACATAATTCAGTAAAAAAGAGAGGGACCTAGTCCCATCTCTCAAGTTAGTACCAAAATAATGTGCCTTGAAATTTTGTTAAATTTTTGTTTAAAAAGGCCGCATATTTTCTCCTATTTGAACAAAAGTTGTCAATTGAAAAACAAATGTGATGAGTCACACCTTTTGTGATTAAATGCGTCAATCCAAATATGTCTCATCTGTTTTCTTTATTTTAAAGTTGTTCTTCATGTTAGCATTGTCTCAGTGTCCATGAGGTAACTAACATGTGCTTATTTTAATCTTGGTTTACTGTTATTCCTTTTCAATAATGCCAAAAGGGGGAATACTGACTTCATGTGTTTGGGTCTGGAGGCATATTTACAAGGAAAAATACGCAAATACACTGAATGACCAATGGTACATGATGATAGGGGTAAGTGAAGCTTGATAGAAATTTACAATAAGGGACCAGGTCCCTATGTTTTATGATATTGGAAGCATACTGATTAAATGATAGGGGGAACATTCATCTTCCATAGTGATAATCACACTGATTAAATATAATGAATGTGTATTGATGCTCAAGAATGTGCGGATGATTTGTCATCATCAAAAAAGGGAAAATTGTTGTATCTTATTTATGATTCATGGATGACAACAAGGCACAAGGTCCCTAAATGTTTAAGGAAATAGTACAACTGCACGCATCTTCATAGTTGTCTTCTTGTGTAACAAACGGTGCTGATGTTGCTTGTACTATTTAGGATAACTAGTCCAGTGGTATTTCAACCCTAATCATCACTCATCTATAAAATTAAAAGGATTCTCTATCAAGTGGTTTTTGCAAATTCAAAAGAATGTTAAAGAGAGCAAAAAAGAAAAAAACTCAATTTTCAACTTTTCTCAAGTATTGTTCATGTTCTTATTTCTTTTGTCAGTGAAAAGAGTGAGTGATATTGAGTGAAGCTTGATTTTTAACTGAATTACTTAGTCCAAAAGAATAATGCTCTTTTTTTTTCTTTGCTTAGAGAGTGCTTAGGTAGTGTTGCGTATGTTTTATACTTATTAGAGTTAATCAGTTTTGAGAGAGTCTTGGAAGACTTGTTAAGGCTAGCTTGTAGTAGAGTTATTACATTCTGGAAAATCTTAGAGTTAGTTTCATTGGAGTCCGCAATCAAGAGTTTAATTATAGTGGACCGTTTGAGAGCTTATGAGGGAAAGCCATGTTTTTTCTTCCCTTTAGTAAGGGGGTTTCCATTTTAAATATTTTGTCTTTTACTTTTCTTGCACAGTATCATGTTCCTGGTTGATTTACTATGTTTTTGCCTGTCATTGACTTTGAAGGACATGGTCCCTTACCATGTGGTGCAAACCCCTAGGGTTTTAACAATGTGCCACATGCGCGCCCAAGGCTAGGCCGCATGTGGAGACCACATGTAGCCACCAACCTTTTTTTCTTCTTTTTTGTTTACGCTTTGGTTTTTGGGTTTCCTTATGTACTATAAATACCCCTTATGTGTTTTTAATAGAAGTAACACTCTTCATACTTACATACATATTTCAATTCCGAGATTGAATTTTTAGTCTTGGAATTTTCTTGTATTGATTTTGGTTGATTAATTCAGTTACAGTTTTGGGTTTTTGCTTATGATTATTATGATTTCATCTTATGATTTCTATCATGAATGTTTTTGATTAATTCACAAATATGCCCCGCGAAAAACCCTTAGCTAGGGTTGTGGAAACCTTGGAGGATTGACGAAGTAGGAAAACCTTGTGGAAACCTGGGCCAACAGAAAGTCAAGGCTCTTGAGATTTGTGGTGATGGTATCTTAACGTACCAAGGTAGATTGTGCATTTTTTATGTTGATGGGTTGAGAGGAAGAATTTTGGTCGAAGTTCACGAGTCACGATATAGGGTTCATCCTGGATTGAAAAGATGTACCATAATTTAAAGGGAATTTATTGGTTAAATAATATAAAGAAAGATATGGCAAATTTTGTGTCTAAGTGCATGGTGTGTCAAAAAGTGAAGGTGAAGCACTTGAGTCCCAGTGGGTTTTCCCAAGAGATCGAGTTTCCTATATAGAAGTCGGAAGTAATAAATATGGACTTCATTACTGGTCTTCCACGATCTCGTAATTAGTTTTATTAAATATTGGTTATTGTTTGTAGGATTTCTCACATCTTTCCTAAGGAGACTGATGTGCTATGAATTTATTGCATTTTAGATAATTAAAACTATGAGAATATGCATGTACTTAAGGCTATTTTGTGAGATTTGATGTGTTTTGGAGTATTTTGCAGGAAATTATGTTTTGGATGCTAAATTCAAGAAAAAGATGAAAGGGGATGCTTTTGGCCGCTTGGTAATTTTTGGGCGTATGTGGAACTTACTGTGCGTGGGTGACCTAAGTATGTATCAGAATTCAAATTCCAGAGGCTCAGAAGAAAGAAGAAAAAGTGGTCGTGCTCATTCGCAACTCTGGCAGTCATTCAGTAATTTGGCCATAATTTTTCACCATGATATTTGATTTAGGCAAAATTAGTATTGTTGGAAACATAATTTAATTATCTATGTGATAGTGGAAGTTTAACGGTTACCTTTGTCTACTTGCGGACCGCATATAGGTAAGGTAAGTACAAAAAGTCCAAAATTTTGTGAATGAACAGTGTAGGAAATTTTTCTAGCACTTACCTGGGTTTACATGTACACATATGGCACATGCACCTACTGGTAGACCACTGTGTACATAGGTAAGAAGCCATCTAGATAAACGTTTACGGATCGTTCTAAAATCATTTCCTAGGGTTTCCAGGTATCCCAATTACACTCCTTTGATGTTTTTAATACTTATTAGGTACTACTGTTAAAGTTTTCCTATTTTAGTTAGGATTTGAGGCCCTTCGTGGCAAAGTTCACAAACAACTTGTTGTTTTTGTTTTTTTATTCAATTTAAGAATTTGGGATTCATTATTTCATTACTGCGAGATTGATTCTAAAATTTTGTTAGTGGATTCCATGATTGATCCCATAACTATGAGCAACTAGTTCCCTTAGCTAGGGTTGTGGGAACCTTGGTAAATTAACAAAGTAGAGGAACTGCCAAGATAAATATTTTTGCGTGTATTGGGTTTTCTTCATTCTTACTTATTTCTTAGTGGTGGACAACGTTAAGATCCCACCCAGATTATTTCCACTTACTCCAAAATAGGAGTACTGTCTAGAAAAAGAAGATCACAATAGTAATTTGAAGATTAATTATTGATCCAGGTAATACGCATTATCAAGGTAAAATGGTTATTTATCATCTAATACCTTGAGATTCAAAAGGTAATAGTTTACGAGGATCCTTAATAAGAGTTAGTAAGGATACATTCTAATACTCAAAAGGTAAATATGAAATGCATTAACTAGTCCAAAAGATATTCTTTGTGGGATTGACCCCAACCTAGTTGGGTTACTGTATTTGACAGTGACCACTTTATTCTTCTAAGGAGGGGTAGTTTGGGCATTATGCTAAATTTGACGTTGTTGTTAGGGAATACGGTTTTTAAGTTCTTGATTGAAGTTGTTGGAGTTATTGTGTTTTATTTTTCATGTCCTATTATTCCCCTTCTTGACATGACAACTTTTCTAGAGAAAGTGTGGAATAATGATGACTCCTAATTATTGCTCTTTTTTCTTTGGACATAGTGCATTATTGCAAGAGTATGGCAAATATAGTGTGCGAGCACAAGGATAGCCTATTGGAAATAGTGATACCTTGTCCACAACAATCATGAGCTTTTTCAAAAGGGTGATAGGTTTGGCTTGGATATCTACCACTTACAAGTAGAGTTGGATGCAAAAGTTGCTACGTGTAATGCCTAGCAACCTAGTTATGGGTGGTGTGAGACTGCAAAATTTTGAGAAGCCAACTTGAGGAGCTGAAATTGGAGGAGTCTAAAATTAATCATGCTCTTATGGATAGCTTTACTCTTAAGGAGATCAAACTAGAGTTATGTGGGGATGTAAAAAAGGATGCAATTCCTGAGTTAGGGCGTATTGGACCTCATTCAAAGTATTTTTCCATATTGAGTTTGGATAACAAGATCTTGATCAAGCCATCTAAGCTTGAAAAAGAGTTCAAGTAAGAGGAAACATATGTCTGTATTCTTGAATTTGCTGAGCCAGAATTAAGGAACTACATTCCATATGTAAGGGTCAAGAAGTACAACATGCTACATCTATTTCTTGGTTCTTTTATTTTTATAAAAAATCAAAAAAGAAATTAGGGGTGAAATTCATAAGTTCAAAGTGGAAAGAGAAATTTGAAGGCAAACTCTTGGGCTACCTTGATGAAGTCTAAGTAAAAGGTAACCATGGGCTTGTTGGGGAAGTTTGAGTACCCAACCAAGCCCTATCATGCCGCGATGGGAAATCAGGAGCTTTTTGGGAGGCAACCTAAGGTATTTTCTTATTTTATTTGTATTCATAATTGAAGTTAAATCTCTGCACCAATAGTGTAACATGTATGTTCTTAACTCTCTTTTTAGTTGTGGTTTGATGCATTAGGGACAATGCATGATTTTAAGTTGAGGGCAGGGCTTCTTGTGGGTCTTGATCTCCTCTTGGGGTTTCTGTTGTTGTACCTCTTTTCCCTGGAGTCATTTCCTTAGTAGAGCTGGCATGTTTAGGTCTATTGTGTTTGTTTCATGATGTTTTGTTTTTAACTAGGAGAATAACAAGTATCTAGGGTAGTGGACATTTTAGAAAGATGATACCCTATTTAACTGTGTGCATGTATAAATATGTGACTATTGTGGATCTTATTATGGAGTTAGGATTAGGGACAAGATAATCATTGCTAATAATTACATGAATAAGATAGGTAGTATCTTGTACTATTGAATCTGTGCTATCTATGTGTGAGGTGTTACTTGGTTCCCTTTGTGCGTTAAATTTTAAACTTGCTTGGTTAGTATTGCCTATGTTGTAGGATAGTTGGTTAGGAAAGGATCATAGGCCATTTTTAATTTTAGTCCATTGTTAGCCTAAATGACTTTCCATGTGGAGACCATTATCCCTTGATCCCTGTTTTGAGCCTTATAGCCTATTTCTTATTTTAGCCTTTCACCTTCACATTTTTGTTACAAAGAACTTGTTTTGGCCCTAGTCCTCCTTGGATATTGTACACCTCAACTTAGGCAAATAGCCTAAGTTAAGGGTGGCTATCATAGGGATGCGTAATGTAAAATGGGTACGAAAAAGGGAGAGATAAAAGAAAAAAAAAGTAGGGCTAGGAATGGTAGCAAAATAAAAAGAAAAGAAAATTATGAAAAAGAAAGAATACAGAAATCCCACCCAATCTGCATGTGCTTAAAAGAATTAAAGGGAGAAATAACGGTGGAATAAAAAGAAATTGGTCAAAGTATGGACCACAAAGTTAGTATAGTTTCAAGGAGTCTTAGTTACTTGATATATCCATATGTACCATACCAGACCCTCAAGCCTACATGACAAGCCGAGAAAATTCTTATAGTGATCCGGACTTGATTGTCTGAAAGCTTAGGTAAAGAAAATAATGGCAAGCCTATGGTATTTGACATACATTGATTCGAACTTCCTTCTAAGAGTAAGTTTCTCTTATCCTTCCTTGCATTGACATGCATTTTTTCATATGAGTGAGTGGGACTTCTTTGTTGTGGAGGGCACATGGGTGGTATTGGTAGCTTCTTACTTATTTAGGTACTGTACCTTGTATATATGCATGGTTGGCTGTTGTTAATATAGTGCTATAGCTTGATTCCTTTATGTCACATTGTTTTGCTTCATTGATACACATAATTTTTTTTTAAAGTATTAAACTTGGAGAGGGTAATGATCTTGAGCTTAAATTTGATGATTGACTGCTATAGGTATCTTAGGTTTCTCATGGTTATGCATCATCATATTGTTTTATTATGTTTTGCTGCCTGAGAAAATGCAACATTCTAAGTTAAGGGTGTTGATATCATATGAATTTATAGCATTTTAGATGCTTAAAACTATGAGAATATGCATTTTCTTAAAGCTATTTTATTAGATTTGATGTGTTTTTGGAGTGTTTTGCAGGAAATTAGGTTTTGGATGCTAAATTCTAGAAAATATGAAAGAGGATGTTTTTGGACACTTACTTGGAAGTTTTTTGGCGTATGTGGAACTTACCATGCACAGGTGACCTAAGTACGAATCAGAAGTCAAAGACCAGAGGCTCAGATGTAAGAAAAAAGAAGTGGCTATCGTCATTGGCAACTCTAATACTGCTACAATAATTTTTCCATAACCTTTCACCCTGACATCTGATTAAGGCGAAACTGGTATTGTTGGGAAGATAATTAAATTATCTATCTGATGATGGGAACTTTGAAACTTGCCTATGTCTGCTTGAGGACCGCATGTGGAACATATTGACCACATATGGGTAAGGTAAGTACCAGAAATCAAAAATCCTGAGAATGGATAGTGCGAGAAATTTTTATTGTACTTACCTAGGTCAACATGCAAACTGCATGTGAATATGTGCCCATTAACATACCAAATATAGGCAAGCTAAGTGTCCACTGAGCTTCACTTTTCCGTATTCTTCCAAAATTGTTTCCTACAGTTTCCTTATATCCCACTTACACTCCTATAATATTTTAAAGTATTATTAGGTACGGTTAGTTAAGTTTTCGTATTTTAGTTAGTATTTAATTTCTATGTTTTTTTGTATTCTATAAATACCCTTTAGGCTTTGTATCCATTCACACATTCACATATTGATTGATTCAGAAGGAGGCTCTTTGGGGCAAAGTTCACAAACATCTTGTTGTTCTTGGTTTGCTATTCAATTTAAGACTTTGGGACTTAATCTTTCGTTATTATAATATTGATTCTATACCTTTTTTTTGTGGATTCCATTATTGATCCCATAACTATGAACGACTAATTTTCTTAGTGGGGGTTGAGGGAACCCCAGTGGATTAATGAAGTAGAGGAAATGCCAAGTCGTTCTATATAAAGATTCTTGCATGTATTGGGTTTTCTTAATCCTTATTGATTTCTTAACAGTGGCCAATGTTAAGATTTTGCCTATATTATTGCTACTTACTCCAAAAGAGGAGTAAAGACTAGGAAAAGAAGACCACAAAAGTAATTTAAATATTAATTACTGATCTAAGCTAATAGGTATTATCTATGTAAGATGGTTATCTATTATTTAATAACTTGAAACACAAAAGGTAATTGTTGATTGGGATCCAGGATAAGGGTTAGTAAGGCGACATACTGAGACTCAAATGGTAATGGGTGAAATCTATCAACTAGTCCAAAATATGATCGATGGTACATAACTTATTAGATCCTACATGCATGGGCATTGGAATAGTTCGACAGTGTACGATAAATCTACTGAGTTGATAAGCCTGGGGGAACAGAAGCCTAGTGTTCTTCTTTGACTATTTAAAACCAAAACAACCAATTCTTCTCATTTTTCTATTTCAACAAATCCCCCTTTTACTTTACCGCATTGCCTGGTGGTTATGATGAATTTAAGAAGAATTTCTAGACTATTCCCTTTGGGATCGACCCCAACTTAGTTGGGTTACTATATTTGACAATGACCACTTTAACCTTCTAAGGAGGGGTAGTTTGGGCATTATCAAAGACTAATTATTCGGCTTATGATTATGCTAAGATTTTCATTCAGGAGATCATGAAATTGCATGGTGCTCCAGTTTCTATCATTTTTGATCGTGTACTAAGTTCTCATCACATCTTTGGGGTTCATTACTATAATATCACAAACTTCCTTTTATTTGAGTTTCATCCTTAAGAAGAGTAAGGGATGGCTTTCCAAGTGAGAAATCTTACAAATCATGTAGAATTTACCTAATATCAACTTTTTATCATGTGGATAATCAAATAATCTTTCCGTCGATACCAAATTCGTTAAAAACTGATGTCGAGGTAAAAAGTTATGGACGTTTTACATAAAGCTATCTGAACTGCCCAAGATTGATGGGCAAGCCGACGAACCATCGAGCTAGAGATGGACCATCGCCTATAGCCGTCGCCATGAGGAAATAGTCCCATTCATTGGCCAAGTACAACGGTCAGGACCGATGGACCATCGAGCTAGCGATAGACCATCTCCCTAGGCCATTACGATGAGGCAGTAAGTTCTAGTTCTGGTTTCAGTGCAATGATCAGTGAGACGTACCGTTGACCCAGTGACAGACTATTGTACCCTACCGTCGTATGTCCCGTTCAATGATTTTTTGTCATTTTAGAAAGGATTTTTGGTCTTTTTTCACCCCTTTTAGCACCTATTGATATCATATTAAGGCTTATAACTTCATTATTCATATATAACATCAAAATATAGGGTTTCTTTCAAGATAAAAAAACTCAAGAACAAGATCAAACCCTTTTTCAAGAAAACTCAAGAAACCAAGAATCTCTCCAAGAACCTTTATGAAAGAGTCTCCTAAGGTACGTTAGATGTTGATTCTTGGGTTTCTTCCACCCAAGAAGTCCAAGAATCCTTTTTTAAAATTACAAAGTTGATGTATTTATGATATTTAAGGATTTATGTATATTGAAGTTCATGATTATGTGTTGTTGAGTTTTAATTCATTATTTAGACTACAGGTATAAAGAATTGATTCTAGCCTGTGATTAATTATGTGATGTTCATGATAAACCCTCTTCAAGTTGCATGTTGGTTGATGAAATCATGACACTTGGGTGTAGTATTTGTTGTATAACTAGAGAATGCTCCGCACATGTTTGAAAAAATGCTTATGTGAAGGAAATAGTGCCAATATAGCATGGTTAGTAAGAAATCCCCAATTATGTATAAGTTTAGGTAAGCCAATTATTTGTTGAAAAGCCTTATTGAATGACTTATGATATGTTTTATGCATTTACCTTCACGTGTATTCCTTATTGAGTGAATTTTGAGATATTGGTATGCACTTTCTATACCATTACAGGTTCATGATATTCAAGTGATTGGTGAGACGTCATATTGATTATGTTGTGGATGATAGCCTATTGTCATGTTATGTATGTGTTATCCTATTTTATGATATTTATTTTATCGTGTCCTGGGGGTACCTAATACCCAAAATTTAGCTGCTTGTCTAGAGTTGAGTCAGTCTCAAGATAATCTCAGTCGTCCTATGCGCAGTAGAATTCAGACAGTTACAAAACTTAAGGAAATTCAGAGATCTCAGTATAAGTGCAATCCAGTCTCAGTATCATTATAATCCTACTTAGTATTCAGTTTCGACTCAAAAGTATACTGAAGTAATGAGTATTCAGTAGTATTCAGATTCAGCCTATTCTAGGTTTAGTTAAGAATCATTTCAGATTACTTCAGTTTGGAGTAGGAACTAGCACCGAGCGAGTGCAGGGATGATGGCTTCCCCATTAGAGAGGTAGAGTCATTAGTAACAGTATTTGAACTCTAGAATTGTATATCCAGTGCGGGACTAGGAGTCACACGTTATACTAAGGCTTGACTATCATACTACCTTAGGCTTGACTTCCTGTTCTGGGTCACCCATTAGAGAGGCTTGACCATAGTAGCAATCTTTAACTGTGGCACGGTATTGACACCCTTCTAGATGGGGCTACAGGTTAGACCCCACTAGTTCAGATTTGGGGCATGTCGTTTAAGTGAGAACTCCCATAATTGTAGTTTTAGTATCAGTCTTCAGAGTAGAACTCAGAAATTAGGACTGTCAAATACAGTCACCTATCTCAGTAAGGAACTTTGATTGTTCCATAGTTTCATAGACCACTCACTAGATAGGCCTGGTCTCATATAAAGTTAATCGATATCAGTACTAATAGATCCAGAGATCACCCATTAGATATGTCTGATCTCCAAATTAGTCCACCATTTCTATTATTAAAAGATTCAGATATCTTCCACTAGATAGTCCTAATCTCAAATACAATCATTTCTTATCATTATTAGTAGGTTTTGAGATCATCCGTTAGAGAGGTTTTATCACAGATTTATTCAGTCGATAGTAGCAAACTCAGAACTCAGTTATTGATATGATTAGATTTTGTTATTCAGTATACCAAAGTTAGAAAACTCAGATATCATTATTAGTAGACCCATTCATCAGTAAGTTAGTATTCAAAAATTAGTATTCAGAGTTCGTATTTAGTGTTACTGCAATTCCAGTTTTGGTTTGTGCGTTCATGCATATATCCCCATTCAGTATTCTCATGATATTCAGTTAAGTTATATTCATGCATAAGCCTATACATTCACCTTACCTTATCTAGCATACCAGTACATTCAAAGTACTGATGCATACTTTCTATGCTATGGTGTCTTATATCCTAGGTTCAAACGTACGGGATCCAGAGCACCCATAGTTGTCTAGACTCAGTCTGCAATAGTAGATATAGCAGTGAGTCCTCTTTATTCAAGGATGATCCGTATTTTATTATGGAATTAGATTTGGTTTATTTTCAGTAGATGGAGTTAGTTGGGGACATATCCCATCAACTTCACAGTTCAGACATTTTAGAGGTTTTTTGGACAGATGTATCAGTATTTAATTTTTAGTTTTTTGTATTTTAGATGTTTTGAAACTTATGGCAAGTATTTACCAGTTTTTCATATTTATTTTAGTATATTATGCAGTGCTCAGTTACAGGTACATGTAGAGGGTTAGCTTATGGTCCTTCGGGATCATGAGCACAGTGTGGCATTTCGATTCTAAAAAATTAGGGCGTTACAAACACGGTATTAGATCCTAAGGTTTAATAGTTTCCTATAAGCCTGAAAAGCCGCATATAGTAGAGTCTTGTACATGGGTGTGTTGCGTGCCACACTTATGTATAGAAGGCTATAAGATGTTTCAGGAATAGTTTCCCTTCTTCCAGTATTCACATTGTGTGAGTGAGCATAAGCTCGAGTTGAAATCTCAATCTAATCAATTTTCTCCTTTAATTTATAGAATATGCCTTTCACAGAGATAATGACCGTAGCATTGATAACCAGCCACCTCAGTCCGTAGATCCTCTAAATGAGAATGTGTCACATGCAGAGTTCTGGGCAGCTTTTCCGGCACTAGCCAAAGCTGTGATAACTAACGTTCAGGGGAATCATCAGGATATAGCCCCACCTCAACAAGATGGGGATTCATCCGCAGCCAGGATCAAAAAATTCATGAGAATGAACCTGCCAAAATTCTTTGGTTCAGTAGCATGTGAGGACCCACATCTTTATCTTGAGGAAGTGAAGAAGATCAACCAGATCATTCATTTTTTGGAGGAGTAGAGTGTAGAGTTAGCATCCTATATGCTGAAAAATATTTCTCATGATTGGGTAGTAATGTGGAAGAGGAGTAGAGGGGAGGATGCAACTCCTATAACTTGGCAGGAGTCTCAAGATGCCTTTCTAGATAAGTTTTTCCCGCTATAATTGAGAGAAGCTAAGGTAGAAGAGTTTATAAACCTTAGACAAGTCTCCATGATAGTAAAGAAGTATTTTCTTAAGTTCAATCAGTTAGCTAAGTATGCTTCTGTCTTGATAGCTGACCCTGGAGCTAGCATAAGTAAGTTTGTGATTGGTGTATCCGGATTGGTGTTGAAAGAGTGTAGAACTTCTATGCTCAATAGAGACATAGATATTTCTAGGTTAATGATGCATGCTCAGCAGATAGAGGATGATAAATCTAAGGAGAGAGAGAAATCTAATAAGAGATCCAGACAGGTAGTTACAACTTTTCTCAGGCCGGATCACAGGGTGTTAGTCGTTCTCAACATAGCTATAAATTTTCAGTCCCATCTCTATCCTCATCTAGTATATCCGCACCAATGTTTTGGTATGTCAGTCAGGATAGCGTGCCAAGCTCCAAAACACAGCATAGTGTATGTAGTGTTCGTACCTATCCATTTTGTGGAGAGTATGGAAAGAATCACCTAGGTGTGTGCAGAGCTAATAGTCAGGTATGTTTTGGATGTAGTAAGCTAGGCCACAGAATGCGAGAATGTAGAGTGCTAGTTTAGAGAGGTCGAAATTGTGTCAGCAGTATGCCACTTCCAATGCCAATAGTGGTTAGCATCAGAAGAGACTCTATGCTCTTCTGACTCACCATGATCAGGAAAGGTTCCCTGATATAGACTCGGGTATGTTACGAGTGCTTTATCTTTATGATATGCATCTTTAAATTCTTTTCTCCCATTTTGAGCTTAAGTTTTCAGCATGAGTTAGTTAGTAGAGCTAGCAAGTTAGTTTAGCAGTCAGACAGTCAGATTTGTATAGTTTGTTATATCACCTTTTCACCTGATGATACTATCATAAATATTCGAAATATGACTATTCCAAGATAGAGTATCCTAGTAGTTGTTAGTATAGCTCATTTCACGTATTATGCATCAGTTTCAGATCTCAGATGATCAATCATGACCCAGTTCATAGGTCCCTCTTGCACTGCCTCAGTATTTCAGCAAAATATTCTTAGAGGGAGATAAAGTCCCAAGGGGGAGATACCCCATAATAGTCTAATGCTTTCATGTCCTTTGACTTATTTAGTTGCATGTTCATACTCTCCTAACGAAGTAAATACTAGTTATTATTGCATACTCAGTCATGCATTCAAGAATCAATTATATTCATGCATTAGATATTCATGTTCAATAGGAAAAAGATCAGCTCTTTAGTGTATACAATTATGAATTCATGAGAGAAACTCAGTCATGCATCCATGCATCAGATATGCATGTCTATTATGAGAATACAGCTTATGAGTAGCTTCAGTCGTGTATTCCATGCATCAGATATGCATGTCTAGTACAAGAACTCAGCATATCAGTAGTGTCATGTCACATAGTCATGTTTTAGGTGTTCATGTTCCTTAAGTGAGTTCAGTCGATCAGTATTATTATCCTAACAAGTGACATTGGAGGACGAATATTCCTAAGGGGGAGATATTGTAATACCCTAAACTTTCTTTAAGTCAAGTTTTATCCTTAAGAAGAGTAAGGGTTGACTTCTCAAGTGAGAAATATTTTTAAACCTGGTAGAATTTCCCTAATATCGAATTTTTTTCATGTGGAGAATTTAAAAAGCTTTTTGTCGATACCAAATTGATTAAAAACCAATATCGGGGTAAAAAGTTATGGACGTTTTACTGAAAGCTGTCTGAAATGCCCAGGTGCGACAGGAAGACTGATGGACCGTCAAGCTAGCAACGGACCATCACCCATAGCCTTCGCAATGAGGCAGTAGTCCCATTCACTGTCCAAGTACGACAGTCAAAATTGAAGGACTATTGAGCTAGCGATGGACCGTCATTCCAGGCTGTCGCGATGAGGCAGTAAGTCTCAGTTCTAATCCCGGTGCGACGGTCAGTCCGATGGACCATCGACCCAGCGATGGACTATTGCACCCCACTGTTGCATGTCTTATTCAGTGATTTTTTATAATTTTATAAAGGGTCATTTTGTCCTTTTCCACCTTTTTAGCACCTATTTATATCAGATCAAGGCTAATAACTTCATTATTCATCTATAACATCAAAAGCTAGGGTTTATTTAGAGATCAAAAACCCAAGAATAAGATTAAAACCCTTCTTTAAGAAAACTCAAGAAACCAAGAACCTTCAAGAAAGAGTCTCCTAAGTTATGTTAGATGCTGATTCTGTCAACCCAAGAAGTCCAAGAATCCTTTTTTAAAATTACAAAGTTTATGTATTTATGAGATTTCATGATTTATGTATATTGAAGTTCATGATTATGTGTTGTTTAGTTTTAATTCATGATTTATACTATAAGTATTAAGAATTGACTCTAGCATGTGATTAATTGTGTGATGTTCATGATAAACCCTCTTCAAGTTGCATGTTTGTTGATGAAATCACGACCCTTAGGTGTATTATTTGCTGTATAACCAAAGCATGCTACCCACATGTTTGACAAAATACTTATGTGAAGGAAATAGAATCAATATAGCATGGTTAGAAAGAAATCCCCAATTATGTATAAGTTCATGTAAGCCAATTATTTGTTGAAAAGTCTTATAAAATGATTTATGATATGTTGTATGCATTCCCATTCAAGTGTATTCCTTATAGAGTGAACTTTGAGGAGGCCTATTGTTCTAGGAATTTTATCCATCCAGGATTGACTAATATTTATCATGATTTGAGGTAGAATTATTGGTGGGGTGGTATGAGGAAAGTTATTATTGATTTTGTGGCTTGTTTCCTATGTTTTCAGTAGGTACAGACTGAGCATTTGAGACCTGGTTGTTTAATTCATAAGTTACCCATTCCTAAGTTGAAGTAGGAGTGGATTACTATAGACTTCGTGACTGCTTGCCTCATACTTCTCATGACTTTGTGTGTGTTTAGGTTAACATGGATCGATTGACCAAGTCTTCTCATTTCATTTTGGTTTATGTTTCTTTAAGTGTTGAGAGGTTGGCCCATATCTACATTCATAATATTATTCAACTTCATGGTTTTCTAGTTTTTATCATCTCAGATCGAGGTTTAGTGTTCACATCTCACTTTTGGAAGATTTTTCAAGATAATTTGGGTACTCGGGTTTATCTCAGCATCTCATTTCACCCTAGACGAATGGCCATTCAGAGCGGACTACCCATTTTTTAGTGGATATACTCCATGCTTGTGTGATGTATTTTGGTGGCTTGAGGGAACAATATTTGGCTTTAGAAAAGTTTTCCTAAAATAATAACTACCAATCATGTATCGATATAGAACCTTTTGAGGCTATGTATGGTAGGCATTGTCGCTCTCCAGTGGGTTGGTTTAATGTTTTTGAGGTTAGACCTAGAGGTACAAACTTTCTTTGTGAGTCTTTTGATAGATTAAGGGTTATTTAGGATAGACTTTGAGTGGCTCAGAGTAGGCAGAAGTGCTATACAGGCAGTAGACTTTTTTCTTTGAGATTTGGTGTTGTTGATCGTGTTTTACTTGGAGTTTTGCTCATAAAGGATGTGATGAGGTTTGGGAAGA
The DNA here is from genome assembly GCA_030864225.1 of Capsicum baccatum var. pendulum. NCBI lineage: Eukaryota > Viridiplantae > Streptophyta > Magnoliopsida > Solanales > Solanaceae > Capsicum > Capsicum baccatum. The sequence continues at coordinate 169,387,401 of CM061554.1, forward strand.
AATGCAAGCTAAGCGCTAAGTATATTTGACCATTTGAGATTCTTTGGACTATTGGTCATATGGCTTATGAGTTAAATTTCCCCCCAGACTTATAAACTGTTCACCCAGTTTTTCATGTTTCCATGCTTCGCATTTGCATTCTAGATGAGTCTCATGTCATTCTTTGAGAGTCGGTTCAGTTAGATGAGAGGTTTTCTTTTATTGAGGAGTCAGTCTCTATTTTGGCTAGAGATGTTAGGCGGTTTCACTCTAGAGTTATCCCTGTGGTTAAGGTTCAATGGAGACATCGACCTATAGATGATTCTACTTGAGAGGTCGAGGATGATATGTGTAGTTCTTAGACCCATCTCTTGGATTATTAAGGTATTTCTTTGCCTTAGTTTGAGGATGAACTAAATTTTTATTGGTGGATAATGTAACGACCTGAATTTTAATGAAATATCTGAAATATGTATTTTTATGTGATTTGACTATTTTACCCATCTCCATGGTTGCGTTGTGGTATTTTTGGGGTATAGGGGTGATTGGTACGGTTTTTGAGGCATTTTGGTGCCATTTATATTAGATTGTGTTTTTGTTTCCTTTGAGATCCCTATTAAGGACTTCAGTGGTTACTTTTGTTTCATGCAACGGATGGCAAAACGGACTGCAGCATCAAATCCAAAACAACGATTTTAAGGTGGTAGCATGTTTGGTGTGGTTTTATGTCTTTTAAATCTCATTTCGACCCTCGATTTGGAAAGTTGTGATTTTGACTTTTTGGGGTCAACTTTGTGAAAATGATGTTTTTTTTAAAAAATCTGATATCACCATTTAGTCCAGAGAGTCGGATTTGATAGCGTAACATAGTTTGTTTGTGTTCACGGGATTTAGAATGAATCTCGAGGCACACACAGAGACTTGGAATTATACCATGTCCCCAACTAGTGCACGTATTTTCTAGTGCACCCGCGATCGCGTGCCAAGTGCCTCGATCGTGGCTGGGCCAGCAGATGGGATGTTGTGATCATAACCTTGGTCTGCAATTGCAATTTCTCTGCCAGACTAGGTATCAAAATCATGACCTTAGTCCACGATAGTGACACCTGTGTTTATATATATACCTGTGTTTTTGCCCCTTTTCACTATTTTTGATACTTTGAGCTTAGGGTTTCATAATTTTGAGCTATTCTTTTCACTTCTAAGCTTGGGTAAGCTCCAATAAACCTATTTCAATTAATTTTGTCCATCTTTATCATTAAATGCTTGTTTAGATTCGAATTCAAGTAGAAATTGGAGATTTTGGCTCAAAAGGGCCAAATTTGTATTTCTTCAGATTAAATACTAATTTCAACCCCTTTTCGTTGGGATGATGTTTCTAATCCTTATCATCTTCCCCTTGATTTCATTTTCAAAAAGACTTCAAATCTTGAATTTAAAATGGATTCGAAGGTTTTACCCGGTAAGCTTTGAAAATTATTTTTCTTTTATTTGTACCTTATTTTTTTCTCATTTTGCTTGGGTTTTTAGCTGTAGACTCCTAAAAATATGAGGAACATCTTTTTGCAATAAAATTATGATTTCACTCTTATTTTTTGAAAACTCATTTTGTTGGTCTGTTTTGATTCCAAATCAGAAGTAGTCAATATAAGTATTATTAACTTAATTTTGATGCGTGATTCTATATTTCCATATATTTGTTTGTTTTGGGACTGTTCCTGAGAAGTGAGGCTTTAGGATTGGAGGTCTTATTGAGGTTTTTGTCCTCTGAGGTAGGTTATAGCTTAACTTCTTTCAGACTGGGCTGATTAGTTGATTTGTATACAAAATACATGTTAAGAGTGTGAGAAATAATCATGACAAATGGTTATCTATGTATTGTCCCTGTGTGGAGTATAGCTGTTAATATGAGACAGATCAACCCATTTGGGCTAGCCCACACGGGCTTAGAGTTTGACGGGCGAGGACGAGCTAGCCCATTAACATGACAAGCTGGAAAATAACAAGCCCAACCCATCATACTGTGGGTTGTGCGACTCCACGAGCCATCCCACCTTTGAAAATAAATTATTTTAATAATTTTAATTTATTTTTAAAATGTTAATTACATAAATATTTACAATATAATATTATATGAAGTTACTACTTGTTAATCAAGTCTCAAATTTACAAAAAAATCTTAATAATATGTTAAATTGAATAACTTTTGATTGCAAATTCAAACCAAATCGAGATGTTAAAAAACAAACCAAACAGTTAATGAGTAATAATATAACTAGCTAAGTAACAATATTAACCTAATTTGATTTTACTTGATCATAATAAAACACAAAGAAATGACAATATTTAGTGCACTAAAAGGGCAACTTACTCTTAAAAAAAATCTCATGAAACTTATGACGTTTTCAACATCGCCACGTCATCTTCATCAAACATATTTGATTCTTTAAAAGATTTTGTATTTTATATTTTATAAAAATAATAAATATTTAATTACCGATGATAACCCAAAGAGATTGAGTTTAGACTCCGTTTTTTTGTTCTTAGTCCTCTATTCTTTTTTTTAATTATTAATTTTTTTGGCCCACGAGCTAGCCCAACCCATATTTCTTAAGCCCCATGGGCCAACGGGCATTATTTGGGTCGAGCAAAATGCACTGTTCTTAAACAGGCTATAAAAATCGTAGCCCATCCCTATCAAATTACAGGTTGGTCCAAGCTAGCCCAACGGGCTAGCCTAATGAGCCAGAACCATATTGACGGCTCTAGTGTGGGGGCCTATATGAGATTTCACTATTCATTTTGAGATATTATGTGATATGTGTGATCGTGTGGGTTCAACCATTATAATGTTGGTAGCCTTATACACATGTGAATTGTTTTATGTTATGTTATGAAAAGCCTATTGTAGTACCATAGGTGTATTGTTATATATTCCTACTTTTTTGGCATATGAATCATGTGGAATTTCATGGATGGTGTAGATAAGTGAATATTTGGCTCACATGATTCACATATTGGTTGTGGAAATACTCATTGTGGAATGGTTATAAAAATATTCATTGTGGTTGGTTGTGAGAATTACATCCTTATGTCATACACATTTATGAAATATTGATACCACTGTGGCAACACTGAGAAACACTGGCAACATCTTTTTCGACAGAAAATGAGACATCTTATAAAACCCTCTCAAGTGATGTGCTGGGAGGAGATATGTACATGTGGATTCTAGACGGGTTAATAGACCCCTATTAGTCCTATGTCGAGAAGCTTTAGCTCCATATCTATATACAAAGATTATGTGACGGTCTTGAAGGTTGTGCAAAAACCTCGTCCATCATCATCATCATCAATACCATCATGATCATCGTTATCGTCATCATCATACTCATCACATTTACTTATTATGTTTATATAGTGATTGTATATCTACCTTGGTTTATCATCTATATATTTGTTCTAGGTTCCCTTATTTGAACTTTATAATCTTGTATATGTTGTAATTCTGTAATACCCCGCAATTTTCCTAGCTTAAATTCATCCATAGAGTGTTAAGGGATATCTTCCAAAACAAATACTATTTATTTAGTGTGGAATTCCTTAGATTTGGACTTTCTAATGCGTAGGAAATTGAATTAGCTTTCCAGCGATATAAGTTTCACCTAAATTTGATAACCGAGTAAGAAGTTATGGCTATTTTAAGTTTCTGTCACAAAACACCATAGTTTGGACCCTTAGCGCATCGCAGCTCAGTGTAAATTCCCAATTATCCCATTTCAGTGGCCCGTTGTGATGTTGGCGCATAGCGGAGAGGATGAATTTTCATTTGTTATTTTTCAGAGGTCTAGTGCGATAATGACGCATCGCACCATGTTCCAAAATGGCATTTCAAAGGGGCACCGCGATGTCTCTGCGTTGCAAAATCTGCCCATTTCCATTCGTCAATTTCTAGTGAGCCATCGCCCATTTCGGAAAAATGTACATTTTCCAGTTTGGTATAAAAGTGTAAAGAGGGTATTTTGGTAAATCCCCAACCCCCAATCCATCCAAAAATAATAGATTAATCATATTTCAAGCACGAAGGAGCTTTTATTTCTAGGGTTTTATGCTCTTTATTCACCATTCTTTTCAAGAAGGAGCTTTTATTTCAAGCACTTTATGCTCTTTATTCACCATTCTTTTCAAAAAACAAAACCCTAGAAATAAAAGCTCCTTCTCCAAGAAACCCAAATTCCTCCATTAATTTTCCAAGGAAATTCAAGATTGAGAATTCCCAATTCAAGAACTCTAATAAGTCATCTCCAAAACATCAATAGAGATCCAAGAGTCAAGTTCTAGCATCTAGATCATCATATTAATGTATCTGGGGTTTGAACAAGGATAATTCTCCCATCCTTATTCCGAAAACTTATTTTAAATTACAAAGTTATTTGATTTTATAAGATTTTCCATGAAATTGAAATTAGGGTTCATACCCAATGTTGCCGTTTATAAGATAAAGAGATTTCAAGTGAATTATAGGTTGAATTGTATGTTTATTTTCATATTTTGAGATGAATTGTCATTCTTTTCATTATCAAGCATAATTATTATGATATTTGACATGATTTTACTACATGGGTTTTAATCCCTAACTTTATATGTTAAGATTTTAAGAAAAATGATGCTTTAAGCACTTTATGAGCTAATTATATCAGATTTGCAATAAAGTTTTGATCTTTTGATCCTCAATTTTTTTTTTGGAATCCAGTTTTTACGTTATTAAAGATTTTATTAGATTAATGCATAAATGGTTTTAGATAACCCTTATGCTAGTTTTAAAATGGATTTCCAATGAAATGAGCGTAGCAAATAAAAAGAGAGTAGTATTTATCACCGAGCGGAAAGTGTGGGTTTAGCACATCCTACTTCCATAGAACTATGTAGCCAACGTAGGTACAAATTATTAGATTATTCCCACTTCTATATGGATGATAGTTACAGATGTGATCACTTAGCTTAGGTTATACTCCCTGACAAGAGTATGACACCTCTCCCCGATGTGAGGTTTCTTCATTAGGAGGGCGAGATGTTGGACTCCATGTTAGCTTACATGGATTATGCCGGTTAAGAGAACCTTCCTGCAGATTAAAAATATATGTTTCAAACCCTGCTAATCAAAGTAAAAGAAGGAAATAAATGATTTTAGAAACCTAAGTGAAAAGGCTCACCGTTTTATTCAAAATATGCTTCTCAGAATGATAATATCTTCAGATTTTAACTTTCAGATTTTAGATTTAGAGTAAGCTCTTTTACACTTGGACATTATGATTTAAAGACAGAGTTTAGTATAACTTTTAGAACTAAAGGTTATGACTCACAAGATTTATAAAGTATGTTTTTCATCTCATTACTACATATTTTAGATATTCCAGCGTATGTGAGTCATTTACATTTGGCATGCATTGTTTTATAAAACATGATTATGAGATGATGTTTAACTTATGCATACTACCCTCATATACTCAGTACATCCTCAGAGTACTGATCCACATATACGTCTATGTGCTACATTGTCTCATAATATAGGTTTAGGTGCTTAGTGTCAGCAGCGTGAGTAGTTCGAGCATCTCTATCTACATCCGACAGTTGGTGAGTCCTAATATTCTGGGGACTTATTCATTCATATTTTACAATTTATGAGATTTAGTATTTCCTTTCAGACAGTTCGAGTTAGCTGGGTGTTTGTCCTAGTAACTTCTAGTATTAGTAGTAGAGGCTTGTCAGACTACTAGTTTTGATGCAGATTATTCAGTTTTGATGTTTCAGATGTTATGTCCAGATTATTATCAAATATTACATACAATTTCCGCATTCTAGCATGACCTTTCTGTCTATATTTCCATTATTATAAGATTCAGGCTCAGTAGTATGCAGACAGGGTTAACTTAAGGCTACTCGTAGTCTTTAGAATCGTGTGACGTCTCGGGATCAGATTTTGGTGCGTTACAACTTCCTTAGTCTACTTGTTTATGGTATAATGTATATATGTGCTCTTTTTTGGTGTCTATTATGATATATGTGGATGTTATTAGAACTGTTAGTGCAAGAGTTGTAGGCTATCTTTGTTGGATATTTTTTAATTGCAGAAGACGTACCCTTATTGTGTATTTTATATAATTTATTTTCTACTTTGATCGGTAGTTCTATGATTCCTACTGAATACAAATAGACCGTACTTAGCCCTATTGTACCCTTTTGGTATAGATTCTAGTTTAGGTACGACCCACGTTGCTTGATTCAGGCTGTGTTTGGATCTTTCAAGGTAGTGGCTGATTTTCAGGTGTCTGAATGTTTTCTACTACCTTTATTTATTACATTATGTCTTTACTTGTATTTCAGAGACAAAGTTTTCCTATTTTGGACACCTTATATATTTCTTTTGAATTCGAGTTATGTTAGGTATGTTCTTATACTGTTGACATCACATTTTGGGAGTTATGGATTATTGTTGGTTATGATTTCCTTTCACATTTATTAAACTTGTATGGTTCAGCTTAATTTTATAAGCTTTACCTTGGCATTATTTTGTCTTTTCCCCCTTTAGGCTTACTTGTCAAGGTTCGCCGCAACAAGTCCCATCATTATCCTTGGAGTTTGGGTCATGACAACAATGAAACAAGTTACGCCCCATGAGCAAGAGTTGACACTACCACATTATGTCTTTATATATCAGATGTTTTATAGCTCTTGCCTTAGAGGAAATAATTAGAATAAATACTTTTAAACAACAAGTTACACCCTATGAGAAAGAATTGACATTGCATAATGACCCTCCAAACTATTTTGTGTATTTCCAGAACTTTTATCCATTTTAAGATTTTCTATAGCTTTCCTAAGTCATTTGTGACTTATTAGAGTTGATAGTTCGGTTACTAAATAATTCTTTTGATTTATAGAGATAATTCTCTATTTTAAAGTCTTTTCTTTAAAAAATTAGCCATACGACATTAGCATCAGGTTATTGACCTCGTATACCAATTTTAACATTTCCATCAACTACAGACAATCAATTTTAATCTGGGGAGATATTTGGTTTGGGTCACAAGGCTTTCAAGCTCACTTTTAGCTATTATATGGATTTTGGTAAAAGTGGTGTATGTATGTGGGGCCTATATTTCATTGAAACAATTTTGGATGAAAATTTGAATGGCACTGGTGAGTACAAAATGTCAAATTTGATAAGGTAGCATAGTTTATTCACATTCATGGGATTCTGAACAAATCCTAAGGGGTTGATAGAAACTTGGCAAAAACCCAAGTATTAGTTGGTGCACGGACATAACTGGTGCAACCACTCAAGAGGACCATTTTTCACTAAAGAGATAGTCGGTTAAGAAATCAAGTGAGTTGCTTTAGCAGCCGAGCTAGGTTTCCAGCTAGTTGCTTTAGTAGAGATTGGATAGATTTAGTAGATATCTCTTAAGTGATGTATTGCCCGTTTTAGTAGAGACACGTCTGGGGCAAGGGTCGCTTAAGTGACAATGTGACGCTTTAGTGGCGCTTAAGCAATCAAATGGCCTCTTCAGTGGTAATCACAGGGGAATTTTTTTTCACCTTTCACTCTTTTCCTCTTCTTATTCTTAAGATCTAAGTCCATCAAAACCCTTTAGACTTAGAATTAGGAGATTGATCCTTGGGTGATCCTAGGTGTTGGTGAGCTTGGTAAAGTTACTTTCTTATTATAATTCTTGTAATGTTTCATCTAATTCATGATTTAATTCTTTGATTTACTCTTAAACCCCTAGTTCCTTGATGGGTTGATTTAGGTGTCTTTTAAGCTTGGAATAATCATTATTGAGGGTTAATGAGCCTTAAACATAGAGGAACATGTTGAAAGTTTTAAAATTGTGATTCAACAAGTGGGCCTCATATGGGATTTTGACTCAATTTTTGACTCGAAGTATTAAAACGTAATATGAGTATCATTATTCTCATATTAATATGTAGATCTCTATTTTGATAGTGTAGCATTGTACAAAGCCTTCTTGAAAGGGAAAATTTCCCATTTAATAGACTTTAGCAAGCATTCTTCTTCTTCTTCCAGGTAGGCTAGGCTTACTCTCCTTATAAATTGAGCTTTATTATGGTGTCTATATGATAATATAGTAGTCTTGGGTTGAAAATTACAACTCAATTGTATATTTATAAAAGTTCAGGGAATTTAGCCAGTTAGTGAGTCATATTTAGGAAAATTTAATTAATCTATCCTTTCTTAGGACTGAATGGCTACCTTAGTACTTAATGAGACTTATTTTAGCACTTTTTAGTAGGACTTTAAAACCTTAGTCTATCTTGGGGTGGAAATTTCCTTAGAATAGACTTTCGAGATTAGAAGCAGGCTATTTTGGGCCACTTTAGGTCAATTTTATGATAAACTCCTTTTAGACCTAGGTGGACCTCTTCTATCACCCTATTTATATTCTGGAGCCTTAGGACAGATTAGACACTTTCTGAATTTTGACTAGACTTGTACCAACACTTTATTTGGAGATCAATTTGAGTCCAAAATATATAATACCAATTCTGGTTTAAGTGTGGTATTTAAGATACTATTTTTTATTCGAGTCTTGCATTGAGAGATTACTTGTTATGAGTAAAAACTAATTTGAGTCTAGCATTTATGGTTTGGAAGAATCCACAATTGTGATTTTGAGGTTCGAACACTTTGATATTATCACTTCAGTATTTCTTTGTTAATTGCTTCCATTGGGCTCATGGGGGCTTAGTTGGATTATTAACTTTTGACTACGCCTTTTGGGCTTATGGGGTCCTAGTTACGCTATAGTTAGTTGCTTTATTTTTGATATTATTTACTCGGTTATTTATTTTCAATAGTTGGAGCATTATTCCAGGTTTGTCCCTTTTCTTGACCTTAGGTTACTGTCTCGCATCTTATTGTAATTTTATTATGATTTATCTTAGATGACCGATAATGCCTACTCAGTACCTATTATTTTGGTACTCACAATGCACTTTTGCATCTTTTTCTGATGAAGATCCGAGTACTAACTGCTCCCATTGACGTCTGTACTAGTGTTTGTCGGTGTTCAAAAATAGGGTGATCTTTCAAAATTGGAGATGAATCTCTCCTTTTCTATTTTTGGATGATCTTTCTGTTTGAGACTATTGTATATTTGATACTACTATTACACATATTCTTTTGGTAGAGGCTCTTGTGCCAACCTTACTAGGTCATGAAATATTCTACTCTTTTGCTTATTAATCTCTAGTTGTGCTAACACTCTTATATTTTATGGTTTGTAATCTAATTACTTGCGTAATTTTGGTATTTACTCTGCTTTCTATCAACGAACCATTACCTATTCTTTCAAGTTAAAATTTGGATTACCAACTGGTGGATTAAAGTAGGTTCCATCATGACCCATGAAACAGGGTCATGACACATTACCACATCGTTTCTTGATTTATAAGATGCTTTATAAATCTTGCTTTAGAGGATTAACTTAGGCCAAAGAGTTTTAAACAAGTTATGCTCCACTGGCAAGAGTTGACACTACCACATTGTGTCTTGATTTACGAGATGCTTTATAACTCTTGTCTTAGAAGCAAAACTTAAGCCAAGAACGTTCAAACAACAAGTTATGCCCCCGAGCAAGAGTTGACACTACAACATTACATGTAGATTTATGAGATGTTCTATAACTCTTGCCGTTGAGGGAAGACTTAACCCAAGAACTTTCAAACAAAAACTCGTGCCCTTAAGTTTGCTTCGATGTTAAAGAAAGAAGATTCTCTTAACGAATTATCCAACTTTCTGTTCACCAACAAAGAAGAATAGAAATCGAGGAAAAAGAAAAAATAGAAGAAAATAAAAAAATAAATATTGAGAAAAAAAACAAATAAAGGTTAAGAAAAAAAAGAAAAAATATAGGTTTATAAAAAAAATAGGAAAAAGTAAAAAGAAAATAAAAACAAATTTTTTAGAAAAATAAGAAAAAAAAATAGAATGAGAAAAGAAAAAAATAAAGGTTGATAAAAATGAATTAAAAAGAGAGAAATGAAAAATAAATAATGCTTGAGGATAAAATAAAAAATAAAAGAATACAAAGGTTGAGAAAAATTAATACAATAAGAAAAAAATAAAAAATAAAAAATTATAACTAAAATAATAAAAAAGAGAAAAGAAAAAATTAATATAAAGGAAAAGTAAAAAAGAAGAAGGAAAAAAAATAGGAGTCGAGAAACAAATAAACATAGAGAGTATAAAAACATTTGAGGTGTAGAGAGCCAAAATGATACTTTTTCTATACATAAAAAGAAGAAAGACTAATTTTTGAAAACTTCTCTTATAAGAACAAAAAAGCAAAGACACCCACTATGGGAACCATCTCATGTATTTTCCTTGTGTTAGAGTGGGTAAGAATCTCACATTGATTGAGTAATGAACTGATGTTTTCTTATACTCCCCTCATAAGCTTGCTTTTAGTTTGAATTAGGCCCAAGTAACATACCTTTACAAATAATGATTGCACAACCAACAATATTTCTACTGAGGAGAAGAAAGAAAAAAGAAAATTTAAAATATTCACCATTGAGCAGGGGAATAATTACATAAACACAATGTTACAAGCGGTAACATTTTTCCTAACGGCCTTAAATACTATTTGAGAATATATTGATAATGTTTTTTTTAGACCATCATCTAGATTCAAATTATCGTATACCCAATTGTAAATAGTCTTTGATGTTCACTTTGCATGGCCTAATTAACTTTAAATGAGATTTTCTTTAAAATTAATAGTACACTTTACGATTCTAGTAAGTAAAATTCACTAACCACACGTGAAATTCGCTGTAGTGATAAGAGTACATAAATCCTTTGTCACGTTCCGAAAGTCAGAACATGATGACACTTATTATCCCAATCTTGATAAGTAAACAAAAATTCCACGGAAAACAAACAGAAAATTTCAGAAAATTAAGTTAAACGAGACTTCTGGAGCGAAATTAGGCCAATACAAGTACAAGTATAGGTGAAGTTTGAAAGAAATATCATAAATTCTAAAATCTGATGACACAAGTGTAGATCATATAAAAACCCATCGAAATACTGAATAATACATAATTTGTCTTTGAGTCATAAGTAAATACAAATAAAGATTAATGAGGTTCGAATAAGCCTTGAACTTTTGAGCACATCAGTACCTCAAAAATTCAGAATCTACGCAGAAAGATCAACCTCCAAGTGTGGTACTCGAACTAGGATCTACACTGAAAGAGCACAGTTGGAATGAGTACGGTCCACTTATACTCAGTAGGTATCATAGGCTCACTGGACAAAGCAAAAAATAAGATAAGTAAGTAAAACAATATGAGCACGTGACCTGTGAGAAGAAAAGTTTTGAAACGATATCTCACATCGTCTCCACTAATAGTTATAATCTATATATATATATATATATATATATATATATATATATATATACACACACACACACTATGTATGTATGTATGCATGTATGTATGTATGTATGTATCTATCTATATTATGTGCAAATGCAATGCAATGGATGAAGAAGTGAATAGTTGAAAGTCATCACATAACTTTCTATATTACACCTATAGAGATTCAACGCTCTAAAGATAGGACCCCTGAGGGTTCACAACCCTTATACTATCTCAAATTACTATAAATTTCAGTCTCATATCTCAATCTATTCGACTTATACATTCATCGGTTTAGGTGTTTTCAAAGGAGTCTCATTTTGATTCAAAAATTAATGATCCTCAATGGTACCGATATCTCATGAATATTGATGTATGCAATGAGGTTATGATACTCACAATCAAATAGTATAAAGATATCCAATCCATTCAATATGTATACAAATGAGCTCAGAAATCAACTCAATATGTCAATAATCATGATATAAGTTCTAGTTGGGCACCATTGGAATAAACATGCATTTAAGACATCATTAATATCATAATAACCTATAACTCGAGTATTTCAATCATGATAAAGACAAATAGTACTCAAGAACTCCTATATTATTTATCTAAGCCTAACACAACATCACATTAAGAAATAAGGCAATCAAATGTACACATGAGTCAATAATGTCAAATAAGCCTCTGCACGGGAAATACACAATATATATTATAATAAGACAACAACAACAAAAATAAGCCTCCATAAGTGCATCACACAATATATAGTAACTCGTAAATTATGTTCATGTCACGATCCAACTTATGAGTCATGATAGCACTTGCCCTTTCCCGCCAGTAGGTAAACGAAATCGTAGTCTGGAGCTAGAAATAATGGTCTAACTTGGTGGAAAATTACCTAAAAACAAAAAATTTCAAGCAAAAACTAAAATAGAAATAACTTAATCATGAAGGTCTAATGGATAAAAAGAGAATCAACAAGCATCCCAAGACTCGGTAATGTCAATAGAAGAGCTACAACAAAAGAAATACGAGTAATGAATAGTAACATACAACCCGCCTCAAAATAAAATACTGAACATAGCTAAATAGAAGGAAAAAGGTTAAATCCAACTCCAAGAGCTCACCTAATCTCCAAAATCAATCTAGGATGAGCATTGAATCTGCGACGGTAACCAGTATTTGAATCTATACCAAAAAGGTACAGAAGTACAGTATTAGTGTAAAACTAACTAGTAGTCAGTAGGCATCATCGACTGACTGAGTTAAATCATGATATAACTATGATAAGATGCAAGATAAACTAAATAAATCAAGGTAATAGGGCAACCTGGAAATAACTCCCCCATCACTGTACACAACTAAATAACTAATCAAAATAATAATAATAATGGAGCATACAAACATAGCTTAAAAAAATCCATAAGCCAATAGGTGCGAAAAAAGTAAATAACCCAATGCATACCCCCATAAGCCTGGAGAATACAATCAAGGAGAGTAATCAACCGAATAATCATAATTTTTCAATTGTCTTACCATAACAAAGAATCCATCTATTTTATATCACATCATGATTAACCTTAATGTCGGACTCAAATTGAAACTCAGTAGTATCATTTACTATCATCAATTTGCCGGACTCAAACTAAAATTTAATAGTATAATCATAATTATTATCAAATTGTAGGACTCAAACCAAAACGCACTAGCATCATTTACTATCATATATTTCTCACTCAAATTGAAACTCAATAGTATAATCATAATAATTATCAATTTGTCATACTCGCATTTGAACTCATATAATGAACCTAATCACCATCAATTGCCGGACTCGAATCAAACCTCAATGGTATCATAATAATTATCATCAAATCACCAAACTTGATTCAAAACTCATCGATTATACCAATAAAGCATAACCATAAACCATCCCTATATTTAACTTTTTATATAACAAACCAAGAATCATACACGCAAGGCTTATCCGTAATCATATCTATAAGATATATGGCTAGACATACTGAGACTCCACATCGATACTAATGTACATAGGCAAAATTATTAAGCATAAATGGAATTTATGTTATTATTCATGTCTGAAGGCCATCTCCCACGTATAAGTCAAACCTTGATTTTATCTCTCTCTCTCTCTATATATAGGTGTAAGTCAACAACATGTACTTAAAGTTGTCCCAAATATTTACTTAGACCCCTCAACTAAGACTAGTACCTATTGAGCCCTTATACTGTATAAAAATTGTTCCTATTAGGCACTATCAGATATTTATCAAAAATTATAAAATGTGTGTAATACACCTGCAATGACATGTCATAAAGCGTTAATTGGAAGATGACACGTGACATTGTGGGTCCAATAGTTATTAAAAACTAATTATAATTTAAAAAAAAAAAAATTGGTCCTCCTTCAACTCCCACCCCACACGCTCTTTCATATTTTCTCCATTTTCTTGGTATCTTCTTCTCCATCTTTTATTTTTTTTATTTCTGATTTGAGAATCAATAAAGATAATCAACTTCTCCATCTTCTAATTTGTTTTATATCTGATAAACCTGGTCCACCCTCTTCTTTTATATACTCCCTCACTTTTGTTTTTTTTAGCGAGTCTCCTCAGAAAACGCATTCCTCAGAAAATTCAAATGAAGAAAAAGATGACTAAAGGGGTAGGGGATTGGTTTTCTCTTCTTTTCTACATGACAGGTGATGATATCATGGAAGATGGTGGCAAAATGGTTTCCAGTTAAGATTGCTCAGCTAATGATGAAGACACCGTTGTTTCGATGGCGGACGATAGATTTTAATTACGACTGTTTTTCATGTTTCTTTGTTTTTCTTATTTTTGGTTAAATTACTTTAGTTGTTTGTTCCTTGCCTCTTTATGTGTATATATATAAGATGATGACTACAAGAGGGTTGGGTGTGTGATGACGACGAGGATAGGGGAGGGTGTAAAGACGATAAGGACAGAGATGTGAAGACAACAATAACTAAGGGGTTGTGAAGAAGACTCTGTGAAGGAGGGGTATGACGAAGACGATGAAAGGCGTGGGGGATTGTGTGAAGAAGACGATGAATTAGGGGGAGGGGTTCTTTTTTTTTTTTTTTAAAAAAAAGAAATCAGGATAATTAAAAATTATATTAATAAAATAATTTTAATATAATTTTTTAATTTTAAAAAGTAAAATATTATTTTTTTTCTATGATTCATGTGGCCAAGGAGAATGTAACACACTCTCCTTGACAAATCAACATTTTGTGTGTGATAAATATCAATTTTAGCAGTTGATGTGCATGATAGCTACAGTCTTAGTTAAGGGGTCTAAGAGCATTTTCGGGACAACTTTAAGTGCCTGTCGATGACTTAATCCATATATATATACATATATATACATACATACACATACACATACACATATACATACATACCTACATACATACATAGGCCATGTTATTAATAAAATCATAATCCATAACAATTATCACATGAATAGATCATACCCTTAATCACGCATGTGAGTAGTATCAATAGTGGTGCTTAGAATTTGCATCAAACCTCAATATCCACCTAATCATACTTTATAGTCATATGCAACCACCTCATGTGTCAACTTACCATTACTAAAGTATAACATATGAAAATGATTCAATGAGGTTACTATAAGTCTTGGTCGAAGATGAACCAGAGGGGTCTACTTTTAATCCTCAAGAATCCATTTAGGTAACTTCTATCCCAGACTAGGATAAGGCACCTAAATTAATATCTAGATATCAAGCAGGTCATAAATAGCCACAAATTAGTGATCCTCCACACCCATGAACAATAAGGCAATCTAATCCAAAAGTAATAACAACTAACACAATTTACTTGACTTACACAACTAAAGACAATTTTTTCTCTAACCAGAATGACTAGGGAAATTTATTCTACTTTGAGAAATTTAGGATTTTATATTCTAAATATTCTCCGAGAAGCTTAACTCTCGTATGTCAAGAATAACTATACCAACTACCCCACATTTGTGGTTCCAAATATAGCGTAATGGGTCAATCAAGCCAAATGTCCTTATTTATACCTCCAACACCTAAATTCTACCCCATATCTAGTAAAATATCATAAGTATACTATGAGATAACTCAATCCACAAAGAAGGTAACCCTAGCCTATGTGGGCACCGAAGAAAGCCCAAAAAATCCACCAAATCACCGAATCTCTTTTGTAGAAGCTTCCATAAAGTGCCACGCTATTAAAATCACAACGGACTCATCAAAACATGAACAATAATATCCATATTGCACTATTGTGCTACGGTTTTAAAATTACATAAAAATTTCATTTGGGGCTTATTTAAACCAGAGGCATGTAGGCATACAGGTATCGCTTACGCGATTGATTATCGCATACGTAGTACCTATAACCTGACATATGTGTCTCGTATGCAACACTTTCTATTGCTTACGTGATATTTCCCCCGTTGGTCAGCCTGTCATTTATGCAACATCAACAGTCGCTTAAGTGATACTTGCTATGGCCGCCAGATCTCTTATGCAATCAAGCTCATGGCTGACATGATGCATAGTACCAACTGAGACATGGAATTTTTCAAGTGTCTGCCAACCCCTCGAGATTCATTCAAAACCCTGTAAATGCAAAAAGAATTTGCTACCTTATAAAATATGACGTTTCAAACTCAATGACACAATTGAAATTTCGATCCAAGGTCATTTTAATGAGAAGTGGGTCCTACACCTATTTTTCATTTTCTTAACTTCCAACCAATAGCTCAAACGAGCATGGGTGCGTCGAGACCTAAACCACGGGTCCACCAATCCTAAAATCAATGTTTTAAAGCTATTGAAATAGTCAGAATTTGAATGCGACATTACGTGACTGAAGATTTCACTCAATAGCTAATTTGAACCAGCGAAACTTCACAATAGGAGATTGACTCAAAAACAAAACGAACTGCCCAGTAATCGAACTGAGTCCCAGCAATTCATAAATGTCTTGGGGAATCTATAGAAAGTCTGTAAACATTGAAATTAATAAAAATATAGAAAATAACCTAAATGGTCATTACAATATCCACTACTAAAAGAACTTTTGTCCGTGAAAGTGAAGGATTAGGATGTACCTGAAGCCTCAAACAGGTGAAGATACTAGGTTTGCATCTAACTCTTAATATTCTAAGTATCCTTCACCACTAGATTATGCCTGTACTTGACCTTAACTACAATGATCTTCCTAGTGCGCAACCAACGAACATCACTAGACAAAGTGAGCACAGGCTCTTCTACGAAGGTCAACCACTTATCAAACTGGACTGAATCTCATTTAAGTGCATGAGATGGATTAGTAATGTACCACCGCAACATGGACACATGGAAAACTAGATGGATATCAATAAAATCCAAAGGTAAGCCTAATTTATAAGATACCTCATCAACTGTGCGAAGAATATCGAAGGGTCCAATATATTTGGGGTTGATCTTGCCCCTTTTTTCTGAACCTCATCACACCCTTCATAAGAGATACATGATAAATCACCTGATCACCAATGCCAAATCTCATCGAATGAAGTCTATGATTTACATAAACTTTCTGCCTACTCTGAGATGCTATCAATCTAGCCTGAATCACCCTGTCTTTATTCCACGACTCCTGAAGCAAGTCAGTATCATGGGCTTTAATCTAGGACGTCTCAAACAATACAATCAGTAAATGATATCGCCTATCATATAATTCTTCAATAGGCGCCATCTCAATACTCGAATGGTAACTATTATTATATGCAAACTCTTCCAAGGCTAAGTGCTGCTCCCACTGACCTCCAAAACCTATGGCATAGGCTCAGAGCATATCCTTAAGAACCTAAATTGTATTTTTGACTACCCATATGTCTGAGGATGTAATGTTGTACTAAGTTCCACCTGAGTCCCCAACTCTTCCTGAAAAATTCTCCAAAAGATAGAAGTAAACACAAAATCACATTCTAAAATGATAGATATAGGCATAACATACAAATGAACTATCTCACAAACATAGATAAAGGTCAACCATTTGACACTGAAAGATATTTGAATAGGAATAAAATGTGCCGACTTGGTCAACAAATCCTCAATAACCTAGATACAAAAGAAACCATGAGAAGTGCGAGGAAAACCACTAACAAAGTCCACGGTAATCCTTTTTCATTTCCACTTAGGAATGGCCAATCTCTGAATCAATCTACGAGACCACTAATGCTTGACCTTCACCTGTTGACAACTTAGGTAATGAGCTACAAAGTATGCCTCATATCTCTTAATTCCACTCACTAATAATGTTATCTCAAATCTCTATACATTTTAGCAGTACCTAAATGCATAAAATATCTGAAGCCATGAGTTTCATGCAAGATTGACTGAATAAACCCATCATTTCTTAAAATACAAATATGGCTATAAAATTTCAAAATAACCTTTATATCTATGGTAGCCCTCTTTAACTCACCATGCAACACCTGATCAGGGAGGATGCAAAGTATTTTATTCTCAAACTGGCAATCTTAAATCTGGTCAAATAGTGAGGACCTCACCTCCACACTAGGAAGAATCCTCATAGGGTCTAAAATATTAAGTCACACCATCAAGTTGGCTAACGATTGAATGTCCTGAGGTAATGGCCTCTGAGAAACTGAAATAGAATCTAAGCTACCCATACTCACCACCTTCTGACTCAAGGCATCTGCTACCACATTCGTCTTGCCTAAATAATAAAAGATAGAGCTATAATAATCCTTAAGCAACTCCATCTACCTATGCTGCCTAGCATTAAGCTCTATCTGGGTCATAAGATGCCAAACACTATAATAATCTAGGAAAATCTCACAATCCACACCATAAAGAAATGTCTTCAACTCATAAGCACAAAAACTACCACTACTAACTCGAAATCATGAGTGAGGTAGTTTCACTCATGCATACTTAGGTGCCTCAAAACATAGGCGATAACATGACCCTTCTGCATCAACACAATACAAACCAACACCAAAAGCATCACAATATATGGTCAATCCCTTGCCCTCAATAGGAAGAGCCAAAATAGGAGCCAAAGTAAAAACTTATTGAGATTTGTAAAGCTCAACTCACACTTGTTTGACTATTGGAAAGAAACCTCCTTACATGTCAATTTGGTCATAGGTACTGAAATAGTAACAAAGACCTTTATGAAATGCCTATAATAACAGACTAAACTAATAAAGTTACCAACCTCAATTGGAGATGTAGGTCTGGTCCAATCGAAAATAGCCTTGATCTATGCCAGGTCTACAATAATCCCATCCTTAGACACCATATGCCTAAGGAATGTCCCAACTAGAGAAAAAAATTATACTTAGAGAATTTGGCAAAAAGCACATTATCTCTTAAAGTTTGGAGAAAAATCCTTAAATGTTGCACATATTCCTCTGTACTCCTAGAATACACAAGGATGTCATCGATGAACACAATCATGAAGCATTCTAGATAAGGCTTGAACGCTCGCTTCATCAAATCTATAAACACGGATGGGGCATTAGTTAGCCTAAAATGCATCACTAGGAACTCCTAATGACTATTACGGGTCCTAAAGGATGTCTTTGGGATATCCTCATCCTGAATCCTCAACTAATGGCAATTACACCTCAAACCAATCATATAGAACACTGTCGCCCCCTAAATATTGTGAAACAAATAATCTATGTGAGGCATTACCTTATTAAGCTGCCTATAGTCAATACACACACGCGTGCCACTATATTTCTTCTTCCCAAATAAAATAGGAGATCCCTAAGGAGAAATACTAGGTCTAATAAAATCTTTCCTGAGAAGATCCTGAAGTTGAGAATTCATCTGCTTAAGCTCGGTAGGCTCCAAACAATAAGGTGCCATATAAATAGATCGGGTGCCTAGCTGAAGGTCAATAACAAACTTAATACTACACTCAGGAGGAAGACCGGGTAGATTGGTAGGGAAAATATGAAGAAACTCATGAAATATAGATACAGAGTCAAGTGATGACTCTTTATACTAAAATCATGAAAATAAGTAAGATAAGATTCATAATCCCTTGACATAAGCCTCCTATCAAACATATATGAAATAATCCCCATCAGCTAGCAGCTAACAACTCCTTTCCACATGATCAAGGGTATGTGGAACATGAATAAGGTAATGGTCTTGGCAAAATAATCCAAGACTGTAATCCAAGAATCACATCAAAATACACTAAGTATAATACAATATGATCGGTATGAGAATTAACATCTCTAATCATCATAACACTGGATCTGAAAATGCGACCAACTACTAAAGAATCGCCTATGGGAGTAGATACAAGTAATAACATAGATAATAAATCCTAGGACAACTCTAACCATGGAGGAAAATAAGCCGACACATAATAATAAGTGGATCCAGGATCAAATAAATTAAAAGGAGATGGACAACATACCAAGATCATACATTTCATGACAACATCTGAAGACTCAGCTTCAGGCATAGCAAGTACAATATACAACTAACCTCGCTTGCCATCTAAGTTGGCTCGTGCCCAAGTCCTACCTATATAAGAACCTCCACGAGCACCTTGAGGACCACTCCTACCACCATGCGAACCACCTCTAGCCGAGGGATGAACTATCCTAACGGGTGGTATACTCTAAGCTAAAGAAATAACTGCTCTACAACTATGGCACTCCTTCGAATAGTGACCAAAACCTCCATAACCATAACATGCCCTAGGCGCTAGACTTAAACCAAAATATCTGGTTTTCATGACCTGAATACTCAGGTCATGATGGAACCTACCATAGCCCACTAGTAGACAAGACAACCCGTAGTACAAAACGGCTAGTAACGAACTACTCAATAATGTAAGGAAAATATGGAATAAATTAAATAAAGATCAACACATAAAAAAATTCTAAAACCTAGTGGTATCAATACAAGATCTTCTAATATAATAAGAGTACAAAAGTGAAAGATCTATATAAATAAACTAATATAACTAATCTTTGAATACAACTTAGAAACTAGTCTAATACATAAGAGAGACATATATAATACTTGATGAGTAGTGAATTTACCACTCATTTGCACTCAACTTTAGTGCACATTACCATGATTTTAATGTATAAATAAGACTAAATTGTGATTAAAGGCTCTAATTTCCACATTTGTAGGCATACAGGTCTTGATACGGAAAGATATGGATTTGAGCTAAAAAGTATCAAAAGGAGAAAAGAAGTCCACCTAGAAGATCTAGAGAAATAAGCCTCAGTTACTATGATCGCGGTCTGAGGTCTGCAGTCGCGGCCAATTAACATAGGTTAATAAACTGCGAGTGTGAGTGTTGACCGTAGTGGCGGTAGCCACGATCACGGACAAATGTTAGCCATCGCGGCCTAGCAGGTTTAATGATCAAAGGCAGTTCAGTCAAAAGACATAGATGATTATATTTTCCATATAAGGCACAATTTCTTTTCCCTTAGGACATTATGCAAGTGAGGAGGATTGAATAATTAGAAAATTGGTTAACCCTAGAATTTGGGAAACATTTGTATAGTTAAAATTTTAAGATAAAACTGGTGAAATTGAAGCGTAAAGTGAATATTTTCCTAATCCTATATTGTTATAGATTCCCTGAATGAATTTTTTGGTATATTTCTTCTCTTTCATTTCATGAGTAGCTAAATTCTCGATTCTTGGGATTATGTTGAACTAAGGTGCAACTGTGTTTTGGTGATATTGTGTTTGTGTAATTATTAGTTATTGATTATGGATTCTATTATTTCTTGGTTTAAATATGTTGAGATTTGAGGGTGAAAACTCCAAATACCCAAAATGGGTTTGTTGGGTGAAAACCCCAAACTTTTGAAAGCTCTAATCATCCTTGAAAGATGGATGTGGGTGAACTTTTACGAACTGATAGTGTAATGCCCCGAGAGTACACCCTGGGCGTCACAGGGTGCTTATAGTCTCAAGGGACCATAAGCTAACCCATAAGCTGGTACCTGCTGTGAGCACTAAATAACATAATCATAAATGCGAAAGAATAACTGATGTGCCATAAGGTCTTAATAGCTGAAACAAATACTGAATTATGAATCTGAAGAAATGACTATCTGAATCTGATAAGATAAAGATAATCTAAACAACTGACTGACATGCCAATTGAAGTCTGAATACTGAATAACTAACTTTAATGTCAACTAAAGTCTGAATATTGAATAACTAACTATAGTATTTGAAAGCCTCTAAACTAAATAACTGTGAGTTGATGACACAGGCCCCAACTAACTCCAACTAACTACCAGACTAAAGGAATAAAATAAAATAATCCATTCTCGAAATATGAAGAGTCACCTCTTCTACTACTGAGAGTCTGAGAAGTCTAAGCCCAATATGAGAACTGGCGTCAGAACCTATGATATAATACATCATAGCACAAAAGAAAAATATACGATCAGTACTTTGAATGTACTGGTATGCTAAATAAGGTAGGCTGACATACATGGTTTCATGAATAGGAATAAAAACTGTCTAAATATACATATAAAATATAGAGTACTGGATAGAGATCATGAAATCTGTAGATACTAAAAATATGTGAAATCTGTAAATACTGTATATACATAAAAGTCTATAAATACTGAAGGTACGTGAGATCTATGGATACTGGGGATGCATGACCAAGAATATAACATAAACTTAATGAAAGTCTTTAAACTGAAATACTGAAATAATTGATTTGTATGCCTTGGTCAAACAATACTAAGACAGAACAACTGATCTGATTATTAGACTGAGACTGTGGTAGCTATCATCTAACCGACATGTCCCAATCTGAGCTAATCAGGGTCTAACCTATAACCCTAGTTGGAAAAGTGTTAATACCTTGCCATGGGTACTAACGCTGTCTATGTGGATCCACTAGTCTGGTATACTATATTGTCCCGAAGGACGAAGGGTGTCAACCCTAATTTAACGGGTGACCCCTGTGAGATTGTCATGCCTAAACTAACTGGTGACTTCTTATATCCTACGCTAGCTACGTAGTTCTGGAATTTAGGGACTGCTGCTAGTGACTCTACCTATCTGATGGGTATGCTGCCATCCTTACACTAACTCGGTGCTCAATCCTACTCCAAACTGAATGACTATAAGTTACTGACTATTTTTAAGTTGAAATGGCTAATCTAGTAGTGCTCATGATGTACTCTGAAGTTATTCTAAAGATACTAAAATGAGACTAAGTGAAAAACTATGATTTTTGGGTATTTAATACCCCCAGGACTCAAAAGCAATAATAGTAAAACAATATTAAATCTTGGAGGACATAGCATAAAGGCTTTTATTAAATATTCAATCTTGTAAGAATTTTATCAAACACTTGATATGAATGGTGTATATAGAGCATGGGAAATTTGTTTAAAAATTGTAGTAAAGCACAACTTCAACACCATTATCATAAATCATGAATTAAATCAGTGGACAACAATATTCAATCATATGGAGTGTAGTAATAGACATTAATTTCACTACAACATGGTATAGAACAATATTCATCGAAATTCATGGTTTAATCATGATTTAAAATCAAGATAACCTGAAAAGATTATAATTTTACAATTTAAATCAGATACTTGGACTCCATGGATGAAAGGAACCAATGGATGAATATCAAACATTCCATAGTTAATGAATTTGAGAGGATTGATGGAGAGTTCTTGAGATATGGCCTTGAATTTGAGAGATAGGGTTTTTGTGTTCTTAAAGAGAATAGATCCCCTTTTGAGTTATTCAAGAATAATGGGCATATAATGCCCTAACAGGCTTTAATTTCATGTTTAGGGCTTAGGAAAATAACCAAACAACCTCTAGGAAACTAAAAATGTAGGACTGGAAAACGAAAAATCTCAATTTGAGGCCCTAGCGCAACATGCCAAGATCGTGGAGCCTCACTGGAAATTGATAACTGGGACTTGGGAGCTTGGCGCGACGCAGTGAAATCGCGGTAATCCCTTGGAATTCCATTTTTCCACCTCCATGATGCGTCATTATTGCGGAGGCTCCCTAGAAATTTCCAAATGTGAAATTGAACATCACCGCGACGCGTTGGATTCGCAGAGTCTCACTGGAATTTGACAATTGTGTTTTTACACGAAAGAGTCAAGGAGTGACATCCTTGAGGTCTTTTTAAATAACTACCCTCAAGGAATCTTAACCTAGCCTACCATGTTATCAACAATTAGAACTTATACCAAACCATCATGATCCCATGCAAAACTTTCCCTTAGGTAGACATAATTGCAAAATTCCTACAAAAATTGAATTCTAAAACAAAAGTTTTATTGTAATGTGTTGCATGAATTGATATTGATAACATCCTATTCCAAACCAAAACCCCCACTTTACATTTTGTATTTTATGTTGTGTACACTTTCGATGTCTTTGTAGTAATCTTGACACCCATAGGACTCGAAATCTAAATCTTGCTCCTTGTGGATTCGACCTCAACAAAATTTGAGATATTGACAACTGCCGTCCTATACCACTTTAGATGGTATAGGTGAGCATTATCAACCACTCCCTTCATGGGAGAAACCTTTAAGAACACCCAATCACCCACATCAAACTTTAACTCTCTCCGTCGCACATCTGAATAAGATTTTTGATGACTTTGGACAGTTTTAAGCCTATCCTGGATCACCTTTACTTTCTCTATAGCCTGATGAACTAAATTAGGATCGAACAACTTTTCCTCACAAACTTCAAACCACCCTATAGAATATCTACACCTCCTACCATACAAAGCCTCAAGTAGTGCCATACCAATGATAGAATGATAAATATTATTGTACGCAAACTCTACCAGAGGTAAGTAGTCAACCCACCTACCACCAAAGCCAATTGAAGAAGCTCAGACCATGTCCTTTAAATTCTGAATGGTCCTTTCAACTTGTCGATCCTTCTACGGATGGAAAGTAATGCTAAAGGTCACTTTATTCTCCAAACCCCACTAAAATGACCACTAAAAATGAGATGAGAACTGAGTACCCCAATCAAATTTAATAGAAACGGGAGTACCATGCAACTCCATGATCTCTTAAATAAAAAATATCACATAATCATCTGCAGAATAATTTGTCCTCACTGGAAAGAAGTGAGAATACTTGATCATCCTATCCACAAAGACCCAAATAGAATCAAACTGATTCCAAGATCGCGGAGGGCCTATAACAAAATCCATATTTATCACTTCCCATTTCCATACAGGCAACTATATTTCTTGAGACAACCCACCAGGCCTCAATATTCCACTTTCACTTGTTGACATAACATGTACATAGCCATAAAATTAGCAATATCCCTCTTCATGATATTCTACCAATAGATCTCCTTAAGGCCGTGATATATCTTCATCATAAAAGCATGAACCGAATAACGTGACTCATTAGCTTCGGTAAAAATTCTACCTCACAGCCATCCATATCGGGAACACAAACCTCCTTAGGTACCTTAAGATACCATCACCACCAATCTCAAAAGCCATTACTTTTTACCCACCCATATTATTTTTGATTTGCATCAAGATAGGGTCCAACACCCGCTTCTCCTATACCTTAATGTCATGAGATAACTATGCCACCTCTTGAATAAATACACCACCATCTTATGAATCTAAGAGAAAAACTCCAAGATTAGCCAAATGGTTAATATCCATTACCAAGTCCCACTTCTCATCCTATATGTGAGACATTCTCTCCATAGATAACTTGCTAAGAGCATCAACAACCATATTAGCCTTGCTTGGATAATAATGTACACTTATGTCATATTCCTTGAGCAAACAAGCTACCTCCTTTTCATGAGATTCAACTCCTTTTGGGTAACTACATATTGCAGGCTCCTATGATCTAAAAATATGTCAACATGGACCCCATATAGATAATGCCACCAATTCTTCAATTCAAACACCATAGCCAAAAACTCTAAATAATGAGTTAGATAATTCGTCTAGAAATATATGATACCACCCTATCATGCCACATTAAAACACAACTAAATCCCATATAGGACGTATCTCAATAAACCACAAAAGCCATCACTACCCTCGAGCTAGGTCAAAATTAAAGCAAAAGCTAATTTATCTTTCAAATTCTCAAAACTCCCTTCCCAAGCATTGGAACATAGAAACTTCACCTTCTTTTGAGTCAACCTAGTCAAATGTGTAGAAATCTATGTAAAGATCTCCACAAACCTCCTATAATAACCCTCTAAACAAAAGAAACTCCTAATATCGATTGGAGTCATGGGTCTTGGCCAATTCTTAACTGCTGTAACTTTCTATGGATGTAATGATCCCTTCACTAGAAACAACATAACCTAGAAAAGTAACTACATTTAACCAAAACTCACACTTCAAAAACTTAGCATAAAATTATTAATATTTTAGGCTCTGCACACACAACACAACAGTGGTTGGCATGATCCACCTCACTTTTTGAATATACCAAAATATCATCTATAAACACAATCACTAACAAATCCAAAAATTAACAGAATACCCAATTTATGAGATCCATAAATATTGTCCGGGCATTGGCCAACCTAAGAGACATAACTACGAATTCATAATGGCCATACCAAGCACATAAGGAAATCTTAAGGATATCCTCCTCCTAATATCAATCTGATGATAACCCAACCAGAGGTTAATCTTAGAGAAATACTTAGCAACCTGAAGCTGGTCAAATAGATATTAATCCTAGAAAGAGGGTACTTATTCTTCACAGTTACCTTAAATGATGATAATCAATACACATTCAAAGAGAACAATCCTTCTTACGCATGAAAAGAATAGGAGCACCCCAAGCAGAGACACTACGGCGGATAAAACCCTTGTCAAGAAGATTCTTTAACTACTCCTTAGGTTCCTTCAACTCAACTTGAGCCATTCCATAAGGAGGGACAAAGATAGGGAAAGTGTTCAGAATAAGATCAATCGCAAAATTAATTTCCCTACCGGGAGGAACACCAGGAAGGTCATCAGGAAAAATCTCAAAAATTCGCTAACCACGATAACGGATTATAAAGGATGACCCTTCGATTTAGAATCTTTAACCCACATTAGATGATGAATACACCCCTTGAAAATCAATTATTGGGCTCTAAGATATGACATAAACCTTTATTTAGGAATTAAGGAACTCCTTTCCTACTTAGTAACTTGTTTATTAAGGAATTTGATTATGACCTTACGGTTCCAACAGTCTAAAGATGCGTAGCACAAATGCCACCAATCTATCCCTAAGATGACATCAAAATATAACATTTATAATTCAAACAGATCCAACAAAGTTTCCCTACCACCAACAGAAACTACACAGCCCCTATAAAGCTTTCTAGCAATCACAAAGTCATTCACTAAGGTGGAAACAAAAAATGGGTCCAAAATACACTTGAGACTGAAGCCAAAATGCACAGCCACAAATGGGGTCAAATAAGAAAAATTAGACCCTGGGTCAAGTACACAAAACACATTATGTAAAAAGAGTTTCAACATACCAGTGATGACATTAGGCGATCCCTTAAACTCCTAACGGGTAGTAAGAGCATATAAGTATTTCCAACCTGTGCCAGTACTAGATGTGACACTCCTTGGAGCAAGATTTGACGAAGTAGAAACTGTAACCATATTATACCCCAAATAAACCTTGCCCCCAAGGCAATCCCAAAGTATACGTCCCAATTTTCCATAATTAAAAAACAAATTCTTCCCCTCATCACATGCAAAGTTGGAACCAAGCACATAGTCTACAAAGAGGACATGACAGAGGTGACTAGTCCCCACTGGCCAAAGATTAGGCACCCTATTCCCTATAACCATCACCACTCTAAAAATAATGATCTTTGTATGGATTCAGATAAGGAGCACTAGCTATCGAATAAGAACCCGAATTGCCTCACATCCTCTTAAACCATTTCCTACCATCTCTACCACTCTACTAATAATCTCCACCCTAATTTAAGTGCTGAAACTACTTACTCTACCTCTCCCACACATTTTCTTGCTTCTTATTTTCCTTCTCAATCAATTGCATATACACCCTAAGTCTAGAGATGTCCATATCCTTGTTTAATAAGGCAACTTTGCTCTCCAAAATCAACTCATGAGACAAACCGATATCAAATTTCCATATTTTAAACCTCATGCTAGACACTAGCTCAAGAGAATATCTAGACAACGAGTGGAATTTCAAGGCATACTCCTTTACTGGTATCCTTCGTTGCTAAAAATTCAGAAACTCCTTCGTTGCTAATAATACTTATGCTTTTGATAGCATAAATCCTTGTAGAAAAATGTTACAGAATATAAGGGTTGTCTTAAGACATTTGTAAATGGGATGACACACTTCATGAAAGAAAGAGTTGAACTTAAACAAGAGGTTGAAAAGTTTGACTTGGGCGTTTACAACTTGAATGTTGAGTTGAATACAATGGTTGATTCGTTTAATTCCCAACAAATTAGTGATAAGTTGTGTGAGGATGAGAAGGAAAAATCATATTTTTATGGATGTTGTCATTGTTGAAAAGAGTACATATAAGGATGTAAATGATAAAACAATTCATGAGTTAGGGCATATTGGATCTCATTTCTATTATTTTCACATTTTCCTTAGATAGTGAGATATTAATCAAGCCATCTAATCCTATGAAAGAGTGTAAGGAGGAGGAAGAATGTGTCTATATTCTTGAATTTTTGTGCCAAACCCAAAAAATTATACTCCTCAATTAAGGGCCAAGAAGTTCAAAGATCTATTATTTGACCCCTTTATATTTGTACCACCATCCTCTGAAAATATCAAAAAGATTGATGTAATGTTGGGGGTGAAATCCATATCCTCATCGTGGAGGAAAAAGTTGATAGGTCATGCCGCGATATTAAATTAAGTGCTTGTTGGGAGGCAATCCAACATTTAGAAAGTAGATTTTTTTTTATTTTTTGTTTTTAATTTAGTGTCACTTGCTTTTGTTGTTTTTGTTTTTTCATATTTAAAGGAAGTATGAGTATCCAAAACTTGGAGATAAGGAGCACATTTAAGTTTAAGTATAGGGTGCGCGCAATCCATGATAAAAATTGAGGAAACATGCTTCTAGCTAGGTCTCAGAGGGTCTTAGGGTGTATATTTAACCCTTATTTTGCTTTATTTGTTAATTAGGGGACAAAGCATGATTTTAGGTGTGGGGTGGGATGCCACTCGATACTCATTTAAGATGAAGTATGGTATAAGATTTTTTTTATTAATATTATTTGATAGCTTACTTTAGGTTTAAGAAAAAAATAAAAAAAAATGAGAGAGTTTAAAAAAACAAAAGATTTTTATTTTATTCTTTAGATTAGATTAATTTTGTTGGTTTTTAACGTTTTTGTCTTTATTAGAGCATAATTTGTCCATCCCTTGATTTTTTTTTGATTCTTTTTCGAGGGGGTCCCTTTGAACTGAGTATCTTTCAAAATGTAGGAGTAAATCTAATTATTTTTTTATTTATTTATTTATTGGAGAGAAAATAAAAAACCACATTTGTTAACTTGTGTGTTACAAGAAATTTAGGCCTGAGTTTGAAGAGTACTTTCTTGTGAGTGCAGTAATATAAATAAAATAACAAACTTTTGTTGAGACCTAGGCTTATGGTTATGAATCTATATATAACTGGTCTTATTTTATAGTTCGTTATGACCCTCTGTTTTAGAAGTGGAATTGATCCATCTTAATTGATACTTGTGTCATGTGTGGTGAGAATTTCTTACATATTTCATGTTTTGCATCTCAATCTAGAACTTGCCCTGTATGTTAATGAAGCGAAACAAAAAAATTGTTTTGTTTAGAATATGATAATAGAATTTTTTTGATTTGTCTTGTTGAATTTTATCCTTTTCAAATATTATACCACTAGTTAGCCCTTTGAGCCTGTAGCCTTTTGTTGGTAGTCATATTTTTTCCTTGACCCTTTTGTTGAGTCCCTAGTTTTTGCACGCTGCTTCTTTGTGCATTGTAATATAGACTATGACTAATTTTTTAAATCTATAGAAACAAAGTGGTTGAGTGTTAAAAAGTTAATCAATGATAGTTGCAAAGTGATGAAAAGACCATCTTTGAGAGAATGTGACATGAGAAATAAAGAATAAAAAAAGAGTTTAAACAAATATTTGAAGCATTCTTGACAAGATATGAATACTAGTTAAAATAATAGATGAAGAGAGGGCTGATAATAAAGGGGAGAAAATAATGGGTGATGAAGTCTAAACGTGTAAAGTGCTTAGGGAAGTACAAATTATTATGTAGTTTTCCTACCCGTCCCCTATCTAACATTACAATTCATTTAAAGTCCTATTTGATTCTATGTAAGCATACATATTTAGTGGAGATATACATAATGGGAAAGCCTATGGCTTTTCGTGCATCACGTGAATTCTTTTGTGAGTGTAAAGTTGTTCTTTGAGGCTAAGTCCTTACATAATATTCACTCTTTTGAATTAAGTGTGCGGACTATTTTTTTTCTTGTGAGGGAACTTGTTTCATGATAGATTGGCGATGTTATTAGATTTCTTTGAAATGAGTAGGTGAGCGTGTTTAACTTTGATGAGTTAGAGTCCGTCTTTGAGGTAGGAGGTTAGGGGTGTATAGTTTGTTTGTATTTATTGCATAATGTACTTAATGTTTTGAATCGTGATATGGTTTAATTATTTGTATCAACCAAAGTGATGGTGTTCTTAGCTTTATTTGTTGAGATGAGCTTTAGTAATTACTCTAGGACGAGCAATATTCTACGTGTGGTGTGGTGATGTTTAGCCAAAATTATATACTTTTAGTCAATATTTACCTCGGATTTAGTATTTTTATTTGTTCTTTTTGAGCATTAATTTTTATGTATTATGCCTAATATTATACTTTAAGTGCAAAATTAAAATGGCGTGAAGAGGAATCAATTTGAAGCTAAAACAAATTAAAGACGGAAGACTACAGAAGAAAATCAAGAAGACAACTTAATGAAATAAATTTATTAAAATAATAAAAAATGACCCTATATGAATTTCAAATTTTTTCCATTCCAATGACTACCTGCAATTGGGGTGTGACACACTGACTCTCTCTAGTTCACTTTAATTTATGACTGTCTCTAGTTTGCTTTAATTTATCTTTGTCCATTTTGGACTCAATTATTTTATTTTGGGTTTTCTTCTACACCTATAAATACTCCATAAAATAAGGTTTTACATAACTTTTGACCTTGAGAGAGCTAAAAGCCTTCATGGAAGTTGGAGAAAATTGATTTCAATTTTCTTCTCCTTTCTAATTTATTTTATATTTTTCTTTGGATGATTTGTTGTAATTGCTCCATGTCTATGTGGAGTTAAACATCACATTCTAGGATTGTGGTATTTAATTAAATAATTATTAGTGGCTTTTTATTTTATTTATTTAATTATCATTGGAGTTGTTCTTATATTTTTGTGCTTACTATTTTAATGTTTAGCTACCATTAAAATAAATTAATATTCTTATTCTGAATTCGAAAGAAGAATCAATGAGATAGAATAAAGAATAAAGAGAGTAAGATATTTACTTTAGTAAAATCATGAAATGATTTGCGGCTAGGATAGGAACATACCTAGATCGTCTACTTGGTTTTAAAATGGGACGATATATAAACGCATTTTGATTGGGTTGTCACGTTCCCGCTCAATGATGTAGTCGTGAGGTCAATTTTGATAGATGATTAGAGGTTCAAAAAACCATCACCACACAATCAATCATGTAAATCAACTACTAGATAATTAAATAAATTGATGAAATTGATGCTCTACATGTTTGTTAGAAAATCCATAATCCTAGATTGATTCATTTATTGATTGCGTAAAATCAACTCTTCTATTATTTAACTATTCATTAGTTATTTTCTTTTTGTTTTATTTCATTTAGTTAATTCATAAATTTATCTTTGAAATATATCTCTTTAATAAATATTTAGTATTAGTATAATTTTCTAAGTAATTAATCCCCAAGTCCCTGTGGGTACAATATTAGGACTCTCAATCCTATATTACTTGTATAACCACATACACCTGTATGTGCTGGTCATAATATTTTCCCGCAAAATAAGCACAAATGCACATCATATCTAAGAAGCATTCCCAAGTTCCTACAGGATTTCCATGTTTTAGGCATCGAAAGTTTCATGAAACCATGGAACATTAACACCCTCAAGTTAAAATGTTTGAATGTCCTCAGACAACACACACACACTAGACAAACATGATGCGTAACTTACAAAAACCTAAGTCACCTACAAAAGTCAATTTATTCATTCTAACTCAAATATTATATTCCCTCCTATGCGAACTTTCAAAACAACTATGTGTATCCTTGTAGCACAATAGCGTGATTCAAAAGGAATTGAGTGATGACATCAGATTAACAATAAACAATCAACCATGTTTGCACTTGTCATTACCCAGACAAATAAGTAGATAACAATGCACTCCATCTACCCTTACATCAGAAAGTCCTAACTCTTATAGGATCATAATACAAAATCAATGCAGGGACTATATCAGTACACTCATGCTTGCAAATAAGGTCTTAAAATGTGCATGAAATACTATAGGCTTACTTTATAGTCCGTGCCTTAGTTTTCTGGATAGCTGGGCTGGGATTACTATTGGACTTTTCTCGGTGTCTAATATAGTCTTGGGAGCATGTATGGTATATATGGGAAATAGTGACTCACCCTCCTTGACACTACACTTATATTTATGTCTTCATTTCTTAACCATGATTCTTTTATTCTCCCTTTTCTCCTTTACTACTATTCAGAATGGGAGTAGTTTTTTTCGTTCTCTGCATTTATTATTTCTTTTTTCTTTCATTTTTCTTGCCCTTTCTTTTTTTTTTAATTTTTGTTTCTCATTTTTTCCTTATTCTACCTCACCCAACCTTACTTTTATTTCTTTTATTAAAAACCTTTGTTTATACCTATTTTTAACTATGAACCTCTATGATAACTATTATTAATTTAGGCGATTTGCCTAAGTTGAGGTACACAGTGTCTAAGGAGGGACCAGGGCAAAAATAGGTTCATTGTAATTTATGTGGGAAGATGAAAAGGTTAAAAAAATAGGTCACTTTATGCTTAAATTAGGGATCATGGGATACCTATTCTCATTTGGTTGGTCTTTTAGGATATGAGTGGACTTATTAAAATTTGGCCTATTATGACATCCTAACCAACTATCCGACAACCTAGGAAAGACTAACCGAGAAAGTTCTAGATTAAAAATTCAAAGTGAACTAGGAAAACACCTTACACATATGGTGCAGTGTTACATTAAAAACTACTACCTATCAGACTTATGGAATTCTAATCTACCATTAGTTTTTCCCTTATACTAATACAATAAAAAGATTAAACAATGGGCATAACAATAAATATTGATGCATACAGTTGACAAGAGTTTTAGGAGGGGGCTCATTTTTCTCTAAACCACGTTAAAACACAAAAAATTTAAGATTATACTGCACAAAAGTTCCTTCTTGTTCTCCTAGTCAATGAACACAAGACATAACACATATCAAGAACACAAAACAAAAACCTAAACATTCCAGCTCAACTGTTATAACATACTTTTGGAAAAGAGATACAACAATAAAAACCCCGAGTGGTTGGTACACCCTCACCCCAACTAAAAGCTAGTGCACTGTCTCTAATGCATACTATTAAAAGAAATAATACATGGGAATAGGGATATACCTTAGATGATCTAGGTATCAGATGTGGCCTTACTCTATCTGGGGAAACAAAATGCACATTAGTCGAATTGCTTAGAGGCAGTGGTGGTGGTCAACTAGATGAGGCACCTAACCTATACTCGGCATGCTTACTTCCATCAATATGTTGTTGGATAACATAATTTTTTGTGTCCCTCTGCAGTTACCATGCAAACTCATTTGAGCTATCACCATGCTTAGCATTGTATCATTCTCTCTTGGCCCTAATACTCTAGGCCTCATCTACATCAATAAGAAAATAAAAAATCAATAGTGGTTGTGTAGGAAGAGTCTATGTAATATAAGGTAGAAAATGAGGGATGATAGAAGCATGGCTTTCAGCTAATGTAAAAATGTTTGATGTCAAGGTGTCCACCTCTGCGTGCAGGTTAGATAAGTTAGGAACCTGAGCCTTGCAGAGTTGCTATCCCATCTGAATCTAAAAATTGTTGATCCGTCCATGCACTTATCTCTTAAATCACTCTATAGATTCTAATATCCTCAAATCCACTTGCGCCTATGATACCTCCGAAGTAGTCCACACCTACGGCTAGATTTTACCAAATAACTTAGCCAATTAGGTTTTAGCATGTGTCTGGTGCTTTATGATAACGCCTAAACTACAGCTCTCGTAAGAGTGTAAGCGGTCGCTGTCAAATATAGAACCCAACTGGGTTGGGTGTCGAATCCCACAGGGAATACTTGGTCACTAAGTGTTGCAATTATTAGTAGACTTTTGGTCGCAAATTCTATGGAAAAGGGGGGATTCGATTATGCGTGAATTAATAATATCAATGTAACGAAAGAAACGATGTATTTAGTAAGATTTAATCACAGATAATAATAAGTTAGGGTTATGTCCACCTTGTAAGTTCTACGTATCTATTAACTATGAGTAATGCAGAATTTAGACATGCATGCACTTATAGAGATTCGTATTCTAATGGTAAATCCTAGTGTTTCTCAACCATCAAGGATTATTTCACTTTAACTCTCTCGAGCTTAAAGTGTATAACTAACGGTACTAAATCTCCAAGAGGTTAATCCGGTTAAGGCATTAACGTGTAAACAGGGGTTGGTAGCCCTATTTCCTTGTCACACTCTCTTTTCCAAACATGTAACTTTTCTCTCGAACAAGTTAATGCTATAATGGCATATTCTATATGTTTGCAACCACAAGAATTCAATTAAAACGAAGAGAGTAATGATATAAGTAGCATACACATCAAGAATTCACAAACTCATAGCAATAGATAGTATATCACAAGGCTTCCATAACCCTAACAGAGAAGTTTAGCTACTCATGATTACAACGGAGATCAATGAAGACATCATCATCATATCAAAGCTAGAATAATCTCACAGTGGGGATGGGAATGGCGTCAAGTAGGGTTTGACGTTTTTCTTCTATCCGAGCATCAAGAGAGCCGAGTTTTCTCTGTCTTAAAACTACAGAATCTGTAACGTGAATTAGGAGCAAAATTTGAATGAATAGAATTGAATGAATTGAGTAGAGTGAATGCTGAAAAATTCAGCAAATAAGGTTTTTATAACATCCTTGTCCTAGTCCTACTAGGTTACTGCTGCACCCCTAAGTATTAAGAAATACTGATTTTGCCCGGGACAGGTTCTCCATGCATCACATTCAGTCCACAAGCTTCCAAAAGCTGCCTTCCTTCTTACGTGAAGTTTTCCTTTGCTGCCCAAAGGTCCACAAAATGCTGAAATCTTCATCATTAATACCTGAAAACATGCTAATCATATAGGGACTAAAAGTGCAGGAATTATATATTTTATCCTCCAAACTTAGCCTAAAATATGGGTAAATTATGGTTCTTAGGGGTATAAATACGCCCAAGATCACTTTACTAACTCCTACTAACTATCCACCATTACT
Source organism: Capsicum baccatum var. pendulum (assembly GCA_030864225.1). Taxonomy (NCBI): domain Eukaryota; kingdom Viridiplantae; phylum Streptophyta; class Magnoliopsida; order Solanales; family Solanaceae; genus Capsicum; species Capsicum baccatum. The sequence goes on from CM061554.1 coordinate 169,422,607, forward strand.
ATCAGAACTCTCCTAATAATGTAACCATTCATAGAACCAGTGGGAAATGGGCCTCTATAAAAGTAGAAGTTGTAGACGAAGGGACTGTAGCTCCCTCACTACCCTCAGTAGCTGAAGTCTCTACCGAATGTATGCCTATCTCAACATCATCACCCACTGTCAGCATATTAACTTTCTCAACCCAATCTAAATGCTCATTAAAGAGGTCCACTCTTAAAAATTTAGAAAGTTGTGCCTTCTTTAGTGCAACTAGGTTGGTGTCATAATAATTTAAATCTTTATAAGACATGAGGGTAGCCATAAGATAGTGATCAATAGCTAGTAATACTGATACCCTTTCCAAATTTCATAGCCTCTAGATAAAGAAGAGAAAAGAAATATTTCTAATCTCATAAAAAGCTCTCTCTTATGAATCTCATCTCGAATCCATAAGGAAAAATCTATGTCATATCCATCTATAATGTTGGCAACCAATACTACCTGATCCCATATAAGTGCATTATCAAAAAATATAGCACTCAACATATGCCTTACTATGGACCAACAAAACTTCATTGTAATGTACAAATAAGACCTCTTTGTATCTACCTTGCCCTCGACCTAAGGGGCGTCGACTATAACCTCAACAATTTATAGAGCCACCTATATCACTTACTCCTTTCTCCTATCTCACTGATCAGTATCTCTCATCATTCTTCAAATCTTCACTATCCTTATCCTATAGTCGAATACAATTGTAGTCGACAGTACCAAAAACTCTGGTCCAAATAAGAATCTGCAAATCATTAATATAGATAAATAAACTCAAACAACCATAAATAGTGTATCCACCAGTAAGGCATGATCCTAAGCTCCCATCCTAACTAGCATGATCATATTATATATCCAATATAGCATGTATATAACTCACATAATACTTTGAGGTTGTAAGATCTCGAAGACTCACCTATCCATTCGGGCCTAGATCTATTAATTATGACCTTCAGGTCTGGAATCAATGCTAAAGTTGCCAGCCCAATGAGAGGATCCTCAATAATGCTACCCTGAGGCCTCCACTACTCATTAACCTTAATATATCAATCATAAATATGTTGTATGTCCTCCACGCACCACCTTTAAATAACCTAACCTACTGATATGGTTGAGATATATATGGCCTCTTGTACCGCTATGACAAAAGCTGATATAGAGGAGTCCTTAGTATCATCAAAAGTATCTATACCCTGATTAGATTAGGGCATATTTTAATTGTAATCTCCATTCCCTGACTTAGACTTTGCCCCCTCTTCAAACTAGGGGATAACTGCATCTTCCTTACTAGCACTGGAACTAGACTCTTATCCTATCTCATTAGTCTGGGAAGTGTAAGAGAGTGTGGTGGTTACATTCATGCATTTTTTATTGGTGGCCTAGACTTGAGAATAGGATCTAGTAAGGCCTGGGCCTAGACTAAGATTCTGATGATGGTGTAGGATGAGAGCTTAGCTGAATGGCAGTCGTGGCTGATACATCTTTCCTAGTCTAGTTCCTGATTTGGAACTAAACTAAAGGTGTACTATCAAATAAAATACTCCACAGATCCACTCTACTTAAGAGACTAGTCTCTCAATCTAGATCGTAACCCTTTTTCAATGTTACTTTTTATGCCAAGGTACTTGAATGAAGAGTCAATAGTAATCACATCACATTAAACAGAATAGATAAATATAACTATTAATGGGTAGGTCCAACGCATGAGTCCAGGTCATGACTCATGAATTGAACTCATGAATCATAGGTTGGACTCATGGGTTGAGATGCCAACCTACTAGTTCAATTTACCATTTATAGAGTCAAGTTACTAATCATGACTTATATTTATACATATTATATGAAGCCTCTAAGATTTAGTGATTTAAGTTTAATTTCCATGATAAGTGAGTGTAACTCACGAGTCATAGGTTGGGTTCATTGGTATAAACATAGGCCTACTCAGATCTTTATTCTTAGATTTTAATATTAGAATGCAATCAATATCACCTATTCAAGTTATTCTTGATCAAATCTGTTTTGTTCTACTATTAGGGTTTAAAGTAATTCAATATTATGAGAGTTAATCAAGTTCTATATTAGTCAAAGTGTAATCATAAGTTCCCACAATAAAGATTAATTTATTAATAAAATTTAACCATGGGAGGCCTTACCTTGAAAACTAATCTAAGAGAAAAAAGAACAAGTTTGTTTTCATCTTTTTGGGGCTGTGGAACAACCAAGAATGTTGGTTTAAAGTAGGAGTATAATACCTCATAATACTCTTAGATTGATTTATCTTCTAGTTGCAAGCATAAGGGGCTTAAGGCTTAAAATTTTCACTAAGTGTTGGGAAATTAGTTATTTTAAGACTCCTAAATTTCAAGGATTTTTATTTTGGTTTTTCAAACCCCAAGAACTAGATTTTTGAGTTAATTTTTTGTTCAAGTATTTAAAAAGTATACCCCGAAGGAGTTTTAAATTTTTTAGACAAGGTTTAGGGCATGTTTGGATGACAAAACTAGTGGGTCACCTTGAATTTCCTTTATCATAGCATTAGTCTCGACCTCATACTGGCAGCATCATAGTGAGGGATTCCCTTGATTGCGATAAGAGCACACCGTGGGGAGTTGTTTCATCTATTTCTTTATTCAAATAATTGAGGGGCAATTAGGTTTTTTTCCACTCAACCCAAATCATCCATAACATGACTTGGGACATCTTTTAGGGCGTTATTTTCCCTTCTTCTCAAAATTATTATCAAGAAAATCCTCCTCCTCCCACAAGAAAAAATTCAATTCCTTTTCCCCAAGTAATCAAGAATTCAAGCTCCCCAACTTCAAGAACTTTCAGGAATGATTTAAGAATAGGGTTTTTTTTCCCAAGTTATGAAGCATAAGGTATATTGAGTGTTAATCCATGGGCCCCTTTCACCCATGGTGCGCAAAAACCCTCTTTTGGTTTAATTTGTGATTTTATACATGTTTAAGATGAAATAAATACATGAACCTCTTGTTTATTCAATTCAAGTTATGTTTAGAAGTGTTTTCAAGTGGAATGAGTCATATCATGTTTCGAGTATTGTAATCCCTATGTTATGATCAATTGATTCCTGGATAAATCCCTAAATTATTAATTTAGTCATGTAATAATATTGTATCCTCATGTTTAAGACATTCCCATGTTCATGTTTACGATCCTCACATGTTTGATGAAATGTTATGTTTAGGTTTTTGAACCATGATCCCATACTATAGTTTTAAAGTTTTGTTTTCATATTATATTTTTATTCAGTGCTAGTGGGTAATGAACACTTGATACCTATGTGTTTTACATGATTTCATATCTTTCAAGTAATGATTTTGGTTAAACCATGAATATTAACATTTACTCAGTTGTTATGATCATTATGAGAAATGTCAGTTGATATGTTTAGTGAATTTAGCTCAGCTCAGTAACAATAACAGTTCATTTGGGAGTAGTATTTAGCAGCGAGTGGACTCAGGGATGGGGGATCACCTAATATTAGTGGGTGTGACCTTTAGTAGTAATCCCTGAGTTCTAGAACTACGTAGCCAGTGTAGGCTTGAGATGTCTGCCTTCAAGTTGAGGGTTGGCGCATATCTCATGAGAGTACCTGCTAGTAAAGGGTGACTCCTTAGTCATTTAGGACATTAGTTTTGTGGATCCACACAACCAGTGTTAGTACCTATGGTACAGTACGGGTGCCCTTCCAATTGGGGTTATAAGAGATACCCCAATTAGCTCAAATTGGGGAATATTGGTTACGTTATACCTCCTACAGTATCAGTATAGTAATTAGTGTACTCAGATCAGGTTTGACTGACAAACTGTATAGACTTTTAGTTATTTAGTTATACAACTTTTAATCTTTCAGATTATAGATTATTTAAGAAATATGTTTATGCTTGGTCTTGCATTGTAAGTTATTACATGTTCATGCATTTATGCTCAGATAGTTCATGTATTTTAGCTAGACCTCAACTCATATACCAGTACATTCAAAGTACTAACCACATACTCTTTTTTTGCTATGTTGTCTTATAGCATAGGTTCAAACACACAGTTTCCCGATAACTCTTAGATACCTCAGCATTGCTTAGAAATAGTAGTGGTGAGTCTTCATCAATCAAGGACAGGAATTATTTATTTTAGTTACTTTAGTTCTTTCTCATGTTCAGTCAGTTGGAGGAAGTTGGGGGTCTTTTTTTTAACTCTTCAGGATGTTTAGAGGCTTCCAGACAATCAATTAGGGAGTCAGTCAATTATTTTAGTATTAATAGTTTTTTTAGATAAACTGTTTGGTTTCTAATATTTTATAAGATATTTTAGATATGTTGTGCTTCATATCCCAGTATTCAGTTTTATTGTAACTTATCAGTGCATCTTTCTCTCATGTATTACATTATAATATTACTTAGTGCTAACAGAAGGTACCAATTTAGGGGTTAGCTTATGGGCACTTCTGACCATAAGCACCATTTTCACAACTAAGGGGTAGCCTCTTTTCATGACAAAACTTGGTAACAAAGCCTAAGCATTTAAAGTATCCTAGGTAATCTAAAAGCCACGTTGACTTAAGTTTTGTTAATGGGTATGAAGCGCGCCACACTTATGGACAGAGGCTATAAGACATTTTAGGAAAGTTTCTATTCTTTCCATATTCATGTCGTGCTAAAGATCATGAGCTTAATGTAATTCCTCTTGCTAACTTATCTTTCATTCTTTTTACAGGCCATGCCTCCCTGAAGAAACAACAGAAGAAGGAACGGGGATAAACCTACACCCTTACTTATTTTGGAAAATCTCTTGAATGAACATGTTTCCCATGCTGAATTCAGGGCTTTTTTCACTACCTTAGCTGCCTAAAAATACAAGAAAGCTTTTTCTCCAGCCAACCCAGTATAAACTACAGATGTAGTTAGGATTCAGGATTTTACTCGGATGAATCCGCTTTGTTTTTGGGATCCAAGTCTGAGGAAGATCTGTAGGAGTTTCTAGATATGGTGAAAAAAGTGACAAATATCATGGGCATCACTTCGAGCGAGAGTGTAGAGTTTGATGCATATTAGTTTTAGGATATATCTCACACTTGGTTTAAGTAGTAGAAGGAAGATTGTGGTGTTTATGTAGGGCTGGTCGAGTGGGAGGACTTTTCCATAACTTTTTTAGATAGGTTATTTCCCTTAGATTTGAGGGAATCTATGGTTCAGGAGTTTATCAATTTAAAGTAGGGTAGTATGAGCATAAAGGATTACTTGGTTACGTTTACTTAATTCGCGAGGTATGCCCCTTCTATGGTTGCAGATAATAGGTCTAGAATGAGTAAGTTTGTGTCTGATGTATCTGTTAGTGTAGTTAAGGAGTGAAGGACTTCTATGTTGATTAATGAGATGGACCTATCTAGGCTTATAGTTCATGCTCAGTAGATTGAGGAGGAAAAGTATAAGGAGAAGGAGAGGGGGAATAAGAGGGACAAAAATGTTAGCTTTTACTTTTATCCCCCAAGTTCAGAAGATGGTAACCATTCTCAGTTCCATTAGAAGTTTTCAGCCCCAACTCTATCTTCAGCTAGTGCACCAATGCCTAAGTTGACGCAAGATAGTCGGGACAAGGCGCCAGGCTCTAAGTTCTAGGGTAGTCTGAACAGTGGTCGTACTAATTATCTTTGTAGAAAATATGGTAAGAATCATCAAGGTAGGTGTAAGGCATATAGTGATGGGTGTTTGGGTTATGGCAAGTTAGGCCACATGGTCAGGGATTTCCCGAGTGTTGGTCACCAGGGTCAGTCCAATCATTTTTTAGCTTAAGTAAGTCACCCAACTCAGTAGGGTGCTACTCATAGTGCCACCAGTGGGCAGTACTAGAATAGGTTGTATTCTCTCTAGACTCGGCATGATCAAGTAAGTTCTCCTGATGTGGTTACAGTTACATTATAAGTTTTCCATCTTCTTATTAAGGCATTGTTAGATCTCAAAGCTTCACTTTCTTTTGTAAATCCTTATATAGCAGTCATCTTTGGTGTCACTCTCCAAATATAACCAGAGTCTTTCTCAGTATCTACCCCAATGGGTAAATTTATTATAGCCATACGATTATATAGAATTTTCCTGGTCATAGTATCTCAAAAAATCACCTTAGTTGATCTCGTAGAGTTAGAGATGACCGATTTTGATGTCATTGTTTGCATGCATTGGCTTCATTCTTGTTATGCCTCAGTTAATTGCAGAAATAAAGTCCTTTAGTTTTATTTTCCCTATGAACTAATCATTGAATGAAGGGGTAGTACCTCAGTGCTTAAGGGTGAGATTGTTTCATATCTGAAAGGAAGAAAGATAATATCTAAAGAGTGTTTTTACAAACTTGTTTGTGTCAAAGACTCTGGTTGTATGACTCCAAGTCTCTAGCCAGTTTTAGTAGTAAGGAGATTTCCTGATGTGTTCCCTGAAGATCTTCTTAGAGTTTCTCCCGAAAAGGAAATTGACTTCAAAATGGATCTCCTTCTAGATACCCAACCTATAACTTTTGCACCTTACTGACTGGCTCTAGTTGAGCTTAAAGAGTTGAAAGAATAGTTCAAATATCTTTTAGATAAGAGTTTTATCAGGCCCAGTGTTTCCCATGGGTCGCTCTAATTTTATTTATACGTAAGAAAAATGGTTCTCTCAGAATGTACATCGAGTAAAGTCAATTGATAAAAGTCACAATCAAGAATCAGTATCCACTCCCCAGAATTGATGACTTATTCGACAAACTTTATGGAGCCAATTATTTTTCTATGATAGACCTCAGATCTGGCTATCATCAGCTTAGAGTTAGAGAATGTGACATTTCAACGATAACTTTCACAACTCAGTATGGTCCCGTCAAATTCTTAGTTATGTCTTTTGGACTAACAAATACCCCTACAGCTTTTATGGACTTGATGAACAGGCTGTTTAAACAGTACTTGGACATGTTCATCAAAGTCTTCATTGATGATATCCTTGTCTATTCCCATATTGAGGATGATTATGCGGACCATCTGAGAATTTTGTTGCATACCCTTAGAGCTTATCAGCTTTTTGATAAATACATTAAGAGAAAATTTTGGCTAAGATCAGTATCTTTTCTTACCCATATTATTTCTAGTGCTGGCATTAGAGTTGACCCTTAAAAGATTAAAGTAGTGAGAAAATGCCCTAGACTTATTTCTCCATCAAATATTTAGAGTTTCTTAGGTTTGGCTGGCTATTACAGATGGTTTGTTGAAGGTTTTTCTTCTATTCCATCCCCCATGTCTCGATTGACTCAGAAGAAGGTCAAATTTCAGTGGTCAGATTCTTGAGAGAAGAGTTTTTAGGAGTTGATGACTTGACTTACTTTCGCCCCAGTCTTGACTTTACCAGATGGTTTTGGTGGATTGGTAGTTTACTGTGTTGTTTCTAGAGTTGGTCTTTGTTGTGTTTTGATGCATAGAGCCAAGGTAATAGCCTATGCCTCTAGACAACTTAAACCCCATAAAAGGAATTATCCTGCATATGATCTTGTGTTGGCAGTGATTGTATTTGTCTTACAAAAACTAGAGACATTATCTTTATGAGGTGCATGTTTATGTGTTCACTGGCCATAAGAGTTTACAGTATGTGTTCACGCAAAAAGATCTAATTCTTTGTCAGAGAGGGTTGCTTGAGTTGTTAAAAGATTATGTTTTGAGTGTGTTGTATCATTCGAGAAAGGCCAATGTAGTGTCAAATGCCCTTTGCAGGTTGTTTATTGGTATTGTTGCTCATGTTGAGGAAGATAAGAAGAAGTTAGTTCAGGAGGTTCATCAGCTTACTAGATTAGGTGTTCGATTGGTTGATTTAGCTGAAGGTAGTATATGGGTTCAGAATGGTTCAAAATCATCATTGGTTTCCAAAGTGAGAAAAGCAAGATAGGGATCCTAGTTTTGTTAAACTGAATGAGGCAGTCAGAGATCAGAAAGTATAGGTTTTCTCCTACAGGGGAGATGGTGTGGTTCATTGTTAGGGAAGGTCATGTGTTTCGTGTGTTGATGGTTTGAGATAGCACATACTTATCAAAGAACATGGTGTGTGATATTCTATTCACCTAGGAGCCACTATGATGTACTGTGATTTGTTTGAAATCTATTAGTTGAATGGTATAAAGGACATTGGAGAGTTTGTGGCTAAGTGTCGAAGTTACCAGTAGGTTAAAGTTAAGCACCAAAGGCCTAGCGGTACATTGCATGAGTTTAGCATCCCCATATAAAAGTGGGAGGTGGTGAACACATAGTTTGTGATAGGGTTGCCTTGTACGATCGTCTCATGATTCGATATGGGTCATTATGGATAGAATGACCAAGTTAGCTGTTTAAATAAGGAGAATTTTCCATTTGAGTACACCTTATACTAACTGCGTCACGGTGAGGGATTCTCTCGACTGCGTTAAGACCACGTCATAATAAGGATATTGCATCCAATTCTTGATTTAAATGATTGAGGGGCAATTAAGTCCTTTCTCCATCAAATTAAATCATCCATAACCCGACTTGGGGCATCGGGCATTATTATAACGACCCGATTTGTTGAACTGAAATGCTACACGGTGCTCATGACCTTGAAGGCCCACAAGTTAACACATGACTGATTTTTATACTTGTATACTGGATAAGATAACATAATAATGTGGAAACATACACTGAAAGTCCATAAGGTTCAATCATGAACATAACTAAATAAAGTAACATCTGTGTGGGGTAGTAGAATTTCCAAACAAAACTGAAAATATTAAAGTCTGAATATGATAGTCTATATCTAGTTTAAAAGCCTCTACTGTCTGAAGAATCTGAATAAGGAGTTGATGGGACATGTCCCCAACTAACTCCAACTAATAAGGTATCAATGAGATACTAGAAAATCATTATGTTCTTGAAGGATGAGGACTCACTTCTACTCTGACTGCTGAATCTGGAATCTACTGCTGATCTATAACTCGTGTCTCTAAACCTATAGTGTAACATAAAAAGAAAGCACCATAGCGCAAATGCATCAGTACATATGTACCGAGTATACATGTGAGGTAGGCTATATGCAAGGTTTTGCTGCATGAATAATGCTAAATGACTGTCTAATATGAACATGAGAATAAATGCATAAATATGTAACTGTAACTTACAACGTGATTTCATGATTTTTGAGTCTGTATACTGATAACGTGATATTCTTAACTGATATGACTGATAACATGGGTGACTGTAGCTGAGTATAACTGATAACATGGGTGACTGTAGCTGACATTTCTGAATTTGATAGAACTATCTGAGTTCGGTACTATATCTGATTTGACTTTGTCTGACAGTTTTGAAATCTGAAGAACTATCTGAGTTCTATTACTGAGACTGATTAACTGTATCTGACTGTCCTGATTTCGTAACATGAAATTGTATGAAGTAGTATCTAATCAATATGCCCCAAAGGTTCTATGATAGCTGTGTTAGGGTCTAATATATGCCCTGATTGGAAGGTGTCAATACCGCGGTACTAGTAAGGACAACATGTGAGTTACCCTTATATAACAAGTAAATCTAGCAAGAACGGTGGGAACCCTCACATAATAGGTTAAGCCACCTCACCTACCCTTATATAACAGGCAACGATGTCTCAACCTATGCTAGCTACATAGTTTCCAAACGCAAGGATTGCTTCTAAGAATCACACCTTCGTATAATAGGTTAGTCCCCATCCTGGGGTTCACTCGGTGTTAATTCCTTCTCCCATCTGAATGGAAAATGAACATGATTTACTGAAATAAACTGAGCATGTACTGAGTTACTGAATTTTTATGGCTGACGGAATACTACTGATATCTGACAACTGACTGTGTCATAAGGTCATGCAGATTTTTCCTGAGTCATAAGACTATCTGAAGTCTAAGAGTTCATATCTTTACTGAGAGTATCATGAAAACATTGCATGGATCTAGACACATAGCTAATATTTCTGGTACAAGTACCCCCAGGACTCGATAGAAGGAAACTGACATAGCATGATTTACTTGAAGACTTGACTAACATCATAATACATACTACATTTATAGGATCATTTCATCAAACATGTAATAGGCATAAACTTGTACATACATGGGGATTTCATGATATCGTGCTAGTTAGACAATTTTTCTTATTCTAGGCATTTACTCAAACATATTGTAGGCATAGTGCATGTAAAACACATTATCCAGCAATGAAACATCATGTTTCAATTCCAAATCCATCATAAAAGGTTTTAGTCATGAAATTTCATAAATCTTTATCTATACTAATCAAACCACATGGAATTTATCATCAAATCATGGAATAGAAATCAATTCCTCATTTATCAACATGAAAGAGAACAGACAAAGCATGAAAACATGAAGAAAATCCATAACTTGTAGTTAGAAAGGATTCTTGGACTTCATGGACGAAAGGAGTCCATGAATGAACACTATGAATACCTTAGATTGTGATTTCGTGAAGATTGATGGTGAAACCTTCTTGAAATTAGACCTTCTATGAAAATCCTAGCTTGAGTTCTTGAGAGTATTTGAGAAAAACAACAATATTTTGGATGAATAAGGGCTAAATCCCATGTTTGGAAGCCTATATAGGAGGGGCAAATTGACCCTTTTAATCCTCGACACATAATAAAATTTTTAGTAAAATTTCCCAAGTTGGGCCCTTGCCGCGATGTGGTGTTATTGCGCCGTGTCTTTGAAAATTGATAATTGAGAAACTGTACGGCGGCCCGACGCGGAGGTATTGCGTTGCCACCTTGTCTATGACCTATAAGTTTGGTGTGACACTCCAGTATCACGGAGCAACACTAGAATTTGACAATTACCATTTGAGCTATCTCCGCGACGTGTTGAATGCTCAGGTCAAACACTGTCTCACTAAAATGGCTCTAACTATTCGCCCAGGTGTCAGATTTGGGCGAATTATACATCGATGGAAATCTTATCAATTTTCCCACATGATGGGAAGTGAAAATTATGGAAATACCACATGTATAAGAATGAATTTGTATTTCAAAGAAAGTTCTAATATCCTTTAGATGATTTTCAAGCTAATAAAAATCACGGGTATTACAATTATTTTTCCCTCTTATTAAACCACTCTCAAGAAAACCCTCCTCCCCCCTCAAGAACAAATTCTATTCCTTTTACACCAAGTAATCAAGAATTCAAGCTCCCCTAAGTCACGAACCTTCAAGAAAGATTCAACAATAGGGTTTTTTCCCTATGTTAGAAAGCTTAAGGTATGTGGGGTATTCATACATGTGTATCTTTAACCCACAGAGCACAAAAAACCTCTTTTGGTTTAATTTATGAGTTTGTGCATGTTTAAGATGAAATAAATCCATGAATCTGTTGTTAATTTAATTACACATTATATTTAGAAGTGTTTTCAAGTGGAATGAGTCATATCATTTTTTGAGTGCTGTAATCCCCATATCATGATTAATTAATTTCAATATAAATCCCGAAATTATGAATTTAGTCATTTAATCATATTGTTTCCTCATGTTTAAGACATTCCCATGTTCAAGTTTATGATCCTCATAATTTTTTATGAAACATCTATGTTTTGGTTCCTTGAACAATGATTCTATACTATAGTTTTAAAGCTTTGTTGTCATATTTTATGTTCATTCAGTTCTGGCGGGTTATGAACACCCAATAACTATGTGTTTTACATGACTTTAGATCTTTCAAGTAATGATTTCAGTTAAACCATGAATATTACCATTTATTCAGTTGTTATGATCATGATCAGAAATGTTAGTTTTTACGTTTGGTGGATTCAATTTAGTTTAGTAACATATCAGTTCAATTGGTAGTACGATTTAGAAATGAGCTAACCCAGGGATGGGGGCTCACTTACTAGTAGAGGTTGTGACCTTTAGTAGCAGTCCCTAAGTTTCAGAACTACGTAGCCAACATAGGTTTGAGATGTCTGCCTTCCAGTTGAGGGTTAACGCATATCTCATGAGAGAACCTGCAAGTAGAGAGTGCCTTCTTAGTTCTTCAAGACATCAATTTAGTGGATCCACACAACCAATGTTAATTGCTGTGGTATTGTACTGACACCCTTCCGATTAGGACTACAGGTTGGACCTTAATTAGCTTAGATTGGGCCATCTCGATTACATGCTACCTTCCACAGTCTCACTACAATAATAAATGTATTTAGTTTAGGTTTGCTTGACCAAGTGTACAGACTTTCAGCTTTTTAATTATCTAGCTTTCAGGATTTTAGATTATAGATTATCTTATAAATATGTTTATGTTGGGTCTTTCATTCTCAGATATTACATGTTCATGTATTTATGATCAGATACTTCATGTATTTCAGCCAGTCCTTATCTCATATACCATTACATTCAAAGTACTGACCGCATACTTTTCTTTGTGCTATGTTGTGTTATAACATAGGTTTAGAGGCACTATGTCCCAATTTCTCTTAGACAGCTTAGCGTTACTCAACAATGGTAGTGTTGAGTCCTCATCCATCTAGGACATAATTGTTTATTTCAGTTACTTCATTACTTTCTCATAGTCAGTTAGTTGGAGTTAGTTGGGGGGTCTTTCCTATTAATTCCTCAAGATGTTTAGAGGCCTTCAGATAATCAGTTAGACAGTCCGTTAGTTATTTCAGTATTAACAGTTGTTTTAGATAGACAATTTGGTTTCTAGTATTTTATTAGATATGCTTTGCTTTATATCGTACTATGTAGTTTTACATTACCTTTTTAGTGCATCTTCCACTCATGTATTACATTACAGCATTACTCAGTGCTCATAGCAGTACTAGTTCAGGGGATAGCTTGTGGACACTTATCATAGTTTGCAGCGTCACCGCGACTAGGGTCTAGCATCGGGTCGTGACAAGGAGTTAGAATTTGATGAAGTGGAGGAGTTTAAGTAAGAGTTATGAATTTTGAAAATTGGATCTGGTTTAGGCTTTTATAAAGCAAATAGTTGATGTGGGCATGGTTATATGGGCCTAGTGATTAAAATTTAAAATTGGGCCTAGTGGTGACTTACGTCTCAAATCACGATTAGTTGTTCACCAGTAATTGTGGGTATAAGTCATGAGTTAGATTAATATACCCACACAAATTGTATATTTCCTATAACTCTACCCACTAATTCTAGATTCAACTCACGACTCGTGCGTCAAGATCCTGAAACTTGCTTGGGATAGTTGATTCCTACAATTCAACTTATTAATTGAGTGTTAGACTCACAAATCATGGCTAGGACTTGTGAGTCAACTTCAAAGGATAGAAAACCCCTATAATTCTTATGAGTCTAGTCCATAAGTCCTGAGTTCTACCCACGACCCGTAGGCTACACTTATAATTCAACTTACCTAGACTTGTCTGAATTTTTAAACTTTTTTATTAACCCGGTAATCTCCTCATGCTTCATGTTCTACAACACAAAACAAATAAAATAAAAACAAAGTTAACAGTAAAAGCTTATGTTATCTCCTATGAAACACTTAATTTTCCATCGCGACATGACTCAGCTCCCTTGTCTACTTATACTTCATCAATACTTTGATTCTCACACACTTTTACCTCATCAGTGCTTCCTATATAATGCATAACACAATGTCCATTAACCTTGAATGGGAAATCACCATCTAACGATAACTCAATTGCATCATCTAGAAATGTTTTTACCATGTTGAATGGTCCCTACAACTTAGACTTCAATGTTTCAGAAAACAATTGATGTCTACAGTAATAAAACAAAACCAAATCACCAGGTTGGAATTCCTTCCTCTCAATTTTACAACAATGGTACATTTTAAAATTCTCTTTGTACAAGGCTAAAATCTCATAGGCACTGAGGTGGAAACTGCCTAACTTATTTATCTTTTCCAATCTCAAGTGTGCAGCATTAGTTACTCAAAATTCAACTTCTTCAATGCCTATGGGGGTGGATGCCATGCCATATAAAGACTAATAATAAGTGGAAATTATAGGGGTCTTTTAAGCTATTCAGTAAGCCCAAAGTGCATTTTCTAGATTTCTCGACTAGCCAGTTTGATTGGCATTCACAGTATTCACAAAGATGGAATTTAACTCCTTATTGGGCAACTCAACTTTCCTACTTATCTGCGGATGGTAAGGTGTTTCTACCATATGATTCACAACATATTTATCAAGTAGGCAATTGAATAGATGATTAAAAAAATGGGACCCACCATTACTGAAGATAGATCATGGAGTACTAAATAAAGAGAATATATTCTTGAGAAACACCATGACACTTTGTTCTTTATTGTTACGAAGCGCAATTGCTTCCCCCAACATGGAAACATATTTGAATGTCGTCAAGATTAACTTAATTCCATGCAAACTCACTAGTTGGACCATAAAATTAATACCCTATACATAAACATCTCGAGCTTAAAGACTGGAGTCATAGGGAGCTTATGCTTCTGCGATATTTCCCTGCCTTTGACATTTATCACATGCCCTGGAATAATTACGTGCATCATTATAAATAGTTAGCAAATAATAACAATATTGTATAATTTTAATGGTAGTGCGATGTCATAACCTGAGGCTACCCCCTAGTTGGGACATGGTGCTTAAGGTCGTATGCGATCTCAAGAACATGATCTAGTACCTGTTGTGAGCAGTGAATAAAATTATAGTAATATAACAAGTGCAGATGAAAACTTTATAAGGTACTATCAATTTGAATTACTGAAATACATAAAACAACATATCTAGAATATCTGATAAACACTGAAAACTAGATTATCGGTCTGAAATCCTCTAAAACATAGAGAGTAATGGGACATACCTCTAACTAACTCAACTGACTAAACATAAAGAAATGCTTAAATAATTGAAATAGCATGTCATATCCAAAATAGATGAGGACTCACCACTATTGCTGCGGGGAACTACTGAGCTATCTAGGGATAGTCGAGAAACTGTACGTCTAAACCTATGTTATAAGACAACATAGCACAAGAGAAAAGTATGTGGTCAGTACTTTAAATGTACTTGTACGTGAGGTAAATACTAACTGAAATACATGTGGAAACTGAATATGATTTCATGAACATGTAAAATTGAGAATGCAAGACCAATTAAGCATATACTGAAATAATCTATAAAACTGATTGATTAAATAACAAAAAATATGATTACTTGGTCAAACAAACCATAACTGATATAGACTGAGTACTAACTGAAATTATGGGAGCTGTCATATAACTGACATGTCCCCATCTGAGAAAATCAGGGTCCGACCCATAACTCTAGTTGAAAGGGAATCAGTACCTTACCACGGGTACTAGCATATGGTTGGCGATATGGATCCACAAGATTGATTTCCTGAAGGACTTGGGAGTTAATCCTAAACTGGCTGCTGACCCCAAACACAATGTCAGTCCTAAACTGGAGGGTGACATATCATAACCCTATGTTGGCTACGTAGTACTTGAACTTAGGGACTGCTACTAAGGACTCAATCCTAAGTGGTGAGTGAACCCCCATCCCTAGGTTCACTCGGTGCTAAATCCTACTCCCAACTAAAAGACACTGGTATTATTATTATGGGTCTAACACGTTGTGGTACTGTACTGATAAGTGCTCAATATTTATATAATGTTCTAATTGTAGTATTAAAATCATAGTCTGACCGACTTATAACTTGTGAATAAATCCATATATAAACAGATAGGCATCGAGTGTTCATAACCCTCCAGCATAGAATGATTACACAAAATATGATAACAATATTTAAAACAGTGATATAAAGTCATTGTTCAAAGACCCCAAAACATCTACACAATGTACTAGAAAAGGATGCACTACAAATATAGTACTAAAACTACCCAAATTTTCAAGAAAATTAAAAATAATTTTTTACAACCAATAACATATCTAACTTTTTTTTCAATATAATCATCAGAACACACTTCAACAAATATTCACTACTAATTACGAGTTTTTTCATTTACACAGCTTCACGTAATGATTATCTGACGTAGCGTAACTTTTAGGTTTAAGTAATACAAGTACCATTATGAGCAAAAAACACAAATAAACATAAACAAAGATTAGATTTCTTGGCAATTTATATAATAGTAACAATAATATCATGAAAATCAATTACCTTCAACAAACTTCATCACCAGATTTAGGGGTATCCAAACCTTCACCTTCCTGAACGAGCTTATCCTTTAATGGATTTCCAATTTCCTTTTCCTCACCAAATACACCCCCAAAATTCAATTTCTTTGTCACAAGATGCTTCAAAAATCAGTTTTCCCTCTTAAGTAATGCTTTCTTCACAAATGCTTTGAAAATTGATTATCTAAAAAGAGTTTCAATTTACCTAAGAAATGGGTTTCAATTTATCATTATCTAAGAAATGGTTTTTTTATTAGAAATAAATTATGAGAAATAGAGATTCAATACTTGATTTTTGATTTACCTGAGAAATTGATCTGCCTACAATACTCCCAGGCGCTATTTACGTAGCTACAAACTCAAATCAACTAACTAGAAGTGAGAAATCGATACCCATTTATCGAAGGACTCACTAAACTTGCTCTACTATACATATTTAGTCAATAATTGAGAGCTATAAAGGTTTTGGAGAATTGTGCCTTTGAGCTTTGAGCTTCAAACAAAACATACATATTTCATCAATATCTATTACATAACATTTAAGCTTTTTTTCGCCCTAAATTTCCACTGTTCCACGATTTGTTGGATTCACTACAAATTACAATTGGTTTGTTGAGTCTTGTAATCTGAGAAATGGGTTTTGGTTTACCTAAGACAGAAATAAAATGAGAAAACTGCAATAATGGTTTTGTTTTGTTTTTAGAAAAAGAAATTTTTTTTGTTTTGGCGAACTTCTGTAAATTATTATGGAGGGAATTTTTAAGTGATGCAATAGATGATTTTGTTCCCATAAAGTGTTGCCATATATGCTTCTATAGTGATGGTTTACAAAATCGTTGCTATATGTACATTTATTGCAATGGTTTATTATCAATAGCGACAGTCATAATGCTAATAGAACTATTATTTTTGGCAATGATTAAAAGTGTGTCTATAGAATATCTATAGTGATGAATTTGCAAACGTCGCCAAAATGTCCATGGCCATATGCCCATTTCCTGGTAGTGACTCCTTCACAATTATACTACCCTGCTTCAAATTTTGGAACTCCTGAACCTTCGCTTCCCTTAACTCTAGTAGAAAGAACCTATCTAAGAAAGTCATGGAAAACTCCTCCACTCTATAGGCCCTGCCTCAACACCTCTATCCTCATTCTTGTGAGTGAACCAAGTGTGAGCTAGTCCCTAAAACTCGTATGCATCAAAGTTTGCACTCTAACTATAAACGACACCCATGATGTTAGTCACTTTCTACAACCCATCATAGAACTCTTGTGTATCCTTCTCAGACTTGGATACTGAAAACAAAAGGGGATTAATTTAAGTGTAGTCTCAAATTCCGGATATAGGGGTATTCACCACTGGATTGGCTAAAGCAATAGCTTGTTGATTATTGTAAATAGCTATAGAATGGAGCAAAATTGTGAAAACATCCCTGAATTCAGCATGAGAAATATGGTTATTCAGGGGATCTTCCTGAACAAGGTGTGGTGCGGGTTGAACCATATTCCTTCTTCTGTTGCTTTTTCTGGGAGGAATTATCTGTATATAGAAAGAAGGATGATTTAGAAAGAGGGATTCATTAGAGTTCAGTCTATTTTGGACGACATGAACATTGAATGAAGGGAGACTTTCCTAAAAATGTCTCATACCCTCTTGTTATAAGTGTGGTGCACTTCACACCCATTCACAAGACTTTATTCAAAGAAGCTTTCAGACACCCTAGGATCCTTTAAAACATTAGGCTATAATAATATTTTTTTCATGACACGAGGCTACCCCCTGGTTGCGATGAGTATGCTTAAGGTCGCATACTACCCTAAGATAACCCATGATCTGGTACTTGCTGTGAACACTGAATAAAATTATAGTAATATAATATGTTCAAAAAGATTAACTGATAAGGTACTGTCAATTTAAAATATTGAAATACATAAAATGATATCTCTAGAATATCTGAGAAACACTAAAAACTAGATTGTCTGTTTGAATGCCTCTAAAACATGAAGTGTTGATGGGACAAACCCCCAACTAACTCAACTGACTGGACATACTGAAATAATTAAATAACTAAAATAACATGTCACATCCTCAATGGATAAGGGCACAACACTACTGCTGCAGGGAGCTGTTAAGCTGTGTAGGGATGGTCGGGAAACTATACATCCGTACATATGTTATTAGACAATATATCATAAGAGAAAAGTATACGATCAATACTTTCAATGTACTAGTAAGTTAGGTAAAGACTAACTGAAATACATTTGGAAACTAAATGTGATTGTATAAATATGTAAAACTGAGTATGCAAGACAGAGTAAGCATGTACTGACATAATCTATAAAACTGATTGATTAGATAATTGAAAATCTTATTGCTTTGTCAAACAAAGTAGAATTGATATAGATTGAGAATTGAATAAAACTGTGGGAGCTAACATGAAATTGACATGCCCCAATCTGAGCAAATCAGGGTCCAACCTGTAACCCTTGATGGAAGGGTGTCAGTACCTTACTATGGGTACTAACACATCGCTGACTATGTGATACACACGGATAATGTCCCAAAGTACTAAGGAGTTAGTCCTAAACTGGCGGGTGACCCTTAAGAGAGTGCCAGTATGAAACTTATGGATGACATATCATAACCCTACACTACCTATGTAGTTCTGGAATTTAGGGGCTGCTACTAAGGACTCAGTTTTAACTAGAGTGAGCCACAATCTCTAGGTTCACTCAGTGCTAAATCCTACTCCTAACAAAATGACATTGGTATTATTATTATGGGTCTAATATTATGTGGTACTGTACTAGTGAGTGCTCAACATGGACATAATGTTCTAAATGTAGCAATAAAATCATAGTCTGATTGAATTGTAACTTAAAATATAGACATGTATAAATAGATAAGTATCGAGTGTTCTTAAACCTCCAGCATAGAATGATTACACAAAAATACGACAACAATATTTAAAATAGTGATATAAATTCACAGTTCAAATACCCCAAAACATGAGATAGTTCAATGAATGATTGAGAAACATGAATTTGATCATGGGAATGTGTTGAACTTCAGAAAATATCATATTTACATGGTTTAATTCATAACTAGAGGATTTATCATGAGATAAAGGTAACTAAGACAACAGAAACTGTAATTCAAACTTAAAGTATCTTAAATAACATGGAAACACATGTTGACATGGCTTGAATTTGATTTACTATGAAGTTCATGAATTAATTTCATAAGTTTCATAGATAATTTCATGAAATAGGTTAAGATTCATACATTTAAATAAAAATTGAGTTTTTGGGTTCAATGGGTTGGAGGGACCTATTGATGAATACACTATATTCCTTAAATTTCTTGGCCTGGTGAAGTAAACTTGATCTTTGAGACTTGAGAGATGATCTTGAGAAGAAACCCTAATCTTTTTCTTGAGAATGGAAGTAGAGATTTTGTGTTGTTTAATTGATGGAAAATGGAGGAAAAGTAATGTACCTTGGGGTTAAATATTGGTATTTGGGGGTTATAAGGGGAGAAAAGACCAAAAAAACCCTTAGAAACCATTTGGACATCGTTTGGAAGCCATTCCGATGTGTTTGGGTACGACTCATATGTTTTGAGTACGGGTCGTATTTTGAGTCGTCACTAAGAATCCAAATTTGACACCAACAGTTGTGGGTATGAATCTTTCTGAGGAATCATATGTTCGGGGTACAAGTCATCATCAGGAGTCGTACCCTATTGGCAGCTTTGGAAATGCTTCAGTAATTTTGCCATAACTTTTCACCCAGATATCAGATTAATGAAAAATTATTATTGTTTGAAATATAATTTAATGATATATATATTGGTAGGTCTTGATCTTATAAATTCTTATTATAAAAAAATTTATGCTCTTTTGAATAAGACTGTATTATATTATCTTAAAAACTTAATCACTATGGGATGATTTGACTTATGTATGAGCTAGGAGCTATTTGACGACTTAATATATGTCTAAGTAACTTATACAGATATCAAAACATGAGTCATGATTATTAGATCCTTCACTGATCAGGATACGATTCATATATTAAGACTCATAACAAGTCATATGACTAGTACTCATCCTCTCGAAACGTGGACAGAACTCATATCGCCTCACACTGACTTAGTTACGGCTTACCATGTATGAATCATATGATCACTTTATGACTTCCAAGGTTTAATTCATACCTTAAAAAAAATATCACCCATCACACACTGTCATGGGTATGATTTGAACATATAACTCATATAATATGCATACAAATTAAGGGCATAAGTCATATGTTGCACAGTGACTTCAAAACATATTGTATTACATGCGAGTACCTCTATGGAAACTCCCCACTGTAGACCAATGACAAGCCTCTAAAATACTCATCATCTTAAATTCCGGAATATACCGCTGAATCACACCATCAATATATACCCAAAATAAGAATGGCTCATTCCAAAAAACTTTCATAACTCATGTATAAATCATCTTCGTTGATGAAAATGCATGTCCTCTATGACAAGGTCACTTACTAAATAATTGGAAAAGTTACAAAACCAAGGGATTAAGTATTGTTGTGTTTCCAAGACGTGCTCATCTAGTAAAGTATCATTAATCTAAAGCTCATTCCCTAGTTTAAGTATCACCTCCACTTTTAGGAGGGACAGATGGTCTATAACCTGATTTTTGGTGCCCTTTTGGTACTAGACGTCAAAGTAAAATTCTTGTAGAAATAGTACCCATTGACTTGACCTTGGCTTTGTAACATTCTTCACTATAAGTTACCTAGGAGTAGCATGATAAATTTCTATAATGAATTTGGTACTAATACTATAGGATAAAAATTTATAAGAGAACATACCACCACAAGTAATTCTTGTCCGATAACTGTGTCATTTTTTGTGCAGGGTTGAGTGCTTTGCTATAATAGCAAAATAAGATGAAATATTTCTCATATATTAAGTCTAAGTCTATTACTAGGGACATAACATTAATGTTACAAATCAGCTCAAATGGCACGAACCAATCTAGAGACACAATGATAGAAGCCGAGATCAACCTCTCTTTCAAGAACTCAAATATCTTGAGACAAGAACCATAAAATAACTTCACCTCCTTCTTTAAAAACTTTCACAATGGATTTGACCTTATACAATTTCTTGATAAATCGCCTATAAAAAACTACATGACCCACAAAATTCTGAATGCCTTTCAAAGAAATTGGTGGGCATAATTTTTCAATCACCTCAATTTTAGCCTTATGACCTCTATCCCCCTATTCAAAATTTTATGCCCAATAACTTTCCCTCTTTGAACATGAAATGCCAGTTCTCCTAATTTAGAACCAAGTTAAACTCTTCATATCCTTAAAGTGCATTGGCTAAGTTATAGAAACAATCATCAAATGAATCACTCACAATAGAGAAATTATCTATGAAAACCTCAATATTATCCTTCACCATGTCAAAAAAGAAGTACATCAGGCAATGCTGAAAGGTTATGGGAGCATTACAAAGATAGAAAGGTATCCTGTTAAATACAAATGTACCATATGGAAAATTTAATGTGGTTTTATCTTAGTTGGCAAGAGCAATAGAAATCTGATTATAACCTAAATAATTATCAAGAAAACTATAACATCCTCTACCCGCAAGATGGTCTAACATTTTGTCTAGGAATGACATAGGAAAATGATCCTTTTGAGTACAAGTATTCATCTTTAGATAATAAATGTAAATTAATTATCCCATGTCTAGTCTCTTAGGAACTAACTTAATTTTCTCATTGGAGAGATTAGTAATCTCACCTTTTTTTTGAAAACCCTGAACAAGGCTCTCCCATTTGCAGTTAGCAATAGGGTAAACCACACCTATATCTAAAAACTTAATGATCTTGTTCTCCATCACCTCATTCATATGTTGATTCAATTTACGTTAATGCTCATTATTAAGAACATATTCTGATTTAAGAAAAATGTTGTGAGTGCAAATTCTAGGTAGAATTCCAATGATGTTAGCAATAGTACAACCAATAGCCCTTTTAAATCTCTGTAAAACCAATATCAGAGCCCTAACCCGTGATTCTAATAAATTTGCTACTATAAAATCTAGCGAGGTTTGTTCAACCCTAAGAATGCATAACACAAATGAGTGTAGAGGTCCTTTAATTCCAAGATTAGTAGATCCTCAATAGATGGTCTCACCGAAGTGGTTGCTCTATTTTCCAGATTAAGGTACAACTTGTTTGATGCATAAGTATATGAATTGCCATCAGCAAATTACCTTACCATCTCATTATATTTATGATCATAGATACTAGTGCCTCAAAACCAAGCCTGTCCTTATTGGGTACAACCAATGAATCTTATCTATGATGTGTATCACAGAAACAACCTATATATCTTTTGGTTACCTTATCGAGTGAAACACCTAAAATATGACCTACTTATCATTAAGTCTTAATTTTATCTATCCCATCGCATATTAACCAATGCCATCCTAGTGGCTAGGAAGAACTTTTCCATAATGATAGGGAGGTCAAACACAAAATCAACTAGGATTATGAAAGAAGCCACCTTCACCATCACATCACTTTAAATACCAACCATCTTCTTCATAGTGCAATCTTCTATCAAAAGTCTCATAAATGTTAGCTTAGGTGTTCCAAAACCATCTTCTTACGAATGACTAGCAGCATCAAGATAATACAAGCTCCTAGATCACACAATGCCCATGCAAATTTCAAGGACCCAATAGTATAAGAAATAGTAAATGCTTTAAGATCCTCTTTCTTTTCAACTAAAGGGTGTGAGGCCATGGAACAATAGTGGGTTCATGTAATTAAAGCGCTTAATACTCACTATCTCTTCTTTGTCACCAAATACTTGATGAATTTTTCATAACCAATCATTTGCTCCAAAGCTTCCAAAAGAGGGATATTCACAGACAATTATTTAAGTATTGGCATAGATTTTTGATACTTCCCATTTTCAGCTTTTTTTTAACCTTTGGGGAAAAGGTGGTGGAGGCTGTGGACTGGGCATCAATACTAGTGAGACATCCTTACCTTTACCTTATATCATTATAAGCTCATTTCTCTACAACTATTGGTTTCTGAGATACCTTACCATCTGTCACTAGTATTTTATTTTTAGTTTTGACCACATCATCAACATCCATAGTATCATTTCTCACATCATCAACCACATGCATAGGTAGATCTATAGTATCCTTATCCCTCTGAGTGGTGATAGCTAGGCAGTGACTATTCTTTTTTTAATTTGAAATAGTTTTTCTTGGAAGTGTACTCGGCTAACACTTATTTAATATGGTAGATATCTACCTAAACTATTGCTTAAGATAATTAATTGCGGTTACATGTGACTCAACTTTCTATCTCAACCTTGAAATACCGAACTTAATTTTATTAAGGAAACTCTCTTGGATCTTTGAACCCTTCACAATATTTGCAAGAAACACTTGCATTCTCGAATTTTCAGACTCAACATCACGATTTCTCGATGGAACTTAAAGGCTACTCTTTTCTTTTTAATCATCTTTCCTCCTCCAGTCATCATAAATCTCTCTATCCTATCCATATATCTCTCCCATAATAACTTTGATCTTGATTCCCTTGTCTCTATTTCTAAGTGTCTTTATTAGACCCTTATTCCTTTTCATGAAAACCCACCATCTCTTTATCCAAATTTTGCTTATTTTTAGAGTAAGATTCCTTAGAACACACTATATTTACCTTTTCTAATTCCATTGTTTTAGACGATTTTTATTTTAGGCTATAATAATTGGGCACCACGATGGTGCATATATTTCATTGATTAGTTATTTGTTTCATTAGTTTATTTTTATTTTGTCTTTATCTTATTTGTGAAGATATATGATGAGCCTTTCCCTATGATAGATTGAGAGACGATATTCTTAAGAGAAAATAGTCATGATCGAGTTTGGATCCATAGATAGAAGGTAAGTCTAAGTATCCATAGCATTGGAGTTTTGGGGTCACTCGTATACCTATAGTGATGTCTGAGTAGCCATATATTTTGTTGTCGCGAGAGTCAAAATATGAGATGACGGATTGGTTTTGTACCATCATTAGAAAATTTTTTATGGTGTAAATGTGAAACAAACACCCTCTTCCATCCAAAATTTTTGTAATAATGCTTACTTATTTTTGTGCCACCAAAGTCCTTAGTTTGTAATACATGGTAAGTACCTTCTCTTGTCTCTAGTAAGAAAGGCAATTGAGCCACCTTGAAAAATTTTCATGTCATGTGCAATGAGCGTAGTTTTTTAACTCTTATGCTTGCTTGTATAATCTAGAACATGCCCCGTTAGTCTCTCAAGTCTAATCGTGATTATGCTTGGTTGGTGAAATGATTTTAAGCATTCTTTGTGAACTTTGGAACCCACTTTAGCCTAACTATCCTATCTGTACCTTTAATAGTATCCTTAGACACCCATTTGAACTTTAAAGCCTTTCATTGGAAACCATATTACAAGCCTTGAACCATTTGAAGTTCATCCCTTTTTTGAACCCTACTGTAACCCCCTGAGTCTGTACCCTGAATGCTACATGGTGCTTACGACATCGAGGGACCATAAGCTAACCTTTGACTGATATCTTCTATGAGCACTAAATAATAATACTATAATAATTGCGGAAAATAGGCTGCAATGCCATAAAGTTCAAAATATCTAAAATACTGATAAATTATATTACTGAAATAATAATCTACAAAATGAAATACTATCTGAATGTCTAGTCGGAAAGCCTCTAACTGAACTGTCTGAATGTGGAGTTGATGGGACAAGCCCCAAACTAACTCTGATGACTGAACTACTAATAAATTAAAAGTCTGAAATAAATGCATATCCTCGATATATGAGGACTCACTACTGAAACTGCTACTGATAACTGAATATATCTATGCACATTTAGGAACTTGAGCATTTGAACCTATGATATAAGACATCATAGAGCAAAGAAATAGTATGCGTTAGTACGTAGAATGTACTAGTATGCTAGATAAGGTAAGGCTAAATGGAATGGTTGATATGCATGAATAATAACTGATTAAATGATATAGATTAATTAAATATGAGTGTATATGGATTACTGAAATTGCTGTAAATACTGAGTATGCAATAGTATGCATATACATGTATATTATATATGAGATTTTACTGAAGCTGAATTTTGATTTCTAATAACTATGTAACTGATATCTAAGATTATTTATAACTAAGTTACTAAAATTGATTGACTATATCTGACAGTCCTGATTTTGTAGAACTGAATTGAGTTCTATACTGAGACTATGAGAAGTAATCATCTAAATGACATACCCCTTTTCTGAATAGATTTGGGTCTAACCTATAACCCCAGCTGGAAGGGTGTCAGTACCGTGCCACGAGTAAAGACACTAAAGATGTACCCTCATATGGAAGGTACTCTAATGAGAACGTAGAAACCCTCAACTAGTAGGTTAAAACACCTCATCAAACCTAAATAGGTAGGTTGATGTCTTAACCTATGATGGCTACGTAGTTATGGAATGCAAGGACTATTTCTAAGGATCATTCCCTCTACTGGTAGGTGAGCCCCCATCATTGGGTTCAGTCAGTGCTGAATCCTACTCCCAATTGAAAGACACTGAACTAAGTATACTGATCTGGACTGGACTGACATTGAGTTTACTAAGTTTTTGCTGAGTTCTATAACTTATTAAATTCTACTAGTCATGAAATAATTGATACTATTCTTGTAACAACCTGATTTTAAGGAGCCAAAACATCACATGATGCTCATGATCCCAAAAGACCATAAGATCACCCTCTACTGATATCTACACCTGAACGCTAGATAATATAGATAATAAATACGGAAATAGGCCATAAGGTTCAAAACATCTAAAAATACTCAAAATTGAAAACTGAATACAAATATATCTGTCCAAAAAAGCTCTAAACTGTCTGAACTGTGGAGTTGATGGGATATGTCCCCAACTAACTCCGTCTACTAAAAATAAAAAAAGTATGATATGATAATAATAAAAATAAGTATCATCCTTAACTGAAGAGGACTTATTGATATGTGTACTGCTGCCGACTGGGATTGAGCTGCTAAGGCTAATTTATATTTTGTTCCTCTGAACCTATGTTGTCAAATAAAACACCATAGAATAATTGCATCAGTATGGGAATGTACCAAGTATGAAGATGTAGGAAGTCTAAATGCAAGGGCTTATGCATGAATGATTACTTTACTGAATTATCATGAGAGTACTAAATGAGAACACATGCATGAATGCATAAATCATAACTGAAATCATCGTGACTCAAAATACTGAAACTCTGTTACCACCATACTGTCATCTGAACTCACTACTAATACTGTGATACTGAACAACTGAATCTCCTAATATTGATAATTGAGAACAGGAATTAAGATCAGTACCCTCTAGTGAGTGATCTCGGAAACCGATGTTACTGGAGTTGATTAACTGATTCTACTCACATCAATGACTACACTCTGAACTTGTTACATTCAGTTGACTGAATCAAAGATCAAATCTCTCTAACTGATGATCCCTAATCTACTATCAATGACAAGAAGAGATTTTAACTGAGATCGAACCTATCTAATGGAGGATCTCTGAATCTAACAACGAGAATAATCACTGAATCTGAGAATAAGATTAAACCTATCTTACGAGTGATCCTTGGATCTAATAATGAGATTACTCTACTGAATTTGATACTGACATCAAGCCTATCAAGAAGGTGATCTCTTGATCTGATAACAAGAATGCTCAACTGAATCTGAGACTAAGATTAATACTATCTAGTAGGTGATCTCTGGATTTGATAACAAAAATGCTCAACTGAATCTGAGATCAAACCTATCAAGCGGGTGATCTCTAGATCTCATAATAAGATTATTCAACTGCATCTAAGACTGAGATCAAGCTTATCTAGTGGGTGATCTGAGATCAATGATATCTAGCGGGTGATCTCTGGATTTGATAATGAGATTACTTAACTGAATTTGAGACTGAGATCAAGCCTATAAAGTGGGTCAGCTCTAAATATGATAACAAAAATACCCAACTGAATCTGAGATCAAGCCTATCTAGGGGGTGATCTCTAGATCTGATAACAATGATACTGAATAACTTTATATGGGACCATGCTATCTAGCGGGTGACCCATGAATCAATGGAACTATCTGAGTTCTTCACTGAGATAGATGAATGTATCTGATCATACTGATTATTGAGTTCTTTTCTCAAGATTGATACTGAAACTATAACTGTGGGAGTGCTCACTTAAATGACATACCCTTAATCTAAACTTGTGGGGTCCAACCTATAACCCTAGCTAGAAGGGTTTCAATATCGTGCCATGGGTAAAGACCTTTCTAGTCAAACCTCTCTTACGGGTGACCCTAGCAGGAAGTCAAGCCTAAGGCAGTATAATAGTCGAACCTATCTAGCGGGTGACAAGCCTTTTCTAACGGGTGACTCCTTCATCCTGCGCTTGCTACACAGTTCTGGAGTTCAGGGATTGCTCCTAATGACTCTGCCTCTCTAACGGGGAGCCGCTATCCCTGCACTCACTCGGTGCTATCTTCTACTCCCAACAAAAAGACTCTGAACTAATTCTCAACTTAAACTGAACTGAATTTGATACTGATCATATTTCTCGACTGATCTGACTGAGTGAAGCTTAATTCACTTGGTTCCGTATTTGACGGAATACTACAGAATCTCATTATCTGACTGAACAATATAGATCTTTGAATAGATTACTTGATTATTACTGATGTCTGAACTAAACACTTGAATACTACTAGATCAAAGTTGAGTACTGAACTGAGGCTAGAATACTAGTGATACTGAGATTTCTTAAGTTCTGTATCTATCTGAGAGTATAGAGTTGTATAACTCACTGTGTTATGAGAATTGTGGCTTAACCAAGATTATCGAGGAAACTGACACGGGCTCTAGACTGCAGCTAATTTATCAGGTATAAATACCCCTAGGACTCGATAACATAAAAGTAAAGCATAACCATTGTTGAATAATCAAGACCATGGACATTCATTCCGCTTCACAATTACTAAAACATCTCTTCAAGCATTTAGAAATCATAAGCATGTGATAGTATAGGGAGACGTACTATTGGCTCAATCTCCATTCAACAAGGTCTTGCATAAAACACTTAACATGCATTAAAGAACACATAATTGGAGGATTTCATGCTAACATGTCACAATTCATTCTCTAAGGCTTTTCAACAAACACTTGACATGCATAGACTTGCACATAATTGGGGATTTCTAGTCAACATGCTATAATGGCTCTAATTCCTTCACATAAACATTTTATCAAACATTTGGGGAGCATGCTGTACTTATTCAACAATTTCTACACTTAATTGACATGAACAAATTACTTAACAAGAAACTTGAAGAGGGTTTATCATGAACATCACATGAATATCACATACTACGGTCAAAGCTTGAAATCTCATTGAAAAAACATGAATTAAAAGCTCAATAATAGCATGAACTCCAATTTCAATTCACATGAATCATAAAAACTCATAAACATAAGATCTTTGAAATTTAGAAAAGGGTTCTTGAATTTCTTGGATGAAAGGGACCCAAGAATCAACATCTACATACCTTGTTATATGATTCTCGAAAGATATATGGAGGAATCTTGATGACTTGGGTCTTGGATTAGAAACCCTAGGTCTTCTTCTTGATTTCTCGAGAGAGAAAATATTTTTATTTTGGGAAAAAATTGATGAATAAAGAAGTACTTTCGTCATTTAGGGTATAGATCCCTTATATAGACGGGTTTGGGGCTTTAGGAAATTACCAATTGGTCCTTGAAATTTAAAAACGGAATCTGAAAATCCAGATAACACATATTGGCATGACGTGGTGGAATCACGCCAACTCACTAGAAGCTGGACAATTGAGAAACTGGTTGGTGGCACTACGTGGTGGAAATTGTGTTGCCACCTTGGTTGCGAACTGGAAAAGAACTGCGGCGCGGTGGAATTGCGTTAGTGCACTAGAAATGGGCAACTCTGAAATTAAGCCTTGGTGTGATGCACCATAATCGCAGAGGCTCATTGGATTTTGATGATTGCCATTTTGGTTGGCTCTACGACGCGCTAAAGTACCAGGTGGTACACTGTTTCACTAAAATTGCTCTAACTCTCCGCCCGAGTGTCGAATTTGGGCAAATTAGGGAAATTATATACAGTTCAAAATAATTCCCACTTGGGAAAATACTTCTCACCCTTTTAGAGCTGGATTAACACTTCACTAAACACGTTCCAAGGCTGAAACGATGAGAGGATTTTATGTGTTCTTATAATTTTGTAACTGACACTAGCTCTAGGTGAAAAGCTTAATTATCGGGTATTAAATACCCTCACAAATAGATAGCATGGAAATAAAACTTAGCGTAATCTTAAAAGACATAACAATAATTACTTGTCCATAATTGATTCATAGAGACATTTTATCAAACACTTGTAGGGAATAAGCTTGTACACATACTATCATGTCATGATTGCATCATTTAATTCACATGATCATTCTAACAAACAAGTGGGGAGCACAACTTAATGCATATAATCATGGATAACATATAAACATTGCGACTAAAATGCCCAAACTTGCAAATTCATGGGTTCAACATGCAATTCATATAATTCCCTATAAATACTATTACATTTTCATGAATCATATTATAATCATGGATTGAAAAGAAAATTATCAACATTGATATGCACAGAATCAATTTGAAGAATTGGAATCATGAATCAATAACTTTTAATTTTAAAAGAGGTTCTTGGGCTTTATGGGTGAAAGGGACCCATGAATGAACACCTAACATACCTTAATTTTATGGATTCTTGAAGTTCTTAAAGGATTTCTTAAAATTTAGCCTTGATTCTTGAAGATAGGGTTTTTGACTCCTGAGGGATAATGTTTTAAATCATGATTTTAGTGAGAGAAGAATGAGATATTAGGTTATTTAGGGTATAAATCCCTTGTTTAGGACTGATTAGGGCGGTGGAAAAAAATCCAAATACCCCTAGAATGACTTAAAAATTTGTAACTTAATAACACGATCTGAGACGTTGGCGTGATTTGGATCTATCATGCCATATCACTAAAAAATGAAAATTGTGAACTTGGTCATCAACGCGATGTTGCAGAATTGCGTTACCCCTTTATATGTGAATTTCACTCTTGGTGCGATGCGCCATAATCGCGATACACCATGTTCGCGATGGAACTCTAGAAAATGATAATTAGGAACTTGGCTGGTAGCGCGATATGGTGGTATTGTGCAGCTATGCTGGATATTACCAAATGCCATTTTTCCTAGCTCTGTGATGCGCTGAAGTACCAGTTGGCACACTTTTTTACAAAAATGACTCTAACTCTTCGCCCGGGTATTGGATTTGGGCAAACTTTATATCGTTAGAAAGCTAACTCAATTTCCAACACATTAGTATGCTCTAAACTAAAAATACTGAGTATTTTAAAATTTTACATAGGAATACTCATGTATTGTGATTTAAATTAAGCGAGGAAAATATGGGGTACTATAATATCCCCTTTAGGAACATTCGTCCAATTAATTTTGCACACTGAACATGCATATCTGATGCATGAAATACATGACTGAAGCTACTCATAAGCTAAGTTTTCATACTGAATATGCATATCTGATGCATGAGTACATGGCTGAACTTATTCATGAATGACTGACTGAATATTCAACGATAATGGATACCGAGTTTATAACTATAACTAGACATGGAATTGAATAAAGCTAAGGAAGGCTATTTACTCAAGCTAAAAATAGTAATAAACCTGAGATCATTGACTAAACATGTATCAATGGGAACATGAACACATGACTGAGTCTGAAATATGATACATGAACTGAATATCATTAACTGAATTAATTCCTTGAATACTTGCCATGCCATGGGAATTGTCAAACGATTGAGATTGGAATGAGAGAGTCAACTAATGAGTACCCATTACTTCAAATTGGATCCTGTTATGTGAAGATAAAATGGAAGGTTTAGGACATGAAAGCTCGGGGGTTATAGTGCATCTCCCCCTTGGGACATTATGTCCCCTAAAAAATACTGACTTGGCTGAGATACTGAGGAAAACCTTAGACGATGCATGTGGCACCTACGAACTGATTCGTAACTGAATATGTAGGATATGAAATAGAGGCATGATAAATGAACTAATTTGAACTTGCAAATACAAAGTTGCTCCATCCTAGAATGGTCAAATTGATGAGATTTTGGATAGTATGGCTGGGCAAAAACATTGGAAACTATCCGAACTTGTCCACCTGAATGCCAAACTGAATTACTGGCTTTATAGACTAATTCACACTAAAAAATTATACTCAACTTGAGCATTTCTTGACACTCTTTCTATAAATTTCTACTGACTTAAGGGAGTAAGGAGATCTTGGCATGGTTTGAATAAAACATCTAATTAAGAAATCACCACATGGCTAAAATTTTGTAATATGGACACTAATAACTCTACCTACTGAGGTCTGAGCTGGACTGAATTCTCCAACTATGTTCAAGCCTACTCAAATCTCTAAAATATATTTAGCCACTTACACATCATCATGACATTAAAGCCTATCTTAATAACTATATCCTCATGTAAAACAAATATGCAACAATCTTTCTTTAATCATGAAATATTTACTCTCTTTCGTCTAAGATACTGCTCATCACTATATCATTTAATAAGAAGAGTTTGTTAAAGGTTAAAACATAAGGACCTAAAGCATGAATGGACACTATACTGAACTTGACACTTAACTAAAACCTGAGGGATAGAATATCAACATCATGGATTTATCAAGATATCTAGACTGAGGATATACATGATATAATCTTAATTTAGTTGATCATTAGGAGTGTAGAATGAGTCATCGGGACTGAGAATACTATAAAGCATGGGTACATGAGTCATGAGATGCATGACCTACGTTTGGAGTTTCTGTATTCATGGAACATGATCTGTAACACTAAGTGAACTAGAACTCCTTGTACTAGGAACTGTACATGTACATGATTTTTGATAATGCACGAATATACGTTATGATCATATAGCTGACATGCAAGGTATGAGTAGATATCATGATAGCTGAAGCATAAAACTTTGCACTGAGGTAAAGACAGGTTGGGCATCAACCTCTCTCACTGCTTGTCTATACATACTGACATTACTACTAAAATCTGAAAGTATGACTTGGTTACTTGTTCTACCATCTCCCTCTTATCTTAAAGTTATTATTTTAAGTTTGTGAGCCACTTAATAATCTCTAAATCAAACTGAAACCACTTTACTCTAGAGTCTGAGATATGACAATTCTCATAAATACTAAACTCATTCTGAAGGACTACTTCTGATAATATAAGGTCCACTGCTAGTACTTCCTTGTGATGCATGATTCTTAGCTTTCTATGTCCCCAACAATCATTATATAGTGACCTCAACACTGATTAACTTAGAATTCTTAACTTTCTTTCTACTGGTTCAATTAAAAAAGATTCAAGCATAAATCGACTAAAACTGAGGTACTACCCCTTATTCAATCACAGGTTTATTTGGAAAGTGAAAATAAACTATTTTATTTCTACAATTAATTGAGGCATAATATGAATAGATCCAATCCAAGTCGAGAATGACGTCAAAATCTATCATCTCTAATTCTACTAAGTCTGCTGAAGAGACTTTCTGAGATGTCATAATCGAACAATTCCTGTATACCCATTGGGCTATGATATATTTTTCTATTGGGGTAGAAAATGAGAAAGGATCTACTAGGATTTCTTGACAAACTCAAAAATTAATGGCTGTATAAAGAGTTATGAAAGATAAAGAAGCTCCTGGATCTAGAAAGGCATAAATATGTAAATAGAAGATATGTAACGTACCAGTGATCACATCAGGAGAATTTTATATATCTTACCTTGACTGAAATACATAAAACCTATTTAGGCATTGCCCACTGGTGGCACTGGAAGGGCACCCTACTGATTCGGGCTACTGCACTGAGCTGAAGGACAATCGTCTTGACCCTATGAAGATGACTGAGGACTATATCTAACTCTATATCCTACCTTACCACACTTTAAATATACATCAGTGCCAGCTCTACACACATCTTTATAATTCTTACCACATTTTCCACAAGGTGAATGGGTACGGTTAATGCTCACATTACCCTGGGTTTGAGAGCCTAGTACCCTATCTTGACTTTTATTCTTGAACTTTAGTACTGGAACACTAGCTAAAGATGGAGCTGGAACTACAGATTTTGGATGAAACTAGGAACGGTTACCACCCTCTGACTTAGGATAATTGAATTGGAAACTACCTATTCTGGCTCTCTTTTTATGTCTCTCTCTCTCTCTATTCTTATCCTCTTCTCTTTGTAGAGCATAGACCATGAGCCTGGATATGTCTATATCCTTAATCAATATCATAGTTTTGCACTCCTTAACCATACTATCTGACACCCTAGTTACCTACTTCTTCATTCTGGACCTACTGCCTGCTACTACCTGGGGAGCATATCCGGTTAACTCAATAAACTTAAGGGAATAATCTTTCATGCTCATATTTCCTTGCCTGATATTAATGAACTCTAAGACCTTCGCTTCTCTTAGCTCTAAGGGAAAGAGTCTATCTAGAAAAGCAGTAGAAAACTCCTCTAACTCTATGGGATCTGCATCTGTACCCTTGTCTACCTTCCACTAGATAAACCATGTATGATATACATTTTGTAGCTTATAGGCATCTAACTCAACACTTTATCTTGAAGTCACTCCCATAATATCTGTGACTTTTTTAAATTAATTAAGGAACTTCTTCGAATTCTCATCTAACTTAGATCTTGTGAATAGGGGATGATTTATTTTGGTGAAGTCCCAAATCTTGGTTGCTACTGTATTATACACTAGGTTGGCCTGAATAGTAGTTGGATATTCATTCTGAGCTATTACAGAATTGGATAGAGTAGTTAATTCAACTCTAAATTCTACATGGGAGATATGCTCATCCAGGGGATCTGCCTGAATGGGCTAAGGTGCTGACTGATTTCCAATTCTTCTTCCATTAGTCTTTTTGGGAGGCATGTTCTATAACCAGAAGGGAAAAAATAATTAAACTAGGAGTTTCACTTCAGATCATTCTCATTCGCACGACATGAATACTTGAAAGAAGGAAAACTTTTCCTAAAACATATCATATCCTCCTGTCCATAAGTGTGGTGCGCTACAAACCCATACACAAGACTCTACTTTATGCATATTTTAGACTCTCTAGGACTCTGTTGAACCTTAGGCTCTGAGACCAAGTTTGTAATGCCCCGAGTCTGTACCATGGACACTACATGGTACTTTTGACCCCAAAGAACTACAAGCTAACCCATGGTTTTTATCTACTTTGATCACTGAATAATGATAATTTAATAAATATTGAAAATAGGTTGAACTACCATAAGGTTCAAAATATCTGAAATACTGATGTAGTATATTATTGAAATAATAATCTACAGAACTGAAACTGTCTAAAAGTCTAGAGTGAAAATCCTCTAACTAAACTATCTAAATATGGAATTGATGGGACAAGCCCCCAACAAACTGCAACTACTGATCTACTGATAAACTGAAATACCAAAATAAAAGCATGCCCTTGATAGATGAGGACTCACTACTGACACTATTGCATATTATGAATATATCTATGCACAGTCAGGAACCTAAGAGTTTGAACCTATGATATGAGACATCATAGTGCAAAGAAAGAGTATGCATCAGTATATGGAATGTACTAGTATGCTAGAGGAGGTAAATTTAAATGCAAGGGTTCATATACATGAACAGTAACTGACTGAATGATATAGAGTAACTGAATATGAGGTTACATGGATAACTAAAACTACTATAAATACTCAGTAGGCAATAGTGTGCATATATATGTATACTGTAACTGAGCTTTTACTGAAGCTGAGTTCTGAGTTATGACAATTGAGTAACTGATATTTGAGATTACTAATAACTGAGTTACTAAAACTGATTGACTATATCTGACAATCCTGATTCTGTAGAATTGAACTGAGTTCTATACTGAGAATGAAACTCAGACTGTAGGAAGTAATCATTTCACTGACCTGCCTCTTTTCTGAATATATTTATGGTCCAACCTGTAACCCCAGCTGAATGTGTATTAGTACCATGCCATGGGTAAAGATATTGAAGAGTTACCCTTATCTGGAAGTTACTCTAATGATAACGGTGGAACCCTCAACTGAAAGGTTAAAACCCCTCAACAACCCTCAACTTCCAGGTTAATGTCTTAACCTATGGTGGATATATAGTTTTGGAATACAAGGACTGATTCTAAGGATCAAACCTTCTCCTTGAAAGTGAGATCCTATCCTTAGGTTCACTCAGTGCTGAATCCTACTCCCAATAAAAAAACACTGAACTAAATATATTGAATTGTACTGGACTGATATTGAGTTTTCCTGAGTGCTGTAACTGACTGAATTCTACTAATTGTGACGTGATTGATATTATTCAATAACTGACATCGGCTCTAGGTAAACGAAAAGATTGTTGGGTATTAAATACCCGCAGGACTCAATAGCATGGAAATAAATCATAGCATAATCTTTAAAGACATAACAATAATTACTTATCTATAATTCATTTATAGAGATATTTTATCAAATATTTGTAGGGCATAAGCTTATAAATATACTAGCATATCATGATTGCATCATTTAATTCATATAAACATTCTATTGAACACTTGGTTATCATGACTTGATTCACAAAATCATTGATAACATATAAACATTGCAACTAAAATGCCCAAACTTGCAAATTCATCGGTACAATATGAAAGTCATATAATTCCCCATAAATACTATTCTATTTTGATGAGTCTTATCATAATAATGGATTGAAAACCAAATTAACATCATACATATGCACATAATCAATTGCAAGCATTAGAATCATGAATCTATAACTTGTAATTTAAAAAGTGGTTCTTGGGCTTCATGGGTGAAGGATACACATGAATGAACACCTAACATTTCTAAATTTTATGGATTCTTGAAGTTCTTGAAGGATTTCTAGAAAATTAGCCATTATTCTTGAAGCTAGGGTATTTACCTCTTGAGAGAGAATGTTTTAAATCTTGAGAAAAGTTAGTGAATAATGAGATATTAGGTTATTTAGGGTATAAATCATATGTTTAGGATTGATTAGGGCTGTGGAAAAAGAGACAAATACCCCTCGTATGAATTAAAAATCTATAACTGAATAACCCAATTTGGACCCTTGGCGCAATGTGGTGCTACCACACCGTGTCACTAAAAACTAACAATTGCGAACTAGGTCATAAATGTGACATGGTGGAATCATGTTACCCCTATGTATGGTAACTTCAACCTTAGGACGATGTGCCATGATCATGATGGAACACTCGAAAATGATAATTAAGAACTTTACTGGTAGCGTGATGCGGTGGTATCATGGAGCTCCATTGGAAAATGCCAAATGCGATTTGGCCTGGCATCACGATGCGCTGATGTACCAGTTGGCAGACTGTTTTATGAAAATGTCTCTAATTCTTCGCCTGGGTATTGAATATGGGTGAACTTTATATCTTTGGAAAGCTTACTGAATTTCCTATGCATTGGTAAGCTTTAAGCTGAAAAATACTGAGTATTTTAAAATTTTTAAATAGGAATACTCACGTACTGAGAGTTAAATTAAGCTTGGAAAATATGAGGTATTACACCTACCCTCCTTGAACTTAAAAATACTACATGATTCCAAAATTCTAAGTTTGGGTGGTATGTTTTAGAACAGGTGACCTTGGGCATAATAGTGTAAGTGGATGTCTAAAATCTAAGCAAATAGAGAGTAAATGAAAAAGTGAAAAAGAAAGGAAAGAATTGCTTTCAAAAGTAAAACAAAAAGGGATCATAAAAAGAAGGAAAGGGATTATAAGAGAAGTAAATGAGAAAAAAATGCTTTCAAAAGAATTGGGTGGATCAAGGTAGTGAAAGTAGGCCTGTGTGTGAAATAAAAATAAATGAAGTGTCCCATGGTCCAAAGTTTGATTGAATAGTAAGATGTAGAAGTTCAAAGAGGATGTAGTCACTTTATTCATTAATGATACCATACCCTTTCCTCGATCCTATATTACAAACTTTAAATAGTCCTTAGAAATCTCCCATCAAGTCTATTCATAGTAGAAGCAATTGAAAATAAGAGCAAGTATATAGTATGATACTCAATCACATATAAAGACTCTTTGTTATAGCATGTTTTTAATCTTAAATTCCTTATTGAATGATAGATAATTTAGAGTGTGGAATTTTCTTTTATTTAGGAAGCATGTAGACTAATCGAAGCGGGTAAAATTGTCATCTTCCAAAACTATGGAAAAATCGTATATTTGAATTGCTATTGATGGAGAGTCACTTCTAGAGAGTTAGTTATTATTGCATTGTTGTTGTTTAAAGTCTTTTGTGTCTTTGAGATTGTGTTTCATGTTAAAGGTAGTTGTGAGAATAGATTTACCCATGCCAGAGAGCTACTTTTTGGTGCTAATAAAATTCAAAGTCATTGTGATCATTTATTTATATAAATAGGCTCAAATTTACATAGTCTACAAAAGTAAGAAGTTGTGTTGCTAGAGGACAAACCAAGGTTTAAGTTGGGGTATTAAAGAGTGGTAAATTTACCACTCATATACATTCAAATTTGTGAACACTACTTTGATTAAATCATTTAAATAAGAAAAATTTTCCATTTGAATGCACTAATTTCCACGGCTTGTAGGTTGAAATTATACGAAAGAAAAAAGTGAAGTAAGCATAAAAGTGAATAAAACGAGAAAAGTTAGTTCAAAATCAAGAAAAATATTGAGCAGGAACTGACCCCCAGTTACCGAGATCGTGGTCTTAGGGTCGTAATTGTGA
Organism: Capsicum baccatum var. pendulum; assembly: GCA_030864225.1. NCBI lineage: Eukaryota > Viridiplantae > Streptophyta > Magnoliopsida > Solanales > Solanaceae > Capsicum > Capsicum baccatum. The sequence goes on from CM061554.1 coordinate 169,460,962, forward strand.
CAAGTCAGAAATAGTCAAAGTGGGCAATCACGATAGGAACACCGCGATTGCGTGAGCCGTAATAGAGCATAAAATAACCTGGGCAGAATCATAATTTCCTACAGTTGGTTCCAATTATCTATAGGTATAGATCCCTTTCATTTTTTATGTATCTTGAACTTGAATTTTAGATTTGGCATTGTAAAAAAACCTTCTAAATTGAGAAAGATTATTGTAGTTAATTTTCCAATGATTTTAGTTGTAATTGACGATTGAATTTGAGAATAATACTTCTTTGGATTTTCAATGGAAGCTTTGAATCTTAATTTGGGTATATTTTTTCTTTAAAACATCATGAGTAGCTAACCATCTATCTTGTGGTTATGTTGGAATAAGGTGCAAATGTCTGTAGTTCCTGATTGTTAGTGTAGATTCTTTGTTAATGATGTTGGGTTTCACTAATACTTGATTGTTCAATTGGAATTTTGGGGTGAAAATCCCAAATGGCCAAAATCCCACATCATCTTTTAAAGAGGGATGTGGGTACTCTTGTACATCCCATATCATCCTTGAAATAGGGATATGAGTGACAAGTGTTTGTTAATAATAGTTAGATGTTATCTTATTCCTTTGAATTATCTTAGAAATAAGGATGGATTGTGACTTTGCTATGTCTTGGGAATTTTCCTAGAAATAGTGTTGCCCAATTTTTGTTGTGGGTTGATTTGTTTTCCACACCCATGAGGTATTTGAAAGGATCCACGGGTGATATTTTGGTGTTTGGTTGACAAACTAATATTAAAACCCCTAACCTAGCATACCTATATATTCATTAACTAGAATTTGCATTTGATTCTCATTTACCCATGCCTTGTTTACCCCTAGGAAGAAATAGTCAGAAGGCTATTCTTCTATTTGAATTTTATCCATAAATGTTTCTCTAAATTTGTATTTTGATTATAATGTTTTCAAATAACCTTTCAAACCATATCCCCAATTTTAATTTATGTCTTATTTTACATTTACATTGTGGGTAAATACTTAGTAGTTTTTAACACCCATTGGATTCGAATACTAGTTACACTCCTCATGGATTCGACCACAACTCAAGTTGGGTTATTATAGTTACAGGGATCGTCCTAATCTAAAACAATGGTATAGGTGAGCATGATGAAAAGGGAATCATTGCCGGGGAGTGAAACTTAGTTTTTGCTTATGTGGTGTCGATAGTGACTTTGGGTTTACCTATAAGGTGTGTTATTTATTTAGGTTGTTGTTTTTATTTCTTTATAGGTGATTTCAATAGCTTATAAGACACAATGACTGATCAAGAAAGTAATGTCGGGACCTTTTATTGGACCCTTGATGATGACGACCATCTCCATTATGTGGGGCATTCTAGTGGCATCCACATCTCACTGAATGCAAAAAATAGAGTCTTTCATATTAAAAGTGTTATGTTATGCATCCTTCAAATAAAAGGACTCGATGGGGGTCAGGCTCATGAAGACCCAAACTTGCATTAGAAATTCTTTTTTGGAAGTATGTATCCCGTTCGACATTGCAAACATCTCACATGAATCAATATAGTTGCATCACTTTTCGTTCTCTCTAACGGTCATCTCACAAGAATCAATATAGTAGTGCCTCTTTCCATTCTCTCTAACAGGTGAGGCGGTGTTATGGTTGAGGTCTCTTCCTATCGGTTCAATCATATCATAGGTCTAGCTTATCGATATTTTCTTAGATCTTTACTTCCCACCATCAAAGATGTTACATTTGTAGAATGAAATCATTAATTTTTGTCAACTCAATGAGGAGCCTCTATATCAAGTTTGGGAGAATTTTAATGAAAATCTTGTGCTTCTACAAATATTCTATAAGGTATTGGCCCAACTCAAAACAACCATGGTGGACAACATAGCTGGTCGATCACTGGGGAGGTTTTCATATTGAGTGAATTTAAATTTTCTTGAGAAAATCACTAAGAAAAATTAGGGTGGCTCACCCGGTACACTAGGTTGTTAATGGCTCCTCTACCGCCTCCTATATTGATTAAAAACAAAGAAATAAAAAACAAGAGATGAAGGAAAATCTAGAAAAAATAATGACATGATTAGACCTCCTTACAAAATATATGATGGGTGTACATACAAAAATTGTTAATGCTGTGACATCCAAAAGATATAATTAATATGAATCCAAGAGTCTTGATAAAGAGATTAGATATTTTGAAAACTTCTCGGGGGAAGGAGGGGTGCTTAGATGGGCCTATCAAAGGTATGGTGGGAACCAAGGTTGGACCGATCATGATCAAGAAAGGGAATAACATGATAAGGATAGAGATCATGATTGGAGGGAGAAAAAAGGGGAGTATGATAGATATGTGCCCCTATGACCAATTGATAAGCAAGGATTCAAAGCAAAGGATGTGCTTGCTGGAATCTTGATAAGAGTAGAAGGGATGGGCAAGATGGTTTGAGAATTAAAAGGAGACTTTTCTTAAATTAACTAAATGGTTATCTCACACTCTACGGTAATCAAGAAATTGGAGACCCAAATCAGCCAAATCTCAACCATACTCAATGCTAGGCCTAAAGATGGCTTCCTTAATGATATGGTGGCAAATCCAAAAAATTATTGTTATGTCTTAGCAATTATTACCAAAAGCGGTAAAGAACTTAGTGCACAATAGGTTGATGTCCAAGAAAATTCTAATGATGATCAAATGTACAAAAAAATAAACATATGAGAGAGTCTAATGATGAGGCTCCAAAGTCTCAAGAAGGGGATGTGGAAGAACCAATGATGAATGAAGAGATGGTTGATGATGAGGGAACTCCAAATATTGTTGATGGTGAAGAATTACAATGTGATCCCTTATATTAATGAAAATCCTCACCCTTTCCCTCAAAGACACAAAAAACGAAGGAGAATGTCAAATTTAAGAAGTTTATCGCTAAGCTTAGCAATATTTCAATCAACATTCCATTGCTAGATATCATTTATGTAATCCCGGGATATGCTAAGATAATGAATACATTCAAGTCCAAGAAGCTCCTTATGTATGGTGAAACCATTAAAGTTATCCATGGTTGTTGTGCAATCATGACTAGTGTTATGGTAGAAAATAAAGAAGATCCAAGAGCCTTCACAATTTCTTTCACCACGGGGATACAAAAATTTGAGAAATCCTTATGTGACCTTTGTGAAAGAATAAATCTCATGCCATATGCAATCTATGAAAGACTAGGTTTGGTCACTCCTACCCTTACAACAATAAGGCTCTTGATGAAAGATCTCTCTATTAAGAAACCAGTTAGAGTTTTGTACGATGTGTTGGTAAAGGTTGATCGTTTCATTTTGATGATTTACTTTGTGGTCCTAGATTGTGAAATTGACTATGAAATACCCACTATCCTTAGGAGACCATTTTTGGAAACCTGGAGAGCAATTGTTGATACGGATCAAGGGAAAATAAAGCATCAGGTTGCAAAATGATGAGGTTTCATTTTTGTTGTGTAAAATTGAGAAATAACCAATGGAACTACAACTGGTGTCTATCATTGATGTAGTGGAGACAGAGGTGGATTATGGGTCCCTAACGAATCCAACTTAAAAGTTAATAAACATAGTGGCACAATGATAAATTAGATGTTAGGTGGAAGATAATCCATCAATACCACAAAAGTAACCCATATCTTTTGAATTTTAATTGTTAGAGTAGGTATTATTTTTGTTTGTGATTAATCCATAAAATTGTTGTACTATAAGGTATTTTGAATAAGGTTGATAAAGGGAAGTGTGGTGAATTTTAATAGTTGGCTGAATAGTGGAAAATAGAGGAAACAAATTGTCTCAACTTTCTGCAACTGCGGTATCCATGCTATCGCGATCACGATCGACATCTAAGTGCAATGACGAAACTTTGACCATGATCACGGTCATGCCAGTTTTAAAAATGGATCGACACCCCATTTTAAATTACACTCCTTTCAAATCTCCCTCAAATGGCAATTTATTCTGAGTGCATTTTGGGCATCGAAAAGTGCTTAAGAATTCCCTTTGCATCTGTCAATATGATATATGCTTCAAATTCTCTTTTTTATGGTTAAGTATTGTTCTTACAACTCATGTTTTAGGGATGTCCTTAAATTTTGATTTGCATGCTTATTTTTTTAAAATTGTGCTTGTTTGGTGTGATTTGCTGTTGATACTAGTCTGCACACACTTGGGAAAGTCTTGAGTACCAAAAATTATTAAAAATGATAAAAATAGAATGTGCACACCAAGTGTTTGATTAAATTCCCAAACTAAGTTCTCAGTAGTTTTCCCATGTTCTAAAGACGTGATCGAATATCTAGGGACTAAGTTTCATGTTCATAATGTAGTTTTTAGTTTAGAAAACAAATGAGCATTGAAATGGGAAGTTTTGATTTTTTAAAATTTTGGTTAAGCATGCCATAGTTACCATAGCCATTGTCATATGATGGAGATCGATAGTAGTGCATTCGCGACTCAATGGTGTATAATTGTATTAGTGCGATCGCAGTTTAGTGGCCCACAGTCACGACATTTGAGGCTGTTTTTTTATCTTGGACCAAAATCCTTCAAGTCTATTTCTTTCCTAAAATTGGAAAAGATACCATCCCATTATCTTAATTATATAATATAGAATAGTTTTGTTACAAAAATATTTATAATTAATGCTTTTGTATTGTTCTCATGTTTCTAAAGCAAAATATGGGAGACTACGACCAAACTTGTTTCATGGATGCTGAGTGTCAGAATCTATACTATGTTGACTTTCCTAGAACTAAGTTACTCCTGAGAGAGGCATATGCATGTTCAAGGAGCCAGGGAAGCTCCCAACCTTTCATGATCGCTTAGTGGCCACTGGGTGGATACGTGTTTCCTCGAACCCATGAAGGGAAAATGAGTATTGGTTGATGGATTTCTATGCAATTCTCAGCATAGTCTCTATCTTAGACCCAATTATAAGTATCCGAGGGAAGGATGTCCACTTTAGAGCACAACAGACAAATAACATATATGGGTGACCGGATAATGATATGAAACCATATAATGATAAAGGTTGTGACCCTGAGAGTTTTCTGCTAATAAGTTGTATCATGTTAGAGAGGTTTCATGGCATTCTATAAACAATGGGATATCATTTCATGATTTCACATTTGAGCCATAGATTTGTTTGTATATCATCTGTAGCTAGATTTATCCATGAATCAATATGACCCATGTCCCTGCTTTGATAGCCCCAATGATTGCATGCATTTAGGATAACATTACTCTGAATGTTGGGTGTGTTACTCTGCTAGACATGTGACACTTACAGCTCAAAGGAGACTTCTCACTTTTATTCCTGTAGTTGATTACTGAGCTATGCAAGAGAGTCAGGGTTGAAGATTACCCCAAAATACTTGGGTGCATATCCAAAGACCCCTATTTACCCTCTTAGTATTTAGGGTAAAGACACAGATGGTAAGAGTAGGAAGAGAAAGATCAACTTAGGCATATCGATAGATGAGACAGACTCATGAAGACCGTCCATAATAGGGCAATTTGAGAAAATCTCAATGGAGATAAGTACGATCAAGTTGGTTGTGTCTGGGTTGCCTATGATATTGGGAGAACCTTTCACCACATATCACTCCTATGTTGCTCAGTCTGATTATGAGAAATACATTTTGGACCAGAAGAAGTAGGGGGCACTATTTTTAGGCTTAAGAGGGACTACTCATCTTTGGCATAGTCAAATAGATAGCTCAGGGTTTCTCATGCGAATATGAAGAAGAGGGAGAAGAAGAGAAATAAATTCTTCACAAATAAGTGAAAGGGGTAAAGGGCCTTTGAAAGGTCCTGAAACCCAAAAATAGACTTCCTTCCCCTTGAGCTAAGAGTGATGATGATGTCACTGCTACATGGTAAGATTTAGATGATGCTGAAAGTGTTGTGGAGACCGATAGTGATGACAATTCTTGAAGTAGGTACAGGAAGCACTCTTTACTCTTTTTATGCTTTTATGATTATGCAGTGAGATTATTGTAAGCTTTAAGTTAGGGTTGCTCGTTTACGTATTCATTTATTTTGCCTTGGTATTTATTATTAATATATTTTTTTGATGTTTAATGTTGATTTGGAGGATTTTTATTTTGGGTTATAATAATTGGGCACCTCGATGTCACCTCTATTTTATGGATTAGTTGTTTGTTTCATACTTAGATTTTTATTTCATCTTTATCTTGTTTGTGATGATATCGGATGAGCCTTTCCCTATGATAGATTGAGCGATGACATTCTTAAGGGAAAATCATTGTGATTAGGTTTGGAGCCATAGATTCAGGGGAAGTCTAACTATCTGTAGCATTGGTGTTTTGTGATCACTCATATACCTATGGTGAAGTCTGAGTAGCCATATGATTTTCAATCATGAGAGCTGAAATATGAGGTGACAACTTGATTTGGTGTCATCATTAGAAAATTTTGTTTGGTGTAAATGCGAAACAAACACCCCCTTCATCAAAATTTTTTTGAAAACCAATGGCATGGACATGAAAAATTTTTATGCAACGCTTTACCTCTTTTTGTAAATCCAAAGTCCTTAGTTAGTATTACATGGTAAATACTTTCTTCTGTCTCTAGTAGGATAGACAATTGAGCCTCCTTGATAAGTTTACATCTCATGTGCGGTGAAAGTAGTTGCTTAACTCTTATGCTTGATTGCATCATATAGAACTTTCCCTGTTAGTCTCTTATGTCTAATTGTTACTATGCTTGGTTGGTGAAATGATCTTAGGACTTCTTTATGAACATAGGAACCTGCTTTACCCAAAATAGCTTACTCGTACATAGAATAGTATCCCTAGACACCCATTCGAGCCTTCATGCCTTGGTTTGGAAACCACATTAAATGCCCTAAACCATTTGAAATTTATCCCATTTTTGCCCTCCTTGTACTTGAAAATGCAACTTGGGTTCAAAATCCTAAGTTGGGGGTGATAAGTTTTGGAACAAGTGACCTTAGGCCATAATAGAGTAATTGGATGCCTAAAGCTAAGAAAAGAGAGAGTAAGTGAAAAAGTGAAAAAGAAAGGGATCATCAAAAGAAGGAAAAGCATAGCTTCCACCAAAGAAATAAATGATAAAGAAAATTCTTTCAAAAGAATTCGGTGGATCAAGGTAGTGAAAGTAGGCATGTTTGTGAAATAAAAAACATGAAGTGTCCCATGGTGCTCATCAAGTTTAAAGTCATTATAATCATTTGGTAATATAAATGGGCTTAAAATTGCATAATCTCATGGACTACGAAGTAGTGTTGCTTGGGGACAAGCAAATGTTTAAGTTGGCATGTAGATGAGTTGTAAATTTACCACTCATTTACATCCAAGTTTGTGCACACTACATGATTAAATCGTGTAAATGAGGCAAATTTTCCATTTGAATTCACTAATTCTCATGGCTTGCTTGTTTGAAAGTATATGAAAGAAGACAAGTGAAGTAATCATAAAAGATAACTAAACAGTAAAAGTTAGAGCAAACACTAGAAAAATTGTGAACAAGAACTGACTCTCAGTTACCATGATCACGATCTAAGAGTCACAATCATGAAAAGTCAAAATTAGTCAAAGTTGTCAATTGCAATGGGAGCACCTCAATTGCGGGAGCTGCAATTGCGATCAAGCACCAGCAATCATGATGAAGGAAAAAATAGCCTAGGGGTAGATTTGTATTTTCTTGTAGTTGGTTCCAGTTTACTTTTAGGCGAAAAACCTTTCACTTTTTGAATGTCTTGTACTATAATTCAAGTTTTGGATTTGTAAAAAACCTACTAAACCGGGATAGATTATTGTAGTTAATTTTGCAAGGATTTTAGTTTTAATTGAAGATTGAATTTGAGAATACTCTAGCTTTGCCTCTTCAATAGAAACTTTAAATATCAAATTGGCTTTATTTCTTCTTTCAAACATTATGGGTAGCTAAACATCTATCTTTGGGTTATGTTAAATTAGGGTTCAAATATCTGTAGGTCATGATTGTTAGTGTAAATTCTTAGTTAATGTTGTTGGGTTTCACTAATACTTGATTGTTCAATTGGAATTTGTGGTTGAAAACCGCATATTCTCAATATCCCATATCATCCTTAAAGCGGGATGTTGGTATTATTCTAGATCCTATATCTTCCATGAAAGAGGTATATGGGTGAAAAGTATTTGTAAACAATAGTTAGATGTTAGCTAATTCCTTTACATTGTCCTAGGAATAATGATAGATTATGAATTTGCTTTGTCTTGGGCATTTTCCTAGAAATAGGGATACCCAATTGATTTTGCGTGTTAATTTATTGTCCACACCCATGAGGTATTTGACAGGCATCATGGATAATATTTTTGTGTTTTGTTGGAAAACTAATATCACAACCCCTAACCTAGCCTACCTATATATTCATTAACTAGATTTTGCATTTGATTCTCATGTACCTATGCACTATTTTCCTCTAGGAAGACATAATCCCAAGGATATTCTCCTATTAATAATCTTATCTATAATTGTTGATGTAAATTGGAAGTTTGATTAGAATTTGTTCAAATAACCTTTCAAACCATACCCCAAATTTTAATTTATATCTTATTTTTTATTTACATTGTGGATAAATACTTAGTAGCTTTTAACACATATATTTTGAATACTTGTTACACTCATCGTGGATTTGACCCCAACTCAAGTTGGGTCATTATATGGATAACGATCGTCCTACACCAAAAATAGTAGTAAAGGTTCGCAAGACCACAAACTGGCTCATAAATAAGCCAACCTCAGTAGCTTTGATACCTCTTGAGCTACTTTATCATAGAATGTTTTCTACATATTGGAAGTACCTATTGCATAAGCACCAACTATTCTATTTGCCTCCCGAGTATGCTATCCTTGATTTGTTTTAGTGATTTAGTCTAATACTTTTGAAGCCTGATCCCATTGAAGACTCATGAAAGCTCAACCTATAATTGTATGAACTACAACCTTGGTATTATATTCAAGGCTCAGTAGAATATCTCAATAAAGACTTTTTATGTGATTCTGTAATCTGGAACGTTCATCAATATCTTTTTAAAACTCAATCATGACTCAAATAGTGCTTCTTACTGTAAATGTCTTAAATTATAGATCTTGTCCTTCTACTATAGCATTTTAGTAGGTAGGAAAAATCGATCCAAGAACTATGACTCAACTCGTTCCAAATGATAATAGGAGTGTGAGGCAATGCTGTTAACCATAAAGCCACTTCTCCTGCCAGAGATAATGGGAATAACCTTATTCGTATAGCTTCTTGACTCATCCCAAAACGATGTACATAGAGGAAATCCTCATAAAGTTCATAAGGTGCATATTTTCATCATCTCTAGGAAAACGAGCAACACACCCCATCAACTTAACAAACTAAATCATCGAACTCATAATATTATAGTTTATTCCTTGGGATAATTTTGGAGAAATAATTGCACCTATATCCATTAGTTAAATATACTCCAAATCTTCTTCTTGATAATCACGTAATGGAAAGTACTGTAACATATTGTTGACCTCTGTTCCTTCTAATTCTATCTCTGTCAAGTGCTTCTCGATGGTATTCTTTTGTCTATCTATCCCTTTCCTCCATAGCTATAATAGGTGTAGATATTTTCCTAGCATTTTCCTCAGCCACTAAACAAACAGCACTTGATCTGCAATTTCATGAACACCATGCTAAGGTTATTGATTCAATGTTGATGATCTATCATTTTATCTTATGATTATGTTGTATCTCATGTTCAATCTCAGGATCAAATGAAATCAGGGGATTACCTTAACTCTAGTTACTATGAATATACCCCAATCTTTCTTACAAATAGTAGAAACTAGAAACCAACAAACTAGGCCAACAACTTTAACAAACTCAATCAATCAATCCATAACTGTATTACGTGGAAATGACACCAAAATTTGATGTTACCATTACAACTCCAATAAAGTATAAAGCGGTCATCTGTCAAATGTAGAACCCAACTATGTTTGGGTCAATCCCACAAGGAATACGACAAATTTCTATCAATATCTTACTGATGTAATTAGAAATTGTGTAAATAAAAAAGAGGGTTTTGTAACAGTGAGATTAATAGTAATAGATGTTAGGCAATTTAGGGTTCTGATCAATATGAGACGAGCACTAGGATTGTGTTTCCCCTGACTTTATAACTCCACTGAGAGTTTGTTCTTGTCAAACAATATTGATTCCTTGCATCCAAATATAACAAGTTACGTATCACCTAACTATCTCTCGACCTAGGTTTGGGCAAATTTTACTAGTATCTTCTCAATATCAGAGTGTCGCATTACTAACCTTTATTTTATAATCTTTGATTAACTATCTAATCTCTATCTCAAGTTAATTAGATGAAGGTGGATAAATTTAAATTATTTTTCTGATCTCCTTTTCCTCATATCTACCTTTTTTAAGAAAGAATTAAATATAGGTGAGTTCATAATGTTTGCAACCATTAATAAACTGATCAAAGCAAATGAAATGCCAATGTATGAAAGAACACCAATCTAGAATTACTTCACACTTAATCTGATTTATTAATTCATCATGGTTCCCATAACCCTAGTTATAGTGATTAGCTACCTATTGTTGCAAGATTAAACAAAGATTCCATAGATGCAGGAAATAAGTTGAACTTACATAGAATAATAACAAAAATCCAATATCTCAATTCAATTATAAACCCTAAATAACCAAGAATAATAATTCCAAGATCAGATATGCATCTCAAGCTTCAAAATAATGTAAAAATTTTATAAACTCCATAAACTAAAAATAAAACATCCAATGGGTATTTATAGATACAAAATAAACCTATCCTAAATAGTATAGGAAATCTGGGTCGTCAACAACTCACGATTTATGGGTTGAGTTGTGGGTACAACCCACAAATCATACCCTATAGTTGTGAAAATTAGAGCAACTTTAACTATTTAGCAATCTAACTTTTTATTTCAACCTACGAATCATAGGTTGTACCAATGAGTGGTAAGTAGACTAGTAGAAATTAGATTTAGCTTACATCTTCAGAATTTAAATTCACTAATGCCTCACAATTTATAGGTACTACCCGTGAGTTGCAGGTTGACTCAAGGTTTACCGCATTATCAAGTCTTAGTCTTTTTTCTCAATTATTTCTCATAACCTATTTTTTAAAAAATCAACACAAAAACATTGAATCACCCAAGAATGTGACCATCCAAAATATTTTTGTTGATTGGTGATGATCGTGATATGTGTTATGTTGTAACGTTATAGTGTGTTGTTTATAATTTATGTAAAGATTTCTTTGGGGTAATTTTAGGTATTAACTTGTATCTTTACTTACTTGTCAAAGTCAGAGAGATTTGAATCACCCAAACCTTGGAAACATTAAAATATCAACTTTTGATGCCTTTGTAGTGGATATAGTTGAGAATGCTTGAGTCATACCCTAGGTCATGAGTTGTACCCACCATGCCTTCCATATACACATCCTAAAAAGAATATTTAGGTAACATATTGTCCTTCATAAGACAAGGACATTCCTTGCTCTTAACCAAGCTTATGAGTCGTATACTATCTAACCACAGATAGTAAAGTCTCAAACCTAGAGTAGACTATTTTGGTCAGGAGTTGAGATCAGGATTGGAGGGTATTTCATACCCTTGGTTACAACTCTAAGGTCCGTTTTGGTACCCACAACATATGGTTGACCTAGGAGAAGAATAAAGTATAAGTTAGGGTACTACTCATACCCTAAGTCACGATTACCATAGGACCCGCATGGGGGAGTCATACCGTTGCACGTGTTGATTGTCCAAATTTTAACCAAGGACCTTTCAGTAATTTCACATGTCTAAAACACTAAACCCTCTCCCTATATAAGGAATATTAGACTCCCAAGTTTTTATTTTACATGACTTAAATATCCTAAGCACTTTAAAGGCTCTTGGATAAGGTTAAGTTTGTTGACGAATCAAGTTATTAAAGGCATTTATATATTCAAATCATTATATAACTCTAAACCAATGTATTTCACACTTTAATTAGTAAGTGTACATGGTGGTTTTGAATCAAATGAAAAGGGTTTTACTAACTAATAATGAATATTGATGATTCTTGTTTACACTTATGTGGAAACTGGTTATTGATAGCAGATTTCATATGTGGATACTTGTTATAAGTTTATTAAATAAGGGTCTTGAGTTATCCCAGTCTTAATGATATCTACCATAAAAATGACCTTGATATAAGTATGCACAAAAAGGTGTTTGTGAAAAGTTCTAAGTGAAATGCCTAGTTACATGTGGCTGATGTATTGATTTAGGGAAATGGCCTAATGAGACTGAGTGATTGGTAAATAGTATGTTAAAGTTATTGTGAACCATGTATTATGAATTTGATGATATTGTTCGATCAATGAATTATAAGAGGTTGAAACCCTAGACATGATAATAAACTTATTATGTGTTGAGCCTAAATGTTGTAAGAATTTGGTGAAAACTCGCTAATGAATTGTGAATGGATATGTTGGTCTTGGTAACCATAAATTTAATTAATAATGGGTTGAGTCAGGTCATGTGGCCTATTTTAATGATTAATTGTTAAATTGTGTGAAGGTCAAATATTCATATGAATTGGCCTAGTGGACATAAATGAGTCATGATAATATCTAAATGGATATGAATACTTGTAGATGGTAGGTTAAGGCCTTGTTGACCTTGTATTTAGTTGTAATAATAATTAATGCTTGGAAATGGTTGATAAGAACCTTGTTAAGCATGTAATGGGTTAGCTTATAACTTAAATGGGGTAAGGGCCCTTTTTGTATGAATGATAGTAAATTGGTATTGTGTTGGTGTGATTAGCCATGTAATTTTTTAATATTTAACCATGATGGTTTGATGACTAATGATGGGTTTCAATTCCCCATGTTTGAACTTGAATTGTGTATGGAACCAAGTAAGTTAAAAATTTGATGTAATGTTATCAGTGACATGTGAATGGCTTTTTTGGGTCTTGAGGACCACAAATTTAATTGTATTATAAGTTAAATGAAGACATTCGACTATTAAAATGGTTGAGGAATGAAGGCTCCTATGGGGACTATGTGGTCATGTATAATGTTAAATTGGCTAAGTTAGTCGAAGCCCTTAAATGTGATAGGAATTGTATGAATGAACATGCATAAACTAATGGGTCAATATTTTAAATGTCGACTAATGATGGTGATATGATGGCTTGTGTCTAGAGTCCCTTGCCTCAAAGTGCCTCGTCTAATGAATTATGTTCCAAGTCCATTGTCAAATAGTTTGTGGTTGGTTTTAATTGATTACAAAGATCTCTTGAGGTTAAAAAATCTTGTTCAATGTGTAAGCATATGATTAGAGTTCCCTGCCTACTTAAATATATAAGGTTGCGATTAGAGTTTCATGCCCACTTGAATATGTAAGCATGCTTTTTGTGTTCCATGCCAACTTAAATATATAATCATGTGATTATATAGTTCCATGCCTACTTGAATGTGTAAGCATACAATTAGAGTTCCATGACTGGTTAAATATGTGATTATGTGATTTGGGTTCCATTCCTGGTTAAGTATGTGATAATAGGATTAGAGTTCCACGCCTAAGTGATTATGGTATATGGGTATAGCCCTTGTTTCAATAGATAACTACGTGGTTTAGTCCCTTTGCTTGATGAAGTATAACCATGGATGAAGTACCATTTCTAATGATATATGAATATGGTTAAATTTTTATGCCTAATGAAGATGGTATGAACCTTATTGGAATATTGGAGTCCTCTACTTTGTGGCACATGATTAAAGTAATTGAGAATGTCGTTAAGTCTGGATAACTTGATAGATATATGAAATAACTATATGTAAGGATAAATATATGAGTATGATTTATGATATATTAACTTCTTGTTGAGTGGTGATATTATTTTATCCTTATCCTTGAGTTACATGCTAGCGCTCCAACTGCTAACAATCATCGGAGGATATATCCCCATGTGATGTTGGCACCAGAGCATCTTCTTCTTTTTATATGAAGTGATCAGCTAAACAAAGGGATAAGTGCACTGACTTTGAAGTGGTGATCTTCAATTGTACAAAAGACCTACCTTTCATAGTTATTTTATTTTATTTCATAGACTTGTATAGGTTTAGTACTTGAATATTATTTGGGTCATATCCCGACATATCTTTGACTCGGTTGTTTAGAGATTTTTTGGATGACTATGGACTTACGCATATTTTCTAGACTGTTATTATAAATAAAATGGTAGATATTGTGTATAATTTTCTATAGACTTATATTTCCACTATTCTTATTGTATGGTCGAAATGTCACTGACCTATGTAGATATTTGTTAAGGATTAGGTTGGGTTACTGGGCAATCTCTAGTACTTGTGATCTCAAGGTTCCCATACAACATGGATTGAGGTTCGGGCCATGTCTAGTTAGTATCAAAGCCTAAGTTCATGGTCAGTTGGAAGTCCACAACACTGTGTGAAGTAAAGTCTCTTTTATGGGTATCAAGCACACCATACTTATAAGATAGAGGCTATGAGGCATTTAGGAATGTGTCCCTTTCTTGTGTTTCAATCTCAATGTATATGGAGTCTAAGGTCTTAGATTTCTTTAATTTCTTGTTGCTCATATATCAGATCATGTATCTAAAAAGATCTGACATTCAAGAAAGCCTTTCTGTACCAACTAGGCGTGATATGGATGAAGATCATCCTATTTTTAGAAATCTGACTTGATTGAGGGTCGTGATATCTGATTGACCTCTTGGGGTTTCACCTATTCTAAATAACCTCACTATTGAAGGTGGAACTTCTGCCCAGTCACCTCAAAATGCTAGGTTTCGTTGCTCCATTGTGAAGTTAGCTTAGGTTAGTGGATAATGTTCTAGGAGAAAGTATTGGGTGGGTCCTAGTATTAGCTCTACAACTAGTTCTCCCTACCAAATCCATTGAGAGATAAACATCTTTAGATTGGTGATTCTTATAGAGCACAAAGTGTCCAATATCAGGCCGGTGGAGCCAAATATGCATTCACCTGCCTTCCTTATCTATTTTGTAGTAAAACACATCATACTTGTTGCAAGAAAGAAAAGGATTGGTGTTTCAAATGCAGTCAATTGGACCATATACAATGGGAGTGTCCTATAGTAGTTGCCTTTTGGGTGAGACAAAGGATATCGGTTACCACTTCACTAGCTTTTGCACCCAGGGGTACCGCTTCTAGCTATGATATTGGTTGGGACTGTCTCAATGCTCTTGCTGCTCTTCAGGACTCTGAGGCATCTTCTAATGCTAATGTGTGTATGTTGAGATTTTTCTCCTGTGATATGTATTATTTTTTATATCCATGGTCTATTTGTCTTATGTGACCCCGTATATAGCTGTGCACATTGATTGTGGTCCTGAGTGTCTATCAATTTTTTTTGCTATTTCATCCTCGATCAGAGACTCTGTGGTTGTTAAAATAGTCTACAGGGGATGTGTGATATTTGTTGGAGGTAGAGATACTCTTGTTGACTGAATACTATAAGACATGGTCAATTTAAGTATTATCCTAGAGATGGATCAAATGCATTTTTGATATGCTTCCTTGGATTGTCAAACCCATAGGGTTGAGTTTAATTATCCTAATAATATGGTCATTGTATGGGAATGTTGTTCCTTAGTGCCTAATGGAGGGTTTATTTCTTATCTCAAAGCCAGTAGTTGATATCAAAAAGGTGTTTGTATCTTTTTGTCTGATTTAAAGGTCCGAACTCAGAAGGGTCTTCTTGAGAATCCATTTCTGTGGTTGATGAGTTTCTTTTCATATCCTTTAGGTCGACCAATGCCTCAAAGGCATTCTTCGGCTTGATGAATAAGGTCTTCTATCCATTCTTGTAAATATTGGTCATTGTCTTTATTAATGATATCTTAGTATATTTTAAGAGGGAGGTGGGTCTTATAGATCACCTCTTTTTTGTGTTACAAACTTGAGGAATCATCGTTCGTGTGCCAAGTTCTCCAAGGATGAGTTTTGGTTAGAAGTCGTGGCTTTTCTTGTTCATGTTAGCTATCTCTAGTAAAGGGATCATGGTGGATTTGCCATAAGGTATGCAACGGTATGTCTTTTGATGTCTGTACCTAAGGGCTCCTCCTTTGGTATGTTGTGCCAAGATGAGTTTCAATTATGACCTAGGTGGTTACTATGAAGCTCTCCGTAACTATGGTGTCGTGTCTCCATGAAGGAAGTGATGCGATTCGGTGAAAAAGAGGGAATTTAGTCCCCATTGTATGTGTCCCTATTCTATTCAATCTTGAAAGTGAGGTTGGCAATATTGCCTATGAGTTGGAGTTGCATTCTTTATTGAACTCCATTTCCCCTGATTGTTCATCGCTTTATGTGAGAGGATGTGTAGGTGATTTTCTATAGTCGTTTCCTTAGAGGACGTTGGGGTTTTAGGTTCCTTGACTTCTGAAGAGATCCCGGTGAGGATCTTGGATTAGAAAGTTCATCGGTTGCAAACAATAGAAGTAGATTTGGTAAAGGTTCTATGGGGGAACCAATGGTCTGAGGAAGCTACTTGGGAGTTGGAAGAGGACATGAAGTCCAAGTATCTATGACTATATTTATTTCTATAAAGTCATGCTTGAGGTGTGTGTTATTGTCTCTAACTTGGTTTATGTCCTTGATAGATGATGCGTGAAATATTCTATGCTTGCAATTGATTGATGTATTGATGAACAAGGGATTCAAGTTTCTAAATGTTTGAGTTTCTTTGCATCTTTAAAAGATGAAGGGATAAATCCCTTAGGATTCAAATTTATCTAATGTTTTGATAAATGGTGGGATGGAATCCCAAGAATATTAAATTGAATTGGTTGAATATTCTGGATCGTGATACGTATCATGTTGAAACCATGTGGTGTGCTTTGTCCTAGTTTAATTTATAGTCGGTTGCGATATGTGATAATGTGTTAATTTGTGTCGATGTTTTCCTTACCCGTTATTTGCGGATGAATGATCCTATGTGGGGGAGAATGAAACACCCAAGAATGTTACCTTGCAAATTTTTTTATTGATTGCTGATGATCATGGTATGTGTTGTGTTGTAATATTTTAGTGTGTTGTTTCTAACTTGTTTAAAGATTTATTTTGTATATGTTGAGGTTTTAACTTGCATCTTGAAATACCTATCAAAGTTGAAAAGAGTAAAAGCACCTAGACCTTGGAACCATTGAGAAAACATCAACTTTTGATGGTTCCATAGTGGATATGGTTGGTGGTACTTGAGTTGTACCCTAGGTCACAACTCGTACCCACCATTCCCTCCTCTTTCGTATTCTAAGAAGTATATTATGGTAACATACTGTCTTCTATATATTAAGGCCATTCCTTTGTTGTAACCAAGCTTACGAGTCTTATACTAGCCAACCGTACAGAGTAAAGTCTCAAACCTAGAGTTAAGCATTTTCATCATGATTAAAGGGTCAATCGTACCCTTGGTTATGACTCAAAGGTCCCTTTGGTACCCATACCAGTGTTAACCTATGATAAGGATAGGGTACGAGTTAGGGTACCACTCGTACCCTAGGTCATGATTGCAATACGACCCATATGGGGGAGTCCTACCCCTGCACGAGTGGGCTATCCATATTTTAACCAAGGACCTTTTGTTCATATCACATGCCTAAAACCCTAAACTCTCTCAGTACATAAGGTATATTAGCCTCCCATGTCTTCATTTTACAAGACATAAACATCCTAAATACTCTAACGGATCTTGGAAGAAAGATTAGAGTCTAGGGTTTGGAGGTATTCATCTAATGTCAAGGAAAAGGTCAAGTTTGTTGTTGAATAAAGTTGCATAAGGCATGTATCTCTTTCCCTATTTATATAAATCTAAACCCATGTATTTAATACTTGAATTAGTAAGTGTACATGGTGATTTTGAATCAAAAGAAAAGGGTTTTACTACCCAATAATGAATTATGATGATTCTTGTTTATACTTGTGTTGAAACATGTTATTGATTTTAGATTGCATATGTGGATTCTTGTTGTAAGTTTTTTAACATGAGGGTCTTGATTTATCCTAATCTTGATGATAACTACCATAAAAATGACTTTTATATAAGTATGCATAAAAGGAGTTTGTGAAAATGTCTAAGTGAAATGCCCAGTTACATATTGGTGATGTATTGAGTTAGGGAAATGTCCTAATGAGAATTAATGAATGGTAAATCTTATGTTAAATTTATTGTGAACAATGTATTGGGTATTTGAGGATATTGTTGGATCAATGAATAATATGGGATTGAAACCCTAGACATGATAATGAGCTTATTATGTGTGTTTAGCCTAAATGTGGAAAGAATATAGTGAGAACTTGCTAATTAATTATGAATGGATATGTGGGTCTTGGTGACCATAAATGTAATTAGTGATGGCTTAATTCAAGGCATGTGGCTTATTGAACTGATCAATGGTTGAATAGTTATATGAAGGTCAAATTTGCATCTATTAAATTTGCCTAGTAGACATGAATGAGTCATGAAAATGTATAAATTGATATGAATTCTTGTAGATGGTTGGATAAGGCCTTGTTGGCCATGCATTCACTTATAATAATCGTGAATGCTTGGAAATGGTTAGTAAGAACCTTGTTAAGCATGTAATGGGTTAGCTTGTGGCTTAGATAGGGAAATGGACCTTTTTTACATGAATATTTGTTAATTGGTATTGTGTTGGTGTTGTTAGCCATATAATTTGTTAATCTTTGACCATGATGGTTTGATGACTAAGAAAGGGGTTCAATTCCCCATGTTTGAACTTGAATTTTGTATAGAAGCAATTATGGTGAAAATTTGATATAATGTTGTTAATGACATATGAATGGCTTGTGTAGATCTTGAGAACTACAAATTCAATTGTATGATGAATTAATTGAAGGCATCGACCTATTGAAATGGTTGAGAAATGAAGGTTCCCATGGAGATCATGTGGTCATGTATAGTGTTGAATTGGATAAGTGATCAAAAGCCCTTAAATGTCATACGAATTGTATGAATGAACATGCATGTAATAATGGGTCAAGAGTTCAAATGTCGACTAATAATGGTGATGTGATGGTTTGTGGCTAGAGTCCCTTGCCTTATGAAAAATGACTTGTGGTCAAAGTCCCTTGTCTTATAGCATGTGGTTGTATTCCCTTGCTTAAAGAGATGTCTTATGGTTAAAATACCTCGCTGAATGTTAAAGCACGCGATTAGAGTTCCATGCCCACTTGAATGTGTAAGCATGTGATTAGAGTTCCATGCCCACTTTAATATGTAAAAATTCAATTAAATTTCCATGCCCAATTGAATGTGTAATCATGAACTTAGAGCTCTATGCCCACTTGAATGTGCAAGCATGCAATTAGAGTTCCATGGCCAGTTCAATGTGTAAGCATGTAATTAGAGTTCCATGCACTGTTAAATATGTGATTATGTGATTAGGGTCATATTCTTGGTTAAATATGTGATTATGTGATTAGATTTCCATGCCTAAGTGATTGTGGTATATGGGTAGATGCCTTGTTCCAATTGATAACTATGTGGATGTAGTCCCTTTGCTTGATGAAGTATAGCCATCTATGAAGTACCTTGTTTAAATATATGTGAATATGGTTAAATTCTTATGCCTAATAAGGATGGTATGGACCTTAGTGGAATGTCAGAGTCCTCTACTTTGTGTCACATGATTTAAGTAATGTAGAATGTTGTTATGTCTTGATAACTATATTGGCATGCGATATAAATATGTGTAAGGATAAATGTGTGAGTATGATAAAATATGATATATCTACTTCATGTTGAATGATGAAATTATTTTATCCTTATCCTTGAGTTATATGCTAGCACTCCAACTGCCAACCGTCATCGGACGCTACAACCCCACGCGATGTAGGAGCCGAAGTATATTCTTCTTCTTCTACCTAGTGATCAGGTGGTCGAGCGAATTCATGCATCGAACTTGAAGTGGTGATCTTCCATTCTATAGAAGACCTACCATTCATAGTCATTTTACTTTGTGTCATACACTTGTATAAGTTTTGTAATTGGATATTATTGGGGGCATGTCACGACATATCTTTGACTTTGTTATTTAGAGGGTTTGTGGATGAGTGTGGACTTGGACATATTGGGTAGAATGTTGTTGTAATTAAAATGTCAGATATTTTTTAGCACTGGCTGTAGAGTTATATTTCCACTATTCTTATTGTATGGTCGGAATCTCTCCGACCCGTGTGGATGTTTGTTAAGGATTAGATTGGGTTACAATGCGATCTCTGGTACATGTGTTCTTGAGGTGCACATACAACATGTACCGATGTTTGGGGTATGTCAAACATATCATATCTAACAAGCATACTTATGTTTATGCACAATTTCATTGTTTTAATAATAGAAAGTGCCATGAAACCATGGGACATCAATAATCCATCACCAGGTCCTTTTGTCCAATATATTAGTATCACTAGTAATCCCTCAAATCCGATCTCATCATCAATGTGCTAACCCAAATAGCAAATATACCTATGTGATCTTCTGAAACAAACTAACTTACGCACAGACTTTTGCTGACACTTGTTGATAATCCCAAAGTAAACAAATTACAACCCCCCTTTATTCAAAACGAACCATCCCAATATTGTAATAACATCTTTAATTCAAATTGATTTCACATCCCTCTAGTAAACCTTTGAAGTATGTCCAATAATCTATATGTACCACTACCTACCATAGATCAAACAATATTCCACACCATAACCATAGAGAATATCATACTAAATCATATCAAAATCTATAATAAATAAAGAAGTCAAGTTTAATCTGGCGATATACACTAAATAAGTCACAACACAAGATCATAACAATTGATCAACCAATAATGAATCATTAATCGAGGTAGAATTATGAAATGATATGATAGGAAAATCATGAATCATATCAAGGCCCAATGCAGAATAACTAAGCACTTAGGGGAATATAAAACCATAGTCCAACACTACTGAGTAGATCAAAAGTGTTTCGAAACCATACATATTACCACCGTATTGAAATCTCCTATTTCTTTTCCACCTTGAGGAATATAATACTGAACCATTTCATATACCAAGCTACTAATGATGTATCTCTATATCTAAACATGGGCAGTCCTTTTTATAGTTCCAAGATCCTAACATAAAAAGAAACCTAAATGAGTAGGAGTCCACTGCACTAATCTAATTAATATTATAATCTTCCACAACTAACCATCTCTAAGAAGAACTGGAAGAAGTTTAGCCTCTACCCTACATATCGATACCACTGACAAGTCTATGGGGCCTTTTGGTTCCATTCCTTCACACCTCCACAGAAACTCCTTTAGAAACTCCTGTGTAAGCCAAGACCATGAAAACGTAAGTAATCCATCTAGTTTACCCCAAAATATAGCCCTCAACATTGTTTAGCATGTTCATATAATAGAGTAATCATGAAATCCATCCTATTGGAGTCTACCGGTCCAAACCCATGTAACCTCTCATGGCAACCTACAAAGAACTCATAATGATCAACTATTAGATCTTCATTAAATAGAGAAGGATCTTCCCTCGTGAACTTTGTAAACCGACTCGGCGTTAAACAAATATAACTGGTAAAGCCATTGTGTGTAGGGAAATACCTGATGATATACTATCAACACTTAATGTATTTTAAGAAATAGCCAACTAGGTGTCTAGATTTTGAAGCCCTAATGTAGAGTACTGGATGATAGTTTAAGCCATCCGCTCAAGGAAACCCAACACTTTTACAAAGGAATGCTTAAGAATAGATATGGACACGCTGTATTAGGATCAACCCCTCTATCTCATTAGACCTATCAATATGAGAAACTCCTGAACCTACTTTGGAAACCTCTATCTCGAGCTCTAGCGCTGACTCATACTGAAGGTACAGGATCTAAATCTTTAGCCATAGAAAATGTATCCATACCACCAAGTGAACGTATAAGAGGTCTTTGTGTAACATTAAGCTAAAACAACACAAATCAAAATAAAGGAGTGGACTTTTCTTAAAATACTATAGATAGTCAAAGATAGATAATGGATGGTTGTACATTGATATGTAAGATTCTACCAGATCTGAACATTAACAAATGAGACCAATTAACCTAGGGCTTTAATACTAATTTCTTATAACCCAAAATAGAGTCTGTGATGGCACCCATGAAACCCTCTGGTATAGGTAAGCTTATCCAAATCCAAACTTAAGAATCATAGTAAATTAGAACCAAAAAAAGTAAGAATTGAAATAATACTCAAAAGATATAGAAAGAAGTTCAATCTCAACACAATATCCTAGGTTTAGTTATGTCACTTGTCCGACCCTCCAATACTAAATAGAATTAAATAGTCAAAAGTATCGTAAATGAAAATAAGAATATGATAAGAAGAAAGTTGATTCAAGTATGATTTGTTATCAAACAATTGCTGCCTCAATCTCCAAAAAGTCAATAGTGAGCTAACACAACCAATTCTGAACTATTCACATAATACATGCACGTGGTGCTTAAAAGGGAATGAAATTGTAAGTGCGAGTACTAAAATATATAATCTACAAGAATCTTTTATAACCACCCTAATAAAAATTGATGGCAAGGACCACCATACCAACCATCCATTTTACCCCAAACAAACCTCCAATTATAATGTTCCATCTTTTCCTAGTAGTCAACAACTATCAACAAGATAAGAATACTAATATATTAAGGATGACTCAAACCGGTTCAACATCAATAGGAGTAGTATAAGTCACATCAAGGAAAAATTTCACAACAAGATAGTAATTCAAGGAGATGGAGAAGGTGTGCATCACAAAACAAATAGGTATGACACAACAAGTATGATGGATTACGTCGTAATGGATGAAAAACATATAGACCATAATATCACCCAGGAGAAATTTTAATGCAATGCAACATGGTTATATAAGATGAAATGAAATGGCCAATGAATAACTTGTATACATCTTCTGAGTCGAAGCTCTAGAAGAGGACCCATGAGGGGTTTGCAATATATATAAGTATTATGCTAAAGATACTGTAAAGTTTCACTAGGCAACTATTACACAGATACTAAGTATAAATTAATTAAAGATTAAATAAATGAGTCTTATTATGATTTATAACAAACATACTAGCAAGTTGATAGAGAACAAACAATAAACGTGTATTTTATTACTTTATCCCTTCAAATAGAATCTGGTGCCCACATAGATGGTCACCATCTCATCTAGGTGGCATCACCAAATCCATAATTCTTCACACAACACAAACAATAAGAACTAATACATAAACACTCCTAAAAAGATTCAAGGTATATCTAAACATTTCTTAATAAAGATCCACAAAGTGAAAATACAACCCATAGGACCAACCAAAAGATCAACTCCCTCAAATCACCACCAAACACGTCTAATCTAATAAAATATGACATGTATATGTTAATTAAAGATAAATGATACCCCACAAAAATAAAATAATAATACTTCTAGGTTAATATAAATGTTTTGAAATCTATAGAACAACCAAATTTATCAAAGAAAGTCATTATCAAAAAGTTACACCCAAAATCAAATTAAGCCATTAGAACTAATCTTATGGAAACACATAAATCATAAAAGTATCTTGATACCTGAACTAATTATGCTACTAAACCAAATCGATAATCCAGATCTAATAGAGCAAATAAATTCTCATTCGACTCTCAAATTATCTCATATTGACTAATATCGACTATTATATTAAATGTTTCTCAAAGTCACAAAGTCATATAGATCACTTTGAAAGCTTCAAGGATCACACCAATGATCACTACAACTAATAAATTATACAAGGAAACAATGGGTTAGTGCTAAATGGTCAAAACAAAGAAAATTCTAAGAATAACAATGAGCATTATTACATTATCCACAACTAAGACTCTTGATAGTCCTCGAACACAAAGGTTAGGAAAACACCAACAAAATGACAAGGAACAAAAATTCTCATCGTACATCTCATGTAAGCTCTCTCAAATAGAGTAACATCTAAAGTATCATTGGTTTATGATATAAACAAGAGTCCCATACCATTTAATTATCAAGAGCACAACTCTCACATCTATAGTCAAATTTCTCAATGCAGGCAATTTAATTGGTTCTCGAACTATCTGTAGATCAAATAACTAAGCTGTTCGGAAATAAAGTTCTTAGCATACCTAGTTTACCATGAAACCAATGTCATTACTATTCAAACAAAATAAAGAACAAATGGAACAATATTATAATTCTGCACAATACAAAATCATACCTCCCTTAAGCTCAAAATAACTTTCCTCTATTTTCAAGCCCACTATACAATTTTTTTGACTAAATTTCACTACATAATGGTTATACCATAAATTCCAAGTTTGATAGTACTGTATCCCAAAGATGAGGTAACTCTGTCTAATATTAATATCAATTCCACTCAAATCTTTAATGGTCACACATAACACACTTTGATCACTATTGAAATAGTTATAACCTGATGCTTAGTCTTTTGAGAAAAGTGTAAGTCACAATAAAATAGTCCATAGCAAAAAATGTTATGCTTTATACCTTCCTAGATTCTAATGCAACCCATTCATGATGCCTTGTACAATTTTTGACAAAGAAATCAAATAGAATTCAACCCAAAGTTCAAAAAATCTTAGTAGCTATTGAGGTTCTTTTTGATAACGTGCACATAAACAACTTGTCCAAATAAAAACAATGCAACCCAGAATAAGAATACAAGATTACCACATATCACTGAATGATGCCCAAATCAACAATAATGTCATAGAAAGTCTCGAAAAATTGCTATATGAGTCTTTATTGAGCCACACTATCGAGACTATATATTTCCAATTCATATCCATAACATAATTTAGAATGCTTTAAAATTTCCTATGTACTATATTCGATATTTTCCTTAACTAGTTCTTATCTGTATTCTTTATCACGAGAATCATGAAATAATACCACATATGCTAGATTTAAACTCTTGTGAAAAGTATTTTTTTAACTCACTTTAACTTCCAAAGTAGTAAATTATACAACCGATGTACTTTTACATGTGTTAATCGTTCAAAACCCTCTAACACCGATATGCAAAATCTTTCTTATCATTTAAATCTATGCTAGAGCATAATTCAGTACTACAATGTATGCTTTCTAGGAAAACTTAGTATTCTACCCTAAAGAAATTTTTTCTCTCTTCCACTATGTAAAACCTTATTGGAAATAGGAATTAGTGACTTCATAATGGGAACCAGGCCCAAGTAACAAAACTGCCCTTAACACGAGTTTCGATCATTGAAGATGAACCAATAGCCTTTCAACCAATATGTACCCTTGTAACTTCAATACCTTCATGTTTAAACAGGAGAGTTTTAATACCATAAGGCTTTCCATGCAGGCAGGCTAATCACTCTAGTATCAAAAAATTGTAATGTTATAATTTCTGAAAAATCCTTTTCTACTTATCTAGAATTATCAAATTTTAATCCTCCTAAATCAATCATAACATAATTTTAGTTCATTACTAGGTCCAATTATCCACTAGATTTGTATCACCAGTTATGCCATAAAACTTATTTCATTGTCAATGTATTAACCCAAACCAGAGATATATCTATTTGATATTGTAAATGAAATTAACTTCTAAACACACACTTATGATAATACTTGCTAATAATCCCACACAATTATACATGTTATTATCTCTATTTTTTCACAACCCATTATCCCAATACTAGTAACACATTCTGAATCTAACTAATATTATAAACCATAAATCAACCTCTAAAGTATGTTTAATAATCTTAATATGATACTGCCTATGTCTATCAACTACTATTCCACAACATAACCACCAAAAAGATCATACCTAAATCATATCAAATTCCATAATACCCAAAACAAATTAAGCCTAGTCTTGTGATATGCTCTAAATGAGTCATAACACAAGATCAACACAGTTGATTCAACAATATGGAGTTATCTATTGGGGAAACAATATAGATAGATATTTCCAAAATCTCGTGAAACACATAAATTCCTAATGCAGAATAAGTAAGCACATATGAAAATATTGAACCATATTCAAACATAAGAAAAATAAATCAATAGTATTCTAAAACCATACCGTTTACCACTATGCCACAAGCTCTTATGTTTTGTCAATGCTGAGGAAGATAATACTAAACCATAACATATTCTAGAATTATGAATAATTCATATTTCTAACAAAATGGAAAATCCCTCTTAAAGTGTCGAGATCGTAACATAAGAAGCAACCTTAGCGGGTAGGAGTCCATTGAGCTAGTTCTGAAGAACCTGAATAACTACCATTACCTAACTGTTTCTTAGAGTAACTGCGAGAATTCTTGATTATACCATACATATCACTACCACTGTCAAGTCTATAGGTCCTTTAGGCTAAATGCGCTCACAAATCAACATAAACACCTCTAGAAACTCCTAAGTAAATTGATTATATTAAAGTATAGGTTATTTGTATAGTCGACCATTTGTAGCAGTCCTACACCACTACCTAGCATGTCACTATACCTGAGTTACTGTGGAATCCTCTTTATTTGATTATACCAGCCCCAACCTTTACAACCTCTTTTGGCAAATCCAAGAACTTATAAGCATCAACCATAACATCTCCATAAAATTGAGGAGGATTTACCCTCATGAACTTCACAAATCTACTCTGTCCCTTTACTAATATAGCGGGTAAAGTCAATTGATGTGGGTAGATACCTGACAATATCTCACTAATACTGAGAGGATCTGTAGTAGTAGCCAACTAAGTATTTAGAATTTGATGCCCCAAAATAGATCTTTAAATGAAAGTACTCATCCACTAAAGTAAAGCCAACATTTCTATCAAGGAATCCTCATGCCATGGACATATGTTGACATCGAATAAAGAAGTAGATTTCTCCAATAGTCCTATAATGGTTCGACACATAAAGCTATTATGGTTCTCTCAAGTATAGATAATGAATGTTTCAACACCAATTTGCAAGACTTAACAAGACTAAGATTCAACTAATGAGACAAATAAATTTAGGGCTATGATACCAATTTGTTGTAATCCAAAATAGAGTCCATAATGGCATTTGTCACACCTTCTAGTATATGTAATACCAACCTAAACATAAGAATTAAAGAAAATCAAAAGCAAAAAGAATTTGAATGGAAATAATATTCAAAATATTTCGATAAATGTACAATTTGAAAAATCCCACAACTAGTTGTTACTAGAACAAGCCTATAATACTAAATAAAAGACTATAGTTTGAAATATCTTATAATAAACACAAGATAAATAAAAAAGGGATCTGTGTAATCTCTGCAATCCGATAGTCATAATCTCAATATATATGGAAAGCCAACACTAGGTTAACACAATTAATGCTATGTTACTCAATACCTACACATGGTGAGGGAAATGTAAATAAGAGACAAGGGTTAGTGCAAAACATGTGCACTAAGTAAGCATCATTGATAACCAATTTTAATCTAAAGTGATGGCGAGGGCCACAACACTAACCACCTATTTTACCCTAAATAAACCTATATGAAGAATGTTCCAGACTATTGTAGCTTATAGTAGTTATGACCAAGCTAAGCAAACCTTTAAGTAAGGATGACATATACAGGTTTAGTATCTAAATGAGTTTAACAACTCACATCAGGGGAGCATTTCACCAACACAATAATATGTATCCACTCATCATATAAAGAAAATAATCGAAGAAAAGAAAAGAAAAGTGCATATTATGCAACCGAAAGATTTGACATAATAATTTTAACTAATCATTCCCTAATTGATACATAACTTATAATAATATCTCCACAATAATATCTCGCAAGAGAAAGTTTGATGCCGTGAAAATTTTCGTATATAAGATGAAATGCAATGGCTAAAGTACAACCAATATACACCTAGAAACCCTAAGCACCAGGATAGTTCCCATGAAGGGTTCACAACTCATAACTAATAATGATCTCATCAATCAACCTTACTTGTACTTCCCTCGATTATGACATTTTATAAAATGGTTTATTTTATATTAACAAATCCATGTTCTAGATCCATGACATTGCATTATGGCAATATATGCATCATGACTAAATCAACAATACATAATAATTAGCTTTATAAATAGAATAAATCCAACCAAATCACTCAAACATTAATGAATCATGATATAAGCCTCTACACAGGTGTTATATTAATAATTAAAAACTATTAATTCTCAAGAAAGACAAATACTAGACTCCACTTATATATCACAATGATAATAATATTTTAAATGAATAGTAAGATTCACCAAGCCTCTAGATTTGTTTTAGTATAATTAATAATCAAACAAGTCAATGAAAAGATTCATACAAGCCAAAAAGTGGGTATCCCACTAATGATAATCATTCTAGACAATAATAAGATTCGTGTATACTATAGCATGCTAATATGATGATTTACCTCCTTTATTAGTGATGATATAATCATCACCTGATTTATGAGTCATAATGGAACCTAACTTATCCCACCAGTAGGTAAGCTAAACTATAGCTCAGAGCTAAAAGCAATGTATAGTTAGATGGATAACTGGAATAAATGATAATAAAACATATGATAAATAAAAAAATAATAACACCTCAGGACCTAGTAGTATCGGTATAAGAAACACTAATAAAATATAATTGAGTACTATCATAGTCTAATATACACAAGGCTAGAAAATGGAAAGATTAAGAAAAATATTAAAGATAGAGAAAGGTCAATTCAGCTTTGAGACCTCACCCTATCTCCAAACTTAGACTAGCACAGTTCTCGACCTAAATGGCAGTCACTAGTATTCAAATCTACACTAAAAAGGTACAAAGTTGTTGCAGGAGTACCAAAGCCACGGGATCTTAGTAGCCATCATCAATACACTTAGCTAAATAATAATATAAATGCAATAATAATGCATTTGAGATGAATAACCTAAGTCACTGTAAGAGAGGAAACCTAGAATACACCAAATACTCTAAATAAATAGCAAAAAAACAATAATTGAAAGAAAATATAGTAATTACTAGATAACTGGACCCCATAAAGTAGTAAATGAAATAAAGTAAATAGTAAAATGTGCACCCCTATAAGCCTGGAGAGTGCAATCGAAGTAAAGTAATAATGGGAATTATACTAATTCGCCATATCTCAAAATCATTACCATAGATCCTTACCATGAACAACAGATTGAAATTGGTTCCATAATTATCATAAATAAACTCTCAATGCAAAACATAAACCAACACTCATGCCATCATTTGATGAACTCAAATAGGAACTCATGTAATCATTTGCCGGACATGAGCCAAAATATAATCATTTGCCAGACTTGAACCTAAAATCATATTATTAATAATGTCAGAATAGAATCGATCTTAAGATCATAAATCAACTTCAGAAAATATAAATCATCAATAAAGCTTTAGTTTAGATAGCGTAATATGCCTATGATGTATACAAGGAGCAAATAGTTTTCTTTGCCTAAGGTGGATTGGAGGGGCCCACATCTAATCCTCGAAATTCATTCTATGGAAATTTCTATCTCAAACTAGGATTAGGTATCTAAATATAATTCTAGATATTAATTAAGCCCGATTATAGTACTAAGATAGAAATTTAACCTAAAGAATTAGCATCTAAGTTAATTATGCCTAATTTATGTTTACTTAATTGGTTAAAGATCCAACCTATTCTAACTAAACATCCAAGATATAATTTCAAACCCACATCTAGTACATTATCATAAGTATACTATAATTTATCCCAATTTATAAGAAAGTTAAACCCATCCTACCTAGACGCTGATTAAAGCCAAGTGAAATATGCTAAATCTTTAATTTCCCCTTTTGAGATGCTTCTACATGATGCCACATTATCAAAATGATAATCTACAAATCAATATGAGAAAAACATTAGCCATATTGCATGTTCTTACTTCGGATTCAAAATTATGTAAAAATCTCAAGTTGGGCCTGCTTGCAGTGTCGTACTTTCAAAATTGCCAAACATATCCCTCTATGCTCAAGGAATATAAACCTCAAGAATGGGAAAATTCCAAACTACAATTATGCTAAAATTAAGCCAAAAATATTCTAGGAATTTTAGGGATAAATTGAGATATTAACCATGAATTAAACATAAACTTACCAAGATTTTGATGTAGAAAGGAGAAATCCATGCTCACAATCACCCCAACATATCCTAATAAATGCTCCACCAATTTTCCATACTTTCTAGGGCTCGAAGATCTTGAACTTGTGAACAAATAGTTAGAAAATTAAGTAGTTGGGGATTTAGCCTTCCCCTATCTCCGCCTACTTGTTATCTTCCTCAACCTGCTATATGTACAAAACCAACCTGGAGATGTCCATGTCCTTGTTCAACAAGTCATCCTTACTATCAAAAATCAAGTCTCGGTACAATCCGAAACCGAATTTCCTCATTCTATCCCTCATGCTAGAAACCAACTACGGAGCATACCGAGACAACTGGCGGAACATCAACACATACTCCTTAAATGATATCTTGCCTTTCTTCAAGTTAACAAACTTTTACACTTTAATTTCCCTCAAATCCTAAGGAAAGAAGTAGTCCAGAAAAGCACTAGAAAAATTATAAGACCCAGTAAAATTCTAAAGCTTAATTTAATCCTTTAAGCTTGTCAAGGTGTCCCAGACTTAGAAAATTCTATCTAGGTTCCCATACTTATCCTATTATTGGCCTTCAAAAGTTGGAAATCTAATTTTTCCACCTTAACATCCTTTAATGGTCCGCATTTTTATTAGTTCATGATCAGGAAGGTAAATATCTATTTCCAGATAGGTTTTGGAATTTTTGGAACGTATTTAGATCATGTTCGGAGTCCTAAAATAGTGTACCAACACGATCATAGCGCACCGCGTCACCAATCACGTTGGTCAATATTTTTACAGGCTTCCAGAGCCAAATCTTCTAAGGCTCGACACAATCGTGGTGCGACATGTCGAGTATCATATCAAAGCCATCAACGCGTCGTGTAGATTGTAGTGTCGAAACCCAGTATTTAGTCATTAAATATTCGTATTTTTAAGGGAAAAAGGGTCAATTTAGAATCCTTATATAAACCCAATAATATGTGATTAAGCCATATTGCACCCAAAATATAGAGTTTCTCTCAAGTTTCTCTCAAGAACAAGCCAGGGTTTTGAATTAAGGATTCAAATTCAATACTCAAATTCATGAATCTCTCCATCAATCTTTGTAAAATAGGGTACTAAGGTACGTCTAGTATTGATTTATGGATACCTTTCATCCATGAAGTCCAAGAATCCTCATTCAATTTATAATACATGATATTTATGAATGCAAGATGAAATCCATAAATTAAGTTGTTTATGATGTGTAATTTTCTGATTTTACCTATGCCCTAAGCTGTGCATATAGGGTGTTTGACAAAATGTCTAGGATGATAGAAATTGGGTATTATAGATGAATTATGATTCAAATAATGAATGCATGCTTTACCCTTATGACCAAGACTGTCTTCCATGATATTGCGTGAATTATGAGTATTTGATGGAATGTTCATGAGATTAGGTTGATGAAAGTGTGACATGTCTATATGCAATTCCATCAATTTACAGCATGATGACAACCATGCGTTTTCATGAAATCCCCAACTTATTGTATTAGGAATTGTTGTTATTGGTTATGTGTTCAAGAAGTGTCAAGTCTTGTCAGTTTCATGCTCTCGAGTCCTAGGGGTACTTATACCCAATAATATACCTATGTGCCTGAAGCCAGTGTCATTTTTCATGATACTCCCATTAAGCCATGATCATTAGAATTCAGTTTTTTACATGACTCAGGAAAACTCAGTAATCTCAGTCTGTTATTCAATCTCAGTAGTATTCCACCAGTCAATAAAATTTAGTAAAATCTATTCAAATTAGATAAAAGATATTATCAGTAATAGTTCAGTTCAGTTTAAATCAATTTAGCATCTTTTTAGTTAGGAGTAGTATTCTGCACTGACTAAACCCAAGGATAGGGACTTACCTGTTAGCTAGTAGAGGATGTGATCCTTAGAAGCTCTCCTTGTATTGCAGACCTACATAGCCAATGTAGGTTGAGATGTACCCTATAATTTTAGGGATTAGACACCTCATTTGAGTTTTTCCTTCTAGAAGGGGTTAACGAAAGAGCTCCTTGTTATATAAGATTTACTCACAGCTTGTCTTTACCAATGGAACGATACTGACACCCTTCTAGATGGGGTTATAGGTTGGACCCCACAAGTTCAGTTTTGGGGTATGTTTGTTATATGACTACCTCCCTCAGTCTTAGTTTCAGGTCTAGTCTCAGTAATAGAACTTAGTTCAGTTCTACAGTTTTAGAACTGTCAGATACAATCGCTCACCTTAGTACGAAACTCAGCTAGTTTTATAAAAATCAGGACTGTTTGACACAGTAACCCTATTAATATTATATTAATTCTACAAAATTCATATTACCATAATTCAAATTTTAAGAATGTCAGATATAGTCAATCAGATAAGTTCTTTATTATCATAACTATCATAAATAGTCATACCTTTATTAGTAATATGACATCAGTTTCTCAGTACCTAATATACTTAGTCTTTTAGTATCCCAATATTAGTACCTAGATATCAGTAAATCCACGCTATCAGAACTCATGAGTCAGTGTTATTATGATCTCAAATACAGTTACGTATTCCTACATGTATTCTCATAGTTATGTTATTCAGTTAGTTAGTATTGTTCATGCGTATGAACCATTGTATTCAGCCTACCTCACTTGCATACAAGTATATTCAATCGTACTGATGTATTTATGCTATGTGTTTTATACCATAGGTTTAGAAGCACGCACTCTAGAGTATCAATAGCATTCCAGTTTCAGTAGTCAGAGTCATCAGTGAGTCCTCATCATTCGAGGATGTTATTATTTTATTATTTTATTCTTTTAGTACTTAGTTTATTTTAGCAGATAGGGTTAGTTAAGGGATTGTCCAATTAAATATTTATGTAAATAGTTTAGTTTTAGAGGCTTTTAGACTATAACATGTTCAGACAGTTATTTTCGTTATTTATGGTATTGTTGTACCATATTTTTACTTATGTATTAGTATAGAACCTTTTGGACTTTCAGTTCATGTTTTCGCATTTATGATATTACCATTATTATTCAGGGTTTAGTTATAGATATCAGTCATGGGTTAGCTTGTGGTTTTTCGAGATTATGAGTACCGCGTAGCATTTTTGGTACAAGATTTGGGGCATTACAAATCTTGTATCAGAGCCTAAGGTTCAATAGCATCCTAGAAAGTCTAAAAAGCCACATCTAGTAGAGTCTTGTGCGTTGGTGTGTTGTGTACCACACTTATGTGCAGGAGTCTATGAGATGTTTTAGGAAAAATTTCCTTTATTTCAGTATTCATGTCATACATGTGAGCATAAGATCCAGTCAAACTCCCAGTTTAATGCCTTTTTCTCTTCCATTTATAAAACATGCTACCCAAAAGGGCAAATAAAAGTGGAACAGGGAATCATTTAGTGCATCAGCCCATCTAGGCACATCCTCTGGATGAGCATGTCTCTCATGCAAAATTTAAAACTGTATTCACTATTATAGCCAATTTATTCACAGCTCAGAATGATCAGCTAGTTGCTGTTCTGGCCATCCTAATGGCCAATTTTGCTGCATCTAGGATTTGAGACATCACCTAAATGAATCCTCTTTTATTCTCTGATTCTAAGACTAAAAAGGATCCACATGAGTTCCTCAATCGCATTTAAAAAGTCACCGACATCACGGGAGTAACTTCTAGTGAGAGTCCAGAGTTAGCCACCTATCATCTACAAGATGTAGCCCATATATGGTTTAAGCAGTGGAAGGTAGACAGGGGTGTAGATGCAGATCCCATAAAATGGGAAGAATTTTCTATGGCCTTTTTAGGTAGATTATTTCCCCTAGAGTAGAAATAAGCCAGTGTGTTAGAATTCATAGATCTCAAACAAGGTAGCATGAGCGTAAAATAAACCTCCCTTATGTTCATTCAGTTAGCCGGGTACACTTCTCATGTAGTAGTAGAAACTATATCTAGAATGAATACATTTGTGTCTGGGATATCAAGTAGAGTGGTTAAGGAGTGTAAGACTGCGATGTTGATTAAGGAGATAGGTATACCTAGGATTATGGTCCATGATCAATAGATTGAGGAGCAGAAACTTAAGAAGAAGGAGAGGGAAAATAAGAAGGCCAAAACTGGTAGTTATAATTATTCTCTGCCAAGGTCATAAGGTTGAAACCGTTCTCAGCACAGATAGATGTTTTTATCCCCAATTCCACCTTCATCTAGTGTACCAGTACTGAAGTTAAAAAATGATCATAGATATGGGTCACTAGGATCCAAGGCCCAGGGTAGTGAGAGTAGGATTTTTACTCATCCATTTTGTGAAGAGTGTGGTAAGCATTATATGGGTATATGTAGAGGCGGTAGTGATGTGTGTTTCAGATATTGTGAGATAGGTCACAAGGTCCGAGATTATCCTAGGTCTGTCCCTTGAAGTAAGAACGTTCATCCATTAACTCAACCTGGACCCTCAAATCAGCAGGTTGCCAATTCCAGCACATTCAGTGGGCAATGCCCAAAGAGAATCTATGCACTTCAGTCCCGATAGGATCAGAAAAGTCCTCCTAATGCAACCACTGGTATGTTATAGATCCCTTATTTACATTTTCACATTTCTTCAGATTCAGGAGCTTCCTTTTTACTTTGTAATTCTTTGCGTAGAATTCAACTTTAAGGTCAGACCAAATGTTAACAGGACATTTTTCCAGGCTCCACCCTAGTGAGCTAGTCTAACACAGCTTGAAAGGTATACAGGAATTGTCTGGTTATGAAATCTCTCAAAATCAATCCTTCAGATTCCAGTAGTAATACCAGTATGTGTAGGAAATCCATAAGGGAAGATGATTCACGACCCATTCCTATCTCAGTGCAAAGTTTTGTACTTCAACCATTACAATACTTATGCATGCTTTCTATTGCAGTCCCACGAATATAACTTATATCCATGCACTTTTCATAGAATAGTATGTGTTTCAAGTTCCTCGTATGAGGAGTCCAAGTTCATCCAATATTGTAGATCATGTTCCGTGAATTCTGAAATTCCAAATCCATTTCGTGCAGCTCATGACTCATGCACTGATGTCATGCTTTACAGTATGCTTAGCCTACATAATTCATGAATTCACTCCTAGTGTTCAGTCAAACTCAAATTATGCCATGTATACCCTCAGTTTGGATCCCTCGATGAATCTATAGAGTTAATGTTCCATCCAGCAGGCCTCAATTGTAGCGTCAATGTAGTGATCACTATTCAGTAAAGAACTCAGATAGTCCTTCAGAACCATGGATTTGGGCTATCAGTTACTTAGACATCAGAATTCAGTACTCCTATACCAGTCTAACCTCCAATTATAGAAAACCAACATTAAGTCTTAGTTACAGTCTTAGTTACGATTATAATCTCAATTACCTTCTTAGCTATAATCAGTTCCATTCCTAGTCCAGTATTTAGATCTGAAATTCAGTCCAGTTTCAAGATTACCCAACCAAAGCATATGGCCATCAGTTACTTAGTTATTAGTATTATAGTAGCTCAGTTTATAGAATGTTTCTAAATAATGATTAGACGCCTGGTCTTGTGTTCCTAAGGTAATACAGTTTTCCCTCACTCATGCTCAGTTACCTCATGTTACCCAGTCAATCATTATATCCTATGTACAAATACCCTATAGTCTCAGTCCAGCTATATAGACTAAGTAAAGTTCAGTCTGAAATGCCCAGTATTCAAATATAAGTTATTCAGTTAATCAGATAAGGTTAGTAAATATTTATAAGTTCTTAGCACCGACGTAAATCTTTTTAGTAGTCTCATTTGAAGTACGTAAGGTCTAATCACTTTGTCTTAGCTTCAGATCCTAGATATCTAGCCGCGATTCAGTTCGTAGGTTCCTTGTGCATTGCCATAGTTTTCCTCAGTATCTCAACAAGATCAGTATTCTTCAAGGGACCTAGTGTCCCAAGCGGTATATACATGATAATTTATGGAACTCTTATGAAATAAAACATGCCATTATCTCTTCTCGTAATGAATCTAGTTTGGAGTAAGGAGGTACTTATAAGTTGACTCTTAAAATCCAACCTCAGCCGGAAGCCACGTATTCAAGGTACTCGGTTCAGATCATGATATCTAGCTCATATATCACGTTCCATACTTTGTTACGTTCACGTGTTTCTGCTCGTACATATCTAGTAATTAATTTCAAGTTCATTAACATTTTCAATTTAAGGAAACAGTCTCCCATGAACTCATCCAGTTTCATGCTCAGATTTCCATGATAAACTTGGTATCAATTACCATTAAATATTCAGTCATGCAT
Source organism: Capsicum baccatum var. pendulum (assembly GCA_030864225.1). Lineage (NCBI taxonomy): Eukaryota > Viridiplantae > Streptophyta > Magnoliopsida > Solanales > Solanaceae > Capsicum > Capsicum baccatum. The sequence continues at coordinate 169,497,655 of CM061554.1, forward strand.
TCATGAACCAATTAACCATGCATCAAATATGCATGTTCAATATGATACATTTTGATTAGCGAGCATGTCAGCCATGGAATCATATTCCAGTTGTTCATTTTCAATATGTACCTCCGTGTATGTTTTGTTCCCACTCAGTCAGTCTCATTCGAGGATGGATTTTATCAAGGGGAGATATTTTAAGAACCCATAAAATCCTAAAGAATAATTTAGTCCTTTAAGCTTGTCAAAGGGTCCCAGACTTAGAAACTGATAGCTAGGTTCCCAGACTAAGCCTATTATTAGCCTTTGAAAGTTGGGAATCTCATTTCGCCACCTTAACTTTCTTTAATGGTCCGTATTTGTATTATTTTATGATCAAGAAGGTCAATAGGTATTCCCAGACAAGTTTTGAATTTTTTGGAACACGTTTAGATCATGTTCAAAGTCCTAAATAAGTGGATCAATACGATCATGGCGCGCCGCGTCGTCAATCACATTAGTCAACATTTGTATAGGTTGCTAGAGCCAAAGCTTCTTAGGATCGATACAATCATGATGCGACACGTCGAGTATCACATCACATCCATCAACGCACCGCATCACTTGTAGCATCGACACTCAATTTTTAGTCATTAAATGTCCGCATTTTTAAGGGAAAAATGGTCAATTTCGCATCCTTATATAAACTCAATAACACGTGATTCAGCCATATTTCACCCAAAATATAGATTTTCTCTCAAGAACAAGCTAGGGTTTTCAATTAATTATTCAAATTCAATACTCAAATTCAAGAATCTCTCCATCAATCTTTGTAAACAGGAACTAAGGTATGTCAAGTTTAGATTTATGGATTCCTTTAAAATTATAATAATTGATATTTATGTTGTGGGTTGTTTGTAACCATGTTTATCTTGTTGTATGATTCCCAAGTTGGAATATTTATGTATTTTCATGAAACTACGTTAACATGCAAGATTAAATACATAAATTGTGTTGTTTATGATGTGTAATTTGATGATTTCACCAATGCCCTAAGTTTTACGTGTAGGGTGTTCGACAAAATGGCTAGGAGGATAGAAATTGGGTATTATCGCTCAATTGTGACTTAAATAATAAGTGCATGCTTTACCCTTATAACCAAGACTGACTTCTATAATATCGTGTGAATTATGAGTATTTGATGGATTATTCATGAGATTTGGTTGATGGAAGTATGACATGTCTATATGCAATTCCATTCATGTACAACATTATGACAACCATGTGTTTTCATAAAATGCCCAATTTATTGTATTTTGAATTATTGATATTGGTTATGTGCTTGTCAGTTTCATGCTATTGAGTCCTGAGGGTACTTGTACCTGACAATTTACCAGTGTGCCTAGATCCAGTGTCATTTTTCACGATACTCCCATTCAAGCTATGATCATTAGAATTCAGTGAGCTACATGACTCAGGAAAACTCAGTAATCTCAGTAATCTCAGTCAGTTGTCCAATCTCAATAGTATTCTACCAGTCAATAGAATATTATTGTACTCTGTTCAAATCAAATAAAAGATACTATCAGTAATAGTTTAAATCAGTTCAATGTCCCATCAATTAGGTTTAGGATTCAGCACTGAGTGAACCCAAGGATGGGGATTCACCTATTAGCCAGTAGAAGGTGTGATCCTTAGAAGCAATCCTTGTGTTCCAAAACAATGTAGCCAACGTAGGTTGAGATGTACCCTATGAGTTTGGGGATTAGACTCCTCATTTGAGTTTTCCCCACTAGAAGGGGTTGATGGAAGAGCTCCCTATTAGAGAGGGTTTATTCATATCTTATCTTTACTTATGGCACGGTACTGACACCCTTCCAGCTGGGGTTATAGGTTGAACCCCACCAGTTTAGTTTTATGGCATATTGGTTAGATGATTACCTCCTATAGTATCAATTTTGGATCCAGTGTCAGTAATAGAACTCAGTTCAGTTCTACAATTACATGACTGTCAAATATAGTCGATCACCTCCGTACAAAACTTAGCTAGTTCCATCAGAATCAAGACTGTCAGAGACAATCACCCAGTTAATAGTATATTAATTATATGAAATTCATGTTACTAATATTTAGATTTCAAGACTGTCAGATACAGTCAATCAAATTAGTTCTTTACAATCAGAACTGTCAGAACCAGTCATTCCTTTATCAGTAATATGACATCAGTTCCTCAGTACTTAATAGACTTAGTCTTTCAGTATCCCAGTATTACTACCCAGATATCAGTAAATCAATGTTATCAGAATTCATGAGTCAGTGTTTTCATGATCTCAGATATAGTTACGTATTCATGCATGTATTCTCATGTTCATGTTATTCAGCCAGTTAGTATTGTTCATGCTATGAACCATTTCATTCATCCTAACTCACTTGTATACCAGTACATTCCATCGTACTGACGCATTTATGCGATGGTGTTTTATACCATAGGTATAGAAGCACGCACTCCAGAGTATTAGTAGCATTCCAGCTTCATCAGTAAGAGTCAGTAGTGAATCCTCATCATTCGAGGATGTTATCATTTGGTTATTTCATTCTTTCAGTACTTAGTTTATTTTAGCAGATGGAGTTAGTTGGGGTATTTTCCCATCAACTCTTTATTCAGATAGTTCAGTTTTAGAGGCTTTCGAACTACAACATGGTCAGACAGTTATTTCAATTGTTTTTGGTAGTGTCATACCATATTTTTAGTTATGTTTCAGTATTGCACATTATGTCCTTTCTATTTATGTTTCCACATTTATGATATTACCATTATTAATCAGGGCTCAGTTACAGATATCAATGATGGGTTAGCTTGTGGTCCTTTAGGATTATAAGCATCATGTATCGTTCGGGGTACCATATTTGGGTCGTTACAAAAAAAATCCCACAGTACTGACTCAACATCATGATCCCTAGAATATTCACATTCCTCATACCATTGGTATGCTACATCATTTAGTTGGTAGGTAGAAAATTCCACAACCTCCACGTTAGTAGCATGCATAATGCAAAAGATCTTCTTAATCTCATCAATAAAACCTTGAGGATCCTCCTCAACGCAACACCTGTGAAAATAGGAGGGATCAACCTCATTAATTGGCCAACCCTTGTGGCCTCAGAATATCAAGTAACAGAAGCACCACGCTTATCCTAAGAAGCTACAAACTATGCCAACATATGAATAGACTGATAGAACTCTCAATTTATCACATCATCCTGAGTAGCTCGAGAAGGACTATTAGGGATTTGTTTAACTCTAGGAGGCCAATCAGGAACAACACCCCTAAATTGGGTCTAAACCCCATAAGTAGGATGAGTTCTATCAAAATTTTCATCGAGTGGGATAGATGAGTTCCATGAAATACAGACCATTTGCGAGGCATGATTTAAAGAGTGTTCAAATGAGTATTAGAGAAGTTTTCAAGACATCTGACTGCACAACTTGAAATAAAATAACAAGAAAGAAAAATATTCCCAAATGCCTTAAAGCCTCTCCCTTATGAGTATGGTGCGCTACATACCCTTAAAAGAGACTATACTTGACACCGCTTTGTGGACTCCCAATTGACCATGAACCTAGTCCTCTGTTAATAATCTGACATGTCCTAAACTAGGGCACAGGCATGTCAGGTATCTCAGGTCCAACCAGGACCAGAGACCACCCCTAATACCCAATAATTACAAGTCCTTTACCCTCATGTCGGGTGAAATCCAACATATAATATGATATGATAATGTAAATTAAGGACATGATTGTAAGCTTAAGACCAAAGTCAAAAACTATAACTAATTAACCATATATTTCCAATCTTAATGTCAATGCTAATTTAAATACTAACATTAATACCATTATCGCCGATGCCTATAGTGATCATACAATGCCTCTATCCAAAATCAAAGAATATCCGACTGGAACATGCCCCTGACCATAGACAAAATGAAAACCAAATAAATAACAATAATGAAAATGAGTCCATAGCGTGAAATGAAGTCTTTAGGAGAATGAAAGCTCACTACTTCAATTTGACTCAAAGTTGTCCCCATATCTAACTCACTGAATAGGAGGAATGTAGTAAGATTAGTTCCTGCAATGTGTTGGGATACAATACCCGAAGATAGTTAGCTTAGTAAACACTAGCATGTACTTAGAGAAAAAGATAAAATAATGCCATCATTCCAAACCAAATTAAATAATTCAATAATATGTATATATATATATATATATATCATGTTGGAATAGGAAACAAGGTTTGGCATGCCTTTAAAACCTTAACTTGGGTTGAGTACCATAACCATCATAAAATCCACCCATGGGCTATATGGGTTCAGCTCCCCCAACCTTAACTTGGGTTGAGTACCAAGACCGTGTTAGTTACACGAACTAGGGAAAAACCTAGGATAACTATTATATCCCATAAAATAAAAGAGTAACATCATGAAAACATGTCACCTAGACCAAATGTCACATCGGCAAACATTAGTTTTTAGTGTCCGTCCATCAAACTCACACCTTCATGGCTAGGTATCACAACCTGCCATAATTGCCTAATTAAACCTTTTACACATAACCAAACCACCAATTCTAGGAATCAATTTTTAAGTCATTATAAAGAGGTATCGTCATACCAACTATAGCTTGCAAAAAATGTCATTATCCCAGCCTTATGGGATTACAATATACACCACAGACTCTATCATTAAAATAACTTGGGAGAATCCCCAGTACCCTATAAAGTTTTCAATCCAATTAAATTTTTGACGATCAAAGCATTTATAAGACCTTCATTTGTTATTACCAAGGTTGTCAAAAAACATTAGTTCAAAACAGAATTTTAAAATAGTGATAATATCATTCTCATTGACAATTTGACAAATAGGGTGAGGGTATCCCATTATCAAAACCAAAAGCATCCAATATGGGGATCAACCCTAACCCCTTAATTAAATCACCAATCCCATGCACTCACATGTGGAAAACCATAAATAAAATAAGGTAAACAATAATTAAACCATGTGAAACAATATCCATCCATGAACAACCAAAACCCCCAACCTATATTTCAAAACCATAATATCATGAAAGCAATAAATTAAGACATATGCCTTTAGTAAAAAATATATAAAGGAGGAGTAAAATGCCTAAATCACAAAGATTCACAGAGAGAAATTGATCCTTAAGACCTTAGATGACCATTGTGGAGAAAACCTAGCCAATTTTACTTTAGAGGATTTTGTGAGAGTAAAGAGGACATTTAATATTGTAATGTGTGAAGTGAGTGACAAAAATTGTTATAGGGACGTAGAGTCTTAAGGATTTAGGAATCTCACTATGGCCCTACCGCCTGACATCCCTGGCAAATATAAATACAGGCTCCTCCATGAAGGTTAATCTCTTATTTAACAACATCGAGTCCCACCAAAGCACATGAGACTTATCAGGAATACACCACCATGACATAAAAACATAGAAATCTGGATGAACAACAACAAATTTTGGGGAAAGGATAATTCATAAGCCACTTCTCCAACTATATGAAAGATCTCTAAAGGTCTAATATATCTGGGGTTGAGCTTACATTTTCTCCCAAAACTCATCACACTATTCCAAAGAAATACCTCATCTTTAACTCTAAATATCAAGGTAAAAATTCTAGGATTTGTAGAAGCCCTTTTCCTACTCTAAGCTTTCCTCAACCTTTCCTGAATTACCCTACCTCTATCCAATGACTTCCAAACTAAGTGAGGTAGGGTAATTCAGGAAATGGTAGATATAGGAACTCCATGGAAGCAAACTATCTTATGAATATAGATACTAGCTAACCTCTCAGCAATGAAGGAAATTTGAATAGGAATATAATATCTTGACATGGTCAACTGATCCATAGTATATAAAATACTATCAAAACCTTGCGAGGTTCGATACAAAATGGTAATGAAGTCCATAGTGATCCACTTTTATTTCCACTTAGGAATAGGCAATATCTGAATACAAAAATCAGGTCTATGATGCCTGACCTTCACCTACTAACAATATAGGAAATTTTCTACCAAGTTTAGCATATATCTGTCATGCCACTTCACCAATAATACTGACTCAAATCTCTACATATCATAGTTGTACTAGGGTGTATAGAATATTTAGAGCTTTGAGACTTATACAAAATTAAATAAATCAAATTACCAATCCTTAAACATAAATGTAACCATTATATCTTAGAATACCCTCAGAATCTATGGTATCCTTCCTTGACTCATAACTTAATAACTTATTGTAAATGATGTTATGTCTCATATCCTCAAACATATGACTCAACATCTGCCAAAAAAGGTAGACCTCTCTTCAACACTACAAAATACCCTTCTAGTGCATGAAATATCCAGTCTCACCATCAAGTTAGCTAAGGACTGAATATCCCACATCAATAGCATCTGAGAAACTAAGATAGATGACAAGCTATCCTTAATCATCCCTTTCTGGCTCAGGGTGTTCTATACCATGTTCACCTTGCATGGATGGTATAGAATTGAGATATCATAATTCTTAAGCAACCCCATCCATCTATACTACGTAGAAATAAGCACGCTCAAGGTAATAAGATGTTGAATATTATGATGATCAGTATAGATCTCATAATGAAAGACATATCGATAATGCTTCTAAATCATACATGTAAAAACTATCATCGCCAACTCCTGATCATGAGTGGGGTAGTTGCATTCCTGAATCTTAGTCTGCCTTGCCACATAAGTAATAACTTAATCCTACTACATCAGTAAATAAATCAAAAAAATACTTATAGAATCACAATATATGATGAATCATTCAATCTCATAGACAGAGCCAATATAGAACTTAAAGTATGAAAGAAAGATCGGCTCACACTCCTTGGACCACTAGAAATGAACCTCTTTCTAGGTCAATCTCATCATTAGTACAACAATAGTAGCAAAACACTCAATGAACCTACTATAATAACCAATAAATCCAATGAAGTTACAAACCTTAGATGGAAATACAGGCATGTCTTGATAACGAATAGCCTCAATCTTTTTTGGTCTTTCATAATTCCATCCTTAGATATAATATGTCCTTAGAATATCACCGACTTGGGCTAGAACTCACACTTTGAGAATATAGCAAAAATCATATGATTTATCAAAGTTTTGAGCATCATTCTTAAATACAAAATGTGCTCCTCTCTACTCCTATAAAAAAATAGGCTTTGAATCTCAGGGTAAAGAAGAATGTCCCCTTAAAATATACGATAGTACAAATAAGAAGTTTTTGAGTCATATTAAGCTAGATATGCATAACATAAAATAAAGAAGAAAATTTCTCCTAACGTCATATAGCTTATCAAAGATAAAACAGACATGTCTACACTAATTTGCAAGACTCCACTAGAATTGATTTGTACTAATAAAACCAATAAGCCTAAAGCTCAGAAGCCAATTCATCATGGCCCAAAATATAGTTTGTGATGGCATTTTACACACCATTTAGTAAAGGTAAGACTATCCCATCCAAAATTTAATAATCAAAGTAAATAAGAATTAGAAGAAGTAAAAATAAAAATAATCCCCAAAATATATAGAAAGAGGTACAATCTAAACACAATATCCCAAGTCTAATGGTCAATAGTAAAAGTATTTAATAATGAATAACATACAATAGTTTGAAGTATAAAAATTGTGAATAAGCTTAAGATAAATGAAAGAATGATAGGGGAAAAGTTTAGTATCCAATAACTGCTTCCTCAATCTATGAAAATCCAATAGTGGATGTGTAAAATCAATACTCAATTACTATTTCAATACCGATGGATGGTGTTATAAAAGAAAATAAAAATAAAGGTGTGAATGAAATATATGTACACAGCAAGCATCGCCTATAATTGATACTAATCTAAAGTAACATTGAAGAACACCACAACAACCATCCATTTTACCCTAAATAAATATGCACACAAAATGTTCTAGCCTATTCTAGTAGATAGCAAATATCTCCAAGGTAACTAAACGAGTTAAGGTTGATACATACAAGATTAGTATTAACAAAAGTAGAATAAGTCAAATCAGGAGAGAATTTCACCCATATATATAAACATCTATCCTCTTATCATACCAAGTTAGTAATCCAAGGTAAGATAGAGAAAGTTCATATTATGCCAACAATTGTTCTGATACAACAATTTAAATAAAATATGTTGTTATCAATACACAACATATAATAATATGTTGACTACCATAACACCCTAGAGAAAGTGCAATGCAATAACCTGGTGATTTGAGATGAAATATAATGGTTAAAATATAATTTTATCTGAACTAAAACATCATTATGCTAAAATAGAGCATATAACCTTTTCTTAATCTCCACTTAGACTAATATTTGAAAATTTTAGGTTGGCTTAGATTTGGAAAAATTTTGAGGGTGTAGTTGCCTAGAGAAATTCGATGGTATTTCAAAAGTTGGATGGAATTGTGTGTTTATTTTTTATTAGAAAATAAATGTAAGAAGTTGTAGCAATGTTGGTCTATAAAATGGATAAATATTTATTTAGTTATAGTGACTACCATGAGAGAGTTAGTTTGTGATGTCAATTTTTGAGAGGTAGGTTATGAAATATCCTGAACTAGGACAAGGTATTGTGTTACTACCTTAGGACGTCTATAAAGAATAAAAGTTCTACCACAGTAGTTAATGTATCGCCAAGTATATAACCCAGATTAACCTACGAGCTATTACAAGGGAAAAGTCACCACCACAGTGGTGCCACTATAATGGCAAACCATAGTTATAAAATGCAGCATTAGACTTTTAAAAATTAGAAAACATGCTTTTATTTAATTTGTTGAAAAACATTCAAGTTCCTCAAGGGAGGAAATTTGTTATTAATTTTGGGAGTTATTATCCATAAAGGTAAGGTTCTTACATTTGAAACTTAAGTGAATCTTTTAAATTCATAGAAATCACTAGGAAGTTATCTATTTAGGGTTTTAATCTAAATTATTAACTGAATGATATCATTTGTAATGTTACTATATTCAGTTGTTAATGATCCCAGGTTGTTCAAAAACTTAATTTGGTAGATTTGTTGTTGTTTATGATTTATTATGTAGAATTCATGAGTCTTAAAGGGTAGAAAACCCTAAGTGACGCACTAGAAAAAATTTATATTGTAATTTAATAATTGTACATACCTAATGGTTGAAAAGATCTAATTATTGAAATGTTTGTTCTTTAATTATTCTTTACATATCAAGAAAAAACTATGCGGCAAAGAAAATGAAATCGTGTGTCCTTTTTGTGATTTGTGCAAGGATTTGTCTCTACGCTTATATGTTAATTTAGTGTCTATGATTGATTTTAGACACTACTTGTAAGTATTAACTAGATTTATATTTATATTGATGTTGATAATGAATATTATGATTTTACGAAGATTAGTTGATAATATTTATGATTATATAGAATCATGATATTTGATGATGAATATGATATGATATTAAAGATGCTATTTAGTGATGACAATGACGTTGTTATGATTATAAAGACATTATTTGTATTCCTTTTGTACATATATTTGGCATGAGCATTTGGATGTACGTTTATGTATGTATATATATACATGTTGTGGTGAATTTTGTAGAAGAATTTGCTTAAGATTAAAAGTATAATTGGTTGCATGTTATACTAATGTAAAGTGTTATATATATATAGATGGGTGTCAATAATTCTATATTTTTTTCTTTCCATTATTACTTACAGTTGATTTTCCTTTTTGTATTTTATTGAGTTAAATCAACCTATGTTTTCCACCTGTAGATAGTTGACGTATTGATGCTAAACGTGTTTTTTATATTGAGTAAAAAACATTCTTCAACATTCGAGATGAGACTAGCAAATATTTGCAAACTTTGATTCGGGGGTAAGAATCTTAATTGGGCAGACATTAAGTATTCTCATATCTGTTCATATCCCTTGTTTTAGGATTAAGAAATTCTCATTATCTTTGTATTTTTTAGTATGTGGTAGACATAAGCTTTGGAGATTGTTAGATATTCTTATATGGTCACTTTTGTTCCCAAGGTTATAATAAATGTAGAAGTTCCGCACTCTATACTTTAGTTTATGATATTTTATTAGGTTAGATTTTATTTTTATGTTGATTATTATTATGACTAGTTACTTCGTAATGTGGATTTGATGAAATCAATTACCTAGTTGGTATGGGTTGAGTTAGATGTTTCTCCCTCCATAGTGTTAGGGTGGGTTTCAAACATGAACACTTGGGTCGTGACAAGGTAAGGAGTAGTCCACACTTTTTAAAGAAGTTATAGGCTTGTAGGAACAAATATTCCCTTTCTTTCTTCTACAAAATTACTTGATCCCCATTGGTATCTAGTGATCCAAATAGGTATCTAATCTTCTTCACCCTAGTTTCACAGTTTGTGAATACTTATTCCAGCAGAGTAGCAACAACACCCACATTATCTAGGGCTATAATTTAGGGAAGGCATAAAACCAAAGGTGGGCAAGAAGTAGGGAGATTAGAGAAAACAACTATTAGGAGGAAATCGGAGCATTCAAAGGACAAATTAGATAGAGAACATCATACCCTATCTCATAGTAGGATGCTCGAAAGTTATCTAGAGTGAAGATATGGTAGTTGAGGAAGAAGAAGTAGTGGTACCAAAGAAAAGGGTGGCTATATAAAATATTATTGTTCATATGCCTATTTCCATAGAAGTGATTCAATTGAGGTTGTGATTTCTTAGTAGTTTAGTAGGTATCTGTATCACCCTAGTTGTCCTATAGTATTATTCATACCATTGTAGTATACAACTACTATAGCATCCCATATAGATAAGGATTCTAAGAGAGAAGTGTTTCCCTACCAGTTATTAGGATTGGTGATTTACATAATTTGTCTATAAGTTCATGAAGATGTAAAACACTATTATTCAAGGGTACATAGAAGATTCATTTGAATTCTTGATATAATATCATTAGTGTCTACATAACATAGGTATTGTAGAGTGGTGTGGTATGAAGTTTGTGTCATATAAGTTGCAAAAGAAGCAGAAATATGGTGAAGGTCCTTTATTGAATTTAGAGCTTTCTTATGTCCACTTACTTGTGCTCAGTTCTAGAATATGTTTCTTCAAAAATATTACCCTATCACTTAGTCAGATTAGAGGAAGAATGAGTTTATAAAATTAGAGTAGGGTGATATATGTGTGATATCCTATTGGCCAAGTTTTATACTTTGTCCTATTATGCACTTTAGTTTATTACTTTAGAGAATGAGTGAATCAAGAACTTCATAAAAGGGTTGAATTTTGAGATTCAGATAGTTACCTTATCAGTAATAGCTTAGGAAAATTCTTACAATGAGGTGGTTGAGTTTTTAAAGAAGTTTAAAGTGATCAAAAATCAAGAAAATGTAAAGAAAGAGTAAAAAAGGCTCAGAAATATGTTCAGTTCAATGGCACTTATTTGAGGGTTTGTAGTTTATTGGGTCATTCTGTATGTCCTTATTATTCAGCCATGCTTGTGTTAGTCGAGGGCCTTTCTAGGGTCATATATATCAACTTTCATGAACAGGCATCTATACAACTTAATCATCTTTGATTAACTGACTAGGCTTAGGAATTAGGTTCCATAAGTGCGGGGGTTTGGGCGACATCAAGAGCTACTGTGCTTATTTCTTCTTAGCAAGTCAGTTGACTCAACAACCATCTTCTAGTCCTTTAGTTCTAGTTGTAAATGGTGGTGTAGGACATAGTTGGAAATGTCTAAAGGGTGGGTATGGTGTTCATAATGTAGGAAAGGTTAGCTACTAAGTCAACCATGACACAGGATAGATTGGTTTAACTTATGCTCAATCTAGTGGAAGTGATGGATAGGGGTAGCGATAAGACTCATCTTTATGTTATTCTGGCCCATTTTGAACCTAAATATTTTTATATATCCTATGTAATATTCTTATGTTTAATTTTATTGTTTTTTTATTATTTTATCCTCGATCAAATTTCTCTTATGTGTTTGTGAAATTTTTTTAAGCTTGGGATTTAGATTGTAAATTTCTTGTACTCTTATATACATGTCTACACTATTTAAAGTTTTTGTATATGTATATCAAGTGTATCAAGATACTTCTGTGATATATATAGGGTATAAAACATTGGAAAACTTAGTGATTTTAGATATTGAGGAGTTTGATATTATCTTGTAGATGAGTTGGTTGTATCCTTATCATGCTATTCTTAATTGTTATTCTAATATTTTAACTATAGACATGCTTAGTATGGAAAAATTATGGTGGGAAGGTACTTTTAAGACTTTTCCTATGACAATTGTGTCACCCATTCAAGCCTAGAAGTTATATATATACAGAGGTGTTAGGGAATTTTAGATCATTAAGGGGAAGAAAGTGTAGTAATTCCTCTGATAGATTTTGTTATTATAGTATGTGTATTCTTAGAAGTATTTCCTGATGATCTTCCATGTATGTCTCTGGACCATAAGTTTCAAATTTGTATAGACGTACAATTGGGAACTGCTATATATAGTTTTGATGATGAGCAGCTAAGTACAAAGGACTAGGTCCCTAGTTATGGAAGGTACAGTATAACTGGCATGCATTGTCTACACAATTTTTTCCTCTTATGTAACAAACTTGTAGGTGCCATTTTGTTCTGATTATGACAGCTGGTCTATTAATCCTTCATCCCTAATCATCACTCAGCTATAGAAGGAAAGAGATGCATTTTCTTAATAGTTCTTGAACAAATCTAATGAGAGAAGTGAGGCTGCAAAAACTCTATTTATGACTGATCAAGCATTGCTCATGTTCTTAATATTGAGTATGCCTAAAGTGTTAGTGAGTATTCTTAAGGGATTATTTGTAAAAAACTACTCATTATATAAGAGTAGTGATTTAATTATTTGAGAGAAGTTATTTTGTAGCATTGCCTAAGTTTTGATACTGATTAGAGTTAATAAGTAGAGAGGGTCCTTGGTAGCGTTACCAAGTTGAGCTTGTAGTAGAGTTTCTACTAGTGAAAAGAGCGTAAAGGTGAAATCTAGACTGTAATCAAGTGGTTGATCATAGTGGATTTCTTTGGTGCTCATGAGAGAAAGTCATGGTTTTTCCCTTCCTGGGTTTCCATGTAAAAATCTTGTGTTTTTACTCTTCCTTCACTATCTTTAGTTTTCCTGCACTCTATTGATTGATTGCCTGTGATTGACTATGAGGGACCAAGTCCCTCACTGTGTGATGCAACCCTGAGGGTTTAAATAACTGTTATCAATGTGAGGTAACTCTAAAAGGTTCACACCTAGAGTATGTTGGTCTTCATGGTTGCTTCACCTAACCTAGAAGAAGGGCAAAAAAATAGCAGACTACCTAGATTCAATGGGTAGTACTATGGATGATGGAAAACAAGGATGTTTGACTTCATTATGGCTGAGATGAGTGAACTTGTGGACATAAACCTTGGTGGACCTCATGTTCCTATAAAAGAGTTCAAAGAAGCAAATTTTACAAAAATGGTTATCAAAGCAGGAGAGAGTATGTTAATAAAGACAGCAAGAAAAATGGGATGAATTACAAGGCCAAAAAATTGCCAATTTGTGGTATAGGGTCTAATGAATATAATAGTTTGTAATCTTTTGAAAATGCCAAAGAGACCTGGGATAGATTGAGGACTGTACATAAAGGTACTATTGATGTGAAGGATTCTAAAGTAGACATGTTGAATACTCACTATAAATCGTTCACTATGACAGAATGAGAAATAGTCCAAGAAGTGCATACAAGATTCACTTCTATAACTATTGAGCTTCATTGATTCGGAGAAGTAATTCTAATATACAAGAAAGTGAGGAATATTCAAGGGGTTCATTCTAAGTTCTAGGAAAGCAAAGTAGATGCCATAATTAAAGCAAAGAATCTGAAGACCCTCACCATGGATGAACTGATTTGAAATATAAAAAACCATGAGATCAAAAAACATAAAGAGAAAGAAAATATGAAATGAAAGAAATATCACTAAAATAGTTAAATCAGACTATAATGAATAAAACATATATGTTGCCTATTTGAGAAAAAAAATAGTTAGAGCAATGAGAGAAAGTGGCCAGTTTCAAAGAAGTTGGGGTAGCAGAAAAATGGGTGGCACTATGCGATTTGTCACAAATATAGAAGTCCTGAGAACTTCATTAAGGATTTTCCAATGAAAAAATTGGAATATCAGCAATATCTTAAGATTGGTGCTAACAAAGGAACTGGGACCAAGTCCCTACAAAATTAAGCAAAAAAGTTGTAGATGATTATACAGTAAGGCTGGCTCTAGAAATATGGAGAAAATTATCTAGTGAATCTACGAAAGATGGGAAGCACAATGATTTTTCCATAAAGGTGGTAGAGGATTGGAAAGTGACCTTTGATTCCTTATTTGCTTTTATGGTAAACACTGAAGATGAAGAAGAAAATGAGGTAACACTTTCTAGCATTAAAGAAAACTTAGATAATTACTCAACTAGAAAAATAAAAAAGCTTGCCAATGTGTTGATTGATTCCATGTGAAAATTGACTTATGAAAAAAAATCTCTAGAAGAAAAGGTAGAAATTCAAGAGCTTGAGTTAATAGATGTAACCCTCCATATGTATGTCACTGAGGAACTCATTGTAAAGTTGAAATCTATATATTCAATCATCTAGAGAAAAGCAACAGTGCTTGTGGTGGAGAGAAAAATAATGCTCTTGAAGGAAAGATAAAAGATCAAGAGTTTGAATGGATAGCTTCAACTCTCCAGATATTTGAAACTGAGCAATAAATTTCTAAGCTAAAATTTGAAAATATGAGCTTGGTAAGTCAATTGGAGAAAGCAGATGCTTCTGAGTGTAAAGGGAAAAAGGAAGTCTTAAATTTTTAGGTTGAATTTGAAGAAAAACTGAAGGATTCACAAAGGATTCTTCTAACATCACTTTAGAAGAATGAGGATTTAGAAAAGGACCAGGCCTGTCTAAAGGAACAACATAGAAACTTCTTACGATGGATTATATCTTCTCGGATCATTTTCAATTTAACTAGTCAAGGTGCTAAACATGGGAAGGGTATTATTTATCAAGAAGGAACCCAAGTTTGTGGTTCTTAAGTGAATATTTCTCATGATTCTATGAACAAGGTCCATAAGCCTGTATGCACTCATTATGAAAGAGATGGACACCCGAAAGAAAACTGTCAAAGCCGAACAGAGCAAGAATGATAAGTGTTAAACATGGACACCAGGGGATCACCTATTAAAAAGATGTAAGACATTGGAAAAACATAAAGAAGCTCACACTACCTAGACGGACAAAGACGGATTTAATCATACCTCTATGCTTGGGAACTTAAACTAAAATTGATTCTTAAGTCTAACAAATGATTGTATGTACAGAAGAGACATAGGGTTTTCAATTGGAAAAATATTTTAGTTATGTAATTTATCAAGGTTATGAATGGAAGGTCGATTAAATTCTTATTCCAAAGACAATTCAAGGTGGAGATATCTTATGTGATTAGTATTCCTATCCAAAGGATGAGCTCAAAGATGTGATTTAAGCTAGCAAGTTCAAACTAAAGAAGAAGGAACTCTGGACATTTTAAGAATGCTAATTCTAGGACCTGGTCCCAAGACCTATTTTGAAAATAAGTCGTGGTATCATATGGTCTAATGAATATAAAAAGATGATATTAGGATTAATCAGATTAGCCTAGCCTACTATAAAGTGATAAACATATTCTCTTATAATTGACAATGTTTAGTGGGCATGTATACCTAGTAAATAGGGTACATGTTGCTCTAACTCAGGACTATACCCTTGCAGGTATACACCTATGGGAATAACTTCAAAGGTGGACAGATGTAACAAGGATAAATTTAGAGATTTACCCATAGTAGAGATGGACTTGGTCCTATATAATAGGCTAGTATCTTGTATGTAAGTATTTTATCTATTCTACCAAGAAAAGGTTTCACCCTCTCTATCCTTCTGTCAGAACAATGTTTCCCGATTCTAAAAGTGGAGGTGAGTCTCCTAAGATCTGATATTAATCACATCTTTTTCCCTCAGAAAAACCTTACTTGTGCTCGCTATTCCTTAAATCTTGTTGCACCTACTCCTTCTCTTATCAAAAAGGAAAATCCAAATCCCAAATAGCCCTTCTAAGGAATGAACTTTTGTGATGGCTATAGCTCTCCCATTTTCATGTCCTTCAAAGGATTCTGAGAGTAGCATTATGAAAAATCCCTTCCTAAACTGTCCTAAAAAATATCCTTCTTCTCTTTCTCTTCCAAAGCTTAATCCCTTCATCACTCAATTAGCTAATGAACAACCATCCCTTAATCTTTGAACTAGCATGATAATGTTGTGATATATTAAACTCGAGTTGCTGAAAATCTCATCTAGTTATTAAATAGCCTAGAAAATGGCTTAGTTGATCACAATAAAATCGATGTCAGTAAAAGTCCAAAAATTTCTTGAAAATAGTCGAGGAGTTTTACTAAAAAATGGTTGACTCTTGAGGGACCTAGTCCCAAGAAGAGAAAAGTAGTTGAAATAGAATTTGCGATCGCTTATATCAGAAGAAATAATGTGGACAAAATTGTGGTTGTATCCATGGAAGAAAGATATAGGTTCTTGAAGAATCGAAAGGTGTTAACTAGATGGAGTTTTTATTCAAATATGCTAACAGAACCTGATATGGTTTAATTAGTTGGTCTGGTTAAGCATCAAGGTGTGATCTATTTCATGGAAAGAACTATTACCACTATTTTTTATGACTTAGTCAGTGAATTCTATTTCACTTTGGAATTCTCAAAATATGGGATGAATTTTGCCGCATAGGTCCAAGTAAAGAAAATTAAGCTGAATAAGGAAACACTGGAAGGATTTTTATTGTTACTATATTTGAGGAGAGAGCTATGTCCAAATAGCTATTTTCAATAGAATTCCTTGCCAATGCATCAAAGATCAAAGAAAAATCTATAGCTATAGTGAATAGGAAACAACTCAATAGATTCAACTGTTCTTTGACTTATTAAACAAGGTGATTCTGCCTGGATCACAAAAGAAAAGCATTTCCGCATTTACTAATTTCTATGAAAAGGAATCCCTTAGTAGCTTTCAATTCATTAATCTACCTATATTACTTATAGAGCACATTCATAAAGTGATTCTTGAAAAAATGAAAAGCGTGGCATGCTTTATGGATTTTGGCTGGCCAAAGTACTTAATCACTATGGCATTGTGTATGATTAAGGAACCTAAGGATCTGTGGTTCAAATGCTTGACATAAAAACACTATCCAAGACTGAATGTGTTAAACTAGGTAGCATTAATCAAATGGAGCTCAACAAGGAAATAGAGGAACTAAAGGGCAATTTATCTTCCAATGATGAAGAAATCATCAAGATCTGGGAGACAATTCAACATCTCTCAAAAGAAAGCACATGTAATAATATAAGTATTAGAACTGACAATGCTAAAATGAAGAAGAGGGTATCAATCTAAAATAATAAGTCCCTTAGGTCAAATGTAGAGACAAGGAATCCCAACAATAACCTGACCCTACTCATTTAAACATTTCTTTATAATCCTTTATTTATTAATTCATCCTAATTCTTGTGGTTTTTTAACAAGAATATTTAAATTATGCACTACTATGATACTGATCTTCTACTTATAAATGAATCTTTATTTTGTGTGTGATATTTATTCTTTTTAAATTGCAAAGATATTCTTCATGTTAGTGTATCCCTAGTATCTATGAGTCAAATAACTTGTGCTTAATTTACTCTTAGTTTACTATTATAACTTTTCAATAAATCCAGAAGGGGGAATACTGAGTTTATGCAGTAGGCACCAGGTACTAGACTATGTTGCTGATTTGAATGACATATTGATAAAGAGATAAAAAGTGACAAAACCTTGGTAGAGGGAAGAAAGTGATTTTCTAAATGAATAATAAGGCACAATGACATGTGGAAGCAAGCAGGAGTTTTTGCTACAAATGACAACAAGGGACTAGGTCCCTATGTCGCATAATGGAGGAAGCATGATGATAAGGGGAACATTCATCTTTAGTTGGTAATAACGCTAATTAAATTTGATGAATATGCACTGATGCTCTAAATTGTATGGTTGGTTTGTCATGATCAAAAAGAGGAAATTATTATAGGTCGTTTTAATGATCAGAAACTAACCAAAAGGTTTAGGTCCCTCTATGTGCAAGGTATAGTATAGCTAGCATACATAGTCTACTCAATTTTTTTCCTATTGTTTAACAAACTTGCAGGTATTATTTTGTATAGATTAGGACATCTGGTCCAATGTTCTTTCAGCCATAATCATCACTCAGCTATAGAAGGAAAGAGATTCCTCCTCATCAAGTAGTATTTTTTTAAATCTAAGGAGTGAAGTAAGGCAAAAAAAACTCCATTTATATATTTCCCAAGCATTGCTCGTGTTCTTAACTTTGTAGTATGCTTAAATAGTGAGTAAGTGTTCTTGAGTGTTGATTCATAAAAAAATACCCATGCTATAAGAGTAGTGATTTTATTTGTTGAGAGAAGTTCTTAGGTAG
Source organism: Capsicum baccatum var. pendulum (assembly GCA_030864225.1). Lineage (NCBI taxonomy): Eukaryota > Viridiplantae > Streptophyta > Magnoliopsida > Solanales > Solanaceae > Capsicum > Capsicum baccatum. Next base: position 169,516,303 of record CM061554.1, read on the forward strand.
AGTTGCCTATGTTTTGATACTGATTAAAGTTAATCAATAGAGAGGGTGCTTGGTAGAGTTACAAAGATGAGCTTGTAGTATTATTTATACTAGAGAATGGAGCCTAGAGATAGGCTGAAATCAAGACTATAATCTTGAGGTTGATTATAGTGGATTACTTTGGTGCTTGTGAGGGCCAGCCTTGCTTTTTTTTATTGGATTTCCACGTAAAAATATTTTGTTTTTACTCTTCTAGCACTGTCTTTAGTTGTCACGCATGCTATTATTTGATTACCTATAATTGCCTATAAGGGACCTGGTCACTCATTGTGTGGTGCAACCCCTAAAGGTTCTAATAGGAATCCAACCTATCGCTATTCCTCATTATTTGATAGCACCTATAGAGTTACGAGTATTGAATGTCAGTATAAATTGTTATTAGAAAAGTATTTTATTCAACTATGTGTTTAACCTTTGGGTGCCCCTATTTTTTGTGAAGTTAAAGTATGGTAGTATGTTAATGTGCATAGATTACTATTAGTTGAATAAGGTATCTATTCAAAAAATAATATCCTTTTCCTAGGATAAGTGATCTGTTCAACCAATAATAAAGAGTTCTATCATCTCAAAAATTAATTTTAGATCAGATTATGATCAACTCAAGGTTTGTGTAGAGGACATCCAAAAGTGTGCTTTTTAAAGATGTTATGTACATTACCAGTTTTTAGTTAACTTTATTGGTTTGATCAACGTCCAACCTCCTTATGAGTCAAATAAGTGGGTTATTTAATCTTTATTAGATTCTTTTTCTATCATTTTTATTATTGCCAATCTAGTTTACTCTAAAAGTAAAAAAGAGCTTGAAGCTTACTTGTGTACAATGTTGGTGTTTCTTAAGGAGATGAAACTTCTTACTAAGTATTTAAAGTATGAATTCTTGTTATCTTTGGTGTTCTTTTAGGGTTATATTATGTATATGTAAAGGGTTATGGTATGCCTACAAGAGGTTGAAATTTTTAAATATTGGGCTCGACCACAAATATTGTAGAGCTTGAGTTTTATTGAGTTGGCCTGTTACTATCATCAGTTTGTCAAAGGGCTTCTTCTGGTCCATAATATATGACTTCCCTATCTCAGAAAGATTTACCATTTATGTGGAATAATAAGTGTGAGAAGTTTTTACAAAAACTCATAATGCTCTTAAATTTAGCTCTTATTCTCATTATATCTATAAGAGGTATGGATTTATTGTATATTGTGATGCTTCATGATCGAGTTTAGGTGTTTTTTAATGGAAGGATAGAATGTGATTGCTTATACTTTATAGCAGCAAAAGCTCTATGAGAATAACTATCCCACTCTTGATTTTAAGTTGGTTGTATGGTCTTTTCTTTGATGATTGGGAGACATTACCTCTATCGGGTAAAGTTTGAAGTCTTCATAGACCACTATAGGTTATAATGTGTGTTTAACTAAAGAGAATTAAATTTGAGACATAGAATATGGATGTAATTGATAAATAACTATGATATCTTAATCATAAATCATTAGGTCATGGATAATGTGGTGGAAAGGAAAACTGAGTTTGAAGCAGGCAAGCGAGGAAAGTTTTGCATTATTGGAGTTTTTAAGGAACCCATTGTCTAAATAGTTACAAAATCTATCAAATGGGTTTATGAGATTGTAGGTTAATAGTGAGGGGGAGTGCTATCCCATTTGAAGGCTAAGTCTAATTTATTTTAAAGAATTAGATTTTATAGTTTGTAGACAAGAAATTTATCAACATTAGAGAGGAAGTGTTGCAAGGTGAGGCTAAGAAGGCCAGTCTTGATGAAGAAGAAGTGTTACAAATTTAGGGGTGCCTATGTGTATCTTGTGTAGCTTATGTAATTCTTAATATTTTTGTAGAAGCTCACAATTCTTTATACTATATATATCTGGGTGTAACTAAAATGTATAGAGACTTGAGACAACATTATTGGTGGCGAAGAATAAAGTGCGACATTATAGATTTTGTGACCAAGTATTAGAATTACAAAAAGGTCAAGAATTAACATTAGAAACGTAGTTGCACTCTTTAGATAATGACCATTACAGAGTGGAAGTAGGAAAGAATAACCATAGATTTTGTTGTGGGTATTCCTAAAACTTTGAGAAAGTGTTAATCCATATAAGAGATAATTGATTGATTGGCATAGTCGGATTAGGTTTATTTTGGTTAGAATAGATTATAATGCAACTATGTTAGAGAAGATTTTTGTGAATGAGATTGTAAAGATACATGGGATACCTATTTCTATTGGGGAAAATAAGGGTACTCAGTTTACCTCTAATTTATGGGTATATTTCCAGTCAAATTTGAGTCCTAGGTTGAACCTGAGTATAACTTTTTATTCGTAGATAAATGGGCAGTGGGAATGGACAAACCATTTACTTAAAGACATGCTTTGTGATTTTGTGATGTACTTTAGAGATTAATAGGACCAATATTTTACTATGTGTGAATTTTCGTATAGCAGTAGCTACCAATCCCGTGTTGACATGTTTACTTTTGAAGCTTAATATGGTAAGAGAAATAGGTCGTCAAATAAATAATTTGATGCATTTAATATTAGGCCCTGAGTCACTGATATTCTCAAGTAGGTTATGAAATAGGTAAGTTTTATCCAGGAAAATATTGTAGCAGCTCTAATCTAACATAAAGAATATGCAGATAATAAGGTAAGTCATGTAATGTCTTAGAAAAGTGAGAAAGTGTTAATGAAAGTGTAACCCATGAAGGGTATGATGTGTTTTAGTAAATGGGGAAAGTTAAGTATGAGGCATATCGGACATATTGAGATTTTGAATAAAGTAGGGCCAGTTGATTATAAGAAAGCTTTGAAACCTAGCTTGCCCAGGGTTTATCTAGAATTCCATGTGTCAATGCTTAAGATGTACCATGAACATAGGAATTTTATCATTTTAAGGGCCTTTGAATTGTTCAACAAAAAGCTCTATTATGAAAAGGAACCAATTGATGTGTTTGATAGGGATGTGAGAAAGTAGAGAACTAGGGTTATTTTACTAATGAAAGTTTAATAAAGGAATTTTCTAGTTGATAAAGCAACTTAGAAGATGAAGGTTGATATGTGCAAGCGATACCCACACTTGTTCATTGACTCAAGTAAATACTCTTGCTATTTTTTGAACTATTTTCGGATAGTTTTTATTTTGGGATGAACAAGGGGTAAATTGGTAACATACGTAACCAACCAAATCATTGTTACTTTAAAAAAGTGAATAGAACCTTCACTTAATCAACCTTTAGATTAAAAATTTATAAATTTATGATTGGCCTAGTTTTAGGCAAATTTTGCATAGTGGTGGTCTAGTAAAATATGGCAGTGATTCATACATTGGTTGGTGTATTTATTTTAATTTTATATTAGAGAATGAGTTTATAAATTCATAGCAATTTCTAATGCCTAAAATAGATTAATAGAAGACTGGTTAAAGTGACTACCATGACAGGGTTAGATCATGGTATCAAATTTTAAGAGATGTGTTGAGAAATGTCCCGATCTTTAATGAGATACCAATTTACAACCTCAGGACAACAACAACGAACAAAAGTTCTACTAAAAAGGCATACCTACTGTCCCTATGAGTCAATGTAATGGTAGATTTATTGCTGCAGCAATGCCATTATAGTTGAAATTGTCCGACCGCAATCTGACTTTTGAATCCCAAAAAGTACTTTTTCATTCCCACATTTCTGAAAAACATTGAAGAGCTTAGAATGAAGCAATTTTCAACTAATTTTAGGAGTTTTTATCTTTGGAGGTAAGGTTCTTATTTTTTGAACTTGAATTATTTTATTAAATTTCTAGAAATTTCTAGGAATTTATCCATGGTAGAGTTTAAACTTTTTCCTTAAATTATGAAAGAAAGGGATTTGGTGGGAATTTCATTATTTACAATTGTTAATGCTCCTAAGGTGTTATAAAATACCTGCTTTGGTAGATTATTATTTTTCATGCTATAATATGTAGAATTCATATAGGTTAATGGTAGAAAACTCTAAGATGATGAACTAGGGAAATGCCATAGATTATATTTACAATTGTGGGCTTATAATGATTGTAAAAGGTGTGATTATTTAAGTAATTATTGTATAATTACTATTTATTGATCAAGAACAGACTTATATAATGAGGAAAGGTAAGTTTGTTGCCTTGTAGTAATTCGAGCTAGGATTTGAGGTAGGTTATGGTTTATTTGTAGCAATAGACTTGTTTAACTCTATGCTTCTATGTGATTAGTGTTCGAGATTGCTTTTGGGCATTACATGTGATTATTGATTGCATTTACATTTACATTGTTAATTATGATGATTACTATGATATTGTGGAGATAAGTTTATGATATTGAGGTCATGATATTCATGATGGTGATGAGATGATAATAATGATGATATTTCGATCGTGATGATGATTTTGAGATGAGAAAGAGATGATACGTATATCTGGCATATATATATGCACACACACATGCACATAAAAACATACAGGTTGTGATGAATCTTGGTAAATAATTTTACTAAAAGTCAAAGGGTAAATGGATGCTTGAACTCTTGCTAATATAAAGTGTTATATCTTTATTTGGGTGTCATTAATTATATGTTCTATTTTGACCAATGTAACTTGTTGTTGATTTGCCTATTTGTATAATGTTGAGTTCAGTCAACTTATAGTGTCGTCAAACATTTACTCGATGTGTTGATTCTACCTATGCTCTACTTATTGTTGAGTGTAGAGTGTGTTTTAGCATTTGAAACAAGACCTTGGATATAGTAGCACTTATAAAGTTTGACCGAAGGTTGAATACCATAACCAGGAAGCAATTAAATCTTCTTATTTCTATTTATATCCCTACATTGGGACTAATCCATTCTCCATAATTTTGTATTTTGGATGATCTATTAGATATTAGTTTTGGACACTAACAGATTCTCTTTTATGTTTACTTCAGGTCCATGGGTTGAAATATGTAGAGAAATTTTGTACGATTTTATTTTTAGGTTGATCGTTATTGTGATTTGTTAATTTGTAATAAGGATTTGATGAAAGTAACTTGTGAAGTGGCTATACTTAATTGGTATGGGTTATATTGTATTGTGCACTAGATATAGTGTTATGATGGTTACCAATCATGACTACTTGGGTCATGAAAACAACCTGCTTACATCTTCTTAGCCTAAGCTCCAGAAGAGTACCCATTGGGGGTTTGCATCCCATATACTAATGACAAAATCATCTATCAAACTTACTGGTGTTCACTCGATGAAGGCATTTTATTGAATTGATTATTTTTTTAATTCAAAAGGAATCCAAATTCAGTAATAGTACAAGTTCCATGAAAATGAGTGCTAAAAGAGTATGCATCATCATTCTAAAATCAACAATGCACTATAATCAGCTAAACAAATGGTATAAATGCGTTCAAATCACTCAAATCTAAGTAAATCATAATCAAAGCCCCTACACAGGAATTACATTAGCAATAAAGAAATATTAATACTCAAACAAGACAAACGCCATCCCCACTTAGGCGAACAATGATAATAATCTTTAAAATATATAATAATGTTTACGTAAACCCCTATGTAGAGATCATAATAAAAATAATCAATCAAGTGAATAATAAGATTCATACAAGTCCCAGAGTCGTCATCCCAACAATGATAATCAATCAAGTAAATAATAAGATTTTCGTATATCTATCAAGCTTACATGATAATTTACCATGTTTATTTGATGAAACAATTAGACCTCAAATACTAAAAAGAGAACTATGCTTATTAACAAACCTTTTTAAAGGTTCACTTTTATTTACAATATATAGAACTAAACCAAGGTTGTTCTTTTAAGTTTGTACTTATAACTACAATCTCTTTACACCTTAAGTAGTTACTAAACTCCAATTGTACCACTAACTTTCCCTAGGCATGATTCAAAATGATTCGAATTATTACATAGATACAAACTACATATTGATTAATGATCAAACATACCATTCATCAACATGTTATGACAACAACATATTAGCATGTTTAGAGAGAACTGTTAATAATGTATATTTTATTACTTTAACCCATCAGTAGGTCGAGTACCAATGCAAATGCTCTCTGACTAATCAAGAGAGGACCCCCAAACCCATAGTGATTAACATAACACAAATAATAAGCACATAATAGATAAACACCTAAGAAAAGGGTAATGAAACATCTCAACTTGCCTTAAAGAAAACTTGTAAGACAAAACACAACCCACGTGACCAACTAGAAGCTATAGTTCTTTAAATCATCACCAAACACATCAAATCTAATTTAATATGACGTTTGTATATAAATAAAAGAACAATGATACCCATAATGACATAGTTTAGTTCATAGTCCAATATCATCTAAAATGGTAAAAAGGAATTTTAATAAATAATTAAGTCACCCATAGTTCATAGGTATCTGAAATCTGCATGAATATCAAGGTGAAATCATTGAAAAACTTGTTTTTTACCTTAACTGAGTATAGACTCAAAATATCAATTCTAAAGGCAAAGATTTAAAGATGATTTTGTAGTATAGTCAATGTAAAATGATGAAAATAAGGTTTATATACTCACCCAAGATTTAGACAGCGAAAACTCCTTTGAAATTGCCTCAATCAAAATACCCATGCTCTAAAAATCTTTAAAATAGGATTTCTTTTGAAAATATATAATAAATGTCTACTCAATTAAAGCATGCTTTCTGACTGTGAGCTTATGTTACTAGACCCATCTCGATCGCGATGGTCCATCAAGGTCGCGATGACTAAATAGATCTGACCCATAAATTACTTTTCACAATTGTGATCCCTACCATCATGATTGTGATATCTAAAAATACAATATATCCAGAGCACCACAAGAATCCTTATCATTGTGATAAATAAAACCCTGGACCAACAAATGTAAAAAACTAGCTAAGGAATTGGGTCAAAACTCTAAAAAAAACCTCAAAATTTATTCGGAATCTCACAAAAACAAACTAATAATGGAACTAGGCTAATCTTGATATGTCAGGCTCAATGGAACCATCAAATTTACCAAGTGATTGTTATCAAAAAGTTACTCCTAAAATCTATATCAAGCCTTTAAAACTATTATTTTGACCAAACACACAAAAATCACATTAAGGTCACAAAACCTTAATCAACAACTAGACTAGTCCAAAAAGGTATTTTAAATCTAATAGAACTGACAAAATGCTATCCAACACTATGATCACGGAATATTGACAAACATCAACTATATCACATTAAAGGCTACTCAAAACCATAAAATCATCTAGATAAATTTTGAGTCCTTTATGAATCATGCTAACCATTCCCATTACTCATACTAATATACGGAAACAATGTGGAAGGAAAAAATAGTCAAAATAAAAAAACTCTAAATATCACAATAAGGGTTGCAATAATTAATTAGAACATTAATGATACAAAAGCCTTATTAGATTCTTAAAATAGCATATATATATATACATCATATCATATATATTATGTATAGCATATACTAGAGTTTCTTTATTTTTACTACTCTTCCCTTGCACATTGTTTTCAAATATCAGTATGAGTAATGGGAATGGTTAGAACGATTCATAAAGGGCTAAAAAGTGATATATAAGACAGATTATAGTACTAAGATAGAAAATCAACCTATTTAATTAGCAACTAAGTTTATTATGCCTAATTTATGTTTACTTAATTGGTTAAAGATCCAAGCTATTCTAACTAAACATCCAAGATATAATTTCAAACCCACATCGGGCACATTATAATAAATATACTATAATTTAGCCCAATTTATGTGAAATTTAAACCTATCCTACCTATAAACTGATTAAAGCCTAGTGGAAAATGGTAAATCTTCAATTTCCCCTTTTGAGATGCGTCTACATGATGCCAAACTATAAAAATGATAATCTACAAAGTCAATATGAGAAAAATATTAACTACATTGCATGTTCTTGCTTCGGTTCCAAAATTACATAAAAATCTCATGTTGAACCTGTTTGCAGTGTCGTACTTTTAAAATTGCCAAATACATCCCTCTATGCTTAAGGAATATATAACCTCAAGAATGGGAAAATTTCAAACTATAGTTATGCTAAAATCAACCCAACAATATTCTAGGGATTTTGGGGATAAATTGAGATATTAACTATGAATTAAACATAAACTTACCAAGATTTTGACGAAGAAATAAGAAATTCAAGATCACAATCACCGCAAAATATCCTAATAAATGCTCCCCCAGTTTTCCACACTTTCTAGGGCTCCAAGCTTTTGAACTTGTGAATAAATAGTAAGAAAATTAGGTAGGTGGGGGATTTAGCCTTCCCCTATCTCTGCTTGCTTATTATCTTTCTCAAGCTGCTATATGTACAAAACCAACCTGGAGATATCTATGTCCTTATTCAACATGTCAGCGTTACAATCAAAAATCAAGTCTCGGGACAACCCAAAAGTAAATTTCCTTATTCTATCCCTCATGTTAGAAACAAAATACGGAGCATACCATGACAACTGGTGGAAATTAAAGGCATACTCTTAGAATGACATCTTGCCTTGTTTCATGTTAAAAAACTCTTCTGCCTCTGCCTTCCTCAAATCCTGAGGAAAGAAGAAGTCTAGAAAAACACTAGAAAAATTGTAAGACCCCGTAAAATCCTAAAGTTTAATTCAGTCCTTTAAGCTTATCAAGGGATCCCAAACATAGAAAATTCTAGCTAGGTTCCCAGACTTATCCTATTATTGTCCTTGGAAAGTTGGATATCTCATTTTTCCACCTTAACGTCCTTTAATTCCCAATCTTTTTATTATTATATGATAATAAAGGTCAATAGGTATTCCTGGACAAGTTTCAGATTTATTGGAACACATTTAGATCGTGTGCAGTGTCCAAAAATAGTGGACCAACACGATCATAGTGCACCATATTGCAATCGTGTTGGTTAACATTTATGTAGGCTGTTAGAGCCAAAACTTCTGAGGCTCAAAGCGATTGTGGCATAATGCGTCGAGTATCGCGTCGCAGCCATCAATGGGTCGCGTCACTTGTAGCTTTGACACCCAGTTTTTATTCATTAAATGTTTACATTTTTAAGGGAAAAAAGGATCAATTTACCATCCTTAGATAAACCTAATAACATGTTATTCATCCATATTTCACCCAAAATATAGAGTTTTTCTCAGGTTTCTCTCAAGAAGAAGCTAGGGTTTTTAATTAAGGATTCAAATTCAATACTCAAATTTAAGAATCTCTCCGTCAATCTTTATAAAATCAGGAACTAAGGTATGTCAAGTGTTGATTTATGGATTTCTTTAATCTATGAAGTTCAAGAACCCTTTTTAAAATTATAATAAATGATATTTATTTTGTGGGTTGGTTGTAACCATGTTTATCTTGTTGTATGATTCCCAAATTGGAATCTTTATGTTTTTTCATGAAACTACGTTAGCATGCAAGATGAAATCCATAAATTGAGTTTTCTATGATGTGTAATTTAATGATTTCACCTATACACTAAGTTGTATATGTAGGGTGTTTGAAAGAATAGCTAGGAGGATAGAGATTAGGTATTATAGCTCAATTGTGACTCAAATAATAAATGCATGCTTTACCGTTATTACCATGACTGAATTCCATGATATTGTGTGCATTATGAGTATTTGATGGAATATTCATGAGATTAGGTTTATGAAAGTATGACTTATCTATATGCAATTCCATCCATATACAACATTATGATAACAAGGTGTTTTCATGGATTCCCTAACTTATTGTATTATTAATTGTTGATATTGGTTATGGGTTCATGAAGTGTCAAGTCTTGTCAGTTTCATGCTATCGAGTCCTAGGGATACTTGTTCCTAACAATTTAGCTGTGTACCTAGAGCCAGTGTTAGTTTTCATGATACTCCCATTCAAGCTATGATCATTAGAATTCGGTCAGTTACATAACTATGTAAAACTCAGTAATCTCAGTCAGTTATCCGATCTCAGTAGTATTGTGTCAGTCAATGGAATTTAGTAAACTCTATTTAAATTAGCTAAATGATACTATCAGTAACAGTTCAGTTAAATTTAAATCAGTTCAGTGTCTCTTCAGTTGGAAGTAGGATTCAGCACTGAGTGAACCAAATGATGGGGACTCACCTGTTAGCCAGTAGAGGGTGTGATCCTTAGAAGAAATCCTTGCATTCTAGAACTATGTATCCAGCGTAGATTTAGATGTACCCTATGATTTTACAGATTATACATCTCATTTGAGTTTTTTACTCTAGAAGGGGTTGATGGAAGAGCTCCCTATTAGAAAGGGTTTACTCACGACTTATCTTTACCCGTGGCATAGTATTGACACCCTTCCAGCTGGGGTTATAGGTTATACCCCACCAGTTAAATTTTTGGGCATGTCGGTTATATGATAACCTCCCGAAGTTGCAGTTTTACATTAAGTTTTAGTAATAGAACTATGTTCAGTTCTACAGTTTTAGGACTGTCAGGTATAGTCGCTTACCTCACTATGGAACTCAGCTAGTTCTATTAGAATAAGGACTCTCAGACACCGTCACACAGTTAATAGTATATAAATTATATGGAATTTTTGTTACCAGTATTCAGATTTTAGGACTATCAGATACAATCAACCAGACCAGTTCTTCATAATCAGAACTATTAGAAACTATCATTCCTTTATCAGTAATATGACATTAGATCCTCAGTACTCAATTGAATTAGTCTTTTAGTAACCCTGTATTAGTACCCAGATATTGGTAAATCCAAATTATCAGAATTCATGAGTCAGTGTTATCAGGATCTCAGATACAGTTACATATTCATGCATGTATTCTCAAGTTTATGTTATTCAGTCAGTTAGTATTGTTCATGCATATGAACCATTGCATTCAACCTATCTCACTTGTATTCAAATATATTCAATCATACTGACTCATTTGTGCTATGGTGTTTTACACCATAGGTTCAAAAGAATGCGCTCTAGAGTATCAGTAGCATTCCAATTTCAGCAGTCAGAGTCAGTAGTAAGTCCTCATTATTCAAGGATGTTATTATTTGATTATTTCATTCTTTTAGTACTTAGTTTATTTTAGTTGATGGGGTTAGTGGGGGATTATCCTATCAACTCTTTATTCAGATAGTTTAGTTTTAGATGCTTTCATACTACAACATGTTTAGACATTTATTTTATTTATTTTAGGTGTTGTTATACCAAATTTTTACTTATGTATCAGTATTTAACTTTATGGCCTTTCATTTTATGTTTCCGTATTTATGATATTATTATTATTATTCTAGGCTCAGTTACAGATATTAGTTATGGGTTAGCTTGTGGTCCTGCGGTATTATGAACACCATTTACCATTTTGGGTAACTGATTCGGGGTGTTACAAACTTGGTATTAGAACCTAAGGTTCAACAGCGTCCTAGGAAGGCTGAAAAGCAACATCTTGTAGAGTCTTGTACATGAGTGTGTTGTGTACTACAATTATGTGCAGGAGGCTATAAGATGGTATAGGAATAGTTTCTCTTCTTTCAGTATTGATGTCATGTGAGTGAGCATGAGCTCCAGTCAAACTCCCAGTTTAATCCCTTCTTCTCTTCTGTTTAAAAAACATGCCTCCCAAAAGGCCTAACAATATAAGAACAAGGAATTAGCCAACACCTCATCCCGTCCAGGCAAATCCTCTGGATGAGCATGTCTCTCATGCAAAATTCAGAATTGTATTCACTACTTTAGCCAATTTAGTCACAACTCAAAAAGACCGTCCAGCCGCCATTTAATCTAGCCCAGTGGCAAATTTTGCTAAAGCTAGGATTTGGAACTTCCCTCGAATAAATCCTCTCCTATTCTCTTGTTCTAAGCCTGAAGAGGATCCAAAGGAGTTCCTTGACCAGGTTCAGAAAGTCAAAGATAGCATGGGAGTTACTTCCAATGATAGTTCAGAGTTAGCCACCTATTATCTATAAGATATATTCCATACGTGGTTTAAGTAGTGGAAGGTAGATAGGGGTGCAGATGCAGAGCTAATAGAATGGGAAGAGTTTTCTATGGCTTTCTTAGGTAGATTCTTTCTCCTAGAGAAGAAATTTTCCAAAGTGTTAAAATTTATCAACCTCAGAGAAGGTAGTGTGAGCGTAAAAAAATACTCCCTTAAGTTCACTCAGTTATCCAGGTACGCTCCTCATGTAGTAACAGACAGTAGATCTAGAATGAATTAGTTTGTGTCTAAAAAATCAGGTAGAGTGGTTAAGGAGTGTCGGACTACGATGTTAATTAAGGATATGGACATATCTAGGCTTATAGTCTATACATAATATATTGAGGAGCAAAAACTTAAGAATAAGGAGAGAGAAAATACGAGAGCCAGAACTAGTAGTTATAGTTTTTATTAGCTAGGGTCGCAGGGTGGTAATCGTTCTCAGGATAGACAAAAGTTTTCTTCCCTAGTTCTATCTTTGGATAGTGCACTAGTACTGATGTTCATAAATGACCATAGAGATAGGGCACCAAGCTCAAAGACCCAAGGTAGTGAGAGTAGGGTTTTTACTCATCCACTTTTTGAAGAGTGTGGTAAGAATCATAAGGTTATATGTAGAGCTGATAGTGATATGTGTTTCTAATATGGCGAGACAGGTCACAAGCTCTGAAATTGTCCTTGGCCTGGCCCTACAAGTAAGCACGGTCATCCTTCAACTCAATCTGGTCCCCTGAATCAATAGGGTGCAAATTCCAACACTATTAATAGGTAGAGACCAAATAGACTCTATGCACTTTAGTCCCGACAGGATCAGAAATGTCCTCCTGATGCAGCCACTGGTATGTTACAGATCCCTTATTTACATGTTCACATTTCTTTAGATTCAGGAGCTTCCTTTTTCTTTTGTAACTCTTTGCATAGCAGTCAACTTTAAGGTCAGACAAAATGTTAACAGGAATTTTTTCCAGTCCCAACCCCAATGAGTTCATCTAACATAGCCCAACAGGTATAAAGGACCTGTCCAGTTATGAAATCTCTGAAAATCAGGCCTTCAAGTTCCAGTAGTAATGCTAGTATGTGTAGGAAATCAATAAGGTAAGATGATTCTTGACCCATTCCTATCTTAATTTAAAGTTTTGTACTTCAACCATCATGATACTTACGCATGCTTTCTGTTTTAGTCCCACGAATACTGCATATATCCATGCACTTTTCAAAGAATAGTGTGTGTTTCAAGTTCCTCATATAAGGAGACCAAGTTCATCCAATGTTGCGGATCTTGTTCAATGAATTATGAAATTCCAAACTCAGTTCGTGCAGCTCATGACTCATGCACTCATGTCATGCTTTACAGTATGCTTAGCCCACACGATTCATGAATTCACTCCCAGTGTTCAGTCAAACCCAGATTATGCCACATATACCCTCAGTTTAGATCTTTTGGTGAATATGTAGTGTTAATGTTCCATCCCACAGGCCTCATTTGCAGTGTCAGTTTAGTAATCAATATTCAGGAAAGAACTCAGATAGTCCTTCAAGACTATGACTTTCAGCTATTAGTTACTTGGCCCTCAAAATTCAATACTCCGTACCAGTCTAACCTTCAGTTATAGAAAACCAGCATTTAATCTCAGTTACAGTGTTAGTTACGGTTATAGTCTCAATTATTATCTTAGTACAATCTCAGTCCCAGTCCTAGTCTGTAGTCAGATCAGAAACTAAGTCCAGTTTCAAGCTTAGTCGGCCATAGCATATGGCAATTAGTTACTCAGTTATTAGTATTACAATACTTCAATTTATAGAATGTTTTTGATTCATAATTACACACTTGGTCTTATGTTCCTAAGATAATACAGTCTTCCCTCGCTCATTCTTAGTTACCTCACGTTACCTGGACAATCATTATCTCCTATGTATAATACCCTATAGTCTCAGTCCATTTATTCAAACTAAGTATAATTCAGTATTACACACCCAGTATTCAAATATAAGTTATTCAGTTAATCAGATAAAGTTAGTATATATTTATGCATTCATGCTCAGCATCCACGTAAATCTTTTCAGCACTCTCAGTTACAGTGCGTAAGGTCTAATCACTTTGTCCTAGCTTCAGATCCTGGATATCTAACTACAATTTAATTTGTAGATGCCTTGTGCATATCCCTAGTTTTCCTCTGTATCTCAATAAAATAGGTATTCTTCAAGCGACCTAGTGTCCTAAGGGGGAGATACACGATGATTCCCCAAACTTTCATTACATAAAACATGCCATTATCAATTCTCGTAATCAATCCAGTTTGGAGTAAGGGGATACTTTTAAGTTGACCCTCAAATTTTGACCTCAGCCGTAAGCCGTGTATTCAAGGTACTCAGTTCAAATAACGATATCTAGATCTTGTATCACTTTCCATACTCAGTTAAGTTCATGTATTTCCACTCATGCATATATAGTAATTAATTTCAGGCTTTTCAGCATTTTCAATTTAAGGAAACAGTCTCCCTTGAACTTATCTAGTTTCATGCTCAGTTTTCAATGATAAACTTGGTATCAATTACCATTGCATATTCAGTCATTCATTCACGAACTAGTTAACCATGCATCAGATATGTATGTTAAGTATGATACATTTTGTTTATCAGTTATGTCAGTCATGGAATCATGTTCTAGTTGTTCAAGTTCAGTATGTACGTCAGTTTATCTTTTCTTCCCTCTCAGTCAGACTCTTTCGAGGATGAATGTTCTTAAGGGGGAGATACTATAATACATCGTAAAATCCTAAAGCTTAATTCAGTCATTTATGCTTGTCAAGGGGTCCCAGACATAGAAAATTCTAGCTAGGTTCCCAGACTTAGCCTATTATTGGACTTCAAAAGTTGGTAAACTCATCTCACGACCTTAATGCCCTTTAATGATTCGTATTTTAATTAGTTCTAGACTAGGAAGGTCAATAGGTGTTCCCGAACAAGTTTTGGATTTTTTGGAACATGTTTAGATCATGTTCGGAGTCCCAAAACATTGGACCAATGCAATCATGGTGCACCGCATTGCTAATTGCGTTGGTCAACATTTTTACGAGCTACCTAAGCCAAAAACTTCTAAGGCTCAACGCAATCATGGCGCTACATGTCGAGTATCGCATCATAGCCATCAATGCGCTGTATATCTTATAGCGTCAGTACCAAGTTTTTAGTCATTAAATATCTACACTTTTAAGGGGAAAAGGGTCAATTTCACATCCTTAAATAAACCCAATAACATGTGAATCAGCCATATTTCACCCAAAATATAGAGTTTCTCTCAAGTTTTTCCCAAGAACAAGCTAGGGTTTTCAATTAAGAATTCAAATTCAATACTCAAATTCAAGAATCTCTCCTTCAATCTTTGTAAATTCAGGAACTAAGGTATGTCAAGTGTTGATTTATGGATTACTTTCATCCATGAAGTCCAAGAAGCCTCTTTCAAATTATAATACATGATATTTATGTTGTGGGTTGCTTGTAACAATGTTTATCTTGTTGTATGATATCCAAGTCGGAATCTTTATGTAATTTCATGAAACTATGTTAACATACAGGATGAAATCCATTAATTTAGTTGTCTATGAAGTGTAATTTGATGATTTCACCTATGCCCTAAGTTGTTCATGTAGGATGTTTCAAAAAATGGTGTAATACCCCAAAAAATCCAAACCAATATTAGAGCCATGTACCAAGATCATGCATAGTACATTATGGATTTTTTATAGTTGTATGAGTAGGTTAGATGTATATTAAGGCTTCAAATAACTCCCAGCTATCAGACGAATCAAAACATTCCTCACCGATCGACTTCTTGAGAAAGGTACTGCCACAGTCAAATACAAATGAGCATATCTCTCATTATACTTGCAATTTTTGAGTGCATGACCTATCAAAATATAGATAATTGAATTATCTTTCCAATGATACCAATTTCTCTTAAATACAATATCGGAGCAAAGAGTTATTCCTATTTTACTCTAGCATGTTAGGATAGAAACTGTGTGACGACATTCGTGGTAGCTTACCTCATTTTTGATGCCCTACCACGAAGGTCGTCAGCCTTAGGCATAAACCAGCTCCTAAGTGATGACATTCATGGTAGCTTACCACATTTGTGATTCCCTACCACAAAGGTTGTCAGACTTAGGTAGAAACCACCACCCACTATACACAGAGTAACTAGGGTCACTTGACCCATACCCGTACCATATGACATGTATGATGAGTCATATTAGTTTAGTCAGCTCAAAGTTCACAAATTTTCCAAGTCCAATTCTAGGGTTTTTCATGGGGATTTATTTTGAATCTAATGAATGCAAACAAGCTATGCTACCCTATCCAGTATTAAATGGTATAGTCAAAATTTCTATCCAAGTAAGTTCTGATGAAATTTGGGAACTATACCCATGGGCCATTTTTATCAATTTCTAACCAGTAGCTCAGAATGAGTCCAGAAGCCTTAGGATCACAAAAAAAGGTCCCCCTTTCATAACATTAACGTTTTAAACTAAAATATTTACCTGGTAGCCAATTTTTACAACCAAAGACATCAAAATATGGAATTGTCTCTAAGAACCAAATGAACTGCCCGATAACTGAACTATTAGATCTAAGATGGCATAAGTGACTTGGGAAAGCTATACGAAAGCTACAAATGGTAAAAATGACAAGAAATGTAGAAAATGATAAAGAGGTTTATCACAATATCCACTACCAAAAGAACTTTCATTCGCAAAAGTAATGAGTGAAGACGTACCTACACTTTCAAATAGGTAAGGATATTGGGTATATATCTCACACTCAATCTCCAAGTACCCTTCTTTATTAGGAGGTGTCTCCACTACACATTAACTACTGGAATCTCACTATAGCGCTACTCCTAGACATCCCTGGCGAATATAAGTACAGTCTCCTCAGGAATCTGACTATAGTGCTACCGCCTGACATCCTACCAAAGCACATAAGACTCATCAGGAATATACCACCATGACATAAAAACATGGAAATCTAGATGAACAACAACAAATTTAGGGGAAAGGATAATTCATAAGCCACTTCTCCAACTGTATGAAAGATCTCAAAAAGTCTAATATATCTGGGGTTAAGCTCGCCTTTCCTCCCAAATCTTATCACACTATTCATGAGTGATAATTAAAGGAATACATCATCTTTAACTCTAAATCTCAAGACAGAAAGTCTAGGATTTGTAGATATCCTTTTCCTACTCTAAGCTTTCCTCAGCCTTTCCTGAATTACCCTGCCTTTATATAATGACTCCTAAACCAGGTGAGTACTACAAGACAAAATATCAGAGGTCTTGAACTAACCAATCGGAGATCAACAATGCTTACCATATAATTATCTTTAAATAGTGCCATCTCAATACTTGAATGGTAGCTATTATTGTATGCAAACTCTCCCAAAGCTAAGTGTTGCTCCCACTAACCTCCAAAATTCATAACATCTGCTCAAAGCATATTCTCAAGAATTTGAATAGTCTATTTCAACTACTTGTTGGTTAGAGGGTGAAAAATTGAGCTAAGATCTATCTGATAACCTACCTCCCCCCAAATCTCTTATGAAGCTAGAAGTGAACACTAACCTTTAACCTAAATTGGTAGACATAGGCTCTCCATGGAAGCAAACTATCTTATGAATATAGATACTGGCTAACCTCTCGGCATAGATAAAAATTTGAATAGGAATAAAATATGTTGGCATTGTCAACTGATCCCTAATAAATAAAATACTATCAAAACCATGATAGGTGAGATGCAAAATAGTAATGAAGTCTATAGTGATCCCCTCCTATTTCCACTTAGGAATAGGTAATCTTGAATCAAACAACGAGGTTTATGATGCATGTCCTTTACCTACAAATAACATAGGCAATGATCTACGAAGTTCAGCATATCTTTATCATGCCACTTCACTAGTAATACTGACTCAAATCTCTGTATATCGTAGTTGTAATAGGGTGTATAAAATATCTGAAGCTTTGAACTATATGCAAAATTGAATAAATCAAATCATCAATCCTTGAAACATAAATGAGAACATTTTGTCTTAGAATACCCTCAGAATCTATGGTATCCTTCCTTGAATCATAACTCAATAAATTATTGTAAATGATGTAAAGTCTCATACCCTTAAACATATGACACAAAATTTGCTCAAATAAGGTAGACCTCTCTACAACACTAGCAAGAATACTTCTTGGGTAAGAAATATCCAGTCTCACCATCAAGTTAGCTATGGACTAAATATCCCACATCAATATCATCTGAGAAATTAGGATAGATGACAAGCTATCCTTAATCATTGCTTTCTAGCTCAGGGCATTGTAAACTATGTTAACCTTGTATGGAGGATATAGAATTGAGATATCATAATTCTTAAGCAACCCCATCCATCTAAACTATGTAGAATTAGACTCGTTCTACGTCATAAGATGTTGAATAATATGATGATTAGTATAGATCTCATAATGCAAGACATATAGATAATGCTTCTAAATATTACATGCAAAAACTACCATTGCCAACTCCAGATCATGATTGGGGTAGTTGCATTCCTAAATCTTAATCTTCCTTGCCATATAAGCAATAACTCATTCCTACTACGTTAGCAGATAACCCATACCAATAGTAAAACCATCACAATGCATGGTGAATCACTCACCCTCATAGATAGAGCCAATATAGAAGCTAAAGTAAGAAAAAAAATTGACCCACACTCCTCGGACCACTAGAAAGGAACCTTCTTGAAGGTCAATCTAGTCATTAGTACTGTAATAGTAGTAATAGACCTAACGAACCTCTTATAATAACTAACAAATCAAATAAAGTTACAAACCTCAAATGGAGATGTAGGCATCTCCCAATACCGAATAGCCTAAATATTCATCGGGTCAATCATACTCCCATCCTTTGATATGATATGTCCTTGGAATATCATCGACTTGGGATAGAACTCACACTTTGATAATGTAGCAAAAATCCTATGATCTGTCAAAGTTTGGAGCATAATTCTCAAATGTGGAATATGCTTCTCTCTACTCCTATCAAAAGAACAGGCTTTAAATCTCAAGCTAAAGAAGAATGTTCCCTTACCATATACGATAGTATAAATAAGAAATTTTTCAGTCATATTAAGCTAGATATGCACAACCCAAAATAAATAAGAAAATTTCTCCTAAAGTCATGTAGCCTATCAAAGATAAAATAGATATGTCTACACTAATTTGCAAGACTCTACTAGAATTGACTTGTACTAATAAAACCAATAATCCTCAAGCTCTAAAGCCAATTGATCATGGCACAAAATATAGTCTGTGATGGAATCTTAATTGATCATGGCACAAAATATAGTCTGTGATGGAATCTTACACACAATCTAGTATAGGTAAGCCTATTCCATCTTAAATTTAATAATCAAAGTGTATAAGAATTGGAAGAAGTAAAAATAAAAATATTCCCCAAAATAATATACAATAGTTTGAAGTATCATAAATGTGAATAAGCTTAAGATACATGAAAGAATGATCCGGGAAAACTTTAGTATCAAAGAACTGCTACCTCAGTCTGTTAAAATCCAATAGTAGGTGTAAAAAATAAATAATCAATTACTATTTCAATAGATATGGGTGGTGTTATAAAAGGGAAGAAAAAACAAAGGTGTGAATGAAACACATGTACACAACAAGCATTGCCTGCAATTATACTAATGTAAAGTAATGTTGAGGAACACCACAACAACCATCCATTTTACCCCAAATAAATTTGCACACAATATGTTCTAGCCTATTCTAGTATTTAGCAAATATCACTAAGGTAAGTAAACGAGTTAAGGTTGATACATACAAGATTAGTATTAACAAAAGTAGAATAAGTAAAATCAAGAAAGAATTTCACCTATATATATATACATGTATCCTCTTATCATACCAAGTTAGTAAGCCAAGGTAAGATAAAGAAAGTTGATGTCATGATACCAATAGTTTTGATGCAACAATTTAAATAAAATATGTCGTCATTGATAAACAACATATAATAATATGTCGACCACCATAAGACCCTAGAGAAAGTGCAATGCAATTCATCTTGGTGATTTGAGATGAAATACAGTGGTTAAAATACAATGGCATATGACCTAAAACATCATTATACTAAATTAAAGCGTATAAAATTTTCTTAATCTCCACTTAGACTTAAATTAGAATATTTTGGGTTGGCTTAGATTTAGGCAAATGTTGAGGGTGCACTTGCACAGGGAAATATGGTGGTATTTCAAAAGTTGGTTGAAAGTTTTTGTTAGAGAATAAATTTAAGAAGTTGTAGCAATGTTTGGTGTGTAAAATGGATAAGTAATTATTTATTTATAGTGACTTCCATGAGAAAGTTAGTTCATGAATTCAATTTTTTATAGGTACGTTATGAAATATCCTGAACTAGGACAAGGTATTGTGTTACTACCTTACGCCTTCTATAGAGAAAAAAAGTGCTACCACAGTAGTGAAAGTGTCTCCAAGTAAACAACCCAAATTGACATATGAGCTATTATAACGGAAAAGTCACCACTGCAGCGGTGCCACTATAATGGTAAACCATAGTTATAAAAATGAAGCATTCAACTTTTAAAAACTATAAAACATTCTTTCATTTAATTTTTTGAAAAACATTCAAGTACCTCAAGGGAGGAGATTTTCTATTAATTTTGGGAGTTATTATCCATGGAGGTAAAGTTCTTACATTTGAAACTTGAGTTAATCTTTTAAATTCATAGAAATCACTAGTAATTTATCTATTTAGGGTTTTGATCTACATTATGAACTGAATGATATTGTTTGCAATGTTAATATTTTTAGTATTAAATGATCCCAGGGTGTTAAAAAACTTGATTTGGTAGATTTTTTGTTGTTCATGCATTATTATGTAGATTTAATACCACGAAGTTTCCTAACTAATTTTGTCTTAAGAATGTCAAGTATTAGCTTATAAATTGAATGATTTTCATTCCATCAGGTATTTTTATGATGTTAACTTTTTGTCACATAGGAAATCCAATAAGCTTTCCATCGATATAAGATTCGTCCAAATCCAATAACCGGGAAAAAAATGATGACTATTTCAAGTCCCCATCATAAAACAACTCCTTATTGTTTAGTGGCGCGCCGCGCCACAAGATAAAATGGCAATTGTCCTTTTACCAGTGTCCCAACACGATTTCTCTGCATTGCACCAAACTTTCAGGTCTCAAACAAAGTGGCAATGTTATGGATCCACTTTGCACTATTTTTCTATTTTCCCATAGTCAAATTCCAGTGACACGACGCGATAACGCCGTGTCGCTCCAAGGTACAGGTTGGGAAATTTTCATCAATTTAAAAGATGCATCTTTGGTTAAAAAGGTCAATTTCTCACCGCTATTTAAGCTCCTTGACCTGAGATTCAGCTATTTGGAACCCAAAATATACTAGTGTCTCTCAATTTTCTCTCAAGAACAATCTAGTGTTTCAATTTCAAGAACTTCTCATGTCAATCTTTGCTAAATCAAGAACTAAGGTATGTCATGTGTTGATTCATTGGTTTGTTTCAACCATGAAGCTCAAGAATCTCTTTTCAAAATCAAAGATTTGTATATTTACGAATGTTCTTATTTGATTGAATTGAAAAGTGATGTTCATGTTGTTGTTTGGTTTCCTTCCATGTGATAGACTATTAATTACAAGAATTAATTCTAGTATGTGAGAAATTATGCGCTATTTATGATAAACCCTTCAATTCACAAGTTTATTGATTTATCCTTGATTATTAGATTGTTGATGATTGTATAATCATTGCATACCACCCCCATGTTTGATTAAATACCTATGTGAATAAAAAGTGCCATACTTGTATGATAATATGAAATGTCCATTTATGTAAAAGTTATGTATGTCAAATGTTTGATTAAATATCTTAGACAATTGATTATTTATTGTTGATATTGGTCCTACGCCAGATGGTGTCTTATACCATAGGTTCAGAAGCACGAGCTCCAGAGCATCAGTAGCATTCCAGTCTCAGTAGTCAGAGTTAGCAGTGAGTCCTCATCTTTCAAGGACATGATCATTTATTTATTATCTCATTTGTTAATTTATCAGTTGGAATTAGTTGGGGATATGTACCATCAACTCCTTATTCAGACAGTTATGTTTTAGATGTTTTTTAGACTACGGTATGTTTAGATAGTTTTTTTTGGGGAATTTATATCCTATCCTAGATGTTATATTTTATTGGATATTATGTTACAGTTTGAAACTTATGGCCTTTCAATTTATGTTTCCACATTATACGGTATATAATGCAGTATACAGGCAAAGATATCAGTCATGGGTTAGCTTGTGGTCCTTCAGGGTCATGAGCATCGTGTAGAATTTCGGGTACCAGTTGGGCATTACAAACTTTGTATTAGAGCCTAAGGTTCAATAGTTTCATAGGAAGTCTGAAAGACGCATCTAGTAGAGTGTTGTACATAGGTGTATTGCGCACCACATTTATGTACAGGAGGCTATAAGATATTTTAGGAACAATTTTCCCTTTTTTAAGCATTCATGTTGTGCCAGTGAGCATAATCTCAAGTCAATTTCTTAGTCTAATCCATTTTACCCTTTCATCTAAAGAACATTCCTGCTAAAATAAGAAATGGAAATCAATCATCCTCTCAGCCCAATGAACCTTTGGGCGAACATGTTTCTAATGCAGAGTTCAGAGATGTATTCACTACTCTTACTCAGTTGTTGCTCAGAATGAGTGACTAGCCATCGTTTTGGCCAGCCTAATGGCAAATTAAGCTGCATCCAAGATTCAGGACTTCACCCAAATGAATCCTCCATCCTTTCTCAGGTCTAAGTCAGATAAGGACCCTCAGGAAATCATCGATCTGGTTCAGAAGGTTATAGACATTATAGGGGTTACTGCTATCGAGAGTGTCGGGCTAATTGCATACAAATTGGCGGATATTTCCCACACTTGGTTTAAATAGTGGGAGTCAGAAAGGCCAGATGATTTAGGGCCTATTCAGTGAAAGGATTTTTTCACTACATTCTTAGATAGATTCTTTCCCCAAGAGATGAGAGAGGCTAAGGTATTAGAATTCATCAACTTTAGGTAGGGCAACATGATGGTGAAAGAGTATCTTCTTAAGTTAACTCAATTGGGCAGATATCATCTTCATGCGGTTGCAGATAACAGGGCCAAGATATGTAAGTGTGTTTCTGGGTTGAACTATATTGTGGTCAATGAGTATAGGTCTACGATGTTGAATAGTGACATAACTTTAGAAAAGCTTATGAATTATGCTCAATATATAGAATATCAAAAGGTTAAGATAAGGAAGAAACAAAATAAGAGAGGAAAGATCGGTAGTTTTAACTTTACCCAGCCCAAACCAAAAGGAGAAAACCGCTCTTAGTTGTATCGTAAGTTATCCATTTCAGCTCCTTCTTCAGCCAGTGATCTATCTCCTAAGTTCACGGACGGAAATAGAGATAGGGCGCTAGTGTCTACGACTCATGGTAGTGTCTGTAATTCCCTAACTAATCCCCTTTGTCAGGCTTATGGTAAGAACCACAAGGTTGCTTATAGAGCTGGTTGCGATGTCTATTTCAAATGTGGCAAGCCAGCTAACAGAGATAGATATTTTCCCTAGTCAGGTTATCATGGTCAACAAAACCATTTCTTAGCTCAGTTCGGTTTCCTAAATCAGCAAGGTACCACTTCTAGTGCTACTAGTTGGTAATGCCCAAACAGACTCTATACTCTCCAGTCCCTGTAAGATCAAAAAAATTCTCCTGATGTGGTTACTGGTACATTACAGATCATTCATATGTATGCTTATGTTTTACAAGATCTAGGAGATTCCTTGTCTTTTGTCACCCCCTATATAGCAGTTGATTTTGGAATCAGTCTTAAAATTCTAGCAGAGCCCCATTCAATCTCTACCTATTAGGCAAAACTATCATAGCCCAACGGGTATAGAAGAACTTCCCGATTATGATATTTTAGAAAGTCACTTCAGTAGATTTAGTCAAATTAGAGATGACTGATTTTGATATCTTTGTAGGCATGGATTGGATTCATTCTTACTACACCACAGTCAACTGCAAAAAAAGAATAGTCCATTATAAGTTTCCAAATGAACCCTTCCTAGAGTGGAGGGGTAGCACTTCAGCCTTTAGAGATCAGCTTGTTTCCTACCTTTGGGAACGGAAAATGATATCTAAAGGAAGTGTCTATCATCTTGTTCAAGTTAAGGAAACTAGTTCTGAAACTCCTAGTCTTGAATCAATCCCAGTAGTGAATAAGTATTCAGATGTCTTTCCCGAAGATCTTCTAGGAATTCCTTCCAAAAGGGAAATAGACTTCGGCGATGGCTTTTTTCATGATACTCGGCCTATATCAATATTACTATACGGAATGGCACCTGCAGATCTTAAAGAACTGAAAGAGTATTTGAAGGATCTCTTAGATAAGGGATTCATAAGACCCAGTGTGTCCCTGGGGTGCACCAGTCTTATTTGTGCACAAGAAAGATGGTTCTATCAAAATGTGCATTAATTACAATCAACTCAATAAAGTACATTCAAGAACAAGTATCCTCTCCCAAAAATTAATGACTTGTTTGACCAACTTTAGTGTGCTAGTTATTTCTCTAAGATAGAAGTCAGATCTAGCTATCATCAGCTTAGAGTCAGAGAATGTGACATTCTAAAAATAGCCTCCCATACACGGTATGGTCAATTTAAATTCCTAGTCATGTTCTTTGGTCTTACCGATTCCCCAATAGCTTTCATGGATTTGATGAACCGTGTGTTCAAGCAGTACTTTGACATGTTTGTCATAGTCTTTATAGATAATATTTTGGTCTATTCCTATAGTGAGCGTAATTATGCATACCATCTTAGAATTATACTTTAGACTCTTAGAAATCATATGTTATTCGCAAATTCAGTATGTGCAAATTTTAGTTAAGGTTGTTGCATTTCTTGGCCATATTATTTCTGGTGATGGCATTAGAGTAGATCCTTAAAAGACCAAAGTGGTAAGAAACAGGACCAGAACTATCTCTCCATCAAACATTAAGAGTTTCTTGGGTTTGGCTGGCTATTACAGATGGTTTATTGAAGGATTTTTTTCTATTACATCCCTTCTGTCCATACTGACTTAGAAGAAATTTAAGTTCTAGTGGTTAGATCCTTACGAGAAGACCTATCAGTAGTTGAAGACTTGACTCATCTAAGCCCTAGTCTTAACTATTCCAGACGGTCCAGATGGGTTTCTAGTGTTCGGTGATGCATCTAGAGTAGGTTTGGGTTGTGTCATTATGAATCATGGTAAGGTCATAGCCTACGCTTCCAGACAAATTAAACCCCAAAAGAAAAATTATCCTACTCATGATCTTGAGTTAGCAGCCGTGGTTTTTGCCACAAAGATTTGGAGGCATTACTTGTACAGAGTTCATGTAGATGTGTTCAACTTCTTAGAGATATCTTAATCTTCGTCAGAGAGGTAGTTAGAGCTCTTGAATGATTATGACATGAGTTTCATTTATCATCCGGGAAAGGCTAATATAGTGGCCGACGCTCTCAGTAGAGTGTCTAGAGGTAGTGTTACTCATGTCAAGGATAAAAAGAAGAAGTTAGCGCAAGAATTCCATCATCTAACCAGACTAGGCATTACCTTAGTCGATTCCCAGGAGGGTGATATAAGGGTTCAGAGTAGTTCAGAATTATATCTCATTTCCGAGTTAAAAGAAAAGCATGATAGAGACCCCAGTTTAGTTAAGTTGAAAGAATCAATTAAGGACCAGAAAATAGGGGTTTTCTCCTAAGGAGGAGATGGTGTATCATGTTGATAGGATCATCTCTGTGGTTCAGGTGTAGATGACTTAAGGTAGCGAATTCTTGTAGAAGCACATGGTGCACGCTACTCTATTCATCCAGGGGACAAAAAGATGTGCTGCAACTTGAGAGAGATCTATTGGTGGATTGGGATGAAGAGAGATATTGCAGAGTTTGTGGCTAAGTGCTTTATATTTCAGCAGGTTAAGATAGAGCATCAAAAGCCTAGTGGGTCCATATAGGAGTTCAATATTCCTATTTGGAAGTGGGAAGAAGTGACCATGGACTTTGTGATGGGTTTGGCTCATACTCGTCGCCAGCATGACTCAGGTTGGGTCTTTGTAGACAGAATTACAAAATTATCCCATTTTATTCCAATTCATACCTCTTATTCAGCCGAGGATTATGCCAAACTTTATATCAGGGAGTTGGTCAGATTACATGGTATTCCATTATCCATTATTTCAGACAAAGGTACCCAGTTCACCTCTCATTTCTAGAAAGCATTCCTAAGGGGTCTTGGTACCCAAGTTCATCTTAGTACAACCTTTCATCATTAGACATATAATCAAGTAGAAAGGACCATTAATACCCTATAAGATATTCTAAGATCGTGTGCAATTAATTTCAAGGGTAGTTGGGATGGCCACTTGTTGTTGATTGAGATTGCATTTGATAATAACTATTATTCCAATATTAAGATGGCTCAATTCAAGGCTCTCTATGGCAGGAGATACAGATCTCCAGTTTTTTGGTTCGAAGTTAGTGACGCCTCTATTATAGGGCCTGAGAGACTGACCAAATAGAGTCGGGCATGGAATACCAGAGACTATATGGTAGCAAGCCCTACTATTTCTGTTAGTATTACTACGGAACAATGCAGAAGAGATGAGGAGCATGATGAAGACATGGATCAGCTAAAAATGTAGATGAACCTGCTAAACAAGAATTTACTATCAAGTAAAACTAAGAAAGTGAATCCTGTAGGATTACTGGGAAAAGTGGAGTCCAGCTTAGAATAAAAGGCGAACTATGTAAAGATTCTTGGGGGTTTTTAAAGCAATAGCCAAGGAAATAGAGGTCTAAATTAGTATGAAAAGGCTTGATATAAGAACCAGGAGCAAGGAAAATGGAGGAGCAATAATGATAGGAGCAGGTTATATGTCCCTCCTTGAAATCGTGAGGCTGCTAAAACAAATTCTGAAAAGATTTCCACAGAGGACATGATGGATAAATTTTTAAAGGGAGTAGAGGCTAAAAACTCAAGGGTGATTACCATGAAGAACGATCTGTCCTCTATGATTCAGTTGGTGAAATCGCACTCTAGTTTGATCAAGCAGATGGAACAATAAATGAGCCAACTCTCCACAACACTGAACTAGAGGAAGAGTGGAACGATACCTAGTGATAGGATTCAAAATCTACAAAATATTGGCTCATGTATGGCAATTACCACAAGAAGTGGTAAGATATTACTTGGTCGTTGTGTGAGCAAAGGTGAAGTAAAAGATGTGATTGAAGTAGGTGGTGAGCATGAAAAATATAATCCAGTGGAGTCTATTAAGATGGATGGCTTTGATATCCATTCCAATCATCAGAAGGTTGATGTGTTACAAAAAGGGAACGAGAAGGAAAAGAATGTAGTGGTAAAAACAATACCAAGACCACCACCTCCTTTTCCACAAAGATTGAAGAAGAAGGATGATGACATGAAATTTAGAAAATTCATGGCAATGTAAAAGTTGTTATCAATAAATATGCCTTTGGTGGATGCACTCGAATAAATTCTAGGGTCTATTAAATTCATGAAGGACCTTGTGACAAACAAAAGAGTGGTGATCTATGAACTGGAGGATAATCTCAATCATTGTAGTGCTATTTCTATGAGGTCCTTAGTGCAGAAGAAGGCAAACCCAGGAGCATTCACTATTCCACGTACAATCGGGTCTCTCAATTTTGCTAAGGCCCTATGTGATCTGGGGGAAAGAATAAATTTAAGCCTCTAGCCACATATAAAAAGCTGGGTTTGGGGGATCCTACCCCGACAAACATATGGTTGGTGATGGCGGATAGGTCTATAAAGCGGCCAGTAGGAATATTACATTATGTATCGGTAAAGGTGACCGAATTTATACTTCTTGCTGATTTTTTAGTCCTAGACTGTGAGGTGGACTTGGAAGTACCCATCATTTTTGGTAGACCATTCTCTGCGACTGGGAAAGTTGTAGTGGACATGGAGCTGCATGAGCTGAAGTTCAAGTTTAATTACAAAGAAACAGGATTCAAATGCATTCATCGAAGATACAACAAAAGGAGATGAGTGTCTTCTCAATCGTGGATGTGTTTTATAAAGATGGGAAACAGGTAGCAGTATGGTATATTGACAAAGTCTGAGTTGTCAATATAAACTAGTTGTGCCGCGACCTTAAATCAGGCGCTATTGGGAGGCAACCCAAAATTTTTATGTTTAAATGCAAGTTGTTTTCATTTATTTAAATAGGAATCATAATGAACTGAAAAGGTATGCAGGGATCTAAGTAGAAATTGATGTAGTCAACCAAGTGACCCTGATGACAGATATGATGATCTATCATAATTGTGATAAGCCATCAAATATGTCCTCAAAGAATCCAGAAGAAGGCAACACTCTGCCTAAGGTTGATGACATCTGCGATGACTTATCAGACATTTGATAAGCCGTCAGGTAATTTTGGGCCCAAATACTGAAAATTCAACCCGGCCCACATATCTTCTTTCTTTTATTTATCTTTTATTTCCTTCCATATTAAGTTTATTTACTTACTCTTTTCAAAATTAT
Organism: Capsicum baccatum var. pendulum; assembly: GCA_030864225.1. Lineage (NCBI taxonomy): Eukaryota > Viridiplantae > Streptophyta > Magnoliopsida > Solanales > Solanaceae > Capsicum > Capsicum baccatum. Next base: position 169,545,086 of record CM061554.1, read on the forward strand.
TTCCTACATAAAAAAATATCCTTCTTTGTGAGTGTGGGTTTGAAGTCAAGATCAACAACTCTTCTTTCATCTACTACTTCCTCTCACTCGCGTAACCAAGTTGAATTCACTTATCAGGTTTGCTCATAACTTAACTCTCCTCTTCACTAGGTAATTAATGCAACTGATGTAAATCCTAGTCTCAAAAAGATTGAGGTAAGATTAACTTGTTATTGTGTGTAAAATAGAAACTAGGGTTTGTTGTGATGTGTTGTGCGTAAAAACCTAGGGCTTAGCTCAAGAACACAACTCCATGTGATTCTAAGAAGAAAGTGGATTGATAATCAAGATTAAAACAGACATAGAGGTTGTATTCTAAGCTGACGACGTGCGTGATAAGTTATCACGAATGTGACAGCTTATTAAACTATGTCATCACAACTTTAATATGATACAATTATGAACCTCTTTTTGTGGGATATGGAATTATAATGACCGAACTTCTTGAGTTGTATTATCATGGGTGCTATATGGGTACTTTCTTTTGCTACAGTTCTTATAATGGCAACCCAAAGGGAAGAGCCACAAATATCCAAAGAAAGTGACAAAGGGGAGTGTACCTCGGAGACTCTTCAATAAGAAATCCGATTATGAGGAAGAGGATCCATTGCTTAGGAAGAAAAGGAAAAAGAAAATCCCAAAAAAACCTTCGCCACATCAACCAGTTGAGGTGGATGAGACTGAAGAAAGTGATATTGAAGCAACAACACCACCTGACAGTACAACTTCTGAGACAACGACTTCTGAGCAGCCTGAGTCTGTGCATTCTGAGACTGGGGAGCCTGATTTGGAGCATGCTAATTCTGAGCAACCTGAATCTGAGGGACCATCATCTGAGCCCCCTTCTGTTGAGCAACTAAATGATAAAGAATATCCGATTCATCGAACTCTAGTTAAATATAAGAACACAGGCTCCGAGACAGTACTAGGTGGGAAATTCCCAAGACATAAAAAATCTTCTATGATGTGATTTTCACAAATAAAATAAGGACCATTAAAGGCCAATTTTCAATGAAAATAAAATCATCACTACCTCTTGAGCAGATATCCTGAAGTGGAGTAGAAATTCCGAGACTACGACCTTGGATAGACTGCGAAAGGAGGAAGCTCATTTTTCCTTACACTAGTCCAGGAGATCTATGCTAACTATCAGGATTGATTGGTGAACATATGCAGAGAAAGGGAGAAATTAGCAGATCATCCCTTGTTGGATAGAGTTCCAGTACGGGGTGTGATGGTGGATCTCTCAGAAACAACAATTAATAGATTTCTTCATGGCCCTGAATTCACTTCTCAGGCTACTTCACCTGTATTTTATGCTCGATTGTAGCATCGTGCAAATCAATGGTTTTAGTTAGCCACCATCATAGCTAAAGGAAAACCTGAATGACTGACCAACCTGAATGAAGGAATTTTCAATGCCTTCCGGACTCAAGAGGCAAGGTTTTGGTAGGGTGTAGTGCACACCCATTTGATGCATTCAAAGGGAGATAACATCCTTGGAGATGATATAGCAATACTGTTCACAATTCTTATGGCTACACTCAAATTGAACTTTACAGAGATCATTGATGAGGAAACAAAAATTCAGGTCTCAAGTCCCGACACAACATATTCTTTCCCTTGTCTAATTATGAGGTTATGTAAGGCAACCAATGTGCCTGAGGTTTGAGGGATAGACAATGAACTTTCTGTCAAGAAAACACACAACCACATCCGATATGATGAAAATCAACTATGGCTGACACTTAAGAGATGAGCAGGGGTTGCAACAGATCCACTAGTCATAGATACCATCTCAACACCAAATGTAGAGGTGCAGGATTCTGAAGCTGCACCACCACAATACTTACCACTAGAAGATTTATTGCCTGTAAATGAAACAAATCCTTCAGCTGTTGTGTTTACCATAGAATTTCCCTTTAACCCAATGAATTTTAGGAGAGAGGCAAACCACGACAAGTGGTGCAAGGCTCAGCTGTAACTTTTTGCCAATAAATTTGTCTCTACGGTAGACAATAGGATCAAGGTCACACTTGATCCCTTCATATCCTTGCCTAGTCGAATTGATGATTTAGAAAAATATTTTAATACACGGTTAAGAGAAATGTCCGGATTAGACCTTGAAAATTTTAGATCAATCCTGGACAAGGTAACGGTGGATGTTGGAGTATTACGGCAGCACTAATTTATGGTTTTGGAAGATCTGAATATTGATGAGGCTGAGGGCAAAATCCCATTTCTTGATCTGACATGGGAACTAATGAAGCGAAAGAATAATAAGGGAGATAAAAAAAGTAGGGGTAATAGAGAAAGGCCTGATAGTGATGAAGAAAGAAAGGTAGAGAAGATGGCGAGAAAAAAGGCTGAAAAAGAGGAGACGAAAAAGGCAATGATTGAGTCCTAAGTTGATAATGAGAAATGGGAGGAGGCCATACAAGTGAGAGCCAAAGATGCCTCAACTATTAGGCCTCCAACAACTACTAGGCAAGATGTGTTAGAATGGAGCGAGACTCCCAATGGTGATAAGGCAGCTGAGGATACAACAGCAGGGTCTAAGACTCATGATCCCCGTGCTTGATCTACTCATGGTATACCCTAACCCTTAGTTCAATTTTTTTTATTTTAAGTTTAGGGTGTAGGGTGAGTTGTTGTTGTAACATTGTGTAGTTGACTAGGAGAAATACAAGTACCTAAGGTAGTTAACATGGTTTTGTTATTTTGCTAACACCTCTCAAATGGTATGATTGTTTAACTATGTGATTTGCATCTAATTGTGACCACTGTGCATCTTGTTATGGTATTAGTTCTAGTGACTTGATAATCATTGCTAAACAATTGCATGAACGGGATAAGTAGTAACTTGTGATATACTTTTATGCCATGTGCGTGTGAGATCGTACTTAGTTCCTTTTGTATGTTGAATTCAGAACTTGGTCGATTAGTCTTACGTAGTTTGACTAGCCCACATTTAGCCTAACAGACCTTCCCTATATGCATAATATCCCTTGATCCCTATTTTTTTCCTAAATAGCCTATTTATTTTTACGATACCTATCACCGTCCCATTTATATCATAACGAACCTGTTTTGGCCCTGGTCCTCTTTGGACATTGTACACCTTCACTTAGGTAAATAGCCTAAGTTGAGGGTGGCTATTATAGGGGTGGATGATGTAAAATGAGTATGGATAAAGGTAGAATAAAAACAAATAATAAAAAGCTGGGTACAGTTGAAAAGAACAAGAAAAGAAAAGTTATGAAAAAAAAAGTGATTGCAGAAAAGACGGCACCCATCCTGAATATATGTGATCAAGAAAAGAGAAGAATAAAAAAGGTTAATAAGTGAGACCCCAGAATCTAGAGTAGTGTTAAGGAGGGTTAGTCACTTTAAATATCATCGAGAATCATGCCATCCCCTAGACGACATTACAAACCGAAGAAAAGACCTATAATGATCCTTGCTGACCTGTCTGTAAATCTTGGTAATTAAAATAAGGGCAAACCTATGATATTTGGCATACATTGATTGGAGCTTCATTTTGAGAGTGAGTGTCTTTTAATTTCTCCCATGGTTACATATATGATGTCTGATATAAGTGAAGTAGTATTTTTATGTAGTGAGGGAATAGTGGTTACGTTGCTAGTTGCTAACTTATTTTGATAGTGTAATACTGGTACATGCATAGTTGTTGTTTTTGAATTGATGTCATATCTTGATTCATGTGTGTCACATTGTTGTTCTTCAATAATATACACAGTTATTTTTTAAAATAATTAACCTTGGAGATGTTGAAGATATTTTGAGATAATATGGATGGTTGACTACCGAATGTACTTTGCATCCTCTTGGTTGTGTTTTAGTTGCTTGAGGACAAGAAATTTTTTTAAGTTAAGGGTGTTGATGTGTGAGCAGATGCTAACACATTTGAGGATTTTAACAGAGAATAATTATTGTAAAGTCTTAACCAACTTTTGTCATTTTTGATTGTTTTCTCTTTGATATTGCAGTCAAAGTCAAGTTGCAAGAGAACCAAAAATAATAGAAGTAAAAGAGTTAATTTTTGAGCAAGTAGAAAGGGAAGTACAGCTGACGACTTGTTTGATAAGTCTTCAGCCTTGTGATAAGCTATCAAAGTTTCCCTTATCCTTAGATAGAGAATGGGATTCAGCTAGAAGAAGGAACGATGACCTATGATGAGCCATCAGGCTTGATGTTCGGCTTAGATAGGGAATGAGACTTGAAGTGAAGAAGCGGCAATAATTCTAATAAGTTATCAACATTGTGATAAATTATAAAAATCAATGTCAGCTATAGACAATGTGAGGTAGAGAGAGCAGAAGTGTGACGACATTCACTGATAAGCAGTTAGGAGTCTGATAAGCTATCAGGAATGCCGTCATTCCATGGCAAAAATCATGAAAGTGGAATAGGACCTAACGATAATTTTGATAAGTCATCAAATTCCTCATAAGTCATTAGAGTTTCATCGTCATCCTAAGGAATATATCATTGAACTTGTAGAAGAATTTGAAGACATTTCTGATAAGTCGTCAGACGCATGATGAGGCATCACACATCGTCGTCACCTATGCGAGAAAAAATCTGTAATATGTGATTTTCTTCCATAATTAGACTGATGTATTTAAGGCATAATTTAAGTTTTTTCTGAGGATCTGGAACTTCATATTTTCATCAAGTTTTCTCTCTAGTCTTCTCTGCAACAGTACAGTTTACTTTTGGAGAAATTACGACTAATTTTTTTTGGGATTTTCTACTGTGATCAAATCTAAGAAATATATGTTGTTATTCATCTTATTGTAAGTTAATCTATCAAATTATGAATTTAACTTGTTGTCTTTCTTATTATATTATGAGTAGCTAAATTCCCTTAACCCGAGTTGTGGGATCCATATGATTGCGTTTGTAACATAACTAAGTGTTTAGGATTCTAACTGTGGTAGAAAATTTTTGTTAATTCCATTATCTTATATTCTGACTATTGGTTAGAGACAATAAGCCTTGCTTTCTAGTTATTTTATTGAGATAAGAAATCAACCCTATTAAGAAGTGAATTATCAATAGGGACTTGGAATCATCAAACTTCCATTTAATAATTAATTATGTAACAAGATTAATTAACTTGAGATAAAATCCTGTTATGAAATATAAATTCCCTAAGTTCAAAAGAATTAGGTTCTTAAATGTCTAAATAGGTTGATAAACATTTATACATAACTTCAACAAGGATAGTCTGTTGTTCCTACCTACCTCAAGAATCTTGAACCGTTACTGGCATCTTTCAAATCCCAACACCCATAGTGAACATAACTTTGGTTTCCCTTATCATATTAATTTCAAACATTGAATTGAGAAGTAGTTATTTTCTACCTTTCCAAAAAAACCCCATTACCAGGAAATTGTTAACTATCAGTTAATTAACCCGCAAATAACTCAAATTCACACCATATTCCATGTGGTATTTGACCCCAACCTAGTTGGGTTATACATTGACAACGATCGCTTACATTATCATAAAAGATATGCACTTTGAGTGTTATCACTAAGTACCATTCAATATCCAATAATATGTTCATGCATTAAATTAGTCATGTGTTCATAAATCAGACATGCATTCTCCTAGTGAGAAGACCTAGTTATTAGAAATCTTAGTCATATAATCAATTCCGTCATGTTTTCAAGTATCAGATATGTGTGATCAACTTATTTGTACTCTCTTTCTTGCATTCATGTATCAGTTCAGTAATGAAATCATGCATCAGATATGCATTCTCTGTATGAATCTCAAAAATGTTAGTTATGTAGTTATATTTTAGTGTTCATGTTCAGTATTTACTTTGTCTTATTATTTCTCCCTTCTCAGTTAGTCTCATTCGAGGACGAATGTTCCCAAAGAAGAGATATTGTAATACCCCAAAGCTTCCTAACTAATTTTATGTCAAGAATGTCAAGTATTAGCTTCGAAATTGAATGATATTTATTCCATGAGTAATTTTTAAGATTTCCACTTTTTGTTATGTGGGGAATTCAATAATCTCTCCATTGATATAATATTCACCTAAATCTGATAACCGAGTAAAAACTTATCAGTATTTCAAGTCCCCATCATAAAACACCGTCATATTGGTCAGTGGCGCACCGCGCCACAAGATAAAATGGCAATTGTCCTTTTTCTAGTGTCCTAGAGTAATTTATCCACGTCGTTCCAAACTTCTAGGTCACAAACAATGTGGCAACATGATGGCTTTATGTTGCGCCATTTCCCTATTTCCCAATTGTTAAATACCAATGACACGGCGCGATAGAGCCGCATCGTGCTATAGGTCCAGGTCGGCAAATTTTAACTAATTTAAAAGATGCATCTAGGGTTAAAAAGTTCAATTTACACCCCTATTTAAGACCTTTAACACCTTATTCACCTATTTGGAACCCAAAATATAATAGTTTCTCTCAATTTTCTCTCACGAACAAGCTAGGGTTTCAACTAGGGATTAAATTTCAAGAAAGTCTCCCCATCAATCTTTGCTAAATCAAGAACTAAGGTATTTCATGTGTTGATTCATGGGTCTCTTTCATACATGAAGCTCAAGAATCTCTTTTCAAATTCACAGATTTATTTATTTACGAATGTTCAAGATTTGATTGAATTGAAATGTGATATTCATGTTTTTGTTTGGTTTCATTTCAAGTTATATACTATTAATTACAATAGTTGATTTGGGTATGTGAGGAATTACGTGGTATTTATGACAAAACCTTTGATTCATAAGTTTATTGATGTATCCTTTATTATTAGACATGTTGATGATTGTATAACCATTACATTTTCCCCCATGTTTGATTAAATGCCTATGTGAAGGAAAAGTTCTATACTAGTATGATAATATGAAATATCTATTCATGTACAAGTTATGTATATCAAGTGTTTGGTGAAATGTCTTAGCCAATGGATTATGTATTATTGATGTTGGCCCTGTACTCATGAAATTGATGCTTTATTAGTTTCCTTCTATTGAGTCCTCAGGGTACTTGTACCCGAAAAATGTAGTTGTCTGCCTAGTATCTGTTTCATGTTTTCATGATATCCTCAGTCAAGCCATGATCCATAGAACTCAGTCAGTCATGTGACTCAGTAAAGCTCAGTAATACAGTAATCTCAGTACTATTCGGTCAGTCAACAAAACTCAGTTAATTCGGTCCAGTTTAGTTCAGTAATCCATGATCAGTATCTATTCAGATGGGAGTAGGAATTAGCACCGAATGAACACAAGGATGGGAACACACACTGTTAGATGAGGGTGTGATTCTTAGAAGTTATATAGGTCAAAACACTTACACTGTCAGGTGAGGGTTGATGAGGTGGATAATCACTGTCAAATGAGGACCCCACCATTCTATTTTAGAGGCACTGTCAAATGAAGGTCACTTACCGCTTGTCCTTACCAGTGGCGAGGTATTGACACCCTTCTAATTAGGGTTACAAATTGGACCCCAATATAGCCATAATAGCATATTAGGGGTATGTCAGTTAGATAAATACTTCCCATAGTTTCTGTTATAGAATCAGGACTGTCAGATACAGTTATTCCATCTCAGTAATAGAACTCAAATAATTCTACATAATTCAGGACAGTCAGATACATTCAACTAAAAATAGTATGATACTCATGTCAATAGTTATATTTGTCATCAGAATTCAATTATCTGTTATGTTAGTTATCAATAAATTCATATTATCACAATCTCAGATATAATTACGACATATTCATTTATGTATTCTCATATTCATATTATTCAGTTAGCCAGTATTGTTCATGTATATAAACCACATGCATTTATTCTACCTTCCATGCGTACTAGTACTTTCAAAGTACTGACGTATTTATGCTATGGGGTCTTATACCATAGGCTCAGAAGCACGATCTCCAAAGAATTAGTAGCATTCCATTCTCAGTAGTTAGAGTTAGCAATGAGTCCTCATCTTTGGAGGACATGATTATGTATCTATTATCTCATTAATTAATTTATAAGTTGGAGATAGTTGGGGAAATGTCCCATCAACTCCTTATTTAGACAATTATGTTTAAGAGTTTTTTCAAACTACGGTAAGTTTAGACAATTTTGTTTTGGGTATTTATGCCCCATCCCAGATGTTATATTTTATCGAATATTATGTTGTAGTTTGAACCTTATGGCCTTTCAATTTATGTTTCTGCATTATACGGTATATCATGCAGTATATAGGCACAAAGTTTAGTCATGGGTTAGCTTGTGGTCCTTCGGGGTCATGAGCACTATGTAGCATTCTATGTACTGATGTGTGAGCAGATACTAACATATTTGAGGCTTTTAAGTGAGAATAATTGCAAAGTCTTAAGAAACTTTTTTCATTTTTAATTATTTTCTCTTTGTTATTGCAGTAAAATTCAAGATGCAAAAGAATCAACAATAATGAAAGTAAAAGAGTTGACTTCTAAGGAACTAGAGAGGGAAGTATAGCTGATGACTTGTCTGATAAGTCGTCAACCTTATGTGATGACATTTTTTGATAAGTCGGTAGGTGTCTGATAAGCGTCAAGAATTTCATCATCCCAAGGTAGAAATCATGAAAGTGGAAGAGGACCTGACGATAATTCTGATAAGTCATCATACTCCTCATAAGTCGTCAGAGTGTCATCATTAGCCTAAGGCAAAAATAATTAAAATTGGAGAAGAATTTCATGATATTTTTGATAAGTCGTCAGACTCCTGATAAAGAGTCACACTTTGTCGTCACCTGTGCGAGAAAAGATCTATAATTTGTTATTTGTTTCCATAGTTAGGCTGAAGTATTGAAGGCATAATTTAGGGTTTTTTTGAGTATCTTGAACCTCACCTTTTCATTAATTTTTCTCTCTAGTTTTCTCTGGAACATTACTGCTTACTTTTGGAGAAATTATTATTACTTTTTTTGGGATTTTCTACTGTGATTTAGAAGGATAAATACTTGTTGATATTCATCATTCTATAAGTTATCATCTATCCAACTATGAATACAATTGGCGTTGTTGCTTTTTATGTTATGAGTGGGTAAATTCCCTTAACTCGTGTTGTGGGATCGATAGGTTTGGGTTTGTAACGTAACTAAGTGATCAAGATTCTAACTATGGTAGAAACTTCTTGTTAATTCCATTGTTTTATATTCTGACTATTGGTTACAAATAGGCCTTGCTTACTAGTGATTTACTTGAGATAAGAAATCAACCCTAGTAAGAAGAAAATTATTAATAGGGACTTCGAAGCATCAATCTTCCATTTAATTAGTAATGTTGTAACAAGGTTAATTAACTTGAGATAACATCCTGTTATGAAATATAAATTTCCTAAGTTTGAAGAATTAGGTGGTTAAATTTCTAAATAGGTTGAGAAATATTTAGACATAACTTTGACAAGGATAGTCTGTTGTTCCTACCTACCACAAGAATTTTGAACCGCTACTAGCGTCTGTCAAATCCCAACATCTATAGTGAACATAAAAATAGTTTCCCTTATCATATTGATTTCAAAGACTGTATTAAGAGGTAATTATTTACTATGTTTCCATAAACCCCCATTCATAGAAAATTGCTAACTATCAGTTGATTAACCCGCAGATAACTCAAATTCACACCATACTCCCTGTGGGATTAGACCCCAACCTAGTTGGGTTATATATTTACATTGATCGATTACATTCATTTAAGAGAGCTGTAGTTTGACTGTTATAAAAAATGGCACTATTGACGAGGAATACAATTATAAATTAAAGTTTGCATGCGCTAATTAATTATTAATCAAGATTCCTGGTTTTATGTTTATTTGTTGTTTCTTTTTTGCTGTAGGAATTTTATAGTGTATGAAAAGAATCAGAAGTTCTGGAGAACCATTTTTACCATTTAATCTGGAACCGCTACTATTTGGCAGAATGGCAGACCAGCAGGAGGCTGATAGGCTATCAGCCTTAGCTAAAGCTCAGGTAAATAGGCAGAATGATGGTAAGAAAGTACAGAATCCAAAGCCTAAGGATGTATACTTGTGAGAGAAGAAGTTTCTAAGCCCTAGTAACCCAAGGAGTGTATAGTAAATAGTTGCACCTGTACAGCGTAATGATAACAGGAACCATCTGTTCTGAGGAAGGCAAGATCACTAGATAGTACAGTATAACCTCAATGATGATGATGATGGAATGCATGGAGCAGGTGCAACAGGTTCAATTATTCCTCCACCATTAGCACCAGGGGTGAAATTCAACATTATGAGTACTATGATTCAACTCCTTCATCTGACGGGGTTATTTGGTGGCCTTTTAGGGGATGATCCAGCATTGTATTTTCTTACAAAGGTTTTTCCACCTTCCAGTAGGGTACAGTTGAGGTATGAAATTAGATGGCTTCCAACTGAAGCTTTGCATGAAACCTGGGAGAGATTCAAAAAGAAGCAGATGCAGTGTCCGAACCATAACATGATGGACATACACTTGATGGAGACTTTGTACAGGGATCTTAACTCTGTGACAAACCTGATTGTAGATAATGCAGCTGGCGGTTCATTTGTTGATCTTACATTTCTAGAGTCTTTCGAAATGCTATAAAAAATGACCAAACAGAGTCGGGCATGGCATACCAGAGAATCTGTGGTAGCAAGCCCCACTATTTTTTGTGGTATTACTATGGAACAACGCAGAAGAGATATGGAGTGTGATCAAGACATGGCTTACCTAAAAATACAGATAGACTTTCTAACCAAGCATTTACAATTAGGTAATACTGAGAAAGTAAAGGCTGTGGGATTACAGGACAAAGTGGAGTCCGACTTAGAAGAAGAGGTGAACTATGTAAATAATTAGGGGGGTTTCCAAGGCAATAGAAAAGGAAATCAAGGTTGGACTTATTATGACAAGGCTGGTTATCAGAACCAAAAGCAAGGAAATTGGAGGAAAAATAATGATATTATTGGGTTATATGTCTCTCTTAGAAATCGTGAGTCTGCTACAACAAGTTCATAAAAGATGTCCATGGAGGACATGATGGCTAAATTGTTAAAGAGAGTGGAGGATACAAACTCAGGGGTGACTACCATGAAGAACAATCTATCCTTTACTATTCATTTAGTAAACTCTTACTCCACTTTGATCAAACAGTTGGACAATAAATGAGCCAACTTTCCACAACACTAAACTAGAGTAAGAGTAGAACATTACATAGTGATATAGTTCAGAATCCGTGAAATAATGGCTCATGTATGGCGATTACTACTAGAAGTGGTAAGATATTACTTGGACCTTATGTGGGCAAATGTTGAGTTGAAGATGTGGTTAAGTAGATGGTGATCTTGAAAAAAGATAATCTAGTAGAGTTTAAGAATCTGGATGGCATTGATATCCCTTCTAATCATCAACAGGTTGATAAGTTGGAAAAAGGGAAAGAGAAGGAAAAGGAAGTAGTGGAAAAGACACTCCTAAGACCACCACCTCTCTTTCCTTAAAGATTGAAGAAGAAAGTTGACTACATGAAATTTAATAAATTCCTAACAATGTTGAAACAATTAATAATAAATATGCCTTTTATGGAGGCACTCGAGCAAATGCCAAGGTATGCAAAATTCATTGACCTTGCGATGAAGAAAAGAGTAGTGAGATACGAAATGAAGGATAATCTCCATCATTCTAGTGCTATTTTTATGAGTTCCTTGGTGCAGAAGAAGAAAGACCCGGGATCATTCATTATTCCTTATATGATTGGGTCTCTGGAATTCGCTAAGGCCTTATGTGATTGGGAGCAAGGATTAATATGATGTCGCTGGCTGTATAATGATCTTGGGTGCAGTTATATGCCTAAGAACCATAATTTATCCATATTTTAGCTATGTGTAGAGAACAAAGTGCCTAGTTTATTATTTTTTTATTCTACTTCTATATAATTGACATAACCGATGTGATTAGCATGATTTCAGGTATTAATGAGGTAGATGAAGACATTATGGGACTATGGAATGCAGATGACATGTGAGACAAGAGAGAGTAGAAACCTGGACCAAATGTGGCGCCTAGAAACTACAATTTGGACCAAATGTGATGCATGGGGACTTTCTCCCGGGCAAATTTGCCATTTATAATAAATTGAGGACTTAGAAGGAAATTATGAGATAGAAGGCTATTAAAAGACTTGTTGCTGAATTTTGATGGTGGATTCACATTCTGTATTATTTTGAAAACAAGAGAAATCGGCTTAGCTTGAAGAGAGAGAGAGAGAAATATTTTTCTCTCTTATTTTCGCTATTCATCTTCTCCACCAATATCGTTCTAAGTTTTGGTATGATGAATATTTCTATTGTGATTTCCATTTTATTCATGAGTAGCTAAGTTTATTTGTTAGGGTTATGGAAACCTTGTAATATACTCTCTATTGCTTTGGGTTTTTGAATTTAGGATGTGTTAATCCACTTATATCGCTACTCTCTTCATTATGATTGAATTCTCGTGGTTGAAAACATAGGGAATGTTCCATTATAGCAATAACTTGTTTGATAGAAAAATATACTATTTTGAAAGAGAGTAGTGACAAGAAAATAGGGTTTCCAATCTTTATTTTACACATTAATGCCTTAGCAGGATTAACTACTTAGAGAGTTCGTCTAATTGTTTGTACACTTGTATTTGAGAGAACTAAGGTGAATAAATACTTGATGGTGGATAAGTACTTGGATTTAGAATTAGAATACATATCTCTATAAGTGCATGCATGTATAAATCCTTATTACTCATAGTTAATAGAAAAGTAAAAGCTACAAGGTGGACATAACCCTAAATTGTCTTTATCTGTGATCAAATATTAATACACATATTTCTTCATTCTTATATTGTAACTATCATTTCAAATTTAAACCAAAACCCCCAATCCAGGAACCTCTGACCAACAGTCCAATAACAACTACAATACTTAGTAATACAGTATTCCCTGTGGGATTCGATACCCAACCTGGTTGGGTTCTATATTTAACAGCGACCACTTACTCTCTAATGAGAGAGGTGTAATTTAGGCATATCATTTATAAAAAAATGGGTTTGGGAAATCCTTCAGCCACCAACATGCCACTCGTAATGGCGGATAGTTCGGTAAAATAACCTGTTCGTATTTCGTATGATTTATTGGTAAAGGTAGCTAGCTTTATATTTCCTGGGGATTTCATCAGTTTGGATTGTAAGGTAGACTTCGAGCTGCCCATAATCTTGGGTTCAATTTTTCTCGCAATCGCAAGTGTATTGATTGATTTGCAAGCTAATGAGCTCTTATTTAGGATGAATGATGAGGTAATCCAGTTTGATGTAAGAAAATAAATGAAGCAGCATAAAGAAATGATTGTGTTCTAATTGGTTGATGTATATTATGAGGATGAGCAGGAGGTGTCAATAGAGGAGAAACTTGTTTCGCGCCTTTAGCCACAGTTCTAATGAATTTTGATCAAGAAGGCATTGAGGAGTACGAAGAGACTGTTTGTGATTTGTCACAAATAGGTTCATACTTTTATGTTCCTAAGAAGCTAGATTTAGATCTTTATAATCGACCAACACCACTGGCTAAGCCATCCATTGAAGAGCCACCAGTGTTGGAATTTAAACAACTGCAAGGGCATTGAAGGTACATGTTTTTGGTAATAGAAACATGATACCCATTATTATTAAAGCTGATTTGGGCGCAAAATAGGTAGAATCACTTATTTCAATACTTTAGAGGTACAAAAGAGCAAAAGGTACGACTATCGCAGATATTATTGGCATTCTCTCTTCCATCTGAACATATAAAATACAACTTGAGCGAGACTGTACTCCAAACATCAAGCACCAGCATCATCTTAACCCACTAAAGCAAGAGGTGTTTAAGAAGGAAATTATTAAGTTGTTGGATGCAGGAGTGGTTTACCCTATTTCTGACAGTAAATAGGTGAGCCCAGTTCTATTTGTGCCTAAAAAAAAGGAATGACTGTTGTTGAAAATAAAAGGAATAATTTAATTCCACTCAGTCCTGTGACTAGGTTGAGAGTTTGCATGGACTATCAGAAACTTAACTTATAGACTTTGAAAGACCACTTCCGGATGCCTTTTATGGACCAAATGCTTGATCTATTAGCCGGAAAGGGGTGGTATTGCTTCTTGGATGATTATTCTTAATATAAACAGATCTATATTGCTCCTGAATGTTCGGAGAATATGACATTCACATGCCCACATGAAACCTTTGCATTTAAGAGGATGTCGTATGGGTGATGCAATTCACCCGCTACTTTCCAACGGTGCATGATGTCTATTTTCTCGGATGTAGTAGAGAAAACATTAAAGGTGTTCTTGCATGATCTATCTATGGGGGGAGATTCATTTAAGTTGTGCTTGGCAAACCTGAGTATGGCCTTGCAATGATGTATTGAATTCAATTTGGTGCTTAATCGGGAGAAATACCACTTTATGGTAAAAGAGGGCATCGTTCTCAGGTTCAGCAAAAGGGATAGAGGTTGATCGATCAAAGGTTGAAGTTATTGAGAAACTACCACCTCTTATTTTAGTGAAGGGAGTGCATAATTTTCTTGGGCATGCTGACTTTTACTAGAGGTTTATAAGAAACTTCTCGAAGGTTGCAAATCCACTTTCCAAACTTTTGGAGAAAGAAGTTTAGTTCTTTTTCGATGATAATTTCTTGAAGTTATTTGAATGCCTTATAAAGAAGCTGGGTGAGGCCCCTATCATTTTTGTACCGGACTGGTCAAAAATACTTGATATCATGTGTGATGCAAGTTGTATTGCACTTTGAGCTGTATTCGGACAAAAGAAGGAAAAACCATTTAATACAATATATTATACTAGTAAAGCACTGAATGGAGCACAAAAGAACAACACCATCACTGAACAGGTTCTCCTAGCTATAGTGTATACTTTTGAGAAATTTAGGGCTTACCTACTTGGGACAAATGTGGTGGTCCACACTTACCACACCACCTTAAGGTTTTAGATAGCTAAGAAGAATGTAAAACTAAGGATGATTAGATGGGTGTTGCTGCTATAAGAATTTGACATTGAAGTCAAAGATAAGAAGGGTTGCAAAAACTAAGTTGCGGATCATCTGTCTAGAATAGAAGGTGAGCAGGCAGTTAGTGATGAAATAGAGATAAATGATGCATTTTCTGATGAGGAGATCTTGGCTGCATCTATTGAGAAAATTCCTTGGCACTCTGATTTGCAAATTATGTTGTGAGTGAAGTCATTCCACAAATCATTCCTTCCATCAGAGAAATAAATTCCTTCATGATGTAACACACTACTTTTGGGATGAGACGTATCTTTTTCAGTGATGTGCTAACAATATTTTAAGGAGAAGTGTGCCAAAAGTGGATGTATTATGTATATTGGAAGCATGTCATGCTTCCCAGTTAGAGGTCACCATGCAAGTGACCGAACGGCTAGAAAGGTGTTGCAGAGTGGCTACTATTGGCCAGCATTGTTCAAGGATGCTCATGAGTTTGTGCTGAAGTGCAACCTATGTCATAGGTAGTGGTCGATCTCCAAAAGACATAAGATTTCTTTGACTAAGATGATTAAAGTGGAATTGTTTGAAGTCTGGGATATCTATTTCATGGGTCCTTTTGTAAGCTCATATGGGATAAAGTATATTCTAGTTGCTATTTATTATATCTCAAAATGGGTCAAAGTTGTTGCCTTGTTTGATAATGAAGGAAATAGGCATGTTTCTTTTCTCAAGAAGTATATCTTCTCTCGCTTTGGAGTACCATGTCCTATTATAAGCGATGGAGGATCTCAGTTATGAAACAAAGTGTTTTGATCTTCGTTAGCAAAATATAGGGTGAAACAGCTTAGAGTAGCCACTTCATATCACCCACAAACTAGTGGACAAACATAGGTGTCAAATCGAGAGCTTAAAGCCACCCTATCCAAAATAGTGAACCCTAGTCAGCAAGACTGATCTCGAAAGCTCAATGATACCTTGGGGGAAGATCAAACTGCTTTCAAGACACCTATTGGCATGTTACCATTCTAGTTAGTCAGTGGCAAAGCATGCCACTTACCAATAGAGCTGGAGCACAAGCCTTTTTAGGTGCTCAAAAGGTTAAATTTGAATTTGAATGAGGTAGCAGATCTAATACTAGGGCAACTGAATGAGATGGATGAATTCCATCTTGGGAGATATGAAAGAGTAGACCAATATAAAGAAAATATGAAAAAGTATCATGATTGGAGGATCAAGAAATGAGATTTCTAGAAAGGTGACTTGGTGCTTCTGTTTAATTCCAGACTCAAATTGTTCCCCGGTAAGCTTAGATCTAAGTGGTCATGCCCATTTAGAGTTAGTCAAGTCTACTCATCTGGAGTAGTAGAACTTAAAAATAAAGATGGCAGTATCTTTAAGGTTAATGGGTAATGAGTCAAACTTTATATCGGTCCAACAGACTCAATGAAAAGTGTTTCAACTATCTATCTGGATAAAGTCTAAGGTAATCGAGTTACCTGAGTCGTGCTGCAATGTTAAATAAGGTGCTACATAGGTGGCAACCCATGATCCCTATTCTTAATCTAATCCAGGTATATCCTAACCCTTAATTCTGTTTTTCTTTGATTTTAAGTTGAGGGTGTAGGGTGAATTGTTGTTGTAACATTTTGTAGTTGACTAGGAAAAATACAAGTACCTGAGGTAGTTAACATGGTTTTGTTATTTTGTGAACACCTTTGAAATGGTCTGATTGTTTAACTATGTGATTTGCATCTAATTGTAACACTGTGCATCTTGTTATGGTATTAGTTCTCGTTATTTGATAATCATTGCCTAGCAATTGCATGAACTGGATAAGTAGTAACTTGTGATTTACTTGTGTGCCATATGTGTATGATATCTTACTTCGTTCAATTTGTATATGGAATCTAGAACTTTCCCGGTTAGTCTTACCTAGGTTGAAGGATAGAGGTTAGGAAATGATCATAGGCCGTTTTGTTATTTGCCCACTTTTAGCCTAAATTACCTGCCCAGTATGCATAGTATCCCCTGATCCCTATTTTGAGCCTGAATAATCTATTTTTTTTCAATACCTATCACTGTCCTATTTATATCATAATGAACCTATTTTGGCCCTGGTCCTCCTTCAACACTATGCACCTTGACTTAGGCAAATGGCCTAAGTTGTGGGTGGCTATCATAGGGGTGCGTGATGTAAAATGAGTATGGAGAAAGGTATAATAAACGAAAAGAATAAAAAGATGGATGCGGTGGAAAAGTACAAGAAAAGAAAAGTAGTGAAAAAAAAGTGATTGTAGAAAAGACCACACCCATCCTGAATGTGTGTGATCAAGAAAAGAGAAGAATAGAAAAAGGTTTAATAAGTGAGACCCCAAAAACTAGTGTAGTATTAAGGAAGCTTATTTAATTTAAATATCATCGAGTATTGTACCAACCCTTAGCCTACATGACAAGCCAAAGAGAAGACCTATAGTGATTCGAGCAGACCTGTTTGAAAATCTTGGTAATAAAAATAAGGGAAAACCTATGGTATTTAGTATACATTGATTATGAGAGTGAGCGTCTTTTGATTGACCCCATGGTTACATATGTGATGTCTGATATAAGTTAAGTGGGACTTCTTTTTATTGAAGGAACAATGTTGCTAGTTGTTAACTTGTTTGGATAATGTAATCTTGGTACATGCATGGTTGTTGTTACTGAATTGATGACATATCTTGATTCCTGTGTGTTGTATTGTTGTTTTCAATAATATGCACAGTTATTTTTTAATTAATTGACCTTGGATATATTGAAGATGTTTAGAGATATTATGGATTGTTGATTGCTGAATGTACTCTACATCCTCTTGGTTGTGTTTTAGTTTCTTGAGGACAAACAATTATTTTGAGTTAAGGGTGTTGATGTGTGAGCAGATGCTAACACATTTAAGGATTTTAATTGAGAATAATTGCAAAATCTTAAGCAACTTTTGTCATTTTTGATTGTTTTCTCTTTGATATTGTAGTAAAAGTCAAGATGCAAAACATCTAATAATAATGGAAGTAAAAAAGTTGATTTCTGAGCAAGTATAGAGGGAAGTATAGTTGACGACTTATCTGATAAGTCATCAGCCTTTTAATAAGCTATGAGAGTTGCTGTCAGCCTTAGATATAGAATGGGATTCAGTTGGAAAAAGTAATGATGACCTATGTTAAGACGTTAGGCTCGTCATTAGGCTTAGGTAGGGAATGGGACTTAAAGTAAATAAGCGATCACAATTCTGCTAAGTCTATAACTTTGTAATAAGTTATAAGAATCAACAACAACTATAGACAGTCTGATGTAGTGGGAGTAGAAGTGTGACGACATTCCCTAATAAGCCGTCTGGTGTCTGATAAGTCATCAGGAATGCGTTCATCCCAAGGTAGAAATCATGAAAGTGGAAGAGGACCTGGCGATTATTTTGAGAAGTCATCAGACTTCTCATAAGCCATTAACTTATCATCGTCAGCCTAAGGTAGAAATTATCAAACTTGGAGAAGAAGCTGATGATATTTTTTATAACTCATCAGACTCCTGATAAAGTATCACACATCATCGTCACCTGTGCTAGAAAAAATCTGTTATCTGTGTTTGTTTTGAAAATTTGGCTGAAGTATCTAAGGTATAATTTAGGATTTTTCTAACCATCTTGAACTTCACATTTTCATCAAGTTTTCTCTCTAGTTTTCTCTGCAACACTACAGTTTACTTTTTGAGATATTATTATTACTTTTTTGGGGATTTTCTACTATGATTTAGAAAGAGAAACACTAGTGGATATTCATCATTATGTAAGTTATCATCTATCAAACTTTGAATATAATTGACGTTGTTGCTTTCTACGTTATGAGTAGCTAAATTCCCTTAACCCGAGTTGTGAGATATATGGGTTTGGGTTCGTAACGTAACTGAATATTCAAGGTTGTAACGGTGGAAGAAACTTCTTGTTAATTCCATTATTTTATATTCTGACTATTGGTTGCAAACAATAGGCCTTGCTTACTAGTGATTTTCTTGCAATAAGAAATCAACACTAGTATGAAGCGAATTATCAACAGGGACTTAGAACTATCTAACTTCCATTTAATAATTAATGTTGTAACAAGATTATTTAACTTGAGATAGTATCATGTTATGAAATATAAATTCCCTAAATTTGAAAGAATTAGGTGGTTAAATGTCTAAAGAGGTTGAGAAACATTTAGACATAACTTCAACAAGGATAGTCTGTTGTTCCTACCTACCACTATATTCTTAAACTGTTACTAGCATCTGTGAAATCCCAACACCCATAGTGAACATATCTCTAGTTTCCCTTATCATATTGATTTCAAACACTGAATTGAGGAGTAATTATTTGCTCCTTTTACAAAAAAAGCCGTTCCCAAGAAATTACTTACAATCAGTTAATTAACTCGCAAATAACGTAAATTCACACCATATTCCCTGTGGGTTTCTAACCCAACCTAGGTGGGTTATATATTGACAATGATCGCTTACATTTTTGTAAGAAAGACATTATTTGAGCGTTATCAGGTACCAAATTCGGGGTATTACAATAGAATTCATGAGTTTTAAAGGATAGAAAACCCTAAGTGATGCACTAGAAAAAGTTTATATTTTAACTTAATAGTTGTAGGTTCGTAATGGTTGAAAAGATATAATTATTGAAATGTGCGTTCTTTAATTATTCTTTAGATATCAAGAACAAACTATACGAGAGAGAAAAGGAAATCTTGTGGCCTTTTTGTGATTTATGCAAGGATTTGACTCTTAGCTTATATATTAATTTAGTGTCTATGATTGCTTTTAGAAACTACTTGTAACTATTAACTAGATTTATATTCAGATTAATGTTGATAATGAATATTATGATTTACCACCAAAAAAAATTATTATGATTTGGCGGAGATTAGTTGATGATATTTATGATTGTATAGAGTTATGATATTTGATGATGAATATGTTATGATATTAATGATGATATTAAGATGATGATGACGATGTCGTTATGATTATTAAGAGAGTATGTGTATGCCTTTTGTACATACATTTATCATGAGCATTTGGATGTACATATATGTATGTATGTATATAAATGTTGTGGTGAATTTTGTAGAAGAATTTGACTAAGATTCAAAGTATAAATGGTTGCATATTGTACTAATGTGAAGTGTTCTATAAGTAACTAGGTTTCATTAATAGTATGTTTTGTTATTTTCATTGTTACTTACAGTTGATTTGCCTTTTGTATTCTATTGAGTTCAATCAACCTATGTTTCCCACCAGTAGCTAGTTGATAACGCTCAATCTACAGCTCTCGTAGGAGTGTAAAGCGGTCGCTGTCAAATATATAACCCAACTGGGTTGGGTATCGATCCCACAGGGAATAGCTTGGTCAACAAGTAAGCAAAGACTACTAGACTTTTAGTGCAAGTCTCGTAAAAAGGGGGGAGTTTTGTCGTGCAAGTAATGTAATCAAAATAGTAAAGTAAAAACAGAAAATAGCAAAGTAAAAAGAAAGAATGTTTAGTAAGATGTAAAACAATGAGAATTGAGAAGTTGGGGTTATGTCCACCTTATGAGTTGTACGTCTCTATTGGCTATGAGTTGTGCGGAATTCAGACATGCATGTGCTTATAGAGAATTGTATTTTATGGTAAATCCAAGCGTCTTTCGACCTCAACAAGGACTATTTCACTTTAACTCTTTCGAGCTTAAAGCGTATTTAACGGTACAAATTCTTCAAGAGGTTAATCCAGTTACGGCACTAACTTTTTAATAGGGGATAGGACCCTATTACCTTGACATTATCTCTTTTACAGACATATAACATTTCTTTCGAATAAGTTAATGCTATACTGGCATTATTCTATGCGTCTGCAGCCACAAGAATTTGCATTAAGATGAAGAGAATAATGATATAAGCAACACACGTGTCACAAATTCACAAACTCATAGCCTTAGATAGTATCTCATACGGCTTCCATAACCCCAACAGAGAAGTTTAGTTACCCATGAGTGCGAAGGAAATCACAATAGACATTATTATTATACCACAATAAAGATTTTGTGTAGTAAGGTGTGGTAGGCGTTTAGGCGTGACTTCTTTGCAAAGTAACGTTTCTCTTGTTGCAGAAATTAAGAATTGAATAGATGAAAAATATTGTCAACAATGAATTAATAAATAAAATTGTTTTGATGGATAGATGGATGGTGGATGGATGGGAATTGATGGAATGGGGGAATTGTGAGGAATGAATAAAAATCTCTAGCAAGATAGGATATTTATAATACCCATATCCTATTCCTACTAAGCTAATGAAATAATTAACCCAATCCTAATAGGTTAAAGTATCATTATCCTAATCCTAATAAATAATTGCTAGTCCCCAAAGTCTTCAGAATTGTTGTTTTTGCCCGGGACAGATTTTCCATGCGCCACTTTTGGTCCTTGGCATCCAAGCTTTGCTTTCCTCCTTTTGTGAAGCTTTATTTGGCCTCAAGTTATCCATAAAATGCTGAATTTTGCATCATTTATACCTGAAAACTTGCTAATCATGTTCGTTAGCTCACTTACAGGAAAAGGGACTAAAAGTGCATGAAATATATAATTTGTTCTCAAAACTCGGCTAAAATATGGGCAAAATCTAGTGCTATAGGCGTGTAAATTCGCCTATCATCAACACCCCACACTTAAAGCTTTGTTCGTCGTCGAACAAACTATCATGTCCTTCTAAACATTAACTTAGGGTTTCACAGTAAGAACACAAAATATTCGTCAAGACAGGCATAACAATTATCAACAAAGAGTAGTTTTCCTATCATTAGTAGAAACGATTTAACCTCTAACATAGACTCGTGATGGTAGTCAATTCGTATCCAAAAGTAAGGTACAAAGAATCATACACCACTACCCAAAACTCATCAACCATGTGTGTCTCACCATATATTACCCATAATCACTCACAAGTATTGTATATATTTCAAACATGGGTATAGGATTATCCTTGCTCTCACTCTCACAAAGAATTCATATGCAGCAACTAATCACCATAGGCTTGCCCTTAGTGTAATACTCCACTAAATGTCAGAATGCTAAGCTTAGGATCAAATAGGTCTTCTACAGGTTGTACTGTAGGCTAAGGGACGGGTAGGACTATTTTGGCCAGAAATAGTGACTAAGTTCCTAAGTGCTTTAATACATCACAATATGCCATTTATGCTTTCTTTCAAACAACATTTTTGCTTTCTTTTAATCTACCTCCCTTTGTCACCTCTTTTGTTTTCCAATTTTTGAACATAACTAACTTTTTAGTTTTCCTTTCCTTGTTCTTTTCATAACACACCTCTTATGATAGCAATTATTTTTCTATAACAAATTCAAGCACCATTACTTTCTAAAGCATCATACTCACCCAATTTCCTCTTATTTTGTCACATGACTTTACCCTTTAAAGCACTTAGGAATTTGGATCAAATTATGGTCTTGAAACAAATGGATTAGGCTTACATATGAGGTTGTCAAAGAAAATAGGCTAAAGGCTCAAAGGGGTTAACTAGGATAATGTCCATGGGTAGGTAAAAAGAAGGTAAACAAGTGTAGGTTGCCAAAGAAATCCCTAAATCATCTCCTAAACTTACACTCTTTATTTTCGCTTTACATACATACCAGGCAAGTTCTAGCATCAGCCACAAGCACAGAATATACTATATCCTCAAACACACAAGGCACATGGTCGACTTTATTGAGAGTAGTATAGACTCTTGACCCAATAGATGAAGGAATTAAACCACACAATATCACATTGTGAGTCACAATTAGAGCCTAAACGTCTCAATAGTCATGATTTTAGCACAAACTCTTATCATAATCTCATGCTGCCTTATTAGAATAATTTCATGCGAAGTTAAGTTAAAAAAAATTTAACTAAAAAAATTAACTACTGAAAAGAAAAACAAAACAAACATAAATGCAAATGCAGATAGAGAAGTTCCTCATAAGTACCCCACTTGATTCCAAGAGTACGTCGAGGTATTTGCAGTACGCAGGATTCAGCTTGCTCTTTTCTTCCTTTTTCCTGGCCTTTTTGTGAAGTGGTTGCTTTTCTTGTCTTTTGGTGCCATTGTACCTGAGATCTCAATAGAGTCATGTTAGATTCATCTTGGAAGATTCAATCAACAAACAGACAATAGTGGCACCACCCCACACTTAATTTGTTGACACAAACTAATTAAGTGAATGTTGTCGATTACTTAGACTTCATCGACATATATTTTGGTGATATGTTCCAACCATATGTTCAGCGCAGTCATACTTCTTGTAATGTTGGCAATACTTTCATGTTTGATATATCAAGACTACTACATAGGGATTGAATCAATGTATAGTATCTATCAATAATCACAACCTCATATGTCGGTAGGCAACTATAAGTCTTATTCCGATGAACAAGTCATTCCAACATGTAAGTATGCAAGTTACAAGATTATGTAATTTTAGTGACCATATCAATTCCGCAAGAGTATGACTATGCATCAAAATCAAATTCAAGTTGGGAACAAGTTAAGATCATCCTTACGTATTCATTCACTCACTTAGTTGTATCACAACGATTCAAACACATTCACATCACCACTACTTCTTTCAAGATTCAACAATTCATAATAGACGTAGTAACGTAGTACTTATGGAATATAAATGAAGAACAAAGTAGTACTTACTTGATTGATGCCTTTAGATGATGTTCTTGTGAAGAAAAAGAGTAAAAGGAAAATTTTTGAGAGGATTTGGAGGCTATAGGCGGCGCATAAGCTAGGTTTCCGATGTGTTTTTGGTTCAAGACTAAGTCTCATATTTATAGAACAAGCTTGGGTTGGGTTTTGACCCATTTAAAGTTAGATTTGGAGACCAAAAGTGACCATAGGCGGCGCCTTTAGCTTTGCCTATGCTTGGCATAGGCGGTGCCTTTTGCAAAGCCTTTGGTGAGCATAGGCGGCGCCTATTGCAAAGCCTTTAGTGACCATAGGCGCCGCCTTTAGCATGGCATATGAGATTCAGAGACAAAAGGCTTTAGCATAGGCAGCGCCTATACTATGGCATACTTGAGCATGGGCGGCGCCTATGCTATGGCACACTAGATTCCGAGACCTTAGGCCATAGTATGGGCCATGCCTTGTTCGTGGCCTAGTTTTACCTAGGCCTAGCCTTGTTCGATGCCTATATTTTCATGAGCAATGCCCAATCCATAACCTTTTGCTTCTTCATTCCTAACTTACCACCTTGCACCTCTTCCAAATCAAAATTCAAGACCAACCTCCTTCCTTATACATCTTGCACCTACACTTACTCAAAAACAACAAAAACGATTAGAATGATGGGTTGCCTCCAATCAAGCGCCTTAGTTTTAGTCATGGCTTGACAAAATCCTAAGAAAACAAAAACAATTAAAAATGATGGGTTGCCTCCCACCAAGCGCTTGATTTATTGTCGCGGCACGACATAGCTATCTCGATTACTTAGACTTCATCTAGATAGATGAGGCATCATTTTCTGAATGGATTCAGACGACGCTGATACTTACTTGTAGGCATGTAATCTTCTTCGATATGACTCTTTTGCATACATACCTCAGGAGAGATACCAATTATATCATCAATCTTCCTACCCATAGCTCTCTTGTACCTCATCAGAGCAGAGATGAGAGTCTCTACATGCTGTTCACTTAAATCATCTGCAATACTCTCCGAAAGTGTATTTCCATATCCCAAGAACGTATACCTTAGGTAATTGGGGAGCTCTTTCGATTCTAGCATTGGTGGCTCTACAATGGAAGTCTTCGCTATTTGTGAAGGTTGATTTGCAAGATCAAGGTCCAACTGTTTAGGAGTATGAGAATAGGACCCTATTCCTGTTAGAGCACATGGAGTTTCTTCATAATCTTCATCATCCTTATGCTCAACATTCAGTAGCGCAGCAGACAATGGCTCAACAGTAAGCTTTTTTGCTACAGATAATGCTTTCTTATCCTCATGATAAACATCAGCTATAGAGAACACATTCATATCACTGGGATGCTTCATTTCTTTACATATATCAAAACAGACCACTTCGTCATTGAACCAAAATAAAAGCTCATTAGCTTTCATGTCAATAAGCACACTTCCTGTTGCGAGGAAAGGACGTCCCAAGATTATGGGAACTTCAGAGTCCGCTTCACAATCCAGAATAACGAAGTCTGCAGGAAAGATGAATGAAGAAACCTTTACCAATACATCATTCAAGATACCCACAGGTCATTTTACCGACCTATCAGCCATCACGAGCCTCATATTGGTTGGTGTCGGATCGCCTAACCCCAATTTCCTACAGACGGATAGTGGCATCAAATTGATGCTAGCACCCAGATCGCACAATGCCTTGGCAACGTTCAAAGATCCAACCGTGCACGGAATAGTGAAAGCACCAGGGTCTGCCTTCTTCTGAATTAGTGATCAGGTAGCGATTGCGCTGCAGTGATGAACTGTATCCTTCAACTCATAGCTTGCTGCTCGCTTCTTTGTCAAAAAATCCTTCATAAATTTCGCATACCCAGGCATTTGTTCTAGTGCCTCTACCAACGGAACATTAATGGTCAGCTGCTTTAACATATTCATGAATTTGCTGAACTTTGTATCATCCGCAATCTTCTTCAATCTTTGAGGAAAAGGTGGTGGTGGATAAGGAATTGTTTTCTCCACGGCTTTCTTCTCCTCTTGCTTCCGTTTTTCAGCCTTTTCAGGCTGCAACATACTAGGTGTGACATCATGGACGTCGTAGGTGGTTTCTACGGCAGCTTCTCCTTTTGCCTTGTCATCGACGTCCGCTACTTCGTCAACCACTGCTTACCTTTGGATGAAGTTTCCAGCACCTTACCACTTCGGGTAGTAATAGCCATGCATGATCCGTCATTCCTTGGATTTTGCACAGTGTCGCTAGGTAAGGTGCCAGCCTTTCTTTGATTGAGTGCTGCTAAAAGTTGGCTCAATTGCTGCTCTATTTTCTTGATTGAAGTGGAATGTGAATCAACTAATTGCTTCATAGAGGACAAATCATTTATTACCTCCGTTACTCCCGCGCTAGTTGCTTTCACTCCTTTCAATAGTTTAGCCATCATGTCTTCCATACTTCCAGAACTAGATGTGGTGGCGTCACGTCTTCCTGGAGGAACATACAAACCACTATTGTCATTCTTGTTCTTCCAACTACCTTGGTCCTTGTTTCCAGATTTATCATAATAGCTCCGACCTTGGTTTCCTTGGGCATTGCCTCGGAAACCCCCCTGGTTGTTCAAGTAGTTGGCCTCTTCTTTCGAATCAGATTCATCTCTTCCTTTCGACGCAATAGCTTTGACTTTTTTGGTCTTCCCTGATAATAAATGCTTTGTAAGAAGATCCACTTGTGTTTTCATGTGTGCCATATCTTGATCACGTTCTTCTTCTCTTCTCCTTTGTTCAGCAATCATGCCAATAGATATAGTAGGGCTTGCTACCTCAGAATCCCTAGTATGCCAAGCTCTACTTTCCTTCGTCATCCGATCTAGCATATTGCTTGCCTGCCCAAAGGTGAGGTCCATAAATGATCCTCTAGCCGCATTATCAACTACTGGCTTAGTCACCGAATTCAAAGCTCTGTATAATATCTCCATCAAGTAGACATTGGTCATATGATGGTTTGGGCACCGCCTAAGCTTCGTCTTGAACCTCTCCCATGTTTTGTGGAGAGCTTCAGTTGGACGCTGTCGAAAATTACTGATCTCATCTCTCAACTGTGCTTTCTTGGATGGCGGAAAGAATCTTTCTAGGAAAGCATCTTTCAATTGCCTCTAATTAGTAATAGAATTAGGAGTCAGCCTATTCAACCATAGAGTTGCCTCCCCAGATAGAGACAATGGAAATAAGTCCAGTTGAATTGCATTCTGTCCAACGCAAGGATTGTCGAATGACTTGCATGTAGAAATAAAGTTGATCAGATGCATATTCGGATCATCGCCTCCTAGTCCACCAAATAATCCCTTGAGTTGCAAAAGCTAAATCATGGTGCTAGTGATATTGAACTTTGCTCCAGGTGCCAAGGGTGGCAGAATAATGGCTTTTGTGGCACCAGCGTCATCCAAATCGTCATCATCGTCATCAAAAGGAATCTGCACAGCTCGGCGATCAGGCCTCAATCGCGCTTGAGGATCTCTCCTCTGCATGGGTGCCTCCACCTCAGTAGTATGCCGTAGGTTTAGTAGCTCCTCATCGCCCAGGTCCTCATCATCAGGATTTGTTGCACGGCCTGGGTTATCAATATTCTGTTGATGTACTTGAGCAGCTATCCTTTCAATTTCACGTTGTGCATCCATTGATGCACTGAACAAACCTAAATAAAACAAAAACAACAACTAAAAGTAAAAGTACGAGAA
Organism: Capsicum baccatum var. pendulum; assembly: GCA_030864225.1. NCBI lineage: Eukaryota > Viridiplantae > Streptophyta > Magnoliopsida > Solanales > Solanaceae > Capsicum > Capsicum baccatum. The sequence continues at coordinate 169,572,648 of CM061554.1, forward strand.
TCTTTGACCAAAGGGTCTAGTAACTATCACAAACTTAGTTGACACTCGTATTCCCCGGCAACGGCGCCAATTTTTGATAACGCTCAATCTACAGCTCTCGTAGGAGTGTAAAGCGGTCGCTGTCAAATATATAACCCAACTGGGTTGGGTATCGATCCCACAAGGAATAACTTGATCAACAAGTAAGCAAAGATTACTAGACTTTTAGTGCAAGTCTCATAAAACGGGGGGAGTTTTGTCGTGCAAGTAATGTAATCAAAATAGTAAAGTAAAAACAGAAAATAGCAAAGTAAAAAGAAAGAATGTTTAGTAAGATGTAAAACAATGAGAATTGAGAAGTTGGGGTTATGTCCACCTTATGAGTCGTACGTCTCTTTTGGCTATGAGTTGTGCGGAATTCAGACATGCATGTGCTTATAGAGAATTGTATTCTATGGTAAATCCAAGCGTCTTTCGACCTCAACAAGGACTATTTCACTTTAACTCTTTCTAGCTTAAAGCGTATCTAACGGTACAAATTCTCCAAGAGGTTAATCCAGTTACGACACTAACTTTTTAATAGGGGATGGGACCCTATTACCTTGACATTATCTCTTTTCCAGACATATAACTTTTCTTTCGAACAAGTTAATGCTATACTGGCGTTATTCTATGCGTCTGCAGCCACAAGAATTTGCATTAAGATGAAGAGAATAATGATATAAGCAACACACGTGTCACGAATTCACAAACTCATAGCCTTAGATAGTATCTCATACGGCTTCCATAACCCCAACAGAGAAGTTTAGTTACCCATGAGTGCGAAGGAAATCACAATAGACATTATTATTATACCACAATAAAGATTTTGTGTAGTAAGGTGTGGTAGGCGTTTAGGCATGACTTCTTTGCAAAGTAACATTTCTATTGTTGCGGAAATTAAGAATTGAATAGATGAAAAATAATGTCAACAATGAATTAATAAAGAAAATTGTTTTGATGGATAGATGGATGGTGGATGGATGGGAATTGATGGAATGGGGGAATTGTGAGGAATGAATAAAAATCTCTAGCAAGATAGGGTATTTATAATACCCATATCCTATTCCTACTAAGCTAATGAAATACTTAACCCAATCCTACTAGGTTAAAGTATCATTATCCTAATCCTAAAAAATAACTGCTAGTCCCCAAAGTCTTCAGAATTGTTGTTTTTGCCCGGGACAGATTTTCCATGCGCCACTTTTGTTCCTTGGCGTCCAAAGTTTGCTTTCCTCATTTTGTGAAGCTTTCTTTGGCATCAAGTTATCCATAAAATTCTGAATTTTGCATCATTTATACCTGAAAACTTGCTAATCATGTCTGTTAGCTCACTTACAGGAAAAAGGACTAAAAGTGCATGAAATATATAATTTGTTCTCAAAACTCGGCTAAAATATGGGCAAAATCTAGTGCTATAGGCGTGTAAATTCGCCTATCATCACTAGTTGATGTATTGATTCTACACGTGTTTTTTTATTGAGTGAAAGGCATGCTTCAATATTTGAGATGTGACTAGCCAATATTTACAAACTTTGATTCAGGGGTAAGAACCTTAATCGGGCAGACATTAACTATTCTCATTTCTATTTGTGTCCCTGGTTTTAGGTTTAACAAATTCTTATTAGGTTTGTATTTTTGATTATATGGTAGACATAAGATGTACATATTGTTAGATATACTTATATGGTGACTTTTTTTCTCACGGTTATAATAAATACAGAAGTTCCACACTTTATACTTTAGTTTATGATATTTTATTAGGTTGGATTTTATTTTTATGTTGATTATTATTATGACTAGTTACTTCGTAATGAGGATTTGATGAAAGTAATTACATAGTTTGTATGGGTTAATTTAGATGGTTCTTCTGCCATAGTGTTAGGGTGGATGACAAACATGAACACTTGGGTCGTGACAAAGTACGGAGTAGTCCATGCTTTTTAAAGAAGTTGTATGCCTTAAGGAATGAAAATTCCCTTTCTTTCTCCTACAAATTACTTGATCCCCATTGGTATCTACTGATTGAATTAGGTATCTAATTTTCTTCACCATAGTTTCATACTTTGTGAATAATTATTCCACCAGAGATGCAACAACACCCACAGTATCTAGGACCATAGTTTAGGGAAGGCATCAAGTCAAGTGTGGGCAGGAAGTAGAGAAAGTGGAAAAAACAACTATTAAGAGGGAATCCTTAGCATTCAAAGGACCAATTGGATAGAAAACATCATACTCTACTTCACCGTAGGATGCTTTAAAGTTAACTTAGAATAAAGATATGGTAGTTGAGGAAGAAGAAGTAGTGGTACCTAACAAGAGGGTGACTATACAAAATAATGTAGTTCATATGCCTATTTCCATGGAAGTGATTCAACTGAGGTTGGGATTTCTTAGTAGTTTAGTAGGTATCAGTATCACCTTAGTTTTCCTATAGTTTCATTCATATATTTGTAGCATGCAACTACTGTAGCATCACATATAGATGAGGATTCTAAAAGATACGTGTTTCCCTTCTTTGTATTAGGATCGATAATTAACATGATTTTTCTATAACTTCATGAAGATGTAAAATCTATTGTTCAAGGGTACTCAGTTAGAAGATGTTTTAGAATTGTTTATATATTATCATTAGTGACTACATAAAATAGTTTTTGTAGAGTGGTATGGTGTGAAGCTTGCATCATATGAGTTGAAAAAAGAAGCAAAAATATGGTGAATGTCATTTATTAAAGTTAGGGCTTTCTTATCTCCATTTACTTGTGCTCCATTCTAGAATGTGTTTCTTCAAAAGTATTACCCTCGCACTTATTCAGATCAGAAAAAGGATGAGTTTATAAAATTAAAGTAGGGTGATATGTGTGTAATATCCTATTAGCCATGTCTTATTCTTTGTCCTATTATGCACTTTATTTGATTTCTTTAGAGAATGAGTAAATCAAGAACTTCATAAAAGGGTTGAATTTAGAGATTAGATGTTTACCTTATCGGTAATAGCTTAGAGCAATTATTACAATGAGGTGGTTAAGTTTTTAGAGAAGGTTGAAGTGATCAAAAAGCAAGAAAAGGTAAAGAAAGAACAAAAAAGGCTCAAACATATGTTCAGTTCAGTGGTACTAATTCTAGAAGTTGTAGTTTACTGGGTGATTCTTTATGTCCTTATCATTTATCCATGCTTTTGTTAGTCGAGGGCCTTTCTAGGGTCATATATATCAACTTTCATGAATAAGCATAAATGCACCTTTATAATCTATGATTCACCAACTAGCCTTGGGAATCAGGTGCCATAAGTATGGGGGTTTTGGCGACATCAAGAGGTATTGTCCTTATTTCTAGTCAGTAAATCAGTTGACTCAACAACCAACTTTTGGTGCTTTAGTTCGAGTTGGAAATAGTAGTGCAGGACGTAGTTGGGAACTTCTAAAGGGTGGGTATGGTATTCATAATGTAGGAAAGGTTGGCTACTAAGCCAACTAAGACGCAAGATAGATTGGTTTAACTGGTGCTCAAACTAGTGGATGTGATAAATAGGGGTTGAGATAAGACTCATCTTTATGTTATTCTGGCCCATTTTGAACTTGAGGCTTTTGATATTCTAATCGCATGTTCTATTCTTACCTTTTGTCATATTTTTTTGTATTATTTTATCCCCGATCAAATTTCTCTTATGTGTCTGTGAAATTTTTCTATGCTTTCGATTTACATTGTAAATTTCTTGGTACTCTTATAAAAATGTCTACACTAGTTAAGTTTTTTTAATATGTATATAAAGTTTATCAAGATAGTTCTGCGATATATATAGGGTATAAAACTTTTGAAAACTTAGTGATCTTCCATACCGATTAGTTTGATATTGTTTTATAGATGAGTTGGTTGTATCCTTATCATACTATTCTTGATTGTTATGCTAATATTTTAACTATACACATTCTTAGGATGGAAAACTTATGGTGCGAAGGTACTTTTAAGCCTGTTCCTATGATATTTGTGTCACATATTCCAGCCTAGAAGATAGATATATATAGAGATGTTGGGCAATTTTAGGTCATTAAGGCAAAGAAAGTGTAGTAATTCATTTGATACATTTGGTTATTATAGTATGTGTATTCTTAGAAGTATTTCCTAATGATCTTCCTTGTATGTCTCCTGACCATGAGTTTTAATTTTGTATAGACGTACAATTGGGAATTGCTATATCTAGTTTTGATAATGAACAAGTAACTACAATGGACTAGGTCCCTGGTTGTGCAAAGTATAGTATAACTGGCATGCGTTGTCTGCATAATTTTTTCCTCATGTGTAACAAACTTGTAGGTGTAATTTTTTTCTTATGATGAATGCTGGTATATTAATCTTTCATCCCTAATCATCACCCAGCTATAAAAGGAAAGAAAATCCTCTTCTCAATTAGTTTTTGCACAAATCTAATGAGTAAGGTGAGGCAGCAAAAACTCTATTTTAATATTGACCAAGCATTGCTCATGTTCTTAACATTGCGTATGCTTAAAGAGTGAGTGAGTATTTTTAAGGGCTAATTTGTAAAAGAACTACTCATTCTAAAAGAGTAGTGATTTTGTTTATGGAGAGAAGTTATAGTGTAGCATTTCTTGAGTTTTGATACTGATTAGAGTTAATCAATAGAGAGGGTCCTTGGTAGCGTTACCAAGTTGAGCTTGTAGTAGAGTTTCAATTAGTGAAAGGAGCCTAGAGGTGAAATCTAGACTATAATCAGGAAGTTGATTATAGTGGATTTCTTTGGTGCATATGAGAGAAAGTTTTAGTGTTTCCCTTCCTTGGTTTCCATGTGAAAATATTACGTTTTTACTCTTCCTTCACTGTCTTTAGTTTTTCTGCACTTTATTGTTTGATTGCTCGTGATTGACCTTGAGGGACCAGGTCTCTCACTGAGTGGTGCAGCCTCTGAGCGTTCAAACAATTGGTATCAAAATGAGTTCACTATAAAAGGTTCAAACCTAGAGTATCTTGGTCTGCATGGTTTCCGTACCTAACCTTGACAAAGGGCAATAATCAACCATACTACCTAGATTCAATGGGAATTACTATGGACGATGGAACACAAGGATATTAGACTTCATTATGGATGAAATGATTAAACTGATGGACATAAACCTTGATAGACCTCATATTCCTATAAAATAGTTAAAAGAAGAAAATGTTACAAGAATGGTAATCAAAAGAAGGAGAGGGTATGTTGATGAAGATAGAAAGAAAATTAAGATGAATTACAAGGCTAGGAAATTGTCAATTTATGGTATAGGGCCTAATAAATATACTAGTATCTAATCTTTAGAAAATGCCAAAGAGACCTAGATCGATTGAGGACTTTACATAAAGGTACTACTGATGTGAAGGATTCTAAAGTAGACATACTGAATACTCACTATAAAACCTTCACTATGACAGAATGAGAAATAGTCCTAGAAGTGAATACAAGATTCCATTATATCACTAATGAGATTCATTTCTTGGGAGCAGTGATTCCAATATACAAGAAAGTGACGAAGATTCATGGGGTTCTTTCTAAGTCCTAGGAAAGCAAAGCAGATGCCGTAATTAAAGAAAATAATTTGAAGACCCTTACCATGGATGAACTGATATGAAATATAGAAACGATAAGCTCAAAAAGTAGCAAGAGAAGGAGAATATGAAAATAAAGAAGTATCACTAAAAACATACAGATCAGACTATAATGAATAAGACACATATGTTGCCTATTTGGAAAAAAGAATAGTTAGATAAATGAGACAAAGTGGCCAATTTCAAAGAAGTGGGAGTAGCAGCAAAATGGGTGGCACTATGGCAGTTTTTAATAAATATGGAAGCCCTTAGAACTTCATTAAATATTTTTAATGCACAAATTAGACTATCAAGAATATCTTAAGATTGGTGCTAATAAAGGAAGGAACTGGGACCAGGTCCCTAAAAAATAAAGCAAAAAAGTTGTAGTTTATTATGCAGTATGGATGGCTCTAGAAATGTGGAGAAACTCATCTACTGAATCTAAGGAAGATAGGAAGTAGAATGATTTTCCATGCTGGTGGTAGAGGATCGGAATGTGACCTTTGATTCCTTATTTTCTTTTATGGAAAACATTGAAGATGAAGAAGAAAATGAGGTAACACTTTCTGACATTAAAGAAAACTTAGAAAATTACTCTACTAGAAAAAATAAAAAACTTTCCAATGTGTTGATTGATTCCATCTGAAAATTGAATTATGAAAAAATTCTCTAGAAGAAATGGTAGAAATTCAAGAACTTGAGTTGATAGCTCTAACCCTCCAAACATATGAGACTGAGGAACTAAATGCAAAGCCGAAATCTGTATATTCAATCAACTGGAGAAAACCAACAGTGCCTATGGCGGAGAGAAAAATAATGCTCTTAAAGGAAAGGTAGAAGATTAAGAGTTGGAATTGATAGCTTTGACTCTCTATATATCTGAAACTGAGTAATAAGTTTCTAAGCTAAAATTTTAAAATCTTAGCTTGGTAAGTCAATTGGATAAAGCAGATGATTATAAGTGAAAAGGGAAGAAGGAAGTCTTAAATGTTTTGGTTTGGCTTGAAGAAAACCTGGAGGATTCATAACATTAAGGATTCTCTTTACAACACTTTAGAAGAATGAGGAGTTGGTAAAGGACCTGGCCTGTCTAAAGGAAAAACATAAAAACTCCATACAATAGACTACATCTTCTCAGATCCCTTTCAACTTAACTAGTCAAGGTGCAAAAGATGGGAAGGGTATTAGTTATCAAGAAGGAACCAAACTTTGTGAGACTCAAGTGAATATTTCTCATAATTCTAAGAAAAAGGTCCACAAGCCTTTATGCACTCATTGTGGAAGAGGTTGACACTAGACAGAAGACTGTCAAAGCCAGATCAGAGCAAGAATGAAAAATGTTATACAGGCACACTAGGGCAACACCTATCGCAAAGATGTAAGACATTGGAAAAACATGAAAAAGCTCACACTACCTATATGGACAAAGACGGATTTAATCACACCTCCATGATCCTACCGGGAACTCAAACTTAAATGAGTTCTCAAGTTTAACTAATGATTGTAAGTATAGGAGAGATAAAGGGTTTTCAATTGGAAAAATATTCTAATTATTTAATTGATCAAGGTTATGAATGGAAGGTCTGATCGAGTTCTCATTCCTAAGACACTTCAAGGTGAAATTATCTTATGTGATTAGCATTCCTATCCCAAAGATAAGCTCAAAGATGTGAAATAAGCTGGAAAGTTCAAACTAAAGAAGAAAGAACTCTAGACATTTTAAGAATGCCAATTCTAGGACCTAGTCCCTAGATATATTTTTATAACAAGTTGTGGTATCATATGGTGTACTAAATCTAACAAGTTGATGTTGGGATTAACCATATTATCCTAGCCAATTATAAAGTGAATTAGCATCTTCACTCATAATTGCCTATGTTTAGAGTTTATGTATCCTTAGTAAACCAGGTACATGTTGGTATAACTCAAGACTATACCCTTACAGTTATACACCTATGGAAAAAACTTCAAAGGTGGAAATATGTGACAATAACAAAGTTGGAGAATCACCCAAAGTAGAGAGGGACTTGGTCCAAAATAAAAGTTTAGTATCTTGTATGTGAGTATTTTATCTGTTCTTCCAAGAAGAAGCTTCGCCCCCCTTATCCTTCTGTCAGAACAATGTTTCCCTATTCTAAAAGTGAAGGTGAGTCTCCTAAGATCTTATATTGATCATATATTGTTCCCCCAGAAAACCCTTACTTGTTCTAGTGATTCCTTAAATCTTATTGCACCCACTCCTTCTTTTATCAAAATGGAAAATACAAATCCTAAATAGCCCTTCAAAGAAAAAGACCTTCGTGATGGCTACAACTCTTCCATTTTTATGTCCTTCATAGGATTCTGAGAGTAGCATTGTGAAAAAACCCTTCCTAAACTATCCTAAAGAACATCCTTCTTCTCTTTCTCTTCCAAAGTCTAATACCTTCATCACTCAATCTACTAATGAACAACCATCCCTTTATCATCAAACTGGTGTGATGATGTTGTGATATATTAAACCTGGGTTACTTAAAATCTCATCTTATTATTAAATAGCCTAGTAAAGGTCTTAGTTGATCACAAGACAATAGATATCGGTAAAGATCAAAAAATTTCTTGAAAATAGTCTAGGAGTTTTACGGAAAAACAGTTGATTCTTGAGGGACCTGGTCCCAAGAAGAGAAAAGTAGTTGAAATAGAATTTGTGATCACTTATATTAGAAGAAAGAACACAGACAAAATTGTGGTTGTATCCAAGGAAGAAAGAAATAGGTTCTTGAAGAACCCAAAGGTGTTACTAGAAGGATTTTTTATTCAAATATGCTAACAGAACCTGGTATGGTTGAATTAGTTGATGTAGTTAAACATCAAGGTGTGATAAATTTCATTGAAGGACCTATTCCTACTGTTTTTGATGACTTACTCAGTGAATTCTATTTCACTTTGGAATTCTCAAAAGATGGGATGACTTTTACCGTATAGGTCCAAGTAAAAAAAATTATGCTAAGTAAGAAAACACTAGAAGGATTTTTGAATTTACTATAGATGAGGTGAGAACTATGTCCAAGTAGCTTTCTTCAATAGAATTCTTAGAAAATTCATCAACGATCAAAGAAAAATCTGTAGCTAGAGTGAATAGGAAACCACTCAAGAGATTCAATTGGTCTTTGACTTTGTAAACAAGGTTATTCTGTTTGGATCACAATAGAAAAGCATTGCCTCAACTACTAATTTGTATGGAATAGAATCCATTAGTATCTTTGAATTGATTAATCTACCTGCATTAGTTATTGAACACATTCATAAAGTAGTTCTTAAAAAAATGAAAAACGTGACATGCCTTATGAATTTTGGTTGAACAAAGTATTTAATCATTATGGCATTGTCTATGATTTTGGAACCTAAGAATCTATTATTCAAATGCTTGACATAAAAATTCTTTTTAAGATTTAATGTGTCAAACTAGGTAGCATTAATCAAATGGAGCTTAACAAGGAAATAGAGGAACTGAAGGGCAATTTAGCTACAAAGGATGAAGAAATCATCAAGATCAAGGAGACAATTCAACATCTCTCAAATGAAAGCCTATGTAATAATGAAATACTTAGAACTGAGAATGCTAAAATTAATAAGAGGGTGTCAATCATAAATAATAAGTTCCTTAGGTCAAATGTAGCAATAAGGAATCTCAGCAATAACCTGAACCTACTCCTTCAAACTCATCTTTTGAATCCTTCACTTATTAATTCATCCTGATTCCTGTAGATCTTTCCCAAGAATTAGAGATTTATAAATATTGTGCTCGATAACAAATATTATAAAGGTTTGTATTTTTATTGGGTTGGCCAGTTACTATCATTATTTTGTCAAAGGGTTTCTTCTATTCCATCATATATGACTTCCCCAACTTAGAAGGATTTACAATTTATGTGGGATGATTAGCGTGAGGAGTATTTCCAAAAAATCATAACATTTTTAACTTTATCTCTTATTCTCAATATATCTATTGGAGGTATGGATTTATTATGTATTGTGTTGCTTAATGGTTGAGTTTAGGTGTTTTTTATGCAAGTATAAAATGTGATTGCTTATACTTCATGATAGCAGAAGCACTATGAGAAGAACTATCCCACTTATTATTTTAAGTTGGCTGCAAGGTCTTTGTTTTGATGATTGGGAGATATTACCTCTATGGGGTAAAGTTTGAAGTCATCATAGACCACTATAGGTTATAGTTTGTGTTTAACTAAAGAGAATTAAATTTGAGACATAGAATATGGATGTAATTGATAAATGACTATGATATCTCAGTCTTAAATTATTAGGTCAAGGCTAATGTAGTAGGCACACTGAGATGGAAGCAGACAAGCAGGGAAAGTTTTGCATTGTTGGAGTTGTTGAGAAACCCATTATCTAAATAGTTACAAAATGTATCTAATGGTTTTATGAGATTATAGGTTAATAGTGCGTGGGAGTGCTAGCCCATATTGAGGCTAATTCTAATTTCTTTTACAAACTTAGAGTTGGCAGTTTGAAGACAAGAATTTTATCAATATTAGAGAGGAAGTATTGCAAGGTAAGGCCAAGGAGGTCATTCCTAATAAAGAAGAAGTGTTACAGATTTAGGGGTGCATATGTGTGTCTTGTGTGACTTATGTAATTCTTAATATTCTTGTAGAAGCTCATAATTCTAAATTTTATATATATCTGAGTGTAACTAAAATGTATAGTCTTGAGATAACATTATTGGTGGCGAAGAATAAAGTGCGACATTATAGATTTTGTGACCAAGTATTAGAATTAAAAAGAGGTTAAGAATTAACATTAGAAACCTAATGGAACTTTTTATATAATGATCATTACAGAGTGAAAGTGGGAAAAAATAAACATAGATTTTGTTGTGGGCATTCCTAAAACTTTGAGAAAGTGTTAATCCATATGGGAGATAACTGATTGATTGACGAAGTTTGCTCATGTTTATTTCAGTTCGAACAGATTATAATGCAACTAAGTTAGAGAAGATTTTTGTGAATGAGATTGTGAAATATGTGGGATACCTATTTCTATTGGGGAAAATAGGGGTACTCAGTTTACCTCTAACTTATGGGAATATTTCATGTCAAATTTGAGTCCTAGGCTGGACCTAAGTATAACTTTTTATTCGTAGATAGATGGGCGGTGGGAATTGACAAAACCTATACTTGAAGTCATGCTTTTTGATTTTGTGATGTACTTTAGAGATTAATAGGACCAATATTTACTGATGTGTAAATTTTCCAATAGCAGTAGCTACCACTCCCATGTTGACATGTTTACTTTTGAAGCCTCATATGGTAAAAGAAATAGGTCACCAAATAGATGATTTGATGCATTTAAGGTTAGGTCTTGAGTCACTGATATTCTCAAATAAGTAAGTTTCATCCAGGAAAATGTTGTAGCAGCTTTGATCTAACATAAAGAATATTCATATAATAAGCTAAGTCATGTAAAGTTCGAGAAAAGTAGGAAAGTGTTAATGAAATTGTAACCCATCAAGGGTATGATGTGTTTTACTAAATGGGGTAAGTTAAGTATAAGGTATATCGGACACATTGAGATTTTGAATAAAGTAGGGTCAGTGGCTTATAAGAGAGTTTTGCAACCTAGCTTGTCTAGAGTTTATCTAACATTCCATATGTCAATGCTTAAGATGTACCACGATGATAGGAATTATATCATTTTAAGGGCCTTCGAATTGTTCAACAAAAAGCTCTATTATGAAGAGGAACCAATTGATATGTTGGATAGGGATGTGAGAAAGTAGAGAACTAGGGTTATTTTACTCATGAAAGTTTATTAAAGGAATTTTATAGTTGATAAAGCAACTTAGAAGACTAAGGATGATATGTGCAAGAGATACCCACACTTGATCATTGACTGAAGTACATAATCTTGCTATTTGTTGAACCATTTTGTGATAGTAGTCATTTTGGGATAAAAAGGGGGTAAATTGGTAACTTATGTAACCACCCAAATCATTTTTACTCTAAAAGGGTGAGTAGAACCTTTACTTAATCAACCGTTAGACTAATAATTTATAAAATTAGGATTGGCCTAGTTTTAGGCAAATTTTACATATTGGTGGTCTAGGAAAATATGGTAGTAATACATACATTGGTTGGTGTTTTTGTTTTAATTTTTTATTAGAGAATGAGTTTAGAAAGTCATAGCAATTTCTAATGCCTAAAATAGATTAATAGAAGACAGGTTAAAGTGATTACCGTGACAGGGTTAGATCATGGTATTAAATTTCAATATATGTGTTGAAAAATGGCAAGATCTTTGATGAGGTACTGATTTACAACATTAGGACAACAACAACGGACAGAAGTGCTACAAAAAAGGCATCCCCACTTTGCCTATGATCCAATGTAATGGTAGATTTATTGCTGCAATGGTGCCATTATAGTTGAATTGTCCGACTGCAATCCGACTTTTGAATCCTAAAAAGTACTTTTTCATTCCCACATATATGAAAAACATTGAAGAGCTTAGAATGAAGAAATTTTCAACCAATTTTAGGAGTTTTTATCTTTGGGGGTAAGGTTCTTATGTTCTAAAATTGAATTATTTTATTAAATTCCTAGGAATTTATCCATGGTAGAGTTTAGGTTTTTGCCTTAAATATGATGGAAGGGAGTTGGTAAGAATTTAATTACTTACAATTGTTAATGCTTGTAAGGTGTTATAAAATACCTTCTTTGGTAGACTATTATTTTTCATTCTATAATATGTAGAATTCATGTTGTTTAATTGTAGAAAACTCTGAGATAATGAAATAGGGAAATGTCGTAGATTATATTTACAATTTTTGGGTTCTAATGATTGTGAAAGGTGTGATTATTTAAATAAGTGTTTTATAAATACTATTTATTGATCGAGAATAGACTTATAGAATGAAGAAAGGCAAGTTTGTGGCCTTGTAGTAATTCGAGCTAGGATTTGAGGTACGTTATGATTTACTTGTAGCAATAGACTTGTTTAACAATATGCTCATATGTGATTAGTGTTTGAGATTTCTTTTGGGAATTACTTGTGAATATTGATTGCATTTGCATTTACATTGTTATTTATGATGGTTTCTATGATATTATGGAGATAAGTTTATGATATTAAGGTCATGATACTCATTATTGTGATGAGATGATAATAATGATAATACTCTGATCATGATGATGATTTTGAGATTAGAAACACATGATACGTACATCTTGCATAGATATACACGCACACATAAATACATATAGGTTGTGATGAATCTTGTTAAAGAATTTTGCTAAAAGTCAAAGGATAACTGGATGCTTGCATTCTTGCTAATGTAAAGTGTTATATCTTTTTTTGGGTGTCATTAATTGTATGTTCTATTTTGACCAATGTAACTCATTTTTGATTTGCCTATTTGTTTAATGTTGACTTCAGTCAACTTATAGTGTCGACCAACATTTACTTGATGTATTCATTCTACCTATGATCAACTTATTGTTGAGTGCAGAGTGTGTTTCACCATTTGAAATGAGATATTGGATGTAGTCGCACTTATAAAGTTAGACCGGAGGGTGACTACCTTGACCAGGAGGCAATTAAATCTTCTTATTTCTATTTATATCCCTATTTTGGGACTAATCCATTCTCCATAATTTTGTGGTTTGGATGATCTATTAGATATTAGTAGTGGACACTATTAGATGCTCTTGTATAGTTACATCAGGTCTAGTGGTTGAAATATGTAGAGAAGTTTTGTAGGACTTTATTTTTGGGTTGATCGTTATTGTGATTTGTTACTTTGTAATCAGAATTTGATGAAAGTAACTTGTTATGTGGCTATACTTAGTTGGTATGGTATGGGTTATATTGGGCACAAGATATAGTGTTATGATGGGTACCACTTATGACTACTTGGTTCATGACAACAACCTGCATACACCTTCTGAGCCTAAGCTCCAGAACAGTACGCATTGGGTGTTTGCAACCAATATACTAGTGACAATATCATCTATAAACCTTAATGGCGTTCCATTAATGAAGGCATTATATTGAATGGATAATTATTAATTTAAAAGTAATCCAAATTCAATAATAGTAAAATTCCATGGCAATGAGTGATGAAAGAGTATGCATCATCATTGAAAAATCAACAATTCACTATAATCAGCTCAACAAATGGTATAAATGCATTCAAATCTAGGTAAATCATAATACAAGCCCCTACATAGGAATTACATTAGCAATAAAGAAATATAAATATTCAAACAAGACAAACACCAGCCCTACTTAGGTGCACAATGATAATAATCTTTAAAATATATAATAATGTTCACGCAAGCCCCTAAGAAGAGATCATAATAAAAATAATCAATCAAGTGATTAATAAGATTCAAAAATGTCCCAGAGTCGGCATCCCAACAATGATAATCAAGTAAATAATAAGATTTGCATATATTTATCATTCTTACATGATAATTCCATGCTTATTTTATGAAACAATTAGACATCAAATACTAAAAAGAGAACTATGCTCATTAACAAACCTTTTTAATGGTTCACTTTTGTTTACAATCTATAGAACTAAACCAAGGTTGTTCTTTTAAGTTCATACTTATAACTACAGTCTCTTCACACCTTAAGTAGTTAGTAAACTCCAATTATACCATTAAGCTTCCCTAGGCATGATTCAAAAAGATTCGAATTATTACATAGATACAAATTACATATTGATTAATGATCAAACATATCATTCATCAACATGTTATTCCAAAAACATATTAGCATATTTAGAGAGAACAGTTAATAATGTATGTTTTGTTACTTTAACCAATCAATAGGTTGAGTACCCATGCAAATGCTCTATGACTCATCAAGATAGGACCCCCAAACCCTTAGTGATTAACATAACACCAATTATAAGCACATAATAGATAAACACCTAAGAAAAGGTTAAAGAAACATCTCAACCTGCCTTTAAGAAAACTTGTAAGCCAAAACACAACCCACGTGACCAACAATAAGCTATAGTTCTTTAAATCATCACCAAACACATCAAATCTAATTCAATATGATATCTATATATAAATACAAAACCAATGATACCCATAATGACATAGTTTAGTTCATAATCCAATATCATCTAAAATGGTAGAAAGGAATTTTAATAAATAATTAAGTCACCCATAGTTAATGGGTATCTGAAATCTACATGAATATCAAGGTGAAACCAAGTTTGAAATCATTAAAAAACTTGTTTTTTCCAATAACCGGGTATAGACCCAAAATCTTCAGTCTAAAATCAAAGATTAAGAGATGACTTTGTAATGTATTCAATGGGAAATGATGAAAATAAGGTTTATACACTCGCCCATGATTTAGATAGTGAAAACTTCTTTGAAATTGCCTCAATAAAAACACCTAAGCCCTAAAAATCTTTAAAATAGGGTTTCTTTTGAAAATATATAATAAATGTCTACTCAATTAAAGCATAGTTTTTGACTGCGATCTTATGTTACTAGACCCATCATGATCGTGATGGTCCATCAAAGTCGCGATGAATAAATAGATCTGGCCCATAAATTACTTTTCATAATAGTGATCCCTACCATCATGATTGTGATATCTAAAAACACAATATATCTTGAGCACAACAAGAATCATTGTCATTGTGATAAATAAAACCCTACACCAAGAAATATAAAATACTAGATATGGAATTATGTCAAAACTCTCCAAAAAAAAACCTCAAAATTTATTGGGATCTCGCAAAAACAAACTAATAATTCAACTAGGCTAATCTTGATGTTTCAGAATCAATGGAATCATCAAATTTACAAAGTAGTTGTTATCAACAAGTTACTCCCGAAATATGTATTAAGCCATTAATACTATTATTTTGACTAAACATACAAAAATCACATTAAGATCACAAAACCTGAATCAACAATTCTACTTGTCCAAGAAGGCATTGTATATCTAATAGAACTGACAAAATGCTATCCAACGCAATGATCATAGAATATTTACAAAAATCAACTATATCACATGAAAGGCTACTCATAATTATAAAATTATGTAGATCACTTTGTAGTCCTTTATGAATCCTGTTAACCATTCCCATTATCATATATATGATGTGTTGTGAATCTAATAAGGCTTTTGTATACTTAATGTTCTTAATAATTATGGCAACCCACATTTTGATTTTTAGAGTTTCTTTATTTTGACAATTTTTCCCTTCCACATTGTTTCCATATATTAGTATGAGTAATGGGAATGGTTAGCACAATTCATAAAGGACTAAAAAGTGATCTATAAGCTAGATTATAGTACTCAGATAGAAATTCAACCTAAGGAATTAGCAACTAAGTTAATTATGCCTAATTTACGTTTACTTAATTGGTTAAAGATCCAAACTATTCTAACTAAATATTCAAGATCTAATTTCAAGCCCACATATCGCACATTATCATAAATTTACTATAATTTAGCCCAATATATGCAAAAGTTAAACCTATCCTACCTAGACACTGATTAAAGCCTAATGGTATATGCTAAATCTTTTATTTCCCCTTTTGAGATGTGTCTACATGATGCCAAGCTATCAAAATAATAATCTACAAATCAATATAATAAAAACATTAACCATATTGCATGTTCTTGCTTTAGGTCCAAAATTACGTAAAACTCTCATGTTATGCCTGCTTGCTGTGTCTCACTTTCAAAATTACCAAACACATGCTACTATGCTCAAGGAATATATATCCTCAAGAATGGGAAAATTTTAAACTATAATTACGTTAAAATTAACTCAACAATATTCTACGGATTTTGGCAATAAATTGAGATATTAACCATGAATTAAACATAAAATTACCAAGATTTTGATGAATAAATGAGAAATCTAAGCGCACAATCTCCCCGAAATATCCTAATAAATTCTGCCCTAATTTTCCACACTTTCTAGTGCTCCAAGCTTTACAACTTATGAAAAAATAGTTAAAAAATTAGGTAGGTGGGGGATTTAGCCTTGCCCTATCTCTGTTTGTTTCTTATCTTCCTTAAGCTAATATATGTACAAAACCAACCTAGAGATGTCCATGTCCTTGTTCAACATATCAGCTTTACAATTAAAAATCAAGTCTTGGGACAACCCGAAAGCAAATTTCCTTATTCCATCCCTCATGCTAGAACCTAAATATGCAGCATACAGAGAAAACTGGTGGAACTCCAAGCATACTACTAGAATGAAAGCCTGCCTTGTTTCATGTTAACAAACTCTTCTTCCCCTGCCTTTCTCAAATCCTAATGAATGAAAAAGTCTAGAAAAGAACTAGAAAAATTGTAAGACCCCGTAAAATCCTAAAGCTTACTTCAGTCCTTTAAGCTTGTCAAGGGATCCCAAACTTAGAAAATTCTAGCTAAGTTACCAGACTTAGCCTATTATTGTCCTTGGAAAGTTGGAAATCTCATTTCACCACCTTAACATCCTTTAATGCTCTAAATTTTTATTAGTTCATGATTAGAAAGGTCAATGGGTGTTCCTAGACATGTTTAAGATTTTTCAGAATACGTTTAGATCAGGTTTGGAGTCCCAAAATAGTGGACCAATGCGATCATAGAATGCCGCATCGCCAATCGCGTTGGTTAATATTTGTCGTAGCCATCAACGCGCCGCGTCACTTGTAGCATCAGCGCCAAATTTTTAATCATTAAATGTATGCATTTTTAAGGGCAAATGGGTCAATTTCCCATCCATAGATAAACACAACAACACATGATTCAGCAGTATTTCACAAAAAATATAGTGTTTCTCTCATGTTTTTCTCAAGAACATGCTAGGGCTTTCAATTAAGGATTCAAATTCAATACTCAAATTTAAGAATCTCTCCATCAATCTTTGTAAAACCAGGAAATAAGGTATGTCAAGTGTTGATTTATGGATTCCTTTCATCCATGAAGTCCAAAAAACCCTCCTTCAAATTATAATAAATCATATTTATGTTGTGGGCTGCTTGTAACTATATTTATCCTATTGTATGATACCTAAGTTTTAATCTTTATGTGTTTTCATGAAAAAACATTAGCATGCAAGATGAAATCCACGATTGAGTTGTTTATGATGTGTAATTTGATGATTTCACCTATGCCTTAAGTTGTGCATGTAAGGTGTTTGATAAAATGACTAGGAGGATTGAAATTGGGTATTATAGCTCAGTTGTGACTCAAATAATAAATTTATGCTTTACCTTTATGACCAAGACTGAATTCCATGATATTGTGTGCATTATCAGTATTTGCTGGAATATTCATGAGATTAGGTTATTGAAAGTATGACATGTCTATATGCAATTCCATCCATGTACAATATTATGTCAACCATGTGTTTTCATGGAATCTCCAACTTATTGTATTATGAAGTGTTGATATTGGTTATGGGTTCACGAAGTATCAAGTCTTGTCAGTTTCATGCTATCGAGTCCTGAGGATACTTGTACCCAACAATTTAGCTGTGTACCTAGAGCTAGTATCAGTTTTCATGATACTCTAATCCAAGCCATGATTATTATAATTCAGTGAGTTACATGACTCAGTAAAACTCAATAATCTCAGTCAGTTATCCAATCTCAGTAGTATTTCGTTAGTTAATGCAATTTAGTGAAATCTTTTCAAATCAGCTAAGAGATACTATCAGTAATAGTTCAATTTAGTTTAATTCAGTTTAGTGTCTCTTCATTTGGGAGTAGGATTCAACACAAAGTAAACCAAAGGATGGGGACTCACCCATTATCTTGTATAGGGTGTAATCCTTAGAAGCAACCCTTGCATTAAAAAAATAAGTAGCCATTGTAGGTTGATATGTACACTATGAGTTTAAGGAATAGACACATCATTTGAGTTTTTCCCACTAGAAGGGGTTTGACAAAAGAGATCCCTATCAGAGAGAGTTTACTCACAGCTTGTCTTTACCCATGGCATTGTACTGACACCCTTCCAGCTAGGATTACAGGTTGGACCCCACCAGTTCATTTTTGGGGCATGTCAGTTATATGATTATCGCTCAAAGTCTTAGTTTTAGATCCTATTTTAGTAATAAAACTCAATTCTGTTCTACAATTTCAGGACTGTCAGGTACAGTCACTCACCTCAATATGGATCTCAGCTAGTTCCATTAGAATCAAGACTATCAAAAATATTCAACCAGTTAATAGTATATTAATTATATGAAATTTATGTTATCTGCATTCAGATTTTAGGACTATCAGATACAGTCAACTAGACTAGTTCTTCATAATAAAACTATCCGAATTTACCATTACTTTATTAGTAATATGACATCAGTTCCACAGTACTCCCTAGACTTAGTCTTTCAGTAACCCTGTATTAGTACACAGTTATCAGTAAATCCATGTTATCAAAATTCATGAGTCAGTGCTATCACGATCTCAGATAGAGTTACGTATTCATGCATGTGTTCTCACGTTTATGTTATTCAGTCAGTTAGTATTGTTCATGCATATGAACTATTGTAGTCAGCCTAACTCACTTGCATGCCAGTATATTCAATCGTATAGACTCATTTGCGCTATAGTGTTTTATACCATAGGTTCAAAAGCACGTGCTCTAGAGTATCAGTAGCATTCTAATTTGACAAGTTAGAGTCAGCAGTAAGTCCTCATCATTCAAGGATGTTATTATTTGATTATCTCATTCTTTCAGTACTTAGTTTATTTTAGTAGATAGGGTTAGTTTGGGGTATTATCCTACCAACTCTTTATTCAGAGAATTTAGTTTTATAGGTTATAAGACTACAACATGTTCAGACAGTTATTTCAGTTATTTTTGTATTATTATACCATATTTTTAGTTATGTATCAGTATTGAAACTTATGGACATTCAGTTTATGTTCTTGCATTTATGATATTACTATTATTATTCAGGGATCCATTAGGGATATTAGTCATGGGTTAGATTGTGGTCCTGCAAGATTATTAGCACCGTGTAGCATTCTGGGTTCCAGATTCGGGCTGTTACAAACTTGGTACCAGAGCCTATGGTTCAATAGTGTCCTAGGAAGTCTGAAAAGGCATATCTAGTAGAGTCTTGTACATGGGTGTGTTGTGTACCACACTTATGTGCAGGAGGCTATAAGATGTTTTAAGAATAGTTTTCTCTCTTTCAATATTCATCTCATGCTAGTGAGCATGAGCTCTAGTCAAACTCCCAGTTTAATCCCTTCTTCTCTTTTGTTTACAAAACATGCCTTCCAAAAGGGCTAACAAAAGAGGAACAAGTAATCAGTCAGCACCTTAGCCCATCCAGGAAGATCCTTTGGATGATCACGTCTCTTATGTTGAATTCAAAACTGCATTCACTTCTCTAGCCAATTTAGTCACAACTAAGAAATACCGGCCAGCTACTGTTTCGGCCAGCCTAATTGCCAATTTTACTGTAGCTAGGATTCAGGACTTCACTTGAATGAATCCTCTGTTATTCTCTGGTTCTAAGTATGAAAAGGATCCACAGGAGTTCCTCGAACAAGTTTTGAAAGTTACAGATATCATGGGAGTGACTTGCAGTGAGAGTGTAGAGTTAGCCGCCAATCACCTAAAAAAAAATAGCCCAGACCTGGTTTAAGCAGTGGAAGTAAGACAGGGGTGTAGATGCAGAGACCATAGAATGGGAAGAGTTTGCTATGGCTTCTTAGGTAGATTTGTTTCGCAAGAGCAGAAATAATACAAAGTGTAAGAATTTATCAACCTCAGACAAGGTAGTATGAGCATACAAGAATACTCCCTCAAGTTCAATCAGTTATCCAGGTATGCTCTTCATGTAGTAGCAGACAGTTGATCTAGAATGAATAAGTTTATGTCTGGAATATCAAGTAGAGTGGTTAAGGAGTGTAGTACTACAATGTTGATTAAGGAGATGGACATATCTAGGATTATGGTCCTTGCACAACAGATTAAGAAGTAGATACTTAAGAAGAAAGAGAAGAAAAATAAGAGGGCCAGAACTGGTAGTTATAGTTTTTCTCAGCCAGGGTCGCAGGGTGGTAACCATTCTCAGCATAGATAGAAGTTTTCATCCCCAGTTCCATATTCATCTAGTGCACTAGTATCAAAAGTTTGAAATGACTAAAAAGATGGGGCACCAGGCTCCAAGGCCTAGGGTAGTGAGAGCAGGGTTTTTACTCTTCCACTCTGTGAAGAGTGTGGTAAACATCATAAGGGTATATGTAGAGCTTGTAGTGATGTGTGTTTTATATATGAGGAGATGGGTCACAAGGTCTTAATTTGTCCTAGGCCTGGCCCTAGAAGTAAGCATGGTCATCCTTCAACTCAGTTTGGTCCCCCGAATTAGTAGGGTGCCTATTCCAGCACTAGTAGTGGGAAACGCTCAAACAGACTCTATCACTTTAGTCCCGAAAAGATTAGGAAAGTCCTCCTAATGCAACCACTGGTATGTTACAGATTCCTCATTACATGTTCATGTTTCTTCAGATTCAGGAGCTTCCTTTTTCTTTTGTAATTCTTTACATAGCTTTCAACTTTAAGATCATACCAAATATTAGCAGAACTATTTTCCAGTCCTCATCCCAATTAGTTAGTTTAACATAGCCCAAAAGGTATATAGGAACTGTCCAATTATGAAATCTCTGAAAATCAGGCCTTTAAATTCCAGTAGTAATACTAGTATGTGTAGGAAATCCATAAGGTAAGATGATTCCCAACACATTCCTATCTCAATTCAAAGTTTTGTACTTCAAACATCATGATACTTACACATGCTTTCCATTTCAGTCCTATGAATACAGATTATATCCATGCGTTTTTCATATAATAGTGTGTGTTTCAAGTTCCTCGTAAGAGGAGTCCAAGTTCATACAATGTTGCAGATCTTGTTCTATGAATTTTGAAATTCCAAACCCAGTTTGTGATGCTCATGAATCATGCACTTATGTCATGCTTTACAGTATGCTGAGCCCACATAATTCATGACTTCACTCCTAGTGTTCAGTCAAACCCACATATGCCATGTATACCCTCAGTTTAGATATTTTGGTGAATTTGTAGTGTTAATGTTCCATCCTGCAAGCCTCAGTTGCAGTGTCAGTTTAGTAATCAATATTTAGGAAAGGACTTAGATAGTGTTCAGGACCATGGCTTTCAGCTATCAGTTAATTAGCCATCAAAATGCAGTACTCCCATACCAGTCAAATCTTCAGTTATAGAAAACCAGCATTCAGTCTCAGTTATAGTCTTAGTTATGATTACAGTCTCAATTACTATCTTAGTACAATTTCAGTCCCAGTCCTAGTCCAATAGTCAAATCAGAAACTCAGTCCAGTTTCAAGATTACCTGTTCATAGTATATGGCCATCACTTACACAGTTATTAGCATTATAGTACCTCAGTTTACAAAATGTTTTTGAATCATGATTAGATGCTTGGTTTTACATTCCTAAGGTAATACAGTCTTCCTCCTCACATGCTCAGTTACCTCACGATACCCAGTCAGTCATTATCTCCTATGTATAATACCCTATAGTCTCAGCCTAGCTATTCAGACTAAGTACAGTTTAGTCTTGCACGTCCAGTTTTCTGATATAAGTTCATTTAATCAAATAAAGTTTGTATTTATTTATGCATTGATGCTCAACACCCACGTAAATCTTTTCAGTAGTCTCAGTTGTAGTGTGTAAGTTTTAATCACTTTTTCTTAGGTTGAGATCTTGGATATCATGCTGCGATTCAATTTGTAGATGCCTTGTGCATCGCTCGAGTTTTCCTCAGTATCTCTGCAAAATCAATATTTATCGAGGGACGTAGTGTCCCAACTGGGAGATACACGATAATTCCCCAAACTCGCATGACATAAATCATGCCATTATCTCTTCTCGTAATGACTTCAAGTTGGAGTAAGGGATTACTTACAAGTGGACCCTCAAACTCTGACCTCAGCCATAAGATACGTATTTAATGTACTTTATTCAAATCATGATATCTAGCTCATGTATCATATTCCATACTTATTTACATTCATATGTTTGTGCTTGTGCATATGTACTAATTAATTTCAGGCTCATTAGCATTTTCAATTTAAGGAAACAATTTCCCTTGAACTTATCCAGTTTCATGCTCAGATTTCCATGAAAAAATTGGTATCAATTACCATTGCATATTCAATCATGCATTTATAAACCAGTTAACCATGTATCAGATATGTATGTTAAGTATGATATATTTAGTTTATCGGTCATGTTAGTCATGGAATCATGTTCTAGTTGTTCATGTTTAGTATGTACGACAGTTTATCTTTTCTTCCCACTCAGTCAGACTCATTCAAGGAAGAATGTTGTCAAATGGGAGATATTGTAATACCCCATAAAATCATAAAGCTTAATTTGGTCATTTATGCTTGTCAAGGGGTCCCAGACTTAGAAAATTCTAGCTAAGTACACAAACTTAGCCTATTATTGGCCTTTGAAAGTTGGAAATCTCATTTCTCCACCATAACATCCTTTAATCATCCGTATTTTTATTAGTTCATGATTAGGAAGGTCAATAGGTGCTCTCAGACAAGTTATAAATTTTTTGGAACACGTTTAGATCATGTTCGGAGTCCCAAAATATAGGACCAACGCGATCATGGTGCGTTGCATCACCAATAGTGTTGATCAACATTTGTACGAGTTGCCAGAGCCAAAAATTCTGAAGCTCAATACAATTGTGGCGTGAAACATTGAGTATCACAGCGTAGCCATCAACACGTCGCGTAGCTTTTAGCGTCGGCACCATGTTTTTAGTCATTAAATATCTACATTTTTAAATGAATAGTGGTCAATTTCATATCCTTAGATAAACCCAATAACACGTGATTCAGCCACATTACACCCAAAATATACAGTTTCTCTCATGTTTCTCTAAAGAACAAGCTAAGGTTTTAAATTAAGGATTCAAATTCAATACTCAAATTCAAGAATCTCTTCGTCAATCTTTGTAAAATCAGAAACTAAGGTATGTCAAGTGTTGATTTATGGATTCCTTTCATCTATGAAGTCCAAGAACCCTCTTTCAAATTATAATAAATCATATTTATGTTGTGGGTTGCTTGTAACAATGTTTATCTTGTTGTATGATACTCAAGTTGGAATCTTTATGTGTTTTCATGAAACTATGTTAACATGCAAGCTGAAATCCATGAATTGAGTAATTTATGATGTGTAATTTGATGATTTCACCTATGACCTAAGTTGTGGATGTAGGGTGTTTGAAAAAATGGCTAGGAGAATAGAAAATGGGTATTATAGCTCAATTGTGACTCAAATAGTAAATGCATACTTTACCCTTATGACCAAGACTGACTTCCATGATATTGTGTGCATTATGAGTATTTGATGGAATATTCATGAGATTAGGTTTATGAATGTCTAACATTTCTCTATGCAATTCCATCCATATACAACATTATGACAACAATGTGTTTTAATGAAATCCCCAACTTATTGTATTATTAATTGTTGATATTGGTTATGCATTCACGAAGTGTCAAGTCTTGTTAGTTTCATACTATCGAGTACTGGGGGTACTTGTACCCGACAATTTACCTGTGTACCTAGAGCTAGTGTCAGTTTTCATGATACTCTAATTCAAACCATGATTATTAGAACTCAGTCAGTTACATGACTCAGTAATCTCTGTAATCTCACTAATATCAGTCAGTTATCCGATCTCAATTGTATCCCGTTAGTCAATGAAATTTAGTGAAAACTATTCAAATCAGCTAAAAGATACTATCAGTAATAGTTCTTCCCACTAGAAGGGGTTGACGAAAGAGCTCCCTGTCAGAGAGGATTTACTCACATCTTGTCTTTACCCGTGGCACGGTACTGACACCCTTCCAGTTAGGATTATAGGTTGAACCCCACCAGTTTAGATTCGGGGTATGTTGGTTAGATAATTACCTCCCACAGTCTCAGTTTCAGATCTAGTTTGAGTAATAGACTCAATTTAGTTCTACTGATTTAGGACTGTCAGATACAATTACACAGCTCATTACGGAACTCAACTAGTTCCATCAGAATCAGGACTATTAGACATAGTTACCCAGTTAATAGTATATTAATTATAAGAAATTCATGTTACCAGTATCAGATTTCAAGACTGTCAGATACAGTCAACAAGACCAATTCTTCATAATAAGAACTGTTAGAAACAGTCATTCCTTTATCAGTAATATAAAATTAGTTCCTCAGTACTCAATAGACTTAGTCTTTCAGCATCCCAGTATTAGTACCTGAATATCAGTAAATTAAAATGATCAAAATTCATGAGTCAGTGTTATCACGATCTCAGATATAGTTACGTATTCATGCATGTATTCTCACGTTTATGTTATTCAGTCAATTAGTATTTTTCATGCATAGGAACCATTGCATTCAGCCTACCACACTTGCATACCAGTACATTCAATCATACTGTTGCATTTTCGCTATGGTGTTTTATAAAATATGTTCAAAAGCACGCGCTCCAAAGTATTAGTAGCATTCCTATTCCAGTAGTCAAAGTCAGGAGTGAGTCCTCATTATTCGAGGATGTTTTTATTTAATTATTTCATTCTTTTAGTACTTACTTTATTTTACCAGATGGGGTTAGTTGGGGGATTGTCTCATCAAATATTTATTCTGACAATTCAGTTTTAGAGGCTTTCAGACTACAGCTTGTTCAGAAAGTTATTTCAGTTGTTTTTGGTATTGTTATACCATATTTTAA
Source organism: Capsicum baccatum var. pendulum (assembly GCA_030864225.1). Classification (NCBI taxonomy): domain Eukaryota; kingdom Viridiplantae; phylum Streptophyta; class Magnoliopsida; order Solanales; family Solanaceae; genus Capsicum; species Capsicum baccatum. The sequence goes on from CM061554.1 coordinate 169,598,028, forward strand.
GTTATGTATCTGTATTGAACCTTATGACCTTTTAATTCATGTTTTTGTATTTATGCTATTACCATTATTATTCAAGGTTCAGCAATAGATATAAGTAATCGGTTAGCTTATGGTCATTGGGGATTATGGGAACCGTGTAGCAATTCGTGTACCAGATTTGGGGCGTTACAAAAATCATCCCATAGGGCTGACTCAGCATTGTGATCCCCAGACTATTCTCATTCCTTATCCCATTTGTCTGCTACATCTTTTTGTTGGTAGGCAGCAAATTCCTCAGTCCCCATGTTACTAGCATGTTTAACGTAAATTATCTTCTCCAACCCATCAGTAAAAACTTAAGGATCCTCTTCAACCCTAACACCAGTGAACACCGAAGGGATTAACTTCATAAATTGGCCAACCATTGTAGCCTCAGAAGATCGAGTAACGGAAGAACCACACTCATCTTAAGAAGCTACCAAATATGCCGACATATGAATAGACTAACAGAACTCTCTATTGTCACATCATCTTGAAGAGCTCGAGAAGGACTATTGGAGATTTGTGCAACTCTAGGAGGGTAATTAGGAACTAGAACCCTAAATTGGGTGTAAATCCTATATGTAGAATAGATGATTCTATAAAATTCAGACCATCTGGGAGGTATGATCTAAAGTGTGAGCAAATGAGTATTTGAGAAGATTTCAGGACCTCAGACAACGCATCTTGAAATCGAATAATAAGAAAGAAAAATATTCCCAAATGCCTCAAAGCCTCTCCCTTATGAGTATGGCGTGCTACACATCCTTAAAAGAGACTCTACTTGACACCGCTTTGTGGACCCCCAATTGACTATTAACCTAGGCCTCTATTAAGATTCTAACACATCCTAAACTAGGGCCCAAACATGTCAGGTATCTCAGGTCCAACCAGGATAAGAAACCACTCCCGATATCCAACAGTTAAAAGCCCTGCACCCCCATGTCGAGTGAAATCAAACATATAATAGGATATGATAATGTTAAATCAAGGACATAATTGTAAGCTAAAGACCAAATTCAAAAACCGCAACTAATTAACCATCTATTTCCAATCCTAATGTCAATGCTAATACTAATGCTAACACTAATACAATTATCACCCATTCCTATAGTAATAATACAAAACCTCTAACCAAAATCAAAGAATATCCGATTAGGATATACCCCCGACCATATACAAACCTAAACCAAAGAAATAACAATCAAGAAATGGAGTCCATAGCGTGAAATGGAGTCTTTAGGAGTGTAGTTGCTCACCACTTCAATCTAACTCAAAGTTGTCCTCTTATCCAATTCACAAAGTAGGAGGAATAGTAGGATGGTCAGTTCCTGCATTGCGTGGGGATACCGCACCCTAAGATGGTTAGCGAAGTAAACGCTAGCATGTACTCAGACATAATGATAAAATAATACCATCATTCAAAATGAAATCAAATAATTTAGTAATATGTATACATATGTATATATTTATCATGTCAGGATAGGGAAAAAGGTTTGGCATGCATTTAAAACCTTAACTTGGGTTGAGAAGCATAACCGTTATAAAATCCACCCATGGTCTATATGGGTTCAGCTCCCCCTCCTGAAAGGGCCTAGAGCATGATAGCTACACGACCTAAGGAAAAACCTACGATAACTAATACAACCCCAAAAATAAAAGTGTAACATCATGCACACATATCACCTAGACCAAATCTCACATTGGAAAACATGAGTTTTCAGTGTCCATCTATAAAACTCACACCTTCATGGCTAGGTATCACAACCTGCCATTATCGCCTAATTAAACCTTTTACATATAATCAAACTACCTATTCTAGAAGTTGATTTTTAAGGCATTATAAAGAGGTATTGTCATACCAACTATAGCTTTGAAGGAACGTCACTATCCCACCCTTATGGGATTATGATGTACCCCACTAACTTCATCGTTAAAATAACTTGAGGAAATCCCCTATACCCCATAAGGTTTTCAATCCAATTAAATCTTTAACCATCAAACCTTTTATAGGACCTTCATTTGTTTTTAACAAGGTTGTACAAAAGCATTAGTTCAAAACACAATCTTAAAATTGTGATAATATCATTCTGATTGTCAATTTCATAAACAGGTTGAGGGAATCCTATTATCAAAACCAAAATCATCCAATTTGGGGATCAACCATGAACCTTCAATTAAATTACCATTCCCATGAACCCACATGTGAAAACCATAATTAAACCATGTGAAACGATATCCATCCTTGAACAACCAAAACCCTAACCTTTATTTCAAAACCATAATTATACCATGAAAACAAAAAATTAAAACTTATGCCTTTAGTAAAAAACAACAAAGAAAGTGTAACATACCTGAATCAGAAAAATTCACAGAGAGAAATTGGTCCTTGACCACTTTTGAGAAAACCTAAACAATTTTGCTTTAGAGGATTTTGTGAGAGTAAAGAGGATATTTAATCTTTTAAAGTGTGATGTGAGTGACCAAAAATTCTTATAGGGACGTGGGGTCTTAAGGGTTTAGGTGGGAAATATCTAAAGGGCCTCATCTTAAAGATATAGAAAATAGTCCCTGGTTATGACTTGGCCTGTCGACTCTTTACCACATCATACGACTCGCACCCTTGAGTCATCACCAAGATAATAAGTTGGACACCCATACATTATCCATCATATGACTACATGACACCACTCGTGACTTGAACGTACGAATCATATGGTCTAGTTATATAAAGATATAACCTAAGTGATTGGACATGGGACAATGTATGACTCAACCCTACCACTTATAACCTATCCTCGCTGATCTAAATGCGACATTCGTACTTAGAGCCAAGTCAAATCACTAAGTTTCTAATTTGGTTAAGGATCATCATAATAACTTATCACCAGCACTAACAACTTATACCACCAAGTCATTACCAAGACCAAAAACCCAACCACTACCCACTATGCACCATTAACTAGGGTCACTTGACTCGTACCCGCACTATATGACTCGTATGATAAGACATTACTAGGTTAGTGAGCTCAAAGTTCACAAATTCTCCAAGTCTAATTCTTAGGGTTTTCATGGGGATTTATTTGGAATCTAATAAACGCAAACAAGCTATGCTACCCTATCAAGTTTTAAATGGTATAGTCAAAATTTTTATCCAAGTATGTTTTGATGAAATTTAGGACCTGTACCATCGGCTAGTTTTATCAATTTCTAATCAGTAGCTCAGAATGAGTCCAGAAGCCTTAGGATCAAAACAAAAGGTTCCCATTCCATAACATTAATGTTATAGAGCTGATAGGATTGTAAGAATTGGCAAACAAGGTTGTTAAAAATATAATATTAGCTTAGTAGCCAATTATTACTAGCAAAGACTTTAAAAAATGGAATTGTCTCTAAGAACTAAATAAACTGCCTGATAACTGAACTGTTAGCTCTAAGAAGTGATAAGTGACTTAGGAAAGCTATATAAAAGCTCTAAATGGTAAAAATGACACGAAATGTAGAAAATAAGCTAGAGGGTCATCACAATATCCACTACTAAAAGAACATTCATTCACAAAAGTAAAGAGTGAGGATGTGCCAAAAGTCTCAAATAGGTAAGGATATTGGGCCTATATCTCACACTGAATCTTTAAGTATCCTCCTCTATTAGGAGGCATCTTCACTAAATGTTAACTACTGGAATCTCACTATAGCGCTGCCGCCTGACATCCCTGGCGAATATAAATACAAGCTCCTCCATGAAGGTTAATCTCTTATTCAACTACACCGAGTCCCACCAAAGCACTTGAGACTCATCAGGAATGTACCACTATGATTTAAAAACATAGAAATTTTGATGAACAACAACAAATTTAGGGGAAAAGATAATTCACAAGACACTTCTCCAACTATATGAAAGATCTCAAAATGTCTAATATTCATGGGTGATAATTAAAGGAATACCTCATCTTTAACTCTAAGTATTAAGGTAGAAAGTCTAGGATTTGAAGATGTCTTTTTCCAACACTAAACTTTCCTCAGGCTTTCCTGAATCATGTTGCTTCTATCCATTGACTCTGAAACCAAGTGAGTTCCACCAGACATAACATTGGAGGTCTTAAAATAACCAATAAAAGATCAACAATGCATACCATATAAATATCTTTAAATAGTGCCATCTCAACACTTGAATGGTAGCTATTATTATATGCAAACTCTCCCAAAGATAAGTGTTGCTCCCACTGTCCTCCAAAATCCATAACATATGCTCAGAGCATATCCTAAAGAATTTGAATAGCCTATTTCGATTGCCTATATGTCTGAGGGTGAAGATTGAGCTAAGATCTATCTGAGTACCTACCTCCCCTCAAATATCTTTTGAAGCTAGAAGTGAACACTAACCCTTAACCTAAAATGGTGGATATAGGCACTTCATAGAATTAAACTATGTTACAAATATAGATACTGGCTAACCTCTCGGCATTGATAGAAATTTGAATAGGAATAAAATATATTGAAATGGTCAACTGATATATATTAAATGAAATACTATCAAAATCATAAGAGGTGCGATACAAAAAGGTAATGCAGTCCATGGTGATTCACTCCTATTTCCACTTAACAATAGGCAATCTCTAAATCAAAATACCAGGTCTATGATGCCTGGCCTTCACCTACTAACAATATAGGCAATGATCTACAAAGTTCAGCACATCTTTGTCATGCCACTTCACTAATAATACTTACTCAAATCTTTGTATATCATAGTTGTACTAGGGTGTATAAAATATCTTGAGTTTTGAGATGTATGTAGAATTAAATAAATCAAATCACCAATCCTTGAAACATAAATGTGACCATTATATCTTAGAATACCCTTAGAATCTATGGTATCCTTCCTCGACTCATAACTCAATAACTTATTACAAATGATGTAAATTCTCATATCCTCAAACATATGACTCAGAATCTGCTCAATCAAGGTAGACCTCTCTTCAACACTAGCAAGAATCCTTTTGGGGTATGAAATATCTAGTCTCACCTTCAAGTTAGGTAAGGACAGAATATCCCACATCAATAGCATTTAAAATACTGAGATAGATAACAAGCTATCCTTAATTATCACTTTCTGGCTCAGGGCATTCTATACCATGTTCACCTTGTATGGATGATATATAATTTAGATATTATAATATTTAAGCAACCCCATCCATCTAAACTACATAGAATTAAGATCACTCTAGGTCATAAGATATTGAATAACATGATGATCAGTATAGATCACATAATTAATGACATATAGATAATTCTTCCACATATTACATGCAAAAACTACCATCGCCAACTCCAGATCATGAGTGGTGCAGTTGCATTCCTGAATCTTAATCTGCCTTGCCATATAATCAGTAACTCAATCCCACTACATCAGCACATAACCCAAACTAATACTTAAAGAATCACAATACATGGTGAATCACTCACCCTTATAGATAGAGGCAATATACGATCTAAAGTAAGAAATAAAGTTCGACTCATACTCCTCAGACCACTAGAAAGGAACCTCCTTCCTAGTCAATCAGGTTATTAGTACTGCAATAGTAGGAAAACACTCAATGAACCTCCTATAATAACCATCAAATCAAATGAAGTTACAAACCTCAGATGGAGATGTAGGAATATTCCTATAAAGGATAGCCTTAATCTTCATTGGTTCTATCATAATCCCATCCTTAGATACAATATGTCCTTGGAATGTTATCGACTTGGGCTAAAACTCACACTTTGAGAATATAGCAAAACTCCTCTGATCTATCAAACTTTGGAGCATAATTCTCAAATGCAGCATATATTTCTCTCTACTCCTATCAAAAGAACATGCTTTGAATCTCAAGCAAAAGAAGAATATGCCCTCACCATATACAATAGTATAAATAAGATGATTTTGAGCCATATTAAGCTAGATATGCACAACACGAAATAAAGGAGAAAATTTCTCCTAAATTCATGTAGACTATTAAAGATAAAACAGATATGTCTACATTAATTTGCAAGATTCCAAAAGAATTGAATTTTATTCATAAAACCAATAAGCCTCAAGCTCTGAAGCCAATTTATCATTACCCAAAATATAGTCTGTGATGGCATCTTATACGCCATCTAGTATAGGTTAGCCTATTCCAGCCTAAATTTAATAATCATAGTAAATAAGAATCAAAAAAAATAAAAACAAAAATATTCCCCAAAATATATAGAAAGAGGTACAATCTAACCACAATATCCCAAGTCCAATGGTCACTAGTACAAGTATTAAATATTGAAGAACATATAATTGTTGGAAGTATCATAAATGTGATAAGCTTTAGATAAATGAAGGAATGATTTGGGAAAACTTTATTATCTAATAATTGCTACTCGATCTGTGAAAATTCAATAGCGGGTGTGTAAAATCAATACTCAATTACTATTTCAATACCTATGGGTGTTGTTACTAAAGGTAAGGAAAAACAAAGTTGTGAATGAAACACATGTACACAGCAAGCATCGCCTACAATTGTTAATAATTTAAAGTAATGTTAAGGAACACCACAACAACCATCTATTTTACCCCTAAATAAGTTTGTACACAAAATGTTCTAGACTATTCTAGTAGATAGCAAATATCACTAAGATGAGTAAACGAGTTAAGGTTAATATATACAAGATTAGTATTAAAAAAAGCATAATAAGGAACATCAGGAGAGAATTTCACTTGTATATCCTCATATCATACCAAGTTAGTAATCCAAGGAAAGATAGAGAAATGTCATATCATGCAACCAATAGTTCGGATACAACAGTTTAATAAAATATGTTGTAATTGATACACAACATATAATAATATGTTGACCACCATAAGACCCTAGAGAAAGTGCATTGCAATACAACTTGGTAATTTGAGATGAAATATAGTGGCTAAAATATAATTGTATATGACCTAAATCATTATTATACTAAAATAAAGCGTATATATTTGCTTAATCTCCACTTAGAGTAAAATTAGAAAATTTTGGGTTGGCTTAGATTTAGGAAGATTTTGAGGGTGCAGTTGCCCCGGGAAAGCTGGTGGTATTTCAAAAGTTGGTTGAAATTTTGTGTTTATTTTTTATCATAGAATAAATTTAAGAAGTTGTAGCAATGTTTGGTGTGTAAAATGGATAAATAATTATTTAGTTATAGTGACTGCCATGAGAGAGTTAGTTCGTGAAGTCAATTTTGAGAGGTAGGTTATGAAATGCCCTGATAGAGGACAAGGTATTGTGTTACTACCTTAGGCCTTCTACAGAGAAAAAAAAGTTATACCATAGTAGTTAAAGTGTCTCCAAGTAAACAACCCAAATTTTTCTATGAGCTATTATAAGGAAAAGGTCACCACTACAGTAGTGCCACTATAATGGACAACCATAGTTATAAAAATGAAGCATTCAACTATTAAAACTAGAAAACATTCTTTCATTTATTTTTTTGAAAAACATTCAAGGTCCTAGAGGGAGGAGATTTTCTATTAATTTTGGGAGTTATTATCCATGTAGGTAAGGTTCTTATATTTGAAACTTGAGTTAATCATTTAAATTCATAGAAATCATATGGAATTTATCTATTTAGGGTTTTGATCTAAATTATGAACTGAATAATACTCTTTGTAATATTAATATTTTCATTTGTTAATGATCCCAGGGTGTTCAAAAACTTGATTTGGTAGATTTGTTATTGTTCATGCATTATTATGTAGATGTAATACCCTGAAGTTTACTAACTAATTTTGTCTTAACAATGACAAGTATTAGACTCTAAATTTAATGATGTTTATTCAATGAGGATTTTTTATGATTTTCACTTTTTGTAATGTAGGAAATTCAATAACCTTTCCATCGATATAAGATTCGTACAAATCCAATAACTGGGTAAAAAGTTATGACTATTTCAAGTCGCCATCATAAAATAGTGCCATATTGGTCTATGGCCCAACACACCATAACATAAAATGGCAATTGTCCTTTTTCTAGTGTCCCAACATGATTTCTCCGCATTGCGCCAAAATTTTAGGTCATAAATGAAGTTGAAATGCGATGGCTCCGCATCTCGCTATTTCCCTATTTTCCAATTGTCAAATTCCAGTAACACGACGTGATAGCGCCGCATAGCGCTAGTGGTCCAAGTTGGGAAATTTTCATCAATTAAAAGATTCAATCTAGGTTAAAAGGGTTAGTTTACAACCCCTATTTAATCCCTTTAATATGAGATTCAGCTACTTGGAACCCAAAATATACTCGTTTCTCTAAACTTTCTCTCAAAAACAAGCTAGGGTTTTAATTTCAAGAAAGTCTCATCGTCAATCTTCGCTCAATCAAGAACTAAGGTATGTCATGTGTTGACTCATAAGTCTCTTTCAACCATGAAGCTCAAGAATCTCTTTTGAAAATCAAAGATTCATATATTTTTGAATGTTCATTATTTGACTGAATTAAAAAGTGATGTTCATGTTGTTGTTTGGTTTCATTCCCTTTTATAGAATATTAATTAAAAGAATTGATTCTAGTACGTTAGGAATTATACGGTATCCATGATAAACCCTTCAATTAACAAGTTGATTGATGTATCCTTGATTATTAGATGCGTTGATGATTGTATTACCATTGCATGCTCCCCCCATGTTTGATTAAATACCAATGTGAAGGAAAAGTGCCATACTAGTATGATAATATGAAATCTCCATTCATGTACAAGTTATGTATGTCAAATGTTTGATGAAATGTCTTAGCCAATGGATTATGTATTGTTGATGTTGGTCCTATACTCAAGAAAGTCACGCTTTGTTAGTTTCTCTCTATCGAGTCCTGGGGGTACTTGTACCCAAAAAATATAGTTGTGTGCCTAGAGTCTGTGTCATGTTTTCACGATATCCTCAGTCAAGCGATGATCCATAGAGCTTAGTCAGCGATGTAATTCAGGAAAGCTCAGTAACATAGTAATCTTAGTACTATTCCGTCAGTCAACGGAACTTAGTTAATTTTGTCTAGTTCAGTTCAGTAATCCATGATCAATGTCTATTCAAATAGGAGTAGGAATTAGCACTGAGTGAAACCAAGGATGGGAACACATACTGTCAGATACAGTCAACTCAGAACAGTAGATAACTCAGCTAGTTCCATCAGATTCAGGACTTTCAAATAGAATCTCACATGTCATCAGTTATATTAGTCATTAGAATTCAGTTATTAGTCATCTTAGTTGTTAGTAAATTCATGTTATCACGATCTCAGATATAGTTATAACATATTCATATATATACTCTGACGTTCATATTAGTCAGCTGGCCTATATTTCTCATGTACATGAACCCTATCTATTCAGCCTACCTTCCATGCATACCAGTACATTCAAAGTATTGACACATTTGCACTATAGTGTCTTATACCATAGGTTCAAAAGCACGAGATCCATAGTATCAGTAGCATTCCATTCTCAGCAGTCATAGTTAGTAATGAGTCCTCATCTTTCGAGGACATGATCATTTATTTATTATCTTATAAATTAATTTATAAGTTAGAGTTAGTTGGGGATATGTCCCATCAACTCCTTATGCAGAAAGTTATGTTTGAGAGGTTTTTTAGACTACAGTATATTTAGACAGTTTTGTTTTGGGCATTTATACCGCATCTAGATGTTATATTTTATTCGATATTATGTTATAGTTTTAACCTTATGGCCTTTTAGTTTATGTTTCTGCGTTATACAATATATCATGCGGTATACATGCATAGATATCAGTCATGAGTTAGTTGTGGTCCTTCAAGGTCATGAGCATCGTATAGCATTCCAAGTATGAGATTGGGGTATTACAAACTTTGTATCAGAGCCTAAGATTCAATAGTGTCCTAGGAAGTCTGAAATCCACATCTAGTAGAGTCTTCTACATAGGTGTGTTGTGCACCACATTTATGTACACGAGGCAATAAGATGTTTTAGGAACTGTTTTCCCTTTTTTCAGAATTCATGTCATGCCAGTGAAAATAATCTTAAGTAAATCTCTCAGTCTAATCCATTTCACCCTTTCTTCTAAAGAACATGACTCCTAAAAGAAGAAATGGAAATTAGTCAGCGTCTCAGCCCGATGAACCTTTAAGAGAACATGTATCTTATGCAGAGTTTAAAGTTGTATTCATTACTCTTGCTCAATCAGTTGCTGCTCAGAATGAGTGACCAGCTGTTACTTCAGACAACCCAATGGCCAATTCAGGTGCAGCCAAGATTCAGGACTTCACCCGAATGAATCCATCATCCTTTCTTGGGTCTAAGTCAGATAAGGACCCTTAGGAAATCATCGATCTGGTTCTGAAGGTTACATATATTATAGGGGTTACTTCTGTCGAGAGTGCTGAGCTAGCTGTGTACCAATTTCAAGATGTTTCCCACACTTGGTTTAAGTAGTGAAAGTTAGAAAGGCCATATGATGCAAGGCCTATTGAGTCGGAGGAGTTTGTCACTACATTCTTAGATAGATTCTTTCCCCTAGAGATGAGAGAGTCTAAGGTGTTAGAATTCATGAACTTAAGGCAGGGCAACATGATGGTGAAAGAGAATTCTCTAAAGTTTACTCAATTATCCAGATGTCCTCTTTATGTGGTTACAGATAGCAGGGCCAAGATAAGTAAGTTTGTTTCTTGGGAAACTGATAGTATGTTTAATAATTATAGGTCTGTGATGTTGAATAGTAGTATGAATTTAGCCAGATATATGAATCACGCTCAGAAGATAGAAGATCAAAAGTGTAAGATGAGGGAGAAACAAAATAAGAGAGAAGAGATAGGTAGTTTCAACTTTAGTCAGCCCTAACCAAAAGGATCAAACCACTCTTCGTTCTATCCTAAGTCATCAGTTCCAGCTCTTTCATCAGCCAGTGTTCTATCTCCTAAGTTCAAGATGAAAATAGAAATAGGGTGCCAGGCTCTAAGTCTCAGGGTAGTGTTTGTAATGCCCGAACTAATCCTCTTTGTAAGACTTGAGTTAAGAACCACAAGGGTGTTTGTAGAGATGCCAGAGATGTCGGTTTTGTATGTGGCAAACCAGCTAACTGAGCCAGAGAATTTTCCCAGCCAAATTATTAGGGTCATTAGAACTATTTCTCAGCTTAGTCTAGTCACCCAAATCAGCAGGGTGCCACATCCAGTGCTACTGGTAGGAAACACCCAAATAGAATTTATTTTCTCTGGTATCTACATGATCAGGAAAATTAGCCTGATATGGTTACTGGTATGTTATAGATTTTTCATGTGCATGTTTACGTTTTGCTAGATCCAAGATCTTCCTTTTCTTTTGTCACTCCCTATATAGAAGTTAATTTTAGAATCAGCATCAAAATTCTAGCATAGCCCTTTTCAGTCTCTACCCAGTGTGTAAAATTATCATAGCCCATTAGGTATACTGGAACATCCAGGTTATGATATTACAGAAAGTCAATTTAGCAGATTTAGTCAAATTAGAGATGACTGATTTTGATGTCATTCTTGGTATGAATTGTCTTCATTCCTTCTATGCCACAGTCGACTGTAGAAAAAGAATAGTCCATTTTAAGTTTACGAATGAACCCTTCCTAGAGTGGAGGGGTAGTACTTCATCTTTTAGAGATCAGCTTTTTTCCTACCTGCGGGCATAAAAAATGATATCTAAAGGATATGTCTATCATCTTGTTCAAGTTAAGAACAATAGTTCTAAAACTCCCAGTCTTGAATCAGTCCCAGTAGTGAATGAATATTCAGATGTCTTTCCCAAAGTTCTTCTAGGAATTTCTCCCAAAAGGGAAATAGACTTTGGCATTGACCTTCTTCCAAATTATCAACCTGTATATATTTAGCCATACAAAATGACACCTGTAGAACTCAAAGAACTGAAATAGTAGTTGAAGGATCTCTTAGATAAGGCATTCATAAGACCTAGTGTGTCCCCATGGGGCATCTCTTATTTGTGTGCAAGAAAGATGGTTCTCTCAGATTGTGTATTGATAATCATCAAACTAATAAAGTTATGTTCAAGAATAAGTATTCACTCCCTAGAATTGATTATATTTTTGACAAACTTTAGAGTGCCAGTTATATCTCTAAGATAGACCTCAGATCTGGCTATCATCAGCTTAGAGTCAGAGAATATGACATTCCAAAAATAGCCTTCCATACCCTGTATGGTCACTTTAAATTCCTAGTCATGTCCTTTGGTCTTATGAATCCCCAATAGCTTTAATGGATTTGATGAACCATGTGTTCAATAAGTACATAGACATGTTCATCATAGTCTTTATAGATGATATTCTATTGTATTCCCATAGTAAGCATGACTATGCAGACCATCTCAGAATTGTTCTTCAGACTTTCTTAAATCACTAGTTGTTCGTCAAATTTAGTAAGTGCGAATTTTTGCTATAGTTAGTAGCATTTCTTGGCCATATCTTTTTTGGTGATGGCATTAGAGTATATTCTCAAAAGACCAAAGTGGTACGAAACTGGCCCAGAACTGTCTCTCCATTAGAATTCAGGAGCTTATTCGGTTTGGTTGGCTATTATAGATGGTTTGTTGAGGATTTTTGTCTATTTCATCCCTATATCCAGATTGACTTAGAAGAAAGTTAAGTGTTAGTGGTCAGATCCTTGGGATAAGATCTTTCAGGACTTGAAGACTCAACTCAACTCAGCCCCTGTCTTAGCTCTTCTAGATGGTCTAGATGGATTTGTAGTGTACTGTGATGCATCTAGAGTAGGTTTGGGTTGTGATCTCATCATTCTTTATGTTATCATCTATCGAACTATGAATATAATTGGCATTGTTTCTTTCTACGTCATGAGTATCTAAATTCCCTTAACCCTAGTTGTGCAATCTATAGGTTTGGGTTTGTAACGTAACTAGATGTTAAAGATTCTAACATTGGTAGAAACTTCTTGTCAATTCCATTATTTTATATCCTGACTATTGTTAGCAAATAATAGGCCTTGCTTACTAGTGATTTGCTTGAGATAAGAAATAAACCCTAGTAATAAGCAAATTAACAACAGGGACTTGGAAGCATTAAACTTTCCTTTAATAAGTAATGTTGTAATACGATTAATTAACTTGAGATAACATCCGATTGTGAAATATATATTCCCTAAGTTTGAAGGAATAGGTGGTTAAATGTCTAAATAGGTTGAGAAACATTTAGACATAACTTCGACAAGGATAGTCTGTTGTTCCTGCCTACCATAAGAATCTTGAACCGCTACTAGCTTCTATCAAATCCCAACACTCATATTGAACATAACTATGGTTTCCCTTATCATATTGATTTCAAACATTGAATTGAGAAGTAATTATTTGCTATTTTTCAAAAAAAACCTATTCACAGGAAATTGTTAACAATTAGTTGATCAACCGCAAATAACTCAAATTCACACCATATTCCCTGTGGTATTTGACCCCAACCTATTTGGGTTATATATTGACAATGATTGATTATATTCTCGAAAGAGAGGGGTATTTTGAATATTAACAAAAATGGCATCATTACCAGGGAATATAATTATAAATTAAAGTTTGTGTGTGCTAATTAACTGTCAGTCGAGTTTCCTAGTTTTACATTTATTAGTGTTTTTTGCTTACTGCAGGACTTTTGTGGTGTATGCCAAGAACCAGAATTTTCGGAGAACAATTATAACCATTTAATTCGGAACCACAACGAATAGGCAGAATGGTAGACCAGCCGGAGGCTGACAGGTTAGCAACCTTAGCTAGAGCTTACATGAATGTGTAGAATGACGATCAACAAGTACAACATCCAACTCCTGAGGATGAATACTTAGCAGATGATGAGTTGGTAAACCCTATTAACCCAAGGCGTGCAGAGCAAATTGCTACACCAGTTTAGCATAATGCTAAGAGGAATTGGTTGTTCCAAGGAAGCCAAGATCACCATCCGGTTCAGTATAACCTCAATAATGATGATGATGGAATAGATGGAGTAGGTGCAATGGGTGAAATTATTCCTCCACCAATATCACCTGGGGTAAAAGTCAACATTATGAGTACTATAATTCAACTCCTTCATCTGAAGTGGTTATTTAGTGTCCTTCCTAGGGATGATCCAAACTTGCATCTGGTGAACTTTGTCACCATTTGTAAATCTTTTGATAACCCATGAATGGGTCAGAATGCTGTACATTTGAGATTTTTTATGTTGTCTCTATCTAGTGAGGCAATATTATGGCTTAATGAGTTGACACCCAATTCTATAACCAATTAGAGGCAGTTGAAAGGAGCTTTCACAGAAATTATCTTTCCACCTAATAGGAGGGTATAGTTAAGGGATGAGATTAGTAACTTTAGGAAACTACCAACTAATGCCATGTATAAAACCTGGGAGAGATTTATAAAGAAGCTGATACAGTGTCCGAACCATAAAATGATAGACATACACTTGATGGAGACTTTGTACAGGGCTTTTAACCCTGTGAAAAAATCAATTGTAGAAAATTTAGCTAGCGGTTTATTTGTTGATCTTAAATTCCAAGAGGCTTTAGAAATGCTAGAAAGAATGATCAAACAGAGTCGGGTATGGCATACCAGAGACTCTAAGGTAGCAAGACCCACTGTTTCTAGTGGTATTACTACGGAACATTTCAGAAGAGATGAGAAGCATGATCAAGACATGGCTTACCTAAAAATGAAGATAGACTTGCTAACCAAGCAGTTACTATTAGGCAAAACTAAGAAAGTGAAGGTTGTGGGATTGTAGGGCAAAAGTGGAGTCCGACTCAAAAAAAAAGGCGAACTATGTAAATAATAAGGGAGTTTCCAGGGAAATAGCTAAGGAAATCAAGGTTAGACTTATTATGACAAGGCTAGATATAAAAACAAGAAGCAAGGAAATTGGAGAAGAAATAATGATAGGAGCGGGTTATATATATATTTTAGAAATTGTGAGGCTACTACAACTAGTTCTGAAAAGAAGTCCATGGATGAAATGATGGCTAAATTGTTGAAGGGAGTGGAGGCTACAAACTAAGGGTGACTACCATGAAGACCGATCTGCACTCTATAAGTCAATAAGTAAACTCGCACTCCACTTTGATCAAAAAATCTATAGTAGTAAATAATCCAACTCTCCACAACACTAAACTAGAGGAAGAGTGAAATGTTACCTAGTGATACGGTTCAGAATCCATGGAATAATGGCATATGTTTGGGATTACCAGTAGAAGTGGTAAGATATTACCTGGCCCTTTTGTGGGAAATGTAGAGTTGAAGATGTGATTAAAATAGATCGTGAGATTGAAAAAGATAATCCAGTGGAGTCTAAAAATCTAGATGGCATTGATATCCCTTCTAATCATCAACAGGTTGATGAGTTGGAAAAAGCGAAAGAGAAGGAAGAGGAAGTAGTGTTGAAAACTCTCCCAAGACCACCACTTTTCTTTCCTCAAAGATTTAAGATGAAGGTTGATGACATGAAATTTAGTTAATTCATGGCAATGTTGAATCATTTAACAATAAATGTGCCTTTTGTGGAGGCACTCGAGCAAATGTTAGGGTATGATAAATTCATGAAGGACCTTGTGATAAAGCAAAGAGCGGTGAGCTATAACCAATGGATAATCTCCATTATTGTAGCCCTATTTTTATGAGATCCTTGGTGAAGAAGAAAGCATACCCAGGAGCATTTACTATTCCTTGTATGATTCGGTCTCTGGAATTTGCTAAGGCCTTATGTGATTTGGGAGCAAGGACTAATCTGATGCTGCTGGATGTGTATAAAATATTGTGTTTGGGAAATCCCACAGCTACCAACATGCGACTTGTTATGGAGGATAGGTCAGTAAAATGACCTATTGGTATTTTGTATGATATGTTGGTAAAGGTAGCTAGCTTTATATTTCCTAGGGATTTCGTCATTCTAGATTACGAGGTCGACTTCAAGGTGCCTCTAATCTTGGGTTGACCTTTCCTTACAACCGAAAGTGTGTTGATTGATTTGCGAGCTACTGAGCACTTATTTAGGATGAATGATGAGTTTATGCAATTTGATGTTAGCCAATCAATGAAGCAACATAAAGAAATGAGTGTGTTCTTAATTATTGGTATATATTATGAGGATGAGTAGGAAGTGTCAATAGAGGAGAAAATTTTTATTAACCTTTAGCCACAATTCTAATGAATTTTAATCATGAAGGCATTGAGGATTACGAAGATACTAGTTATAATTTGTCAGGAATGGGTTCATACTCTTATACACCTAAGAAGATAGATCTTTATCTTGCTAATCGACCAATACCACCGGCTAAGCCTTCTATCGAAGATCCACCGGTATTGGAATTGAAAGAACAGTCAGGGCATTGAAGATACATATTTTTGGGCAATGAAAATATGCTACCCATTATTTTTATAGCTAGTTTCGATATTCAGCAGGTAGAAGCACTTATTTAGGTACTTCTGAGGTACAAAAAACCATTAGGATGGACTATCGTAGATATTATTAGCATTCACCCTGGTATCTGCTAGCATATAATTCAACTTGAGGAAGATTATACTCCAACTATTGAGCACCAGCAGCTTCTTAACCCACTAATATAAGAGGTGGTTAAGATAGAAATTATTATATGCTTGGATATAGGAGTGGTTTACCTTATTTCTGACAGAAAAGGAATGAGTTGATTCCACTCAGGCCTGTGATTGGATAGAGAGTTTGCATGGACTACCACAAGCTAAACTCATGGACTTTAAAATACCACTTCTTGATACCCTTTATGGACCAAATTCTTGATCATTTAGTTTATGCAATTCACCCGCTACTTTTCAACGGTGCATGATGTCTATTTTCTCAGATATGGTTGAGAACACCTTACAGGTATTCTTTGATAATTTCTCTGTGGTGGGAGATTCATTTGAGATGTGTTTGGAAAACCTGAGTATGGACTTGCAATAATGTCTTGAATTTAATTTGCTGCTTAATTAGGAGAAATGCCACTTTATGGTAAAAGAGGGCATCCTTCTCGGGCACAAAATTTTAGTAAAAAAGATAGAGGTTGATCGGGTGAAGGTTGAAGTTATTGAGAAACTACCACCTCCTATTTCAGTAAAGGGAGTGCAAGGTTTTCTTGGGAATAATGGCTTTTACTGGAGGTTTATAAGAGACTTCTCAAAGGTTGCAAATCCACTTTGAACACTTTTAGAGAAAGAAGTGAAGTTCTTATTTGATGATGATTGCTTGAAGGTATATGAATACCTTGAAAATAAGTTGGTCGAGACCCTTATCATTGTTGCATCAGACTAGCCAAAACCATTTGAGATCTTGTGTGATGGAAGAGGTGTTTCGCTTGGAGTTGTATTGGGACAAAAGAAGGACATACTGTTTCATCTAATATATTATGCCAGAAAAGCACAGAAAGGAGCATAAAAGAACTTCACCATTACTGAACAGGAACTCCTAGCTGTAGTGTATGATTTTGAGAAATTTAGGGCTTACCTACTTAAGACCAAGGTGGTGGTCCACACATACCACACAGCCTTGATGTATTTAATGGATAAGAAGGATGCAAAACCAAGACTGATTAGATGGGGTTACTACTACAATAATTTGACTTTGAAGTCAAATATAGGAAGGGTTGCGAAAACTAAGTTGTGGATCATCTATCTAGAATGGAAGGTAAGCAGGCAGTTAGTGATGAAATGGAGATAAATGACGTATTTTTTGATATGGAGATCTTGGTTGCTGCTACGGAGAAAGTGCCTTAGTACTCTGATTTTGCAAATTATATTGTGAGTGAAGTCATTCCAAAAAATCTTTCCTTCCATCAAAGAAAGAAATTCCTTCATGATGTAACACACTACTTCTGGGATAAGTCGTCTCTTTTTCGGTGATGTGCTAACAATATTTTAAGGAGATGTGTGCCAGAAGTGGATGTATTATGTAAATTGGAAGCATGTCACGCTTCCCAATTAGAGGTCACTATGAAAGTGATGAAACGGCTAGAAAGGTGTTGCAGAGTCGCTACTATTGGCCAACATTGTTCAAGGATGCTCATTAGTTTGTGCTGAAGTGTGACCAATGTCATAGGCAGGGGTCAATCTCTAAAAGACATGAGATGTCGTTGACTAAAATGCTTGAAGTGGAATTGTTTGATGTCTGTGGCATCAATTTCATGGGTCCTTTTGTAAGCTCGTATGAGATGAAGTATATTGTAGTTTCTATTGATTATTTCTCAAAATAGGTCAAAGTTATTGCCTTGTCTAATAATGAAGGAAAAAGGGTTATTTCTTTTCTCAAGAAAAATATTTTCTCTTACTTTGGAGTACCATGTACTGTTATAAGTGATAAAGGATCTCATTTTTACAACAAAGTATTTTGAGATACCTTTGCAAAATATGGGGTGAAACAGCACAGAGTAGCCACTCCATATCACCCCCAAACTATTGGACAATTGGAGGTGTCAAATCGAGAGATTATGCTATCCTAGCCAAAATGGTGAATGCTAGTCGGCAAGACTGGTCTCGAAAGCTCGATGATGTCTTATGGGCATACCGAACTACTTTCAGAAAACCTATTGGCATATCACCATTCCATTTATTCTATGCAAAATCATGAAACTTACCAATAGAGCTGGAGAACAAGGCTTTATAGGCACTTAAAAGGTTAAATTTGAATTTAAAAGAGGCAACAGAGCTAAGAATGGGGAAAATGAATGAGATGGATGAATTCCATCTTGGTACATATGAAAGAGCATACCTATACAAATAAAAGATAAAGAAGTATCATGATTGGAGGATAGAGAAATAAGATTTTCTAAAAGGAGACTTGGTGCTTCTGTTCAATTCCAGACTCAAATTGTTCCCAGCTAAGCTTAAATTCAAGTGGTCAGACCCGTTTAGAGTAAGTAAAGTCTACTTATTTAGAGAAGTAGAACTTGAAATGATGATGACAGTATCTTTAAGGTTAATGGGCAATGATTCTAACTTTATATTGGTCCAAAAAACTTGATGAAAAGTATTGCTATAATCTATCTCGATGAAGTTTGAAGTAATCGAGATACCTGAGTTATGCTACGATGTTAAATCAGGCGCTACATGGGAGGCAACCTTTCATCCATGTGTTTGATCTACTCCAGGTATACCATAACCTTTAGTTTAGTTTTTCTTTGATTTTAAGTTAAGGGTGTAGGGTAAGTTGTTGTTGTAACATTTTGTAGTTGACTAGGATAAATACAAGTACCTAAGGGAGTTAACATGGATTTGTTATTTTATGAACACCTCTCAAATGGTTTGATTTTTTAACTATGTGATTTGCATCTAATTGTGACCATTGTGCATCTTGTAATGGTATTAGTTCTAGTGACGTTATAATCATTGCTAAACAATTGCATGAACTGGATAAGTAGTAATTTGTGATATACTTGTGTGCCATGTGCATGTGATATATTCCTTAGTTCCATTTGTATGTTGAATCTAGAACTTGTCCGATTAGTTTTACCTAGGTTAAAAGAAAAGGGTTAGGAAAGGATCATCGCTCATTTTGATATTAGCCCACTTTAAGCCTAAATGACCTTCCTTGTATGAATAATATCCCTTGGTCCCTGTTTTGAGACTTAATAGCTAATTTTTTTATTATACATATCACCATCCTATTTATATCATAATAAACCTATTTTGGCCCTGTTCCTCCTTAGACACTATGCACTTTGACTTAGGAAAATGGCCGAAGTTGAGGGTGGCTATCATAGGGGTGCGTGATGTAAAATGAGTGGAGAAAGGTATAATAAAATAAAAGAATATAAAGTTGGGCGCGGTGGAAAAGAACAAGAAAAGAAAAATTTTGACTAAAAAAGTGATTGGAGAAAGACTGCACCCATCCTGAATATGTGTGATCAAGAAAAAAGAAGAATATAAAAAGGTTAATAAGTGAGACCTCAGAAGCTAGTGTCTTGTCAAGGAGGCTTAGTCAATTTAAATATGATCGAGTATCATACCAACCCCTAGCCTACATTAAAATCCAAAGAGAAGACCTATAGTGATCCTAGCTAACCTATCTAAAATTCTTGGTAATGACAATAAGGGCAAGACTATGGTATTTAGTATATATTGATTGTAATATTGGTTCATGTATGGTTGTTGTTGATGAATTGATGCCATATCTTGATTCCTATCTGTCGCATTGTTGTTCTTCAATAATATGCACAGTTGTTTTTTAAAATTAATTAACCTTAGAGATTGTGAAGATGTTTTGAGATAATATGGATGGTTGACTGCTGAATGTACTTAGTATCCTCTTGGCTGTGTTTTAGTTTCTTGAGGACAAGCAATTGTTTTAAGTTGAGGGTGTTGATGTGTGAGCAGATGCTAACATATTTGAGGCTTTTAACTAAGAATAATGGCAAAGTCTTAAGAAACTTTTGTTGTTTTTGATTTTTTTCTCTTTGATATTACAGTAACAGTCAAGAGGCAAGACAACAGCAATAATGGAAGTAAAAGAGTTGATTTCTGTGCAATTAGAGAGGGAAGTGTAGCTGACGACTTATTCGATAAGTTACCAGCCTTGTGATAAGCTATCAATGTTGCCTTCAGCCTAAGACAGAGAATTGGATTCTGTTGGGAAAAGCGACCATGACCTATGATAAGCTGTGAGATATATGATAAGCTTCCAGGCTTGTCGTTAGGCTTAGGCAGGGAATGGGACTTGAAGTGAAGAAGCAACGACAATTCTTATAAGAAGTCAACTTTTGGATAGGTTATGAGAATCAACATCAGTTGTAGACAGTGTGAGGCAGTGGGAGCAGAAGTATGGGGATATTCCCTGATAAGCCATCAAGAATGCCGTCATCCCAAGGTAGAAATCATGAAAGTAGAAGAGGACATGACGACAATTCTTATCAGTCATCAGACTCCTCATAATCCGTTAGAGTGTCATCATCAGCCTAAGGCAGAAATCATTAATTTTTGGAGAAGAAGTTGATGACATTTTTGATGAGTAGTAAGACTCTTGATAAAGTGTCACACTTCGTCGTCACCTGTGCGAGAAAATATCTGGAATCTGTGATTTGTTTCCATAATTTGGCTGCAGTAACTAAAGCATAATTTAGGATTTTTCTGAGCATCTTCAACTTCACATTTTCATCAAGTTTTATATCTAATTTTCTCTACAACATTACAGTTTACTTTTCAAAGAATTATAATTATTTTTATAGGTATTTTCTACTATGATTTAGAAAGCAAAACTCTTGTTGATATTCATCATTCTTCAAGTTATCATCTATCAAACTTTGAATACAATTGGCATTGTTTCTTTCTATGTTACGAGTAGCTAAATTCGTTTAACTCGAGTTGTGGGATATATGGGTTTAGGTTTGTAAAGTAACTAAATATTTATGATTCAAATGGTGGAAGAAACTTCTTGTTAATTGCATTATTGTATGTTCTGACTATTGGTTGCAAACAATAGGCCTTGCTTACTAATGATTTGCTTGAGATATGAAATCAATCCTAGTAAGAAGCGAATTATCAATAGGGACTTGGAACCATCAAATTTTCATTTAATAACTACTGTTCTAATAAAATTAATTAACTGGAGATAACATCCTATTATGAAATATAAATTCCCTAAGTTCAAAAGAATTAGGTGGTTAAATGTCAAAATAGGTTGAGAAATATTTAGACATAACTTCGACAAGGATAGTTTGTTTTTCGTACCTACCATAAGAATCTTGAACCGTAACTAC
Source organism: Capsicum baccatum var. pendulum (assembly GCA_030864225.1). NCBI lineage: Eukaryota > Viridiplantae > Streptophyta > Magnoliopsida > Solanales > Solanaceae > Capsicum > Capsicum baccatum. The sequence continues at coordinate 169,619,792 of CM061554.1, forward strand.
CGTCTGTCAAATCCCAGCACCTATAGTGAACATAACTCTGGTTTCCCTTATCATATTAATTTCAAACACTGAATTGGGAAGTAATTATTTTCTACCTTTACAAAACAAGCCATTCATAGAAAATTGCTAACTATCAACTAATTAACCAGTAGGTAACTTAAATTCACACCATATTCCCTGTGGGATTCGACCCCAACCTAGTTGGGTTATATATTGACAACGATCGCTTGTATTCTTGTAAGAGATATATAGTTTGAGTGTTATCAGGTGCCGGATTCAGGGTGTTATAGTAGAATTCATGAGGTTTAAAGGGTAGAAAACCCGAAGTGACGCACTACAAAAATTTTATATTTTAATTTAATGGTTGTAGGTTCCTAGAGGATGAAAAGATCGGATTATTGAAATGTATGCTCTTCAATTATTCTTTACATATCAAGAACAAACTATACGAGAGAGAAAAGGAAATCTTGCGGCCTTTTTCTGATTTGTGCAAGGATTTGACTCTATGCTTATATGTTAATTTAGTGTCTATGATTTCTTTTAGACAGTACTTCTAACTAATAACTAGATTTATATTTATATTGATGTTGATAATGAATATTATGATTTGGCGGAGATTAGTCGATGATATTTATGATTGTATAGAATCATGATATTTGATGATGAATATGATATGATATTAATGATGATATTAAGATGATGATGACGATGTCGTTATGATTCTAAGAGATTATGTGTATGTTTTTTGTATATACATTTAGCATAAGCATTTGGATGTACGTATATGTATGTATATATATACATGTTGTGGTGAATTTCCTAGAAGAATTTGACTAAGATTCAAAGTATAGGTGGTTGCATATTATACTAATGTAAAGTATTATGTACGTAACTGGATGTCATTAATTGTATGTTTTGTTCTTTTCAATGTTACTTACAGTTGATTTATCTTTCTGTACTTTATTAAGTTCAAACAACCTATGTTTAAGTTCAATCAACCTATGTTTCTCACCAATAGCTAGTTGATGTATTTATTCTACACATGTTTTATTATTGAGTGAAAGGCATGCTTCAATATTTGAGATGAGACTAGCCAATATTTGGAAACTTTGATTCAGGGGTAAGAACCTTGATCAGGCAGACATTAAGCATTCTCATTTCTATTTGTGTCCCTTGATTTAGGTTTAACAAATTCTCATTATATTTTTATTTTTGAATATATGGTAGACATAAGCTTTTGATATGGTTAGATATTCTTATACGGTGACTTTTTTTCTTAGAGTTATAATAAATAGAGAAGTTCCACAGTCTATACTTTAGTTCATGATATTTTATTAGTTTGGATTTTATTTTTATGTTGACTATTATTATGACTAGTTACTTCATGATAAGGATTTGATGAAAGCAATTACCTAGTTAGTATGGGTTGAGTCAGATGGTTCTTCATCAATAGTGTTAGGGTGGGTACCAAACATGAACACTTGAGTCATGACAAAGTAAGGAGTAGTCCACACTTTCTAAAGAAGTTATAGGCCTTTAGGAATAAAAATTCCCTTTTTTTCTCTTACAAAATTACTTAATCCCCATTGGTATCTAGTGATCCAATTAGGTATATAATTTTTTTCACCCTAGTTTCATAGTTTGTGAAGAATTATTCCACCAGAGTAGCAACAACACCCACAATATCTAGGATTATTGTTTAGGGAACACATCAAGTCAAGGGTGGGAAGGAAGTAGAGAAAATGGAGAAAACAACTATTAGGAGGGAATCCTGAGCATTCAAAGGACCAATTGGATACAGAAAATCATACCCTACCTCACAGTAGAATGCTCAAAAGTTAGCTTAGAATAAATATATGGTAGTAGAGAAAGCAGAAGTAGTGGTACCTAAGAAGAGGGTGACAGTACAAAATAATGTATTTCATATACCTATTTCCATAGAAGTGATTCAGTTGAGCTTGAGATTTGCTAGTTGTTTAGTAGGTTTCAATATCACCCTAGTTGTCCTATAGTTTCATCCATATCATTATAGCATATAACTACTATAGCATCCCATATAGATGAGGATTCTAAGAGATACATGTTTCCCTACCAGGTATTAGGATCGGTGATTAACATGATTTCTTTATAAGTTTATGAAGATGTAAATTCTATTGTTAAAGGGTACTTAGTTAGAAGATGTTTTTGTATTCTTTATATAATATCATTAGTGTCTATATAAAATAGTTATTGTAGAGTGGTACGGTGTAAAGTTTGCATCGTATGAGTTGCAAAAAGAAACAAAAATATGGTAAAGGTCTTTTATCAAATTTAGGACTTTCTTATCTCCACTTACTTGTGCTTAGTTCTAGAAGGTGTTCCTTTAAATGTATTACGCTCTCACTTATTCTGATCAGAAGAAGGATGAGTTTATGGAATTAGAGTAGTGTGATATCCTATTGGCCATATTTTATGCTTTGTCCTATTATGCACTTTTGTTGATTACTTTAGAGAATGAGTGAATCAAGAAATTTATAAAAGGGTTGAATTTAAAGATTCAAATGGTTACCTTATCAGTAATAGATTAGGGAAATTCTTACAATGAGGTGGTGGAGTTTTTAATAAAGGTTGAAGTGATGAAAAAACAATAAAAGGTAAAGAAAGAGAAAACATATGTTCAATTCAGTGGCACTTATTCGAGGGGTTGTAGTTTGCTAGGTCATTGTTTATGTCCTTATAATTTAGCCATGCTTGTGTCACTCAAGGAACTTTCTAGGGTCATATATATCAACTTTTAGGAATAAGCATCTATACACCTTAATCATCTTTGATTCACTGACTAGCCTTAGGAATTAGGTGCCATAAGTGTGGAGATTTTGGCTACATAAAGAGGTATTATCCTTATTTCCTGTCATCAAGTCAGTTGAATCAACAACCAGCTTCTAGTGCTTTATTTCTAGTTGGAAATAGTGGTGAAGGACATAGGTAGGAACATCTAAAGGGTGGGTATGGTATTTATAATTTAGGAAAGGTTGGCTACTAAGCCAACCAAGACACAGGATAGATTAGTTAAACTGCTGCGCAAACTAGTGGAAATGATAGATAGGGATGGCAATAAGACTCATCTTTATGTTATTCTGACCATTTTGAATCTGAATCTTTTGATATTATAATCGCATCTAGTATTATTATCTTCGATCTTATTGTTTTTGTATTATTTAATCCCCGATCAAGTTTATCTTATGTGTCTGTGAAATTTTTCTATGGTTTGGATTTAGATTGTAAATTTCTTGGTACTCTTATATACATGTCTACACTAGTTAAGGTTTCTGTATATGTATATCAAGTTTATTAAGATAGTTCTATTATACGTAGGGTATAAAACATTTGCATACTTAGCGATCTTAGATACAGATTAGTTTGATATTATTTTATGGATGAGTTGGTTGTATCCTTAGCATGCTATTCTAGATTTTTATGCTAAGATTTTAACTATAGATATGCTTAGGATGGAAAACTTATGGAGTTAAGGCACTTTTAAGCCTTTTCCTATGATAATTGTGTCACATATTCAAGCCTAGAAGTTAGATATATACAGAGTTGTTGGGCAATTTTAGGTCATTAAGGGGAAGAAAGTGTAGTAATTTCTCTAATAGATTTGGTTATTGTAATACGTGTATTCCTAGAAGTATTTCCTGATGATATTCCATGTATGTCTCCTGACCATGAGTTTGAATTTTGTATAGACATACAATTAGGAATTGATATATATAGTTTTGATGATGAACAACTAACTACAAAGGACTAGGTCCCTGGTTGTGCAAAGTACAGCATAACTGGCATGTGTTGTCTTCACAATTTTTTCCTCATGTGTAACAAACTTGTAGGTGTCAATTTGTTCTGATTATGACTACTGGTCTATTAATCTTTCATCCCTAATCATCACTCAACTATAAAAGGAAATAAATGCCTCTTCTCAAATAGTTTTTGCACAAATCTAATGAGTGAAGTGAGGCAGCAAGAAATCTATTTTAAGAATGATCAATTATTGCTCATGTTCTTAACATTGAGTATGCTTAAAGAGTGAGTGAGAGTTTTTAAGGGATAATTTGTTAAACAACTACTCATGTTATAACAGTAGTGATTTCGTTTGTTGAGAGAAATTATTTTGTAGCATTGCCTAAGTTTTGATACTGATTAGAGTTAATCAATAGAGAGGGTCCTTGGTAGCGTAACCTAGTTGAGAGTGTAGTAGAGTTTCTACTACTGAAAGGATCCTAGAGGTTAAATCTAAATTGTAATCAGGAGGTTTTTTATAGTTGATTTATTTGGTGCTTATGATAGAAAGTCATGGTGTTTCCCTTCCTTGGTTTCTATGTAAAAATCTTATGTCTTTACACTTCCTTCATTGTCTTTAGTTTTCGTGCACTCTGTTGTCTGATTTCTTGTGATTGAGTCTGAGGGACCAGGTCCCTCATTGTGTGGTACAACACCTGAGGGTTGATGCCTAGAGTATCTTGGTCTACATTGTTGCTCCACCTAACCTAGACGAAGGGCGATAAACTACCAGACTACCTAGATTTAATGGGCGGTACATTGGATGATGGAAAACAAGGATATTTTACATCATCATGGATGAAATGAGTAAACTGATGGATATAAACCTTAATGGACCTAATGTTCCTATAAAAGAGTTCAAAGAAGAAAATGTTACAAAAATGGCTATCAAAAGAAGGAGAGGGTATATTGATGAAGATAGAAAGAAAATTGAGATGAATTACAAGGCTAGTAAATTGCCAATTTGTGGTATAGGGCCTAACGAATATTATAGTATCTAATCATTTGAAAATGCCAAAGAGACCTGGATAGATTGAGGACTATACATAAAGGTACTACTGATGTGAAGGATTCTAAAGTAGACATGTTGAATACTTACTATAAAGCCTTCACCATGACAGAATGAGAAATAGTCTAGGAAATACATACAAGATTCACTTCTATCACTAATGATATTCGTTGCTTGGGATAAATGATTCCAATATACATGAAAGTGAGGAAGATTCATGGGGTTCTTTCTAAGTCCTAGAAAAGCAAAGTAGATGTCGTAATTAAAGGAAATAATTTAAAGAGCCTCACAATAGATAAACTGATTTGAAATATAATAAACTATGAGCTCAAAAAGCAGCAAGAGAAGGAGAAAACAAAACCAAAGAAGTATCACTAAAAACATTCAAATTAGACTATAATGAATAAGTCACATGTGTTGCCTATTTGGCTAAAAGATTATTTAGATCAATGAGACATAGTGGCCAATTTCAAAGAAGTGGGAGTAGAAGCAAAATGGGTGGCATTATGGCGGTTTTTCATAAATATGGAAGTCCTGAGGACTTCATGAAGGATTTTCAATGCATAAATTAGATTATCAAGAATATCTTAAGATTGGTGCTAACAAAGGAAGGAACTGGGACTAGGTCCTTAAAAAATTAACCAAAAAAGTTGTCGTTGATTATGCAGTAAGGCTGGCTGTAGAAATATGGAGAAACTCATCTAGTGAATCTAAGGAAGATGGGAAGCAGAATGATTTTTCCATGCTGGCGGTAGAGGATTGGAAAGTGACCTTTGATTCCTTATTTGCTTTTATGGAAAAAATTGAAGATGAATAAGAAAATAAGGTAACACTTTCTCATATTAAAGAAAACTTAGACATTTATTCTACTAGAAAAATAAAAAAGCTTGCCATGTGTTGATTGTTTTAATGTGAAAATTGACTTATGAAAAAATGCTCTGGATGAAAAGGTAGAAATTCAAGAGCTTGAGTTGATAGCTCTAACCCTCAATACGTATGAAACTGAGGAACTAATTGCAAAGCTAAAATCTATATATTCAATCAACGGGAGATAACCAACAGTGCCTGTGGTGGAGAGAAAAATAATGCTCTTAACGGAAAAATAGAAGATCGAGAGTTGGAATTGTTAGCTTCTACTCTCTAGATATTTGAAAATGAGCAATAAGTTTCTAAGCTAAAATTTGAAAATCTTAGCTTGGTAAGTCAATTGGACAAAGAAGATTATTCTATGTGTAAAGGGAAGAAGGAAGTCATAAATTTTTAGGTTTAGCTTGAAGAAAAACTGGAGGATTCATAAAGGCTTCTCATAAAAGCACTTTAGAAGAATGAGGAGTTGATAAAGGACCTAGCTTGTCCGAAGGAAAAACATAAAAACTCCTTACAATGGACTACATCTTCTTAGATCCTTTTCAACTTAACTAGTCAAGGTGTTAAAGATGGGAAGGGTATTGGTTTTCAAGAAAGAACCCAAGGTCGTGGGTCTCAAGTGAATATTTCTCATGATTCTAAGAACAAGGTCCACAAGCCTCTATGCATTCTTAGTGGAAGAGATGGACACCCAAAAAAATACTGTCAAAGCCAGATCAGAGCAAGAATGACAAAAGTTATTCATTCACACTAGGGGAGCACCTAGATGTAAGACATTGGAAAAACATGAAGAAGATCAGACTACCTAGATGGACAAATATGGATTTAATCACACCTCTATGCTCCTACTGGGAACTCAAACTTAAATGGGTTATCAAGTCTAACTAATGATGGTAAGTACAGGAGAGATAAATGATTTACAATTGGAAAGATATTCTAGTTATGTAATTGATCAAGGTTATAAATGGAAGTTCTGATCTCCTTCCTAAGACACTTCAAGGTAAAGATATCTTATATGATTAGTTTTCCTGTCCCAAGGATGAGCTTAAAAATGTGAAATAAGCTGGCAAGTTAAAACTAAAGAAAAAGGAACTCTGCACATTTTTAAAATGCCAATTCTAGGACATGGTCCCAAGACCTATTTTCATTATAAGTCATGATATCATATGTTGTAATGAATCTAACAAGCTGATGTCGGGATTAATCTAATTAGCCTAGCCTACTATTAAGTGTATCGGTATCTTCTCTCATAATTGGCTATTTTTAGTGTACATGTATCCTTAGTAATCTAGGCACATGTTGGTATAAATCAGGACTATACCCTTGCATGTATATGCCTATGGAAACAACTTCAAAGGTGGACAAATGTGACATGAACAAAGTTGGAGATTCCCCTAAACTAGAGAGGGACTTGGTCCCAAATAACAGTTTAGTATCTTGTATGTGAGTATTTTATCTATTCTACCTAGAAAAAGCTTCTCCTTCCCTGTCCTTCTATCAGAACAATGTTTCCCTATTCTAAAAGTTCAGGTGAGTCTCCTAAGATCTAATATTGATCATATCTTGTTCCCCCAGAAAACCCTTACTTGTGATCCCTATTCCTTAAATCTTGTTGTACCCACTCCTTCTCTTATGAAAAAGGACCTTCTAAGAAAACAACCTTCGTGATGGCTACAGGTTTCCCATTTTCATGTACTTCAAAGGATTCTGAAAGTAGAATTGTGAAAAATCCCTTCCTACACTATCCTGAAAACATCCTTCTTTTCTTTCTCTTCCAAAGCCAAATACCTTCATCACTCAATCTACTAATGAACAACCATCCCTTAATCATTAAACTTTTCTAATGATGTTGTGATATATTAAACCTGGGTTACTGAAAATCTCATCTAATTATTAAATATCCTAGGAAAGGGCTTAGTTGATCATAAGAAAATCGATGTCAGTAAAAATACAAAAATTTCTTGAAAATAGTCTAGGAGTTTTACTAAAAAGCAGTTGACACTTGAGGTACCTGGTCCCAGGAAGACAAAAGTAGTTGAAATAGAATTTGCAATCACTTATATTAGAAGAAAGAATGCAGAAAAAATTATGGTTGTATCCAGGGAAGAAATAAATAGGTTCTTGAAGAATCAAAAGGTGTTAACGCGAATGATTTTTTATTCAAATATGCTAACAGAAACTGGTATGGTTAAATTAGTTGATCTGGTTAAACATCAAGGTGCAATGTAGTTTATGGAAGGACCTATTCCTATTATTTTTGATGTCTTAGTCAGTGAATTCTGTTTAACTTTTGAATTCTAAAAAAATGGGATGAATTTTACTTCATAGGTCCAAGTAAAAAAATTAAGCTGAATAACGAAACACTTAAAGGATTTTTGAAGTTACTAAAAAAATTTGCAAATGCATCAAAGATCAAAGAAAAATATGTAGCTATAGCGAATAGGAAACCACTCCTGAGATTCAATTGGTTTTTGACTTTGTAAATAAGATGATTCTGCCTCATCTATTAATCTGTATGAAATGGAATCCTTTAGTAGCTTTGAATTCATTAATCCACTTGCCTTATTTATATAACACATTCATAAAGTGGTTCTGGAAAAAATAGAAAGTGTGGGATGCCTTACAGATTTTGGCTTAAAAAGGTACTTAATCATTATGTCATTGTCTATAATTCTAGAACCTAAGGATCTGTTGTTCAAATGCTTGACAAAAAAACACTATTCAAGACTGAATATGTCAAACTAGGTAGCATTAATCAAATGGATCTCTACAAGGAAATAGAGGAAATAAAGGGAAATTTAGCTGCCAAGCATAAAGAAATCATCAAGATCAAGGAGATAATTCAATATCTCTAAAAAGAAAGCCCATGTAATAAAGAAATGCTTAGAGCTGAGAATACTGAAATAAAGAAGAGGGTGTCAATCTAAAATAATAAGTTCCTTAGGTTAAATGCAGAGATAAGGAATCTCAACAATAACCTGAACCTACTCCTTCAAACTCATCTTTCTAATCCTTCACTTATTAATTTATCCTGATTCATGTGGCTCCATCCCAAGAATACTTAAATTTCTCACTACTGTGATACTGATCCTCTACTTATAAATAAATCTTTTCTTTGTGTGTTACATTTATTTTCTTTAAATTGGAAATATATTCTTCATGTTAGCGTTTCCCTAGTGTCCATGAGTTAAAAAACTTAGGCTTAATTTACTCTTAGTTTACTATTATTACTTTTCAATGATTCCAAAAGGGGGAATACTGAGTTTATGTAGTAGGGACCAGGAACCAAGCTATTAAGTAGCAGATTTGAATGACATGCTGATAAATGGATAAAAAGGGGAAAAAACCTTGGTAGAATGAAGAAATTGATGTTCTAAATGAATGATAAGGCACAATGAAAGGTGGAAGCAAACAAGAGTTTTTGCTATAAGTGACAACAATAGACTAGATCCCTATGTTGCATAATGGAGGAAGCATGATGATAAGGGGAACATTCATCTTTAGGTGGTAATCACACTAATTAAATGTGATGAATGTGCACTGATGCTGTAAATTGTATGGTTGGTTTGTCATGATCAAAATGAGGGAAAATTGCTATATGTAGTTTTGCTGATTCGCAACTAACTAAAGGGTTCAGGTCCTTAGATGTTCAAGGTATAGTACATCTAGCACACATTGTCTGCACAGTTTTGTCCTCTTATTTAACAAAATTGCAGGTGTTATTTTGTATAGATTAGGACATCTGGTCCAATGATCTTTCATCCTTAATCATTACTCATTTATAGAAGAAAAGTAATTCATTTATATCAAATAGTTTTTTTAAATATAAGGAGTGAAGTGAGGCAACAAAAACTCCACTTATATATTTCCCAAGCGTTGCTCACGTTCTAAAATTTGTAGTATGCGTAAATAGTGAGTGAATGCTCTTGAGTGCTGATTCGTAAAAAATTACCCATGCTATAAGAGTAGTGATTTTATTTGTTGAGAGAAATGCTTAGGTAGAGTTACCTATGATTTGATACTGATTAAATTTAATTAGTAGAGAGGGTTCTTGGTAGAGTTACCAAGATGAGATTGTAGTATTGTTGCTACTAGCGAAATGAGCCTAGAAGTAGGCAAAAATCTAGACTATAATCTTGAGGTTGATTATAGTGGATTACTTCGTTGATTATGAGGGAAAGCCTTGGTTTTTGTTTTCCTGGGTTTCCACATAAAAATCTTTTTTTTACTTTTCTAGCACTATCTTCAGTTATCATGCGTGCTATTATTTGATTACATGTGATTGCCTCTAAGGGACCTGGTCATACATTGTTTGTTGCATCGCCCAAAGTTTCTAATAGAAACCCAACCTATCTCTATCTCGCATTATCAGATGGCACCTGCAAAGTTACGAGAATTGAATGTCAGTATCCAGAGTTCTTAGAAAAGGATTTTATTCAACCACGCGTTTAACATTTGGGTGCCCCTATTTTTTGTGAAGTTAAAGTATGGTAGTAAGGTAATGTGCTTAGACTACTGTTGGTCGAAGAAGGTATGTATTCAAAACAAGTATCTCTTTCCTAGGATAAGTGATTTATTCAACTAATAATAAAGAGTTCCAGTGTCTCAAAAAATTATTTTAGGTTAGGTTATGATCATCTCAAGGTTTGTCTAGAGGACATCTAAAAGTCTGCTTCCTAAATTTGTTATGTACATTACGAGTTTTTAGTTATCTTTATTGGTTTGGCCAATGTCCAACCTCCTTATGAGTGAGATGAATGGGTTATTTAATCTTTTTTGGATTCTTTTGCTATTATTTTTATTATTTACAATCTGGTTTACTCTAAAAGTAAAAAGAAGCATAAAGCTTAGTTGTGTACAATATTGGGGTTACTCAAGGAGATTCAACTTCTTACTAAGTATTTAAATTATGAATTCTTATGGTCTTTGGTGTTCTTTTGGCGTTATATTATGTATATGTAAGGGGTTATGGTAGACCTACAAGAGGTTGAAATTTGTAAAGGTTGGGCTCAACCATAAATATTATAGTGGTTTTTAGTTTTATTGGGCTGGGCAGTTACTATCATTAGTTGGTCAAAGGGTTTCTTCTGTTTCGTCATATATGACTTCCCCAACTCAGAAGAATTTACAATTTATGTGGGATGATTAGCGTGAGGAGTATTTCCAAAAAAACATAACATTTTAAACTTTATTTCCTATTCGCATTATATCTATTGGACTGATGGATTTATTGTATATTGTCCTGCTTCATGGTCGAGTTTAGCTATTTTTTGAGTTTAGGTATTTTTTGATGCAAGGACAGAATGTGATTGCTTATACTTCATGATAGCAGAAGCTCTTTGAGAAGAAGTATCCCACTCAATATTTGAAGTTGGCTGCATGGTATTTTCTTTGATGATTGGGAGGCATTACCTCTATGGAGTAAAGTTTGAAGTCTTCATAGACCACTATAGGTTATAGTGTGTGTTTAACTAAAGGTAATTAAATTTGAGACATATAATATGGATGTAATTGAGAAATAACTATGATATCTCAGTCATAAATTATTAGGTCATGGCTAATATGGTGGAAGGCACACTGAGCTAGAAGCAGGCAAGCATGGAAAGCTTTGCATTGTTGGAGTTGTAAGGGAGAGTGCTATCCCATATGGAGGCTAAGTCTAAATTCTTTTAAAGACTTAGAGTAGGCCATTTGAAGACAACAAATTTATCAGTATTAGAGAGGATGTGTTGCAAGGTGAGGCCAAGAAGGCCATTCTTGATGAAGAAAAAGTGTTATAGGTTTAGGGGTGCATGTGTGTGTGTCTTGTGTGGCATATATAATTTTTAATATTTTTGTAGAAGCTCACAATTATAAATACAATATATATCTGAGTGTACCCAAAATGTATAGAGACTTGAGACCACATTATTGGTGGTGAAGAATGCAGTGTGACATTATACATTTTGTGACCAAGTATTAAAATAACAAAGAGGTCAAGAATTAACATTAGAATCCTAGTGGCACTTTTTAGATAATGACCATTACAGAGTGGATGCGGGAACGAATAACCGTAGATTTTGTTGTGGGTATCCCTAAAACTTTGAGAAAGTGTTAATCCATATAGGAGATAATTGATCGATTGCCGAAGCCAGCTTGTGTTTATTTTGGTTAGAATAGATTGTAATGCAACTAAGTTAGAGAAGATTTATGTGAATGAGATTGTAAAAAATATGTGGGGTACCTGTTTCTACTAGGGAAAATAGGAGTACTCAGTTTACCTCTAACGTATGGGTATATTTCCAGTTAAATTTGAGTCCTAGGCTGGATCTAAGTGTAACTTTTTATTAGTAGACAAATGGGAAGTGGGAATGGACAAAACATGTACTTGAAGACATTCTTTGCAATTTTGTGATGTCCTTTGGAGATCAATAGGACCAATATTTACCTATGTGTGAATTTTCCTGTAGCAGTAGCTACCATTCCCATGTTTACATGTTTTCTTTTGAAACCACATATGGTAAAAGATATAGGTTGCCAAATAGATGATTTGATGAATTTAAGGTTAGGCCTTGAGTCACTGATATTCTCATGTAGGTTATGAAATTGGTAAGTTTCATCCAAGAAAATATTGTAGAAGCTCGGATCTAACATAAAGAATATGCAGATAATAAGGTAAGTGATGTAAAGTTTAAGAAAATTAAGAAAGTGTTATTGAAAGGATAACCCATGAAGGGTATGATGTGTTTTAGTAAATGGGGCAGGTTAAGTATGAGGTATGTCAGACATATTAAGATTTTGAATAACGCAGGGTCAGTGGCTTATAAGAAAGCTTTGCAACCTAGGTTGTCTAGGGTTTATTAAGCATTCCATGTGTCAATGCTTAAGATGTACCATGATTATAGTAATTATATCATATTAAGGGCATTCGAATTATTCAACAAAAAGCACTATTATGAAGAGGAACCAATTGATATGTTGTATAGGGATGTGAGAAAGTAGAGAACTAGGGTTTTTTACTCATGAAAGTTTAATAAAGGAATTTTCTAGTTGATAAAGCAACTTAGAAGATGAAGGCTGATATGTCCAACCGATACCCACACTTGTTCATTGACTGAAGTAAATAATCTTGCTATTTGTTGAACCATTTTGGGATAGTTGTCATTTTGGGATGAACAAGGGATAAATTGGTAACTTAAGTAACCACCCAAATCATTGTTACTTTAAAAGTGTTAGTAGAACCTTCACTTAATCAACCTTTAGACTAAAAATTTATAAAATTAGGATTGACCTAGTTTTTGGCAAATTTTACATTGTGACGGTCTAGGAAAATCTGGTAGCAATTTCCAATGCCTAAAATAGATTAATAAAAGACTAGTTAAAGTAATTACTGTGACAGGGTTAGATCATGGAATCAAATTTCAAGAGATGTGTTGAGAAATGACAAGATCTTTGATGAAGTACCAATTTACAACCTTAGGAAAACAACAACGAACAAAAGTTCTACTAAAAAGGCATCTCCACCTTGCCTATGAGCCAATGTAATGGTTGATTCATTGCTACATCATTTCCATTATAGTTGAAATTGTCCAACCGTAATCCGACTTTTGAATTCCAAAATGTACATTTTCATTCCCACATTTCTGAAAAACATTGAAGAGCTTAGAATGAAACATTTGTGAAGGTTCTTATGTTCTGAACTTGAATTATTTTATTAAATTTCAATAAATTTCTAGGAATTTATCATAGTACAGTTCACTTTTTTGCCTTAAATTAGGAACGGAAGGGAGTTGGTGGGAATTTGATTACTTACAATTGTTAATGCTCCTAAGGTGTTATAAAAAACCTTCTTTGGTAGATTATTATATTTCATGCTATATTATGTAGAATTCATGTGGTTTAGTAGTAGAAAACTCTGCGATGATGAACTAGGGAAATGCCATAGATTATATTTACAATTACGGTTTCTAATTATTATGAAAGGCGTGATTATTTAAATAAGTGTTGTATAATTACTATTTAATGATCTAGAACATACTTATAGAATGAGGAAAGGAAAGCTTATGACCTTGTAGTAATTCGAGCTAGGATTTGAGGTAGGTTATGGTTTATTTGTAGCAATAGACTTGTTTAACTCTATGCTTATATGTGATTAGTTTTTGAGATTGCTTTTGGGCATTACTTGTGATTATTGATTGCGTTTGCATTTACAATGATATTTATGATAATTATTGTGATGTTGTGGAGATGACATTATGATATTGAAGGCATGGTATTATGATGGTGATGGTATGATAATAATAATGATACTGAGATCATGATGATGATTTTGAGATGAGAAAGACATGATACGTACATCTTGCATATATATATATATATATATATTTTATATTCATATATAAATAAATACAAGTTGTGATGAATCTTGTTAAAGAATTTTCCTAAAAGTCAATGGGTAACTGGATGCTTTCATTTTTCTAATGTAAAGTGTTATATCTTTATTTGGGTGTCATTAATTATACGTTCTACTTTGACCTATGTAACTTGTTGTTTATTTGCCTATTTGTATAATGTAGAGTTTAGCCAACTTATAGTGTCGACCAACATTTACTTAATGTACTGATTTTACCTATGTGCTACTTATTATTGAGTGCAGAGTATGTATAAATTTTTACCAAATGGTGAATACCATGACAAGGAAGCAATTAAATCTTCTTATTTCTATTTATATCCCTCTTTTGGGACTAATCCATTCTCCATAATTTTGCATTTTGGATGATCTACTAGATATTAGTTTTGGACACTATTAGATGCTCTTGTATGATTACTTCAGGTCCAGGGGTTGAAATACGTAGACTAATTTTGTAGTATTTTATTTTTGGGTAGATCGTTACTGTGATTTGTTACTTTGTAATAAGGATTTGATGAAAGTAACTTTTGAAGTGGTTATACTTAGTTGGTATAGGTTGGGCTATATTGTGCACTAGATATAGTGTTATGATAGGTACCAGTCATGACTACTTGGGTCATGACAACAACCTGCTTACACCTTCTCAGCCTATGCTCCAGAAGAATACCTATTAGTGTTTTGCAACCCATATAGTAATGACAATATCATCTAAAAACCTTACTGGTGTTCCCTTATTGAAGGCATTTTATTGAATGGATTACTTTTAATTTAGAATGAGTTCAAATTCAATAATAGTACAAGTTCCATGCCAAGGAGTGATGAAAAAGTATGAATCATCGTTGAAAAATCAACAATGCACTATAATTAGCTCAACAAATGGTATAAATGCATTCAAATCACTCAAATCCAAGTAAATCAAAATACAAGCACCTACACACTCATTACATTAACAATAAAGAAATATTAATACTTAAACAACACAAAGGCCATCCACACTTAGGCATCACAATGATAATAATCTTTAAAATATATAATAATGTTCACGCAAGCCTATACGAAGAGATCATAATAAAAACAATCAATCAAGTGATTAATAATATTCATACAAGTCCCTGAATCGGCATCCCAACAATGATAATCAATCAAGTAAATAATAAGATTCACGTCATGCTTACATGATGATTTACCATGTTTTTTTTATGAAATAATTAGACGTCAAACACTAAAGAGAGAATGATGCTCATTAAAAACCTTTTTAATGGTTCACTTTTATTTAGAATATATAGAACTAAACCAAGGTTGTTTTTTTAATTTCATACTTATAACTACAGTCTCTTTACATCTTAAGTATCTACTAAACTCCAATAATACCACTATGTTTCCCTAGGCATGATTCAAAATGATTCAAATTATTACGTAGATATAAACTGCATATTGATTAATGATCAAACATATTATTCATCAACATGTAATGCCAATAACATATTATCATGTTTAGAGAGAATAGTTAATAATGAATGTTTTATTACTTTAACCTATTAGTAGGTCAGGTACCCTTGCAAATGTGCTCTGACTCAGCAAGATAGGACCCCCAAACCCTTTGTGCTTAACATAACACTAATGATATGCACATAATAGATAAACACCTAATAAAACTATAAGGAAATATCTTAACTTGCCTTAAAGAAAACTTGCTACGGCAAAACACAACCTACGTGAACAACTAGAAGCTATAGTTCTTGAAATCATCACCAAACACATCAAATCTAATTCAATATGACATCTGTATATAAATACAAGACCAATGATACCCATACTGACATACTTTAGTTGATAGTTCAATATCATCTAAAATGGTAAAAAGGAATTTTAATAAATAATTAAGTCACCCATAGTTAATAGGTATCTGAAATCTACATGAATATCAAGGTGAAATCAAGTTTGAAATCATTGGAAAGCTTATTTTTTACCTTAACCAGGTATAGATCCAAAATATCAAGTTTAAAGCAAAGATTTAAAGATGATTTTGTGATATATTCAATATTTGGTGATATAGTCAATGGGAAATGATGAAAATAAGATTTATACTCTCACCCAAGGTTTAGTTAGCGAAAACTCCTTTGAAATTGACTCAATCAAAACTCCTAAGCTCTAAAAATATTTAAAATGGGGTTTCTTTTGAAAATATATAATAAATGTGTACTCAATTAAAGAATGCTTTCTTAATGCGAGCTTATATTACTAGAGCCATCGTGATCGTGATGGTCCGTCAAGGTCGCGATGACTAAATAGATCTTGCCCATAAATTACTTTTCATAATCGTGATCCCTACCAAAATGGTTGTGATATCTAAAAACACAATATATCATGAACACAACAAGAATCCTTCTCATTGTGATAAATAAAACCCTGCATCAAGAAATGTAAAAGACTAGCTAAGGAATTGGGTCAAAACTATCTGGAAAAAAAACTCAAAATTTATTCGGGATCTCACCAAAACAAACTAATAATGCAACTAGACTAATCTTGATGTTTCAGACTTAATGGAACAATCAAATTTATCAAGTAGTTGTTATCAACAGGTTACTCCCAAAATCTATATTAAGCTATTAAAACTATTATTTTGACCAAATACACAAAAATCACATTAATGGCACAAAATCTGAATCAATAATTCTACTAGTCCAAAAAGCCCTTTTAAATCTAATAGAACTAACAAAATTCTATCCAACACTATGATCACAGAATATTAACAAAAATCAACTATATCACATCAAAGGCTACTCAAAACCATAAAATAATCTAGATCACATTTTATTCCTTAATGAATCATGCTAACCATTTCCATTACTAATACTGATATATGGAAACAATGTGAAAAGGAAAAATAGTCAAAATAAAGAAACTCTAAAATCTCTAAATAATTCTTTATTTTGACTGTTTTCACTTCCATATTGTTTCCATATATCAGTATGAGTAATGGGAATGGTTAGCACTATTCATAAAGGACTAAAAAGTGATCTCTCTCTCTGTCTCTCTCTCTATATATATATATGTATATATATATATATATACATACTGATTATGTCCATAAATGGCACAAGTTGGTGGATTGGGAAAAATATTTCTCTTAATAGGAATATGGAAAAATACATCAATTTAAAAACTATAAAATACCTATTACTGTAACACCCCACAAATTCTAAGTTATGATTTGAACCATTATTTGCATGCATTAAGACGGGAATCCAGTGATATCTAATTATACAAGTGATAAGATAAATTCTTTAGTGCAACAAGAAATTTAGATATGAACTAAGGTCATAAATAACCTCTAGCATGAAGATTAGTAGAAATCCTCTTTATACATTAAGGTTTTGTAGAAGATTTTTCTAGGTTTAACTGGAAACAATCATTCCCTCTATAATATAAGAGTTATGTGGCGTATTACCTACAAAATGAATGATTTTTTAGTATACATTTCCAATGCCACAAATCATTCAAAAAATTAATTTTGGAGTAAAAATTTACAAGCTTTCTGTCATAATCTAATTATGTTTCATGATGACAACAACTTTATCCCACTAGTCCGTAAGCCAAATCGTAACCTGAAGCATGAAACAATGGGCTAGTTTGGGGTAAAGAGGCATAAATGATGGAAGTATACATGGAGAATCTTACAAGCAATAAAATATGGAATAATCATAATATTAATAATATAGGAGATAAAAAGAAAAAGAGAATATCCCACGACCTAGTAAAGTCGGTAGAAGCGCCACTAGTAAAAAGGTATACGACTACTGTTATAGTTCAAATATACATCAATACCATATAGTGAATGACTAAACAAAACTATAAAAATGATAAAATGTCATCTCCGACTTAGAGAGTTCACCAAGAAGCACGATCGCACAACCAATGACAATTAGTTCTCGAATCTACTCCAAAAAGGTATAGAAGTGTAGTATGAGTATCGAATTCGTGGGTACTCAGTAGGCATCATTGACCAACTGAGACAAATCATAACATAAGAAAAATAATGATGCAAGTTAAACAAACTAAGTCAAGTAAAAGAATAAACATGGAATGATTCACCAAATATTTTAAGTGAGTAAGTAAACAACTGGACGACAATAGATAAAAGATGCATAACTATTACTACAAAACTAACCCTCGTAAGCTAGTAACTATGGAAAATTAAATAATTCAATGCTGGCCTCCATAATCTTGGAGGGTTCAATCAGGAGAAGAAGTAACCAGAAATATAATTAATAACCACCTCTCGATGATAACAATTGTTAACCCTTTCATACCATAAATATATAATGAATAACCTCTTAATATTGTACATGAATTAGAACTCATATCATAATGATTAGCATTTTCTTGACTTGAACTAAAACTCATGTAATAAATAATTTCAGAATTAAACCGGTCATAAGATCATAAATTTCTGGACTTAAAGCGAAACTAGTATGATCTTAGAAATTCAAATGTATCATAAGTGTCATGAATCTAGTCTCTTCAAACTCTAAGATTTGCATATAATAGTTATAACATGCCAAATAAGTCCATAAGTAGCTAATGATAGTCTCAACCTATAGCGGGCCAAAGGGGCCCAATCCTAAACTCCGAAATCCATTCTAAGGATAATTATACCTAAACTAGGCTAATGTATTTTGTTTAACTACTATATGTTAACTAAGCCATATTTCAGTCCGAAGATAAAAAATTTCCCCAAGAAAAAGTAACTAAGTCAGCCATGCCTAATTTATTGTTCCTAAATTGGGTAATAAAATCAAATTACACTAAATATTTTTCCAAAACCTGATTCCTAACCCATATATTGCAAGTTATCATATATATGATGTATAAATTATCTTAATATATGAGAAAGATAAATCTAACCTACCTGGACACTGAAGAAAGCCCAGAAAAATCTACTAAATCGAGAATTTTCCTTTCTAAAAACATCTACAAGATTCCACATATCGAAATGATAATCTACATATCAATGTAAGAACAACGGTATCCATATAGTATTCTATGCTTTGGTTCCAAAATTAGGTAAAAATATCATGTGGGGATCGCTTGTAGAATCGTACATTAAAAACAATCATCACGTCTCATCGTGCTCAAGGAATATTTACCCTTATGAATGGACAAATTCTGAGCTTAAATGGTGCTAAAATAAATTTATCAATAAATTGGAGATTTTGAGAAATAATGGAGAATTTAACCATGAATTTGGTGAAAACTTACCAAGAATTCGAAGAAGAATTAAGTAATTTAAACTTACGGACACCCTAAAAATGCCTATTATTGCTTCTCCCTTGTTCCCATATATTATAGCATTTTTAAATCTTCAAAGTGTGTGAAGTGGGAGAAAGATCAGGCAAATAGGTCTCTTAATGCCTGCAAGACATAATTAAAGTGTGAACTAGGCCGCTTTAGCAGTCTACAGTTAAGTGCCCAGGTGACACTAAAGCGGTATTGCGAAAGCCATGCATGCTGCAAAAGCGTATTGTGCTTTAGAGACCGGCTTGACACTAATATGGCTCATAGGAGAAGGACAGGATTCTAAAGTACCTAGAATGCTGCTAAAGCAACCTCTGCTAGCATCCAAATGCCAACTTTAGCAAATGCACTAGCTGAGAGCATCAGCGGACGACTTGGAATTTGTCCTAGTCTCCACTGACCTCACGGGATTTATTTGGAATCTTTTATGAACAAAAAAACTATACTACCCTATCAAATTCGACTTTTTAAATCCGGCAAAGCATTCAAAATTTTCATTAAAGGCCAATTCAATGAAAAGTAGGTTCCCCACTAAAGTGCCATTTTTCTTAAGTTCTGTCCAATAACCCAAAATAATTTTGGAAGTCTTGGGACCCAAAACAAAGCTTCACTTAGCCTAAACTATAGTTTTGTAGCTGTTGGAATTATCAGAATTGGCATACGAGTTCGTTTGACTAAATTTATTTCATATAGACAATTCTTTCCAAGAAGACTTTAAAATAGAGAATTGGCTCAAAAAACAAAAAAAACTGCCTGGTAACCAAATTGCCAGGTTCAACAAGTAAAAACTAACTTAGGACAGCTATACAAAAGTTCTAAATGGTGAAACTATGCATAAATATGTAAAATGACATGGAGAGTCATTACAATATCCACTAATAAAATAAATTTCATCCATGAAATTAAAGTTTAGTATGTATCAGAAGCCTCGAACAGTTGAGGATACTGGACTTTCATCTCAAGATTGATATTTTGAGTAGACTCATATTCTTGGCAGTGTCTCCACTGAACCTTAACTACATGAATCTCTCTAATGCGCAACCTCTTGATATACTTGGCTAATATTATAATGATTTCATTTTTGGTGATTTTGTGAAATATTTATTTCTTTGAGATTTAACCATTTTAACCCTCCACGTGGTTGCTTTGTGGTATTTTGAGCTTGTAGGAATGATTGACCCAATTCCAATGATTTTTGATATGCTTTATGAAGAATTGTGATTAGTTGACATCGGTCAACATCTTTGATTTGTTTGTTAGATGAAAACATGGCCTATCCCAATAGATTCAAGACATAAATTTTAGGCTAGTAACATAGTTTGTGTGGTTTTATGGTTTTTAAGTATCATTTCGACCCTCTATTCAGAGAATTGAGAAAATAGGTCATGGGGTCAGTTCTATGAAAACAATATTTTTCAAAGCTTTGATATCTCCATTGAGTATGGAGCATCGAATTTTATAGGGTAACATATTTATTTGTATTCTTTAGATTCTAAAAGTCCACGAAGACTTGGAATTTTACACTTCTCCACAACTAGTTCACCACTAAGCTAGTGCAGCAGCTAAAGTGTCACTTTAGCTGCTTTAGCGGCAAGCGCTAAAGCACTGATTAACAATTTTAGCAGTTGGCAACTATATGGGAAAGGGCGATTTAGCGGCCATCATCTGCTTTAGTAGAGGGAACTAAAATGACCATTGTTTCCTTTAGCTAATGTGCACGCTAAGGAGGTACTGCTAATGCGATACGTGATCGCTTTAGCGGTGACTGCTAAAGAGGCCACTTGACTGCTTTAGTAGCACCTGACACCTTTGTACTAATAATTCTTTTCTCGATTTTTCTTTACCATTTTTGAGACTCGGAGCTCTGGGTCAAGTTTTATGACAGTGTCTTCCACATCTAAGAATGCGAAATGTTCAAAATCCTATTTCAACTACTTTTCTTCAATTTGAACATTAACTATTATTTAAACTCAAGATTAAACATGGAATTTATGGATTTTAGATCACAAGGCCCAAATTCTCATTGTTTTTATTCAAAACACACTTTCACCCTATTTTTACTTAGCTTTTCTCCTACGAGTTCCTTTAATCTTCATATAAATGCTTCTGAATTTTTTTTTATCTTACCCTTCTCTTTAGAAAAATCATTTCGAGGGTGCATTTTGACCCTAATTAGGGAGTGGAAAATTTGTCTATCTTTGGATATTTTTGAATCGTAGATTCTATATTCGTATGTTGTAGAAAATTTTTGAGTTTGTGCATGAAGTGAACGCTGAATGATAAAGGCTTATTTATTCAACTTTTTGCATTTTGGGTAGGTTATGGCTTAACTTTCTTAGACTAGGATAGGTACCAAATATTGGCACAAAATGATGTTATGGATATGGTAGCCAATCATGAAAATGATGTTTTGTAATACTCCATAATATCCTAGCTTAATTTAGCTATCTATGGCATGTTAAAGGGGTTTAAAGGTTAGAAATTAGCCTAAGTGTTGAGACTTAGTCATTTTCAGGGACTCTAAAATTTGATGATTTTATTTTTTACCTTCCCGACCTCAGAACGTTGATTTTTAAGTTGATTCATGATAGGGGTTGTTCAAAGTACATTTCGGCTGAGTTTTAGTATTTTTAGACGAGCGTAGGGGTGTGGTTTGATCATATAATAGTAGCAACATTAGGATAAGCCCGCGGTGCCATCTACAGTGCACTACTCCAAAGCTCGTAGATCCCCCTCTAGTGCACCTCTTTCTGGAGCCCGCGGCACCCCTTACAGTTCACCACTCTGGAGTCTGCGGTGCACTCTCTCTCACCATCTTGATTTTTTTTCCTCCAAAATTAAGGGAATTTGGGTCATTTCCCTTCACCTAATCAGTCCATAACATAAAATTTAACTCCCCAAAGAGCATTATTTTCTCTTTTAATCACAAATTCTCTTAAAAAAGCCTCGCTTTCCTTAAGAACAAACCTGTAACACCCAGAGAGTACACCCTAGATGCTACACGATGCTTATGATCTTGAGGGAGCATAAGCTAACCCATGTCTGATGCTTGCTATAAGCACTAAGTATAGCTGATATCAAAAAGTCAGATGTGGAATTTAACTGAAAAACACAATAAGGTTTTAAAAATAGTTCTGATTATGTCTGTAAAAAATACTGACGGTATTGGTCAAATGACTGTTGATAATGAGTGAAAACTAACTAAATATTTGTACTGGTCAGAAAGCCTCTACTGACTATTTGTGGAGCTTATGGGATAAACCCCTAACTAACTTTGGCGGAATAAAAATACTGAACTGATTAGGTAAACTGAGATAAATAAACCATGTCCTCGAAGTATGAGGACTCACCACTACTACAGCTGATAATTTTTTTTATATATACGCGATCAAGGAAATGAGCGTCTGAACCTATGATATTAAAAATCATAGCACAAGAAACGTGTATCAGATTAGTACTTTAAATGTACTGGTCTGCTAAATGAGGTTAGGCTGACATGCATGGGTTATGTGCATAAAGTAAAGACTAACTAAATATGATAGGATAACTGAATAACTAATAAGAATGTGTAAATACTGTAGAAACTGAGAATGCATGACCAAGCATATAATGTGATTCTAAAATAGTCTTTAAACTAAACTACTTAAATTTGATAATTACATAAATTATAACTGTACATTATGGTCAGTGAAAACCTGAACTGAATTACACTGAACACTGAACGGAGACTGTGAGAGGTATCATCTCACTGACATGCCCCACTCTGAACTGATTGGGGTTCAACCTATAACCCCAATTAAAATGGTGTTAGTACCGTATCATGGATAATAAAAATGGCTATGTGGATCCACTAAGATACTGAAAAAACAGGATGTCAAGCATAAACTGATGGGTGACACATGGGCAGAGTTAATCCTAATCTGACGGGTGACCCCTGGGAGGTAGTCAAGCTTAACCTAATGGGTAATTCCTCATCCAATATTGTCTATGTAGTTTCGTAACATAGGAACTACAAATATCGACTCTGCTTAACTAATGGTGAAGTTGCCATCCCTGTATTCGCTCAGTGATAAATCCTACTCTCAACTGAAGGGCACTGAATACGGGATTGAACTATGTTTCCCTATTTATATTAACTGACTGGACTTATAATGATCATGAATATTCTAAAACCATACTGTAGGTATTTAAAAAATAGGTAAGAAGCAAAATTTTGGGTATTCAAACCCCCAGGACTTGATATCAACAATAGCGAGATCATACTAAACTTTGAGGACCTGATGTGTAAGAATTTATTCAAAACTCATTCCTTTGGACATTAAATCAAACACTAGTAATACATGGGTTAAGCTAAGGATGAGAATAGTTTTAAAATAACATGATTTCAATACAAAAATCATAATTTAAGGCTTAAATCAGCGAACAACACCATTCCAATGTGTGGGGTTATACACCAACAAAAATTACATGTAAACATGGTATAGAATCAAAACTCAAGAGAATTCATCGCTAAAATTTATAATAACATGTAAAAATAATAAATTTGAATTGAAAATTGGGTTCTTGGGCTCCATAGCTAAAAAGGGACCATGGATGAACATTTAACATACCTGAATGCATGAATTAATCATTAGGTTAGGAGTTCCGAGATTTTTATGACCTCAACTGATATGAAAGAACATTTTTACACTATAATTAATCATCACACATATATAGAGAGAGAATCATTGGGTTTAGGTCTATATAACTATGAACAGCAGTCTAAATTCTAGCCCAAAAATGCGGGGTGGTACATTATCCCCTTCTTGTAAACATTAGTCCTTGAATAAGACTGGTTAGACTGAGAGTACTGTAATAAGGTAACTAAGAGCATAAACCTAACATGCATGAATTGGAACATGATTGCATAATTGTGTCTTGGCATAATACCTAAACTTTTTTCATGAATACATGTACTGACATAAGAAAGGTTATAAGGCTGAGTTAAAACAATAGAGTCAACTTATGAGTACCCATTATTTCAAGCTAGATCTTTTTTGATAAGAAAACCTAAGAGATTTATATCATGAAATCTCGGGGGTAGTACAACATCTCCCTCTTGGGATAGTTCATCCCCCAATTGATACTGACTTTGCTTAAATACTAAGGGAAAACTGAGGCGATGCACGGGACACTTATGGGCAAAATTATGACTGAATATCTGCGATCTAAAATAAGATGCATGAACAGAACTGGATTCACAATTTGTATGGAAGCGAACATACTATTTTTATAAATAGCCATATTCATGGAACTTTGAATTGTATGACCATATTGAACGATGGAAAACTATAGGAACTTGCCTGTCGGACTGCTAAACTAAATTGTTAGCTTTATGGAAAAATTCATACTGAAAACTCATACTCAACTGTAGCATTGCTTCAACAATCTTTCTAAGACGTTCTAATAATATTAGAGAGTCTAGAATCTTGGGCATGATCTGAATAATACATCGGTATAAGGAATCCAATCATGGCCACAATTCTGTAGCATAGAATATAGGCCTATGAAAGTTAAGCTAGTATAGAATTGTTATGCCTTAGACAATGCAACTTCTTCTTTCAAGCTTAGACATAAACCTAGAGTACTCCCTCAACTATTTCTTCCACCTTAATACTGTACTTTACCTGATACTACTGAAAATATTCACATAGGCACTAATAACTCTACTTACTAATGTCTGAGCTAGACTAAATTCTCTGACTATGTTCAAGCCTACTCAAATCTACAAAATGCACGCATCACACTGTGATACTATTCTGAGTCATTAATTCAAGACACTCCATATTTCATAACTTCCCATCTCATCAATAATTTTGATTCCAATTTCAACAACTACATTCAACTTCTTGCAAGCTATTCACTACGCGTAATGCATTTATCAAGTTATACACCAAAATGACATTCAAGCCTATCTTCATAATTATAGCCTCATGTAAAACAAGCATACAACAATCTTTCCTTAACATGAAAGATTTATTCTCTCTCATCTGTGTAATTTCTAAGCACTACATCATTTCATAAGAAAAGGTCACTAAAAGGTTAAAACATGAGGAACGGAAGAATAAATGAATACGATATTAAACTTGACACTTAAATAAGGCCTGAGGAATAGAATATCAACATCAAAAGGTCTAAACTAAGGATATACATGATATAATATTAATTTCACTAATCATTAGGAGTGTAGCATGAGTCATAGAAACTAAGCATACTATAAAACAAGATACCTAAGTCATGATCTGCATGACCTGAGTTTGGAGTTCATAAATTCATTAAGCATGGTTTAGACTACTGGATGAACTAGAACTGTTTATACTAGGAACTAGAGGTTTACATGATTTTCTAAAGTACACGAATATGAGTTATGATCATAGCGCTGACATGAAAGGCATGAGTAGATATCATGATAACTAAAATACAAAACTTAAGACTAAGATACGAATGGGTTGAGCATCATCCTCCCTTATTGATATTCTATAACATACTATCATCACTACTAGAATTTGAGAGCCTTACTTGGTTACTTGTTCTATCTTTCCCCCTTTGCTTCAAGCCATTATTCTAAGTCTGTGAACAACTTAACAAACACTAAATTTACTTTAAACCACTTTAGAGTCTAATATATAAAATATTCATAAACACTAAACTCACCTTGAAAGATTGCACCTGAAAGTGTAAAACCCACTATTAGCACTACCTTCTGATTTAAAACTTTTAACTTTCTATAGCCCCAATAGTTATGTTATAATAACTTAAACACTGACTAACTTAGCAATTTCAACTTGTCTTTCTATTTTCTCAATCTTCAAAGATACAAACTTAAATTCTAACACTTATTATGGATATTCTCAACCTCTTAATGAACCATACTAACTTTTTAATAGCCTACTAATATCAGATCTTTATACTTATTTTTACCCCTAAACCATGAGAATTACCATTACACCTGGACATCCGACATCAACACGTTATATCCCATAAATTAGTTGTAAGAGAATCAATTACTAAATTACCAGCCCCATTCAAGCCTAGTATTCAAGGATACTACATAAACAAACCCACACCATTGCACATAGATTAAATTCTTGAATACACTATTTCAAGCCTACTGATTCACCTTTCACACAACTAGTCCTATGGATACGTTATCTACTAATGTTAGATACAATATTCCTATATTAGTAGCTTTTCTTATCCATATTATTTCAGGTGATGGCATTAGAGTTGACTCTCAAAAAACCAAAGCAGTGAGGAACTGACCCAAACCTATCTCTCTATATGATTTGAGGAGTTTCTTAAGTTTGGATTAATATTACGAATGGTTTCTTGAAGGGTTCTCCTTTATTACAACCTTTATGTCTCAATTGACCCAGAATAAAGTCAAGTTTCAGTGGTCAGATTTATGTGATAAGAGTTCTCAAAAATTGAATACTCGACTCACTTATACCCAGTATTGACTTTGTCAGATGGTTTAGATGGGTTCGTAGTTTACTGTGATACTTCACTAGTTGGTCTTGGTTGTGTTTTGGTGCCGAGAGGTAAGGTCATGGCCTATGCATTTAGATAACTTAAGCCCCATTAAAAGACTTAGCCTAACCATGATCTTGAGTTGAAAACTGTCATATTTTTTTAAGATATAAAGACATTATATTTATAGAATTCATGTTTATTTATTAAAAAATCACAAAAGATTGCATCATGTGTTCTTGCAGAAAGATTAAATCTTCGTCAGAGAAGACGGTTGGAGTTGTTAAAATATTATTATATGAGTGTGTTGTATAATTTAAGAAAGGACAATGTAGTGGTAAATTTCATTATCAGGTTTTCTATACATAGTGTTGCTCATGTCGAGAAGGACAAGAAAAGGTTAGTCAGTGAGGTTCATCAACTTGCCAGATTAGTTATTTAATTGGTTGATTTTGCAGAAGGAAGTATATGGGTTCAGAATGGTTTGGAATCATCCTTGGTTTCCAAAGTAAAGCAAAATCAACACAGAGATCCTAGTTTGTCTAAGTTGAAGGAGGTGGTTAGATATCAAAAGGTGGAAGTTTTTTCCTGGGGGGGAGGTGATGTGCTTCATTTTCAAGGTATATTATGTGTTCTTTGGGTTCATGACTTAAGAAAGAAAATACTTACAGTAGCGTATTGTTCATGATACTCTATCCATCTAGGAAATGCTAAGATATATTATGACTTAAGTGAAATCTATTGGTGGAGTGGTATGAGTAGGGATATTACAAAATTTATAGCTAAGTGTTCTAATTGTGAGTAGGTTAAGGTTGAACACAAAAGGCGTAGTGGCACATTGCAGGGGTTTAGTATCCCTACTTAGAAGTGGAAAGTGATGAGCATAGATTTTATGATAGGGCTGCCCCTCACATGTCGTCATCATGATTCAATATGGGTCATTATAGACAGAATAGTGAAATCAGCTCATTTCTTACCAGTTCATAGATCTTACTCAATTGTGGATTATTATAGGCTCTACCTTAGGGTGTTAGTTAGGTTGTATGGGATTTTGTTTTCAATTATATCAGATAGAGGTACTCAATTTACATTTGACTTTTGAAAGGCTTTTTAGAAGGGTCTTGGTTCCCAAGTTCATCCCAGTACAACTTTTCATCCTCAGACAGATGGTCAGGTAAAGCGTGCATTTGAAATCTTAGAGGACATTTTGAGAGCATGTTTTATTGACTATAGAGGTATTTGGGATAATCACTTACCATTGATTTATTTTTCTATAACAACAGTTATCAATCCAATATTCAGATGGCTTTGTTTGAGTCTCCTTATGGGAAGAGATGTAGATGTCCAATTGGTTGGTTTGAGAAAGGTGAAGCTTCTTTGATAGGACTAAATGCAATTTTTGATGCGGTGCAGAAAGTTCACTAGATTCGGGAGAGACTGAAGACAACCCAAAGCCCTTAGAAATTCTATGCAAATATAAGGAGAAGAGATCTTGAGTTTGAGATTTGTGATTTGATTTATCTCAAAATCTCGCCTATGAAAAGAGTAAAGATATTTGTCAATAAGGGGAAACTTAGTACTCATTATGTTTGGACATTTAAGATGTTGAGTCATTTTGTGAACGTAACTTATAAGCTAGAGTTTCCAACAGATTTACCATCAGTGCATCCAGTGTTCGATGTTTCCCTATTGAAAAAGTGTATTAGTTATTCAGTTATTGTTGTTCTATTAGAAAGCATAGATTTTTAGGATAACCTTTCTTACGAAGAAATCCCAGTTGAGATCCTTGATAATTAGATGCATAGACTAAGGAACAAAGAAGTTCCCTTTGTTGAGATTCGTTGGCGAAATCAGTCTGTTAAGAGAGCTACTTGGGAAGCAGATATGCAAACCAAGTACCCTCATCTATTCTTTGATAACTCAAATTCATCTTAAGGTAATGATATTTCATAGATTTTCTCTTTTTCATTCACAGTTTCAACAATGTAATATATCTTATGTCATTGTATACATTCAGATTAGTTTATGCATGATGTTCCAAACTCAGCTATACAATCATGTTTTTAGTCATGCATGTTCAGTTTATGATCATAATTTCCCTAGTGTTCTCAGCTAACCAACACTATTTGAGGACAAACATTCCTAATGGGGTATATTATTATAATATCCCATAAGATCCTAGCTCAATTCAGCTTTTGATGGCATGTTAAAGGGGTCCAAATCTTACAAATTAGTCTATGTGTTGGGACATAGTCATTTTCAAGGCCCCTAATATTTGATGATTTTATTTTCGACCTTACCGACCTTAGAACATTGATTTTTAAGTTAATTCTTGATTGTTTTTGTTCAAAGTACATCTCGGGTTAGTTTTAGAATTTTAAGACAAGCATAAGGGTGTGTTTAGATCACCAAAATAGTAGAAGCACTAGGAGTATGGTTGCTAGATTAGGTGTATGGTTGTTTGATTCAATAGAAGGTTGTATATGGGTTTAAAATAGTTTGGAATCATCCTTGGTTGCTGAAGTAAAGGAAAAACAAAATAGAAATACTAGTTTTGTTAAGTTTAAGGAGGCGGTTAGAGATTAAAAGGTGGAAGTTTTCTCCTAAGGGGGAGATGGTGAGCTTCATTGACAAGGTAGATTATTGTTTCATTTTTTGTCGACGTAAGACAGTGAATACTTGAATAAGCGTATGGTGCGCGATACTTTATCCATCAAGGAACCACTAAGATGTACAGTGACTTGTGGGAAATCTATTAGTGGGCTGGTATGACGAGGGATATTGTAGAGTTCGTAGCTAAGTGTTCTAATGGTCAATAAGTTAAGGTTGAATACCAAAGGCCTAGTGGAACATTGTAGGAGCTCAGTATCCCCACTTTCAAGTGGGAAGTGATGAACATAGATTATGTAACAGCGTTGCCTTACACGCATCATCAATATGATTTGATATTGGTTATTGTAGATAGAATGATCAAATTATATCATTTCCTGCCTATTAATACTTCTTACTCAGTTGAGGATTATACTAGGATCTACCTTAGGGAGTTGGTTAGTTTGCATGGGATTCCATTATCTATTATATCAGATAGAGGTACTCAGTTTACCTCTCACTTTTGGAAGGCTCTTTAGAAGGGTCTTAGTATCGAAGTTCATCTCAGTACTACATTTCATCCTCAGATAGATGGTCAGGCAGAGAGGAACATTCAGACTATAGAGGATATGTTGAGAACATATGTTATTAACTTTAGAGGTAGTTGGAGTGATCACTAACCTTTAGTTAAGATTGCCTATAACAACGATTATCACTCCAGTATTTAGATGACTTCATTTAAGGCTTCTAATAGGAGAAGATGTAGATCTACTATTGGTCAGTTTGAGGCAGGTGAAGATGCTTTGATAGGCCTTAATGTAGTGTTTGATGCGATGGAGAAACTTCAATTGACTTGGGATAGGCTGAAGACAGCCCAAAGCTATCATAAATCCTATACAGATATAAGGAGAAGAGATCTTGAGTTTTATATTGGTTATTTAGATTATTTGAAAACGTCGCCCATGAAAGGAGTAAAGAGACTTGGCAAGAAGGGTAAACCTTGTCCCCTTTATGTTGGCCCATATAATGTCTTGAGTAGTTTTGGAAAGGTAGTTTATGAGCTCTAGTTGTATTCAGATTTAGCATTAGTGCATCCAATGTTCTATATTTCCCTACTGAAGAAGTGTATTGGTGATTCAGTTTTTATTATTCCATTTGAAAGCATGGATGTTCAGGATAACCCTTCTTATGCAAAAATCCCAATTGAGATCCTTGATCTCCAGATTCATAGACTAAGGAATAATGAAGTTCCCTTGGTCAAGGTTCTTGGAAGAATCTGGCCATTGAGGGAGCCACTTGGGAAGCAAAAAAACGATATGCAAACCAAGTACCCTCATATTTTTTTTGCAAACTCAGATTTAGCTTAATGTAAAGATTTTCCTCAGATTGAATCTTTTCGGTCTCAATTTCAGCTATGTAATCCATCTTATGTCATAACATACACTCAGTTTAAGTTCATGTATCATCTCTTAGACTCAATTAGACAATTATGTCTTAAGTCATGCATGTAAAGTCTAGATATTAGTTTCCCTGTTGTTCTCAACTAACTAACCTAATTTAAGGATGAATGTTCCCAAGGGAGAGATATTGTAATTCCTCATATGATCTTACCTCAATTCAGCTTTCGATGGCATCTTAAAGGGGTCCAAAGTTTAGAAATTACCCTAAGTGTTGGAACTTACAAATTTCAAAGGCCTATAAACTTTGATGATTTTATTTTTGACCTACTGGCAACATCAATTTTTAAGTTGATTCATAATCGGGGTTGTTCAATGTATATTTTAGGTTAGTTTTAAAATTTTCAGAAAATCGTAGGGGTGTGTTTGGATCACCAATCAAGAGCCCGTGGTGGCCCCACCAATGCACTGCACTGGAGCCTGCAGATCCCCCTCCAGTGCATATCCTAGAGCCTTGGCTTGCCCTCCCACACTCATCTAAATTTTTGTTCCTCAATACAGAACGAAACTTGGGTTATTTACCTTCACCTAATTAGTCTATAAAACAAAATTTAGCTCCCCAAAAAGCATTATTTTCTCTTTTGATCACAAATTCTATCAAAATAAGCCTCCTTTTCCTCAAAATAAACCCTAACCTATTCTCAAGCAATCAAGGAATTCAAGCTTATAACCTCAAGAAATCCCCAAGAATCTTTACAAAATCATCTAGTGAGGTATGTGTGATATTCATCAATGGGTTCCTTTCACCCATGGAGTCCAAGAATTCCTTTTTAGTTTTAAATTATGAGTTTTTCAAGTTTATGTTGAAATATCTCCATGAGTATCTTGTGAATTCAATTGTAAGTTATATATATAAGGGTTTTAAAGTAGGATGATCCATTACACATTTTTAATATTATGATTTACACATTCAATCCCTATGTTATAATTTTAGGCTTGTAATCATGTTATTGTCACATGTTTTAACCATACCCATCCTTAAGTTTATGACCCTTATGTGTTTGATGGAATGCTTAACTGTTTGATTTTGAACAATGATCCCTTACTATAGTTTTAAAACTTTTCTATGGAATTAATATTAACTCAATTCAGTGTTGGTTGATTATGACCACTCGTATACCTATGTCCTTCACATGAATTTATTTTTTCAAGTACTCAGACAGCCAATCCATGACTCTTATCAGCATACTTATAAATTTATAATCATGATGAGCATTTTCAATTATGTAATAATATTCAATAGAGTATAATCTATACTAATATAAGTGTCAGTTTAGTTAGTAGTAGGATTTAGCATGAAGCGAACTCAGGGACGAGGGCTCACCTGACACAATGAGGGTGACTCTTAGTAGCATTCCCTGAGTTCCAAAACTACGTAGCCAACATAGGTTAGAGATGTCTACCTAATAGTTGAGGGTTGACAAACTTTTTACCTTCTAGTTAAATGTGACACATATCTCGTTAGAGCACCCTCCAGTTGAGGCTGACTCATTAGTCCTTCAAGACACGATTTTAGTCTATAAACATAACAAATGTTAGTACCCATGGCATGGTACTGACACCCTTTAAACTAGGGTTACATGTTTGAACCCAATTGTCTTAGATTGGGGCATATATAATAAATGATAGCTCCCACGGCCTCCGTATAGTATTCAGTTCAGGTTTGACTGACCAAAGCATATAGATTCTTAGTTATTAAGTTATCAGATTTCAGTATTCCAGTTTTTAAAATATTTGATATATATGCTTATGCTTGGTCCTAAATTCTCAGATGTTATGCTTACTATACATTCATGTTTCGTTATATCATGGTATTATTTTAGTTCTTATTTTGTATGGACAGTACCACATGTATATCTGCCTGACCTTATCTCATATACCAGTACATTCAAAGTACTGAACACATGCTCTTATTTGCGCTATGATATCTTACATAATAGGTTCAGACACAGTTTCCCAGTAGCAGTTAAATAGCTCAGCATAATCCAAAAGTCGTAGTAGTGTATCCTCATCCATCAAGGGTATATCATATTTATTCAGTTATTTTAGTATTTTATTCTATTTAGGCAGTCAGAGTTAGTTGGCGGTCTATCCTATAAACTCCTCAGTCAGTTTAGAGGCTTTCAATTATTTATAGAAAAAAGTTAGACAGTTAGTTAGTTATTTTTAGTTCTTATCAGTTATTTCAAATTTTTAGTATTTCATATTCCAGTATTCAAATATACATTATCTTCTACGTTTATCTTCTACTAATGTGTTATGTTTATATTTTATTCAGTGCTCACAGCAGGTGCCAGCTTATAGGTTACTAAGTCTCACTATTGTCTCACTAAGGGGTAGCCTCGGGTTGTGACATGTTGTTACTAAGTAGTGCTCATAAGGGGGCCATATTGTTTTTCTTTGGTGGGTTTTTAAGACATTATCTATTATGTGTAACCATGTAGGGTCTTATATGTGTAACCACTCTATTAATATGTGGATTATGATGGACCATGATAGACTGGCTTATTGAGGAGATTTTTGGCTCACGCAGTTGGTATATTGGTTTGAATTGGAAGTTCTTATCGGATTGTCATGAGCATTGCCTCATCATGTTATATTCAATCATGTAAAATTTTTAATAGTATGGAAATACTGTAATATCTAAATTGTGACATCATATGTAGACCCTCTCTAAGGGATGTGCCCATTAGGAGGCAAAGATTTTTGTATTGGTTATTAAATTATGTATGGGTTGATGAACCTCGCATGGGTCCTAAGTGGGAACATACATTGGTAGTTGTATATGGAGGTTGTGCAATGACCTGAAGCATTATATTACATCATCATCATCATCATCATCCTATTTATTACAGTCATATGTATATATTATGCTCATTCTGTGTTGTATGATTATCTTGATGTGATATCTATCAATATGTACGTATTTCTATAATTGTATGAGAGGTATATGTATACTTGTACTCCCTTGTCATCATTGTATGTGGTATATGAGAATATTGAATAACTGATAGTAGAGATTGTATGGTCTACCATTTGGGAATTTTTCTAATTGCTGGAGGAGTGCCCATAGTGTGTAAATTGTATTTTTAATTTTCTACTTTTCTAAGTTAGCCAATGATACCTACCGAGTACAAGTATACTGTACTCACCCGTACTACATCCTTTTGGTGTTGATCCAGATACAAGTGTGTCACACGATAGTTGATTTAAGTAGCACTTAGAGAATTTTTGAGGTAGCAGTTGATCTATGCATCCGGAGTTAGCCACTACATTTTCTAATCTAGACTATGTATTATTATTTTCAGAGACTAAATTTTCCATTTTGATTTTCCTATGTATATTTTTAACTTTGACTAGTATTAGTTGGTTCTTAAATTATGACACCAAGTTTTGGGTATTGGTTTGGTATCTTCGGTTATATATATTTTATTGTCAATTTTTTGTGGTTTGGATTCTCTCTGGAATCCTTTTATTTGTTTTTTCTATTGATTTCCATTTTTTTTAGTTTGGGGGATCAAGTTACTTGTCAAGGCTTGCTGTGGAAAGTCCCATCATGACCCTTGGCTTTGGGGTCATGAAAAATTAGAAGAACCAGGTTTATTGGTCTTAATAGCTTAAGAATTGGGCATCCAATAGAGTCTCGTAGATCTTTATGTAGACATCTGTATCTATCTTAGAGAGTCAATAAGATGCCTTTAGTAAACTTTCCTTATTTCTACTCCTCATCGTGCGGATATTTTATACCTTATGTACATTATCAAATTTCACTCTTTTTTGGGGAGATGGTGATGACTAGTTCTCGTGAGGTTAGAGATATAGAGACTTCATCAGTGGAGAGAGCCTAGTCTATTGGGTGACTTGTGATTCTTAGATGGGCTCAAGGTAGTGGGCTGGCACTAGGATATTTGACATCTATAGATAGCACTTAGGGAATCTCCCCTAAGCCTTATGTAGAGCATATTGGATTTATAGGTTCTATATCAATCCCACCAAGTTGTTCTACCTTAATATTTTCGGGGTTACTAGTTCTCTTATTGGACTGATTAGAGGGTGAGTATTTTAGACCACCAGGTGTTACATTAGCTTTGCGTATTATACATATGTTTATGCAAGAGTCTTTTTATGCTATTCCTTGAGTACCGAGTATGGATCCTTTAGTGGCATTGACATCAGTGTACGGTAATCCACAAACTTTAAGTGTTATTACACCTTCAGTATCTATTACTGTGTATGGTAATTTGATATTGGAAATTTGACTCTTTTTATGTTCCCTCCTCTTGTGTGATCTCAGCTAGCAAGATTCACTATGCCTCAAATTATAATTATTATTGTTATGTCTTTTGAGGATTTGAAGAGGTTTGAGAGATTTACTGTAAGACCCCACAAAATTCCTAAGCTTAATCCAGCCCTTTAATCTTGTCAAGAGATCCAAGAATTAGAAAAATCCTAGCTAATTTTCAAGCTTTAGTTTATTTTTGGCTTGCCAATCTCATTTTTCCACCTTAATGTCCTTTAATAGTTTATATTTCTGTTTATTCATGCTTAGAAAGGTCATTACGTGTTCCCGGACAAGTTTCAAATTTTTTGAAACTCATTTAGACCACCTTTGGTGTCTCAAAAAAGTGGACCAATGCGATCTTGGAACGACGTATCGCCTATTGAATTGGTTAACATTGTTGCAGGTATCGCGTTAATGCCATCGACGTACTGCATCGCCAATCGCGTCGGTGCTCAGTTTTCAGTCATTAAATTACCGCATCTTTAAGGGTAAATTGCTCATTTTTCCATGAACGAGGTCAGCCCCAAACACGAAATTGATCCCTAAATGACCGAAATATTTCATTATTCACATAAATTTCCCAAAATTCATCATTCTCTCTCAAAACCAAGAAACCCTAGTTTTGAAATTCAAGAACAAGGCTCTAGAATTCCTTCAAGAACCCTTACGGATTTATGTTCTAAGGCATTTAAAGTGTTCATCAAAGGATCCCTTTTATCTTTGGAGTCAAAGGATGCAATTTTAAATTATAAATTTTGATATTCATATTGTGGATTGATTATGAACATGTTAATGTGTTGTATGATTCCCAAGTTGGAGTCTTTAGTGTGTTTTCATGATATTATGTTAGCATGTGGATTGAACTTCATGAAATTTGGTTGATTACTATACCCATGATGTAATTGTTTAATGTTCATGCCTAAGCCTAAGTATATGCATTCCATATGTATGAAAAAATACCTAAGTGAGTAGAATTGTGTTTTATGAACCCTTACTGATTTACATGATGAACTTAGGCTATAACTACATGTTCAAAATGACTCCCATGCTAATAGTATGTCTTGTGATGAATTGATGGAATGTTCATGAGACTAAATTGTGAACTTATTATATGTTGGAATGTATTCCTATTCATGTACAAGACTATGTTTATCAAGTGCATCATCAAATCCCTCCATGGTTTTATTATGAATTGTTAACAATTGTAATGAGCTCAAGAAGTGTCATGTCCTATTTATTTTCATGTTATCGAGTCCTGGGACTATTCAATACCCAGTAATTTAGCTGTGCCAAGAGCTAGTGTCAGTTTTAAGATAATCTTAGTAACGCCATGATCAGTAGTATTCTTAGTCATTTTCAAAACTCCGTACAATTCAGTTCGTCACATGACTTATGAAAACTCAATAATCTCATAAACTCATTGAGTTACCATAATTCAGTAATAATCCATCAGTCCACGAAAATCAGTGAAGTTAATCTAGTTTATCTCAATATAATTAGTTAAGCATCAATTCAGTTGGAAGAAGGATTCAGCATCGAGCTAACCCAAGGATAAGGGCACACACCAACAGTAGAGGGTGTGACCCTTAAAAGTAATCCTTGCATTAATGAACTATGTAACAAGCATAGGTTGAGACATCAAAACTGACAGTTGAGGGTTGATGAGGTGGATTAACATTACTAGTTGAGGGTCCCATCATTCTTCTTTGGGGACACTGCCAGATAAGGGTCACTCATAGCTTGTCTTTACCAGTTGTGCGGTATTGACATCTTGCCGATTAGGGTTACAGATTGAACCCCAACTCAGTTATATTTCTTTATTTGGGGAATGTTGGTTAGATGACTACCTCAAAAGCCACAGTCTCAGTCTCAGTAATAGAACTCAGATAGTTCTACAGATTTTAGGACTATCAGATACACTCGGTTTAGTACGAAACTCAACTAGTTCCATCAGAATTAGGACTATCAGATGCAGTCACCCAGTATCTGTTATATCAATTATCAATAATTTTTGTTATCAGTAAAACTCAGTATTCAGAATTCGCAAAATTTCAGTTATAGTTTATATAGTCATTTATGTATTTTCATTTAGTTATTCCCATGATATTTAGTCAAATATAGTTCATGCATATGAACCCTTGCACTCAGAGTTACCTCAATTTTCATACCAGTACATTCACACATACTGATGTATACTTTTCTTTGCGCTATGGTGTTTTATAACATAGGTTCAGATGTTCAAACTTCACAACATCCTTAGCAGTTCAGATTCAGCCAGTAGTAGCAGATTGTATTGAGTCATCATCATTCGAGGATAGCATGATTATTTTATTATTTTAGTTTAGTGTTCAGTAGATGTAGTTATTGGGGATATGTCCCCTCAACTCCTTATTCAGATTACTTAGAGTCTTTCAAACTATATATTTAGACTATAGCATGTTCAGATAGTTATTTCAGTTTTGGTATTGTTATACCGCATTAACAGTAATATTTTATTTTTTAACTTTATGGCATTTCAGTCTATTATTCTGCATATTTCAGTATCATTATACAGTTATTACAGTAGGTACCAGACATGGGTTATCTAGTGGTCCTTTGGAATTTTTAGCACCATATTGTGTCCGGGGTACCAAACTTGGGGCTTTACAACTTGGTATCAAATCTTAAGTTTTAATAGAGTCCTAAGAAGTCTAAAAGTCGTATCTAGTAGAGTCTTATGCATGGGTATGTAGCACACAACATTTATATACAGGAGGCTATGAGATGTTATAGGAAATAGTTTTCCCTTCTTTCAATATTCATGTCGTGCAAGTGAGCATGAGCTAAAATTTAACTCTCATCCTAATCCATTCCTTTCTTTAATTTACAAAATATGCCTCCCAAAAGGAATAAAGAGAGGAGAAATAGAAATTAATCAGCCCCTCAGCCCATTAAGGGAGATCCTCTAGATGAACACGTTTCCCATGAAGAGTTCAGAGCTACATACACTACTCTTGCTATTTTAGTTGCTGCTTAGAATGAATAGCCAGCTGCCATTTCAGCCAATCAAGTGGGAAACACTACTGCAGCTAGGATTTGGGAATTCACTTAAATGAATCATCTATCCTCTTTTTAGGTCTAAGTTTGATGACGACCCTCAATAATTCCTTAGTAAGGTTCAGAAGGTTATAGATATCATGGGGGTTAATGCTACTGAGTGTTATGAGCTACTTGCATATCAGTTGTAGGATATGGCTCACATATAGTTCACAGTGTGGAAAGAAGAGAGCGCCAAAGTTGTAGGATCCGTTGAGTAGAAGGAATTTTCCACTGCCTTCTTAGATAAATTCTTTTCCATAGAGATGAAAGAAGCTAAGGTGTTAGAGTTTGTCAACCTTAGGCAAGGAAATATGATAGAGAAAGAGTATTCTCTTAAGTTTACTAAATTAGCAAGGTATGCTCCTCATGTGGTCGTAGATAAAAGGCAAAGATGAGTAAATTTATTTCTGGGGTGATGATATTATGGTCAATGAGTGTAGGGCCACCATGTGGATTAGTTTGATGGATGTAGCTACACTTATGATCCATGCCTAATAGATAGAGCAAGAGAAGGTTAAGAAGAGGGAAAATCAGAATAAGAAAGCTAGAACAGGTAGCATTAATTTTAGTCAGCCTAAGTTAGAGGGTGGAAATCATTCTCTATTTTACCCAAAGTCATTCGTTGCAGCTCCTTCCTCAGCCAGTGCTCCAGTTCCTAAGTTCAGGAATAGTAACAAATATAGGGCACCAGGATTTAAGTCTTAGGGCATTGATAGCAGTGCCCGCACTCATCCTCTTTGTCAAACTTGTGGCAAGAACCATCATGGTATTTGAAGAGCTGGCAACGATATTTGTTTTGGATGTGGAAAGTGAGGCCATAGAGTCAGAGATTGTGCCCTGTCAGGTTTTTAAGGTTAGCATAATCATTCCTCAGCTCAGTACGGTTTCCCCAACCAGAAGGGTAACAATTCCAGTGCCACCAGTGGGCAACCCCCAAATAGACTATATGCTCTTCAGTCCCAACAAGATTAGGAAAGTTCAACTAATTTGCTCAATTGTATGTTACAGATCTTTCATATACATTTTTACTCTTTTCTAGATCTAGGATCTTCTTTGTGTTTTGTTACTTCTTATATAGATGTTGATTTTGGAGTTAGTCCCAAAATTCTAGCAGAACCTTTCTCAATCTCTACCCCAGTGGGTTAAACTATCATAGCCCATTGGGTATTCAAAAACTACCCAATTATGATATCTCAGAAGAAAGTCAAGTTTTAGTGGTCAGATACTTACAAGAAGAGTTTTTAGGATTTTAAGACTCACTTACCTCAACTCCATTTTTGGCTCTTCCAAATGGTTCAGATGGGTTTGTAGTGTACTATGATGCATCCAGAGTAGGTTTGGGTTGTATTCTCATACAGTAAGGTAAAGTCATAGCCTATGCCTCCAGGCATCTTAAATGCCATAAGAACAATTATCCAACTCATGATCTTGAGTTAGAAGTCATAGTTTTTGCCTTAAAGATTTGAAGGCATTACTTGTATGGGGTGCTTATAGATGTGTTCACAAATCAAAAATGCCTTCAGTAGTATTCTATCAAAAAGATCTTATCCTCTGTCAGAGAAGGTGGTTAGATCTCTTGAAAGATTATGACATAAGTGTCCTTTATCATCCGGTTAAGGCCAATAAAGTGACAGTAAGAAGAAATTAGCTCAAGAAGTTCATCATCTTGCCAGATTAGGCATCCACTTAGTCAACTCAGTAAAAGGTAGTAAATGGCTTTAGAATAATTCAGAATCATCTCTAGTTTTTGAAATTAAGGAAAAACAAGATAGAGATCCTAGTCTAGTCAAGTTGAAAGAATCAGTCAGAGATCATAAAGTAGAGGTTTTCTCACAAGGGGGAGATGGTGTTTTATGTTGTCAGGGTCGTGTCTGTGTTCTAGGTATAGATGACTTAAGGCAAAAAATTTTTGCTGAAGCGCATGGTGCGCATTACTCGATTCATCAAGTATCCACTAAGATGTACCATGATTTGTGGGAGATCTATTTGTAGAGTGGGATAAAAAGAGATATTGTAGAATTTATGGATA
Source organism: Capsicum baccatum var. pendulum (assembly GCA_030864225.1). Lineage (NCBI taxonomy): Eukaryota > Viridiplantae > Streptophyta > Magnoliopsida > Solanales > Solanaceae > Capsicum > Capsicum baccatum. The sequence goes on from CM061554.1 coordinate 169,660,115, forward strand.
AGTACATTACATATCAGTAGGTTAAGATTGAGAATCAAAAGCCTAGTGGGTCCATGCAAGAGTTCAGTATTACTACTTCAAAGTGGGAAGAAGTAAACATGGACTTCATGATGGATTTAACTGAGACTCACCAGCAGCGTGATTAAGTTTGGGTCATTATAGACAGAATAACCAAGTTAGCTTATTTTATTCTAGTTCTATCTCTTATTCAGCCGTGGATTATTGTAAAATCTATATCAGAGAGTTGGTCATATTACACGGTGTTCCATTGTCTATTATTTTAGATAGAGGTACCTAGTTCACCTCTTATTTTTGGAAATCATTCCAAAAGGGTCTTGGTACTTGAGTTTATCTCAGTACAACATTTTATCCTCAGACAGAAAGTCAATAAGGACCATTTAGACTATTGAAGATATGGTAAGGGTGTGTGCAATAAATTTCAAGGGTAGTTGGGATGACCACTTATCTTTGATTAAGGTTGCATACAACAACAACTATCATTCCAATATCCAAATGGTTCCATTTGAAGCTTTCTATGGTAGAAGATGCAGATCTCTAATTGGTTGATTTGAAGTGGGTGAGGCCACAGTAGTTAGGCCTAACTTGGTCTTTGATATATTAGAGTAAGTTCTTAATCAAAGAGAGGCTCAAGACTGCTTATAACCAATAGAAATAGTATACAGATGTGCGTAGAAACGATCTTGAGTTTAAGATTGGTGATTATATGTGCTTGAAAATCTCTCCCATGAAAGGAGTGAAAAAATTCAGCAAGAAAGGGAACCTTAGTCCCCGGTATTTTGGTCCCTTAAAAACTCTCAATTGTTTTGGCAAAGTAGCTTATGAGCTCGAATAGACTTCATCTCTAGCTTCAGTTCATTCAGTCTATTATGTCTCCTTGGTTAAGAAGTATATAGATGACCCAACGATCATAGTCCTTGTTGAGGGGATAGATATTCAGAACATTCTCTCATATGAGGAAATGCCAGTCGAAATTCTTGACTATTAGACTTGTAGACTAAGGAACAAAGAAGTCGCTCTAGTTAAAATTCTTTGGCAGAACCAATCCGTAGATAGTGCTAGTTAGGAAGAAGAAGTAGACATGTGGAACAAGTATCCTCACCTGTTCTTCGCAAACTCAGACTCAAAACAAGGTAATAACTTTCCTTAAGCTTATTAAGTTTTATGTTTAAATTTCAGTTACAAACTAGGTATTTAACTCCATGTTCAGTTTTTATTTCAAACTTGGTATTTTACGATTACATGTTCAGTTGCATGTTCATGAGTCAGTTTAGTCATGTATTCATGCATCAAATATGAGTGATCAGCTTATCAGTACTCTAAGTCATGCATTTATGTATCAACTCTGTCATGAAATCATGCATCAGATATGCATGCTGAGTATGAATCTCAGTAATGTCGGTCATGTAGTCATTTTCAGTTTGTCATGTTTAGTATGTACTTCAGATTATCATTAATCCCATCTCAGTAAGTCTCATTCAAGGATGAATTTTCTCAAGGGGGAGATATTGTAAGACCCCACAAAATTTAAAAGCTTAAACCAGGCTTTTAAGCTTTGGTCCCTGACTTAAAAAAATCCTAGCTAAGTTTCCAGACTTTGTTTATTCTTGTCCTTTGAAGGTTGGAAATATCATTTGTGGCATTAATGTCCTTTAATAGTTTATATTTTAGTTGATTCATAATCAGGAAGGTCATTAGGTGTTTCCAGACAAGTTTTGGATTTTTTGGAACTTGTTTATACAATGTTTGGTGTCTCAAAATAAATCTTGTGGCGTTGCATCGCCTTTCGCATTGTTTAACATTATTTCAGGTTCCAAGATTTAAAACTACCGAGGCTTAGCACAATCATGGAGCGACATGTTGGGTATGGAATGATGCTATCGACGCGCTGAGTCGCCAATCCGTCGATGCCCCGTTTTCAGTCATTAAATGTCCGTGTCTCTAAGGGTAAATAGATCATCTTCCCAAGAACAAGGTCAGATCCAAACACGTAATTGATCCCTAAATGACCTAAATATTTCATTATTCACACAAGTTTCCCCAGAATTAATCATTCTCTCACAAAAGCAAGAAACCCTAGTTTCAAAATTCAAGAAAAAAACTGAAGAATTCCTTTAAGAACTCATAAGTAATTACGTACTAAGGTATGTCACATGTTCATCCAAGGATCCCTTTCATCCTTGGAGTCCAAAGATTAAATTTTAAATTATAAATTTTGATATTTATGCTATGGATTGATTATGATCATGTTGATATGTTGAATGATTCCTAAGTTGGAATCTTTAGTGTGTTTTCATGATATTGTGTTAGCATGTAGATTGAATTTCATGAAATTGGCTTGATTAATATATCCATGATGTAATTGTTTAATTTTCATGCCTAAGCCTATGTATATGCATTCCATGTGTATGGCAAAATGCGTAATTGAGAGGAATTGTGTTTTATGAACCCGTACTGATTTACATGATGAACTTAGCCTATTAATACATGTTCAAAATGAATCCCATGATGAATTGATGAATTGATGGAATGTTCATGAGACTAGATTTTGAACTTATTAAATGTTGGAATGTATTCTTATTCAGGTACAAGACTATGTGTATCAAGTGCATCATCAAATCCATCCGTGGTTGTATTATGAATTGTTAACAATTGTTATGAGCTCCAGAATTATCTTGTCCTATTAATTTTCATGCTATAGAGTCCTGGGGGTATTCAATACCTGATAATTTAATTGTGTGCCTAGAGCCAGTGTCAATTTCAACATAATGTCAGTCATGCCATAATCAGTAGTTTCTCAGTCATTCTCAAAACACAGTAGAATTCAGTCAGTTACATGACTCAGGAAAACTTAGTAATCTCAAGAACTCAGTCCATTAATAGAATTCAGTAATACTACGTTCATCTATGGAACTTAGTAAACTCAGTACAGTTTATCTCAATATAATTAGTTCAGTATCTTTTCAGTTGGGAGTAGGATTCAGCACCGAGCGAACCCAAGAATGAGGGCACCCGCTAATAGTAGAGGGTATAACCCTTAGAAGAAATCCTTGCATTCCAGAATAATGTAGAAATCATAGGTTAATACATCAACACTAAAATTTGAGGGTTGCTGAGGTGGATTAACACTGCTAGATGAGGGTCCCACCATTCTTCTTTAGGGACACTGCCAGATGAGGCTTACTCACAACTTATCTTTACTATTTGCGCGGTATTGACACCCTTCCAATTGGGGTTACATGTTGGACCCCAGCTAAACTATATTGCATTATTTAGGGCATGTCGATCAAATTACTAACCCCTACAACTACATTCTTTGTCTTAGTCTTAGTAACAGAACTCAGATAGTTCAATAGATTTTTGCACTGTGAGATATAGTAACTCAGTTCAGTACAAAACTCATCTAGTTCCATCATAATCAAAACTATCAGATACAACAACCTAATATCAGTTATATCAATTATCAGTAATACGTGTTATCAGTAAAACACAGTATCAGAATTCTTAAGAATTCTCTCATACCTCAAAGCTAGAAAGCTTATTTCCAAGGGGGTATTTACCATTTGGTTAGAGTCAAAGATACTAAGTCTGAGACTCCAACTCTTTAGTCTGTTAACGTCCTCAATGAGTTTTCTGATGTCTTTCCGGATGATCTTCTAGGGATACCTTCTGATAGAGAGATAGAGTTGGGGATTGATCTTCTTCCCGATACTCAGCCTATTTCTATCCCTCCTTATCGTATGGCCTCTACAGAACTTAAGGAGTCGAAAGAGCAACTCAAAGATCTACTAGATAAGGGTTTCATAAGGCCCAGTGTTTCTCCTAGGGGTGATCCTATATTATTTGTAAGAAAAGAAAGATGGCTTTTTGCGTATGTGCATTGATTACCGCCAACTGAATAAAGTCACCTTAAAAAAAATAAGTACCTCCTTTCGAGAATAGATGATTTATTTGACCAATTTCAAGGTGCAAGTTATTTCTCAAAGATAGACCTTCATTCCGGCTATTATCAACTCAAAGTTAGGTAGTGTCACATCCCGAAAACCACTTTCCAAACTCGTTATGGCCATTTTGAGTTTCTTGTTATGTCTTACGGGTTAACTAATGCCCTTGCAGCTTTCATAGACCTCATGAATTGAGTGTTCAAACCATATCTGGATGTGTTTGTCATAGTATTCATTGATGATATACTAGTGTACTCCCGTTGTAAGGATGAACATTCTGATCATCTCCGAACTGTTTTGCAAACCCTTAGAGATCACAAGTTGTTTGCGAAGTTCAGTAAGTGTGAGTTTTGGATAAGGTCAGTTTCTTTTCTAGGTTATATCATTTCTTTCAAGGGTATTAGAGTTGATCCCCAAAAGACCGAAGCTGTTTGAAATTGGCCTGGACCTATTTCTCTGACTGATATCTAAAGTTTCTTCGGTTTAGCTGGCTATTACCGCCATTTTTTTAGGGTTTCTCATCTATATCATCTCTTATGACGCGGTTGACCCAAAAGAAAGTGATATGAGTATGCTGTACCATCCTGGCAAGGCCAATGTTATGGAAGATGCCCTAAGTAGAGTGTCCATGGATAGTGTTTTACATGTGGTAGAAGGTAATAAAGAGTTGGCTTGTGATGTACATCGTTTGGCTAGATTGGGGGTTAGGTTGTTTGACTATGCTGAAGGTAGTATAGGGGTTCAGAATAGATCTGAATCCTCCTTGGTTTCAGAAGTGAAGGAAAAGCAATACTAAGATGCTAGTTTGGTCAGACTAAAGGAGTCAGTCATGGACCAAAAAGTAGAGGTTTTATCCCAAGAGGGAGATGGTGTGTTGAGATTGCACGGTAGATTGTGTGCCCCAAATGTTGATGATTTGAGACTGAGGATGATGGATGAAGTGCATGGGGCACCAAGATGTACCGAGACTTGCGGGAAATCTATTGGTGGAGTGGCATGAAGAAAGATATAGCAGCGTTTGTAGCTAAGTATGCAACATGACAACAGGTTAAGGTTGAACACCAAAGACCTGGTGCTATGATGCAAGAGTTTAGTATTCCTACCTGGAAGTGGGAAGAGATAAATATGGACTTCGTGATTGGTTTACCTGTTTCCCGACGCCATCATGATTCCATTTGGGTTGTGGTTGATAGGTTGACTGAGTCTGCTCATTTTTTGCCTGTTCATACTTCATATACTACTGAGGATTATGCTAGATTGTATATTCAAGAGCTAGTCAGACTGCATGGAGTTCCCTTGTCTATTATTTTGGATAGGGGTACTCAGTTCACTTCAGAATTTTAGAATGCTTTTTAGAAGGGTCGTGGTACCCAAGTGCTTTTGAGTTCTGCTTTTCATCCGCAGATCGATGGTCAGGCTGAGCAAACCATCCAGACCTTAGAGAATATATTGAGAGCCTATACACTTGACTTTAAGGGAAGTTGGGATGATCACTGACCGTTGATAGAGTTTGCTTACAATAATAGTTTCCACTATAGTATTGGCATGGCTCCGTTTGAAGCCTTATATCAGAGGAAGTGTAGATCACCCATAGGTTGGTTCAAGGTGGGTGAAGCGGCTGTGAGTGGTCCTGATTAGGTATTTGAAGCTATGGAAAAAGTTAAGTTGATTAGCGAAAGGTTGAAAACTGCGCAGAGTAGTTAGAAGTCATATGCGGATGATAGAAGGAGAGACCTTGAGTTTAAAGTTAGTGACCTAGTGTATCTGAAAATTTCACCCATGAGGGGGGTGAAGAGATTCGAAAAGAAGGGGAAGCTTAGTCCCTTTTATGTTGGTCCTTACAAAATTCTTAGTCATGTTGGTAAGTTAGCTTATGAGGTCGAGTTGCCTTCTGAGTTGTCCTCTGTTCATCCAATATTCCATGTCTCCATGCTTATAATGCATATTAGTGATGCTGTGGTAGTGGATTCCTCTATGAGTGCTAACTTTCAAGAAAATCTTTCTTTTGATGAGATTCCTATTGAAATTCTTGATTTCAGTGTCCGAACACTAAGGAACAAAGAAGTTCCCTTGGTCAAGGTGTTGTGGCAAAACCAATCTATTGAGGGTGCAACTTGGGAAGCTGAGGCGGATATGCGATCAAAGTACCCGCACCTATTTTACACGAACTCCGATCAAGCCGAAGGTACCATTCTTTCCCAAATCATGCATTTTTGATAAAAGTTGCAGCAATTCAGCTGTCATTTATTATGTGTTCAGCTATAGTTTCTTGAATTTCTGCATTCTATGTTGCATTCGTACTGAGAAACGATGTGGTGATGAGTATAACGAATGGTTTCAGTTGTATGCTCTATTCCCTATCAAATCTTGGCATGTATAGCGTCATTCAAGGATGAATGTTTCCATGGGGGATTATGTAATACCCCAGGAAATTTTTCACTGAAATTTTGTGCTTAAACGAGTTGGGTTCTATCATTCAGAATGAATTATAAATTTTCCGTGTGTAATGTCTTAGATTATGATCCACCATTGTGTATAGTATCGAATAATCATTCCAACGATATGGCGATCATCCAAAATGGACACCCGAACGACGAGTTATGAACATTCCAATCGAACCGTGAATAGTAGTGAACTGTAAAACGTGCAGGAAAAAGTACAGAGACCTGGCGTATTTTTTCCCCAACTTTAAATGATCATAACTTATTGTACATAATGAGCCGGGTGATCTACTATACATCAACGGAAAGCTCTGCGAGTCCTCTTTCCAATGAAATTGGTTTCATCCAATTTGTCTATCGGAGCAAAAATTTATGGTCGATCTACTTCAAACTATCAAAAGCAAATTGTTAGGTCAACTTCAAACAATCATAGCTCCTCGTACACAATGATCTGGGTAAGATACTATATATCAACGGAAAAATATGAGAGTCCTCATTCTAATGAAATCGGATTCATCTAATTTGGAGATCAGAATAAAATATTATGGTTGATCTACTTCAGATTATCAAAACAGTCCACCAAAGGACAGATTCGAGAATTATTTAATTTTTAGGGGTGTTTTGGTCATTCGTCCTCACCCAAAATCTGTCCAAACCCTATATTAAAGCCTATTAGAAACATTATATGGTATATTTCATCAAATTCTCTCAAAAATAAAACCCTAAGCTCCTACATCCAACTTCAAGAACCTCCAAAGTTCACCATTAATTCTGTAAATTTATTCAAGATTCCAAGTTCCTAGTTCAAGAAATTCAAGAACCTCCAAAGTTCACCATTAAAATTCTGCAAATTTATTCAAGATTCTAAGTTCCTAGTTCAAGAACTCCAAGAACCATCATTCAAAGGCACGATTAACATCTCAAAAATGAGTATCGATCTAAAGTTCATCATTCAAGGTATGTGGGGTTTTTCAATAAGAACGCTCTTTCGTTCTTGTGCCCAAAAGTAATTTTCTTTACAAAGGCATGATTTTTATTTGATTTTTACGAATTTGAAGAATGAACCCATATCTTATGATGATTATTATGAAATCTTGATGTTTATGATTTTGAAAGATGAATTTACATGGGTGGAGATATAAAGCATGAATCTTGAATGATATTTATCATGATTTTAATATTTGGGTCATGAATCCCCATTGGAAATTGTATTTTTTTGAGAAAATGTGTGTTATATAAGCACGTTAATGTCGAATATTTGAGATATTTTTAATGATTTGACCTTTTGGTCTTAATGGAGTTGTTTTGAACTTGAGTGTGAAAGAAATCCACAACGTGGTTGATTTTGATAGATGGAAAGCATGATGGCTCTCAATATATATTTATATATTACTGAAAATATTTTATGGTGGATTGTATTTGAAATGATCTTAGCTAAGTACGGGAGAAATCTTTAGCACCGAGTGGGAGGTTTAAAGCGACCATACTTCCCTAAAACTACGTGCCCCCTGTAGGAGTGAGCCTGAGGCTAATTTATATAGTGATCACTAGTTTTTGTGGATTTGATATCGATAGTCCTACTCTGATGGTAAAGATAGGATGGCTCTCCCCAACGTGTGTTGTACGGTGGACTCCATGTAGCTTACATGGTTTATGTCAGTTATAGGATCTCCCAGTGTGTGTGTATTTTCTTGTGTCTATGGTTAAAGGTGAAGTGATTTGAAAGTGGAATTGTGAAAGTTATTCTTTTGAAAGATTTAAATGATATTTACATTATGAGAATTGATATTCTTGATGAACTGAAAGTGATTGACAAATTATATGATGACTCACATGTGTTATTGTACTTATTTCATCATCTCATGATTATGATAATTTTCTTCGGGCTATGTGATTCTTTCATATATCCTACATATTTCTTATAAATATTTATGATGATGATGTTTATAAAACTGCATACATCCCCATATACTTAGTTCTTTTCCATGGTACTGACCCACATCTTTAGATGTTGGCGGCATTTTCTCGGAATGTAGATTCAGGTGCTCAGTTCCAGGTTCGACAGTATTTCTTCAGGCATGATGTTCTACATCCTCTATTGTGGTGAGTTCTCATGTTCCGAGGACGTGATGTCTGATGTTGGATTCACGAAATTGTTTACATTTGATAACTGAGTATGAGTTAGTTGGGGCATGTCTCAATGGCTCGCTGGTTTGATTGATTTTCTTAGAGGCTTGTCAGACTAGCATAGATGTTGGGAGTTGACTAATAAGTTATATTTTGTTATCTTTCTGAAATTCTTTTATTCTTGGATGATGATTACTCTGTTGATATTTGAGGGTTATTTATGGAAACCCCATTGATTTGTGTTGAACTGAATGAAAATGGCTCAAAAGGTTAGCTTGGGGGTACTCGTAGCCTTAAGCACCGTGTGATGCTCTGGGACGTATTTTTAGGGGCATTACAAACTTGGTATCAGAGCCTAAGGTTTTGAGGTGTCCTAGGGAGTCTGACAAGCCACGTTAAGTAGAGTCTTGATCATCGGTGGGTAGCGATCCACATCTATGAACAACAGGCTACAAGATGTTTTAGGAAAAAGTGTGATTCTTTCTTTCAGAAGTCTATCATGCTTTAAGTGTCTCTCTCTGCTATTGATTCGTGCTCTCCTCTTTCAGAAAAATATCTCTATTGATTATCGGACTCGAGTGGTCAAGTTTTAGATTCTGGGTGCATCCGTGTTTGAGTGGTTTGAGAATTCTGAGTGACCCAAGAGTCATTTTATCTCATACCTCAAAGCTAGAAAGCTTATTTCCAAGGGGGGTATTTACAATTTGGTTAGAGTCAAAGACACTAAGTCTGAGACTCTAACTCTTCAGTTTGTTAACGTCGTCAATGAGTTTTTTGATGTCTTTTCGGATGATCTTCTAGGGATACCGCCTGATAGAGAGATAGAGTTCGGGATTGATTTTCTTCCCGATACTCAGCCCATTTTTATTCCTCCTTACTGTATGGCCCCTGCAGAACTTAAGGAGTTGAAAGAGCAACTCAATGATCTACTAGATAAGGGTTTCATAAGGCCCAGTTTTTCTCTTTCGGGTGCCCCTATGTTGTTTGTAGGAAAGAAAGATGGCTCTTTGCGTATGTCCATTGATTACCGCCAACTGAATAAAGTCACCGTAAAAAATAAGTACCCCTTTTCGAGAATAGATGATTTGTTTGACCAATTGCAAGGTTCAAGTTATTTCTCAAAGATAGACCTTCGTTTCGGCTATTATCAACTCAAAGTTAGGTAGTGTGACATCCCAAAAACTGCTTTCAAAACTCGTTATGGCCATTTTGAGTTTCTTGTTATGTCTTTTGGGTTAACTAATGCCCCTGCAGCTTTCATGGACCTCATGAATTGAGTGTTCAGACCATATCTCGATATGTTTATCATAATGTTCATCGATGATATACTGGTGTACTACCGTAGTGAGGATGAACATTCTGATCATCTCTGAACTATCTTGCAAACCCTTAGAGATCACAAGTTGTTTACCAAGTTTAGTAAGTGTGAGTTTTGGCTAAGGTAAATTTCTTTTCTGGTTATATTATTTCTTTCGAGGGTATTAGAGTGGATCCCCAAAAGACCAAAGTTGTTAGAAATTGGCCTAGACCTATTTCTCTAACTGATATCAAAAGTTTCTTGGGTTTAGCTGGCTATTACCACCATTTTTTTTAGGGTTTCTCCTTTATATCATCTCTTATGACTCGGTTGACCCAAAATAAAGTAAAGTTCTTGTGGTCTGAATCTTGTGAAAAGAGTTTTAGGAGTTGAAGACTCGACTCACTTCAGCCCCTATTTTCACTTTTCCTGATTTTGTTGATGGTTTTGCGGTGTACTGTGATGCTTTAAGAGTTGGTTTGGGTTGTGTATTGATGCAGAAGGGTAAGGTCATAGCTTATGCTTCTAGATAGTTGAAACCCCATGAGAAATACTACCCCACCCATGACCTTGAGTTGGCTGGTGTTGTGTTTGCTTTGAAAATCTAGAGACACTATTTGTATGGTGTCCATGTTGATGTTTTCATTTATCATAAGAGTCTGCAGTATGTGTTTACCCAGAGAGAATTGAACCTTAGGCAGAGACGATGGTTAGAATTGTTAAAGGACTATGATATGAGTGTGTTGTACTATTCGGGCAAGGCCAATGTTGTGGCGGATGCCCTAAGTAGAATGTCCATGGATAGTGTTTTGCATATGGTAGAAGGTAAAAAAGAGCTGGCTTGTGATGTACATTGTTTGGCTAGATTGGGGGTTAGGTTGTTTGACTCTACTGAAGTTAGTATAGGGGTTCATAGTAGTTCCGAATTCTCCTTGGTTTCGGAAGTGAAGGAAAAGCAATACTTAGATGCTAGTTTGGTTAGACTGAAGGAGTCAGTCATGGACTAAAAAGTAAAGGTTTTCTCCCAAGACGGAGATGGTGTGTTGAGATTACAGGGTAGATTGTGTGTCCCGAATGTTAATGATCTAAGACTGAGGATTATGGCTGAAGCGCATGGGGTGTGATATTCTATTCATCTTGGTGCCACCAAGATGTATCGAGACTTACGGAAAATCTATTGGTGGAGTGGCATGAAGAAAGATATAGCAGTGTTTGTAGCTAAGTGTGCAACATGCCTAAAGGCTAAGGTTGAACACCAAAGACCTGGTGCTATGATGCAAGAGTTTAGTATTCCCACCTGGAAGTGGGAAGAGAAAAATATGGACTTCGTGATTGGTTTACTTGCTTCATGACGCCATCATGATTCCATTTGGGTTGTGGTTGATAGGTTGACTGAGTCTGCTTATTTTTTGCCTGTTCATACTTCATATACTGCTGAGGATTACACTAGATTGTATATCCGAGAGCTAGTCAGACTGAATGGATTCTCTTGTCTATCATTTCGGATAGGGGTACTCAGTTCACTTCGAAATTTTGGAATGCTTTTCAGAAGGGCCGTACTCAAGTGCTTTTGAGTTCTTCTTTTCATCCGCAAACTGATGGTCAGGCTAAACAGACCATCCAGACCTTAGAGGATATGTTGATTGTTGGTACACTTGACTTTAAGGGAATTTGGGATGATCACTTACCGTTGATAGAGTTTGCTTACAATAATAGTTTCCACTCTAGTATTGGCATGGCTCCGTTTGAAGCCTTATATCGGAGAAAGTGTAGATAACCTATAGGTTGGTTCGAGGTGGGTGAAGCGGCTGTGAGTGGTCCTGATTCAGTTTTTGAGGCTATGGAAGAAGTTGATTGGGGAAAGGTTGAAAACTGCGCAGAGTCGTCAGAAGTCATATGCGGATGATAGAAGCAGAGACCTTGAGTTTGAAGTTGGTGACCTAGTGTATCTAAAAATTTCACCCATGAGGGGGGTGAAGAGATTCAAAAAGAAGGAGAAGCTTAGTCCCCGTTATGTTGGTCCTTACAAAATTCTTAGCCGTGTTGGTAAGTTAGCTTATGAGGTCGATTTGTCTTCCAAGTTGTCCTTTGTTCATCCAATATTCCATATCTCTATGCTTAGAATGCATATTAGCGATGCTGTGGTAGTGGATTCCTCTGTGAGTGCTGACTTTCTAGAAAATCTTTTTTTTCATAAGATTCTTGTTGAGATTCTTGATTTCAGTGTCCGAAGACTAAGGAACAAAAAAGTTCCCTTGGTCAAGGTGTTGTGGCGAAACCAATCTGTTGAGGGTGCAACTTGGGAAGCTGAGGCGGATATGCGAAGCAAGTACCCGCACCTATTTTCCATGAACTCCGATCAAGCCAAAGGTACCGTTCTTTCTTAAATCATGCACTTTTGATAAAAGTTGCAGCAATTTAGCTGTCATTTATTATGTGTTCAACTGTAGTTTCTTGAATTTATGCATTCTATGTTGCATTTGGACTTAGAAACGATGTGGTGATGATTCTAACGAATGGTTTCAGCTGTATGCTCTATTCCCTATCTAATCTTGGCATATATAGCGTCATTCGAGGATGAATGTTTCCAACGGGGATGATGTAATACCCCGGGAAATTTTTCCCTGAAATTTTGAGCGTAAATGTGTTGGGTTCTATCTTCTAGAATGAATTATAAATTTTCTGTGCAGAATGTCTTAGATTATGACCCATCATTGCTTACAGTATCGAATAAGCTTTCCAACGATATATTGATCATCCAAAACGGACACCCAAGCGACGAGTTATGAACATTCCGATCGAACCGTGAATAGTAGTGAACAGTAAAACATACAGGTAAAAGTACAGAGGCCTTGTGTATTTTTGCTTCAACTTTAAACGATCATAACTCCTTGTACATAATGATCTGGGTGATCTACTATATATCAACGGAAAGCTTTGCGAGTCCTCTATCCAATGAAATTGGTTTCATCCAATTTGTATATTGTAACAAAAATTTATGGTCAATATACTACAGCCTATCAAAACTAAATTTTAGGTCAACTTCAAACGATCATAGCTCCTCGTACACAATGATCTTGGTAAGATACTATATATTAAAGAAAAAATATGAAAGTCCTTATTCTAATGAAATCGGCTTCATCCAATTTGGATATCAGAATATGAGAGCCTTAAGCACCGTGTGATGCTCTGGGACCCGTTTTCCGTGGAGTTACAAATTTTGTATCAGAGCCTAAGGTTTTGAGGTGTCCTAGGGAGTCTGACAAGCCATGTTAAGTAGAGTCTTGATCATCGGTGTGTAGCGCTCCACATCAATGAGCAAGAGGCTACAAGATGTTTTAGGAAAAAGTGTGATTCTTTCTTTTAGAAGTCTATCGTGCTTAAAGTATCTCTCTCTGCTATTAATTTGTGCTCTCCTCTTTCAGAAATATGTCTTTATTGATTGTCGGACCCGAGTGGTCAAGTTTAAGTTTTTGGGTGCATCCGTGTTTGAGTGGTCTAAGAATTCTGAGTGACCCAAGAGTCATTTTATCTCATACCTCAAAGCTAGAAAGCTTATTTCTAAGGGGGGTATTTACCATATGGTCAGAATCAAAGACACTAAGTCTGATGTCTTCCCTGATGATCTTCTAGGGATACCTCCTAATAGAGAGATAGAGTTCGAGATTGATTTTCTTCCCAAAACTCAGCTTATTTCTATTTCTCCTTACCGTATGGCCCCTGCAGAACTTAAGGAGTTGAAAGAACAACTCAAAGATCTACTAGATAAGGGTTTCATAAGGCCCAGTGTTTCTCCTTAGGGTGCTCCTGTGTTGTTTGTAAGAAAGAAAGATATCTCTTTGCGTATGTGCATTAATTACTGCCAACTGAATAATGTCACCGTAAAAAATAAGTACCCCCTTCCGAGAATAGATGATTTGTTTGACCAATTGCAAGGTGCAAGTTATTTCTCAAAGATAGACCTTCGTTCCGGCTATTATCAACTCAAAGTTAGGGAGTGTGACATCCCAAAAACCGCATTCAAAACTCGTTATGGTCATTTTGAGTTTCTTATTATGTCTTTCGGGTTAACTAATGCCCCTGCAGCTTTCATGGACCTCATGAATTGAGTGTTCAGACCATATCTGGATGTGTTTGTCATAGTGTTTATCGATGATATACTGGTGTACTCCCGTAGTGAGGATGATCATTCTGATCATCTCCGAACTGTCTTGCAAACCCTTAGAGATCTCAAGTTGTTTACCAAGTTCAGTAATTGTGAGTTTTGGCTAAGGTCAATTTCTTTTCTAGGTCATATCATTTCTTCCGAGGGTATTAGAGTTGATCCCCAAAAGACCAAAGCTGCTACAAATTGGCCTAGACCTATTTCTCTGACTAATATCCAAAGTTTCATGGGTTTAGCTGGCTATTACCGCCATTTTTTTAGGGTTTCTCATCTCTATCATCTCTTATGACGTGGTTGACACAAAAAAAAGTGAAGTTCTTATGGTCTGAATCTTGCGAGAAGAGTTTTTAGGAGTTGAAGACTCGACTCACTTCAACCCCTATTTTCACTTTTCCTGATGGTGTTGATGGTTTTGTGGTGTACTGTGATGCTTCGAGAGTTGGGTTGGGTTGCGTATTGATGCAGAAGGGTAAGGTGATAGCTTATGCTTCTAGATAGTTGAAACCCCATGAGAAAAATTACCCCACCCATGACCTTGAGTTGGTTGCTGTTGTGCTTGATTTGAAAATCTGGAGACACTATTTGTATGGTGTCCATATTGATGTTTTCATTGATCATAAGAGTCTGCAGTATATGTTTACCCCGAGAGAATTGAACCTTCGGCAAAGACGATGGTTAGAATTGTTAAAGGACTGTGATATGAGTATGTTGTACCATCCGGGAAAGGCCAATGTTGTGGCGGATGCCCTAAGTAGAGTGTCCATGGATAGTATTTTGCATGTGGTAGAAGGTAAGAAAGAGTTGGCTTGTGATGTACATCGTTTGGCTATGTTGGGGGTTAGGTTGTTTGACTCCGCTGAAGGTAGTATAAGGGTTTAGAATAGTTTCGAATCCTCCTTGGTTTCGGAAGTGAAGGAAAAGTAATACTTAGATGCTAGTTTGGTCAGACTGAAGGAGTCAGTCAAGGACCAAAAAGTAGAGGTTTTCTCCCAAGAGGGAGATGGTGTGTTGAGATCCAAGTACCCGCACCTATTTTCCATGAACTCCGATCAAGCCGAAGGTACCGTTCTTCCCTAAATCATGCACTTTTGATAAAAGTTGCAGTAGTCAGCTGTCATTTATTATGTGTCCAGTTGTAGTTTCTTGAATTTATGCATTCTATGTTGCATTCACACTGAGAAACGATGTGGTGATGAGTCTAAAAAATGGTTTCAGCTGTACACTCTATTCCCTATCTAATCTTGGCATGTCTAGCATCATTTAAGGACGAATGTTTCCAAGGGGGGGACGATGTAATACCCCGGTAAATTTTTCGTTGAAATTTTGTGCGTAAACATGTTGGGTTCTATCTTCTAGTATGAATTATAAAGTTTTCGTGTGTAATTTCTTAGATTATGAGCCACCATTGTGTAGAGTATCAAATAAGCCTTCCAACGATATGTGGATCATCCAAAACGGACACCCGAGCGACGAGTTATGAACATTCCGATCGAACCTTGAATAGTATGAACAGTAAAACGTGCAGGAAAAAGTACTGAGGCCTGACGTATTTTTTCTCCAACTTTAAATGATCATAACTCCTTGTACATAATGATCTGGGTGATCTACTATATATCAACGGAAATCTCTTCGAGTCCTCTTTCCAATGAAATTAGTTTCATCCAATTTTTCTATCGAAACAAAAATTTATGGTCGATCTACTTTAGCCTACCAAAAGCAAATTTTTGGGTCAAATTTAAATAATCATAACTCCTCCTACACAATGATCTGGGTGAGATACTATATAACAGAAAGATATGATAGTCCTCTTTCTAATGAAATTGGTTTCATCCAATTTGGATATTGGAGCAAAACGTTATGGTTGATCTACTTCAAACTACCAAAATAGTCCACCAAAGGACAGATTCGAGAATTATTTAATTTTTAGGGGCGTTTTGGTCAGTCCCCCTCACCCAAATTCCATCCAAACCCTATATTAAAGCCTATTAGAAGTATTATATGTTATATTTCATCAAATTTCCTCAAAAATAAAACCCTAAACTGCTACATCTAACTTCAAGAACCTTTAAAGTTCACCATTAATTTTGCAAATTTATTAAAGATTCAAAGTTCCTAGTTCAAGAATTTCAAGAACCTCCAATGTTCACCATTAATTCTACAAATTTATTCAAGATTCCAAGTTCCTAGTTCAAGACCTCCAAGAACCATCATTCAAAGGCACGATTAACATCTCAAAAACGAGTATCGATCTAAAGTTCATCATTCAAGGCATGTGGGGTTTTCAACAAGAACTCTCTTTCGTTTTTGTGCCCAAAAGTAATTTTCGTTACAAAGACATGATTTTTATTTGATTTTTCTGAATTTGAAGCATAAACCTATATCTTATGATGATTATTATGAAATCTTGAAGTTTATGATTTTGAAAGATGAATTTACATGGGTGGAGTTATAAATCATGAATCTTGAATGATATTTATCTTGATTTTGATATTTGGGTCGTGAATCCCCATTGAAAATTGTGTTTGTTTGAGAAAGTGTGTGTTATAAGCACGTTGATGTTGAATATTTGAGATATTTTGAATGATTTGGCCTTTTGGTCTTAATGGAGTTCTGTTGAACTCGAGTTGGAAAGAAATCGACAACATGGTTGATTTTAATAGATGAGAAGCATGATGGCTCCCTATGTCTATGTATATATTACTGAAATTGTTTTGTTATGGATTGTTTTTGAAATGAACTGAACTAAGTTCGAGAGAAATCTTTAGCACCGAGTGGAATGTATAAAGCGACCATGCTTTCCTAGAACTACGTGCCCCTGTAGGAGTGAGCCTGAGGCTGATTTATAATATGATCACTAGTTTGTGTGGATTTGATATCGATAGCCCTACTCCGATGGCAAGCATAGGACGGCTCTCCCCAATATGGGTTGTATGTTGGACTCTATGTTGCTCACATGGTTTATGTCGGTTATAGGATATCCCAGTGTGTGTGTTTCCTTGTGTCTATGGTGAATGGTGAAGTGATTTGAAATTGGAATTGTGAAAGTTATTCTTTCGAAAGATTTAAATGATATTTGCATTATGAGAATTGATATTCTTGATGAACCGAAAGTGATTGACAAATTATATGATGACTCACATGTGTTATTGTACTTATTTCATCTTCTCATGATTATGATGATTTTCTTCGGGATATGTGAGTCTTTCATACATCCTACATATTTCTTCTAAATATTTATGATGATGATGTTTATAAAACTACATACACCCCCGTATACTCGGTTCCTTTCCATGGTACTGATGTACATCTTTGGATGTGGGTTGCATTTTCTTAGAATGTAGGTTCAGGTGCTCAGTTCTAGGTTCGACAGTGATTCTTCGGGCACGCTGTTCTACATCCTCTGTTATGGTGAGTCCTTATGTTTCGAGGACGTTATGTCTAATATTGGTTTCACGGAATTGTTTACATTTGATAACTGAGTATGAGCCAGTTGGGGCATATCTCAATGGCTTGCTGGTTTTATTGATTTTCTTAGAGGCTTGTCAGACTAGTATAGATGTTGGGAGTTGACGAATAAGTTGTATTTTGTTATCTTTCTAAAATTCTATTATTCTTGGATGATGATTACTCTGTGATATTTGAGGGTTATTTATGAAACCCCGTTAATTTTTGTTGAACTGAATGAAAATGGCTCAAGAGGTTAGCTTGGGACTACTCGTAGCCTCAAGCATCGTGTGACATTCCGGGACCCGTTTTTCGGGGTGTTACACCTCAAAAATAGGGAAGAGCTACACCCATATAGCCCATGGGTGTTTAGATGACAAAAAGCTACACAGTCCAGGAGAATATTTTAAACTCTAATATAAACTTTGTTCCTTATCCTGACATATTATATATATATATATATATATATGTATATGACTTTGTGTATATAGTTTTGAATTATTTTGGACTGATTGATTATTGCATTATTTTTTACTTTTTTTGAGTTACATGCTGCGCTCACCCCGCTAACCATTCTCGTACACTATTTCCCCACGCAATGTAGGGTTTGAAGATACTTCTATTTCCTTGTGCAGTGGTAGGTGATTTTTGGATTATTCATGAGTCAGCTTTCAAGTGGTGAGTTTCCATTCTTCGAAAGGCCTTTATTTTATGGTCTAGTCTTTACTTATGTCTTAAACTATTTCGATGGGTTTTTGGATATGGTCCAGGGAATATCCTGACCTTGGTTGATGTTCGATTTCATAGAGAATTTTGTGGACAAAGTATGGGCAGATGGTGTTATAGATTCTTAGATCTCTTTTGTTATTGATTTATCTATCTTGTCATATATTCTGAATTCAGCTCTATCTGGTTATACATTTAGAACTCATTAGCTGCTGGTTGTATTTTGTTTTGGTTGACTAGTATAATAGGGGTAGTCTCCGGTCCTTGGCAGACTTGAGATACCTATCACGACTAGGCCATTGTTCGAGTCGTAACAAGATTGGTATCAGAGCCAGGTTCATGGTCATTGAGTGTCCACAAAGCCATGTCAAGTAGAGTCTCCTTTATGGGTATGTAGCACACCATACTTATAATGGAGAAGCTATAAGGCATTTAGGAATGTTTTTCTTTCTTGTGTTCTATTTTTGGTCTATAGAGTCTAAGGTCTTTAAAACTCTTTAACTTTTGATTAATCGCATTTTAGATCATGCCTTCTCAAAAATTTGATGTTTGTAGAAACTTCTTTGTCCTACTTGAGGACAATTTGGATGGAAATCGCCCTGTATATAGGGTACAAATGAGGTCTAGGGTCTCTACTCCTGAGTGTTCTACCCCTCATGGAGTTCCATTACTTTTTGCCATTCCTCTTCAGGTTTCTCAGGCGTGGTACAATTTTGTGGAAAATTAAGAAACAAACTTGCATAGCCCTGTAAACTATAAAATCCAAATTTCTGGCTTATGTATCTGCAGTACAAGAAGTTTTTTGGTTGAAGAGATTCTTTGACCATTTAAACATTGGAAAGAATTCTAACGGTCCCATGATTTTATATTGTGACAGTCAAGAGGCTATCACATATACGAAGGATCCTAAATATCACAGCAAGACCAAGTATATTGATATAGTGTAACTTTATAAGAGACATAGTAGCAAGGGAAGAAATAAATTTATAAAACATTCCTACACGAGAAATGATAGTTGATCCCTTTACTAAGGCGATATCTATAGACTTATTTGAGAAATATTTTATAGCTCTAGGATTACGTAGGATATGATTATGTTTATGTATTGTAGATGACTTGATTGTAATTATTATCTATATAAGAATCTTAAATCTATGTTCAATCTCATATACATGCAAAAATGTATTTTATGAATATAGTGTGTCGAACAAGTTGCGAGATTGGCTCTCTCACACGAGCAATCGCCTCTTACATCAAGGAAGATAAAGAGAAAAGTTCCACCATAAGATAATGACTTGTTTTTTGTAAAGATAGATGTGAGTTTCTCTAAGAATGAGACACACGCACCAATATAAGGTGAGAACATCATAGCACATGTTTCATACCACGTGTTCTTAGCGACCAATGGGTTAATTGAAGAATGAATCCCTGCTTCTTCATTATGTTAGAACCTTAAAGTTATTTTAAATTTTCATTGAAATACCCTCAGACCTTTGAGTATTTCTTGATGTTTTGATTGGTGTTGGTACTTTAGCATATTACTAATAGAGATGAAATATTTGGCAATGTGGTGTATGTCTAGGAAAGCATTTGATTTAGAACAGATAGATTTGAAAAGAAAGGAAGACAATTAAAATGAATATTTTAACTTGTTTACACAAGTTGGCTACTACACTAACCATATAAGATTTCAAGTGTAATTGTGTATATAAAGTTAATCATGAACTCGAGTTTACCTCTTTAAGAGGATGAGGGATCAGATAAGTAACTACTGAAGTAGTGAATGATGTCTGGGGTATTGTGGGTATTAGTATCCTCATATTAGTAGAAAATTCTTTCCACATGTGATTGGATTCCTAAATGTCGCTTGTAAAACCTTATAGGTAAAGTTCGTGATGTTCACAGGTCGCACGAACTATTTACCGTATGAATTGATAATTTGTTGATGTCGTACTGGTTCGAGTCATGTCCACTATGTGCAAAGTGGGAAATGATAGATAACGGGTCATGGGTCACCCATGTGGACCAACCTGACCCAACCCATTATTTATTTGTTTTTTATTATCTAGAAAAAAAAGATAAGAAAGGCAGTAACCTATTGATTTAAAAAGGGGTGGGAATAGTTAATAACTGTTCATCCACCCAATTCCCATATGTATTCTTCTTCTTCAGGAAATAAAAACAAATAAAAAAATTAAAAATAAAATACAGTGCATTTAGCAATAACACCAAGAGAAAAGAGTATTTAGTTTGTGATTTCAAAGCTTTGTTTCCAAGAGATTCAAAGCAGATTCGGAGCAATTCTTTTCGATAGAAAATTCAACACTTTCCGCTGCAAAATATCAACGTACACACTAATTTTGCTCCATAATTTACTACCTATGGTTAAATTAAAAAACTCTAAACCAAAACAAAGCATACCACACCACCAGCTGGAGAAGACCAACCATATTCAAAAGTATTGTGCAAACATAAATAGATACATGGTTTAATACATAATATAGGTGTATATTTGTGTATATAATAATTT
This sequence comes from Capsicum baccatum var. pendulum, assembly GCA_030864225.1. Classification (NCBI taxonomy): domain Eukaryota; kingdom Viridiplantae; phylum Streptophyta; class Magnoliopsida; order Solanales; family Solanaceae; genus Capsicum; species Capsicum baccatum. Next base: position 169,680,807 of record CM061554.1, read on the forward strand.
GATTCCTTGATATCTAGCATATCAATTTTTAATTTTCTAAACTAAAACTTTGAAGCCAGTAGCGCGGTACTGGGCGTATAAGTGCAACCAAAGCAAAGGAGAGAAGCATTTAATTATGCTAATGTTTTCATAAACTCATAAATATATGAAAAGGATCTTGATGTGTATCATATGACGAGAGAATACATCAAATACGAAAGAGTCATGTTTCTTAATAACATTAGATTTCTAGCAGCATATTCTCTCCATGTCTCTTAGTCAATCCTGCCATCACCCTTTGTATCTATTTCTTTAAATGACTGCACAATGAATTATGATTAGTGCTTAAAACAATTTTTTTAACTTTCATAATCAAGACTTAAAGGCATTAATCTACACAAATAGAAATCCTGACCTTGTCGATAATGGATTCTACAACATCATCCAAAAGATGAAGATCAGATTCATCAAGAAGAGCCATGACCATCTCCTTCAACTGCAGTATTCACAAAAGCAAAATAAATCAAGCACAAGAGTCTTGAAGTCCATGAAATTAGCATTTGTTGTAACTCAAAGCAAACTATTTTTACAAAAGAAAGTGCACTTGAAATTTATGTTAGTCTCTCTTCCACATCAATAAACTGGATTACAAGGCTATGTCTAATAGGGAATCAATTAGTTACAATTCAAAGGCAAAAGAAGGGGTGGGGGAGCATAGAAGTCCAGTATTAGTTCTTTTATAAGAGAACTTTTCACTAATGCCTACCATAATTTTTAAAATCTCACATGCCTCATAGAAAAATGTTAAAGTTATGGGTAATCAAGATCAGTTTTTATTTTTCCAAGTCAGTTACCAAGTCAACAATGTGATTTGTATTGAACTGCTTTCTACCTTCACAATGATAGTATATTTAACAAACCAAGAGGAGGTAGATATTTAAGAGATACATAAGAGGTCATTTTGGATTACCTGAAGAGAAAGTGGCTTTGACACATAACTGCTTAAAAGTACTTGTTAAATATTGGAGCTAGTTCTATAAATAAGAAATTACATGTTTGGTAGAAGGGTTGAAACTGGAAAAAAAATTATTGATGTATTTGGTTTTTATTTGGGTTAAAACAACTTAAATTTCTTGTTACTATAAATAACAACAACATACCCAATATATTCGTACAAAGTAGGGTCTATTGTTTTTGGTACACAATCTGTATTATGTCAAAACAACTTTAACACAAAGTTCAAGATTAAATCAAGAACACTTAAGAATTTTTTTAACACCTTCAACACAATTTCAATATGAACTATCAAAGAAGTATGTATTTTATTTTAAAGAATAAAAATATGAAGCGGAATAAGTCAAGTCCTCCGAATTCACAGAGTGTCCTTAAGGAAATAATTCCCTTCAAGTACCCGAGGTTGCAGAATTTTCCTTCCAGGATAAAATGGCTACACAATCAAAATGTAGCGGTACCTCAAACCTTCTGATTTTATTCAAACTCACTCAATGGCAGATGATCACAGAGAGTTTTTAGAAGTAGAAAAGTGATTTTCAATGCAAAAAATTTTCATACTAAACCTGTGGAAAAATGTAGGTTTATATAGCCATGAAGTGCCCCTTCGAAAAGGAGGCAATGGTTCATTCGGAAAGGTCTATCCTTTAGAACGGTCATGTCTGTCCGTTTGAATCATTATGTCTTTTTCTGAACAGTCATCCCTCTTTCAAAACTGTGGCTCGAAGGGTTGTGTCCTTCCATTTTTCATTCACACCAATTAAATCCAAGAATCTACCATATGAATGGAGAATGGCTATTCTTTATAAAACTTTATGGACAAGCATATGACCAGAAAGAAAAGACTGATTTCATCTGGATAAGTGGGTTTTCCTTTGAACTTTTCATAGCGAACATGCATCAGATGCACTCAGTCAATCGATAGATTTGATATCTTTGAACTGTCGAGCTTTAATGTATACCTAGACAACACATGTCACATAACCAACCTTTTACCATTTATGGTTCTCACAGTTTTGTTCGTTTCAGCCATAAACACATCCCGGTCTCATGAGAGCTTAGAGAATAGGCTTTTACTAACAGAACACATCCCGGTGTCATGAGATCTTAGAGAATAGATTTTTACTAATATTCTCCTTTAAGCAGCTTCCATTTTGACCTCACATAGGTTATTTCTAAACATTCAATCCTATAGATTAAAGTACTTGGTCAAATCTACCAAATTTAGATAATTATTAAAAGAATTCACACCATAAGTCTTATCCTTATTTACTAAATATTGTCTACATCATAAGAATGGGTTGGGTATATTAATAATACTGAACCTGTCAGATACAACTTTGTTTAATCTCCTTGAACCTAGCTCTTGGAATCTCCTATCTTCTAGGTAGAGTTACCACCATGATGACTTATCCTAGGGCTTAAACCAATTCTCTTAGATGTTCTCTCAACTCCCTCTCTAGATAGGCCTTTTGTAAGTAGATCCGACACATTATCCTTTGACTTCACATAGTTAATAGTGATAATTCCACTAGAGAGAAGTTCTCTAATGGATTTTACTACAATGCAAAGCATAGTCTTGAGTGTATTTAAGATACCTAAAACTCTTTTCATTGCCATCCAATGAGTTTTATTGGGATTACTCGTGTACTGACTCAACTTACTAATAGCACATGCTATTTCTGGCTGTGTATAATTCATGATATACATTATACATCCTAAGACTCTTGTATAGTCTAACTGTGAGTCACTTTCACCTTCATTCTTTTGAAGTGCAAAGATCACATTCAATGGAGTCTTAGTAATTCCAAATTCCAAATACTTGAATTTATCAAGTACCTTTTCGATGTAATGAGACTGTGACAATGCCAAACCTTGTGGAGTTCTATGGATTCTTATTCCTAAGATCACATCTACAAATCCAAGGTCTTTCATATCAAACTTGCTCTCAAGCATTCATTTCATAGCATTTATGTCAGAAATGTCTCTACTAATGATCAACATATCATCCACATGCAAACAAACAATAACCTTGTGATTCGGAGTATTTTTAATGTGCACATTTATCACATTTGTTTATCTTAAACTCGTTTGTCAACATAGTTTGGTCAAACTTCGCATGCCACTGTTTAGGCGCTTGTTTTAGTCCATAAAGTGACTTAACAAGTTTACATACCTTTTTTCTGTACCTGGAACCACCAAACCCTCAGGTTATTTCATGTAAATTTCTTCCTCCAATTCTTCATTTAGGAATGTTGTTTTCACATCCATTTGATGGATTTCAAGACCATATACCACCGCCAAGGAAATTAACATCTAAATTGACGTTATCCTCAATACAGGTGAGTATGTATCAAAGTAATCAAGGCCTTTCTTCTGTTTAAAGACTTTTACTAAAAGTATTTCCTTGTATTTTTCAACAGTACCATCATTTTTCATTTTCCTTTGGAAGATCCATTTAGAACCTAAAGGTTTATTTTCTGGAGGATGATCTACCAACTCCCACGTATGATTACTTAAGATTGAATCAATCTCACTATTGACTACCTCTTTCCAAAAGGATGAGTCTGAAGATATCATCGCTTTTTATATATTTGAGGCTCATTTTCTAAGGGAAATGTTACAAAATCTGATCCAAACAAAGTTGACGTTCTTTGTTGTGTAATATGTCTTGGATTATCAACATTATGCACATCCTTACTTAGTTCATCTTGAGGTCGTTTAGACCCTCCACTAGACTGTTCATGTCTAGTTTTATACGGATAAATGTATTCAAAAAATTCAGCATTATCTGATTTAATTGTTGTATTTTTAGTGATATTCGGATTTTTGAATTTATAAATCAAAAACCGACATGCTTTACTACTTTTAGCATACCCTACGAACACGCAGTCCATTGTCTTAGGTATTATTTTCACTTGTGTAGGCATAGGAACTTGGACTTTCACTAGACACCCCTACACTTTGAAATATTTCAAGTTGGGTTTTCTTCCTTTCCATTTTTCATATGGAATTTATAGTGTCTTACTGTGGGGAATTCTATTAAGTATTCGATGAGCTGTAAGGATAGCTTCCCCTCACAAGTTTTGCGGTAAACCTGAACTTATTAGTAAGGCATTCATCAATTACTTTAAGATTCAATTTATTCTTTCCACAATTCCATTAGATTAAGGTGAATATGGGGTCGTAGTTTGATGGACAATTCCATTCTCTACATATATTTCTACAAAGGGAGATTTATAGTCTCCACCCCTATCACTTCTTCTAATTTGATCTTTTTCTCTAACTGATTTTCAACTTCTATTTTATATTGTCTTAATGCATCTATTGCTTCATCTTTACTGTTTAGAAAATAGACATAACAATATCTAGTGCAATCATCAATAAAAGTTATAAAATATTTTCTTCCACTATGAGATGGTGTGGACTTCATATCACAAAAATAAGTGTGCACTAAGTCTAAGGGATTGAAATTTCATTCAACGGGCTTATACAGATGCTTAGCATACTTTGATTCCACACACGTTTGACATTTTGATTTATTGCATTCAAAGTTTGGCAAAACTTCTAAGTTAATCAGTTTTCGTAAAGTTTTATAATTGACATGTCATAATCGTTCATGCCATAAATCATTAGACTTAAGCAAGTAAGAAGAAACAGAACTTTTATTGATTTCAACAGTCATTACATTCATCTTATATAGGCCCTTAGTGAGATTGTCTTTCCCTACATACATTTCTCCTTTGCTAATTACAACTTTTTTGGAAACACATACATATTTGAATCCATTTTTGTCAAGAAGTGATACAGAAATCAAGTTTTTTCTGAACTCTGGAACATACAGGACATTGTTGAGAGTCAAAACTTTGCCTAAAGTTATTTTCAAGCATACTTTTCATGTCCCTTCAACTTTTGCAGTTGCGGAGTTTGCCATGTAAATCTTCTATTTGCATTAAACCGGAGTGAACGCAGCCAACAACTCTTTATTTGCAAATGCATGGTGGGTGGAACCAAAATCCATCCATCATTCTCGAGGATTTTCCACCAAGTTACATTTCAAAAGCATGGCATATAGATTGTCCATTTCGTTCTTGGATTCAGTCATATTTGCTTGATCATTCTTTTTGCCTTTCTTTGGGGCACGACAATCTGTAGACTTGTGGCCAATCTTGCCACAATTAAAGAACTTATTTTTGAATTTTTTCTTAGATTGATTGTTTTATTGTCCTGATTTCTTCTGCTTATTTGAGTTGTTGGGATCATCTTCTACAATATTAGCTTTATTTATTGCACAATTTCTTTTATACCTTCTCCCTGCGGCTTTGTTGTCTTCTTCAATGCGCAGCATCACAACGAGGTCTTCAACTATCATATCTTTTCATTTGTGTTTCAATTAATTCTTGAAGTCCTTCTACAAAGGTGACAACTTCTCAATTATCGCAGCTACTTCAAATGCCTCATTAACAACCAAACCTACAACAAAGTTTGTTTAAACATTAAGAACAATTTTAATATGTTCAAATAAAGTATTCATTAAATTTATACCTTCTGCAAGGAGATCGTGGATGATGGCTTACAACTCCTGTACTTGAGAAATAATAGTCTTACTGTCGTTTATTTTGTACTCTAGGAATCGCGCAACATAGAACTTCTTGGATCCCGCATCCTCAGTCTTGTATTTTTTTTCTAGCGCATTCCATAATTCCTTAGATGTCTTCATTATTTTGTAGACATTGTTCAAGTCATCTTGGAGGCCGCTTAGGATGTAACTCCTACATAGGAAATCAGAATATCTCCACACCTTTGTTACAATGAATCGCTCCTGGTCTGAAGTTTCTTAGGGCACTTCTACAGAATCTTCCAAAATAAACCTTTGAAGACATAAGGTTGTTAAATAGAAGAACATATTTTGTTGCCACCTCTTGAAATCAACTCCAAAAAAAAATTTAGAATTTTCAGCTCATGTAATAGTGGGTGGTGCATTTGTGTGACTGGTTATGACAACATTAGTTGCCGCCACACTTGTCACACCATCAACATGACCTTCTGTAGTCATTTTTCCTATCACAAAAAGACAATAAATTTTAGTATAAAATTATACTTATTACAAGTTCGCAGAAACTTATAAATACTACTTGTTTCTAGTTTAACGATAAAGTTTTTATGGCTTTCAATCGTTAATCGAATGACCTTTAACTTGTGATGAAGATTTTATTTCTTCAAATCACTTGTTATGTTCAAACGGAGTAGAAAGATTAAAGCTTTAATCTCCAGAAACCAAACAATATAGATTATGGAAAAAAAACTTTAGTGAAAAGAAAATTTCACCAAACAAGCAAAAAAAAAATTTCCAAACTATTTCCTGAAGATTATTGTTTCGGGTACACAATCTGTATTATGTCAAAACAACTTCAACGCAAGTTCAAAATTAAATCAAGAACACTTATGAAGTTTTTCAACACCTTCAACACAAGTTCAATATGAACTATCAAAGAAGTGTGTTATTTTATTTTAAATAAAAAAGATGAAGTAGACTAAGCCAAGTCCTCCGAATTCACGGAGTGTCCTTAAGAAAATAATTCTCCTCAAGTACCCAAAGTTGCAGAATTTTTCTCCCATGATAAAATGGCTTCACAATCAGAATGTAGTGGCACCTCAAACCTTCTGATTTTCTTTGAACTCACTCAACGGTAGATGGTCACAAAGAGTTTTTAGAAGTAGAAAAGTGATTTTCAATGTAGAAATTTTTCATACTAAACCTGTGGAAAAATGCAGGATTATATAGCCATAAAGTTTCCCTTCGGAAAGGAGGCAATGGTTCATTCGGAAAGGTGTATCCTTTGGAATAGTCATGTCTATCCATTTGAATCATTATGTCTTTTTCTGAATAGTCACAACCATCTGAACATTCATCCCTTTTTTAAAATAGTTTGTCTTTTCCTCGAAGGGTTGTGTCCCTCCATTTTTCATTCACACCAATTGAACCCAATAGGGTCTAGTGAGGATAAGTGTAAGCAGTTCGTACCACTACCTCAGAGGTGAGCTATAGAGGTTGTTCCGATAGAACCCCAGCTCAAGACAAAAAATAATTCATAAAAGACATAGTATAAGAACAATAAATATTAACACGACAAATAATAACATATTCAAGACTACAACAAAGTAATATACCAATCTATCTATCTAAAATAACAAACATTACCAAAACTCTACAAACAAGGTACTATAAGCATAGCAGTATGACTACTAGCACAAATACCAAAGAAAAGCACTCCTACCTACCAGAACAAGGACGCACGCCTTTTTATTATCTTCTACCCTAATTGGCATTCTCCACACCTTCCAATCTAGGGTTATGTCCTAGGTAAGATATAGTTTCTCCATGTCATGCCTAATCACCTCCCTCCAATATTTATTTGAGTCTACCTCTACCTTGCATGAATCCATCCATAGACAACCTCCCACACCTCTGCACTGGGTCATCCATGCACCGCCGCATCACATGCCTGAACCATCTCAACCTTGCTTCCCACATCTTGACATCCACCAAAACCACTCCCACTTTATCTCGAATAACCTTATTTCTAAATTTATCCTAGTAAATACACACATCCATCGTAGCATCCTCATCTCAGCCAACTTTATTTTTTTAATGTGAGAGTTCTTGACTAGTCAACACTCTGTCCATATAACATAGCATGTCTAACTACCACTCGGTAAAAATTGTCTTTAAGTTTAGAAGGCACATTTTTATCATAAAATAAACAAAATACAACCTATATTTCATCCATGCTACACCATATGGTGAATGACGTCCCCATTAATCTCTCCATTTTCCTGAATTATAGATTTAATATACTTGAAACTATCCCTCTTCTGGATCGCCTGAGTATCAAGCTTCACTATCACATCAAACTATGTATAACCTCACTGAATTTGCACTCTAAATATTCTGTCTTGATCCTGCTCAATCTAAACCCTTTAGACTCCAGGGTTTATCTCCAAATCTCTAACTTAGAACTAACTCCTCCATGAGTGTCGACAATTAGAATTACATCATCTGTAAAAATCATACACCATGGCACCTCACCTTGAATTTTTCACGTCAAAACATTTATCACCAAGGCAAATAAAATTGAACTAAAACTCGATCCCTAGTGAAACCCCATCAAAATAGGAAAGTGCTTCAAGTCCCATCCCATAATTCTTACATGAGTTTTGGCATCATCGTACATGATCTTAATCGACCTAGTGTATGATACAGGTATAGCTCTAGCCTCTAAGAAGCTCCAAAGAACCTCCCTAAGACTTTGTATATCCCTTTTCTAAGTCGATGAATACCATATGCAAGTCCTTCCTCTCCCTATACTGCTTCACCAATTTCCTCACGAGATGGATGGTTTCTGTAGTCTAGCGTCCTGGCATGAATTCGAACTGCTTCTCAGAAATAGTCATGATCATACTTAAACTCAAATCAACTACCCTCTCCAAAATTTTATAGTGTGGCTTAACAACTTGATACCCCTATAGTTGTTGCAATTCTGAACGTCACTTTTATTCTTCTACGATGGAATCATCGTACTCCATTTCCACTTGACCTACTCAACCTTAATGCACCTCCAATAACTATAGTCAGTCTCTCTGAGTGCTTCAATGCCCTAACACAATGTTAAAGTCCCTCTCATCGTTCAAGAATTTATGAAAGTAAGACTATCATCGTTCAAGATTTTTAATTTTGGGCTCGTTTGGCTGTGTGAGATGAAATCATAATATGAAATTATTTGATATTAAGTTGAAGTTTTGTTTGGACATGCAATTTGAACTTTTTAAGTTGTATGTTTTCTCATAAACATAAAAATAACATAAGTAGTGTCCCAATTCTTTATACAATCTTATTAAATAAGCAAAAGTTAATAACAAAAGTATAATAAACTACTACAAAGTTATTCTTAAGAAAAATACAACATTTACTGGCCGAACTTTAGTTCAATAAAAAGTAAATTAAATAGGAGTTGTAGTGTACTTCTCTTTTAGTATAATCCTCCCACACAGTACGGACAATCTCCTCACGTTAAAGTAATGATAAATTTAGTTGGTTGAAGGTTTGTGAGAGTGATGGATTCGGTATAAATGATTCAAACATTGGTACGAGTGATAATATCAACTATAAATTTTGTTCATATGAAATAAATAATTGGTACATATAGAATGTTATTGCATTTTTATAAAATATAAACTTGTGGGTCAATTTTTGTATTTGAAAATTTTCAAATCATGATATAAAATTTCCAAATCTAGATTTTTGGAGAATTTGAGATTTCATCTCATAATTTCAAATCACGAGATGAAATTGCATATCCAAATGCCTACTAAATACATTCAAATTTAAAATAATTTATATTTTAATTCTTTGCAATTTAAATTGATAAAGAAACTACAATTGTGATACCTCATACTCTCCTCCTACAGCTTTTCTGATATCCCAATGGTATTTATATTATGAAAATCTAATTTCAAGAACCACATTAAAAAGCTCCACTTGAATATATTTTTAAATTGATTCAAAGATTAATTGTGATAAATATTCATATAAGGGCAAAGGTCCAAATATACCTCTGAAATTTACGATTTAGAGAAAATTTGTCCTTTATTAAAGAAAGGATCTCGTTACCCCGGCGTTATTATAATAGTTCAATTTTGCCTTCCTAGGCTAACAATAGTCGGATACACAGTAGACTTAGACCATTTGTAAGTTCAAGGGCAAATATGAATTATTCGCGAAGTTCAAAGGATCATTTAAATCCTGAATCTCAGACAGATTATTTAAATTCAACAGAACGCAATTAAGTGTCATCAACTATGATAACATTTAAAACAGGATAAATGTATGTCAAAGTATTCTCAATTTAATTAATTGAACGTACTGGTGAACTTTTTTTTTCTTTAATCGTAGCTTAATTATGGTTTTATTGTCTTTTAACGTTCTCTGCCTGATTAATCCAAACTAAATTTGGAACGTTGCTATTTCACATTGTAGGAAATCTTTTAGTTAAAAGGGATCTATGTCCTCCCATTTTTCATTGTCTCAATTTCCCCAAGTTCTTACTTGGATGGAGGATACATGTCCAATTTTAAAATTAATTGCATAGATATAACCAACTAAAACTAGGCCATAGCAATGACTAGATAATAGATATTCAATATATTTGTTCCCAAAAAATTTGGAAATACCATAATTCTATTTACTATGTTTAATTTTTTTCATTATATTAACACTTTGTTCAAATATTCATAATATGATAGTTACAGAAACTTTGCGAATGATCCATTTTTCCCTTGAACTTAAAAATGATCTAAAGGTATCCTTTATGATGTTGTTGTTAGCCCAAAGGGGAAAATTGAGCCATTTTGGTAACGGCAAAGATAAAAACAAGAACTTTTTTAACGGATGGTAAATTTGCTCTATATCATATGGTCCTAAGGAAAATTTGAACCTTTTGCCTTCATATAATACAAGCATTACAAATTTCATTTGCAATCATATCACAAAGACGATCCAATAGATATTACTTTGTTCTTCCACATTTATATTGTTAGCTTTTGAAAATGAGCCAACATCAAGATTACCGATGGAATATATCACATTCTCGGCTCTCAGGAATGAATGCATCATCCACATTATGGGTGTCAAACGGGCCGGGCCGGGCCAACCCAGAATCGTCCCTTATATTTTAATCCTGTTGAGGGCCGGTTTTGGCGCTAGACGGGCTGGGCCAGGCCAAACAGTAAAAAAAATTAAAACCCATCCTAACCCGGCCTACTTAACTCAACCCGGTCAAACCCACCAAAACCCGGTCAAACCCGATTAAAAAATCGGTCAAACCTGGTCAAAAATATTTGAAAAAAAATTCTTTCAATATACATTACATATACCCACCTATATACATTATAAATACGTTAAATAATATATATACACTATATATATATAGTATATACTACATTAGAATTTAAAAAATATATACACATATACACAATTAGTCAATTACTCATATATACGCATCATTCAACGTATATATACTACTACTTATAAAATATACTGCAATAGATATACATTACAATATCTATAGATATACTTATATACTAATTCATAAAACATATACACATGTATACGTTAAATATACAAGATATATACACATGTATATGCACCATACAATGTATATATACTACTACTTATAAAATATACTACGATATATATACATTACAATATATATAGATATAGTTATATACTAATTTATAAAACATATACACATATATACATTAAATATACACTTCAATAGAAGATATATACATGTGTATATGCACTATTCAATGTATATATACTACTACTTATAAAATATACTACAATAGATATACATTACAATATATATAGATATACTTATATACTAATTCATAAAACATATACACATGTATACGTTAAATATACACTTCTATAGAAGATATATACACGTGTATACGCACTATTCAATGTATATATACTACTACTTATAAAATATACAACAATATATATATACATTATAATATATATATATATATATATATATATATATATATATATATATATATATATATATACTTATATACTAATTTATAAAACATATACACATGTATACGTTAAATATATACTTCTATAGAAGATATATACACGTGTATACTCACCATTCAATGTATATATACTACTACTTATAAAATATACTACAATATATATACATTACAATATATATAGATATACTTATATACTAATTTATAAAATATATACACATGTATATGTTAAATATACACTTCTATAGAAGATATATACACGTGTATACGCACCATTCAATGTATATATACTACTACTTATAAAATATACTACATTATATATACATTATAATATATATAGATATACTTATATACTAATTTATAAAATATATACACATGTATACGTTAAATATACACTTCTATAGAAGATATCCAATTTATAAAACATATACACATGTATACGTTAAATAATACACTTCTATAGAAGATATATACACGTGTATACTCACCATTCAATGTATATATACTACTATTTATAAAATATACTACATTATATAGACATTACAATATATATAGATATACTTATATACTAATTTATAAAATATATACACATGTATACGTTAAATATACACTTCTATAAAAGATATATGCACAAATATACAAAACATATGCTACTTAATATAATAAATTAATAATATTTGGTAGTAAATTAATAATATATTAGAAGTAAGTTTTTAATTAAAGTAGAAAACTAGAAATTCAATTTAAAATTTTAAATTGTTAAATGAAAAAATATAAAAAGTAAGGACTAAGGAGTGAATGAATTTGGGGAATTTTATTGATTGCAAAATGATCCAAAATTTATAATTTACATGAATGAAAAATCCACAAATTATGCATCATTTTTTCAACTCATTCATGTTAATATTAATAGGAACTTGCATAGGATAGTCGAAGTCAACGGGGGAAAAACCATGCATTGGACTTGATTCTGCTGAGTTCTCCCGTGAAGTCATAATTTCTTCAAGTTTCAGCTCGTCGCTCGGCTCCGGTTCCATTCCTTGGTTTCTTCTTTCTGCTCTAATCCAATCTCTGAGGAAAACTAGAACATTCATCGCATTGCTTCTCAATGAGTGTTGGTTGTCTCCAAGCTGCTGTCATCCCTGACTAAAGGCGCTCTCTGATGCAACGGTTGACATTGGAACATTCAAGATATCTCTAGCTAATCTTAAAAGCACAGGATATTGTGTTTCATTACTTCTCCACCAACCCAACGTGTTGATCCTTCGTCTGCGATCCTCTGGTGCCGTCCGAAGATAATATTTCAGCTCATCCCGATAAGTTGATGTGTAAGTTCTCTCATCAACACTGTTCCAATAATTTAAATCATAAAACGAATCAGAAAAACCAGTATGTGCTGGACTTTTAGAAGATGATGGCTCCTCGGGAGGATGAGGAGCGACAGTTGGAGTGATATTTATAGGTATAACTAAATCAAATAAATCAGCATAGTGATTATATAATTTTTCTATGTAATCCTTTGCATCAGCCGTAGCCATCCACAAATCAGGTTGTACTTGTTCAGAATCATGGTTAGTATTTCTAAGTTAGTATAAATAAGAGTACTAAAGTGGCACATATTATTATATTTCATGCACGGATTTAGCATAGCACCAACCAAGTAAATAGAGAGAATCAGGAAAAAATATTTTTTAAATTTCGTAAATATGGCGCCAACAGCTTCTTTATTATCTTCTTTATTTTTATATTCTTTGAGCAAACCAGAAATATCGGCTATATATGCCAAAATATTACAAACAGTAGGATAATAAGCACCGGAAAATTCAACCGTAGCTACATAAAATTTTTCTAAAAACTTAACAAGATCATTAATTACAACCCAATCAGAATTATGTAGCATGCAATCAGCAAAATCAGCAAATGAACCGCAATGTTGGTTAAAAGCTAATGTAATAGGAATTCTATATTTATAACAAGTTTTTAAAAATTCATACGTAGAAATCGGTTTAAATTCATTTTCTTGACATTTAACTTTAAATTCTCTAATTCTCGATCTACGATTATTTCCTTGAATAAAACCAACGGCAAAACGAATTTTTTCAATATAAAGCTCAAAAAACTCAAGACCATCTTTTACAATTAAATTATATATATGACATGCACACTTAATATGAAAAATTTTAGGCAAGGGCAGAGATAGCGTAGATTTTAATTTTTTTTATAGCAGTCTTGTTGTTAGAAGCATTATCAAAAGTAATACATAAAGTTTTATTTTCGATACCATAATATCCGGTAATTTTAACAATAGAATCAGCAATAAATTGTCTAGTATGTTTACGATCTTTATCATATAAAAAAGCAAGCATCACGAAATTACTATCCATCCAATGACAAGTAACGGTTAAATAATCATTTTTATTTACAGCATGACCAAGGTCAGAAGTTAGGGACAATCTACATTGAATATTTTTGAACAATGTTGATAAATAAAAATAATATTGTGAATGAAGTCTAAAAATATCAGACCGACAAGTAGTTCTAGGAATATCGTTAAACATAGGATTATAAATTTCTCGTATATAGCGAATAAAGGCATCAGAAGAAGGAAAACTAAAAGGCAAACAACACACAGCTACCATTTTAGCTGTTTCTTCCAGGTCCCTCAATTTATTATACTTCTTCGCTACGTGATCGGTTACTGGGTCCATTCTAGTTTGCGTTGGTCCACCAACATCCCCACCACCTTGTGCAATATTTAACTCTCTTTTGTGATCTTCAGCTATATGTCTCATTAACGTACCCGTACCCCCTTTCTTGCCTCCACTTCTATGCTTATATATTTGTTGACAAATATTGCATTGCACCTCAATATCTGATATACGTTCAAAAAATTGCCATGCAACATTAGTTCTTTTACGAGGTCTTGGGGCACTAGGTGGATGGGGAGGGAGATTAACTGATTCAGATCTAACGTTAGAATCTCCTACTGGGGGTGTCTCAGCAATATTTTTATTATCTTCGTCTAAATTAACCACATCTACTTCATTTTCTTCTTCTATACCGTAATTTTCTTGAGCTTCTATATAATCCATATCGTGAGCACCTACACTTAGTTCTTCCTCAAAAGGTGCACCAAGCGGTACCGGAGGCAAAGGCACACGGGTATATCTACTACTTGAACTACCTCTACCGCTAGTAATTCACTTTTTACTACCACTACCGCTTCCGAGACAAAAAATTTTAACACCTTTAGTAGCAAGGTTTCTTAATTTATCCATAATATAAATTAAATTAAATTAAAAATATTTAAAATACACAAATATAATAAAATTAAATATTAAATAATTAATACAATAAATAAAAATTAAACGTAAGAGATGGAACGACAATACCAAATTTTGAAAGTATCCGAAGGTTGCGACTTTAGAAACTTCCGCTCGTACTTTGTAAACGCAAAATTAAAAAATTAAATATATTGAATATTTGAGAATTGTGAATTGAGATTTGAGAGAGTGAAAAATTGTGTGAAAAATGATTTGAAGTTGTAGGGTATTTATAGAATTTTTTTGGGATTAAAAAATATTTTTTAAAGTTAATTTTTTTTTTTAATAAATGGGCCCAAACAGACGGCTATATAGCTGTTGGGCCAACGTCTATTTTGGCCCAAAATCCTAATTTTTTTATTTTTTATTTTTTTTAAAAAAAAAAGATATCCGAGCCAGACCAAGCCGATTAACCGGTGGGTCTGGACCAGGCTTGGTCTAGGCCAGGTTAGCCGGACCCATTTTAAAAAAATAATCGGCCCGGGACCCAAAACCCTAAAGTCTTAGGACTTACTGGGCCGAATTAGTTACGAGGGCCGGGTCGGGTCAGCCCACTTGACACCCTTAATCCACATTGCTTTCTTTCTAATATAATTGTGAGTGGTCATAGTAGCAAGTACGATGTCTCAAGTGACAATGTTATAGTGTCTCAAGTGTCAATGTTATAGTAAGGCATGTCTTACAAAATAAACCACTTTATTTTTCAAATCTCAAATCTACACTCTATAATATTTCAACAAAAGAAAGGAAATAGTTAAATTTTTCAATTCGTCCTCTTGGTTCTCACAATTGTCCTGTTGCACCGCAACGAAATTCTATTAGTGATATTTCACATTATCCTGTTTGATTAGAGCCATATATCCTTCATGTGCGGGTATCCTACATCGACTAGCTAATATTTGTTTCTCAATTGATGTGGAATGTTGAGCTCTAGCATAGAAAGGGTCTCTCCAAATATACGACTATCATAAGTCACTCCTTTCCACACATCACATGCAAATGTAAAACACATATCAAAATCTACAATAAGAATATTCTGAATTGGATAACCTTTTCATCCAATATATAATATCTCAACCTTGAGGTAATCTAGTTTTAACATGTGTGCCATCAACTGCTATAATATAATCTTATATCTATAATTTAACTTCAGTTAGTAATAGTGAAGGAAATTAAGTTATAAGTTCAGTAAAAAATTTGTAATAGTATTATTTACTCTTGTAGTCTCTTGCGTGCTTCTATTTCTGTTACCATTTGTGGTTGTTTTGTACTTTGATTATATTATTATTTGTTGTAGTTATTGTTCATTTCTTTTTAACATACTTTTTCATGCTATATTTTTGCAAATTACTTTCTCTTGATTCAAGGGTCTATAACAATTGCACTACCTCTCTAGGTAGGGTAAGATCTACGCACACTCTATCCTTCTCAGACTTAACTTGTAGAATTACACTCGGGATTATGTAAAAATTGTTACTCACTTTAAAGAAAGGGTGATACCTTTTGTTATATGACTTGTGACCTCCTGCACCACCATTGTAATTTTGATATGATCTAATGATATCTCTCGCAAGCTCACAAAGAACCTTTAACACTATGAAAGTATGTCTCTTGAATGTTTTATCAATCGATTTCCAGCTTCATATGCACAAGTTATCAAGAACATATCTAACATTTTGTGTATAGACAATACATGTGTACATGTGTGTTTAAGTCATATTATTCAATTAAACTACTGGAGTAAAAGAAGTTGACGAAGGAAGGCGGTGTTTGTTGATCTATCGAATGGCTTAATTGAAAATATGGCTTAAACACACGCATAGAATGTTTATACACGGCAGCATCATTTGGTAGATGGTTATAGTATTAATTATGAGAAAAATTTTGTATATTTTATGTAAGTATTAGTTATGCAGAATTTAGGATTTAGTTATTCATGTATTAGTTATTCTATTTTTATCCTGCATAAATATAATACATAGATTTCGTCATAACTTATACATGTATTAGTTATGTGGGTTTCTAAATTACAAACCAAACATCATATTAATTTTATACATGATTACCTCCTACACAACTACAAAATGTGGTATTACTCATGCAGGATTAAATGTTGTAAAGCTTCACACTCATTCTATCAGTAAGAGAGATAATTTCAAGTATCTGAGGTCGATGATTCAGGAGAATGGATAGATTGACGAGGATGCCACTCATCAGATCAGGGTAGGGTGGATGAAATGGAGACTCGTATCTGGTATCTTGTGTGACAAAAAGGTACCTCCCAAACTTGAAGGAAAGTTCTACAGAGTGGTGGTTAGACCGGCTTTGTTGTATGGCATGGAGTGTTGGCTTGTTAAGAAGACCCACATCCAGAAAATAAAGGGGAAAGAGATGAGAATGCTTTGGTGGATGTGTCGGTGTACTAGGAAAGATAGGATTAGAAATAAGGTTATTCGAGATAGGGTGGGAATGGCTTCGGTGGAAGCCAAGATGAGGGAAGCAAGGTTGAGATGGTTTGGTCATGTGATGAGGAGGAGCACGAATGTCCCAGTGAGGAGGTGTGAGAGGCTGGCTAGGGATGGTTTCAAACGAGGTAGAGGTAGACCAAAGAAATATTGGAGGGAGGTGATTAGACATGACAAGGAGCAACTTCAGCTTACCGAGGACATGACCCTGGATAGGAAGTTGTGGAGGAGGCAAATTAGGGTAGAAGGTTAGTATAAATTTAGGATGTTGTATGTTTTGGTGTGGTATTTGGAGTATCTTATTTTTGGTATTATTGAATGTGTTAATTTCTATTGCATCTTGTTCTATTAATACTATTCCTTATCTTATCTTAGATTGCTTTATTTTGAGCTGGGGTCTATCAAAAATGGCCTCTCTATCCCACATTTGAGGTAGTGGTATGAACTGCATACACTTATCCTCCTCAAAGCCCACTTAATGGGAATATACTAGGTATGTTGTTATTGTAAAAGTCACTTCCAAACCAACTAACAAACGATCCCACATGTTAGGCACATTCTTGATGACACGATTAATACAAGTGATTTTTCAATATTCAAGAGAGACAATTGATACACTTTCATAGTGTTTTAAAAGTCGTTTATGACCTAAAATATATCATTAGACCATATCTAAATATAATGATGATGAAGGAATTCACAAGTCATGTAATGAACAATATATCTCTTTTTATAAAGTAACTGTTTTATGTAATTATACTTTATTAAGCTTATAATTTAATTTTTTTATTATTATTACTAACTGAAGCTAACTAGGATTATATTGAATCACTTGATGACACACATATTAAAGTTAGATTACAAGGTCAAAAGATATCATATATTAGATGTAAAGGTCATGAAACTCATAATACTTTTGTTGTGGTAGATTTTAATGTGTTATACATTTTCATGGATTGCATGGAAAAAAGCAGCTCATGATAGTCGTATGTTTCATGAGGCCCTTCGTAGACCAGAACCCAATTTTCCATATCCATTGGAAAAAAATATTATTTAGTTTGTTAGAATATAAGTAGGAATAGGAATAACATATAGAATCCTACTTGGAAAAGGATGTAACGTAGTATCCTATTAGGAAAAGGATTGCAACGTTGTATCCTATTAGGAAAAGGATTGGAATGTATTGTTTATAAATAGGGTCTCAACGTAATAATGTAGTTATAATAATTTAATAATATTTTTCTCTTATATTTTCTCACATGGTATCAGAGCTTCCACGGTCTTCGTAAAGAATCAAAGAATTTCCGCTGCCGGCGGGCGGCTATAATCCATATAAGCCGTCCATCTGGCCAATAATTATGTTACCAAAAGTTGGGTCACTGACTCACTATGTATCTTTCTAGTGACGATTTTCTCATATCTTTACGTAGCACCATGCATCTGTGCGGTGACTACTCTTTCATATCTATTTTTCTTAGCACCATGCTTCTTTTTGGTGACTATATTCTCATATCTGATGATTTGTGTAGCACCGTGCATCTTTTCGTACTTCTTTCTCATATCTAAGTTGCATATCACCGTGCATCTTTCTGGTGACTCTTCAGATCTAATTTATGTAGTTTTGTACGTCTTTCCGGTGACTCCTCAGATCTAATATATGTGGGATCGTGCCATCATTCTAACCCTACCCATATAATTTTTCTTTTTTAGTAGGTTTGTGCCGTCATTCTGACCCTATCCATATAACTTTTCTTTTTCAGTAGGGTCGTGCCATCATTCCGATCCTGCCCATATAATTTCTCTTTTTCAGTAGGATTGTGCCGTCATTTCGACCCTACCCATATAATTTTTATTTCTCAATAGGGTCGTGTCGTCATTCCGACCCTACCCAGATTTTTCTTTCTTAGTAGGATCGTGTCATCATTCCAACCCTGCCCATATAATTTTGTTTCTCCAGATTGTAGTCACTTTTCAGCCATCAAATCTAATAATCCAGCATGTGAGCATGTTTCGGCTAAATTTTCGATGACTTTCTTGTTCAAGATCTACTCATCTCTTGATTTTGAGATGATTCATATATTTTATATCAGTTTTCGATAAATTTCTAGTGACAAATCGACTTTCTAGTGATGTTTACTACTTTTCGGATCACTTTTTTAGTTTGTTCCTTTTCAATTGAGGTTTCTCAAACGTCTAGAGCAGTCCTTATCAGTTTTCTTGTAGATATTTTCACCAAGTCCCTCATCCATCCTCGTGTTACTTATATCACCAACTTGAGAGGGAGTGTTAGAATATGAATGGGAATAGGAATAACATATAGAATCCTACTTGGAAAAGTATTGTAACGTAGTATCCTATTAGAAAAAGGATTATTGTAACGTACTATCCTATTAGGAAAAGGATTGAAATGTACTATTTATAAATAAGACCTCAACGTAATAATATAGTTACAACAATTCAATAATATTTTTCTCTTCTATTTTCTAACATAGTTGATGCAAGATATTACACATGAAGAAATATATTATTTCATGCAAAGGAGATAATGCGAGATATCACCTGCACACAGTGCAACTGCGAGAACCAGGAGGATGAACTGAAAAATTCAACTATTTGCGTTCTACTTACAGAAATATTATAAAGCGCATTTTTGGGGCAGGGAAAACAAGCTTGGTTTATTTTGAGAGACATGTCTAACTATTACATTGACACTCAAAGAGACATTGTCCTTGCTGCTATGACTATTCATAATTATATTAAAAACAAATGCATTTTGGATGATGCGTTCCAAGTAGCTAAGGACGAGAGATATGTTCCATCAGTTGATCCTAATGTTGGCACATATTCTAAAACTAGAATTATAAATATTAAAAATGTTGGGGGGTGGGGGTGGGGGTGGGGGGGAAGTTATATCTATTGCATGGGTCTTCATGGTATTATTGCTATGAAATTTATAATACTTGACCCATGTAATTATATAAATATTTTCCCACTCTTTGTGCTAAAATTAATTTTAAAATATAATTAAAGGTACATCTTCTTATGAGGTTCTTGATATTAGATTTCATACATATACATATCATTGGGGTATTAGAAAAGTTGAATGAGAGCATGAGGTATCATAATTGTTTTTTTTTTTTTGGTTAAAGAGGTATCACAATTGTTGTTGCTTCGTGAAATTAAATTGGAAAGATATTCCTGTAGGACACATCTTCTCTTTTCCTGTATTTTTATCTAAATTATATATTCTAAAACTAAATAAAATATCCTAAGAATCTTTTTTTAATATTCAAAAATCAAAAGTAACTTGCATTTATAAAATTGCCTTACATAATCAGTTTAAATTAAAATATAAACTATTTTAAATTTGAATCAATTTTGAATAAAATTCATATAGTAATCGGCTTATTTATATTGTTAATAGCTTTCAGGATATTTCAGTCATTTAACAAAAAATTACAAATATTATCAATTTTTTCAGCTTCTGTACTTCTATCCAAAACGTAACTGTTTATTTATAAAATAAGTTCTCTCACTTAAAAAGTGCATGTATGCGCTTATGCTTAAAAACCACCTTTTCAGCTTATCCAAACGAGCTCTTAACCAATGGTTGCAAAAAATCTGTAGGCATATACATGTGATATAAGTGACAGAAATTTAAATGAAATTATCAACATTGCACATAATTCCCACAAAAAGTAGAGAATAACTTGAGCTCCGAACATAGACTTTAGGAAATGCCGATCATGCTTTGAACATATGCTTCTAGAATGACTAACCAAGTTCGTAATCTGATAGGTTGATGGTAAAATGCTTTACCATTATGGATTGCCTAAAGCATTTATTTGTAAGAGCTTCAGCAAAAATTTGTCTGGACACCATAGCAGAGATAATCAAGCAAGAAATTACAACAGTATATCAAATTACCTCCACGAGCTCGATGTAGCCGGTGTGCCCAAGATCATACAATTTAAATGCATCTGCAGCACAAGGTTTCAACATTTATAACATTGTACACGGTTATAAGAATTGGAGGCTCTTAACAAGAAGAATTACTGATTATTGGCGGAGAAAACACAATAAGTTGAAGTCTAAGGATGCTAACTTCTGGTTTGTGTTTCTCACTTGAAATTTTCTCAGATTCAGGAGTCCTTGGATGGAAAATACTTAATGCTTGTACAAATTCTTCGAAGTCAATTTGTCCATTCTGCTTAGCATCAAAAAGGGAAAATATCTGCAGAGAAAAGACTGAACCATCGAGAGACGCACACCAGAGTAAAGAAAGCAGAACTCTAGACATGTGCACACCCTTTCCAATCTACCATGAACCCCAATCTTTCCCATTCTTCCTGAAAATTTCGACAACTGGTGAAAGAACATACCCTGTCTATGAAAAGGTTTTCCTTCTTATGGTTCTTGAAAAGTGCCAACGGGAGTTCTTCCTGTAATATAAAGACATAGGAAACCGTCACAGGTGCAATTAAGCAATTAGCTTGAAAGTCTGGGAACAGAAACCAGCTACGACAAATCATGAGTAAATAGCTTAGTTTTTCTGATGGTCATTCCACGTTGAGATGAAATAAATACCTTCTGGATCACCCCATCATTGGTGATGGAGCAGCTCAAGTTCTTGTATAGATTCAACAAAGCTTCTACTTCTCTGACAGTGACAACCAAAAAAAAAATATACTAGCTTATTCACTGAACTAAGAAAAGAAGAAATGAGCACAGTGCCTATCACTGGGAAGCGAACTCTCAATCCATGAAAATTTTATTCAAAGAAAATGCCAGAACTTACAAATCGTTTCAGAAGCAAGTGCAACGGATCTGCCAACAAATATCTTACCTGATGAAACGTGGGGGTGCACTACCGTTCTAGGGACCTGGTCCCTTAGATTATGATAAAGGCAATAAAACAGTAACGAATTAAAACTAGCAAGAATTAAAGGAACACAGTGATTTACATGGACCTCCTTGCTCAAAGGAGGAAAAACCACGGTTTGTCCTTACAAGCACTCAACCTTCACTATAATCAAAACTCATTGATTACAGACTCCAAGAACTTAACTCTAAGTTTACCGATTGCAATAGCTCTACTACAACCAACTATACTCACTTCAACAGCCTCACAATGACTAATTCTAATGATTTGACCTTAGGTAACTCTACCAAATCACTCTACTGCCAAGAAAAACATTACTCTTATAAAATGAGTAATTCAATTACAACCAAGACTTGACTCAAGAACAATTAAACTTAAGCACACACAGATTTTGAACTTGAGCAAAAGAGAGTTTTCGTCATTTTGTTGATTCATCGATTTTGCAAAAACTGCTTATATGAGAGGCATCTTTTTCTATTTATAGTAGTGTATAAATTAAGGTTGAATTTATGATTGGACCAAGTATCGCAACAGTTAGCTGCACTCCTGCACAGTTAGTTGCACTAGCGGACAAAATTGTGCAGAGATGGGATAGTTGTACCTCTTCATGATGAGTCAGGGACCTGATCCTTCAAAGACAACTGATCATCATCAAAACACGAGACATTAATTTTTCCCCTTTTTGATGATGACAAACCATAAACTCAGAGCGTCAAAATTCATTCAATCATCAGAGCACCTACTATTGTCCATATGTGTTCCCCCTTTCGCTATGCTTTCTCCTATTATGTTTCCCCTGTCAATATTCCCCCTTTTTAGATAGATAGCCACATCAACATCACACAGACTTAGCATAGCACTTGGTCCCTACCATAATGAATTCAGTATTCCCCTTTTGGCATCATTGAAAAGAAAGAATAGTAAATCAAGAATAAAATAAGCACAATCAGTTAAATCATGATCACTTGGGAAACACTAACATGAATGGACACTTTGGTAATAAAGACAGATAATAAACACAAATAAGGAATTCATTCATATGAAATAGGATTGGTACCATTACAATGCAAGATTAGATTTCATGTTCACAGAAAAAGCCACGAGAATTAAGAAAAGAGACATTAGTGCAGGAGAGGTATGACGATAAAAAAACTAGGTAGGTGAAGATCTTGGGGAAAGGGTTTTGAGAAGGAATTCCATCTTATTGTTTTCTGCAGCATGACAGTGTAACAATTTCTTGGTCGGTATCTTCATCTCTGCATTCAAGCTAAGAACCTCATTACTTAGAATTGAAAATTTCTTCTTAAGTTCAGCATTCTCAGTTCTAAGTGCTTCAGAAACATTGGATCCTTCACTGGAAAGTTGTTGAATGATTTGCAATCTACTAATCTTTGCATCCTTAGCAGCTCTATTGAGCTTTATTTCCTCTATCTTCTTATTTAGCTCTTCTTGAGAGATAGTTACTGATTTCTCTTTCACACACTTATCTTTAATCAGGGTTTTTAATTTGAACAATTGTTTCACAGTTCCAGGAGTTTCATTTTCATAAACAATTCTAAAATGATCAAATACTCTGTTCAATAAATATCCATAAGGCATGCCATGCTTTCTATTGTATCCATAAACAATCTTATACATGTGCTCATTCATTAGAGCAGGAGGACTAATTAACTCAACCTGCTAAGACACTCAATCACATACAGATCTGTGGTTGAAGCAATGTCTATTTTTTGTGCTCTGGGCAGAATTACTTTGTTGACAAATTCAATGGTTAATTGTACCTCACTCTTGAGTGATGTATTTCTTACTCCAGCTACAGAATTTCCTTTAATCTTTTACGCATTCGCCATATACTCTATTGAGGTTTGTTGTTTTGAAACAGTCCTCATACCACTAATGGAAACTTCAAAATCTTTTGAAGTAACACATCATCTATATTCAGCTTCTTCTTTGAATTAATGGAGTTATTTTCAGTCCATCATTAAAAAAATTTAATGTGGAGTAGAATACCTGACTTTCTCATCAAAAATAGAGGGAATGGGTCCTTTTATAAATGGATCCATTCTTGATGTTTGACAAGCTCAACTAATTCCATCAAATCGGGTTTTGTTAAAATGCTTGTGTCAAAAACCCTCCTAGTTAGCACCTTTTGATTTTTTTAAATTTTGTTTCGCATATCCTTATACGTATGTTTTCCTACTTTCTCTAATTTTCTACTTTTAGAAGCACTATTGGGTTCTCCTGCAGTTATTTTTCTCTTCTTGGGACCAGGTCCCTTAGAAGTTTGTTGCTTTTTAGTAGGACTTCTAGATTTTACCCTAGAAATTCTTGTTTTCTTGTCGACATCTTGGTCCTTAGGACCGACCAAACTCTTCCTTGGGTTGTTTGATAGAAAAATAAGATTTTCAGACACCCAATTATCACCATTCATTATACTACCAGAAAGGTTATGCATTTTCAAGGATGAATCTTCATTGACAAGTTGAGTGAAAAAAGAGTTTGACTCTGAAGGGGTAGGATAACTTGACT
Source organism: Capsicum baccatum var. pendulum (assembly GCA_030864225.1). Taxonomy (NCBI): domain Eukaryota; kingdom Viridiplantae; phylum Streptophyta; class Magnoliopsida; order Solanales; family Solanaceae; genus Capsicum; species Capsicum baccatum. Next base: position 169,705,595 of record CM061554.1, read on the forward strand.
TGTTCAGTATATTAGAGAGACGAAGATTATTTAAAGTCATGACTTTAAGAGAGAGATTAACCTTTTTAATATGCTCTACTTTAGAAGTAGACTCATAAGAAGGTTCTAATTTCTTAGGGATTTCTTTCATTTGAGGTTCATCCAACAAGTTACTTTTGAAGAACAGTTCAGTCCAAGGTTGTTCTAATAAGGATGTGACGGGTAAGGCAAACTTGTTGCTTTAAAGAAGATTTGAGAGTGGTTTTTATCTACAATAAATTCTGAGGACAAGGAGATTTCAAAATAGGATTTTTCTGGAAGGATTGTGAAATTTTGAGATAATTCTGAGTCTTTTGTGGGGTTTGAGGATGAGAAGCTGTCAGCCATTTGGAAATCTCTTTTTGGAAATTTTCGTCACAATATGCCTATTTGAGACAGGGTTTTCATTTGACAAGTGAAGGTTTAAGAAAAACTTTTGGGAGACAAATAAGCATAAGGATGGGGTTTTCTGAAAAATGTGTTTGATTTCAATTTAAGGTGACACATCTTCTTTTAGGATAATACAATTTTCTAACACAAAGAGAGAAGACGCGTCTTTTTACAACAGAATAAAAAAAATCCATATTCATGATACTAACCTGAGAGATGGGACCAGGTCCCTCTCTTTTTTGAGTGAATTCTCAGATTCGTGTCTGTCTTATCTATTATACTTCAAAGTAGTTCACTATGTGTGTATACCTGTAAAGGTACAGTACTGAGCTAGACCAAAAAGTGCATAATTTATCAAGGATACCTATCTCCTGATCATAGCCAATTTGTGGAGAAAAACTAAACCATTAAGTAGGTCAGTTCATTTTGATCAACCCCAGCCTCATCCTGTTATTCAAAGTTTACTCCTTGTAAATAGCCTTTGTAAAGATATTTGTTATCTGATCCTCAGTATTGCAAAACTTCATGCATATAGCTCCTTTTTCAACATTTCTCTAAGAAAATAATGTATTACATTAATGTGCTTGGTCCTCTTATGCTGCAGTAGATTTTTTACCATGTTAAGAGCACTTGTTTTATCACACATCAAAGGAATAGTGTCTGAAATAATCCTAAAGTCTTTCAGTTATTGTTTGATCCATAGCAATTAAGCAAAGCATGAGACAACAACCAAATATTCAGCTTTAGCAGTAGATAGAGCAACTGAGTTTTGCTTCTTAGAGCCCCAAGAAATTAGGGAAGAACCAAGAAAATAAGCCATTCCTTATGTGTTTTTTCTATCCACTAAATATCCAGCATCACTATAGCCTATTAGATCAAAATTGTCTCCAGATGTATAGTACAGGACCAGGTCCCTTATACCTTTTAGATACCTGAGAATTTATTTTACAACTTTCAAATGAGACTCCTTTGGACAATCCTAAAATCTAGCATACATTCCCACATTGAATATAATATCTATACTGCTTACAGTGAGATACAGTAAGGATCCAATAATCCCTCTATACATGGTCTTATTTACTGAGGGACCAAGTTAATCATTATCCATCTTTGAACTGGTTCCAATTAGAGTATCAATTGGATTGGCTTCTCTCATCTTATACTTCTTCAGCAGCTCTTTGATGTATTTTTCTTGATAAATCATTGTCCCTTGAGCGGTTTGCTTGATCTATAGGCCTAGGAAGAAACTCAGTTCACCCATCATGCTAATTTTAAATTCACTCCCCATTAGTTTTACAAATTCTTCATGTAAGGATTCAGAGGTGGATCCAAAAATTATATACAAAAAAGCCAGCCCAGTGCACTAAAGCTATCGTTTCCACTACAAGGGTGTATTATACATAGCCTTACCTTGCATTTCTGCCAGAGGTTGTTTCCAAGGCTTGAACCTTTGACCTCCTGGTCATATGGCAGCAACTTTACCAATTACTCCAAGGCTTCCCTTCTCTCCAAAAAAATTATATCATTAACATATATCTAGATAATTAGCAAGTTGCTACCTTTTGACTTCAAAAAGAGAGTATTGTCAATTTTCCCTCTTTTAAAGTAATTTTCCAAAAGAAACTTTGAGAGTCTCTCATACCAAGCTCTAGGTGTTTCTTCAACCTATTAAGAGTTTTATCTAGTTTGAGCACATGATATTGGCAGTCTGCAGCTTCAATACCTGAAGTTTATTTGACAAACACTTCTTCCTTTATATTCCCATTCATAAAGGCATTTTTTACATCCATTTGAAAGAGTTTGAACCTCATATGGGCAGAAAATGCAATAAGAATCCTGATAGTTTCTATCCTTGTAATTAGAGCAAATGTCTAATCATAATCAATTCTTTCCTCCTGGTTATAACCATGAACAACTAGCCTAGCTTTATTTCTATTGATAGTTCCATGTTCATCTTAATTATTTCTATATACCCATATTTCCAATAATTGTTCTATCAATAGGCCTGGGAACCAGGTGCAAGACTTTGCTTCTTTGAAATTGCTAAAGCCCCTCCTGCATTACATTAATCCAATCGGCATCTGTAAGAGCTTCTTTCATAATTTTGGGTTCAATTTATAACAATAAAGCTAAGAAAGCCATGAAATTTTTGGCTTTATCTCTTGTTTAGACTCCGAATTCCCAAAGATATGTCAAATTTTCAAGAGAGTAAGAGGCTTTGTACTTCCAATTTGTCATTCTGAGTTGAGTTTTGCTAGGACTAGGTCCTTGGAGATTCTGACTAGAGCCTTCTTGATGTTCTTTAACTATGGTTGGAGTTTGCAACTGAGATCTTGACTCACCATCACCTTCATCATTCTCAATTATATCAGTTTGCCCTTGGCCAACATCTTTAGTTATGTCATCCTTTAGAATAGGAATGAGTTCTTATTTATCAGAATTTGTATTTCCACTAGAATTCCTCAGCTTTTTTGACTCATCAAAGACTGCATGTATACTTTCATCCACACACATAGTTCTTTTGTTCAAAACTCTATATGCTTTGCTTGTTGAGGAGTAGCCTACAAATGTTGCTTCATTACTTTTAGAGTCAAACTTTCTAGCTCATTCTTTCCATTTATCAAAACAAAGCATTTGCACCCAAATGGTCTGAAATAGTCAAGCTTAGGTTTTTTGTTGAACACAAGCTAATATGGATCTTTTTCAAGAGATATCTAATCAAACACCTATTTATCACATAACAGGCAGTATTAACAGCTTCTACCCAAAAGCTTTTTGAAAGTCCACTGTCAATCAACATAGTCATGGAAAATTCTATGAGAGTCCTGTTCTTTCTTTCAACAACTCATTTTGCTGAGGAGTCCTAGGAGCAGAGAAATTATGACTAATTCCATTTTTAGCATAAAATTCTGCAACTAAGGAGCTTTCAAACTTAGTTCCATGATCAGATCTGAGTCCAACAATTTTGCAGTTTAGCTTCATCTGAATATGCTTGGCAAATGTCACCAGAACCTCATAGGTTTCATACATGATTCTCAAGAACATTGTCTAGGTAAACTTGGAGTAGTCATCCACTATAACAAACACATACATCTTTCTACCTCTACTTTAGACTCTAACATGTCCACACAGGTCCACATGCAGCAATTCAAGTGGCCTAGAGGTATGAACTAGCTTTTTCTGCTTAAAGGAGGATCGGGTTTGTTTTTCCTTATCATAAACCTTGTTGTCAGAAAATTGCAACTTTGGAATTACCCACTTGACTTTGAGTTCCCCAAGGAGAGAAAAAGTGTGATTAAATCTTTCTTGGACCATCTAGGCAGTGGGTTCTTCTTCAAATTTCTCAAGTTTTTGAAACCCTTAGAATAATATTTCTCTTGCTGGATATACCTAGCACTGTTCATTTTATCTCTAAGCCAACTTTGATAGTTCTCCTTCAAGTGTCTATCTTTTCCATAATTAGTACATAGAGGTTTGTGGACCTTGCTTTTAACACCAGGAACAGCCTTCCTTGGAGACCCAAGTGAGTAGGTTCTATACTGATATCCAAGGCCTTTACCATTATTGATTCCCTGACTAGTTAAATTAAAAAATATTTATGAGGATATGGTCTATTTTAGGGATTTGTTAAAATCTTCTCTTATACGGACCAGATCCCTTTTGAATTCATCATTCTTATGAAGTGCAATCATGAGGTGCTTTTGAGAATCCCTCAAAATTTATTCAAGATCAATTTGAACCCTTGAAGCTTCTTTCTTTGCGTTACCATCAAAATCATTTACTTTCTCCATTCGACTCATTAAACTCAGATTTTTAGATTTCAATTTTGAGAATATTACTTTTGTTTCAGATATCTGGAGAGTTAAGGAAATCAATTCAAGATCTTGATTTTCTATATTCTCTTCTAGAGTATTTTTCTCAGCAGTCAGTTCTTACACAGAATCAATCAACACATTTGCAAGATTATTTATCTTTTTAGCAGAGTAGTTATCTAGATTTTCCTTAATGTCAGAGAGAGTTACCTCATTTTATTCTTCTTCATATATTTTTTCCATCAGAGAAATCAAGGAATCATAGGTTATTTATCTATCCTCCACAACCAGCATAGACACATCTTCAGGCTTTTCAACTTCATCAGATTCACTGGAGGAATCTCTCCAAACTGCCAAGCTTATTTCACTGTATAATTAGTTGTAGCTTTTCTTCTGGACTTCTCAAGGACTTGGTCCTTCTTTTTTCCTTTATTAGCTCCAGACTTTAGATATTCTTGATAGTCTATTTTTTACAGTGGACAATCTTTGATGAAATATGCAGGACTTCCACATCTGTGACAAACTTTAACAGTACCTCTATTTTTGTTGTTGCTTACTTTCCTTCAAAACTGGATACTTTTCTTCATTCTCTCATCAATTCTTTTGGCCAGGTATGCAACATCCGTTTCTTTCTCACTTGATTCAGACTTTGATTCAGACTTTGATACCTTTAATTTTAGAGACTTTTCGCTTTTTAATTTTTTCTACTCTTACCCTTACTACTTCTTAAGTTCATGAGTCTTTAGATTAGCAATAAGTCCATCCATAGTGAGAGTCTTCAGGATTCTTACCTCTGTAGTAGCATCTACTTTGCTTTCCCAGGACTTAGGAAGAACTCCTAGAATTTTTCTCACTTTCTTATACAAAGGAATCATTTTTCCTAGGTAGTGCAACTCATTTATGATTGAAGTGAATCTAGTATACATTCCTTCATAGAAAAAATTTCATACTAAGTAGTCAGCATGTCAACTTTTGTATCCTTCACATCAATAGTTCCTTCATGAGCAGTCTTCAGGCAGTCCCAAATTTTCTTAGCATTTTTACAAGAAAAAATCATGTTATACTCATTTGGTCCTATACCACACACCAGCAATTTCTTAGCCTTGTAATTCTTTTGAACTTTCTTGCGATCTTTATCATTAAATTACCTCCTGGTTTTCACAACCATTCTTGTTATGTTTCCTTCATTTACCTTTCTAACTGGCGCATGAGGATCATCAAGTATTACATTTATCAGCTTACTGTCCTTAGTTATAATAAATTCATACATCCTGATTTTCCACCATCCATAGTACTGCCCATTAAAGCGGGGTAGTCTAGTGGTAGATTGGCCTTCTTCTAGATTAGGTGGCGAAGCCATGATCAAGAAATCACTCTAGATGTGAAACTTTTAGAGTGTCCTCCCTCTGATACCATTTGATGAAACATGGGGGTGCATAACTATTCTAGGGACCTAGTCCCTGAGACTACGATAAAGGCAATAAAACAGTAACAAATTAAAACTGGCAGAAATTAAAGAAACACAGTGATTTACGTGGAAACCTCCTGGATCATAGGAGGAAAAACCACGGCTTGCCCTCACAAGCACTCAACCTTCAGTATAATCAAAACTCATTAATTACAGAATCCAAAAACTTAACTCTAAGTTCCACCAGTTAAAGTAGCTCTACTACAACTAACTTCACTCACTTCAACAGCCTCACAATCGACTAACTATAATCGATTTGACCTTAGGTAACTCTACCTAACCACTCTACTACCAAGAGAAAAATATTAGTATTATAAGATGAGTAATTCAATTACAAACCAAGACTTAACAAGAACAATTAAACTTGAAGCACACACAGATTTTGAACTTGAGTAAAAGAGAGTTTTCATTATTTTGTTGGTTCACTAATTTTATGAAAATTGCTTGTATGAGAGGCATCCTTTTCTATTTATAGTAGTGTATAAATAAGGGTTTAATGTTAATTGGATCAAGTTTCACTGCACACTTGCACAGTTAGTTGTACTAGCAGACAAAACTGTACAGAGACGTAACAGTTGTACCTCTTCATGATGAGCAGGGACCTGGTCCTTCAAATACAAATGATCATCATCAAAACATGAGACATCATTACCCTTTATTTTTTAGAAATTTTGAAATCCATACCAGTGATGGTAGCACGATCCTAATAGGTGTATATTGTTGAGAAAATGTAGAACATTATTCATACAAGTAAATAAATGTAACTCTACAATCAAGAAGAATAAAGCAAAGAATTAATTAATAATTGATGCTTCAAATATATTAATTATCCAAGCAATCAGTCAACATTGTATCCCTACTTCTGTTCACGCTGAAAACTCATCATATCAAGATCTTATTTTTTTTAAATGAAATATATGCATTTTATATCATCAATAGGGCCATTAATAGACTCTATACAAGTGGCCTAACAAAACATAAATAATCTACACAATCAATTAATTCTCTACAAACGCCTCCCAATTATCTATATAATAGGGGACTTTCTGAGTGCACCAAAAGAAAATAAGGATAAAGGCTCATCCTTAACTGGGGTAAACTTGACTCTACACCTTCAAAAGATCTTTTATTCCTCTCACTCCAAACAACCTACATTAATACAAGTGGTACTATATTCTATGTTCTTCATCTTCTTTTTTTTCTCCCTCTCTTCCACCTGGATATCAACTCTTTTACTATTTTTGGCATTACTCATCAAGTGCCAAACTATTAGGATCTTTAGAGAAGGATCTATTCATAGAGCGAGATATAAATTCAGCCTATTAAAGGGGGGTTGAAACCTTAGAGTTGAATAGAAGAGAGAACTCTGATATCTTCAGCTAGTTAAAAGGAGGTTGAAACCTTAGAGTTCAATGGAATAGAGAACTCCGATCTCTTGCTTTTTGATAAAATAGGACATTGATTTACTCTCTAACCCTTATGTCCCCGCCCCTCCTCCCCCTTTTAATAGGAGTCATGTTACAACTATAATCTAATCTTTATGAAAGTATAAAACATAAAACCCTATTCCAAACTAATAACTATAGCTAACTCTAATCTTTGAGAAACTATAAACATAAATTTTATTTCAGACTAATAAACAAAGCTACGTAAAATTTAGTTCCACGTATCCACAAACATATGAACATAACCCATCATAATCTTATGATTAAACTGCAATGTAGAATAAGGTAATACATATCATCGTCTGCCTCCTTGTACATGTAACACAAGCTAATGCATACAATATTCTGCTTCCTAGAGTTCTTTGCTATCAAAATCGGCCCTTTTATAGTTAATCAAGTGAAAAAGAATACTTTCATTGGGACCTTTGGGATCCATGTTGCATCACATAGATAAACATCCTTCTCATAGAACATCTTCACAGAAAACACACCATTATTCCCCAGTATCCACCACCATGCATAGGCTTCATCAACCAAGTTGCCTTTCCTGTGTAATTAGGCTAACAACTTTGGAGTGAACCTACTTCTCAATTGTTAAAACCCTTCTAAAACTCAATGTCCCACAAATTCTATTCACCTTGCTCCCCTAATTTGTTGAACTATCATTTCTCTCTGATAAGAAATTCTATACAAACTCCTAAAGTCACCTTTTAAAATGTTGTCCCCGTATCATCTTATTTTCTAAAAAAATATCGCTACCCTCATTTGCGACCTTGAAGAGATGTTTACTAAGAACAAATCCATTACTTCAAAACTTCCTCCACAAACCACGCTTGAAAGACAAATTGATGTATCTAGTTCTCCACTTTCCTTCCTAAATTCCATGTTTATCCTTTATTACCTCCCTCCACAAAGTTTGTGTTTCCAACCCGAACCTCCATAACCTCCATAACCATTTTCCAAATAATTCTTTGTTGAAAATCATTAACTCTTTAATTTCAAGGCCTCCCCATTTTTTTGAGCGACGCAATAATCCTCCACCCTCTATTAAGATCTTAAAAATAGTATTATTCATATCAATTAGAAATGAACTGAATATGGACATAAATTTAACCTCAAAGTGGACATTATTCCCTCAAAAAAGGATTAGACCATTTAAGTTTCCAATTCGAGATAGAAATTATGGAGTCGCGTTGCTGAGGAAAAAAATGGAATGGCCAATCATAAACTCTATGACTCTTACACTTTTTATTTCATCCTAAATGAATTCTCATGCAGTCCTTATTGAGTTCAATTGGTGTTAATGGAAGATGGAGAGACACAACCCTATGAGGAAAAGACATTATTTTGCAAAAGGAGTGATTATTCGGATAGTTTTGTCTGTTCAGAAAAGATACAATGTTTCGAATGAACAAACATGACTCTTCTAAAGGATACACTATTTCGAATTAACTATTTTCACCTTTTGGAAGGGGCACTTTATGGCTATATAAACCTGTATTTTTTCACAGGTCTAGTATGAAAAATTTCTGCATAAGAAAAATATTCTCTTGCTTCTAAAAACATTGTGTGATCATCTCCCATTGAGTGAATTCAAAGAAAACTAGAAATTTTGAGGTGCCTCTACATTCTAGTTGTAAAGCCATTTTATCCTGGGAGGAAAATTCCGCAACCTTGGGTACTTGAGGGGAATTATTTCCTTAAGGATACTCCGTGAATTCATAGGACTTGGCTATTTTCTACTTCATCTATTTTCTTTAAGAAACTAAAAACATATTTCTTTGAAAGATCATTTTGATTGTTGAAGGTGTTGACAACTTCATAAGTTTTATTGATTTATTCTTGAACTTGTGTTGAAGTAGTGTTGCGAAAATACAGATTTTATGTACCATAAGAAAGAACAACAATCTTAAGAAAATAATTTTACTAATATATATTGTTTCGTTTACTGTTTTTCAGTAAATAGTTAAACTTCATATTGATAGTTTTTCAACTTTTTGAACTTGTGTTTGAAGTTCTTGAAACTTCATTTTGATAGTTCATAAGTTGGTTGAACTTGTGCTGAAGTTCTTAATATTTGGTTTTGCTATTTTCCAGAAAATAGTTTGAACTTCATTTTGTTGATGTTCATAAGTTTGGTTGAACTTATTGTTAAAAATTCAAAGTTGTAAATACAGAGTTAAAACTTTATTTGATTGTTCATATGTTAATTTGAACATATGTTTGAAGTTATTATTGAAAAATACAGATTTTACCAAAATTGAAAAAAATAACAATATTAAGGAAAGTATAAAAATATTTATTTTTGTGCTTGATTGGTGAAAGAAAAAAAATAAATTATCGTCATTTATAAATCAAGTATTTGGTTAATCTGTATTGGGTCTGATTTTGTGGAGACTAAATCTTTTGATTTGTACTTCCTCGATTAGAAGAATATAAAAACTTCATCAAGAAATCAATATGAGAATTTGGTTTGAACAATATAAAAACTTCACTGATTCATTAAGATCTCTGTATTGATTTTTGGAGTTTAAAATCTGTGTGATTTCACTCTGTTTGAATTTGATTATGATTTGAAGTCATAAAAACTTCGTCATGTTTCATAGTTCATTTAGTTGATGATTTAAAGATATAAAAACTTCATCATTGACTAGAAACAAGTTAGCTAAAGATTAAATTCTTTATTGTTAGTATTCTGAAATACTAAAGATTATGTCAAAGATTGACAAGAAAATGATGAATGAAACTAAACAATAAATTGATTTGGTTGTGAATGGAGTTGTCCCAATGATTACTAATGTTTCTTCATTAATTCATTCAGATATTTCTCTAACAATGAAAATGACAAAGAAACAGAAAAATATTTTGGTGTGAACTTCAAAGAATGATAACAAATGATATCATTTTGACTGGTCAAACTTGTAATGCAAATTTTCACAAGTATAGATCCTCATATTCTTAAAATAATAATAATAATAATAATAATAATGATTGAAAATCAATTGTCTGATTTGAAAGATCTTATGAGTTATTTCAAGATAGACGAGGATAATGAGTTGAATGAAAAAAATTATCAATGATAGTTGCAAATCCTATTAAGGATGATGCTCCAAATTATAAGAAGATGAAGAAGTCTTCTCGACAAGAAAAGAGATTAGATAAATATGTTGGAAATAACTAGAAAGATTGAAAATCTATGTGATATGATCACGGAAAGCAATCTAATTGGATATCCAAATGAATGGTGGTTTAATTTAGGAGCCACTAGACATGTTTAAGCAGATAAAAAAGCTTTTGCTACTTATGATTCCGTTGGTCCCAAAGAAGTGATCTTCATGAGAAATAATACAACAATCAAGGTTGAAGGAAGTGGGAAGATGATCCTAAGAGTGACTTCCGTCAAGATGTTGACTCTCAACAATATTCTCCATATTCCTACTATTAGGAAAAACATAGTGTCGACAACACTTCTCATTAAAAATGGGATTAAGTGTGTGTTTGTTTTGGAGAAAGTTGTAATAAGCAAGAATGAACCATATGTAGGAAAGGAATACCTCAATGAGGGACATTTCAAACTTTATGTAATGAATGTTGAAATCAATAAAAGTTCAGTTTTTTCTTACTTGGTTGAGTCTTATGATTTGTGGCATGAACGATTAGGCCATGTTAATTAAAAAACATTGCGAAAACCGATTAACTTAGAAGTTTTACCAAACTTTGAGTGCAATAAATCAAAATATCAAACGTTTGTGGAATCAAAGTATGCTAAGCATCCGTATAAGTCCATTGAAAGGAATTCCAATCCCTTAGACTTAATCTACACTGACATTTATGATATGAAGTCAACACCATCTCGTGGTGGAAAAAAATATTTTATAACTTTATTGACGATTGCACTAGATACTATTATGTCTATTTTCTAAATAGTAATGATAAAGCAATAGATGCGTTTAGGAAATATAAAAAAGAAGTTGAAAATCAGTTAGAGAAAAAAATCAAAATGATAAGAAGTGATAGGGGCAAAGAATATGAATCTTCCTTTGTGCAAATATGTGTAGAGAATGGAATTGTCCATTAAAATATGACCACATATTCACCTCAGTCTAATGATATTGTGGAAAGGAAAAACCTAACCTTGAAGGAAATAATGAATGCATTGCTAATAAGTTTAGGTTTACCGCAAAACTTATAGGGAGAAACTATCCTTACTGCTAACCGAATACTCAATAGAGTACCCCATAGTAAGACACAATCAATTCCATATGAAAAATGGAAAGGAAGAAAACCCAACTTGAAATAATTCAAAATGTGGGGGTGTCTAGCGAAGGCCTAAGTTCCTATGCCTAAAAGAGTAAGGATAGGACCTAAGACGGTGGACTGTGTGTTCATAGAATATTCTTAAAGTATTAAATCATATCATTTTTTGATTCATAAATCCAAACATTCGAATATCAATGAAAATACAGTAATTAAATGAGATAATGCTTAATTTTTTAGAAATATTTATCCGTATAAAATTAGACATGAATAGTCTAGTGGGGGTTCTAAACGACCTCGAGATGAACCAAGTGAGAATGTACATAATGATGAAAATCCAAGACGTAGTATACTTCAAAGAACTTCAACTTCGTTTGGATCAATTTTGTAATATTTCTCTTAGAAAATAAGCCTCAAACTTTTTAAGAAGTGATGTCGTCATCAGACTCATCTTTTGGAAAGAGGCAGTCAATAGTGAGATTGATTCAAACTTAAATAACCATACATGAGAATTGGTTGATATTCGTTTGGGAAATAAACCTTTAGGTTCTAAATGGATCTTTAAAAGGAAAATAAAAGTAGATGGTACTTTTGACAAATACAAGGCAAGACTTGTAGTAAAAGGCTTCAAATAAAAAGAAGGCCTTGATTACTTTGATACATGCTCGCCAGTAACAAGGATAACATCAATTCAAATGTTAATTACCTTGGCAGCGGTATATAGTCTTGAAATCCATCAAATAGATATAAAACAGCATTTCTGAATGGAGAATTGGAGGAAGAAATCTATATGGAATAACCCAAAGGTTTTCTAGTTCCAGGAAAAGAAAATAAGGTGTATAAACCTGTTAAGTTGTTGTATGGACTAAAACAAGCACCTAAATAATGACATACAAAGTTTGACCAAACCATATTGGCAAACAGGTTCAAGATAAATGAATGTGACATGTGTGTCTATATTAAAGACACTCCAAATCACCAAGTCATTTTTTGTTTATATGTGGATGATATGTTGATCATCAGTAGAGACATTTCTGACATAAAGGACACAAAGAGAATTCTCGAAAGCAAGTTTGATATGAAAGATCTTGGATTTACGGATGTGATATTAGGAATAAGAATCCATAGAACTCCACAAGGGTTGGCATTGTCACAGTTTCATTATATTGAAAAAGTACTTGACAAATTCAAGTATTTGGAATTTGGTATTGCCAAGACTCCATTGGATGTAAGCTTCATACTTCAAAAGAATGAAGGCAAAAATGACTCACAACTGGAGTACGTAAGAGTATTGGGATTTTTAAAATATATAATGAGTTATACACAACTAGACATAGCATGAGCTATTAGTAAGTTACGTCGATACACAAGTAATCCCAACAAAACTCATTGGATGGCAATGAAAAGAGTTTTGGAGAATCTTAAATACACTCAAGACTATGCTTTTCATTATAATAAATATCTCGCGGTACTTGAAGGATATAGTGATGCAAATTGGATCACCAAACCGAATGAAGTAAAATCCAAGAGTGGAAATGTATTTACTATCGGTGGAGCAGCGGTCTCTTGGAAATCATCTAACCAGACATATATTGCTCGCTCCACAATGGAATCTAATTTTATCTCATTTGATAAAGCCGATGAAAAATAAGAATGGATCTGAAATTTCTTGGAAGATATTCCTTTTTGGCCCAAACCAGTGGCACAAGTATATATACACTATGATAGCCAAGCGGCAATAGTTAGGGCAGGGAGCATGATGTATAATGGTAAATCTCATCACATAAGACATAGATATAATATCGTTAGAGAACTTCTCTCTAGTGGAATTATCACTGTTGACTATGTGAAATCAAAGGATATTATTTCGGATCCACTTACAAAAGGTCTATCTAGAGAAGGAGTTGAGAGGATATCTAAAAAATAAGTTTAAGGCCTAGGACAAGTCAGCATAGTGGTAACTCTACCTAGCAGACTGGAGATCCCAAGAGCTAGGTTTAAGGAGATCAAACAAATTTATGTCTGATAGGTTCAACATTGTCAAATACCCAACCCATTATCATGATGTAACAATGTTTAGTAAATGAAGATAAGACTTATGGTGTGAAGTCTTTTAATGATTATCTAAATTTGGAAGATTTGACCAAATAGTTTAATCTATGGTATTGAACATTTAGAAATCACCTGTGAGGGCGAAGTCAAAGCCACTTCAAGGAGAATATTAGTAAAGGCCTATTCTCTAAGCTCTGATAAGACCGAGACGTGTTCACAGTTAAAACGAACAAAACCATGAGAACCATAGATGGTAAAAGATTGGTTGTTTGACATGTGTTGTCTAGGTGTACATTAAATCTCGACGGTTCAAAGATATCAAATCTATCGATTGACCGAGTGCATCCAATGCATGTTTACTATGGAAAGTTCAAAAGAAAATCCACTTATCCAGATGTAATCAGTCTTTACTTGATGATCACATACTTGTCCGTAAATTTTTACAAAGAATAGTCATTCCCCATTCATGTGGGGGATTGTTGGGTTCAATTGGTGTGAATGAAAAATGGAGGGACATAACCCGTTGAGAAAAAGACACATTGTTTTGGAAAAGGAGTGACTGTTTTATAGTTGTGTTTGTTCACAAAAAAATACAATGTTTCAAATGAACAAACATAACTCTTCCAAAGGATACACCTTTTCGGATGAACCATTGCCACCTTTTGAAAGGGGCACTTTATGGCTATATAAACCTGTATTTTTTCATAGGTTTAGTATGAAAAATTTCTGCATAAGAAAAATATTCTCTTGCTTCTAAAAACTCTGTGTGATCATCACTCATTGAGTGAGTTCGATGAAAACCAGAAATTTTGAGGTACCGCTATATTCTGGTTGTAAAGCCATGTTATCCTGAAAGAAAATTTTTGCAACCTTGGGTACCTGAGGGGAATTATTTTTTAAGAACACTCCGTGAATTCGGAGGACTTGGCTATTTTCTGCTTCATCTATTTCCTTTAAGAAACTGAAAACATACTTCTTTAAAAGATCATTTTGATCTTGTGTTGATGGTGTTGACAACTTCATAAGTGTTCTTGATTTATTCTTGAACTTGTGTTGAAGTAGTATTGCAAAAATACAGATTTTGTGTACCTGAAAAACAACAGTTCCTACTCCTTTCAACAAGAGACCAAGGCTAAAAAAAACTTTAAATCATAAATAATAATTAGTATTTGATTACTACATTATAATTAGGCAACTAATCAATATTTCTACACTTCATATATTCAAGAATGAACTTGGAATTCCAACACTCTTCCCCAAACTCAGCACTTCTTTAGCAATATCCATCTCTCCTACCAAATTCTTCCACCAATTTATTCTCTCCTCCTACACACCCACCATCTCACCCAAAAAAGTGCCCCTTTACTCCAATATTTACCATAGACCAAACTTGTAGCTTGCATGACTGCAAATCAAGAATTCTCTGTTCTCCAATTCCTGACAGTATCACAAACAGTTACTCCCTTAGTTCCTATTTTTTACTTAGTCACATTTGGTTTCTTGAGAGTCAATTGCTTGAACTTTATATTTTGTCATCATATTAATATGAAAAACATTATAACTTATACTATTTTTTGAATAGTTTTTGAACACCATAATATAATTTTTAAAATTTAAATTATTAAATTAATCTAATTCAATTTAGCTTCAAAGATTAGTCAAACTTGACTCTCGAAAAGCGAAATATAACAAGCAAAACAGATCGAATTGAGTACCCTCTAATACAAGTTTAATTATACATAAGGAAAATTTCTTCACCTTCATATAAACAAGCGCTCTTAGTTCAATATATTGCAAGGGATCACTAAATTTTAAAGAAAATAGAACCAATAAAATTTTAAAAAAAAGATATGATACTATCTGTTAAAAAGGAGTAATTTTTAATTCTATATATAAAAGAATTTGAACAAAAGACAAAAAAGGAATGAATATACAGAGAAAGTAGAACCAATAAAATAAAAAAAAGATATTATACTACCTGTTAAAAAGGAGCAATTTTTAATTCTATATATAAAAGAATTTGAACAAAAGACAAAAAAGGAATAAATATACAGACCTAAACGAATAAGGCAGTACTGTATATGTAGGTCGATTGGTACGTGCTACAAGTATGCAATAGAGAGTATAAAGAAGAGAAGAAATCAAGAATTAAGATGAGCTGGCATTTGATTAGTTGAAACTGTTAAAATGATAGTTGTAGTTTAAAATTCTGTTATACTATAGTTATTATTGTAGCTGCATCCCAATGTTAGTTAAGGCGGTTACAACTATCCAATTAAAAGTTTTAGCTATATAAACCATTGTACTGATTGTTATATGGATTGAATAATAACATTTCTCTATTTTCTCTCTCAAATTCTCTTCTTATCTTAGCTAAGTTCTCAAATTTTCCCTGATTAGCATATCAGTTTTTCAAATATAATTCCTAAAACTGATCGACAATTTCTATTTGATTAGCAATTGTGCATCAATTGGTATCAAAGTTGTCCTGATCCTTGGCCATAGATAGTTAATCGGAGTAAGTGAGTGGAGGTATAAAGGATAAGATCTCACAGATGCAAGAACAACTTCAGAAACTAATGAAGGGAATGACCAGCATCATGGATAGGAATTCACAGGTTGACAAGGAGATGGGGGAATTAAAGGAAAACTTGGCGAGGCTAGCAGTTAATAACCGAGAAAAAGAAGGGGGAAGAGAAGAATATTCTATTGAAAGAGCTTGATCAATGTATTTGCATAATGATTACAGGTCAAGAGACAATCATAATCATGGTAACTTCTTCATTCGATTTTCTAGGTTGGATTTTCCTAAATTCTCTAGCTTAGAATGAAGAACTTGGCTATATAATGTTGACCGGTTCTTCTCTATGGATGAAATTCCATTTGAGGAAAGGGCTAAGATAGTTTCTATCCATATGAAAGGAGAAGATATAGCTTGGCACAGATCGTATGTGAGATCAAGGAACTCAACTGCAGAGTTGGGTTGGACTGAGTATGTGTTGGCCTTGAATGAAAGATTTGGGGAAGGGTTTGAGGATACAATGAAAGCGCTCAAGAAAGTAACTTAATATCGGTAGTGTGCAGGAATATTAGGATGAATTTGATAGGTTATTGACATCTGCGAACCTATCAATGGAAAACCAAATTATTTATTACTTGGGAGGGTTGACTCCAGAGTTGAATAAGGTTGTAAGGCTACAATCACCTAAGACATTGATGCAGGCCTATAAATTGACAAGATTTTTGGATAATATTTTTAAAGCTCAAGCAAAGTCTTGGGGTTTGAGGAGGGGAGGAAGAGTGCAAGGACCTCTATTAACTACTTTCCCATTTGCTAAACCACCTGTGCCAAATTCTGCAGTTAAAAAGAGTAGTGATGTTTAACCAATTAGATATCCAAGGTTTAATGGAAATAATACTGAAAGGAGACTAACTTCTACAGAAATAGATAAGAAGAGGGAAAAAGTGTTGTGCTTCTTTTGTGATAAAAAATATATTATGGGACATAAGTGTACAACCAAAAAATAGATTTATTTGATTGATGCAGTAGAAGATGACCAGCTACAAGAAGTTGAATGTGATAAAATAGGAAAAGAAGTTGTACTAGAACCTGAAGAGTTGATGAATATTTCCTAACAAGCCTATACTAGTATCTCTGGATATCAAACAATTAGAGTGGCGGGTTATCATGAGAAGATGCCCTTGCAGGTTCTTATAGACACTGCGAGTACACACAATTTTATAGATCAGAAAGTTGCAAAAGGGCTGGGATGTCAAGCTAATAACATAGAGGAACAATCTATAAGTGTAGCTGATGCGAGAAAAGTGACCACAACATTAATTTGTAAAAATCTGCAGTGGTTGTTACAAGACACTACTTTTGCTTTAGATTTCTTGCTACTTCCTTTAGGTAATGTGGATATTGTTTTGGATGTCCAGTGGTTAAGCACCTTGGAAAGAATACTCTTTCATTTTAGCAGCATAACTATTGAGTTCAGGTACCAAGGCAAGAAATATGTCCTGAGAGGAGCAACCAATAAGTTAAAGACTACTAAGAGTAAGACTTTAATCAAGTAGTGTGAAGTTGAGAATCAGCTTTACATGTTATCCTTAATGCCTACAGATTATGCAGAAGACCTTTGCTACAATATTCAAACTAATCCAGGTAATGAAACTCCCTTGATTTTAACTAGTTTACTTGATGAGTTTGCTAGCATCTTTGAAGTGCCAACAACCTTACCACCTTATAGAGGACCTTTTAATCATAGAATTCCACTATTAGATTCAGCAAATCCATTCAGTAAAAGACTTTACAGGTACCCTGGGATTAAGAAGGATATTATTGAGAAATTAATTCAAGAAATATTGGATTAGGGTATGATACAACATAGTACTAGTCCATATGTTTCACCACTGGTCTTGGTGGGAAAAAAAGATAGTAGTTGGAGGTTATGTGTAGATTATAGAGAATTAAACCAAATCACTATCAAGGACAAGTTTCCTATTCCAAATATAGAGGACCTCTTGGATGAATTTGGAGGTGTTCAGGTGTTTTCAAAAATAGACCTCAGAGCTGGATACCACCAGTTGGGGATGTTTGAAGAAGATACATATAAAATAATATTTAAAACTCATGAGGGCCATTACGAGTTTTTAGTTATGCCTTTTGGCTTAACTAATGCCCCATCATTATTCCAAAGCCTTATGAATTCAATTTTTAAACCACTCTTGATGAAGTCAATCCTGGTATTTTTTATGATGTACTAATTTATAGTAGAATCTGGAATGAGCATGTTGATCATGTGAGGGCAGTGTTTGATTTAATGCAGCAGTTCCAACTATTTGCTAAGATGTCCAAGTTTGATTTTGGAGTCAAGCAGGTGAAATATCTTGGTCATTTCATAAGTGGAGAAGGTGTTGCTACTGATCCTGAAAAGATCACTGCAATTCAACATTGGCCTACTCTGACTAACCTCAAATAGTTGAGAGGGTTCTTGGGATTAGCTGACTATTACAGAAGATTTATTAAGGGATTTGGTGTCATTTGTAGACCCTTACATGATCTCTTAAAGAAGGATAGATTCACCTAGTCAGTTCAAGCTACTGAAGCATTTGATCAACTAAAAAAGGCCTTAATAATAGCTCCAGTCTTAGCCATGCCTAATTATACTAAGACATTTTTAGTAGAAACTGATGCCAGTGGGAAAGGAATTGGGGTTGTACTCATGTAGAAAGCACATCTCATTACTTTTATCAGAAGGTCCTTAGACCCTAATCACCAGGTCATGTGTGTTTACGATAGGGAATTACTTGCACTTATTTTTGCTATTACAAAGTGGTCACATTATTTACTCGGAAGGACCTTTGTTGTCAAAAATAATCAAAAGGCCTTGAAACATCTTTTGGAACAAAATATTCATACTTATTCCCAGGTGGCCGGCATCACTAAATTGATGGCTTTTGATTTCACTATTGAGTACAAAAAAGGGCTGAGAACAAGGCTATTGATGCATTATCAAGAAAACCTGTGGCTGAGCTCTTAGATATTTCATTATTGACACATGATGAAGCCTTGTATGTAAGAATTCAAGATTCTTGGCAAGCTGATACCATATTACAAGAAGTGATCCACAGGTTGCAGGTTTATCCCTTAATTTTTTTACATGGCTTAGTGATCAGTTAAGCTGGAAAAGAAGATTAGTTGTAGGTAAGGATTTATAATTAAGGAAGGATATCATTACATTGTAGCATGCTACACCTCAAGGTGGGCATTCAGGGATGAATGCAATAATCAAGAGGTTGCAGACATTGTTCTATTAGAAATCTCTAAATTCTGATGTTAGAGATTTCACCAATAAGTATAACTTTTGCCAGAGGAATAAGTATGATATTTCTGCTTATCCAGGGTTATTACAACCTTTACCTATACCTGATGGAGTTTGGACTGATGTATGCATGGATTTTATTGAAGGCTTACCTAAGGTGCAAGGTAAAGAGGTGATCTTAGTGGTGGTTGATAGACTAAGAAAGTATGCTCATTTCATCAGTCTTCAACATCCATATACTACTCAAACTATTGCTCAATGTTTCATGGATCATATTTTGAAGTTACACGGACTACCTTCTACCCTGACAAGTGACAGAGACCCCATTTTTGTCAGCCTATTCTGGCAGGAGTTGTTTGGATTGTTCGGAGTCAAAGTACAATATTCTACTGCATACCATCCGCAGACTGATGGACAAACTAAGGTTTTGAACAGGATATTAGAGACCTATTTGAGGTGTTTCTGCTCAGATAAGTCTAAAGAGTGGGTATCTTATTTGTCTCTTGCTGAGTGGTGGTAAAATACCACCTATCATACCACTCTTAAATGCAGTCCATATAAAGTTCTCTATGGCCAAAAACCTCTCATTCACCTCTCTTTCTTAGATGGAGAATCCAGTTTTGATATGGTTGATAGGTCACTGATTGCAAGGGAAGCAGTTATTCAAATATTAAAGCTTCATATCCTTAGAGCTCAACAGAAGATGAAGGATCTGGCAGACAAACATAGGTCTGGTAGGAGTTTTAAGGTGGGAGATTGGGTGTACCTGAAAATTCAGCCTTATAGACAGATTTCAGTAGTTGCCAGGCCCTTTAACAAACTGGTTGCTAAGTTTTATAGCCCTTATTTGATTGAAGCTAAAATAGGTGATGTGCCCTACAAGCTATTGTTGCCTAGTGATGTACTCATTCATCCCATATTCCATTTTTCTCAGCTAAAAAATATCATGAAGTCCCTTGCAACATTGCATACCCTCTAGTTATTCAATTGTCAAGTCCTTACTGTCTTACCCCTGAGAGAGTTCTAGACAAAATATTGGTTAAAAAGGGTAACAAAGTAGTGAAATAATTTCTTATTAAGTGGAGCAACTTGGATGAAGATCAGGCAACTTGGGAATTCTCTTATGAGTTTCAATTGAGATTTCCCTCTTTTAATCCTTGAGGTCAAGGATCTGCTGAAGTAAGGGGTATTGCTACAAGTGTGCATTAGAGAGTATAAAGAAGTGAAGAAAGTAAGAATTAAGCTGAGCTAGCATTTGATTAGTTGAAACTGTTAAAATGATATTTGTAGTTTAAAATTCTATTTTTACTATAGCTGTTGCTGTAGCTGCATCCCATAGTTAGTTAAGGCGGTTACAACTATCCAATTAAGAGTTTTAGCTAAATAAACCATTGTGCTGATTGTTATATGGATTGAATAATAACATTTCTCTATTCTCTCTCTCAAATACTCTTCTCATCTTAGCTAAGTTCTCAGATTTTCCCTGATTAGCATATCATTTTTTCGAAGATAATTCCTAAAACTAACCCACAATTGCTATTTGATTAGCAATTATGCATCAGTACGGGAAGAAAATAAGACGGGGAGGAATTAATAGGGTGTTTTTGTAAAAATAAAAAAAAAGGTCATTTGTAACAATAAATATAGTTGAAATTGAAGTTGGAAAAAAATGAGTTTCAAAAATAGTTTGGAATTGAATTTGGAATTATCATGGCCAAACACCTTAATTTTCACTAAAGGGAAAGAATTTTTAAAAAAAAAAAAAAAAAATTCTTATGGTCAAACGGGTCCTCAAAGTGTAGTCTATTGGGTCCAAGTTAATGTTTAGCTTTCTTTGAACAGGACAACCATCTTAGGTTTTTCAAGTGCTCAAGAAAAATATAGTACTAGTGTGACGTCCAAATCAATTATGTTGTGTTTTTATGGTTTGTACTTGTGTGACATCCAAGTCAATTATGTTGTGTTTTTAATTTAAAATGGTTCTTATTCATCCTAGACCCCATTGTAAATTAGGGTTGTTTGGTCTGATTAGTTCACAAGATTGAATGACCAATTTTTCTTCGAACCCTTATTTCATTGTTTTCCAAGAAAATTAGGTTGAATATGTAAGCCATGTATTTAGGAGGAACAATAATAAAAGGAATTTTGATTTTGTTCCTGTAGTTATTTTCAATTCAATTAAACAACTCAACGCAAGATTTTAGGTTCTATTAAAGATTTTTTTTTTTGAGTATTTGTAATCGTTCATTATGTAAATAAATTAATCTACATCTGTAATCTATAATCTATAATATATTAAAAGTGTGAGGGCCTTAGAAAAGTGATTTGAACTTTTTCCCCTTCATTAAAAGACTTTTCTTTAGGTAAAACTGTCTTTTTATTATTTTCTTCAATTTATTATTTAATTATTTATAATATACTAACTAGACACCTAAAATACATGGGACTCCTAAAATATATGGAAAGAGAATCAATTAATATTTTCCTTTGATCAATTAGAAAAGTACTCCTAAAATAGGATAGAAAAATACTCCTAAAATAGAACTCTATTAAGGAAATACTTCTATAAATATTGAGATGCACGTTAAACTAGAGAATAAATCGATTAACTTATTGGGAAAATATGATGCACGTTAAACTAGAGAAGAAATCAATTTACTTAGTGGGAAAATATAATTGATACTAATCTAACATGATTAGGTTGCATGTCTGATCGATGGATGCCTAATTTCCTAACCCTCAACTTCACTGTTTTTGTCAATATAATAGAATTCAACGTGTGTACATATATCTTCTTTTTTCATTCAAGTCATTCTTTAGGGTCAAATTTTTTTTTCAGACAAGAATTATTTTCATCAAAACTGAAGCTTTGTGATCACTATTGTATTATCTTGTTGTAGTTTACAGGTGGTAGATGAATGTCGGTCGTTTTTGAGGAATTTTCTTAGGTAAAGATTAGGTTTAATTGTATTATTTTTATATCTCTATTTTGAGAATTTTTTTGCGTTAATGATAAGTTTAGTTGTATTATTTTGATATCTCATTATGGTATTATTTTGTTATAGTTTACAGGTGGTAGATGAGTGCCAGATGGATTTGGAAAAATTTGTGTAAATGTTAGATTTAATTATGTTGTTTTGATGTCTCTGTCATCGTATTTTTTGGTAAAAGTTAGGATTAATTAATTAAATTTTTCAAAAGATATTGAATTTAATTATTGTATTCATCTTTATTATTTAAACAATTATCCTATTTAGTGTAGCGTTTGAATTCAATAAAGTGAGGTACACGCGCGAGAAGCATACACCTAAACTAGTTATTTAAAATATGTCAACAACAATATACCTAGTGAAATCCCACAAGTGGGGTATTGTAATGCCACGAGTATTTAGACCCTTAAATAGAGCTAAGAACGAGCCCACGTAACACCTAAATCGGGTATAAATTACTTTGGTATGTGTTCGGAGGTGTAGGGGACTATTTGAGACATAAAAAAGGGTCATGTGTCCCAAGGGGGATCCCGTTCCACGTGGTCCACCATAGGGGGCTACTGCCTCACCCATGCGGTGGCCTCGTGCTGTGAGAGAGTAGCTCACATTGGGCCCTGCGTTGCGAAGGGGAGGGCATGCCTCCAAGCATGCACTGCGCCCTCCCTTTTCATTGACGGGACATCGTTTTAAAGTTATTCACGGGGTATTTGAGTTTTTTTTACACACCTAAAATGTTCCCCATCCACCCAATGCGTCATTAAGTGCCTAAACACGACTCTCTTAACTTCTAATCACTTTGAGAACATCCCTAAATCAACAGAGAAGAGAGTACCTAGGGGTCAAAGTTCTTTAGATCCAAGGGTCAAATTGCATCAATTTCCTTTTGCTAAGAGGTATATTGAACGACCTTACCACTCATGGGCTTGAAACTCATGTTTTCCTATATATATATATATATTGAAAGTGTGAAGGGTCTTAGAAATATTATTTGAACTTTTTGCACTTTGTTAAAACACTCCGCAATAGACAAAATTGTCTTTTCTCCTTTTTTTTCTTAAACTATTATTTAATTAAATTAAATACTCCTAAAATATATAGAAGGAAATTAAAACTCCTAAAATATATTGAAAGTATAATAAGATAAGAGAATAAATTAGTTGTATATTATTTATACACGTCCGTAGAAACCCTAATCGATAGGTTTTTCATATTGAAGTTCTTCTTTTTTTTTGCATTTATTTTGACTGACTATATAATGTAGTTTGTTTAGCGATCATTATAATCCATTTATTATCAATAATATTATTTCAAAATGAAACATTGACTTTTTATTTCTACATTTTTTATGATTTTTTTTTTTTTGAAAATATTTACTAATCGCATTGATCAGACATGAAGATGTTGTCAGTTGATCAATTGAGAAGAAAAAAATGTTCTTCACATATAATTGCCGAATTTATACAATGTTAAAGCTGTAGCAATTCTTGTGAATGAGGCACGGGTAATGGTTTTTTATTGAATTTACTTATGAGGAACATGTTTAATTTAATTAACACAATGATTATATGGGTTCTTATTAAAAAAATTGTGTTCTTTGTATAGCGCTTGATATAGTTTTTTGTACTAATAGATAAGAGAAAAAGAAAAATTATTGCAACCCTCATCATCAAAAATAAATACAATGATGACGATATGGATTCCATATCAAATTGTATGGTATAAGAAATTACATGTAATGCAGGTTAGAATTGGTAGCCTCCTATCAAAATTATGAATAGTTATGTGTTTGTGATTATGAGTTTGTAAATTTTAAATCTTTATTTTGTTTGATCTTCTTTTTAAAAACAAAATTAGGTGTAACAAGTCATGTAGGAGTCTAAAATTAAATCATTTTTAGTTTCTTAAAATATATGAGAAGAAGTTAAAACTCCTAAAATATATGTAAAGAACCACATTATTTATTCAATTGGCATTGAGAAATTGAAGAAGGATTATGAGTTAGGCTTGGACAATGTGGTTTATTACAGGGTTTGGCGATCAATGTGTATGGCATGAAGGACCTGATGAATGTTGGTTTGAATAAGTTATGTGAAGTTGTTCTTGAAAAAGATATTGAGAAGTCCAAGAGCGTTACTTTAGGCAAGTGGAATAATAGGAAACTTGGGGAGGGTCAAGTTCAGTATGTCTGTGTTGATGCATATGTTGTATTCAAGATTGGAAAGCTCTTGAAGGAAACTTCATTCATTATCTTTTAAATGTTTGGATCAAACAATATGCAGGAACAACTTACTAATAGTTAGTATCAAAAATAGGGTCTTCTTCTCTTTCTACGTTTTCTTTTTTATCATTATCATCATCTTTTATATTTCCTTTTTGTTATATCTTTTAGTTAATAACTTTACGGATTATATATGAATTACACATATAATAATTAATTGACAATGAATCTCTACTTTTTATAATTCATGTTCTCTTTCAGTCGAAAATTTTTCATAGAAAATTGATCGAAATAAGCATGTTACCGTTGAATGCAGTAGCCAAAAAATCAAAACTTTATCTCTTTTTATTTTTCTTTTTTGATGTATTTAATTTTGACTTAGTTTTGATTATTTTATTAAACTATATTTTGATATATTATTCGTTCAACTTGAGGCTTTCTAATTAAATTTGAAGATTGATCAAGTATATTATCCATTATAAATCGAGTTTAATCTATCAGGTTAACGATTTGGAAGATGAACCGCGTGAAAAGCAATAACCTCATGTTATTGATTCTCCAATCCTTGATACAATGGTAAATACATTATGGATTGTTAACTATTAGTACCTGTTGTTTTATGTTGTGTATAGTAGTCTTAATTTATGTATTCATTTCTTTCAACTATTTGATGTGTAATGGGTGAGAATTATTTCAATTATACATATATTATTGTAACAGGTAAGGATTATTTATCTTGCTATATAATAAATTTATATTGTTTCAATTTTTGGGGTGAATAAGGAATTCTTAGGAGACATGAGTAAATAAGGAACCAAATAAGAGTCTGGATTTTAGTTGTTTACTTTAGTAGCTATGTAAATAGTATACGAAAGGGTTAGGACATGGATGTCAGAAAAAGTATGACATGTATTCCCTATCTTAAGAAATGACTTGCTTTATTTTATGACGGGCAGTTAGAAAGATATAGATACTTCACATAATATAGCTAGCACATTATTACTTTATTAATTCACATAATATAGGGCTGGCAGACACTAGGATATGTGCTTCCATCTCCTAACAATTTTACATTTTAGTTTTATATATATATATTATATTTGTGCCTGCATGCCAAAATTAAATAATTTGATTGTTGATGTTTGTACTGTCTTATCATGTTTTGGAATCAATGCAGGAGTTATAGTTGTAACCTGCTATTACGACCCAGAATAACGAATCGTGCGGGTATCTACGCTATTTTAAGTAGCTAGGAGAACCCTTCTTACCCAACTAAAAATATGCGGAAGACTTCTGTTTTTAAGAAAATATTGGATTAAATATAATAAAGTAAATTAAATACTAATAAATAAACATTTTCGAAAACTTCTTACAAATGTCATTCACTATCTCAAGACTTTGCCAGACATGTACAAGAGCTATCTACAACAGCATAGACTAATAATAAATAAATAATACAAAGACTCCAACATCTGCCAAGAAGAGAGTGCAGAAGTTTGTGCTGAAAATCTTCATCCATCTAGTAACTACAAACTAACCTGATCTAGTCTACACTCCAAGAAGGAATGTATAAGCGTAGGTTCAGTACAACCACACGTACTGGTAGGCATCATCGGCCGACCGTGTTAGTTGATATAATCATAAAATAGAATTAAGGAAAATAAATTATGACATCTTGAATGGAATATAATTCAACTAAGGTTGTAATAAAACTATTACTTTACCTATATAAGTTACATCATCCAACTTCTCTTCCAGCTCCATCAATATTATATTTGCTACTGACATACTCTAGCCTCATTAATTCACACCATCAACCACAATCCAACCCAATACATCACTATTCCTCTTTATTCACCTTATCTTTTACATCATTCATAGTCACAGGAACAAACTCGTAATCATAGACAACCCACACTAAACTCTCGGGCTAACAAACAAATGTTATCTTATAATATTAAAGAATGATAACTAGCCATTCTGGTAAGCTACAATTAAAACACGTATAAATGAAGTAAGTCAACCAACATATAAATAAGTACAAAATTTTACTTTTTCAAATACATATCACACAATCAAATATCCAATGAAACAATAATACAACAATAACTTATCAAACAATGCTCCCAAGCAAGCAACATAACCATCAAGAGTATCAACAATACCGTAAACATCCACAGACTTAACACAAATATGTACACACATGTTATGGGACTTATTTTTGTTCAAATAGTCATGACCTGCAGGGAACAATCTATGTTCATGTACCATACCGATGTGGTACCCGATCCAATATATACATATCTGTACCAACATGGTGCCCGATCCAACATATACATATCCGTATCGGCGTGGTACCCGATCCAACATATACATATCTGTACCGGCGTGGTACCCGATCCAACATATACATATTCATACCGGCGTGGTACCCGATCCAACATATACATATTTGTACTGGCATGGTACCCGATCCAACATATACATATCCGTACCGGCATGGTACCTGATCCAACATATACATATCCGTACCAGCGAGGTACCCGATCTGACATATACATATCTGTACCGGTGTGGTACCCAATCCAACTTATACATATCCATACCGGCGTGTACCCGATCCAACAGATACAAGTAATATCAATATCAAATTTACACAACCTCACAGCATATAATATGATGTACCAAGTTTACAAGTACACTTAAAGTCATAAGACAATTCCATCAAGTAAATTTTAGTAATCATTTATACACGCATCAACAATCCAAACATCAAAAATTTCAAGCATGTCCGAATACCAATCAACAAGTTTTTAATTTAAGAGCATACATATAATTAAGTCGAGTCTAAACTCCAATTAAACCGTAACCTACTATATACATTTTATTAAATTCACACTATCTTTAGGGATGTAATACGACGTACTAAATCTATAAGTGTACTTAAAATCATAAAAAAAATAGATCAAGTACTTTTATTTATCAATATTTTGTCCCTCTAACAGGCATTATTTTAATAATTCATCATGATTATCCATACGTCATTCATAGGCACAATTCAATAAACTATCATTATCACCAATTTAGCCTCTCTTGGGCATCCAATAGATAAAGTGCTTTATCAATACCTAAACAAGAATATCATAAAATAAATCACAA
Source organism: Capsicum baccatum var. pendulum (assembly GCA_030864225.1). Classification (NCBI taxonomy): domain Eukaryota; kingdom Viridiplantae; phylum Streptophyta; class Magnoliopsida; order Solanales; family Solanaceae; genus Capsicum; species Capsicum baccatum. The sequence goes on from CM061554.1 coordinate 169,733,229, forward strand.
TTTAACACTTAAGCATGCATGTCACTATTGGAGTATTGCTTATTCATTAATTATTAAAATATCACTAACTCTTTTCATATAATACACTCATCACACTAATTCAAGGCATCTATCCTTTAGATATTATTGTGATCATCAATACTTAATCCTAGCATGGTTCTCCTCACCATATTATTGTCCAACACGTACAACTTAATATCATTATAACTCAACTAGGTTCATCACCAGAACAACTAAGAACTATAATGTCCACATCCTTCATTTACAACAATCTCATTGCAACACATAGCACATAATATTACAAGTATCACATAATTACTCAATAATATAATTTTTGGGATTAAAGTTAAGTTCTAGTGTCTTTATCTACCTCAACTTCATGCTCTTAGGCCTAGACATGCTTTCTCCCGTCAATTCTAAATTGTGAAAATATAAATTAACACAATCTTCTACTCATTAAGCCTAGCCTACCTGGACGCTAAGCTTTAGGAAGAAACAAGCAGCAACAAAGATGCTCTTTCCTTTCCTTCATGCCTTGGAATAATCAATCATCTAAAAATTAAGCAATTATAAGAGTAATAAGTAATTACTCTTCAATAAAATATCTTGGGGATTCAAACCCACTAATTCTACCCTTCATTCAAGGTTTGTATCATCTTTCATATTTAATTAATCATTAATTAGCTATTTCAAGCTTAAGTCATCTTCATTAATGGAGTTTTTATACTAAAGGTCTCATTTTTAAGGAATTCGAGGTTCCTAACCATCAAAATTAATAATTTAGTTTATAAAATTAATGTTAGGAATCTTTAATTTATAGTTTAGAATCATCTCTAGGTCATATTAAAATCACCCATGAGTATTTCTCAAAAGAATTCCACCATTAAAAGTCTTTCTAAGGATTCTAAGATATTAAAGGATTAAAAGACAAAGAAAATAATGAAAAAACTTACGTCCATGAAGGAATTTCCCCTTAAGCTTTGGGAAATCACCTCTCTAGGGTTGGGGAATGAAATTTGGGATTTTTAAACCTAAAATACGGCTGAAGCTGATTTAAATACAATCAGAAATTTTGCTACAGTGAAATCCCATTTCAGCCTGGACTGAGGAACAGTTTGTTGAGTTGGAAAGAGAACTCAGAGATATTTAATTTGGTAGGTGTTGGGTTTCGTAACTCCTTATATTCTAAGAGATATGATCGTTTGAAGTTGACCCTAATAAAAACCCATATCAAAACTCTATCGAAAATCAAGTTTTAAACTTAACTTTGTGTTAGGGATATTGTGTGACCTTAATTAATAGATAAAGAAATTTCAAACTAAGTTATTGATATTAGAACTCATGAATAATTAAATTCATCGGGCTTTAGTCTATCTAGACACATCCGAAGACTAAAATCTTCGCCAAAAAGTTTGAGGTGACATAATTAATAAAATATTGGCTAATTTGGAACCAAATTAATATTGAGGAATGAAAATTAAGACTTTTCATGAATTTATTATGAATAATTTAGTAACGACGAAATGGGTAATTACAATCTAATACCAATTTACCATCTGTTCGTCCCCGAACGGACATTCAGTGGAGAAAAACACGAGGTTGGAATTAGAGAGACATTACTAATAGAATTTCTTAAATTGCACCCTATTTACTCACTCGATATCCTTATCGACCGACCCACATTCTATACTCAATCATTCTATCAAAGTTTTTTAAAATACAAAGATACGGAGTCAACTATTTACATATGAATCACTTATTCTCCTTTCAATGGCCTAAGTCTAAAACTTGAGTTTTATGAAAGCAAGATAAACATGGTTAAAAGATTCACCTTGATGAAGACAAACATCCAAAAGCACCTTTTTTCACTTCCAAAGCTCTAGAGTCCCAAATTCAATTCTGAAAAGTGCTACGAGGTGATACATGAATCTACTATTCGAACTTCAACACTAAACAAGTCACATCTAATCCATCCAACACACAATCTCTCCCTAAGACACCTGACTCTATTTCTAGCCAAGACTACCCCATGGAGAATCTATATCTTGATCATATGCATGTCACCACACTATTTACAAGTCACATAATGTAGATATTCACACACACTCAATCAAAACTACTAAATTTATTCTATAAAGCTAGCTTCAACATTTCACAAACACTGTTTTATCACCTCAAGATCACCCACGGTTCAAGCTTAGTATTTACTACTATATATAGGTGACAACACAACCTCTCACTCATTATAGAAAACACATATCACCTCAGTCTTTTATTCATGTAACTTTTTCACCATCTTTTCTTGACATCATGTTCTCATACCATCCTCTCAATTCTCATACCATCAATTTCATCAATATAATGGTACAAAAAAATAAGTAAGCACCATAGAAATGCTAGTTTCACAATAACAAGAAATCAAATAATCTCATCACAATTATCAACAAAAACAACTTAATAAATTTTCATCACTTAAATTCAAACAAAAATAATTCACAACAATGGAAAAAATCTAGCAACACAAGTTTAACCAAATATCAAACACAAGCAATCAATAAGTTCACAAACTTTCACGAGTCTTTACCTAATACTAATAATTTTTAGACCTTATTAATAGATACCAATTGAAATCTCCTAGATTTTTATTCAAAATTACTAAGATACCAATTGGAATTAACTACATTCGAATTAAGCTTTGTTAAGATACCAATTAGAATTATCTAGATACCAATTGGATTCAAACTAATAGTCTAAGATTAGGATGGTACGATGGAGAGAAAGAAAGAAAAATGATTTATACATGCCTTATAGCCTTTAGAAGATTAGGTGTGGGGCCCTACACACCAATATATGAAACTTTACTTGACATTGCTCTTGTACTTGTGGGATGGGTGAACCTAACTCTCTAATACCAACTGTCAGGACCCAGACTAACGGACCGTGCGGGCACCTACGCTATTCTGAGTATCTAGGAGAACCCATATTGCCCAACTAAAAATATGTGGAAGACTTCTATTTTGAAGAAAATATTGGATTAAATATAATATAATAAAGTAAATTAAATACTAATAAATAATTTTTTTCAAAAACTTCTTACAAATGTCCTTCATTATCCCAAGAATTGGCCAGACATGAAAAAGAGTTATCTTCTAAAGCATAGAATGACAATTAAATAAATAATACAAAGACTCTAATATCTGCCAGGAAGAAAGTGCAGAAGTTAGTGCTGAATATCTTCATCCATCTAGTAATTGCAAACTAACCTATATCCAGTCTACACTCCAAGAAGGAATGTAGAAGAGTGGGTCAGTACAACCACACATACTGGTAAGCATCATTAGCTGACCGTGTTAGTTCATATAATCATAAAATAGAATTAAGGGAAATAAATCATGACATCTTGAATGAAATATAATTCAACTAAGGTTGTAATAATATCATTACTTTACCTAAATAAGTTACATCATCCAACTACTCTTACAACTCCATCAACATTATATTCACTACTAACATACTCTAGCCTTGTTAATTCACACCATCAACCACAAACTAACCTAATACATCACTATTCCTCCTTATTCACCTTATCTTTTACATTACTCATATTCACATGAATAAACTCGTAATCATAGACAGCCCACAATAAACTCTTAGGCTAACAACCACATGTTCTCTTATAATATTAAAGAATGATAACTAGTCATTTTGGTAAGCTACAATTAAAACACGTATAAATGAAGCAAGTAAACCAATATATAAGTAAGTATAAAATTTTACTTTTTCAAATACATATCACATAATCAAATACCTAATGAATCAACAATACAGCAATAACAGATCAAACAGTGCTCACAAATAATTCACATAACCATCAAGAGTATCAACCATACTATAAACATCCACAAACTCAACACAAATATGTACACACATGCTATGGGACTTATTTTTTTCCAAATAGTCATAACCTGCAGGGAATAATCTATGTTCAAGTTCCATACCGGCGTGGTACCCGATCTAACATATACATATTCGTATCGACGTGGTATCCAATCTAATATATATATACCCGATCCAACATATGCATATCCATACCGACGTGGTACCCGATTCAATATATACATATCTGTATTGAGGTGGTACCCAATCTAACATATATATATTCATACCGATGTGGTACCTGATCCAACATATACATATCCATACCGGCGTCGTACCCGATCCAACATATACATATTCGTACCGGCGGAGTACCCAATCTAACATATACATATTCGTACCGGTGTGGTACCCGATCCAACATATACATATTTGTACCAGTATGGTACTCGATCCAACATATACATATCCATACGGGCATGGTACCTTATTCAACATATACAAGTAATAGCAATATCAAATTTACACAACCTCACAACATACAATACGATGTACCAAGTTAAAACGTACACTTAAAGTTGTAAGACAATTCCATCAAGTAAATTTTAATAATCATTTATACATGCATCAATAATCCAAACATAAATAATTTCAAGCATGTCCAAATACCAATCAATAAGTATTCAATTTAGGAGAATGCACGCAATTAAGTTGAGTCTAAACTCCAATCAAATCATAATGTACTATATATATTTTATTAAACTCACACTATCTTTTGGGTTGCAATACGATGTACTAAATCTATAAGTGTACTTAAAATTATAAAAAAATTCGATCAAATACTTTCATTTATCAATAGTTTTCCCTCTCATGAGCATTATTCAATAATTGATAATTATTATCCATACGTCATTCATACGCACAATTCAATAAAGCATCATTATCACCAATTTATCCTCTCATGGGCATCCAATAAATAAAGTGCTTTTATCAATACTAAAACAAGAATATCATAAAATAAATCACAATTTAACACTTAAGCATGCAAATCACTATTAGAGTATTACTTATTAATTATTAAAATGTCACTACCTCTTTTCATATAATACTATCATCACACTAATTCAAGTCATCTATCCTTTAGATATTACTGTGTTCATCAATACTTAATCCTAGCATGGTTCTCCTCACCATATTATTGTCCAACATATACAACTTAATATCATTATAACTCAACTAGGTTCATCACCAGAGCAACTAAGAACTATAATGTCCACATCCTTTATTTACAATAATATCATTGCAACACATAGCACATAATATCACAAGTATCACATAATTACTCGATAATATAGTTTTCGAGATTAAAGTTAAGTTCTTGTGTCTTTATCCACCTCAACTCTATGCTCGCAGGCCTAGACATGCTTTCTCCTATCAATTCTAAATTATGAAAATATAAATTAACACAATCTTCTACTCATTAAAACTAGCCTACCTTGACGCCAAGCTTTTGAAAGAAACAAGCTACAACAAAGATGCTCTTTCCTTTCCTTCATGCCTTGGAATAATCAATCATCTAAAAATTAAGCAATTATAAGAGTAATAAGTAATTACTCTTCAATCAAATATCCCAGAGATTTAAATCCCCTAATTCTACCCTTCATTTAAGGTTTATGTCATCCCTCAAATTCAATTAATCATTAATTAGCTCTTTCAAGCTTAACACATCTCCATTAATGGAGTTTTTATACTAAAGGTGTCATTTATACGGAATTCAAGGTTCCTAACCATCAAAATAAATAATCTAATTTATTAAATTAATATTAGAAATCTTCAATTGATAGTTTAGAATCAGACCTGGGTCATATTAAAAATATCTATGAGTATTCCCCAAAAGAATTCCACCATTAAAGGTCTTTCTAAGGATTTTAAGATATTAATGGGATAAAAATAAAGAAAATAATGGAAAAACTTACCTCCATGAAGAAATTTCACCTTAATCTTTGGAAAATCACCTCTCTAGGGTTGAAAAATGAAATTTGAGATTTTTTAACCTAAAATACGGCTAAAGCTGATTTAAATACAACCAGAAATTTTGCTACAGCAAAATCCCATTTCAGCTCGGACAGTGCTTAGTAAAATAGTCATAACTCTTTACTCTGAATTTAGATTGAGGAATGGTTTATTGCGTTGGAAAGAGAACTTATAGATCTTTAATTTGGTGGGTGTTGGGTTTTGTAAATCCTTATATTCTAAGAGGTATGATCTGTTGAAGTTGACCCTAATAAAAACCTATATCGAAACTCTATCGAAAATAAAGTTTTAAACTTAAATTTGTGTTAGGGGTATTGTATGACCTTAATTAATAGATAAAGAAATTTCAAACCATATTAATGATATTAGAATTTATGAATAATTAAATTCATCGGGCTTTAGACTATCAAGACACATCTGAAGGCTAAAATCTTTTCTGAAAAATTTGAGGTGACATAATAAATAAAATATTGGCTAATTTGGACCCAAATAAATATTGAGGAATGAAAATTAAGAATTTTCATGAATTTATTATGAATAATTTAATAGTGATGAAATGGGTCATTTTACACCTACAAATCAAGTTCAAGACTTTTTTATCTTAACACAATCAATCAAGTTTATATATAATAAGAAAATGCGCTTGAGCCTTGACAAACATGTAATATACATGTGATTGTGCTTCAATTATATTAAATGTTCTAAATTTGAGACTTTAAATCGAAACAACCATGGTTCAAATAAGAAAAATTTTTAATATTTATAACATTCAAATAAATGTTTTTAATGCAACGACACGTACAATACATGTATACTAAACTAGCATATATATATGTAAGTGTGTATGTGATATAGGATTTGAAATTTTTTGCAGAACATGAATTATGAACCCCTTTTATGATGAGAATTACGCATTTCACTAGTATTATGGATTATTTGATGAAAGGTGAAAAGGAGTGAGTTTCAAATGTTTCTTTTATCATATTATACATAGTTTATTTATACGCATTCGAAGGGTTCTCTTGTATTTTAAATGCTCTTGTTTTCCCATGAAAATTATGTGAATTTATGAAAGAGATACCATATTTCGAGATTTTTTAGAGAAGTATCGAAAGAAAGATGTTTTGGTTAAACTTGGATATCAATTTTAAAAAACCGTCATTGTTTGATCATTGAATTACTTTATAGTGGTCAATGATTTATTGCATGAAAAAAATGAAAAAAAAATATATGAGATGACTTATGTGACTTGAAAATCTTGATATGATGATACCAATATAAAAATTTCTATTTAAAATCATAATAGATTTTTATAAAGATACATATTTTAATGAGACTAAAATATGGGCTTAAAAAGAGTTAGATGGTTATTCGAGAATGCGTGAGCTAAAAATCTTATAGACCAAAGCTGTATTTTATCGATCCCATCCTGAAATATGAATAATCATTATATATTGCTTCTTGTTTTGGTATGCTAGACTATAATAAAGAGACTCCAATCCTTGCGGAAAACTTGGATTGGGGGCTTGACCTCCGAGTTAATGTCAGACCTACATAGTCAATGGTGTACTAAACATATCGATATTTCCATCTAGCACAGAATTAAAGAGAAAAGTGGAATCTATATATTAAGTAATTTACTTGAAGTCCTTATTTATGACAATGTGTTTTGACTCCTACCTTGTGATTTGATTTTTATACTCATGACTATTTTGTATAAAGTATATTTTATTTTAGGTTGTTCTACATGCCAATACATTTCAAGTATTGACCATCCTCAGATGGCTATATCATCTCGTGATGTAGGTTAAGAAACACATTCTCACGGTCTGGAGCAGCATTAGGATTTGGTCTGACATTACCCGAGTTGGTGATCCCTTCATCTTCTAAAATATGATTCATTTAGACATTAAGTACTTTCTATTTTTATGGTATTGTCGGGGCCTTGTCCTATCCTAGATATTTATTCATGGCTAAAGGCTTCATAGGCTGGGTTTGACAGATGTTTTGTTATAATGTTATATTCAAAGTTTGGAATTTCTATTTTTATTCAGTTTATGGACTTTCTTGAATTTCATTACTTTTTTGCACTTCAATATAGGTTATGTTTATGATAGAATGTTAAGGGGTCTTGTTATGCCTATGTGGTTCAAAATGCCCATCGTCGTCCAAGCCTCGGATTGGATCGTAACAAGCTTTGTATCAGAGCACATTTTAGGGTCCCAGGGTGTCTACAAAGTCGTATCGAGCAGAGTTTCTTTTATCAGTGTGTAGAGCGCCACACTTATAAGGTAAGACTGCGAGACATTTAGGAATATTTCCCAAATGTTTCCCTTTTCTTCATGTTCTAGTTCGTGCTTGAGAGTCTAGTCTCAATTGAATGCATAACTCTTAAAATTTTATGTGTTTCAGATCATGCCTCCAAGAAGGTCAGATAGTCAGAGGGCTTTATCTGGAACCTCCGTCCTTGATGGGATTAGTGCTAATGAGGTTTTCCTTACTCATGCAATGAGGACCCATAATAAGGCTTGCAGTATTGATACTCTTGCTCCTAATAGGATTCTATCAGTCCTAAATAGTCCCTTCTGAGCTCTTAGGATTGGTTCCACTCATACTCAGATCTCTTAGAATGAGATTTCTTCCGACATTTCATTCACATACTTGCCTAGACTATGTTATGACAATCCTATCAATATGGAAATATTAGTTCTGTTGTTGGTTCATTTGAAGTCACTTGAGTTTTTCAATTAATGAGGCTAAACCTACTGACTTTTACAGGTTCCAAAGTTAAATAAGATCCTTAAGAGTTTATGTATGAGATGGAATAGATATTCAGAATTATGTGTACTAGTGATAGAGGTGGTTGAATTTGTAGCTTATCAGTTAAAAGCGGTGGATTACCAGTGTTATGATGAATTATGATAAGCGGGAGGAGTTGAGAGGTGAGAATATTGAACATGTCATGTGGGAGAAGTTCTCCAATAGTTTTCTTAACTATTTCTTTTCTTGAGAGTTAAGGGAAGCTAAGTCAAGTAAATTGTGAACTTGAAATAAGGTAAGATAAATTTCAGGGAATATGCTCTGAAGTTTACTCAGTTGTCTCGTTAAGCTCCATAGTTGGTGTCCAATATAAGGTCTCATATGACAAAGTTTCCATCCAGTTTTTCAAATGATTTGGTGCTGGAATATATGGGAATGATGTTTAGCAACAACATATATATATCCAGGTTGGTAGTGTATATACAACAAGTAAAGGAGGAGAAAAAGAAACAAGTGAATCAGAGGCAGACTAAGAGGATTAGGCCAGCGGATCAGGATGCCAGTCAGTAACATGGTGGGAAATGGGGAAAGAAATGGTCCAAGAAAAACTCTTGGGGTAATGTTCAGTCATCGGCTAGTGCACCTTTCCCTAAAACTATCAGGCAATTAGTTATTTCATCCCAACAATGGTCCAAGGATTTAGGGCACTCAATCTCAGGGTATTGTGCCTCAGCCCTTTAAGCCATACCCCCATTGCAGCACTTGTGAAAAGTATCACCCAGGGAAATGTTAGTATGGAACTCTTATGTTCTATGGTTGTTGTCAGCCCGAACATTTTCAAAGAAATTTTCCCTCAGCAAAGGTAATCTTTAGGGGCATTAAGGCCTAAGTTACTTTTTCAGCCTCTCCAGTTAAGGGTGCTACTTCAGGTACAGGTGGGATCCATAATAGTCTGTATGCCTTATCTACTCACCAGGATTCAAACGTCTTACCAGATGTTGTTATATGCATATTACACATTTTATCCCATATTATTCATGTTCTACTTAATCCTAAATCTACTCTATATTATGTAACCTCTTATGTGGCGGTGAGTTTCAGTTTCGATCCCGAACATGTCTCTAAACCTTTCTCAGTTTCTACCCCACTGATAAGTATATTGTTGCTAGAAAGGTTTATAGAAATAATGTAGTGTCTATTTTCCATTGGGATACTATACCAGATCTAGTAAAGCTTGACATTGTAGACTTTGATGCAATTATGGGGATGGATTGGCTCCACTTTTTTGTGCTACCCTAGATTGTAGAACTAAAAAACTGACTTTTTATTTCCTTAACGAACCAGTCATAGAATGGGAATGAGATTACTTTTCACCAAAGAGAGGTTCATATCTTACCTTAAAAACCATAAGTTGATATCCAAAGGTTGCTTGCACCATCTAGTCCAGGTCAAAGATCTTAGTATCGAGAGTTACTTATTTTAGTTGGTACCTGTAGTAAATGAGTTTCCTAAAGTCCTTCCAGATGGTCTCCTAGGGATTCCTCGGGATAGGGAGATAGACTTTTAAATTAATCTGTTAACCGATCAACCCATTTTATACCATCGTATAGAATGGATCCTGCGGGGCGAAAAGATTGGTTGAAAGCCTCCTTTAAAAGGTCTTCATCCATTCTAGTGCCTCTCCCTAGGGTGCTTCTATACTCTTCATACAAAAGAGAGATGGTTCTCTTCGTATATGTATAAATTACTATTAGTTGAATAAGGTCATAGTGACAAATAAGTACCCTTTTCCCAGAATTGATGATCTATTCAACCAGATTTACGGTTCTAGATGTTTCTCTAAAATAGACCTTCGTTTGGGTTACCATCAGGTAAAGGTTAAGGAATCTCACTTTCTCACAACCGCATTCTATACCCGATATGGTCATTATGAATTTTTAATTATGTCCTTTGTATTGACTAATGCAGCAACAACTTTTATAGATATTGTGAATAAGTTGTTCAAACAATTTTTGCATTTGTTTTTCATACTCTTCATTGATGATATTTGAGTACACTCCAAAAGTGGGGAGGATCATGCCAATCACCTCCAGATTATACTTTATACCTTTACAGATAGAGATCTATATGCCAAATTCTCTAAATATAAATTTTGGCTTAGTGTTGTAACATATCTAGTGGAATATTATTTCTAGCGAAGGAATTAAGGTTGATCCACAAGAGATTAAGGCAATGAAAAAATAGCCCTAGAGTCGCGACTCCAATCGATATCAGGAGTTTCTTAGGTCCGGCAGGCTACTATAGAAGATTTGTGGAAAGTTTTCCTCTATAGCTGCTCCACTTACTGGGTTGACTCAGAAAAAGATAAAGTTTTTATGGTCCAAGGATTATGAGAGTAGTTTTGAGAGGTTAAAAGATAGGTTGACTACAGCCCCTATTTTGAAACTTCCCAAAAGTACTAAAGGGTTTGTAGTATATTATGATGCATCCCTGCTGGGATGTGGTTGTGTGCTTAAAGAGCATGGTAAAATGGTAGCTTATGCGTCCAGGAAACTTAAGGTTCAGGAGAAGAACTACCCTACCCATGATTTGAAATTGGTGGATGCGGTATTTGCACTTAAGATTTAGCATCGCTACATATATGGAGTACACATTGACAGTTTTATTGATCACAAGAGTCTTCAGTATGTGTTCATGCAGAAAGAGTTGATTCTCAGGCAAAGGTGGCGGCTTGAGATATTAAAAGATGATGATATGAGCTTGTACTATCATCCAGGTAAGGCTAATATAATGACCCAATTTTCTAGAACCGAAATATCACACGGTGCTCAGGATACCAAAGGAGAACAAGCTAACCCTCTGCTAATATATGTACCTGAGCACTGCATAATATAGATAATAAATGCAGAAATTGGACATAAGGTTCAAAACATCTAAAAATACTCAAAATTGAAAAAAACTAATACTGATACATCTGTCCGAAAAGTCTTTAAACTGTCTAAACTGTGGAGTTGATGGGACATACCCCCAACTAACTTCATCTATTGAAAATAAACTAATCTGATGCGATAATAAAATAAGGATCATCCTCGAATAAAGAGGAGTCACTACTATGTCTACTAATGTTGACTGGGACTGAGATTCTAAGGGTACTCTGGATCTCGTACCTCTGAACCTATGGTGTCAAATAAAACACTATAGCACAAATGCATCAATACGGGAATGTACTGAGTATGGAGATGAGGTAAGGCTAAATCAAGGGCTTATGCATGAACAATTACTTAACTAAATAATCATGAGAATACTAAATGAGGACATATGAATAAATAAACAAACCATAAATGAAAACATCACAACTCAAAATATTAAAACTCGGATACTGCTTTACTAATATCTAAATGCACTACTAATACTGAAAAACTGAATCTCCTGATATTGAAAACTAAGTATTGGAGTTGAGATCAGTCCTCTCTAGCGAGTGATCTCGGAAACTGATATTACTGGAGATGATTAACTAAATCTACTCACATCAATGACTGCACTCTAAAATTTCTACGCTCATCTGACTGAATCGGAGATCAAACCTCTCTAACGGATCTACTATCAATGACAAGAAGAGATTTTATTTGAGATTGAACCTATCTAGCAGAGGATCTCTGAATCTGATAATGAGAATACTCAACTGAATCTGAGACTGAGATCAAGACTATTTAATGGGTGATCTCTAGATCTGATAATGAGATTACTTAATTAAATCTGAGACTGAGATCAAGCATATTTAACAGGTGATCTCTGGATCTGATAATGAGATTACTCAACTGAATATTAGACTAAGATCAAGCCTATCTAACTGGTGATCTCTAGATCTGATAATGATATTACCCAAATAAATCTGAGACTGAGATCAAGCCTATATAATGGGTGATCTTTGGATCTGATAATACTGATACTGAATATCTTTATGTGAGACCATGCCTATCTAGTGGCAGGTCCATGAATCAATGAAACTATCTGAATTCCTTACTGAGATAGGTGACTGTATCGGACAGTCTTGATTTCTGAGTTCTACTCTAAAGATTGATACTAAAACTGTAACTGTTGGAGTTCTTGCTTAACTGACATGCCCCGAATCTAAATTGGTGGCTTCTAACCTGTAACCCCAGATAGAAGGGTGTCAATACCTTACCATGGATAAATACCTCTACTCTGGTCAAGCCTCTCTAATGGGTGAACCTCACAGGAAGTCAAGCTTAAGGCAGTATAATAGTCAAGCCTTATTCTAACGGGTGAATCCTGCTCCTGTGCTGGCTACGCAATTTTGGAGTTTAGGGATTACTCCTAACAACTCTGTCTCTCTAACGTGGAGCCGTCATCCCTGCACTCGGTTGGTGCTAGCTCCTACTCCCAACTAAAAGACTCTAAATTGATTCTTAACCAAACTTAAACTGAGCTAAATTTGTCACTGATCATGTTTCTTGAATGATCTGACTAGGTTAAGCTGAATTCACTTGGTTCTGTATCTGATAGAATACTACTGAATCTCATTATCTGACTGCATAATACTGAGTTCCAAACTGAACACTTAAATACTACTAGATCTGAGCTGAGTACTGAACTGAGGCTAGAATACTAGTGATACTGAGATTACTGAGATTTCTTAAGTTATGTATCTGTCTGAGAGTATAGAATTCTATAACTCACAAAGTTCTGAGAATCATGGCTTGATTGAGATTATCATGAGAATGGACACTGGCTCTAGAGTGCAACTAAATTGTCCAGTATAAATACCCCCAGGACTCGATAACGTAAAAGTACAACATAACCATTCACCATCACAATTACTAGAGCATCTCCTCAAGTATTTAGGAATCTTAAACAAGTAATAACATAGGGAGACATTCTATTGGGTTATACTCCATTCAACAAGGTCTTATATCAAACACTCGGCATGTATTAAAGTCTTAGCATGTATCGAAGAGCATATAATTAGAGAATTTCATGCTATCATATCACAATTCATTCACTAAGGCTTTTCAACAAACACTTGGCATGCATGGGCTTGCACATAATTGGTGATTTCTAGTCATCATCCTATAATGGCTCTAATCTCTTCACATAAGCATTTCATCGAACATATGGGGAGCATGCTTTACTTATTCAATAATTTCTGCACTTAATTGACATGAACACATCACTTAACAAGCAACTTGAAGAGGGTTTATGATGAAGATCACATGAATATCACATACTAGGGTCAAAGCTTGAAAACCTTGTAAACAAACATGAATTAAAACTCAATAATAGCATGAACTTCAATTTCAATTCACATAAATCATGAAAACTCATAAACATAAGATCTTTGAAATTTAAAAAAGGGTTTTTGAGCTTCTTGGAAAAAAGGGGCCCAAGAATCAACATCTGCATACCTTAGGAAACTCTTTCTTGAAGGCTCTTGGAGAGATTCTTGATTTTTTTATTTCTCTTGATTTTTCTAGAAGAAGAAAGAAAGGTTTTGATTTTGTAGAAACCCTAGCTTTTGATGTTGAGGAGGAGAAATGAAGTTGTGAGCCTTGATCGATAAATAGGGGCTAGTGGAAAAAGACCAAAAAGTCCTTTTAAAAATCGACTTAAAATTACCGATCAGGGACTACGATGGTTCGTCGCTTCGTCTGACGGTCCGTCGGATCGTCCATTGCACATCGATCAGAAAAAGAACACACTTCCTGGATATGACAGTCTCAGGAATGGTCCATCGCACACTCGACAATCCATCGATCATCCATCATACGTTGGCCAGGACGAGACCACATTGCCTCAGCGGCGATGGTCCATCGCAGCCTTGACGGTCCGTCGTCCTGGCCGTCGCACTTGGGCCTAAAAATGGAGTTACTTCCTTGCTTACGACGGTCTGGGCGACGGTCCGTCACAAGCTCGATGGTTCGTCAACCCATCCGTTGCACCTGGGCAGTTCTAATAGCTCTTAGTAAAATGGTCATAACTTTCACGTTCGATGTCGAATTTCGATGAAATTGGTATTGATAAAAATATTATTCAATTTTATACATGACAAAAATTTGATATTAGGGAAATTCTACGTGGTTAAAAATATCTCTCACTTGGGAAGACACTTCTCAATCTTTTAAGGTCGAATTTACACTTCACTTGACACGCTTTAAGGCTCAAACTATGAGAGAATTTTGCGGGGTCTTACAGCTAATATTGTGGTTGATGTTCTTAGTAGGTTATTAATAGGCAGCTTTTCTCAACTTGAGGAGGAAAAAAAGGATCTGGTAAAGGATATTCATTAACTTGCTAAATTGGAAATCTGACTCTTAAACTTTGAGGATGGAAGTGTTACCGTTCATGAAGTGGTAAGTCCTTCTTGTGTGATGATGTTAGGAGAGGTAGAGTAATAACCCCATATTACTGTAGATCAAGAAGGATATTGTCCAGCATAAGGTTTTGGCCTTTGAAATTAGAGGAGATGGTAAATTGAAGTATCAAGGGAGACTTTATGATCCAGATGTTGATGGACTATGAGAGAAAATCATAGCATAGGCCCATGTTTCTAGGTAAGTTGTTCATCTTGGTGCTACTAAAATTCATCATGACCTAAAAGAGGTGCATTAGTGAAATAACATATAGACAGATATTGGCAAATTTTATTACTAAGTATTTAATTGCCAATAAGTTAAAGTTGAGCACTTGAGACCGGATGGTACCTCAAAGAGATACCTATTCCCATATGTAACTGGGAGATAATTAACATAGATTTCATTATCGACTTTCGACATTCCCAAAATCAGTATGAATATATTTGGGCCATTTTGGAGATGATGACCAAGTCTGCTCATTCTTTGCCGGTAAGAACTAATTTTTTGTGAGAGGATCATGCAAAGCTATTTATTCATGAGATTATTCGGATGCATAGGGCTCTCATTTCCACAATATCTGATAGAGGTACATAATTTTGTTCTTAATTTTGGTGATTTTTTCAGCAATGTTTAGGTACGAAGGTGAATCTTAGCATTTCTTTCCATCCTCAAACGGATGGGAAAGAAAAGCGCACTATTCAAACCTTAGAAGATATTCTAAGGTCTAGCGTAATTGACTTCAAGGGTAGTTGGGTAGAGCACTTGTGTAATACCCCAAGTTTTCATGTTTTATACCTCCCAAAAGATAGGCCGCCAAGTTAGCTTTACAATGCATCAAGACTCTTCTTGATCTGATGTTGTGAAAAAAATTTGTGAAAAGTTTCCCTTAAGGATATGATGCAATACCATGACTACGACTTAGGAAACAAGTCGTAACCAATCGTGACAAGATGTCATAAGTGAGTCGTAATCATTCTAGTGAAGACCCCGCGTTTGTACCCAGTGCCTATGACTCCTTCCTAAGACCCGTAATCATTGGCTACGATGCATATAGCATGAATCGTAGTCACAGCAGTATGATACCCAAGTTCCTCTTCAGTGATTATGAGTCCAGAATGCAACTTGTAATGAGAACTTACAAGTCATATGGGGGAAGTCGTTGTCAAACAAAAAAGGGACCTCAAACCCCAGGTTCCAGCTTACGACTCAGACTATGACTCTTAGTCAGTCTCAACAAGTCGTAGGGTGAGTCATAATGACTGGGAACATATTTTTCTTGAATGTTTTTCCAGGGATTTTTATTTCTTTTCCCCCTCCCTTAAAAGCAAAACCCATGTTGTTTTTGCTTCCTAAGGGGTGATATAAAAGGTCCCAAGATCCCTAAATTTATCAATTAACCGTATTCCACCCAAGTGATATCAAAGAGGTGATTTTACCATCTTTCTCAAGCAGGCTAGGGTTTCTCAAGAGCAAGATCGGTTCTAAGGAACTTCCTAAGGCTCTCACTACCAGGTATGTGGGATATCCATCGATAGGTCCCTTTTGCCCACCGAGTACCAAGAACTTCCTATTTACACAAGTATAAACCTTTTTTCCAATTGGTGAAATCTCATGAAGACTATGATTTTATAAATCTTTCCCTCAATTTACTTTGATTCTAAACCATGTAAATACATTCCCACATAAGAATAGTGTTTCCATATATTTGATAATGCAAATGTCTACTCCATCCTTTATTATTGAATTAATGATTGTTAAATATAATTTTTTTCTCTACTATGGATTGTTAAATTCTGCATTTCCTAGTGCTAGTGAGTTATACACACACGATACCTAGGAAAATCATACTTGATACGATTTTCATGTTACAAGTCATTAAGATTTATGCTTGTGTCATTACTTTCTGAGTATTTTTCATAATGAGTACTATTAATACTAAATCATGTCAAACGTATAATGATACCACTGTTATTCAGATGGGTGTAACACTAGCACCAAGCAAATGTAGGGATAGCAGATCCTCCTTCATTTAGGCATGAGTTGTTAGCGGCAGTCTCTAAGTTCCAAACCTATACCGCCATCGTAGATTATGAGAGGTCCCCCATTAGTAGTCCTTTAGAATATTAGATTAGTGGATCCACGCTAGCCAGTGTTGGTAACCCTAGCAAGATACCATCACCCTTCCAACTAGGGTTATAGGTTGGACCCTAATTTACTCAGATTGGGGCATGTCGGTGGTATTTATCTCCCATAGTCTCGATTCAATATTCAGGCTATACTAGTTCAGGTTTTCATGACCAAGTGTTCAGTTTATCAGTTACTCAGTTACTTAGCTTATATAGATTATTTCATTATATGTTTGTGCTTGGTCTTTTATTCATTTTACATGAACATATGTTCATGCTCAGTACTTATATGCATTTCAGTTGTCCCTAGCTCACGAACTAGTACATTCAAAGTACTGACCGCATACTCTATTTTATGCTATGTTGTCTTATAACATAAGTTCAGAGGCCTCATTTCTCAATCGTACTTAGACAGGCCAAGTTCTAACCCACTGTAACTTTGGGTGATTCCTCATTATTTGAGGACTAGTTATTCTATTTATCTTGTTTTCCAGTATTTCAGTTCATGTTTATTTCAGTAGTCAGAGTTAGTTGGGGACCTGTCCTAATAACTTATCATGTTTAGACGCTTTCAGATAGTTCGACAATTGGATTTGTTTTCAGAATAAAGTTTTAGACTCCTTTGTTATTGATGTGGTACTCAGTTGTTTATTAAATGTTTTTTCACAGAATTTTGTTATTTACTTTCATTACCTTACAGCTTATGCTAGTTCATGGGTTAGTTTGGGGTAAATTATGGCTTTAAGCACCGTGTTACGACTAGGAGTAGTTTCAGGTCATGATAGACTTTATATCAGAGCCTAAGGTTTTAAAGTGTCCTAGGGTATCTGAAAACTGCGTTGAGTAGAGTCTTGTGCATGGGTGTAAAGCATGCTATACTTATGGGTGAGAGTCTACGAGACATTTTAGGAAGGTTTCCTTTCTTTCTATATTCATATCTTATGATGAAGTGTGTACTCCATTACACTTTTCCTTCTAATTCATCCTTTACCATTCATAGAAAATGCCTCCCAAAAAGAATAATGGAAGGAGAAATAGGAACTATCCTGCACTAGTACCTGTCCCTGAAAACCCTTTGAACGACCATGTCACCCATGCCAAATTCAAGACCATTTTCATACTTTTATCCCAGACTATGGCCGCTTAGAACAATCAGTAGGATATTTCCCCAGTCAATCCCATAGTGAATACGACAGCTGTTAGGGTCTGAGACTTTACTCAGATAAATCCTTTAGTGTTCTCTGGATCCAATTTTGAAAAGGATCCACAAAAACTTTTAGATTATGTGCAGAAGGTAAATGACATCATGGGTGTTACTTTGAGTGAGAGTGCTGACTTATTTGCTTACTATTTGCAAGGAGTAGCTCATACTTGGGTCAAGCAATAGAAGAAGGATAGGGGAATCGATACAGGTCCTGTAGAATGGGATAAATTTTCTACTACTTTCTTAGACAAGTTCTTCCTATTTGTGTTAATAGAGTTTAAGGTTTAGGAATTAAATCAATTTGAAGTAGGGTAATATGAGTATGAAGGAGTACTAACTCAAGTTTTCCAACTGGCTAGGTATGCTTCGACTATAGTAGTTGATTCTTGGGCCAAAATAAGTAAGTTTGTGTTAGGTGTGTCATATGATGTAGTTAAGGAGTGTAGAACAATGATGTTGATTAAGGATCTCGAACTTTCTAGGTTGATGGTCCATGCTCAGCAGATTGAGGAAAAAGAATGGGAGAATAAGAGGACTAGAAAGGTTAGATAGCGGGAATCACTTTCAATTTTGCCAGAAATATTTAGCCTCATCTTTGGCAAGTGCTCCAGTGCCTAAGTTTAAGATAGATAATTGGGATATATCACCAGGCTCTAATTCTCACGATAGCATAAATAGTGGTCTCACAAATCTAGTTTGCAGGAGGTGTGGTAAGAATAATAAGGATGAGTACATGGTGGGCAGTGAAGCATGCTTTGGGTAAGGTAAGTCAGGCCACAGGATAAGGGATTGCCCATTGGGTATGTGGAAGGGAAGAAATTAGTCACCAGGGTTAGGCTAATTCTTCAACAGCACCAGCCGATCGCCCTACTCAGTAGGGAGCCACTTCCAGTGCCACCAGTGGGCTGATATGCTGGACTTCTGTTAGCATATTTAAGACTTTTAACTTGGAATAATTGTAAGTTCTTAAGTAACTATCATTGATTTTTATGATATTTCATGTGATTTTGTAGGAAAGTCAAGATTCATAAGCATATAGGAAAGCTATGTTGAGAAGGATGAATTTTGGTGAAAGATGCAAGAAATTAAGTTCTGAAGATTTCATCTGACGACTTTGTCTAATAAGCTAT
The DNA here is from genome assembly GCA_030864225.1 of Capsicum baccatum var. pendulum. NCBI lineage: Eukaryota > Viridiplantae > Streptophyta > Magnoliopsida > Solanales > Solanaceae > Capsicum > Capsicum baccatum. Next base: position 169,752,733 of record CM061554.1, read on the forward strand.
CAGATCTGTGATAAGCTATCATAACATGTCTTTATACATAGACAGAGAACAAGAAAGGTGAAGCATTTTTGATGACTTTTTCTGATAAGTCATCAACTTTCTGATAAGCCGTCAGGACTTGTCGTCAGCCAAAGGCAGCAAACATAGAATTTGAAGAGGATTTGACGACATTTACTGATAAGTTATCAACTTCCTGATAAGCCGCCAGGACTTATCATTAGCTGAAGGTAGCAAACATAGAATTTGATGAGGAGTTGACGACATTTTCTGATAAGTTGTCACACATGTCGTCAGATTTGTGATAAGTTATCAAAAATGTCGTCATCTAAAGGAGAGAAAATCTGAATTTTTAGTTTCGAATTTTCTTTAAGTTACAGATATAAATAGCAGCTTTTGGGGTTTCATTCAGTAGATGGAACTGATTTCAAAGGCAAAGTCACCTCTTTTTGGGCATCTTAACTTAGAATTCAATTTTCAACTCTGTGATTGGGTTTTGGGAACTTTTTCTTTAACTTGGAATAGAATCAACTTTAGACTTCAACTTTTGTAAGTTTAATTTCTCTAAATGAGGAATACAATTGTTGCTATCTCTCCCTATATCATATGGAACTAAAGCCCATAACTGGGGTTATGAGATCTATGATTATTCCTCTATGGATTTAATAGTTGGTTAGGGTTTGAGTGATTATGGGAACATCTTGACAATTCCTTTGTAATGATTGTTTTTTATTGGTTGCAAACAATAGATCTAGCCTTATGTTTGCTTGCTCGAACTGAGAAATAAACTAAAGGTAGTGAATTATCAATGAGAATTTGGGAAGGTTAATTTTCCATCTAATGATTAATGTTGTAACAAGACTAATAAACTCGGGATAAAATCAATGTGAATAGAAGGTTTTCCTAACTTCAAGAAAATTAGGAAACATAACATCTAGGTAGGTTGAGAAAAACTTAAATGGACTGTCGATACTGATAATTTGGTGTTTCCCACAAGTCGTGGGAACCCAATACTACGGTTATTATTCAATAGGGATTAATAATCATAGTGATCAAAATCCTAGTTTCTCTCTATCATTGATTTAAACCATTGAAATTTTATCTTTGAGTTCTGAAGCAAGTAGAAACTTTAATCATCATTTGATTGACAAAACCCCCAATTAAAGGAAACCATTATCTAACAGTCATTTTTATCACAAATAGACTTGATGACACCTTATTCCCTGTGGGATTCGACTCCAACCTAGTTGGGTTATATATTTGACAAGGACTGCTTACTCTCTCATAAGAGAGGTGTAATTTGGGTGTATCAAATTTTGGCGCCATTGCCTGGGAATACAGTTTCAAATTGAGTATATCTATGATAATTGACTCGTAGTAAGTTTCTTGGTTTTACTTTTATTTGTTGTTTTTGTTCTCTGCAGGGTAGTTAGTGTGTATTCCAAGTACACGAAGTTCAGGTGAACCATTATTACCAGTATATCCGAAACCTCAGTTGATCGGTAGAATGGCAGACCCATAAAAAGTAGGAAGACTAGCCGTCTTGGCTAGGGCTTAGTTAAATCAACAGAATGTAGATAACCCAGGTCGGGTACCAAATTCGGATGAAGAGGGCCTGGGAGATGATGATATAATTAACCCGACTAATAGGAGGCGTGTAGTGGAAGTAGTTGCACCTGTAAATCAAAATCGTCCATTCAAAGGAAGACTAGACCATCAAGCTATGCAGTTTGATATTGACAATGATGAGGATGATTTACATGGAGTTGGAGCTATAGGGGCAATCATTCTACCACCACTATCTCCTGAGGTGAAATTCAACATTACTTGTACTATAATCTTGCTACTGAATTTGAAATGACTCTTTGGTGGATTACCTGGTGATGATCCAGATCTACATTTAGTGAATTTCATCAATATTTATAAGTCGTTTGATAATCCTGTAGTGGATCAAAATGCTATTCGTTTGATATTGTTCCCACTGTCTCTATCTAGAGAGGCAACTATGTAGTTGATTGAGCTGAAACCTGATTCTATAACAAACTGGAGGCAATTGAAAGAAGCTTTCCTAGAAAGGTTCTTTCCTTCCTCCAAATTGTTATAATTGAGAGATGAGATCAGCAATTTTAGGCAATTGGATAGTGAAGCTTTGTATCAGACTTGACTAAGGTTTAAAAAGAAGTTGACTCAATGCCCAAACCATAAGATAACTATGAACACTTGATGGAAACATTTTATAGATCTTTGAACTCACTTACAAAGACAATAGTGGAGGAGCTTTTATGGATCTCACCTTTACTGAGGATGTGAACATGTTAGAAAGAATGACTAAGACAAGTAGATTTTGGCATGCCAGAGATTCTATGGTAGCAAGAAGTAATGGGTCTAGTGTAATATCAGCAGAGCAGCGTTGGAGAGAAGAAGATCTTGATTAGGATATGGCTCACATTAAAACCTAGATGGATCTGAGGAAAAAGCTAACTACTTGTATAACCAGAGGGGTTTCTGGACTGGTGGTCAATGAAAACAAGGTTGGAACCATCAAGAAGATTGGAAGAATAAAAGTGATAGGAGTAGACTGTATGTACCTCCTAGAAGCCTTGATAATTTTATCACTAGTTCAGGCAAAATATCCATAGAGGACAAGATGGAGAACCTATTTAAGGGAGTTAAGGCGACCAATTCTAAGGTGACTACGATGAAGAGTGACATATCTTCCATAAGCCAACTAGTAAATTTTCACTCAACTACTATTAACAATTAGAGCAGCAGATAATCCAATTATCTACAACATTCAACCAAAGAAAGAATGGGACTCCACCAAGTAATATTCAGAATCTGAGGACTGATAGATCATGTATGGCCATTACCACTTAGAGCAGTAAGATGTTATCTAGACCAGGATTGGGGACATCCTCTCACACTGATGCGGTCAAAATGGATTAGAAGATGGTTGATGAATCTTCAGTGGTGCCTATGGAGTTGGGAAGTTCAAAAAAGAAGAGTGCGGAAGTGGAACAACCACTTAAGCCAAAGTATGTTAGTGATATGGAGCAAGGCATAAGAAAGGAGGTAAAATTTGCCTCAGTTGAAATCCCAAGGCCACCGCCCCCATTTCCACAATGATTAAAGAAGAAAGAATATGAAGGCAAGTTTAACAAATTTATGGCTATGTTGAAGTAATTGACGGTGAACGTACCTTTAGTTGAAGCACTTAAGCAAATGCCAGGATATGCTAAATTTATGAAGGATCTTATGATGAAGAAAAGAGCAGTGAGCTATGAACCGATGGATAATATCCATTATTGTAGTGCTATTTCTATAAGGTCCTTGGTGCAGAAGAAGGCAAACCCAGGAGCATTCACTATTCCGTATACGATTGGATCTCTGGAATTTTCAAAAGTCTTATGTGATCTGGGAGCGAGCATTAATCTGATGCCACTAGCTATTTATAAAAATTTAGGTTTGGGATACCCCACACCCACCAACATGAGACTAGTTATGACGGACATGTCTGTGAAAAGGCCGATCGGTATGCTACATGATTTACTTATAAAGTTGGCTGATTTTCTTTTCCCTGCTGAATTTGTGATCCTTGATTGCGAAGTAGACTTCAAAGTGCCCATAATTTTGGGCTGACCATTCTTAGCAACTGGGAGAGTGTTACTTGCCATGAAGCTGAATAAGTTAAAGTTTAGGCTCAACGGGAAAAAAGTTAGTTTTAAAGTGCATCAATTCATGAAACAGCAAAAGGATATGAGTGTCTTCTCGATCATTAATGTATTCTATGAAGATGGGAAAGATGCACCAGCAGAACTAGGGATAAATCACTTTCAAGGTATCTTGATAAATTTTGAGTAGTCAAGATAGCCTAGTCGTGCTGCGACATTAAATCAGGCGCAGCTTGGGAGGCAACCCAAGGCATTTTGTTGTTTGTATTTAAATTTTGTGATTGACATCAAATCTCTGCACCTATGGTACAACAGAGATGTTTCTAACTCTCTTATTTTAGTTTGATGCATTGGGGTCAATACATGATTTTAAGTTGAGGGTGAGACTGCTTATGGGTGTTGATGTCCTCTTGGAATTTTTGTTGCCATGCCTCTTTTCCTTGGAGTCTTATTCCTAGTAGGGCTGGTATGTTTAAGCGTATTGTGTTTGGTTTTGTGATGTGTTGTGGTTAATTTGGAGAGAATTAAGTATCTGGGGCAATTGACGTATTTTTTTATTTTTTTTTGTTGATTTTAGGGAATGACAAATACCTCTCCAATTATCTATTTTATAACTATGTGATCTGCATCTATATGCGACTACTGTGAATCTTTTTATGGCATTGGTATTAGGGACATGATAATCATTGCTAACAATTGCATGAACCGGATAGGTAGTAACTTGTGATGTACATTTGTGCCATGATTTTATGAGATTCCACCTAGTTTTTATTGTGTGTTAAATCTAGAACTTTCCCGGTTGGTCTTGCCTTGGTTGTAGGAGAGTGGTTAGGAAAGAATCATAGGCCATAATTGATATTAGTCCACTTTTAGCCTAAATGACCTTCCATGTTTGAATAATATCCCTTGATCTTGATTTTGAGCCTGAATGCCTATATTTTTTTATTATTATACCTATCACCTTCTCACTTAGATCACAATGAACCTATTTTGGCCCTGGTCTTCCTTGGGCATTGTGCACTTTGACTTAGGCATATTGCCTAAGTTGAGGGTGGCTATCATAGGGGTGTGTGATGTAAAGTAAGTATGAAGAAAAAAAAATGCAAGGCTGGGTGTGGTAGAAAATGAATAAGAAAAGAAAAATTATGAAAAAGAGAAAATTAAAGACTAAAGGACCGCATCTAGCCTGAATTTACTTCAATAAAGGAAGGGAGAAATAAGTTAAAGGTTGATAAGTGAGACCCTAAAAATAGTGTAGTGCCAAGAAGGCTTAGTCAGTTTAAATATCCTTGCGTATCATACCAACCCCAAGCCTACATTACAAGCTGAAGAAAAGTCCTATAGCGATCCTAGCTTAACTGTCTGAAAGTCTCAGTGATGAAAATAAGGGCAAGCTTATGGTATTTGTCATACATTGACTGGAACTTCTTTCTGATATTTAGTATCTCTTGACTGTCCAACATTTACATGCTTGATTTCATATATGAGTGAAGAGGGATTTCTTTATTGTAAGGGCACATCGGTTTCATCGCTAGATGCTTACTTATTTGGGTAGTATAAATTGTATATATGCATGGTTATTGTTGCTAATTTGATGCCATATCTTGATTCTTTTCTGTCACATTGTTGATCTTCATTGATATACACAGTTGGGTTTAGAGTGATTGAACATGGAGAGGGTAATGTGTGTTGAGCTAAAATTGATAATCAATTGTCATAGGTATCTTATGTTTCTCTTAGTTAAGCATCATAGTATGGTTTTATATAGTTTCTTGACGACAAGCAATTGTTTTAAGTTGAGGGTGTTGGTGTGCTGGCCTTCTGTTAGCACATTTAAGACTTTTAACTTGGAGTAATTGTAAGTTCTTAAGTAGCTATCATTGTTTTTTATGGTATTTCATGTAATTTTGTAGGAAAGTCAAGATGCATGAACATATAGGAAAGCTATGTTGAGAAGAATGATTTTTGGTGAAAGAAGCAAGAAATTAAGTTTTGAAGATTTCATCCGACGACTTGTTATAATAAGTTATTAGATCTATGATAAACTATCAGAACATGTCGTCATACATAGGCAGAGAACAAGAAAGGTGAAGTATTTCTGACAATATTTTCTGATAAGTCATCAACTTCTTGATAAGCCATCAGGACTTGTCGTCAGTTGAAGGCAGCAAATATGGAATTTGAAGAGGAGTTGACGACATTTTCTTATAAGTCATCAACTTCCTAATAAGCCGTCAAGACTTGTCATTAGATGAAGGCAGCAAACATAGAATTTGATGAGGAGTTGATGACATTTTCTGATAAGTCGTCAGACTCCTGATAAATCATCACATATGTCGTCAGATTTGTGATAAGTCATCACAAATGTCGTCATCTAAAGGAGCGAAAATCTGAATTTTTAGTTTCGAATTTCCTTTAAGTTACAGATATAAATAGCAGCTTTTAGGGTTTCATTCAGCAGCTCGAACTGATTCTAAAGGCAAAGTCACCTCTTTTTGGGCCTCTTAACTTAGAATTCAATTTTCAACTATGTGATTGGATTTTGGAACTTTTTCTTGAATTTGGAAGAGAATCAACTTCAGACCTCATCTTTTGTAAGTTTAATTTCTCTAAATGAGGAATACAATTGTTGCTATCTCTTTCAATATCATGTGGAACTAAAACCCACAACTAGGTTTGTGGGATCTATGATTATTCCTCTATGGATTTAATAGTTAGGTAATGGTTTGTGTGATTGTGGAAATATCTTGATAATTCCTTTGTAATGATTGTTTTCTATTGGTTGCAAATAATATATCTAGCCTTATGTTTGCTTGCTTGAACTGATAAATAAACTAAAGGTAGTGAATTATAAATGAGGATTTGGGAAGGTTAATTTTCCATCTAATGATTAATATTGTAACAAGATTAATCAACTCAAAATAAAATCAGTGTGAATAGAAGGTTTTACTAACTTCGAGAGAATTAGGGAGCACAACATCTAGTTAGGTTGAGAAACACTTAGATAGACTATCGATACTGATAATTTGGTGTTTCCCACAAGTCATGAGAACCCAATATTATGGTTATTATTCAATAGAGATTAATAACCATAGTGATCACAACCCTAGTTTCTCTCTATCATTAATTTAAACTATTGAAATTTTAGCTTTGAGTTCTGAAGCAAGTAGAAACTTTAATCATCGTTTGATTGATAAAACCCCCAATTAAAGGACACCATTATCTGTCAATCATTTTAATCACAAATAGACTTGATTGAAACCTTATTCCCTGTGGGATTCGACCCCAGACTAGTTGGGTTATATATTTGACAGCGACGGCTTACTCTCTCATAAGAGAGGTATAATTTGGGCATGTCATAGGCAGCATTAAAATTGACTCTATGCCCTCTAGGCCCAGCAGGATTAATAAAGTTCTACTGATATGATTAACGGTACGTTATGAGTCTTCCATCTTCATGTTATGCATTGTTAGACCATGGAGCTTCACTTTCTTTTGTAAGTGTCTACATAGTCGTAGACTTCGATGTCAGTCCTGACATATTAGCAGAAGCCTTCTCAGGGTCTACTCTAGTAGGTAGTTCCACCATAGCCAAAAGGGTATACAAAAATTGCCCCATCACAGTGTCCCAGAAAACTTCCTTTATGGACCTTATAGAATTAGAGTTGACTGATTTTAATATCATTCTCAGCACAGATTGACTCCACTCTTGCTATGCTTCTGTTGACGTTAGAAATAGAACCATCCAATTCTGATTTCCTAATAAGCCAATCATAGAATGGGGGGTAGTACCTCAATGCCTAAAGGACAATTCATTTCTTACCTTAAGGCAAGAAAGATAATTTCTGAGGGTTGCATCTATCATCTTGTCTAAGTTAAGAACTCAAGTTCCAAAATTCCCAGTATTGAGTCAGTTCCAGTAGTAAATGAGTTTCCAAAAGTATTTCTTGAAGACTTGTCTCGAGTTTCTCCCGAGAGCAAAATCGGCTTCAAAATAGATCTTCTTCCAGATACCCAACCAATTTCAATTCCACCTTACAGAATGGATCATATTAAACTTAAGTAATTGAAAGAATATTTGAAGGACCTCCTATATAAGGGTCTTATCAGGCCAGTTGTTTCCCCATGGGATGCTCCAGTCCTTTTCGAGTTCAAGAAAGATGGCTCTCTTAGAACTTGTATCGACTATCGTCAGTTGAACAAAGTCATAATCAAGAATAAGTATCCTCTTCCCAGGATTGATGACTTGTTTGATCAACTTCAGGGTTCAAATTCTTTCTTTAAGATAAAACTATTATTCGGCTACCATCATCTCAAAGTCAGAGAATGTGACATTCTGAAGACCGCCTTCAGAACTCAATATGGTCACTTCAAATTTATAGTTATGTCTTTTGGACTAATGAATACTCCTGAAGCTTTTATAAATTTCATAAATAGGGTTTTTAAGCCTTACTTGGACATGTTCATCATTGTCTTCATAGATGGCATCATTGTCTATTCCTACAGTGAAAATGACCATGCAGACCATCTGAGAATTATTTTGCAGACCCTTAAAGATCACCAGTTATTTGTAAGTTTAGTAAGTGTAAATTTTGGTTGAGATCAGTAGGTTTCCTTGGTCATGTTATTTCTAGTGACGGCATTAGGTTTGATCCTCAAAATACTGAAATAGTAAGAAACTAGCCAAGGCCCATCTCTAAATCAGACATCAGGAGGTTCTTGAGTTTAACTGGTTACTACAAATGGTTTGTTACGGGATTTTCTTTGATTTTTTCTCCCATGTCCAGGCTGACTCAAATGAAAGTCAAGTTTCAGAGGTCAGATTCCTGTGAGAAGATTTTTAAGGAGTTAAAGACTTGACTCACTTCACCTCCAGTATTGACTCTACTAAAGGGTTCAGATGGGTTCGTAGTTTATTTTGATATTTCTAGAGTTGGTCTTGGTTATGTGTTGATGCAACAAGGTAAATTCATAGCCTATGCCTCGAGACAACTTAAACGCAATGAGAAAAACTATCTAACTCATGATTTTAAGTGGCTGCAGTTTTGTTTGCCTTAAATATTTGGAGATATTATCTTTATGGGGTTCATGTTGATGTGTTTATGGACCGTAAGAGTTTACAATATGTGTTCCTGCAGAAAGACCTGAATCTTCGTCAGAGAAGGTGGCTTGAATTATTGAAAGACTATGAAATGAGTGTATTGTATTACCCGAGTAATGCCAATATAATGGTTGATGCTCTCTGTCTATGGGAAGTGTTACTCATGTTGAGGAGGATAAGAAGGAGTTAGACCGTGAGATTCATCAGCTTGCTAGATTAGGTGTTTGGTTGGTTGATTCGGCTGAAGGTAGTATATGGGTTTAGAATGGTTGGCAGTCTTCTTTGGTCTCTGAGGTAAAGGAAAAGCAAGACAGGGATCCTGTTTTGGCTAAACTGAAGGAGGCAGTTCGGGATTAGAAGGTGAAGGTTTTCTCCTAAGGGGGAGATAGTGTGCTTCGGTGTGAAGGTATATTATGTGTACCGAATGTGTATGGATTGAGCCAGTGAATATTAGCAAAATCACATGGTTCATGATACTCTATTCACCCAGGAGCCACTAAGATGTACCATAATTTGTGGAAAGTCTATTGGTGGAATGGTATAAAGAAGGATATTGTGGAATTTGTGGATAAGTTCTCCAATTATCAGTAGTTTAAGGTTAAGCACCAGAGACCTAGAAGTACGCTTCAGGATTTCAGCATCCCTACATAGAAATGGGAGGTAGTGAATATATACTTTGTCACAAGATTGCTCCATATGTGGCATATGTATGATTTTGTTTGGGTTATTGTGGATAGAATGACCAAGTTAGCTCATTTCTTGCTAGTCCATACTTCTTATTCAGCTGAAGACTATGCTAGACTCTATCTCAAGGAGTTAGCATAGTTGCATGGAGTTCTGTTGACCATCATTTCAGATAGTGGTTCTTATTTTGCCTCTCATTTTTGGAAGGCTTTCCAAAAAGGTCTTGGTTCCCAAGTTTATCTCAGTACAGCTTTTCATCCCCAGACAGATGGTCAGGCAGAAAGGACCATTTAGCCATTTGAGGATATGTTGAGAGCTTGTGTTATTGATTTCAAGGGTAGTTGGGATTATCACTTACCTTTGATCGAATTTGCCTATAATAATAATAATCACTCTGGAATTCGGATGGCTTCATTTGAGGCTCTTTATGGTAGGAGGTATAGATCTCTTATTTTTTGGTTTGAAGAAAGTGAGGTTACTTTGATAGGGCTAGATTCAGTGTATGAGGCGATGGAAAGGGTTTAATTAATTCGAGAAAGGCTGAAGACAGCCCAAAGTCATCAAAAATCCTATGCAGATGTGAGGAGAAGCGAACTTAAATTTGATGTTGGTGATTTTGTGTATCTAAAAATTTTATCCATGAAAGGGGTGAAGAGGTTTGGTAAAGAAAGAGAATCTCAAACCCCGCTATGTTGGCTCGTATAAGACTTTGAGCCATTCTGGGAATGTAGTTTATGAGCTAGAGTTGCCTATAGATTTAGCATCAGTGCTTCCCATGTTTCATGTCTTCCTGCTTAAGAAATGAATTGGTCACACAGCCTCAGTCATGCCCTTATATAATATGGGTGCAAAAAATAACCTCTCCTATAAGGAAGTCTCAGTTCAAATCCTTGACTGTCAGATTCGTAGGCTGGGGAATAAGGAGGTTGCATTGGTTAAGGTTCTATGGAGAAATTGGTATGTTAAGGGAGCGATGTGGGAGTCGAAAGACGATATGTAAACCAAGTATCCCTATCTTTTCTCTATAAGTTCAGATTCAGCTTGAGGTAATAATTTTCCTAATGTAATTCTCTTGTTCTATATCTCAGCTATTTATCCATCCTCATGTCATAGCATGTATTCATCATTTTAGTTGAGTTTATGCATCATATTTCAGATTTTAGATATTTAATCATGATTCAACTCATAATATTCAGTTCATGATCTCGGTTTTCCTAGTACTCCAACTCAGCTAGTTTCATTCGAGGATGAATTATCCCAAGGGAAGATATTGTAATACCCTGAGTTTTCATGAATTAAACCTTCCAAAAGACAGGCCGCCAAGTTAGCATTCCAATGAATCAAGCCTCTTCTTAATACAATGTCATGGCAAAAAGTTGTGACAAGTTTACCTTAAGGATCTAATAAACTACCATGACTACGACTCAGGAAACAAGTCGTAACCACTAGTGATGAGTGATAATGCTCAAACTACAGCTCTCGTACGAGTGTAAGCGGTCGTCGTCAAATATAGAACCCAACTGGGTTGGGTGTCGAATCCCACAAGGAATACTCGGTCACTAAGTATGCAACGATTAGTAAACTTTTGGTGAAAGTTCTGCGGAAAAGGGGGGGATTTTATGCGTTAAGTAAAATTATCAAAATAGCAAAGTAAAAACGGAATGTTTAGTAAGATTTTAATCAATGAGAATTGTAAGTTAGGGTTATGTCCACCTTATAAGCTTTACGTATATATTGACTATGAGTTATGCAGAATTCAGACATGCATGCGCTTATACAGTTTCGTATTCTATGGTAAATCCTAGCGTCTTTTGACCATCACAGATTATCTCACTTTAACCCTTTCGAGCTTAAAGCGTATCTAATGGTACGAATTCTCCAAGAGGTTAATCCAGTTACGGCACTAACTTTTAAACAGGGGTTGGTAGCCCTATTTCCTTGTCATTCTCTCTTTTCCAGACATGTAGCTTTTCTTTCGATCAAGTTAATGCTATACTGGCGTATTCTATATGTTTGCAACCACAAGAATTCAATTAAGATGAAGAGTGTAATGATATAAGCAGCATACGTATCAAGAATTCACAAACTCATAGCAATAGATAGTATATCATAAGGCTTCCATAACCCTAACAGAGAAGTTTAGCTACTCATGAGTACAACGGAAAACACAATAGACATTATCATCATACCAAACTAATAACAATCTCACGTGAAGTATGTTTTGGTGTCACTTGTGGCGTGATTTCCTTGCTAGTAGCGTTTCTCTTGTCGTGAAAAATAAAAGTCGAATAGATGAAGAATAATGTTTGAAAACGAATTGTTAAAGAAGGGAAAGAATAGAAAGGGGGATAAGAAGAGAATGCTAAAAAGTTTCAGCAAATTAGGGTTTATATAACATCCATATCCTAGTCCTATTGAAATAGGGTTTTTATCTTGTCCTAGTCCTACTGGGTTACTGCATACTTGTCCTAATCCTCCTAAGTTACTGCTGATCCCCCAAGTCTTTAGAAATGCTGTTTTTGCCCGGGACAAGTTCTCCATGCATCACTTTTAGTCCATAGGCTTCCAAAAGCTGCCTTCCTTCTTACGTGAGGTTTCCTTTGGCGTCAAACAGTCCATAAAATGCTGAAATCTTCATCATTTATACCTGAAAACTTGCTAATCACGCTGGTTAGCTCACTTACAGGAAAAAGGACTAAAAGTGCAGGAATTATATATTTTGTCCTTAAAACTTAGCTAAAATATGGGTGAATTAAGGTGCTTTAGGCGTGTAAATACGCCTAACATCAACACCCCACACTTAAATCTTTGTTCGTCCTCGAAAAAAATATCATGTCCATATAAACATCTACTTAGGGTTTCACAGTAACAGCACAAAATATCCATCAAGACAGGCACGACAATTATTAACAAAGAGTAGTTTTCTGATCACTACTAGAAACAATTCAACCTCCAACCTAGACTCGTGATGATGGTTAATTCGTATCCAAAAGTTAAGGCACAAAGAATCATACACAACTACCAAAAACTCATCACCCACGTGTGTCTCACAATATATCACCCATAATCACTCACAAGTATTTCATTTTTCAAAACATGGGTATAAGATTTTCCTTGCTCTCACTCTCACAAAGAATTCATATGTTGCAACTGATGACCATAGCCTTGCCCTTAGTGTAATGCTCTATTAATATCAGAATGCTAAGTTTAGGATCAAATAGGTCTTTTACAGGTTGTAATGTAGGCTAAGGGACGGGTTGGACTATTTTGGCCAGAAATAGTGACTATGTTCCCTAAGCGCTTTAATACATCACATTATGCCATTAACACTCTCTTTTAATCAACCCCGCTACCTTTGTTTCATCTATCACCCCTTTCCACCTATTTTGCCATTCAAACATAACTATCTTTTTATTTAATCATAATCACAATTTATCTTTTTGTTTTTCTATTTCTTTTTCTTTTCTTCTCTCTTTTTTTTTATAACACACCTCTATGATAGCCACTTTTTTTCATAACAAATTCAAGTACCAATACACTCTAAGGCATCACTCTCACCCAATTTCCTTTTATGTTGTCACATAACTTTACTATTTAAAGTGCTTAGGAATTTGGATCAAATTATGGTCTTGAAAAAAATGGATTAGGCTACATATGAGGCTGTCAAAGAAAATGGCTAAAGGCTCAAAGGGGTTGAATAGGATAATGTCCACGGGTAGGTAAAACGAAGGTAAACAAGTACAGGTTGCCAAAGAAATGCCTAAATCATCTCCTAAACTTACACTCTTTATTTCGCTTTACACACACACCAGGCAAGTTCTAGCATCAGTCACCAACACAGAATATACTATTATCTCACACACACAAGGCACATGGTCAACTTTATTGAGAGCAGTATAGACCCTTGACCCAACAAATGAAGGAATTAAACCACACACTTATCACATAGTGAGTCACACTTAGAGCATAAACGTCTCAATAGTAATGATTTTAGCACAAACTCTTGTCATAATACCATGCCGCCTATCAGAACAATTTTATGCATCAAAATCTATAAAAAAATCTACGACTAATTAAAACAAAAAAACATAAATAAATACAGGCAAAGAAATACAGCATACAAATACCAGCACCCCACACTTAGACGGGACACACTGCCCTCAGTGGAAAATAAATACGGAAAACCTGATTAGTCGGACTCCTCCTCTATGTCTGGGGCCATACCCCCTGCGTCGGAATCATCATCAGAGTCATCATCCTCAGAGTTTCCTCAAATTGTAGACCAATTGTTCTCAAAAGTGCATCGCGGTATTTGTAGCGAGGAGGATTCACTTGCTCTTTTCTTCCCCTTTTCTGACATTTCTGTGAAGTGGACACTTTTTGTTTTTCTTGTCGTCCTTTTGGGGCCATTCTACCTGAGCTCCTAATAGAGTCATGTTAGCTTCATCTCAGAAGATTCACTGTAATCGGAAAACAAACAGTAATGGCACCACCCCACACTTAATTTGTTGGTACAAACTAATTAAGTGAGTGATATCGATTACTCAGACTTCATCGACATACGTATAGGTGTTATGTTCCAACAACACGTTTAGCACAGTCATACTTTCATGTCATCTTTAACTATCCTTTCCAACTCTATTTCATGTAATCTTGATTATGCTTTCATGTTTGGCTTAATGCATTTTTTGAACAAAACTACTACATGGATATTGTATCAAGTTATGGCATAGAAATAATCACAACATCTCATGTTTGTAGTCAACCATGATTTTTATCTCGATGAACAAGTCATTCCAACATATAAGCTTTCGAGTTACAAGATTATGCAATTTTCTTGACCATGTCAATTACGCAAAAGTATGACAGTGTATCAAAATCAAATACAAGTTGGAAACAAGTCAAGAGCATCCTTATGTATTCTTTCACTCACTTAGTTGTATCACAACAAATCAACCATATTCAAATCACCAACATCATTTTAAGATCTAAAATACCATTATAAGCATAGTATCGTAACACTTACGAAATATAAAGGAAGAACTTACTTGGTGATGTACTTGGAAGATGATCTTGCAAGGGTAAATGAGCAAAAAGAAAAATTTTGAAAGATTTGGAGATTAAAAGCAGCTCCTAGATCTAGCAAACAATGTGATTTTGTCTTATGGTTGAAGTCCTATTTATAGCCCAAGGCTTGGGTCAGGTTTGACCCATTAAAAATCGAGTTAGGAGACCAAAAAGTGAGCATAGGCGGCGCCTATGCTATGGCATTGTATATTCAGAGAGAAAAGGCTTTGGCATAGGCGGCGCCTATGCTATGGAATTGTTGGACCAAAGTCTTTGGCATAGGCGGCGCCTATGCTATGACATTGTTGGACCAAAGGCTTTGGCATAGGCGGCTCCTATGCCATGGCATTCTAGATTCAGAGACCAAAGGCTTTTTCATAGGCGGCGCCTATGCTATAGCATTATTGGGCATAGGCGGCACCTATGCCGTGGCATTCTAGATTCTGAGAGCTTAGTCCATAGCATAGGCCATGCCTTGTTCGTTGCCTAGATTTACATAGGCCTTGCCTTGTTCGTTGCCTAGATTTTCATAGGCAATGCCTAACCCATAGACTTTTCTTCATCATTCCTAACTTACCACCTTCAACATGAACCGCTTCCAAATCAAAATTTGAAACCAATCTCCTCCTTTACACCTTTTGTACCTACACTTACTCAAAAACAACAAAAACGATTAGAACGATGGGTTGCCTCCCATCAAGCGCCTTAGTTTTGGTTGTGGCTCGACAAAATCCTAGGAAATTAGAAACAACAAAAACAATTAAAAACGATGGGTTGCCTCCCATCAAGCGCTTGATTTATTGTCGCGGCACGACATAGCTATCTCGATTACTTAGACTTCATCGAGATATATGGTGGATCGTTTTCTGAATGGATTCAGACGACAATGAGGCTTACTTGTAGGCATGCAATCTTCTTCAAGATGACCATTGTGCATACATATCCCAGGAGGGATACCAATTATATCATCAATAGTCCAACCTATAGCTCTCTTGTATCTTTTCAGAGCAGAGATGAGAGCCTCTACGTGTTGTTCACTTAAATCATCCGCCACGCTCACAGGAAGTGTATTTCCACTTCCCAAGAATGCATACCTTAGATAATTGGGGAGCTCTTTCGATTCTAGCACTGGGGGCTCTTCAATGGAAGTCTTTGCTGTTGGTGACGGTTGATTCTTAAGATCAAGGTCCGGCTGCTTAGGAGTATGAGAATAGGACCCTATTTCTGTTAGAGCACACATAGTTTCTTCATGTTCTTGAGCCTTCTCATGCTCAAAATTCAGCAGCTCATCAGATAGTGACTCATCAGTAAGCTGCTTTTCTACAGATAATTCTTTGCCATTCTTATAATTAACTTCAGCTACAGAGAACACATCCATATCTTTGGGCTACTTCATTGCCTTGCATACATCAAAACGGACCACTTCATCATTCAACCAAAATAAAACCTCATTAGCTCTCATGTCAATAAGCACACTTCCAGTTGCGAGAAAAGGGCATCCCAAGATTATGGGAACTTCAGAATCCACCTCGCAATCCAAAATAACAAAGTCTGCAGGAAAGATGAAGGTGGAAACCTTCACCAACACATCATTCAAGATACCCACAGGTCATTTTACTGACCTATCTACCATCACAAGCCGCATATTGGTTGGTGTAGGGTCGCCCAACCCCAACTTCCTATAGATGGATAGCGGCATCAAATTGATGCTAGCCCCCAAATAGCACAATGCCTTAGCAAAATTCATAGATCCAACCGTGCAAGGAATAATGAAAGCACCAGGGTCTGCCTTCTTCTGTACTAAGGACCTTGTGGCAATTGCACTGCAATGATGAATATTATCTGCCGTCTCATAGCTTACTGTCCGCTTCTTTGTTAAAAGGTCCTTCATGAATTTAGCGTACCCAGGCATCTGTTCTAGCACCTCCACCAAAGGAACATTAATAGTCAGCTGCTTCAACATCGTCATGAATTTACTGAACCTTGTATCATCCGTCTTCTTCTTCAGTTTTTGGAAAAGGTGGTGGTGGAAGGGGAATCATTTTCTCCACCACTTCTGTTTTATCTTGCTTCCGATTATCAGCCTTTTCAGGTGTGTCATCAGCCTTTTTCTTCAATCTCTGAGGAAAAGGTGGGGGTGGAAGAGGAATAGTTTTCTTATGAATGCGCTCCTTCTGATTTTCAGCTTCTACAGAATCATCACAATCTGCGTCAATAACAATCTCCTCTATATCATCAACCACCTACTTGCCTTTAGACGGATTGTCTAACACCTTACCGCTCCTGGTAGTAATAGCTCTGCATGATCCATCATTTCTTGGATTTTGCACAGTGTCACTAGGTAAAGTGCCTGCTTTTCTTTGATTGAATGCCGCTGAAAGTTGACTTAATTGCTGCTCTAGTTGTTTTATTGCAGTAGAATGCGAGTCAACCAATTGATTTATTGAAGACAAATCATTCTTCATCTCTGTTACGCCCATGTTGGTCGCCTCCACTCCTTTCAACAGCTTAGCCATCATGTCCTCCATGGACATCTTTCCAAAACTAAATGCAGCGGCCTCACGGCTTCCAGGAGGAACATACAAACCACTCATGTCAGTCTTATTCTTCCAACTACCTTGATCGCGGTCCTTGTATCCAGATTTATCATAATAGTTCCGACCTTGGTTTCCTTGGGCATTGCCTTGGAAACCCTCCTGATTATTCAAGTAGTTAGCTTCTTCCTCAGAATCAGATTCATCTCTTCCTTGCAACAGAACAGCCTTGACTTTTTTGGTCTTCCCAGATAATAAGTGCTTGGTGAGAAGATCCATCTGTGTTTTTATGTGCGCCATATCTTGATCGCGTTCCTCCTCTCTTCACCTTTGTTCTGTAGTCATGCCAATTGATGTGGTAAAGCTTGATACCTCACCATCCCTGGTATGCCAAGCTCTATTTTTCTTTGTCATCTGGTCTAGTATACCACTTGCCTCATTAAAAGTAAGGTCAATGAATGAACCACCCGCAGCATTATCAACCACTGGCTTAGTCACCGAATTCAAATCCCTGTATAATATCTCCATCAAGTAGACATTGGTCATATGATGATTTGGGCACCTCATAAGCTTCTTCTTGAACCTCTCCCATGTTTCGTGAAGAGCTTCAGTTGGAAGCTGTCGAAAATTGCTTATCTCATCTCTTAATTGTGCTCTCTTGGATGGTGGATAGAATCTTTCTAGGAAAGCATCTTTTAATTGCCTCCAATTAGTGATAGAATCAGGAGTCAGCCCGTTCAACCATAGAGTTGCCTCCCCAGATAGAGACAATGGAAATAAGAGCAACCTAATTGCATTCTACCCAACGCCTGGATTGTCGAATGACTTGCAAGTAAAGATAAAGTTGATCAGATGCATATTCGGATCATCACCTGCAAGTCCACCAAATAACCCCTTGAGCTATAATAATTGAATCATGGTGCTAGTGATATTGAACTTGGCTCCAGGTGCCAAGGGTGGAGGAATAATTGCCCCTGTGGCACCAGCCCTATCCAAATCATCATCATCATCCTCAAAAGAAATCTGCATAGCTCGGTGTTTAGGCCTGAATCTAGCTTGACGATCTCTTCTGTTCCCAGGTGTCGCCACCTCAGCATCATACCTAGGGTTTAGTAGCTCGTCATCACCTAGGTCCTCATCATCAGGATTTGTTGTCCGCCCAGGGTTATCAATATTCTGTTGATGTACTTGGGCAGCGGCCATTGCAGCTAGTCTAGCCTGCTCCTGTTGAGCAACCCTTCTCTCAATGTCACGTTGTGCATCCATCCTTCCAATAAGTTGCGGTTCAGGGTTTATGGGTAATAATGGTTTTCCCGAACTTCGAGTATTTGGCATACACTGAACAAAAACCTACAGAAAACAAAAACAACAACTAAAAGTAAAGTACGAGAATCTTTGACCAAAGGGTCTAGTAATTATCACAAACTTAATTGACAATCGTATTCCCCGGCAACGGCGCCAAAATTTTATAATGCTCAAACTACAGCTCTCGTAAGAGTGTAAGCGGTCGTCGTCAAATATAGAACCCAACTGGGTTGGGTGTCGGATCCCACAGGGAATACTCGATCACTAAGTATGCAACGATTAGTAAACTTTTGGTGAAAGTTCTGCGAAAAAAGGGGGGATTTTATGCGTTAAGTAAAATTATCAAAATAGCAAAGTAAAAACAGAATATTTAGTAAGATTTTAATCAATGAGAATTTTAAGTTAGGGTTATGTCCACCTTATGAGTTTTACATATATATTGACTATGAGTTATGCAGAATTCAGACATGCATGCGCTTACAGAGTTTCGTATTCTATGGTAAATCCTAGCGTCTTTTGACCATCACAGATTATCTCACTTTAACTCTTTCGAACTTAAAGCGTATCTAATGGTACGAATTCTCCAAGAGGTTAATCCAGTTACGGCACTAACTTTTAAACAGGGGTTGGTAGCCCTATTTCCTTGTCATTCTCTCTTTTCCAGACATGTAGCTTTTCTTTCGATCAAGTTAATGCTATACTGGCGTATTCTATATGTTTGCAACCACAAGAATTCAATTAAGATGAAGAGAGTAATGATATAAGCAGCATACGTATCAAGAATTCACAAACTCATAGCAATAGATAATATATCATAAGGCTTCCATAACCCTAACAGAGAAGTTTAGCTACTCATGAGTGCAACGGAAAACACAATAGACATTATCATCATACCAAAATAATAATAATCTCACGTGAAGTATGTTTTGGTGTCACTTGTTGCGTGATTTCCTTGCTAGTAGCGTTTCTCTGGTCGTGAAAATTAAAAGTCGAATAGATGAAGAATAATGTTTGAAAACGAATTTTTGAAGAAGGGAAATAATAGAAAGGGGGATAAGAAGAGAATGCTGAAAAGTTTCAGCAAATTAGGGTTTATATAACATCCATATCCTAGTCCTATTGAAATAGGGTTTTTATCCTTGTCCTAGTCCTACTGGGTTACTGTATACTTGTCCTAATCCTCCTAAGTTACTGTTGATCCCCCAAGTCTTTAGAAATGTTGTTTTTGCCCGGGACAAGTTCTCCATGCATCACTTTTAGTCCATAGGCTTCCAAAAGCTGCCTTCCTTCTTACGTGAGGTTTCCTTTGGCGTCAAACAGTCCATAAAATGTTGAAATCTTCATTATTTATACCTGAAAACTTGCTAATCACGTTGGTTAGCTCACTTACAGGAAAAAGGACTGTAAGTGCAGGAATTATATATTTTGTCCTTAAAACTTAGCTAAAATATGGGTGAATTAAGGTGCTTTAGGCGTGTAAATATGCCTAACATCAATGAGCCATTATGAGTGAGTCATAGTCATTCTAGTGAAGACCCCACATTTATACCCAGTGCCTACTAATTCTCCCTAAGACTCATAATCAGTGGCTACGAGTTGTATGAAATAATTTGTAGTCACAGCATTATAATACCCAAGATCCCATTCTGTGATTACAAGTCTAACATGAGACTCGTAATGAGACGTTACGAGTCATATGGGGGAAGTATCTGTCAGACCAAAAAGGAAACTCAGACCCCAGGTTCCAACTTACAACTCAGACTGTGACTCATAGTCAGTTGCAATGATTAATAGGATGAATCGTTACGACTGGAATATGCTTTTCCTGCACGTTTTTCTAGGGACTTTTATGTCTCTTCCCACTCCCTTAAAAGCAAAACCCATGTCGTTCTAGTTTCCCTAGGGATGGTTTAAAAAGGCCCAAGAGCCCCAAATTCATCAATTAACTATATTCCACCTAAGAGAGATCAAAGAGGCGATTTTCCCATCTTTCACAAGTAGACTAGGGTTTCTTAAAATCTAGATTGATTCTAAGGAATTTCCCAAGGCTCTCACTACCAGGTATGTGGTATATTCATCGATGGGTCCCTTTTGCCTACTGAGTCCCACTAACTTTCTACTTCCACAAGTATAAACCCTTTTTTCCAAATTGGTGAAACCTCATGAAGACTATGATTTCATAAATTTTCCCTCAATTTACTTTGATTCTAAACCATGTAAATACATTTCTACATAATAATGGTGTTTCCATATGTTTGATAATGTAAATGTCTACTCCATGCTTTATTATTAAATTAATGAGTGTTAAATATGATTTTTCCTCTACCGTGGATTGTTAAATTCTGCATTTGATAGTTCTGGTGGGTTATGAACACCCTATACCTAGGAAAATCATGATTGATACAGTTTTCATGTTACAAGCCATTAAGATTTATGCTTGCATCATTTCTTTTAGAGTATTTTTTATAATGAGTACTATTAGTACAAAATCATGTCAAACAAATAATAATACCAGTGTTATTCAGTTGGGAGTAACACTTAGCACCGAGCGAACACAGGGATGGTGGCTCCCTCATTAGATAGGTATGAGTCCTAAGTACCAGTCCCTAAGTTCCATACCTACGGCACCACTGTATATTATAAGAGGTCTCTTATTAGTAGAGGCATGACACCCTTGTCTTTTGGGACATCAGATTAGTGAATCCATGCCATCCAGTGTTGGTACCCTTATCAAGGTACCAGCACCCTTCCAACTACGATTACAGATTGAACCCCAATTTAGTTATATTAGGGTATGTCAATTGTAGTTAGCTCCTATAGTCTCAGTTTAGTATTCAGGATATACCAGTTCAGGTTTGCATGACCAAGTGTTCATTTTATTAGTTACTCAATTACCCAGCTCTTACAAATTATTTCAGTACACGTTTATGCTTGGTCTTGTATTTGTTTTACATATATATGTGTTCAGGCTCAGTAATTATATGCATTTCATTTGTCCCTATCTCACACACTAGTACATTTAAAGTACTGACCGCTTACTCTCTTTTGCACTATGTTGTCTTATAACATAGGTTTGGAGGCCACATTTCCCAATCGTACTTAGACAGGTTGTGTGCCAACCCATTATAGCTTTTGGTGAGTCCTCATTAGTCGATGACTAGTTATAAAATTTATCCTATCCATTATTTAAGTTCATGTTCATTAGAGTAGTCTAGGTTAGTTAGGGACCTGTCCCAATAACTCATCATATATAGAGGCCTTTAGACAGTTTGATAGTTAGCTATGTTTCAGTACAATATTTCAGACTCTTTTGTAATTGATGTGGTACAAAGTTGTTTATTAAAATATTTCCACACAATATTTTGTTATTTACATTCAGTACCTTATAGCTTATGCCAGTTTATGGGTTAGCTTAAGGTTACTTATGGACTTAAGCACCGTATTACGACTAGGGGGTAGTCTCGGTTCATGACAAATTTCCTCTTATAAAGCGTACATACAACAACAACTATTATTCTAGCATCTAGATTTCTTCTTTTGAGGCTCTTTATGGTAGGAGGTGTAGGTCACAATTGGTTGATATGAGGTAGGTAAGACTAGATTGTTCAAACCTAATATGTTGCATCAAGTGATGGAGAAAGTGAAGGTTACTAGAGAGACTTAAAACCACTCAAAGTCACCAAAAGTATTATGCTGATGTGAGATGGAGTTAGATTTTGAGGTTGCCACTTGGCTATTTCTAAAAGTCTCCCTTATGAAAAGAGTTAAGAGGTTTGGAAAAAGGGAAAGCTTAGTATTTGCTACATAGGTCCTCATCAAATTGTGAGGAGGATTAGTAATATGGCATTTGGGTTGGATTTTCCAACTAGCTTTGATTCATTCCATCCCTTCTTCCATGTATTTATGTTTAAGAAGTGTGTTGGGGATCATTCTCTTATTATTTCGATAGGGGATGTATTAGAGTTAAGGATTATTTGTCGTATAAAGAGGTTCCCATAGAGATTTTAGATAGACAAGTTTAAATGTTGAGAAACAAGTAAATAGATTTGGTCAAAGTCTTATGGATAAATCAGAAGGTAGAAGAAACCACTTGAGAATTGGAAGATAATATGTGCTCTGAGGTGGATGTATGCACCTAGGTGTTGTTATCTTCGCTTAATTAGCTTAGTTTTGAGGATTTTTCTTGGGCGTAAAGATTTAATTTTTGTATAAATGAGCATATAAGTGCGTAGTTATGTACTTTTAGTGTTTAAGGAGTGCTCATAATGATTTTGGAGTCAAAACAAGAAGTTAAAGATCAAATGCACAAACTAGTGCTCTTAGCTTGAGCTATGTTCAATTCTTGTTCATTGTGTTGGATTCTATATTGTTTTTTATCTCTAATTTGTGGTATTTGATATTATAGGATGCTTTTTTAGTTGATAAATATGATATAAGTTGATAAACAAGCTGTAAACCAAGAGGAAAAGTCACCACAAAACTTGGACTTAAAGGATAAACGCATGGGACAAGGCTAGACGAAATCTGGAATATTTGGACACACTAGTGTGCCACGCTGCCTAGATGGTGCGATAAGGGCGTGGCACACAATTGGTTGTATTTTCAAATGGCACAAAATAGTGTGCCCTTATGATATTGTCATGCCAAATCCCCTAAGCCATGTGATAAGGATGTGGCACAGAGGCTAATCAAAATCGGGCATCCTTTTTCGTAGTATAAATAGTACACTTAAACGTTATTATACACACCTTGGACGAACTTGAAGCTTCAATACACACTTTAAAAGGGTTAAATTGGGATTTTTATCCATTCACTTTAGTTTATTCTTTTATTTGTATATGGATTATACTAGTATGATTCTTGTTACGTCCATGAGCGGCTAAACACCCTTTTTTCGGGGTTAAGGCCAAGAACATGATTACTCTTGTTATGAATTGAATTGGTTTTGGTTATTCATAATTGTTGGTTGTTTATTTATCCTTGTGTTAACTATTTTAAGGATTCACAATCCTTAGATACATGTTTAATTCTATCATGAGCCCGAAAAGGAAGAATGATAGGTTAGAACTTGGGATAGATGGAATAGGATCGTAATCTCTCAATTGAATTATGTTATGATTTTAATTTAGATAGTACTATAATAAGTTCCCTATTTGGTTCAATTATGGGATTAAATATGAAATTATTTAACTTAGTTCTCGCATCCCCGCTCAATGATGTAGTTGTGGGACTCGGCTAGATAATTGATTACAGATCTGGAAGGCCATAGTCATAGTATCAACCCCGTGAACCAACAAACAAGATAATTAACCTAACCAATGATGTTTTATACTGTAGTATGATTATTTGTAGTACTTTAACCCTGGGTTTCTCCTCATTGATTGCTCAAGAGCCTTGAATTTACCGACTTGCTTAATTTACTTTCAGTATAACTCTCAAACTCTTTTGGGTTACTTTAGCACTTGATTAATCTTAATAGTTGAACTATATTTAGATAGTTGATAACCATTAGTCCATGTGGTATCAATACATGATTTTCTTTAAGGCCACTATATTACTTGGGTAAACCACGTACACTTGAATGTGCGCTTAGGTGTAATAAGTTCTTGGCGACATTGCTTGGGACTCGTAATTTGGAAACTATTTTAGTTTTAGTTTTGCTTTTATATTTCATGAGTGCTAATCACTTGATCTTATCCTCTTGATTTGTTGGCATAGTTTTGAAAAGTTAGTAAGCTGGCAAGGGATGGGGAAGTTGTTGAGCCATATCCCGAACCTGAGCAATGCTTACACCAATTGAGGATAGAAGCAATACTTCTATACAGAATCCTATAAATTCACAAAGAAAAAAATCATCATCCACCTATGGCTAAAGATCCACCAGACCACAGGATGGTAGGCAAAGTGGCAATCTTACTTGCAACTAGTATGACCTCCGTCATTTGAAGACCAACTCCTGGGGATAGATTTGAGTTGAAGAAGAACATAGTGTGGCTTCTGAACTTTAGTGGACAGTTTACTGGCTTGTCAAATGAAGATCCACAGGTCCACTTGCAAAATTTTCTTAAGATCAATGACGTATTCATCCCTATGGGTATGTCAACTGATTATGTGAGGCTGACACTCTTTATTTTTTAATATTTTGAGAAAGCAAAGAAGTGGTTAAATTCTGAGCCGATGGGTTAAATCACTACATGGGATGACTTGGCCTGGAAATTCCTTATCTATTTCTTTCCATCTGACAAGACTATGAAACTACGTAGAGAGATTTTGAGCTTCAAGCAGAAGCTGGGTGAGAACCTATATCATGCTTAGGAGAGATTGAAATCTCTTCTTTGAGATTGTCCATATCACCAATAGTCTAATGACGTATTAGCTCACACCTTTGTTGAGACTCTTGACCATAATGTAAAAATTTTGCAAGATTCGACTGCAGGTGGTCAAGAATTAGAAAAGACCTATGATGAGCTCTATACCTTATTGAACTGTATTACACAAGGTAATCCTGACTGGCATGGTTACATCTCAAGAAGCTCAATGAAAAAGGTAGTAGGAATGACTGAAGTTGATAGTATCACGAACTTAGCTAGGCAGAATCAGATTATGTCTCAATTCAGCAAATTAGGTATGAACCAATCTTCAGCTCAGGTTAATGCAGTCCAGTTGTAACGCCTCGAATCTGGTACCTAGAATGCTACACGGTACTCATGACTCCGAAGGACCACAAGCTAACCTATGACTGATATCTGTACCTGAACACTACATAATAGACAGTATAAATGCAAAAATAGTAGGCTGAAACATGCCATAAGGTTCAAAACTGATAAACATCTGATAAAACCATATCTAAATAATGTGGTATGACAATACCAAAAATGAAACAATGTCTGAAAGAATCTAGTATGAAAACACTGTAGTCTGAAAGCTTCTAAACTGTCTGAATTAGAAGTTGATGGGATATGTCCCCACCTAACTCCAGACTACTTAAATAATAAAGTAATAAAATAATTATGCTATCCTCGAATGATAAGGACTCACTGCTAGTCTGGCTGCTGAATGTCCGATCTACTAAGGATGCTCTGGAGCTCCTACTTCTGAACCTATGGTATAAAACACCATAGCGCAAATACGTCAGTACAATTGAATGTACTGGTATGCAAGTGTGATAGGATGAATTCAAAGGATTCAAATGCATGAACAATGCTAACTAACTATCTAACATAAACGTGAGAATACATGCATTAATAAGTGACTGTGACTAAATTCGTGATGGTACTGACTACTGAGTCTGATTATTGATAACAAGAGTCACTGATAACTGATATAACCAATACTGAGCGACTGTATCTGGCAGTCTAGGTTCTAATTGAACTAACTGAGTTTCGTACTATTTTGAGTTGACTGTATCTGACAGTCTTGACATTCTAAAAAACTATTTGAGTTCTATTACTGAGACTGAGTCTGAAACTATAACTGTGGGAAGTAGTCATCTAACTGACATGCCCCAAATAAAGCAACATGGCTAGGTTGGGGTCCAATCTATAACCCCAATTGGGAGGGGGTCAATACCGTTCCACTGGTAAAGACAAGTGTGGGTGACCCTCATCTGACAGTGTCCCCAAAAAGGGACTGCTGGGACCCTCATCAGACAGTGTTTATCTACCTCATCAACCCTCATTTATCAGTGTTGATGCCTCAACGTATGCGGGCTACATAGTTCTGGAATGCAAGGAGTACTTCTAAGGATCACACCCTCTGGAATGCAAGGAGTACTTCTAAAGATCACACCCTCAACTGTCAGTGTGTCCTCATCCTTGGGTTCACTCGGTGCTAAATCCTACTCCTATCTGAATAGACATTGAACATGATTAACTAAACTAAACTGGACTGAGTTCATTGAGTTCTGTTGACTAATGGAATACTACTAAGATTACTAAAGTACTGAGCTTTCTGAGATTACTAGGATTACTGAGTTTACTGAGTTTTTCTGAGTCACATGACTGATTAAATTCTACTGAACATGGCTTAACTGAGGATATTGTGAAAACATGACACTGGCTATAGGCACATAGCTAAATTGTCGGGTACAAGTACCCCCAGGACTCGATAGAAAGAAATTGACAAGGCATGACATTCTTGAATAAACGACCAACATCAACAATCCATAATACAATAAGTTGGAGATTTCATGAAGTACATGGTTATCATTATCTTGTACATATTAAGAATGCATATACTCAATGTCATAATTTTATACTCTAAAATCATGAGCATTTCAAGAAACATCTACATTGCACATCAATAGCATAGGAGTCATTTAAACATACAGGTAAAGCATGAATACTTCACTTAAGTCATAATTGAGTCATATTACATAATTTCTAGTCTCTTAGGCTTTTTGTCAAACACTTAGGGTGAATGATTTAGGGCATGGCATAATCATCAAATTAATATATCATAACCAATGAAAATTCATGGTTTTCAACTCACATGCTAACATATTTTCATAAAAACACATAAATATTCTAACTTGGGAATCATACAACAACAACAACCACATGAACATAATCAACACATAGCATGAATATTATAATTCATAGTTTAAAACTTGATTCTTGGGCTTCATGGACGAAAGGAATCCATGAATGAACACGATGGATACCTGAGAAAGAAAACCTTGAAGGTTCTTGGAGTTATTGGATGGATTTCTTGGAATTGACTTTGAATTCTTGAAAACTAGGGTTTTGTTTCTTGGGAGAGAATGCTCTTATTTTTGGAGAAAAGTGAGTAAAATAATAGTTTAAAACGTTTTTAGGGGTTAAATACCGCCCCTGGATGTATTAAAACCTTAGGAAAAGACCCATTTATCCCTGGACAAAATATTTAATTTATGTCAAAATATCCCGATTTGGCAGGCTGGCGCGACGCGGCGCGACTGGAAATTGCCAACTGGGAACTGGGCTGACGGCGCGATGCGGTGGAATCGTGTTGGTAAACTAGAATTTGAAAATTGCAAACTCGTACTTTGGTGCGACCCACCACTATTGCGGAGCAATGCTGGAAATTGAAAATTGCTATTTAAGATGGCTCTACGACGCGCTGATGGCTCTGGTGATACACTTTCTCACTAAAAAGGCTCTTACTCTTCACCCGGGTGTCGGATTTGGGCGAATTTGGTATCGATGGAAAGCTTATTAAATTTCCCACACAAAAAAGTGAAAATCTTGAAAATTCCATATATATAAATGTTTATTGATCTTTAAAAGATATCTTTGACATCTTCAGGATGAATTTAAGCTAGGTAAAAGTACGTTGTATTACAATATCACCCCCTTGGGAACATTCGTCCTCAAATGACACTAATTTAGAAGGAAAAACTGAAATATTAGTACACGACCAACATTACTAAGATTCATGTTGATCATCCCTATCTGATGTATGGTTTTATGACTGAGCTGACACATTAATGCATGACTGAGAGTACTGATAAGCTGATCACACGAATCTGATGTGTGAATACATGACTGAACTGGTGCATGAACATCTTATTGAATATGCAATGGTAAATGGATACCAAGTTTAAAATGGAAATCTGAGCATGAAACTGGTTTATAACCGAAACTTGCACATGAAACTGAATAAGCTTAAGGAGAACTGTTACCTTAAGCTAAATCTAAGTTTGCGGAGAAAAGGTGAGGATACTTGGTCCATATATTTGCTTATGCTTCCCAAGTAGCTCCCTCAACGGACTGATTTCGCCAAAGAACTTTGACTAGCGAGACTTCTTTGTTCCTCAGTCTGCGAGTCTAATATTGAAGAATTTTGACTGGAATCTCTTTGAAAGAGAGGTTATTCTGAATATCTATACTCTAAATAGGGACAACAACTGCGGCGTCACCCATGCACTTCTTGATCAATGAGACATGAAAGACTAGATGAACTGAGGCTAGATCTGAAGAAAATTCGAGATCATAGCTACTTTGCCGAAGCGACTAAGAATTTCTAAGGGATCGACATATTAGGGACTAAGCTTTCCCTTCTTGCCGAATCTCTTTACTTCCATCATGGGAGATATCTTTAGATAAACATAGTCATCAATCTCAAACTCGAGATCTTTTCTGTGCACATCTGCATAAGACTTCTGTCAGCTCTGAGCAGCCCGGAGTCTTTCTCTAATCAACCATACTTTTTCTAAGTCATCGAATACTAAGTCAGGCCCTATAATTGAGGCCTCACTAACTTCAAACCAACCAACTGGATATCTTCACCTCCTACCATAGAGATCTTTGAATGGAGCCATCTCAATACTGGAATGATAGTTGTTGTTGTATGCAAACTCAATCAAAGGCAAGTGGTCATTCCAACTACCCTTGAAATTAATTGCACACGCTCACAGTATATCATCTAAAGTCTGAATGGTCCTTTTTGCTTGACCATTTATTTGAGGATAGAAGGTTGTACTGAGATGAACTTGGGTACCAAGACCCTTTTGGAACGCTATCTAGAAATAAAAGGTGAACTGGGTACCTCTGTCTGAGATAATAGATAATGGAACACCATTCAATCTGACCAACTCTCTGATATAGAGTTTGGCGTAATCCTCGGTTGAATAAGAGGTATGACTGGAAGAAAATGAGCTAATTTGGTCATCCTAACTACAATGACCCAAACTGAAATATGCTAATGATGAGTATGAGGCAAACCCATCACGAAGTCCATGTTCACTTCGTACCACTTCAAAGTAGGAATATTGAACTATCGCATGGACCCACTAGTCTTCTGATGCTCTATCTTAAGCTGCTAACATGTAGAGCACTTAACCAAAAACTCTGCCATATCTCTCTTTATCCCACTCCACTAATAGATCTCTCGTAAGTTGTGTTACATCTTTGTGGCCCCTGGATGAATAGAGTAGTGCGCACAATGCGCTTCTGCAAGAATTACCTACCTTAAGTCATCTACACCTAGAAAACATAGAAAACCCTGATAACCTAATATACTATCTCCTCATTTGGAGAAAACCTCAACCTACT
Source organism: Capsicum baccatum var. pendulum (assembly GCA_030864225.1). Classification (NCBI taxonomy): domain Eukaryota; kingdom Viridiplantae; phylum Streptophyta; class Magnoliopsida; order Solanales; family Solanaceae; genus Capsicum; species Capsicum baccatum. The sequence continues at coordinate 169,782,125 of CM061554.1, forward strand.
GATCCTTGACTGACTCTTTACACTTGACTAGACTGGGATCTCTATCTTGCTTTTCTTTCACCTCGAAAAATAGAGATGATTCTGAACTATTCTGAACCCATATATCACCCTCCTCTATATCGACTAAGCGAACACCTAGTCTGGTAAGCTGATGGAATTCCTTATCTAACTTCTTCTTACTATCCTCAACATGAACAACACAACCTATAAACTATCTAATGAGAGCGTCGGCCACTATGTTGGTCTTACCCAGATTATAAAGGACACTCAAGTCATAATCTTTCAAGAGCTCTAACCACCTTCTCTGATGAAGATTGATATTTTTCTGAGAAAAGACATACTGAAGGCTGTTATGAACTGTGAAAACATCTACATGAACTCTATATAGATAATGCCTCCAAATCTTTGAGTCATATACTACAACTACTAACTCAAGATCATGAGTAGGATAATTCTTCTCATGGGGTTTAAGTTATCTAGAGGCATAGACTATGACCTTACCATGCTGCATGAGGACACAACCCAAACCTACTCTAAATGCATCACAGTACACTACGAACCCATCTGAACCATTTGGAATAGTTAAATTGGGGCTGAGGTGAGTCGATTCTTCAACTCCTAAAAACTCTTCTCACAAGGATCTGACCACTAAAACTTGACTTTCTTCCGAGTCAATTTGTACATAGGGGATGCATTAGAAGAAAATCCCTCAACAAACCATCTATAATAGATATCCAATCCCAAGAAACCTCTGATATCTGATAGAGAGACAGGTCTGGGCCAGTTTCTTATTACTTCAGTCTTTTGAGGATCTGCTCTAATGTCATCACTGGAAATAATATGACCAAGGAATGCTACTGACCTTAGACAAAATTCGTACTTACTAAATTTGGTGAATAGCTGATGATCTCTGAGAGTCGAAAGTATGATTCTGAGATGGTCTGCGTGATCATATTCACTGCGAGAATAAACAAGAGAGTCATCTATGAACACTATAATGAACATGTCCAAGTACTTCTTGAACACACGGTTCATCTACTCCATGAAATCTACAGGGGCTTTGGTAAGACCAAAGGACATAACTAGGAATTTGAAGTAACCATACTGAGTTTGGAAAGCTATTTTTGGAATGTCACATTCCCTGACTCTAAGCTGATGATAGCTTGATCTAAGGTCTATCTTAGATAAACAGTTGGCACCCAAAAGTTAGTCAAACGAGTCATCAATTTGGGGATGTGGATACTTGTTCTTGACCGTAACTTTATTAAGCTGATGGTAATCAATGCACATTCTGAAAGAACTGTCTTTCTTGTGGATGAACAAGACTGGTGCGCCCTACGGGGACACACTAGGTCTGATGAATCCCAATTATAAGAGATCCTTCAACTGCCCTTTTAGTTCTTTAAGTTCTGCTGGTGCCATTTTGTATGGCGGAATAGATATAGGTAGAGTATCTAGAAAAAGATCAATGTCGAAGTCTATTTCCTTTTCAAGAGAAATTCCTGGAAGATCTTCGAGAAAGACATCTGAATATTCACTCACGACTGGGAATGATTCAAGACTGGAGTCTCGAAACTAGAATCCTTAACATGAATAAGATGATAGACACATCTCTTAGATATCATTTTTCGCGCCTAAAGGTAGGCAATAAGCTGACCTCTGAAAGCTGAAGTAATACCCCTCCACTCTAGAATAGGTTTATTTTGAAACTAAAATTGGACTATTCTGTTTCTGCAATCGACTGTGGCATAGCAGGAATGAAGCCAATCCATGATGAGAATGACATCAAAATTAACTATCTCTAATTTAACTAAGTCTGCTGAGGTGAGTTTCTAAAATATCATAATCGGGCAGTTCTTATATACTCACCGAGCTATGATGGTTTTACCCACTGGGGTAGATACTGAGAAGGGCTCTGCTAGAATTTGAGGATTGACCCCAAAATCAACTACTATATAGGGAGTAACAAAAGATAAGAAAGCTCCTGGATCTAGCAAGTGTCAACATGTAAGTGAAAGATCTGTAACATACCAGTAACTACATTAGGAGAATTTTCCTGATCTTGCTGGGACTATAGAGCATAAAGTTTGTTTGGTTGTTGCCTACTAGTAGCACTGGAAGTAACACCCTACTAATTTAGGCGACTGGACTGGGCTGAGGAACTGTTATGATGACCCTAATAACCTGATTGAGGATAATCTCTAACTCTGTGTCCTGGCTTGCCACATCCAAAACAGACATCACTGTCAACTCTGCAAGTACCCTTGTGGTTCTTACCACAAGTCTGACAAAGAGGATTTATTTGGGCATTGCTAACACTTCCCTGAGACTTAGAGTCTGGCGCCCTATCTCTATTACAATCCCTAAACTTGAGAGCTGGAGCACTAGCTAAAAAGAAGCTGGAGCACTAGCTGAAGAAGGAGCTGGAATGTATAACTTAGGATGGAATTGAGAACAGTTTCCTCCCTCTGACTTAGGCTGAGTAAAGTTGAAAATACCTATCTTTGCTATCTTATTCTGCCTCTCTCTCATCTTAATCTTTTTCTCTTTGATCTGTTGAGCATGGTTCATAAGATTGTCTATGTTCATATCAATATTTAACATCGCATACCTACACTTATTGACCACACTATCATTCACCCCAAAAACAAACTTACTCATCTTGGTCTTGCTATCTGCAACCATATGAGGAGCATATCTAGCTAATTGAGTAAACTTAAGAGAATACTCTTTTACCATCATGTTGCTCTACCTAAGGTTAATAAATTATAACACCTTAGATTCCTTCAGCTATTGGGGAAAGAATCTAGCTAAGAATGCAGTGACAAACTCCTCCCACTCAATAGGCCCTACATCAACTGACCTCTCTGACTTTTACTATTTGAACCAAGTGTAAGAAACATCCTATAACTAATATACAGCTAGTTCAGCACTCTCACTAGTAGTAACCCCCAAGATGTCCATAACCTTCTGAACCTGGTCTAGGAACTCCTGAGGATCCTCTTCTAACTTAGACTCAAAAAAAGATAGAGAATTCATTAGGGTGAACTCCCGAATCCTGGCTACAGCTGAATTGGCCACTAGGTTGGCCAAAATGATAGTTGGTCATTCATTCTGAGCAGCAAATAAATTAGCAAGAGTGGTAAATTCAGCTCTGAACTCTACATGAGAAATGTGTCGGTCTAAGGGATCTGCTTGGACGGGCTGAGGGGCTGACTGATTTTTGTTTCTTCTTTTGGGAGGCATGTTCTGCATAAGAAAAGGAGAAATGGATTAGACTGAGATTTAAATTTGAGCTCACGCTCACTGGCACCACATGAATACTAAAAGAAAGGGAACTATTCCTAAAACATCTCATAGCCTCCTGCACATAAATATGGCGTGCAATACATCCATGTACAAGTCTCTACTAGATGCAGCTTTCAGACTTCCTAGGACTCTATTGAACCTTAGGCTCTGATACCAAGTTTGTAACGCCCCGAATCTCATACCCAAAATGATACACAGTACACATGACCTCGAAGGACCACAAGCTAACACATGACTGATATCTATACCTAAACACTATATAATAGACTGTATAAATATGGAAATAGTAGGCTGAAACATGCCATAAGGTTCAAAAATGATAAACATCTGATAAAACCATATCTAAATAATGTGGTACGACAATACCAAAACTGAAACAATGTCTGAAAATATCTAGTCTGAAAACACTGTAGTCTGAAAGCCTCTAAACTATCTGAACGAGGAGATGATGGGACATGTCCCCAACTAACTCTGGACAACTGAAATAATAAAGTAATAAAATAATTATGCTATTCTTGAATGATGAGGACTCACTGCTGGTCTGGCTGCTGAACGTCTATTCTACTAAGGATGCTCTAGAGCTCGTACTTCTAAACCTATGGTATAAAACACCATAGAGCAAATGTATCAGTACGATTAAATGTACTGGTATGCAAGTGAGGTAGGTTGAATGCAAAGGATTCAAATGCATGAACAATACTAACTGACTATCTAATATGAATGTGAGAATATATGCATTAATAAGTGACTGTGACTGAATTTGTGATGGTACTGACTACTGAGTCTGATATTGATAACATGAGTCACTAATAACTGATATAATCGATACTAAGATATAATCGATACTAAGCGACTGTATCTGACAGTCTAGGTTCTGATGGAACTAAGTTTCGTACTATTTTAAGTTGACTGTATCTGACAGTCCTGACATTCTGAAGAACTATCTGAGTTTTATTACTAGAGTCTGAAACTGTAACTGTGGAAAGTAGTCATATAATCGACATACCCTAAATAAAGTAATATAGCTATATTGGGGTCCAATCTATAACCCCAATTAGAAGGGTGTCAATACCGTGCCACTAGTAAAGATAAGTTATGGGTGACCCTCATCTGACAGTGTCCCCAAAAGAGAATGGTGGGACCCTCATTTGATAGTATTTATCCACCTCATCAACCCTCATTTATCAGTGTTGATATCTCAGCCTATGTTGTCTATATAGTTCTAGAATGCAAGGATTACTTCTAAGGATCACACCCTCAACTGTCAGTGTGTGTCCTTATTCTTGGGTTCATTCGGTGTTAAATCCCACTCCCATCTGAATAGACACTAAACATGATTAACGGAACTAAACTGGATGGAGTTCATTAAGTTCTGTTGACTGACGGAATACTACTGAGATTACTTAAGTACTGAGCTTTCTGAGATTACTGGGATTACTGTGTTTACTGAGTTTTCCTGAGTCATATGACATGACTGAATTCTACTGAACATGGCTTGACTGAGGATATCGTGAAAACATAACACTGACTCTAGGCACACATCTAAATTGTTGGGTACAAGTACCCCCAAGACTCGATAGAAGGAAACTGACAAGGCATGATATTCTTGAATACACGACCAACATCAACAATCCATAATACAATAAGTTGGAGATTTCATGAAGTACATGGTTATCATAATCTTGTACATGGTAGGAATGCATAAACTCAATGTCCTAATTTCATAATCTAACATCATAAGGACTCCAACAAACATCTACATTGTACATCAATAGCATGGGAGTTATTTGAACATAAGGGTAAAACATGAATCCTTCACTTAAGTCACAATTGAGTCATATTACATAATTTGTAGTCTCTTAGGCATTTTTTGAAACACTTAGGGTGCATTACTTAGGGTATGGCATAATCATAAAATTAACATATCATAACCAACTAAAATTCATGGTTTTCAACTCATATGCTAACATATTTTCATAAAAACACATAAAGATTCCAAACTTGGGAATCATACAACAACAACAACCACATGAACATAATCAACACATAGCATGAATATCATAATTCATAGTTTAAAACTTGATTCTTGTGCTTCATGGACGAAAGGAATCCATGAATGAACACTATGCATACCTGAGAAAGGAAATCTTGAAGGTTCTTGGAGTTCTTGGATGGATTTCTTGGAATTAACTTTTACATCTTGAAAACTAGGGTTTTGTTTCTTGGGAGAGAATACACTTATTTTAGAAGAAAAGTGAGTAAAATAATAGTTTAAAACATTTTTAGGGGTTAAATCCCGCACCTATACGTGTTAAAATCTTGAGAAAAGACCCATTTATCCCTGGATAAAATATTTAATTTTCATCAAAATATCCCGATTTGGAAGGCTAGTGCGATGTGACACTATCGCATTGTGTCACTGGAAATTGCCAACTGGGAACTGGGCTGACGGTGCGATGCGGCGAAATTGCATTGGTACACTGGAATTTGATAATTATGAACTGGATCTTTGGCTCGATGCACCACTATCACGGAGAAATGTTGGAAATTGATAATTGCTATTTAAGATGGATCCGCGATGCGTTGATGGCTTAGGTGATACACTATCTCACTAAAAGGGCTCTAACTCTTCTCTCGACTGTTGGATTTGGGCGAATTTGGTATTGATGGAAATCTTATTGAATTTCTCACACAACAAAAAGTGAAAATCTTCAAAATTCCACATATATAATAGTGTATTCATACTTAAAGCATGTCTTTGACATCTTCAAGATGAATTTAAGCTACATAGAAGTATGAGATACTACAGCAGTAGACCCCATCATGGGGTGAGATATATGGCAGTAGTAGCCACTATGTAGACTTGTGTGATCCAAATTTGGAACTTGTTAACTTTGTAGTCAATGCCCGAAAGCCAAATTATGGTAATGCCTACAACAACAGGTGGCAGCTTAACCAAATTATGCGTGGAGTGCCAATCAGCCTCAGTAATTTCAGTAGCAACAAAACACATAGGCTAGCAATATTGAGTAAATATTAAAAAGGGTCCTAGAAAAGTAATAAGTAATGGATGCTAAAATGAAAAATCAACAAGTGGATCAGAAGCAGTTAGAGACACAGTTGGGGTTGCTAGTCCAAGCACAAAGCACCAGGCCTCAAGGTGCATTACCTAGTGATACAGAGAATCCAAAAAAAATTATGGCAATTACCTTGAGTAATAGTAAAAGCTTAGTAACAGACCTCTAAAGAAAAATTCAGAGGTACAGGCAGAGTTGGTTTCACAATTGGCTACAAGAAAGGATGCTAAAAATTTGGGAAAGTTTGAGTACCTGAAAGTAAAAGAGGCTAATCAAGTGAATGAAAGACCACCACCACCATTCCCTCAAAGGCTCAAGATGTAAAAGGAGTATGTGTGCTTTACAAAGTTCTTTGATACATTCAGAGAGCTTCACATTAACTTTCGTCTTTTAGATGTTTTGCAGGGTTTTAATAAGTACACTAAGCACTTGAAGGACGTGGTGACTAATAAGATTAAGCTATAGTACATTGAGACTATGGCACTTACTGAGGAGTACAGTTTTGTAGTAATGCAGAAAATGCCCAAGAAACTTAAGAACCTAAGGAGTTTTACCCTCCCTATACAAATTGGTGACACTGATGTGGTCCATGCTCTTAGTGACTTAGATACAAGTATAAATTTGATGCCCCCATCAGGGTTCAATACTCTAGGCTTGGGAAAGCCAAGACCATGCTCTGTGGTGCTACAGATGGCAGACCAAACTAGAGTCCAACCCAAAGAAATCATCAAGGATATGCTCATCAAGGTTAGTAAGTTTAGTATCCCCGCTGACTATATTGTTTTGGATTATGATGCAGATGACAGGGTGTCAATTATCTTAGGACGTCCATTTTTAGCAACGGGAGGAGCATTGATAGATGTGAGAGAGGGCACTCTAAAAATAAGGTAGGATGGTGAAGATCATTGATAGTTTTTAATGTGTTTTCATAATGATTGTGGAGTGAAAACATGAAGTTAAAGATCAAATATGAGAACTAGTACTCTTAGCTTGAGCTATGTTTAATTCTTGTTCAACTTGTTGGATTCTATGTTGTTTTAAGCTCTAATTTATGGTGTTTGATATTATAGGATACTTGGTAAGTTGATCAATATGATATATGGTTGATAAACAAGCTGAAACCCAAGAGTAAAAGGCAACAAAAAGTTTGTACTTGAAGGACAAATGCATGGGACAAGGCTAGACAAAATCTAGAAAATTTGGACACATTGGTGTGTCACACTACCTAAATGGTGCGATAAGGGTGTGGAATTCCCTTGGTTGAAATTTCCAATGGCACAAAATAGTGTTCCCCTAATCCACGTGATAAGGCCGTAGCATGTAGGCTAATCAAAATCGGGCATCTTTGTTCCTAGTATAAATAGGACAATTAAACATTATTGTATACACCTTGGATGACCTTGGGGCTTCAATACACACTAGAGAAGAATTTAATTAGGGTTTTTATCTATTCACTTTATTTTATTCTTATATTTGTATATGGATCATACTAGTATGATTCTTATTACGTCCATAAGCGACTAAACACCGTTTTCTGATGTTAAGGCCAAGAACATAATTACTCTTGTTATGAATTGAATTATTTTTGGTTATTTATCATTTTTTTTGTTGTTTATTTATCCTTTTGTTAACTATTTAAGGATCCACAACCCTTAAAATACATGTTTAATCTATCACGATCCCAAAAAGAGGAATGATAGGTTAGAACATGGGATAGATAGAATAGGGTAGTAATCTCTCAATTAAATAATGTTATGATTTGCATTTAGGATAGTAATATACCTAAGTGACCTATTTATTTCAATTATGGGATGAAATATGAAAGCATTTAACTTAGTTCTCACATCACCGCTCAATGATGTAGTTGTGGGGCTAAGTTAGAAAATTGATTAGAAGTTCGGAAGGCTATAGTCATAGTATCCACCCCATGAACCAACAACTAATATAATTAACCTAACCAAACAATTTTTATATCTTAGTATGATTGTTCGTAGTGCCTTAACCCAAGGTTTCGCCCCATTGATTGTTCAAGAGCCTTTCATTTAACGAATTACTTAATTTACTTTTTGTATAACTCTCAAACTCTTTTGGGTTACTTTAAAAAAAAATAGAACTATAGTTGGATAATTTATTAACACTAGTCCCTATAGGATCGATACTTGGCTTTCTTTAAGGCTACTATATTACTTGGGTGGGCTATGTGTACTCGCGTATGCACTTGGGTGAAATAATATATGTGCTAGATATCCCTCATTATTCAAATCTCTGGACGAAATCATGGAAGGTATTAATCTTAATCTTACCTTACTCTTATTGCATAATGTGTTTTCTTAAATCATGTTAAATGCATCCCAATCCATCATTATGGGCCAAATGATCCCAAGGGGGATAATGTAATGCATGGAGTGTTCAGACACTTAAATAGAGCTAAAAATGAGCTCAACCCTTAGATCGAGTATAAATCACTTTGGATGAGTTCAGAGGTGTTAGGGATGATTTTAGACATGAAAAAGGAGCATGCTTCTCAAGAGGGACCCCGTACACTAGCCTCGCACCATGTGGACCACTATAGAGGGATACTACCTCAACCATAAGGTATAATTGTGTCGTGAGAAGGAGGCCATGCTTACAAGCGTGCGTCATGCCCTCTCCCTTTTTCCTCAATGGGACGTTATTTTAATGTTATTCCGGGGTGTTTGGGTCTTTTTACACTCCTAAAACATTCTCCATTCGCCCAATGCATCGTTAAGCCTCTAAAAATGACTCTCTTAAATTCTAATCACTTTGAGAACGTCCTTAAATAAAAAGAGAAGAGAGTTACCTAGGGTTAAAAGTTCTTTAGCTCTAAGAGTCAAATTGCACCAACTTTCTTCAGCTAAGCGGTATGTAGAATGACCTTACTACTCATGGGCTTGAAAATCATGTTTTTATATACTCTAAGCTTGTGTGTGTATGGCATTTAGAATTATTGGAAGAACATGAATTATAAACCCTTTTTTATGATAAGAATTTTGTATTTAACTAGTGTTGTTGATTATTTGATGAATGGTGAAAAGGAGTGAGTTTAAAATATTTTTTATCAAATTATACATTATTTATTTATACGAATTCGAAGGGTGTCTTTTATATTTTACATGCTTTTGTTTTTTCAGGAAATTGTGTGAATTTATAAAAGAGATGACCACCTTTAAAAATTTTCAAAGAAGTAGTGAAATAAAAATGTTATGATTAAACTTACATATCAATTTCGAAATAGCATCATTATTTGATCTTTGAATTACTTTGTGGTGGTCAATGATTTATTGCATGAAAAAAGATGAAACAGAATAAATGAGATAGCTTCTATGACTTGAAAATGTTAATATAATGATACCAATATAAAAATTGCCATTTAGAATCAAAATGAGTCTTTAGAAAGATGCATGTTTAAAGAGGATAAAATGAGGGATTAAAGAGAGTTAGATGGTTACCCGAGAAGGCATGAGCTGAAAAACTTATATTCCCAAATTGTGTTTTGCCAACGTGGGATTGATTTTATCTTAAAATAAGGATAATCATTGTATATTGCTTCATGCTCTCGTATACTAAACTAGAATATAAATACTCCAATCATTGGGACAAACTTGAATTGGGGACTTGGCCAACGAGTTAAAGTCGAACCCACATAGTTTGTGATGTAGTAGACAAGTTGGGAATACCATCTAGATCATAATTAAAGATAGGAGTAGAGTCTATGTATTACTAAGGGGTAGGGTCCTGTGTTAGCATGGGCCCAACATGATGCGTGTAAAGAAAAATTACATTCAATGCATCAATACGCAAAATAAACTACTTACTTTATAGTATTCATCAAGGAGCCAAGTTTTACAATAGGTTATATACCTTTTTTATTTACATAGATAACAAAATACGATGTATCCTTAGATTGGGAGTCGAGATGCATAATTATATAGTTGAAACCTGCTATATAAAATTGAGAAGGGTTCGTATTTTGATGAGCTCGCAGAAACAAGAAAGCACCAAAAATATTCAATATTTTAACTACATGTCTAACTATTCTACTATGCAAACTGAAAAATATATTTGGATGAACAACTAAAGTAAGAAAGTTTGTGTATGCATTTTATAACCTTTCAACTCTGGCTGTTAGATATGGGCTACCACATAAGCACTAAATTAGATGTGGGACTGAATAGAAAGTCATAACTTTCTACATTGCTTTCTTCAACAAACAGATAAAAACGTCTAACATAATCTAATCTTTAACTACATCCACAAAAACACTAATGCTAACACGGCAATACACAAAACATAAATTTTTAAAAACACAAGAAATTTAAAACACCAACATAGTCCAATTTTTAAGTACATCGAAATGAATACACACAAAATAACAGAGCAACACATAAAAATTAATTTTTAACAACACAAGCAACCAAAAACATGAAGACAACCCAATGTTTAATTATATCCAGATACAAAAACACACACTAACATAATAAAACATACCAAAGAAATCAATTTTTACCTATCTCCATAAACAAATAATGAAGAGTACAACCAACAGCATGCATATTAAACTATATAGTACTAATATCCTATCAACTTCATGACTATTAAGATATTTGATATCCTCAGTATAGTCCTACAAGTATGGTCTGAGGAGGATAACAATGTACCTAATTGGCTAAAGTGGTTTTTTTTTAAAGATCATCGGTTCAAAGAAAATAAAAACACTTCATGATGGGCAAAGCAACAGCAGGGTAGTAAGAAAATAGGCATACAAATAAGCAATAGGAGGAAAAAAAATATATATCTTCCAGAGGGCAGCATGACATGACATACCAAAAATTTATGATTTGGAAGACACTCGTTGTTAGCACAAGAGTAGCACGCATTCTACTAAGAAATAAGAAAGCAGTAACTTAATTATCTTATCTTGAAATAAAAAAATAAAGTACTGTGTGTAACTTAATATGGTGAAATTACAAAAGTATAAGTTAAAATGTAGGTGTTATTAATACTTTAGCTATTTTTATTACCTGGCACTATCTGATTTCAATGAGAAGGCAGTAATTACAAGGAACATGTTTAAACTGTGGATTTAACAGCTAGTATGTTTGGGATTTTTCAGTTATTAAAGTATTTGTTCTTCTCCTGGTGGGTCTGCTCCATCTTTCTCTTTATTTTTATGGATTACTTTTTGGATCTATGAAGATGGACAATGATGTTATTATTGTTTAGTTTGCTTACAATTCTTTGTTATATTGGTTCAAGTCTGTTGTTCATCCATGAATGTCTCTGTTGTGCTTTTTTTGATAATGTGTTGTACTATTAGTAAGACCAGATTGCAAAGCAGTTCAAAAAAGAAAAAAACAAAAGGTAAGACAAAATTGGTAAAGCAAGCATAGTAAAGCATACAAAAACGAAACTATCACTACTACTAAGTAATACGATAAAACACTGCCAACAAATTTGATTACTCGCGTAATCACCATTATGCATCCATTCAAAATTATATATTTATTACATTTTTTATAATTTCCACATTTTTATATTCTTCCATTAAACTGTACACTACTACCTAAAAGATCACTAAAACTTTGCCCTGACACTCTATCAATACCTTAAAACTTACCATACATGATGCAACTCTCTAAAACAACACCGGACAGACAGCATTGTCCGTGGAAAACACTTCTCTCCATACCAAATACACCTGTTCCTACTTTTACTTTTAACAATCCTCTAACCACACACTTACCATTGTTGTCCAATCTAACATTCAGTTTCGCCTTCGATAACACAAGTAACATTTGTATAACTCAAAAAAAATTGATAATAGCCAAAAATACTGCCAACAAAGCGGTTCAAAAGTTGAATAAAAGCATTTGATTGAGCTTCAAACTGGTTATCTGGTAATAAAAATTACTCATCCACTCATAATTGCATATATACTAAATGTTTATAATTAACACACTTGCCCTTTCTTTTATTAAATTCTCATTTTTTTCATAACATTTTGATAAAACTCAGAAGACAATTATTAGTACCCAAAAACACTACCATTACACTCAGAATTACATATATACTTGTTACAACCTGAGGATACCCCCTAGCGCGACAACGGTACTTACAGCCACAAGTGACCACAAGCTAACCCATGAACTGATACCTACTACGAGCACTAAGTAAAATAGTAATATAATAAATGAGTGAAAGATAAACTGATAAGGTACTATAAATTGAAATATTGAAATACATGTCAACAACATATCTGATATATCTGATAAATACTGAAATTGAATTATCTATGTGAAGCAACTGATAACACAGAAAGAAATGACTAACTGTCTAACTGATTTTCTGAAAGCCTCAAAATGTCATGAGGAGTTGACGGGACAAACCCCCAACTAACTTTGACTGATTGAATATAAGAAAATACTAAAATAACTGAGATAAATGTATCATGTCCCTGATGGATGAGGACTCACCACTACTGCTACTAAGTAACGTTGAGATGTCTATGAATGGTCGAGAAATTGAGCATCCGAACATAGGTTATAAGACAATATAGCATAAAGAAAAATATGTGGTTAGTATATTGAATGTACTGGTACATGAGATGACAACTGGCTGAAATGCATGAGATAACTGAGCATGAATACATGAATATGTAATTTCTGAGAATGCAAGACCAAGCATAAACATATTTCTGAGATAAATCTATAATCTAAAAAAAAGGGCAGCCCGGTGCACTAAAGCCTTTGGTTAAACAAACCTAAGCTAAGGCATATTAATTACTGACTGAAACTGTGGGAGGTATTATGTAACCAACATGCCCCAATCTAAGTAATCAGAGTCCAACTTGTAACCCCAGTTGGAAGGGTGTCAGTACCGTGCTATGGGTACTAATACTGGCCATGTGTATCCACTAATCTGATGACCCGAAGGACTAGGAAGTCAACCCTAAATTAGAGGATGACCCCTAAGAGAGTGTCAGTCCTAAAATGGAGGGTGATATCTCATAATCCTATGTTGGCTACGTGTTTCTGGAACTTAGGGACTTCTACTAAGGACAGCTGGCGGGTAAGCCCCCGTTCCTAGGTTTGCTCAGTGATAAATCCTACTCCCAACTAAACTGACACTAGTACTGAACTGAACTAAACTCAAATGAACATTATTTCTGATAGTGCTCATCATGGTTATAAACATCTAAGTATAATGATAAGTTTCACGGCTTATCCAACTAACTACTTGAAAACCTAAAATCATATAAAACATATAGGTATTGGGTGTTCATAATCCACCAGCACTGAATGATCCTAAAATATAATATCAAAACTTTAAACTATGTTATGGAATTATTGTTCAAAGACCCACAACATAATCATTTCACCAAATAATTATAAAGTATGAACTTGAACATGGGAACGTGTTAAAGCATGGGAAAACAACATGATTACATAGCAAAATTCACCATTCGATATTATAACCTGAAATTCACTTGGATATGACATGAAAAATTGGAACTTAAAGCATGAGATAACCTGACTTTTCATGGAATCATACTAAGACATAAATTGAGTCTAACTATTTAATACCCTATATCTTTTTCAGTCTTCGTGCAAGCATACGACTCATGATCCTCAATCATACCCTAGTATATGAGTTATATGTTGGACTCATACCTAAAACTATATAGCATGTTGAATATTCTATTATAGTTACAACTTGACCCTATGGGTCAAGAGGGGTACGAATCGTGTGAACGCAGATGTATGGACACCAATGTTGACCCCTTGAAGTTCTGTCCAGGATAAAAGAATGGGATATCCACTCGTATACAAAGGTACGACTCGTATAGAGAGAAGTTATATCAATAACAGTGTTGGCTCCCCAAGTTATTCGTTCATCTTATGAGTGACTTTACCAAATAGTACAGGCATCTTATGAGTTGGAAGTACGACTCGTATCCAGAGCAGTACATGTTCTTTAAAATTTGCCACGCTTACAAGTTAGAAGCCTAGTTGTACCCTAACATACGAGTCGTAAGGTCAATCATACCAACTGGAAACATGATTTTTTGCACGTTTTTCAAGGCTTTTATGTCTTTACCCACCCCCTTAAAATCCAAATCCATGTCATTTTGGCTTCACAGGGGGCGGTATAAAAGGCCCCAAATCCTCAATTTACATCATTAAACATCAATTTACTAAATAGAATCAAGAGAAAATAGTTTCTTTATCTTCCCCAAGAAGCTAGGGTTTCTCAAGGTCAAGAACAACTTAAAAGAAATTTCCCTAAAGCTACTACTTGAGGTATGTGGGATGTTTATCCATGGGTCCCTTTCACCCATGGAGCCCAAAAACCCTCTTTTGGTTTACTTTATGAGTTTACATAGGTTCAAGATGAAATAAGTCCATGAATTTCTTGTTAATTCAATGTCAAGTTATGGTTACAAGTGTTTTCAAGTGGAATGAGTCATATCATGTTTTAAGTGTTGCAAATCCCATATCATGTTCTATTGATTTCAGAATAAATCCTCAGATTTATAAATTTAGCCATGTAATCATGTTGTTTTCCTCATATTTAAGACATTCCCATGTTCAACATTATGATTTTCACATGTTTGGTGAAATGTTCATGCTTTGGGTCTGTGAACTATGATTCCTATCCTATATTTTAAGTATTGATATCATGCTTTAAAATCATTTAGTGTCGGCGGGTTATGAATACCCGATACCTACATGTTTTATATGATTTTGGATTTTTAAGTAATAATTTAGTGAAACTATGAGTCTTATTATTTATTCAGATAGTTCAGTTAGGAGTAGGATTTAGCATCGAGCGAACCCAGGGATAGGGTCTCACCTGCCAGTAGAGGGCGTGACCACTAGTAACAGTCCCTGAGTTCCAGAACTACGTAGCCAGTGTAGGTTTGAGATATCCACCTACCAGTCGAGAGTTGACACATACTCATAAGAGCACCTTCCAGTGACGGTGGCTCCTTAGTCCTTCGAGACAGTAGTTTAGTAGAGCCACACAGCCAATGTTAGTACCCGAGGCACGGTACTGACTCCCTTCCAACTGGGGTTACAGGTTGGACCCTAATTAGCTCAGATTGGGGTATGTCAGTTATATGATACCTTCCACAGTCTCAGTACAGTAATTAATGTATTTCAGTTTAGGTTTTTTGACCAAGCATATAGATTCTCAGTTATTTAGTTATACAGCTTTCAGTCTTTCAGATTACATATTATCTCAGAACCATGTTTATGCTTAGTCTTGTATTCTTAGATATTACATGTTCATGTGTTTATGCTCAGTTACCTTATGTATTTCAGCCAGTCCTCATCTCATATACCAGTATATTCAAAGTACTGACCGCATACTTTTCTTTACACTATGTTGTCTTATAACGTAGGTTCGAACGCACAGTTTCCCGATCGCTCTTAGATAGCTCACAGTTACTCAGCAGCAGTAGTGGTGAGTCTTCATCCATTGAGCACATGATTTTTTTATTTCAGTTACTTTACTGCTTTCTTATGTTCAGTTAGTTGGAGTTAGTTGGGGGTCTGTCCCATCAAATCCTCATGATGTTTAGAAGCTTTCAGACAATCAGTTAGACAGTCGGTCAGTTATTTCAGTGTTATCAGTTATTTTCAAATAGACAGATGGTTTCTAGTATTCCATCAGATATTTTAGACATATTTTGATACATATTTTAGTATCCAATTTTACAGTATCTTATCGCTTACATTTTGCACGTGTATTGTATTACTATTCGTTTTAGTGCTCACATCAGGTACTAGCTCATGGCATGGGTGTCAAATGGGCTGGGCCGGACAATTCGGAATCGGTCCTTCTATTTTAACCGGGTTGAGGGTCGGTTTTGGCGCTAGACGGGCCGAGCCGGGCCAGGCCAAACAGTAAAAAAATTAAAATCCACCCTAACCCGGACCACTTAACCCAACCCGACCAAACCCACCAAAACCCGGTCAAACCCGGTTAAAAAATTGGTCAAATCAGGTCAAAAATATAAAAAAAAAAAAAAAATCTTTCAATATACATTACATATACCCACCTATATTCATTATAAATACGTTAAATAATATATATACACTATATATATAGTATATACTACATTAGAATTTAAAAAATATATACACATATACACAATTAGTCAATTACTCATATATATGCACCATTCAATGTATATATACTACTAATTATAAAATATACTACAATATATATACATTACAATATATATAAATATACTTATATACTAATTCATAAAACATATACACATGTATATGTTAAATATACAAGAAATATACACGTGTATATGCACCATACAATGTATATATACTACTACCTATAAAATATAGTACAATATATATCCATTACAATATATATAGATATAGATATATACTAATTTGTAAAACATATACACATGTATACATTAAATATACACCTCTATAGAAGATATATACATGTATATACGCACTATTCAATGTATATATACTAGTACTTATAAAATATACTATAATATAAATACATTACAATATATACAGATATACTTATATACTAATTTATAAAACATATACACATGTATACGTTAAATATACTCTTTTATAGAAGATATATACACGTGTATACGCACCATTCAATGTATATATACTACTACTTATAAAATATACTACAATATATATATACATTACAATATATATATAGATATACTTATATACTAATTTATAAAACATATACACATGTATACGTTAAATATACACTTTTATAGAAGATATATACACGAGTATACGCACCATTCAATATATATATATACTACTACTTATAAAATATACTACATTATATATACATTACAATATATATAGATATACTTATATACTAATTTATAAAATATATACACATGTATACGTTAAATATACACTTCTACAGAAGATATCCAATTTCTAAAACATATACACATGTATACATTAAATATACACTTATATAGAAGATATATACACGTGTATACGCACCATTCAATGTATATAAACTACTACTTATAAAATATACTAATTATATATACATTACAATATATATAGATATACTTATATACTAATTTATAAAATATATACACATGTATACGTTAAATATACACTTCTATAGAAGACATATGCACAGATATACAAAACATATGCTACTTAATCTAATAAATTAATAATATTTGGTAGTAAATTAATAATATATTAGAAATAAGTTTTTAATTTAAAGTAGAAAACTAGAAATTCAATTTAAAATTTTAAATCGTTAAATGAAAAAATATAAAAAGCTAGGACTAAGGAGCGAATGAATTTGGGGAATTTTATTGATTGCAAAATGATCCAAAATTTATAATTTACCTGAATGAAAAATCTACAAATTATGCATATTTTTTCCAACTCATTCATGTTAATATTAACGGGAACTTGCATAGGATAATCGAAGTCAACGGGGGAAAAACCATGCATTGGAATTAATTCTGCTGAGTTCTCCCGTGAAGTCATAATTTCTTCAAGTTTCAGATCGTCGCTCGGCTCCGGTTCCATTCCTTGGTTTCTTACTTCCTCTCTAGTCCAATCTCTGAGGCAAACTAGAAGATTCATTGCATTGCTTTCCAATGAGTGTCGATTGTCTCCAAGCTGTTGTCGTCCCTGACTTAAGGGGTTCTCTAATGCAACGGTTGACATTGGAACATTCAAGATATCTCAAGCTAATCTTGAAAGCACAGGATATTATGTTTCATTACTCCTCCACCAATCCAACGTGTTGATCAGTCGTCTGCGATCCTTTGGTGCCGTCCGAAGATAATATTTCAGCTCTTCCCGATAAGTTGATGTGTAAGTTCTCTCATCAACACTATTCCAACAATTTAAATCATAAAATAAATCAAAAAAAACACTATGTGCTGGCTTTTTAGAAGATGATGGCTCCTCGGGAGGATGGGGAGAGACCGTTGGAGTGATATTTGTAGGTACGGCTAAATCAAATAAATCAGCATAGTGATCATATAATTTTTCTACGTAATCCTTTGCATCAGTCGTAGCCGTCCACAAATCAGGATGTACTTGTTCAGAATCATAGTTAGTATTTATTTCTAAGTTGGTATAAATAAGAGTACTAAAGTGGCACATATTATTATATTTCATGCACGAATTTAGCATAGAACCAACCAAGTAAATAGGGAGAACCGGGAAAAATATTTTTTAAATTTCATAAACATGGAGCCAACAGCTTCTTTATAACCTTCTTTATTTTTATATTCTTTGAGCAAACCAGAAATATTGGCTATATATGCCAAAATATTACAAACAGTAGGATAATAAGCACCGAAAAATTCAACTGTAGTTACATAAAATTTTTCTAAAAACTTAACAAGATCATTAATTACCACCCAATCAGAATTATGTAGCATGCAATCAACAAAATCAACAAATGAACCGCAATGTTGGTTAAAAGCTAGTGTAATAGGAATTCTATATTTATAACAAGTTTTTAAAAATTCATACGTGGAATTCCATCTACTATCAATTTCCTCAGGCATCAAAATCGGTGTAAGTCTATTTTCTTGACATTTAACTTTAAATTCTCTAATTCTCGATCTACGATTATTTCCTTGAATAAAACCACCGGCAAGACGAATTTTTCAATATAAAGCTCAAAAAACTCAAGATCACCTTTTACAATTAAATTATATATATGATATGCACACTTAATATGAAAAATTTCAGGCAAGGGCGGAGATAGCGTAGATTTTAATTTTTTATAGCAGTTTTGTTGTTAGAAGCATTATCAAAAGTAATACATAAAATTTTATTTTTGAAACCATAATATCCGGCAATTTTAACAACAAAATCAGCAATAAATTGTCCAATATGTTTACGATCTTCATCATATGAAAAAGCAAGAATACGTTTTTGCATCACGAAATTACTATCCATCCAATGATAAGTAACGGTTAAATAATTATTTTTATTTACAGCACGACCAAGATCAGAAGTTAAGGACAATCTACATTGAATATTTTTTAACAATGTTAATAAATAAAAATAATATTGTGAATGAAGTTTAAAAATATTAGACCGACAAGTAATTCTAGGAATACCGTTAAACATATGATTATAAATTGCTTGTATATAACGAATAAAGGTATCAGAAGAAGAAAAACTAAAAGGCAAACAACCCACAGCTACCATTTTAGATATTTCTTCCCGGTCCCTCAATTTATTATACTTCTTCGCTACGTGACCGGTTGTTGGGTCCATTCTAGTTTGTGTTGGCCTACCAACATCCCCACCACCTTGTGCAATATTTAACTCTCTTTTGTGATCTTCAGCTATATGTCTCATTAACGTACCCGTACCCCCTTGCTTGCCTCCACTTCTATGCTTATATATTTGTTGACAAATATTGCATTACATCTCAATATCTGATATACGTTTGAAAAATTGCCATGCAACACTAGTTCTTTTACGAGGTCTCGGGGCACTAGGAGGACGGGGAGGGAGATTAACCAATTCAGATCCAACGTTAGCATCTCCTACTGCGGGTGTCTCAGCAATATTTTCACTATCTTCGTCTAAATTAACCGCATCTACTTCATTTTCTTCTTCTATACCGTAATTTCCCTGAGCTTCTACATAATCCATATCGTGAGCACCTACACCTATTTCTTCCTCAAAAGGTGTACCAAGTGGTACCGGAGGTGAAGGCACACAGGTATATCTACTATTTGAACTACCTCTACCGCTAGTAATTCACTTTTTTCTACCACTACCGCTTCCAGAACAAAATATTTTAACACCTTTAGAGCGAGGTTTCTTAATTTATTCATAATACAAATTAAATTAGACTAAAAATATTCAAAATACACAAATATAATAAAATACAATATTAAACAATTAATACAATAAATAAAAATTAAACATAAGAAATGGAACAACAATACCAAATTTTGGAAGTATCCGAAGGTTGCGACTTTAGAAACTTCCGCTCGTACTTTGAAAATGAAAAATTATAAAAATTAAAATGAACACTTTAAGAAATTCAATATATTGAATATTTGAGAATTGAGAATTGAGAATTGAGAGAGAATGAGATTTGAGAGAGTGAAAAATTGTGTGAAAAATGATTTGAAGTTGTAAAGTATTTATAGAATTATTTTTGGGATTAAAAAATATTTTTTAAAGTTAAATTTTTTTTTTTAATAAATGGGCCCAAACTAGCCGTTTGGACCCAAAAACGGCCATATAGCCGTTGGGCCAATGGCTAGTTTGGTCCAAAATCCCAAAATTTTTTATTTTTTTTTAAAAAAAAGGTATCCGAGCTGGGCCGGACCGGTTAACCAGTGGGCCTGGATCGGTCTTGGTCCGGTCCGGGGTAGCCGGGCCTATTTTAAAAAAATAATCAGCCCGGGACCCGAAATCCTAAATCCCTAGGGCTTACCGGGTCAGGTTAGTTATGAGGGCCAGATCAGCCCGGCCCACTTGACACCCTTAGCTCATGGGTTAGCTGATGGTCACTTGTGGCCATAAGAACCGTTGTCATGACTAGGGGTAGCCTCGGATCGTGAGAAACTACTAGGTAAAAATATGAATTAAACTCATCTTGAACATATGAAACTTTATAAGGAAGGAAAAACTCATATTCTAATCAAATAAAAGGTTTTTTGCTCCATGGGTAAAAGAGACCCATGGATGAACACCCCACATACCTTAATAGCTAGTTTCTTGAGTATTTCTTAAGGGTTTCTTGAACTTAGAAGCTTGAACTATTCATTTCTTGAGAAAGAATTTGGATTTTGTTCTTGGGAAAAGAGAAGGATTTCTTGAGAGCAATTTGGAGTAAAAGGGGCAAAAAATGTTGTTTTTGAAGTCCCAAATCTTTAAAGTTTAGGGGTCTTGAAAATGACTAAGTCCTCACACTTAAAGAAATTTTCAAGCTTTGGACCTCTTAAGCATGCAACTAAAAGTTGAATCGAGCTTAGAGTTTTACAGGGTATTACAATATCTCCCCCTTGGGAACATTCGGCCTCGAATGAGACTAGTTAGACTAAGAATACTAAGGCAACTAAGGTAATATACTGAACATGCATGACTTGAAACATGATTACATACTGAGTCTGAAGCATGATACATGAACGAAACTGATTTCATGAATGTATGCAATGACATGAGAATGGTTACATAGCTGAAACTGAGAACCAAAAATAGTCAATCTAAGGAAAATCGT
Source organism: Capsicum baccatum var. pendulum (assembly GCA_030864225.1). NCBI lineage: Eukaryota > Viridiplantae > Streptophyta > Magnoliopsida > Solanales > Solanaceae > Capsicum > Capsicum baccatum. The sequence goes on from CM061554.1 coordinate 169,803,784, forward strand.
TACCTCAAGCTGAATTTGAGCTTGCGAAGAAAAGATTAGGGTACTTAGCTCGCATATCTACTTCTGTTTCCTAAGTAGCTCCCTCAACAGACTGATTCCTCCATAGAACTTAAACCAAGAGAACTTTATTCCTTAGCCTCCGAATATGACTATCAAGGATCTCAACTGGAACTTCTTCATAGAAAAGTCTATCCTGAACATCCATGCTTTCTAAAGAAACAACAATAGCTGAATCACCTATGCATTTCTTTAATAAGGAAACATGGAACACCGGATGTACTAATGCTAAGTCTGCAGGCAACTCAAGCTCATAAGCTATCTTTCCAAAGGGGTTTAAGGTTCTATAAGGGCTAACATAATAGGGACTGAGTTTCCACTTTATGGAAAACCTCTTCGCTCTCTTCATAGGTGAAATCTTCAAATAGACCATATCACCAACCTAAAAATCAAGATCCCTTCTTCTCACATCTGCATAGGATTCTGATGGCTTTGGGATATCTTCAGCCTTTCGCGAATCAACAGAACCGTCAACACTGACTCTGGCCCTATCAAACTAGTCTCACCTACTTCAAACCAACCAATGGGAGATCTACATCTTCTTTCATAGAGAGCCTCAAATAGAGCTATCTGAATACTGGAGTGATACCTCTTGTTATAGGCAAACTCAATCAAAGGTAAGTGGTCATCCCAACTACCTTTAAAGTCAATAACATAGGTTCTCAACATGTCCTCTAAAGTTTGAATGGTTTGTTCTGCCTGAACATATGTCTGAGGATGAAAAATTGTACTAAGATAAACTTGGGTACCAAGACCCTTCTAAAAAGCCTTCCGAAAGTTAGAGATGAACTGAGTACTTCTATCTGAAATGATGGACAACGGAATCCTATGCAACTTTACTAACTCCTAAGATAAAGCCTGGCATAATCCTCAGTTAAGAACAAAGTATGAACTGGTAAGAAATGAGCTAATTTGGTCTTCCTATCCACAATGTCCCATATTGAATTATGCTGAAGTCGCATGCGAGGCAACCCTGTAATAAAATCCATGTTCACCGCTTTCCACTTCTAAGTAGAGATGTTGAACTCCTACAATGTACCACTAGGCCTTTGGTGCTCAACTTTAACCTACTAAAAATTTGAACACTTTGCCACAAACTCTGCAATATCCTTCTTCATACCATTCCACCAATAGATTTCTCGCAAATCATCATACATATTAGTGGCTCCTGGGTGGATAGAGTATCATGCACCATGTTCTTCCAAGTATTCCCTGTATTAAACCATCAACACACGGAACACATAACCTGCGATGAAATTAAAGTACACCATCTCCCCCTTGGGAGAAAACCTTCACTTTTTTATCTCCAACTGCCTCATTTAACTTAACCAAACTAGGATCCCTATCTTGTTTTTATTTTAATTTGGCAACCAATAAAGATTTCAAACCATTCTAAACCCATATACTACCTTCAACTGAATCAACCAACCAAACACCTAATCTAGCAAGCTAATGAACCTCACTGACTAACTTTCTCTTGTCTCCCTCAACATAAGAAACACTACCCATAGACATCCTACTAAGGGCATCTACCACTATATTAGCCTTGCCCGGATGATACAACATACTCATATCATAATCTTTCAATAACTCAAGCCACTTTCTCTGATGAAGATTTAGATCTTTCTGTGTGAACATGTACTGAAAACTCTTGTGATTAGAGAACACATCAACATGAACCCCATAAATATAATGCCTCTAAGTTTTTAAGGAAAAAACAACATCTTCCAACTCAAGATGATAGGTAGGATAGTTCTTTTCATTGGGTTTAAGCTATCTAGAGGTGTAGGCTATGACCTTACCTCTCTGCATTAATACGTAACCAAGACCAACTCTATAAGTATCATAGCAAACTATAAATCAATTTGAACCATCCGGCAAAGTCAAGACTAGGGCAGAAGTGAGTTACAACTTCAAACTCCGAAAAACTATTCTCATAGAAATCTGACCACTAAAATTTAACCTTCTTCTGAGTCAATCGAGACATGGGAGATGTAATAGAATAAAACCCTTCAAAAAACTATCTGTAATAGCATCCAAACCCAAGAAACTATTGATATCTGATGGAAAGATGGGTCTAGGCCAGTTTCTTACTGCTTTTTCTTTTGAGGGTCAACTCGGATGCCATCATCAAAATAATATGGCCAAGGAAAGCTACTGATCTTATCCAAAATTTGCACTTGCTAAATTTGGTGAACAACTGATGAGCTCTAAGAGTCTGCAATATAATTTTCAAATGGTCTACATGATCATTCTCACTACAAAAATACACAAGGATGTCATCAATGAAGACTATGATGAACATGTCCAAGTAATGCTTGAACACCCTATTCATCAAGTGCATGAAAGTGGTCGGGGCATTCGTTAGTCCAAAAAAACAACTAGGAATTCAAAGTGACCATACCAAGTTTTGAAAGCTATCTTTGGGATTTCATGTTCTCTGAGTCAGAAGTGATGATAGCAGGATCTGAGGTCTATCTTAGAGAAATAAATGGCACCCTAAAGTTGGTCGAACAAGTGATTAGTTCTGGGTAGTGGATACTTATTCTTAATAGTGACTTTATTCAATTGATGGTAATCGATACATATTCTGATAGAACCATCTCTCTTATGCACGAAAAGGACTGAAGCGCCCCATGAAAAACACTAGGCCTGATAAAACCCTTATCTAAAAGGTCTTTTAACTGTTCTATAAGTTTTTTAAGCTTATCTGGAGTTATTTTGTAAGGTTTAATAGATAGGTTGGGTGTCTAAGAACTATTCTGAAGTCGATTTCCCTCTCGAGAGGGATTCTGAGAAGATCTTCAGGGAATATATTTGATAATTCATTTACTACTAGAACTAACTCAAGACTTAGAGCCTCAAAATTCGAGTCTTTACTCAAACAAAATGGTAAATACACCTCTTGGATATCATCTTTCTTGCTCTAACATAGGAAACAAACTGATATTTAGGCACTGAAGTACTACCACTCCATTCAATGACTGGTTCATTGGGAAACTGAAATTGAACGACTCTATTTCTACAATTAACTAAGGAATAGCATGAGTGGAGCCAATCCATGCTGAGAATGATATCGAAATCAGTCTTCTCTAATCAGTCTTCTCTAACTCCACCAGTTCAACTGAGGTAATTTTTTAAGATATTGTGATCGGGCAATTTCTGAGATACTGTGACCACACTATAAGCTACACTAGATACAAATTTACTCATTCTATCCCTATCATCTTCCACCATAGTTGGAGCATAAATCTCTAACTGAGTGAACTTAAGTGAGTACTCCTCATACTCATACTTCTCTGTTTCAAGTTAATGAACTCTTGAACCTTATCTTTCCTCAACTCTAGGGGGAAAAAACTGTCTAAAAAAGTTGTGGTAAACTCCTCTCACTCTACAAGACCTGCATCAACACCTCGGTCCTCCTTTCACTTTTTAAACTAGGTGTGGGCTACATTATACAACTGATATGTAGCCAACTCTGTAACTTTCATTCGAAGTAACGCCCATGATATCTGTCACTTTCTGTATCATGTCCAAAAATTCCTGTGCATCCTCCTCAGACTTAGATCCCAAAAACAGAGGGGGATTCATTTGAGTGAAATCTTGAATCCTAACTATAGATGTATTTTCCACTAGATTGGCTGGAGTAACAGTTTGTTGGTTGTTCTGAGTAGATACAGAATAGGCTAGGGTAGTGAAAGCATCCCTAAATTCAACGTGTGAGACATACTCATTCAGGGGATCTTCCTGAACATGAGGTGTAGGTTGATCCATATTGCTTTTTTTGTTATTTCACCTGGGAAGCATTGTCTGCAAACTGAACGAAGGATGAGTTAGAAAGAGAAATTTCATTGAGCCCATTCTCTTTTGTATGACATAAACACTGAAAGAATGAAAACTTTCCTAAAATATCTCATAGCCTCTTATATATAAGTGTTGTGCACTTTACACCCATGCATAAGACTCTACTCAACGCGACTTTCAGTCTTCTTAGGACACTCTAAAACCTCAGCGTATGGTACTAAGTTTTATCATGACCCGAGGCTACCCCTTACTTGCGACAATGGTGCTTACCACCATAAGTGACCATAAGCTAACCCATGAGTTGGTACATACTACGAGCACTGAGTAAAATAGTAATATAACATATCAGCGAAAATAAACTAATAAGGTACTATAAATTTGAATACTAAAATATACTTCAACAACATGTCTGAAATATATGATAAAATACTAAAAAACAAATTGTCTGTCTAAAGCAACTGATAAGACTAAAAGAAATGACTGACTATCTAATTGATTGTCTGAAAGCCTGTAAAAATCATGAGGATTTGATGGGAAAACCCCCCCAACTAACTCCGACTGACTAAACATAAGGAAATACCAAAATAACAGACATAAACTTATCATGTCCTAGATGGATGAGGACTCGCCACTACTACTGCTAAGTAACATTGAGCTATCTAAGAACGATCAGGAAACTGAGCATCTAAACCTATGTTATAAGACAACATAGCGCAAAGAAAAGTATGAGGTCAGTACTTTGAATGAACTGGTATATGAGATAAGGACTGGCTGAAATACATGAGATAACTTAGCATGAATGCATAAACATGTGATATCTGAGAATGTAAGACCAAGCATAAACATATTTCTGAGATAATATATAATTTAAAAGACTGAATTTTGTGTAACTAAATAACTGAAAATCTGTATAATTTGGTCAAACAAACCTGAGCTAATGTATACAAAATAACTGTAGGAGGTATCATGTAACCGACATGCCCCAATCGGAGCTAATCGGTGTCCAACTTGTAACCCAAGTTGGAAGGGTGTCAGTACTATACCATGGGTACTAACACTAGCTGTGTGGATCCACTAATCTGATGTCCCAAAGGACTAAGGAGTCAGCCCTAAACTAGCGGGTGACCCCTAAGACAGTGTCAGTCTTAAATTGGCGGGTGACATCTCATAATCCTACGCTGGCTACATAGTTCTGGAACTTAGGGACTTCTACTAAGGACCCAGTCCTAACTGGCGGGTAAGCCCCCATCCCTAGGTTCGCTCGGTGCTAAATCCTACTCCTAACTAAATTGACACTGGTACTGGACTGAACTAAACTCAACTGAACATTATTTCTGATAGTTCTCATCATGGTTATAAACATCTGAGTATAATGATAAGTTTCATGGCTTATCTGACAGACTACTTAAAAACATGAAATCATGTAAAGCACGTAAGTATCGGGTGTTCATAACCCACTAGCACTAAATGATCATAAAATACGATATCAAAACTTTATTTTTGATGCCCGTCTCTTTGGCCTTCGTGGTTCGGGATGCCCGTCTCGGCCAGGGGCCCGACTCGGGTCGTGACAGCATTACACATCCACTCAGAATTACCTATATACTACTTTATTTTTAATATATTTTCCATATTTTTCCTTTGTTCAATTAAACTTGACACTATACTTGGTCCTTTTTAATCAATTACAGTCAAAAATACTGCCTACAAAATTGCAATTAAACCAACTTAAGAAAGATGGGCGTCTTATGTGTCTATTTAGTTGCAGCAGGAAGATATGTAGCTTATCCCTTATAAAATAACACTTATCAACCTAGTAAGAGAATGAATCTATTCTACCAAAAAAATCTTCGATGGTATCATTTGAAATAAAAAGCCTACCGAAATTAATGAAAATTGGAACTGAACAATCAGAATAATTTTGGTAGAATTTTTACCAGCGAAGAGAAATCGAATTACTTTTCTTTTTCCAGTGAAATTAGATAACTTCAAAAGTAAAAGATTAACCTAAATTATGGAGATAACATGAAGGTCTGATGTAGTGTTTTGTGTGATGTGAAGACACGTGTTTATTGATGAAAGAAATAGAAGACACCTGTGAACAAATAGCCAAAAGTCCATTATGCCACAAAAAGTGAAAGTTTATTGTTAACTTTAACAGTTACACTAAAAAATGAACTCCTTGACTATTTCATATGGTTGGTGGCTTGTGCCTTACACAAAACAATCTACAAAAATAGTAAGTCTTATACAATAAGTGTTGGAAAATCGAAAGTAACTTTATCCCATATTTGGTTTGAGATATTAACTAATCCCAACATAATTCTATACCACCATTCATACCAAAAAGGTGTGATAATATCGTGAGATATCCTTCCTTATCACATCTGGCATACTAAAGTAAGCCTGGCATACATTAACGGAAAGCAAAAGTTCATTATTAACTTTAACAACTACACTTAAAAGGAAATTCTTTGACTATTTCACATTATTAGCAGCCTATGCCTAACACAAAATAATGTATAGAAATAGAAAGTGTTATACAATAGGTGTTAAATACCAATTCTCTCTAACAACCAACATAATTATTATTATTTGTTTTTAGTAATCTCAACAATTGACATAGCTTTACATTCTTTGTTTGTTATGTCTGGTATCAATTTGACTTGAACACTTTTTGTTTACCAAAAAAAAATACACAAGTCTAGGTTGCACAATACATACAGCAGTACACTTCAAATAAGTAAAATGGGCAAATTAAAAGTAACATTATCCCATATTTGGTTTGAGATATTAGCTAATCTCAGGATAATTTTATGCCACCATTAGTACAAGAAAGGTATGATGATATTGTTCCTTATCATATCTCGCGTACCAAAATAAGTCCTATAATGAGATTCAAGCAGTGAAACTACAAAGACCATGGTCACAAATAAAATCCAGCAATAAAAGTTGTTTAAATTCAGAAGAACAAAACTCACCAGCAAAATTCGACAAGGAAAACAAATCAATCGTATTCAAGTGTTGCAATTTGTATCAACCACCAAGACTCTTATAGAGAAACTGACAAACAAAATTAAGGAACGAAAAAAGAAGCAAGTTTGTTCAACTACAACAATTTCTAGCAACCGCGAAGACTCCCAAAGCAAAAGCATGAGCAAAATTCAGCAATAAAAGTTAATCACCTCTTCGAAAATAAAATCCACCATTAAAAATTAGAAGTAAAAGTTATTCAACTGTAAAAAAAAAAGGCCGACAAGAAAATTCAACTAAAAAGATGCCCTTAACACTCAAAAAATAGAAACAACCCTACCTAAAGCAGAAATCTCCCAAAATTAAAAGAAAAGGACCTAACACTAACCCTAATTGAGCAGCCAATATCTTAAAACTATAAGAAAAGGGATTTAAGAAAGTGTGTCAAATAAAACACATCAGTACCTCAATTGTGAAGAACTAGTAAAAATTTCCAAAGAAATTGAATTTTTCACAAAATAAACGATAATTTTAGTAACCCATACAAACCCCAACTCCTTAAAATAAATAAACTTTATCACAATGAATGAAATTTGTATAATCCAAAATTCAAAAAGGAAGATACTCGGCAGAGAGAAGGAACACCAATAGTAATTTTTTTTTTGTTTTGTTAATGGGTGTTTTTACATGCTTATTAATGAAGACGGTGAAGAAGACAACACAAAATGAGAAAGAGAATAAAATGGCATGTATTTGATACCTTACATGTAACAAAGCAGTACAAACTTATCAGTATTTTGCATGAAATAAGAAAATTACCCTCAAACATATTCCTTTTGGCACCAAGCACATATGTCAAAACCCTCCCTTATATAATCTTCTAAAGTAATTACTTGAAGTCCTTATTTATCCCATGTGTTTTGACTCCTACATTGTGATTTAATTTCTATACTCATGACTATTTTGTATAAAGTATAATTTATTTTGGGTTGTTCTACATGCCAATATATTTTCTGTATTGACCATCCTCAGGTGGTTGTATCATCTCATGATGTAGGTTCGGAGGAATATTCTCACAATTTGGAGCAACATCTTGGTTTGACATTACTCGAGTTGGTGCGCCCTTCATCTTTCAGGAGGTGATTTATTTAGACATTCAGTACTTTATGTTTTTATAGTATTGTCAAGGCCTTGTTCCGTCCTAGATAATTAGTCATGGTTAGAGGCTTTGTAGACTAGGTTTGACAGATATTTTGTTCTAATGTTATATTAAAAGTTTAGGATTTCCATATTTATTCAGTTTACAGACTTCTTGAATTTTATTACATTTCCGCACTTCAGTATAGAATATGTTTAAGATAGAATATTAAGGGGTCTTCTTGGACCTATGTGGTTCAAAATGCCCGTCGCAGTTGGAGCCTCAGCTCAGGTCGTGATAGGTCTGGGGGGGTAGAGTATATATAGACCTTAATACTACCTTATATAGGTAGAGAGGCTATTTTAAAAAGATCACCGGCTGAAGTTTAGCAAACCCAAGTACAAAGAAGAAAGAAAAGTGAAGAAAACATAGCAACTAATAAAGAAAGTAGTGCAAAGCCTTAAAAAAGATAAGAATAATAATAAAATAATGTGATAATCAAATATAATAGACAACATATGATGATAGATACCAAAATCATGAACTACGATAATACGATTGGTACAACAACAAACACCAATAAGCCTAGATCCTCAAAAAGCAAGACAGCATTCTACTACCTCGTAATTTTATTTTAATAAACAACCTATTGTGTCTTTGATATTTTTTACAAAAAAAATACTCTATTACCCTACTATCCTTCTACCATAATATGCGAGTGGGTCATCATATTTGTGATGGGACTGATTCAGGTCGATAATGATTGCGACCACACCCTTGTGTGTATGAAGAAGAATATAGACCTGGACAGTATTTACTTCTTGTTTTGATCCAGAACACCATAATTTTATTTTTGAAGCTTTAAAATATGATTTTGAGAGATTTGAAAGGGAATTCTCAAGTTTTGAAAATTGAGTAAGCTTCTAAACTAAGATTTTATCAATTGTAAATGATTATGTCATGATTCTATCATCAAATCTTGATTTTCAACTTAAAACTTAAATTTTTTTTGTTAAGCAATTATTAGTAATAATTAAATTAATTTAAATAAAATTAAAGATGAATTGATAATTTTAATTATGACTTTAATTAATCTCATAGTAATTACATGATCATCTCAGTGTATTTGTCTTGAGTTAAGTGTTAATTGACCAATTTTATTTGAAATGATTCAAATTAAGATATTATTAGTAATAACTAAATTGATTTGACTAAAATTAAAGATAAATTGATAATTTAATTACGATTTCAATTAATCTCATAGTAATTACATGATTATCTAAGTGTATTTGTCTTTAGTAAAGTGATAATTGACCAATTTTATTTTAAATGATTCAAATTAAGACATTATTAGTAATAACAACATTGATTTAACTAAAATTAAAGATGAATTGATAAGTTCAATTACGATTTCAATTATTCTCATATTAATTACAAGAACATCTTAGTGTGTTAATTACTTTATCGTGTAGCCAAACCTTGAATTAAAAATAAAACAAGGACATTTATTTGATCGCGTAGAATCCCCATGTAAATTATGAATTTGGTCTGGAACCACCTTCGTGGACCTCGAAAGGTTCCTAACACCTTCATTTCGAGGTAATTTGAACCCTTACCCGAACTCTGGTGAGCTAAGACTAAACAACAAAATAGATTCGTAGTAGCCTAGACCGGTGCCCTAAAGCTCCTTAATACGTTAGGTGGCGACTCTTTCTTAATGCATCTCAAAAAGAGTTTGTCACGTCGAATCTTGCCTTCCGCGAGGAAAATAGGGCGCGACAGAATGGCGACTCTGTTTGACACCTTGATTTATTTTTCCACTTGTTAACCCTTCTCCTTCCCCTTTTATGTGTTTTCATATTTGTTCATGCCTATCCTTTCCCCCTTTCTCCCTTTTATTTGCTATATGTTTTGATATTTATTTGTTTTTATGTTGCTAAGCATGTTATTATATTTTGCTATGTGCTACATTTTACTGTCTTTTATAACTGATATTCCTCTTATACCTTTCTTCACTTGGAAACTTCTTTTGTTTTCTTTTACGAACGGTTGCGTGAATACACAGACATTTTTTCCTAAAACACCCTTCGAGAAATGTCTTGTGGATCGATCGATCAGCGGTGCGTTGGCAGCCACAAGCTTTCCCACTCTCGAGTTGTCCACTCGGGGAAACCATGTCATAAACCCACTCTTGTCCTTTAGGTCATGGCTACATATTTCTTTCACTGAGGAATATGCGTCCCATTCAATGTAGGATGCCTTGGCATTCTTGGCGCGTTGAATGTTAGTCTCATTCAAAGTCCAAAAAGGCCCACGACCTCAAAAGGACTCACAATTATTTGCTATGTGTTGTACTTCTATGTATGTATTGACATCTCGTCTATCTTGTTGCTTCCGTTTTTACCTTAGTCACTCCTTACATTTAGTGTTACTCACTTTAGAGCTCGTTACTCTTAAAACTCTTGTTATGTTAGGACCTTACAATACACTCTTAGGGTCTATGCAAAACTTCCCTTCAATTACCCCCTGACTCATCCATTAGTACGTTAATTCCCCCTAAGTCTAACTCTCGTTTTGATAAAGAGCTTCGGTCTCATTCACAATCTCTTAGTGCAACTTATCATTTTAGGATATCCTCTTCCTAATGCTTCTAACTTTTCATACTATTGTCCTACGACGATTCTCGGACATTAATATCATTATATTCGTGTCGTACTTTAGCTTTCACAACCTCTAAGTTACATAGAGCTCCGAATGAGCATAACTCATTATTTTCAAATAAGTAGAATATTCATTCTAGACTCCCGTGCGTACTCTTTGTTTCTAATTATAAGTCCTTTCATCTAAGGTTGACTAAAGTTGAACATCAGAAATGGCCAGTCAAGCAATGTTTATCGACCTTGTCAATAGCGACAATGAGCATGAGAAGTTGGGATTGCACCAAAACAAAGTTATTTCGAACATCAGAAGGATAGAAGGGAAAATAGAGAGAATTAGGTAGATAATGACTAATCTTCGAGGTTCAGTTAAAATGCCACTAGATTTTCCAAAGCCACTGTCCAAAGCTGACTTTATTGCTCCCACCTACACTATGTCATCTCTTATATCAAAGACCTCACCCACGCCTGATTGTGGGGCATAAGTGTCTTCAAGTCGGTATTCAGTTACACTTCTGAAAACACTTAATGGGTTGACAACCATGGTCAAGAAGAATGAAATGAAGGGACGAATCTCTAAGCATAAGGCGGAGTCATCTCAACAACCTGAGATAAATAAGTCATTCAAAGCTAAAGAAAAAGACAGGGATAGAATTGAGTACTTGAACTTTCCATTATATGATGGGTCAGGAAACCCTCATTCCCATTTGGAGGCATACCATGATGAACTAACAGTTATCGGACAAAGTGATGGTCTCAAGAAGAAGATCTTCGTCAGCTCACTTACTGGTCCTGCATTGATATAGTATGCCAAAAAAAATTCTAGCAAGTGGATCTCTTGGGAAGATTTGGCAATTGACTTTATTAGGCAATTCGACAACAAACTTAAGAGAAAGCCCATAACCGAGACTGATTTGGTTGAGTCACAGTTCAGAGACAAAGGAAGACGATCATCAATGGGACATCAAAACCTACAAAGTTTGAAGTAATCATACCCCAACCTCAACTAATATGGTACCAAGCTCCAGAAATTGTGCCATCATCCAATTACGTCCAAGCCTATTATCCTCAATCTTTCACAAAACCTCCTCGATAAACTATTTGGTACCCACCTCTATTTATTGCTCCAATATCAAAATACCTTCCAATGTCTTACCAAAAACCACCAACAAATCAACAATCCGCCAAACATCAACATGAGCTGCAGAAAAATCCACCAAAATAATACACTCCTCTGGGCGAATCCATAGAACAGTTGTATGAACGACTCAAGGAAGCAGGCTACATCACACCCATTATTGTCGTACCTTGTGATCCTAAGTCTCGATGCTATCGTCCTTACCAAATTTGCACCCATCACTCTGAGATGAGAGGACATCTTATTAAGGCATGCTTTGCTTTGAAGAATATGATCCAAAAGTTGATCGACACCAAAATGATAAACGTGATGGGGACAAATTCTGAAGCTGATTGATTTCTCAAGATTGACTGGCACTTGTTGACATTGGTGAAGAAGATATCATATTGATTCTCCACTCCAGACTCTCAGACGCTTGAAATTCCTTCAAGTTTTACATTTTCAGTTTTCTTTTATGAATTTCTTTTATGTTATCTGAACTACTATCAACCTGATTCCCTTGTGAATACGTAGGTGTTCATTTAATGAGTTCGGTATCACCATAATAAAACTTTTTTTCGTCTTTATCATTTTTTCTTTCGGAGTTGGATGAATCAACTATATGATGTGAATCAACGAATCCGATGTTTAACAAAAGTAAACCTTGTTCATTCCCTCTATTTTTATCTTCTTTACAATTGCAATTTCAATTTCAAACTCATTCTCTATCAATGTCCTATTTCGTGCATCAAGAGCTCAAATATTTACGCCTAGAACGCTTATTAAGGTTGTCTTCATCCTAGAACGCCTTGTTTTATATTTATTATATTTTGAACTTATTGTGCTATGTGGTAACTTTCGGTTGGATTTATTTATTTTGTTTAAGGTTGTCTAGTATTTGAACATCTAACTCAAGTCTGCAATATGACAAATATGCTCAATATCCGAAAAGCTTTCAGTCCTCTTTCTCATCGCCCAAGACAAAAGGCTGCGCCTCCTTATCTTCTCCTTGCCCTCACGAACTACGTTCGACCTGACTTTCATTTGGATACGTAGGCAGCCCACTTTGGGTCTGATCTTAATCTAATAAAATATTTTCTTTTCCTTTCTTTCAATTACATTTACAAAGTGTCGGGCTAATAAGCCCAACTCCTGGGCATATTAAGGGCAGATTACAGCTACGATATTCAAATGTAGGACAACTATTTCTCTTGGACTAACGCTTTCTTTGAATGGTATAGGAACATAAGGTTCCACCCATTATAAAATGTTTTATTAACATGTTTATTCTTTCCCTATATATTCCTTTTACCTTACTAACTTGATTTTTTTTATTTTATTTTTCATTATTTTTTTTCTCCCACACCCCAAGGATTGATTCGTGCATTCTCTTGCCCATTACACCAACTGAAAAAGGGCTCGATCTCCTTCCCTTAAGGATCAGTCATCAAGACCAAGAAATGGGTGACAACAACGAAACTAGAAATGAGCATGATTAGATGATCGTACAAATGGAACAAAGAATTCTTCAACTACAAGGGGAATTGTCACAAACCCGTAACTTGTCTAATTTACCCCTTGCTTTGAATGCTCTTCTCGAACCACAAGTTGAGGGTAACACTGTTGTCAAATCTAATGCCACATTCATAAGCCATTCTTTACCACCACTTTCTATTTCACAACCCCCAAACAATTCAAGCCATATATACACGCTGCCTAAATATAACACACATCCACATTCTTGTCCACCGCAATGTCACGCATATCTAGCTTCATTAAATTATCAAACAATATCATATGCCCATAATACACCGCCAACGTTTACCACAAATACTTCTCATCCAAACAGCTATACTTTAGATCCAAGTTATGTCAAAACGACCCCATTTACCCACATCAATATAAATCCAAACCTACGGCAAACGCCGCCCTTATGCAATCCGTGGTTGAAAGATTGGAACAACTTGAAGGAAATAAGGGGTTGAATGGGCTAAGTTACGAGGATTTGTGCATATACCCTTATGTTGAACTGTCGTAGAGGTACAAATCTCCTAGATTTGAATTGTACAATAGGACTGGAGATCTGAAAGTCCACTTGAAATTATACTGTGACAAGTTAGCAGGAGTCGGTAAAAATGAGAAAATTCTTATAAAATTATTTATGAGAAGCCTTATCATGGTATGTCACACAAGATGAAACAAAATGGTCAAACTAGACCGACATGGCCTCTGATTTCATAGAAAGATTTAGGTTTAATGTTGAGAATGCGCCTGATTGGTTATATATTCAGAAGTTAAAATAAAACCTACAGAATCATTTCGAGAATATGGAATGAGATGGATATGTAAAGCTTTTAAAGTGCGCCCTTCTTTAGATGAAAATCAAATGAAAGAATTCTTCATTCGCGCCCAAGAGCCACAATATTATGAAAGGATGATTATTGTAGAGGATCGAAAGCTTGTTGACATCATCAAATTGGGCAAGAGAATTGAAGATAGCAGTAAAAATGGCATGATAACAAATTTGGAGGCACTACAAGCGATAAAGACTTCACATACTGAGGAGAATAACAACATAAAGGAGGTAAATGTTATCTTGACCATGCAAAATCCCAAGACCCTTCCAAGTTACCAAACACCACATCCCCCACTTTAATACCAAACACCCATATATCAAGCACCTTCATATCCATTTCAATAACCTCCCCACTTCCAAATACCTCTAACTACCTTTCAATAACCATTAGCTTATCAAAATCCACCAACAGCTCTACGACCCAATCAATTCATCAAAACTCGAGCCAAGCATCTGAAAAATCAATCAAGACAGTATCACGTCATTTTCTCATTCCAGGCTCTCAACCACTTGAGTTACTATAACCTTTACATATACTTGGAACAATATGAATTTCTCTTATATAATTTGAACTACGTTTAAGAGGGATACGTAGACGCTCCTTTGGAGTTCGGTCTTATCATAATGAAAATTTTATATTCTCCCGAAGCATATAACTGGGATTTCAAAAATTCTATGATTCTATAAGTTCAAAATAGACGAGATCGAGGCCATAAATTGGGGCAGGAATTTTTGAGGAATCCTCAAAAAATTTCATCAAGGATTACATCTCAAGAAAATGATGTAGATACAATGGATCCGGGACCCAAACAAAGAAGCCAGCAGAGACACGAATCAATCTTTTTTCTTTTTTAAAAAAAATTAACAATTTTTCTTTGAGTGCAGGAATAGAGTGACGAGTACAAATCTTGAGTATGCTATACACCGTCAGAAGATATAAGGTTAAGTATTGTCGTTCTGTATTTTGAGTGGGTTAAGCACTACCCTCTCGAGAGAAATGATTTAAGGCTAAGCATTGTCCTCGAAAGGTTAATTGGGTTAAGCACTACCTTCTCTCACAAATTTATTCGAAACTAAGAATTGTTTTGAAAACTCGATGGAGTTAAGCACTACTCTATCTAAAATCTCTCTAAGGCTAAGCACTGTCCTTGGAAAGTCAAGTGGGTTAAGCACTACCCTCTTTCGAGAAAACTGACAAAGGCTAAGCATTGTCCTTGAAAGTTAGTTGGGTTAAGCACTACCCACTCTCAAGAAATCATTCGAACTAAGCATTGTTTTGAAAACTCGATGGAGTTAAGCACTACTTTATCAAGAACTCTCTAAGGCTAAGCATTGTCCTTGAAAAGTTCAATAGGTTAAGCACTACCCTATTTTGAGAAACCGACTGAGGCTAAACATATCCTTGAAAGTTAGTTGGGTTAAGCACTACCCTCTCTTGATAAATCATCCAAACTAAGCACAGATTAGTTATATATATTGCAACAGATTACTCATCTGTTGGATTCACGTTTCAAATATTTTCTCGATAGTTGTCGCCGAAGAATGTTGTCACGTCGACTGACGGTTGAAAGTAAAAAAGGAACGGAAAAAAACTCAAAACTATTTGTTGCCAAAGGTTGAAGTTGCACAAGATTGAAGGGAGAAATTTGGAAAGTTTTTGGTTGGGGGAAGTTAGAGAGAGAAACTATCGAGAGAAAGAGAGAAGAAAGATTGATTTGCAGAGAGAGGAAAGTTTTGTGGGTGTGGGTTAACTTGTATTTTTGAAAAAATTAAAAAGTTGAAAAAATATTAATCAAGTCCACAATTAGCCTAATCAAGTTTTTTAATTATGTTTAATCTTTTAAGTTGGTCCATGTCACTAATACTTTATTCAAGACTTAAAAGATACCTTTCCTTCAATTTTCTCAAGTTACTACTTGATAATCAAGACTCAAATTTACAAAAAAAATCCTAATAATCTGTGAAATTAAATAACTTTTGACACCAAATTCAAACCAAGTAAAGATGTTGAAAAATAAATGAAACTGTTAATGAACTAGCTAAATAGCAATATTAACCTAATTTTATTTTAATTAATCACAATAAAACAAAAAAAAATATCAATATTTAGTCCATAATGAACTCATCAGAAAAAACTCACATGACACTTATGGTATGTTCAATATCGCCACATCATTTTCATCAAACATATTTAGTTTCTTAAAAAATTAATATTTTATATTTTAATTATTTATATATTTTGGAAACATATTTAATATTTAAATATCTATGATGGTCCAAATAGACTTTGAGTTCAGACTTTTTTGCTATTCTTAGTACTCTATTTTATTTTCTAATTATTTTTTATTTAGCCCACGGGTCAGCCCAGCCCATATTGCTCAAGCCCCATAAGTCAACAAGCTTATATAGGTCGGGCTAAAAAGCTCTTTTCTTAAACGAGCTACAAAAATCATAGCCCAACCCTATTAATTTATAGGCTGGGTCGGGCCGACCCAAAGAGCCTGGCCCATATTAGCGGCTCTACTAATTAGAAAATAAATTTGTATTGTTCTTGACACAACTATAGGAGAATAAAGCCAAAGAGAAGTGTTTTTTTTATTGAAGTCTATGTTATTTCTCGATCATCTAGTTATT
The DNA here is from genome assembly GCA_030864225.1 of Capsicum baccatum var. pendulum. NCBI lineage: Eukaryota > Viridiplantae > Streptophyta > Magnoliopsida > Solanales > Solanaceae > Capsicum > Capsicum baccatum. The sequence goes on from CM061554.1 coordinate 169,820,520, forward strand.
TTTGTCTGACCATTGCCACGAAGGGGCAGGGCTAGGGGTTAATCTAAACTTTTTCAACACAAAATTAAGTTGTTATGTATGATTTTTTTTTTATTTATGTATATATTGTAGATGTTCAACTTCTTTGCTTTCTTTATGTGTTTATTTCTTCATATCTTGAACACCTTAGTAAAATTACCACTATTGCCCGACTATATTTAAATATAATACAAAGTTGGTCAATAAGGATCGAAACTAATGTAATATCCCTCTGTAATTTAGACAACCAATCATTATTTTTTCTTTTTAGGCCTTTATTTACATTTTTCCAAATAGATATTTGTCTTTTAAAAAAAAGATGTAATTGTCTTAACTTTTCAAATAATGTGAATCAATATAACTCATTTTTTTTAATATTTTAATACATCGTTATTAAATATATGTTTTCCTTCTTCAAAAAGGAAATGTAATTATTTGTAACTCTCAAATTTATGTTTGTGGATATAACTCTTAACATTCATTTTGCGTGAGTTCATGTAAATCTTTTCATTTTTTAACTTCGTTATATTAAAAGGTAAGTCTAAAAAACAAATAATTATTAGTACCACATGCAATAAATATAATATGTTCTTTTTTTTTTTTGGTGAAATAATGTGTTTTACTATATTATGATTAAAAATAGTTAGTCACCATATATCTTGCAATTTTAATTTTCAGTATTATTTCTTTCTTATGTTTCTTCAATTCTATAGACAGTAAAAAAAAAGGTTAATGACCGCCATCAAAGTCTATTATTGATGACAACTTCAAAGGTTTTGATACAAGCATGTCATATATTAACGTTTGGGGTTGATTTTTCAGATACATTTTAAAATGTATTGTTTATAACTTGATTTGCTAGAAAACAAATCAATGCCTTGAATCTTTTTTTATTATTTATCTTTATCGTATCTTTGAATATCTTTGGTTATCTATTTTTTAAATTACTTGAAAGTTAGAGAGCAAGTAACAAAAGGGAGATTTGAAAGTAAGGAAAAAATGAAAAAATAGTGTACTAAGAAAGAAAAATAACAAGAGGAAAAAGGTAAGTTAAAAGATAGAAATTAAAAAGCAAAATGTCTTCAAAAGATTTAAAAAAAAAAAGAGAAATACAAATAATATGTTAATAATAAAATGAATTAGAATTTAAGACAATATATATCTGAATTTACAGATTAATTATGTTTAATATTTGAATATTAATAGGAATTACTTAAATTTCTTGTTACCGAGTGAAATGCGGTCAAATTCACTAGTTTTTACATGAATTCTAGGAGTGATATGTCCCGTGCTAGCACGGGGCAACGTGAAGAATATTTTTAAGTTAACTACTGTGTTTTATAATAATTTTTACATAATTTGTAAATAATATATGTTACATCCTTGTCTCAATTTATATGGTATTGATATAATTTTGAAGATTAACTTATATTTTTACATATTATAAAAATATTTTAAATTATTAATTATTATAATTTATAATTCTTTTTCTTCTGTCGGGAGGATCAACACTGAAGTTGATACCCTCCAATAGTCTCCCATTTCTACTAGCAGAAGAGGACCCCACATCTCCACATTTTCTTTGCTGATGACCTTGCACTGTTTGCTAGAGCTGATGTGAAGAATTGCCACACCATCAATAGAACTCTTCAAAGCTTTAGCAATCATTCTGGTCAAAGAGTTAACCTCACTAAGTCCAAAGTCTTATTCTGAAAAAATTACAGTAGCAACACAGAACAACAACACTCCACCATCTTGGGCATCCAGGCTTCCAACTCCTTTGGAAAGTATCTGAGTTTCACTATTTTCCATAATGAACATGTGATAGAGGACTTTCAGTTAATATTGAACAATATGAACAACAAACTTGTTGGTTGAAAAACCAGGTTTCTTAACATGGCTGGAAGGACCACCCTGGCCAAAGCTTCTCTAGGCAGCATTCCTAACTATGTCATACAGTATATCCACCCGTTTAGCAAAATTCACTACCACATTGACAGGGACTAGAGAAATTTCATCTGGGGCACCATAAATATTAAAAGAAAGATGGACATAGTTATGTGGAAGATCGTTACCAAAACTAAAAGAGAGGGGGGTCTGGGCATGCAACAGACATCCATAAAAAATGACTTCCTCCTTTGCAGCTTTGCTTGGAGAATGCACTCCAATCCTTCCTCCCTATGGGAAAGAGTCCTTACTTCCTAGTACAACCCTGTTGGGGTAGGTCTACTGGCTCTTATTCTAGAACTTGGCGAAGCCTTCATAAGATATGGAACATCTGTAAGATGCCATCCACTAAAAAATTTAGGATGTGGCCAAGGTGGATGCTTAGAAGGACACGTGGTCCCAGGAATTCCACCACTATCTATCTTCTTTCAAGGACCTCAACCTACTCCTAACCTTTCCCACAAGGTGAAAGACATATGAATGAAAAAAACTTGGGATTTCAGTCTCATTTCTTTTGTTATACCTCTTGGGGTAACTTGTAACATCAAAAAATCCTTTCTCTCTAGCAAGACTAACAACTTTGATAGTCCTCTATGGAGATTGCATGGTAATGACTCATTCACTGGTAAAAGTACCTACCATCACATAAGGACCATGGACAATACCAGTGCCACTACCAACCCCTCTTCAGCTGGATCTAGTATATTAAGATCCCCAATAAGGTAAATTCTTACTTTGGCTAATCCAGCATAATAGCCTTTCAACCAAGATCACTCTCTCCCAAAGGGGAATCAATATCTTTCCGGATTGTCAAACTTATGGCTAGGCCCTTGAAAATCAATAACATATCTTCTTTGAGTGTACCATATCAAATCCTTCTGGCTAGAACTAATTCACCAGGCTAGGGATGACAAACTCTGAGACATTAACATGTTCTCCACTGATAATTGTGATAATACTAGGAGGTCCTTAAGACATGACCAGTATAATAGTTACATCTCCTGGAACACTCTTTTTCCCTTTTGTCTGTGGCATATTTGAAAAACTAGAAATACAAATTCTTTCAACAATGCAACCTTCACACTAACTTCAAGAATGCATACTCTGAGGCCGTGGAGTTTTACCATTTATACGTCACTTCTCCTCAAAACATAAGGAACATTGCCTTTGCTAAATGGTCACTCCCCCACAATAACCATTACAAGCTCAACACTGATGGCTTTTACATTAAAAATTTGAAAAAGGAGGTATTGAAGGAGTAATAAAAAACAATAGAGAAGACTGGGTTATTGACTTCAGCAAAAGCTTTACACATGTTATCAATAACCTCATAGAGATGCTTGTTCTCAGAAAAAGGCCTGAAACTTGCTATTGAGCTCAATCTTAGGCCTCTAGAAATCAACATTATCTCTAAAAAAGTTATAGTTATAAACATGTTACAAAAAGGTAACCTACTCTATGATTCATTTATTATTGATGGCAGATCAATGCTAAGAAGCTTAGGAGGACCGGTTGTCTAACATAGCTTCAAGGAACAAAACAGGGTTGCTGGCATGATGACCAAGAAGGGAGCAACTTTGGATTTTTTTAACAGGCCCCATGTTTCTGTAACACCAACATCGTTTATACGCTCAGTTTTTTGGGAAAATATAATTGGAATCTCTTTCAGTAGAACTGTTTGTAGTAGTAGGATCTCTAATGATCAATACCGTGCTGTTTATATGGGGGAGCCGAACTAACGCAGCCTTGTACTTAACTTTATTTACTTATTGTATATCTGGTTTACCAAAAAAAATCTTTTACATCTTTTTAGTTATTTTAAATTATTAATTATTATAATTTCTAATATTTTTATGTAATTTTCAAATACATAACAAATTAACAAGAAAAGTAAAATAAACAAATATAAAAAGAAATATCCAAGCAAACAACACAAGTAAACATGTTACCTGCTTATCATCTTTTATAAGCGAGGTAATAAATCACAAATGTCAATTTAAATGGCACAATGCTTAGATAACCATAATAATTAATTAGGGGCGATATAGTAAAATCACAATTGAAGTAACGAAGCAAACCTGTCTTAAATGACTTATAACTAATTAAAAGTGATATAGTGAAGCTACTACAAAAAATATTTGTAAAAAAAATTTAAGCGACCCTCGTATATGACGTCAAGTTAATTTAAAATATCAAGATTTAATGTATCATTTTATGTCTATCTTACATTTTTTATTAAATATTATTAATTTTTTAATATTTAATTGACCTATAATAATTAATTAACAGTGATATTTAGTAAACAGTGATATAACAAAGTTACTGTAAAAAATATTTGTGAGTTTTTTTTTAAGTGAGCCTTATATAAGACGTCAAGTTAATTTAAAACATCAAGATTTAATTTATCATTTTATATCTATTTTATCTTTTTATTAAATATATTAATTTTTTAATACTTAAATAACTTATAGTAATTAATTAGGAATGATATTTAATAAAATTACGATTGAAACATCTAAAACAGACATGTCATAAATGTCTATTTTTTTTACTTAGATATTATTAACTTTTTAAAATATAAAAAATTTATAATAATTAATTAAAAGTGATATATGTTAATTACCATTGAAGCAGTTGAAGTTGAAGTATGCGCATCAAAACAACTGCTTTTATAAAATAAAAAAGAAAAGAAATTAAAAAATATTATCAAATTTATATAGAATTTGAATTTCAAAAATCACAAAAATAAATTAAACGTGAAGTAGTGGTATTTTCATATTCTCATACATATGCCTACCTAAAGCATTCTCCGTTCAAATCCCAAATTGAAGAAGCTTTGTAATTTCAAAATCTTTCCCAACTGCACCGAACCATTCCGGAAAAGCCTCTCTCCGCATCTCTTTTTATCTTCTTCAACTCTTTGATCTAGCTAGTCATAGTAGTTTCTATTACACTTAGTTGACTTGAGAGTCAGTCATCAAGTCGGCGAATCTTTGACTGGGAGATAGAAATGGAGAATCTGATATCATTAGTTAACAGATTACAAAGAGCTTGTACTGCACTTGGAGATCATGGCGAGGAGAGTTCCTTGCCTACTCTTTGGGATGCTTTACCTACTATCGCCGTCGTCGGTGGACAGGTTTTCCACATCTAGATCTCTCTATTTTCGTAACAATTTTTGTGACATAGTTCGGATTTCGAGAGTCAAACACATTAAGCCAGATTCATATTTGGCTCTCGAAATCCAAACTATGTCGGTAGCATAAATTGGAACAGATGGAGTATTTTGTTTCACACATCTGGATTCTCTATTTTCATACTCCATTCGTCACAGTTTATACGACATTTAGTTCGGATTTTTAGACTATAATATGTATCTGACTCTCTAAATCCGGAGTATGTCCTATGGAACAAATGGAGTACTTTTTTTGATTTCTCTTTTGGATTGTGAAGCAAACTTCGATTCTGTTTTATTGCATCGCTTATGTATGAATCTGAAAATGTTAGCTGGCGATGGGCCTTTTTACTTCGTTTGAATCTTTGTTCGTATTTAATGAGCTTGATGCTGTTAATTTGCGTGTTCATTGAAGTCAGATCTGCGCTTTATATTGTACTCCCTCCATTTCAATTTTTTTGTTTAAGAAAGTAGAGATTCCCTCTTTTGTACTCCCTCCTTCCCATTTTATGGGTAGCCTTTTGATCGGGCATGCGGTTTAAGAAATAAGTACAGACTTTGTGAAGTTCACCAAATTGTTCTTTTTAGAAAAGTAAAAAAAGAAACAAGGAGTACTATCTTTAAAATTAGATTTAGATGGGACCAATAAGGATAAAAGAGAATTGTTCCCTTTTTATATAGTTATCAAATAAAAAAAAGTGACATTACAGTCTACAAAGAAAAGTGTGCCACATAAAATGGGGCATAGGGAGTATGTCATAGACTATAGATATGTAGACTCAAGAGTGTACCAAAATGCCTTAATTAAAGAGTTGTCAAAAAAAGAAATGAGACATTCTTCTCCAAAAAAAGGGAAATGAGGTGTTTTTGAAATGAGTTAAAAAGGAAAAGCAGGACAAACAAGTTGAAACGGAGGGAGTACTCTTCAATTTGTTTGTGTGGTTTGGGTTTGGCACGGAGGTTTAAGTAGAGAAGGCTTGTGCATTTTGTGGTCTTAAACTAAAGATACGTAGAATGTACCAAAATGTCCTTTGTGGTATTAATTAAAGAGTTGTCAAAAAAAGAAAAAAGACATTCTTCTTAATAGGAAAGTAGGACAAACAAATTGAAACGGAGGGATTACTCTCTTTAATTTTTATTGTGTTTTTGTATTTTTATGCTCATAGTTTCTATAAGTAATTGTCTGTTTGTTGCATTATCTCTGTTGAATCACTTTTCGTCATTTCGTCACTATATTTTACCTGAAAATTTTGTCGTGAAATGAGATCTCCAGCACTTGTTCTTGCCTCAGCTTGATCCGATGACATTAGTCCTGAAATGCTCGTATAAGTTGGTTTCACATTTATTTATTACTGTAATATGTTCTTCCAAATGTTGTTGTTGCATTCTAGTTGTAATTTATGAGATGATATTTGACTTATATAATATATCAGTGATTGTGAAAAGTTATTTCAGAATTTAGTTTGATAGAAAAAGCATCATATTAGAAGCTTTTAAATTGAATAGTTTAAACTTTAATGAAATGAATTCTTTAGAGTTGAAAAGTTATATGTAAATAAACATTTCTGGAATGTCTCAAAAGGGATTAGAGGGAGCTGGACTGAGTTTATATGTTATTTGCTAAGTTTCTCGGACTCTTCACTTTTGATGTCTCACCCATGTCGACACGACATGGGTGTGGGATTCGTACCGGATTTGGTCAACAATTTTGGGTATTTTGACCAAAATCGACATAGAAATTCAAGACAAATACAATGATTCTGTAATAAAAATAAAAGTAAGGATGAAATTGAAGAAAATAAAATAACTTGAATATAGAAATTTCTCTGTCAGTCCATTTCCTTTTATCTCCTTCTGGAATTCTCCACTTGATCAATATTTTCTCCTGGAAATACCTTGTATAGTGTCTCATAATTTAAACATATAACTCTATTTTTAGCCGAATTCTCACATTTGTATCTGTACCTAAATCCGTATCCCTAATCTTAAAATTTAGATCATGAAGGATCTGGGATCTAGATCCGAACCTTTATTGAACAGCCATATCCGAGTCCGAGCAACTTAGGCTATTTGAATTATTTAGGACCAACTTTTTTCTAACTTTATTTGGGTTGAAACTTTGAGAATTTTGGTCCATGTTAGGCACATGTGAAGGGGCATTCGAGTAACATAGTTTGTTTATCAAAAGTAGAATCTGAATGTAATATGTGGTATATCGCTTGTCTTATGGTCTGTTTGACATTGATGCTAGAACGTGCTGTTCCATAGCTTGATGCATTTCTGAGTGTGCATTCTATGCAAATATACAATGTTGTGGTGAGTGGATGTTTGGGTCCGGAAGTGAGTGATCCAATGCCCTTTCTGCTCAACTAAAACTTGGGGGCATGCTGATAGTTTTCTAGTGGTGGTGTGCATGACTGGTATCATGTTTCTGTTCTGTGATAATCTATCTTATATTGTGTACTTAATGTCTTCCAAAAACTGTTGATTCCATAGATTTGTAGGTTTATTATGCATTTATGTGGCTTAACTCCCATCTTTTGAATGGCTTGTAGAGTTCTGGGAAATCTTCAGTGCTTGAGAGCGTTGTTGGAAAAGATTTTTTGCCTCGTGGATCGGGTAATAATTCCATCAATTGAATCATAGATGCAAAACTTTAAGAGTACCAGAATTCTCACATATCATGTACAGGAATTGTCACCCGTCGCCCCCTTGTCCTACAGCTTCATCGGATAGATGAAGGTAGAGAATATGCAGAATTTGGACACATACCAAGGAAGAGGTTTACTGATTTTGGTAAGTTTTTGACAAGCAACATTACTGTATTATTTGCTCAATTCCAGTTGTGATCTTCTGCATGAAGCACCTGTCAGTGTGTGTTCTTGTTGTCATTATCTTCTGGGACTTCATTAGCAAACTGGGGCTTAAGTAGTAAACTTTTTCCTCGACATTCGTTCACTTTAGTCTGTTGTTCTTTTTGATTCTAAGTCTTATACGTGTCTTACAGCTGCTGTGAGGAAGGAGATTTCTGATGAGACTGATCGAGAAACGGGCCGCAGCAAACAGATTTCTAGTGTGCCAATTTACCTCAGTATATATTCTCCAAATGGTATGAAGAGCTTTTCGTTCTCTGTTTGTGCAATTCAACTGTCTGCATTGGTGTATTTCTAACTCCATTTGAGGTTTTTGGTGATTTTTATTTTTTGGATAAAGGTTGTTGATGATGTATTTGTTTTGAGTAAGCAGGATATTGAAATTTGTAGGATGCAGTTGAATTTGATTACAACAAAAATGTTATCTATTTAAGTGAAGTCTAGTGATAAATGTTTCTCCCACAATTAATGCATTCAGGTACTAGCAGCTTAAAAATTGTTGCATCTAATAGCCCTAGACAGTTGCTTTAAAATCACTAAGTGGGTAATTTTCTGCTGAATTCCTTTGTTGTGTATACTTTGCTATTGCTAATACTGCCTTTCTGTTCTACATTCACTTGTCAAAGTTCATTTGATGTTGAAATGGATGTTTTTGACAATTTGTTCCAGTTTGGCTTAGACTTCTAATTTTGCTTGCCTGAGTTGCAGCTTTTTTTCCTCACAAACACATTGTATAGTTATCCAAAAAGTCTGAGAAGATTTTCTACTCATTGCGCTCTAATTTTACTTGCCTCGTCATTTACTACATCATCTACTTATTTTGGATTTTTGTCATGGCAGTTGTTAACCTGACTCTGATTGATCTTCCGGGACTTACAAAAGTAGCAGTTGGTGAGTATATGGTTTCTGTTCGTTTGTGTCTCTAATTCTAAAAGAAACTGTTGAATCTAATGGGTTCAAATGGAGCAAAATGTATATTGAGGATTCATGTTACGGACCCGAACATGTTTGCATTAATACAGAGATTTTTTTTTCAAAACAATAACTGTTGTGGAATTGAAATTCTGTCCATTGAATTTTTGTAGAGGGACAGCCTGACAGCATTGTGCAAGACATTGAAAACATGGTTCGGTCTTATATTGAGAAGGTCTGTTATACTTGTCTCTTATCCAGGAGAAAACATTCCAGTGTATAGTGTTAAATTTCGGAAAACAATAGTACTGCAGTTCTTTAGTATTTCTGTAGTTTGCTATGCTTTGCTCTGATATGTCAGGAAACATCTAATTGTTTTTAAAGATCTCAATTTGTTCTTCACACTTGTGAAAATCACTGCCTTCTGTTTTCTTGACATTGCAGCCCAATTGTATTATTCTTGCAATTTCCCCTGCAAATCAAGATCTTGCAACATCAGATGCAATCAAGATTTCTCGTGAAGTAGACCCTAAAGGTCAGTGCCCGGGAATTTTTTCGTATAATTTTCCTTCCGGCTAGCTCTAGATTGTTCTAACTGAACATGATTTTTGTTAGTGGGAGGTAGTTGTATCTGGTTATGATAGTTGGTTAAGTTAGTTACTGTTAGGCTACTTATATAACAGAAGCTGCCACGTGCATTATGGACCTGTAATAAGCTGGAATGCTTAGTGTACTCTTGATCAAAATTTCACCCCTTCCATAGAATGATACCCTTTCTGCAAACCCCACTAATCTCTTGTCCACTCTTTCAGTTAGTAGGTTCCCACTGTAAGATCCCTACTTGATGCACCAAGCACTGGCCCCAAGTAGTAGTCAGGAGTGTTCATTTTTTGCAATTAAGCACCTGTACTAGTTGTTCAATGTTTGCCTCACATCCTTCACGGGGATGATTTTCAGCCCTGAACTACTTGAGACCATATCCAGACCTGCCCCAGGTAAGCTAACTGTTGTCTGCAAAAAGGTGGGAGATCCTGGTGTCATCACTCCCTCCTACCCCTGCCTTGAAGACCTTCAAGGAATCCACTATGTTCTCTCTGTCCATCATCTTACTCACTGCCTCCATTACCAATATAGATAGTGTGGGAATTAAAAGATCCCTCGTCTCGAGGCCCTATAGCTCTGATAAAACCACATTGGTTTTAATTGATAAGAACTCCTGTTTGAGGGGGTTGAAAATGATTATGTACATTTGAGGAATAGCTTGTGTTTGATTGCATGTTGGTGCACCCTTGATATTCCAATTTGTATGGATGATTGGGTCTCTTTCATACAGAATCATGTTGTGTGTAGGTCCTCTACCTTTTGGTATATCACTTGTTTACGGGAACTTTATGCCATTGATTAATAATTGTTTACTTTATAAAAAACTGACAACTTTAGTGTAGACATTAAAAACTTTAGCCACCTTCTCTACCTTTCTCTGCAACCTATCTTTAGCATGACAAAGTTCAAGAAGTTCCAATCACGTGGTTGTATGCATTCTCTACATCCAACTACCTTTCAAGAGGCCACTGTTTCATTTTTCATCAATCCTGCATGTAGAATTTATATGCTCTCCACAAACGCAAACACATTCTAAGAGTGAGACATTTTATCATTGAGACCTTCTTTAGTGTACTTGAGACCATCTTAAAATTGATCTTGTTGATGTTTCCTGCTAGACTAATAGGTCCACATTCCCCATTATATGTGGCTCCCTCCTCCTTCTGGGTTATGCAATGATAGATGCATTGGGGCTCTTCTCAGACTTTCCTGATTTCTAGAATGATGTAGCAGTCTTCATGTTGTCTTCCTTGAGGACAGTCCAGCATTGCTGAAAAAAGGTTTGAGTAAAGTCCTCCAGTCCGATGGTTCATCTCCCACACAATTCTCCAGTCTCCCTCAACTCCTCTCCTCTCTACCCTCCAACCACTTTTTCATTTTCTCTCCTATTTGGTTAAACTCTATCCTCCCAAATTCAGTTTCTATTCTTCCTTTTCCATGTACACTAGGGAATTAAAACTAGAACCACCTACTTGACCCTCTTCCTCAAATTCATAAATCATTCCCCCCACTTTTGTTGACTCCACTAAGTTCTTTCTCCTATTTGCTGTTTCCACCCCATGAAAGAACTTTTTATTGGATCTTCTTCTTTCAAACAGAGTGTTCTACTTCTAGTTATTTTGTTTTCAGCTAGTCTCCCAAACTATTGATGACATTGCTAACTCCCCTTTTCACATTTTCCCTAGTTTAGTCCCCCTATCCCTCCATTTTTCCTGGATTTCCCAATTCATTCATGAACTCCCTCATCTTAACCTCCACCCTTCCAAAGACATCCCTATTCCACTCGTTCATGTCCTGTTTTAATGGTATCTTCTTAGCCAAGCTAAATGTACTGTCACTTCATCTAAAACATAATTCTGAGGATATTCCACTTTATCTAAATTACGTATGCATTTTTAATCCTAGTTTTATTGACTATGAATCAAAGATTAAGTCATACGACTTTTTCTTTTTCTCACAAAGAAGAAGTCATACAACTTCTATTTCTTCTTTAAGCAAATTGAAGTCTCTTATCCTATATTGACTTCCCACTGTTTACATTCTTCAAGGACAACAAGATTTAAGCTTATTACAACCTAAACCTTCAAAACAACATGTGTTCCATATTTTTACTTATCTAGTTTGGGGAAGCTGAGGGATGGCCTTGGCTCAGCGGTAAGCTTGCTTACCGTGGTGTGCCAGGGTCGGGGCCTCCAGCAAAGCTGGGGTGAGGACGCGTAGGTCAGGCCAAGTGGTCCCCCCCTCCCCGACACCTACGGAGTAGGTATGAACCGGGTCGTCCCTTTTTCTTAGTTTGGCGAAGCTACAATATTTGAAACCCTAAAAGTTTTTCAAGTTTGTCCAGTGCGTAATTTCTTTTCTTTTGATAGAAAGAAAGACCATCATTGTTTTCCTACTTATCCAAAAAGAAGAGAAAAAAATTAAAGCAAGAAAGACCATTCCTGTTTCTGAATTACTTGCCAGAACACAGCACTACTAGTGAAGTCTAATGAGACGTGTTTTTCTATTTTTAGCTCATCTTTATTCAAGTATTGATTACCTTTTTGGCATTTTGCTAATCTGTTCTTGTTGTGGATCTGTCAATTCAATTATCTTGTACAACTCAGAACTATTTGTTCTCCTATGCATTTGTGATCATTTTTGATTGAGCAAATAATGTAGTTTAAGTTTTATCTAGGTTCATAATCTCAGGCCATTTTCTATCTTTTGACTCTTTTCGTCTTCTCCTTGTGTGGTAATGTGCTAGCTCGATGCAAGTTTTGTAATATGGTTCATTCTTGGTCAAGATTATGTATACTCATATCAAGAACTATTTCATTAGTTTATTCTCGGTCAAGATTACATATGCTCATATCAAGAACTTTCATCTTTAACACTCTTTCGACTCAGTATCTGGCCACTTGCTTCAGGAGAAAGGACATTTGGAGTTCTGACCAAGATTGATCTCATGGATAAGGGTACCAATGCTGTTGATGTAAGCTTTTATTTGATTAATAATAATCACTACTAGTTGGAACATGCATTTTTACGTAAATGTAGCTTTAATTGGCATATATGAGTATGGACCTCCTCATATATTTTGGTATCCTTTAGGTAAAGCTAGGGACGAGTTGCTTTTAGTCTTTGCATTCCCCCTTTGGGTGTCAAATTTATTTCATAAGTTGATCTTTTAAGTTTGATAGTAACGGGTCTATTAGAAACAACCTCTCTACCCTGCAAAAGTAGGGTAAGGTCTGCTAACATCACACCCTTCTCAGACCCCACTTGTGGAAATATACTTGGTATGATATTGTAGTTAACTGTACATGGGTCTATCGGAAACAACCTCTGTACGCTGCAAGGTAAGGTTTGTGTACATCCCACCCTCCCCTCCCCACAGGGCGTTTGTAGGAATATACTTGGTGTGTTGATGTTGTTGTAGTTAACCGTACATACATGTAGCTTTTTGTTAAGACATGCCATTAATTGTGCTCCATCTGTTCAAGTTTTGTGGCGATGTTTGACTTGACACAAAGTTTACGGAAAAAAAGAAAAGAAAGACCAGGACTCTTGAACCTGTTATGACATTTCTGTGACTACAAAAACTTGTCAATAAAGGTAAATGAGAAATTTGAAGTTAGAATTTTTTCTCGTATAGAAAGTTGCCATTCTTTTTGAAGCAAATTAATAAGGAAATAATGCCACATAAAATGGAACAAAGGGATGAGTTACATAGGGAAAAAGGGGGAAGTATCTTTATTTGAAGAGAAATACTGAAGATCCCATGAAGAGATAAGGAACCTATGCACATAAAATGGAACAGAGGGATGAATAGAGTTTCATAATTTTCTAGTTTTTGGAGAACTTATGTAATTTGACTTTAATTGGGTTTAGGTGATCATTATTTCTAATTCTAGTTTGATTAAGTCCAAATATCAATTTTGTTGTTTGTTGTAGTAGTAGATTAGTAGTATCTAAGTGAATAAATTCTCATATTGGGCGAAGAGTTATTTGAACAGATCTTGTGATAATACATTAGGAGATACTATTTGAGTGTGCTTTTATTGTAAGTAAAGAAATTTAGGCCATGCACACGACATGATTTGGAGGATGAATGTTTTGATTTTGCCGATCAATCAGTGAAAGGAGTACTCTTTTAAATCTATTATTTGGAAATTGAAAGCCTATCCGTGTGTTATTCTTTGTGTTCTTAGTCTTACGTATTTACAAATATCATCTATTGTTGATTATTCTAAATCACGTTCTTGGATTTCCAGATGTTGGAAGGAAAATCGTATAAGCTACAGTTTCCATGGATTGGTGTTGTCAATCGTTCACAAGCTGATATAAACAAAAATGTGGATATGATTGCTGCTAGGCGTAGGGAGCGAGAGTACTTCTCTAGTACCCCTGAATACCGTCATCTTGCTCACAGGATGGGTTCAGAACATCTTGGGAAAGTTCTGTCGAAAGTATGGCATATTCTTTCTTATCGAATTATTCAGGGCTTGAACCTTTTTTTCACTTGAACATTTTCCATCTTATTTCGCTTTCTTCATTGTGCTCTAAATGAAGCATTTAAGGTCTGTATGCTTTTCCTATTTGATGTGGACTTGTAGTTGAGGTTTGTGCTGGATAGCTAACCGTTTTTCTTTGATTTTCGGTCTACGTTTCTAGCATTTGGAGTCTGTTATCAAGTCTAGGATTCCAGGTCTCCAGTCTCTTATCAATAAAACTATAATTGAGCTAGAAACTGAGTTGAGCCGTCTCGGAAAGCCCATCGCCACGGATGCGGGAGTAAGTATCCTATTTAAATCTCTACCTTTCTGTTGTATTGGTTCTCAAATCCTCTGAGGTGATTTACTATCTGGCTAAAGCTAATTGATTCTCTACATCTCTTCGTACTTTGATTAGTTCGTAGAATACGAGTCTACTTTTGGTGTTCTTGTGAGTGAATCATATGTCATGTCCTCGTTTTGCATGTTTTGATCAGGGGAAATTGTATATGATAATGGAAATCTGTCGTAGTTTTGATGGAAATTTCAAAGAACATCTTGATGGAGTGTAAGTGTTTCATGTTCGTTTTTTGTTTTTATCGTCTTTTTATATTGTTCTTTGTTCTGAGCCGGGGTATCGGAAACAACCTCTCTACTTCTTCTGAGGTAGTGGTATGGACTGCGTACACTCTACCCTCCCGAGACCTCACTTTGTGGGATTACCCTGGGTAGGGGTGTACATAGGTCGGGTTGGTTTGGTTTTTTATTGAATAAAAACCAAATCAATTATGTCGGTTTATTAAAACTATAAACCAAATCAAACCAACATAAAATCGTTTTTTCGGTTTAGGTTTTAGTCGGTTCTTTCGTTTTTTTCGGGTTTTCTCGATTTTTTTTATAATCTTTATTTTTTACAATTATATTGTGATTGAAGACTAGATCAAGTATGTTATCACTCACGTGCTAATGAAAAAACTCAATTATGAAAAATTGAGGAGCGAAAAACTCTCTTGAAACTAAAAAGTAAGATGAAGAGTGAAAAATTTAGGTTTTAAGTTTATATTGAGTTTTGGATCATTTTATTAGCAATTAATGGACAAATATTAAAACTTAATATATATACACACACACACACCTACTTTTTAAATATTAAAAATTAATAAAACTAATTGAAAATGCATTTAAATTATAATTATAATTAATATTTTATGTATAAAAAGTTAAATTATATATATGTATATATATATATATATACATATATATACCCCCCCCCCCCCCCCCCCCCCCCCCCCCTACTTTCTAAATATTAAAAATTAATAAAACAAATTGAAAAAGTATTTAAAAAGTAGATTATAATTAATATTTTATGTACAAAAAGTTATATATATATTATGTCGGTTTGATTTATGTTCGGTTTGACTTTTTTTTGGTTAACACCAAACCAAATCAAGAATAGTCGGTTTTTTTTCTCAAACGCCAAACCAACTAAACCAAACCATAAGTCGGTTTTTTTTCTCGGTTTGGTTTGGTTCTTCGATTTGGTTTGATTTGACGGTTTGGTCTATACACCCCTAACCCTGGGTATGTTGCTGTTGTTGTGACATCCAAATAAACTATATTTTTATGTGGTCTAAGCTTGTTTTTCTGATGTCTGAATTCACAGTCGACCAGGAGGTGATAAAATATATTACGTCTTTGATAATCAGCTCCCAGCTGCATTGAAAAGATTGCAATTTGACAAGCAACTATCAATGGACAATGTAAGGAAACTTATAACTGAAGCGGATGGATATCAACCACATTTGATAGCTCCGGAACAAGGATATCGTCGTCTCATTGAATCTTCCATAGTTTCTATGAAGGGTCCTGCTGAAGCAACTGTTGATGCGGTATGAATTTTTGCCCATGTACCCATAATATGCTATTATAAGTTGCACAGGATACGTTGTCTCATTGAATCTTCCATAGTTTCTATGAAGGGTCCTGCTGAAGCAACTGTTGATGCGGTATGAATTTTTGCCCCCTGTAGTATGTACCCATTATATGCTATTATAAGTTGCACCGTGTATAATGGTGTCAGCCAGCTTTATTATTTTCCTGAGTGGGTTAGATGTGCCTTTTTCAGCCATTTTTGATGAAGCCTTTTCATCAGCCATTGTTTCTTCTTGGTCCTCTTTTGGGCTTTCCACTCTAGTATTAGAGACTTAAATTATTGAAAATTGGAATGAAATTTGTCCGTAGATGAGGATTCTTCTAGCAGGCCCATAATTGTTGCTGCTGCTTCTTTTCCTTAATTACATTCCAGGCTTCTATATGGTGTAGTGAGGTGTGTAGTAGCAGGGAAGGAATTTCACCTAGGAAATTTTTTCTAAAAAAAGAAGGCCAAAATGCATAATTGGGAGTTGAATCTGCCGCCATAGCACTTTTCAAACCTCCTTTGCTACTATCCTGAAAGCTCTCTTTGTGTCGGGGGGATTCAACACTTTACATATATATATATATATGTAATGTATATATTTAGTTTATTGGCAAATCCAACTACATGACTGTAGTAGGTTTGCTGGTGGCTATTTTTTAACATTTGTACAATGTCGCTAACAACACATTAAACATGAATAATTAGAGAAGGGGCTATTTTGTCTTTCACAAATTATCCTCTTCTCAATCCTCAGAGGCCCCCACCCCCACCCCCGCCCCGCCCTACTGTCTCTGTGATTCTAAATCTTCATTATCAGTATCAAGAAAGGTATTAGTAAATGTAAGTCAATAGCAATAGCTTATGTGTCGGTGCCTTTCTTGTTCGTGTGAACTATTTCAATCATAAAAAAACTACAGATTAATTGGATGTAAGCTGCTCATTTCAAAGATCACCGGGACAAAACCGCAGATTGAATCTTACGTAAGAAATAAAAGCAGAAGAGTGGCAGATTGAAGAAGGCAGAGGGGGAGGGGGATAAAAATCGCTTACCACAAATTGAATCTTGTTAGAATATGAGTAGGAATAGGAATAACATATAGAATACTACTTGGAAAAGGATTGTAATATAGTGACCTATTTGGAAAAGGATTGGAAAATAGGGTCTATAAATAGAGTCTCAATGTAATAATGTAGACACAACAATTCAATAATATTCTTCTCTTATATTTCTTCACGTGGTATCAGAGCCTCTACGATCTTGGTAGAAAATCAAAAAGTTTCCGCTGCCGGCGGGCGGCTATAACCCATATATGCCGCCCGTTTGGCCTATGATTATGTTAGCAAAAGTTGGTCACTACGCTTCTTCCCGTGACTACTTTCTCATATATAATTTGCGTAGCACCATGCATTTTTCTGATAACTACTTTTTCATATCTATTTTCGTAGCATCATGCATCTTTTCGGTGACTACTTTCTCATATTTGAATTGTGTAGCACCGTGCATTTCTCTGGACTATTCATTGTTAATTTGTGTAGTACTGTGCATCTTTTCAAACTTCTTTCTCATATTTGAGTTGCATAACACCTTCTTTCTTTTCGGTGATTCATCAGATCTGATTTGCGTAGTTCTTTGCGTTTTTTCGGTGTCTCCTTAAATCAGATTTGCGTAGGGTCGTGTGATCATTCGACCCTACCCATATCATTTCTATTTTAAAGTAAGGTCGTGCCATCATTCCGATCCTACCCATATAATTTCTCTTTTTCGGTAGTGTCGTGCCATCATTCTAATCCTACTTATGTAATTTCTCTTTTTCGATCAGGTCGTGCCATCATTCCTACCCTACTCATGTAATTCTCTTTCTCAGTAGGGTCGTGTCTTCATTTCAACCCTACCCATATAATTTTTTCTCAGATGGTGACCACTTTTCGGCCATCAAATCTAATAAACCGCGCTTCCGACTAGTTCTTCGATGAGTATCTTGTTCAAAATCTACTCCTCTCTTGATTTCGAGATAACCCATATATTTTGTACCAGTTTCCGACAATTTTCCAGCGACAAATCGACTTTTCATCGATGTTTACTACTTTTCGAATCACTTTTTCAATTTGTTCCTTTTCAACTGAGGTTTCTCAGATGTCCAAAACAGTCCTTATCAGTTTTCTTGCAGATATCTTCTCCAAGTCCCTCATCGATCCTCGTATTAATTACATTTATTTCAAGCTTGGTACATATGCCTTGTTTGCATCAGCTTGAGGGAGAGTGTTAGAATATGAGTAGGAATAAGAATAGCATATAGAATCCTACTTGGAAAAGGATTTTCAATGTAGTGACCTATTTGGAAAAGGATTGGAATGTGTGTCTATAAATAGTCTCAATGTTATAATATAGACACAACAATTCAATAATATTCTTCTCTTATATTTCTTCACAAATCTTATTCAGAAAAATAAAGGCAGAAGAGAAAGAAGAGGCCACATTGAGAAATAAAAGAGAAGGGCCAAATTGCGCGAGAAAGGGAGGGAGTGTGAAGAGGATCAAATTCAGTGCAGTAGGACAAAAAGCCCTTTCTGCCCTTTCTGACTGTTAAAACCAAGAGTATTTAAGGAAAATAAGAAGGGATAATGCTAATCTACTATGGCCATTTTGTAGGTTAGCCAAGACCCTATACATTGTATGGTTTTCCAACAAACGGGATTCGGTTGAACCCCCTCCCGCAAATGTAGCTCTGCCATTGGGTTCGCTAAGCACACAGACTTCTGATTCAATCTCCTCTGGCGATTGACTACCACTTGAGTGGATGTTTTTCACTTGCAGGACATCAAACCTCACTTGGCCTAATGTCTGTCGAATGTCGTTTTCGGGCTTATCAAGTTTAAGTTGACTTGGTTTTTCTTCTCTGATCCTCATTGTGTTACGAAGATTTATATGCCAGTTGAAATACAAAGGGTTGCGTACAATAAACCCTTGTGGTCCGGCCCTTCCCCGGACCTCGTGCATAGCAGGAGCTTTAGTGCACCTGCCTGCCCCTTTCTTTGAAATACAAAGAACTTCTAGTACCTTTTAATACTATTTTTATTTTATATGATATTGGTTTGATGTGAGATTAAAAGCAGAGTCACATTACACATGGTCTATGAGAATTTATATAGCCGACCCAACTTGTTTGAGACAGAGGTGTAGTGATACCAATTGTTTTAGGGCCCGTTTGGCCATGCGAGATGTAATCATGATTTGAAATTATAGATGAGGTTGAAGTTTTGTTTGGACATGCAGTTTGGACTTTTTGTGTTTTATGTTTTCTCATAAACGTAAGAATCACATAAGTTGTGAAAACTATCAAAATTATCCCATTCTTTATACAATTTTCCCAAATAAGAAAAAAATTATAACAAAAGTATAATCTAAAGCTATTCTAAAAGAATACAATATTTATTGATCAAACTTTAGTTCAATAAAAAAGTGAACGTGAGTATACTACTCCTTACTATAATCCTCCCACATAGTATAGACAATTTCCTCACCTTGAGCTTGCATTTCTCAATCAATTGACCGAAAAGACTAATCAACATTGTTACTTTGAGCCGTTTGTTGGTCAAAAATAATGAATTTGGTGAATAATAAATGGTAACGTATGAGTTGGTTTGAAGTAAAATGACTGAAAAGACTAATCAACATTGTTACTTTGAGCCGTTTGTTGGTCAAAAATAATGAATTTGGTGAATAATAAATGGTAACGTATGAGTTGGTTTGAAGTAAAATTAAATTTTATATATTGGTGAGAGTAATGATTTATGAGATATAAATAGATTAAAGAGTAATAATATGAACTATAAATTTTATTTATATATGAAATAAATGGTTGGTAGATATAAATGGTAGGGTTTATTTTACAAAACATAAACTTGTGGGTTAATTTTTGTATTTGAAAAATTTCAAATCATGATTTGACATTCCCAAATCATGCTTTTTGGAGAATTTGGGATTTTATGTCATGATATGAAATCATGAGATGAAATCGCATGCCCAAACACTGATTTCATCTCATGAATTCATATCACGGACATGAAATCGCATGTCCAAACGCCTACACAGTCTTGTCATGTTACAGAAAATAATAGCAAAGAGACTTGAAGCTGGTAATGTAATGAGTATATGAGGTATTTTGTGACATTGGGATGAGTTCCATGTTTATTCTGAGAATGTCAGTTTTTTCTCGGTGTTGCAGCTTTTGGAGTTTCGATAATATGGGGACTGCTCAAAGTTGGCATTACTGAAAAAACTATAAACCACTGAACAAAGTGATATTAGGAAATAATTTTTGAATTGGCAAGTGACGATCTTGTGGTTGGGGATCACTTTGCCGATAATGTCAACCAATTAGTAATTGAGAAAAGTAGGTATGTGTAATTTCCTACTGCTGTTCAACTATTGTGATTAACGGACATCCTGATTTTGACTTCTTGTGTGTTCTTTCTTGGGATTAGCCAACTACCTGATTTGGTTCATTTTAAGGGAAGATCTGACCTGTCCTACTGCTTGGTATCTGTGGGGCTTTGCTTGTGCACTTTCTGTGAAGTGATTTGCTTGATGTCTACCCATGTATCATGCTATAAAACATTTGGAAATTTGTGAGGGCATGATCTTGATGTTTAGCTTCATATCTCGGTTCGGTTTCTGCAAGGTCAAAAGGGTTCTTACGAGCCTATGCTCCTTATGACCACATATTCAGGGAGTCGAAATGTAGTTCATTTGTTCTGACGATGCTTCATCGTTAGTCTAAACTGAGAGTGCTAGATGGTCGATGGCATGGAGATTTAGAATGCTGATTTCCTGCTTCACTTGAGCAATAGGTCCAGAAATTTGGGTTGTCAAT
This sequence comes from Capsicum baccatum var. pendulum, assembly GCA_030864225.1. Taxonomy (NCBI): domain Eukaryota; kingdom Viridiplantae; phylum Streptophyta; class Magnoliopsida; order Solanales; family Solanaceae; genus Capsicum; species Capsicum baccatum. The sequence goes on from CM061554.1 coordinate 169,841,315, forward strand.
TGAAATTTATGTAGAATGTGTATACTATGGGCCCAATATGCTTAAGAGCAAGCACATGTTTAATCTTTTTAAAGGCTTTGATGGGATAAGAAATACTCAACAACAACAACAACAACATACCCGATATAAATATAATATTTATAATATACCAAAGGCCCAAAACTACCTTTCGTAGAGCATTCCGTGTCAATTCCTGTAAAAAAAGCTCTTCATTAAGGGTGTGTTTTGTATGAAGAAAATATTTTCTGATCTTCCCATGTTTGGTTGGTCAAAATATTTTGGAAACATTTCTCTAGGAAACAAGTTCTTTGAAAATGAGGAAATGACTCCTCTAATATGGAAGTAGAGGAGTTACTAGAGGAGTCATTTTCCTCATTTTCGAAGGACTTAAAGGTTATTGTCAAGATAGAATTTATTTATCTATATTTGATCTTGTAGATTTCTTTCTTAAAGTTTAATCAGCTAATCTGAGACTAATTAGATTCTACGACGATAAGGAAATATTGTCAGAATTATTTTATGCTTAGCATAGGAGGTTTTTCTGTCATACTGGGCAAAAATCTTGTACTGTTGAGCAAACAAATCACGGAATACTAAATTATTTCCTTTGTGACGATTACAGGTTCATGCTATACTGAAGGAACTGATTCACAAGGCAATCAGTGAGACTCCAGTAAGTTCTCTTTCGTTTCTAATTACTGTTCTGAGCCAATTTTACAGAAATTGCGATGAGAGTCTCATTGTTATAATTATTCTGTTGTATTAAGGGTTTAAGAACTGGACACCTGCTTCTTCTATGTGCAGGAGCTACAGCAGTATCCCTCCCTTAGAGTAGAGGTCAGCAATGCAGCTATTGAATCACTAGAAAGGATGAGGGATGAAGGCAAAAAAGCAACTCTTCAGCTGGTTGAAATGGAGTGTGCTTACCTGACGGTAGATTTCTTCCGAAAGCTTCCTCAAGATGTTGAGAAGGGAGGGAATCCGACACATTCTATTTTTGACCGCTATAATGATTCCTATCTTCGTAGGATTGGTGAGTTCTGAACTAGCAATCTCCCCTTAATTCTTCTATCCTCCGAGTATTTTGATGAATGTATTTAGATTTACTGACAGTTACTCGTAAAATAGTCATGTGAGATCTTTTTCCTTTCAACTTCTTTTGGGGTATCCTCTAACTTCCTTTTATGGACAGGGTCAAATGTCTTGTCTTATGTCAATATGGTTTGTGCAACTTTGAGGAATTCAATTCCGAAGTCCGTGGTTTATGGTCAAGTACGAGAGGCCAAACGCAGCTTGCTTGACCATTTCTTCGCTGAGTTAGGCAAGAAGGAGGTGAGACTCCGTATTTGTTCATCTACCTCAAATCCTTTCTAGATAGGAGTAGTGTTGCAATGATATGACTTACACGGATAGTAATGTTCATATACCGCGCTCTTTTCTTTTTTGCAGGGGAAACAGCTGGGTACTTTGTTGGATGAGGATCCAGCAATTATGCAGCGCCGCCTCTCTCTGTCCAAGAGGCTTGAGTTGTACAGAGCTGCTCAATCTGAGATTGATTCAGTAGCATGGTCCAAGTAACCACAACTACACAAGCTCCCATTTATCATCTCTTCTCATTCACCATGATTTGCGTATAGGTATAGGTGGCTGGTGATTCTTTGCCTCGATATGTAATTCTTGTAGTAGTAATAAGTAGTGATTAGGTAAAGGCTGCTACTTCCGTGGCTAGTCTTATCGACAATACTAAAACCCTAGAGTATCGACTTGATATTGCTATACATAGAAAACCTCTTTGCTTGTAGAGTATATATTGAATACGTTGTCTTATCATTTCATTCACATTTTGGCAAGTCACATCTGATTGATTTTGTGTGACCTTTTCTGTTTTGTTGGCTCTGTTAACTTGGGGTTTTGTTGCAGCAATGAGCTGTGCGCGAAACCTCCATGTGTACTACGCGACTGAGCTTGCATGTATGCAAAGTAGATGTAAAACTTGTGATAGCAGTAGTTTGATTTCCGTTTCTTACTATTAGAGAATCTTGAGAAATAGTTGCCATTTAAAACATGTGAAAAAGGAAAGAAAAAAGTGCAAAAAACGAAGTTTTTTAGCGAGAGATGATTAGAAAAAAGAGTTGACCTTTTGGGAAAAAAAACAAGAAAGTTTTTAGATCATGATAAAACACAAGCATTAAAGTCTCTCTCGTCTCGATTTGACCTCAGTTATATTGTTCAAAGCTCAGTGGAATTTGGTTTGACTCGACTCAATGCGATAATAAGTTCGGATAATAAGTGCGGTTGAATTGGGCTCGACTCCACTCAACTTAATACTTTCCCGTTTAAAAAAGAATGATCTAGTTTGACTTGACACGAAATTTAAGAAAATAAAGAAGACTTTTTGAATCTTATGGTGTTAAATTAAAGATATGTCAAATGTACCAAAATGCTCTTCAATCTTGTGGTCTTAAACATGTCATGTGGAAAGTTGAAATTAAAAAGTTGCTAAAAAAAGAAAGAGGTCATTCTTTTTGAAACGGAATAAAAAGGAAAGTAGCTTTTTCTTTTTTAAACGGAGGGAGTACTATACTAAGTTTCGTTAGACTCGACTTGGACTGAGCTTATTCAGCTTGACGCCCTGGCCCTGTGTGTGCTCCTTGTCATTAACTCTCTCTCTCTCTAAACCGATTGAAGAAAGGAAGATGCTTAAATGGACAGTAAGAACCACACTTCTCCAGTATTCCAGATTATTGAACTAGTGTAGTGAAATGATGACTATTTCTTCGCCTTTTTGACGATAATAAATCAGAAAAGTTTGGCCTTCCAAATGGTTGTGTAACAGGATGGAAAAGTGATGCACAAAATAGTGGCTAAGAGTGCAAATGTGGCTATATTTGTGTCTTGCATTTTGGCGGGGAAGTTTATTAGAGTCAGTTGGCCAGCTTGGCTTCTTTTTTATTTTTGTGCTTTCTACATTTCCATTACAAATTGCATGATCAGATGTGTTACGTATACACTAGTTTTTGAGCACGTGTACTGTACATGTATCTCACGCTAAATTGTATAAATGCTTTGAAAATATTATTAGAAGTATGCGATGAGTTGCATAAAAATTAAGAGAAAAATAATACAAGATCAAATAAATGAATGGTGAGACTAGACTATTCATTGATATTATTATCATTATAAGGCATATCATACTGAAATATTGCAATCAAATAAGTTTCATAGGTAATATTTGAATGACTTCAATTGTGCCATTCTTATTATATATCAATGCAATGATCCTCGTATTGAAATTTATAAATTTCTATGTTTTGATCATTTTGTTCTTTCTCGTGGTTGCTTCATCTCATTTACAAGTCATGGAGATGGTTGGCATGTTTCCCGATGCGTTCGAAAATGTTTTAAATGAGATTGTAGTTTTGAACAACTTTGAAAGAGGCTAGTTTGACTTCGATCAACGCTTTGTGACTTGAGTCTTGGATGATGATTATAACAGTTTCATTAGCTCCCTAATGTCTATCTTGGGTTAGTAGCATGGTTAGTTGAGGTCTCGAGCCTTTATTTTTGCATTTCGATCCTCCATTTGAAAAACTAGTTGAATTTGGCCTTGAAGGGGTCTCGGGGGTTAATTAGTTGAAAATGATATTTTTTCAAAAATCCGACGTCGCCATTGAGTACAGAAACACCGAGTTTAAGCTAGTAACATAACTTATTTGCGTTTAAGAAATTTCGAGCGAATCCTGAGAGTTTGATTGGAAACTTCACAAAATTTCAAGTTTGTTGGTGCTAGGCATCAGCTGGTGTAACCGCTTAAGCGATTATTTGATCTCTAAAGCGGAGATCACCCATGCGACCAATGAGTCACTTTAGCAGCCAGCTGAGGTTCCCCCCTACAAGTTACTTAAGCGGAGGCCTCATCACTTAAGATGTGGTTGCTGAAGCGACATTCGACCGCTTAAGCGAAGGCCGACAACTTTTGCCTTAGTCACTTAAGCGACAACCTAGCCGCTTAAGCTGTGATCGCTTAAGCAATCATTGATACTGGACTCAGTATATAAATCAATTTCTCGATTCTTTCTCCATTTTTGAACCTTGAAGCTTCGATTTTTGGTGATTTTAAGGGATTTCTTAATCAATCTTGCTTGAGTAAGCTCAAATATTATTTTTTCATTATTTTCTATCAATTATATCTTCGTAAACATCTTTAGACCTTGCTTTCAAAATGAAAATTTAGGGGGTTTTGCCAGTAAAGCTTTAAAATAGTATTTCTTAGAGATGAATCTCGTTTTTAACTCATTTTCGCATGAGTTTTCAACTCCAGACTCCTGTAATCTTGGGAAATGTATTTCTTACTAAAATTTGCAATAGAATTACTTCATGGAAGAAGTTTAGTTTAATAAATTGAGATCATTCAAATAGCTATAGTTAAGCTTTATATATGGTGAATTTCTTTTTCTTTGTCATACTCTTCATCCTAATTATGTTAATGTAGGTTTTCTCTTGTTTGTTAGTAATTGTTATGAATGTGTTACTATGATATTGCAAAAATGTATTTTACTAAAGCTCTTGCATGTAACAAAACAATCAAACTTCTCTATAACATGTTTGTCCGGATAATTTTTACTACTATTATAAAAAGCATATTAATCTATCTATATATAATAGGAGAGGCAAAAACGCCACGTGTCAGTACCACAAAAAATCAATAATTTTTTTTAAAAAAACTATTTAATTTATTTTTTTTAAATCTATCTAAAAATCTCTCTCAATCTATATCTAAAGAATAAGATATAACCAAGTTTGCAAAAAAAAAACAACAACTAACAAATAATCAGGATGAAAAAATTGCTTACGAAAACTACTCAAAGAGGAGAGAAAAACTGCTTATATATTTCTCTTTTTAAGCTGTTTCAATTTTCCATTAATTATTTTCAATCTCCTAAAACTTGTAACTCTTTTTAAATTCAAATTTCTCTGTTCAATTTCCATTATCTATTCATCAATACTGTTTTTTGTTTGATGTTTTGGATTGCAGAAAAGAAAAATCAACGCCAAAGGAGTATAAAATAACAACGGCATGCAAGAGACACTCCGATCGTTTGTGGAGGAAAAGACAAATAACGAATTTTGCAGTATATTGAGTCTTCGGTGAAGTTTGAAATGGTCCCCCCCACCCCGCACTCCCAGAAAAAAACACAATTAATATGAAATATTATTGATAAGATACACTTAAAATTATATCATTATATTATTCTTTGAAAAAATTGCAACACGTTCTAGAAAGTGGAAAAAATTCATGAATATGGGTGGGAATTGGGTGCACTTTTCGCGCGAAAGAGTTTTTGATAAATACTTCTCCTAAAATATGAATTGTGTCTGAAATTTGCTTATGTTAAAATATTGAATTATTTGGTATGTTTTTCCCAATTAATTGAGACCACTTCGGAGAATATAAAAATCAATTCAGGTCTAAAAAGATGAAATATTAATAAATTGGAATGATAGGACAATGATGTTGCTTGCCGGGCTTTCAGAAAATTTATTTATATGTTTTAGGTAGGATCTTTTCACATAATTTGTTGGGAAGGATTTTTATTTTGATTTCCTTATATTGAGAAATAGGTACATTGAGTAGGAAACAAATAGATAGAAAACAATTTTGGATGGTTATAGCGTGAATAAGATGGAAGATGATTAGTGTTTGATAGCACATTGAAGATTAGAAAATAATTAACTGAGAAATTAAAGTATTAAGTATTATAATTTAGGATAAATATGTCACGATTTGACATAGCAGCATAGTAATGTTTAAAGATTTGGAGAATAAGAAGTATAAATAACATAAATACCAATCCTTTTGGAAGTAATTACACTTTTTTCCACTTTTTTAATTACTTTACTCTCTCTCCCTATTAATATACCTAACATAGCCGACATATACATGACATTCTGTGTATATGTTGGGATTTTTGTAATATGTTTAGGGAGTTGGAATTTTTTATAATATTGAAACCATAAGTTGTGTATTTGTGTAATTTTTAGTAAAAAAAAAGAATGCCTAAGCCGTAAGGCTAATTATTCTTTTAAGTAATAAAATAAGATAAAGTAAGGAATATATAATACTAATCTAGTACTTAAATATTGATAACATCAAACAACGAATTTAATTATGAACAATATTGAAAGGGAAAAGTATCGTTTTCACTCCAAACTATATATGAAAAGTCTAAGTTACACCTAAACTATAGAAGTGACCTATTACACACCTAAACTATATAAAGGTGATACTATTACCTCCCCGGGACACCTATTCTTAGGCGCGTTTTTTACACTCAGTTTAGGTGCGTCCAGCCTTTTGAATAACAAAAATATATGGCTAAAATATTAAAACTACAGCTCATTTAATTTCTAACGGATCTATTGAACCCTAATTCTTATTTAAGTCAATTTGGAGCTCCAAACTAAGAACCCTAATTTTCAAAATCAAAATTGAAGATCATTTGTTTAAAGAATTGGAAACTAAATCTTTTTAATCATTCGGTTTCTTGCTATATTAATGATTATTTTATTGCAATTTTGATAATTTTTTCTTTCCTCAAGTGTTTGTTCAAACATGGACATCTTTTGCCTTTGATGACTTCATGGACCTCAAGAAATTCGGATAGACGATATTGGATTTGTCCTTACTATGGGATAAGTGAGTTTTCCTTTCAAACATTGATCTTGAATAGTGTATACAAATCTAATTGCTTTTATTATAGAATGCTAGATCATGTGATTTCTGACTTTGGAAGGATGTCTCTATTGATGAACGATCCAAATTTGTTATTCCTAAATTGTTGAAAAGAATTGGAGAGCTTGAGAAAAGAGTTGAATCTTCGACAAATTATGCATTTTATGAATACAAAATAGTTGATGACAAGACTACTAGGACAACCGAATTTGTGGAGAGCAAAATAGACATGAACAAAAGAGAGTTACAAATGGACAATTTTCAGGACAATTTGGAGATGATGAAGGCAAATGAGAAGAAATGAAAGATCCAGTTGGCTAAGTCCAAGAAAAGAAAGAAACAGCTTTGGACTACTCTCATTTGTGTATGCATTTTGGGTGTTAGTTTTCTATTTTAATTCATGTTCTTGAAAGGAGCTCCAAGAAGGTTGTGCTAAACTAAGTTGCTTTGTCTTTGTTATATTTTAAGGGGCTGAAATTTGTATCAATTATTAGGTGTCACTTTAGACAAAACTATCAGGTTGTGTAATAAATTGTGGTGTAATGAAATTACAAGGTTGAACTTGACAATTTTGATTTTATTTTCTCTGGTTCTTTGTGTTGCAATTTGTATACAATATCACAACACTAAATGCAGTCATAGCTGCTGCATAAGCACAAACACAAATTTTAGCAACATCACAACACCAATCAAACATTAATAAATGCAGTCACAGCTGCTGCACAAGCACAAACACAAATTTTAGCAACAATAAACTTACAACTGCTTAATCATTAACTAAAAATGAGTGTAATTACATCTTGTTTTCAAATACATTTATAAAAAGATCACTACTATTAAACTAATTACAGTTACAAAATGCAGTCAAAGCTGCCATCAATAAATTGTTCTTAAAGCAGTCACAGCTGCCAATATCAATGAACTATTAAAAATATAGTCTTAAATGTAGTCATAGCTGCCAACTCAGCTATCAACATCAGTGAACTATCAAAAATATATTTTTAAATGCAGACACAACTGTCAATATTTATACAAGAAAAACTATTAGTCTACACTACTTCTTATAGAGATTGAATATTGAAGCTTTCTTGACTCAAGTGTTCAGCCTTGGACTTTGTTTTTATTTATTTTTTGTCTCTTATTCCTTGTAGTTGCCTGAAGCTAATAGCTTTTTTTCTCTCTATTTCACACCAGTTTTTGATGTATATCCGAGATTTTCAGATACAATTGCTGAAGACGTGGTAGTTTTGAATCTCTCGCTAGATATTTTCGGCTGCTCAAATGAAGAAAGTGTTAACATTTATATAAATTGTAGTAAATAAAATTTAGATAGTAAAGGGACCAATAGGTAATGTAGTAGTAAACTTACATTAAAAATTGTGCATCCACTTTGTGTGTGAAGTATTTCCATTCCAATTATTTTTTATCTGCCAGCACACTAAAAAGAAAAAAAAGATATTTAGTATAAGATAAGCATAATTAATTTACAACACACATATTAAACAAAATGCCTTTTCTATAGAATCCTTTGGCCTACCTCTTTTTCTTCTAGTTGAACCTCTTCTTTTTTCAATAGTAGGTGCTGCACTTGGACCTACACTTGGGACTTCACTTGAATTTGTACTTGGGACTGCACTAGCAGATAAACTTGAGTCAAGATTTGCATTAGTGCCAGCAGCAGGTGCATCTGTTGGACATTTTCTTTTGTTGTGACACTTGCTATGGCAAGTGCTGCATGACATTTCAATCCTCTCTTGGATAATTTTTTAATTTTCTTTTGGTTTTACTTTTTTCTTTCTTCCTATTCTTTCCAGGCCTACCTGACATCTTTCTAATAGGAGGTAGCATAACAGAGATATTTTATGATTGTGGCCACAACTTTATATTCAAAATTGGTTGAATGAAGAAACTGTATGTGTTCATGTAAGTTTCTCTATTGTATCAATGAGAGATGTAGTTTACTGATTTTAATTTTTTATGGTGAAGAGCAGTCACTACATGAGAAAAAAGTGTATCCTTCAACATCCATACTTTACAACTACAATATTGTCTAGGAAGATCCACAATATGCCTATATCTTCTATCAAGCACCTCATACCCTGTATCAAAATTTTATTCTATCTTGCACTTCATAGACCTTGTTGTATTATCATTTAGTACTTTCATAGGTATTGGAGAAATGTTACTGATCCAAGTATCACAATAATTCCTCATCTGTCCCACACTTTTTATCATTTTTATCCATATCTCTTCTAATATTGTAATTATTGTCTTGTGCCTAGCTCCTAATATTCATGCATTAAAATATTGTGTCATGTTGTTATCTACAATATCACACTTTATTCCAATGCTAAAGTAAACCTTGCTCTATCTCTTTGAATTTAAATACATCAACTTATCTAGTATTTCTCCCCCCTCCCCCTCAAACATCTTCATATAACTAATGTTGTCCCTAACCTCAGCCTCAAAGGTAGATCTTTCACACCTCCAAAAATATTTTTCTTCTCAATACCTCTACATATAGCATCTTTTGATCAGTTTACAAGGACATGCTTTGAATATATTCTATGTTCAGTATTTGATAAATATTCAGTTACAACAATTTCTAACCCCTATAAGAAAAATAGAAACAGAAACAATTACAATAGAAACATAAATAGAAACAAAAACAGAAGTAAAAACAATAATTTCTTACCTTTTGCATGTCTATTATCATTGTCAAATTTGTTTCATTTCCCAGCTGAAGATCTTCTTTTACAATCTTGATAAACCAAGTTCAAGTGATCTTATTTTTAATCTCAACCACTGCTCATGTCAGTGGCAACATTTGATTGTTACTATTTTTACACACAGTAACTAATAACTATTTTTTTGTCACTCCTTTTAAAAAACATCCATCCAAATCAATGCACTTTCTACAACAATCTAGGAAGGACTTCTTTATTACATCAAAACATATGTAGAAGTCTTGAAATATTTTTCTACCATCTTCAAATATTTCGTCATGAAGCTTCACTACACATGTATTACTTGGATTTGATATTAACAACTCATCTCTATAATCTAAAATTCTCTCAAATTTCAGATTATAGTCACCCATCAGTTCTGTAATTATCTTATTTTTAGCTCTCTTACACAGTATTCTTCAAATATGTAAATTCAGTTCCTTCTTAATAAGCAGTTGAAACTCAAAAATTTTGATATCTGGTTGCTCCTTTATCCTCTCATTGAAGTGGTTGGCTAAGAGCTTAGTATTACAAAGTTTGTTCCTATTGGTAGGATTACACTTATGAACTGAATTGTAGGTTTTCACAACGAAGTTCATGGACCTAGAATCAATGCTATCATAATGAAGCCATGGACAACCTATTGTACACCTAACCCTTACCATTGTAGGTTCATTAACACATTTTTCAATTGCAACATGTTCAACAATAGCACAACATATTTAGTAACCGCAACTCTAAATTCATTAACACTTTCAAAAACTAGTCCTAACTCCCATACAACTTTCTGACAGTCTGAACTGTATACAACTCTATTAATATTTTCCTCCTTCTAGCCTTATCGCTATGTTCAAAATCATCTTCTTCATTAGTTACATCATCCGAGTTAGTTTCAAAGCTAACAATTTTATCTGATAGGTAAAAAGGTTCATCACTAGCTAACTTACCCTCCAAACTATTTCCATCACTACCTACAAATTCATCATAACCAATATTTGGTCCCTTTCTTCTAGTTTCTAACTTAACATATTCAGGAATTACTAGTCTCTTTCCCCTCTTTCTTCTATTTCTTTTTTTTTTCTTTCCTAAGACCTCTTAACTCTTCATCCACATCACTTTCAATCTCTACACCTCCATCAATAGATTCTATATCCAAATCTATAACAGATTTAGAAGGTACAATAGTAGAACTACTAGGAGCAACAGCTATAAGAGAAGAGACATGAGCAGTAGGTTGGACAGTAGAAGGAGAAGAAGTATGAGCAGAAGGTTGGACAAAAGAAGAAGAATAACTATGAGCAGTAGGTTGAACAGTAGGAGGACAAGAAGTATGAGCAGTGAGTTGGACAAAAGAAGGGACATCTTCACTATCTTTAGATGCCCTGTCAACACTCCAAATGTATTTTTTAGTGTCTTTTTTAAAAGACATACTACTTTTCATCTGCACATGCCCCTCCCCATCACTTACATATTTCAAAAAAGGCGGGGCCAACTCAGGGTCAGCAACTATGTGACACACAAAAGCTTTCAAAATTTCTCATTACCCAATTTCTTTGAAATCTCAATTATGTCCTTGTCTGACCTAATTTCTTTTAAATTAGAACACTTAGGCAGCCTAACATATAGTAAGCATTATCCCGAATTATACCCTAAATATCTTACATAATTTTTAAATTCAAAATAAGACACCCTATCAATATCAACATCTAAAAATTCAGTAACTTGTCTACCCTCATATTTTTTTTCTGTTTTCCCTTCACTTTACCCTTATTAAGAACTCCAGCATGGTAAAATCTCAATGTGATCAGTTGAAAATTCATTTTATAAACCTGAGATCATTGACCATAAAAACATAATAAAGATACAAGTCTCACAGTACACGAGCAAAAAATTATACTCCCTCCATATAAAAGTATGACTTACTTTCCTTTTTAGTTCGTTTATAAAAGAATAACCCCCCCCCCCCCCTTTTTGCAATACTTTAATATCAACTTTCCACATGACATGTTTAGGACCACAAGATTAAAGGATATTTTGGTACATTTGATACAACTTTAATTTAAGGCCACAAGATTCAAAAGTTCTTTATTTCCTTAAACTTTATGTCAAGTCAAAGTAGGTCCTTCTTTTTAAAACTGAGGGAGTAGTATTTATGCAACAATTACAAGTCTCACAGGTTATATTATCACATATTGAACCATATACACAAAATAAGCCTCACAACTCATATTGTTACACATTGAAGCACATAAACAAACTACAACACATTAATTTTGAAGATAAATTAAAGATAACAAAACTCCCTAAATCAAAACCCTAATTCAAAACCCTAGTAAAATTAAACGATTATAAATGTCACGGGTTATATTATCACATATTGAGCATCTAAATAAACTAAAATAAATTAATTTGGATAGATTAAAGACGACAAAAATTTAACTCAAAAAATCCTAGGTCGAATTTAGGGACGAAAATAGATCCTAGATCTACTATATTCAGGAACGAAAAAAGCTAACCTTTTAACTGAAAATCAGTAGTTCCTAGATAAACGATCGTAACCCTTAGTGTTTATCCTAGATCTTACCACCTCCGTTGAAATCAGCCGAATCAACTTCAAATGAAAAGAGATAAAATAATCTTTGCTTGTCAACAATGAAAAACACAACAAAATTATTGTTTATCTCTTCTATCGGGTGTAAATTTGCTAAAAAAATAAAAAGAAAAGAGAGGTGAAGAATATTCTACCAGGTTTAATTTTTGCTCTCATCAGATTGGGACTTTTCGTTTGGCCTTTCATTTTCATCGGGGTAGAGTAACATATTAAGGTTGGGTTGGATCGGGTTAGATGGATTAAAATAGATGGGTCAGATTAATTTTTTTAATAAAATAGGAAAATTTGATTAGACACGTGGCATCACAAGAGGGAGAGTGGAGTGCACTCCACTCCTTAAACTTGGGCATGGGTGTCGCGGAGAGTTAATAGTATCGGTTTTATATAGTTAAGGTGTGTAATAGGTTACTTCTATAATTTAGGTGTGGCCTAAACTTTTCATGTATAGTTTGGGATAGAAACAATGATTTTTCCCATATTAAAAAGGTAACCAAAAAATAGATTTCAGGAGTAAGAAATTGTACTAAAAGGTGAGCATTGGAAAAAATGTAAATATATTAAGTTGCAAGATAATGGTAAAATCACATGACAATGTAGCAATATTACGTAAAGAATAATACAAACAGTAAACAAAAAACGAATGAGGAATAAATAAAAATTAAAAAAATAAACCTAAAATAAATGAAAAGCCTTATTCGAATTTAAGATGATAAAGTTTATTGAATTATGATATGAAAATTTAAATTAAAAAATTCTAAGCAACTCATTAAAATTTAGATATATAATATATTAATGATATATGTCATCTGAATAATAATTGAGATTAAAATACAAAATATCATACTGAACATAGCATGAAAAAATGTAATTGATAATAGTATGTACTACTAAATTAATAATATTAATTAGAAATATGGCTGACATAAATTCATGAAACACTTAATCCTGCCATTATTGAAACTTTTAGTGTGACTAATAAAAGTAAGTAATGTCTTAAAGATAATTATAATGAGATTGTCAAAAATAAAGTATGTCTAGTTTGTGTTTTAATGCTTATATAAGCTGTCATTCAGGTTAATTTTTTTTTTCAAGTCGAACTGTCCAACTTTGAAATGATGCATTTATAAAGTAACTAGTATTTTAATCTCCGAAAAAAAATACTAAAGGGAGTAGAAAGGGAGTAGAAGGATAAACTGAAATTTTAAAAAGATTAAGTCATCTACAAATAAGCCCATAAGTAAGAATTATGACAAAGCGGTTGTTGCTTACCCGCCATAATCATACAAGGTTACAAGGGGAAGTTCAATTAGAAGAGAATGACATCTTTTTTGACTTTCCACAAACCTTATTTATGATAATTCGATTCATACATCAGACCTAAGATCGAGCACTAGAGCTGCTCATAACAATATACCAAAAAGAATGCAAGAAGCAGATCAAAGAAGACCAATAAAATCTCGATTCAGTATAAGCAAAGGATGAGAGAGGCCTTACGAGGTCTCTTTCCCACTTAATAGATTCATTCTAATACGACCTCCGCACTTCATTAGTCCATACCGCTTCCGAAAGAATTCCTTTTTGAAAGGACTACAGACTACTCACAACCCGCTTTGATTTAGTTAATTATGAAAAAAATGTTATCCCTTAAAATATGTAAATAATTAATTTAAATAATATAAATGATAATATTACAAAAAATAAATATTTATGATTTCACTATAATTGAGTTAAAAAAAATATAGGATACTTTTTTAAAAGATGTCATTCCTAAAATACATAATAATATCAAAATAAAAAAATATTTATGATTTCACTACAATAAAGAAATTCATGAAGTATTTCAAGAAAGATCAACTAAGAGCATAATTAATTCTAATCGAGCAACCTATACATGAAAGATTTTTATGACCAAAGAATCATTCCAAGAAAAGAAAAAAAGTTATCAAAAAGATGTCATCCCTTAAAATATGTAAAAATTATTTAAAATATATAAATTTTAGTATTATAAAAATAAATAGTTTATTATTTCATTACAAAAGTATTACAAGAAAATCTATAAGAATAACCAATAAGAAAATAATTAATCAAGCAACTTATATGAAAAATATTATTATATCCAAAGATTCGTTCCAAAATTAAAAATATCATTACAAAAATGTCATACCAAAATATGTACACAATTAATTAAATAGTATAAATAATATTATTTTTTTAAAAAATATTAATTGCGTATCGCGCAGATACCAATACTAATATAACATAACATGAAAAGTTGGTTGAACAAAAAATATAGTTATTACAAATTTACAATAAATGGATAAATAAATAATTTTGCTTGTGTCGTGTTTGTATACTTGACATATCAGTGTCATATTGTGTGGATAAAAGCTTATATAACACAAAAGGCAAATACAAGAATTAAACTTTATCAATTCAGATTACCACTGAACTCATTAACAATTAGAGTTGTTGGATTAGATATGTTATTTATAATTTTTTAGTAGGTCTATTGACACATATATAGGATCTAAATCAAAGGTATTGAATTCGATCTTTAAAATTGTCCTCAACTTTTATTTTAGCACTCAATTCAAGTTGTTCCTATTGAACACACTTTGTATTTATACCAAGTAAACACTTTGCCACAACTCTAACGTGGTATAAGTGCTCAAAAGAAAGAAGGTTGAGTGAGATGTCAATTGACAGATGAAGATAACCTTAAAGGGTCATCTATAACTTTTACCTTTTTTGGTATTATAATGGACTTGCACTCATTGAACAACACCGGTTAGGCAGTTGTTAAATGAATTTTTCTAGAGATACTCATTTACTTAATAATGTTTTCACATGTGGCTCGACTTGTAGGTCGAATATTACCTTCTAACTAAATAAAAATTCTTGATGGCAGAAGGTGGTAATACTGAAAACCATCATCAACAATAATAATATATTTAGTGTAATAAAAAGTGAAGTCTGAAGATAGAACGTAGGATAGATATACACAGGTCTTACCCTTATTTTAGAGATAAAATTACTGTTTCCAATAGATTCTTCTTCAAGATAAAAACAAGCTATACAAAACTGAAAGTTAAGATATTCACCAACAATTCTCATACCACGTATATACGTACTGTGAGTGAGATGGGGTTGGGGGTGGTGTAGGGGGTATGCATGTCATCTCATCTAATAAATAAATAAATAAATAAGAGGTAATACATCAAAATCCTTCCGAACTTGTCTGTCCAACTTACTTTAGCACTTAAACTAATCTTCTATTTATTTATCCCCCTTAATATCTTTAAAGTTAATTAATTTCACCCCTTAATATATAATACCACTCTCATAACAGAGAGTACATCACACTCTCTGACACATGACCGCCATGTCGGAGCCACGCAAATAAAGTATTTTTAAATATTTATATATATATATAGAGAGAGAGAGAGTGCATCACATTCTCTGACACATGACCGCCATGTCGGAGCCACGCAAATAAAGTATTTTTAAATATATATATATATATATATATATATATATATATATATATATATATATATATATATATATATACATATTTTTAAATATATATATAAAATATTTTAGATTAAAAAAATACCCCCACTCCCCATTTTCTATCTTCTTCATAACCCCCTCTCCTTCCACCCCCCAACCTCCTGTCTACCCCCACACCTGCACACACCCCCTCCACCCCTACACAGTCATACCTGCGCACACCCCCGTCCACCTCCATCCACCCCCACACAGCCATACCTTTCAAATTTTTCAACGAATTTTCACCGAAAAACGCCATTACCACCATCGAAACAAACATCCAAACCAACCATTTTCAGTATAGAAAAAGATGCAGAGCTTAGATAAGTTTATAATTCTACAGTACCAATTTTATTTTATCAAATTATCTTGAAAACAAATACAATTAAAGATAAAATCACCCAGATTGAAAATAAATTAAAAAATCACAGGAACAAGATAAACAGAACATCATAAAATCCTACAATAAAAACATAATTGATTAGCACTTCCATTCAAATTTGTGAATTTACATCAAATGATTCATTTTATAACAGATCCCCAAAGACTAAAATCACAATGTAGATTCAGCAACAAATCAAGAAATCTCATTTTTTTGTTTTCAAATTCAAGAAATGAGTGATGGTGGTGGTGATGGTGGTAGATATGGCAGTTGAAAGGATGAGTGGGGTGGGGGTGTTTGCAGGTGGGATGAGTGAAGAAGATTAGTTTTTTAAAAAAAAAATTCATGCATTTTTTTTTTAAAATGCCACGACAATATTAGAGTTGAAATTAATTCACTTTAAAAATGTTAAGGGATAAATAAATAGAAGATTAGTTTAAGTGTTAAAGTAAGTTAGACAGATAATGTAGACACGTAATTTTGTCCGCTCAAATATTAATTTCTACTTATTTTTACCTTTCCCTCCTACCCCAAAAATATAACAACTACCCAACAACCCATTCACATCATCATCTCCATTATTCTTTCTACGTAATCCACCAAATATTCCACTACTCACAAGAATATCCATTCACATATTCACGTGCAATAAGAAAACACACTCCATCTTTTTCAATCTTTACCACACATACACAGACCTTTCACTAGTGACTTTATCCCTAATTTAAGGGATTGTGTTTGAAGATGGTGGGATTTAAGGGATTTTGTCTGGAGAGTGGGATTTGGATGAAAAAACTTTTCTTGGTATGTTTTCTTTTTAAAAGGGAACACAGGAAGAAACAAAAAAAAACGGAAGAAAAATCAGTACTATCTCTCTACCCCTCTCTCTCAAAAACTCACTCTCTCTCTCCAAGAAATTGCCGACACCACTGCCGGCCAAACGACGACGGCGACGACGCCGTTCTCAACGTCATCCAATCGCCGGAGCACCACCTTCCACTGGCACAAGCGTCGCCTCCACCACCGCTGCGCTCTTCCTCTCTTCTCCGCCGCCGGACCACGACAACCATCATCCCTAGTCGACGAACGGCCGGATCCGACGGTCCCGTCATCGCCGACAGTCGCAGTTCCGACCGCCGTCCTCCCCTCCCTCCGGTGACGGCAGTCACCGTCAACCAGATCTGTCGTCGCTATCTCCGTCGAATAGGTCCGTCGTCACTATCTCCGTCGATCGAGAGCGTATAAACGACTAAACTGTTTTTGTTTCCCTTCGGTTCCGGACGAAATCCGGCCGGTGACTGGCTGCTCTGGTCATAGTCATCACCGACGGCTCACCGGAGTTTGAATCGTACTGTTGGAAATTTGATCGGAGGTCATTTTTCTAATACCGGGTTTGGTTTGCTCGCGGTGAGGTTCTCCAGTATTTGGGTCTTCGGATTTTCTCTATTATCGACAAGGGTTAATTCCATCAAGGTCCATTTCTTTTAACCGAATCTTTAATTTATGTTGACTTTTTATTGATGTTGTGGGTGTGAATGATTTATTTGTCGTGTGTTTGGTTTGAATCCTTGTTATTTGTGTTGTGTTTGATGTTGGTTTCGGATTATGAGATGTGATTGAAAAATCAAAGCATGCATTAATCATGTCGTAAAAATAAAATTCGGGGCGCGAGTTTAAAAATCGTTAAAGTGAATTCGGTTTAACTTGATTTACTGCTGGTATGAATCAACGATGGAATTATGTCTTTAGTCGAAGACGCATAGGCAAACGCAGGGCGGGTAGGCAAATGTAGGAATAACAATTTTTTGGAGTGTTTTGAATATGTGGTTGAAATATACTTTCTACTTTATCGCATGAAAAGTTTAAATTGTACTCATTTGGCCGGGGAATGCCCCGAAGTATTTGTATAGATTTATCCGGGGAATGCCCCGAAGTACCTTGTACCCAGAGTACGTCAGTGATGAAGGCCCGAGGCATCGGGTAAAGCATTAGTTCAGGATTAGCGTAGGTTTATTTTAGTCCCTTTTTATTTCGGGTTGTAATAATTGGACTGGACTTACATTTCGTTTTATTCTATTTTTTTGCGTACTTTGTCTGTGGTTTATACACTTCATAATGCCAAAATAGTCGATACACTCCACCAAGCAACCGTGGTCGAACCGTGGGATCGAGGGGTGCCTAACACCTTCCCCTCGGTCAACAGAATTCCTTAGTCGGAATCTCTGTTCGCAAACCGGTTTAAGAGTCAATTGTTTCGAAAAGGGACTTTCCAAAGGTGACTTGGCACACCAGATTATGTCAAGTGGCAACTCTGAATAAAAAATGCAAATAATCCCTTTTTCGAAGCAAATTTTTATTTCTTGTCACTTAAAATAATTGAACCCTTTCAAACTTAAAAATATTCCAATTTTTGGAGTACGCGTGTAAAAAGGGGTGTGACATCTTCTGGCGACTCTGCTGGGAAAAAAAAAAAGGTTTTTCAGAATTCGAGCTATTTTTGGAGTCGTATCGGCTTTGTTTGGCATTACGAGTGTATAAACATTGTTTGTGATTATTGTTGATGTTATTTTCACTTTTGTGTGTTTTTCGTGCTCTTTGTTTATAGTATTTATCTCATGTGTTACCGCTTTTATATCTGTCATCATGAGTCCGCCCCCCGGCCTTCTTTCTGCAACAAGTTTGTAGTACACGTGTTGTACACAACCTCTAGTTGAGTCACCCTTATTTTAGGGGGGGAGCCGTCGGTGTTATGGAGTAGGTGGAAAGCAAAGCAGCCACTATCGACCATACGCTCCCCCCGAACAACCTTGTTAGTAAAACCACAACGTAGGTCAGCCTTTAGGTCATACTTATGTGCATCATATTGAGACCTAGTGGGGCCCACTTGTGTTCTTTCTAGGAGACTCACCTTTAAAGCATCTCTATGTGCTAACTGTTGCATTTTTAAGGGTAACGTGGTCATTTGACGGACTGATTAAAAAAAAAAAATTAATTAATTTGGTAAGAGTAAGGTGTGTAGGCAAAAGTGAAAAAGAAAAAAAAAAGGTGAGTCGAAAAAAAAAAAAAAAGAGTATCGGAGTTTATTTTAGAATTCGTTATGGCTTTTGTTTTTCACAATTCCGAAATTCAAAAAAAAAATAAAAATAATATATATATATATATATATATATGTATATATATATATTTTACATTTTTTGGTAAAATCCGTAAGTTCAAGCATGCCCATTGTGTTTCTCCATTAGAAGCTCAAGTGTTGAGGTCTTTTTCACTTAGAAGCCCAGGCCCAACTTGAAAAGCCCAAATCATGGCCCACTTTGTTTTTTTGGCCCAAGACCATGTTAATGTTCTAATGGTAAAAACGAAGTTAAAAAAGGTAAACATAAATGAAGAAAGCATGCAACAAAAATAATATTTTACCCAAAATTTTCTTTTCTTTTCTCCAATAAACATGTTTTTTTATTTGTCAAAATCAAAAGCGTGAAGAAAAAAAAAACAAAAAAAAACTGTATAATCGGTGGTGTTAGTCTTGGTTGAGCGTTTGGTTTTAAGAGATTTATCCGTTTGTTTTAGATTGTGTCTCTTAAGTTGGGGTTAATTGGTTAAGTTAATTCGTCAATTGTTCAATTTGAATAAACTACGCACACCTGATTCCCTTCCCTCGAGTTGGGATACGTAGGCGACCCTCGGTGGGCTCGGTAATCTCCTTGGTCGGTCTTTGTCTTAGTATTAGTTTAGGTCTCTCGACCGTTTGCCAAGTAGATTGATTTCGCTCAATACTTCTGTTCGGCAAATTGGAGTCATGAACGACGTCTGTCCCATCGACAGATGTTGGCGTAAAAATCCCAAGGGTTGGGAATCTTTTACTCCTGTCGAATTTCTGAGGTAACGTCTTGTGTGTTATTACAGGATGAAGCTGTCCACCAAGTCTAGAGTTCTAATGGTTGTCAAAGTGCCCAAAAAGTTAATCAGATGGTGGGAAATGTTTAATTATGTTGACCAGCAGGAACTGGTTAAAATATTAGGTGACCTCACGGAACTTCTGCATGTTACTCCTCGTCCAGATCTATTAGAAGCCTTGTTAACCTTTTGGGACCCGAGTAGTTTGGTGTTCAGGTTTGGGGAATGTGAAATGACCCCCACTTTGGCAGAAATATCCGGTTTGTTACGTTTGCCCTATATCGAAAAGGATATGATTCGAGCGCGAAATCATACTGGCGTGAGATTTTTGCAGGCCTGTGGTCTAAAAAGTAAGGGTATCCATTTGGGTTGTTTAAGTGACTCGTGGATTTCCCTAGATTTTTTGTTCGATAGATTCGGGCACTCGGAAGGTTTTGATTGCTTTTGGGAAGAATTTAATGTGAGTAAGGAGAAGTGGGAGAAAAAGCGCCTTGAAGTCTTCACCCTCGCTTTGCTAGGAACTTTAGTGTTTCCACTAGAAGAAAGACATATTAATACCCGCTTGCAATCTGTGGTGATGGCCCTATTTCATAAAGATCAAAACGACAAGGGCATTAATAAAAAGGGCAGGTTCACTCTCATACCCATGATCTTAACAGAAATATATAAGGCTTTAACCGAAGTAAAAATGGGGAGGAGATTTTTCGAGGGCAGTAACTTGATATTGCAGTTATGGATGATGGAGCACTTGCATGCACCTTCTTTAATTAGATCAGATGTGTTAGATCGTTGTATTCCCAATCGAGTGAAAGCCATGGATTCCAGGTTGCGTTTGGACAAATTCGCGCTACCTGTAGGAGTCAAGGCTTGGATTGAATTTCTTGAATCAAGAACCAAGGATAACATTTTGTGGACTTATTTGTGGCTTCGACCAAAGGTAGTATTGGTGGGTTGTCAGACACAGTTCCCTTTAGTTATGTTAGGGCTCAATTGCACTAGACCATACAATCCTTTTAGGGTAATGCGCCAGTTAGGTAGGCTACAGGACGTGCCACCAGCAGTAGATTTTCTGCAGGATGTTGAGTACTTCAGGGATCAAGCCTTAGGTGAGAGCAGGTATGAGCAGTTTTGGAAGCATGCAACAAAGCTAAGTGTGGACACACTCAAAGAAGGTTTGGATAATCTGGGCCACACTCGGGGATATGAGATCTGGTTTCAATCTGTCCCTTGGGGTACCAGTCAACCCTTACCAGCACAGCTTAGAGGGAGAATACAGGAAGAATGTATAACAAATGATCATCAGGATGAAAGTGTAGAGTCCAAAGTGGAAACGTTGAGAGTTCAGTTAGCAGATTTATTTAAGATGGTAGAAAGGTGTCAGAATAATCTTTCCAAATGCACTCCTCATGAAGCAGGAATACAGGCCCGAAGCTTCTTCCCCGGTATCAGGGTATATTTACAAGATATGCTACGAGGTTTGAATGGGAGAAAGAGAACTTCAGAGACGGGTCCATATCAGCCAGGGTCATCGCGCAGAGCACCAGTCTGAAAGAGCACTTCTTATCCTTATTCAGTTGGAGTCTTTTTATGTGTCTGTCATTGTAGGGTGGTGTTTGTTTTAAGTCGAGGTCAAGTTGTTTTTGGTATTAGAGTCTTTATTAGTAATTTCACCTGTGTCGTCTTAGTGGTCAATAATGTTGTTTCGCATTCGTTGTGTTTTACTTTTACAGTGGTCACAAACTTTTATACGTTTTGTTGCTCTCTTTCTTCACAAGTTATGAAAATTGCTATTTTTCTTTTCTTCTTGAAATTTCAAAAAAAAAAAAAAAAAGACAAAAAAACAACGAGCTACGCAAGATCTGATTCATGTACAACATGATATGTAGGCAACCTACTTTTAGGGTTCGATCTAAACATTTTTTCCGTTGTTTTTCATTGCTCCTCTTTTAAAGAAAATAAAAGCCATAAAGAATGATAAAATAAAGGTAGATAACGAGATAAAAGAAAAGGGCAGGGATTGATAAAAAAAAAAAAAAAAAAAAAGAAAAAAAGAAGAGAGAGGGAAAGAAAATTTTAAGAGTAGAAGATATAAATAGGTGTGGACAAAATCAGGATGATGTTAAAATGACCGCACTACCCTCAAAAGTTGGTAGAAATGAGCATGCATTTAGGGCAATTTACCAATGTGGTTCTCATGCTTGTTGTGTGCCTAATTCTAACGGATGTCGTTTTTTTTATGAGCATGTTCTTTCAGATAACAGTGGTAGGTTTGCAGCGCCCTGGCTAGTCACCCATACTTCACCAGGTCTAAAGCAAAGTTTGCCATGGCTAACAGAGAAATGGAAAATCCGCTCATTGACCCGGATCAGGAGCATAGGGAAGAAAGTGTTGAACACAACGATGAGGTGGTAAGGCTCAGACAACAATTGATAGATTTGCATCGGGCATGGGCCAGTGGAATGCCTCCTCCTCCGTTCCCTGAAGGTCTTGTAAATATCTCTAGTTGCCCACCGCTCTCTCAGGCGCAATTCTCTGTTCCTACCGAGTCGCCCGACTACGCGCCAGGATTCACTCCGCGACACTATTATCCTGGCAGTTCTAGTGTGCCCTTGGCAGCTCCTCAGTTGAGACCCGCTACTCCGCCAGCGCCACCGATCACACCGGTATTCGTGGCTCCGCCACCACAGGAAACTCCTATATATGCTGCGCGTCCCACAATGAGGCTTCCTAGGTCTTCCAGTGAGCCAGTACTGAAGGTTTCAGATAGTCAGTATTATGCTCCAGAGCCTACCTTGCAAATGAATGAACCATATGGGTACACTCAATCGCCCGCATTTCCATTTGATACGGAGAAACCTGTCGCAACGGAGGAACAGGATGTCATAGCTCGGAAACTGAAGAGTTTAGAGCAGGCTATGAGAAATCTGCAAGGGATCGGAGATTACAGGAGTGTTTCTTATAAAGATCTGTGCATGTTCCCAGACATAAATCTTCCCCCGGTTTTAAGATGCCTAAGTTCGAAAAGTATACAGGACACGACGATCCCGTCGCACATTTGAGACAATACTGTAATCAGTTGAGGGCTGCAGGTGGAAAAGAAGAATTGCTCATGGCCTTCTTTGGCGAGAGTCTTTCAGATCTGGCCTCAGAATGGTTTATCGATCGAGATATCGATAAATGGAACAGTTGGGATGATTTGGCTTCTGAGTTTGTCCAGCATTTTCAGTACAACATCAACCTGATTCCGGACGAAAAGTCCTTGGTCAACATGAAGAAAAAGAGCACTGAAGGCTTTAGGGAGTACGCGATAAGGTGGCGTGAACAAGCTGCCAGGGTAAAGCCTCCAATGAAAGAAAGTAAATTGGTAGAGGTTTTTATTCAGGCGCAAAACGAGACCTATTTTCAGCATTTACTTCCAGCAATGGGAAAATCTTTTATGGAAGTCCTCAAAATGGGGGAGATGATAGAGGATGGAATTAAGACCGGCCGAATAGTTAGTTTTGCCGCATTAAAAGCCACCACACAAGCAATTCAAGGTGGATCGGGTGCATTCCGAGGTAGAAAGAAGAAAGTGGACGTGGCGACTGTCGTGGCTGGAACCCATTCTTATCCCAAAAGACCCCCTCGCCCCTATCCACAATCCCAGGCCCAAGTCCATGCCCAAGCTCCACATATTCCTCCCCACCATTACTACCCTCCAGAAAGCCCTTGGTATTCTATTCCACCACCACCATACCCAGCATACAGCGCACAGCCATATGCCCAAACCCCTTCTCACCCGCAATGGCGTACGCAAGCTTCACAAAATCGCCCATTCGCTCCACCAAATTACCAAAACACCTCCAGACCCAATTTCCAGTCTAAGACCGAGTATAAGAAGGAGAAGGCGGTCAAAAATCAATTCACCCCTCTTGGGGAGTCATATGCTAGTTTGTTTGATAGGTTGAGGAAGTTGAAGGTCTTAAGCCCAATTAAAGGAAGGATTTCAAACCCACCGCCGAGGAATCTCGATTATTCTTTAAGGTGTGCGTACTGTTCTGATATGCCAGGACATGATACCGAGAAATGCTGGTAGTTAAAAAAAGCTGTCCAAGATTTAATTGACACGAATCAGATGCTGGTCCAGGCCCCGGAGGGTCCAAATATTAATCAGAATCCGCTCCCAACCCATGCAGAAACCAATATGCTAGAATTGATGTATGACGGGAAAGAGTCTTCAAGGGGTTATAAGCCTATTGTCAAGATACAGACCACTGAAGAGAAATCGGTAAATGTAGCGGAGTCTTTGAAAGCAATGTCGTTGAGCCAGGAAGGAATGAGAGAAGATAAAGCCCAAGAAAGCACGAAGAAACCCCTGATCATAGTACAAGGCACCAGAAGGCACGTTGATTCAAATCAGGAGAAACCCAAGTTGACCGTGATGGGATCTCTGAGTCAGCCTGTCTTGACGGTGAAAGGAGCACTGACAACGCCTATTGTCCTCAAACCAGTGACCCAACCTCCGATAGTTGATACGAAAAGGATTCCCTGGAATTATGGGCGGACTGTGATGACCTATCACGGGAAAGAAGTTGTGGAAGATGTAGATGAGGTAGGAGGTTTGACTAGGTCAGGAAGGTGTTTCATACCTGAAAGCTTAAGAAAGCCCAAGGCAACGATGAGTGGACCATCGTCTATCAAAAAGCCTATCACTGAAGAGAAAGCCAAAGAATTTTTGAAAAAGATGAAATTGCCAGAGTATTCGGTATTGGACCAGCTGAAGAAAACCCCTGCTCAAATTTCTTTCTTATCT
Organism: Capsicum baccatum var. pendulum; assembly: GCA_030864225.1. Taxonomy (NCBI): domain Eukaryota; kingdom Viridiplantae; phylum Streptophyta; class Magnoliopsida; order Solanales; family Solanaceae; genus Capsicum; species Capsicum baccatum. The sequence continues at coordinate 169,866,008 of CM061554.1, forward strand.
TTGCTATTGCACTCCAAGGAGCATCGTGATGTTTTGCTGAAGGTATTGAATGAATCATATGTTCCAAGGGAGATTATAATCAACCAGGTTGAGAAAATGGTGGGAAAAATATTTGAGGTCAATGGGATCAGCTTTTCTGATGATGAATTGCCTGTTGAAGGTACGGGGCATAATCGGGGCCTTTATATTACAGTGAAGTATGAAGATTTCTACGTCACTCATGTCATGATCGATGGGGGCTCAGGTGCAAATATTTGCCCTATTTCTACTTTGCAAAAGTTGAATATTGGTGCTGACAGGATCAAGCCCAACAATGTATGTGTTAGGGCTTTCGATGGTGCAAAGTCAAATTCCATTGGCGAAATAAAAATGTTGCTGACAATAGGACCTGTTGAGTTCACCATAGAGTTTCAAGTGTTGAATGTAGAATCCTCTTACAATCTGTTGTTAGGAAGGCCGTGGATCCACAAGGCCAAGGCGGTTGCATCTACGCTGCACCAAATGATTAAGTTTGAGCATGACAGGCAGGAAATAATTATTCATGGTGAAGGAGATTTATCCGCCTACGCAGATTCTCCCTTGTCCCTCATTGAAGCAGATAATGTAGAGGAGACATTTGTCTATCAAATCTTTGATACAGTGCCAGTAAGTCGCATCCCTGTATGGCAAGCTATACCGGGACCGCAATTGTCTTCTGCTTCCTTCATGATGGTGAGTGAACTTTGGAAATATGGATTTGAGCCAGGAAAAGGTTTGGGAGCATCTCTCCATGGTATAATTCATCCTGTATGTCCAAAGGAAAATGTGGGCACGTTTGGTCTGGGATTTGAGCCTACAGCTGAAGATATGAAGAAAGTCAGGGGAAGAAAGAAGGAAATATGGTCACTTCCTCGCCCAATGCCACTACTCAGTGAGTCATTTGTTAAGGGCGATGTTGCGGAGCATGTGGGATCTGAAGTGGAATTGGTTGATCACCTCCAGAACCTTTTTATTGAAGTTGATATGGTTGAAGCAGGAGAAGGCACCAGTAAGGCAGATGTGCAATTCATAGGTCCAACTGTCCAGCTCAATAATTGGGAAGTCACTCCTCTCCCCGTTAGGAGGGAGTTTTGGTAGTTTATTTTGTTTTTCTTTCTGTTTATTTGAGTTATTTCAGGGTTGTAATTCAGATTCTAGTTTGTTTATGTTATACTAGTGTCTCTTATATCTTTTATTTAATGAAATGTAATGTTCCTTTTATCTCGTACCTAATATATTTTGTTTTCTTTCTTACACAGTTCTCTTTATGCTGATTCTAATGACATGACATGCATGCGGAATTTTCAGCCTGATTTTAAAATCCAAAATAATTCAGATATAATGGAGAAGGATGAGGAATATGATGAAAAAGAAGCTCTAGAAGAAATAAGCAAAGAGTTGGAACAATTTGAAGACAAATCGAATCCTAATTTGAATGAGACTGAGCCAATAAATCTAGGGGATCAAAAAGATGTTAGGGAAACTAAAATCAGTGTACATGTTTTGCCCCAACTAAAGGATGAAATGATTCAAGCGTTGATGGAGTATAAGGATGTTTTTGCATGGTCTTATGATGATATGCCTGGCTTAAGCACTGAATTAGTGTCTCACAAGTTGCCAACAGATCCCGCATTCCCTCCTATCAAACAGAAGTTGAGGAAGTTTAAAACAGATGTAAGTATTAAAATCAAGGAGGAAATCATGAAACAACTTGAAGCCAAAGTAATTCGAGTGGCTCGTTATCCAATGTGGTTATCCAATATTGTTCCCGTACCAAAGAAAGATGGCAAAATTCGAGTGTGTGTTGATTACCGTGATTTGAACAGGGCAAGTCCAAAAGATGATTTTCCGCTGCCCAACATCCATATTTTGTTAGACAACTGTGCTAAACACGAAGTTGCCTCTTTTGTGGATTGCTATGCCGGATACCACCAGATCATTATGGATGATGAAGACGCGGAGAAGACGTCTTTTATCACACCATGAGGAACCTATTGTTATCGAGTGATGCCGTTCGGTTTGAAGAATGCTGGAGCAACATATATGAGAGCAATGACTACTATGTTTCATGACATGATGCATAAGGAAATTGAGGTCTACGTGGATGATGTGATTATTAAGTCAAAAAGTCAGGCCGACCATGTAAAAGATTTAAGGAAGTTCTTTGAAAGGCTTCGCAGGTATAATCTCAAACTCAACCCAGCAAAATGTGTATTTGGAGTTCCATCTGGAAAGCTGTTGGGGTTTGTAGTCAGCCGTCGGGGGATTGAATTGGATCCCTCAAAAATCAAAGCCATTCAGGATTTGCCCCCGCCCAAGAATAGAACGGAGGTGATGAGTTTGCTTGGTAGACTGAACTACATTAGCAGGTTTATTGCTCAACTCACAACCATTTGTGAGCCCATATTCAAGTTGTTGAAAAAGAGTGCGGCGGTAAAATGGACTGAAGAATGTCAGGAAGCATTCGATCGAATCAAGGGATATCTGTCAAATCCACCCGTATTGGTACCCCCAGAGCCTGGTAGGCCTTTGATCTTATATTTATCAGTCATGGACAACTCTTTCGGTTGTGTCCTAGGTCAACATAATATTACAGGCAAAAAGGAGCAGGCTATTTATTATCTCAGCAAGAAGTTCACCGCATATGAGGCCAGGTATACTCTTCTTGAAAGGACGTGTTGTGCCCTAACTTGGGTAGCACAGAAGTTGAAGCATTATCTCTCTTCCTACACTACTTATCTCATTTCCCGCATGGATCCTTTAAAGTATATCTTTCAGAAGCCTATGCCAACGGGTCGTTTGGAAAAGTGGCAACTATTACTTATCGAGTTCGACATTGTATACGTGACTCGAACCGCCATGAAAGCCCAAGCTTTGGCAGATCATCTTACTGAAAATCCCATCGATGAAGAGTACGAGCCATTAAAGACATATTTTCCTGACGAAGAAGTGTCGTGTGTCGATGAAGTCGTTATAGATGCTGATCCAGTTTGGAGGTTATTCTTCGATGGATCTGTCAATATGAAAGGAGTCGGAATAGGTGCGGTTCTTATTTCTGAATTGGGACAACATTTCCTGGTAATAGCACAACTTCGATTCTTTTGTACTAACAACATGGCAGAGTATGAAGCCTGCATTCTTGGTTTACGGTTAGCTGTTGATATGGGAGTCCAGGAATTATTGGTGTTAGGAGATTCGGATTTGCTCGTCCATCAAATTCAAGGCGATTGGGAGACACGAGATTTGAAGCTCATCTCGTATCGACAATGCTTGCAAGAGCCATGTCAACGGTTTGTGTTGGTAAAATTTAGGCATATTCCAAGGATTCGTAACGAAATTGCTGATGCTTTAGCCACTTTGTCTTCAATGCTCCAACATCCTGACAAAGCCTACATCGATCCAGTGCATATACAGAGTCGTGATCGGCATGCTTATTGTAACGTGGTTGAAGAAGAGCTCGATGGAGAACCTTGGTTTTTGGATATCAAGCGGTACATTCAGTCAGAAGAATACCCAACATATGCCACCAACGATCAAAAGAGGGCCATTAGGCGTTTGGCTAGTGGATTTTTCTTAAGTGGGGGAATCTTGTATAAGAGAACCCCGGATCTCGGACTTTTGAGGTGTGTAGATGCAAGAGAAGCCTCGGCAATCATGGTTGAAATACACTCTGGAGTATGCGGGTCACATATGAATGGTCATGTCTTGTCAAAGAAGATCCTTCGGGCAGGTTATTACTGGCTTACTATGGAAAGGGATTCTATCCGATTGGTTCGAAAGTGTCACCAATGTCAAGTACATGGTGATCTGATACGTTCTCCTCCTGTTGAGTTGCATGCAATGGCCGCTCCATGGCCGTTCGTAGCTTGGGGAATGGATGTGATTGGACCGATTGAGCCGAAGGCATCAAACGGGCATAGATTCATTTTGGTAGCCATTGATTACTTTACAAAGTGGGTAGAAGCAGTGACTTTCAAGTCAGTGACAAAGAAGGCTGTGGTAGATTTTGTTCATGCCAATATCATTTGCAGATTTGGAATTCCTAAGATGATCATTACAGACAATGCCGCCAATCTCAATAGTCATTTGATGCAAGAGGTATGTCAACAATTTAAGATCACACATCGAAATTCTACCCCATATCGCCCAAAGGCCAATGGTGCTGTAGAAGCTGCTAATAAGAATATAAAGAAGATACTGCGAAAAATGGTACAGGGGTCTAGACAATGGCATGAAAAGTTGCCATTTGCATTGCTTGGTTATCGCACCACTGTTCGGACTTCAACAGGGGCAACTCCATATTTATTGGTGTACGGGACAGAAGCGGTCATCCCTGCAGAAGTTGAAATTCCCTCTCTCCGAGTCATTGTAGAAGCAGAGATTGATGATGACGAATGGGTAAAAACCCGGCTGGAACAATTGAGTTTGATTGAGGAAAAGAGGCTAACGTCTGTATGTCATGGCCAGTTGTATCAGAGGAGGATGGCTCGAGCGTACAACAAAAAGGTTCGTCGCAGGAATTTTGAAGTTGGTCAGTTGGTGTTGAGACGCCTCCTTCCTCACCAGGTCGAAGCGAAAGGTAAGTTCTCCCCTAACTGGCAAGGCCCCTTTGTTGTGAAGAATGTGCTACCCAATGGAGCCCTATATTTGACGGATGTTGAAGGCAAAATGGCAGAAATGGCTATCAATGCTGATGCGGTCAAAAGATACTATGTATGATATTGGATCCTTTGTTGATTTTATTGCGTGTTTAATACTAGCATTTTTGAAGATTGATATGATGAAGGCATTTTATTCTTCTATCCAAACATTGTGTCATCCCTTGCTTACCCATTTGAGCTTTGTTTTATTTTTTCTCATACCCCTCTTTTGGAATCAAAATAGAGTCAAAGATAAATGTCAAGAAAATAAGAACAAAAGAAAGAGTTCGAAAAAAAAAAAAGAATCAATCAGAATCAAATCAAAACAAAGAACAAGCTGATGGAACTACGTGCGACCTGATTCTTCTCTCTCGGGAGTGAGATACGTAGGCTGCCCCTTTCGGGCTCGGTCCAACCCAATAAATTTTAAGATTCACCCAGTCAACAAAACTGGGGCATGAGTTATTGTGTTGTTTGAGTCGATTCCGAAAGTTGTAAGTCCCACCCCCACCTCAAGTGTCGTTTGAGCCTCTTACCATCTTTTCTAACCTCAACCAAAAGCCAAGTTACAACCGAGGAAAGCCCTTCAGATCAATTTTTGATAATGTTAAGGCTAAGCATGCAATGGATATCATGATATATTGTGAAGTACCGTTTGTCTCCCTCAGCATGAGAAATCAGGAAAAGTAAATGAAAATGAGAGAGTCTTATTGGTGAAAACCCTCACGGGCACCATAAGGCAATGGTGAGTTGAGAGAAATAAAAATGAGAGAGTCTTATTGGTGAAAACCTTTGCAGGCACCATAAGACGATGGTGAGTAAAAAGAGATAAAATGAGAGTCTTATTGGTGAGAACCCTCACGGGGATCGTAAGGCGATGGAGAGTTCAAAAGGAATGCGAAAAGTAAAAAGAAAGAGATTTGTTGGAAAAAGTCTTTGAAATGTCGTCGGTCGAATGTGATGTCTGAGTCCAATGGATTTGAAGAAGCATCTCAGCGGCAAAGGCATGAACTTAACAACAAACGAGGAGTTTGGATAGGAAGATCAGGCAGCTCAATCCAAAATGCATGTCATGCTCACTGGGGTTGGTTGTCGTATTCAGATAAGTTTTCTTTTGAATATGGGACATTGCCCTTTTCTTTCATTTACATATTCATGATTTTTGTCTTTTTGTGACATTTAACAAAAATAAAAGTCCCCATCTTTTCTTTACATTTTTTAAGTCAAGTTTGTGTCAAAACAAGCGAGAAAGAATTTCAAAATTTACTATCAGTCTTTCCAATTATGTGAGAAAAGCCAAGGAACAACACAGGGAGAAATAGGATCGTAATTCAACAAGCAAAGGAAGTCTATCAACCAACAGGCTACTGGATTCGTAGAAATATTCAGATTTGGGAAAAGAGTGCACCTCAGGGGCATGATAAAATAGAAATCCATTGTTCGAGTTAGAACTTACTTCCCCTCAATCTGGATCCGGGTCAATGATGCGGCAAGACAGGGCAGGTGTCAGTGATTTGGAAGCAAGGATGAAAAGAACAAGTGTTAGGGCAGATACCTGAAAAGCCAAGGACTGCAAGCCACCACTAAGTTTTTAACTAACAAATTTTCTCTGTTGAAACAGGGGCAAATTCATTTCACTTGATTCAGCTACCATTGGAAATGCACATCCATGGGACTTTATTTTATGTTCAGGACCCTCCTGAAGAATGGGATTTTATTTTTATGTTCAGGACCCTCCTGAAGAATGGGACTTTATTTTTATGTTCAGGACCCTCCTGAAGAATGGGACTTTATTTTATGTTCAGGACCCTCCTGAAGAATGAGACTTTATTTTATGTTCAGGACCCTCTTGAAGAATGGGATTTTATTTTATGTTCAGGACCCTCCTGAAGAATGGGATTTTATTTTTATGTTCAGGACCCTCCTGAAAAATGGAATTTTATTTTTATGTTCAGGACCCTCCTGAAGAATGGGATTTTATTTTATGTTCAGGAGCCCGCCTGAAGAACAGGGTGAAAGAAAATAAAGTCCAGGAGCCCGCCTGAAGAACAGGGTGAAGAAGTTGCAAGTCAGGAGTCCGCCTGAAGAACAGGGTAAAGAATTATAAATCCAGGAGCCCGCCTGAAGAACAGGGTGAAGAAATGAAAGTCAAGCAACAAGTTGGAAGAAATTGCAAGTCAGGAGCCCGCCTGAAGAATAGGGTGATAAAAGTCGTGTCAAGAGCCAACAAAAGCTGTATAGATAGTATTCTTGTAATTTCCGTTATGTTTTAGCTTTTAATTTTCATTTTGATGTAATAACAGAGCTGTGGACCGGAACCTCGACGGAACCTCACTCGACTCTCCAACTCGGTATAGTCCACTCCTCTTCCAAACCTTTGAAATACCCGTGGCTTGATTCCCTCATAACTTCGGTGGGTAGGCTGTCCAAATTCAAGACCCGATAGTCCTTCTTTCTTCTTTTTCTTCTTTGAATAATGGTCGGAACAAAATTCTGTCTCGTTGTCTATTTCTTTGTCTAAAAACACTGCGTGTTTACATCCAAAGGGGGCATGATGTAGACACGTAATTTTGTCCGCTCAAATATTAATTTCTACTTATTTATACCTTTCCCTCCTACCCCAAAAATATAACCACTACCCAACCACCCATTCACATCATCATCTCCATTATTCTTTCTACGTAATCCACCAAATATTCCACTACTCACAAGAATATCCATTCACATATTCACGTGCAATAAGAAAACACACTCCATCTTTTTCACTCTTTTCCACACATACACAGACCTTTCACTAGTGACTTTATCCCTAATTTAAGGGATTGTGTTTGAAGATGGTGGGATTTAAGGGATTTTGTCTGGAGAGTGGGATTTGGATGAAAAAACTTTTCTTGGTATGTTTTCTTTTTAAAAGGAAACACAGGAAGAAACAAAAAAAAAAGGAAGAAAAATCAGTACTATCTCTCTACCCCTCTCTCTCAAAAACTCACTCTCTCTCTCCAAGAAATTGCCGACACCACTGCCGGCCAAACGACGGCGGCGACGACGCCGTTCTCAGCGTCATCCAATCGCCGGAGCACCACCTTCCACTGGCACAAGCGTCGCCTCCACCACCGCTGCGCTCTTCCTCTCTTCTCCGCCGCCGGACCACGACAACCATCATCCCTAGTCGACTAACGGCCGGATCCGACGGTCCCGTCACCGCCGACAGTCGCAGTTCCGACCGCCGTCCTCCCCTCCCTCCGGTGACGGCAGTCACCGTCAACCAGATCTGTCGTCGCTATCTCCGTCGAATAGGTCCGTCGTCACTATCTCCGTCGACCGAGAGCGTATAAACGACTAAACTGTTTTTGTTTCCCTTCGGTTCCGAATGAAATCCGGCCGGTGACTGGCTGCTCTGGTCATAGTCATCACCGGCGGCTCACCGGAGTTTGAATCGTACTGTTGGAAATTTGATCGGAGGTCATTTTTCTAATACCGGGTTTGGTTTGCTCGCGGTGAGGTTCTCCAGTATTTGGGTCTTCGGATTTTCTCTATTATCGACAAGGGTTAATTCCATCAAGGTCCATTTCTTTTAACCGAATCTTTAATTTATGTTGACTTTTTATTGATGTTGTGGGTGTGAATGATTTATTTGTCGTGTGTTTGGTTTGAATCCTTGTTATTTGTGTTGTGTTTGATGTTGGTTTCGGATTATGAGATGTGATTGAAAAATCGAAGCATGCATTAATCATGTCGTTTAAATGAAATTCGGGGCGCGAGTTTAAAAATTGTTAAAGTGAATTCGGTTTAACTTGATTTACTGCTGGTATGAATCAACGATGGAATTATGTCTTTAGTCGAAGACGCATAGGCAAATGCAGGGCGGATAGACAAATGTAGGAATAACAATTTTTTGGAGTGTTTTGAATATGTGGTTGAAATATACTTTCTACTTTATCGCATGAAAAGTTTAAATTGTACTCATTTGGCCGGGGAATGCCCCAAAGTATTTGTATAGATTTATCCGGAGAATGTCCCGAAGTACCTTGTACCCAGAGTACGTCAGTGATGAAGGCCCGAGGCATCGGGTAAAGCATTAGTTCAGGATTAGCGTAGGTTTATTTTAGTCCCTTTTTATTTCGGGTTGTAATAATTGGACTGGACTTACATTTCATTTTATTCTATTTTTTTGCGTACTTTGTCTGTGGTTTATACACTTCATAATGCCAAAATAGTCGATACACTCCACCAAGCGACCGTGGTCGAACCATGGGATCGAGGGGTGCCTAACACCTTCCCCTCGGTCAACAGAATTCCTTAGTCAGAATCTCTGTTCGCAAACCGGTTTAAGAGTCAATTGTTTTGAAAAGGGACTTTCCAAAGGTGACTTGGCACACCAGATTATGTCAAGTGGCGACTCTGAATAAAAAATGCAAATAATCTCTTTTTCGAAGCAAATTTTTATTTCTTGTCACTTAAAATAATTGAACCCTTTCAAACTTAAAAATATTCCAATTTTTGGAGTACGCGTGCAAAAAGGGGTGTGACAGATAAGTTCGAAGGGGAGGAGAAGGGGAGTTTGATGTATTATCTCAAATAAAAATGCATAAGAGAGATATTATTCTTTTTTTTTTCCTTATTTATATTTATAAAGAAAAACAATGTGCCAAATGGATTTCTATTATTTTGTATAAACTATGTTAGGTTCGACAATTCACTAGTGAAATAATAGATACTACTCAATCTGTTTAAAAAAGAATGACCTACTTTTCTTTTTAATCCGTTTAAAAAAGAATATTTCCTTTTTCTTTTTTTAGTAATATTTTAATTTCAACTTTCCACATGACATATTTAGGACCACAAGATTAAATGATATTTTGGTACATTTGACACAATTTTAATTTAAGGCCATAAGATTCAAAAGTCTTCTTTATTTTTTTAAACTTTGTGCCAAGTCAAAGTAAGTCATTCTTTTTAAAATGGAGGGAGTACAATTATGTGTTGTATTTTTCTTTTTAATTTATTTTGAAGAGGATGTCACTTTTTATACTAATTTAATAACCCTTTGATTTTAGTTTTCTACATATACTTTAAGATCGTATTATTAACATAATATTTTAATACATTATTCACATGATTTTAAGATCACATTTTAAAAAAAAAAATTCTTATATCGTATTTAGTCAAATTAAAACAAATAAAATAAAAAAATTACCTAATACCACAACTTAACTTATCAAAACTATTTTAAATCCCCAATCTTTTGATTAATTGTTAAAATCCACGATTTTTATTTTCTCTTTAAATTTTTAGATATATCACTATCATCCTAAAAATTCAAATCTATTTGTCTCCCTAAAAATTTAACTGAATATCTTCTATCTAATAATATTATTAAAATAATATATCAAAGTATATTAATTGTCACCCTTTGCTAGTGCTTTGTGCCGTCTCTTCCATAGCAAAGTAAAAGCTCAGAATGTTGATCTAAATCCCATCAAACTCAACTTTTCCTTCATTTCTCCTTCTCTTTCTCCTTTTCCGTTCCCCCATTTCAAATGGCTTCTCAAATCTCAATTTCAGATTCAATCTCTCCTCCTTGGACACAAACTCAACACACTCATCACATGCACCATCATTAACTGTCCATCGAGTTTCTTACAAGACGAAACTTTTGATGCCGCAAGGCGAAATGAGGAGGAGGCAATTCGTTGTTGCTGGATCTACAAATGACGGTAACAATGGAGGCATTGAGATACATAAGATGGATGTATTTCAATGATGTATCTGAATGAAAATATGAAAAAAAAAATTATGTATCAGATATTTTTTTGCATTACTGACACAAGATTTATGTATTGAAATGAGATATCTATTACTGAGGGGAGTGTGGATAACTAAATTGTAAAGGTAAAATAGATCTATTATATATAATAATGGATATATTTTACTTTTACAAGTTAGTTATTCGTATCCCCTACTAATGGTATCAGAGACACAGTTATTTAAAAAATACAACAGTAGTATATATGTTTGAATTTATGTTTGAATTTAGATTGAATTAATTATGAGAATACTATTTAAAAATAGAGAAGCTTTTAAAAAAATTAAAGAATCTTTAGTAATTATTCAGAATATATAAGTCTAAATAAAACAAATAGAAAACCTAGTCTACCTAATTACCTTAATATTTAGTATTGAAGAAAAATTAATAATTCATTTAAAATCTAGAAGAATAAGACACATATCACTTAATTATGATAAAATCAGATTTAGATATCCACCAAAATATTATAAATATGGTTTAAATGAATAAAGTACAAAAATACAAAGAACTAAAACAAATTATTTCTGAAAAACGTAAAGAATTAAAAATAAGAATAGAAAGACTACATTATAATATATTTGCCGGAGTTAGTGAAAACTCAATAAATACACAAAAAGATGAAATATCAAAATTAGAATCACAAATAGATAATTTAGAATATATATATCAACATGAACTATTCACAATAAAATGAACAAAGAAGAATTTATAATAGATGAAAAAATATATGAAAATCACGAAGTATTAAAAATAAAAATAGTATTTTCTAATCTAGGAAGAAGATATAAGAAAATAGGTGAACATTTATATTTAATGTTAGAAAAAAAAGAATTAAAATTAGAAGATAAATTGACAGATATGGTAAGAATAGAAAGAGAAAATGAAGAAATAGATAGAAAAAAGAAAATAGAAAAAATAAAACAACAAACTACAGAAGAAATACGAAAAATAGAAGAAACTAAAAATAATAGGATTGCTGAATTAGAAAAAAAACTACAAATGTTAAAAGATTTGTATGAAGAAAGACAAAAGGAAAAGGAAGAAAAAGATAAAGAACAAAAATTACTAAACGAGATAAATCAATTTAAAAAAAAAATTAGAAATAAACAATAAAGAAATAAAAAACAAGGAATTAGAAATAAATAATATAGATGTTGAAGAGACAGATAATTATGATTCGAAAGATAGTGAAACTTATACAGAAATATTAACAAATACAAAAATTTAGAAATCAATGAAAAATAAGAAGTAATTAATGAACAAAACTTAGAAAATCTCAACACAGAAATAAATACGCTTGATAAAAAAGAAGATGAAAACATAATACCTAGAACATCAGAAATAAGAAAACCTACATATTATAAGAATAAGTTTAAAAGATATAATCTAAAGAATGAATATGACAAATGGACACCAAAACAAATAGTTAATAAAAATTATAACTTTTTAGACTTAGACTATGTAATAGATACAGAAAAAACAATACAATTATGGATAGGATATATGACAAAACAATTATTAGATAATAATATAAACATAACAGATGCACCAGAATATATAGAAAGAACATTAATAGGAACAGTAAAATTATGGTTTTTAAATTTAACTGAAAATAGCAAGAAGGTATTAAGAACGAACAAACCTACAGAAGGAACATCATCAACAACAACTAAACTAACACCTATAGAATTATTAAAAAAAATATAAAATAGATATAAAAGATGAATTTGGTAGTATGACAACAATAGAAGAAGAACAAAATGAAGAAAAAGATACAAATAGGAATTTAATGTTAAAATTAGCAATATGCAATATGTGTTGTATATATGAATATACTTGCGCATTTAAAGAATATTATTATAAAGGGGCATATAATATAGAAGAAAGTAAGGAAATAAGAAAATTATATTTTAATAAATTACCCGAACCATTTAGTTTAAAGATAATAAAGAGTTGGGAAGAAGCAAAAATAGTAGATACTCTAGGAGCAAGAATAAAATTTTTACAACAATGGTATAGAAACTTATGTGAAAAATATAGAGAAGAATTAAAAATGGAAAAAACATTGATAGGAAATTTAGCATGTTGCAAAGATAAAATAACACCCCAATTCGGATGTGAAGAAATATATTATAAAAAAAGAAAAAGACATAAGAAATATAAGAAATATAAAAAATCAAAATATAAATACAAGAAACAAAGAAAAAGATATTATCTAAAAAATTATAAATACAAAAGACCATATAGAAAAAAGAAATCTATAAAAGAATGTACTTGTTATAATTGTGGAAAATCAGGACATTTAGCTAGAGATTATAAATTACCTAAAAATCCAAAAAATAAACAAATATCAGAAATAAAAATAGATAATACAGAATATATGCAGATAGATTATATAGATTATGGATTAGAAAGTGAGGATAGTATATATGAAATTTCAAAAACTGAAACAGATAATTAAATAGATAGTGAAATAGATGAATCAAATGACTGAAGAAGATATAAAAATAATAATAAAGAAAGAATATTTAAATGATGAAGGAACAGACCAAAAAATAATATTTGACAGTAACATATTTAATAAAATAAAAGGAAAAGAATTAGACTTAAGTGTAGAAAAAATATTTAAAATACCAACAATAAGAAATCTATTTACTAAGAAAAAAGAAGAATATTATGTAGTATGCCAAAAGGAACATGTAATAGACTGTAGATATGCAAAAGGTAAAGCTAGTATACCACTAATAACAAAAAGAATAATTAATAAAGAGATAAATGATATAAAAAGTAGAGACCTAATAAAATATGTACACCTTGGAGGTACAAAGATATTAATAAAAGCATGTTTTAGAGAAAGAATAGATACACCAATAGAATTATATTTAGCAGATGATAGAATTATAAAACCTGTAGAAAAAAGCATAATAACTGCCATAAAAGGAAATTTAATATACCAAAAATTTAAATTTATAATAAGTGCAAATTATTCAGTAGCGGTAACAGATAAAAATATAGATAAATTATTAGTATTATATTGAAAAATATCAGGAATAGAATTAACCAGGAAGTAAAATATTTACAGCAAGATGCAAAAATTTATATGTATTAACAACAAAACATAAAATAACAGGAAAAAATAAGATTAACAAAATACGAATAGAAAGTCCATTCAAACAAATTGTAAAAACAATAGATTATAATGATTATAGCTATAGAGACATAGATATAGAAGAAAATTTAGAAATAATAAATGATAGAATAAGTACAACGAAAAGAATAGATGATGAAAAACCAGAATCATCAAGCTCATAAAAAAGAACAAGTTATGAAATAAATTCAACAAATAATTTAAACCAATATTACATAACAGGAAAGGTAAATGAAAAAGAATATTTAATACTCTTAAATACAGGACAAGAAGAAAATTATATAGCAAAATATCTAGTAAAAAATGAAGAAATAAAAACTGATAATGATATATGTCTAGGTCTACCAAGAAGTTTAATAAATAGTAAAAATATAGCAGAAAAAGAAATAAAAATAGGAATTAGAAAAATAAAAATAGAATTTGAAGTAAAGGAAGAAATGCAAAAAGCAGACATAATATTAGGAATAAAATGGCTAGAACAAGTAAAACCATATAATATAGAACATACACAATTAACCTTAACATATAACAAAGATAAATTATTCTTAAGAAGAGCCTTAACATAAAATGAAAATATATGTATTAATGAAGATAGAATTAGAAGGATATTATAGTAGATATTATACGCCTATGATAGATACAGGAGCAGAAGCTAATTTATGTAGATATAATTGTTTACCAGAAAACAAATGGGATAAATTAAAAACACCAATAATAGTTAAAGGATTTAATAATGAAGAAAGCTTAATTACTTATAAAGCTAGGAATGTAAAAATACAAGTATGGGACACGATATTAACAATAGAAGAAATTTATAATCATGAACTAACATCAAAAGATATACTTTTAGGAATGCCGTTTTTAGATAAATTATACCCACATATAATAACTAAAACAGATGGTGGTTTACAACACCATGTAAACAGAAAGTAAGAGCAAAACGAGTTAATAATAAAATAAGAAAGAAAACAGATTGGATAAAAGGAAGTGAAAAAATTATACAAAAGTTAGAAAATATAAAAAATAGTGAAGATAAAATAGAACTAGTCGTATTTTCGATAAATAAAACAGAAATAACTATATTTTCAATAAATAAGATAGAAATAATTAAGAAAAAATTAGAACAATTATATAGTATTAAAAGTATGGAAAAAACATAAAACTACTATAAAAATTGAATTAATAGATAAAAATAGCATAATAACCCAGAAACTATTAACATATAATTTTGATGATTTAAAAGAATTTAAAATGCATATAGATGAATTATTAGAAAAACAATATATACAAAAAAGTAATAGTAAACATAATAGTCCAGCATTTATAGTAAATAAACATAGTGAACAAAAAAGAGGAAAAAGTAGAATGATTATTGACTATAGAAATTTAAATGCAAAGACTATGACATATAATTATTCAATATCAAATAAGATATTAAAAATAAGACAAATACATGGATATAATTATTTTAGTAAATTCGATTGTAAATCAGGATTTTACCATTTAAAGTTAGAAGAAGAATCTAAAGAATTAACCGCATTTACGGTACCACAAGGATTTTATGAATGGAACATATTACCATTTGGACATAAAAATGCACCAGGTAGATATCAACATTTTATGGATAGTTATTTTAAACAATTATCTAATTGTATAATATACATAGATGATATATTATTACATACAAAAACTAAAGAAGAACATTTAAAATTATTAGAACAATTTACAGATATAATAGAAAAATCGAGAATAAGTCTAAGTGAAAAGAAAGCCGAAATCATGAAAAATCAGATAGAATTTTTAGGAATACAAATAGATAAGAGTGGAGTAAAAATGCAACAACATATAGTATAAAAAATAATAAATTCGAAAGAAGAATTAGATACGAAAAAGAAATTACAATTATTTTTAGGATTAGTAAACCAAGTAAGGAAATATATTTCAAAATTAGCAGAAACTTTAAAACCACTACAGAAAAAATTAAAAAAGAATGTAGAATATAACTATAATGAAGAAGATAAAAAACAAGTTCAGAAAATAAAATTACTTTGTAAAGAATTACCAAAACTACAATTTCCAGATGAAAATAGAAAATTTATATATATAGTAGAAGCAGATGCTAGTGAATGTAGTTATGGAGGAGTACTTAAATACCGATATGAAGCAGAAAAATTAGAACACCATTGTAGATACTACTCAGGTACGTTCAATGAAACAGAAATAAAATGGGAAATAAATAGGAAAGAATTATGTTCATTATATAAATGTTTGTTAGCATTTGAGCTATATATTGTATATAACATGTTTATTGTACGAACAGATAATACACAGGTACGCTGGTGGTTAACAAAGAAAATACAAAATTCAGTTACAACAAAAGAGATTCGGAGACTAGTCTTGAATATATTAAATTTCACATTTATAATTGAAGTAATTAGTACTAACAAAAATGTTATTGCAGATTACATATCAAGACAAAGCTACACAGACTGATATAATAGAAGAGGATACTCTAGAAAAAAATACTCAACACCCTAACTACACTTTCAATGAAAGTGGACAGTATGGGTAGTGAAATAGAAAAGCTAAAGACTAATGAAAAACTGAAGTCTATAGCTACAAATCAGCTAACTCAGCAGTGTGCAAAGCTATGTCAATCGGAAGACATTAAAGTTCCAGAGCTAGAAGGAGACGATGGGACACTCTATAAAACCATAACATTTATCAATCTACTTCTGCAGGTACAAGCAAAGGAGTTAGGAAAAACACAAATATGAACCTAAACAAGCAATTTGATAAACCATATACACCAAACATCAAAAGATCCCATGTTTTTACCCCCACAAATTACCACATACCGAGATAGTCTAAACCAAGACAAAAAGACTTACAACTGCACAGCCCGGACATATATAGAAAAATATCTACAATGTACAGACCTTTTTAAATACTAACTCCAGAGCTATAAACATCCAAGAACCAGATACAAACTATATAACCCAGAGATTGACCAGATATAATAAGCTAATTGCTTTACTTAAACCAAACCAAGTCTAGTTAAAACTTGATATGAATATGGACTACTCAGTACTATATATACCTCTGACGGAAATGATATATCCACTATACCAGAAATATATGAAGCATTTATTATTTTTAAAAGAATAACCAAAGGTACCCTATTTTTTTTAAAAATTTACACGGCACCAGCAGAGATATTATATGATGAAGTTAAAAAACCCATACAAGTTGTAAAAATAGGAATGACCCGAGACATGATTATACCACAAAATATTATTCCACAACCAGAAATACCTAGAATTGAGATACCAAAATTTTATGCGAATAAGAGGATTATCGGACTATCTACAATTTTGCAAGAGCTAGCGAACACATACTGCAACGAAAATCCCATATGGAGTTATTATTCAAGAAATCATGTACTAATATATTCAAATTCAAAGGAATTACGAGAAACAGATATGTAAACTATTAGGCAATGGATTCTGACGTTACTCAAACCAGAGACAGAACCTATCGCCAGAGCTATCAGAGAAAAATTTATTTCAGAAGAATTATTAACCAGATATTGCAAGACAATTGGACATAAATATCTAGATCATAAATGTTCAAAATGTAATGGAGGAGATAATGATATCCCAGAAGTTCAGCTAGAATAGAAGAAAAATCAACCAAGTAGATAAGAACGCCAGCTGGAAGATACAAGATAAGAAGCAATAATGGAGATATGAAAAAACAGCAGATACGACAACGAGAAAATATCAACAGAGTAATAATAGAAGACAATCTATTAAATTGTGAAAGCAACATGTAAACTTTCACAATTCATTTTACGTAAAGTATTGAAATTTTTGTATAGGCTAAATTTTTAGACTTTTTAGGCTTTAGGCTTTTTGACTATTATTTTAGGCATTAATAATTTTTGTCTCATTAGGAGACTTTTTTGTAGACTAATTTTAGAAACGTGAAAGAAATGTGAATACTCTTGTAAAGATTCAGTCTATAAATAAGATGAACCGAAGGCATTGCAAAGCAAACCTTCATGTGTTGAAGCAAAAACTCTCTCCTGTCCACAAAAAATATTTTGCTTAGTTATTAAAAAATAGATTTATTTCAATGGAAAAAGCTATGGAGGAGAAAAGCTTAGAAATATCAAACCTACCCGAACAGGTATATTTATTTATGATTATGAATAGCTAAATTCATAATTCCCAACAATCATGGTATGATAAAATAAATTCATGTTAGTTACTTTGTAGTAGAATTATTCGAAGAATAATATGTTAAGAAGTTTATTAGCAAAGTGGAAAAGGAGAAAAATCCCTAAGAACTATGCCATCCTAAAGGTGAAACCAATGAGCCAAGAAACTGTGGTGGGGAGTAACCAGAGTAGAGGCGTTGTTTAAGGGAAAAGTATCCAGATTACCATGCTAATAGTGACCGAAGAACATGTTATTTAAGAATAATCTAGTATATAATAATCTAAGATGACCATATTTTGTTATGTATATGATTGAAGGGAATATTTTGAAAATAACAATTTTATGAAAATGAATAATTATTTATCAAATGCAATGGTAGATAAATTTAAAATACTTATTTTGTATGCACTTAAGGATATAAAAGTAGTAGATATAAGAAAAATCATATTAGAAAAAGCATTTGGTAAATATTATATGACTAGAATAAATTACATACCATACCTACCTAACTACTCTTACAAATACTTACCATGATAAATTACATATATCTAGAATTTTTGGAAAAAGATATGAGAAACATACAGTTAATAGAAAAACAGATGAAAGTAAATATAGACAAATACATGGAAACTAAAGATATAGAATATATAGAATTTCTTAATGAAAATATGCAAGAACTACTAAGACTAAAACAAACAACAGAAAAATATTATAATAAAACATTTAGTCAATTTTGAATGATAGATAATCTTAAAGTCTTAATCTTATATATACTTAGAGATATAGAAATTATAGATATTAAGAAAATAATATTAGAAAAAGTATTAGACTATGAAATAGAAACTATAAATTGGATAGCACAGTTATACCTGGATAATTACCCAGATGGATATTATTTTGATTAAGAAATGTTAGAATATATTAGAAAAACTAGAAAAAATCAAGATAATCTAAATGAAGAAATTAATTATAGAAACCGAATTAGAAAAATAATGAAGAATCTAAAAGAAAAATTAATATGGATAGAAGAAACCTTAGAAAATTTAGAAAAAAGTACATGTGATAGTTTATATAATTTAAAAAACTCTCTACGAGAAGAACAACACAAGATAATAAATAACATTGAAAATCTAGAATTAGATATACATTACAGTACAATTAGGATAAATTATTATACAAAAATCTGTAACTCTGCAATTACTACAGGATAAAATGATAGACTACAAATACTTAAAATACTGGAGAGAAAATATGGATGAAATAATATCACAAAGAAACATATATCCATTATATATAATAGATCTATTTTACAAGTTATTTTCACAAGTTAGTTATCCGCACCCCCTACTAATGGTGCAGTCATAACTGTTGATATTTCAACAGAAACATTAGCCAAAAACTTAAAGTCACAGCTGCTGATATTTCAATAGAAACATTAACCAAAAATACAGTCACTACTGCATTATTGTTTTCAAAATATGTCAAATTAGTGCAGTCACAGTTGCATAGTTGAAGTCACCACAATTAAACTACTAGCAAAGTTAAAATCACTATTGTTCATTACACACCATCAATACACAAAGAGAAAAACATAATCAGGCTTCTACTAGAAAGTTGTTGAACTTGTTTGACTTAGATAATTTAGTTGAGCAATATTTGACCTTGTCCTCATTATTTTCTGTGTTCTTATGTCTTCAAGTCCTTGTTTGGTCACAACTTTCTTTCCTTTCTATTTCACACCTGAGGTTGGTTTGTGATGTCCAAGATTTCCAGTCACTATGGAGGAGTTCATTGGCATTCCAGGCTGACAAAAATAAAAGAGAACAAATTTAACTAAAGACTTGAAAAAGGTTTACTTTAAACTAGACAAATATAATCAAGAAATTTTAACTTACATTGAGGATTTTAAAACCACTCTCTGTATGAAGCACCCCCATTCCAACCATCCTAGGTCTTTTATAAGTTGTCCCTCTACCTTTGCTAGCACCACTGACACCATCTCCTCTTGCTGTACCAGCACAACCAACAACAACAACATTAACTCCTTTACCTCTACCAGCTCCACCAACAACTGCAACACCAGCTCCTCTACCTCTACCAGATCCACCAACAATTGTAGCACCAACTTATCTACCTCAACCAGCTCCACTAATAACTACAGCACCAGCTCCTCTACCTCTACCAACTCTACCAACAACTGCAGTATTAGCTTCTCTACCTCTATCAATAGCACTATCAACAACATAAGTTGTAGTCTCTTTTCCTTTATCAACACCCATAGTAGCAGTAGTTGCTGCAGGTAATCCTTTCCCTCTACCAGTAGCAGCTTCTGCTACTGCAGTAGCCTACAACATATAAGAAAAAATATAATGAGAGTCAAAAGTGAAAGAAAATAAAAGAGAATTAAAATTCTCGTAAATTACAAGTCAAATGTTACCTTTGTAGAACCTTTTAGTCTTCCTCTCCCTCTACTTGTGCTTGGGGCTACAGAAGAAGAACCACACTAGTTCTAGTTGAACTTGAATTCAGTAGACAACTCCTTTTATTATGACCCTTTTTTGTGACATGTGCTGCAGGTCATCTCAACACCCCTCTTTGACAACTTTCCAGTCCTATTTTCATTCTGTTTTTTTTTTAGATTTACTGGGTCTACCTGGAAGCTTTCTTATTGTAGGTGGTATAACAGGAAGATTGGGTGACTTGGACCATATTTTCATATCAGTAATAGGCTAAATGAAATAACTATAGGTCTTGAGGTAAGTTTTCTTAGTATACCAATGTGCAACATAGTTAATGGGTTCTAGCCTTCTAAAGTGTAGTGCAGCTATGACATGGCAACAAGGTATACCTTTTAACATCCAAGACCTACATGTACAAGTATTATTCCTCAAATTCACTATAAAAGTATTTCTCCATCTACCATTAACCCCAAAACCAAATTCACTATTCCACTCAAGAGTACACTTCATTGGTTTTAATATGTTATCTTGCAACACTTATAGTGCTATAGGAGATATATCAGTTATCTATGTTTCAGAAAACTGTCTCAACTATCCTATTCTTCTCATCACCTTAATCCTTATTTTCTCAAGTATTGATATTATAGTCTTGTATCTTGCCCCTAATATCTATAAATTGAAGCATTCAGCCATGTTATTGTCAACTCTATCACAATAACTGTGATATTTGAAGTAAACCTTAGACCATCTTTCTATGTTGTACCACAAAAGATATTCAAAAATTTTATCTCCTAACATCTCCATATGATCTAAATTTCTTCTCAATTCTTGCTCATATGTAGATTTGGCACACTTCCAAAAATAGTTTCTTCTTTCAATACCTCTCCAATCCTTAGGCCAGTTTGCTAGAACATGTCTAGCACACATTCTCTATTCTGCATTTGGCAGTAAATCTGAAATTGCACTGTCAAGAACATTGAAAAAAATAAAATATATTAGTTGACATAAGTATAAAACAGGTGAAAAATAAAAAAAATTAGAAAATAAATTAGAGAAAATAAATGAGGTTACCTTCTGCATATTAGTAATAGTAGTCACTTCAGACCCATCTCCCAGCTCAAGATCATTCTTTACAAGTTTAATAAACTATCTTCAAGTGAATTTATTTTCAGCTCCAACAACTACCCAGGCTAGTGGTAGCATCTGGTTATTCCCATCCTTAAAAAAAACCACAAGTAATTGACCCTAACAAACACCTTTCAAAAAACAACCATCAAACCCAATACATCTTCTGGCACCAGCTTTGAATGCTTTCTTCAAAGCATCAAAATATATATAAAATGATTGGAAATATTTTCTTCCACCTTCAATGGTTTCTTCACTAAGCCTCACTACACATGTGCTACCTGGATTGGTCTTTAAAAGCTCATCCCTATAATCCAAAGTTCTATTGAACTCCTCTACATGATCACCTATAAGTTGCTATAACATAATTTTTCTAGCTTTTCTTGCTACAGTCCTCCCTATATACACCTCCAAATAATTTTTTACTAACTCTTGAAACTGACAAACTCTAATTCTAGGTTCTGATGTGATTCTGTCCTTGTACCTTTCAGCCAAGTACTTAGAATTCACCAATTTGTTCTTTGTTGTGGCATTACACTTGTGGACTAGAATGTACTTAACTGACAATCTGTAGTCCTAGAATCAGTGCTTGCAACCAACAACCATGGACAACCATCTACACACTTTTCTCTCACCATTTTTGGTCCATTCATAAACTTATCTAGCTCTCCATGTTCTTCAATAACATATCTAGTCAGAGCTTTTCTAAACTCTCCAACATTTGTAAAACAAAGCCCAAGCTCCCAAACTATTAATTTACAAATAGGATGAAACAAACTCCTCTTATAATTTCTTTTTGCTCTTCTTGCTTTTCCTTCTCTTCTAGCAGGTTGTTTAACCTCATTATCCCCATAATTATCCTCATCAAAATCTATTTCAAAACTTACCTTTTTATCTGAATTAATATATTGCTCATCTCTAGCTATATTTCCCTCTAGACTATTTTTCTTCTTGGATAAAATTTCATCATATCCCACATCAACTCCCTTTTTACCTAAACTAACACCTTTTGTTTTAGGCTTTTTTTTCCTTTTTTTGGTTTCATCAAATCTCTTCTTTTTGGAAGCCCTCTTTTGTTCCCTCGGAATCCTTTCCTCCTCATGAACATTACTACCATACTCATCATCTTCACTTTCATTAAAGAAATCATAATAATATGATTTTTCACTAACATTAGTTTCACTTTCCTAATTTGATGGAATGACTGGGACATCTGTTGTAGAAACAAAAGTAGTGTCACCTAGATTCTACTCAATACTAGCAGAAACACCACTACAATCCTCACCAGTAGCAGAAACACCATTTACACCACCCAAATAATCACTCCTAGCACTACCACGACCACCACGACCACCTAAGTCCTCACCCCTAATAGCAATACTATCATTAACAAAGTCCCCACCAACAACAAAAAAATCACTACTACAACCAGCTAAGTTCTCACCCCTAGCGGCACTACCATAATTACCCAAGTCCCCACTAATAGTAGAAACACTACCACCACCTAAGTCCTCACCTCTAGTAGCAACACCAACATCATCAAAGTCCCCACCACTAGTAAAACAATCACTACCACCACCACCTAAGTTCTCACCTCCAGCAGCAACACCACGATCACCAAAGTCCCTACCACTAGCAAAAAAATCACTACCACCACAACCTAAGTTCTCACCCCTAGCAGCAACACTACCATCACCCAAGTCCCCATCAATAGTAGAAATACCACCACCACAATAACCTAAGTACTTACCAATAAAAGAAACATCATTACCACCACCTAGGTGTAACGCCCTGAGTCTGTACCCCGGATGCTACGCGGTGCTCATAATCCCGAAGGACCACAAGCTAACCCATGACTGGTACTTTCTACAATAACTGAATAATAATACTAAAGTATGCAGAAATTAGGCAAAAAATATGCCATAAGGTTCAATACTGTAGTAAAACTAAATACGGTATAACAAATACCAAATCTGATACATTTGTTTGAAAATACTGTAGTCTGAAAAAGTCTCTAAATTGTCTAAAATATGAAGTTGATGGGACAAGTCTCCAACTAACTCCAAACTACAAAAATAAGCTGAACTACTAAAATAATCATCATGTCCTTGAACTAAGAGGACTCACCACTAACTCTATCAGCTAAATATCTGAATTGCTAAGTACGAACAGGATCCCACGCGTATGAACCTATGATATAAAATGTCGTAGCATAAAAGAAAGGTATGCGTCAGTACTTTGAATGTACTGGTATGCTAAGTGAGGTAAACTAAAATGCATGGGTTCATATGCATGTATAATACTGACTGAATGACATAAATATAATTGAATGGGAATACATGCATGAATACGTATACTATAACTGAATCGTGATAACACTAGATACTGAGTTTTGAATTACAGATTTACTGAAGTCTAAGTTTACTGATACTATGTACCTGATAACTGAGGGACTTTATCTGACAATCTTAATCCTATGGAACTATACTGAGTTTTGTACTGAACTGAGTGACTGTATCTGACAGTCCTGAATCTGTAGAACTGAACTAAGTTCTATTCTGAGACTAAATCTAAAACTGAGACTGTAGGAGGTAATCATCTAACCGACATGCCTCTTTTTTAATAGATTAGGGTCTAACCTGTAACCCCAGTTGGAAGAGTATCAGTACCGTGCCATAGATAAAGACAAGTTGTGAGTTAACCCTCTTTGATATGAAGATTTTTTTGTCAACCCTCACTAGCAGGAAAATTCGTAAGAGATGTATCAATCCTAGTCTGGCAGAAAGATATTCAACCTACGCTGACAACATAATTCTGTAATGTAGGGATTGCTACTAAGGATCAAACCCGCTATTGGAAGGAATGCCCCCATCCCTATATTAACTTAGTACTGAATCCTACTCCCATCTGAATAGACACTGAACTAATTTCCTAGTTCATACTAGGCTTCACTGAACTGTTACTAATTATACTGTCTAACTGAACTGAGTTCACTGAGTTCCATTGACTGACGGAATACTACTAAATTTTGTTAATTGACTGAATTTACTGAGGTCTAAACTGAATACTGAACTGGACTGGACTAGTACTGAATCTACTGAGTTTTTCTGAGTTTTGTAACTGACTGAGAGTACTACTGATCGTGGCATAACTGATACTATTCTGACACTGACCATGGCTCTAGGTAAACAGCTAAATTATCGGGTATTAAATACCTCCAAGACTCGATAGCACAAATTATAAGACATGACACAATCTTAAAACATGATAAACAACTACTTGATCATCATTCCTTTATTGAGACATTCTAGCAAATACTTGCATGACATGAACTTAAATACATGCTAACATGATATAATTTCATTATTTAATTCTCATGAACAACTCATCAAACACTTGGAGGGCATTGTATATGCACATAGTACTAATCAACACATGAGCATCACAATTTCAAGGCTTTAACATGAATCCACATGATACTACATGCATAATAGTTGTTTCTACATAATTCTTGCACTTAATCATGGAATAGAAATCCAATCAACATTATAATCATGAATACTCATGAATCCAAATCGTGGAAAGCATGAAATCAAGATACTTAAAGTTTAAAAGAGTTTCTTGGACTTTAAGGGTAGAAGGAACCCTTGGATGAACACTTGACATACCTTGGGTGCTAAATTTTTAAAGAAAATGGTGGAAATCTTGAGTCTTGGCCTTAAAATTAAATCACCTAGGGTTCTTGTTCTTGAGAAATTTGAGAGAAAGTAAGTATATTTTGTTTAATGTAGGCTAAATCTTGTGTTTTAGGGATGAATAGGAGTGGGAAAAGACCCTAATACCCCTGAGGACATGGATTTTTAATTACTAAAAGCCAGACTGTCGACGCACAAACCCACAGATCGTGTCAATTCTGTGTTGGTTCACTAGAAATTGCCATGAGGAGCCAAGGACAATATTAATCGACATGATGGCCAACGTGCCGCGCTAAGATCGCGTTGATGCACTATATTGGATTCCCAAACGTGGTTCAAACGAGGTCTGAAAAATACGAAACTCATCCAGGAACACATACTGATATTTGTGATCATGAATAAATATAAAGATCAATACTTTAAGGTCATAAGAGTTGTAAAATAGAGTTGGCAACTTACGAAGGACAAAATAATACTAAGTCTGAATACTTAACTAGAATTTTCTAAGTCTGGGACCCCTTAGCAAACTTAAAAGACTGAGTTAAGCTTAGGATCTTGCGGAGTCTTACATTATCTCCTCCTTGGAAACATTCATCCTCGAATAAGACTAACTAAATTGAGAATACTGATACATTGAATTTAGATACTAGACATGCACAATTGAAGCATAATTTCATGACTGAAATTACTGATATACTTAATTATCATAATGAACATACATATCTGATGCATGCTTGTATAGCTGAACATAATTCATGAATACATGAATGGGATTACTAATAAGCTAAGTTTATATACTAAACACGTATGCCTGATGCATGAGTACATGACTAAACTGATTTGTGAATACATGACTGTATGCAATGTTAATTGATACCAAGTTAGTAGCTATATCTGAATATGAGACTGAGTAAATTCAAAGGAAAACTATTACCTTGAGCTGAGTCTGAATTTGGGGAGAAGAGGTAAGGACACTTGGTCCGCATGTCTTCCTCTGCTTCCTAAGTAGCTCCTTCAACCGAATAATTCATCCAAAAAACTTTGACTAGAGAGACTTCTTTGTTCCTCAGTCTGCGAATCTGATAATCAAGAACTTTGACTGGGATTTCTTCATAAGAGAAGCTGTTCTAAATATCTATTCCCTCTATAGGGACTACGACCGCTGGGTCACCTATGCATTTATTTAACAAGGAGACATGGAATAATGGATGAACTGAAGCTAAGCCTGAAGGCAACTCAAGCTCGTAAGCTACCTTTCCAGAACGGCTGAGAATTCGATAAGCACCAACATATCGGGGATTGAGATCCCCTTCTTGCCAAACCTTTTCACTCCTTTTATAGGAAAGATTTTCAAATACACAAAATCACCAATCACAAACTCGAGATCCTTTCTACGTACATATTCATATGATTTATGTCAGCTCTAAGCTATCTTAAGCCTTTCCCTGATCAACTGAACTTTCTCTAAGATATCAAATACCAATTCAGGACCTACCACTGTGATATCACCTACTTCAAACCAACCGATGAGTGATCTACACCTATTCCAATAAAGTTCTTCAAATGGAGCCTTCTAAATACAGGAATAATAGTTGTTGTTATATGTGAATTCAATCAAAGGAAATTGGTCATCCCAACTACCTTTAAAGTCTATCGTACATGCTCACAGCATATTTTCTTAAGTTTGAATGGTCTTTTCTGCTTAACCATCTGTCTGAGGGTGAAGGGCTGTACTGAGATGAACTCGGGTACCAAGACCTTTTTGGAAAGCCTTCAAGAAATAAGAGGTGAACTAGGTACCTCTATATAAGATAATGGAATGCAGAAAACTATGCAATCTGACCAACTCTTTGATACAGAGTTTAGCGTAATCCTTAACTGAATAAGGGGTATAGACTGGTAGAAAATAAGCTGATTTGGTTATTCTGTCTATAATGACCCAAACTAAATTATGCTGGCAATGAGTACGAGACAAACCTTTCATAAATTCTATGTTCACTTTTTCCCATTTCCAGGTAGGAATACTGAACTCCTGCATCCATTTGGTTTCTGGTGCTTGATCTTAACCTTCTGACATGTTGAGCACTTAGCCATAAACTCTGCAATGTATTTCTTCATTCCACTCCACCAATAGATCTCCTGCAAATCACAGTACATCTTAATGGCCCCTGGATAAATAGAGTAGCACGCACCATGTGCCTTTACAAGAATTTGCTGCCTTAAGTCATCTACACCTGGCACACATAGTTGACCTTGGCAGTGCAAGACACTATCTTCCTCTTAGGAGCAAACCTCTATCTTCTAATCTCTGACTGATTCCTTCAACCTGACTAGACTAGGACCCCTCTCCTGCTTTTTCTTCACCTAAAAAACTAGGGATGATTTTGAACTACTCTCTACCCATACATTACTTTCTGATGAATCGACTAAGAGAACACCTAATTGGGAAAGTTGATGAACTTTCTGAGCTAACTTCTTCTTACCGTCCTCCATATGAGTAACACTCCCCATAGACATCCTACTAAGAGCATCAACTACTACATTAGTTTTACCCAGATGATATAGGACACTCATGTCATAATCCTTCAATAACTCCAATACCTTCTCTGATAGAGATTTAAATCTTTTTGAGAGAATACATACTGTAGGCTCTTATGATCAGTGAACACATCAACGTTCACCCCATATATATAGTGCCTCAAAATATTTAAGGAAAAAACTACTGCTGCTAACTCAAGATCATGAGTAGAATGGTTCTTTTCATGGGGCTTAAGTTGCCTAGATACGTAGGCTATGACCTTACCTCTTTGCATTAAAAAACACCCTAAACTGACTCTAGAGGCATCATAATATACCACAAACCCATTTGAACCATCTGGTAGGGTCAAAACTAGAGCTGCAGTGAGTCGACTCTTCAACTCCTAAAAACTCTTTTCACAAGAATCTAACCACTTAAATTTGACTTTCTTCTGAGTCAATCTGGACATAAGGGATGGAATAGATGAAAATCCTTCAACAAACCATCGGTAATAGCTAGCCAAACCCAAGAAACTCCTGATATCTAATGGAGATATGGGTCTAGGCCAGTTTCTCACTACTTTGGTCTTTCAGAGAATGGCTTCACTGAAAATGATATCG
This sequence comes from Capsicum baccatum var. pendulum, assembly GCA_030864225.1. Classification (NCBI taxonomy): domain Eukaryota; kingdom Viridiplantae; phylum Streptophyta; class Magnoliopsida; order Solanales; family Solanaceae; genus Capsicum; species Capsicum baccatum. The sequence continues at coordinate 169,894,263 of CM061554.1, forward strand.
CCAAGGAAGGCTACTGACCTTAGCCAAAATTTGTATTTACTAAACTTGGCGAATAGCTAATGATTTTTGAGGGTCTGTAATACTATTTTGAGATGGTCTACATAATCATGCTCACTTTGGGAGTAGACAAGAATGTCATCTATAAAGACTATGATGAACATGTCTAAGTACTGCTTGAACACACGGTTCATCAAGTTCATGAAAGCTGTAGGGGCATTGGTAAGACCAAAGGACATGACTAAGATTTTGAAGTGACCATACTTAGTTCTGAAGGCTATTTTTGGGATGTCACATTCTCTGACTCTGAGATGATAATAGCCTGATCTGAGGTCTATCTTGGAGAAGTAACTGGCATCCTGAAGTTGGTCAAATAAGTCATTGATTTTGGGAAGTGAATACTTGTTCTTGATCGTAAATTTATTTAGCTGACGGTAATCAATACATATTTTGAGAGAACCATATTTCTTGTATACGAATAAAATTAGTGTGCCTTGTAGAGACACACTAGGATTGATAAATCCCTTATCTAGGAGATCCTTTAACTATTTTTTTAATTCTCTGAGTTTTGCTGGTGCTATTCTGTATGGCATAATAGATATGGGTTGAGTATCTGGAAGAAGGTCTATTCTGAAGTTGATTTCCCTTTCTAGAGAAACTCTGAGAAAATCTTCGAGAAATACATCTGGGAATTCAGATGCTATTAACACTGATTCAAGAGTAGGGGTTTCTGAACTAAAGTCCTAGACTTGAACAAGATAGTAGACACATCCCTTAGATATCATTTTCTTTCCCTTAGCTAAGAAATAAGCTAACCCCTAAGTACTGAAGAATTATCCCTCCACTCAAGGACAAGTTTATTTAGAAACTAAAATTGGACAATTGTATTTCTGCAGTCGTTTGAGGCATAGCAGGAATGAATCCATTCCATGCCAAAAATTACATCAATCAGTCATCTCTAATTCGACTAAGTCTGCTAAAGTCTTTTATACATACCATAATTGGATAGTTCCTGTATACCCATCGAGCTATGATAGATTTAACCACTAGGGTAGAGACTGAGAAAAGCTCTGCTAGGATTTCGGGACTGACTCTGAAGTCAACAGCAATGTAAGGAGTAACAAAGGACAAAAAAGATCCTGGGTCTAGCGAAGCATAAACATATAAATGATAAACTTGTAATGTCCCAGTGACTATATTAGGAGAACTCTATTGATCCTGTCAGGACTGAAGCGCATAGAGTCTATTTGGGCGCTGCCGACTGGTGGCACTGGATACGGCACCCTGCTGATTCAGGCAACCAGACTGAGCTGGGGGATGATTATGCTGACTTTTTAAACCCACCTAAGGATACTGTCTGAACCTATGACCTGGCTTGCCACATCCAAAACATACATCACTTCCAGTACTGTAGATACCCTAGTGGTTTCTACCAGACTTCTGACAAAGAGGATTTGTTCGGGAATTGCTAACACTACCCTGGGGCTTAGGGCCTGATGCCCTATCTCTGTTGTCGTTTCTAAATTTCAGCACAGGAGCATTGGATGAGGAAGAAGCTAGAACTGAGGATTTCGGGCAGAACTGAGAATGATTTCTACCCTCTGACTTAGGCTGAGCAAAGTTGAAGCTACCTATTCCCTCTTTCTTATTCTTCCTCTTCTTCTCTTTATTCTTAGCTTTTGCTATCTGCTGAGCATGGACCATGAGCTTGGATATGTCCATCTCCTTAATCAACAGTGCGGTCCTACACTCCTTGACCACATTATTAGACACGCTAGACATAAACTTAATCATCTTAGACCTGCTATTTGATACCATATGAGGAGCGTATCTAGATAATTGAGTAAACTTAAGAGAATACTATTGTACCATCATGTTTCCCTGCTTCAAATTTATAAACTCCAAAACCTTTGCTTCTCTCAACTCTAGCGGGAAGAACCTATCCAGAAAATAAATAACAAACTCCTCTCATTCTATGGGCCCTGCATCTGCAGCCCTTTTTGTCTTCCACTATTTAAACCATGAGTCTGCCACATCCTATAACTAATATGCATCCAACTCAGTTCTCTCAATAGCCATCACTCCCATAATGTCTATAACTTTCTGCACCTAATTAAGAAACTACTGAGGGTCTTCATTTGACTTAGACCCAGTAAAAGATGGAGAGTTCATTAAGGTGAAATTCCAAATCCTGGCAGCAGCAGTATTGGCCACTGGATTGTCTGGAACAACAGCTACGCATTCATTTTAGGATGCCACAGAATGCGATAGGGTGGTGAAAGCTGCTCTGAACTCCATGTGGGAGATGTGTTTGTCTAGAAGATCTAGCTGGACGGGCTGGGGTTCTGGCTGGTCTGCCATTCCTCTTCCCTTAGTCCTCTTTGGAGGCATACTCTATAAACGGAAGAGAAATTTGGATTAGACAGGGAGTTTAACTGAGCTCATGCTTACTCGCACTACATGAATACTAAAAGAAGGGAAACTTTTTCTAAAACACCTCGCAGCCTCCTGTCCATAAGCGTGGAGCGCCATACACCCATACACAAGATTTTAATAGATGCATCTTTCAGACTTCCTAGGACTTTGTTGAACCTTAGGCTCTGATACTAAGTTTGTAACAGCTCGAGTTTGTACCTCGGATGCTACATGGTGCTCACAATCTTGAAGGACCACAAGCTAACCCATGAATGGTACTTGCCATAATAACTGAATAATAATACTGTCGTATTCAAAAATTAGGTGAAAAACATGCCATAAGGTTCAATACTATAATAGAACTGAATACGGTATAAGAAATACGAAATATGATACATCTGTCTGAAAAATACTCTAGTTTGAAAAAGACTCTAAACTGTTTGAAATATGGAGTTGATGGGACAAGTCCCCAACTAACTCCAAACTACTAAAATAAGTTGAACTACTGAAACAATTATCATATCCTCGAACTAACAGGACTCACTACTAACTCTATCAGCTGAATATCTGAACTATAAAGTATGATCGTGAGCTTGCGCGTTTGAACGTATGATATAAAACATCATAGTGCAAAATAAAGGTATGCGTCAGTACTTTAAATGTACTGGTATGCTAAGTGAGGTAGGCTAAAATGTATGGGTTCATATGCAGGAACAATACTGACTGAATTCCATAAATATAACTAAATGGTAATACATACATGAATACGTATACTGTAATTGAGGTCGTGATAACACTGAGTACTGAGTTTTGAATTACTAATGTTCGAGTTTACTAATATTGTGTAATTGATAACTGAGGGACTATATCTGACAGTCTTGATCTTGTGGAACTACATTGAGTTCTTACTGAGCTGAGTGACTGTGTCTAACAGTCTTAAATCTGTAGAACTGAACTGAGTTCTATTCTGAGACTGAATCTAAAACTGAGATTGTGAGAGGTAATCATCTAACCGACATACCCCTTTCTAATTAGATTAGGGTCCAACCTGTAACCCTAGTTAGAAGGGTGTCAGTACTGTGCCACGTGTAAAGACAAGCTGTGAGTTAACCCTCTATGATAAGAAGCTCTTTCATCAACCCTCGCTGGCAGGAAAACTCGTATGAGACGTATCAACCCTAGTCTGGCAGGAAGATATCTCAAGCTACACTGGCTACATAATTCTATAACGCAACGATTACTACTAAAGGTCAAACCCTTTACTGTTAGAAATATCCCCATACCTGGGTTAACTCGAGGAAGAATCCTACTCCCATCTGAATAAACAATGAATTGATTTCCTAATTAATACTAGGCTTGACTGAACTGTTACTGATTATACGATCTAACTGAACTGAGTTTACTGAGTTCCATTGACTAGCGAAATACTACTAAATTTTGTTAACTGCCTGAATTTACTTAGGTCTGAACTAAATACTGAACTGGACTAGACTGGTACTGAGTCTACTAAGTTTTTTCTGAGTTCTGTAACTGACTAAGAGTACTACTGATCGTGACATGACTGATACTATCATGAGACTGACCATAGCTCTAGTTAGTCAGCTAAATTGTTGGGTATTAAATACTCAAAGGACTCGATAGTATAAATTATAAGACATGGTGCAATCTTGAAATATGATAAACCACTACTTGATCATCATTCCTTCATTGAGACATTTTAGCAAACACTTGCATGACATGAACTTGAATACATGCTAACATGATATAATTTCATTATTTAATTCTTATGAACAACTTATCAAATACTTGGAAGGAATTCTATATGCATATAGTACTAATCAACATATGAGCATCACAATTTCAAGGCTCTAACATGAATTCACATGATACTACATACATAATAGTTGTTTTTACTTAATTCTTGCACTTAATCATAGAATAGAAATCCTATCCACATTATAATCATGAATACTCTTGAATCTAAATCATGGAAAGCATGAAATCAAGCTACTTGAAGTTTAAAAGAGTTTCTTGGACTCCAAGGGTGGAAGGAACCCTTGGATGAACCCTTCACATACCTCAGTTGCTAAATTCTTGAAGAAAATAGTGGAAATCTTGAGTCTTGGCCTTGAAAGTAAATCACCTAGGGTTCTTGTTCTTGAGAAATTTGAGAGAAAGTAAGTATATTTTGTTCAATGTAGGCTAAATCTCGTGTTTTAGGGCTAATAGGGGTAGGAAAAAGACCCTAATACCCCCGAGGATGCGGCTTTTTAATTACTAAAAGCCAGACTGTCGATGCATAGACTAACGCACTGCATCATTGGCATCGACGCGATGGCCAACGCACTACATTGAGTCCGTTTCGGTTCACTAAAAATTACCACTGGGAACCAAGAAAAATATTGATCAAAGTAATGGTCGCCGCGCCGCATTGAGATCGCGTCGATGCACTATTTTGGATTTCCAAATGTGGTTCAAACGAGATCTAAAAACTACAAAACTCATCTGAAAATACCTACTGACATTCCTAATCATGAATCAATCTAAAGATCGATACTTTAAGGTTATAAGAGTTGTGAAATAGAGTTTCCAACTTACGAAGGCCAAAATAATACTAAGTCTAAATACTTAGCTAGAATTTTCTAAGTCTGGCACCCCTTAGCAAGCTTAAAAGACTGAGTTAAGCTTAGGATTTTGTGGGGTCTTACACTAGGTCTTCACCCTTAGCTACAGTACCACTACCACTCAATTTTTTAGTAAAAGTAGGTTCAGGAGGTATTGCATCTTCTATAAAGTCCTCTTCAAACCCTAAATTATCACAGTCTCCTAAGTCTTGACTTAACTCTTTATCAAAAGAAGGGCAAGATTCTCCTCCCATATGGGGGTCATATTCAGTAGATGGGACCATATTATCCTCATCAACTAAACAGTCAGAACAATACCAATAAATTCAAAGTAAGAAAGTTTATCTACATCCACATCGAAACAGTAAGAACAGTACCTCCATGATACTTAATACGAGGTTTTTGTTGTAATTTGCCTCCATGGTGAAACCTTAATGTAACATAGATAAAATCCATGGTTAATCTAAAAAAAATCAAAAAAATACGAGCTTAGAATTTATTCACAGCAAAAACCCTAATCAAAGTAAAACAACCCTAAAAATCACCTGAGTAGTCAAATTTCGTCAAGGAGCAATATAGAAATCATAAAAAACCATAAAAATCAACTAATTTAAAGTAAAATCGAGTGAAACCGAGTAAAATCGAGGAAATAGAGAGGTTTTAGAGAGATAAAAGTGAAATGGGTTATTTTTTAGGATTTGGGGGTATTTGATAAGAGTGGGTCGGGTTATAAATGAGAATGGGTCGAGTTATAACATCAACCAATCAACAGGCGTGTGTTTAACAACATCCAGCCTTGACTTGGGTTAGGCTTTTAAGGGATTATTTTAATTCACTTTAAAGATGTTAAGGGGGTAAATAAATGAACGTTTAGTTTAAGTGCTAAAGTAAGTTAAGAGGATAAGTTCGGGGGATTTTAATGTCTTTTCTCATTATAAAATGAAAAATCAAACTCTTATGAACAAGATAAAAGTTCAGTTGTGAAAATTCAATTCAGCTGCAGTAAGAATTCCCTTATTGACCCCATTTCAGTAGCCACCAAACTAGACCACTTAATTTGGCCAACTTTGTCATTTGCCAATCATAGTGTAATTAAAAATAAAACATTTGGTTTGTAATGGATAAACCTGATTGGAATTATTTGTTTTCCAATGGATAAAACATTTGTTTCAGTTGGGTACGTAACATGCACCATTGTTGGCATTATTTGTGATTTTGATGTCAACAAGTTAGTCAACACTTCCACTACTTTAATTTGCTTTCCAAGGTCTGAAAAGAAAATATTCCAGATGTAGTCTTCTCTTTAAATTTAAAATATTTAGATGTAATTTAGAAGTTTCTCCACCCCTATATTTCATAATCATACTTATTTTTTATATGTGCTATTTAATTTGAGAGTCTATCAAAAATAACTATTTAACTTCATAAAACAAAGCCATAAAGGTAAGACTATATGTACACTATCCCAATCAGATTCACTTATAAAATTACACTAGATATGTAGGTATATTTTTTTTTGATATTGTGTGTTCTTATGGTTTAGGAGTATTTTTAAAAGAAGTGTTGAAGGTAGCACAACTTTTGGTTAGTTAGTTAGATGTCAGTTGTCTTGTAAGTAAGTGGAAGCTGCCAGTCAGAGGCGAACCTAGAATTTGAACTTGACGGGTGCACCTTTATATTTAGCATAGTAATTAATAATGTCAAAGTTCGACATGCAGTTCTTTGAAAACTTATTAATTATAGTATTTTATAAGCAAACTTTTAATATTATTGAATATCATTAATTAGATTTAATATGAAAAAGTGTGTTATCCATCATACTTGAATTCAATGCACTTTTATATTTTAAATAATAATAAAAAGCTTTTGAAAAATATGAAATTCGAGAGATTTGTACAAAAAATATTTAGTTTAAACCTATCTCAAACTTTAAATTACTATTTTTTTAAATAAAAAAATAAGTCAATGATCAAAGGATAAAAGAAATAAACATTTACGCAATAAAAAAAGACTTTAATTGGCATGTTCAACCATCTTGCCAATTGAGTCAATTTTTTTCGGGGGTGCACAATATATATTTAACATAACACCCTGATATATATATAGATATACAAACTATATATAAAGTGTCTTTATCGAGGCTAGCGGATGCACGTGCACCCTCTACTGCCAAGGTAGGTCCGCCTCTGCTGCCAGCTAGTGGTTAGTTAGTGGAGATGCAAATATTTATTTTAGTGTTGATTAGAGATAGTAGGTGTGAGTCGGTTACAATTTATGTCTATACTAGACATCGAAGGGCCCGTGCAATATATGTTATTTTTTTATCTCAATTTATGTGACACAAATATAATTTAGATAATTAATTATTAAAGTAATTTTAATTTTTAATTATTATAATATATAATACTTTTTCTTCTATTCCAATTTAAGTGTCACTGATATAATTTCGAAAGTCAACCTATGTGACACTAATATACTTTCGATAGTCAATCAAAAATTTTACTATGATTTATAATACTTTTTTTCTATTCCACTTTAAGTGACACTGATATAATTTTGAAAGTCAACCTATATGGCACTCTATAATTTTGATTGTCAATCAAATGTTTTATTGTGATTTATAATACTTTTTCTTCTAAGATTAGGGATCATATAATAAAATCATGATTGAAGAAGCGAAGAAGACATGTCTTAAATGACTTATAACAACTAATTAGAAGTGATATAATAAAATTACTATAAGAAATACTTGTGGGGAAAAGCACATGAGCCTTATATAAGACATCAAGTTAATTTAAAAAATTAATTATTAATTTATTATTTTATATCTATTATATATTTTTTTACTAAATATTAGAAATACTTAAATAACCTGTAGTAATTAATTAGGGTTGATATAATCAAATCACGATTAAAGCAACGAAGAAGGCATATCTTAAATGACTTATAACAACTAATTAGAAGTGATAAATAAAATTACTATAAAAAATACTTGTGAAAAAGCATAAATGGGTCTCATATAAGACATCAAGTTAATTTAAAAAATTAAGTATTAATTTATTATTTTATGTCTATTCTATATTTTTGATTAATATTATAAATTTTAATACTTAAATAACCTATACTAATTAATCAGGGGTAATATGAAGCAGCTGAAGCAGGTAGCACAAGCAGGCATGTTAAAGACGTGCCTGTTTATCCCCACTTAACTAATCAGAAGTGATATAATAAAATTATTATAAAAATACTTGTGAAAAAAGCATAAATGGGTCTCATATAAGACATCAAGTTAATTTAAAAAATCAAATATTAATTTATTATTATATGTTTATTTTATATTTTTTGTTAAATATTATAAATTTTAATACTTAATTAACCTATACTAATTAATTAGGGATAATATAGTAAAATTACGATTGAAGCAGCTGTAGCAGGCATGTCGAAGACGCGCCTGCTTATCCCCACTTATTATAGATAGTAATACTTAAATAACCTATACTAATTAATTAGGGATAATATAGTAAAATTACGATTGAAGCAACTGAAGCAAACAACACAAGCAGGCATGTCGAAGATGTGCCTTATTATCCCCACTTCTTATAGATAGTAATGTAACTTAGATCAGATGTATCATTTCAGTTTCGCAATGAATTAATAATATCTTGCTTCTTCTTCTTCTTCTTCTTCTTCTTCATCATCATCATCACCTTCTTCTTCTTCTTCTTCTTCTTCTTCTTCTTCTTTTTCTCTTAGTATCTCTGGATTTCTTTCAAGTTCCAGTTTAATGAAACAATGATAATTATAATATTAAGTTTTGATGAATAATATTGAGCTTGATTTGATTACAGGAATTTAGGGAAAAGAATATTCATAAGAATCCCTTGTCAAATACTCAAAAAGGAAGAAAGAGCTCCAAAATATTAAGAGGTACTTGAAAAGGAAATCAAAGATTCTTAGCTACAATAAAAATGGGAAGATCTCCAAGAATCAAGATAAAAAGAAAATGAAATATGTTTCCTCCTTCATTGGTTATCATAAGCTTGCATCTATATGAAAAGTAGTACCAAAGCCATGATATAGTTCGACTATTTTCATAGAATGATAGTACCAATAGTTTGGGATCATTAATATGATCCATTTTATTCTTGAAAATAGGATTCTCATATCCCATTTTTAAGGAGAAAATATCTTAGGTTGCCTAATATTTTTGAATGGCTAGTAGTAGTTCAATCACTACTATTTAAGCAATGGAAAACCATGGAAGAGATATACACTTGTCTCAACCTTCTCTAGTTCTTTGCTCTACTTTACTCAAATATTATTTTCTCTTAAGTTTTACTATTTACTCAAAAAGAGAGGAGAGAAACACATAGTTGGTGAGGCATTGTATCAAAGTGATAAAAAAAGAATGAAAGTACGAGTCATAGCCAAAAAGCTTAACTCAATCTTGTACTTTGCTTTTACTTACAAATAACTAGTATAATCTCTTGTAGGGGACTGAAGTAAGACCTATTAGAGGTCCCAAATAGTATAAAATATCGGGTGTTATTTACCTTCAACAATTATTTTCTGAAGTTTTTATTACTGCAATCAATAGTTGTCTGTTTTTCGAAGGAAGTAGGCTGTCTGATAGAAAAAAAGAGTAATTCACCCCATCCTCTTAATGCTTCAATTGGTATCAGAGCAAGGACTCATAAGTATTTTCTTAACAATAAGTGAAAATAGATCATGACACAGGCTGTTGCTGGAGCTTTATTTTCTAAAGGGTCATCCTAAACTAAACTTCCTTACTTCAATGGGAAGTACTTTTCTCATTGAAAATTAAGGATGCAGACTTTTATCAAGTCTTATTGTGTCAAAGTTTGGAGATTAATTAAACTTGGTGATCTTACACTTGACTCACAAGTATTTTCTTAACAAAAAGTGAGAAAAGATTATGGCACAGATTATTGCTGGAGGTTTGTTTTCTGAAGGGACATTCTAAACTAGACCTTCTTACTTCAATGGAAAGAACTTTTATCATTGGAAAATAAGGATAAAGACTTTCATCAAGTCATATTATGTCAAAGTTTGGAGAGAAGTAAAACTTGGTGATCTTTCACTTGTCTCTACAAATAAAGACAAAGATGTAAAGAAATCAGAAAATGGTGAGAAATCTACTGATAACATTCCATCCTTGGAAGATTAGACTGATGAACAAATAGAGAACATTCAGATTAACTCAAAGGAAAAAATTGTTCTGTACAATGCAATCAGTGGTGGAGAATATAAGAAGATCTCCTGTTGTGAAACTATCAAAGAAATATGGGATAAATTAAAAGCAACATATGAAGAAACTTGGAAGGTTAAACAAACTCTTGTAAGTTTATTAGTCTATGAATATTAACCTTTCAAGATAAAAGATGGTGAATTCATTGCAGAAACATTTGCTAGGTTTGTCAAAATTATTGGAGAATTCAAAGCTGTAGGAAAAACCTAGCCTATAACGGATCAAATTACAAGGACTCTTAGAAGTTTGCCTCCTCAGTGCTTTCTAAGGTTGTGTCTCTTGAAAGTATGGATCTAAATAAAAATAACCTATGATGAAGTCAGAGGAGATCTCATTGCCTTTGAAAAGGCTCACCAGAATAAGAAGGATCAATAGCAAGATAAAAAGAAGAAAATCGTGGCATTTAAATCTACAAAAGAAGAAGAAGATGATGCTCTAGGTGCAGATGAACTTTCTCATCACAAAGGTTGTTATGGAGAATTAAAAAAATATAGAAAACAAAGAAGAGTAAAAGCAAATTCCTCAAGGGGAAAACAACAAGTTGATCAAAATAGGAATGAAGATAAGTGTTATAATTGTGGTAGATATGGTCATATTACTTATGATTGTCCAGAATCTAGAAAATGATACTTCTAAGAAATTCATAAGTCCTTCAACTGCTAGGGTGATGAAGAACAATCAAACCATGAATATGAGAACATTGGAGACTGTTGTTTCATGGCAATTAAAGAATCTAGCTAGGTAAAAACCAACTCCTGTAGTGAATATTCTAAACTGCAATTTTTTTAGTTCTTTCCATTGCCGATCTAAATAAAGCTCATGATGAAAAAAGAGCTTTATTAAGAGAAAGAAGAGACTAAGAACTTAAACTTGAGATTTGCAAAATTGAAAAAGATCATTTACAAGAAGAAGTTTATGATTTAAAAATCAAAGTTAATAGTTTTGAAAAATCTTCCAGTAACAATATGGTTAGATCAAATTAGTTTACTAGCACAACTAAGTCAACTGATCAATCTGATAGTGATATGCAGGATAATAGATATATAGCTATGAAGGATCTCAACGGTCAGCTAACTCTAGTAAGTCAACCAAAGAGAGCACTTACAGTCATAATAACTATCATAATAGGTCTTATAGCTGTAAATAAATCTCAATGGTTGACTAACTCAATTCAGTCGACCAAGAGAATCAATCACATTCATAATACCTATTATACAACCATTGATCGATACTTACTTTTTGTTATCACTGTGAGAATCTTGGACATAAATATTAAAATTGAAAATTTTATTCTATAAATCCTGATAAATGGGTTTGGAGGCTCAAAACTGAGTAAAAAAATCCATGGACTAATCCTAAGGGACCCAAGTGTACTTGGGTACCTAGAAGTAAGATATATTTATTTTGCAGGAAATCCACTCAAAATCTAAAGAAAATTTGTATCTTGATAGTGGATGTTCAAATCACATGACTAGAAGTAGAAATTTATTTGAGATTGTAACTAATTTTGATCGAGGTGATATCAGCTTTGGAGATAATTCCAAAGATAAAGTAATAGGTATTGATACTATCTCCTTTAATAATTTATGTGAAATTACTAATGTATATCTTGTAAAGAACTTGAAGTACAACCTGCTAAGTATCAGTCATCTATGTGATGCTAAATTGGAGGTAAGGTTTAAAAAAGAAGGGTGCATTATTGAAAAACTTGGAAGATAGATTCTTGCTGGAAACAGACACAAAAATGTGTATGTTCTAGATTCTATCAAAAGACAGAAGGACATACATTAGTAATTTCACATAAATTATGGTATAAATTAAAAGCAACATATGAAGAAACTTAAAAGGTTAAACAAACTCTTGTAAGTTTATTAGTCTATGACTATTAACCTTTCAAGATAAAAGATGGTGAATTCATTGCAGAAACATTTGCTAGGTTTGACAAAATTATTGGAGAATTCAAAGCTGTAGGAAAAACCTAGCCTATAACGGATCAAATTACAAGGACTCTCAGAAGTTTGCCTCCTCATTGCTTTCTAAGGTTGTGTCTCTTGAAAGTATGGATCTAAATAAAATAACCTATGATGAAGTCAGAGGAGATCTCATTGCCTTTGAAAAGGCTCACCAGAATAAGAAGGATCAATAGCAAGATAAAAAGAAGAAAATTGTGGCATTCAAATCTACAAAAGAAGAACAAGATGATGCTCTAGGTGCAGATGAACTTTCTCATCACAAAGGTTGTTATGGAGAATTAAGAAAATACAGAAAACAAAGAAGAGGAAAAGCAAATTCCTCAAGGGGAAAACAACAAGTTGATCAAGACAGGAATGGAGATAAGTGTTATAATTGTGGTAGATATGGTCATATTGCTTATGATTGTCCAGAATCTAGAAAAGGATACTTCAAAGAAATTCATAAGTCCTTCAACTGCTAGGGTGATGAAGAACAATCAAACTATGAATATGAGAACATTGGAGACTGTTGTTTCATGGCAATTAGAGAATCTAGCTAGGTAAAAACCAACTCCTATAATGAATATTCTAAACTGCAATTTTTTAAACAGCTTTATTGATGAACAAGTTTTTGTGAAAAAACCTCCGGGTTTTGAAAATTCAAAATTTCCATATTATGTTTGTAAACTCTCAAAAGCTCTCTATGGCTTAAAACAAGCTCCTCAAGCTTAGTATGATAGACTGAGTAATTTTCTAATTTATCAAAATTTCTCAAGAGAAAATATTGACACTACTTTATTTATCAAATGAACCTCTTCTGGAAATTTAACCATTCAAATTTATGTTGACGATATTATCTTTGGAAGTACTAATGTTGTTTTATGCAAGAAATTTTCTGAGTTAATGCAAAGTGGATTTAAAATGAGGATGGTGGGAGAATTAACGTTCTTTCTGGGATTACAAATCCATCAATCAATTGAAGGAACTTTCATATTCCAAGGTAAGTACCCAAAGAACTTATTAAAAAATCTGGGATTGAAAATGCCAAACCATCTAGTACTCTTATGAGTTCTACATGTGTTATGGAGTAATGTGAAGATGGAAAGAATGTTGATGAGACAAACTATCGAGTTATCATTGGCTCTTTTTTATATCTTACAACCAATCACCCTGATATTCTTTTTATTATATGTAAATGTGCTAGGTTTCAGTCAGCTCCTAAATAAGCTCATCTGACTACTGTAAAATTTATTATTAGATATCTTACTAGCACAAGATCTTATGGCTTATGGTATCATTAGTCTATGAAATTATTTTAAAAGATTCCTCAGATATAGATTATGCAGGTGTTATAGTGGATACGAAAGCACCAATAGTACTTGCCAATTCATTTAAAAATCCCTTGTCTCATGGAATATCAAGAAATAAAATTGTGTTTCTATATCTACCACTGAATCTGAATATATTGCTATTGGGTTATGATGTGCCCAAATCTTTTGGTGTCTCATCAACTCACTTGATTATGATCTATGTTTTAAACCTGTGAAAATATTCTGTGATAACTTGTAACACCCTGATTTTTTGAACCGGAATGCTACACGATGCTCATGACCCCAAAGGACCACAAGCTAACCCATGACTGATATCTATACTTGTACACTGTACAATATAACATAAAAATATGGAAATATGTACTGAATGGCCATAAGGTTCAAATCTGAATAAATATCTGATAAGACAATGTCTGAAAATAGTATAACAATACCAAACAAATTTGAAATAACTGTCTGACATGCTATAGTCTGGAAACCCTCTAAACTGTCTGAATAAGGGGTTGATGGGACATGTCCCCAACTAACTCCATCTAGTAACTTAACTAAAACAACAAATGAAGCAATAGTTATACTGTCCTCGAATGAAAAGAACTCTCTACAAACTTTGAACACTGGAATGCTATTGCTGATTGGGAGCTCGTGCCTCTAAACCTATGGTGTAATATAAGAGAAAACACCATAGCGCAAATGTGTTAGTACGTCTGAATGTAATGAGTATACAAGTGAGGTAGGCTAAATACAAAGGGTTATATGAATGAACAATGCTGACTAATATGAACGTGAGAATACATACATGCATACATAACTATAACTGAACTCGTAGAGATACTGACTACTGAGTGTACTGATACTGAGATATTGAATAGATGAACGACTATTTCAGATAGTTTGAATTATGAAGAACTGATCTGGTTGACTGTGTCTGACAGTCCTGAAGCTGAATACTGATATCATGCATTATGATAACTGATATCACTGATACATGAGTTAAAAAAACTGATATAACTGATATAACTGTGATGATCGGCCTAACCAATGTAACTGATACTGAGTGACTATATCTGACAGTCTAAGTTTTGATGGAACCTTCAGAGTTTTATTCTACTTGGAGTAACTAAATCTGAGATCAGTCCTATCTAGCGGGTGACCATGAGTATACTGATAATAAGGATGATTTGACTTAGTCTAAGATCAGTCCTATCTAGCGGGTGATCTTTAAACCTAATGATTCTGATATTGATTAATCATAGTTGAGATCAGTCGTAGCTAATGGGTGATCTTGAAGTCTATTTACAATGATAAGCACAGTACTGAATCTGTACTGCTAAGCTGAGTTGACTGTGTCTAATAGTCCTAAATCTATAACTGAAACTGTGGGATGTGTTCATCTGACTGATATGAACCAAGCTAAGCTAACTGGGGTCCAATATTTACCCTAACTAGAAGGATGTCAGTACCGCACCACCAGTAAAGACATCTGCTGTGGAGTTAGTCCTAATCTGGCGGGTGACTCCGAGGATCAGTCCTATATATATAAATGTGCTAACGGGTGACCCCTGAGTATGCCAGTCCTATCTAATAGGTGATATCTCATACCTACACTGGCTACGTAGTTCTGAAATTTAGGGATTGCTTCTAAGGATCTCAGTCATAATCTAGAGGGTGAGTCCCCATCCCTAGGCTCACTCGGTGCTGAATTCTACTCTCATATGAAAGACACTGAACTAAATAACTAGGCTAAACTGAATAATTGAACTGAACTGATTAGCTGAACTGATACTGATTAACTAGACTGATACTAGTGGTATTTTTTAGCGGAGCTAAACTAAGTTTACTGGATTTTGATAACTGATGGAATGTACTAAGTTCTGAGGACTGGTTGAGAGTACTGAAATTACTGAGATTGACTTTGAATACTGAGGTTATAGATATTACTGAGTACTGAGATTACTAAACTACAAAGATTACTGAGGTTACTAGATTTTTCCTGAGTCACATGACTGACTAAATTCTATAGATCATGGCTTGACAGAGAGTATCGTGATAACATGACAGAGCTCTAGGAACACAACTATATTTTTGGGTACGAATACCCCCAAGACTTGATGAAAGGAAACAGACACAACATGACTGATATGATCATAAAATTGGAGTCCACAATTCACATTGTCATAAGTAGGGGATATTATACTTCATGTTTTTATTCAACATCTCAAACATGGTAAGGAAAAGCATGGATATATTTCATGTACATAATTCATATCTACATTATCATGCATGCTTCATACCACAATAATAACAACACATAAATAACATGGACCTGTCATTTATATATCATGGAATCATGTAAATATGAATTTCTAGCATCCTAGCCATTTTATCAAACATCTTGCATGCATTCTTTAAGGAATAGGTGAGTTTCATACTTGCATCATATTAAACCACCCAAAGTTCATGTTTTTCAACTAACAACCACATATATTCTATGAAAATACCTTTAGATATCATCTTGAAACTTAAACAATAATCATTAACAAGTACATGCTCATATCACCACAAAAATTTTACAAAATAACATTTAAAAGCATGATTCTTGAGCTCTATTAACGAATTGAATCCATAGATGAACACTACGCATACCTTAAAGCTTGATCTTAAAAGAGATCTAATATTTCTGAAGGTTCCTAAAGAAATCCTTAGGCTTGCCCTTGATTTTTATTGACTAGGGTTTAAACCCTTTGGGAAAGAATGTTCTTGTTCCTGAGGAGATGATCTTGAGAGGAACCCTAATCTTGTGGTTGAAAGCGTAAGAGAGGATTTTTGAGATGCTTAACTGAAGAAAAATGGGAAAAATTATGCCTCTTTAAGGTTATAAGTCATGGTAAGTGAAGGAAAAAGACCAAAATACCCTTATGAAATAAATTTCCAGTTGCTGAAATCATAGTTGACGACATTTGTGACAAGGCATCAAAAATATGGTAAGCTACCACGAATGTCGTCACTTAGGAGTTGGTTTCTACCTAAGAATGACGACCTTTGTGGTAGGGCATCACAAGTATGGTAAGCTACCATGAATGTCATCACTTAGGAGCTGGTTTCTGCCTAAGGCTGACAACCTTTGTGGTAGGGCATCATAAGTGTGGTAAGCTACCACGAATGTCATCACTTAGGAGCTGGTTTCTGCCTAAGGCTAATGACCTTCATGGTAGGGCGTCACAAATATGGTAAGCTACCATGAATGTCGTTACTTAGGATCTGGTTTCTACCTAAGTCTGACAACCTTCGTGGTATGGTGTCACAAATGTGGTAAGCTACCACGAATGTCATCACATAGTTTCCAGCCTGACATGCTGGAGTAAAATAGGAATAACTCTTTCCTCCGATATCGGATTTAGGAAAAATTGGTATCATTGGAAATCAAATTCAAATATCTATCTGTTTATAGGTTATGAGATCAAAAATTCCAAGTATAATGAGAGATATGCTCTTTTGAAGTTGACTATACCAATATCCTTCTCAAGAATTCAATCGGTAAGGAATGTTTTGATTCGTCTGATAGCTAGGAGTTATTTGAAGCCTTAATATACATCTAACTTACTCATAAAACTATAAAAAAACCATGATTTACTATTCATGAGCTTGGTACATGGCTCTAATATTGGTTTGGATTTTTCGGGGTATTACATAACCCTAGTTCTATCTGTTTCTCTAAAAATCCTGCGCACCATTCTAGAGAAAAACATATTGATGTTAAGCATCATTTTATTTAAGATCATGTGTTCAAAGGACATATTGAATTATTTTTTGTGAGCACTGATTTAAAATTAGTTGACATTTTTACCAAACCTTTACTAGAAGAAAGATTTTGTTTTCTTAGAAGATCTCTTGGCATTATTGAAAAACCCTTTTGAAATAAATAGTTATTTGATTTAATTTTTTACTTGCCTTTGCCTGCACCTAAATATTTTTATTTTCTCAGTGGTATTCGGTGTGCTTCCCTTCTTCCTTTTTGATTGATGTCAAAGGGGGATAATGGTGTATTTATTATAACCATGCAGGGGAAGAGTCACTCATTTGGGGAAGTTAATGCTGCGACTCAGTGGAAGAGCCTAAACATGGAAGTGGTCTAATTTTTCTAATTTTTGTCATCCACAAAAAGGAGAAGATTGATAATGTTAAGTTTTGATAAATGATCTTGAGCTTGAAATCTTAGAAAATCCTGGGGGTTTGATCCTTGAGTGTAAGGGGCGAGCTAGAGAGGTTGTTGGGGCTATTTTCTCAACCTTATTTTCATAAGTTTCCATTAAATTCTTGATTAATCTCCCTATTTAAATTCAAATTCCTAGTTTTATTTTTGGGGGTGATTTAGGGTCCATTTGTGCTCGTATTTCACCCGTTGTTGAGGGTAAATAACTCTTGAACTTAGAGGGACATTTTCATAATTTCAAATTTATGATTCCGTAAGCAGACCCCACATGAGATTTTTAGCTTGAATTTTGATCCACATTATTTATATGAAATATGGGTATTGTTACTCTCGTATATATATGTATATTATTACTTTAATAGCATTACATCATGCACAACTTCTTGGAAGGGAAAAACTCCATTCTAGTGGACTTTATTGAGATTTCAACGGCGTCCAGGTAGGCTTGTCCTAATTTTCTCTTAAATTAAGTTTAATTACTATATTAGTGTGGTATTCTTGTAGATTTGGTCCGGTACTTATGGTTTGGTTGATGATTTAGCAATTATGGGCTTATTTGGCCGATTAGAAAGCCTTTTAGGTAGAATTCAGCCTGTCCTACCTCATATTCAATTAGATTGATATATTATGATTAGTTTTGGCTTAATTAATATCTTGGGATAGAATTATAAAGCCTTAGTTTAGGTTTGGTTAGGTTATTACTTTAGTATGTCTTTTTTGGTACTAGTAATGGGTCCCATCAATCTTTCTCTAGATCGATTGCTTAATTTGGATCCTCATAAACTTAAAAGTCATTCAGCAATTGATGTCGCCCAAAAACTAACCTCTAAATAAGTATGCTGCGGCCAATGTTAAATATAGTAACCCAAACAAGGTTGGGAACAAACCCACAAGGAATATGTGGAATAGTTTCTCAAACTTGACAAAATCGACGAGCAAAGCAGAAAAGTAAATGAGGGGATTTTAAAGTCAACAATAGCAAGTAACCAAACTTGAATGCTTGAGTTTGTAAATAATAGAGGATGAACACTAGGATTGTGTTCTCTCTGGCTTCTCAACTCCGTAAGTTTCTAATGTTTGATCCACCTAACCCACTTCTCTGCATGCAAAATTGACAAGCTATGTATTATCAACCATCTTGTGAACGTGTTGATAAATCTCACCCTTTACCTTATGATTCTCAGGGTGTGACTTTGCTGTCCTTTGTATATTACCTCAGTACAACTCTCACCTTTTGAGTCTTGAGTTGATTAGACAAGGGTTAATAACCTCAAATCACTGTTGCGACCTCTTTTTCCCAATCTCAAACTCCCTGGTGAGGATGCTCTCAAATACAGGAAATTCCCAAGTTTCTACAGTAGCTTGGGGTATGATTAATATGAAGAAGATTACAATACACACAACTACAATAGAATAGAAAAATCTCCCACTTCCCTTACATTAGTTAATCCACCAGGGTTCCTATAACCCTAGTTAAGGAAATTAGTCATGCATTCTTTTACAACAATCCATGAAAATCAATGAAGAAGACATATAATTTATTGCACAAAACTGAAAGAGTAAAATCCAAAATCTCTAATTGAATATGAAACCAAAAGGTCAAGAACAATTGTATCAATGATATAAATATGCGAAAGTATCATGAAAATTATATAAAGTGCATAACATAATAAAGGTATAACCCTAGAGTATTTATAGTATACCAAATAATAATGGAAACCTAATCAAAACAAAATAGGAAAACTATGTCGGCAGTGGGGTCGCCTCTAGCAATGAGTCGTTACGTCTGGTTATGACTTGTTTCCTGTTATCTCATAAGTCTTCAGGATTCAGTGGTTATAACTCGTAATGTTACTAGATGAGTCGTATGCTCCTAATCGTAGTCACTCTAGTGAATTTTCATCTTCAAGGCTTCAGATTCTCTTGTCCATATGACTATTTACCACGAGTCATAGTCAGTGTTTACGAATCATGGTCTTCACTCATTATCACTGGAGCATCAACCTTCAGGACTTCATACACTGTCTTCCGTACAATTTTACACTACAAGTTGTTGTCTGACCTTACGACTCGTATCCTTTTATGACTTTACTTCTGGAAACTTTTTTTGACCACAGTTATCATAACGAGTCTGGATACAAGTTGTAAGGTGACTTAACAACTCATATCTTGACCAGTACTACAACTTTTCAGCATATTCTTTTCTTCTTTTTGGTTCAACACCACTTCCAACCTACTTTCCCTGCAAAACACATAAAACACACATCGTATGTGAAAAAATAACCTAAGTCAATGCATATTTTCACTATTTTAAGCATTGAATATGCCATGTTTCCATGGCATATCAACACCCTCAACTTAGAACTTTTCCATGTACTCAGGAAAAACACAAAACAGACACAAATATGATGCATAAACAGGAAGATCCTAAAATTTCTTTGGCAGTCAATTTTCAAATTTAGTTCACAACATATTACCCTCTCCTGTTTTAGACTTTCAAACCACAATTGTGCACATAGATGTAGTACAATACATGACACCATGGAATAACATTATGGCATTACATTAATAACGAACAACTAGCATATACACAAATTACACTACCCGACCAGATAAGTATTCTAACAATGTGAACCATTTACCCTTACAATCAATAAGTTACATTCACTCACATAGATAGAACATGATAATACCGAGATAGTTAAGAGATGCTACCGCTCAAAAAGAAGTTCCACAGTGTACCCAAAAATACCATAGGCTTACCGTTATTTTCTTTGCCTCAGTTTTCGAACAATTAGGTTAGGATCACTATAGGAATTTTTTTGGCTTGTAATGTAGGCTTCGAGATGGAATGGTATCATCGGAAAATTTCTAGTGACTAAGCCTCCTTGACACTATAGTTAATTTGGGGTCCACTTATTTTCCTACCTTTCTTTTAATCTGCCCTTTTTATTCTTTTTCTAAATGTTCAGACTGGGTGCGGTCTCTTATTCTTTTATTTTTATCATAAATTTCTTTTTCTTGCTCTTTTTCTATAATTGTTTTTCTATCGTACCCAACCCTACTTTTCTTTTCTATTCTTACCCCTTCTTCCTACCCACTTTTCTTTGTGTACCCCTATGATAGCCACCCTCAACTTAAGCAATTTTCCAGTTGAGGTGCATAATTTCCAAGAAGGACCAAGGACAAAATAGGTTCATTACAATTAAATGGGAAGGTGAATCGGTGTAAACAAAAAATATAGGTCTATTAAGGCTCGAATTGGGATCAACGAATTCTACTCGTATTTTGGTTAGTTATTTTAGGCTAAAGTGGTCTGGTATTCAGAAATGGCCTATAATACTTTCCTAACTAATGATCCTACGACCTAGGCAAGACTAATCAAGCAAGTTCTGGATTTCACACACAGAGGGAACTAGGTAACGCCTCACATATACATTGTATAGGGTCAAATTACTAGTTACTTCCTATTCAGTACATGCAATTGTTTTCCACAATTATTACATTCCTATTTCTAATGCCATTGCGAGATTCACAGCGATCACATATGTACACATCACATAGTTCTCAAAATTTTAGATGGGGCACCAGTTTTTCAAACAGCTTCAACAGATTTAGCACAATCATTCAAAATATGTCTACTGCCTTTGGTACAAATATTTCTTCCTAATTGAGCATCACACAACACAAAAACACAAAACACAATAAAATATGCCAATTCAATATCCAAACCACAGTCGATGAAAAATGAATCATAATAACAAGAACCTATGATGGCTATGCGGTACAACCCCACCCCTAACTAAATATCCATGCACTATCCCCAGTACATCTAGAAATGTAAAACAAAGGGCAAAAACATACCTAGGAGCTCTAGGCACCAAATCAAACTGTATCAATATATGGGACCTCAGGACAGGTCCCATTCTTAACATCAGTGGCCCCAGCAGTGAGTGGGACACTCATATAAGTAGTGGCACTGATTATGGCTGGTACGCTCAATGGTAACTCTGACAACAGAGATGCCCCATTTCTTAGATTAGCAGCATTAGTAGATACGGAATCACCAATTCCTATTGCCATCTCATGGACCCTAGTCTTTGTCCCTCTCACTTTGAAAACTCTCCTTTGTCGCAATCTCAACCTCTTCTTATTCAATTCTCTGTCTCTTCCTCTTTATGTTCTTTTTTCTCTTCCTACCCCCTTCATTAAATTGAAAATTACCCATAAGGGTTGAATTATCAACAACCCATGTGTTTTGGATCACATCTTCTCCATGGGTCTCCTCAACAATAGGCATCAAGAGGATTGGTCTATTATGTAGCTCATATATCAATTTTTGTAGCTTGTCCAACTCAGCCTGTACTCTTACTAAGTCTGTGGACTGGATACCCTCAAACCCATAAAACCTAGCCTGCATTGCCCTCATTTTATCACTAAGACTCTTCTCAACCCATAGTTTTAATCCCCTCTCCATTTGCCACACTTTGATTTCCAAAATGGTTAACCTTATCATAACATCAACTAGGAAAAATCGTGACACCAATACATAGTTGTTTTGAACTTACCTGGATATAGATGGTTGTGGCGCTGTAGTGGATGGTGGAGTAGGCATAGGGGAGGGACCTATTGCAGCAGAAGCCTAAGGCTTAGACTGGCCAGTCACAGTAGGGGCATCACCCCTTTTAGTGTCTTCTCTCTGTCCTTCAACCTCATATGCATCACTAACCATTGGAGCTGCCAACTTGGCCGATGTTGGGTGAATTTATGTATTCTAGTGTTACTATTCTTGCCTTTTTAGCCTTGTTTTGAGGATGATTCTTATGCTATATGTGTTTATAATGATATAAATGAGAATTTATGTGTCTAAATATGTTTTTCCAATGCTTAATGCTGCTCTCACATGATTTTGGTTGGAATTTGAGCATTTAGAGTTCAACCAAGGAAACTAGCTTTACTATCTTGAGATAGGTGTTTATCTAGTCTATCGTGTTGGGTTCTAATGTGTTTAATGAGTTCATAAGGCTGTTATTGTGTATTTATATGTGAAAAAACTTGATTATAATGTTCAAGGCTCAATTGGATCAACCCAATGGTCAAAACAATGAGTTAAATATCAAAGTGAAATTAAGCTATGCTTAACTCATGTTTTTGATTCACCGTTTTGGACGTTGTGTTGTTTTAAGTTCTAAATTTTTGTGTTTAATGCTATAGGATAATAGGTTAATGGATTATGATGATATATAAAGGATATACAAGCTTTAAATCAAGTGTAAACAACTCAAAAATCTTGGAATTGATCAACGGAAACACAATACACAAATTAATGCAATTTGGACCCCTGAAATGTCTTGGGCGCGTGTGGAATGTGTGATTGGAAAATAGGAACATGATTCACACCATTGGATTCATAAGGGGTCCAAAATGGTAAAACACCCTGCCATGGTGTCGAGTAAATTCATAATTGTCCAAAAAAAGTAGCTCAATGGGATAACACCGCTTCATGGTTAGCATCTAAATCAAGAAAAATTGCCCAGTAATGGCATTTGGTGCCTAGTGATGGCATTTGGCACTATGGCGCGACGTGTTGAGGACAAAAATTGGGATAATTTTGCCTTTCTAAATAAGACCAACGTGGAAACCTAATCCAAGTTGGGTTATGACTTGTATACTATAAATATAACATCCTAAAACAAGTTTTAAACATCTTGGAACCACTAGATCGCTTGGAACAACATTGGAGTTTATCACAACTCCTCTTTAGGTTTTTATTTCTCTAATTTAGATTTATTTATGGTTTTAATCATTCATATAATTATTTGGATGTTGATTATGACTAAGAGTGGCTAAAAACCCTCTTTCCGGGGTTAAAGCCAAGAACATGAGTACTATTGTTTTGAATTACGTTCGTTTGATTTGCTTATCATTTATGTTGTTTGTTTATTCTTGTTATAACTATTTTAAGGATTTGCAACCCTTAGAATGCATCAATTGTCTACCTTTTGATCATGGGAGAGGGAGTAGGGAGATAGAACATGGGATAAACAAAGTATGGTTTGTATTTCTTTATGAAATAAGGAATTCAAATTAGTATCTAGGACATGGATGTACTTAGATGCCTTACTCAATTCAAATGTAGGATGATAGCCTAAAGAAATTAAGTGGACCATTACATCCCCGCTTAATGATGTAGTTGTAAGGTTCAACTTAGGTAAAGGATTAGAGGTTAGGAAACCATAATCATGCAACTAACCCTATGAATCAACAACCAAGATAAGCAAGTTAACGAATGAAGTTCAATAACATAGTATGATTGTTTGAAAGATCTTTAACCCTGGGTTTACTCCTATTGATTATTTGAAGATCTTTACATTATGCATTGTTTACTTTTCTTTAGTTATAAATTACAAAGTCTCTTTTTGGTTACGCTTGCATCAACTAAATCGAAATTGTGAACTAAAATAGAATTGTTGTTGAATCAAGTCTCTATGGGATTGATAATTGGCTTCTTGAAGGCCACTTTAATACTTGATAAGACCATGTATACTTATGTGTGCGCTGTCATTGGCCATCTTTGAGATTGGGTTGGTAGCACGTCTGATCAAACCCAAATCATTCTTGGTCCTCCACCTCAAGAATCGATCAATATCTAGGAGCTATAGCACTCTTTCCTCCAATCAAATTTGAGCCACAAATAAGGGAAGGACAATATTGTATCAGTGTAAATATCCCTATCCCTTATCTCATAAGCTATCCACTTGGCTATATCGATCTCCTAGCCCGACATTATACCTGTTATCAGCGTTGTACTGTCCATACCCACACTGTTGTTCGATAAATTAGGTCTCAACTTGTGTCTAACCAAAGTCCACCAAGTCTTGGCCTAAACGTTCAACCTCTAATTTCACTAACTACCCATGGGGCCTCCTTCCGAGCTGAAGCAATAATTTTAGCCATCCACCAGAACTGAGCAAGCTTATCTTTTAAACCTATCTATTTCAACTTCACTTTCTTCATCTCTTCTACTCTAAATTCCAATTCTGTGGTGTTGGTTGAAAGTAAAAATTATGTCCTATGTAATACCCATAAGATTGTCTGAAAAATTATGTCCTATGTAATACCCATAAGATTGTCTGAGCGGAGATGCTCATCCGAACACCTCGAATTACCAAATCTAATTTCGAGTCTGCACTCCTTCACAATTTTTCTTGTGGGTCTTGCCTTTTTAAATCCATACGATATGCAACATAAAACTCGCGTACCAATGCTTCGTACTGGCCCAGTGTTCTAGTCATCTACTCAAACTTATACTGCTTGAAACAGATGTAAAATATAGGAATCCCAGACATACCTGTAGTGGTTAGCTTTCTCTCCAGATAAATACCTCTCAAAGGCTTTTTGGTACAAGGGTTTATGGTACAACCTATTTCATATAGTGCCTACATTCAGGGGTACCCCCACTATTCAATGATGGGCACCAGAGCAACCTCGATGGAAAGTGGAGTGAATGGTTGTCACGACCCGAAGCAGGGCCTGGCTGTGATAGATATCTCAAGTCCAACAAGGAACGGAGACACTCCCTTATTTTTTTGCCTAATAAAAAAGAACACAACATATGTATACTAACGGAATTACAATCATTAAACAAGATAGATAAGTATGACTTAAAATAAGTCTAGGAATCCAACAACCAAATCCCAAGTCCACAGTACCATCCACAAAGCCTCTAGACAAATGATACCAATATTAATTGGGACATGCCCCCGACAATAGCCAAAAAATAAGTCCAAAGGAAAGAGTCAATAACATAAAGAAACCCAAAACATAAAATAAGGTCTTTCGAAGTATGAAAGCTCACCACTTCAATCTGACTCACGAGATATCCCACGATCACCTAGTCACTGTGTAGGAAAATTAGAAGTATTTGTGGTTCCTGCATCACATAGGGATTTAATGTTTGGAGACAGTTAGTGGGTTGATAACGCTATATCTACAGCTCTCGTAGGAGTGTAAAGCGGTCGTTAGCAAATATAGAACCCAACCTGGGTTGGGTTCGATCCCACAGGGAATACCTTGGCCAACAAGTAAGCAAAATTACTAAACTTTTGGTGCAAGTCTCGTAAGAGGGGGGATTCTTGTCGTGCAAGTAATTTAAACAGAGTATCAAAATAAAAGCTGAAAATAAAAAGAAAGAATGTTACGTGAGTTGTAAACAATGAGAATTGAAGCGTTGGGGTTATGTCCACCTTCTGAGTTATACGTCTCTATTGGCTATGAGTGTGTAGAATTGTGACATGCATGTGCTTATAGAGAATTGTATTCGATGGTAAATCCAGGCGTCTTTCGACCTATTTGAGGATTATTTCACTTTAACTCTTTCGAGCTTAAAGAGTGTCTAACGGTACGAATTCTCCAAGAGGTTAGTCTAGTTACGGCACTAGCTTTTTAATAGGAAAGGGTGTCCTACTACCTTGACATTATCTCTTTTCCAGACAGATAACCTTTCTTTCGAACAAGTTAAATGTTATACTGGCGTTATTCTATGCGTCTGCAGCCACAAGAATGTGCATTAAGATGAAGAGAATAATGATATAAGCAGCATACGTGTCACGAACTCATAAACTCACAGCAATAGATAGTATCTCATACGGCTTCCATAACCCCAACAGAGAAGTTTAGATACCCATGAATGCGAAGGAAATCACAATTTGCATTGTTGTTATTATACCACAAGATTGATGATTTTCGTGTAGCACAAGTGGTAGGCGTGAGGCGTGAATTCCTTAGCAAAGTAGCGTTTCTCTTGTTGCAAAAATTAAGAATTGAATAGATGAATAGAAGAAGAAAAATAGAATTAATGGGAAGATTAGAAGAGTTGTAATTGAGAAGTAGAATGTATCTCTCCACTAAGGGAGGATTGTATCTCTCCACTAAGGGAGGAATGTATAAAAATCTCTAGCATGATAGGGTATTTATAATACCCATATCCTATTCCTACTAAGCTAATGAAATATTTAACCAAATCCTACTAAACTAGGGAAATACTTAACCCAATTGTACTAGGTTAATGTATCATTATCCAAATCCAAATAAACTAATGAAATACTTAACCCAATTGTACTAGGTTAATGTATTATTATCCTAATCCAAATAAGTTACTGCAAGTCCCCAAAGTCTTCAGAAATGCTGTTTTAGCCCGGGACAGATTTCCCATGCATCACTTTTGGTCCTTTAGGCGTCCAAACTCCCTTTCCTTCCTTCGTGAGCTTTCTTTAGCGTCAAGTAAGCCATAAAATGCTGATTTCTGCATCATTTATACCTGAAACTTTGCTAATCATGTTTGTTAGCTCACTTATAGGAAAAAGGACTAAAAGTGCATGAAATATATAATTTGTTCTCAAAACTAGGCTAAAATATGGGCAAAATATATTGATATAGGCGTGTAAATTCACCTATCATCAACACCCCACACTTGCAGCTTTGTTCGTCCTCGAACAAAATATCATGGCCCTCTAAACATCAACTTAGGGTTTCACAGCAACAACACAAAACATTCGTCAAGACAAGCACAACAATTATCAACAAAGAGTAGTTTTCCGATCATTAGTAGAAACCATTTAACCTCTAGCA
The DNA here is from genome assembly GCA_030864225.1 of Capsicum baccatum var. pendulum. Lineage (NCBI taxonomy): Eukaryota > Viridiplantae > Streptophyta > Magnoliopsida > Solanales > Solanaceae > Capsicum > Capsicum baccatum. The sequence goes on from CM061554.1 coordinate 169,921,691, forward strand.
TAGACTCGTGATGGTGGTTAACTCATATTCAAAAGTCAAGGCACAAAGAATCATACACAACTATCCAAAACTCATCAACCATGTGTGTCTCACAATATATTACCCATAGTCACTCACAAGTATAGCGTATTTTTCAAACATGGGTATCAAAATATCCTTGCTCTTGCTCTCACAAAGTATTCGTATGCAGCAACTGATGACCATAGGCTTGCCCTTAGTGTAATACTCCACTAAATGTCAGAATGCTAAGATTAGGATCAAATAGGTCTTCTGATGGTTGTAATGTAGGCTAAGGGACGGGTAGGACTATTTTGGCCAGAAATAGTGACTAAGTTCCTAAGCACTTTAATACATCACATTGTATCATTGACATTTTTTTTTCTTTCAACCTTTCTTCTTTATTTTATTCTACCACCCTTGTTCTCTTCTTTTGTTTTTCAATTTTAAGCATAACTCACTTTTCAGCTTTCTTTTCCTTTTTCTTTTCACAACATACCTCTTATACTAGCACTTTTTTTTTTCATAACACATTCAATCACCATTACAATTTAAAGCATCATACTTACCCAATTTTCTCTTATGTTGTCACATGACTTTTTCACTTTAAAGCACTTAGGAATTTGGATCAAATTACGATCTTGAAAAAAAATAGATTAGGCTTACACACGAGGTTGTCAAAGAAATAGGCTAAAGGCTCAAAAGGGTTTAACTAGGATGATGTCCATGGGTAGGTAAAACAAAGGTAAACATGTATAGGTTGCCAAAGAAATTCCTAAATCATCTCCTAAACTTACACTCCTTATTTTCGCTTTGCATACATACCAGGCAAGTTCTAGCATCAGCCACAAACATAGAATATACTATTATCTCACACACAAAAGGCACATGGTCGACTTGATTGGAAGTAATATAGACTCTCGACCCAACAAGTAAAGGAATTAAACCACACAATATCACATAATGAGTCACAACTAGAGCCTAAACGTCTCAACAGTCATAATTGTAGCACATACTCTTGTTATAATCTCATGCTGCCTATTAGAATAATTTCATGCGAAGCTAAAAAAATTTTACTACTAAAAAAACTTAAAAACGAAACACAAACAAAAACAAAGTAAAAAAACATAGATGCAAATAGAGAATTATAGCATGCAATACCGCCACCCCACACTTAAACGGGACACTGCCCTCAGTGGAAAATAAATAAGAAGAACCTGGTTAGTCGGACTCATTCTCTATGTCTGGGGTCATACCCCTTTGCATCGGAATCATCATCAGAGTCGTCATCATTAGAAGTTCCTCATAGGTATCCCACTTAATTCCAAGAGTGATTCGAGGTGTTTGCAGCGAGGAGGGTTCTCCTTGCTCTTTTTGGCCTCTTTTCTTGCCTTTTTGTGACGTGGTAGCCTTATCCTTGCCTTGCCTTGCTTTAGGTGCCATTGTACCTGAGACTAGAAATAGTGTTAATGGCAGCACAATCTCAATTGATACAATCTATCAACAAGCAATAGGGGTACCACCCCACACTTAGTTTTGTTAACACAAATCAGTGAAGCGAAAGTGGTCGATTACTCAGATTTAGTCGACATACGTTTTAGGATTATATTCCAACAAGAAAATCAGCAATGCATCACTTACTTGCAGCCATTGCACTACTATCATGCTAGATAAAACAACACTACTACATAGTGGTTGTATCATGGTATGGATATTTTCAACAATTGCAACCTCCTAAGTCGGTAGGCAACTATAAGGCTTATCCCGATGAATGGGATAGTCTAACATGTAAGCATCCAAGTAACAAGATCATAACATGATAGTCAATGTTCATCACCATAGCAATTCCGTAAATAGTATAACAATGCTATTACAACCACATTCAAGTCGGGTACAAGTCAAGATTATCCTAACGTTTATGTTCACTCACATGGTTTGTATCAACAATCCAAACACATTATCATCACCAATATTCTTCAAAGATGTAGCAATTCATAATAGTCATAGCAATGTAGTACTTACGAGAAATAAATGAAGAATAAGAGAGTACTTACTTGATTGAAGCTTGTGGAGATGGTTTTGTGAATTGGAAGAGCAAAAAGAAAATTTTGAGAGGATTTGGGTGAATATGCGGCGCCTTTAGGTCACTTTGCAATGTGCTTATGTTTCAAGACCAAGTCCCCTTTATATAGGAAGGGAATGGGTCGGGTTTTGACCCATTTACAATCGGTTTTGGAGACAAAAATGCCACATATGCGGCGCATAATGCTCGGCATAGTCATGGTATATGCGGTGCATAGTCTATGGCATTTAGAGACATATGCGCCGCATAGTCTATGGCATATGAGATCCTGAGACTTAATGCTATAGCATAGGCGGCGCATAGTCAAAAGCATACTTAAGAATGGGCGGCGCATAGTGTATAGCACACTAGATTCCGAGACCTTAGGCTATAGGATAGGTTTGACAATGTTCGTGGCCTATTTTTACCTAGGCCTAGCCTTCCTCGATGCTTATTTTGGCATGAGAAATGCTCAATCCATAGCCTTACGCATTACCATTCCTAACTTACCACCTTTTCCATACAATACGTCCAAATCGTCATTTGAGACCAATCTCCTCATTGAATACTTCTCGCACCTATATTTGCTCAAAACCAATGAAAACAATTAGTACGATGGATTGCCTCCCACCAAGCACCTTAGTTTTGGTCGTGGCACGACTCTTATTTTTGGATTTTCATTTATCAAAAACAAAACAAGTACTAGAACGAAAGAAAGACAAAACGATAAACAATAAATGAAAAATGATAAACGATGGGTTGCCTCCCATCTAGCGCCTTATTTATTGTCGTGGCACGACATAGTTACCTCGAGTACTCAGACTTCATCGAGGTAAATGGTGGATCGTTTTCTGAAAGGATTTAGACGATAATGAGGCTTACCTGTGGGCATGCGATCTTCTTCGAGATAGCTCATACGTTTCCCCGAAGAGTCACCAATTATATCATCAATAGTCCAACCCATAGCTCTCTTGTATCTCTTCAGAGCAGAGATGAGAGCCTCTACGTGCTGTTCACTTAAATCATCTGCACTCTCTGGAAGTATATTTCTTCTTTCCAAGAACACATACCTTAGATAATCGGGGAGCTCTTGCGATTCTAGCATTGGTGGCTCGTCAATGGGAGTCTTCGCTGTTGGTTGATTCTTGAGATCACAATCCGGTTGCTTAGGAGTATAAGACTCTATTTCTGTTAGATCACCCATAAGTTCTTCATAATCTTTATTATCCTCATGCTCAACATTCAGTGGCGCAGCAGACAATGGGTCAACAGTAGGCTGTTTCTCTATAGATAATGCTTTCATATCCTCTTGATGAACATCAGCTACATATGACTCATTCATATCGCTGGGCTGCTTCATGGCTTTGCATATATCAAACCGTACTACTTCGTCATTAATTCGAAACAAAAGCTCATTATCTTTCATGTCAATAAGCACACTTCCAGTTGCAAGGAAAGGACGTCCCAGGATTATGGGAACTTCAGAATCCTCCTTACAATCCAGAATAACGAAGTCTGCAGGAAATATGAATGAAGAAACCTTCACCAACACATCATTCAAGATACCCACAGGTCTTTTTACCGACCTATCAGCCATCACGAGCCTCATATTGGTTGGTGTTGGATCGCCTAGCCCCAACTTCTTGTAGATGGATAGTGGCATCAAATTTATGCTAGAACCTAGATCGCACAATGCTTTGGCAAAATCCAACGATCCAATAGTGCAAGGAATAGTGAAAGCTCCGGGGTCGGCCTTCTTCTGAACTATCGATCGGGTAGCAACTGCACTACAATGATGAACATTATCCGCTAACTCATGACTTGATGCCCGCTTCTTTGTCAACAGGTCCTTCATAAATTTTGCATATCCAGGCATTTGTTCAAGTGCCTCCACCAATGGAACATTAATGGTCAGTTGCTTTAACATATTCATGAATTTGCTGAACTTTGTATCATCCGCCACCTTCTTTAATCTTTGGGGAAAAGGTGGTGGTGGGTATGGAAGTGTTCTCTCCACGGTTTTCTTCTCCTCTTGCTTCCGTTTTTCCACTTTTTCAGGTTGCACAGTGCTGGATGTGGCGTCCTTGACGTCAGGAGTGGGTGCTGCAGCATCTTCTCCTTTTGTGTTGTCATCCATGTCTGCAACTTCGTCAACCACTTGCTTGCCTTTTGCTGAAGTTTCCAGCACCTTACCACTTCTGGTTGTGATGGCCATGCATGACCCGTCATTCCTTGGGTTTGGCACAGTATCGCTAGGTAAAGTGCCGGCCTTTCTTTGATTGAGTGCTGCTGAAAGTTAGCTCAATTGCTGCTCTATTTGCTTGATAGCAGTGGAATATGAATCAACTAATTGTTTCATGGAGGACAAATCATTGATGACCTCTGTTACTCCCGCGCTCGTTGCTTTCACTCCTTTCAATAATTTAGCCATCATGTCTTCCATACTTCCAGAATTAGATGTGGAGGTGTCACGTCTACCAGGGGGAACGTACAAACCACTCTTTTCATTCTTGTTCTTCCAACTACCTTGGTCCTCATTTCCAGATTTATCATAATAGTGACGACCTTGATTTCCTTGGGCATTCCCGCAGAAACCCCCCTGATTGTTCAAGTAGTTGGCCTCATCTTCCGAATCAGATTCGTCTCTTCCTTTTGACGCAATAGCTTTCACTTTTTCGGTCTTCCCTGATAATAAATGCTTTGTAAGAAAATCCATTTGTGTTTTCAAATGCGCCATATCTTGATCACGTTCTTCTTCTCTTCTTCTTTGGTCTGCAGTCATGCCAATAGATAAAGTGGGGCTTGCTACCTCAGAATCCTTGGTATGCCAAGCTCTACTTTGTTTCGTCATACGATCTAGCATATTGCTTGCTTGACCAAAGGTGAGGTCCATGAAAGATCCTCCAGCTGCGTTATCCACCACTGTCTTAGTTATTGAATTCAAGGCTCTATACAAGATCTCCATTAGGTGAACATTGGTCATGTGATGGTTTGGGCACCTCGCTAGCTTTGTCTTGAACCTCTCCCATGTTTCATGAAGAGCTTCAGTGGGAATCTGACGAAAGTTGTTGATTTCATCTCTCAATTGCGCCCTCTTGGATGGCGGAAAGAATCTTTCTAGGAAAGCGTCTCTCAATTGCCTCCAATTTGTAATAGAATCAGGAGTCATCCCATTCAACCATAGTGTTGCCTCCCCAGACAGAGACAATGGAAATAGACATAATCGAATTGCATTCTGACCAACACCAGGATTGTCAAACGACTTGCATGTAGAAATAAAGTTGATGAGATGCATATTCGGATCATCGCCTTCTAGTCCACCAAATAATCCCTTGAGTTGCAATAACTGAATCATGGTGCTTGTGATGTTGAACTTGGCTCCGGGCGCTAATGGTGGTGAAATTATAGCTCCAGTGGCTCCGGCACCATCAAGATCATCATCATCATCATCGAAAGCTGGCTGCAAAGGTTGGCGATCATACCTATACTGAGCTTGTCGACCTCTTCTGTTGGCAGGTGTTGTAGTTTCAGCAACATGCCTTGGGTTTATCAACTCGTCATCACCTAAATCTTCATCGTCAGTATATGTTGCTCGCCCAGGATTATCAATGTTTTGTTGTTGGACTTGAGCAGCGGCAAGAACAGCTAATCTTGCTTGCTAGTGTTGAGCAGCCATCCTGTCGATTTCAGCTTGTGCTTCCATTCTTCTAATTCGTTGTGGTTCAGGATTGATTGGTAATAACGGTTAACCAGAACTTCTAGTATGGGGCATGCACTAAAGTAAAAACCTGCAATAAACAAAAACAAAAACTAAACGTAAAAGTACGAGAATCTTTGACCAAAGGGTCTAGTAATTATCACAAACTTGATTGACACTCGTATTCCCCGGTAACGGTGCCAATTTTTGATAACGCTCAATCTACAGCTCTCGTAGGAGTGTAAAGCGGTCGTTAGCAAATATAGAACCCAACCTGGGTTGGGTTCGATCCCACAGGGAATACCTTGGCCAACAAGTAAGCAAAATTACTAAACTTTTGGTGCAAGTCTCGTAAGAGGGGGGATTCTTGTCGTGCAAGTAATTTAAATAGAGTATCAAAATAAAAGCTGAAAATAAAAAGAAAGAATGTTACGTGAGTTGTAAACAATGAGAATTGAAGCGTTGGGGTTATGTCCACCTTCTGAGTTATACGTCTCTATTAGCTATGAGTGTGTAGAATTGTGACATGCATGTGCTTATAGAGAATTGTATTCGATGGTAAATCCAGGCGTCTTTCGACCTATTTGAGGATTATTTCACTTTAACTCTTTCAAGCTTAAAGAGTGTCTAACGGTACGAATTCTCCAAAAGGTTAGTCCAGTTACGGCACTAGCTTTTTAATAGGAAAGGGTGTCCTACTACCTTGACATTATCTCTTTTCCAGACAGATAACCTTTCTTTCGAACAAGTTAAATGTTATACTGGCGTTATTCTATGCGTCTGCAACCACAAGAATGTGCATTAAGATGAAGAGAATAATGATATAAGCAGCATACGTGTCACGAACTCATAAACTCACAGCAATAGATAGTATCTCATACGGCTTCCATAACCCCAACAGAGAAGTTTAGTTACCCATGAATGCGAAGGAAATCACAATTTGCATTGTTGTTATTATACCACAAGATTGATGATTTTCGTGTAGCACAAGTGGTAGGCGTGAGGCGTGAATTCCTTAGCAAAGTAGCGTTTCTCTTGTTGCAAAAATTAAGAATTGAATAGATGAATAGAAGAAGAAAAATAGAATTAATGGGAAGATTAGAAGAGTTGTAATTGAGAAGTAGAATGTATCTCTCCACTAAGGGAGGATTGTATCTCTCCACTAAGGGAGGAATGTATAAAAATCTCTAGCATGATAGGGTATTTATAATACCCATATCCTATTCCTACTAAGCTAATGAAATATTTAACCAAATCCTACTAAACTAGGGAAATACTTAACCCAATTGTACTAGGTTAATGTATCATTATCCAAATCCAAATAAACTAATGAAATACTTAACCCAATTGTACTAGGTTAATGTATTATTATCCTAATCCAAATAAGTTACTGCAAGTCCCCAAAGTCTTCAGAAATGTTGTTTTAGTCCGGGACAGATTTCCCATGCATCACTTTTGGTCCTTTAGGTGTCCAAACTCCCTTTCCTTCCTTCGTGAGCTTTCTTTAGCGTCAAGTAAGCCATAAAATGTTGATTTCTGCATCATTTATACCTGAAACTTTGCTAATCATGTTAGTTAGCTCACTTATAGGAAAAAGGACTAAAAGTGCATGAAATATATAATTTGTTCTCAAAACTAGGCTAAAATATGGGCAAAATATATTGATATAGGCGTGTAAATTCGCCTATCATCATGGGTTGAGCACTAACATGTAAATCAGGGATAGGGGATGATGTAATATCAAGTAATAATCCAAAATAAGTCGAAAATCCAAATGCACACAAACATATACGTATACATATAAATATATAACGTGTCAGGGTAGGGAATAAGGTTTAGCATGCAATTTTAAAATCTTAACCTAGATTGTGTAGCTTAATGATCATAATAGTACCCACGGGCTATATGGGCCCCAGTTCTCACCCCTGGTCGGACCCCAGTACGTATAGCCGTACAAACTAGAGAATAATCATATAAATATGCATGGGGGACTCCAACCTCCAAATCATATATTAAGGTGACTTAAGCACCCAATCATGTAATGTGATATAGGGGAATCAAACATCCCAATCAAATAATAATGGGGAATTAAACCACCTGATCACTTAGACCCCCACATCGAGAAATGTAGTTTCCAGTAATTATCCCTTTGGGACCTTCTCATTCACAACCTTACTACACAATCCTCTTTAAGCCCAATTAAAGCATTTAGCACATAACCCATTAAATCATTAAAGGAGTCATTCATTTAGGCATTTTCAAGTGGTATCGTCTTACCGACTACAAATTGCTAGTGCATGTCATTTAGCCAAACCTAACCATTCGCCAATGAGAATCTAACCCAATCAACCAATGGGACTCGAATGTTCCAAGTAGGAACCAAACCACTTAGCCAATGAGACTCTAACCCAAGCATCCAATAGGAATCCAAAGTTTCAAGTAGGACCAAATCATTCGGCCAAAGGGACTCTAACCTAGTTAGCCAATAAGACTTTTGAAATTTTCAATTTTATAACCATTTACGTGTCAATAGCCTTTATTATTTTGCAAGGGTTCCAAAATATTTATATATGCATATTTTTCATATTCAAAACCAATTTCACAATATGGGGTTGAGGTCATTACCACTTCAATTGTCAATATTCACAAATTAGGGGAAAATCACAAATCCCTAGTGTATTCACCATACCCATGCACCCTACAAGTGCAAAACCGTAAATAAAGCATTAACTATCATGTGTAAATCATGGGAAATGTTGTTCAAAAGCAATCATTCAAAACCCTTAACCCATGTTCCTAAACTAAAATTGTCACACCTCTTTTTCGTCTGATGACCGAGTCAAAGGGGTTTTCCAATTAAAGTGATGGTATTGAATATGAATTATTTTAATTACAGAGTCGTCACTTGAAATTAAATTATGGTGTTCCAAGTCACCTTTTTGAACCTCTAATAAAAAGAAAATGACTCTTGTTTGGTTGGCAAAAACAGAAGATGGGGTAAGAAATTCTGTTAATCGAAGGAAAGGTGTGAAGCACCCCTCGAGTTCCGTGGTTTTAGCACGGTTGCTTTTATTGACTTATCTTGACTTAAAATATTTTTTGATAAGTTATATTAAAGCCTAAAATTGCTCATATTTATTATACTAAAAATTGTCTATTATCTTATATTAAATAAATTGGTGAAAGTTAATTTTTAAAACTATTTATCAAAGTGCATTATTGCATCCTTGAATTTTAAAAATGTCTCGAAAAGATGCGTATGCCGCATTCTTTTAATTGAGACGAATATTAAAATATATCTTAAATTTAACTAACGTTAATAACATTGATTTATCTATTTGAAACGTTACCTAATTTTAACAATATTCTTAAATAATACTCATTTAAAAGTGATGAATTAATTTAACAAATAAAGTTATCAAATTCTATTAATTACAATAAATAAAAATAAAGAAATAATACATAAATGAAACACATAAAGATGTCCATATTAGGCTGAAATTTAATATTATAGACTCTTAATTTAGTTTCAAATTAATATAAAATCCAAATCACAATTTATAGATAAATCAAATATAAAAGATTTTGAAATCAGATCTGAACTCAAAATTAATAAACAAACAATAGTTAACACAATCAATGGAGAACCAGTGAGTAGGAACGCCGCTTCTTCGTCTTTCGCCGGAATGACACTGGAAATTATGAATTTGGTCAGATTTAATTTGTTTTTCGACACAACTTGGAAAAAGAAAATGAGAGAAAGGTATTTTGATAGTGGTTGGTCGGAGAGTATACATATAGTATGTGTGTGTTTTCCAATAAGTATGGGTGTACATCGAGGATAGAAGAGAAAGAGACAGTGCTAGTGGGTTTTGGTAGCTGGTTCGGTATCGGCGATGTAAGAGAGATGACAACAACAATTGGGCTTCGCCGGTGGTGTGATTTCGGAGGTTTTGGGCAATGGGAAAAGGGGGAGAGGGACGATGGTCGATGAAGCGCGATGGTTAGATAGAGGCTCCAGTGACGTGATGGTATTTTTTGACTGGTAGGAGTGTTTTTTGATGGTTTTGGTCTGAAATGGGGGCAGACAATGACTGGATGAGAAGATCTAGTGATAAAGGGGTCAGTCTCTCTGACAAGTTTTATCGTGAAAGTGATATGGTAGTGGCAGATTTGGTGTATTTTGGTGGAATTTTTTTGAAAATTTCAGCAAGAGCGGATTTTCAACTTTTCTGTTCACTTGCTTGCCACTTCCGATATCACTGTCGATTTATACCTAAACCATATCTTTTCTGATTTTGTTTTTGCATTAAGACTGACTGGTTGTGATGTTTTTCATTGGGTTTTCCGTAAGTTTTTGTGTGTTCATTTATGGTGAATGGAGAAGAAGAAAATATATGGATTCTCTGTGTGTAGAAGATATTGTTATTGAATTTCCATGGCAATGTGTGCATATTCTTTCTATTAGTGAATTGTGATGAGCCTCTTTGTACATTTGTGTGTTATGAGTAGTGTGCATTAACGAATTAATGTATAAGTAATTTTTACTCTATTTTTGTCATATACAGATGAAAAAATAGATACTTTACTACATATTATTAATTTTCTTTTCATTGTAAACAATATGCACAATAAATAAAATAGGACATCAAAATAACATCACATATTAAATAATTCATGAAATCACTAAAACAACTCCATTTATGATTCAATTCACAATAAAACTTATAAAATAAAAGTATAGGATTGAATAAGAACCTGTATGTTGAATTGAATCAAATATTGAAGCCAGAAAGTTAACACCGAAAACTCAAGCGGAACCCTGAATCTTAAACCATGACTCTTTTCTCCTTTTTATCTTCTTCTTTATCTTTGCTTTTCTTTTTTACTTTACTTGTTTTCTTACTTTTCATCTCTATTTTTTTCTGTTGTCTGATGCAGTGTGTTGGTAATAGTCAATGTACGTAGAATAGTCTGGGGTAAGGAGGCCTTAAATAAGAGGATTTGGGGGGGGGGGGGGGTTATAAGCAGATAAGGTTTTTGAATATATTTTTTATTTTAAAATTAAAATATAAAGAAATAATAATAAATAAAAATAAATAAATAGACAAATAATAATAATAATAATAATAACTATTAATTTTTATGTATTTAAGAAAATACAATAAAATTTTACAAATATATATAAAAAAATATAATTAAGATAACTTATTTATTAAAATTTAGGAAAATATTTTTTTTTTTTGAATTTTCATATTATTTTAAAAAATAAAAATAAAAATAAAAATATTCTAAAAACGTAACTTTATTTATTTATTTTCAATTTAACTTATATAAATTTGAATAAGAATTAAAATAAATATAAATAAATATAAATGTTTAATATTGAAAAATACGTTAAAACTCATGGAGGGTCAAAAATCATGTGTCTATATTTTGCTCCTCCTTATGTGAAATCTCGCAGAGTTTTCATACAAAGAAGTAGACAAAGAGATGACTTTTGATCCTCCTATTATTCAGAAAGTGAGGATAAAATAAAAGAAAAGAAAATATGTGACCGAGTCCTGGTTTTCGACCACCTACATATCCTGGATCATAAAGGAATCAGGTCACGTATAGTTCAATAAGGTAAAATAGTGAGAGAATGATTTAGAGGTCGAGTGAGATTCCATCGAGTTTCCGGTTCATGACTTTCTGATTTTACATTGAAATGAATAACAAAAAATATGAAGATATAAGTGAAAGACCCTATCTATGCTGCTTTTTTTGGAATCTTAACTTAAATCTTCATGGCTTCATAAATGGTGAGATAGTCGTTATTATGAGTTGAACTTGATACACGAAATGTTCTTCCTCGTTGGCTTTTGGCATTAGAGGGGAACTTGACAATTGATTTATTCTTCAGATTTTCTTCTTGCTTGGACTTGAAAATCTTCGCCCTATTCTTTAGGCGGGCTCCTGACTCACAACTGATAATGTTCACTCTATTCTTCAAGCGGACTCCTGACTTGTTATTTTTTCACCATGTTCTTCAGGCGGGCTCCTGACTTATTTTTTCTTCACCCTGTTCTTCAGGCGGCTCCTGACTTGTTATTTCTTCACCCTGTTCTTTAGGCGGGCTCCTGACTTGTTATTTCTTCACCCTGTTCTTTAGGCGGGCTTCTGAACTCAAAATAAAAGGTGAATGAGTAAAGAAAAGTCCCATTATCCAGGAGGGTCCTGATGATAGGCGAATTTACACGCCTATAGTGCTATATTTTACCCATATTTTAGCCTAGTTTTGAGAACAAATTATATAATTAATGCACTTTTAGTCCTTTTTCCTGTAAGTGAGCTAACGAACATGATTAGCAAAGTTGCAGGTATAAATGATGCAGAATTCAGCATTTTATGGATTACTTGACGCCAAAGAAAGCTTCACGAAAGGAGAAAAGGAAGCTTGGACGCCTAAGGACCAAAAGTGACGCATGGAAAATATGTCCCGGGCAAAAACAATAATTCTGAAGACTTTGGGGACTAGCAGTAACTTAGTAGGATTAGGACAATGATACATTAACCTAGTACAATTGGGTTAAGTATTTCATTAGCTTAGTAGGATTAGGATAATGATACATTAACCTAGTACAATTGGGGTAAGTATTTCATTAGCTTAGTAGGAATAAGATATGGGTATTATAAATACCCTATTTTGCTAGAGATTTTTATTCATACTACTTCTAATTCATTCTTCTACTATTCCTCAACAATTCTCATTCTAGTTTTAATTCATCTTTCTACTTCTTCTTCTATTCATCTATTCTTAATTTCCGCAACAAGAGAAACGTTACTTGCAAGAAATCACGCCTAACGCCTACCACACTTGTGCTACACAAAATTCTTATTGTGGTATAATAACAATGTCAATTGTGATTTCCTTCGCACTCATGGGTAACTAAACTTCTCTGTTGGGGTTATGGAAGTCGAATGAGATACTATCTATTACTATGAGTTTGTGAGTTCGTTACACGTATGCTGCTTATATCATTATTCTCTTCGTCTTAACCTAAATTCTTTGTGGTTGCAAACGCAAGAATACGCCAGTATAACATTTAACTTGTTCGAAAGAAAAGTTATATGTCTGGAAAAGAGATAATGTCAAGGTAGTAGGGTCCCATCCCCTATTAAAAAGTTAGTGTCGTAACTGCATTAACCTCTTGGAGAATTCGTACTGTTAGACACGCTTTAAGCTCGAAAGAGTTAAAGTGAAATAATCCTCGAATAGGTCGAAAGACGCCTGGATTTACCATCGAATACAATTCTCTATAAGCACATGCATGTCGGAATTCAACACACTCATAGCCAATAGAGACGTATAACTCAGAAGGTGGACATAACCCCAACTCCTCAATTCTCATTGTTTTACAACCTACTAAACATTCTTTCTTTTTACTTTGCTATTTTCAGTTTTTACTTTAATATTGTGGTTACACATTACAATCCCCCCTTTTTATGAGCCTTGCACTAAAAATCTAGTAATCGTTGCTTACTTGTTGACCAATCTATTCCCTGAGGGATCGATACCCAACCCAGTTGGGTTCTATATTTGCTAACGACCGTTTTACACTCCTACGAGAGCTGTAGATTGAGCGTTATCAGGTCCTGAACAGAAAGTAAAATTCAATAAACACGAACAAAATTTTTTCCTCGATTTGTACTAGAAAATATTGTGTGTGTCAGTAGATCACAACTTTTGAAAATTACAGTAAAGATGGTGAATCAAGGACCTGTTAAAGAAATGTGTCTCTTCAGAGTGTAACTAATGACCAAAATTAGGAAGTGCATCTCCTAGGGGTTAAATAAAATGATTCTACTAGAAAGTACATCTATATCTTCTAGAAATCAAGGGGAATGACTCCACTAAAAGGTGCGTCTAATAAGAATCAAGGAGAATAACTCGACTAAAAGGTACGTCTTATAGGAATCAATGGGGATGACTCGACTAAAAGGTACATCTTATAGGAATTAAGGGGAATGACTCAACTAAAAAGTACATCTTACAGGAATCAAGGGGAATGACTCGACTAAAAGGTATGTCTTATAAGAATCAAGGGGAATGACTCAACTAAAAGGTACGTCTTATAGGAATCAAGGGAGATGACTCGATTAAAAGGTACATCTTATAGGAATCAAGGGGAATGACTAAACTAAAAAGTACGTCTTATAGGAATCAAAGGGAATGACTCAACTAAAAGGTACGTCTTATAGGAATCAAGGGGAATGACTCGACTAAAAGGTACGTCTTATAGGAATTAAGGGGGATGACTCGATTAAAAGGTATATGTTATAGGAATCAAGGGGAATGACTTGACTAAAAGATATGTCTTATAGGAATCAAAGGGAATGACTCAACTAAAAGGTACGTCTTATAGGAATCAAGGGGAATGACTCGACTAAAAGGTACGTCTTATAGGAATTAAGGGGGATGACTCGATTAAAAGGTATATGTTATCGGAATCAAGGGGAATGACTTGACTAAAAGGTATGTCTTATAGAAATCAAGTGGAATGACTCAACTAAAAGGCACCTCTCATAGGAATCAAGGGGAATGACTCAACTAAAAGGTACCTCTCATAGGAATCAAGAGGAAGGTACGCCTAATAGGAATCAAAGGGAAGGACTCGACTGAAAGGTACACCTTATAGGATTCAAGGGGAATGAATCGACTAAAAGGTACACCGTATAGGAATCAAGGGGAATGACTCAACTAAAATCTATGTCTTATAGGAATAAGGGGGAATAACTTGACTAAAATGTATGTCTTATAGGAATCAAGGGGAATAAATCAACTAAAAGGTACGTCTTATAGGAATCAAGGGAAATGACTCGACTAAAAGGTACGTCTTATAGGAATCAAGGGGAATAACTCGACTAAAAGGTATATCTTCTAGGAATCAAGGTTCAATTTAAGAATTATATAACCTAGCAACTGAAAGCTTAAATACCTAGACAAAGAAGTATGCCTTTGAGGGATATAGTATGATGAATTTTTACCATAATTTGATTATCAAACCTGTGCGCAACATTATTTCCTGTATTTGAGGAAATGAGGCATTGCAACCCTTGATATTTATGCTCTGAAGTCCTTGATTTGAAGGTAACATGTTTCCTGTTTCATCAAAGAAAGCTTGTGATTTCAAAAACACAGTGGTGGGTTTGTGGCTTTAGCTTCCGTGGCAATCACTCTTGCCCTTATAATATTTAACCATTCTTCCAATCATTAGCATCTGTCACTGACTTTCTGCATCGGTGACACAAACTCAGATTATT
Source organism: Capsicum baccatum var. pendulum (assembly GCA_030864225.1). NCBI lineage: Eukaryota > Viridiplantae > Streptophyta > Magnoliopsida > Solanales > Solanaceae > Capsicum > Capsicum baccatum. The sequence continues at coordinate 169,936,753 of CM061554.1, forward strand.
AGAAGTGACTCTGAAACTAACACAGTATCTCTGCTTTGCCATGCACCCCAAATAAACCCTTTGAACCTTGGTATTTCTATGAGTTCCCAGACTTGTCTGTTGACAAAACTTTCTGCATGCCTTATTTTGGCTCAAAATCATATCTTTTTCATGCTTTTTATTTTGCTTTGTGCAATTGAAGAAGCTAGTGGCCAGTTTTAAAATCTTTTCTCACTATTTATGACACGAACTCGACTTAAAGACACGAGAAAAATGACCATGATGATTTTTATTGAATAACTGACTCAAGAAAACAAAGATATAAAGAAAAAATAAAAGGAAAATGAATGTCCCCATTTGAAACAAAGAAATAAAAAATTCATTTAATAATGGCAGTCAGTTCTAATGATTATTCCTTGCATTTTTTGACTAAGCTGCCTGATCTTTTCATACAAACTTTCCACCAGTTGTTGTTGAGTTAATGGCCCTAAAATTGAGTTGTTCCTTAGGTCAATTGCACTTATAAATCCTATTCAGCTGGTGACATCTTGAAGGGTTTTCGCCAATAAGCCTTTCTCATTTTCTTTCTCTCAGCTCACCTTTGCCTTATGGTATTTGTGAGGATTTTCACCAATGAGACTCTTTTATTCTTATTTTTTCAACTCACAATCGACTTATGGTGCTCGTGAGGGTTTTCACCAATAAGATTCTCTTCTTTCATTTTTATCAACTTACCATCATCTTACGGTACCCATGAGGTTTTAACCAATAAGACTCTCATTTTTATTTCTCTCCTGACTTTTTATGTTGAGGAAGACAAGTGGTTCCCAAAATGCATCATCATATGCATTGTATGCATAGCCTTAACATTCTTAAAAATTGATCTGAAGGTCTTTATTTGGTTATAACTTGGCTTTTGGATAAGGTTAGAAAGAAAGGATGACATGAGGCTCCAATGACACTTGAAGTAGGGTGAGACTTACAACTTTTGGAATCGACTCAAACAATGAAAATCAACCCATGCCCCAGTTTCTTTAACTGAGTAATTTTAAATTGTTTATTTGATTAGACCGAACCTAGACTAGGGCAGCCTACATATCTCACTCTCGAGAGGGGAAAATTAGGTCACACGTAGTTCCGATAACTTTTTCTTTTACTTGATTCTATTTTTTTCAGTTGTTATTGACTCTTTTTCTCTTTTCTTTCTTTTTGCCATATTTTACTTTATTTTTTTCCTTTTTTTTGAAACTTTTCTGACTCTAGTCCTTTGCTAGACACTTTTTTTTCGAGTTTTGTTGACTCTATCTTGATTCCAAAAGAGGGGTATGAAAGAAAATGACACTAAAGCTTAAATGAGGTAAACAAATGATGAAACATTGTTTGTATAACAGAATAAAATGTCTTCATCATATCAATCCTTGAAAATGCAAGTATATAACATGCCATATGAAAGTAGGAGATGAAGATCATATATGACACTTTAACAACACTAACTTTAACTGAGCATGTGTGCCATTTTTTCTTTTACACTTGTCAAATCTACAACTCCATCTTTGTTGTACATATCTCATATCGAATGACTCCTGCTTTTGTGGAGCTGATTATCTTCCTATTTTTCTTGAATAGGGATCTCACATCTACTATTTGACCTAATTGAGACATGTCTTTCAATTGATGACCAAGTTATTCTTGTGATTCTCAAAATCATTGCCTTAATTTTCAAAGAGGGCTTTAACATGGTCACCAAATATCTTAATATTCTACCTATTTCTAATATGTCTTTTTCTTCTAACTTTAGCCCTCTAATTCAATGTTTTATGATGAAACTAAATTTTAAGATCTAGCTAAAAATTCCGCTGGCATGTCATAGCACTATAATCAACATAAAATGAATTACATAAAAAGATACAAACAAACAAACTTAAAATAAGACAAAACAACAAGGGACACCACATTTCATTAAAAAGAAAAATAGAAGGGTTTAAACAAAGATGACAAAGAAAGAAAAAAAGATAGATTCAGAACTACAACCTTGAAATAACTCAGAAAATAGAAAGAAAAATAAAACAAACTACAAAACGTTCATCCTAGCAAGGAGAGAAGTGACTTTTCAATTGCTGAGCTTGCTATCTTAGCCACTGATTTGCATATTAGCATGACTAGAGCTTTCCTCACTATTAATGTTCTGCACCATAATTGATTTATCTTGAATTATCTTTTTAATTTCTCTTTTCAAATCCCGATAACCTTTAATACTATGACCCTGAACATCAGAATAATAGCACATTGTGCATTAGGATCAACTTTTTGAATGCTGATTAGGAGTGTACCCAAGGAGAGGAGTGATCATGCCCTACTTTACTAATCTCTGGACTAATTTGGCATACAACTCTCTAATTGGTGTGAAACTATCCCTCAAATTCTGCCTTATTTAATTGGTTAGCTTGGATAAAAAATCAGGCCTAGAAGGGCTTGGGTATATTTGTGGAATTGGAGGATGACTCTGAGGAGTTGGTGCATTCTATTGTGGGTAAGATGGGGGTTGAACATGTGATTGTATATTATATACTGGATATGGAGGTGGGAGAGTGAATTATAATGGATTTTAGGAGTAATTATGTGGAGCTTAGGCATGAGCTTGGGTTTGACACTGAGGGTAACAACGATGTGGTCTTCTTCAACGTGCATGTTATTTAGCTACAATAGTAGCAACATCTTCCTTATTCTTCTTCCCTCTAATATTTCCCGAACTCTTTTAAATTGCTTGAGTAGTTGTTTTCAATGTTGCAAAACTCATAATGCGATCGGTCTTAATTTCATCTTCTATCATCTCTCTCATTCGGACGACCTTAATAAATGGCTTGCCTAATCCAGGTAACAAGTGTTAATAGTATGTTTTATCCTGCGCTTTAATAAATACCTCCATAATCTTTCTTTCTTTCATTGGTTGTTTTACCCTAGCAGTTTGTTCACACCATCTAATGGCATACTCCATGAAATTTTCATTGTTCTTCTTCTTTATATTAGTTAAGGATTTCTCATCAGGAATCAGCTCCACGTTTTACTGAAATTGTTGAATGAATTCGTTAACCAAGTCATCCCAACTACTTCACTTATCGATGTCCTAATCCACAAACCACTCTAAGGATAGACTCGAAAGGCTCTCACTGAAATAAGCCATGAGTAATTCTTCTTTTCCTACGACACCTTTTAATTGGTTACAATAACACCTCAAGTGCACCACTGGATCATTGTGCCCTTCGTACTTGTCAAACTTTGGCATTTTGAACTCTAGCAGCAAATAAACGTCAGGAAACATACATAAATCTTTGTATGAAATAATTTTTGGTCCGCTTAATTCTTGCATATTTCTCATACTCTGCTCTAAGCTTCTCACTTTCCTGGCCATCTCTTCCTGTTCTTCATATTTAATAATCTTCTCAATCGCGATAGGAGAATCATGTTGATGAGCATAATAATGTTGATTTGGGGGTTTGAAAGTCATTTTAGGAGGATATAATTGATCATGACTTGGTTCACCCATATTCTTTTGTACTGTCAACTGAGGACCCACAGTACCTGGTGCTACGGTAATGAAAAGCGGGTTGTTCTAGATAGATGAATTTGGTGGGCGCACGGTAGAAGTACCAGTAGCGCCAGACACATTAGCATATGGGCCAAATCCAGGTGGGTAAAATGGACTACCAATTTGAGCTTGAGCGAAATTTGGATCATTCGTATTCGAAAGTCCAGGGATTGAGGAAGGCGGGGCTTGTCCATTCGATCAAGCTTGGTATATCTCTGCTATCTGTTATTTCAATAACTTATTTTCTTTCATTGATACTAATTCTTTTGAAATCAACTAATTATTATCTTCCTCACTGTCAGCCCCATGCCCTCTTTGCGGGTCATCTTTCTCTTTTCTTTGAACCTATGTTGCATGGATTGAGAAGCCAACTTAGCCACAAACCAACCACCTTAATACTATTTTGATTTTGGAGAAAACTAATGTTTCAGAGTTTAATTTTTTTAAGACCAATAAATCCATGAAGGACTGCCTACGTATCTCACTAAGATGTGAATCAAGTGTGTGTAGTTCTTGAAATATATGTCGTATAAAATTCAGCCTCAAGACCCCTAAAGGTTCACGATTGTTAAGATTTACATAAATATTATTTTGTAAAACTTAGCCTCATGATCCCTAAAGATTCAGGGCTATTAAGATATATATGTATATATATATATATGTATGTATATATATATATATGTATATATATATATATGTATATAAATTGAACTTAAGGATAAGAAAAATAATTATGAAAGCAATCATATTTTCAAAATATTCCCTAATAAATTTATGAATAATTTTTCAAAAGACAGGGTCATATCCTGAAAAGAATTTCCTATGTATATCACTAAAGAGTGAGAATCAGACTCTAGTAGTTCACGAAGACCTTAAAAACTATATATATATTTTTAATTTCTTTGAAATATGATTCATTAAATTTGAGGACAAAATACTCTCTTGCATTTCATCAAGTTGCCTAAAGACGGCCAAGAATAAAATGGCCTTCCAAATAAATATCAAAGAGCACGTAAGATGCACATGTTGATCATTATAAAAAGGGACACCTGTCCTAGACAAGGAAAAGGAAAAGCAGTGTCAGTTTTCGATATTCTAATCGTTATCTCATCAGGAATGATTTCCCCATAATTTAGGGGGAGCTTCTGCACCTTGGTTGCTACTAGGATAGCTCGGTCATCACCCAGAATGTTGTCTCCATTAGTGGGCATCAGCCAGATACGCACTATACCTCACTAAAACTTTGCCTATTGAGTCAAAGAGGAGTTACAGACTCTCTCATTTGGGTTAGTCACCCATGCTGGTTCTTCTTCGGCTATGATGTTGGCCAACCACGAATGTTTTTTTGCTTGATTCTTCATCCGAGCATAGATTGATGATGCAGTGGCCTGAGGAGTAAAGTTTGGACTATGCAAGAACATGTTGATTGTTCTGATTGAGATATCAACCCTTACGCCCTTACCTGAACACTATCCAATAGGGGCTGGTCTGTAACTCTTTTTCCTAGTATACACATATTTTCTAACTGAGCTTGGTAGTTTATGTAAAACTAAATCATTGTAGGGCAAAATGAGCCTCTCCCTTTTTCGGTCCATCCCAAGCTGTACTCTTGGAACTTCTGTTCCACTTCAAGGTACCTGCTCAACCCCTGGGTGATAATCTTCTTTTCTTCCTAAATCGGCCTTTTAGCTCTTCTTCTATCGATTCTATGAAGCCCAGTAGTGAAGATGCCCTCTGCTTTGGGTATTTTCCATCTAGCATTATCTCTAACTTTAGGATTCTTACATTTGATAAGTGTTTCCGAATCTGGATACTCTTCATCATCTTGTTGTTCAGTGGACGGGGAGCCGGATGCTGTTCCCTCAGACTCAGACTCATCAGACCTTTCCTGTTCCTCTTCTTCAGATTCAGCGTGTTCAGACTCATGCTGCTCATGTTCATAATGTTCATATGCCTTCTGCTTAGAGGATGTTATTATTTCAGTGTCCTCACCATCCTCTACCTCAACTGGTGGGGGTGGTGGAGGTTTTGTAGGGCTTTTCTTCTTCTTTCGCTTCTTGAGTAGAGGTTCTTCCTCTTCATAATCAGACTTCTCATTGATGAGTTTTCGGCGTACACTTTTCTGTTGTTCCTTCTTGGTAAGCTGAGGACTCTTTCTTTGGGTGCCATTATAAGGTTCCTGTAGAAATATAAACGCATTAGTCAATCCTCAAAAGCATAAACACAAACACATTAATCATTTAAGCTTCACATCCTTTGACAAGGCTCATTCATGCTTTAGGTTCCAAGTGTGACGACATTTCTTGATAAGCCATCACGACTATGATAACTTATCACAATTGTCGTCAACCTCAGATAGAACCCACAAAATTTTATTAACTTTTGATGAAATTATTGATAAGCTATCATAATTGTGAAGCCTATCAACAATGTCGTCAGCTCTAAACAGAAACCACTTTATTCTTAGTAGCCTTTGACGACATTCCTGATAAGCCTTCACAATTGTGATAGCTTATCATGAATGTCATTAGCTCTTATCAGAACCCCTCTTGTGATTTTAATTCTTGATTAGCAACCCAAATTCTTCTTAGAATCACAGGGATTTTTCTATTCTTGAACTAGTATTTTAGCTTTTCGCAAGTTGTACATAGTTGTAAACCCTAGGTTTCAACTTTTAACAACAATGGTAACACCAACATGATTCATCTTCTTTGAACACCCAATGTTTTCACAATCTTACCACCTAACCCACGAAAAGAGAAGAGTTAAACTTCGATCATACCTGGTAGGCGACTTAGCTTCTTGAGTAGATTAGAGCAGATGAAAATGTAAGAGAGAGAACACTTTTTTTGCCTTAGGTTCAAACCCATATTCACAAGGAAGATGCGTTCTTAAAGTTTTTGGAAAAGTGTAGGAAATAAACTAACTAAGGAAAGAAATAATCTAAAAAAAAGAAAAATAAAACTAATGGAAATCTGAAGAGGTTCCACTGCCGGGCCGGGTCGCATTTTCTTTAAACTGGGCCCAGAATTTAGCTTTTATGGCTTTGGGGTGTCGATGACTTATGACGGCTTATCACAAGTTTGATAGACTATCACAAATATCGTCACCCTTAACAAAGGCTGCCTCAAGTTTGGTCTATCTGACATTATTTTTTATAACTTATCACAATTGTGATGGCTTACCAGAGATGCCATCATGTTTTTTTAGCTGACCTCCTTATTTTTCACCTTCTCTGTACTAAATCCTAATTACAAAAGTAAAAACACTTGATTAAACATAAAAACTTTGGGTTGCCTCCCAATAGCGCCTGATTTACTATCGTGGCACGACTTGCTTATCTTGACTACTCAGACTTTGCCAAGTCAACCTGATGATACCCCTTTACCATCATCATAGAAGACGTCAATGATTGAGAAAACACTTATCTCTTTTTGTTGAATCATGGATGAGTGTATTTTGAAGCGTTCTTCTTTGTCATTAAACCTGAACTTTAGTTCATTTAACTCCATGTCTACTAGCACTCCTCCAGTTGGAAGTAATGGCCTACCCAAGATGATAGGCACTTCAAAATCCACCTCGCAATATAGGACCACAAAGTTAGCAGGCAGAATAAATTCGGATACCTTTACCAAAACATCGTGTAGTATGCCCACAGGCCGCTTCATGGACCTATCTGCCATTACCAACCACATATTTATTAGGGTAGGATCCCCCAAACCTAATTTCTTATACACAGCCAGTGGCATTAGATTTATACTTTCTCCTAGATCGCATAGTGTTTTTGTGAATTTCAGGTAACCAACAGTACACGGATGGTAAATGCTCCCGGATCTGCCTTTTTCTGCACTAAAGACCTTGTAGAGATAGCACCACAATGGAGAAGATTGTCCTTCGGCTTATGGATAACCTTCCATTTCCTAGTCAAAAGGTCCTTCATGAATTTTGTGAATCCTGGAATTTGCTCAAGTAGTTCAACCAGAGGCACATTTATCGTCAATTGCTTAAGCATTGCCCTGAATTTGTTGAATTTTGCATCATCAGCCTTCTTTTTCAATCATTGAAGAAAGAGAGGTGGTGGTCTTGGGATAGTTTTCAACACCACTTCCTCTTCCTCCTTTTTTTCCTTATCCAAAGTATCAACAGAACTATACAGCTTCTCAGACTCCACTAGATTGCTTTGTTCGGATTTATCAACAACTACTTCACCATCTACATATTTGCCCACAGATGGGCCAAGTAACATCTTGCCACTCCTAGTGGTAATCATCCCATCATTCCGCAGATTCTGAATTATATCACTAACTAAAGTACCACTTTTTGTCTGGTTCAGTGTTGCGGAAAGTTGACTCATCTGCTACTCCAACTGCTTGATAGAAGTGGAGTGTGAAATAACCAACTGACTCAGGGTATAGAATTCACTCTTCATAGTAGTTACCCCCGAGTTGGTAGCCTCAACTCTTTTCAAAAAAATTTCCATCATGTCCTCCATAGACATTTTGCTAGAGCTAGTTGGTGCAACATCCTGACTTCCAGGAGGAACATAAAAACCACTCCTATCATTATTGCTTCTTCAATTTTCTTGCTCCCTATCTTTATAATCAGGCTTGTTATAAAAGTTCTGACCTTGATTTCCTTGGCTACTAACTCTGAAACCCCCTTGATTACTCATATAGTTTGCCTCCTCATCTGTATTAGTAGCCACAGTGCACTGAGATTCCACAGTTTTGAACTTTTTAGTCTTGCCTAGCAACAAGTTCTTGGTCAGCAAGTCCATCTGTGTCTTTAGGTGGGCCATATCTTTGTATCGCTCCTCACCTCTTCTGTACTGCTCCATAGTTATACCAACAGAAACAGTTGAGCTAGCTACCACAGAATCCCTGGTATGCCAAGCCCGACTCTGTTTGGTCATCCTATTCAGCATATCTAAGGCATCTTGAAAAGAAAGATCAACAAACAACCCATCACCAGCATTATCTACAATCAGCTTTGTTATAGAGTTGAGAGCCCTGTACAAAGTCTCCATCAAGTGTAGGTCCGTTATATTTTGATTCGGATAATGTGACAGCTTCTTCTTGAACCTCTCCCATGTCTCATGCAAAGCTTTGGTAGGGAGCTGTCTAAAGTTACTGATCTCTTCTCTTAATTATACCAGGTGGAAAAAGTCGTTCTAGGAACGCTTCTTTCAACTCCCTCCAGTGGGTGATAGAATCAGGCATAAACTTATTTAACCACATTGTTGCCTCTCCAAACAGAGACAATGGAAATAATCTCAACTGGATCGCATTCTGGATCACTCCCAGATTATCAAAAGATTTGCAGATGGTGATAAAGTTCACCAAGTGCATGTTTGGATCATCACCAGGCAGGCCACCGAACAATCCCTTCAGATTCAGGAGTTGAATCATGGTACTTGTTATGCTGAATTTTGCACCAGGTGCCAATGGTGGAGGAATGATAGCACTCATTGCACCTGCTCCGTCCATTCCTTCATCATCGTCATTGACCTCGTATTGGACAGGCTTTTGACCATACCTTCCTCTGACTGGATAGTTTCTATTGAAATTTTGTTGCACTGGTGCAGCAATTTGCTCTGCACTGGATGACGTACTTGTTGACCCTCATTTTGCACGTTCACCTGAGCCTTGGCCAAGGCTTCCAGTCTATCAGCCTCTTGTTGTTTTGCCATTCTCCCGATCAGCTGCGGTTCCGAATTAATTGGTAATATCGGTTCTCTAGAACTTCTTATTTTTGGCATAAACAATAAGGATCCTGCAATTAAAGAAAAACAACAAACAAACGTAAATCTAGGAAACTTAACTAACAGTCAATTAGCGCACACAAATTTTCAGTTTACAACCATATTCCCCGACAACGGCATCATTTTTGATAACGCTCAAATTACACTCTTGAATGGGTATAAACGATCGTTGTCAATATAAAACCCAACAAGGTTGTGGTGAAATCCCACAGGGAATAAGGTCCGAACCCAAGTTGTTTGCTATTTAATTCACTGATAGTTTAATGTTTCCTGAAATTGTCACTTTAATTTCGCTATTTGTAATCAAGAGTTTATGAAATAACCAGAATTATGTTCACTAGAGCTTACGGTACATGACAGATGCTAAAGGTGGTTCAAGATTATCATGGTGGGTTGGATAACAAGCTATCTTTATTGATGTTATGCTCAAATATCTCTCGACCTACTTGAGTGTTTAATTTTCTAATCCCCTCGGACTTAGGAAATTTCTATTCACTGCCCAGATTTTACCTCAGGTTAACCAACCTTGTCACAGTGCTGATTATGAAATAAAGTATTTCCGAGTCCCTGTTGACAATTCACTTTCTACTATATTTGATTTCTTTCTCAAGAAAATCAAAGCAGGTGTGTCTACTGTTTACAACCAACAGACGTTAATTAAAGCTTCAAAATTATCAAGAAATCCTACCACCTATTGAATATTGAATACTTAGCACCTTATCAAGACCTAACCCTAGATCCCATAATTCAGGTTAATGGAGTTTAGCCACTTATGATGCAATAAAAAAGTACACAAGTTGAATTCATAGTTGGGCAGATTAACTTACAACGATGATAAAAATCAAGAAGTGTAACTTGAATGGAATCTAAACACAAAAATCCCAAAATATTGACGACAATCTTCTCTCAACAATAATGTTCTAAAGCGTATTGGAATTCGAGAGAGAGAAAAATCGTGCACAATGTATATTGCAGGATATGTCAATGATCATTAGAAAACCCTAAAAGATGCTATTTATCCTTGAGTCCAAATTAAGGAAATAAAATAACAACTTAAGTAAATTTGTCGGACAGGTGACGCCATTAGGTGACGCCTAATCAGGAATGGCGTCAGATTTCCTTCAATGTTGATAGGCTTTGCCTAAGGATAACGATAAAGAAGACGATGTATCAGGAGTCTGATGACGTATCATGGATGTTGTCAACTCCTTTTTCCTTTTGATAATTTCTGCCTAAGGCTAACGATGATTTTGATGCCTTATCACAACTCTGACGCCTTGTCACAAAATATCGTCACAACTTCTCTTCAACTCCCATTCTCTGGTTAAGTCTGACGGTGGCCTTGATAGCTTATCCCCAGATTGACGACTTATCATGAATGTCGTCAGCCACACTTGTCCTGTATTTGCTTCAGAATTTAACCTTTTTTCTTCTATTTTTATTGGTTCCCCTGCACCTTATCTTTTACTGCATAATTAAAGTAAAACTAATCAAATACGACAAAATTTGCTTAAGACTTCACAATTATTCATGGCTAAAAGCATGAAATGTGTTAGAATTTGCTTACACATCAATATCGTGGAGGCTCACTGCCTCCAGGGTCCAAAATTACCTCGAACCCCATCCAAAAATTCTGAAACTCCCCCAAGACATGCCAACAACATATCTAAACACAATTCAAGTAAAAAATTAATGTTTTGAACATGCCAAGGCTAAAAATAAAATGTTTAAAATTTTGATGGTGTTACATTACCCCCTTAGGATCATTCATCCCCGAATGATGAGCTAGGATGCTTTTCATACGATAATAACCATATTACACCAGAATCAAATGATAAACTCAAAAAGCAACAAGAGGAAAATAAAACTGATACCTTAAGCACTATTATCTAGAATGGGGACCTAGAACGGATACTTGGACTTCATATCCTCTTTGGCATTCCAAGTAGCTTCCTCAAACTTTTGGTTCCTTCATAGAACATTTACCGATGCCACCTCCTTAGTCCTCAAACGGTGGACTTGCCTATCTAAGATCTTAATCGGGACCTCCTCATAAGACAACGAATCCAAGACACCCGTACTTTCCAAAGGAATAACCAAGGAAGGATCGCCTACACATTTCTTCAACATCGAAACATGGAAGACATGATGAATTAAACCCAAACTAGAAGAAAAATCCAATTCATATACCACACCGCCCACTCTCTTCAAAACCAAATACATACCCATATAACGGTGGCCGAGCTTCCCCGTTTTTCCATATCGCATTACTCCTTTCATAGGAGACACCTTCAAAAATACCCAATTTCCAATATTGATTCCAACTCTCTTTGTCTCACATCCGCATAGGACTTTGGATGACTTTGGAAAGTTTTGATCCTATCCCGAATTACCTTTACCTTCTTGATAGCTTGATGAACTAAGTCAGGACCAAACAATCCAGCCTCACCAACCTCGAACTACCCAATCGAAGATCTACACCTCCTACCATACAAAGACTCAAATGGAGCCATGCCAATACTAGAGTGATAACTGTTGTAAGAGAATTTGATGAGGGGAAAATGATCAACCCTAATACCAACAAAGTAAATCACACAAGATCGAAACATATCTTCTAATGTATGAATGGTCCTTTATGCTAGTCCATCCGTCTATGAGTGAAAAGCAGTACTAAGGTTTGCCTTATACCCAAACCTCTCTGAAGCGAATGCCAAAAATGTGATGAGAATTCAGTACCACGATTCAAAATGATATAAGCTGGAGCACTATGCAACTTCACGATTTCCTGAATGAAAAGCTTTGCATAATCATCAGCAAATAATTAGTCCTCACAGGAAAAAAGTGAGCAGACTTAGTCATTCTATCCATGATGAACCAAATCAAATCAAACTGACTACGAGCTTGCATAAGACTGCTAACAAAATCCATATTAATCACTTTCCATTTCCACATGGTCAACTCAATCTCTTGGGACAACCCACCGGGCCTCAAGTACTCCACCTTTATTTGTTAACACACCATGCACTTTGCCACAAAATTTGCCATATCTCGCGTTATATTACTCCTTCAATAAATCTCCTTCAAGTCATGATACATCTTCGTCGAACTCGGATGAACTGTGTACCATGACTAATGAGCCTCAATCAAAATTCTTCCTTGCAACCCATCCACATCGGGAACACACAACCTTCCTTGGTACCTCAAGATACCATCATCACCAATCTTAAATGCCATAACTTTCTGTTGGCCCATTTAACCTTGATCTACATCAAGACAAGATCCAGAACCTGTATCTTATTTACCTCAGCACCAAGAGACGAATTCACCTTCTCTTGGACAAACACACCTCTATCTTCAGAATACAAATAACGACCTCCAAGGTTATCCAAATGGTGAATGTCCTTTACCGATCCATACTTCTCTTTAACCACATTGGATAGACTCTCTATAGATAACATACTAAGAGAATCAACAACCATATTAGCTTTACCTGGGTGATAATGGAGACTCATATCATAGTCTTTGTGTAACTCAAGCCATCTCCTTTGTTTGAGATTCAACTTATTTTGAGTGAACACCTACTGTAAGGTTTTATGATCATAATAAATGTCAACTTGAACTCCATACAAATAATGTCGCCAAATCTTCAATGAAAACACCACAACCAACAACTCTAAGTCAAGAGTCGGATAATTCTTCCCATAAACTTTCAACTTCCTGGAAGCATAGGCCACCACACAATAAGCCACGAATCCATCAGTACCCTCGGGTACGGTCAAGACCCGAGCTAAAGTCAACTTATCTTTTAGCTTTTCAAAATAACCCTCACAAGCATATGACCATAAGAACTTCACCTTTTTCTAAGTCAACATCATCAATGGGGCAGCAACGAAGGAGAAACTTTCCACAAACCTCATATAGTACTCGGCTAAACCTAAACAACTCTAAAAATTGGTTTGAGTCATGGGTCTAGACCACTTCTTCACTACCTTAACCTTCTGTAGATCCATCATGATTAATATACTAGAAATAATGTGATCTAGAAAAGTCACAACATTCAACCAGAACTCACACTTAAAAAACTTAACATATAATTGCTGATCCTTAAGGGTCAACAACACTAAATAAAGGTCATCTACATGATCCACCTCACTCTTGGAATACACCATAATATCATCTATAAACATAATGACAAACAAATCCAAGAACTGATAAAATACCTAATTAATAAGATCCATAAATGCTACCAGGGTATTGTTCGACCTGAAAGGCATGACCAAGAACTCGAAATGTCCGTATCAGGTATGGAATGCAGTCTTAGGGATATCAACCTCTATAATCCTCAACTAATAATAGCTCGACCGAAGATCAATCTTAGAAAAACATTTAGCACCCTAGAGATGGTTGAATAAATCATCAATTTAAGAAAGAGGGTACTTAGTCTTCACTGTCACCTTATTAAGCTAGAAGTAATATATACACATCCAAAGGGAACCATCCTTTTTACGCACGAATAGCTTAATAACACCCTACGAAGAAATACTAGGGCGGATAAAACCCTTATTAAGGAAATCTTTCAATTGCTCCTTAATCTCCTTCAACTCAACTGGAGCTATTTTATAGGGAGGGATAAAGATAGGATGAGTGTCTAGAAGAAGATTGATCACATTCAATTTCCTTTTTAGGAGGGATATCGGGATGATCGTTAGTGAAGACCTCAGGAAATTCACAAACCATAGGGACACTTTGTAACGATGGACTCTTTGTGTTAGAATCTTTAACCTATACCAAATAATAAAGACAGCCCTTGGAAATTAACTTTTGGGCTCTAACATAAGATACGAACCTCCCTTTAGGATCTAGAGAACTCCCTTCCAACTCAATAACCGACCCATTAGGGAATTTGAAAATGACCTTACGGGTTCGATAATCTAACGAATCATAGCGCGAATGGAGCCAATTCATCCCCAAGATAACATCAAAATAAGTCATATCAAACTCTATCAAGTCTACCAAAGTCTCTCTACCACAGACAGATAACACAAGCACCTATAGAATCTCCTAGCCACAATAGAGTCACCCATCGAGGTGGACATAGAGAAGGGACTAGGAATACACTCAGGACCAAACCAAAATGAATATCCATATAAAGGGTCACATAAGAAAGATTCGACCCTGGATCAAGCAAACAGTACACATCATGGGAGAAAATTTGTAACGTACCAGTAAAAACAGCCGGAGATGCCTTAGAATCTTGGCGGGAAGTAGAAGCATAAAGATGGTATCAACCAGTGCAGAGCCATAAGTAGCACCCTTTGGTGCCAGAGCTAAAGAGGTAGATGCAGGAACTTTATTAGCCCAGGAGTAATATCGCCTGAAGGACAATTCCCTGAAAGTGGCCAGGCTGGCCACATCTGAAACACTTATTCCTTACCTCATCATATTCCCAATGATGCCTTAAACCCATGGTACAGAGTTGAATGGGCCCTACTAGCCTGAGACTTGGCACCTTATGACTTAAACCCATTATTGCTATGACACCGGTGATCACCGGATGACTTAAGATAAGGAGCTCTAGCCATTGAATAAGAACATAAATTACCCACTTATTTTTAGACCATCTTCAACCACCTATACCACCTTGTTGTTGACCTCCACCCTGATCGGAATACCAAAACTTCTTACCTGCCTCTCCCTACCTCTGCTTTCTTTTTCTTTTCCTCTTCAACTTGCTACATACACACCACAAGTCTGGGGATATCCATATCCTTGTTCAACAATGCAGCCTTGCTTATAAAAATTAAATCACGGGACAACCCAGAAGCAAATTTTCTTATTCTAGACCTCATGCTAGCTACTAACTTCAGAGCATAACAGGACAACTAAGGAAATTTCAAGGCATACTCTTTCACAATTATTTTTCCTTGCTTCAAATTCACAAACTCCTCAAATTTCACCTTCCTCAACTCCTGTAGAATGAAACGGTCCAAAAAGCTACTAGAAAAGTCATCCAACAATGCTACCTCCGCATCAACATCCCTAAACTGATCCCACACTTTATACCATTGATACACTACTTCCTTCAACTAATAAGAAACAAACTACATACCCTCTACATATGTAGCATGCATCACTCGAAACATCTTCTCTTTTTTATCTATAAGAACTTTAGGATCCTTCTCAACCTTAGTTCCCGTGAAAACCAAAAGGACTTAACCTTATAAACTGCCCAACTCGAGTGACCTCCTAAGAACTCACAGTAGTACCAGTAGGACCCAACCAACGTGACTAAGATGTCACCAACTGGGTCAACAGATGAATAGTATGATGGAACTCAGCATTGGTAATTTCTCCCAGAGGTGACTCAGTAGGAGTATCATGAATAGGATAAAGATCTATTGATATAGGTGGAACTCTACGAGAGCAATCGAAAGTAGACAACCTATACCAGGTATGCACTCTATAAGTATAATGAGTTCCGTCCATACTGTTCTCATGAGGGAAAGATGAGATTCTATAAGTATCATATCTTCTTAGAGTCATAATCTGAAAGGCAAACAAATAGGAATTAGAGGAGATTCAAGACTATAGACTATATACCTCAAAATTAGAACAACAAGAAATGGAGACATTCCTACATGCCTCGTAGCCTCTTCCATATAATTATGGCGCACTACACACCCATAAAAGAGACTCTACCTGACACGACTTTGTGGACACCCAACTAACCATGAACATAGGCTCTGATTCCAACTTTGTCACAACCCAAACCAGGGCCTAGTCGTACCGTGTATCGCATGACCAACAAGGACCGGAGACCACCCCTTTATTTTTTCCCTTATTAAGCAGAACACAATCGTAAAACAAGATAGATAAGTATGACTAAAAAAAGTCTAGGAATCCAAAACCCAAATCCCAAGTCCACAGTACCATCAATAAAGCCTTTAGAAAGACGAATACCAATATTAATCGGGATATGCCCCAGACAGTAGCCAAAAATATAAGTCCAAAGGAAAGATCCAATAACATAAAGAAACCCAAAACATGAAATAAGGTCTTCTAAAGTATGAAAGATCGCCACTTCATTCTGACTCATGAGCTATCCCACGATCACCTAGTCACTACGCAGGAAAAGTAGAAGTATTTTTGGTTCCTACATCACATGGGGATACAACAGTCGGAGACGTCCTGTGGGTTGAGAACTAGCATGTAACTCAAGGATACAGGATAATATAATTCCAAGTCAATAATCCAAAATCTATCTAGAATCAAAATAGACACAAACATATGTATATACATATAAATATATAATGTGCCAGGGTAGGAATAAGGATTAACATGCAATTTAAAACCCTTAACCTAGATTGTGTAGCTTAACCTTCATAATAGTACCCATGGTCTAAGTTCTCACCCCCTGGTAGGCCCCCAGTGTGTGTAGCCACACGAATAGGGGAATAATTATATGTAAATACAAAAGGGACTCAAACCTCCCAATCCTATACTAAAGTGAATTAAGCACCCGATTATGTAATGTGATATGGGGGGACTCGAGCCTTCCAATCAAATAATAAGGGGGACTTAAACCACCTGGTCATATAGACCCCTGCATCCGCAAATATGGTGTCTAGTATTGATCCTTTCGAGAAATCTACCTTCATGATGTTACTACACAATCCCTTTAAAGCCCAATTAAAGCATTTCGCACTTAACCTATTAAATAATTCAAGGAGTCATTCATTTGGGCATTTTTAAGTGGTATCATCATACCGACTATAGCTTGCAAGCGCATGTCATTTAGCCAAACCCAACCATCTGCCAAAGGGACTCTAACCCAATCAGCTAATGGAACTCTAAAGTTCAAAGTAGGAATCAAACCACTTAGCCAATAGGCTTCTAACCCAATCAACCAAAAGGAATCTAAAGTTCCAAGTAGGACAAAATCATTCGGCCAAAGAGACTCTAACCAGTCAACCAATAAGACTTTAAAAGTTTCACTTTTAAAACCATTTATGTTTTAATAGCCTTTCTTATCATGCAATGGTTCCAAATATAGTTCAATATACATAATTTACATATTCAAAACCAATTTCACAATATGGTGTTGAGGTCATTACCACTTTAATTTTCAATATTCACAAATTGTAGGAAAATCATAATTTCCTAGTGTATTCAATATACCCATGTACCCCACAAATTCAAAATCATAAATAAAGGATGAACAATCACGTGTAAACTATGGGAAACATTATTCAGAAGCAAACATTCAAAACCCTCAACCCATATTCCAAAACCAACATCAAAACCATATGAATAACTATTTAAAACACATGCTTTGACAAAATAATAGTTGGGGAAGAGTAAAATGCCTTTGACACACACGAATTTGAAAGAAATTTAGAGCTTGGAAATTGGAAGATGAACGTATGATGAAATTCTTATGCTTTCTTAGGGTTTTGAGTTATAGAGTGTGATTGGGGAATGTGACCACTTAAAACTGAAAAGAATAGGCTAATCACAGAGGCTAATCTTTGTGACTCACTGGCTATCACAGAGTGTGGCCTCTATGACACAGGGATTCTTATGTAATTTGAACATAAAGACCTAGAAACTAGTTCACATTGATACATCACTTTAACACTTAAGAATAAAAACTCAAAATACTTACTTGATGCTTGTTCTGGATTATTTTCGCGCTTACTTAATCAAATTTTGAGCCCTACCCTATAGGAATTTTTCACTTTATGGGAGATTTAATGCACTTAATGATGGGGTGAAGTTAGAATGTGGTTGAGTTGAGTTGGTAGCCAAAAATATTGGAGGGAGTTGCTAATTTGAATTATTGGAATACCAATCATTTGACCCTTTGATGTATTTAATTTTAATCATTAGATTTGGGCTGGGTCGACCTTCTAAGTCTATCATCTTGAACATAGTTACAAGTTGTTGTAATGACTCATAACCAGTGACTATCGATCTTAGACTTCCTTCATCAATATTGGAATTTTACCTATGTCTCCATTCATTATAACTCAAAGTGACGAATTGTAGTTACAGACTACGATTCTTTCTGAGAGTCGTAATGACTCCAAAAACTAAATACTTGATAGATGTCCAAGTTCTAGGTCCCTACGACTCAGGTGAAGAGTCGTAGAGTCTGACTATGACTCATAAAGTGAGACCTATGGCCTAGCACCAGAAAATTTTCTTGTTTAATCCTGCACATTGAACACACAAGTTACCTTATAATTACATAAGTACAAAACATGTATTGCCTCCCAGGCAATGCTTGATTTCACAATGCGGCACGACATGTCTTGGTTGGATACTCATATTTCACCAACCATCCCTATGGGTTGCCTTCCATGTAGCGCCTGATTTATCATCGTGGTATGATGCAGTTTCCTTGGTTACTTAGACTTCACCAAGGCTCAAATCATCAATCACCTTTACTTCCTCAGTGCTTCCCATAGGGTGCTTGACCCTTTGCCCATTCACTTTGAATGAGGCTTCACCATCAAGCTTTAATTTGATAGCAAGATGTGGGAAAACTCTTACCACAGTGAATGGCCATACAACCTAGACTTTAAATTTCCTGGAAATAAGCAAAGTCTCGAATTATATAGCAACACCTGGTCACCAAGCTCAAATACTCTTTTCTCAATTTTTCGATCATGATACAACTTCATATTCTCCTTTTATAGTACATCACTTTATATGCCCAAAGTCGAAAGTCATCTGACTCATTCACTTTGCTCATCCTCATCTTTGCTGCATCATGCCACTCAAAATTCAGCTTCCTCAACGCCTACAGTGCCTTGTGCTCAAGCTCAATAGGAAAGTGGCATACCCTTCTAAACACAAGATATATGGGAAGGCACCTATGTGGTTTTTATAAGCTGTTCGATAGGTCCATAATGCATTACCTAACTTCCACAACCAATCAATCTTATCGGCATTCTCAGTCTTTGCCAAAATGGACTTAACCTCTCTATTGGAGACCTCAACTTGTCTACTTACCCTCTAAGGTGTTACCACCTTATGCTTTACTCTATATTTCTTAAGCAGACTCTTGAACAAGCGCTTGCAGAAATGCGACCCACCGCCACTAATTATTGCACGTAGAGTGCCAAATTAAGAAAAATATGCTCTTTTAGAAATGCGGTGACACTTCTTCCTTCTTTATTAGGGAACATTACTGCTTACACCCATTGGGACATGCAATAAAATGTAACCAAGATATACCTCATGTAATAGGAGATCACAAATGGCCCCATGAAATCCACACCCCACACATCAAACAACTCCAACTCTAAAATTAGGGTCAAAGAGAGTTCATGACACCTTGAAATATTTCCTTCACGATGGCATTGGTCATAGGCTATAGCAAAGTCGTGTGCATCATTATATATTTTCATCCAGTGGTACCTACACTACAAGATCTTATGGGTTGTGCAAGTTCCTCCATAATGACCTCTAACAAGTGAAGCATGACAAGCCTCAAGAATACTCATCATTTCCACCTCTGGGATGCACTTACGAATCATGCCATCCATATAAATTTTGAATAGATGAGGTTCATCCTAAAATAACTTCCTTACCTCATTCATAATTCTCTCCCACTGCTGAATGAATAAGTTTTTTGGGACAAGATAACTTGTTAAGTAATTGGCAAATTCAACAAATCGAGGAATTAGGTCTTGTGATGCTGCCAAAATCTACTCGTCTAGAAAATTATCATCGATTTCAAGCCCATCCCCTATTTTCTTCATTGCTTCTTACTCAAGTCTAGACAAGTGATTTGCAACTTGATTTTTTGTGCCTTTCCGATCCTTCACTTCAAAATCAAACTCTTGTAGCAAGAGAATCCAATGAATCAATCTTGGATTTGCATCTTTCTTTGCCATTATTATCTCAATGATACGTGGTCTGTATGCACAATAACCTTAGTTCCAATTAGATAGGACCAAAACTTTTCAAAGGCAAAAACCATTGCTAGTAACTCTTGCTCAGTAATAGTATAGTTTTTTTTTAACAAGGTTTAATGCCTTGCTAGTATAGTACATAGGGTGAAATATCTTTTATCGTCTTTGTCCTAGGACATCACCTAAATTCACACCACTTGCATCACACATGATCTCAAATGGCAGAGACCGGTCGAGGGACACTATAATAGGGGATGACACCATCCGCTCCTTCAACTACTCAAAAGCCCTCAGACATACTTCATCAAAATCAAACTTTACCTCTTTCTCAAGAAGCTTACAAAGAGGATTTACAATCTTTGAGAAGTCCTTAATGAATTGCCTGTAAAAGCCAGCTTGTCCTAAAAGGCTTTGAATTCCCTTCGATGAGACTGGTGGTGGCAACTTCTCAATTACCTCAATTTTTTCCTTGTCCACCTTTATTCTCCATTTTGAGATCTTGTGCCCAAGCAGAATTCCTTGTTTCACAATGAAATGACACTTCTCCCAATTGAGTACCAAGTTAAATTCTTCACATCGATGTAGAGCATCGGCCAAGTGGGCCAAAAATTCATTAAAAGAATAACCAACCACAGAAAAATTATCCATAAATACCTCAATAGTGTCTTCCACCATATCAGATAATATCGACATCATGTATCTATGGAAGATGGCGAGAGAATTGCATGACCCAAACAACATCCTTTTAAAATGCAAAAGTCCCATTATGGCGGGAAAGTTTGCCTTCTCTTGATCTTCAGGATCAATATTAATTTGATTGTAACCCAAATAACTATCAAGAAAGCAATACCAAACCCTTCCCACAAGTTTATCCGACATCTGGTCAATGAAGGACATTGCGAAGTGGTCCTTTTGCGTCTATGTGCTTAGCTTCCTATAGTCCAAGAACACTTTACAACCTGTGGCTAGTCTTATTGGCAGGAGCTCATCCTTCTCAGTTGGCACGACAGTAAGTCTGCCTTTCTTTGGGATGCATTGCATAGGACTAACTCACTTGCTATCTGTAGTAAAATAGACAAGACCAGCATCCAACCACTTGATAACTTCTTTCTTTACCACCTCTTATATAGGAGGATTTATCCTACACTGATGCTCAATACTAGGG
Source organism: Capsicum baccatum var. pendulum (assembly GCA_030864225.1). Lineage (NCBI taxonomy): Eukaryota > Viridiplantae > Streptophyta > Magnoliopsida > Solanales > Solanaceae > Capsicum > Capsicum baccatum. The sequence continues at coordinate 169,958,166 of CM061554.1, forward strand.
ATGCATTTCGGATCAAGTTTGATTTTTTGAGTGCAAATGCCTGGCAGAATAACCATAAAATCTGCAATGGTCAACCCTATAGCTCTCTTGAATAACTGCAACACTAATAACAATACCTGTACCTTTATATAAACTAGGTTATCTATAGCCCCCAAAAATAGATAATGCAAGTGAGATGAGAGAGCCTTCAACTCTAAAATCGATAACTTATCAATTGATGGACGAGCAGTAGGAGTACTTTCATTTTTCAAATCTAGATCAAGCTTCTTTGGGGCATATGTGTTAGAACATCGCCCATATAGAGCGTCTACCGTATCATCATAATTCTCAATTCCATCACTATTAAAAATCATAATCAACACTGCTAATGCTTTAACACCCAGCCTCTCCTTAATTGGAATAGTAACTGCATCAACCTTGTCATCAATGGTGTTTATCACTGACACAACTCTCATATCATCCAACTATCACATCGACTGGTATACATTAAAGATTACCTATTCATTGGTTAGTTTAACCTCATATGTCCCAACTTCATATCAACCAAAGGCCTACCCATAACTAGGAAGAACCTGACAAAGATCGTAGGAACTTAGAAATCCACCTCACAATCAAGTATCACAAGATCAGTTGGAAAGATAAAGGATGCCACCTTTACCAACACATCACAAAGAACATCGACCAAATTTTTCATGATTCGGTCAACCATCAACAATCTCATTGATGTTGATTTGGGTGGTTCCAACTCCAACCGCTTAAACACAACTAGCGGTATAACATTAATACTGGCTCCTAGATCATATAAAGCTCGAGCAAAGTTTAAGGATCCAATGGTACATAGAATGGTAAAGGTCCCAGGGTCCTTCTTTTTCTTCTCTTCCAATAATCTAGAAGCAACAACACTTTAATGATGCACATTGTCAACAGGCTCATAGCTCACTATTCACTTCTTACTGGTCAAATCTCTCATAAATTTTGCATAACTAAGAATCTGCTCCATTGCCTCTACAGGTGGAATATTTATAGATAACTTCTTCAATATTGACAGGAACCTTTGATATTTACATTCTTCTTTCTTATTCTTCAGCCTTTGAGGAAAAAAAGGGGGACATCTTGGAATAGTCTTTAGAATAGTTTCATCATCCTTACCCTTTCCCTTATCCTTTGTAGAACTATAATCAACACCTGATGATTTACCAGATTAAACTTTAAGTGCTTCATCAATATCAGTATTAATATCATCTTTCTTTGATTGAATTGCAGTGGGTGTAGGAGAATCCATGATGGTCTTGCCACTTGAAGTAGTAATGGCATGAAAATGACTATCATTCTTGAAATTTTATGCTATATTACTGGGAAGAGTTCAAGGATACCTTTGATTTAATGTGGCCAGCATTTGGCCAAGTTGCTACTCCAGTTGTTTGATTGCGGTGGTATGCGACTCAACTTTCTGATTCAGCCTTGATAAGACCACCTTAATCTCCTTAAGCCAATTTTCCTAACTGTCTTGGACTTTTACTAACTTCAACAACATGGATTCCATTCTCAAATCTATATCGCGGATACCCGATAGAACATATCTATCACTCTTCTCTTTATAATCATCTTTGTGCCTCCAATCACCACCCCGCTCTCTACTTTTGTCTCGATACCTATTTTCATAATAGTTTTGACCTTGGTTTCTTTGCTTATTTGTTTGAAAACCCGCTAATTCATGATCCAAATACTTTTCTTTCTTATCTGCATCAGACTCATAAGCTTTAGAAGTAGATCCCTATGCTCCAATTGTGTTCACCTTTTCAGCTATCATTGCTGTAAATTTTCTTTTAAGCTACCCAATATTTGTTCTGAGTTGTGCCACTTCTTGTGCTACCAAATTATCACTAGCTCTATAGCCACTCGCAGCTCCAATAGCATACGTACCAGCTTCTCTACTATCCTCCCGAGTGTGCCATCCTCGATTAGTGAGAAAAATATCATCTAGTATTTCCTGCGATGTATCACAACAAAGACGCTTAAGTGCACCTCCATATATAGTGTCTTCCGTCCCCCTAACGCTAACATTTAGGGATCTGTAGAATATTTCTAATAGGTTTAAACTTGGAATCTGGTGATGAGGTACCATTCTTAACTTCTTTTTGAACCGAAACCATGCTTCATACATAGACTCTACAGGCAATTGTCAAAAGTTGTAAATCTCATCTTTTAGTTGTAGCATCCTATTAGGAGAAAAGAATTTATTCAAAAACTGTCTGCGCAGATCATTCCAAGTTGTGATTGAGCTACTAGAAAGTTCCCCCCAGCCACAATGATGCTTCTTTTGTTAGTGAAAAGAGGAACAACCTCATCCTCAACGCTTTCTAATCCACCTCCGTATGGTATATGAAGTACAAATCCCAGCAAAATTTTTAAGATGCATGTCCACATCGCCTGTTGCCACCACCAACAATGTGCCATTTAAATTTAGCATCTAGATCATTGAACTAGTAATATTGAAATTAATATTTGGGGGTAAATCAGGAGGAATAATGGCTCCTATCTCAAAAAGCTCAACATAACCTATGTCCTCATCTTGATCATATGGTGGTAGTTATTGATAGGCCGGGATGACTCGAGCTCTTCCACCATGTGCTCTATATTGATCATTGTTGAGTGTTGCTTGACGATCAGCTACTGGTCTTGGCCTGGCTAGCTCTACCTGTAGAGCCAACCTGGCTTCCTCAACCGTTCTTCTCTATTGTTCAGCTACCTCTGCTAACATAATCTCTATCTGTTTATTCATAATATTTTGTGGATCACCTGGAGTAGAAGGAGGTACAGTAAGAGAATCATTTCGAACTCCTATTAGAATACCATTATAAACGTGCTCTGTCATCCTTCTTGGTGTTTACAGAATTATTTCAGGCTCTGGATCAATAGGGAGTAAGGGATTGCCTTGAGTTCTAGTGCTAGGCATACACCGACGTATACTCAACTAAGAACAAAAAATAAAAACCCATGAACTCAAGGGATCCAATTTTATACAAATTCTCTTGGAAATCAATCAAGAACTCATAGGAATCTTTGCCCATAGCACCACTAAATTTTGGTGGACCTAAGCGATTAAATCTCTCAAAACTCTATTAATCCTCAGAAGACATAATTGGACCCAAAGTAATAGGAGATATAGTGAATCTAAAAGATTATGATCCTACCTAAGAGGGCAACATAGATGAAGGTTGAAACCTTAGACTCAAAATACTATACTCGAATATAGAATAAGAAATAACACTCAAAGCCTGCAGAATACCATATGTAGATAGCAATATCGATGAAGGAACCACACCAAAACAAAAGGAACACCATAAGCATTCTCTAGCACAGATAGAAGTACAACACTCAAAGCTAGAGGAATACTATGTGCACTCAAAGGAAAACCCTCTAAACGAGTTAGAAAATGAATCAATAAGCCCTCCAAGACAGAGGTAATATTACTTCATGGAACCTAATTAGGTCTCGTATCTCTAACATGCTCAACAAAATATTGTTATATCACCCATGGATTTCTTAGAATGGATCAAGGATGTTGACATTCGAATCAACCCAAAAGCCTCAATTTAACATCCCTGTTTCCATGATGATGTTCGAGGGATAGAAATTCAATATTTTATCCTTATTTCTAAGACAAAAAAACAAGAATAACTACTATCTACAATATTGTTCAAAAATGTTTATGTCACCTACATCCCTCTTTTAAGGATGATGTAGGATCTAGACTACCCGCATATCATTTTCAAGGATGATTCAAGAATTTTAGGAGAAGTTGAGGTTCTCATCGACAATTCCCATTTTTCATTCAAACATTTATGAAACCCATCAACATTAACCACAAATTGGAGTTAACAATCAATATACACACACTTGCACCCTACTCAAACATAATCCCAGGAGGTAGATCTAGAAAATCATAAAGATAATAAAGACAAATTACCAACATTTCCATCCAAGTTATTCATTTAAAAATAAAGAGAGGGCAAACCACGCTTTAAAATCCAATGAATCTTCAATGGGTGATGCCAAATCTACACATTGGAGTTCCTCTAATTGATTCTTTTCCTAAATTAGTAAAATTCAAGCTCCAAGCTCCAAAGATAACAAAACCCTACAACTAAGCTAAGTTCATAATGAAAGGTGAATAATGGATGGTGAAAAACTAAGCTAAAAACCCTTATTTGAGCCCTCATTCCATATTTTCCAAATATTATAAAAATTCCCTGGAAACTTTTCTGCTATACTGAGATCGCCACCTCATTACAGCATTCGCGACTCCCACAATTGCAGTAGTCATATCATAATCGCCCTCCGATTGACTTGTTGCTTAGTCGTGATAGCGACTCTCAGGCCGCGATCGTGGAAACTAAGGGTCAATTTTAGGCTTGATTTCTAGCATTTGGATTTTTTCTTTCACATTTAACCTCTTTTTGACGTGAATGATTTGATCATCTTCCATTTTCATCTTTCCTACACAAATGAGCATTAAGAGATTAACATAAAATTAATGAAAAAGCATGATAATTTAGGATTAAAAGGTGCTAGAAAACCTCAAATTCATGATTTATCAATCATGGACGGACCCTGGTATTTGGTTTCCTATATATCTCAAGTTACATGCGATTTAAGCCATTTATAGTTCATAAAGCTTGATTTTTAAGCATGATTTTCAAAGAATTCACAAGCTATCTCAGTTTCTAAATTTTGAAGAAATTGAGAAGCTTAAGAATATGAGGATTGGAGGGAGTCTGGAATGCAGTCGAGTTTTAAACCTAGATCCCAATCTATATATCCTCGAGACTCAGGAAATTAGACTGCTTGTAGTTAGACTCAATCAGTAGAAAAGGTAGTCTTTTATTTAAGTGGACCTTTGATTTAGGATGGGTGACAAATAAAGTGATATATGAAAAAAGATCTTGTAACTTCTTAACCATAAATATGGTATACTTCACATCTATAGGTAATATTCTATCCAGACATAATTTTCAAAGCTCGAGGTGTATCATCGCTCAAATTTTGAAAGAAAAGGAGGGTTACTTCCGGTACAAGTTCAGAAACACTCTAAAAGTGAAACTGAAACCAAAATCCCATAAATACCCATATGCCTTCTAATAGAGGTGTGGTTTTATGGTAGTGGAAGTCATTTTTTATATCGCGTCCAAAAAGTTTGATACCCATATTTGGACTACGTCCCAGTTTGCTACTAAGAAAAGTTCCATGTTATACTGCATCCTTTTTGTATTCATCTGTACATGTGGTTTTGGTCAGAGATTTTCATCTTTTTGGACACTCTTGACAACATCTCAAAAAAATTATTAGTGATAAGAATGATTCACTAGGGGGTAGATAGTATTTTACCATACTCCCGTGTGAATAATTTTTGGCCAGTAGTGTTGTCCTTTTCTGTCCTTTTTTTTGAATGACAATGGTTTTCACAACAGTAAAGGTACAATAGCAATTTCGATTGTTGGATATGTTGGACCTTTGGTAATTGACTCTTTCTTTAAAATAGGGTGGCTCTCTCTGATATGATGTAAAATAAGGAAATGACGAAACAAACACAAAAGCTAAAGAAATGATAAAATCAAAATACAAATGTAAAGGATAGAAGGATAGAGATAGAAAGATAGAATCAAGATTACAATACAAGAACAACCGAAGGATATATCAAATCCAACAACCTTCTTTAATATTACCAATGAGCATCTAACTCTTACAATGACCGAAAGGGAGTAGTATCGCCTCTACAATCATTGTTTCTAAGCAAAAGTCAACAAAAATATTTTCCAAGCTCTCATGCTCTCTCAAGAGACATAATTAAATATTCATTAAAACTTATGGGAATAAAGACCTAAACTTATCTATTTATAGTCTAGAGTTTAGCTATTGTAATGGGCCAAAAAGATGACCCTTGAGAGTATTTAAAATGCAGCCTTAAATGGAGTGGACTGCCAAACCATGGCAGATCTAGTGGTGGGCCATCCCAAGGGTTACTAACCACTAAGTCAACTATAACCCATCTGTAGTATCCTCCTAGGTCCTTCCAAATGTATCCCGAGATCCAAGATTTCAGCCACACACAAAATTGCTCTGATGTATGTTCAAAAGGGTCTTCAAAGCAAATTTTTGTCTCCTTATGTCAATCATGGTTTAGATCTTCATGATTTGTCCTCGAATGACATGCTCAAGAGCATTGACGCTATTAGTATCATATCATCCTCCCTTTGTTGAAAAGGACTCAAGTTTATGAGCCTTTTGGGCCTAAAAAGTTTAGGTAATACTTTCAAAGTGACTCTTATTTTGACCTCGAATCCAAACCTTGCAAGACCATGGGAGAAACAAGAAAACACAATATCCTCATTACAAGAGGGTTAGGGTTAGCACAATCAATCATAGCATTATGCCAAGGTTGCATACACTTAAAATATAACCAAGCATTAATATGATCAATCAAGGGTGTGGAACCCCACAAAGTAAGAACTACTTGGCTACTCAGGGGACTTTCACAAAAGAGTAGACCTAAGGAACCATGGTAAGTATACAACATCATATGTAAACCCACATTGGTTCTATATTCTAATAAGCATAAGACCCTTTTTAAATTAAAACTCACATGATAGTTTCTATAGCTAAGTGTATGGTCATAAATAAGGTTATCCCAACTTAAGGCTCCACCCAATACACTAGCTATCTCCAAGAATAAGATTACTCCCAAATTATCACTGGGGTCAAATGGATAGAGTGGCCATAGACATAGGTCTAAACAACACTTTATTTCCCTAAGGGTGCTACCAACACAAAATAAGATAATCTCATTACAAGTATAAGTGCATTCTTTGCGAAAGAGAGAGTAAAGAAAGGTTCCAAGAAAATGTACTTCCTCTAAGTTATCCTCAAGCACATACACAAAAATTAGAACTCTCAAAGAAGAATAAACAACTGGTACATAAAGATAACCTTTTATTTCTTCACAATCCCTTCCCATCAGAGTACTCTCATCTTTCAAGAAGATATTTCCATCTAGTGGAGGATACTTAACACAATTTTCACAAAATAATGTACTATTATTCAACACAAGGGCTTTAATATTAGGTGGATGCAAATCGATCTTAAATGAAGAGTCAATTTGATAATCAATAGGATAAACTAGTGTATCCACACTCTCATAATGTATATTATCATCATGAGGTAAAGAAATATTAGGCTCATAAGAAGATAAGCTATCACTCACACTTAGTTGGCTACTAGCCTCACAATGATCTTTCACATTTACTAGAGTGAAAGAGTTAGCTTGGTTACCTTAAAGAGTATTTATATGTTCGTCCAAGTTGAACATCCTTACTTTTATGTTACCCACATAGTTACTTATGGAACCTATTTTGTTACCCATAACATTAAGCTTCTCTAAGATGGAATACAATGCCATTTGAAGGATGGAATTATGTATTTTACCCTCCTTAATCATTGTACCTACCAAGAAGACACTCAACAAAACAACAAACAACATTAAATTTAATAAAACAAAGGCTCACAATTACTCGTGTTTACACACCTTTGATTTCCTTATAATTAGATCGGCTAATGTTAAAGATTGCTTATACTTTGGTTGTATGCAAGGCATCGATTGGTACCCTTAGTAGGAGTGGATTCATGTTTTAAGAAAGACGGACGACTCAACAAAAATGACTTGAATCAAGAATTTATCTATGAAATAAATATAGAAAAAGCACATAAAGAAAAAGTACGAAGAAAGAAATAGGACTCCATAAATAATCACATCTAAGTAGGTTGATTACTAGTTTTTAATTAGCTTAGGAATAAAATAAAAGATGAATAAGAATCAATAAAAGAAAATTAGAATCTAAAATGAGATAATGATAGCTTTTCTAAGAAAGATGTAATATTCCTCATAGGGATGGTTGGTGCGACTGTTCGTCACTCTTGGGACTGACCGTCCCTATAGTCATCACAGTCTTCCAGAGAAGGGTGTTGGCTTCCCTTGGTGATGGTTCATAGGACTGACCATCACTCATATGATGGGTCATCTCTAAGACCATCTCTCCTTTCTAGATTGGAGTATTAACTTATCCTTGGGCAACAATTCTTGTAGTTGACCGTTACCCTTGTGGTGGTTGATCTTTTGGGATGTCACCTCTTTCCAAATTAGGTTCCAAAATATTGTATTATTGTGAGGATTGTTGGATGATTATACAAGGGCTTGGGTTCTTCAAGTAATCCTTCAAGATCAATAAGCTTTTGAATTCCTTATGGTCCCCCCTTGTACTCTAGTTTTGTTTCTTCATCTTTTGGAATATTCCCTTTTGATACTAACTATATCCTTTCCTTTTTTGAATATTTTTGGAATATTTCTTGGCATAAACAAGTACAACACCTTTTTCATTCACCTTCTTTGGATCAAACACATCTATTTGAATGTTCTTCTTCAATAAGATATGAAGGTTATGAAGAACACAAGAACATTCAAAATTGAAACTCAAGCAAATGACCTCAAAATTTGATGAAATTCAAAACCAAAGCTCACTTTGAACTCTGAACTCAACCCAAACATTTTTAAGCTTAAAATCCTCACTACAAAAATTTGATTTGAGAACCCACTTCAAAATTTCTTCAACTCTAGCTCCAACAATGGTAGATCACTCAAACCTTATCGGAATAAGTTCAACTTTTAGATCTTGACTCAATTAGTACTAGGAAACAAGAATCTAGTACTAGAAACACAAGAAAAATCAAAAATCAAAAACTCAAAATTTGATAATGATCGAAAATGTTTTTCACTTTTTTGTGATTTTTAAGATAACAAACCCAAGACTAGAATCATTTAAATGATCCTAAACTCATCTCAGATACTAAAGGATGCAATAAAATATGAAATGATGAAACAAACACAAAAACTAAATAAATGATAAAATTGAAATACAAAAAGCAAAGGATAGAAGGATAAATATAGAAAGATAGACATACGATGATAAGAAAAGGACAACCAAAATATATATTAAATCCAATGACCTTCCTTAAGACTACCAATAAGCACCTAACTCGTACGATGATTGAAAGGGAATCATATCGCCCTTACAACCACCATTACTAATAAAAAGTCAACAAAAAGCTTATCCAAGCTCTCATTCTCTCTCAAGAGACATAATTCAATATTTATTAAAACTTAGGGAATAAAGACCTAAGCTTATCTATTTATAGTCTTGAGTTTACCTATTACAATGGGCCCAAAAGTGACCCGTGATACTATTTAAAATGCAGCTAAAAATGGAGTGGACTGCCAATCCTTAGTATCTCTAGTGGCGGGTCGTCCCAAGGGTGACTAACCACTAAGTCAACCACCGCCCCTTTGTAGTAGCCTCCTGGTTCCTTCCAAGCGTATCTACAGATCCAAGCTATCAACCACACATGTAATTTCTCTAATATATGTTCAAAAAGGTATTTCCAAACATATTTTTATATCCTTATGCTGCTCATGGATTTTTCATGAGTTCGGCTTGAATGAAATCCTCAAGAGTGTTGACGTCTATTAGGATCGTACCACTCTTGGCCATTGATGATATTTTGGGTAAAATGGTCCCTACAACTAATTATCTTTTGTATGATATAATAACCTTCTTGGCTATTTTTAATGTTCTTTTGCATGTGACCTCTGGTAAGTCTTGTGCATCTTTTGTATCGATACAACTTATAGATATCCCTTGAATTATCAATCTTTAGGTAATCTTGCATAACATTCGATGCTTGATATGAGGCAGCTTATAAATATCCTTTGATTTTCTAGCTTTTGGATAATCCTACACATTATCCGACCTTGGTTAAGATATAACTTATAGATATCCATTTAATCATTAGCTCTCGGATAATCTTACACGTCATCTAATCTTAGATATAATATGACTTATAGATGTCTCTCAAATTGCTAGTTTTTGTGTAATCTTACACGTGATAAATCTCGGATATGACGTGATTTATAGAGAACCCTTGGACCTATTAATTTAGTGATCTCTTATATTCTTAGGTAAGTATTTTGTTGTGACTTATGAATAACGGTTAAAATGTCAATCCTTAGGTAATTTTGCATATATCTGATTAGGATATTGCTGTGACTTTGGAAGACCCGTGGACTATAAACTTGGGGATAATCTCACACACTATCTTATATCGAATATTATGGCTTATAGATGACCTTTGGATTGTGAATTTCTAGGAAATCTAATATATCATCCACCTTTGAATAGAGACCTAAATACGTCTATGTATCTCAACAGGACAAACAAAGGCCCATTAATTAAATAGGTTAGATAAATTTCTGTCCATCGATAGGAAGAACAGAGATCTATTGGTAGGATATAGATTAAAAAAATAACTATCTATCCATGGATACAATAAATAGAGATCTATTAAAAGGTTGGAGATTGGCAAAATAAATGCTTGTCCATTGGTAGAATGAATAAAGATACCTTGATAGGATGTAGATTGGAAAAATAAATACTTATCTATTGGTAGGATTAATAAAGATCTAATGATATGATATAGACTGGTAAAATAAATACTCGCCCATCGGTCGGATGAATAAAGTTCCATTTATAGGATATAAGCATGTCCGTCGGAGGGATAATTGTATAGGTTTATTAGAGAGACCAATAAGATATAAGCATGTCCATTGGAGGGACAGTTACGCAGGTTCGTCAGAAGAAAAAAATAAATACATGTCTATTGGAGAGGCAATTATGCAGCTTCATTAGAGGAACTAAAAATAAATGTATGTCCATCAGAGGGACATTTATGTAGGTATGAATGTAATGGCTTATATGGTGGTTGCAAAAAACATTTCTTTATTATTTTATTGACATGTTGGCTCCTTTTCATATACCTGCGCTTAAGGTAAACTATTAGTAGACATAATGTCTCTTTTGCTAGCGACTATAGTCAAATTTTGAGAAAGCTTTAAATAAAGTATTCACAAGATAGATGGCTTTGTTTTCAAATATCGTCCTCTTTTTAAGGTGAGCATCTAAACAAGAGGTCCATTTAGAGTAATGAATAGTTGAACCCTATTTCTATGGACAACTATAAACACCACTTTTCAACGCTATATATTTGTATTGAACCATTACAGATTGGAGGAGGATATCTGTACTCTCTTTATAGGGTAGTCTCATGACCACTCCACTTTGTCTATTCTTTTGTGGGTACCACTTTTAAATATTATATTTTCTTTTGTGATCCATGATTTGGTTAAGGGCATAAGTTGGAGGTCATTACTCTTATTCTTTTGATAGATCAATTTGACTGCTCTATTATGTCGACTCCTTCGCGTGTACCTGTACTCAAGGTAAATAGTTAGAAGACATAATGTCACTTTTGCTAGTAAAAATAGTCAAACTTAGACAAATTTTTAAATAAAATATTAATGAACTAGATCGGTCAATGTTGTCTGGCATCAACATCCCCTTTTTAATACAGAAGAGATAAATAAAGGGTCTTTTAAATGTAAATAAATGTTTGGATCCTATCTTCGTGGAAAGATACAAACCATTTTTTAATATCATATATTCATTTTGATCCTTATGATTTGTTGGGTATTTGAGAAAGAATTCATCATTTTCTCCCTATCCGTCGATCCTTGAAACCATAGAAAGATTGTCAATTCTGGAAAGATTTAACACTTTCGACTCTTTTCTAGTTCTTGGAGCCTCTTTGCCAATTCAGGCGTTTAGCTTCAATGTATTCCTTTTAAGTAAAGGGATATGTTGACAAATTGGATGCTTTTGTTGATTCTTTGTATTCTTAAGATGACCTGCATCTATAGAAAACTTGTTAGTTTTTATGAAACTAATCTGTGTTGACCTTCTTTGATCTCTCACTTTCTTCTTGCCAAGCTCTAAGTTCTTTTCATATTCAGACTCTTGCCTTCATTTGAAAAAGGTTGGGGAAAATTCTCTACTAATTTTTTCTCATCATGTGCTAACTTAATGAATATGTTTGGTTCGAGTCTTGGCACATCTGACATTCCTGGAAAGCTCTAGAGATCTTTATTATTGCAACATAAGCATTTAAAGATAACTTTTAACAATTCATCATAGCGGAGGATTGGTTGGCTTGTAGTTTATTATAGTTGGATATTTCTTTAAAGTTGACTTTGATCTTCCAATACTGAGGAATTTGGAGTTTTGAACTCATGGAAGAGACTTGACTTTGTTGGAGGATGATCATTGATGTAAGAATTGATTGAGGATCTAGAGATTATTTCCTAAGATTCTCTATTCTAACTTTGATGGAGGATGATCATATTCTTCAGAATTTTTTAGATACCTTCTCAAGAATTCTGCCCCAATTTTCATTTTCTAGGGTGATAGGATCGAGCTAATATGGTGCCTCTATATCCCATTGCAATAGGAACTAGGTCAAACATAGTCCGCCCAAATTAAAAGAAATTGAAACCTCCTAATGTTAGGGAATTCTCAGAGTTTGAACTCATGAATGAAACTCTGTGGAAATTTTAACAATCACCGCAAAGTTTCTACCCCAATTTAATGCTTTTGAGATGTGTCTTGAGCTGTTAACTCAAGTAGGATCTGGAGACTCTCCTCAAAATTCATTTTAGTTGCATTCTTCGTACGACCTTTCATTCTGACTTTTAAAGGATGAGTTTTTTTGTTTTGGATTTTTGAGATTTCTTTTCAAAAATTGTGCCTCATTTTTCATTTCCTAAGGTGATATGACCAAACCGCTGAGCACCTATGTATCTCGTTGAACCAGGAATCAGGTCAAATATAGTTTAGTCTAAAAAGGAAGATGAAATTTTCCTAAGAGTTCAATTGAAGCCGGCGTAGGCTGCCTACGTATCTCATTCTTGAGAGTTCAAGTCATCACGTATTTTATACTACACTACGGAGATATAGAAAAATCTAAAAGATTGACCAAAGACAACATGGGTCATCTACGTATCTCATTCTTGAGAATTCAGGTCATCACATAGTTCATACAAAAATAGAAGAATAGATTTTCCTCAAGAGTTGATCGAATCCTACATAGGTTGTCTACATATCCCATTCTTGGGAGTTTAGGTTGTCACATAGTTCATACAAAATGGGAAGAATAGAATTTCCTAAGGGGTTGACCAAAGCCGGCATAGTCTGCCTATGTATCTCATTCTTTGAATTCAAGTCAAGCACAGTTCGTACTGATGGGGAGTTTTTAAACTAAGCATAAAAATAATTATATTCATAAAGAGTGTGATTACAGAGAAAGAAATTAAAGACACTCCTTCAGAAGCAGTATCCCTTAACTATATTAGTGTTCATAGCCTTAGGCCACTCTTGGCCTATTATTTAAGATAGGAATAGGGCTCACTATGGATAATGCTTTATGAACAACATGCCATATTTTTCAATATTTTGCAATCTTTCATGTGAGATTATTGCATTGTTCAGACACTAATATTCATTTATTTCAATCGTATTAATGGTAAACCTTTCATAATTTGGCGATAAATTGCTATCAACAGTTGGAGTTGTTGCCTAGAAAGCAATGACCTCATGATCAATTAAGTCTTGAATATTGTGCTTTATATTAATACATTTCTTGGTGGTATGCCCAACGCCTCCTAAATGATAAGCATAGTGTTGGTATAATCTATATAGTTTGGAATTTCATGTTGATAGATTTTGGATCAACTAATTGAATTAGTCCAGTTGTGTGTAGTCTCTCAAAAAATTATGTTCGAATTTCGGCCAGAGGAGTAAAGATTTTGGGAGGTTTCTTCTGGATATTTTGATTGGGTAGTTTTTATTTGTTTTGGTTGCCAGGAGTCAGTACCTTATAGTAGTTATATAGTGCTTGAATGTTAAACTAATTATTTGGGAAGGTAGTTTGGACATTGTGTTGGTAATTTGTTTTGGATCTTTATATTGTGGTTGGTAATTTGGTTATGGATCTTGATGATGTGCTTGGGTATAGCAGATAGGTTGGGGGTTCTGTGGGGCTAGATTTTTATTAATTTTACCCATCTTTATGCCTTCTTCAAGTAATTCTCCAATATTAACCAAATCTATAAAACATTACATGAACTGATGAATTATCATTGTATAAAACTCTCCTTCTTGAGAGAGGGAAAATATTGCTACTATTTCTTCCTCAGTGCAGGAGGCTGAACCTTAGTAGCTTCATTTCTCCAGCAATAGACATATTCTTTAAATTGCTCATTTACTTTCTGCTTGATCTAATTCAAAAAGTATCGGTCTAAAGCTACTTCCACATTATAAGCAAATATTTTTATGAAGTCTTTAGCCAGAGATCTCCAATGAGTCCACTTCTTTAATTCTTGCAAGGTGAACCATTCTGAAGCTTTATAACTTAGGCTATGGCTAAGATGCTTTATTCTTACCTACCTCGATCATTTAATCGCAATAACTTCTTAAAAATGGGTTGTAGGATTTTTGGTTTCATTGAATATCTCAAATTTTGGAACCTTGAATTCTTCTGGCAGCTATAAATCAGAATGGATGCAGAGATCATCATAGCTAAATATGCATCATTAAGAGGACCATAAGATTTCTGTATTGTAGGTATCTCCTCTTTTAATAGTAGCATATCATTTTTGACCTTCTCTTTTATGATCTTATATTCTCTTTCTCTCTTTGTTATGTTTAGTTTTTGGTGTTTTTGGAATAACTTAATAAGGCTCTAGTGTCATAGTGACACAAAATATAGTCATAAGTGGCCTTGACTGGTTAGTAGAAGCAGATTTTTGACATGTAGGGTGAAGTTCTGGGGGATACCGACACTTGGATCGAAAGTGAGAGGGTTACTTCAGGAAGTGTTTGAAAGAGTATGCTTGGTAATTTAGAGTAAGGTTCTGGAGATGGTTATTTCGATTAATGTTTAAAATGGGCGAATTGTCAGTTTGGTGCACTAAATTAGTAGGGTTAATAGGAGGACTTGTCACAGAAGTCGGGGGCATGTCATTTACGTGAATTTCAACATTGGAGGAGTAAATTAGAGGTAACTGTAGCCAGGGGACTATCATTGTCCGAGACTGGACCGATGGCCATATTGTCGCCCATGTACGTAGCTATTTGTGCTTCATTTTGGAGCTTCTCCAACTTTCAAGTCAATTTTACAATTATACAGTCTCTAATAGTTATCTCAGTTAGAGCATTCTCATTATCACTATCACTCGGTTTTCTTTGTTGTTAGGTAAGCAGTGGTCAGATGATGATTTTTTATTAAATTTTGATCAGGTGAAGTATCAATATTTAGTTATTTTGGATCATCACAAATCAGTTTCTATTCATTATATTACCTAAATGAAAAACAACTCAAAAGGCAAATAAGTTAGATCCTTATAGTGATAAGTAATAAAAATATTTGTCAAGAAAGGAAACACATAAAGTTTTTTATCGTAGGTAAATAGATCCACGGGAGGATTGACTCAAAGATTTTATTGAATAAGATTTTTCTCATTGATTTGGGTGAGCAATTTTTGTTAGATATATTGTCTTTGTGGAATCTTCTTTTCATCATCTTTGTATCTCCATCAACAAAATAATCCATAGTCAATTCTCTTGAAAGAGTAAGAATGAATTTTAGGAAATTAATGGAGAATGGTTGAGGACTTATCTGGGAGACTTTGGAGACTGGAATATTTGGTCGGACTTTTGTATAGTAATTGTATATTTCTACCTAAAGATTTTCAAAACTTTATCAAAGAGTGTATGAATTTATCCTTGATTTAAACAACGCACATAAGCACATAACACAATTATATTGTAGTGTGTCCTAATTAGGTGACTCTTATGAGCCAAAGTTTGTCCTAACAAAATTTGAAAGAAGTATATGCCTTTTAAAATAAATTCATTGTCCCTAAAATCATAGTCATAAATATCAGAAGGGCATAAATTCCTAAAAAGTAGCAAATAAGGAATACAATCTTTGCGAAAAGGAAAAATAAAATGTGAGAAAAATAGTCCTGAGTTGGAAATAAAAATAGAAAAAACACCCACATCCATATTATCCTTCGTCGGCCTTCTCCCCTCTTGGATTTGTCTGCCTCATGCCATATTCAATATCGATTGGTGATCAAGTCTTCCATATAATTGTGACTTCCATGTTCATTAGGGAAGATAAATATCCTATATGCTTCCTGAGAATTATCTTGAATTCCGCACTTATATATTTCCACCAATCCTGGAAGAAATTATTCATCTTGGTCATTATCTTGAATCTTGTAACTGAGTTTGATTGATCCATACCAACACAAAAGCAAACAAAGTAAACTTTTTCCCCTACCCTAAGTGATAATGAATTAGATTAATTGGCATATAGTTCCCTTAACACACAAACACGATTCGTTTGTGATTGACTCGTGGTAGATTTTTCATATGGGCCCAACGCCTACTCAGGTATTAGCTCAGCCTAGGCATATGCCTAAAAAAGATTTTGATTTCACTCTTTCAAAGGTATCTATTAAAAAAGTATTGGAAATACAAACAGTCATCGGATGCCTAAGATACGAACAAACTGTTGTATTTCCAATACTTTTATGTCGAATTGATCAATAGGGGCCACGGTGACCGTGAACTTCAAATAATTTACATATAAAATGAGGAAGTATGTCAAGAATGCAAATAACAGAAAATATCAAACTAACACATATAATCAAGTAAAGTCAAATAAATCAGTCAAAATAATCTAAAATTTAGTTACAAATCTTAATAAATTTTCCAGCAGAGTCATCATTTCTGTCTTATCCTTTTTCAATTTGAAGGGTTGAAAAACATTAATTTTTTACTTTTTAAACTATTTCCAAACTTTAACTAAAATGTCAAAATAATTTTTTTAAAAATACTGAGTCGACACTTATTTTTTAAGAAAATATCAAGAAAAAATTAAAAATATTTTAAAGACTTAAAAACAGAAATAATTCGTTTAAATTAGAGAAAATGTGTAAGGATTTAGATAACACCTTGAGAAGATTTTTAAGGCATTCAAGAGCATCCATTAAAAAATGATTGATCTAAAGACAAATTGACTAATTTGACTAATTTTAAACACATTGCTAATTTTGTAAAATTGTGAAATTCATTTGAAAAATATGACATTGATTTTATTAAAGTGAAAATTATTTATTTAAATTAAGAAAAAATTCTTTCAAAATAAAGGGTTAACTCAGTCTGATTCTTTTATCAATTTAAGAAAAAATTTAAAAATTTCAATCAAAAAGAGAAAGAAAGTGGTTTTGAATATCATTTTTCTTTATAATAGAAAATTTTATTTGTAAAGAAAAATATCAATTGAAACAAGTTATGAAATTTGAATAATTATTAAAAATATTTTGATTTTTGCAAGGAAATTTGATTTTTAGGTCGATGAAAATTCTTTTCTCTTAAATAAATCAATTTAACACATTAATAAAATAAAATGCCATTTTTAATCTCAAAGACTCATTTTAAGAGGAAACATAAGAAATTCACTTTTTACTCATTTCAAAATATATTATGTGACAAATAATAAAGAAAGAAAAATACAAGGATAAAACAAAAATAACAAATTGAAGAGGAATTTATTTTGATTTAACAAATAAAGTTGAAATTAATTAAAATTAATTACAAACAAGTAACAAGTACATTTAAAAATAAAGAGAAAAGGATGAGAGAGTGGGTTGTTGGGCCCAATTGAATTTGTTCAGCTTTGGACGTAGACTTTTAGCCATTTATGCAATATATATTGATTGTATACCACAACCCTTCATCCCTGCGATTATTATTTATGGATTATGTATATGACTGTATTTCAGTAATGTATGCACATCTTTTTACACTACCCACATGTTTGCTTCCCTTTCTCATTCTTTCTTCTTTGGACCTGTATATCACTGTTTGCTCTGTGTAAAAATCAGTTCACTTTCAGACTTCGTCATGGGTTACCGACTTAAGGGAGGTGCGACATGGTCCTATAGATGCAAGGCCCAATGGACTCATTTGAGGAGTTCATGCAATAAAATAGGGGATAAGAAATTAGTAAGAAACAAAAGAACGAGGCAACATCACACTATGAACAACCATAAACTATATGTCAACTCAAAGAACCATTCAAGATCATTTCAGGTGGACGTTTAAGGATAAAAATCATAACTTTAAAAGTTCAAAGAAACCATTAATACCCTGCATGTAAGTAGAACAACCAAATGGTTATTCAAAAATCTTTTAGCAAAATCAAGAGTTCAACAATAAAGAGAAGAAAAGGATACAAAGAAACTTTTAAGCCCTAAATTAATATAAAATGACAAGGTCATGCAATTAATTTGACGCGCATTAGGTCAATAACCATAAGGAACAATCAAACCATTTTGGGTATCAAATGAACCTTTTACACCAACTTAATCAAACGACTCTTACCTATGGCCATATTGAGACTTTTACAACTTAACACCATGGACTGGGCATACTTATAATAAGAAAAACATATTCGTATTAAAATATTTTAGGAAAAATTTGACTAGATTTACCTAAATAAAACCTAATGACCAAAGCAGACATATTTTGGTTATGAAATAGTTACTCAAATAATAAGTAAACTGGACAAGCAAAACTAGGTACGAATGAAAAGTAAACCAAATAAACCATCTACACTCAAAAAAGAGCTCTTAGACAGAAGGCTCTTTGGAGATGGAGGTAGATAATTACGGTAATCTTCTCTATCTTCCAACCTTATTATTTGAAGTAGCTTTACCCCCTCCTAACGGATTATGCTTACTGAAAATCTAAAATCATTGGGAAATCCTCAACTTCAAAAACACTTTCAAATCAAACTAACAAAATTCTTCAACTTAACCATTTGTAACGTGGCACCAAAATCTACTCAGTTATAAAGACACCATCAGAATTTAAGAGCAATAAGTATCAAGATATTTTAAATACTAAAAAGATATGTGAAACACCTTAGGTTTGGGACACTTAGAAAATTTTCTAGATTTTTGGGTTTTAGACAACATACGACTGGTAGGAAACAGTCGTATAATGGGGTACGAGGGGTATGCCTTGATCGTATGTTGACCAGTATTGATTGGTGGGTTGGATTAGTTTATAGAATAGGTACGACTTGGGTTAGTACGAGTCGTATGGTTGGATACAGGTTACTTGGTTTGGGTTTTTCTTTACTTGATCTGAGACTTAGTAAGATAATTGGATCTGAATATAAGTGGCTCACCATGAGCCGTAAGCTAGAGTACGAGTCGTACCATGGACCCATATAGTGGACATTTTTCAAACCTCTTATGATTCTATTTTGCCAGGGGTACGGGTCAAGGGTACTAGTCGTATGCTTGGGTAAGACTTGGCTGGGGTAAATTGTATGTTGGACATTATTGGGTCCAAGGAGGAGGCCTATGGTACGAGTGGTGGGTACCAAGTGTATTGGAAGGTACGATCAATATGGTGTAGTCATACCCTATGACAGGATTTGTATGCAATTTAAGTGGGCAATCTGGATATTTTTTCACTTAACATATTAAGGCCCCATGACTGCTAAATCACTTGGGGGGTTATTTACCCTATTATTCTATTATTAAACACTTAGAAAACTCTCTTAAATGCTTTACAATTCTCTGTAAGGCTCTTGGGTAAAGGAAGACTAGGGTTTCACTAAGAAGGTTAATTTGGGGCTTAATTGGGTGATTTTTATCCATCATCTTCTTTATACAAGGCAAGATACTCCTCCCTCATTGTTAGTTCTAACTAAAGGCATGATTTATATAATGTTTTCATAGCATGATTATTGTATGATTTTGGGTTTTCAAATATATGTTGGGGTTTTGGTTTTAATGTTTGGTTATGGTTTTCCCATGTTTTAATTATACTTTTACATTGGTTGCATGAAAATGTTAATTGGTAATTAGAATTGGTTTTGGAAACACTATGCCCCCAATATATTTGATGAAAGGCCTATGATAATGCTTTTACTATATTAATGAACTTTTAATGAAACTATTGCATGGTATGGTATGGTAATGGAACCCCAAATGGTATAAATGATTTAAATAGTATAGAATGGCTAAATGGTAGGGTTTAGTGGTCATGGTTATGGTTAGTTGAACTTCCTTATGGAATACAAAGAAATTCTCCAAGTAAACATGTTAAAGAATAACTTGTGGGGTACATGGGATTCCCCCTAACAAACTTTATAATGGAACACTTATGGGGTACATGGGATTCTCCTAAGTTAACTTGATAATGTAATCAATGGGTACATGGGAATCTCATTACATAAAAAGGTTGGCTAAGGACATTCTTTGCAAACTATAGTCAGTATGATGATACCACTACTCATAGCCTTGGTTAATAATAATGGAATAATGAATTAGTTGGCTGGAAATAGTATTAATTAGGCAATAATAGTTGGGTATGATAGTTAACTATAAAGGTGTAAGTCCAATAGAGAGACAGTGGAAACTCATGTTTGCCGACATGAAGGGTTGGTCATAGAGACCATATATGATACTATGAGGTAATTGGGAATCCTCTAAGTACACTGTACATATTTATCATGGAGAAGGAAGGGTACTCGGGAATCACCTACTCTTATGGTATTTCTAATTCGTGTGGCTATACGCATCGAGGCCCATTCAGGAGGTTTCACTGGTCCCATATTAGTCCGTGGGTGAATCTAAGACTGTTAAGCTAGACATACCCAGGTTAATGATTTTAAAGGAATGTTAAACCAAGTTCTCTTTCCTGACATGGTTATATATATATATATATATGGTTTGTATGCATATGATTGGTTTGCTTGATTTTACTTGATGGTATTATTTTACCCTTATCGTAAGTACTTGCTATCATTCACCCGCCAATATATCCTCGGGTAGTTGTATCCCCACATAATGCAGGAACTAACCATTCTATTCCTCCTACTTAGTGATCAAATTTCAGGATCAACTACTGGATTGAAATGGTCAGCTTTCATATTTTAGAAGGCTCTATTTCATGTTCATAGATGTTTTTATACACTTTGGTTTATTTATGGATATTGGTTTTGACTATGATTGGGGGCATGTCCCAATCGGCTATTGGTTTTATTTTAGTTAGAGGCTTTTGTGGAACTACTATAGGTTGGTATGGGCAGGATCAGTATTGGTGTCATCCTTAGTATTAGAATTGGTCTTAGGGTTAATATTGATGGACTAAATTTCTCATTGTTCCATCTTTTTATGTTATGTTATGGAACTTGATTTGGTTATTGTTTTGGTTTTGGTTTGGCTATGGCTATTGGTTAGGTTTTGGATAGCTGAGCTTGTTCGGGTGGGTCACGATCATAGACCTATCCCAGAGTCTAGAATTGTGTAATTACACGCTATCTTATTATATGTTTAGAATTTATTCGACTCACGGTATGCATTGGATAGTTGGGTTGGGTATCCGGGTGGTCTCTAGTCTTGGTTGGACTTGGGATGCCCATTACGATAAGGACCTGGGTTGGGTCATGTAAAGTTAGTATCAGAGCTTTAGTTTCATGATTAAATGGGAGTCCAAAAAGTGTGTCGAGTAGAGTCTTTTTTAAGGGTGTGTAGCACACCACACTCATAAGGGAGAGGCTACAATACATTTAGGAATGTTTCACTTTCTTGGTATTCTATTTTCAAGCTTGGAGTCTAAGTCTTGGAATCTCTTCTAATCCTGGTTTGTTTTATTTTTAGATTATGCCTCAATGATCTGAGATGCAAGTTAACTCTTCTGTCCCAATTGGGGACAATGTTGAAGGGACAGTACTATACAGGGGATCCATACTCAATCTAGGGTTCCAGTCCTTGATATTTTTGGAGTTCTACTAGTTGCTACTAGTTCTCCTTAGGGTGAGGTGAATAATGCAGAATTACATCAATCAATTCATATTATTGCTCAGTTTGTTGTTGCTCAGGCCGAGTGGGAAGCATCTTGTGTTTCATATGCTGAGATTATAAGGGTTGGCCAGTTTATGAAGATCAATTTTCCTAATTTTATTGGTGTGAAGGTGGAGGAGGATCCTCAGGGTTTATTGGATGAAATGGAGAAAATCTTCAGGGTGATCCAGGCCACAAATATAGAAGGAGTGAATTTTTTTGCTTACCATCTTAAGGAGTGGCGTACTAATGGTACGAGGAATGGGATAGGGTAAGAGGTGATATTGAGGAGTTAAATTTATGGAAGATTTTCTCTAATACTTTTCTAGACAACTTCTTTCCTCAGGAGTTAAGGGAAGTGAAAGTAGAGGAGTTTGTTAATGTAAGGCAAGAAAAAATATCTTTTAAGGAATATGCCTTGAAGTTTCATCAGTTGTCAAGGTATGCTTTTGTATGATGTTTGATATATAGGTAAAGATAATAAAGTTCACTTCTGCACCGTCTCAAAAGTTGATACTTAAAAGCAAGACTGTATTGCTGATCAAGGATATGGATATTTCTTGGTTGATTATTTATATATAGTAGTGGAGGAAGAAAGGGAAAGCAAGCTGAGTTTGGGAAAAGGCAGGGTAAGAAGTTTAGGTCATCTGAACAAGGTGGTGGGTAATACCAAGGTGGTAAATAGCAAAAAAATAAGTGGAGGAGTTCTGGTTTCTTTTCTACAGTAAGTGCTCCTTACCCGAAGCAGTTGAGTGATAGGCGTCAGCAGGGTAGTGATAATTTTTGGGTACAAGGTCCCTAATATCAGGCGAGTGGGGCTCAGTCGGCCTCATCATGCCCTCTTTGTCGGTTCTGTGGTAGGTTGCATAGAGGTTTCTATGATGAGGGAAGGGACAGATGTTTCAAATATAGTTAGCAAGCCATATGCTTAGAAACTATTCTGCTGGTAAGGGTGCTTCAGGAGTAAGTAAGGCTCCAATTGCTTCATCTTCTACTCCTTCACCAAAGGGTATTGTTCCTGCATTTGTTTCTTCTTCTGGTACTAGCGCAGGTTGGAATAGGCTATATGCACTTGCTACTCAGCAGGAATCTGAAGCATCACCTAATGTCGTTACTGGTATGTCACAACTCTTTTCCCATGATATGTATTATTTTCTTGATTTGGGTCCACTCTTTCTGATGTGACCCCATTTATAATTGTGTATTTTGATTTTGATCCCAAGTTATTTTGAATTCTTTTTCTATTTCTATCCAGTGACTCTATTATTGCTAAAAGGGTCTATAGAGGGTGTGTGGTATCTTTTGGTAGTAGGCAGACTTTGGTGGATTTATTTAAACTGGATATTGTAGAGTTTGATGTTATTCTGGGGATGGATTGGTTACATTTTTTCATGTATCCTTAGACTTTTAGACCCATGAGGTTGTCTTTAGGTTCCCTGGTGAATCAGTTATTGAGTGGAAGGGTGGTTCCCTAGCTCCTAGAAAGATGTTTATTTCTTATCTTAGAGCTCGGAGGTTAATCTCTAAAGGGTGTCTCTATCATCTGGTTTGGGTTAAAGATTATAACTCATAAGGTCCTTCTTTTCATTCAATTTCGATGGTGAATAAGTTTCTTGAGGTCTTTCTGGATGATCTTCCTAGTGTTCCTCTGGATGGGAAAGTTGATTTTGGTATTGATTTGGTTCCGGACACTCATCCAATATCTATTCCTCTTTATTGAATGGCTCTGACTTTTTTGAAGAAATTCAAGAAGCAGTTTAAGGAACTTTTGGATAAGGGTTTCATCCATCCTAGTGTATCCCATTGGGGTGCACTGGTGTTATTCGAGCGCAAGAAAGATAATTCCCTCCGACTGTGCATTGACTATAGGTAATTGAATAAGGTGACGGTTAAGAACAAGCATCCTTTTCCAAGAATAGATGACTTGTTCGATCAATTGTAAGGTGTCAAATTCTTTTCTAAAATAGATCTTCGGTCTGGGTATCATGAACTTAATATTAGGGAGGAGGAATCTCTAAGATGGATTTCCGAACTCGGTATTGGAACTTTGAGTTCTTGGTGATGTCATTTAGTTTAACTAATGCCTCAGTGGCATTTATGGATTTCATAAACAGAGTTTTAAGGAAGTTTCTAGATCTTCTTATCATTGTGTTCATTGATGACATCCTAGTGTATTCTAAGAGTGAGGTGGATTATGCTAATCACCTTTTATGGTGTTGCAGACCTCGAAGGAGTAGTAGTTGTACGCCAAGTTCTGTAAGTGTGAGTTTTTGTTAAACGCTGTAACTTTTTTTTATCATATTCTTTCTATTGAAGGGATCATAGTAGATGCACAAAAGGTGGTTGTGGTTAAAAGCTGACCTAGACCTACGACTCCAACTGATATTTGGAGCTTCTTGGATTTGGCTGAGTACTATCGGTGGTTCATGGAAGGTTTCTCAATGATAGCTGCCCTATTGACTCAGTTGACTCAGAAGAAGTCAAAGTTTTTTATTTGTGAGGGGAGTTTTGAGAAGCTTAAGGATAAGCTAACTTTGGCTCCGATTTTGACATTGCTTGAAGGTTATAAGGGGTTTGTGTTTTATTGTGATGCATGCCGGGTGGGAGTCGGTTGTGTTTTGATGCAACATGGAAAGGTAATTGCCTATGCTTCCAGGAAGTTGAAGGTGCATGAGAGAAATTATTCTACTTATGATTTAAAGCTTTTAGTGGTGGTTTTTGATTTAAAAATTTGGCGGTATTATTTATATGGAGAGAACGTGGACATATTTTCTGATCATAAGAGCCTACAATGTGTGTTCACTCAGATGGAGCTAAATCTCAAACAAAAGAGATGTTGGAGCTTCTCAAGGACTATGATATGAGTCTTCACTACCACCCAGGTAAACCTAATATGGTTGTTGAAAAAGGAAAAACGAGAATTAGTAAAAGATATTCACAGTTTGTCTAATCTTGCAGTTCGTTTCTTGGACTTCAATAATGATGGTGTGATGGTCCAGGAAGTGGTTTGTACATCTCTTGTCATAGAGATCAAGGAGAAGCAAATGTTAGACCCTATCATGACGAAAAGCAAGAGTGATATTGGTAGGCAAAGGGTGATGGTGTTTGATATCAGTGGTGATGGTACATTGAGGTACCAAGGGCGATTATATATTCTCGACATCAATGGTTTGCGATAGAGGATTCCAGCTGAGGCGCATGAATCGTGCTTGTTGTTCATCTCGATTCGACAAAATTATATCATAATCTCAAGGAGATGTATTGGTGGAATGGTATGAAAAGGGATGTGGCTGATTTTGTGTCCAAATGAATGGTGTGCCAAAAGTCAAAGTTAAGCACATGAGGCCTGGTAGGTTGTCTTAGGAGATGGAATTGCCGGAATGGAAATGGGAGGTAATTAATATGGATTTTGTTACCAGTCTTCCTCGGTATCATAACCAATTTAATTTGATTTAGGTCATTGTGGATAGGATGACAAAGTCTGCTTATTTCTTACCGGTACGGACTAACTTTTTGATTGAGGACTATGTGAGATTGTATCTTCATGAGCTTGTAAAGCTGCATGGGGTACCTATTTTGATTATCTCTAATTGTGGTACACAATTTTTATCTCAATTCTGGGGGTCTTTTCAGAAAGTGTTGGGTACTAAGGTTAGTCTGAGTACTGTTTTTCATCCGCAAATGGATAGGGAAGCAGAAGGGACTATTTAGATATTAGAGGGCATGCTTCGTGCGTGTGTGATTGATTATAGTGGTAATTGGGTTAAGCATCTACCTCTGGTAAAGTTTGCTTACAACAATAGTTACCATTCTAGTATTAGAATGGCTTATTTTAAGGCATTGTATGGTAGGAGGTGTAGATCTCTTATTGGGTGGTTTGAGCTTAATGAGGCAGATATATTCGGTCCGAATTTGGTTTATCAGGATATGGAAAAGGTAAAGGTGATTTGGTATTTGTTTAAGGCATCCCAAAGTCTCCAAAAGTCCCCATAGAGACTTGGAGTTCGAGGTTGGGGATAAGGTGTTCCTAAAGGTATCTCCTATGAAGGAAGTAATGCAGTTTAGTAAAAAGGGAAAGCTCAGTCCCCAATATAATGACCCTTATGTAGTTTTATGAAGGGTTGGTAATGTGGCATATGAATTGGAGTTGCGTTCTAGTTTGAGCTCCATTCATCTGGTATTTTATGTCTCTATATTGAGGAAGCATCTCGGTATCCTTCTTCAGTGATTCCTTTAAAAGGGTTGGATATCTCATATTCTTTGTCTTATAAAGAAATCCTGGTTGAGATCTTAAATCGACAGGTTTTTCGATTACGACCCAAGGATGTGGCCTCGGTTAAGGTTCTATGACGGAACCACATGGTGAAAGAGGCTACATGGGAAGCAAAAACGGACATGAAGTCCAAATATCCGCATTTGTTTTCTGCTTCAGATATTCGTGCGGAAAGTATGTTTTCTTGACCACATCTTTATTTTCTAACTTGGTTAAATATTGGATTGATATTTGATAATACAAATGACTCTGCTTGATTTCTTTACATCTTTGTCAAAGGTAAGAGTAGAGGCATCTAAGGGGTGTAAATCGTGCTTGTACCTATCTTATTCGTCATTCAAGGATGAATGATCCTAGTGGGGGAGACTAAAACACCCTGGATTTAGCATCCTTTGAAATTTTTTCAGATGAAAAACATACGACTGGTGGGTACTAGTCGTATAATGAGGTATGAGTGGTATGTCTTGGTCATATGCTGACCATTGTTGGTTGGTGGGTTGAATTGGTTTCTGAAATGGGTACGAGTCGTATGGTTGGATATAAGTCATTTGGTTTGGGGTTTTACTTCACTTGATATGAGACTTAATAAAATAACTTGGATCTGAGTAGGAGTGGCTCACCATGAGCTGTAAGCTAGGGTATGACTCATACCATGGACTCGTATAGTGGACAGTATTCAAACCTCGTATGATTCTATTTTTCCAGGGGTGCGGGTCAAGGGTACTAGTCATATGCTTGGGTACAACTCGATTTGGGTAAATCATATATTGGACAGTGTTGGGTCCAAGGAGGAGGCCTAGGGTGTGAGTGGTGGGTACTATTCATATTGAAAGGTACAACCGGTATGGTATAGTCGAACTCTATGACGAGATTTTTATGCAGTTTAAGTGGGGGTAATCTAGACATTTCCCCACTAAACCTATTAAGGCCCCACAACTTCTAAACTACTTGGGAGGTTATTTACCCTATTATTCTATCATTAAACACTTAGAAAAACACTCTTAAACATTCTACAATTCTCGCTAAATCTCTTGGGTAAAGAAAGGCTAGGGTTTCACTATGGAGGTCAATTTGGGGCTTGATTGGGTGATTTCTCTATATCATCTTCTTTATATAAGGCAAGATACTCCCCCTTCTTTGTAAGTTCTAACTAAAGGCATGATTTATATAATGTTTTCATGGCATGACTATTGTATGATTTTGGGTTTCAAATATATGTTGGGGTTTTAGTTATAAATTCTTGGTTATGGTTTTCCCATGTTTTAATTATGTTTTCACATGCTTTAATGATGGTTTGGACAATTGATTACATGAGAATGGTAAATTGGTAATTGGAATTGGTTTTGGAAACACTATGCCCCCGACATGTTTGATAAAATGCCAATGATAATGTTTTTACTATATTAATGGACTTTTAATGGAACTATTACATGGTATGATTTGGTAATGGAACCCCAAATGGTATAAATGATTTGGAATGGCTAAATAGTAGGGTAGGGTGGTCATTGTTATGGTTAATTGAATTTTCTTTTGGGGTATAAGGGAATCCCTTAAGTAAATATGTTAATGAACAACTTGTGGGGTACATGGGATTCCCCCAATCAAACTTAATAATGGAACACTTGTGGGGTACACGGGATTCCCCCAAGTTAACTTGATAATGTAATCTATGGGTACATAGAAATCCCTTTACATAAAAATGTTGGTTAAGGACATTGTTTGCAAACTATAGTCGGTATGACGACACCACTACTCATAGTCATGGTTAATAATAATGGAACAATGGTTTGGTTGGTTGAAAATGATTTTAATTGGTCAATAATGATGAGGTGTGATAGCTAACCATGAATGTGCGAGTTTAATGGATGGACAGTGGAAACTCATGTTTGTCGACATGAGGGGTCAATCATAGCGACCTTATATGACACTATGAGGTACATGGGAATCCTCTAAGTACACTATACAAATATATTGTAGAGAGCAAAGGGTACTCAAAAATCCCCCTACTCTTATGGTTTCTCCAATTTGTGCGGCTACACACATCAGGGCCCATTCAAGAGGTTACACTGGACCTATATATCCCGTGGGTGGTTTGAGGACGGTTAAGCTACACATACCCAGGTTAATGATTTTAAAGGAATGCTAAACTTGGTTTCCTTTCTCGACATGGTTATATATATATATGGTTTGTATGCATATGGTTGGTTTACTTGGTTTTACTAGATGGCATTATTTTACCCTTATCTTGAGCACTTGCTAGCGTTCACCTGCTAACCCGTCCTAGGGTGGTTGTATCCCCACGCGATTTAGGAACCAACCATTCTACACCTCCTGCTTAGTGATAGAATTTCAAGATCAGATACTGGATTAAAGTGGTGAACTTCTATATTTCGGAAGGCTCCATTTCATGTTCATGGATGTTTTTACACAGTTTGATTTATTTATGGATATTGGTTTTGACTATGATTGGGGGCATGTCCCAATCGGATATTGGTTTTCTTTTGGTTAGAGGCTTTTGTGAAACTACTATGGGTTGGTATGAGCGGGATCAGTATTGGTGTCAGCCTTAGAATTGGTATTGGTATTGGGGTTGATACCGTTGGACTAAATTTCTTACTGTTCTAGCTCTTTATGGTATGTTATAGAACTTGATTTGGTTATTGTTTTGGTTTTGGCTTATCGCTTTGGTTTGGTTGTGGTTATCAATTGGGTTTGGGATAGTTGGGCTCGTTCGGACCGGTCATGGTAATAGACCTATCCTAGAGTCCAGAATTATGCAATTACACATTATCTTGTTATATGTTAGAAATTCATCCAACTCAGGGTATGCGTTGGATGATTGGGTTGGGTATCGAGGGTGGTCCCTTGTCCTGGTTAGACTTGAGATGCCCATTACGATAAGGCCTCGGGCCGGGTCATGTCAATTTGTCTAAATCATTAATAGAAACTAAAATAAATGAAAAACCCAATTTATATCATCAAGCACCGAGATTCGAACTACAAGATCAAAGTCAAATTCTCAATACCAATACCCTTAAAGAAAAGAAATATTTTCAAACAAGATCAATACGTCCAATTGAATCAAACAACACTACATAGTCCAGTCACACGATTGCCAAATTTATAGAAGAAAAGTGTAAAAGATGAAGACTCTATCTATTTTTGAGAAGGAATTAAGACAATAAGCTTCAATCAAACAGACTTTGACCACCCAGAGTTTCAATTAATTTTATCATAATGCAACGATTTTGTCGAAATCTGATATAACTTCTTCAAAAATTTTACTTTTTTTTTACAGGAACTGATTTTTCAAGTATGTTTCATCTTGAATTCTTTGATTACGTAGGATTAGAGGAATGCTTCTTTCGAATCCTTAATTTTTTTCTAAAGAATTATAATCCCCTTCCCTTTCAACATCAATGGGTATTTATAGTTGAATTTTGGAATGGGGTTTTTTGGCGGGCTGGGGGAAGGGGAGCAGGATTAGAATTAGGGGGAAGCTTTGAAATTCAAATAGGGCCATCGGATGAGGCCACATTGGTACGAATTCAAGTCGAATCGGACGAACTCGAGTGATTCAAGGCTGAAATTTTAGGGTAATCCTATTGAGGGGACACCTTGCAGTTTCTAGCACCTTGTAATGCTTCTTGGGTACAAGAAATCATGTCTCTCATGTGTCGTTGTACGAATTTAAGGAGAGAATGAGATGAGTTGAGCAGGAAAGAGAAAAAATCTTGGGTTTTGTCGAGTTGAAGTCAGGTTGTCATCGTTTGTTTGTTGTTGCTATCTGGGTATTACTGTTTTTTATTTTTTGTCATTATTAATGCTTGTATGGGTGGGTATTGTCGTTCGAGATACGTTGTCGTTATTGTTGATGTTGTACTATGTTGTTGTCGTTGCTTTACTGTTGTTAATATTGTGTTGTTGGTTGATGCCGTTGTTGTTGTTTTGTGAAGGAGAGGGGTACAAGATTTGTGGGATAGACCGGATCGATTTAATGTTGAGGTGGGATGGAGTATTTTGGTAGTTCGTCTTGGATACTGGCCCAATTCAAGTAATAATATGTAAAAAGGTTAATTGGGTTAAGTCGCAATTTTAAACAAATTGACCAAAGTTGAGATAAAATTAATTTTGATTAATCTAACGAGCTTCTCAAATTTAATAATTTTAAAATAAATATTTAATAAAATATAATTTTTTTATTTAAAAATTAAGAAATTAATTATGTCATCGATTCTTTATTTTCAATCAATTTTGAGAAAAGTAGTATTTGCAAATTTAAACAAACTATTCACTCAAAATAAATTCTAAAATATTTTCTTTAAGTCAGAACTATGAGATTCTATATAATTAAGCACAAAATACATTAATTTCACCTGAAATTCAATAGGTAGGCCTGACATTTATTTTCAAAATAACTTAAAACATATTTTAAAATTATTTAAAATTAAGAAACTTGAAAACTAATTCGAAATAGAGAACACAAAAATTTAATATCAACACATACATTTCACTTTTCCTCCACTTTCTTTTCTTCATTTTTCATTCACATTTTCACTAAAACCCAACATAGGCTCATGCAAGAATAATGTCTCTTATCAAGAAGTTGTCCGCCTCTAAAGGTGGAAGAATTATGATCATTTCATCACATTTCTGAGTGGTCTGATAATGCGTAATGATGATCTCCGATTCCATATGAATAACTTAGCAAGTAGCCATAAAATCACAAAAGTTTTTATTTCTTACATATTTCATGTCTACACACAAATCAGATGTCTACAACACCGACAAATTATGAATACAACCAATTTAAAACTCTAATTAGAACACCAAATCTATGTGATAGTAATGAACTACTTCATCCATTACTTTCATTTCTTTCATCTTACAATATTACAATATGGTATTTTCCTGATAAAAAAATTTTAAGAATAAAGGAAAGTCTTATGCCGATTACCACATGACAAAAGATAGCGCTAATTAGAACTTGTGGTATATTAAACACATCATGTCAATTGTCATTTTAAAAAAAAATATATGATAATTGGCCATGGGAGTTTTTCACTCATAAAATGAGACTTCCCTACCCTTATTCAAATTAGTCACGAGATGTCAAAGTGCTTATCGGGTGAGAAACTACAAAAAAATTACCCTGTTAAAGGTCAAATAAGAAATTTAAATTATAAAAAACATTCAAACATGCATAATGATATCATTACTAAAAAATATGAAATTAGCTACGAAATTTTTCGGTAACTCCTAGTTAATTAAACCATCACTAAATAGCTCCTAGCTAGAACAAGAAACTTTTTACATTAAATAGAATGAAACAGGGAGAGGTAATTAATTTTGTAAGACTAAGCATATTTTGAAAGCCAATTCAGCTAGTGCTTTTGTGGAAGACCATCTTTACCAACTGCTTTGTCTGCTGCATCTTTTAAATCTCTCATTCTACCGCGTAAGGGTGTCAAACGGGCCGGGCTGACCCGGCCCGACCCAGCCCGACCTAGCCCATAACACCAAACCGGACCGGTTTGACCCGGCCCGGAAAGCCCTAGGGCTTTAGGGTACCGGGTCCCGGTCCGGTTTTTTTTAAAATTTGGGCCCGGTTAACCCGGACCGGACCAACCCGGTCCAGGCCCGCCGGTTAACCGGCCCAGCCCGGCCCGGCAACAGAAAAAAAAGTGTATATTTAATGTATATTTCATGTATATTTAATGTATATTTAATGTATATGTTTATATATCTTCTACAGAAGTGTATATTTAATGTATACATGTGTATATTTTTTATTTAAACTAGTAAATATATATTGAATGATGCATATATATGTGTATATTTTTTATAAATTAGTATATAAGTATATCTATACATATTGTAATGTATATATAATGTAGTAAAGTATTACATATACATAGAATAGAGTGTATATATGTGAATGGATCTTCTATTGACGTGTATGTTTAACGTATACATGTATATATATTTTATTTAAACTAGTAAATATATATTGAATGGTGCATATATATGTGTATATGTTTTATAAATTAGTATATAAGTATATCTATACATATTGTAATGTATATATAATGTAGTAAAGTATTACATATACATAGAATAGAGTGTATATATGTGAATGGATCTTCTATTGACGTGTATGTTTAACGTATACATGTATATATATTTTATTTAAACTAGTAAATATATATTGAATGGTGCATATATATGTGTATATGTTTTATAAATTAGTATATAAGTATATCTATACATATTGTAATGTATATATAATGTAGTAAAGTATTACATATACATAGAATAGAGTGTATATATGTGAATCGATCTTCTATAGACGTGTATGTTTAACGTATACATGTATATATATTTTATTTAAACTAGTAAATATATATTGAATGGTGCATATATATGTGTATATGTTTTATAAATTAGTATATAAGTATATCTATACATATTGTAATGTATATATAATGTAGTAAAGTATTACATATACATAGAATAGAGTGTATATATGTGAATGGATCTTCTATTGACGTGTATGTTTAACGTATACATGTATATATATTTTATTTAAACTAGTAAATATATATTGAATGGTGCATATATATGTGTATATGTTTTATAAATTAGTATATAAGTATATCTATACATATTGTAATGTATATATAATGTAGTAAAGTATTACATATACATAGAATAGAGTGTATATATGTGAATCGATCTTCTATAGATGTGTATGTTTAACGTATACATGTATAGAGCAGAAATAAGAAACCAAGGAATGGAACCATAGCCCAACGACGACCTCAAACTTGAAGAATTATGACTTCATGGGTATATATAGTGTATATATAGTGTATATGAAGTGTATATACTGTATATCGAGTGTATATATTGTGTATCTTTGATTTTTTATTTAATTTGTTGACGGATTTGACCGGTTTTTAACCGGGTTTGACCGGGTTTTAGCGGGTTGGGTTAAGTGGGCCGGTTCTGGGTGGGTTTTAAAATTTTTACTGTGCGGCCCGGCCCGTACCGGACCGGTTAAGGCCAAAACCGGCCCGTAACCGGCCCGGAACCCGGCAAAATTGAGAGGGCCGGTTCCGGGTTGAACCGGCCCGGCCCGTTAGACAGTTTTACTACCGCGTAACACTTTTGCTTCTTCACTTTCCATCAATCTTTTCACTATTTTAGTAATTTCCTTTCTCTCCACGATGCCATTCTGATCACTAAATTTCAGCCTCAACGCCACTTTAAGATCCTCGGTTAACATTAACGTGTTCATTCTTTGTTCCGCGAATAATGTCCAAGCAAAAAGTGGAATGCCATGGACCACGCTCTCTAGCGTCGATTTCCACCCACAGTGAGTCAAGAATCCTCCGATTGACCCATGACTTGGGGGGGGGGGGGGGGGGGGGGCAACTAGGTATTGTCAAACCTTGCCCTTTTGTCCTTTCCAAAAACCCTTGTGGTAAAAAATCAAGAGGGTTATTATTGCTTGAAATGTGGACAATGAAATAAGTGACATTTGCAATTGTCACTTGGGCATCTAAGAACCCATAAAAATCTTTGCTTACTCATTTCTAAACTCATCGCAAGTTCAATTAGCTGCTCATGTGAGAGTGTTCCACCACTACCAAAGGAAATGTACAAGACTGAGTTACATGATTGCTCATCTAGCCATGTCAAACACTACATTTCCTTTGCATTATTGCTCCCATAATTATGTATAAGTGGTCCAACCGCGTAAACAGGTGGCTTGCCTGTGGTGCAAAGTCATACATAACATTTAATCAATGGGTTCAACTCTAGTCAACATATATGATTTGCATACATAACGTATACTCAATGGGTTCAACTCTAGTCAACATATATGAATACAAAACCTTTCTAAAAGTTTGACAAAAACTATATACTGTATCACTCTGAGGCCTGAGCGCATAATTTTGATAATTAATTTATGTAACTGCTGATGTAAGGAATTCCTACATAGATTATCGAGTACTGTATTTTAACATGTTATAGGTTGTGTGCCTTATAGGTAAGGCTTAAGTTATCGATAGCCCGTTAAACTTATTTTGAAATTTTATTTAGACTCCTCAATTAAGACTGATGCCTATTGAACACTTATACTGTATAAAAAAATTATTCATATTAGACACTTTCAAATATTTAGCAAAAATTTTAAAGTGTGTGTAACACACTTGCAGTGACATGGCAAAAACAATTTATGTGGTATTAATGGTCCAAATAATTATTAAAAAGAAATTATAAAATTTTTTAAAAAATAAAAATTAAAAACTGGTCCCCCCTTTTCTTCTCCATTTTCTGCAAGAAGAAACAGAGAACAAGAATAATTTTTGTTGGTTGAATCAGATAATTGCTACTTTATATTGCGCTTGAGTTATTTAAGCTCATAAATGTGTAAATTCAAACAATCTTGAAATTTTACAATTAATTTTCTGATAAGTCTCGTCGAAAAATGCATTCATCAGAAATTTTGAATGAAAATCGGAGACGACTAAAGGGGTTAAAGTCAAGATACTAAACAACCTGTCAGAAGGGGAAGAGGTGGATGTGGTGCACAACAGACAAAAATTTCAATAGATGGTATGAAAATGGTTGTTGAATATAAGATCCAAAAGAAAAGGAGTGACGACCCGGAGTTGAAGCCAGAACTAGTTGAAAGGAAGCAACAATTCTCTGCTTGGGGGGTTGAAGACGACGAACTGGGGGGTGGGCTATGAAGACGATGATGACCGGGGGGTTTCAAGACGACGAACTGGAGGTGGGGTGTGAAGACGACGATGTATCGGGGGTGCATTTTTTTTTTTAAAAAAAAAAAGAAATTATGACAATTAAAAATTATATTAATAAAATAATTTAAGTATAAATTTTTAATTAAAAAAAGTAAAATATTATTTACTCTTCGATTCACGCGCCCAAGAAAAATGTACACTTTTTTTGCTAAATCAGCATTTTATATTTGATATGTATCAATTTTAAGCACTTGAGATGTCTGATACGTACTAATCTTAATTAAGGTGTTCAAGTAAAATTTCAAAACAAGTTTAAGGGACGATGGATCAATTAAAAACCTTTAGGTAACTAATCATAAAATATTATGGATGGACAATGACTTGTCCATGCATGCATAGAAGCTGATTACTAATCTTGTGCTCCATTGTTCATAACTTATGGTGTTATCAATTCGGGCACACCTTTCAAAAAGTTCATCCATTACTGGAGAGAATTCTTTTTTATGGCATTACTCTTAATTATATAGTAGTATTTGTTAGTGGCAGAACCAGGATTTAAGAATAGTGGGTGTTAAAAAAATTTTAAACTGAAAAAATTAAAAAATCACCTCAATGAGGTTCGAACTCAAGGTCACCTCAATGAGGTTCGAACTCAAGGCCTCCTCTCAATGAAGCACCTTAAGATAACCTAAATGTCAATGTACCCAACAAAATTTTTGTTATAGTGGGTGCTTTTATATGTTTTATACCTATTTTCATATATTTTTTTATGTAATTTTACATATTTCGCGTCGAGTTTAGTGGGTGGTATTTTTTTAATATAATTTCTTGATCACGTAGAAATGCATCTATATATCTAAATAAGGATAAATCAAGAAGAAAAAAATATTACCTTTTTTATTATGTAAAATATTATGTATTCTGAACAAAATATAAAAGTTAAAAATATCATATAATATGAATCATAGAGAGTAATTAAATTTTAAAAAGTATAACGAATACAATATTAAGAATAATGATTAAAATTATCAAATTTAATTAACTTACCTGGTTCTTCCTCATGCAAAGCTTTAATGGCTCCTGGTTCCAAATCCTCGAAACTATTCACCACTATTCCTTCCGCCATTTTATACCTCTTAGTATGATGAGGTACCCATTTATAAGCATCATTTTTCCTATCCTGAACGGGGTCGAGAAGTTCCGCCGGTTCAATAGGGTTACAACTTACAACCCGGAATCCTAACCCGTTCTTTCAAGTCTCTATACTCACATGACACTTGGGTAGTAGCATCAAGTGAAGGTAAATAAAGAAAAAACGATAAACACATAGCAGTAGTAGGATAAAAAATATATGGTGCAACATTAAATTCATTTGCTACGTCAAATGCATCAGTGCCAAAAAGATCAACAACCAACGCAACAATTTTCTCTCTTTCGACTAGATGTTTAAAAACTATGCGAAAAGAAGGGAGAGAACGTATAACTGTAAGGGGTATTCGTGTCTCGAGTTTTATTTCTTCAGGTAAATCGTCGAAGTTTACAGGAGGGAGGAGGTGGTAATTTAGCTCTGAAGGTACGGTTTTGAGGAAGTTTTTTAAGGATTCGTCAGTAGTAGGGAGGATGAGAGTGACGGAGAAGTGATGGTTGCTGATAAGCTTATTGGCGAATTCGACGAGAGGGATTAAGTGACCCATGCCAGGAGTGGTAGAAGAATTACATGGGGATTTTGTGAATGGACTACTATTTTTGTTGGAGTTTCTGCTATATTGTATGAGGAGGTTGAAAGAAAGAAGAAACCTTTGATAGAGATTTATAGTGAAGTATGCATGTGTTAAGTCCCACCACGATTGAATTAACGAACAATGGATTTGGACAATTTTGAACTAACTGATGCGGTTTGAATTAGATCCAAGATATTTTTTTTTATGAGATAGTTTTACATGAGCTAAAATGACGAGAGAATGATGCAACTACTTGCTAATTTAATGGTATCCCGCTATATGTACGTATCATTTTAATTTATTCAAAAAAATATATATATTTAAAAATAATTTAATTTATAATTTTCATTCTGCTCTAAATGACATATTTTCATACCTAGAAAAATATTTATTGCAGTATATGTTAGACCGAAATGTATTGAAGTTTATATATATTTAAAATTTCATGCTCAATTACAAAAATTAAGAGAACGGGATTATTTTGTTGGAGAATAGTAATGGAATCCAGAAGAGACAAAGTTGGACGACCTTTTCTTTTGGTATAGAGAAAATGATATTAATAGTGGCGATCAAAACATTGACCAAAAAATATATGTATATTTTTTATGCTCATATTAAGATATAGCTTACATAAGTTCATATGTGTAGATATAGTTAATGATTATAATCTTTTTTAATCGACCGAATATGCAACTTGTTCTGCCGGAAATAACAAGGGGTTTCTCAAAGGCAGTCCATCTAGTTGTTGGTAAGGCTAAGGTAATCTTGTTTGCTTGCTTTCAACCCAAGCGTGATGTAATAGAATGCTCGGGTTTATCAATGTATATGAATTGTGACGAAGTGATTGTGTTTTTTCATTTATAGGGTTTGGTTTATTGGGATTACTGTAAAAAAATTGATACAAAGTGTCATTCTTAAAATTCAGCCTGATAAATTCTAATTTTATCATACCTTAAAATAGATATCGAGCATGGTGGAAAATCAAAAAAGATTCTCTAGGATTTCAAAACAATTAAAACGATATATACCAATATAGGTAGGTGAAATGATACGGTTAGGTTCCTACCAAAAATCTTAATTTTGAGCCTTGAATTTGAAAACACTTCTTTCTTAAAATGAGCTTCATCATGCATGATACGTACATAATTGAACTCCAATCCACACACATATATATAAGGCCCAGTCAAAGATATCAGGTGTCAATGATTCACTGAGCATGCAATAGTAGTGAAATCTGTGGGTGATGCATCTGTAAATTAAGGCCACGGTGCAATTCTCTGTAAAGGCCACCGTAGTTTCTATCGAGGATAAGTAAATGAATGCAATGAAATTAATAAATACAAGACAATATGTCGTCAATGCAAACGTTAGCCTAACGTCATTATTCTCGAGGGCTGGGCTCGTATGATTGGAAAATGAGTTATCGCTAGTAATTACATTTCAGGAAATTGCAAGCTAAGTTCTAATATTTTTTATTTTTTTATTTTAATTTGTTTTTTTATTCCTATTATTTTAATTTTTTATTTTTATTGTTCTAATATTTTTTAAAAATATATTTTTTATATTATTTATATTTCATTTCCTTCTTATTTTACAATCTTTACTTCTTGCGATTTCATGTAATTATTTGAATTATCTTTTTTTTTTTAATTTATTCTATGTTTATTTTTTTGCATTAAGCATAGTTTTAGTAGTGTTCTAATTCTTAAATTAAAATAAAATTCATTGTTCAATAAAGTTATATACTTATATTTTTCTTTTATTTTGAATCATATTTATGTTTTCAATTTTGTTGATATATAATTTTACCCCCCCTCGCCCCCCAAACCCCACCGCAACCCTCTCTGCATCTCGAAATTCTTCATCTTATACATACATTTTCATATAGATATACATACACATTGACCGGCGATTCATGGGGGCGTACAGAGCAGACGACGATTACGATTATCTATTCAAAGTTGTATTGATCGGCGATTCCGGCGTCGGTAAATCTAATCTTCTTTCCAGATTTACTCGTAACGAATTCAGCCTCGAGTCAAAGTCAACCATCGGCGTTGAATTCGCCACTCGGAGTATTCACGTTGATGATAAAGTTGTTAAAGCTCAGATTTGGGATACTGCCGGTCAGGAACGATCTCCGATCTCCGGCATCGATCTCCAGCCTCCGGCGCCGACCCCGTCGCCGCCCTTGGCCCTCGGCGCCGACCCCTGATCCGATCGCCAGCCCGTTTCCGGCCTCGATCGCCGGCCCTCAGCGCCGACTCCCGGCGCCTCCCGGCTCAGATCTCCGGCCTCCCAGCGCCGACCCCCGACCTCACACCGCCCCCCCTCGCCAGCTCCGGCGAGTTCCGACCCCCTCGGTCCCCAGCAGCAGCCGCCTGGGCCCCAGCTGACACCGGTCGGTATCAACCAGCAGTAGCTCCGTCGCCGGCCAGCCGCCGATTTCTGCTGCGACCAACTGGTCCCCGACAGCCGCAGCTCCATCTCACCACCGGAAATCCCTGGAACCCGGTCTACGCTGGGTTTTGGTTTTCCGGCTTCGCCGACAAGCGTAATCCGGTGACTTCTAACCTTTGTTATTTCATTTCAGTCTCTTAGTTCGTTATTTCATTCTTCGTATTGTGCTAATATTATTTCCTGTAACTTGATTTGTGTTTGATTTATTTGATTTGTTGATATTGAGATTGTCTGTTATCTGTTGTTGCTGTTGCGGTGGTCGCTTATTGCACTGCTGTTGTTGGGGTTATCTGCTTTTGCTTCCGTGACATTGTCGGTTGCCTGTTGTTGATATCCTATATTCCCTGTTGTCTGTTGTGGCGGTTGTTGTTGCCTGTTGTTGCTGTTGCTGTGGTCGTTTCTTGCCTTTGAGTATATTCCCTTATATTTTATCGTGGTAGTGGCTGTGGGCGGTAATGGTTGGATAGGGTCATGTTCAAGGGGGTTGGGGCGTGGGGACGTTGTGGGGGCGGGGATGAGGAAAGGGCGGGAGTGGGAAGGAGGCCAAGGTTTGGCAGCGGGGGTGGTAGAGGAGGGCGCCCGGGTAGCGGGGGTAGGCTGAGAGTTGGGTCTTGGAATATAGGGACCCTTCAGGGTAAGTCCATAGAACTTGTGAAGATTCTTAGGAAGAGGAGGATCAATATTGCGTGTGTGCAGGAGACCAAGTGGGTAGGGTCTAAGGCTAGGGATGTGGATGGTTACAAGTTGTGGTACTCTGGGAGCGAGAGGCGTAGGAATGGAGTTGGCATCCTAGTAGATGAAGAGCTTAGAGGTCAGGTCGTGGAGGTGAAGAGGATCAACGATAGGTTGATGACTATTAAGTTGGTCATTCGAGGGTTTACCCTGAACGTGTGTAGTGCTTACGCGCCCCATGTGGGCTCGGAGGGGGAGGAGAAAATGCGGTTTTGGGAGGATTTGGAGTAGGTGGTGAGAGGCGTGCCTAGCTCGGAGAAGATTGTTGTAGCAGGAGACTTCAACGGGCACATCGGGGCGTTACCGGGAGCCTTTGGTGATGTGCATAGTGGTTTTGGTTTTGGGGACAGAAATGAAGAGGGGACTACTCTTTTGGAGTTTGCGAGGTCCTTCGGGCTGGTGGTGGTGAACTCGAGCTTCCCGAAGAAGGACGATCACCTGATCACCTTTCGAAGCGCGGTAGCCAGGACCCAGATTGACTTTCTGTTGCTTCGGAAAGGGGATAGGGCATTGTGTAGGGACTGTAAGGTTATCCCGAGTGAGAACCTTTCGACCCAACATAGGCTCTTGGTTATGGACTTGGGTATAAAGAAGATTGGAAAGAGGAGAAGTAAGGAGGGTAGACCTAGAATTAAGTGGGGCGGCTTGACGCCAGTGAAGGCGTGGGAGATAGGGGAGAAGTTGGCGGGTATGGGGGTTTGGGAGTGTAGGGGGGACGTGGATAGTATGTGGGATAGGGCGGCGAGGTGCATCAGGGAGAATGCAAGTGAGGTGTTGGGTGTTTCTAGGGGCCGAGCCGGGCACCATCGGGGGGATTGGTGGTGGAATGAAGAGGTGGAGAAGAAAGTGGGGATCAAGAAAGGGGCGTATGCTAAGTTGGTTGAGAGTAAGGACGAAGAAGAGAAGCGGGTAAATAGGAAGGAGTACAAGCTTGCTAGGAAAGAGGCTAAGTCAGCTGTCACGACAGCTAAGACGGCCGCCTTCGAGCGCTTGTATGCAGGGTTACAGGGGAAAGGAGGGGAGAAAATGTTGTTTAGACTTGCTAAGGCTAGGGAGAGGAAGGGGCGTGACCTCGACCAGGTGAGGTGCATTAAGGGGGAGGACGGTAGAGTGTTGGTGGAGGACAGCCACATTAAGGATAGATGGCAGTCGTACTTCCATAGACTCTTGAATGACGAAGGGGACAGAGCTATTGAGTTAGGGGAACTGGAACACTCAGAGGAGTGTCGGGATTTTAGTTATTGTAGACGTTTTAGGGTAGAAGAGGTTAGAGAGGCTGTTCGCAGGATGCGAAGGGGTAGGGCGACGGGGCCGGACGAGATACCAGTGGAGTTTTGGAAGTTCGTTGGAGAGGCTGGTGTAAGGTGGTTGACTGGATTGTTCAACGAAATCTTCAAGACGGCAAAGATGCCCGAGGCTTAGAGGTGGAGCACCATGATCCCTCTCTATAAGAATAAGGGGGACATCCAGAGTTGCAATAACTATAGAGGGATTAAGTTATTGAGTCACTCTATGAAGATTTGGGAGAGAGTGGTCGAGGTGAGGCTGAGACGGATATTGTCTATCTCGGAAAACCGGTTTGGGTTTATGCCTGGCCGCTCGACGACGGAGGCAATCCACTTGGTGCGGAGGCTGGTGGAGCAGTATAGGGAAAGGAAGAAGGACCTGCACATGGTGTTTATCGACCTGGAGAAGGCATATGATAAAGTCCCCAGGGAGGTGCTTTGGAGGTGCTTGGAGGTGAGTGGAGTTCCGCAGGCTTATATCAGAGCAATTAAGGACATGTATGAGGGAGCGAAAACTCAGGTGAGGACGGCGGGAGGAGACTCAGAGCATTTCACCGTCTTGACAGGATTGCATCAGGGATCTACTCTTAGCCCCTTTTTGTTTGCCTTGGTGATGGATGTGTTGACGCGGCGGATTCAAGGGGAGGTGCCGTGGTGTATGCTATTCGCAGACGATATAGTTCTGATTGATGAGACTCGAGGGGGTGTGAACGATAAATTAGAGGTGTGGAGACAAACTCTTGAGTCTAAAGGGTTCAGGTTGAGCAGAAGCAAGACAGAGTATTTGGAATGCAAGTTTAATGACGTGAGGCTGGAGGATGAGGTGGTAGTGAAGTTGGAATCACAGGTGGTATGTACGAGGGATAGTTTCAAGTATCTCGGGTCCGTGATCCAGGGAA
This sequence comes from Capsicum baccatum var. pendulum, assembly GCA_030864225.1. Lineage (NCBI taxonomy): Eukaryota > Viridiplantae > Streptophyta > Magnoliopsida > Solanales > Solanaceae > Capsicum > Capsicum baccatum. The sequence continues at coordinate 170,000,239 of CM061554.1, forward strand.
ACGGGGACATTGACGAGGATGTCTCGCACCGTATTGGGGCGGGATGGATGAAGTGGAAGCTCGCGTCGGGGGTGCTGTGCGATAAGAAGGTGCCGCCCAAGCTTAAAGGCAAATTCTACAGGGTGGTAGTCCGTCCGGCCATGTTGTATGGAGCGGAGTGTTGGCCAGTTAAGAAGTCCCACATCCAAAAAATGAAGGTGGCAGAGATGCGGATGTTGCGCTGGATGTGTGGGCTGACTAGAGGGGATAGAGTTCGGAACCAGACTATCAGGGTGAAGGCTGGTATGACCCCGGTGGAGTGCAAGATGCGGGAAGTCCGATTGAGCTGGTTCGGTCACGTGAAGAGGAGGGGCATGGATGCCCCGGTTCGTAGGTGTGAGAGGCTAGCGATGGATGGTTTTAGGAGGGGTAGGGGTAGGCCGAAGAAGTACTGGGGTGAGGTGATTAGGCGGGATATGGAGCAGTTACAGCTCACCGAGGACATGACCCTAGATAGAAAAGTCTGGAGGATGCGAATTAGGGCAGAGGACTAGAGGACTAGAGGACTAGGGCCCGTATGGGTCGCTTGTGTAGGGAATTACTTGCTGGGGGTAGTATCCTGGTTATGTTTCCGCGTCCCTTGTTTTAGTACGAATCTGGGTGCTCTCCTTTGTTTTCTTTTACTTTTCTTTTACTTTTCTTTTACTTTTCTTTTTCTTTTACTTTTCTTTTACTTTTACTTTCACTTTCACTTTCACTTTCACTTTCCCTTTTACTTTTGCCTGCCGTATTTATGTTATATATTTTTGTAACCCCGTTTGGTGTTTTGCTTTGTAATTGTGTGGTATCTTGTATCTTGAGCCGGGGGTCTATCGGAAACAGCCTTTCTACTTCTTTAGAGGTAGAGGTATGGACTGCGTACATCTTACCCCCCCAGACCCCCCCAGGTGGGAATACACTGGGTTTGTTGTTGTTGTTGTTTTGAATCATATTTATGTACGATATGTCCAAATTTGACAAAAGAGTATTATGCTAAACTTTTTTGTTTTGAATTTTGAACTTATGTCATATTTTCAGTTTCAATTTAATTGTTTTACTAGTATTGACTTGATATTTCACATTACAAGTCATTCGTTTTTTCGTTAGACTTGATAGATATATCTTTTTATCAAATGATTTAATAATTTTATGACATCATATTTATAATATAATTTTTTATCAAATATGCATTACATGATGTTCTTAAAAATCATGTACTTTTAGTTTTTATGATTAATTTAATTAAAATAATCTAATTTGAAAAATATGAATAAATTATTTTCGTATAAATATTAGTTAAAAATATATGTTTATTAATTAATTAATTAATTAATTATATATATATATATATATATATATATATATATATATATATATATATATATATATATATATATATATATATATATATATATATATATATATACACACACTAGGGGGGTCGAGGCCCGTGTTAGCTCGGACCCAATATGCGGCACATAAAAAGTAATGAAAAAAATATATAAAGTAGCATACTTAAGTATTAAATTACAAAAAATAACAACGCTTTTATCAAATTACATTTTGTAGCAGATGTATTTGTATTTTTGTAGCAACAGTTTGCAAAAATATAAAATACATATCGATCATAAGGGTAATAAAAATCATATGTATTTGTATTTTTGTAGCAACAGTTTGCAAAAATATAAAATACAACTTGCTATATTATATAATTATAAAACTGTTGCTATGAAACTCATAATTAAGGGGATAAGTATGTTATTTATGAATTTTGCCCCAAAATAATTAGTTAAAATGCATAAATATATATAAAACAAACTATTTACTTTGTGGTATTTATTAAGAAGACAAATTTTATAAGGCATTATGTACATTTTTATTTAAATAGCTGACAAAATATGATGCATCTTTAGCTTTAAGTGTTGAGATGCCAAAATCTGTTGCATAAAATTGTTAAGTGTTAGTGTTTTAAAAGAAAGTTTCTATGTGGAAATGAAAGAATAGGAATGAAACATTTGATAATTTTATTTTTTGGAGAATTCACCAGTTTAGTCGTATAAAGAAACTATCCAATTCTCTCGTCTGCATAGATTGTCTAGCATACAATAGCAGAAAGGAAAAAATAACAGATAGATGTTTTATTCTATTGTTAAGTTTTTTTTAAGAAATAAAAGCCATAGTATAGAATTGAGAGGATGAAAAAATTGAGTATGCGTCATCTTTAATACAAGGAATATGCCTAATGAATACTAATTTTGTAAACTACTGACCTCAAAAAGCCGAGCAAAAAGAAAGAGATGCTTTCTTCTAAAAATAGAAAGATGCAATTGTGGAGTCCTAACACAAAACAGAGAGCACAGAAGCAACATGTTTAGCATGAATATAAATCCAAATAGAATCACACCCAAGTAATAAATTCAAATAGAATCACACCCAAGTACCATCATGTTATGCCTATTTCTGTTGGTTCTTAGCCGAGGAGAAGACTATTTGACGTGCAAAATGATTAGTAAACCAAACCAAGAAATAGCTGTTTCAAACTCCATATTTCATAATATTATAAAAGAAAAAAATACCTTGTTTTAGAAGATTCTCATGGTCAGTATAAGAGCGTCACGCATTCTACAAAGAAATGAAAAAGCAACAATTTAAGTTTAAATAATCGAAGAACAAAGAGAAACAAAATCTGATTCAACAGTAATATAGTAATTAAGGAAATATATATTCCCAAAATGAAATTCTTGGGTGACAAACAAAACCATGAACACAAGGACCAAAAGTAATAACAGCTGATTCACTTTCTCTTAGAGTAATTTTTTATTTTATTTGTAAACTCGAGTCTGTGTTAATTTAAATGTGACAACTTTTTAGGTGAAGCTCCATACTATTAATCGCAAAGCTTATTTTTATTCCTCCAATGGAACTGTCCGGAGCATTAAAACTTCTCGTATGCATTGGATACGGAAAAGAGTTGCAGAAGACTTAGAAAGTAGAAGTCTTGGCCGCAATTGCTCAAATCCATCTATTACTCCTTGTATCTGGTGTTGCAATGTGGGAAAATTCATTATAGTGCCGACATCACCACCAGAAATCTGACAGGCTTGAGCAACTATGGTTTTCAGCTGACTTTCTCTATGTAAGCAAATCAGCAAAATCAGAAACTTCTAATTTACTTATAAACTTGTTACATTATCATTCAAGTTTCAATCTCATAATATAAAAGATTTGACAAGCTACTTTAACTCACGCTTAATAGAATTATTTCAGATTAAGTCTCACATATAAGATTTAAACAGACCTTCTGAATTTAACAAAAACTGTGCAAAAGCAAGGTAAAAGTAAGAATATTTATTTGTTTCTTTTCTCAACTACTGTTAACATGACCTTCCGAGACAATTTCAATCGGCAAGGGAAATTTATAACTTTCTAATAGCATATTATTAACTAAGTTAAGTTATTAAAATAAGTTATTTGCCAAAGGTAGTTAAGGAGACACATTCCTTCAATTTTTTATTGCTATTGCAGGTAATATCCAGTTTTGCACAAGCAGAAATAGGATTTCCCAAGTTAGGGCAGCAAGAATCAGTGTAACAGCAAAATATGAAGGCTATACATACAAACATAAAGAACCCAAAATATCAAAATAATGTGTGTTTTTAGTGTCAAGAACAATATTTAAAATATTTCTATACAACAACATAAGAAGATTGAAACATCTTTCAAAAAGATGGTATACGTTTGAAACAGAAAAAGACATTGGCAAGGGGATATATACAGGCTGAGAATGATCTCTCACAAATCCAGGTCAGCTCTTGAATTACTTCTACGCTATCACGGCATATATTTGGCAAGGTAATTATATACATTAGTACAGACACAAACACAGAAACACACATATTTAACAAGTCAACGACAACCAGTCAGTTGAACCCTACAGACAGTTTTGGCCTTGTACCTTATGTATTGTCTTTTACAACCAATTCGATTAACTAATTTTTTTCTATCATCAGTATGATGATTGAGATAGAGAATTGGTAATATATCAGTTCAGAATTCACACAAGAAACAAATTACTCCCTTCGTTTTAATTTGTTCGTCTTCTTTTGATTTGAAGAGAGGTTAACAAAGTAAGTTGAACAGAATCTTCTTGTCATAAACTAAAGATACTTAAAATGTACCAAGATGCATTTTAATCTTGTGGTCAATTAATCATGTAAAAAATTACAATTAAAAAGTAGTAACAAAATTTCATTTTTTTTACTTCCAACATGTGACATATATACCTCAACTTGATTTTGGTATTAGTCCATACAGACATTTATCCCCTAACATCCTCCAGCCCGAATAACCTGTATTCAGTGAATCGATAAGGTCTGATTTGTTTTTTAAATATAATTCACAAATCACCTAGACTTCTTTTTGAATCAAATCTACCTAATAGATAGTTTGTTAGTCTCATCTTCTACTGATTCACCGAAACCAAGAAAATTAGAACAACACAATTATTTACTTGGGATGTTCACATCCCCTTGAAATGTGTTGTAATTGTTAACAGTGTAACGAAATGCCATAGTATCAGTCAAACATATTAGATTTTGAGAGCAACAATGGTTTAAGGTTACAAATCCAATTCAAAACATGCAAAATGTAGTTGTTAGTACCTTGTTGAGGTGGACAGCAAAAACAGTTTCAATGATATTCAATAGTGTTGACACTAATATTTACCCTCCACGACTAAGATTATGTTTGAGTTTCTTCGATTTTTGAATAAAATTATAATATTTATTTTATCTGAATAAAAGTTTTTTAAAGTATTTATTTGGGTAAATTTATCATTTTAAGTAGCGATTATATATTATCGTATTCAATTATACGAAAATTTTATAATTTTGGCATTTAAATATTTATTTTACAAAACATTAGATTTTAACCAAGGCTTATCTTGAAAAATAAATTCAAATGATTAAAATCTTGATTTAAATGTAGTTTTTTCTTAAGAATAATTTATTTGAAAAAATATTTATTGAATTTTTATTAAATCGAGAAGCTCGGGATTAAACAAGATATTAATTCATATCGAATTTCGATTTAATTTAGTCAATTTATTAAATTTTGACCACAATTAAAATCAAATTGATCACATTTGCAATACAGTGGACCAATTTAATTTTAATTCAATCAAAATATTAATAAAATATGACTAAGTTCTAAATTTTAATTGAGGGTAAATAACCCCTAAAATTTAAACACATAATCTACCCTTTCCATAAAAATAACCAAACCAGCCCAAATGATAACAATTTCAGCTCCAAATCACCAGCCCACTCCAAACCAGCTCCGACCCGGCCCGTTTCCTCTATCCTTTCACCCTTTAGCGTACAACAGCAACATACGCACAAACACCTTCAAGTTCAGCATACAACCTACAGCCAAAACCATCAACCAACGATACCACCGTCAACCAAAACTGAACGCGACCCATCAATGACAACTTCAAGAACTGGCAACACCTCGACCCGACCCGAGCGGCTCCCACCAGCGAGCAACCAAAAACGTCAACAGTAGCCGACAACAACAACCTGACAGCCCGATTATGGCCAAATCAATGAACCCGAACTCAACCCCATCGACCCGCATAAACAACAACAGCCACCAACATTCAAATTCGTACTTGTATAGTACGATTACAGCTCATCCTTATCTCATTATTCAAAATTTGAAAATTCTACCCTTCTAATAAGATTCTAAAACTACCCTTCGACTTTCCTTTGTTCCACATCGGTGAAAGGTGAAATCCCTCCTATTTGGTTTCCCTATAAATAGCTCACTATGGAGCAAATTGAAGCAAGTCTTGGAAGGGGGAAACAATATCCTTTCAAGCAAAGAGTTCTATTTTTTAGTAAAAATTTTCCTCGCGAAAAGCAGTAGACTATTGGACGCTCTTGGAGTCGCTGTGAAGCCCCTTTCAGTGGTGGTCAGGATTTCAGTGAAGACTCGAGTCCCATTTTGCTGCTCCAAAATAGGTAACATTCTGTTGCATTTAGTTCCGATTATCTCTGCTTTATCTTAACATTCTGTAGTTGTTTCGATATCTTGTTTGCTGGGATGGCTCTCTGTAAAAGTGTTGATGGCAGTAAGATAAGTGTATAAGGTTCATTATTATATGGCTGGTTGAATTTATATCTCGCTGTAATGGTCGTCTTAGTATTTATTCTTGTTCGTTTATGCCTACTGTCCATCCATGGTGTTGTTGTAGTTCCAAATCACTGTTTGTTTGATATTGTTATACTCTAAAGCATTGCGACTCGTTAATATGTGTGTTAACCGGACTTAGTTTAATGTTATGATTGATTCCATTTTAAACGACAATACCCCTTCGATTTTTTGTCTAATAGATGAAAATTCTGGACTAGATGATAATCTGTGTTTGTTTAAATCTGGTGTGACATGTTTCCTGCGTCTGTGTTATTTTTGTGTTTGTGCTCGTTTAAATCTATTTTGAAGATATGCTTCCTGCATATGTGTAATTGCCGTGTTTGTGCTCGTTTAAATCTGTCTTGACAGGTTTCATGCATGTGTAATAGTCGTGTTTGAATACGTAAGATGGCTTTTTTAAATCGACGTGGTTATTTTATGTTTGAGCCAAACAATAGCTAAAAGGTTAATTTGATTATATGCACGATCAAGGTTGAATGATGTTAGTTTATTTTGATGAAATTTTAGGAAAAAACATTTTGGTTCTTTACGACTTTTTTTATGCTTTGAAAGGAACTATTCTTCCTAAAGATTTCACCTTTGGCATGATTTTCCCGCAAACCTTTATGTGTTTTCTCATTGAAACTTTTCCAAGTTTATGTGATAGGTTCATTACATTTGTTTGTTAATGTTATAGTTTCACTAAACTATGCTTTAAAATCTGCCTGATACTTTTCATAATTAAACATGGTTAAATATATAGAAACATGTTTGTTTCTTTATACTTTGTATCCACAAGAAGCATCTGTGGTAGTTCTCTGGATTAAAAGAAATAAATATATTCTAACTCAAGTATGAAAAATACTCATGTCATGACTTATCTTTGGCCGGACAATTAACCTCTATGATTGTATGAATCTTTTGGAAATCCTAAAGGATTCTAACTTACTTAAATGAAGTAGCGAAATTATTGAATGACTATTTTGTTGCTAATAATCTACGTTTTTCCTCAGCGATTTCTTTGGTAAATGTGTATAATTTTCTTGGTTGATGGAATCTAATGTGATACCTCCACGAATAGAACGAATTAGTAAGCCGAGGTAATATCTTTTATATGAATTTTGATGATATTGTTTTCATTTTGCCCAAAAATGTTCTCTTTTCATGTCATTGCTTGTATGTTTGGCATTAATGTATAAACATGTATTAATTACTTTTACTTTTCTTTTGTATGTGGATACATTCTAGTACAAATGGACACTATTTTCATTGTTGCATTATCAATGTGGGTCATTGAGGCCCATCCCTCATGAGTCGATTTCGAAGGCCCTAAAGAAACAATTTCATGGCATATGGATACGAGAAGTCGGAAGAAGGAAAATGGGTTAAAATCCCATTTTTGAAGTGGCTAAGAGACTCATTTTTTTATTTCTTATTGTTGTCTTTTTTAGTTATGTATTTATTTTATTTATTCATTTATTCATTCATTTGGGCCTCGAAGCCAAAGTTCTATTTAATAGAGTTGAAAATAGTTTAGGACAGTTTATGGGTCAAAGTCCAATGTCTAGATTAGGACAGGTGAAATTGGGTCAGAAGTCTAATTAGACTAGGACAGGGTGATGGATTTGGGCTTCCTCTTTCCCTTTTTCTATGTTGTTTGCTTTGTATTCTTGCGAACCTAGTTAAACCCCTAATTAAGTCGCTAAGAAAATTGATTTTGCAAAAAACTTTCAAAATACTCCATAATCAACTTCTTTCAACACCCGACATTTTCTTTTAGAAGTTAGTCAAAAGAAAGTTATTTTTTAAACAGTCTGGATAACCGCAAGTTAGCGGACATTTTAGGTGTCTTAAAAACCTTCATAAATGTTAATAGGAATTGCTTACCTAGAATTTCTAAACTTAAATGAATTTTTTGTTTGAATCATTTAAAGGTTTTCTTAATTTTCTCAAATAACTTAAATGGCGACTCTGAAAGTTAAAATTTTCGCAAACCAGAACTGGCGACTTTGAAAGTCAAAATTTTCGCAAAACAAATAGGATGCATTAAAGTAAAGGTGTCAAGTGGGTTGGGTTGGGTCAAATCGGAATTGGCCCGTTTAGTTTAATCGGGTTGTGGGTCGATTTCGGTTCGGGTTGGGTTAGGTGGATCGGGTCGATTTCGGGTTCAACAGTAAAAATGTTGAAAATAACCCTGAATCGGCGCACTTAACCCAACTCGGTTAAACCTATATAAACTTGGTCAAACCTGGTTAAAACCCGGTCAAACTCTTTTAAAAAAAATAAAAAATTCAATATACACTACATACACTACAATTATATACACTATATACACTTCAACTATATACACTATAATTATATAATATATATTTTTTAAAATATATATAAACAATTACACATATATACGTATCATTCAATATATAATTATATATGACTATACGTACTATTTTAAATAAAATATATACTACAAATCTACAATAGTACAATATATATATATATATATATATAGTTATATACTAATTTATAAAACATATACACATTTATACTTTAAATATATTCGCTTATAGAAGACATATACACATATATACGCACCATTCAATATATATGTACTGCTTTAAATAAAATATATACTACAATATACATATATATATACAACAATATGTATATATATAATTACATACTAATTTATAGAACATATACACTTGTATACGTTAAAGATATACGTCTATAGAAGATATATAAACATATATACACACCATCCAATATATATGTACTATTTTAAATAAAGTATATACTATAATATATATATATATATATATATATATATATATATATACTTATATACAAATTTATAAAATATATACACTTGTATACGTTAAAGATATAAGTCTATAGATGATATAATATATACACATATATAGTACTACTTTAAATAATATATATATATATATATATACTTACATACTAATTTATAAAACATATACACATTATACGTAAATATATACGTCTATAGAAGATATATATACACCATTCAATATATATGTACTACTTTAAAATAAAATAAACTATATACTACAATATATATGTATTATAATATATAGATAGTTATATTGTACTAATTTATAAAACATATACACATGTATACGTTAAATATATACGTCTATAGAAGATATATACATACCATTCAATATATATGTACTAATTTAAATAAAATATATACTATTCTACAATATACATTTATATATACTACAATATGTATATATATATATATATATATATATATATATATATATATATATATATATATATATATATATATATTAATTTGTAAAACATATACACTTGGATACATTAAATATATACGTTAAATATACATGTGTATAGAAGATGTATACAATAATATACAAAACATATACTACTTAATACAATAAATTAATAATACTTGATAGTTAATTAATGAATGTTGAATTTTATTGATTGCAAAATGATTCAAAATTTATAATCTACATGAATAAAAAATCTACAAACTATGCATCATTTTTTCCAACTCATCCATGTTAATATTAACGGGAACTTGCATAGGATAGTCAAAGTCAATGGGGCAAACCCATGCATTGGACTTGATTCTGCTGAGTTCTCCCGTGAAGTCATAATTTCTTCAAGTTTTTGCTCGTCATTTGGCTCCGATTCCATTCCTTGATTTCTTCTTTCTGCTCTATCCAATCTCTTAGGCAAACTAGAACATTCATTGCATTGCTTCCCAATGAGTGTCGGTTGTCTCCAAGTTGTTGTCGTCCCTGACTAAAGGCGCTCTCTGATGCAACGGTTGACATTGGAACGTTCAAGATATCTCTAGCTAATCTTGAAAGCACAGGATATTTTGATTCATTATTCCTCCACCAATCCAACGTGTTGATCCATCGTCTGCGATCCTCTGGCGGTGATCGAAGATAATACTTAAGCTCTTCCCGATAAGTTAATGTGTAAGCTCCCTTGTCAACACTGTTCCAATAGGGTAAATCATAAAAGGAATCAGGAAAACCACAATGTGCCGGCCTTTTAGAAAATGCTGACACCTCAGGAGGATGAGGAGCGACAGTTGGACTAATATGTGTCGGTACAACTAAATCAACTTAATCAGCATAGTGGTTATATAATTTATCTATGTAAGCATTCGCATCAGACATAGCCGTCCATAAATCAGGTTGTACTTGTTTAGAATCATTGTTAGTATTTATTTCTAAGTTACGATAAATAAGAGTACTAAAGTGACACATAGTATGGTATTTAATGCACGGATTTAGCATAGCACCAACCAAGAAAATAGGAGGAATCGAAAAAAATATTTTTTAAATTTAGTAAACCTGGCACCAACAACATTTTCATAACCTTCTTTATTTTTATATTCTTTGAGCAAATCAGAAATATCGATTATATATTCCAAAATATTACAAACAGTAGGATAATAAGCACTGAAAAATTCAACCGTAGCTACATAAAATTTATCCAAAAATTTAATAAGATCATTAATTACAATTCAATCAGAATCAAGTAGTGTGCAATCGGCAGAATCAACAAATGAACCACAATGTTGGTTAAAACCCAATGTAATAGGAACTCTATATTTATAACCAGTTTTCAAAAAATCATACGTAAAATTCCATCTAATATCAATTTCCTCAGGCATCAATATAGGTGCAAGTCCATTTTCTTGACATTTAACTTTAAATTCTTTAATTCTCGATCTACGATTATTTTCTTGTATAAAACCAACAGCAAAACAGATTTTTTCAATATAAATCTCAAAAAAATCAAGACCATCTTTTACAATTAAATTATATATATGATATGCACACTTAATATGAAAAATTTCAGGTAACGGCGGTGATAGCTTAAATTTCAACTTTGTTATAGCAGTCTTGTTGTTAGAAGCGTTATCAAAAGCGATACATAAGATTTTATTTTCGATACCATAAAATACTGCAACTTTATGTATCGAGTCAGCAATAAATTGTCCAGTATGTTTATGATCTTCATCATATAAAAAAGCAAGAATACGTTTTTGCATCACAAAATTACTATCCATCTAGTGACAAGTAACGGTTAAATAATTATTTTTATTTACAGCACGACCAAGATTAGAAGTTAGGGATATTCTACATTGAATATTTTTTAACAATGTAGATAAATAAAAATAATATTGTGAATGAAATCTAAAAATATCAGACCGACAAGTACTTCTAGGAATACCATTAAACATAAGATTATAAATTGCTTGAATATAATGAATAAAAGCATCAGAAGAAGGAAAACTAAAAGGCAAACAACCTACAACTACCATTTTTGCTATTTCTTCCCGGTCCCTCAATTTATTATACTTCTTCGTTACGTGACCGGTTGTTGGATCCATTCTAGTTTGTGTGGACCCACCAACAGCCTTACCACCTTGTGCAATTTTTAACTCTCTTTCGTGGTCTTCAACTAAATGTCTCATTAGCGTACCCGTACCCCTTTACTTGCCTCTTCTTTTATGCTTATATATTTTTTGACAAATATTACATTGCACCTCAGTATCTGATATACGTTCAAAAAATTTCCATGTAACACTAGTTTGTTTAAGAGCTCTTGGGGCACGGGGAGGATGGGGAAGGAAATTAACCGATTCGGATCTAACATTAGCATTTCCTACTTCGGGTGTCTCACCAATATTTTCATCATCTTCATCTAAATCAACCGTATCTACTTCATTTTCTTCTTCTATACCGTAATTTTTCTGAACTTCTAAATAATCCATATCGTGAGCACCTACACCTATTTCTTCCTCAAAAGGTTGACTAAGTGGTACCAGAGGCGAAGACACACGGGTATATCTACTACTTGAAGTACCTCTACCACTAGTAATTCGCTTTTTGCTACCACTACCACTTCCGGGACAAATATTTTTGACACTTTTACCGAGGTTTCTTAATTTGTCCATAGTATAAATCAAACTAAAAAATATTCAAAATACACAAAAAGTAATAAAAATAAATATTCAACAATTAATACACTAATTATAAATTAAAAGTAAGAGATGGAACGACAATATCAAATTTTGGAAGTATCCGAAGGTTGCGACTTTAGAGACTTCCACTCGTACTTAGTAATCGCAAAATTAAAAAAAATTAAAGTGAGCACTTTAGAAATTAAATATATAGAATATTTGAGAATTGAGAAATGAGATTTTAGAGAGAACGATATTTGAGACTTGAGAGGATGAAAAATTGTGTGAAAAATAATTTGAAAGTATAGGGTATTTATAGAAATATTTTTGGGACTAAAAAATAATTTTAAATAATTTTTTTTTTTTAATATTTGAGCCGAAACTAGCCGTTGGGCCAATAGCTAGTTTGACCCAATTTTCCAAAATCTTTAAAATAAAATAAAATTAAATGGGCTTATCCGGGCCAGGCCGGGCCGAGCCAGTTAACTGACAGGCCCTAACCAGGTTGAGTTTGGTCCGGGTTAACCAGACCCAAATTTTAAACCCAACCGGATTGGGAACCGGGCCCTTAAAACCCTTGGGCTTACCGGGCCTGGTCAAATCGGTCCGATTTCCTTTAGTGGGACGGTTCGGGCCGGTTAAAACCGGTCCGATTTCCTTTAGTGGGCCGGTTCAGGCCTGTTAAAACTGGTCCGTTTGACACCCTTACACTAAAGTGTGGCTCCAATGATACCACAAAAGTCCGACACAAAAGTTCATTTACTGATAAGATAGTAAAATAATAATAGTTAGTTGAAATTAAGATAAAACGTTGGAATTATATATGTAGAGGTTGAAATACCTTGCGATAATTTTTCAGAGGTTGTGTTTTCACCGTTGTGATATTCTTGCGATAAGAAGCACTTGACATTTGTCAAATGAGTATAAATTCAACAACTATAGCATTCTATACAAATCTTAGGCCAATTTAACACCCTAAGCCACCTCAAACAAATACTGCGCAGAATAAAGCGAACTCACATAGCAACCTAGCTAAATAAATTCAGTAACTACACCATTCTAAACAAATATACATTCTGGCTCAGCACCTACAAAGCAAACACATCAAAAATCTAAAAACCTAAGCTACATCAAACAAATAATAGACAAAACATAAAACAAATTCAAAGAGTAAAAGTTTCAAGAGGAGTAACTTTAAAGAACAAACAGGTAAAACAAAGTGAATGCACACAACAACCTAGCGCATAAAGTTAGTCATGATCGTGTTCTTAACAAACTTTGTCTCAATTTTCCACCACAAATCCGCAATCACAGCAGACTACTAAAAATAATAGTGACATTCAATTACTAAGCTAATTCTAGAAAATAATACGCGAAACAAATTTGCAAGAAAAAATTATAGAAAAAAAGAGCAACATTGAACCAAAAAAAATACGAAAAACAAAAAAATAGCCAAAAGAAAGTGAATGGACACTGAAAATTAGCTAAGGAGTGTTAAATATGTGGATTATTCTTGTGTTAATGTTGTGATTGAAATTGCTCACTGACCTTGAACCCTAATTAAGCTACAAATCTCCTAAAACCAAAACAAAAGGGCGTACCCGTATTCTCAGTAATTTTGAACCCTAATTAAGACGCCAATCTCCCAAAACCATAAGAAAAGGGGGAAAAAGTTCCTTAAACAAAACATACCCAGCACCTCAATTGCGAGCTAATCTCATTAACCTTAACCCTAATTAAGCTTATAGACAAACCCCAATTCATGAAAATAATTCAACTTTATCACAACAAATAAAATTTATATAATTGAAAACGAACCGCTAAACAAAATCACTACACTATCTAGATGTTGGAAAACAGTCTAAACATGAAAGAATGTTGAAATTAATCAACCGAAAAAAACATACCCAACTGAGAGTAGGCACAACAACCTAAATTTCTATTTGGCATGTTGATTGTTGTTGTTATATACTTATTGATACACTAATAGAGAATACAACAGAGAGATGAGGAAGAGTGAGGCAAGAGCACATATGCGACAGAGGGCCTATAATGGCCACACATATAATAAAGCGATGACAATTCATCAGCAAGTGGTGTGAAATGACAAAAACATCCTCAAACCAATTTCTTTTGACATGTAAGCATACATGTCAAAACCTTCCTTTATATATATATATATATATATATACACACACACACACACACACATACATACAGATATATACATATACACACATATATATATATGATTTAATAATTTTATGACATCATATTTAAAATATTATTTTTTTTATCAAATATGCATTACATGATGTTCTTAAATATATATATATATACACACACACATACAGATATATACATATACACACACATATATATATGATTTAATAATTTTATGACTTCATATTTAAAATATCTTTTTTAATCAAATACGCATTACATGATGTTTTTAAAAATCATGTAAATTTAGTTTTTATGATTAATTTAATTAAAATAATCTAATTTGAAAAATATGAATCAATTATTTTTTTTTATAAATATTAGTTACAAATATATTCACACACGCATATAGGGTTTTGCTAGCATACTACATGAAGACAATATGTTAGCATCCTTCTCATTTTTAATTCATTAAAATATCCCTGCCACCTCATTAAAATAGAAATTATTAGGGCCTTTTAGTCTTTTGCCTTAATTTATCAATTTTCCTCCAATATCCATCTTCTCCACACCCCCCAAACCCATCTTCTACAATCTCCCCTACAAAATTTTTCAACTTTGATAAGAGCAGTAGTCTTATTCATAATTTCATATAATTCATTTTCTAAAAAAAAATAGTTGTGATTTGTTACCAACTTATCTGCAGGTAACAAATTAGCAAAATAATACTAATACTAATACTAATACTAATAATAATAAATTTGTAAATATTAAAAAGAAATTGAAGTTTATTTTATAGTATATCACCAAATAAAAAGATGTTGGGTATCAACCATCTTTACAACAGTTGTAAGAAATTATTTATAATGTTTTATAAGAAATCAAGTTGGTTGTTAAGAAATTTATGGTGATTGATGAGAATCAAAAGGAAATAAATTCTCTCTTTTTATTATTAATATTGAGTTTAAGTTTTAATTTATAGAAATAGGATTTCGGTCATTTGTACGATAACAACTGAAATCTTTCTATTTAATTTAAGATAGTGAATACAACTGTTTAATCAAATATATTATTGTGATAAATCAGTGATATTTATGTTCTTGGTTCATCCATTATTGCCACTATCTTCAATGGATTTTGCCCTTTTTTGAAGTAGATTTTGTTGGAGGAAGTGAATTTAGATTGAGAAAGCTAGAAAGAATTTGAGACTTTTTTTTATTTGCTAATATAACAAAGATGTCCCAAATTTTAGTGAATTGTAATAAAAATAAGGGAATTTAAGGAAGAAAGAAAATGGGATAGGATGCTAACATAAAACCCATATATATGTGTGTATGTGTGTTTATCTTAAATATTTAATTTAATATCATTTATAAAGGCTTTTATTTGTCAAATATAAATTTTTAGTTTTTGATAATTAACACTTGTACAACCAAACAATACACTTGTAATGACATTATAATTATATATATTGTGGCAAACAAACACACACACACACACACACACACACACACACACACATATATATATATATATATATATTTGTCTTAAAAATTTAATTTAATATCATTTATAAAGGCCTTTATTTGTCAAATTAACACTTGTGCAACAAAATACACTTGTAATTACACTGTAATTATATACATTGTGGCAAATAAATAGGTCATCATAATAACTAGATTGGTAATTACTACCTTAATAATTATATCAATTTCAATTAACAGGTGACTTTCCAAAAAGACCCTAAGTAAAGTTTTTTTTTTTTTTTTTTTGGAAATCTACATACAGACAAAGAAGGATCCATAATATTTGCCTAGTTAAAAAAGGATATATGGACAGCTGGTATCGAACCCAAATCCTAGCGTGAGTAAACCATTCAGCCTACTTCCTTACCATTACAATACCTACTTAGAACTGTATGTTGGTAGCAGGTTAATTATACGGACTTGATTCTATGATTAGGTGTTTTGATTATTTTAACCCTCTCCATGGTTGCTATGAGATGTTACAGAGGTGTGGTGATGGTTGATACGATTTTCAATGTGTTTTGAAATGATTATGGGAGCTTATAATTCTCAGAGGTTCATTGACTTTGATAAACAATTGCTATCTAGGCATTGAATGGCAAAACGAACTGCGCCTGTAGATTCAGAATATCAATTTAAGGATAGTAGTGTGGTTGGTTCTATTTTATGGATTTTGGATCTCATTTTGACCCTCAATTTGAAAAATTATGAAATTAGATCTTAGGGGTCAATTTTGTAAAAATAACTTTTTTTCGAAAATCTAATGTAGCCATTGAGTCTGAAATATCGAATTTAGTCTAGTAGCACATTTCGTTTACCTTCGCAAGATTTTGAACGAATCTCGAGGGCTTGATTCACAACTTTACATTTTTAGCAAAGTTGTTGGTGCTGATATATCTGG
The DNA here is from genome assembly GCA_030864225.1 of Capsicum baccatum var. pendulum. NCBI lineage: Eukaryota > Viridiplantae > Streptophyta > Magnoliopsida > Solanales > Solanaceae > Capsicum > Capsicum baccatum. The sequence goes on from CM061554.1 coordinate 170,017,025, forward strand.
TGTGGCCTCTTTAGAGGCCAAGGGGTCGCTAAAGCGGTAGCCATTTTAGCAGCCCAAGGTCGCTTTAGTGGGCCCTACCATACCAAGCGGGTACCATTAAAGCAGAGGTTTAGCCGCTTTAGCTGTATGGGGACCGCATTAGCGGTCATCCCCATGTAGGCCGAACTACTTTAGCGGTCGACCCGCACTAAAGTGGTGACCGCTTTAGCAGTCAGTGTTGGGTCAGGTATAAAAATGCCTTTCTTGATTTTTCTTTCATTTTTGAGATTTAAGCTTCGGATTGAGAGGATTTTGGATGATTTTTTTCAATTTAGATCTTGGGTAAGCTTAAAATCATTATTTAAATGATTTTACTTTGATTCTTCTCATCTAAAACCTGTTAATTCGTGATTTCAAAAGTAAAATTTAGGGATTTTAGTCCGTAAGGCTTAAAATGATTTTTCTTTAATTTAAACCCCATTTTAAATCCGTTTTCACTTGAGTTTTCTTCTATAGCTTCCGTTAATCATGGATAAGGTGTTTAAAAATTAAAATTTCAGTTTTACGCTTTTGTTTTGAAAACCCATTTCGGGGGTCCGTTTTGACCCAGATTTAAAAATAGATAATATGGGTATTGTTGACTTCTTTTTGATGCGTAGATTCTATATTTATATGATTTAGTTGATTTCGAGGTTGTTTGAGAGGATAAAATCTCTATGTGAAGGGTTTAAGGCTTGAATTTTATTGTCACGAGGTAAGTTATGACTTAACTTTCTTCAGACTGGGCTGAATAGTTAATATTTATATAAAAACATGCTATGGGTATAGGTAATAAACATATGAATAATATTATTGATGTTGTGTCTCTGTGTGGGGGCTTATGATATTATTATTGGTGATCTGAGATAATAATTACTCTGTGTTGCCCATGTGGGGGTCTTATCTAATATTATTGGCCTTGTGAATACATTTGGTTGCTTTCTTCATGATAGAAATGCCTAAAATGGGGTTAATGTGATATTGATAATGTCTTACTACATATTTCACTCTAATGGTACTTGACTTATATTGAATCGTGGATGGTTGACTTATTAAGTAGATTTGGAGTTCACGTACATGTATATTGAACGAATTTGGGATCTTCATATCGGTTTGATTCTGAGAATTACATCCTCATATTATACATACATTTAGGAGACATTAGTGACATTATGGAAACACTGATTTTGATAAAAATGAGATATTTTTACAAAACACTCTATCATAGTCTATGACTCGGAGAAGAGATATAAATATTGAGATTGTGATTGAATATTGAGACAGTATATGGGTTGTGAACCCCCCATGGGTCCTATCTGGAAGTGTTGAGGCTCGATAGGTGTATATAGAGGTTATATGATAACTTTGATCATATCACATCATCATTATTATTTTCCCCATTAAATTTCATAAATTTATACATCTTCAATGTTATATTTCTGTATTTTATCTGATGCATGTTTATTCTGTTTTCTTTTACTTACCTATTTCTTGCCTATGTGCGATATTTAGAACTGTTAGTGGAGATGGTTTGAGCTATTGTTTTGGATATTTTCTGCTTGCAGGTGATGTATTCATAGTGTGTATTTATATACCTTATTTTCTACTTTGCTTAGTCAGTCTATGATACCTACTAAGTACAAGTGGACTGTACTATCCCTATTGTACCCTTTTGATGCAGATCCAGGTACGAGTGAATCATGCGGCTGCTGAATTCAGGCGGTAATTTTGCTATTTTGATGTATTGACCGTTCTACGCCTTCAAAGTCGAACTTAGACTTTCTCTCATCTAGTTTTTTCTTATTTGTATTCCAGAGATAGACTTAAAGTTTTTTGATTATTAGTTGTATGTTCAGACTTTGAGTTGTATTTACATTGTTCTTACACTTTGAAACCAGATTATGGGATGATTTATTGTATTATTGTTATTCAAACTTTCATTATTATTGAACATGTATGGTTTGACTTCACTCTAGAAGTTTGCATTCAGATTTGTGTTATGTTTTCCTATTAGTTTAGATAATTGTCTTACTTGTCAAGGCTTAGCTGCGGTAAGTGCCATCATGGCCTTAATTTTTGGATCTTGACAAATTGGTATCAGAGCAGCCAGGTTCATTGGTATCATAAGTGTAAGAATAGGGTATCTAGTAGAGTCTTGCAAATTGGTGCATAGATGTTCGTATCTATCTTTGATATGCAATAAGATATTTTTAGGAAATTTCCCTTATTTTGTTCCTTATCGTGCGGGTTTTCCATACCCTATGTGCTAAATTGCATTTCACTCTTTTTTGCAAAAATGGTAAGGGTTAGATCTAGTGAAACTAGAAATGTTGAGCTGGTATCTGAGGAGAGATCCCATCCTAAGGAATGAGGTAGGGGTTGCAGACGGACTCGAGGTAGAGGACAAACACGAGGATCTTTCCCTTCTAAAGTTAGTAATAAGGGGATCTCTCCTGAGCCTAAGGCTAAGTGTGCTAGGGATATGAAGCCACTTAGGTTCCACAAAGCACTACTACCCTGATCTTGAAGAGTTTATTAATTCATTTATTGACTCATTTGGGAGGGTGTTCCTTTGAGTGCACCTGGTATTCCTCCAACTCTGAGTGTTATATCTCCATTTGCGCCAGAGTCTACTTATGGTGTTCCTCAGGTTCTGAGTCTCATTTTCTCATCAATACCAACATCTACTTATGATATTTTACAGGTTTTGAGTGTTGTTCCTTTTTCTATGCCAGTATCAGAGTATGGTATTTTGAGTCTAAGGGTTTAACCTTTATCTATGTTACCTCCTCAGGTAGATCATATCCTACCAAATTCACTATGCCTCTTGTTGCATTGGATCATGTTATGACTTTTGAGGATCAGAGTATACTCACTTGGGTCCACCCAGGTTTAGTGGTGTTGTTGGTGAGGATGACTATGAGTTCTTGATTGATTATAGGGAGAATTTGTATAATCTTGGATCGTTCGAGTCGCATGGAGTTTGATGATAGGCAAATTTACGCGCCTATATCAATATATTTTGCCCATATTTTAGCCTAGTTTTGAGAACAAATTATATATTTCATGCACTTTTAGTCCTTTTTCCTATAAATGAGCTAACGAACATGATTAGTAAAATTTCAGGTATAAATGATGCATAATTCAGCATTTTATGGCTTACTTGATGCAAAAGAAAGCTCACGAAGGAAGGAAAGGGAGTTTGGACGCCTAAGGACCAAAACTGCTGCATGGAAAATCTATCCCGGGCTAAAACAGCATTTCTGAAGACTTTGGGGACTTACAGACACAAAGCTGGATTTTGACAATGATACATTAACCTAGTACAACTGGGTTATGTATTTCATTAGTTTATTTGGATTAGGAGAATGTTACATTAACCTAGTACAAATGGGTTAAGTATTTCCTTAGTTTAGTAGGATTTGGTTATTTATTTCATTAGCATAGTAGGAGTAGGATATGGGTATTATAAATACCCTATCATGCTAGAGATTTTTAATTAAGTCCTCCCTTAGTGGAGAGACACATTCTACTTCTCAATTACAACTCTTCTAATCTTTCCATTAATTCTATTTTTCTTCTTCTACTCTTCTATTCTTAAATTCCACAACAAGAGAATCGTTACCAAGCCAAGGAAACACGCCACACGCCTATCACTTGATCTACACGCCATTATTCAATATCGTGATATAATAACAACGTCAATCGTGATCTCCTTCGCATTCATGGGTAACTAAACTTCTCTGTTGGGGTTATGGAAGCCGAATGAGTTACTATCTATTGCTGTGAGTTTGTGAGTTCATGACACGTATATTGCTTATATCATTATTCTCTTCATCTTAATCTACATTCTTTGCGGTTGCAAACGCAAGAATACGCCAGTCTAACATTTAACTTGTTCGAGAGAAAGGTTATTTGTCTGGAAAAGAGATAATGTCAAGGTAGTAGGACACCCTTTCCTATTAAAAAACTAGTGCCGTAACTGGACTAACCTCTTGGAGAATTCGTACCGTTAGACACGCTTTAAGCTCGAGAGAGTTAAAGTGAAATAGTCCTTGTTCAGGTCGAGAAACGCTTGGATTTACCATCGACTACAATTCTCTATAAGCACATGCATGTCACAATTCTACACACTCATAGTCAATAGAGACGTATACCTCAGAAGGTGGACATAACCCCAACGCTTCAATTCTCATTGTTTACAACCAACGTAACAATCTCTCTCTTTACTTTGCTATTTTCAGCTTTTACTTTATTGTTTTGGTTACACATTACAATCCCCCCTCATTACGAGACTTGCACTAAAAGTCTAGTAATTCTGCTTACTTGTTGACCAAGCTATTCCCTGTGGGATCGATACCCAACCCAGGTTGGGTTCTATATTTGCTAACGACCGCTTTACACTCCTACGAGAGCTGTAGATTGAGCGTTGTCAGAGTTACTTACACTACCTACCAACTAATAGATATAGCTAGAGATTGGTGGATGTTAGTTGTTAGTTATAGACCTCTTGCTTTTGCTATAAATGACTTGGGATTAGTTTGCTTAGGTCTAGTTGGATAGGTTTGTTCCATATAGTTTGAAAGATCAGATAAAAGATGAGTTTGATCAACTGGTATAGGGATCAATGATTATTTTTTAGTATGAGGCACGTTCCATGCCTTGTCCATATGTTTTATTGCCACTATTTCCATCGCGTCTAAGAAGATTCAGAAGCTCATAAAGGAATTTAATACTACTTTCCAGTTGACTATTCCCTAGATGATGGTGTCAGGGATATTATTTTAGAGTGTGGTGGATTATGCAAAGATGACTGAGGACATTCTTTGATCTACTTAAGGAGGATCCAAGAAGGTGTTCCATCAGGGCAAGTTCAGTGTCCACACTCTTCAAGGCAAAGATTTTAGAGGTTACCTTAGGAACCATGGTAGACCAATGCAGATAGCTTTGCATGGTTCAGATAGTATGTTTTCTTGTTTAGTGGCTTTGGGTAGTCAAGCGTCATCCTAGGGTGGTCATTCTAGGTTAAATGTACCTTCTCAGATTAAGTTAGGTCATAGCGGTTCCCATGTGAGTGATGAGTTTGACCAAATGGACAAGGATTGCCCATGTCGTTTTTCCCAGCTGTAATACCCCAAGAATCCCAACTGATAGTAGAACTATGCTTCAAGCTCATGAGAAATAAAGTATAGTGGTTTGGTAGTTTTATGATCAAGTTATATTTATATTAAGGCCTCAAATACGTCCTAGCTATTAGATGACTCAAAACATCCCTTACCTATTGAATTCTTGAGAAGGATATTGTCATAGTCAACTTCAAATGATAATATCTTTTTTTATACTATGAATTTTTGATCTCTTAACCCATTAAAAGATAGATAATTGAATTATCTTTCCAATGATACCAATTTTGCCAAAATTTAATATCAGAGTAAAAAGTTATGGCAATTTTACTAAGAGCTGTTCGAGCTGCCCTAGAGCAATGGGCAAGATGACGGACCATCAAGTCAGCAATGGACCGTCGCTTTGACCATTGCAACTGAGACAGTAAGACCATTTTTGGCCCAAAACTGATGGTTGGAGTGACGGTCAGTCACCAGAGTGACGGTTCGTCACCCAGACCATCAACTTTGTCACAAAATAGCGTTGAAACAACGTTTTAAAGGGCTTTTATGGTCTTTTCCCACCATTTTTAACCCCTAATTACATCAAATCAAAGCACATAACTCCTCATTCATTGATAACATCAAAATTAGGGTTTCTTTCAAGATCAAAACCCAAGAATAAGATTCAAACCCTTCTCTAAGAAAACTCAAGAATCAAAACATCACTATTCAAGAACCTTCAAGAAAAGTTAACCACCTTCAAGATTCAAGATTGTGAGGTATGTCAAGTGTTGATTCATGGGTCCCTTTCACCCATGAATCTCAAGAATCTCTTTTACAAATCTAAGATTGTGTATTTATGAATGTTCATGATTTAGTTGAATTGAAATTCATGTCCATGTTGTTGTGGGGTTTTGATTCATGTTTTAAATTACATGTTGCAATTATTGATACTAGCGTGTGATGATTTGCATAATATTAAGGATAAACCATTCAAATTGCAAATTTATTTATTCAACTATGACAATTAGATGCATTGATGATGGTATAGCCACATGTTTTTGATTAAATGCCTATCTGAAGGAAAAAGTCCCATTATAGTATGATAGTATGAAATACCCATTCATGTACAAGTTAATGCATTCCATGTGTTTGATAAAATGCCCAAGAGAACAAGAATCATGCTTTAGGATTCAATTATGACCAATTTGATAAACCCATGGCTTACCCTTATATTCAAAATGACTTCCATGTTATTGTTATGCATTGAAATTGTTTGATGGATTGTTCATAAGATTAGCCTATGAAATTATGACATATTTATATGCATTCCTATTTATTTACCAAACCATGATAATCAAGTTCCCCATAAAATTCCCCAATAATTGTATTATGGATTGTTGATTATGGTCCTGAGTCCAGGAAATATTATGTCTTGTCAGTTTCATGCTATCAAGTCCTGGGGGTACTTATAACCGATAATTGAGCTGTGTGCCTAGAGCCAGTGTTATTTTTCAAGATACTCTCAGTCAAGCCATGCTCATTAGAATTCAGTTAGACTCATGACTCAGCAAAACTCAGAAATCTCAGTAATCTCAAAAATCTCAAAAATTCAGTAATCTTAGTAGTATTCCGTCAGTCAATGGAACTCAATGAACTCAATCTAGTCAGTTCAGTTAATCATGTTCAGTGAATATTCAGATGGGAGTAGGATTCAGCACCGAGTGAGCCCAAGGATGGGAACTCACCTATTATTAGAGGGTGTGATTCTTAGAAGCAATCCTTGCACTTCAAAACTACGTAGCCATCGTAGGTTGAGACATCAAACCTGCTAGTTGAGGGTAGATGAGGTGGCTTAACCTGTTATATGAGGGTTCCACCATTCTTCTTAAAGTGCCTGTTAGATGAGGGATTACTCACAACTTATCCTTACCAGTGGGGCGGTGATGACACCCTTCCAATTGAGGTTATAGATTGGACCACAACTCAGCTATAATAACTTATTTGGGGAATGTCAGTTAGATGAATACTTTCCATAGTTACAGTCTCAGTCTCAGTTTTAGTAATATAACTCAGATAGTTCTACAGAATTCAGGATTGTCAGATACAGTCACCCAGTTCAGTACGGAACTTTGCTAGTTCCATCAAAAATGGGACTGTTAGACACAATCATTCAGATAATAGTATATCAGTTATATAAAACTTATGTTATCAGTATTCAGATTCAGTGATAACATGATCTCAGCCACAGTTCACGTATTCATATATGTATTCTCACGTTCATGTTATTCAGTCAGTTGGTATTGTTCATGCATATATACCCCTTGCATTTAGCATACCTCACTTGCATACCAGTACATTCAATTGTACTAACGCATTTGTGCTATGGTGTTTTATACCATAGGTTCAGAAGTGTGAGCTCCAGAGCATCCTTATTAGATCAGACATTCAGCAGCCAGACTAGCAGTGAGTCCTCATCATTCAAGGATAGCATGATTATTTTATTATTTCATTATTTCAATAGTCCAGAGTTAGTTGGGGACATGTCCCATCAACTCCACAGTTGTTAGACAGTATAAAGGCTTTCAGACTAGCATCTTCAAACAACTATTTCAGTTTTGGTATGGTATACCGTATTAGTTAGATGTTATGTTTTATCAGATATTTGAACCTTATGGCCTTTCATACTTTTATTTTGAATTTATACAGTATGTTATGCAGTGCTTAGTTACAAATATCAGTCATGGGTTAGCTTGTGGTCATTCGGGGTCATGAGCACCGTGTAGCATTTGGGTACCAGATTTGGGGCGTTAGAAACTTGGTATCAGAGCCTAAGGTTCAACAGTGTCCTAGGAAGTTTGAAAAGCCGTATCAAGTAGAGTCTTGTGCATAGGTGTGTTGCGCACCACACTTATGGATAGGATACTATGAGATGTTTTAGGAATAGTTTTCCCTCTTTCAATATTCATGTCGTATGAGTGAGCATGAGCTCAATTTAAACTCTCAGTTTAATCTGTTTCTCCCTCTTATTATAAAACATGCCTACCAAAAGGACTAACAAAAGTAGAATTGGGAATCAGTCGGTACCTCCGTCTGTTGAGGCAGATTCCCTGGACGAGCATGTCTTTTATGGAAAATTTAGAACTGACTCCCTTACTTTATATTACTCAGTAGTAGTTTAGAGCAATCGGCAAACTATTTTCCCACCTAGGCATATGATTTATGCCCAGTAGATTGAGGTTGGAAAGCATAAAAAGAAAGAGACAAAATAAGAGAGCGAGAATAGGTAATTTCAACTTCACTCAACCTAAGTCAGAGGGTGGTAACCGTTATCAATTTTACCCAAAGTCTTAAGTTCCAATTCCTTCTTCAGCCAGTGCTCTATTCTCTAAATTTAGAGATAGGGCTCTAGGCTCGAACCAATCCCCTTTGTCAAACTTGTGGTAAGAACTAAGGTTGGTCCATGAAGTCAGCATAATCATCCTTCAACTCAGTCCAATTTCTTAAATCAGCAGGGTGCCACTTCTAGTGCTACTAGTGGGCAACTCCCAAATATACTCTATGATCTTCAGTCCCGACAAAATCAGGAAAATTCTCCTGATGTGGTCACTGGTACGTTAAAGATCTTTCATTTGCATGTTTACACTTCGCTAGATCCAGGAGCTTCTTTATCTTTTGTTACTCCTTATATAGCAGTTGATTTTGGAGTCAGTCCTGAAATTCTAGCAGAGCCCTTCTCAGCCTCTACCCCAGTGGGTAAATCCATCATAGCCCGATGGGTATACAGGAACTGTCCGGTGATGGTATCTCAGAAGGTCAGTTCAACAGACTTAGTCAAATTAGAGATGACTAAATTTGATGTCATTTTTTGCATGGAGTAGCTTTATTCCTTTCATGCCACAGTCGACTGTAGAAATAGAGTTGTCCAGCTTCAGTTTCGAATGGACTTGTCCTTGAGTGGAAGGGTAGTATTTCAACATTCAAAGGTCAACTTGTTTCCTACTTACGGGCTAGGAAAATAATATCTAAGGGATATGTCTAGCATCTTGTTCGAGTTAAGGACTTTAGTTCCAAAACTCCCAGTCTTGAGTCAGTTCCTGTTGAGAGTGAATATTCAGATGTCTTCCCCAAAGATCTTCCCAGAGTTCCTCCTGAGGGGGGAAATAGACTTCGACATCGACCTTCTTCCAGATACTTAGCCCATATCTATTCTTCCATACAGAATGGCATCAGCAGAACTCAATGAATATGATTTCTAAAAATATCTTTCAGAATTTGATATGGTCATTTCAAATTCTTAGTCATGTCCTTTGGTCTTACCAATGCCCCAACAACTTTCATGGACTCGATGAACCGTGTATTCAACCAGTAATTAGACATGTTCATCATAGTCTTCATAGATGACATTCTTGTCTACTCCTGCAGTGACCGTGATCATGCAGACTATCTCAGAAAAGTGTTACAAACCCTCAAAACCCATCAGCTATCATGATATCTATTTATGTCTTATATGTCAAATCTATGATAATCGCTCATATTTATGCACGTTAGTGAGAATAATGTATGCTTATAGTTCCTAGTATAAGGAGTTCCAGTTCACTCCGTGTTACGAATCATATCCCATGAGTACAAAGACTTCAGACTTAAGTTATGCATCTCATAACTCATGCACTCATGTCATGCTTTACAGTACGCTCATCCCACATGACTCATGCTCCACTTTGAATGATCAACCAAACTCAGATTATGTCATGCATACCCAAAGTTTAGATCCCTCGGTAAAATCTACGGTGTTGATGCTCTATACCTCAGGCCTCAGTTACAACAGCTGTTCATTAATCAATATTCAGTAAATGACTCAGATAGTCCTACAGAACCATGGCTTTCAGCTATCAATTAGTTAGCCACCAGAATTCAGTACATTCTAAACCTTAGTTATCGGTATTCCACTATAAGAACCTATTATTTAGTTCCAGTATGAGTCCAGTTGCTGTCTTAGTTATAGTGTCAGCTCTAGTTCAGTAATCAAATCAGAAACTCAGTCTAGATCCAGGTTTGCTTGACCATAGCATACAAATATTAGCTATTCAATTATTAGTATTTCAGTACCTTAGTTTACAGAATGTTTCCAAATTATGTTATTTGCTTGGTCTTGCATCTTTAAGATAATACAGTTTTCACTCATTCATGCTTATTTATCTCATGTTACCCAGTCAATCATTATATTCTATACATAATGCTCTATAGTTTTAGTCCAGTTATTCAGACTAAGTACAGTTCAGTCTTACATGTCCAGTATTCAGCTATCAGCCATGCAGTTAATAAAAAAAGTTAGTATGTTTATGCATTCATGCTCAACACCCATGTGAATATTTTCAGTAGTCTCAAGTGATGTGTTGTACTAAGACAGAGAGTATAGTGAAAAGAGTATTTGAGGGATATGTCTAAGCTTGAAAATTTTAGATACAGTGCATAAATCTTAGTCACTCTATTTTGGATGATGTTTCATAGGAATTACATCCTAATACAAGAATCCCAGCTATGTGGTGATCCCCTATTCAGATGTCCTGCTCAGACAAGGCCAAGATTTTCTTTCTCCCTACAGTCACTTTAACACTATAGAAAGAGTGTCATAGAAAGACTCCAGTTGAGTATAAGTTTTTAGTATGAGTTAGTCTGCAGAGCCATCGATTCAGTTTAGCAGTCAGATGAATATGTTCGTATGGTGTGGCTTCTCATTTTTCCATCTAGTTGCACTATCTGAAGTCTCATGAATGTAACTATTAAAAGATAGATCAACTAGGTAGTTGCTTGTCCATCTCAATTAATGTATCATGCCTTAGTTTCAGAATCTAGATATTCAGTCACGATTCATTTCATAGTCACCTTGTGTATCACCTCAGTTTCCTCATAGCTCAGAAAAAAATTAGCCCAGCATTCTTCAAGGGACATAGTGTCTTAAGGGGGAGATACACTATAATCTCCTAAACTTTCATGACATAAATATGCCACTCTCTCTTTATATAATGAACCCATTTTGGAGTAGTGGGTATCCATAGGTTGATCCTCTATCTCCAATCTTAGCCGTAAGCCATGTACTCAATGGCTTAATTTAGTTTATGATAGTCAGTCTATGTCATACGTTAAGACTTAGTCATGTTCTCATGTTCCTGTTCATGCGTGTTCAGTAAAGGATCTCGAGTTGAGATCAAATAAAATTTAGTATTTTGAAAATTTCTCCCATGGAGGAGTAAAGAGATTCGGCAAGAAGGGAAAACTCAGTCCCCGATATATTGATCCCTTCAAAATTCTCAGTCACTTAGGCAAAGTAACTTATGAGCTAGAATTGCCTTCAGATCTAGCTTCAGTTCATCCAGTCTTTCATGTCCCCTTGCTAAAGAATCGCATAGGTGATCCAGCAATTGTAGTCCCTGTTGAGGGCGTAGATATTAAGAACAGTCTCTCATATGAGAAAATTTCAGTTGAAATTCTTGACTATTAGATTCGCAGAGTGAGGAACAAAGAAGTCCCTCTAGTTAATGTTCTTTGGAGGAATCAGACTGTTGAGGGAGCTACTTGGGAAGAAGAAGCAGATATGCGGACCAAGTATCCTCACCTCTTCTCTGCTAATTTAGACCGAGCCCAAGGTAATAACTTTCCTTAAGTTCATTCAGCTTATGGTTCAAATTTTAGTTACAAACTATGCTTAGTTTTTGTTTCAAACTTGGTATCTTTACCCTTACAAGTTAAGTCGCATATTAATGAGTCAGTTCAGTCATGTATTCATGCATCAGATTTGTGTGATCAGCTTATCAGTACTCTCAATCATGCAGTCATGTATCATCTCAGTTATAAAACCATGCATTAGATATGCATGATCAATATGAATCTCAGCTTAGTCAGACCTATTTGAGGACAAATGTTCCCAGGGGGGAGATATTGTAATACCCTGAGAATCCCAATTGATAGTAGAACCATGATTCAAGCTCATGAGAAATAAATTATAGTGGTTTGGTATTTTTATGATCAAGTTAGATGTATATTAAGGCTCAAATACATCTTAGCTATTAGACGCATTAAAACATCCCTTATCGATTGAATTCTTTAGAAGAATATTGACATAGTCAAATTCAAACAATAATATCATTCGTTATACTGTGAACTTTTTATCTCATGACCCACTAACAGATATATAATTGAATTATCTTTCCAATGATACCAATTTAGCAAATATCCGGTATCAGAGTAAAAGGTTATGGCCATTTTACTGAGAGCTACCAAGCAGTCCAGGAGCGACGGGCAAGCTGACGGACCGTCAAGTCAGCAACAGACCGTTGCTTTGGCCGTCGCAACTGAGGTAGTAAGGTGTTTTATTTCCCAAAACTGATGGTTGGAATGATGGTCCATCACCCAGAACATCAACTTTGTCCAAAACAACGCTGAAACGACGTTTTAAAGGGCTTTTTGGGTCTTTCCTACCCTTTTAACCCCTAATTACATCAAATTAAAGCACACAACTCCTTATTCATCTATAACATCAAAATTAGGATTTATTTCAAGATCAGAACCCAAGAACAAGATTCAAATCCTTCTCTAAGAAAACTCAAGAATCAAAACGTCACCATTCAAGAACCTTCAAGATTCAAGATTTGGAGGTATGTCAAGTGTTGATTCATGGGTCCCTTTTACCCATGAAGCTCAAGAATATCTTTTAAAAATCCAAGATTGTATATTTATAAATGTTCATGATTTAGTTGAATTAAAATTCATGTCCATGTTGTTGTGGGGTTTTGATTCTTATTTTAAGTTACATGTTCTAATGATTGATCCTAGTGTGTGATGATTTGCATAATATTAAGAATAAACCCTTCAAATTGCAAATTTATTTATTTAACTATGATAAGTAGATGCATTGATGATGGTATAACCAAATTATGCTCCCCATGTGTTTGATTAACTGCCTATGTGATGGAAAAAGTGCCATTATAGTATGATAGTATGAAATCCCCATTCATGTACAAGTTAATTCATGCAATGTGTTTGATAAAATGCCTAAGAGAACAAGAATCATGCTTTAGAACTCAATTATGACCAATTTGATGAACCCATGCTTTACCCTTATGTCCAAAGTGACTTTCATGTTATTGTTATGCATTGAAATTATTTGATTTATTGTTCATCAGAATAGCCTATAAAATTATGACATGTTTATATGCATTCCTATTCATGTACCAAACCATGATAATCAAGTGCCCCATAAAATTCCCCAATGATTGTATTATGGATTGTTGATTATGGTCGTGAGTCAGGAAGTGTCATGTCTTGTAAGTTTCATGCTATCGAGTCGTAGGGGTACTTGTACCTGATAATTTAGTTGTGTGACTAGAGCCAATATTATTTTTCAAGATACTCTCAGTCAAGACATGCTCAGTAAAATTCAGTCAGACTCATGACTTAGGAAAACTCAGAAATCCCAGTAATCTCAAAAATCTCAAAAATTCAGTAATCTCAGTAGTATTCCATCATCCAACGAAACTCAGTGGACTTTGTCTAGTTAGTTTAATTAATCATGTTTAGTTTTTATTTAGATGGGAGTAGGATTCAGCACCGAGTGAGCCCAAGGATGGGAACTCACCTGTTATTAGAGGGTGTGATTCTTAGAAGAAATCCCTGCACTCCAGAACTACGTAGCCAGCGTAGGTTGAGACATCAAACCTTCTAGTTGAGGGTAGATGGGGTGACTTAACCTATTATATGAGGGTCCCACCATTCTCCTTAGAGTACCTGTAAGATGAGGGATTACTTACAGCTTATCCTTACCAGTGGCGCAGTAATGACACTCTTCCAATTGGGGTTACAGATTAGACCCCAACTCAACTATAATAACTTACTTAGGGAATGTCGGTTAGATGACTACTTCCCACAGTTACAGTCTCAGTCTCAGTCCTAATAATAGAATTCAGATAGTTCTATAGAATTCAAGACTTTCAAATACAGTCACCCAGTTCAGTACGAAACTCAGCTAATTCCATCAGAAATAGGACTGTCAAACATAATTATTCATATAATAGCATATCAATTATATGAAATTTATGTTATTAGTATTCCGATTTAGTGATGTCATGATCTCAGTCACAATTCACGTATTCATACATGTATTCTCACATTCATGTTATTTAGTTAGTTAGTATTGTTCATGCATATAAACCCCTTGCATCTAGCCTACCTTACTTGCATACCAGTACATTCAATCATACTGACGTATTTGCGCTATGATGTTTTATACCATAGGGTTAGAATCGTGAGCTCCAGAGCATCCTTAGTAGATCAGACATTCAGCAACCAAATTAGCAGTGAGTCCTCATCATTCGAGGATAGCATAATTATTTTATTACTTTATTATTTCAGTAGTCCAGATTTAGTTGGGGACATGTCCCATCAACTCCACAGCTGTTAGACAGTATAGAGGCTTTCAGACTTGCATGTTCATACAGTTATTTAGTTTTGGTATTGTGTTACTATATTATTCAGATGTTATATTTTATTAGATATTTGAACCTTATGATCTTTCAGACTTTTATTCTATATTTATACAGTATGTTATGCAGTGCTCAGTTGAAGATATCAGTCATGGGTTAGCTTGTGGTCCTTCAGGGTCATGAGCATCGTGTAGGATTCTGGGTACCAGATTTGGGGTGTTACACAAGCCTACTCTAATATTGATAGTGAGAGGTGACTCTTAAGGTAGTAGAGGAGCATGAGGTAGAGGTGGTAGTACTCGTAGTGGTGGTTGTAGGGTTACTCAATCTAATAGCAGATGTGGACAATGCTATGCTATACTGGCCATGCCTGAGGCAAAGTGTTCTAAAGTCATTATCATATGTATCATCCCCATTTATTTTAGATCTGCATCTGTGTTATTTGATCTAGAATTAATTTTATTCTATGTGTTTGCATAGTTTTCTTTAAGTTTTGATTCTACTAGTAAGCCTCTTGCCATGTTTATTCATCTATCTACCCCCGTAAGCGAATCTTTAGTGGTGGATCTGATGCACCGATCTTGTGTTATGACCTTCACAGGCCGTAAGACTTGGGTAGATCTGATTATCCTAGATATGGTAAATTTTAATGTTATTTTGGATATGGATTGGTTAGTTCCCTATCATGTTGTTCTACATTGTTATGCTAAGAACGTGAATTTAGCTTCATCGGGTGTGCCAAGGATAGTTTGAAAAGATATGCTTTATTTGGGTCCTAAGAGAGTTATATCATTTCTTCAGGCTCATCACTTAGTAGAAATAGGATATTTGTCTTATTTGGCCTATATTCGTGATCATAGTGTTGATTCACCACCTCTTTTATATTATGTCTATATTGTATGTGAGTTCATGGATGTCTTCCCTATGGATTTTCTTGATATACCTCCAGATTATGATATTGAATTTGTTATTGATGCTGAGCTGGGCACCAACCGTATCTCCATTCTTCCTTATAGGATGGCCCTAGTGGAGTTTAAGAAATTAAAGGATCAGATGCAGGAATTATTTTGATAAGGGATTTAGCCGACTTAGTGTATCATCATGGGGTGCACCAGTATTATTTGTAATGCATGTGTATTGATTATCGATAGTTGAATAAGGTGATAGTTAATAATAAGTATCTTCTTCCTCGTATTGATGATTTATTTGATCAATTTTAAGGTGCTTTGGCATTTGCAAAGATTTATTTAAGTTTCGGATATCACTAGTTGAGGATTAAAGCTTTGGATATTTCAGAGATAGGTTGTTAGACTCAATACCGTCGTTATGAGTTCGTGGTCATGCCCTTTGAGTTGACCAATGCTCTAACCATATTTATGGAGTTAATGATTTAGGTGTTTCGATCGAATCTTGACTCCTTTTTCATTATATTTATAGATGATATCTTGGTTTACTCCAAGAGTAAGGCTGACCATGAGGAGCATTTATGGATCATAATTTAGATATTGAAAGATAAGAAGTTGTCTGTTATGTTCTCTAAGTGCGAGTTATAGTTGGAGTCTGTCTCTTTCTTGGATCATGTTATGACTAAAGATGGTATCATGGTCAATTCAGTGAAGATTATAGTGGTTTGTGATTGGGCTAGGCTTACTTATCCTACTGAGATTTGGAGTTTTGTTGGTTTAGTAGGCTACTATCGATGCTTAATTTAGCAGTTTTTCACCTATTACGGCTTCATTAGCCAATTTGACTCAAAAAAAGATTTCCTTTTAGTAGTTCGTTGCTTGTGAGGTAAGGATTTATTGACATTAGCTCCTATCTTGACTTTGCCAAAAGAGGGTGTGGGCTTTACCATCTTTTATGATGCTTCAGGTATTGGATTAGGTGTCGTATTGATTCAGAAAGGTAAGGTGATTGTGCATGCTTCTCATCAGTTGAAGCCTATAAGAAGAATTACCCTACCCATAATTTGGAGTTGTGTATGGTTGTATTTGCTTTAAAGTTGTGGAGGCACTATTTGTATGGAGTTAGTTCTGAGATCTTCTCGGATCATATTAGCCTTTAGTATTTCTTCATCTAGCAAGATCTTTATATGTGGAAGTGTCATTGGCTATAGTTGCTTAAGTATTATGATCTTGCTATTATCTATCATCCGAGCAAGGCTAATATGGTTACGAAAGGCTTGAGATAAAAGTCAACTAGTAGGGGTAGCTTGACACATCTTTTGACCCAGGAGAGGCCTTTGGTATTAGAGGTTTAGTATTTGGATAATTAGATGGTTAGGCTTGATATTTCGACACCTGAGTATGTTTTGGCATTTTTGAAGCCTAGATCTTCCTTGATGAAGTGGATTCGAGCTCATCAGTTTAATGATTCTCGGTTGAGAGTGATTTGGAATAAGGTGTTGAGTTGCGAGGCTAAGGAAGCCTCACTTGACTTCGATGGTGTTTTAAGGATTGGAGGTCAAGTTTGTGTGACGAGAATGGGTAATTGGGTCAGATTGATTTTGAAGGAGGCTCATTATTCTAAGCATTTCATTCATTCGGGAGTGACCAAGATTTATCGTGGTTTTAGACAACACTACTGGTGGGGTGGTATAAGGAAGGATGTCACAAATTTTATAGCTCATTGTGTATTTTTTAAGCATATGAAGGTCAAGCATTTGAGACTTGGTAGTTTTCTTCAGAGGTTACCCATTCTCGAGTGAAAATGGGAATGGATCACTATGGACTTTGTGACTAGTTGCCTCATACTTCTCGTGGTTAGTTTTTTGGGTCATCGTAGATCGACTAACCAAATCTACTCATTTCATTTCTATTCAAGTTTTCTTTAGTATGGAGAAGTTGGCCGGTATCTATGTTCATGAGATAGTTTGTCTCCATAGTATACCGATTTTTATTATCTCTATTAGAGGTTCAGTTTTCACTTCTCACTTCTAAAGGGCATTTTAGGAGGATTTTGATACCCAGGTTGATCTCAGCATTATTTCTCACCCCTAGATCGATGGTCAGTCGGAGTAAATTATTTAGATTTTGGAGGATATACTCTATGCTTGTCTTATGGGCTTTGGGGGTCAATAAGAGAAACATTTAGCCTTGGAGTAGTTTGTATGTAATAATACCTATTATTTCAATATTGAGATGAAACCCTTTGAGGCATTATATGGTAGGCATTGCCATTCAAGAAAAATTTGAGCGGCTTAGAGTAGGCAGAAGTGCTATTCAAATCGTAGACTTTATGTCTTGATATTTGGTATGGGTGATTGAGTATTTCTTCTTGTTTTGCTCGTGAAGGGCGTGATGAGGTTTGGAAAGAGGAGCAATCTTAGCCCCAGGTATATTGGGCCATTTGAGATTCTTTGGACTATTAGGGATATAGGTTATTAGTTAGCATTCCCCATAAATTTATTAGTTGTTTATCCAATTTTTTATGTATCCATGCTATGACGTTACATTCCAGATAAGTCTCATGTCATTCGTTGGGACGCAGTGCAGTTAGATAAGAGGTTGTCCTTTGTTAAGGAGATATTCACTATTTTAGCTTGGGATGTTAGGAGGTTGCTTTCTATAGATATTTCGATAGTTAAGTTCTAGTGGAGACACCATCCTATAGATGGGGTTACTTGGAAGGTCGAGTTCGACATGCATAGTAGTTATCCCAGCTTTTCGTTGATTCAGGTAGTTCCCTTGCCTTAGTTCAAGTAGAAAATAGATTCTTAGTGGTGGATATTGTAAGGACTTAATTTTGTGAATTTTTTAATGTGTTTTGACTATTTTACCCCTCTTCATGGTTGTTACGTGGTATTTTGGGGCTGTGGGAATGGTTGGCACAGTGCTTGATGTAATTCAAAATAATTTATGCAAGTTTATGGGTTTTAGAGGTTCGATGACTTTGTTCAATAGTTGTTGTTATGGGTTTTGGATGGCAAAATATACTACGTCAATAGATTGGAAACGGTGATTTTAGTACAGTAGCTTGGTTGATTTGATTTTATGGATTTTGGATCTCATTTTGACCCTCGATTTGAAAAATTAGGAAATTGGGTCTCGGGGGCCAATTTTGTTAAAATAACCTTTTTAAAAAAATTCAAGGCCATCATTGAGTCCGGAACAACGAATTCAGTCTATTAGCATATTTTCTTTGCCTTTACAAGATTTTGAATGAATCCCAAGGGCTTAATCCGCAACTTTGCATCTTCAGGAAAGTTGCTTGTGTTGATATATCTGGTGTGGCTACTTTAGAGGCTAAGGGACCACTAAAGCGGTAGCCGCTTTAGTGGGCCTTGCCAGACCAAGCGGGTATCGCTAAAATGGAGGTTTTACCGCTTCATCAGTACGAGGACCGCTTTAGTGGTCAGCTCCTTGTGGGTCAGATCGCTTTAGGTGGTCAACCCGAGCTAAAGTAGTGAACGCTTAAGCAGTCTATTGATCTCTTTAGCAGTCAGTGCTAGATTAGGTATAAAAATTACTTTCTCGATTTTTCTTTCATCTTTGAGATTTTGAGCTTCAGGTTAAGAGGATTTTGAATGCTTTATTCCATTTTCTAGCTTAGGTAAGCTCCAAATCACTATTTTATTTATTTTATTTTGTTTTTTATCATATAAAACCCGTTAATTCATAATTTCAAAAGTCAAATTTGGAGATCTTGACCCGAAAGGCCTAAAATAGTTTTCTTTAATTTAAAATCCGTTTTAACCAGTTTTTACTTGAATTTTCTTCTATGGCTTCCTTTAATCATAGGTAAGGTGTTTATAAACTAAAATTCTAGTTTTAACCTTTCGTTTCAAAAATTAATTTTGAGAGTTTGTTTTGACCCTAATTATAAAATAGGCAATATAGGTATTGTTGGTTTCCTTTTGACGCGGAGATTCTATATTCATATGCTTTAGTTAATTCCAAGGCCGTTTGAGAGGGGAAAAACTCCATGTAAAAGGTTTCAGGCTTGGAGTTCATCATTACGAGGTGGGTTATGACTTAACTTTCTTCAAACTGGGCTGGATAGTTAATATTTATATAAAAGCATGCTATAGGTATAGGTAATAATCATGGAAAATAATGTTATTACTATTATGTGCCCGTATGGGGACTTATGATGTTGTTATTGGTGATCGGAGACAATAATTGCTATGTGTGGCCCGTGTGAGGGTCTTATCTGATATTGTTGGCCTTACGTATACATTTTGTTGGTTTCTTCATGATAGAAATGCCTAAGTTGGGGTTAATAAGATATTAATGATGTTTTACTTACATAATTCACTTTAATGGTACAAGACTTATATTGAATCATGAATGGTTGACTTACTTAGTGGATTTTAAGCTCACACGTGTGTATATTAAATGGATTTGGGATCTTCAGACTAGTTTGGTTATGAGGATTACATCCCCATATCATACTTACATTTATGAGACATTGGTGACATTGTGGAAACACTGACTTTTGAAAGAAATGAGACATTCTAACAAAAACCTCCACCGTAGACCACGAGTTGGAGAAGAGATATGGATTTTGAGTAATGAGATAGTATTTGGGTCGCAAACTCCCTATGGGTCCTATGTGGAAGCACTGAGACTCAGTAGGTGTATATGGAGGTTATGCGATAACCTCGATCATATCACATCATCATCATTATCATCCTCATTATGTTTCATCCATTTATGTATATTCAGTATTGAATTTTTGTATTTTCTCTTATGCATGTTTATTCTGTTTTTTGTTACGTACCTGTTTTTTGCCAATGTGCGATATTTAGAACTATTGTGGAGATGGTGTGAGCTACCATTTGGAACATTTTCTTCTTGCAGATTACTTGCTCATAGTGTGTGTATGTACCTTATTTTTTACTTTGCTCAGTTGGTCTATGATACCTGTTGAGTACAAGCAGATTGTACGCATTCCAACTGTGCCCTTTCAATGAGGATCCAGGTATGAGTGTGTTGTGCGGCAGCTGAGTTCGGGTGGTGATTTTTCTAATTTGAGGCATTAGCTGCTCTACGCCTTTAGAGTCGACCTTAGACCTCCTCTGATATAGTTTTATCTTATTTTATATTTCATAGACAGACTTAGAGTTTCCAAATCTTCAGTTGTATGTTTAGACTTTGAGTCGTATTTAGATTGTTCTTACACCGTGACACTAGATTTTGGGATGATTTATGGTATTATTGTTATTCAGACATCCGCTATTGTTGAACATGTATGGTTCAACTTCACTCTAGAAGTCTCGCCTTGGGATTTATATTATGTTTTTATATTACATATTAGTTTGGATGATTGACTTACTTATCAAGGCCTAGCCGCAATAAGTGCCATCATGACCTTAGTTTTTGGGTCGTGACATCAATTGCTATATATATATATATATATATATATTTAGTGGATTTTTTTCATATATATAGGATCTACAGAAAGCTATTAGGTTCGTCCAAACTTTCATAATATCCTATAGCTCAACTCCTGATTGGGAAGTACTAGGGAAAATGATGCAACTAATGAGGTTCTAATATCGACGGGTTTATAGCTAGTTGAAAACTATTTTTTCTGGTATTTTTTCCTCTTAAAATTTTAATGTAACACATTATTTATGGACATTCAAGAAAAAAAAGTTATGAAATATTATATTCAATATGGATGTCCATTGCTCTTCTTCATTATGTAAATAATGTTGAACTTCAACATGTACTCAAAGTCAAATGTAGTATAATAGTAAACAAGAGAATAACTTCATTTATTATTAATGTTCAATTATTGTGGAGAATTGTCTTTTCCTTGTAAAAACCTTTAACAGAAAAGTTGTAAAGAAGAAAACCTAAGAATCTTCTAGCATATGCGTACCAAAGTGTATGCCAGACAGGTGAAGTCACATGCATATTTGTAGGTACGTTTGAAATTCTTAGACAAACAACTTTAAACTTAAGAAGACTTCTCATAGTTATTTCATGCTATCAATGAAATACCATACAATATGCATAACTTGGAGGTTAATTGACTGATTTGTTACTTTACTTGGGAGACAAGGTTTCATCACCAAAGCTATGTGAGTTATTAATACATAATATTCTTACATTCTCCCACTTATAAGAAATGTGGCCATAAACAAATATTCACTTAATAGTTATGCAACAACCATCTTATCAAGAATATATTGATACAAAAATCACGATGGTCATGCTCTTCATCAAACACTTCCTTTCATGTACTATAATATACAATATGTTCTACACAAGGTGTCTAACAACTTTATGAATGAGCTTAATATAAGTCATTCAAAGTTCAACTTTGTTTGATCCAAAGATCACAATATAATACACAAAAATGAAAATGGTCACTGTCACGTATAATAAAGAAACGATACTAGCCAGATAAAGTATTAGACAATAAAGCAAAACTACAATGAGTTACTAAGCCCGTATTGATTACATCATCCTTGAAAATATTAGTTGGTAAATCTTTAGTCATAGGGTCAGTAGTCATCATAACTAACATGTTCAAAACTCATATCTTGCTTCTTGAAATGATCACTAACAATCAAATACTTTATGCTGATATGCTTACTTTGACTGCCACTTTTATTATATTTTGAAGATACCATAGCTGAATTATCATAAAAAATTCCCAATGGTTCTGCACTAGAATCGACAATACTTTAACACTTGCAGTAAAATTATTCAACCATAATGCCTATGATGTAGCTTCATAATATGCTATAAATTCAGCATCTATTTTGGATGTTACAACAGTGGTTTTCTTAACACTTTTCCAAGACATAACACCTCCAGCAAGAAGGAGTATATATCTAGAAGTAGATTTACCACTATCTTTGTATCCACCAAATTAGAGTCATCTGAATATCCAATGACTTTCAATGAGTCAAAATATTTGTACATAATCTTAAGATCTTTGGTTCCTTGTAAACATCTCAAAATTCCTTTACCAGTTTTCCAACGATCAAGACCAAGGTTACTTTGAGAGCCAAACATTCCTACTATAAAGACAATATCACGTCTAATGCAGAACCGTGTATACATAAGACTTTGAACAAAAACATATGAAATGCCTTTCATTTGCTCTTGTTCCAATGAATTTTGTGGCTATTGATTCAATGAGAATTTTTCATATTTAATGATAAAGATTCTATGTTTAATATATGATAAAAATTTAAAATTTTGAATCTCAAAATTTTAGCATTGACATAAATATATTCTTTTTGTTCATTTTACTTGACCCTTTTACTAAAAATAATTGTTTCAAATTTATCTCAATTCAAAAGTTGAGGTCATGATGGCACCTACCGAGACCTAGCCTTGATAGGTAAGACATTACCCAAAAAGGAAAGAAAATTCCAAATGTAAACTAAATAAATTAACATGACTTCTGGAACGAAGTCAGGTCAGAACACATACACATGTATATATATGGATATACATACATACATACATACGTACTTACAAATGTAGCGGAATTCTGAAATAAAACATGAATGAAACCCCCTAAAATCAGATGTAAAAAGTACAAGAGAATCTAAGACATAAGCGAATATCTAAATGCATAAATTCGTCTTTGAAAATGAGTATAGACAAGATAAGGAAAAGAGAAGGCCCAAAATTAGCTTTAAACTATAGAGCATGCTAGTATCTCAAAAGTTAATTCTAATTAGTACGAATCTGCTGTCGTGTCTCATACTCGATCTAGGATTTGCACCGAAAGGTGAAAGTAGGGTTGAGTACAGTTCACTTGTACTTAGTAGATATCATAGGCTAACTAAACAAATCAGAAAATATACAAGTAAAAATACAATGAGCACGTCACCTGCAAAGATAAAAGTTTTCAAATAGTAGCTCACAGTCACCACTAACAACTCTTTCATATAAGGTTAATACAAAAACAACTAAACACAAAAATATATATGAAAACTAAGTGATTATCAAGAGTACATAAAGAAACATGGACACATCAAGGGTACATAAAGTCGAAAAAAATACATATGCAATGCAATGCAATGATGATGGGATCATGATGAATAATTGAAAGTCATTACATGGCTTTTTGTTTACACCTACCGCATCTCAATGCTCCCAAGATAGGACCTATGGGGGTTCGCAACTTTTATACTACCTAATATCTTAATTCACCTCTCAATCTAGCATTCATGGATCAAGGATTTTATAAAGTGACATATTAACCTCTCTGGCTGTTATCCACGAATCAAGAATTTTATAAGAATATCTCATTTTCTTCTAATTCATTATTTCTCAAAGGTACCAATGCCTCATGAATATATATGTACAAAATAAAGATGAAATGCTCACAATCAATCAGTATAAGGATAGAATACATTCAATACATGTATAAGTGAGCTCAAAATTAATGAAATGTATTAATAATTCATGATATCAGTTCTTGCTTGGCACCACTAGAATAAAGAGGCAATATCATTTAATCCCATACTCAGGTATTTTATCATGATAGAGATAAAAAATGATCAAAAATACCTATAATATCTATTTAAGTCCCTACACGGGCATTATATTATTAATAATGACATAAAATGCATAATTAAGGCCTATGATATCAAATAAAAACCTTGCACGGGCAACACATGATATATACTGACTCAAGTCAATAAAAATAAGCATATAAGTCCCTACATGGGCACACAATTATAACAAAAATCTTGAAATAATACTCCCAAGGCTAATTTCTCTAATTAATAGCATGATTTATTTGTCTATTAACTACTCAACCCAGTCTGAAAAAAGTTAATCCATAACCTACTTTATAATAATGAAAACCCTAGCCTAGAGCCTTCAACACAGATTCTTTCCCTTTTGAGTGTCCTTAGAATAAGATAAATTATTTCAATATAGAATCTACACATTAAAAAAAGCTAATAATACCCATAACGACTATATTTAAAATGAGCCTAAAACAGTTTTGAAAAATAGATTTGAAAATAAAAGAAGTAGAGCTAAAATTTTATTTTAGAAATATGGTCCCTAAGATTATGGGTGTCTAAAGTTGAAACCCAAGAAGAAATGAGTTAAAAATGAGGCTTAAATTGAAGAAAAGTTATTTTAAGAGTTTACACACAAAACCCCAAAATTTTAGTTTTGAAATTAAAATTAAAGAATGTTTTTGATGATATAATCAATGAAAATTAATGAAAACAAGAGTTTGGATCTTACCCAAGAACAAATGGTGAGGAAAAGCCCCAGAATTGCTCCAGATCAAAGCTTCATGGTCCAAAAATGGTGAAAATTACAAAAAGCGGATTATTTTTACTGTTCTATGAACCCACCTTGCGATTGTGGATCCCAACTTATGATTGTGAGGTTCAGCATTGACTGATCATTAAGTTGGTCAAAGCAATTGCGAGAGGAGGGCCTCATGACTGTGATGGTCAACCCGACCCGATTCACCAATTAACCCATTGAGATCGCAGTGACACCATCATGTGATTGTAGTAAAGGCTATCAGTGAGGCCTAAACTCACGACACATATCCACAAAATCGCGATGAAGGGCCTAATGCACTAGAAAATATCGCACCAGTATTTGGGATTTTAGAGAAATTATCCCAATTGAACCCGCTAAATTTGTTTGAAATCCCACAAAAGTAAGCCATATACGCTATTAGGCTATTTTCAATTCCAAACTCACGACAACATCAAATTTTCAAAAAGAAGTCATTTACAACAAATTAGCCTTGGAGCCCTATTTATACATTTTCGCTAGTTTTTCAAATGAAGGATCAAAAATGCAAAGTAAAGGCTCCAAGCCTGAACTACCCACCCTACTTACCCAAAAATGACATTAATCTAATAGAATTATCCAAAATGCCATTCGGCACCCTGAGATACTGGCTCATGATAGTACATTTTGGCATTTCAAGGAGAGATAATTGCATGTTTTCCAGCAACCATTAATATTTTTAACGTGTTTTGTGCTTTTTCTCAGGAATCAAACTCCAAGGTAGGAAAAATTATAATTTTACGCTAAAAAAGACCTACAATGTGGTACTTGACAGACCATCGCATTGTCCATCACTGAAACCAGAAAAGTAAAGAAGTAAAAGTTGGGTGATGGTCCATATAACGGGCCATCGAGGCTATGCTGTACCGTCACACTAATCATCATAACAAAGTAGAATAAATGAAAACTGTATGGAGAGTAATGATTTGGGTGATGGACAGTCAAACCAGTGATGAACCATCGCTAAATCTCTCAAGATTTATGCATGACAGACCAATTACGGAATCAGACAATGGTTCACCCGATAAATTGTCTCCCACCCGACAAATCGTCCCTTCAAACATCAATTGTGATGCGGAAGCCCAAATTTAAAATTCAAATCCCCACTTTGTTGGAGCCTATAAATACCTAGCTTAGTGTTAGAATGGATATCTTTTACCAGGAAGTTGACTTTTCTAACGTATTGCATTACTGAGAAATGAGTTTTTAGAGTTTGAAACATAGTCGTAATAGTTTGAATTTAGATTCAAAATTCCTGAATTTTTCTATTGTAAGTTTTAATCTTCAACTTATGAAATTAAGATTTTTCATCTATTTTATGATCACGAGTCGCTAAAATTCCATAACTAGGGTTATGGGGTCCTTGGTAAGGTTTCACTTCTAGGTTGTTGGGTTGTTGAGTTTGTACATTGCTTGAGATTATATTTCTTGACTCTTCAGTTTAAGGGTTCTATTGGTTGCAAACTTTAGAACATGCCCTAAAACTTAGCTTGCTTGAACAAAAAAGGTAATGTTGGGCAAAGAGATTAGTTACAAGAATTTAGAGTTTTCACTCTCTAAATATAGATTAATGTTTTAACCAGATTAACCTCTTGGGGATTATATTGAATTATTATTTCATCACTTTAAGTTTGAAAGAATTAAAGTGAAAAATCATCTTTGAAGGCAGGGAAAAACTTAAATGGAAAAATGATCTCAATTTTCCTATAATTGCATGTATAAATAAAAACTCATGTACCCTAGTGTTCGGAGGTGATTAAACACCAAGGTGAACATAATCATATTTTTCTCTTTCTTGATTGATAATACGTTACAGAAAATACATCAATATTTAAGCACACAACAATTACTTATTCAATATTATAACAAAATCCCCTTATTTTATGGAAACTAATGGTTAAAGGTCAATTAATTTACATAAACTTAATTAGCACCTTATTCCTTGTGGGATTCGACCCCAAACTTTGTTGGGTTATATATTTAACAACAACCACTTACACTCTTTAAAGGGAATTATAGTTTGGGTGCATCACGCCTGAATCATGAAGTTTTGGCCGAAGTCAAATTAGTGGCATTCGAAGCCTCTAAGAGTCTCAAACTCTTCTATGTCATTCCCGACTATATCAAGGATCGTGCCAACCATCCCCATACCTCAAAATTGACATATAATAACTATGGGAAAAGGCAAAATATTCAAAATACATAAAAGGAAAATTTCACAAAATAGGTTGTTACAATATCCACCACTAAAATATTTGGTTCATCCCCTAACTAAAAGCAAATGAAGTACTTGTTGTGGTGAAAAACTAAGGATATCTACAACATATCTCAGAATCGACCTCCTAAGTAGCCTCCTCAATAGAGTGATGTGTCCATTGGACCATCACTGAATCAATACCGTTAGACCTCAACTTCCTAGTCTGCCTGTCTAGGATAGTAGTAGGCTCTTCCTGGAAGGACAAATTGGTATCTAACATAATGGGATCCCATCGAATTACATGGGCATCATTTGGACGATAGCTCTTCAATATGGAGATATGAAAAACAAGATGAACAACTGATAGATGTGGAGGCAATATCTATCATATATGCCATATCACCATACTTCTCAAGGATCTCAAAAGGCTCAATGAACCTCAAGCTAACCTTTCCTTTATTCCTGAACCTCATCACACCCTTCATGGGTGAAACTTTTAACAAAACTTAATCTCCAATCATATATGATATATCGCGGGCTTATCGGTT
Organism: Capsicum baccatum var. pendulum; assembly: GCA_030864225.1. Taxonomy (NCBI): domain Eukaryota; kingdom Viridiplantae; phylum Streptophyta; class Magnoliopsida; order Solanales; family Solanaceae; genus Capsicum; species Capsicum baccatum. The sequence goes on from CM061554.1 coordinate 170,044,616, forward strand.
GGCATAACTCCTCTGCTTACTCAGGGCAGTCAATAGCCTCTGCTAAATTAGTCTTATATAATCCATCCAATCCCTCAACAAATTTGTACCCCAGGTCCTTACCTCAAATAAGTCAAACCATCCACAGGGGATCTACACCTCTGCCCATATAAAACTTCAAAATATATTATCTAAATACTATAATAGTAACTATTGTTGTATGTAAACTCCACTTGGGGAAAGTACCGCTCCTAATGACCTTTAAAGTCCATGACACATACTTGTAGAATATTGGCTAGTAACTGAATAGTCCTCTCAAACTAACCATCCATCTGAGGGTGAAAAGTTATGCTCAAGTCAAGATGAGTACCAAACTCACTCTAAACAGTACTTCAAAATTGGAGGTAAGAATGCAACATCTATCGAATACTATGAAAATAGGGACATCATGGAATTGGACAATAACCATAATGTATAACTCACCCTCATAAGAATGAAATGCATTGATTTGGTCAACCAATCCACAATCACCTAAATAGAGTTAAACTTTTCAAAGTCAGGGGTAGGCCAGCTATGAAATCTATGGTGATCCATTCCTATTTTTACTCGGGAGTGGGCATCCTCTACATTGTACCACTCCATCATTGATGCTCATACTTTACCTGTTGGCAATTTAAATATTTATCCATAAACTCTACAATATCTTTCTTCATACAACCCTACCAATAATTTTGCTTCAGATTATGATATATTTTGGCCGCCCCTAGATGAATAGAATATCTAGAATAATGAGCCTCCTCCAATCAGTCTAACCTATCCTCTAACTCTTGGCATGAAAACTCGACCATAAATCCTCAAAACACCATCAGAATCAATAGATTCCACCTTAGCCTTGCCACTCAACGCCTTATCATGAATCATCCTCAATCTACCATTATCAAACTAATGAGATCAAATTTGACCCATTAAAATATTTCTAGCCTCCATAAAGCCTAACACATGACCGAGTGTCAAAATATTAAGCCTAACTAACTGGTTAGCTAGAATCCAAACCTCTTAGAAAGTCACTTCTGTATTAAGAAATGAGCTAGACCCCCATACTAGTCAACTTCTAGCTCAAGGAATCCACAACCATATTTTTCTTTCCCGGATGATAAATAATAGCAAGATCATAGTCTATAAATAACTCAAGTGAACATCATTGCCTCATATTAAGTTATAGCTAAGTGAAGAATTACTAAAGGGTTCAATAATCTAAGAAAATCTCAAAGTGGACTTCATACAAGTAATTCCTCTAGAACTTCAACACAAAGACGACAACTACAAACTCTAAGTTATGGGTAAGGTGATTCTTCTCATGGGTATTTAACTAAAGAAAATCCTAAGCAATTACCTTACCCTCCTACATCAACTCAACAACAACTCCAACTTTGGAAGCATCACAAAATATGATAAATCCCATTCCCTTCTTGGTCAAGTTCAAGATAGGTTTCAAAGTCAATAACTCCTTGAGATCATGTAAGCTCACCTTACAATTACTCAATCACTAAAATACCACCTTTTTCTGAGTCAACGTGGTCAAAAGAGCTACAATAGAAGAGAAACCCCCTAAAATATTGATAATAATCTGCTAAACCTAGGAAAAATTTTGATAAGAGAAATAAGTCTAGACCAATCATGAATCGCTGCTATCTTAGCTGGATCAACCATAATTCCATTGTTGGTCACCACATAACCCAAGAAATAAATAGAATCCTACTAGAACTCGTACTTGGAAAACTTAGAATATAACTTCTCATCATATATATATAGTCTTTAAGTGTCTCATGTGATCAACCTCATTCTTGGAATAAACAATCACAATGGATTTGAGATACGACACAAATATCCAATTCATGAACTCTAAAAATGTTGTAGGGGCATTGGTCAACCCAAAAGGCATGACCAAGAACTCATAATAATAGTATTAAGTCTAAAAATCCATCTTCGGAATATCCAAAGCTCTAATCCTCAAATGGTGATACCCATATATCAAATCAATATTGGAAAACACCGATACACCTTGAATCTAGTCAAATAAATCATTAATGCAAGAAAAAAGATACTTATTCTTGATGCTCTCCGTATTCAGTTGATGGTAGTCAATACACATTCGCATAGAACAATACTTCTTCATCAAAAACAAGATAGAAGAAAACAAAGGGGATACACTAGGTATAATAATATCCTTACTTAATAAATCTTACAATTTCTCCTTGATCTGAGGTGAATTTATGCACTTGAGTATCATTATCCAAGCTTAATTATTCTTGTTTTGAGGACTTCTCTTATGCTTAATGAGTAAATCTTGATATAATTGAGAATTTAAGTTTTAAAATACCTTATTATAATTTTTAAGGCATGTTTAAAACAATCTTGGAATCAATTTGGTCACCTAAAGTTTAGACGATAAAATTAGTATTACTAGCTTGAGCTATGTGTTGTTCTAGTTAATCTCGATGGATTATAGTGTGTAATGAGTTAACAAGGGTATAAGTGTGTAATTATGTGTGGAATAACTTTTACAGTGTTTAAGTTTCAATTAAAATAATATAAGAGGCAAAACACTGAGTTATAGATCAAAAGGACAAAACTAGTACTCTAAGCTTAAGTTACTAGTTCATCGTCTTGGATTGAATGTTGTTTTGATTTATAACTCTTGGAGTTTAATGATATGGGATGATTTGTTATTTGATAATTATGATATATGGATGATAAAAAATCTGTAAATCAAGTTTAAACAACAGTAAAAGTCTTGTAAATGATGGGAAAATACATGGGACAAGACTTGACCACAAATGGACATTTTTGAGTCATTGGCATGCCACAGACCTTAGGAACCACGTTAGGGATGTTACACACCCTTGTTATAATACTAAATTACCAATTAAATTATCTCACTTCTATTAGGGCATGACACAGACCCTAGTCACTGCGATTAGGGCATGGCACGACCCTATGTCAAAATCGGCAACTTGTGTCCAAGTATAAACAGGACACTTAGTTGTTATGTTTCACACCTTGGATGACCTTCGGAATTTAAGGGAAGATGGAGAATACTTAGATTAAGGTTTTTATTCCATTACTTTAGTTTTTTTATGAATTTTAACATATATTCATTCATTGTGATTATGTTTACATCCATGAGTGGCTAAACACCCTTTTCCAGGGTTAAGGCCAAGAACATGAGTATTATTGTTATGAATTGACTTGGTTGTTGATGTTTATAATTATTGGTTGCTTATTTATCCCTGTAATTACTATTTTAAGGATTCACGACTCTTAGAATATATGCATAGTCATCTTGTGATCCCAGAAGGAGAAACAAGAGGATAGAACGTAGGATAGATAGAATAGGATTGTAATTATCTAACTGAATGAATTTATAATTTGCATTTAGGATAGGAATATAACTAACTGCCCTATTTGGATCAAGTATGAGATGAAATATAAATGCATTTAACTTAGTTCCCGCATCTCCGCTCAACAATGTCATTGTAGGGCTAAGTAAGATAGGTGATTATAGGCTCAGAAGACCATAGTCATAATATTAACCCCGTGAATCAACAACCAAGATAAGTAACCTAACTGATGAATTTCAATAATGTAGTATGATTGTTTGCAGTGCCTTAACCCTGGGTTTCTCCCTATTGATTATTCAAACCTTTACCTTACCACATTGTTAAGTTTATTTCTATTCTTAACTCTTAAACTCTTGTGGTTATGTTTGCACTGATTTAATCATAATAGTTGAACTTGAATTGGATAGTTTCTTAACACTAGTCCTTGTGTGATCAATACTCAGCTTTCTTTAAGGCCACTATATTACTTGGGTGGACCACTTACACTTGCGTGTGTACTTGGGTACAACTAGTTTTTGGCGCCGTTACGGAGGGCTTGTCAATAGGAAACTTTCTTTTAGTTTTACTTTTTGATTTCTTTGGTGCTTTTCACTTCGTATCGGTTTCTGAATTTGTAGGCCATAGGTTAATAGGTTAGTAAACAAGCAAGGGATAGGTGGTTGGTTGAACCAGACCCCAAGAACAAGAAATGCTTTCACCAATAGAGGATAGAAGAAGTTATTCTCTACCGTATTTCGCATATTCAAGAGGAACAAGATGTTTCTACATCCATGGCTGAAGATCTACTAGCCCGCAGGATAGTTTACAAAGTGGCAATACCATTTGTGACTAATATGACCTCCACCATTTGAAGAACAGCTCCTGGAGGTAGATTTGAACTAAAGCAGAACATGGTAAAGCTCTTGAACAGTTGTGGAAAATTCACCAGGCTAACATATAAAGATCCATAAGTCCACTTGCAAAACTTTTTAGAGATCAGTGACATATTCATCCCTACGGATGTGTCAAATCCTTATGTCAGACTGACACTCTTCCCCTTTTAACTCTTGGGGGAAGCAAAGAAGTGGTTAAACACTGAGTAGGCAAGTTTAACCACAACTTGGGATGACTTAGCCCGAAAGTTCCTTATCCATTTTTTCCCATCTGGCAAGACTGCTAGACTAGTAGTGAGATTTTGAGCTTTATACAGAAGCCAGATGAGAACCTGTACCATGATTGGGAGAGGTTCAAAGACCTTCTTGGGGACTACCCATATCATAGGCAATCTAATGAGGCACTATATCACACATTCATTGAGGCACTTGACGTAATACAAAAGTTTTGCTAGATTCATTTGTAGGTGGTCAAACTTTGGAAAAGATATATGATGAGTTATACACTTTTTTTAAACTAGATTTCCCAAGGAAATCTCGATTGGCATGGTGATATATCAAGAAGCTCAGTGAAAAAGGCTGCAGTCATCATAGAAGTTAATAGTATCACAGCCTTAGGCTCCCAAATTTTAACTATACATACTTAAATGATGAATCAATTTAGCATGTTGGGTGTGCAACAGTCTTAGGATCAGGTTAATACAGTGCATCAAGATCCTCTATGGTGTGAGATTTGTGGAAACGGTGACCATTTGTTGACTTATGTGAAGCCAATCTTGAATCTGTCAACTTTGTGGGCAATGTACAAAATCCAAATTATGGTAATGGCTACAACTAGAAGTGGTAGAATCAACCCATTCATTCTTAGGGTAACAATAAAAAAAAGTAGTTTTAGTAGCAACTATACAATAAACCAACCAGTAACATTGAAGAAACACTACAAAATATCCTGGCCAATCATGAGAAGATGGTTGCCGACGTCAAAAATAAAAAAATTGCATAGAAATAATTAAAGCAGTAGTTGGAGAAGTTGGGGCAGAGATAGAATTCTAGGCATCAAGTGGCTTTTCAAGTGATAATAAACCACCAAAACCACTAATGGCAATCACTTTGAGGAGTGGTAAAGATCTGAAGGATAGATATCTAATGATAAATAAGGAGGTAGGTACAAAGTTGGTTCCTCAACTAGTTGCAGGAAAGGTTATTGATAATTTGGGGAAGTCAGAGTACCCAAAGACTAAATATGTTGAGAAGGAAAGACCACCACCACCATTTCGACAGAGGTTGAAGAAATCCAAGGAGGATGCATGCTTTAAGAAGTTTTTTGACACATTCAAAGAGCTTCAAATTAATTTTCCTCTTTTAGATGTTTTGCAGGGAATATCCAAGTACACTAAATACTTGAATGATATGGTTAATAATAAAATGAAGATGTAAGACATTGAGACAGTGGCATTGACGAAGGATTAAAGCCTTGTGGTAGTGAAATAGTTGCCCGAGAAGCTTAAGGACCCAGGGAGTTTTATCATAACGCTCAACCTACACATCAATTTAAGTGCAAGGTAGTCGTCATCAGTATATTTATCCAACTTTGGAGTCAGGGTAGAATCCACGAGGAACAATGTGAGTGGAGATCAAATTAATTCGAAATGATTGAGTACAAATTAAATTCAAACAAATGGTACAAAAAGATAAATGGGGGATAGGTTCCTACACTAATGTTTCTTTTTGGGGTTTTCTAGTATAAATTCGGGGCTATGAATAATTAGAGGTTTAATAATTAAACATGGATCTAGGGATTATGCACTACTAAGGGAGTGACATGTGGGAGTTAGTCATCAACATCAATTTAGTAAATTAAATATGGGTAGGCTAGGTTATAGATTTTGATGCTAGTCTTTCAACAAAACACCAAACTTTCACCCATTGATTCTTTCGAATACCTAATAGGTGTGTTCAACAATTAGTAACCACAACCACAATCTAGGTATCCCTATTTCTAGGATGACACCCATGGCATAGTTAACCTCATATTCACCCTTATGTCTAAGATAGTGAAAATTTAGCAAACTACACACATAATTGACTATCATTGCTTTGGTCTCCATATTCCTCTTTTGAGGATGACATGGATTCCTAAAGATTACCCAAAACCCTTGTTTCGAAGATGGCCTTGAACTTTCTAGAGCTTGGAGCTTTCACCCATCAAACCCTTGCGGGTATTTGGGGCTTTCACCCATTAAATCCTAACCAAAATAGCATAGCAATGACAAAACCCATAAATATGAACTACCAAATGAATGCTAACAATAACAACCCACACACACTTAAACCCCTATTCACACATAACCCCAAGAGGGAGATTTAGCTACACATAAGATGAATAAGCATATATATACCCATAATATCCATTGAAATAATTTGTTGAAGATTTAAGCGAATGCTACTTGAAACTTGGATATCCCACAATATCAACAATGGAAGTGACCAAATCTTCCACTTAGAAAGTATCCAATGTATTCTTCACCTAAAATTTATACAATATTTTCTTCTCCAAAAATGGAGGCTATGAACTACACAAAACTAAACCTAAAAATTAGGGAAGATAGAATTATTTAGATAATGATAGGGTTTAATTCATTTTTTGTCAAATTGGGATCAATACGTGCAATTATAGTTTTGCCCTTGGACTGAAATCCTCTGCTAGGCTAGGATCGCACAGGCCCGGCTGCGACCGCGGCTATGCGACCGTGGTTTACCTCTAGCGATTGTGGTTGCTTGACTTCTGTTTGACTACTACGATTGTGGTCACCAGACCGCTATCGCAGTAACTGAGGCTAGTTCCTACTTGAAGTCTGCAACTGTACTTTCTTTCTCCCTTATGATTTTTCACGCTCCAATCTACATCTTCCTATCTTTTCAACTCTATACCCGCAAAGAGTGGATATTAGTGCATTTGCTCATGAATATGTCTCAGTTATTCACTTAAAACAAGGTAGTGTACACGAATGTTTAGTAAGATTGAGTGGTAAACTCACCATTCATCAACACCCCAAACTTAAAGCGTTTGCTTTTCCTCAAGCAGCACTACCTCTTATCATGAGACACCATCATTTAATCCCAAACTTTATGCCTTACAAATCATAATGACCTCAACTTTAATTGCGTCCAAAAATAATTCATTGCACATGGGCTAAGCTAACTTCGCTACACCCCTCCTTATAAAATACTAAAACAAAGTCTATATAGGACTTCAAATAATGTCAAAGTAACAAAAACCAATACTCTAGAAGTGACTCCCGTTTTTACCACAACTAAGCTATACTTCATTTGACTTATTTCTTAAAAGTGAAAAAATCACCCACCTCAACTTTTTTCATATGTCGTCCTCACAAGAAAGAGAATTCCTCACATCAAGATATAAAATATGCAACAAGGAATTTTAAGTGCACAAACTCTCTCACACACAAAAGAAAACTCAATGCAACAAGTATTATGCCATAGGATTGCCCCTATTTTCAATCACCACTACAAAGAAAGTAAATGGTTTGAGATCTCAAAGGACTTTATAAGCTTGTAATGTAGGTTTGGGTTAGGGTAGGATATTGTTTGGGAACAACATGGCTACTCCCTTCCTTGAACGTCAACATCACACTTCTCAATCATTCTTTTTGACTATTGGCCACTCTTCTTTATTCCTCTCTTTTCTCATGCCTACCATTCGCTTCTTTTGTTTACCACTTTTCTTTTATCTCTTTTTCTTGAACCTTTCATTCAATTTTATCCTTTATTGGATCCTTTATTTTTCTAAATATTTGTTTACATCACTTAGGCACCTTGGCATTCTACTAACATTTCATATCTTCTTCTGCTTCCCAAGTGTCTTCTTCTACTTTATAGTTCCTCCAAAGGTCCTTTACCAATAACACATCTTTAGTCCGCAAGCTACGAACTTGTCTATCCAAAATCACTATCGGGATCTCTTCGTAAGACAGGGAATCTGAGACACCCACATACTTAAATGGAACCACCAAGGAGGGATCACCCACACATTTTATCAACATGGGAACATAAAACACAGGGTGAATGGGACCCAAACTTGTAGGCAATTCTAACTTATAGGCAACTGTCCTACTATTTTCAAAATCAAATAAGGACCAAAGTAATGAGGACTAAGCCTCCCCTTCTTCCAAAAATGCATCACTCCCTTTATGGGAGATACCTTCAAGAGCACCTAATCACCCACATCAAACTCTAAATCTCTTCGACTCATATCTAAATAGGACTTTTGGCAACTTTGGGTAGACTTAAGCCTATACCGAATCACCTTTACCTTTTTTGGTTCTAGATGAAGTAAATCAGGATCGAATAACCTCATCTTACAAACTTCAAACCATTTCATAGAAGATATACACCTCCTACCATACAATGCCTTGAACAGAGTGATAACTATTATTGTCGCAAACTCTACAAAAGGAAAATGATTAACCCAACCACCACCTAAAGTATGAATGGTCCTTTCCTTTTATCCATTTATCTGTGAGTGGAAAGTGGTACTAAGGGTCACCTTAATCCCCAAAGCTCACTAAAATGAATGACAAAAATTAAATGAGAACTGAGTTCCACAATCAGAAATAGTGGAAATTAGAGAACCATGCAACTTTACGACCTCTTGAACAAACAACCTTACATAATTCTCTACAGAGAAATTAATCCTCACCAGCAAGAAGTGAGTAGACTTAGTCATCCTATCCACAATGACCCAAATAGAATAAAACTAATTTTGAGATCGTGGAAGACCGATAACAAAATCCATATTTATCACTTCCCATTTCCAGGATGAACTAATAACATGACTCACGAGCTTTGACAAAAATTCTACCTCCCAGCCCATCCACATCAGGAACACACAGTATTAATTGGTACCTCAAGATACTATCATCACCAATCTCAAAAGCCATCACCTTCTGCCTACCCACATCAGCCTTGATTTGCATCAACATAGGATTCAATATTTGTTTCTCCTTTATTTTAGCACTAAGGGATAACTTCACCACCTCTTGCACAAACATACCACCATCCTTAGAATATAAGAGACAAACTCTAAGATATAATGCCACGAGAAAACCCTTGGATGTCACACAGTTCTCAGGTCTATGAATAGCTCTAAGCTAACCCATGATATCTTTTCAGTTCAGAACTCACGTAATTAGGATGGCTATCATATGAAGAAATTACATTGTAAGACAATGTAGCACACAAACATATATGTGGACCAGTACCTCTGGAATGTGTTGAGCATGTGGGGGTGAATGCATGAGTAAAACAATAAATGAATAAGTTTACAAACTTTCAAATGATGCAAGCTAAACGTAAATGACTCACCTTGGACTTGAGTAAAACTTAAAAACTACAAGATCATAAATCTTAAATCATGAAGAAAATGAGTAACTTAGTGAGCCATAATGCTTAGTTTCTCAAAATCATTAGTTTTAATCCTTCTAATAGGAAATTCTTCAAACCAACATAAACCATGAGAGAGACCATGGAGTCCAACGTCTTAACCATGTTGGAGAGAGCTTTTCTACCCTTCCCATCGAACTAGAACCTTAAATTAGTTATCACTATCCTTAACTTCATCCATATTGGGAAAATCTTAACCTACATTGGCTGGTAGTTTCTGGGAATTTATGATATGCTCATCTGCATTTTCTTCTCGATGCTAAATAGTACTCCCAAAGTATATACATATATGTGCTCATACTTAAGAAATACACCTTAAAATAACATAAGGGTTTGTACACTAGAAACTAATTATGCTTATCTTTACTTTAAATCATAATCAAGATGAACAATTGTGGATTTCAAGTCTTGTCATTGAATCAAAAGATCAAACTTTCTTGTAAACTTAGTGCTTATACTTAAGCCTTAAATCTCATACTTTCTATAATATAACTTGTATTATAATATCATGCTTATAACTCAATTGGAAATCTTTAATCAATGCTTCAAATCAAACTCATGATATTCAAATCATAATAGAGAATCTTCAAGTCAAAACATAAATAGATGAGAACATTTATGCACTTTATTACTTCAATCACGTGATAATTTCATAAGCTCAAGATAAGATAATTTGGGTATGGACCCTAAATGCAAATCATATAACTTTCACTTTAAAATAAGTTTTGGGAATAAGGATGAAAGAATATCCTTTTTCATAAACCCCACATACCTCGAAGTTCTTGGCTTGGTGAAGTAAACTTGACCTTTGAGACTTGGGAGATGATCTTGAGAGAAACCCTAATCTTGTTCTTGAGAATGGAATGGGAGATTTTATATGGTTTAATCAATGGAAGAAAGGGGAAAAGTAATGCCTCTCCTTAGTATAGGGTCATAGGTTGGGAGTTATAAAGGTAAATAGATTAAAAATCCCCTTAACTTAACTTCTCAGAATTTACTCACCAGTCTTTATGAGTCTACTATACGACTCGTATGCAATGGTACGACTAGCCTCTATGACTCGTAAGCTTGGAAGTCTCTAGGAGACACACACTGGTCAACATACGAGTTCCACTTATGACTAGTATCATCTTTATATGGCTCTTAACCCCTCACTCATACCTTGGATAGAACCTTAGGAAGATTATACTGATGAATGTATAAATTCACATCATACTACTCATACCCTACTAACAACTTCTAGGGGTAGAGTCGTATCCACAATAGAAAGTTTACCCTACCATACTGTCTTGCATACGACTATAACATGCCATTCATATAGTGTAGGTACGACTTAAGAGAGAAGTTATATGATGCACAAAAACTCCCAAACACAAGGTGTTACTTTATCTCCCCTTGGAAAACATTCATTCTCAAATGTGATTAATCTAGGACTAGAAATTTACCAAAAATCAGCACCTTCACTCATAATTTTCCAATCAAGTTTACCACTATTACAAGGATTCAATTTCTTATAACACAACATACGATATAGAATCACTTAAATGGACTTAAGGAGATAAACAATTTGCTAGAAATAACACTTTACCTTAGGTAGGAATGGTACTGGATGAAAAGAGATGAGGATACTTTGTCTTCATGTCTGCTTCAGCTTCCTAATCATCCCTTTCAACTAATTGGTTTCTCCAAAGAACTTTTACTAATGCTACTTCTTTATTTCTTAGCCTTCAGACCTGCCTATCGAGTATCTCAACCAGAATCTCCTCATATGACAATTTATATTTGATCCCAATACTCTCTAGGGGAACTACTAAGGACAAATTTCCAATACACTTCTTAAGCATTGAAACATGGATCATAGTATGAACTGCAACTAACTTGATGGAAGATTCAATTCATAAGCAATTTCTCCTACACACTTCATTATCTAATAGGGACAAAAAAATTACAGACTCAACTTCCCTTTATTTCTAATTCTCACTATCCCTACTTCAAACTTGAGCTCTAATGTTGAGTAATTTTCAATCTCTCATATATCGACTGAACTTTTTCCATAGCTTTAAGAATAGAATTCAACCCGATTAAAGTTGCTTCACCAACCACAAACCAACCTATAGGTGACCTTTACATACACCCATACAACACTTCAAATGGAGCCATCTAAATGCTAGCGTGATAACTATTATTGTAAGCGAACTTAATCAAGGGTAAATGATAGTCCCAATTCCATTTAAAGTCTAAAATGCATTCTTTAAACATTTCTAATGTCTAGATTGCGCGTACATCTTGACCATCAGTCTGTGGGTGAAATACAGTACTAAGCTTAACCTTTGTACAAAGTCCCTTCTGAAAAGACTGATAGAACTATGAAGTAAACTGCATGCCTTTGGCTGAAATGATGGATAAGGGTATACCATGAAGCCTTACTAACTCCTGGATATACATTCTGGCATAATCCTTTGTAGTATCTGAAGTCTTGACTGGTAGGAAATGGGTTGACTTAGTCATTCGATCTATTATGACCCAAATCGAATCATGCTAATGTCTTGTATGACACAAACCTGTGATGAAATCCATATTCACTAATAACCACTTCCAAGTAGAAATATTAATCTCTTGCATAATACCTTCCGATCTCTGGTGTTCAACCTTTACTTGCTAATAATTCAGAGATTTTACCACAACCTCTACCATGTCCCTTTTAATACCAGCCCACCAATAAATTTCTCATAGGTCTCGATATATTTTAGTAGAACTCGGATGAATGGAATAATTAGAATCATGAGCGTCAGCTAATATCCTTCCCCGTAACTTGTCTACATTTGAAATGTAAAGTCTACCCTCATTTTAAGTACACCATCTCCCCTTTGGAGAAAACCTCAAGTTCTACTGATGGACTACTTCCAATGTTTGGTTAAGCATAGGATCATCCCACTGCTTCTCTTTCACTTCTACTACCAATGATGATTCTAAACTATTCTGAACTACTACTCCCCCACCATCAGTGTCGAGCAAATAAACTCTAAAATGGGATAATCTATACACTTCTTTAGCCAATTCTCATCGTTTCTCCTTCACATTGGCTACACTACCCAGGGAAAACCTACTCAGTGCGTCAACCACCACATCAGCCTTACCCGAATGATGGAGAACACTCATGTCATAATCTTTCAATAACTCCAACAACATTATCTAATAAAGATTCAACTCTCACTGAGTAAATACATACTGAAGGCTCTTATAGTCAATGAAAAAATCAACATACACACTATAGAGGTAGTGCCTCCAAATTTTCAAAGAAAAAACTACATCAGCCAATTCTAAGTCGTGAGTTGGGTAGTTCTTTTTATGATCCTTAAGTTGCCTGGAAGCATAGGCTATCAATTGTCCATTCTACATCAATACACAACTTATCCTAACTCTAGAAGCATCATAATATACCATAAATCCATCTAACTCTTTCTGGCAAGGCTAACACCGGAGCTAAAGTCAATCTATCTTTCAACTCTTAAAAACTCTTTCCATACATATCTGACCATGTAAACTTTACTTTCTTTTAGGTCAACTTAGTCAATGGTGCGGCTATAGAGAAGAGCCCTTAAACAAATATTCTATAGTTCCCAGCCAAACCTAAAAAGCTCCTGATATCGGATGGAGTGATAGGTCTAGGTCAGTGCTTTACTGCATCAATCTTTTGAGGATCTACATGAATACTAGCCCCTGAAATAACATCCCCCAAGAAGGTAACAGATTCCAACAAAAATTCACATTTACCATACTTCACATATAATTAACAGTCCTTGAAGGTCTGCAGTACTTTTCTTAAGTGATTTGCATGCTCTTCCTTACTCCTGGAATACACCAGTATGTCAATAAATATATTCAAATATTGTTTAACAAAACTATTCATCAAATTCATAAAGGTTGCAGGACCATTTGTTAGTCTAAACAACATAACCACAAATTCAAATGGTCATACCTCGTTTGGAAAGCTGTCTTCAAAATATCTTGCTCCTTAACTTTCAACTAATGATATCCCAATATAAGGTCAATCTTCGAGAACCACCAGGCGCCCTGTATCTCCTAAAGGTTATTTCATATCTTACCATAAGGCCTGAAAGTTAATATCAAAAGGCTGTATTTATTATTTAGTTCGAGTCAAGGATACTATGTCTGAAGTCCCAACAGTTTAGTTAGTTTGGGTAGTAAATGAGTTTCTGGAGGTTTTCCCAAAGATCTTTTAGGGGTATTTAAGGAAAAACTCCAAAAACTTCTTTACTACCCAAACTGACTGAACTGTTGGGACTTCAGACGTAGTATCTTTGACTCGAACTAAATAATAAATACACCCTTTTGATATTAACTTTCAGGCCTTAAGGTAAGATATGAAATGACCTTTGGGAGATATAAAACTACTCTCCCATTCAAAAACTACCTCATTAGGAAACTAAAACTTCAAACGTGGGTGCGACAATCTATCGATACTTTGAATGAATGGATCCAATCCATGCTCAGAATAACATCAAAATCTACCATCTCTAACTTTATTAGGTCTATAGAATGATCTTATAGAGGATGGTAATAGGACACTCCCTATAGACTCATCTAGCAATAGTTGACTCACCTATTAGGGTGGAAACTGAGAAGGGCTTAGAGAGATTTTCAGGACCTACCCCAAAATTTACAGCAAGCAAAGGAGTTACATAAGTGAAATTTGATCCTAGGTCTAACAATACATAAACATCAAGGTGAAAGAAACGAAGCATACATGTTACTACATCTAGTAAACTCTTCTATTCTTGATGGGATCACAAAGCATAGAATTAATTCTGGTATTAACCGTCATCCGTACTGGAAGACGCGCCATGGGGAGGAGCTGGGCGGCCTGGATGAAGTGCTGCACTAGTAGCCTAAGTCTGGGGATGAGTATCTCTTCTTCCCTACTTATCATATGGGCACTCCTTGATTTTATGGCCCATCTTACCACAACCATAACAACCCTCTTTTCCCATTAAACACTCACTAGGATGGGTTCTACCATACTTTAAACATGTTTGGAATTAGGCCTCCCAACTACACTGTTTCGAGATCTAGAATTCAATGTCCTGCCCCATTGGTCCTGCCTGGTTCTAGGTGCAGGGTAACTAGCTGAAGATGGAACAGGAACTGATGAATGACCCTAAAACTACAAATAGTTTCCCCATCCTGACCTTGGATGACAAAACTCAAACTGTCTAGTCCAAGCTCTCTTATTCCTCTTCTTTCTTTCCTTCAACTTTTCTGCCTCAATCAGTTGAGCATGAGTTATCAATCTAGCATTATCTATATCTTTTATCAGCATGGCAGTCCTACACTCTTTGACCATAAAATCAAACACCTCAGTAACAAACTTGCTTATACGAGCTCTAGAATCAGTTAACAACTCGAGAGCATACTTAGAACACTAAGTGAACTTAAGCCAACACTCTTTCACCGTCATAGAGCCCTGCCTCAGGTTCATGAACTCCTCTACCTTAGCCTTCCTTATCTTATGGGAAAAGAAACTATCTAGAAAAGTATTTTGTAACACCTGCCAACTCACAAGAGCTGCATTCTCACCCCTACCATCCTTTCATATCATAACTCAATCATAAATAATATCCTTCAACCTATTGGATGCCAACTCTACACTCTTCTCTTTAGTCACATGCATAATCTAGTAATATCCCTTACCTCATCAATAAGGAGTTGAGGATCCTCATCCACCTTTGACCCATGGAACTCAGGTGGTTCCATCCTCATAAAGTCCAAAATTCTGGCTGAAGCTAAATTACCATTTTGTTGAAGTGGAACTACTGCCTGTTGGTTGCCCTGAACATTGGCATTCATAATTTAGTCCAACACTTATAAGGAAGTCCAAAATTCAGCATGAGGCACATTTTTATTCAGAGAGTCAGCGTGCAGAGGTGGTTGGTCACTATTTTTGCAAGCTTCGGCTCAACAAGGGGGCATATTATGTCATGTGAAAGCATAAGTTAAGGCAGATAGAGACAACTGTAAACAGAATAGATCATAAAAGAAATAATGATTCCTAACATGTTTCATAGCCTTTTTCTTATAAATATGGCGTGCTTCACACCTATTATCAAGAATCTACGTAACATGGCTTGTATGACTCCTTAGGACTCTTCAAAAGCTTAGACTCTAATACCATGTTGGTAACACCCCGAGAACCCCCTGGATATCACACGGTGCTCAGGTCTATAAATATCCCCAAGCTAACCCATGATATCTTTTCAGTTCAGAACTCACATAATTAGGATGGCTATCATATGAAGAAAACTAAAAATAAGTAATCTTATAACTTAAATTGAATCTTTAACTTGGAAATCATTGCACAAACTTCTTGAACGTAAACTTAAACATTCACTATCAAACAAGCCTTTACTAATGACTAGCGAGACACTGGGACAGACCCTAGCTAACCCAAACATAAAAGTAAAATCAAATGGTTAAGTACAATCATCCATAAAGGAAATCTAATAATTTGGAACCTCGGACTATGAGGACTCACCACAAGGAGGAATACAAGTAATGATTCCGAAGTCAATTGTGCTGCTGCAAATGAGCACCAGAACGTATATTATAAGACAATGTAGCACAGAAACATATATGTGGATCAGTACCTCTGGAATGTGTTGAGCATGTGGGGGTGAATGCATGAGTAAAACAATAAATGAATAAGTTTACAAACTTTCAAATGATGCAAGCTAAACATAAATGACTCACCTTGGACTTGAGTAAAACTTAAAAACTACAAGATCATAAATCTTAAATCATGAAGAAAATGAGTAACTTAGTGAGCCATAATGCTTAGTTTCTCAAAATCATTAGTTTTAATCCTTCTAATAGGAAATTCTTCAAACCAACATAAACCATGAGAGAGACCATGGAGTCCAACGTCTTAACCATGTTGGAGAGAGCTTTTCTACCCTTCCCATCGAACTAGAACCTTAAATTAGTTATCACTATCCTTAACTTCATCCATATTGGGAAAATCTTAACCTACATTGGCTGGTAGTTTCTGGGAATTTATGATATGCTCATCTGCATTTCCTTCTCGATGCTAAATAGTACTCCCAAAGTATATACATATATGTGCTCATACTTAAGAAATCCACCTTAAAATAATATAAGGGTTTGTACACTAGAAACTAATTATGCTTATCTTTACTTTAAATCATAATAAAGATGAACAATTGTGGATTTCAAGTCTTGTCATTGAATCAAAAGATCAAACTTTCTTGTAAACTTAGTGCTTATACTTAAGCCTTAAATCTCATACTTTCTATAATATAACTTGTATTATAATATCATGCTTATAACTCAATTGGAAATCTTTAATCAATGCTTCAAATCAAACTCATGATATTCAAATCATAATAGAGAATCTTCAAGTCAAAACATAAATAGATGAGAACATTTATGCACTTTATTACTTCAATCACGTGATAATTTCATAAGCTCAAGATAAGATAATTTGGGTATGGACCCTAAATGCAAATCATATAACTTTCACTTTAAAATAAGTTTTGGGAATAAGGATGAAAGAATATCCTTTTTCATAAACCCCACATACCTCGAAGTTCTTGGCTTGGTGAAGTAAACTTGACCTTTGAGACTTGGGAGATGATCTTGAGAGAAACCCTAATCTTGTTCTTGAGAATGGAATGGGAGATTTTATATGGTTTAATCAATGGAAGAAAGGGGAAAAGTAATGCCTCTCCTTAGTATAGGGTCATGGGTTGGGAGTTATAAAGGTAAATAGATTAAAAATCCCCTTAACTTAACTTCTCAGAATTTACTCACCAGTCTTTATGAGTCTACTATACGACTCGTATGCAATGGTACGACTAGCCTCTATGACTCGTATACTTGGAAGTCTCTAGGATACACATACTGGTTAACATACGAGTTCAACTTACGACTAGTATTATCTTAATACGACTCTTAATACCTTACTCATACCTTGGACAGAACCTTAGGAAGATTATACTGATGAATGTATGACTTCACATCATACTACTCGTACCTTAATTAATGACTTCTAGGGGTAGAGTCGTATCTACAATAGAAAGTTTACCCTACCATACTGCCTTGTATACGACTACAACATACCATTCATATGGTGTAGGTACGACTTAAGAGAGAAGTCATATAATGCACAAAAACTCCCAGACACGAGGTATTACACAAGATTAACCAAGCGATGAATATCCTTCACCAAATATCGATTCAAAAGTATCAGCAATGATTTTAGATTTACCTAGGTGATAGTGGAGACTCATGTTGTAGTCCTTGAGTAACTCAGGCCATCTCATTTCTGTGAGATTCAACTCTTTCTGGGTAGATACATACTGCACGCTCTTATGATCTGAAAAGATATCGACATGGACCTCATATATATAATTCCTAGAAGTATATGCTACTACCTTGCCATGTTGCATTAATACATAACCAATACCTACACGGAATGTATTATACAATAAACCATGAATCCATCACTACCTTCGGGCGTGGTCAAAACAAAAAAAAAGACAATTTATCATACAGCTTCTCAAAATACCCTCACAAGCATCAGACTATAGATACTTAACCTTTCTTTGAGTCAGCCTAGTCAAAGGTGCAGTAACAATGAAAAGATCACCACAAACCTCCCATAATAGCCTGCTAAATACAAAAAGCTCTGAATATCGGTTGGAGTATGGGTCTAGGCCATTTCTTAACCACCGCAACCTTCTACGAATCCCACATGGCCCCTTCAATTGAAACAACATGACCCATAAAAGTAATAACATTCAACCAAAACTCACACTTAGAAAACTTATCATATAATTATTGATCCTTTAGGGTCGGCAACACAATACAGAGGTGATTGACATAATCAACCTCACTCTTCAAATATACCAAAATATCATTAATAAACAAAATAAAAAATGAATCCAAAAATAGATGGAATACCTAGTTTATGAGATTCATAAAAGTCATCGGAGCATTGGTCAAACAAAAAGACATGACCAAGAACTCAAAATGTCCATACCGAGTACATAAGGAAATCTTAGGGATATCCCCTACCCAAATATTTAACTGATGATAGCCCAAACAGAGATCAATCTTAGAGAAATACTTAGCACTATAAAGTTGGTTAAACAAATTATCAATCTTAGGAAGAAGGTACTTATTATCACTGTCACCTTATGCAACTGACGGTAATCAATACATATTCGAAGAGAACCATCCTTCTTACTCACGAAGAGAATAGGAACACCCTACGGAGACATATTAAGGTGGATAAAACCCTTGTCAATAATATCCTTCAACTGCTTCTTAAGCTCTGTAACGCCCAGAATCTAGTACCCGAAATGCTACACGGTGCTCATGACCCCGAAGGACCATAAGCTAACCCATGACTGATATCTGTACCTGTATACTATATAAAATACTTTATAATGTGGAAGCATGAACTGAAAGGCCATAAGGTTCAATAATAAACATGATCTGAATGATATAACATCTGTGTAGGGTAACAGAATACCCAAAACAAAACTAAACTTACTGAAGTCTGAAACATGATAGTCTAGAAAGCCTCTAACTGACTGAACTGTCTGAGTAAGGAGCTGATGGGACATGTTCCCAACTAACTCCAACTTATAAACTAATTAATGAGATAACAGGGAATAATCATTTTCTTGAAAGATGAGGACTCACTTTTAACTCTATCTGCAGATATCTGGAATCTACTGTTGCTCTGGAGCTTGTGTCTCTGAACCTATGGTATAAGATACTATTGCAAAAATATGTCTGTACTTTGAATGTACTGGTATACATGTGAGGTAGACTGAATGCATGGGGTTCATATGCATGAACAGTAATAATAATTGGCTAATTATCATAAGCATGAGATTACATGCATGAGACATAACAACTGACACTAATACTGTGATAACATGATTACTGAATCTGAATATAACTGATAACATGAGGGACTGTATCTGATAGTATTAAATCTGATGGAACTAGCTGAGTTTTGTACTGTATCTGAGTTGACTATATCTGATAGCCCTAAAATCTAAAGAACTATCTGAGTTCTATTACTAAGACTGATTAATTATATAAAACAGTCCTAATTCTATAACATGAAACTATGGGAAGTAGTTACCTAACCAACATACCCCTGATACGCCATTATGGCTGAGTTGTGGCCCAATCTATAACCCCAATTTGAAGGGTTTCAATACAGCGCCACCGATAAGGACAAGCTGTGGGCGACCCTCATCTGATAGTGTCCCCTATACGAAAATGGTGGGGCCCTTATCAAATAGCGCTTATCCATCTCATCAACCCTCATCGAATAGTATTGATGTCTTAACCTATGTTGGATACATAGTTCTGGAATGCAAGGATGACTTCTAAGGATCATACCCTCATCTGATAGTGTGTGTCCCTATCCTTGGGTTCACTCGGTGCTAATTCTTACTCCCATCTAAATAGACTCTGAACATGATTTATCAACTGAACATAAGTTGAGTTACTGAATTTTGTTGACTGATGAAATCCTACTGATATCTAGCAACTGACTGAGTTCATGAGATCATGTAGATTTCATGAGTCATAAGACTGTCTGAAGTCTAAGGAGCATAGATTGACTGAGAGTATCGTGAAAACATAACATAACTCTAGGAACAAAGCTAATATTTTGGGTACAAATACCCCCAGGACTCGATGGAAGGAAAACTGACCAAGTATAAATTAGTTGAACATATAACTAATATCATAATCCATAATACATTTATAGAAGCGTTCTATAAAAATATGTGATAGGCATAACCTATACATACATAGAGATTTCATAAAATTATACTAGTTGGGCATTGTTCCTTCATCTAAGCATTTAATCAAACACATGGTAGGCATAGCACATGTAGACAATATTATACAACAATTAATCATCATGATTTATCTCTAATTTCATCATCTAGGGTTTATTCATAGGTTCATATGAATATACATCTATACAAATCAATTTCCACATAAAATTGATCAGCCAACATGGATTTAAATTCAATTGATCATTATCAACATAAACAAAACAAACCCAACATGAAATTCATAAAGAAATCCATAAACTTAAAATTAGAAAAGAGATTCTTGGGCTTCATGGACAAAAGGAGTCCATGAATGAACACTACGCATACCTTAGTTCGTGATTTCATGAAGATTGATGGAGAAACTTTCTTGGAATTAGATCTTCTATGAAAACCCTAGCTTATTCTTGAGAGGTTTTTGAGAGAAGAGAGTATATTTTGGGTGAAAAATGGTTGAATCACGTGTTAAAGGGCTTAAATAGGGGTGGGAAGTTTACCCTTTTAACCCTGGATGCGTCATTTAATTTCAGTAAAATTTTCCCGAACTAAACTCCTGGCGCGGCGCGGAGCTATTATGGCATGTCACTAAGATTTGACATTTGGGAAACTGAGGGATGGCACGATGCGGAGTCATCGCATTACCCCTTCTTTTGTGACCTGGAACTTTGGTGTGACGTGGATGAAATCACGCTAAGACACTGGTAATAGACAATTCTAAATTTTGGGACCTGGCGTGATGCGCCATAATCACGGACCCCTACTGGAATTTGCCAAATGCCATTTCCTCTTGTGGTGCGGTGCGCCACTGACT
Organism: Capsicum baccatum var. pendulum; assembly: GCA_030864225.1. Classification (NCBI taxonomy): domain Eukaryota; kingdom Viridiplantae; phylum Streptophyta; class Magnoliopsida; order Solanales; family Solanaceae; genus Capsicum; species Capsicum baccatum. The sequence goes on from CM061554.1 coordinate 170,066,046, forward strand.
AATATGGCATTGTTTTACGATAGGAACTTGAAATAGTCATAACTCCTGACCCGATTATTGGATTTAGGTGAATCTTATATCGGTGGAAAGCTTATTGAATTTCCCACATGAAAAAAAGTTAAAATCTTGAAAATTCCTCATGGAATAACCATTATTCAATAAAGAAAATAATACTAGACATTTTTGAGATGAAATTACCTAGTAAAAGTATGGGGTATTACAATATCTCCCTCTTAAGAACATTCGTCCTTGAATGAAACTAACTGAGAGTGGAGAAAAGACAACTGACGTACATGTTGAACATGAATAGCTGGAACATGATCCCATGACTAACATGACTGACAAGTTGAACATATAATACTGAACATGCATATCTGATGTGTGTGTAACTGATTTATGAATACGTGACTGAGTGTTCTGAAGAACTAAGTTTCTCTCAATAAGAATGCATATCTAATGCATAATTATAAAACTGACCTGATACATGTGTGCATGACTGAATATGCAATGGCACTTGATACCAAGTTTCTAATAGGAACATTAGCATGAAACTGCATACCAAGTTTGTGATGAACACCGAACATGAAACTGAGTAAGCTTAAGGAGAACTATTACCTTGAGCTTGATTTGAGTTGGCAAAGAAGAGGTGAAGATACTTGGTACGCATGTCTGCCTTTGATTCCCAAGTAGCTCCCTCAATGGATTGATTTCGCCAAAAAACCTTAACTAGGGGGACTTCTTTGTCCTCAATCTACGAGTCTGATAGTCTAAGATTTTGACTTGAATCTCTTCATAAGAGAGAGTGTTCCGAACATCAATGCTCTAAATAGGGAATACAACTTATGGATCACCTATGCACTCCTTGAGCAAAGATACATGAAAGATTGGATGAACTCAGGCTAGATCTGAAGGCAATTTAAGCTCATAGGCTACCATTCCAAAGTAATTGAGAATCTTGAAGGGACTGATATATCAGGGACTGAGCTTTCCTTTCTTGCCGAATCTCTTCACTCCCTTCATGGGAGAGATCTTTAGGTAGACATGATCACCAATCTCAAACTCGAGATCTTTTCTACAAACATTTGCATAAGACTTCTATCAGCTCTGAGCAGCTCAGAGTCTTTCTCTAATCAACTGGACTTTTTCTAAGGCATCGAATACCAAGTCAGGACCTATGACTGAGGCCTTACTAACTTCGAACCAACCAGTTAGAGATCTACATCTCGTACCATAGAGTGATTCGAATGGAGCCATCAAAATACTAGAATGATAGCTATTATTGTATGCAAACTCAATCAAAGGCAAGTGGTCATCCCAACTCCCTTTGAAATCAATTGCACATGCCCTTAGCATATTTTCTAAAGTCTGAATGGTCCTTTCTACTTTACCATCTGTCTGAGGATGAAAGGCTATACTAAGATGAACTTGGGTACCAAGACCTTTTTGGAACGCCTTCCAGAAGTAAGAGGTGAACTGGGTACCTCTTTCTAAGATTACAGATATCGAAACACCGTACAATCTGACCAACTCTCTGATGTAGATTTTGGCATAATCCTCAGCTGAATAAAAGGTATGAACTAGAAGGAAATGAGATAATTTGGTCATTCTGTCTACAATAACCCAGATTAAATCATGCTAATGACGAGTTCGAGGCAAACCCATCACGAAGTCCATGTTCACAACTTCCTACTTCTAAGTAGGAATGTTGAACTCCTGCATGGACCCACTAGGCTTCTGATGCTCTATCTTAACCTACTGACATGTAGAGCACTTAGCCACAAACTCTGCAATATCTCTCTTTATCCCACTCCACCAATAGACTTCCCGCAAGTCGCGGTACATCTTTGTGGCCCCTATATGGATAGAGTACTGTGCACCATGTGCTCTGCAAGAATTGCCTACCTTAAGTCATCTACACCTGGAACGCAGAGAAGGCCCTGACAATGCAAAACACCATCTCCCCCTTAGGATAAAACCTCTACTTTTTTTATCCTGAACTGACTCTTTCAACTTGATAAGGTTGACTAAATGAACGCCTAGTCTGGCAAGCTGAAGGACTTCATAAGGTAACTTCTTCTTACTATCCTTAACATAAGAAACACTACCCATGGATAGTCTACTAAGAGCATCGACCACTATGTTGGCCTTGTCCGGATGATAGAGGACACTAATGTCATAATCTTTTAAGAGCTCTAACCACCTTCTCTGATCAAGATTGAGATCTTTTTGAGAAATACATACCGAAGAATCTTTTGATCTATGAAGATATCTGTATGAACTCTGTAGAGATAATGCCTCCAAATCTTTAAGGCTAAGACTATGGCGGCTAACTCAAGAGGATGAGTAGGATAATTCTTCTCATGAGGTTTAAGCTGTCTGGAGGCATAGGCTATGACCTTACCATGTTGCATGATCATACAACCGAAACCTACTCTGGATGCATCACAATACACTACGAAACCATCTGGACCATCTGGAAGAGCTAATATTGGAGCTGAGGTGAGTGAAGCCTTTAACTCCTAAAACTCTTCTCGCAAGGATCTAACCACTGAAACTTGACTTTCTTCTGAGTTAATCTGTACATAGGGGATGCAATAGAAGAAAATACCTCAACAAACCATCTGTAATAGCCAGCCAAACCTAAGAAACTCCTAATATCTGATGGAGAGATAGGGCGAGGCCAGTTTCTTACTGCTTCAGTCTTTTGAGGATCTACTCTAATGCCATCACCATAAATGATACGAACAAGGACTGCTACTAACCTTAGCCAAAATTTGCACTTATTGAATTTGGTGAATAGCTGATGATCTCTGAGAGTCTGAAATACTGTTCTGAGATGGTTTGCATGATCATGCTCACTGCGGCAATAGACCAAAATATCATCTATGAAGACTATAACGAATATGTCCAAGTACTGCTTCAACACACGGTTCATGAAGTCCATAAAAGTTATTAGGGCATTGGTAAGACCAAAGGACATAACTAAGAATTCAAAATGACCATATCGAGTATGGAAAGCTGTTTTGGAATGTCACATTCTCTAACTCTGAGCTGATGATAGCCGGATCTGAGGTTTATCTTGGAGAAATAACTAGCACCCTGAAGTTGATCAAACAAGTCATCGATTCTGGTAAGAGGATACTTGTTCTTGATCGTGACCTTATTGAGTTGACGGTAGTCTACACACATCCTAAGAGAACCATCTTTCTTGCGCACAAATAATACTAGAGCGCCCCACGGGGAATTGTTGGGCCTGATGAATCCCTTATCTAAGAGATCCTTTAATTGTTCTTTCATTTCTCTGAGTTTTGCTGGTGCCATTCTATATGGCAAAATAGATATAGGCTGAGTATCTGGAAAAAGATCAATGCCAAAATCTATTTCCCTTTTGGGAGGAATTTCTGGAAGATCTTCGAGAAAGACATCTGAATATTCACCTACAACTGGAACTGATTCAAGGCTGGGAGTTTCAAAACTAGTGTCCTTAACTCAAACAAGATGATAGACACATCCTTTAGATATCATTTTCTATGCCCGAAGGTAGGAAACAAGCTGACCTTTGAACGTTGAAGTACTACCCTTCCACTCAAGGACGGGTTCATTCAAAAACTAAAACTGGACTATTCTATTTCTGCAGTCTATTGTGGCATAATAGGAATAAAGCTAATCCATGCTGAGAATGACATCAAAATCAGTCATCTCTAATTTGACTAAGTCTGCTAAACTGACTTTCTGAAATATCATAACCAAGCAGTTCCTGTATACCCACCGGGTTATGATGGTTTTACCTACTAGGGTAGAGACTGAAAAGGGCTCTGCTAGGATTTTGGGATTGATTTTGAAATCGCCTACTATATAGGGAATAACAAAAGGCAAAGAAGCTCTTGGATCTAGCAAAGCATAAATATGCACACAAAAAATTTGTAACATACCAGTAACTACATCAGGAGAATTTTCCTGATCCTATCAGGAATGAAGAGCATAGAGACAATTTGGGTGCTGCCCACTAGTAGCACTGGTGGTGGCACACTACTGATTCGGGTGACCGAACTGAGCTAAGTAGTGGAGATAACTCTGATAACCTGACTGAGATCAATCTCTGACTCTGTGGCCTAGCTTGCCATAAATGAAACAGACATCTCTACCAGCTCTGCAAGCACCCTTGTGGTTCTTACCACAAGTCTGACAAAGGGAATTAGTTCAGGCATTTCTAACACTGCCCTGAGACCTAGATCCTTGCGCTCTATCTCTGTTACCCTCCCTAAACTTAGAAATTGGAGAACTGGCTTAAGAGGAGGCTAGAACCGATGACTTAGGATGAAACTGGGAATGGTTTTCTCCTTCTGATTTAGCCTGAGCGAAGTTGAAACTACCTGTTTTCGCTCTCTTATTTTGCTTCTCCCTCTGCTTAATCTTCTGCTCTTCTATCTGCTGAGCATGAGTCATATGCCTGACTAAAGTCATGTCACTGTTTAGCATGGAAGATCTGCACTCATTTACCACGCTATTATTTACCCCTGAAGTGAACTTACTCATCTTGGTTCTGTTGTCTGGAACCACATGAGGGGCACATCTGGCTAATTGAGTAAACTTAAGAGAATACTCTTTCACCGTCATATTGCCCTGCCTAAGGTTGATGAATTCTAACACCTTAGCTTCTCTAAGCTCTAGGGGAAAGAATCTATCAAGAAAAGCAGAAGCAAACTCCTCCCACTCAACAAGCCCTGCATCACCTGTCCTTTCTGACTTTCACTATTTAAAATAAGTTTGAGCAACATCCCACAACTGATATGCAGCTAGCTCAGCACTCTCAACAGTAGTCACCCCCATGATGTTTATTACCTTCTGCACCTGATCTAGAAATTCCTGAGGGTCCTCATCTGACTTAGACTCAAAAAAGGATGGAGGATTTATTCGGGTGAAATCCCATATCCTGGCTGCAACTGAATTGGCCAATAGATTGGTTGAAATGACAAATGGTCATTTATTATGAGCAGCAACTGAGTTTGCAAGAGTAGTGAATACAACTCGGAACTCTACATAAGAAATATGTCCGCCCAAAGGTTCTTTGGCCTGAGGGGCTGGCTGATTCCCATTTCTTCTTTTAGGAGGCATATTCTGTAGAAGAAAGAGAGAAACAAATTAGAGTGAGAGATTGACTTGAGATTATGCTTATTGGCCCAACATGAATACTGAAAGAGGGGAAACTATTCCTAAAACATCTTATAGTATCCTGTACAAAAATGTGGTATGCAACACACCCATGTACAAGACTCTACTAGATGCGGCTTTCAGACTTCCTAGGACTCTAATGAACCTTAGGCTCTGATACTAAGTTTTTAATGCCCTGAATTTGGTACCCGAAATGCTACACGGTGCTTATGATCCCGAAGGACCAGAAACTAACCAATGACTGATATATGTACCTATATACTGCATAAAATACTTTATAATGCGGAAACATGAACTAAAAGGCCATAAAGTTCAATACTGAACATGATCTGAATGATATAACATTTGTGTGGGGTAATAGAATACCATAAAAAAAACTGAGCATACTGGAGTCTGAAACATGATAGTCTAGAAAGCCTCTAACTGACTGAATTGTCTAAGTAAGGAGATGATGGGACATTTCCCTAACTAACTCCAACTAATAAACTAATTAATGAGATAATAGGGAATAATCATGTCCTCAAAAGATGGGGACTCACTTCTAACTCTATCTACAGATATCTAGAATCTACTGTTGCTCTGGAGCTCGTGTCTCTGAACCTATGGTATAAGACACCATAGCGCAAATACATCAGTACTTTGAATGTACTGGCATGCATGTGAGGTAGGCTGAATGCATGGGGTTCATATGCATGAACAATAATAATAACTGACTAACTATCATGAGCATAAGAATACATGCATGAGACATAACAATTGACACTAATACTGTGATAACATGATTACTGAATCTGAATATAACTGATAACATGAGTGACTATATCTGACAGTCCTGAATCTGATGGAACTAGTTTAGTTCCATACTGTATCTGAGTTAACTATATCTGACAGTCCTGAAATCTGAAGAACTATCTAAGTTCTATTACTGAGACTGATTGACTATATCAGATAGTCTTGATTTTGTAACATGAAATTGTAGGATGTAGTTATCTAACCAATATGCCCCTAATACGCCATTATGGCTGAGTTGGGGTCCAATCTGTAACTCTAATTAGAAGGGTGTCAATACTGCACCACCGGTAAGGATAAGCTATGGGTGACCTTCATCTGATAGTGTCCCTTATACGAGAACAGTGGGCCCTTATCTGACAGTGCTTATTTACCTCATCGGACAGTGTTGATGTCTCAACCCATGCTAGATACAAAGTTCTGGAATGAAAGGATGACTTCTAAGGATCGCACCCTCATCGGATAGTGTGTGTCCCTATCCTTTATTCACTATGTACTAAGTCCTACTCCTATCTGAATAGACCCTGAACATGATTTACCGAACTGAACATAGGCTGAGTTACTGAATTCCGTTGACTGATGGAATACTACTAATATCTGACAATTGACTGAGTTCATGAGATCATGGAGATTTCCTGAGTCATAAGACTGTCTGAAGTCTAAGGATCATAGATTGATTGAGAGTATCATGAAAACATGACATAGCTCTAGGCATACCACTAATGTTTTGGGTACAAGTACACGCAGGACTCGATGAAAGGAAAACTGACCAAGTATAACTTAATTGGGCGACCTGGAACTTTGGCACGACGCAGAGGAATCGTGCTAAGACACTAGAAAAGGACAATTCTGAATTTGGACCCTGGCGCGATGTGCCATAATTGCGGACCCCTACTAGAATTTACCAAATTCCATTTCCTCTTGTGGCGCGGCGCGCCACTGACTAATATGGCGTTGTTTTATAATGGGAGCTTAAAATAGTCATAACTTCTTACCCGGTTATCGGATTTGGGCGAATCTTATATTGATGGCAGGCTTATTGAATTTCCTATATGACAAAAGTAAAAATCTTGAAAATTCCTCATGGAATAACCATCATTCAATTTAGAAGCTAATACTAGACATTTTTGAGATGAAATTATCTAGGAAAAGTACGGGGTATCACAAGCTCCTTCAACTCATCCGGAGCCATTCTATAAGGAGGGATAGAGATAGGACGAATGTCCAAAATAAGATCAATCCCAAAATTAATATCCCTATCAGGAGAAATACTAGAAATATCATCAAGAAAAATCTCAGGAAACTCCCTAACTATAGAAATGAATTGTAAAGAAGAACCCTCCAAGTTAGAATTTTTAACCCAAACTAAATGATAAAGAAACCCTTTGGAAATCAATCTACGGGATCTAAGATATGATATAAACCTTCCCTTAGGCACTAAGGAACTATCTTTCCACTCAATAACTGACTTATTAGGGTATTTAAAGATGACCTTACGGGTCCGATAGTCTATAGAGGCATAGCACAAGTGCAACCAATCCATCCCAAGAATGACATAAAAATTTAGCATGTCTAATTCTAATAGATCCACTAAAGTTTTCCTACAACCAACAGATACCACACAACTCCGATAGACCCTCCTAGCAACCACAGAGTCACCCACTGAGATAGACATAGAAAAAAGATCCAAAATATACTTAGGATCAAAATCAAAATACACAGCCACAAAGAGGGTCACTTAAGAAAGGGTAGACCCCAGATCAAGCAAACAATACACATCACAAGAAAAGAGTTTCAATATACCAATGATGACATCAGATGATGCCTCGACTTATGACAGATAGTAAGAGCAAACAAGCAATTTTGACCAATGCCGGAGCCAGAAGTGGCACCCTTTGGTGCAGGAGCTAATGAAATAGAAATAGGAACCTTATTGGCCCCAGAAGCAACCTTTAAAGGATAATTCTGCTACAAATGACCAGTCTGTCCATAATTAAAACACTGATTCTTCCCCTCATCATAAAAACTATGATGCATCCGACCACCAAATCTTGAAAGAGGATATGATGAAGTTAACTGGGCCCTACCGGTCTAAGATTTGGCACCTTGTTCCCTATAACCATCACCACTCTGAAAACGACAATCCCCGAATAGCTTTGGATAAGGTGCACTAGCCGTCAAATAGGAACTAGAGTTGCCCACTTCTTTTTGGACCACTTCCCACCATCTCTACCACTATTTTGCTGACCTACACCCTAATCTAAATATAGAAATTTCTTACTCTACCACTCCCCCATATCTGTTTTCTTTCTTTTTCCTTCTCAACCTGTTGGATATACACTACCAGTCGAGAGATGCATATATCCTTATTTAATATGGAAACCTTGCTCTCCAAAATCAACTCACAAGACAAACCGAATGTAAATTTTCTCATTCTATCTCTCATACTAGATACTAGCTCATGAGCATATCAAGACAACTGGTACAATTTCAAGGCATACTCCTTTACTGATATCCTGCCCTGCTTTAAATTCATAAACTAGTCTATTTTTGCCTCTCTTAACTCCTGAGGAAAGAATCAGTCAAGAAAAGCACTAGAGAAATCATCCCACAAAGCAAACTCGGCATCATTGCCCCTAAGCCGCTCCTACTCTTCGCACCATTGGTATGCAACATCCTTCAACTGATAAGAAACAAATTCCACACCCTCCACCTTAGTAGCATGCATGACCCAAAAAATATTCTCTATATCAAAAATAAAACTTTGAGGATCCTCCTCAAACTTAGTACCATAGAAAGTCAGAGGGATCAACCTCATAGATTTCCAAACTCTAGTGGCCTCAAAGAACTCACAGCAATACCAGTAGAACTCACCTGATATGACTAAGATCTCACCAACTAGGTCAACAGATTAATAAAATGGCAAACCTCGACATTAGTAATATCTCACTGAGGTGAGTAAGTATGAGTGCCACCAACTGATGAAGGATCTATGGAGTTAGGTGGAACTCTACGAGAATAGTCAGAAGTAGAGACCCTCGACTGGGTCTGTACCCTAAGAGTAGGATGAGTTTTGTCCATATTGTCCTCAGTTGGGATAGAAAAGCTTCCGCGTACATCAGATTATCTGGGAGGCATGATTTGAAAGGTGAACAAATGGTAATTAGATAGATTCAAGACCTTAGACTCTATATCCCAAAGTAAGACAACAAAATAAAGGAAACATTCCTAAATGCCTTATAGCCTCTCCATTATAAGTGAGGCATGTTTTACACCCATAAAAGAGACTCTACTTTATATGACTTTACGGATACCTAATGACACTAAAACCTAGTCTCTGATACCAACTTTGTCATGACCTGAACGAGGGGTTGGGAATAATGGGAATCCCAAGTTCACCAAAGATCGGAGACCACCCTATGAGCCCATTCCATTACAACCAAGAATGCCTAGTAGTGGATGAATACCAATAAAAGAGAAACTATAATAAGAAATCCAAGAAGAATCTGTATTTGATCAACATCCAAAAAATCCACACTACCCATGTCCACAGTATCCATAAATCCTTTAACAAAACCGATCAATAAAGTGTCGGGACAAGCCCCCGAACATAGATAAAACAAATCAGAAATAAAGTCCAAGAAATAATAAACCAATACATAAAATAAAGTCTTCCAAATGATGAAATATCACTGCTTCAAGTTAACTCATAAACTAACCACAAACACCTGGTTACTGTGTAGGAGGGGTAGAAGTATGGCCAGTTCCTGCATCGCATGGGGATACAGTGTCTGGAGACGGTTAGCAGTTGGAGCGATAGCATATAACTCAGGGATAAGGGAGCAAACAATGCCATGATTCATAATATAGAAACCATTGAAAACCAATGCGCAATATCATATGCAATACATATATATATATATCACATGTCGGGATAGGGAACAAGGCTTATCATGAACTTTAAAACTTTGACCTAGATTGTGTAGTTTGACCATTATAAACTACCCATGGGCTATGTGGGTCCAGTTGTAACCCGCTGGACAGTCCCCAATGCATGTTAGCTACACAAACTGGAGATATCATAGAAGGTCGGGGATTCCAACATACCCTTTGCCAACTATGATACATTTATATATGTATACACTAGGGGGATTCCTTCATACCCCATTAGCACATGGTCATTAAGACCAAACCTCGCATCAGAAAATGTGAGTTCCATAATTAATCTTTCAAACTCACACCTTCATGATTTAGCTACACAACCCCCATTAAGCCCAATTAAAATATTTAACACAAAACTCATTTACCAAATTCTAAGAGTCAATTAAAAAGGCATTATTAAGTAGTATTGTCATATCAACTATAGCTTGCAAGCAATGTCATTACGCCAATATTAAGGGGATTCCTTCGTACCTCGCAGACTCCATCATTAAAATCACTTTGAGAATTCCTTCATACCCCACAAGGTTTTCATAAATCGTCTATTTGGGGGATTCCATCCTACCCCACAAGATTTTCAAAATTATCCTTAACCATTTATGCCATGCATTAGTTTGAAGGAAGTAAACCAAACCAATCATTTTCATACCAATGCATTAATACAAGTGACCAAACAAAACTTGGTGATGAAATCATATTCATTGACAATTTCATAAACAGGTTGAGGGCACATTATTTCGAAACCATATACCAAAGCAAAAATCATCAAATTATGGATTAACCATGACCCCCAATTTAATTACCATTCATATGCATTACACAATATTCCAAAATCATAAATAAAGCATAATTATTGTATAATAAACCATGGGAAAATATTTAAACCAAACACATGCACAACCCTCAACCCATAGTTCAAAACCCATTATTAAAACCATAAATAATAACCAATTTCATGCCATTAAGAAATTATAAGTTCAAGGGAAAGAGATACATGCCTTAATTGCCAAAAATTTAAAGAAAATAACTCCCTTAGGAACCTAGGTGATCGCCTTCTTAAGCCCTAGCCTTGAGTTGAAAAGGGGACTTTGAGAGAGAATGATTGAGGGCAATAAGAATGAACTTCATAGGATGAAAACTGATAAAAATAGATCCTTATAGTGATTAAAAATCGTGCATGGGTGAAAGGACCCTTATACCCTTCATCCCTTTTTAAAATAACAAAACAACTGCAAAAAAATACACGGGTTCATAGCACGAACCTTATCATGGAGGTACGGTGTAAAGCCTAGAATTTGGTACCTAGAATGTTACACAGTGCTTATGACCCTGAAGGACCATAAGCTAACCTATGAATGATATATGTACCTGTATACTGCATAATATACTAAATAATGCAGAAACACGAACTGAAAGGCCATAAGGCTTACCTAAATGAAGTAAAACATAAAATTTAAATGGGGTATAAAATACCTAAAACAACTGGAATACCTGCCTGAACATAATATTCTGGAAAGCCTCTAACTGACTGAATTGTCTGAGTAAGGAGTTGATGGGACATGTCCCCAACTAACTCCAACTAATAAACTAATTAATGAGATAATGGAGAAAAAATCATGTCCTCAAAGGATGAGAACTCGCTGCTAACTCTGACTGATGATATCTGGAATCTACTAATGCTCTGGAAATCATGTCTCTAAACGTATGGTATAAGACACCATAGCGCAAATACGTCATTACTTTGAATGTACTGGTATGCATATGAGGTAAGCTGAATGCATGGGGTTCATATGCATAAACAAATATAATAATAGACTGACTATCATGAGCGTGAGAGTACATACATAAGACATAAAAACTAAGACCGATACCGTGATAACATGATTACTGAATCTGGATACTAATAATATGATATACTAATAACTGATATAACTGATAACATAAGTGACTGTATCTGATAGTCCTGAATCTGATGGAATTAGCTGAGTTTCGTACTGTATCTGAATTAACTGAATCTGACAGTCCTGAAATCTGAAGAACTATCTGAGTTTTTGACTAATATTGATACTGAAACTGTGAGAAGTAGTCATCTAACCGACATGCCCCAAATAATGCATTATAGCTGAATTGGAGTCCAATCTGTGCCCTGATTGTAAGGGTATCGATACCGTTCCACTAGTAAGGACAATATGTGAGTGACCCTAATATAACAGGTAACTCTAATGAGAATGGTAGGAACCCTCATATAGCAGGTTAACTCACCTCATATACCTTCATATATGTAACACCCCATATTCAAGTACGTGTATTGGTCTTATTTATATGGAATTAATTTTTTTTTATTTTATTAATACTAGAATTTGCCCGTCGATGGTACCATGCAAAGGTTATTGAATAAGCTTTCCAACGATATAAATATTCCCAAAAATGGATAGGTTTTTCATATAATCGAGCATGTTCGAAACTTTAAAACGGTGGCTGGGATATTTGGGAATAGTAAATGTGCAGAAAAATTTCCTGCACACAAACTACTGAGGCCAGCCGAATTTTTGGGTCAACTTCGAATGATCATAACTCTCTTAATATAATAAACTGGGAGAGCTGTTACCTATGAAAAGAAAGATCTTTGAGTCTTCTTTCCAATTCAATTGGTTTCATCCAAATCCAACGTCTAAGTAAGGATTTATACTCGTTTTAGTTAAGCCTATCAAAACAGATTTTTAGGGTCAACTTCAAACAATCATAACTCCTTGTACAGGACGAACTAGGTGGCCTACTTTATATGAAATGAAATAGCTTTGAATTATACTTCCAACGATACCAATTTCACCCAAATCCGATATCAGATCAAAGAGTTATGGTCGATCTACTTTAGCTTATCAAAATAGTCCACCAAAGGACAGATTTGACATTATTTAAATTTTAAAGGCATTTTGGTCATTTCCTATTATATTATGGACGGGAATATGTGTATATATACATGTATATGAGTTGAAAAACTCATTTTCATCATCAATCATTGAGGAAGAACAAACCCTAGCCAAATTTGACCTTTAAATTACTTTTGAATCAACCGTAGAAATTCCAAAGTAATCTGATAACTGTGTTTGTCATCTCGAGATCTTCGAACGGCACCTATTATTTGTGCAAATAGGATTGAATAAGAACGAGGTGAATTCTAAGGTATGAATATTGTTTGCCTTTGTTCTTTTCCATATATATGTGTGTGATAGAGGATTATATGTATTGTTTGTTATTGAAAGGTGGTGGAAATAGGGTTATAGACTATTTTGCATGGTTTGGTTCTATTGAATTGTGGAAGGTGGATATGGTAATTGTGTTATAGAAGGTGGATATGGTAATTGAGTTATAGAAGGTGGATATAGTGATATGCTATTGAATTGATGATTATTTATGTCTATGGCTCAATTTGGTTTAATCAATTGGTTGGAAGGATAAATGAATCCAAACTTGATATTGGAGGATGTTGTATAAATATGCATGGCATGTGAATGTAATTGGAGTATAAGAGGGTTAAAGTGACACCCTTTATGGTGTAATCTTACTACTTAACCACTAGTTTGGTGAATTCAAATAATTGAATTGTGGCATTTGGTTGCTAATACTAGATTGCTATATATGTTCATTGTAGATAAGTAATCCGAAAAGACGGGAAGTCCATTTGGTACTAGTATTGAAGGTTGACTGTCAGGTATGTAAAGCATACTCTAGACCATATCTTTGTCATGAAAGTGAACAATTGTTCTATTAAGAAAGTTTCCAAATTTATTCAATAACATGTGATCCATAATGGTTTTGTATGATGTCCTACATTACCAATGAACTTGTTTCCACCATACAAGATGTCAAGACATTCCAATACTTACTTGTCTTCCAAATCTTGCATGTTTATTGCACTAATGAATGTCATAAGGTATTAGGTTACTCAAACAAGATCCATGTGCTATTAATGACTCCAAAACATTTCATTGATATACCAATAAGTTCCTACTTCATTGTTATGGAATTGATGACTCAAAAATACTTCATTGATGTGCCAATGAGTTCTTACTTCATTGTTATTGCATTGATGGTCTATTTATATGTCTCTTATTGATGTATCATTGTTTCAAAGTATCAAAAATGCGGTGGCGACTGAAATAACAATCTCAAAGATTAATTAAACTAAGTGATGGAAGTTCTCTCTTATCGGGTGGTATCCCAGGGAAATAAGCCTATCATGGGTCGATCCCAGTTGATATGTACTGGAGGCAGCCTAATGGTCACAGTACAGTACAATAATGATTACAAAGATCATAAGAACGAAGGTAAAGTGATTGAATAAATACAATGTACAGGTTGTCACAAGTTCTAATAATTGTGGTCTACTCCTATTACAATTTATTCACTTATTTCTGATTTCTATTGAGCTCCTATATCATATGTGATTATCTACAAGTTACATACTCAGTACATATTTCGTACTAACGTCCCCTACGGGGGACCTGCATTTCGTGTTGCAGGCATAGGTACCTCAGCTCATACACCGCACAAGTAGGAGCCAGGATATCCAGCTGCTTTTGGTGAGCTCCAGTTTGCTTCAGGGTTTTCCGTGTCATATCCAGTCACTTTTGGTATTGTATAGAAGTTAGTTATATGGCGGGGTGTGTCCCGACTTAGTTAAACTCTGTGTATTATCTAGAGGCTTTGTAGACCTAATATATAGTCGAGGTGGTGTTTTGTTAATAGGCGTGATGGCTCCAACAGCCAAGTATTGTATATACATATATATATGTGCTCGAGCTTATACAGGTGATTATTTCCTTTTATATGCGACATGATGTTGTCCGAATTTTGGGTTGTCATAGAGGTATGCATGGGAAGTATAAGGTTATGAGCTGGTTCTGCCAGGCCTCCTCGGTTACGGGTGCCAGTCCGCCCCAATAGGATTTGAGGCGTGACAATATAGCAGGCTACGATGTCTCAACCTATGCTGGCTACATAGTTCTGGAATGCAAGGATTGCTTCTAAGAATCACACCCTTATATAAGAGTGAGTTCCCACCCTTGGGTTCACTCGGTGCTAATTTCTACTTCCATCTGAATCAACACTGAACATGATTTACTGAACTGAACATGAGATGAGTTACTAAATTCCATGGACTGACAGAATACTACTGATATCTAACAACTGGCTGAGTTCATGAGATCATGCAGATTTTGTGAGTCATAAGACTGTCTGAAGTCTAAGGATTCATAGCTTGATTGAGAGTATCGTGAAAACATAACATGGCTCTAGGCACACAACTAATGTTTCGGGTACAAGTACCCCCAGGACTCGATAGAAGGAAACTGACAAAGCATGAACTACTTGAACATTTCATCAAACATGTGATCTGCATAAACTTGTACATACATGGGGATTTCAGAATATCATGCTAGTTGGGCATTTTCCTTCATCTAGGCATTTAATCAATCACATGGTAGGCATAGTATGTGTAAACAACATTATACAACAATTAAACATCATGATTCAGTTCTAATTTCATCATTCAAGGGTTTAATCATAGGTTTACATGAATCTACATCTATACTAATCAAATCCACATAAAATTTATCCCCCAACATGGAATAGAATTCAATTTCTCATTATCAACATGAACAAGAGCAGCCCAATCATGAAATTCATAAAAAAAACATAAACTTAAACTTTGAAAAGAGACTTTTGGGCTTCATGGATGAAAGGCATCCATGAATGAACAGTATGCATACCTGGGTTAAGATTCTTGATGTTCTTGAACTTGAAGAATTTGGAAATTCCTTAGTTCTTGAAAAAGATTGGATTTTGTTCTTGGAGATTAATGTTAGAGAGAAACCCTAATATTGGTTGTGAAGTAATAATGAACCAAATAGCTAAAATCGGATATAATTGGGTACATATATAGGTGGGTGATAAATGACCAAAATACCCTTTTAAAAATGGCTTTTATTTGTTGAATCGGATTTTGATGAAATTGGTATCGTTGGAAAGCTAATTCAATTTCCCACATGACAAAAAGTGAAAATCTTAAAATACCACATGTACAAAAGTGGATTCATCTTTCAAAGAAAGCTTCTAACATTCTTGAGATGATTTCAAGCTAGGAAAAGTATGGGGTATTACATACAGCCTCCGTGTCATGGACCCTATAGCTTAACACAACCTCCGTGTCACAGATTTTAGTCACCACGAGAATCTCAAAAGGAGGCGGTGAAACAATACTAGTATTACGAATGAAAACCAAGAAAGATCGACATGTTTTTTTTAACATTTGACGAGCATATAGAAAGATATAACTTGAACCCAAATTGAGAGTACCCTTCTAAGCTAACCTTGGTACACCCGGAGTTGCTAGATTCACCGTCTTGGCATAATAGTCCAAAATAACACGATAGTGAGCTAAACAATCCATACCAAGATAACAACAAAATCAATCATATCTAGAATAATCAAGTCTATCCAAGTCTCACGTCCACCAAAGGTACAACATAGGATTGAAACACTCGATCCACTACTAAAGAATGTCCTACGAAGGTAAGAAAATAAAGAGGCACAACAAAGGGCTCATATGCATCATAAAAACTAATAGCAAAATATGTGTACACATAGAAAAATGTCGACCCAAGGTCAAACAACAAGGAAGCAGATCAGTATCAAACTGGATTGATACCTGTAATAACTGCATCAAAGGCCTCTGCCTAGGGTCTCCCAGGTATAGCATAACACTGGCCACTTCTACTCTCAGACTAAGTAACCCCATATCCACCACCATGATCACCCATAGACCTACTTTGAGCACCTATATTACCACCCCTTCCACTTTATAAAGCACCCCTAACTATAGAAATAAGATTAAGGAAAAGTTGAAGCTGAGAACCCTGTTCAGTAGGAAGAAACATATGCTGAGGATACTCCTTTAAAAATTACCAACCTCATGACATACATAACACCCTCTACTGTCTAACTCAATCTATGGAGGCCTAGAAGTACTAAGATAA
The DNA here is from genome assembly GCA_030864225.1 of Capsicum baccatum var. pendulum. Lineage (NCBI taxonomy): Eukaryota > Viridiplantae > Streptophyta > Magnoliopsida > Solanales > Solanaceae > Capsicum > Capsicum baccatum. Next base: position 170,082,983 of record CM061554.1, read on the forward strand.
CAACTCTGGCTAGATGAACTAAAATAGGAACCTCCACCTGCATGACCTAATAACTAGCTGCCTAGAGCCATAGAAAACAAAGGCCAACCACCTGATCCTTGTAAAGATGCCTAAACAATCCTACCATGATTACCACGAGAACCTCTATTAGAGAAATCCCTACCTTAGAATGCTTGTCTACTAAATTTACTTTATCCGTGCACCTTCTTGGTGCCTCTCTATGTAGCTTGGGTAATTGACTCAATCAACCTAGTATGCTCAATGATAAACTGAAAAGAAGCTCCTGAAAATACTATCTAAGTTGTAGCCAACTAATAAGAACCCTATTATCCCATGAAAAATTTCTAATCCTCTTTGACTCAGTGAAGATGTTGGCGGTGGAATATCTGGATAAAGCATGAAAGCATGACTCATACTAAGAAATAGACATGGAGCCTGCTCCAGGTGATCAAATGCATCTCTCATCTGATCCCTCAAACTGTAAGGTACGAACCTTTCTAGAAAGACTAAAAATACTAGGTCCATGACATAGCAGGTGAACCTAATGGCCTATAACTAAAAAGAGACCTCAACTATTGTCTTGCCACATCGTTCAACTGTTAAGTCGTATAAGTAATACCATGAGAATTAAGGGATCCAAGATTATAATACCTCTCATGGAAATCAATCAGAAACTCATATGCATCCTTTCCAATCACATCAATAAACTTTAAAGAAGCCAAGAAAATAATCTCTCAAACCTTTTCAGATTATCAGAAGACATCATAAGACCCAAAACAACCAGATAAATAGTAAAACTAGTAGGCAATGAATCCACGTGTGGGGGTACCATAGAAGATGGTTGTACCCCTGAAGTTAGAATACTATAAGTATAAGTTGGTACTATCGATAGAAGACAATTCAAAGATTGAGGAATATTCATTACACTCAAAGAAACACCATCCAAATGGCTTAATATAAAAATTAATAGATCTTGTAGCAATGGTGCGTCAACCTAAACCTGTAGGACCTGAGCTAGCACCACACCCCCTGACTGATAATCCCCCTCAACATACTTAACCTCAGGCTCAAGAGAGCTCTCACTAGTATGTCCTTTGACTAGGTTAGCTCCTTGTGCTCTTCCTTAATCTCTGGGTCAACTACAAACCCTACCTCCTATATTGACTGGCTCTATATCGAATGTTGACTCCACATCCCTAGCATCTCTAGACCTGGTCTTTACTATCTATGCAAAAAAGAATAAATGCAAGTTTAGAACATATGGTGTGAATAACTACACGATAATGATTCAAATTAGAGAAGTTTTTCTAAAGATGTCCTCTAGCCTCTCAAAGATCGATACAGATATTTTCATACAGATCCGTGAGACTATTAAAATTTTTCTCTTACACTTATGAGATCGATAATTCTAGCGCTAAGATACAAATTTATCATGACCCAAAAAATTGAGGTCATAATGGAACCTACCAAGACCTAGCCGTAGTCGGTAAGCCAATTCCCAAAAAAAACAAATTTTAAATATAAACTAACAAAATAATGCGACTTCCAAAATGAAGTCAGGTCAACACACATATACATATAGCAAAGTCTGAAGTAAAACATATATAAAACCCCCAAAATCTAATGTTATAATTAGAAGAACATCTAAGATATAACTGGATATCTAAGTATATAAGTCTGTCTCTAAAAATAAGTAAAGAAAGGATAAGGAAAAAAGGAGGCACAAAATTGATGTTGGGCATATTTACACGCCTAAAGCACTATAATTTACCCATATTTTAGCTAAGTTTTAAGGACAAAATATATAATTCCTGCACTTTTAGTCCATTTTCCTGTAAGTGATCTAACCAACATGATTAGCATGTTTTCAGGTATTTATGATGAAGATTTCAGCACTTTGTGGACCTTTCGGTAGCAAAGGGAAACTTCGCAGAAGATGGAAGGCAGCTTTTGGAAGCTTGAGGACTAAATATGATGCATGGAGAATATGTTCAGGGCAAAAACAGTATTTTTACATACTTAAGGGAGCAACAGTAACCTAGTAGGAATATGACAAGGATATTATAAAAACCCTATTTGCTGAATTTTTCAGCAAGCATTATCATTCATTCTATTTTTTTCTTTTCATACGTCACTTTTAGTAGAATTCATGTTATAGAATCCGTAAGTCCAAGACAGAGAAAGGCCGGCAAATACTTGATCAACGGAAGGGGCAAAAACGTCCAACCCTAGTTGACGTTAACATCATCCATTGCGAAGATTATTCTAGGTTGTATGATGATTATATCTAATGTGATCTCCGTTGTAATCATGAGTAGCTAAACTTCTCTGTTAGGGTTATGGAAGCCTTTTGATATACTATCTATTACTATGAGTTTGTGAATTCTTGACGTGTATGCTACTTATATCATTACTCTCTTCATCTTAATTGAATTCTTGTGGTTGCAAATATATAGAATACGCCATTATAGCATTAACTTGTTCAAGAGAAAAGTTACGTGTTTGGAAAAGAGAGTGTGACAAGGAAATAGGGCTACCAACCCCTATTTACACGTTAGTGCCGTAACTAGATTAACCTTTTGGAGAGTTTGTACCGATAGTATACACTTTAAGCTCGAGAGAGTTAAAGTGAAATAATCCTGGATGGTCGAGAGACACTAGGATTTACCATTAGAATACGAATCTCTATAAGTGCGATATTTGACAGCGATCGCTTACACTCTTACGAGAGTTGTAGTTTGGGCGTTATCAAATTTTGGCGCCGTTACCGGGGAATACAGTTGTCAACTAAGTTTGTGATAGTTAATAGACCCTTTGGTAAAGAATTCTCAGATTTTATTTTTAGTTGTTGTTTTTGTTTTATTCAGGTTCTGTTCAGTGCATGCCACATACTCGAAGTTCTAGTCAGCCATTATTACCCATAAATCCTGAACCACAACTTATTGGTAGAATGGATGCACAACGTGACATTGAAAGAAGGGTTGCTCAATAGGAGCAGGCTAGATTAACTGCATTGGCAGCTGCTCAAGTGCATCAACAGAATATTGATAACCCAGGGCGAGCAATAAATCCTGATGATGAGGACCTGGGTGATGATGAGTTACTGAATCCTAGGCATACTGATGAGGTGGCGGCACCTATGCATAGGAGAGATCGTCAAGTTAGAATGAGACCTGACTGCCGAGCTGTGCAGTGTCCTTTTGATGATGATGATGACGATCTGGATGGAGCTGGTGCCGCAGGGGCTATTATTCCTCCACCCTTGGCGCCTGGAGTCAAGTTCAATATCACCAACACTATGATTCAGCTATTGCAGCTCAAGGGATTGTTTGGTGGACTAAGACGATCCAAATATCCATCTGATTAATTTTATCTCAACATGCAAGGCATTTGACAATCCAGGAGTTGGATAGAATGCAATTCGGCTGCGCTTATTTCTATTGTCTCTATCTGGAGAGGCAACTCTATGGTTGAATGGGCTAACTCCTGATTCTATTACTAATTGGAGGCAATTGAAAGACGCTTTCCTAGAAAGATTCTATCCTCCATCCAAGAGAGCACAATTAAGAGATGAGATAAGCAATTTTTGACAGCCTCCAACTGAAGCTCTCCACGAAACATGGGAGAGGTTCAAGAAGAAGCTTATGCGGTGCCCAAATAATCATATGACCAATGTCCACTTGATGGAGATATTATACAGGTCTTTGAATTCGATGACTAAGCTAGTGGTTTATAATGCTGCAGGTGGCTCATTCATGGACCTTACTTTTATTCAGGCAAGTGATATGCTAGATCGTATGACAAAGCAGAGTAGAGCTTGGCATACCATGGATTCTGAGGTAGCAAGCTCTACTATATCCATTAGCATGACTGCAGAACAAAGACGAAGAGAGGAAGAACGTGATCAAGATATGGCGCACATGAAAACGCAGATGGATCTTCTTACCAAGCATTTATTATCAGGGAAGAACAAAAAAGTCAAGGTCATTAAATCTCAAGGAAGAGAGGAATTCGATTCTGAGGAAAAAGCTAACTACTTGAATAATCAGGGGGGTTTCCGAGGCAATGCTCAAGGAAACCAAGGTCGGAACTATTATGATAAATCTGGAAACAAGGACCGTGATCAAGGTAGTTGGAAGAATAAGACTGACAGGAGTGGTTTGTATGTTCCTCCTAGAAGTCGTGATGCCGCTGCATCTGGCTCTGGGAAGATGTCCATGGAAGATATGATGGCTAAGCTATTGAAAGGAGTGGAGGCAACCAATACGGGAGTAAATGAGGTAAAGAATGATTTGTCATCAATAAATCAATTGGTTGACTCGCATTCCACTTCAATAAAACAGCTGGAACAACAATTGAGTCAACTTTCAGCGGCATTCAATCAAAGAAAAGCTGGCACCCTACCTAGCGACACTGTGCAAAATCCAAGGAATGATGGATCATGTATGGCTATTACTACCAGGAGTGGTAAAGTGTTGGAAAGTCCATCCAAAGGCAAGCAGGTAGTTGATAATACAAAGGAGAATGTTCTTGATACAGAGTTTGAAGAGGCCGTAGAATCTGAACTGAGTGCTCATGATGTTACACCTAGACGTCACTAGCCTGAAAAGAGTGATAATCAGAAGCAAGATAAAAAGAAAGTGGTGGAGAAAATGATTCCTCTTCCACCACCACCTTTTCCTCAGAGACTGAAGAAGAAGGCTGATGACACTTCTGAAAAGGTTGATAATCGGAAGCAAGATAAAGAAAAAGTGGTGGAGAAAACGATTCCCCTTCCACCACCACCTTTTCCGCAGAGACTGAAGAAGAAGGCTGATGACACCAGGTTCAGTAAATTCATGAATATGTTGAAGCAGCTGACTATTAATGTTCCTTTGGTGGAGGCGCTAGAACAGATGCCTGGGTACGCTAAATTCATGAAGGACCTTTTGACAAAGAAGCGGGCAGTAAGCTATGAGCTGGCAGATAATGTTCATCATTGCAGTGCAATTGCAATGAGATCTTTAGTACAGAAGAAGGCAGATCCTGGTGCTTTCACTATTCCTTGCACGATTGGATCGTTGGATTTTGCTAAGGCATTGTGCGATTTGGGAGCTAGCATCAATTTGATGCCGCTTTTCGTGTACAGAAAGTTAGGGTTGGGCGACCCTACACCAACCAATATGCGGCTCGTGATGGCAGATAGGTCGGTAAAACGACCTGTGGGTATCTTAAATATGTGTTGGTGAAGGTTTCCACCTTCATCTTTCCTGCAGACTTTGTTATTTTGGATTGCAAGGTGGATTCTGAAGTTCCCATAATCTTGGGACGCCCTTTCCTCGCAACTGGAAGTGTGCTTATTGACTTAAGAGCTAATGAGCTTTTATTTCGGATGAATGACGAAGTGGTCCGTTTTGATGTATGCAAAACAATAAAGCAGCCCAGCGATATGAATGTGTTCTCTGTAGATGATGTTTATTATGAGGATGAGAAAGAATTATCTGTAGAGAAGCAGCTTACTATTGAGTCACTATCTGATGTGCTGCTGAATTTTGAGCGTGAGGTTGAAGAATATGAAAAAACCGCTTGTGCTCTAACAGGAATAAGGTCCTATTCTCATGGCCCTAAGAAGTTGGACCTTGATCTTAAGAATCGACCTTCACCGACAGTGAAGACTTCCATTGAAGAGCCACCAGTGCTAGAATCGAAAGAGCTCTCCAGTCACCTAAGATATGCGATCTTGGGAAGTGGAAATACACTTCCGGTGAGTGTTGTGGCCGATTTAGGTGAACAGCATGTGGAGGCTCTCATCTCTGCTCTGAAGAGGTACAAGAGAGCTATGGGATGGACTATTAATGATATAATTGGTATCCCTCCTGGGATATGTATGCACAAGAGTCATCTCGAAGAAGATTGCATGCCTATAAGTAAGCATCAGCGTCGTCTGAATCCATTCAGAAAACGATGCACCATATATCTCGATGAAGTCTAAGTAATCGAGATAACTATGTCGTACCGCGACAATAAATCAAGCGCTAGATAGGAGGCAACCCATCGTCTTTAATTGTTTTGTTTTACTAAGAGTTTGTTTTTATAGTCGAGCCACGACCGAAACTAAGGCGCTCGATGGGAGGCAACCCATCGTTCTAACTATTTTTGTTGTTTTTGAGTAAGTGTACGTGCAAGACGTATAAAGGAGGAGATTGGTCTCAAATTTTGATTTGGAAGTGTGCTATGTTAAAGGTGGTAAGTTAGGAATGAAGAAGTAAAGGCTATGGGTTAGGCATTGCCTAAGCAAATCTAGGCAACAAACAAGGCAAGGCCTATGTAAATCTAGGCAACGAACAAGGCAAGGCCTATGCTATGGCCTAAGCTCTCTGAATCTACAATGCCATAGCATAGGCGCCGCCTATGCCCAACAATGCTTTGCAAAAGGCGCCACCTATGTCAATGCCTTTGGTCTCTGAATCTACAATGCCATAGCATAGGCGCTGTCTATACCCAACAATTCCATAGCATAGGCGCCGCCTATGCTCAACTAGGCAAAGCATTAGGCGCCGCCTATGCCAAGCATAGGCAAAGCATTAGGCGCCGCCTATGCTTACTTTTTGGTCTCCTAAACTGATTTTAAATGGGTCAAACCCGACCCACACCTTGTCCTATAAATAAAACTCCAACCTTAAGACAAAATCACATTGTTTGCTAGACCTAGGCGCCACCTTTTCTCTCCAAATCTTTCAAAAATTTTCTTTTTGCTCATTCAACCTTGCAAGATCATCTTCCAAGTACATCACCAAGTAAGTTCTTCTTTTATATTTCGTAAGTGTTACAATACTACGCATATAATGATTTGTTAGATCTTAAAGTGGTGTTGATGATTGAAATGTAGTTGATTTGTTATGATACATCTAGTTGAGTGAAAGAATACGTGTGGTGTTCTTGACTTGTTTCCAACTTGTATTTGATTTTGATACACTGTCATACTTTTGCGGAATCGACATGATGAAGTTAATTGCATAAATTTCAAAATTGAATGCTTGAATGTTTGAATGACTCATTCATCGAGATAAAGATCATGATTGAATACAAGCATGAGATGTTGTGATTATTTCTATGCCATAACTCGATTCAATCCCTATGTAGTAGTCTTGTTCAAAAAGTACATCAATTCAAACATGAAAGAATAGTCAAGATTACATGAAATAGAGTTGGAGAAGATAGTTAAGATGACATGAAAGTATGACTGTGCTAAACGTGTTGTTGGAATGTATCGCCTATATGTATGTCGATGAAGTCTGAGTAATCGACATAACTCACTTAATTAGTTTGTACCAACAAATTAAGTGTGGGGTGGTGCCACTATTGCTTGTTTGTTGATTAAATCTTCCAAGATGAGCTAACATGAATCTATTTTAATCTCAGGAAGAATGGCACCAAAAGGACGAAAAGGAAAAGAAAAAGCATCCACCTCACAGAAGGGTACGAAAAGGGGAAGAAAAGAGCAAGTTGAACCCTCCTCGCTGCAAATAACTCGCCGCATGTTCGGGATAAAATGGGTCCTAGAGGAGAAAGTCAAGGAGTGGTACAAGAACAACAAAGTGAAAAAATATGTTCACGTGGAGTTGATACAAAAGGAGAGCCTAGGAAAGAAAGAACCTCGCATTTTGGCTAAAATCATGGCGCTATATCTTGATTTCATTTTTCGAGATATGGGAGAATGCAATCTTGATCTAATGCAAGAATTTTATGCTAATTGGTCCCCAAAGACTACCGGAAGTGAAGTGAAAATTTGGGGCCAAGTCTTGCAACTGAATGCGGAGTTTTTTAACACTTTTCTGGGTCTTCCAGCTGTCGATCCATCACCACTCAAGGAGCTTCAACAAAGACCTCCGTATAGGGAAATCAGACACACACTGTACGGAACTAGATCAATGGCACATTGGAATCGTCACAAGGATACCGGTCGACACAATACCTTCCTGTATGCTTCCCTAAACAGAGAAGCACGTATATGGTTGAGGATAGTCAACTCTTGCCTCATTCCTGGGACACAATACACAAAGATCACACGTGATAGAGTATGCTTGGTGTACGCTCTGATGACTAATATTCCCATCAACATTGGTGCAGTTATACGATCATCAATGCGTAAGGCTAGGCTACATAAGAGATCCCACTTCAGCTTTGGCAATCTGTTGACTGCGATATTAAGGAAGGAAGATATTGAAGAGGAACCTGCAGATCATAAGCTTCCACACAACCCCAAGAAGGTTGACTTGACAAAGTTTAAAGATTCTGAAACTATGCATGGCGTCAACCTAACCACTGCAGAACGACATGCTCGCGACGAAAGCTTCTTCCTCTATTTATATGGCATGACGAGATTTACCATGATGAGTGGGAGTCGTGTTCCAACTGATGCAGAGCTCCAGCAGTTGGATTATGACTACCCGATGAATGAGCATGCGCAGGCTATATGCGGAGTAGGGGTACATTTTGAGGAACCTCTCGACCGATGATGATGACGACTCAGACGTGGAGGAGAACTCTGATGACGATGACTCTAATGATGATTTCGATACAGGGGTATGACCCCAGACATAGAGGAGGAGTCCGACTAATCAGGTTTTCCTTATTTATTTTCCAATGAGGGCAGTGTGTCCCCTATAAGTGTGGGGTGCTGGTATTTGTATGCTGTACTTCTTTGCCTATATTTATTTATTGCCTATATTTATTTATGTTTGTTTGTTTGATTTTGTAGTAGTTAGTAGATTAGTAGTTAAATTTTCAAATTTTTTTTTTAGATTTTGCATGAAGTGTATGAAATTGTTCTGATAGGCGGCATGGTATTATGACAAGAGTTTGTGCTAAAATCATTACTATTGAGACGTTTAGGCTCTAAGTGCTATACTGCTCCCAATAAAGTTGACCATGTGCCTTGTGTGTGTGAGATAATAGTATATTCTGTGTTATGGCTAATGCTAGAACTTGCTTGGTGTGTGTGTAAAGCAAAATAAAGAGTGCAAGTTTAGGAGATGATTTAGGCATTTCTTTGGCAGCCTGTAATTGTTTACCTTCTTTTTACCTACCTATGTACATTATCCTAGTTAACCCCTTTGAGCCTTTAGCTATTTTCTTTGACAGCCTTTTATGTAAGCCTAAACCATTTTTTTTCAAGACCATAATTTGATCCAAATTCCTAAGCGCTTTAAATTGTAAAGTCATGTGATAAAATAAGAGAAAATTGGGTGAGAGTGATGCCTTAGAGTGTATAGGTACTTAAAATTATTGTGAATAAGAATAGCTATCATAGAGATGTTTGATATGAGAAAAAAAAAGAAATAGAGCACTAAAAAGATAATTGTGTTTATGTTAATAACAAAATAAGGTGAAAAGGGGTGTTACATGAAAGAAAGGTAGCAGGATTGTTTAAAAGAAAGCGTTATAGACACAATGTAGTGGATTAAAGCGCTTAGGGAACATAGTCACTATTTCTGCCCAAAATAGTCCTACCCGTCCCTTAGCCTACATTACAACCTGTAAAAGACCTATTTTATCCTAATCTTAGCATTCTGGTATTAGTAGAGCATTACACTAAGGGCAAGCCTATGGTCATCAGTTGTAACATATGAATTCTTTGTGAGAGTGAGAGCAAGGAGAATCTTGTACCCATGTTTCGAAAAATGCAATATTTGTGAGTGATTATGGGTGATATCTTGTGTGAGACACACATGGTTGATGAGTTTTGGGTAGTCTTGTATGATTCTTTATGCCTTAACTTGTGGATACGAATTAACCATCTTCACGAGTCTAGGTTGGAGGTTGAATTGTTTCTATTAGTGATCAAGAAAACTACTCTTTGTTAATGATTGCCGTGCATGTTTAGTTGAACATTTTGTGCTGTTACTGTGAAATCCTAAGTAGATGTTTGAATGGACGTAGTATTTTGTTCGAGGACGAACAAAGCTTTAAGTGTGGGGTGTTGATGTTGGGCGTATTTACACGCCTAAAGCACTATAATTTACCCATATTTTAGCTAAGTTTTAAGGACAAAATATATAATTCCTGCACTTTTAGTCCATTTTTCTGTAAGTGAGCTAACCAACGTGATTAGCATGTTTTCAGGTATTTATGATGAAGATTTCAGCACTTTGTGGACCTTTTGGTAGCAAAGGGAAACTTCGCATAAGATGGAAGGCAGCTTTTGGAAGCTTGAGGACTTAATATGATACATGGAGAATCTGTTCAGGGCAAAAACAGTATTTTTACATACTTAAGGGTGCAACAATAACCTAGTAGGAATATGACAAGGATATTATAAAAACCCTATTTGCTGAATTTTTCAGCAAGCATTATCATTCATTCTATTTTTTTCTTTTCATACGTCACTTTTAGTAGAATTCACGTTACAGAATCTGTAAGTCCAAGACAGAAAAAGGCCGGCAAACACTTGATCAATGGAAGGAGCAAAAACGTCCAACCCTAGTTGACGTTAACATCATCCATTGCGAAGATTATTCTAGGTTGTGGTATGATGATTATATCTACTGTGATCTCCATTGTAATCATGAGTAGCTAAACTTCTCTGTTAGGGTTATGGAAGCCTTTTGATATACTATCTATTACTATGAGTTTGTGAATTCTTGACGTGTATGCTACTTATATCAATACTCTCTTCATCTTAATTGAATTTTTGTGGTTGCAAACATATAGAATACGCCATTATAGCATTAACTTGTTCGAGAGAAAAGTTACGTGTTTGGAAAAGAGAGTGTGACAAGGAAATAGGGCTACCAACCCCTATTTACACATTAGTGCCGTAACTGGATTAACCTCTTGGAGAGTTTGTACCGATAGTATACACTTTAAGCTCGAGAGAGTTAAAGTGAAATAATCCTGGATGGTCGAGAGACACTAGGATTTACCATTAGAATACGAATCTCTATAAGTGCATGCATGTCTGAATTCCGCATAACTCATAGTTAATAGATACGTAAAATTCATAAGGTGGAAATAACCCTAACTTATTTTTCTCTGTTATTAAATCCTACTACACAAATCGTTTCATTCGTTACTTTGATACTCTTAATTCATGCCACAATTAAATCCCCCCTTTTCGTAAAATTTTCGACCAACAGTCTACTAATAGTTGCATTCTTAGTGACCAAGTATTCGCTGTGGGATTCGACACCCAACCCAGTTGGGTTCTATATTTGACAGCGACCGCTTACACTCTTACGAGAGCTGTAGTTTGGGCATTATCAAAAATCAACTCTGAATTCTAGAGCACACCAATACCTCAGATTCAAACTCTGAGTAGTATGAATCAGCTATTGCATCTCGTACTTAAGCTAAGATCTTCACCCGAAAAGAAAAACCCAGGGTTAGTATGGTCCACTTGTACTAAGTAGGTAACATAGGCCGACAGAGAAAAGTAAAAAATAATACAAGTAAAAAAAAGCTATTAACACACCTTCTGCAAGCAAAAACGTTCCCAACGGTAGCTCACACTATCTTCCCTAACAGTTTTATAATATTAGATCGATACAGAAAAAGATAAACATGAATACATATATAGAAACTAAGTACAAATAAAGGGTGCATAAAGAAACACAAAAAATGCATATGCAATGTAAGGATGACGGAATAATAATGAATGATTTAAAGTCTTCACATAACTGTCTATATAAGCCTACTGAGCCTCAACTCCAAAGATAGGATTCATGGGGTGTTCGCAACTCGTATACTACCTCAAATCTCAACTTACCTCTCTAGCTAGTGTTCATAGATTAAGAATTTTATAAGTGCAACATTCACCTCCCTTGCTATTGTTTATGAATTAAGGGTTTTAATAAAAGATATCTTATTTTTTTCAAAAGCAGTGTTACTCAATGGAACCAATGTCTCATGAATATATATGTATGAAATGAGGATGAAATGCTCACAACCAATCAGTATGAAGATAGAAATCCATTCAATACATGTATAAGTGAGCTTAGAATCAACACAATTTATTAATAATTCAAGATATCAGTTCTCGCTTGGCACCACCAGAACAAATAGATATGTAAGATATCAATAGTATTATTTTAACCCCAATACTCGGGTATGTTCATCATGATAGAGAAAAATAATGCTAAAAAGGTCTATGATATCTATTCAAGCTCCGTAAGGGAATCATATTAATAATAATGGAATAAAATGCACAATTAATACATATGATATCAAATAAATCCCCCACACGGCCAATACGTAATATACGATAACTCAAGTCAACAACAATAAGCATGTAAACCTCCACAAGGGCACACAACAATAATAATAATAATCTTGAAATAATACTCCCATGGCTAATTTCCCTAATCCATAGCAATCTTTACTCGTTTATTAACTATCCAACCCAGTCTAAAGAAAATTAAGTCATAACCTGTCTCGTAGTGATAAAAATTCAAGCCTAGAACCTTCAACATAGAGCCTTCCCCTTTTAAATGATCTCGGAATGAGCTCAAACATTAAAATGTAGAATTTATATGTTAAAAGAAAGCTAATAATATTCAGGGGTAAAACTAAAATTTTATTTTGGAAGCATATTCCCCAAGATTATGAGAGTTTGTAGTTGAAACCTAAGCATATATTATAAAAGAAAAAAAAACAAGGCTCAAATCGAAGAAAAACCATTTTAAGAGTTTACTGGCAAAAATTCCCAAATTCTAGTTTTGAAATCAAGATTAAGAAGTATTTTAGATGATATAATCCATGAAAATTAATGAAAACAAGAGTCTGGAGCTTACCCAAGCACAAATGGTGAAGTAAACCCTTAAAATCACCCTAACTCGAAGCTTCAAGGTCTAAAATTAGTGGAAATTGCAAAAACTGGAGTATTCATACTGTTATCTGAAAATACCTCACGATTGGTAACCCCACCTCACTATTTCAAGGGTCAATATTGACCTATTAGTTGGTCATTATGATCATGAGCAGAGCACATCACGACTGTGATGGTCAACCCAACACTATCCACTATTAACCCATCGCAATCGTAGTACCACCACCATGCAATCATGATAAATGCTATCATCGAGGCCCGTGATCATGACATGTGTCTACGCAATCGTGATGAAGGTCCTGATTCATCTGAAAATATTGCACAATAGTTAAGATTTTGGAGAAATTATCCTGATTGGACCCTCGGAATTCATTTGGAATCCCAATATGCAACTAGGCTATTTTTGACAATTCAAACTTAATAACAACACTCTAATTTCAAAAAAGAAGTAATTTACAAAAAATTATCTCCCGAGGCCGTATTAAGGTATTTTTATAAGTTTTTTGGATGAAAGGTCAAAAGGAAAAATAAAGGCTCCAATCCTGAGATACTTACGCTACTAATCTAAAGTCAACATTTTGGATCTAATAGAACTATTCAAATAGTCATCCAACTCTCGAATCATGAAGTGCTGATTAAAATCAAACTAATGGATTTTGAAGACTCTAAGAGTCTCAAACTCTCCCAACCTATTCCTGAATGTATCGAGAATTGTGCCACGTATCCCCACACCTCAAAATCAGCATATAAGAACTAAGAGGTAGGAAAAAATTATCAAAACACATAAAAAGGAAAATTTTACATAACAAGTCGTACAATTCAACTTCATTTAGTTATTTCATATGCATTTCAACCTATTTCTATCTCTTGCTCCTTCTCTCTCTTCCCTCTTCTTTGACTGGTCAGCACCATCTCCGTCGGTACCTTATATTTTCCAATAAGACAAAATCAACCACTGCCAGAATTAACGGCCCAATGACGACCAAGAAATATTGGTTATCCAGATCCAATTTTATAAAGTCCTTCCAATGAAGCTCTGATGACAATACTCCAGCACTAGGTTTTGTCGGCAAATCATGGCATTTATTTTTCAGTGCCCAGTTATTTTTCGACGTTCAAGTTCAATGTCGATATCAGTAGTAGGTAAAGGTGGTGGCAACAATATTTTGGAGACCAATTTCTCCACCAACTTGCTGAAATCCAATGAAATAATCAAGATAACATCCTCACTTTATCTTTTTATAGGATCAAGTATACTCATTTCATCTCTTCTACTTTATCTGGTCTAGGTTCCTGATTATTTGAAGATGGATACATCCCATATCTTTGATGCTTATTTTTTAGTCTTTTTGTCGTATGATTTCTTATATGTTTATCTGGACTGTTCTTGTGGGATTATTGGTTCCTATTTTTCTTTTACCAAGTTAGAGTTAGTGGAGACAAGTATATCTATTTACTGTGGTACGTGTTGGTATCTTCTGACTGTATTGGGGTTACTTGCTAAAGCTGACCAGAGTTATTGTGACTAGTATAGTTCTTGTTATTGGTTGTTGTTTGTCAAACATGGGTTATAGTTTATAGGTTTTATGGTCCTGGTATACGTGGTTGTTTCTTGATTTTTCCCTGTAGATTTATATCATTATTACCTTTGTGTCTTTTTAGCCTTTCCTAGTTATTTTTTTAGCCTTTCCTATTTGTTTTTTAACCCTACCTATTCGCTTATTTTTTCTTATTTTCTTTTAAGTAGTAGTTGTGGTGGACGATGGTAAACTAGGGTCATAATCTAGGTCAGGGTTGGGGTTGGGGTCTGGATTAGAGTCTAGTGTAGGGTCTAGGTCTGGTGATAGATTAGGGACAGTTCTAGGATCGAGTTTGGGGTTGAGGGTTAGGGGTAGTAAGGTTAGGTGGGGTAAGAGAGATTCCAAGTTGATAATTGGGTCTTTAAACCTAGGGAATTTTTAAGGTAAGTTCATAGAGCTAGTGAAGATTCTTTGGAAAAAGTGGATTAGTATAGCTTGTGTCTAGTAAACCAAATAGGTAGGCTCTAAAGCGAGGTATGTAGACAGGTATAAGTCATGGTACTTGGGTAACTTAAGGCATAGGAATAGAGTAGGTATCTTAGTAGATGAAAAGCTTAGGTGACAGGTGTTAGAGGTTAAGCTGGTTAACGATAGGTTGATGTCGATTAGGTTAGTCAATAAAGGGTCTTCTTTGATCTTTATTAGTTCCTACGATCCACAAGAAGAATTGGACAAAGAGGAGAAGAGAAACTTTTGGGAGGCTTTGGATGAGGTGGTTAGAGGCGTTTTGAGAACATAGGTGTTTTCACTAGAGGGGATTTCAGTGGGCATACTGGGTCTTTACCAAGAGATGATGATGACGTGTATGTCGGTTTTGGTTTTGGGGAATGGAATAAAGGAGGAGCCTTTCTTTTAGATTTTGATAGGGCTTTTGGGTTGTGGGTGGTGAATTTGAGCTTCCCAAAAAGGGAGGAGCACCTTATTACTTTTTGTAGTTCATTGGCCAAGACCCAGATGGACTTTTTGCTACTTAGGAAAGGTGATAGAATGATTTGTAGAGACCATAAGGTCTTATCTAGAGAGAATCTTTCAACTCAACATATACTGTTGGTGATGGACTTAGTAATTAATAATGGAAGAAAGAAGAGAAGAGTAGAGGATCGGCCCAGGATTAAGTGGAGTAGCTTAACTTTGGCTAGTGCTTTGGAAAGGAGAGAGAAGTTGATAACTAAAGGGGCTTGGGAGAGTAGGGGGGATGTGGATAGTATATGGGAGACGACTTCCAGTTGAATTAAGGAGACCTCTAAATAGGTGTTGGGTGTCTCGAGAGGCCAATCTGGCAAGCACCGGGGGGACTGGTGGTGGAACGAAGAAGTTAAAAAGAAGGTAGAGACTAAGAAGGTGACTTATGCTAGGTTGGTTAAGATCAAGGATGATGAGGAGAGACAAATGAATAGGGAAAAGTATAAGGTAGATAGAAAAGAGGCTAAGTTAGCAATTACGACGGCTAAGGCAATAGCTTTTGAGAGCTTATATGCTACTTTAGAGGAGAAAGGCAGGGATAAGAAGTTGTATAGGCTTCCCAAGGCCAGGGAGCGGAAGGCTCGTGACCTTGACCAAGTGAAGTACATCAAGCGGAATGATGGTACAGTGTTGGTTGAGGATGCCCTCATTAGGAAAAAGTGGGTCCTATTTCCATAAACTTTTGAAAAATGAGTGATACAAAGGTTTCGGGCTTGGGGACTTGGAGAACTCTGAAAGGTGTCGCGATTATGGGTTGTAGGCATATTAAGGTTGAGGAGGTCAAGGGGACTATTCGCAGGATGCATAGGGGTTGGGCGACTGGGACAGACAAGATTTTGGGGTTTTTCGGAAGAACACAGGAGGGAAAGGTTCGAAGTGGTTGATAAGGTTGTTTAACATTATTTTTAGGGTGGCGAAGATGCTCGAAGCTTGACGGTGGAGTACGATGATTCCATTATATAAGAACAAAGGGGAAATTTAGAGTTGCAACAACTATAGGGGTATCAAGTTGTTGAGTTATACTATGAAGGTTTGGGAAAGAGTGGTAGAGTTGAAGTTGAGGGGGATTGTGACTATCTCTGAGAATCAGTTCAGTTTCATGCCAGGTCTGTCACGACCCGAACCGGGGCCCTGGACGTTACGAGTATTCCAAACCATGAGGCCCGAAACACCCCTATCTGTCTGGTAATCATGCACATAATTCATATGATAAAATAAATACGAAAGATACACAATATAACGAAAACATGGTCAAGAATCATGCGAAAGAAAAAATGGGCAATAATGTCCCACAATCTCAACACAACATCTCTATAACATCTACGAAATCTCTTCCACATGACTAAAACAAATGTCTATCTGAAAATTGGTACAAGGCCCGCAGTAGACCCAAAACTAATAAATGATAAATTAAACTGCAGACATTAGCCCTTTCAAAATATAGAAGGCTCACCACTTGATTCTGCGATTTGTCAGAAGGAATATAATGGTTGTCTGGACCCCTAGACTGTGCCTCCAAACCTGGGAGGGGAGGGGGTCAATACAAAAGTACTGGTACGCAGAGAAATCAAAATAAAAATATAATATTTTTACACAATATAGGTGAGAGCCATTATAAAGCAGTTTCATATCAAATTATTTGAAAACACATTGGCATAATGTAATATTTTTCAATACCAATGTAATGCGATTGAGATAGGTGGAATACCCTACAATTTTAATTCCACGGCTATGTAGAATTCACCTCTGGTGCTCGGTGGCCAAGCCTCCAATCTAAGTAGCCGCCAGGATTTGGAGCTGGTATACCCCCCATGTGAGTACACCGCAGGAAATACCCCGATGTGAGATGTTCTAATTATTTTATTATCCTCCCATGTAGGATACAATATCATATGACCCACATCGGCAACTACTGTTTCCAGCGATGAGCCCTTTCACTCAAACGTCTTCTTCGAGCATCCACCTTTCTCATAAAATCAATGCATTCAAACTTTGTTCAAATCAATCACATGTCAAACTCTGTAGTGTATCGTCATACCCGACTTGCAAGTTATCAGTATCATATCACTCTCTTCATTCAATCATCATATGCAACATATTTCAACATGAACAAAACAACCCTATCTTTGAAAGTCAAAAACCTTATCCAAATCATGACATTTTAAAGACATTTCATGACATGCATTTCAAGATGATTTCAAATGATTCATATCATGTGAAAACTTAAAACAATATCATATCAAGAGAGGGGTTCCATGTAAATCATGCTCTCAATTTATCATCATTATGAAACACATGCATATCCATATATAATATATCAAATCACATTGGAATTAGGCCTAAACACCAAATCAATATCATAAAACGTTTAAAAAATAATCATATTTGTAATTTCAAAACACCCATTTTGAAAACATGAATTTTTAAAGCCCATGAGATTTTTGAGATAACCCCACGTACCTCTATATGTGAAGATAGGTGCTTCCTGAAGCCTACGTTCTGGGGTTTCCAAATATGCAATTAGTTTCTAAAACTCCCGGTTGAATCTTGAGTTGCTTGGATTTTTATTTTGAAATCCTAAGAAGAATCCATGAGCACTTTTGATGAATGAAGGTGTATTTTGGGGTCTTTGGAACTGAATTTCGTGTTTAAGGCTAAGTAAGGGTGGAAAAGGACCATTTTGCCCCAAAACTGGAGTGTTTAAGTCACTTGAAACCTTTACATAGGTGCCGCCTATTCCATTGCCTATGTTTACATAGGCGCCGCCTAGGATATCACCTATGTTTACATAGGCGCCACCTATGCTATCGCCTATGCTTTCCAGTGGCCATGTGCGATTGGTTAGGTGAAGCATATTACTTCGAAAGGCCAAAACTTCTTGGTCTGGTGCCTGATTTTAGCAAAATTGGTGTCGTTGGAAAGCTAACTCGAAGACCTATTATTTGACACATAGTAGGCTCTCTAATTCGATGTATACAGAGAGTTATGGTCGATGGAAGCTAACACAAATTACAACATACACTAAAACTTAATCGATCAAAATAATTTCGACTTGTCCTTGAGTTGAAGGACCTCTATGGTCTAAATTCAAGCTTGAATGGATTCACATACTATGCAAATAATTAACATGCCATATTGGCATAGGATTTATGGCTTCGGGATTATCAACGCATCAGAATCATGGTTTATATTATAGCTCGAAATGTGGGGCATTACATTATCTCCCCCTTGGGATCATTCATCCTTGAATGATGGATAGAATGTCTAAGTCTTACAGGTATGGGATAACGCGAACATGATATTCTCCCGAAGAAAGAATACACTGATCGAAAACATGACTATAAGATTGGAACTACTGATGTTTTAAATGCTTATGCCGGACATGCATATCCGAGACATGGAATACACAACTGAAGCGACTCATAGGCTGAATTGTCATAATGAATCATGCATATCTAATGCATGGATTTGTTACTGAGTTGTTCTCATGAACACAGAACTGAATACACTGATAAGCTGAACTTTTCTACTAAACATGCATTTCTAATGCATGCATATCTGACTGAACTGACGTATGACGTATGACTGAATACGCAATGATAACTGGTGCAAAGCTTGTAATAAGAATCTATGCATGCAGCTGAATGGGGTATCTCCCCCTTGGGACCCTATGTCCCTCTATGAATGCTTAATTCACTAAGATACTCGAAAAACTGAGGCGATGCACAAGGCACCTACAAATTGAATCATAACTGAACATTTGGAATCTGAATTTAATGCATGATCTATGAACTGGGCTATACTCGTAACTACTAGTATACTCTATCTTGTAATAGTAGCATGTCTGAGATTTCGAGTAGCATGAATAAGTGCAAAGACGAGTAAACGAGTCATGCGAATCGAACTGCTAAACTGACTTATTGGCCATACAGACTGAATTATACTACACCCTCATACTTAACTGGAGTATCTCTTCAGCACAATTCTCTAAAGAAATTCTAGCGGTAATAGAGAGCCATGAATCTTTGGTATGGATTACACAAGACATCCAACTGAGGAAATCACAACATTGACACTACTCTGCAGTCTAGAATATAGACATATAACTCCTAAATTAGGATAGAATTTTTAGACCTTTGGCAATACAACTTCTTACTTTCCGGCTTAGCGCACTTCCCGAATATCCCTTAACTATACTATTCCCTATAAATATCATATTCATTCAACTCAGCTTAAAATTCTCATATGAGCATTGACAAATCTTTCTACTAATGTCGGAAATAACTTAATCCCTTTGTCGTGATCAAGCCTAACTCTAAGTCACAAAAATACAACATGCCAGACCACGTTATTATTCAAAACCATATGATGCAATCTTTTATATCTCCTTTAAAGATCACATTCTAAGTATAACATGCCTTACCACTTCAATGACTTCAAGCCTAATTTATAACCACATGTTAACTTCAAGGCAACCACCCATAAATACATACTTCACATAGTTTCTAAACTATTATCAATATAACTCCCATGCGCTACCCTAAGACATACACACACAAACTTTTCCACTAACCATCACATGTATCAAGAACTTGACCCCGAATCTTACTTTATACTTATGGCCTTAACTAAACAAGCATACTATGACCTTCCATCAACAAGAAAATTTACATCATCACCACTATCATTGCATAGGAAGGGTCACTAAAAGGTTAAAACACAAGACCCTCAAGCGTGAAAAAATCTTTATACGGGACTAAACACACTATAAAGAGTGAGTACATGCGTCATGAGTTGCATGACCTCAACTAGAGTTCATAACATAAGGAATGTGATTCCGACTATTTGAATGAACTAGAACTCATTATCTTGGAACTGGAAGAGTACGTGACTCTCTATCATATACCGGAATCATGAACTATGATCATGGAACTGAATCGTAAGGCATGAGTAAGCATCTCAATGACTAAAAAAATACTGAGGTAGGAATGGGTTGAGATCCGCCCTCACTTTCTGATGTTCTAAATCATAGTACATCACTACTAGAATCTGAGAGCCTTACTTGGTCATTCGTTCTATCATCTCCCCCTCAGCTTCACGTCATCACCTAGAGTTTAGGAGATCCTTTACCAGATTCTAACTGAACTACACTTACTGCACTCTAGGGTCTGAAAAAAAAAATAACAATGCATGTATATCATAGAACTTAACCCAAATGACTACTTCTGGGATACACTCTATCTTTCCATAGCCACCAATAGTCATAGTATAATGCTTGCACACTTATTTCTATCGGTTCAACCTTCAAAACTCAAACTTAGATTCTAACTATTAACATAGATATCACCAAGCCTTTGATGAACCATATCACTTTCGACATAGCCTACCACTATTGCGACTCCAAATTTATATCCCGCTACTATGAGAATCAAGATCACATCAAAAGTCTTAATACTATCAATCAAGGCTCCTTAACTTGGCTATCTAGAACACCATATACCATCTAACTAGTCTTTTTCCAACTAGCAACTCAACGGTACCATTAGTCACACGCAATATGTAATAGTCTTAGAGAAATGCCACAACTCCATATCGCCTTGGGCATATTTACCCACCATACCTACAACATTATACTTCATCACGAATCAACTTAAACTTAAGCCATTTCATACACCGTTCAAGCCTATTAGATCACTTCCATTACCATATAACTAGTATCATTAACCAAGAAATCATCACATTCACCTTCATGGACATCAACTATTCAAACTTAATATCTAGTGCTATGCATGATTTACAACCCAACCTTACACAAAATTTTCACTTGGAAACTATAAATAAACATCACGAAACACTAGTGAACTAGAACTTCATAACCACAATAATCGACCATGACCTAATGGTTTTCCTTATCATAATCCATTAGCATGTACTATTTCAACACCTCAAGCCTACTAATTTAATCCCACAAGACATGCATCATCAACTCTTGCCACTATTTACCACCACACTATTTAAATTCAAGCCTATAGTTTAGTATCAATCATTTACCACCAATGAAGAATGCAACATAATATAAATATACTAATCCATAAAATTGGGACATTCTACCCAAATATCTCAAAAATCTACTACATACCTCCTCACAAGTAGCACTAGTTTACAACTACTAATGAAAATAGAGTCAAGGGGGTTAAAGCCTCATAATAGACATGGTCAACCTTATCCTTATATTATAACCCCGTACAATCGTATCTACTTATACTGCTTTCTCACATCACAATTACTTACCCAAGCGTACATTTACACTACCTTCAAATTCCTCAAACAACCATGAGTCTATAATCATAACTTACTCGCTAATATAGCCATTTTCACATTTAAGCAACCAACAAATCACCCTGACCAATAACTCCTTCTCTACCTTCTACTAATAACACACAAGGACGAATCACTACATTACCAACTCTATCTCATGCAAAAAGATTCATCTATACATATATTCAACCAACAAGTTGAATGACAATTTGATAGTGAATCGAAATAGACCTCACACGGCTTCACTAGACTTTGATTTTTTTATTTTTTGAACAAGAAAATAGGATGAATGACAAGTCAACTATGCCAGTGAATCGAAAGAGCCCCTCACAGCTTTCCTAGAATTTTTAGTCTCATCAACACAATGATAAAATATTTTCAAAAAATAGAAACTTGTAACACAATATTCCATAATCTGAGAATACACATCTTACTTTGTATAGATAAAAATCTGAGTCAAATATTTCCCCCACAGATTATCATACAATCCACACACGCTGCTAGCTACCATATTAGTTTATCACTATAAAGGGGTAAATCATCCTCAAACATCGGTTATTCAACTGAAATATTCATTTACACAAAATCACCCTCACTCAGACTTCTAACTTTGTGACTTTACATCACCAACTTCTTGGTCCAATATCACTACCAATAGGTCATGAAAACAACACTTTAACTTATGCTACAATTCGGGTGGAAATACAGTTCCAACATTCTGCTATACATTGTCCACATCTGTAACAAGATTTTGAGAGTAACTAGATACACTTAATACCTTAATCTGGAATGTACGATTCCATCAGGATCAATATTTACATCAGAATCAATACATATTGATGTACTAACAAACTCCTATCGAGTCTTTGCACAATTTTTAAAATCTTATGGGACTCAATCGAAAAGGACAATATCATGTAGATTCAAAACTTTTTGAACTTGAATCAGCCCAATAATGGGACATGTCTGAGAACATCAGAGTAAAGAAAGAATTTAGGATGACTTTACTTTCATATGGGAGACACCATAGCACGAATTAGAGAATGAAAGGGAAACATTCCGACTCTATTGCACAGACTAGAACATAAAGAAAGAGAGACATTTCTAGACGCCTTGTAGCCTCCTGCTTATAAGTGTGGTGCACTACACATCCATAAATAAGACTCTACCCGATGTAATTTTGCAGACACCTTGGGACCATGAACCGTGCTTTGATACCAAGTTTGTCACGACCCGAACCGGGGCCCTGGCCATGACGAGTATTCCGAACCATGAGGCCCAAAACACCCCTATCTGTCTGGTAATCATGCACACAATTCATATGATAAAAGAAATTTGGAAGATACACAATATAACGGAAACATGGTCAAGAATCATGCGAAAGTAAAAGGGGGAATAATGTCCCACAATCTCAACACAACATCTCTATAACATCTGCGAAATCTCTTCCACATGACTAAAATAAATGTCTATCTGAAAACTGGGACAAGGCCCCCAGTAGACCCAAAACTAATAAATGATAAATTAAACTGCAGACATCAGCCCTTCCGAAATATAGAAGGCTCACCACTTGATTCTGAGATTTGTCGGAAGGAATATAATGGTTGTCTGGACCCCTAGACTGTGCCTCCAAACCTGGGAGGGGAGGGGGTCAATACAAAAGTACTGGTATGTAAAGAAATCAAAACAAAAATATAATATTTTTACACAATATAGGTGAGAGCCATTATAAAGCAGTTTCATATCAAATTATTTGAAAACACATGGGTATAATGTAATAGTTTTCAATACGAATGTAATGTGATTGAGCTAGGTGGAATACCCTACAATTGTAATTCCACGACTATGTGGAATCCGTCTTTGGTACTCGGCGGCCAAGCCTCCAATCCAAGTAGCCACCAGGATTTGGAGCCGGTATACCCCCTATGTGAGTACACCGCTGGGAATCCCCCCATGTGAGACGTTTCAATTATTTTATTATCCTTCCAAGTAGGATACAATATCATATGACCCACATCGGCAACTACTATTTCCAGCGATGAGCCCTTTCACTCAAATGCCTTCTTCGGGCATCCACCTTTCTCATGAAAATCAATGCATTCAAACTTTGTTCAAATCAATCACATGTCATACTCTGTAGGGTATCATCATACCCTACTTATAAGTCATCAGTATGATAGCATTCTGTTCATTCAATCATCATATGCAACATATTTCAACATGAACAAAACAACCCTCTCTTTGAAAGTCAAAAACCATATCCAAATCATGATATTTTTAAGACATTTTATGACATGCATTTCAAGATAATTTCAAACGATTCATATCATGTGAAAACTTAAAACAATATCATATCAAGAGAAGGGTTCCGTGTAAATCATGCTCTTAATTTATCATCATTATGAAACACATGCATATCCATATATAATATATCAAATCACATTGGAATTAGGCCTACAGACCAAATCAATATCATAAAACATTTAAAACATAATCATATTCGTAATTTCAAAACCCCCATTTTGAAAACATGATTTTTTAAAGCCCATGAGATTTTTGACATAACCCCACGTACCTCTATATGCGAAGATTATAGGTGCTTCTTGAAGCCTACGTTCTGGGGTTTCCAAATATGCGATTAGTTTCTAAAAACCCCGGTTGAATCTTAAGTTGCTTGGGTTTTTATTTTGAAACCCTAAGGAGAATCTTTGAGCATTTTTGATGAATGAATGTGTATTTTTGGGTCTTTGGAACTGAATTTCGTGTTTAGGGCTAAGTAAGGGTGGAAAAGGACCATTTTGCCCCAAAAATGGAGTGTTTAAGTCACTTGAAACCTTTACATAGGCGCCGCCTATGCCATCACCTATGTTTACATAGGCGCCACCTAGGCTATCGCCTATGTTTACATAGGAGTCACCTATGCTATCGCTTATGCTTTCCAGTGGCCATGTGCGATTGGTTAGGCGGCACATATTACTTCAAAAGGCCATAACTTCTTGGTCGTGTGCCGGATTTTAGCAAAATTAGTATCGTTGGAAAGATAACTCGAAGACCTATCATTTGACTCATAGTAGGCTCTCTTATTCGACATATACAGAGAGTTATGGTCGATGAAAGCTGACACAAATTACAACATCTACTAAAACTTAATTGATCGAAATAGTTTTGACTCGTCCTTGAGTTGAAGGACCTCTATGGTCTAAATTCAAGCTTGAATGGATTCACATACTACACAAATAATTAATATGCCATATTGGCATAGGATTTATGGCTTCGAGATTATCAACGCATCGGAATCATGGTCTATATTGTAGCCCGAAATACGGGGCGTTACAAGGTCACTCGACTACTGAGGCCATTCACCTTGTGAGAAGATTAGTGGAGTAGTTTTGGAAGAGGAAGAAACACTTGGGAATGATATTCATTGATCTTGAGAAGACATATGACAATGTCTCTAGGAAGATTTTGTGGATATGCTTAGAGGCTAGAGGGATGCCCGTGGTGTACACTAAGTTTATTCCGAACATGTATGATAGTGCGAAGACTCGTGTAAGGACAGTAGGTGGAGATTAAAAGCACTTTCCTATTTTGATAGGGTTGCACCAGGGATTGACTCTTAGCCTATTTTTATTTGCCTTGGTGATGGATGTTTTGACGCAACATATTCAGGAGGAGGTGCCTTCGTGTATGTTATTTACTGATGATGTGGTAGTTATTGACGAGACTCGGGGAGGAGTTAATGATAGGTTGGATATTTGAAGATAGAACCTTGAGTATAAAGAATTTTGGTTGAGCAGGATCAAGATAGAGTACTTGAAATGCAAGTTTAGTGATTCGTCACAGAAGGCTGACGTGGTAGTGAAGCTGGATTCTCATTTCATTCAGAAGAGGAATAGTTTCAAGTATTTGGGGTCTATGATTCAGGGGAATAGTGAAATTGCCGAGGATGCCACACACCGTATTAGTGTAGGGTGGTTGACATGGAGGCTCCTTTGGGAGTCTTATGTGATAAGAAGGTGCCTCCGAAGCTTAAAAGATAAGTTCTACAGAGTGGCAGTCCAACCAGCTATTGTATGGATCGTTGTGTTGGCCAGTGAAGAACTCCTACATTCAAAATTTGAAAGTGGCGAGGATAAGGATATTGCGATGGATGTGAGGCCTTACCAAGAGAGATACACTTAGGAATGAGATTATTCTGGAGAAGGTGAGAGTGGTTTTAATGCAGGACAATATGCGAGAAGTGAGATTACGTTGGTTCGAGCACGTGATAAAGAGGGACTCGGATGCGCCAGTACGGAGGTATGAGATGCTAGATATGAATGGTTTTAGGTAGGTCAAAGAAATATTGAAGGAAGGTGATTAGACATGATATAAAGTAGTTACATCTTACGGAGGACATGACCCTTAAGAGCTATGTTAGAGTTAGAGTTAGAATTTATGGTAAAGATATTAGAATTTATGTATATGAATTGAATTAATTATGAGAAGACCATTTAAAAATAAAGAAGCTTTTAGAAAAATTAAAGAATCTTTAGTTAGTAATTATTCAGAATATATAAGTCTAAATAAAACAAAAGAAAATCCACAAAGATTAGCCTATCTAATTACATTAATATCTAGTATTGAAGCAAAATTAATAATCCATTTAAAATCTAGAAGAATGAGACACATACCACCTAATTATGATAAAATTAGATTTAGATATCCACCAAGATATTATAAAAATAATTTAAATGAATAAAGAGAAAAAATACAAAGAATTAAAACAATTTATTTCTGAAAAACGTAAAGAATTAAAAATAAGAATAGAGAGACTACATTATAATATATATGCCGGAGTTAGTAAAAACTCAATAAATATACAAAAATATGAAATATCAAAATTGGAATCACAAATAGACAGTTTAGAATATATATACCAACATGAACTATTCACAATAAAATGAATAAAGAAGAATTTATAATAGATGAAAAAATATACGAAAATCACGAAGGATCAAAAATAAAAATAGTATTTTCTAACCTAGGAAGAAGATATAAGAAAATAGGTGAACACTTATACCTAATGTTAGAAAAGGAAGAATTAAAATTAGAAGATAAATTAACAGCAATGGTAAGAATAAAAAAAGAAAATAAAGAAATAGACAGAAAAAAGGAAATAGAAAAAATTAAACAACAAACTACGGAAGAAATACGAAAAATAGAAGAAACTAAAAATAGTAGAATTGCTGAATTAGAAAAAGAACTACAAATGTTAAAAGATCTGTATGAACAAAGACAAAAAGAAAAAGAAGAAAAGGATAGAGAACAAAAATTACTAAATGAGATAAATCAATTTAAGGAAAAATTAGAAATAAATAATATATATATTGAAGAAACAGATAATTATGATTCGGAAGATAGTGAAACATATACAGAAATATTAACAAATATAAAAAATTTAGAAATCAATGAAAAACAGGAAGTAATTAATGAAGAAAACTTAGAAAATACCAACACAGAAATAAATACTCTTGATAAAAAAGAAGATGACAATATAATACCTAAAACAACAGAAATAAGAAAACCTATATATTATAAAAGTAAATTTAAAAGTTACAATGAATATGACAAATGGACACCAAAACAAATAGTTAATAAAAATTATAACTTTTTAGACCTAGACTGTGTAATAGATACAGAAAAAATAATACAATTATGGATAGGATATATGACAAAACAATTATTAGATAATAATATAAACATAACAGATGCACCGGAATATATAGAAAGAACACTAATAGGATCGGTAAAACTATGATTTTCAAACTTAACTGAAAATAGTAAGAAAGTATTAAGAGCTAATAAACCTATGGAAGGAACATCATCAACAACAACTAAACTAACACCTATAGAATTATTGAAAAAATATGAAACAGCTATAAAAGATGAATTTGGTAGTATGACAACAATAGAAGAAGAACAAGATGAAGAAAAAGATACAAATAGGAATTTAATGTTAAAATTAACAATATGTAATATGTGTTATATAGATGAATATACTTGCGCATTTAAAGAATATTATTATAAAGGAGCATATAGTATAGAAGAAAGTAAAGAAATAAGAAAATTATATTTTAATAAATTACCCGAACTATTTAATTCAAAGATAATAAAAAGCTGGGAAGAAGCAAAAATAGTAGATACGTTAGGAGCAAGAATAAAATTTTTACAACAATGGTATAGAAACTTATGTGAAAAATATAGAGAAGAATTAAAAATGGAAAAAACATTAATAAGAAATTTAGCATGTTGCAAAAATAAAATAGCACCTCAATTTGGATGTGAAGAATGATATTATAAGAAAAGAAAAAGACATAAGAAATATAAAAAATCAAAATATAAATACAAAAAACCAAGGAAAAGATATAATGTAAAAAATTATAAAAATAAAAGACCATATAGAAAGAAGAAATCTATAAAAGAATGTACTTGTTATAATTGTGGAAAGTTAGGACATTTAGCTAGAGATTGTAAATTACCTAAAAATCCCAAAAATAAACAAATATCAAAAATAAAAATAGATAATACAGAATATATGCAGATAGATTATATAGATTATGAATTAGAAAGTGAAGATACTATATATGAAATTTCAGAAAATGAAACAGATAGTGAAATAGATGAATCAAATGACTGAAGAAGATATAAAAATAATAACAAAGGAAGAATATTTAAATGATGAAGGAACGGAACAAAAAATAATATTTGACAGTAATATATTTGATGAAATAAAAGGAAAAGAATTAGACTTAAGTGTAGAAAAAATATTTAAAATACCAACAATAAAAAATATTTTTACTAGGAAAAAGACGAATACTATGTAGTATGCCAAAAAGAACATGTAATAGACTGTAGATATGCAAAAGGTAAAGCTAGTATACCACTAGTAACAAAAAGAATAATAAATAAAGAGATAAATGATATAAAAAGTAAAGGAGATCCAATAAAATATGTACACCTTGAAGGTACAGAAATATTAATAAAAGCATGTTTTAGAGAAGAAATAGATACACCAATAGAATTATATCTAGCAGATGATAGAATTATAAAACCTATAGAAAAAAGCATAATAACTGCCGTAAAAGGAAATCTAATGTACCAAAAATTTAAATTTATAATAAGTGCAAATTATTCAGTAGCGGTAACAGATAGAAATATAGATAAATCACTAGTATTGTATTGGAAGATATCAGGAATAGAATTAACCCCAGGAAGTAAAATATTTACAGCAAGATGCAAAAGCTTATATGTATTAACAACAAAACATAAAATAACAGGAAAAAATAAAATTAACAAGATACGAATAGAAAGCCCATTTGAACAAATTGTAAAAACAATAGATTATAATGATTATAGCTACAGAGACATAGATATAGAAGAAAATTTAGAAATAGTAAATGATAGAATAAGTACAACAAAAAAAATAGCTAATGAAAAACCAGAATCATCAAGCTCATCAAAAAGAACAAGTTATGAAACAAATTCAATAAGTAATTTAAACCAATATTACATAACAGAAAAAATAAATGAAAAAAAAATATTTAATACTCTTAAATACAGGACAAGAAGAAAATTATATAGCAAAATATCTAGTAAAAAATGAAAAAATAAAAACCGATAATGATATATGCCCAGATCTACCAAGAAGCTTAATAAATAATAAAAACATAGCAGAAAAAGAAATAATAATAGGAGTTAGAAAACTAAAAATAGAATTTGAAGTAAAGGAAGGAATGCAAAAAGCAGATATAATATTAGGAATAAAATGGTTAGAACAAGTAAAACCATATAATATAGAACATACACAATTAACCTTAACATATAATAGAGAGAAATTATTCTTAAAAAGAGCCTTAACATAAAAATGAAAATATACGTATTAATGAAGATAATAGTGGAAGGATATTACAGTAGATATTATACGCCTATGATAGATACAGGAGCAGAAACTAATTTATGTAGACATAATTGCTTACCAGAAAGTAAATGGGAGAAACTAAAAACACCAATAATAGTTAAAGGATTTAATAATGAAGGAAGCTTAATTACTTATAAAGCTAGGAATGTAAAAGCACAAATATGGGATAAGATATTAACAATAGAAGAAATTTATAATTATGAACTAACGTCAAAAGATATACTTTTAGGAATGCCATTTTTAGATAAACTATACCCACATATAATAACTAGAAACGACTGGTGGTTTACAACACCATGTAAACAAAAAGTAAGAGCAAAAAGAGTTAATAATAAAATAAGAAAGAAAACTGATTGGATAAAAGGAAGTGAAAAAATTACACAAAAGTTAGAAAATATGAAAAATACTGAAGATACAATAGAACTAGTAGTATTTTCGATAAATAAAACAGAAATAACTATATTTTCAATAAGTAAGATAGAAATAGTTAAGAAAAAATTAGAACAATTATATAGTGAAGATCCATTAAAAGGATGGGAAAAACATAAAACTACTATAAAAATCGAATTAATAGATAAAAATAGTATAATAACCCAAAAACCATTAACCTATAATTTTGACGATTTAAAAGAATTTAAAATGCATATAGATGAATTCTTAGAAAAACAATATATATAAAAAAGCAATAGTAAACATAATAGTCCAGCATTTATAGTAAATAAACATAGTGAACAAAAAAGAGGAAAAAGTAGGATGGTTATTGATTATAGAAATTTAAATGCAAAAACTATAACATATAATTATCCAATACCAAATAAGATATTAAAAATAAGATAAATACAAGGATATAATTATTTTAGCAAATTCGATTGTAAATCAGGATTTTACCATCTAAAGTTAGAAGAGGAATCTAAAGAATTAACTGCATTTACGGTACCACAAGGATTTTATGAGTAGAACGTATTACCATTTGGATATAAAAATACACCAGGTAGATATCAACATTTTATGGATAATTATTTTAAAGAATTATCTAATTGCATAGTATACATAGATGATATATTATTATATACAAAAACTAAAAAAGAACATATAAAATTATTGGAACAGTTTACAGATATAATAGAAAAATCAGGAATAAGTCTAAGTGAAAAGAAAGCTGAAATTATGAAAAACCATATAGAATTTCTAGGAATACAAATAGATAAAAGCGGAGTAAAAATGCAACAACATTGTAACACCCCATACTTAATTATGTGCATTAGCCATGGTTATATGTGTTGGAGTATATGTATTGATCCTAAGTTAGGTATATATGAGTTTAAGTATGAGTATTGATTATTTTGAGATGGTTTCAAGTGTATAGTTTGATTATATGTGTATGGGAATCGACTTTATTTATACCGGAATTTGCCCGTCGATGGTTCCATATGAAATTTATTGAATAAACTTTCCAACAATATAAAGATTTCCAAAAACGGATAAGTTTCGGATATAATCGAGCACGTTCGAAAATATAAAACGGCGGCTGGGATAATTGTGAACAGTAAATGTGCAGGAAATTCAAACTACTGAGGCCTGCCAGTTTTTTAGGGTCAACTTCAAACGATCATAACTCCTTGTACAGGACGAACTGGGTGACCTACTTTATATGAAATGAAATACCTTTGAATTATCTATCCAACGATACCAATTTCACCCAAATCCGATATCGGATCAAAGAGTTATGGCTGATTTACTTTAGTCTGTCAAAACAGTCCACCATGGACAGATTCGGATTTACTTAAATTTTTAAGGGCAATATGGTCATTTTCCATCACCTCTTGGACGAAAATTGGTCATTATATAGATATAATTGGTCTTATATCCATCAATTATCATCATATTATTGGTAATAAGAAAACCTAGCCTAATTTCAACACCAATTATCTTGTGATTCAACCGTAGAAAATCCAAATTGATTCTGTAGTTGTGTTCACCGTCTCGAGGGCTTCGAGAAGCACCCCTTATTTGTGCCAACAGGACTTCGAAATCAAAAGGGCCATTTTATGGTAAGGATTTAAATTATGTTGGTGTTATTTATATGGATATGTATATATATATATGCATGTGAGCATAAGAAGTATGTTATGTGATTGTTGTTGAAAGATGATTGGGAAATGATGTTGGATTATGTTGAATTGTGAAGGGATTTGGTGTGATGATGTGGTATTGAAATGATGATTATATATATATATATATATACACACATAAACCTATTGTTCAAGTTAGTTTTTGGAATGTTTTGCAAATATTGGTTGTATGGAATTATGGAAGAGAATTGTGGTGTTGGGTTGCTAATACTAGATGCGAAACATTTCATTGTAGATAAGTGATTTGTAAAGGCGGGAAGTTGTGTTGAATTGGTATCTGAATCTACAACGAGGTATGTAAAGCATACTCTAACGATGTTCTTTGGCATGAAAACACCAATGTTCCATCAAGTAAGATTCCAAGGTTGTCCAAACACATGTATTGTTCTACATTACCAACGAAGTTGTTTCCATTCTATAAAGTGTCAAAATATTTCATTGATATACCAAAAGTCTCCTATTTCATTGTTGTGATATTGATGATTCTGAAACACATTGTTGATGTACTAATGAGTCTTTATTACATCGTTATTGTATAGAAGGTCTATTACTTGATTCCTATTGATGTATCATTGTTCCAAAGGTACTATATTGGCATGAACACTAATGTAATAATCTCAAAAGCTTTTGAACTAAGTTATTGGAAAGATCTCTTATGTGTGTTACTTGATATACATGTGGGTGGTATCCCAGGCGCATAAGCCTAGCATGGGTCGATCCCTATTTATGTGTTTATGGGTGGTATCCTAGGGGCATAAGCCTAGCATGGGTCGATCCCAGTTGATATGTACTGGGGATAGCCTAATGGTCACAGTACGATACAGTATTGATTATTTTTAGGTGGTTGGAGGTTCGGGAGGAGGAGGTAATGACGAATGATAATTGTAAAGAATGAAATAAACGAATATATACCGTTCCACAAATGTGTTTGAATCCAAGAACCCAGTTCAGATTAATGATAATGTACATGATCCTAAAAGTGTTTATGAAGTGTGGTTCACTTCTATTATGATTTATTCACATGTGTATGATTTTCTTGATCCCCCATATCACATATGATTATCTACATCTTTACATACTCAGTACATATTTCGTACTGACGTCCCTCATGGGGGACCTGCATTTCATGTTGCAGGCACAGGTGCTTCAGCTCATTCACAGCATAGATAGGAGTCGGGTCGTACAGCTATTGTTGGTGAGCTCCAGTTTGCTTCGGAGCTTTCCGAGTCGGTTCCTTATGTTTTGTTATTGTAAAGGAGTCATGTGTGGGCGGGGGTTTGTACCGACCCTAGTTATGTCATGTATATATGTCCTAGAGGCTTTGTAGACATAAGGAAGGGTCGAGTCATGGGAGTTTATATAGTGATGTTATATTTGTATATGTGGTGGCCCCGACGGCCAAGTATTATATATATATATATTTGTGTGTGTTGTGCTGATACAGGAAATTAGACCCTTCTATATGTAACGAAGTGCTGCCCAAATTTTTGGTGAATGTAAGTGAAGGTACAGGTATTTGAACGGGTTCTCCCGGGCCTTCTCGGCTTCGGGTGCCAGTCCGGCCCGATGAGATTTTTGGGGCGTGACAAAAGTGATATCAGAGAGGTTCGTCCTGGTGAGTCTACAAAGCCGTGTCTACGTAGAGTCTTGTTTATCGGTGTGTTGTGCACCACATCTATAAACAGGAGGCTATGGACATTTAGGAATTGTTTCTTTTCTTCATGTCTTAGATCGTGCTATTGAGCTTATATTGTATATGAAGTCATAGTTGACCACCGAATCAGTTTGTTTCTCTTATTATAGTAATGATGCCGGTTACCAGAAGCAATAATATCGGTAAGCAAGTAGATGTGGCTGTCGGAGAGGGGACTAGTAAGTCACCCACTATACCAGTTAATCAAAGTGAGGCTCCAGCTAAGCATGCATCAGAAACTTGCCCCAGTCCAGAAGAAATAAGGGGGAGGAGAACTATATCCCCAGAGCCACCTATTAATGCTGTTGATCAAGATCTTAGAAATGCAGTGCAACTTTTGACTCGTATAGTTGCTGGGCAAGTCCAAGGGCAAGCTATTCCTGCCACGGGTTCTAGCGGTACTGATAGGGCGGCTAGTCTTCGGACGCAAGATTTTCTTAAGATGGATCCGCCTACTTTTACCGGATCCGATCTTAATGAAAATCCGCAGGACTTTATTGATCAGATCCAAAGGGCCCTAGAGGTGATGCATGTATCGGGCAGAGAGACAGTGGAGTTAGCCGTGTATAGATTCAAAGGTGAGGCTATATATTGGTATGAAGACTGGAAACGGTCAAGGGGCATTGATGCACCCCCAGCTACTTGGAAAGAGTTTAAAGAGGCATTTATTGATCATTATCTTCCATATGAGACTCGTCAGGCCCGTGCGGATCAGTTCTTAAATCTTCGGCACGGTAATACAAGTGTGAGGGAGTATAGTCTTCGATTTAATTCCTTGTCCAGATATGCTCCTAATGTTATAGCTACTATGGATGACAGAGTTCATCGGTATGTGAATGGATTGGATCCGTATTTGGTTAGGGATTGTACTATTGCTGCACTGAATAAAGATATAGATATAGCTAGGATCCAAGCATTTGCACAGAAAATGGAAGATCAGAGGCAAAGAAAAAGAACACAGGAATTTGAAAGCGGATCTTCTAAGAGGGCCAGATCTACAGGGCAGTTTATGGTGCCACAAGGAGGTTTTAGACCTCAATTTTCTGTTAGACCACCTAGGCCATTATTTTCTTATTCTGCAGCTAGTGCTCCACCACAGCATCAGGGGTTCAGAGGCAGTCAATTTGGGCAAAGAAGTGAGGGTCATAGTTCGCGATCTGTGGGTTATCATGGTCAAGGGAATATGACCCAATCGAGACCTCCTCGAGAGCCATGCAATAAATGTGGAAGGCATCATATGGGCGTATGTCGAATGGGAACAAATGTTTGTTATTGGTGCGGTATGACAGGGCATAAAATGAGAGAATGCCCACGAAGAGGTGCAGGTGGCATAGCACGACCTTTGGGATCAGTTGTTGCATCATCGTCACCGGTATCTTATTCTGGTAGGGGTGCATGACCTGCGGGTCACGCTAGAAATGAAAAAAGAGTCACCAGTTCCAGCGGGAATCAGAATCGCACTTATGCTTTAGCGGATCGACAGAATCGAGAGGCTTCCCCAGATGTGGTTACGGGTACGTTGTCCATATTTTCATTTGATGTATATGCTCTAATTGATCCCGGTTCTACATTATCATATGTTACTCCTTTGGTTGCTGGAAAGTTCAAAAGGACCCCCGAATTGTTAGATAAATCGTTGGAAGTGTCTACCCCGGTTGGGGAATCTATTATTGCTAGAAGAGTTTATAAAGATTGTGTAGTAACTGTGTGTGGTCGAGACACGATGGCCAATCTTGTGGAACTAGAAATGGTAGATTTTGATGTTATAATGGGTATGGATTTGTTGGCGTCTTGTTATGCCAAAATTGACTGTTGTACGAAAAAGATGTATTTACATTTTCCTGATGAAGCAGTTATTGAATGGCAAGGTAAGATTGGCGCACCAAGAGGTAGATTTATTTCTTATTTCAAAGCGAGAAAAATGATTTCCAAGGGCTACATATGTCATTTAGTTAGAGTAAAGAATACGGAATCGAAATCACCAGATCTTCACATTGTACAAGTGGTAAATGAATTTCCTGATGTATTCCCTGAAGATCTTCCAGGTTTGCCTCCTGAATGAGAAGTAGAGTTTGGTATTGATGTAATACCAGGTACCCAACCAATCTCCATTCCTCCGTATAGAATGGCCCCAGCAGAATTACGAGTATTGAAAGAGCAATTGAAAGATTTGCTAGAGAAGGGATTCATAAGGCCTAGTATGTCTCCCTGGGGAGCACCAGTGTTATTTGTGTGCAAAAAGGATGGCTCGCTAAGGATGTGTATTGATTATCAGCAATTAAATAAGGTGACTATTAAGAATAAATATCCTCTCCCAAGAATTGATGATTTATTTGATTAGTTACAAGGCGCCAAGTGCTTTTCTAAGATTGATTTGAGGTCAGGTTACCACCAAGTGAGGGTCAAAGAGAAGGATATACCCAAGACAGCTTTCCGAACACGGTATGGTCATTACGAGTTTTTAGTTATGTCATTTGGCCTAACAAATGCACCCGCAGCTTTTATGGATTTGATGAATAGGGTGTTTAAGCCATTCCTGGATGTATTTGTGATAGTTTTTATAGATGATATTCTTGTTTATTCTAGATCAGAAGAGGACCATGCCAATCACTTACGACAGACATTGCAGACTCTTCGTGATTGTAAGCTTTATGCAAAGTTCTCTAAATGTGAGTTTTGGTTAAAGTCGGTGGCATTTTTGGGTCATATTGTATCTAGTGAAGGGATAAAGGTTGATGCTCAAAAGATAGAAGCTGTGAAGAACTGGCCAAGGCCCACAACGCCTATGGAGATTCGTAGTTTTCTCGGGTTGGCCGGTTATTATAGAAGGTTTTTTAAAGACTTTTCTTCCATTTCAGCACCCTTAACCAAGCTAACGCATAAAGCATCCAAGTTCCAATGGAATGATGCGTGTGAGGAGAGTTTCCAAGAATTGAAGAACAAGTTGATTTCTACACCCGTGTTGGTACTTCCAGAAGGCACCGAAGGGTATACAGTGTATTGTGATGCTTCCAAAATTGGTTTAGGATGTGTATTGATGCAGCATGGTAAGGTAATAGCATATGCTTCTAGACAATTGCGGCCACATGAGAAAAATTATCCTACACACGATCTTGAGCTGGCAGCAGTTATTTTTGCTTTAAAGATATGGCGCCACTACTTATATGGGGTTCATGTTGATATATATACTGACCATAAGAGCTTGCAATATATTTTTAATCAGAAGGATCTAAATTTAAGGCAGCAGAGATGGCTTGAACTATTAAAGGACTACGATGTTGCTATCTTGTACCATCCAGGGAAAGCAAATGTGGTAGCTGATGCGTTAAGTCATAAGGCTATGTTGGCGCCCATAGAAAGGCAAGGGATGATTAAAGATCTTCACCAGTTAGCTAGTTTGGGAGTTCACCTTCTTGGAACTACGAACGAGGAGCTTATTGTGCATAATGCCGCAGAATCCTCATTAGTAGCTGAGGTGAAAGAGAAGCAAGATGCAGATCTTATTTTATTACAGCTTAAGGAGAACGTTCAGAGTGGTGCGACCAAGGCATTTGAGCTTATGCGAGAAGGAGTACTTCAGTGCCAAAACCGATTGTGTGTGCCGGATATAGACGGGCTAAGAAAGAAGATTATGACAGAGGCACATTTTTCAAGGTATTCCATTCATCCAGGATCAACCAAAATGTATCAAGATTTGAAAGATATGTATTGGTGGAATGACATGAAGAAGAGCATTGCAGAATTTGTAGCTGAATGTCAAAATTGTCAAAGAGTTAAAGTTGAGCACCAAAAACCCGGAGGCTATATGCAAT
This sequence comes from Capsicum baccatum var. pendulum, assembly GCA_030864225.1. Lineage (NCBI taxonomy): Eukaryota > Viridiplantae > Streptophyta > Magnoliopsida > Solanales > Solanaceae > Capsicum > Capsicum baccatum. Next base: position 170,120,246 of record CM061554.1, read on the forward strand.
GCATAGATCTTCCAATTTGGAAGTGGGACATGATCAACATGGATTTTGTTACAGGCTTGCCTCGTACAGCTCGGAAATTTGATTCTATATGGGTGATTGTGGATAGGCTTACTAAATCCGCACATTTCTTACCCGTTAAGACCACTTACACAGTTGAAGAATATTCAAAGCTGTATGTTAAAGAAATAGTCCGATTTGGAGTGCCAACTTCTATTATATTGGATCGGGGAACTCAATTTACTGCAAACTTTTGGAAGTCTTTCCAACGGAGTTTGGGGACACAAGTGAATCTGAGTACAGCTTTTCACCCTCAGACGGATGGACAAGCAGAGCGCACCATTCAAACACTTGAAGATATGCTACGAGCATGTGTTATAGATTTTAAAGGCAGTTGGGATGATCATTTACCTCTTATTGAGTTTGCCTACAATAATAGCTATCATTCAAGTATCAAAATGACACCATATGAAGCTTTATATGGGAGGAAGTGTAGATCACCAATAGGATGGTTCGAAGCGGGTGAAACTCTTATGTTCGGACCGGATCTTGTGTATCAAGCCATAGAAAAAGTCAAGGTGATTCAGCAACGGTTGAAAATAGCCCAAAGTCGACACAAGTCATATGCGGATAGTAGAAGAAGAGGGCTAGAGTTTTTGTTAGGCGATTGGGTATTTTTGAAGGTATCGCCAATGAAAGGGGTGATGAGATTTGGCAAGAAAGGAAAGTTGAGTCCATGCTATATAGGCCCATATAAGATTATTCGAAGATGTGGGCAAGTTGCGTATGAATTAGAGCTACCCCAGGAACTCTCATCAGTGCATCCAGTATTTCATGTATCGATGCTTCGAAAGTGCATCGGAGATCCGTCCCTTATTACTTCTACTGAAGATGTGCAAGTAATAGAAGATCTTACCTATGAGGAGATGCCTATTGCTATATTAGATCGTCAAGTTAAGAAGATGATAAATAAAGAAGTAGCATCGGTGAAAGTACTTTGGAGAAATCAACAAAGGGAAGAGATTACATGGGAAGCGGAGGAAGCAATAAAATCGAAATACCCTTATTTGTTCAAAGGTGAAAAAGAAGTGCAAGGAGTGTAACTGGGACACTAACAAGTAATTTTTTACATATGCATAATATCTATATGATGACGTGAATATCAATTATGAATTCGAACTTGTTTCGGCTAAATAACTACATTTACATTCGAGGACGAATGTCCTTAAGGGGGGGAGGATGTAACACCCCATACTTAATTATGTGCATTAGCCACGGTTATATGTGTTGGAGTATATGTATTGATCCTAAGTTAGGTATATATGAGTTTAAGTATGAGTATTGATTATTTTGAGATGGTTTCAAGTGTATAGCTTGATTATATGTGTATGGGAATCGACTTTATTTATACCGGAATTTACCTGTCGATGGTTCCATACGAATTTTATTGAATAAGCTTTCCAACGATATAAATATTTCCAAAAACGGATAAGTTTCGGATATAATCGAGCACGTTCGAAACTATAAAACGGCGGCCGGGATAATTGTGAACAGAAAATGTGCAGGAAATTCAAACTACTAAGGCCTGCCAGTTTTTTGGGTCGACTTTGAACGATCATAACTTCCTCAATATAATGAACTGGCAGATCTACCACCTATCAAAAGAAATATCTTTGAGTCTTCTTTCCAATGCAATTGGTTTCATCCAAATCCAACATCTGAGTAAGGAGTTATACTCGTTTTACTTCAGCCTCTCAAAATAGATTTTTAGGGTCAACTTCAAACGATCATAACTCCTTGTACAGGACGAACTGGGTGGCCTACTTTATATCAAATGAAAGCCCTTTGAATTATCTATCCAACGACACCAATTTCACCAAAATCCGATATCGGATCAAAGAGTTATGGTTGATTTACTTTAGTCTGTCAAAACAGTCCACCATGGACAGATTCGGATTTACTTAAATTTTTAAGGGCAATATGGTCATTTTCCACCACCTCTTGGACGAAAATTGGTCATTATATAGATATAATTGGTCTTATATCCATCAATTATCATCATATTATTGGAAATAAGAAAACCTAGCCTAATTTCAACACCAATTATCTTGTGATTCAACCGTAGAAAATCCAAATTGATTCCGTAGTTGTGTTCACCGTCTCGAGGGCTTCGAGAAGCACCCCTTATTTGTGCCAACAGGACTTCGAAATCAAAAGGGTCATTTTATGGTAAGGATGTAAATTATGTTGGTGTTATTTATATGGATATGTATATATATATATATATGCATGTGAGCATAAGAAGTATGTTATGTGATTGTTGTTGAAAGATGATTGGGAAATGATGTTGGATTCTTTTGAATTGTGAAGGGATTTGGTGTGATGATGTGGTATTGAAATGATGATTATATATATATATATATATATATATATATATATATATATATATATATACACACACACACACACGTAAACCTATTGTTCAAGTTAGTTTTTGGAATGTTTTGCAAATATTGGTTGTATGGAATTATGGAAGAGAATTGTGGTGTTGGGTTGCTAATACTAGATGCGAAATATTTCATTGTAGATAAGTGATTTGTAAAGGCGGGAAGTTGTGTTGAATTGGTATCTGAATCTACAACGAGGTATGTAAAGCATACTCTAACGATGTTCTTTGGCATGAAAACGCCAATGTTCCATCAAGTAAGATTCCAAGGTTGTCCAAACACATGTATTGTTCTACATTACCAACGAAGTTGTTTCCATTCTATAAAGTGTCAAAATATTTCATTGATATACCAAAAGGCTCCTATTTCATTGTTGTGATATTGATGATTCTGAAACACATTGTTGATGTACTAATGAGTCTTTATTACATCGTTATTGTATAGAAGGTCTATTACTTGATTCCTATTGATGTATCATTGTTCCAAAGGTACTATATTGGCATGAACACTAATGTAATAATCTCAAAAGCTTTTGAACTATGTTATTGGAAAGATCTCTTATGTGTGTTACTTGATATACGTGTGGGTGATATCCCAGGCGCATAAGCCTAGCATGGGTCGATCCCTATTTATGTGTTTATGGGTGGTATCCCAGGGGCATAAGCCTAGCATGGGTCGATCCCAGTTGATATGTACTGGGGGCAGCCTAATGGTCACAGTACGATACAGTATTGATTATTGTTAGGTGGTTGGAGGTTCGGGAGGAGGAGGTAATGACGAATGATAATTGTAAAGAATGAAATAAACGAATATATACCGTTCCACAAATGTGTTTGAATCCAAGAACCCAGTTCAGATTAATGATAATGTACATGATCCTAAAAGTGTTTATGAAGTGTGGTTCACTTCTATTATGATTTATTCACATGTGTATGATTTTCTTGATCCCCCATATCACATATGATTATCTACATCTTTACATACTCAGTACATATTTCGTACTGACGTCCCTCATAGGGGACCTGCATTTCATGTTGCAGGCACAGGTGCTTCAGCTCATTCACAGCATAGATAGGAGCCGGGTCGTACAGCTATTGTTGGTGAGCTCCAGTTTGCTTCGGAGCTTTCCGAGTCAGTTCCTTATGTTTTGTTATTGTAAAGGAGTCATATGTGGGCAGGGGTTTGTCCCGACCCTAGTTATGTCATGTATATATGTCCTAGAGGCTTTGTAGACATAAGGAAGGGTCAAGTCATGGGAGTTTATATAGTGATGTTATATTTGTATATGTGGTGGCCCCGACGGCCAAGTATTATATATATATATATATATATATATATATATATATATATATTTGTGCGTGTTGTGCTGATACAGGAAATTAGACCCTTCTATATGTAACGAAGTGCTGCCCAAATTTTTGGTGAATGTAAGTGAAGGTACAGGTATTTGAACGGGTTCTCCCGGGCTTTCTCGGCTTCGGGTGTCAGTCTGACCCGATGAGATTTTTGGGGCGTGACAAACATATAGTACAAAAAATAATAAATTCAAAAGAAGAATTAGATACAAAAAAGAAATTACAATCATTTTTAGGATTAGTAAACCAAGTAAGAGAATATATTTCAAAATTAGCAGAAAACTTAAAACCACTACAGAAAAAATTAAAAAAGGATATAGAATATAACTATAATGAAGAAGATAAAAAACAAGTTCAAAAAATAAAATTACTTTGTAAAGAATTACGAAAATTACAATTTCCAGATGAAAATAAAAAATTTATATACATAGTAGAAGCAGATGCTAGTGAATATAGTTACGGAGGAGTACTTAAATATCGATATGAAGCAGAAAAAATAGAACACCATTGTAGATACTACTCAGGTACGTTCAATGTGACATAAATAAAATGGGAAATAAATAGGAAAGAATTATGTTCATTATATAAATGTTTATTAACGTTTGAGCCATATATTGTATCTAACAAATTTATTGTGCGAACAGATAATACACAAGTACGCTGGTGGCTAACAAAGAAAATACAAAATTCAGTTACAACGAAAGAGATTCGGAGACTAGTTTTAAATATATTAAATTTCACATTTATAATTGAAGTGATCAGTACTAACAAAAATGTTATTGTAGATTACATATCAAGACAAAGCTACACAGACTGAAAATATAGAAGAAGATACTCTAGAAAAAATACTCAACACCCTAACTACGCTTTCACTGAAAGTGGATAGTATGGGTACTGAGATAGAAAAGCTAAAGACTAATGAAGATAAACTGAAGTCTATAGCTATGAATCAGCTAACTCGGCAGTGTGCAGAGCTATGTCGATCGGAAGACAATAAAATTTCAGAGCTAGAAGGAGACGTTGGGACACTCTATAAAACCCATAAAAAATATCAATCTACTTTTGCAGGTACAAGCAAAGGAGTTAGTCGACCAAGATACCAAAACACAAACATGAATAAAATATTTGAAAAACCATTTACACCAAAAATACAAAAAGACCACTTATTCATACCCCCACAAGTTACCACATACCGAGATAGCCTAAACCAAGACAAAAAAGTTTACAATTATACAGCCCAGAAATATATAGAAAACATCTATAGAGTACAAGCCTTTCTAAACCATAACCCAAGAGCTACAAACATCAAAGAACCAAACACCAACTATATAACCCAAAAATTACAAGGATTCAACAAGCTAATCGCACTACCGAAAACTAACCCAAGCTTAGTAAAAACTTGTTTTGACTACGGGCTACTGAACACTATATACACCCAAGACGGAGAAGAATTGACAGCTATGGAAGAATTATACAAGATATTCACTACCTATAAAAGAATAATGAAAGACACTCTATTTTACATAAAGTGTTATACTGCACCCGCGGAGATATTATATGACTAGATAAAACCAATTATACAAGTCATAAAGATAGGATTAACTAGAGATATGATTATACCAGAAGATATTGCACAACAACCAGAGATACCTAGAATCGAGATACCAGAGTTCTATGCAAATAAAAGACTTATTGGACTATCTACGATTATACAAGAACTAGCAAATAACTATACTAATGGAAATCCAATATGGAGCTACTACTCGAGAGATCACCAAATGATTTACTCAAATTCAAAAGAGCTACGACCAACAGATATGGAGGATGTAAGACAATGGATAATGACACTACTCAACCCAGAGAAATAATCTACTGCACGAGCTATTAAAAAAGGATTTATTTCTGACGGATTACTAACAAGATATTATAAAATAATTGAACATAAATATCCAGATTACCAATGTTCGAGGTGTAATGGAGAAGATAATATTATTTCAGAAGTACATCTAGAATAAAAAATCAAGAAGACAAGATGACAGCTGGAAGATAAGATAAGAAGCAATAATAGAGATATGACAGATACGACAAAATCAACGGAGACAAGATATTTATTGTATAGATTTTATTTACGTAAAAGTCTTTAAAATTATTGTAAGTTATTATTTTTTCATAGACTTTTTTCTTATGTAGACCTTAGGATCATTTAAGGCTACATAGACTTTTAGGTAGCCTATGTATAGCCTTTAAGACTTTTAAGGCTTTTTTATTTTCTAGCTTTTACGTAGGATTGTAAAATTTGTAAAGAATTTTGTAAAGTTCATTCTATAAATAAAGAAAGCAGGAGGCATTGCAAGGCAAGCCTTCTCACGTTAAAGCAAAAACTCTCTCCATTTCATAATAAATATTTTGCCCAGTTAATTAAAAAACATACATACTTCAATGGAAAAAGCTACAGAGAAACAAACTTCAGAAATATCAAAGCTACCCGAACAGGTATATCTATTTATGATTATGAATAGCTAAATTCATAGTTCCCAACAATCATGATATGATAAAATAAATTCATATTAGTTACTTTATAGTAGAATTATTCGAAGAATAATATGTTAAGAAGTTTATTAGCAAAGTGGAAACGGAGAAAAATCCCTAAGAACTATGACATCCTAAAGGTGAAACCAATGAGGCAAGAAGCCGTGACAGGGAGTAACCAGAGTCGAGGAGCTATTTAAGGGAAAAAGTATCTAAATTACCATGTTAATAGTGACCGAAGAACATATTATTTAAGAATAATCTAGTATATAGTGATCTAAGATGACCATATTTTGTTATGTACATGGTTGAAGGAAATATTTTGAAAAAAGCAATTTTATGAAAATGAATGATAATTTATCTGATGTGATGGTAGATAAATTTAAAATACTTATTTTGTATGCACTTAGAGATATAAAAATAGCAGATATAAGGAAAATCATATTAGAAAAAGCATTTGGTGAATATTACATGGCTAGAGTAAATTATGTACCATGCCTACCTAACTACTCTTATAAATACTTATCATGATAAATTACGTAGAATTTTTAGAAAAAGATATGCGAAATATACAGTTACTAGAAAAACGGATAAAAACAAATATAGACAAATACATGGAAAATAAAAATAAATCTCTTAATAAAAATATGCAAAAACTACTAAGGCTAAAACAAACAACTATAAAATATCAATTTTAGAAAATAGATCATTTAGACTATCTTAAAGTTTTAATCTTATATATACTTAAAGATATAGAAATTATAGATATTAAGAAAATAATATTAGAAAAAGTAATAGACTACGAAATTGAAACCATAAATTGGCTAAAACAGTTATACGAAGAAATTTACCCAGAAGGATATTATTCAGATCAAGGATGTTAGAATATATTAGAAAAACTAGAGAAAACCAAGATAATCTAAATAACGAAATTAATTATAGAAATTGAATTAGAAAAATAATGGAAAATCTAAAAGAAAAGTTAATATGGATAAAAAAAACCTTAGAAAATTTAGAAAAAAGTACATGTGATAGTTTATATAATTTAAAAAACTCACTACGAGAAGAACAACACAAGATAATAAATAACATAGAAAATCTAGAATTAGATATATACTACAGTACAGATAGAATAACTTATTATACAGAAATTTATAACTCTGCAGTTACTACAGGATAAAATAATAAATCAAATAAATTAATGGATACATCTTACATAAAGAATAAAAATTTAAGAAATATACACGCACAAAAAAGAATAGATTCATTATAAAGGCGTGGAGGACGCAGATTAGAGTTAGGGGGTAGGAGTGCATCTGTAACAGTAGGGGGAGTACTTTGTTTGCGCATGGAATTTCTTGTTCGTGGTTCGGTGATGTCTATGATTTCGAATAGATAGTTTATAGTATTACCTTGTGGTTGTATTCTTCGTTGTATTAGCTAGCAGTGTTAGTTTATTTTGCATACTATATTGGTTTATATGCTTTTATGTTTGTCTTTGATATACTATTATTTGTCCTGAGTCGAAGGTCTATCGAAAACAGCCTCTCTACTTCACTAAGATAGCGGTATAATCTGCGTACAATTTACTCTCCCGAGACCCCACTATGTGGGAATACAATGGGTATGTATTTGGTGTAAGTTGTAAAAACTTACTTGTCCAATTTGTGAAGTCAAAAGATTTATCATATTTTACAATATTATTTTTATCATTAAATGACTATATAAGATATTAATACTGAAATTTAAATTTTCAAAGCATAACTAAAAAAGTTAATTTTGTAAATTAAATCAGTAATAAATGTGTTGTTAATAAAAATGTCAAACTGATTAGAGAAAAAATAAATAAAATCCAAATTCTATATTTTTAAATAATTTGAATCAAATTTATTTTAATTGTTCATATGTGATTCGACGTGTCCACTAATCAATAGATTAATTAGCTTGCTTTTACATAATTTGACGTGGTTGAAAGGGTAAATTTGTAGCAGCAGTTGTGTTCGATAAAAAAAAGAATGGCCAAGAAGAGAAGCAAACTAGTGGATTCTGCGAGCTCGAGCCAACGATCCCAACCACTCCAGCCCTCATCACGCAGCTCAGTAAAGTCTCACACAAATCGACAGCGTTGGGTCACCACCACCTTCTGCATTTTATTCTTCATCGTTTCTTTACTAATTTACCGTCAAAAGTACTCCAACACTGCTTCTACTACTGTTGTTGATGATGCTGACAAGCCTTATGTTTACCAACGCGCCCTCGTTAAAACCGATTCAACTTACAGTGATATTCTCAATGTAACATATTCTTACCCTCCCCCAATTTGATTTCTTTTCGTTTTGTATGTTTTTTTTAATTATTTGGTGAGTTTTCAAGACTTGCAGGAGAATACTAACGTTTCGGAAAATATTAGTCGGCGACATTTTGAAAATCCCGTTCTGGCCTATATCACTCCATGGTATTTGCATTTGTTCTACACTTTGTTGAATCGTGTTTAATTATTCTTGATTTGTATATGTTGAAATCCACGTTTTCCTTTTATCTTTGTGATGTTTGGTGTTAGAAGATTAGAAAATCTTAATTTGTTTTGGACTCTAAAGAAATTGTCGTATTTGAGGAAAGTAGTTTTTGAAGTAAAAAAATGATATTTCAGAATTGGAGCTGTGTCAATACAAATTGGAGTTCTTTTTGAGTTGTGATTAATTTGGAGTGGAAAAAAAGCGAAAACAACTTTTTGGTGTTTTAAAAATTCCTAAAATTCCAAAATTCAACTTCAATTCCCGATTTTTCCGGAATCTTATACCCAGATGTGTTTGTCGGAGTTCAACTTGGCCAAATTCCCCCTGAATCGATCTAGAATATAATACATGGTATGGGTAATCTTCAAAATATCATGTACTTAAACAAGAAAACTGTTTTAGAGTTGCATTTCAACTAAGTCTTGATAGAGGAGAATGGTTGGAGTTGGTTGACAACTAATCTAAAAGTAGTTGTTGATACAATCCAAGGAGAACCACACCCGAAAGCTAGCTATTGAGGTGGGAGAAATCAACCTATATAAGCTCCACATCAACTCCCCATGTTGTCGATGTAGGACTTAAGTCCTATACCTTGCAACAGGATCACAACAAACCACCACGCTCTGCATTCGTCCTCCTCAGTGGCTCCACCCTAGGTAGCTTTTACTCTACCACAATTAGGTAGGTGTTAGTCATGGATGAAAGCTGCAATATTGGTGTCACCATCCATGGCACTTTCGGCATGGAGGGTGGTGGGTCGCTTTGATACCATCAACACAATCCAAGGAGAACCACAACCCCAAAGCTAGAGCCCATGGCTATATACGCCCCACATGAACTCCCCATTTAATCGAAGTGGGAATCAAGTCCCATACCTTTCAATAAGTTTATAACAAATATAATAAATCCTCATAGGAGGAATGAGTATAAAGACTTCATTAGTCGGCCCCAACTATTGTGTAGTTTTTCTTTTCTTTTCTTTTTTTTTTTAAATAAAGGGACTATTTTCTGAGGGGAACGTTTGTCAATGTTTGGAGGATTCAAGTGATGGGATAAATGTGATGAAATTTAGAACTTAGAAGTTTGGGTATGGAGAACTTTTACTAGCTTGTTTCTGTTCATTTTTGCATTAAATTATATTGAATAGAAAATTCTTAGAAGTGCCAATACCTCTTCTCCAACCTTGCTAACTGCTAAAAAGATATTGTTTTGATACTGATAGATATAGTTTTGGATTCTACAGTTCATGATGGTATGATCAATGGTGCAGGAATTCAAAAGGCTATGACCTGGCAAAGAAGTTCAGTTCTAAAATTACACATCTGTCACCTGTTTGGTATGATCTGAAGAAGTAAGTGAACTCATGATTACCTTAACCGTATATAGTAAGTGTACCTTGAGATGCGTTGTAGCATTTGCAGTTAGCTGAAACTAAGTGATATTTTGCTATTCAACTGGCTCGGTGACATTTCCCATGAGATGATAATATCAACAACCTAATCCTTCCCTTGAGAACCGAGACTAGACTATTATCCTTAGTTTTATTTTGTTGTTTTTCTCTATCTCCACCAGGTCCTGCTTCTATCAAATAAATGAAAACAATGAATCAAATTTTAATTTATTATAGGAATGAGTATGCTTTAGCAGGACTTCAACATCAGGAATACTTTTCAATCCTTTATGATCAAAAAAGCTGTTTAATATCTTTATCTTTTGTACTTGCTGATGCCAGTGAGGGAAGTAAACTAGTTCTGCATGGAAGACATAATGCTGATAGAGGATGGATTTCAGACATTCGAATGAAAGGAAATGCTCTGGTAAGGTAGCCAACCACATTAAATGTAGATTATCACAGATACGTAGTGTAATTATGGCCCTTATACAATTGAAGCATAGAAAAAAGACCAAAAGGTGGAAACATTTCATCAGGAGTCAAATTTGGGTTGACATGTTGCATTATTTGCTTTGAATTCGTTCCTTGACCACTGTATCTGAATTCTAGTAAGCAGAGGAGGGTTGGGGGTTGGTGTGCATGGGGAAGGGATGGAGTGCACAAAAGCAACTGGAGTTCTGTTTGGTTATACTTGTTCGATCACTTATTATCAAGAAAGTTTTTTCTTGAAACTGTTTCAGTTTCCTAACTGGTCCGTTGACTAGAAAAGGCCTATAGGGCTGGTGCTAACAGCTGAGAATTAGCTAATCCTCTAATCTTTACCACATTTAATTGTTCAGTTTCAACATGTCAGCTAGTGTCGGGTTATCAGCTAGTTTAATGTTTTTATTTCTGCCCTCAATCTATAGATTTTGCCTAGAGTTGTCCTGGAGGCGAATCCGCTGGACTTGCTTGAGAAGAAGAGGCTTAGGAAGAAAGCAATCAACCTTATCATAACAGAATGCAAGTGAGTCTATTAGCATGTCTTTTATGTCAAGTACATTTTCTTCATCCGCATATTCTGAGATCCTCTTATCTTATGTAGGGAAATGGAGTATGATGGTATTGTACTTGAGTCTTGGTCAAGATGGGTAGCTTATGGCATCTTGCATAATTCAGATATGAGAAATCTGGTTAAGTGCTGACCTTCTCTATTTTTTAAAATTATTTTCCTTTTAGTAATACTCTTACCTTTTGTGTAGATCCTGAACTATTAAGTTCTTTTCTGTTCTTATAAGATGATGTGTTGTTCTACCTTCTGAAAAGTAAACGATCCGTAATTTTTATATGATCCTATCTCGTATTTCCCGTTTTCCACTTTGTACAAGAGCTGGAAACATGAAAGCCATGTATGCCTAAGAGTATTAGAACCTTTGTAGTGTAGAAATTTTTATTTTAAACTTAAGGAAATCTGCAGTGGTTGTGTAATTTGGGTATATGGAAAAGTAATTCACAAGATTGCTGATGGGTCCTCCCAACTTTTTGATGCTTTGCAAGTGTAGGCATTGCAATTTGTAAAGCAACTCGGAGAAGCTATGCATTCTGTGCACTTAAAAAGGAATGGCAAGACAAATCTGCAGTTAGTTTATGTGATAGGCCCACCACGTACAGATAAGCTACAGGAGCATGACTTTGGACCAGAAGATTTACAAGCCCTTTATGATGCTGTAGATGGTTTCTCTCTCATGACTTACGACCATTCAAGTCCTTATAATCCGGGTCCCAATGCACCTCTGAAGTGGGTACGTTCTACCTTGCGTCTTCTTGTGGGTGCTGGCAGCAGAGGTAGGAGATTGGCTGAAAAAATCTTTGTCGGGATCAACTTCTACGGCAACGATTTTGTCCTGTCAGGAGGTATGATTATGTTTTACTCTGCTATACGTAGCACTATCCCCTCGTCCCCCCAACCCTGAGTAAAAATGTTTTGGCTTATGTTACCTTTGTTCTCTAGGAAGAAAATGAAGAGGTTCTTCTAAAGATATTAGTTAAGTGGAGTTCTAACGTTTTCTAACTGTAAGGTTGTGAAGATCATAGAAAATTCTGATAGTATAGATATAAGGGACTGCTAAAGTTTTTGTAGTGGATGACTCCATTTAATTACTCATCTCTCTTGAAATCTTGTGATATATGTTTTTCCTGGAAGCGATTTCAAACAAAAATTTCTGTTGGCCATGGGGGTGAATGAATGGCTGGATGTGAGGATGTACTTTCACATTGCCTTGACCTACGAGAGTAACATCAGCTTTAAGGGTAGATTTGAATGATTTTAGTGCAGTGGAACTGCCTTTAAATCGATTCAGGTGTTAGTGATTAAAACATCTCTAGTGAGATTGACGAGGATGTCTCGCACCGTATTGGGGCGGGATGGATGAAGTGGAAGCTCGCGTCGGGGGTGTTGTGCGATAAGAAGGTGCCGCCCAAGCTTAAAGGCAAATTCTACAGGGTGGTAGTCCGTCCGGCCATGTTGTATGGAGCGGAGTGTTGGTCAGTTAAGAACTCCCACATCCAAAAAATGAAGGTGGCAGAAATGCGGATGTTGCGTTGGATGTGTGGGCTGACTAGAGGGGATAGAGTTCGGAATGAGACTATCAGGGAGAAGGTTGGTGTGACTCCAGTGGAGTATAAGATGCGGGAAGCCCGATTGAGATGGTTCGGACACGTGATGAGGAGAGGCATGGATGCCCCGGTTCGTAGGTGTGAGAGGCTAGCGTTGGATGGTTTTAGGCGAGGTAGGGGTAGGCCGAAGAAGTACTGGGGTGAGGTGATTAGGCGGGACATGGAGCAGTTACAGCTCACCGAGGACATGACCCTAGATAGGAAGATCTGGAGGACGCGAATTAGGGCAGAAGGCTAGGGCCAGTTTGGGTCGCTAGTGTAAGGAATTACTTGGGGGGGTATTATTCTTGTTATGATACCTTGTTCCATGTTCTATTACGAATCTGTGTGTTTTTCTCTGTTTTTTATTACTTATGGGTGTCGTATTTATGTTATGTTATGAAAGCTTGTTCTATGCTTTACTATGTATTTGTGTGGTATCTCGTGTCTCGAGCCGGGGGTCTATCGGAAACAGCCTTTCTACTTCTTTAGAGGTAGAGGTATGGACTGCGTACATCTTACCCCCCCTAGACCCCACTATGTGGGAATACACTCGGTTTGTTGTTGTTGTTGTTGTTGTTAGTATTTGAGTTCTGAAAAAAATAAAAAATGATTAGGCAATAGGGGGATAACTAATCTTCCACACCTTTGGTATCTAGACTACCATTTTTGTCAGACATAGCTGTTTATACTGGGTATTACTGTACAACATTCTTGTCCACTGGAGGGTGGAAGAATCAAATATCCAGCCTCAAGGGATTTGCATCTTCAAAGTTTTGTTACGGGAGTTGGTAAATATTGGGTGTGAGTGTGTGACTGGATGATCAAACCATTTGCTTTGGAATTTCAGCTTTTCATTCTTTGACGGATGTACTCATATGGTGCTGGAGTGTGCTAAGACTTTTCGAACTACACTACATTTGAGCGCTCTTTTTCATCTTATATGAGATGGGTTGCCATTAGATTGACACTAAATAATGTTCTTTAAAGAGCATAATAAATCTTTACTTGCTCAGATCTGTCAATCATTTGTAAAGGATCATTACATGCACAGGTTTAGGCGGGGGGCCTATCACAGCACACAAGTATCTCTATTTGCTAGAGCAGCACAAGCCTGTAATTCAGTGGGAGGAGAAAAGCGCGGAACATTTCTTCTTGTACTCTGACAATAAGCATGTCCAGCATGCTGTATTCTACCCATCACTTATGTCACTTGCAATGCGACTCCAGGAAGCTCTTTCATGGGGTGCAGGCATATCAGTTTGGGAAATTGGTCAAGGTTTGGAATACTTTTTTGATATTTTGTAGTATTTTTTTTATCTTCAGGTGGCGCCGGTGCTTAGTCTTACATTTCCATTTTTTTTAATTAGATAGTTGAAGAGATTATGTTGCTACAGTTGTCATGGATTAATTTCTGAATCTATAGTAGTAACATCAGTGCGGCACTATGTTACCATTTTCACTTCACTTGCACTTTTTCTGTGTATGATCTACCTCTTTACCTCTAATATAATGGGTAAGGCATGTGTATACTCTACCCTCCATAGAGGCACATACCCCATTTTGTGGGATTACACTGATACGTTGTTTTTGCTGTTGTTGAGGGGGCTTAAGCTGCTTTAACCCCTATGTTCAGGGGCGGACCTGCGTGTTTGTTAGGGGGTTCATCCGAATTTCCTCGGCAAAAAATTACATTGTATATACAAGGTAAAAAATTTATATTTATGTACATATATCAATTTTGAACCAACTGAAACAAGGTTGTAAATAGCTCAGTGGTATTATCTGCTGCCCTTCTAGGGTTGCTTACTTCACCCACTTCGCTGGTTCGATCCCCACTAGGGGTGGGTAGGTTGTTTTTTTCTTAATAAAAATATGTCCGGTGGCTGTACAACTTTATAAATGAAAAAAAAAAAACTATATACTAGTATTACTATTACATTTCTTGAAATTGTATTTTGTTTGCTTATTCACGCATTTATATTTTCATTTTTCAAATCTCCTGAAAAAAATTCCTGGATCCGCCACTGTCTATGTGTCCGATTTATTTTATATATATGCACTCCGTTTACCTGTGGCACTAGAAGTCTTCACCTTCATCTTTCGTCTCAAATAAACTCCTCCTACTTGCAGTTTTCCCTCGTGAAAAAATTGGTCAACCATTGTAGGGGTATATTTGGACATTTCAATTGTTTATCGACAACTTTTAGTTTTAAGAGTAATTTCATGGTGGTCATCAAACTTTGTATTCTTTACCTAAAAATCTTTCTTCTTTGTTTTGTTACACAAATCATCTAACTTTGCCCCATCTTTTACAAAAGTCATTTTGACAAAATTTGATTAAAACACGATCTGAAATTTAGGATGAAATAAAAAATACTCTCTTATGTTTGAGGGTAGGTTTAAAATGGCCCCTCAAATATACGTTTAAGTAGTTTTGGTCCATTATATTGATAATAAGAATAAGCTTTTTTATTTTCATATGTTTGACAAACTCTACTAATTAAATTAAAGATATTGGACAAAAGTAAAATCAGAACAAAAAAATCTTAAAATTTATTTATCATAAATGTGCAATGATTACATTTTCATTTACTTATCCTTTTATTAATATACTATTTTGTTTGATTAATTTATAGATATCTTTTTTTTTACTTTTGTTACATATTATTTTGTTCATATTATCATTACACTAATAAATAGATAGATTTTATTTTCAAATTATTTTATAATAATTTCTATGAATATTATTTTCAATACATTGACAATGCAAAGTAAACTACAATATTTTTTAGTAAATAAAGTTAGTAAAAGAAATAAAAAATAAAATAATCTTGCTTATTATGTAATTTAAAAAATAAAATTTTTTGGATGATATATAGTTTGGAAGTGCAGGGAGCGAAGTTGAAAGATTTGTTGAAAATTGATCGTTGCGGCATAATGAAAATTTTAAAAATTTATAAAAGTATTTCACGCCATGGTATTTTAATTATTTCATAAATTAGTTAATTTCAAGTATACAACTTTGTTATAGTAATAAATACATTAAAAGAATTGTTACAAAGAAATCAAAACAATCAAAGTAAATGTGGTATCATATGTAACATGAGAGATCAACGTTTTAAAGCTAAACTTGTGAAGGAATCTATAAAATTATTCTACAAATAAATAAATTAATCTAACAAGCTGCACCAAATCTTGCAATAAATTCAAAAAAAAAAAAAATTGCAAATAATAAACCTCTAAATGTGACTCAATATTAATTTTTTCTTTTTTAGAGTTTTGCAAAATTTAACAATTAGAGTTTGTTAAGTATTTCATAGAGGTCAAATGTACTCACATAGCAAGCTTAAAGCACAAAAACTTCTCAAAAGTATATTTGAGGGGTCCGTTTGAACCTATCCTCAAATATAGGGTATCTTTTTTTAATTTCATCTCGCATTTTATATAAGATTTTGAAACAAATTTTATTAAAATGACTTTTGTGAAAAATAAGCAAAATTGAATTACTTTTGTGTAACAAAATAAAAATAATAATAAAAATAAAGCTAGATGACCACTCGTGAAATTTATTTTAATTTCAAGAGCCGGTTACATGTAAATGATTCTGATAGCTTGGGGAATTTTTTTTTGATATTTTGTTACTTCATATTTCAATTATGCTAAATGTCAGAGCCAAGTGGATGACCGTTGAGGGAGCTAAATATGAGGGGAAAATAATGCGTGATTTCTAACAACATAACTAATGTAATTTTGTAATTTTATAAGTGAAATTTGACAAGATTTTTACTTTTATGGATAGAAAGGCTATTTCGAATTAACCCTTGGCAACCTTTTTTCCTTGTTCAGGCTTGGGACGGCAATATAAATGAGCTCACACAGGCAGTTCAGGAATAAACATTTTCCCTTTAGGCCCTGCACCTTAATTTCCAGAACTGGAACGTATTTCCAAATCATTTATACTAAAGAAGCCGTTGGAATGTATTTCTCACGAAACAAAGGATACAAATCAGATTTCGCATTGGAAACTCTTGGAAATTTGCCAGTCATTTGCATCAACAATTTTATTTATTTCAGTTGAACTTTTGGTTAGATTCAATTTGTCGAACAATTCTTCGTTTACTAAATTCGAATTGGCTAAAAAAGAAACTTATCCTGTTATTCTATACTTCTAGTAACAAAAGTGGTCCATAATACCTCTGAAATTGAAAAACATAAATATAAATTGCAAGGCAAAAAATTTTGCAACTCACATGTGTTGTCTTACGAGATAAAACTTATTTTCTAAGTTTCATAACCCATAAAGTTATCACTTAATCCCTATAAACTATTATCAAATGAGGCAAAAAAAAAATAAAATTAACTTATGCAGTATGATATTATGTCATAGTTCAAAGTTTAGTTGAAAAGACAGAAGACTTCCAATAATTAGTCTTTGAAAAGCCACCTGTAATTAAAATTGGTGTAATTATTTGATAGTAATTATCAGCTTAATAATAATATAACTAAATAATTATGATGACCTATTGTTTGTCATAATATAACTACAATTTAATTACAAGTGTACTGTTTGATTGTACAAGTATAATTACATGGTTATATTATATTTATAAAATAAAAATTAATTATCAAAAACTAAAAATTTATACTAGACATATAAGAGACTTTACAAATGATATATATATATATATATATATATATATATATATATATATATATATATATGTGTGTGTGTGTGTGTGTGTGTGTGTGTGTGTGTGTGTGTGTGTGTGTGTGTGTATAGAGAGAGAGTCTTTCAAAATATATTAATTTATAAACATATGTTCTTATAGAAAAAATAATTGATTTATATTTTTTAGACCAGTATATTTTAATTAAATTAATCATAAAAATTAAAGCACATGATTTTTAAGAACATCATGAAATGCATGTTTCACATAAAGATTAATATTATAAATATAAAATCATAAAATTATTAAAATATTTAACAAAAAGATAATCTATCAATTCTAACTAAAAAATGAATGGTTTACAATGTGAAATATCAAGTCAATACTAGTAAAATAAATAAATTAGAACTGAAAATATAACAAAAGTTTAAAATTAAAAAATAAATAAATAATTCTCTTATGTCAAATTAAATTTCAACATAACATGCTTAAATATGGTTCAAAATAAAAGAAAAAAAAACTAAGTCTATAACCTTATTCAACAATGAATTTTACTTAATTTAAAAATTAGAGTAGGAACTAAATATGCTAAATGAAAAAAAATTAACATAAGAAAAATAAAAACATAGATTATAAAATATAAATAATATTAGAAGCACAGGAAGTAAAGTTTGGAAAATCAGAAGGAAATGAAATATAAATAATATAAAATTAATTTTTTTACAAAAATATTAAAATAATAAAAATTAAAAGAATTTAAAATAACAGAAACTTACAATAAATTCAAACAAAAAACTAAAAATAGAAATAAAAGGAAGAAATTAAAAAAACATAATCAGCTTGTAATTACACCATGTAATTACCAGCAATTCACGACTCCAGTGAATTGAAGAGTATAATTACTCTATGCCAATTACACCAAATTACCGATTAAGTAATTACATGGTCAATCAAATATGTCAAACAGTACAATTACACTAAATTACATTAAATTCAATTACCAGATGACTTTTCAAACAGTCCTTTATAGAATTGTCCAAATTCATATTTATTTTGCTCTTAATTTCCAAGTTGTTTAACTCTAACCATTACCAAATGCAGTTCACTATGATGTTAATAAAACCTCAAGCAATTTACTCCATCCGTTTAAAAAAAAATGACTTATTTGTTTTTTTTTAGTCCATTTTCAAATGAATGATCCCTTTCCTCTTTTGATAATCCTTTAATTTCAACTTTACACGTGTTATGCCTAAAACCACAAGATTGAAGGACATTTGGGTATATTTGACACAAGTTTAATTTAGGACCATAAGAATAAAAAATCTTCTCTATTTTATTAAACTTCGTGTCAAGTTAAACTAGGATATTCTTGAAATGGAGGGAGTAAAATAAAATGAGGCGAAAGAGCCTTGATAGTCAACTTAACTCTCGTCTTGTTTTCTCCCTTTAAACCATTTATTTTCAACTTTTATCTTTTCAAAAGTTTCATTTCCTTGTTAAAAAGGGAAGGAAGGCAGTAGTCTCGAATGCACAAAGGCCTTGATAGTCAACTAATACAATATGCATTGACTCTACCTATTACGTACTACATTTGTTAACAACTACGAGACTAGTGAGCAAGTGTTCTCACTAACAAATTTTTTTCTCATATTCGTATTCAGATCTTCAAAATCAACTTTTTAGTTGGCTATAGTTTGATCTAACGTAGTCAGTCAATCAGTTTTGTGACTTTGTTTAGCTTCGACATTTTGCAAAAAAATAGAAGAACACAATTGTTGGAGAGAGAAATAGTGATTACTGAGCTAACCAAGGGGAAGGAATTTATGTTGCAACTGCAAAACACTTTGATCCTACGAAGCAGATGTGTGCGGCCAGTATTTGGCTGCAGAAGTACTTTCTTCCTATGATAATGTATTGTCCCTCTTGAATGGCACAACTTCATCAGGTATGATGAGCAAAGGTAAAGAGATTACTATTCCAACACCATCTTCATCAACTGCCAAGTTAGAATCTCCTCATCTTCTGCCTGATAAAAGTACAAAGAGTTGCGACCGTCCTTCCAACTCCGGGAAGCGGTACTTTCGTTTTCCTTCTTCTTGATTTATTATCTAGTATATGAACTCATTGACACTGTCCAACCCGATATTGGGTTATACTATGTAATTAAGTGGGAGTGAAGGGATTTTTTGCTAATTGCATGAGAGATGGTTGAAACTATATCTTCTATGTTACTATTAAATATTTAAACCATTATATATTTCTATTATATAGAAGAGGTAGTTTCGACCACCTCTCATGCAATTACCAAAAAAAACCTCCCACTCCCACTTAATTAAATACTATACCCCAATATTAATAATTCCATTGTTTCATTATAATGGTTTAAATATTTAATATATTTTATTAATTTATATTAATTAATTATAACTAAACATTGGAAGTAATTTTTTTTATTTATTTAATTGGCTATCATGTTCAAAACTAATTTGTTACCACGAATCACAATAATTAATAACTTAAAAATTTTAAAAGACATATAGAAATTTTATTGACTCTCATTATTTTAGCAATGCCACATAAATTGAGATAAAAGAAAAAGTACTACAAATCATAATAATTAACAACTTAAAATATTTAAAAGATGTATAAAAATTTTAGTTGATTCTCAAAATTGTATCGAAGCCACATAAATTGGGACACAAGGAGTAAATATATTATTTGATAATTACGTAAAAATTATTATAAATCACAATAATTAGCAAGTTAAAATACTTTTTTAAAAATAGATAAAAGTTCTATTCATCTTTCAAAATTTTATCGGTGCATCATAAATCATGACAAAATAAAAAATCATCTTAATTAATTGTAACTAAATATTTAAAGTAAATCAATTTTATTATTTTAATTGAATTTTATATAGAAAATTAATCCTTTTATTTATTTATTTATTTTAGTAAATTTAAATTTTAAAATAATTTTTTTCTTATAGAGAAATACTAATATTTAAAATTAACTTTAAATTTTTAAAGTACAAAATTAATAACTTTAATTTAATAAAATAAATTTCTAACGAATATTTTCTTAGAATTTGTGTTGGGTCAATATGTATCAAGTTAAAAAGAAATAAAGAAAAATATATAGTAAAATTTTATTATTGTGAAAGATAAATATAATACACTATCCAATAATATTTAATAATATCATATTTTGCATATGCAAATATAGCATCCCGTATTTAATTAATATACTATTTCGGTGAATTATCGATGATTACTACTGGATATGATAAAATTATATTAATTTTTATAGTAATAACATAATCAATCGTTCTTAATTAATTATTATGAGTCATCTAGGTATTAAGAAAATAAATAATATTTAATAAAAAATAAAATAGACATAAAATGCGAAATTAACTCTTAATGTTTTAAATTAAATTTTCGTCTTACGAACGATGATTTTACTATATCACTCCTTATTCTAAGTCATTTATGTATTCGAAAAATAAGAATAACAAAATGATATGTCAACATAAAATATTTGATTAACTATCAAATTATATTAGTGCCACATAAATTGAGATGGGACAGAAGAAGATATAAAAAACATATATTATTTGAAAATGGAATAAAAAGTACTGTAATTAACAATTATTAATAATTTTTTTTTAAAATTTACCGATTTCTGTTGCTTCAATCGTGATTTTAATGTATCACCCGCAATTAATTATTATAAGTCACTTATGTATTGAAAAATTAATAATATTGAATCTATGATTTTACTCTCTCTATACACACACACACACACACACACACACACACACACATATATATATATATATATATATATATATATTATGAATAAAAATTTTCATGATATTTTTTTTAAAAAAATAAAAATTACTACACATACTCAAAGGGCGAAAGAGTAAAAACACACAAGAGATAAATGTAGATAAATGAAGAAGCACCAAATGGATTATTAACATTTGTAACATTCAACACACTTCAAAATGTTTCCAAATTCTTCTTGAATCAATACATACATATAATAATAATAATAAATAATAATAATTACATTTTACTATATCACCCCTAATTAATTATTATGATCATTCAAGAATTGTGCCACATAAGTTGAAACAGAAAAAATATTATAAATCACAATGATCAAAAATTTAAATTATTTTAAAAAAATATAATTGGCTAGCGTCGACACAAAACTCTGGACAAGGAGAGTAGCATATATTATTCAAAAATTATATAAAAAGTATTATAAATTACAATAGTTAACAACTTAAAATATCTAAAAATAATTTAATATGTTATATATTTCAAAAAATTACATGAAAAATACTAGAAATCACAATAATTAACAACTTACAAAATTTAAAAAATATAAAATATTTATACTCTTAAAATTATATTAGTGTCACTAAAATTGGAATAGAAGAAAAGTATTATAAATCACAACAATTAAAAGCTTAAATTATTTTTAAAATATAATTGACTATCAATGCCACAAAAATTTGGACAAGAAAAGTAATGTATATTAATTTAAAAATTACATAAAAAATATTATAAATTACAATAGTTAACAACGTAAATTATCTAAATACATATTAAAATAACATATGCTGAACTCATGCTAGATTCCGGATGAATCCTAGAAAATATATGCAATCCTTTTATTAAAAAATTTTATTTAAATATATCAAGATTGAAAAGATAAATAAATATCTTAATGTTGGGTCAGTGCTGACACGGGCCATGCTCCTCTAGTGTGTGTATATATATATATATATACTAGTTCAATGTACGTGCGTTGCACGTGTATCGAACGTTTAATAATAAGCTTGTATAAAAACATTGCTAAAAAATCAATAAAGGTAAAAATTATATTTAAATAGTTTACCTGATTATTTATTCTAGAGATGTAGTTGAAGGTTGATGATCGGGATCAGAATTGAAAGTTGAGTTAACCGTGAGTCGAGACGTTGGACCCAGGATCCAACCTTAACTCGAGATCCCACTCTAAGCCCTAATTTGAGCCTCGACTCCTAGAATTTGACCTCGATTCGATATCCTGTACTTGACCCAACCCAACCTCGATTCAAGAGAAACTTTCGATATTAACTCGGGTCCAACCACAAAAGAGGAAGTAGGGTCAATCTTGACCAAACTCCCGACCCTGGGTTTGACTTCTATCCCGACGTCGACCCGAAACTAACTCTGAGACCCCAACCCAACTCCCGATTATCAACCCATAAATAAGGTCCAACCTTAATCAAGAGTCAGGTTAGGTATTGGGTTAGATGTTGAGGTCGGGTTTTATATTGGGAGTCGAATCCTGAATTAGAAATCGTGGTCGAGTTTCAAGTCAGGAGCCAAAGTTGGATAATATATCGAGAGTCAAGGTTAGTTTTATTTTAGATTTAGGAGTCAAATTTAAGTCATAAATCGAGAGTCAGAGTTTGATTCCTCACCGAGATTGAGGTTATCGGGTCCTAGGACCTAGGTTTAGAGTTGGATACTAAGTCAGGTGCAAGCTCGAGTCAAGTCCAGTGTTAGAAGTTGGGTCTCAAGAGACAAAGTTGGGAGTCTAGAGTTGAGGTCAGGTTCTACATCGAGAATCGAGTCAAGATTCTAGAGTCGGGGTCGTTTCCCAAGTTGAGAATAGGGTAGGATTGGTTCTTGAGTTTGGAGTCGGGGTTAGGTTTAAGTTGATAATTGGGGTCTTGGTCAAATCTTGAGATTAGACGTGTTAGGTTTAACGTTAGGGTCAGGTCTCAATTTGGGAGTCAAAGTCGGATCCATATTGAGAGTTATAGAAATGGGATCGGGATTGATAATCAAATCATCAGTTGGTGTCGAGATCAGGTATGAAAGTCGGGTCTTAGGTCAAGGTCATATCTCGAATCTCAAGTATCGAGTCGGGAGTTAGATCTTTGGTCGGGATCGAGAGTCAATTGTTGAGGTAGGGACTTGTATCTCGGGTTGTGGTGGGGCGTCGATTCTCGTATTGAGTCGGGTAGTCGAGGTCTCAGGTTGAGTCTCGTATAATTAATATTTTTTCATGTTATACTTAAATATTCTTGGGATGATAATTTTTTCTTACTAACCAAACAATAGAAAATAAGTAAGAAAATCACTTATTTTTCAAGAAAATATTTTTTAGGAAAATAATTTCCTTCATACCAAACACACCCTAGGAATAGATCTACTTTCTTATAAAAGATATTTACTTTGTGCCTCCGAAAAATTGCATCCATTATATTAAAATTTATATAATTATTTTCTGAAACTATATCTGTATTGATATGGGATAAAATAAAGGTTTTGTTCAAATATTATATTAAAATATTGAATTGAAGTTATTAAATAAAACATATATTTCATACATGAATGTTGATTCTATATACCTAATTCAATAAAATAATCGACTGTCTCCTAAAAATTCTCAATATATTAAACTACATTTATTTCAATTATTATAATTTTATCGTTTTAAACACACAAGTCATCATATGCTTTTCTCAATTAATCAACTTTAAGATCCAGATATTAAATATTCCCTCGAAGTACTTGTGTTGAGAGCATAATATTGCATCTTAATATGTGAGGCAGTATATTATTCCTCCTTTCATAGGACCCGAAGCATTATCATGTTGCACTCTCAATCTAACATAGGAAACTAATCTTTTATCATCCTCCAGAATTGTGCATTCTACCTGATCAAACACCATCAATTACTATGAGATTTTCATTTTTTGAGTGACAATTAAGAGTTTTAACTCTCCATCAATATGAATAATTAAAAAGAACCTTAATTTCTCTAAAAAATATTAGAAGAATCTTTTTAATTTCATAATTCAAGCCAAGAATGCAAGCCACTTCGCGGAAGTTATGGTTGATGGCAACAAGAGCATTCATGGAGGGAATTGAATTTACTTTGTGATATTCAATTCTATATCTTTTTCTTATAGTCCGACTCATTTATCTTGACTACCTTGTTCAGTGCTTTGCAAAATGTTGTAATACATGTTTGTAACAATGAATAAATTACACAAATCTTGAATGGATTACACAAATCTTGATCAGTTGGATAACTGCACCTTCCATTGCTTTTTATAAATTCGAACAAGTACTTATGAAGTTGGATTTTGTTATAAAGTTGAATGTTTCCTTGGCCATTGTTTTAAATTTCTCAAGCAATACGATAATAACAATGAGAGTTGCATGAAAAACTGCATTGAAAACTTTGCACTGATGACAATATTGCTCTAGGAAAGCTTAAGAAGAAGCATTAAGTTTCTCTAAGAAATTATGGAGACAAAGTATGTGCCGTTCATGACAGCTGATAATATTACATGAACATAAATACTTATTTAATGAATCTAACAAAATTATACATACAGATAATAAAAATTTAGTTCACTAAATATAACTTAGAATATTAATTCAAGACAATTATGAAGCAAGATTAGGGCATCACAAAAAATTGTAGTAATGAAATTTCTATAGCTTTTAGTAGGTTGGGACACCATTTAGTCAAATTAATAAAGTGTTATAGTATAGCAAATCCAGAGTTTAATCTCTTTAAATCTTACTGACAAATAAATATACCTAATAGAGGCAGTTTTATGGCTCGTTCCGGAGTAGACCGCTGATAAAATATCTCGAGATATAGGTGTGAGGCCTAGTCCTGTGGGGTTTACACCTTAAGTGTCCGACTGTACCCCCTAAGCACGCCTAACGTCCAACGCTCAAAGCTCAAGGCTCGACTAACAAGTCTTAGATAGATTATGTGTTGAATTCCTTCATTGACATTATTGACCCTTATGATTTTCTAATAAATAAATGATGCTTAGTAATTTTTTCATCTATAGAACTAAAAGATTGAGAATAACTCAAATAACAAGTCATTGTATTGCATATTTATTATTTAAAAACATTGTGAGGGTGAATATCATTTAATATTTCTTTAAAAAATACTTAATTAGCTGAATTTTACAACTTCACTTACCATTTGTCTTCATATTATTTTCATACGGCTCAAAATTTTCATATTTTATCATTTGTCATATGTCTCAAAATCATCGCTATTTAAAAGTAAATTATTGTATTTTACTATCTCAAAATTATCGTAAGGGAACTAAGAAAGTTTATTGATTATTTTCTTTTAAAGATGTAAATTACATAGTACGATAGTAATATATTTTATAAAAATATAATTCTTTTATTATTTAAAAGTTAAGATGTTAGAGTTGATTTGTATCTCATAGTATCTATTATAACATTTCTTTATTTATACTTGTAAGATTATATTAGAAGTTTTATTTTTATGAGTTTGTTTAATCATGTTTTTATTTGTTTAGCTATTAATTTATTATTTATAATATTTACTTATATTATAAATTAAAAATTTAAAAATTCATTGGGCTTACGCTCTATCGCCTCGAGGCTTATGCCTCATCCCATACTAAGTAAAACATCCTCCCTCACGTCTTCGTCTTTTAAAACAGTGAATAACACTAATGAAATAATAAAGCAAATAATGCATGTTTCATCTTTTGAATGTTATCAATGCTCTAATCAACTCGTTTTGCTAACCAAATACGCGGATCTATCAATTATAGTGTTATAAAACTGAGAAATTTAAATAAGAAAAGATAAACACCGAAAACTTGAATTCAATAGGCAACTTATTTTGCATCATCAAATGTTTCAACTTTACTCCCCGTTCAATTACACTTGAAATTTGGTAGAATTTTAAAGATTGTCACTTTAATACAATTTATATAAGGTAAAGTATGTGTTGATTTAAAGTCTTAAATATTAGAGTTATGTTAAGATTTTTTTTTTACAATTTCTGACTTCTAAAAATATATTTTCTCAAAAGTATTTTTTCATTAAAAAAGCGACGATTTACCATAAATTAAGAGAAAACTCTTAGAAAATTAAAAGAATGACACAAATCAAACCATAAAATCCAAGGCATAAATTCAAACAAGTAAAATCATAGAAAAAATAAAACCACAACAAATCAAAATAACAAATAAGTATGATTACATAATTCTACAAACAATAAGTATTTATCGATTGAGAGCACAAGTAGTAAAGAAAAAGAAGCGAGATGCTCGCTTTTTCATTATTGGAGGTAGGTCGATGTTTATTGTAGGATCTTCGAGCACATCTAATATCTGTATCAATAATATATATGTACACAATTGTCACTTTAATACAATTTATATACGGTAAAGTTTGTGTTGATTTAAAGTCTTAAATATTAGAGTTATGTTAAGATTTTTTTTTTTTTTACAATTTCTGACTTCTAAAAATATATTTTCTCAAAAGTATTTTTTCCTTAAAAAAGCAATGATTTACCATAAATTAAGAGAAAACTCTTAGAAAATTAAAGAAATGACACAAATCAAACCATCAAATCCAAGACATAAATTCAAACAAGTAAAATCATAGAAAAAATAAAACCATAACAAATCAAAACAACAAATAAGTATGATTACATAAATCTACAAACAATAAGTATTTATCGATTGAGAGCACAAGTAGTAAAGAAAAAGAAGCGAGATGCTTACTTTTTCATTATTGGAGGTAGGTCGATGTTCATTGTAGGATCTTCAAGCGCATCTAATATCTGTAACAATAATATATATGTACACAACTTACTCCTAACCTTTTATTACTAAGAGTTATTTTCGATAGATCATCAATTAAAATAATAATAAAAATTAAATGAAATAATAAAATACAAAATTATAAAAAAAGTATGCTTGTCTGAGATGACCAAACGCTGCAAAAATAAAATAGAAAAACATAGTTAGAGTTGATCGACCCAAGCATTAGTTGATTAGAACCCATAAGTGTTCTACGATGCAAAAAATAGGAGCATAACTATTTACTATGCAAAAAAACAGAGAAAACGACATTATGAATGTCATTATAATATTGTAAGAATAAAAATTCTTAATTTATAGAAGGCGAAAACCTCTTTCGAAAGAGTTTACCTTAAAAAGTAAAAAATATTTATGGTAGATTTTTTTTTTTTTAGTTAAATTTAATATATTAACCTAGTATTTCAAGACTTCTACTATGGCATTAATAGTTGGGTCTACTAATTTTGGAAATCAATCAAATCGTAAACCTTAAAAAAGTCCTACACTTCTACACCTAACATTAATATCATTCTAACAATGCTTTGACGCCTAAAGTTTTACTTAAAATAAAATTGTAGCATTTATGACATTATTTGAATTTCAATTATTGTATTTTAATAATTAAATGATAATTATTTAAGAAAATAGTATAAAGATAATTTTGTCTATTACGGAATCTTTTAATGAAGGGCAAAAAGTTCAAATCACTTTTCTAAGGGTCTTCACACTTTTAATATATATATATATATATATGAAACCCAAAATTAGTCTTTATATATATATATATATATATAAATCTTTATGCGTTTACCTCTTTATATTTTGAATCCTTTAGTAAAAATCATGGCCCGACTACTATGCCAACTAATTCAAATTTTGTTAGGATTTATGTCCTGATTTTCTTACCAAATTTAAATTTTATTTTTTTAGAAGAAAAATAAAAGTAATATCACAATTACTTTTACTTTTCCTGAAAGAAAAATATAATTTCTTTTCATATTTGACTAATCTCTTTCTTGGAGTAAAGGTTTTGGAACTCTATAAATATAAGATCCTTCTTCTCATACAACAACACAATAGCATCCACAATATATTCTTCTAAGAGTCTTGTTTAGGGGGAGATTTCTTTCAATAGGTTTTAAGTTTTTCAATATTATTTTTGATATGTAGGTCTTTCGACCAAACCATATTAATAATGTATTTTTATTATTTATTTTTCGTTGTCATCTAAATTATCACTATCTTGATTTGCAAACTTTAAGCTTCAACATGACGCCCTCTTAATTTCGAACCCAACAAGTGGTATCAGAGCCTACAGTTCAAAAATCTAATGATTTGGTGAAATGAGATTAAGGATAGGTTCAAAGCGATTTCAAATCAAGTTGCAACCAGTTAGACGATAATAACGATTTGATCAAGCTACATGTGGAGAAGAAGTTTTTAACATATTTCAACATGTTGCTGCATCTTTAAAAATAAGAAAAATATTTATTTTTGATCCACTTTTAACCATAATATTTTAAATTTTATTTTTAACCATGACAAACAACAGTGATGAAGATTATGTGAAGAACAAAGATCATGCATGCGAAGAAGGTAGATCAAGTTATGTCAAGAAAATCAAGACAAAAAGGAGAGATTTGTTAGGGGTTTGCCCTGATTTTCTTATCAAATTTAAGTTTTATTTTTCTTAGAAGAAAAAT
This sequence comes from Capsicum baccatum var. pendulum, assembly GCA_030864225.1. Lineage (NCBI taxonomy): Eukaryota > Viridiplantae > Streptophyta > Magnoliopsida > Solanales > Solanaceae > Capsicum > Capsicum baccatum. The sequence continues at coordinate 170,149,166 of CM061554.1, forward strand.
AAAAGTAATGCCATAATTACTTTTACTTTTCCTGAAAGAAAAATATAATTTTTTTTTCATATTTGGCTAACCTCTTTCTTGAAGGAAAGATATTGAAACTCTATAAATAGAAGACCCCTCTTCTCATACAACAACATAGTAACATCCACAATGTAATCTTCAAAGAGTCTTGTGTTGGGGGAGATTTCTCCCAACAGGTCTTACATTTTTCAATATTTATTTTAATAGGTAGGTCGTTTGACCAAACTACATTAATAATAAGTTTTTAGTGTTTCTTTTTCATTGTCATATAAATTATCACTGTCTTGATTTACAAATTTTAAGCTTCCACATGACGCCCTCTCAATTCGAGTTTAACAAATTTCTGTTATAGAAAATGTAGACACGTAAATTTTACCCTCTCCAAAGTCAATTTTACCTATTTTTCTCACCTTACCACACACCTCATCCTATTTGATATAAATCCCTCCACAAAAAACAAAATAACAAGTCCACAACAAAAAATAACAACCTCCTCACTCTACCTAAACCCCTACCCCACCCTTCACAAACTCACATTTTTCACCCATTCTCACCATACCAAACACTAACAAAATTTAGAGGGAAAAAAGGGACTCACATACACTCCCTATTAACAATAACACGTACTAGGGACTCTCATATATACTCACATTATACACACACTCTCATAGAATAGATCCCAAAAAATACTCTTCCTTTTCCATAGACTTAACAACATAGAGAGGGAGAAAATAATGAGAATTATGGGAGAACATGAAAAACCATACACAATGAAAAATAGGAGAGGAAAAAAGAGGGAAAATAGAGAAAAATGATGAACAATGAGAGATAAAAGAAATTTGACGTGAACAATAAATTAGTGAGAGAACGGAGGGAGTTTGAGAAAGAGTGAGCGAGAAAAGAGTGAGGATAGTGATTTGAGAGAGAAAATGAGAGAGAGCAAAGAAAGGGTGAACAGAGAGTGAAAAACAGGTGTTGTGTCAAGATTTTTTAGCCAAATCCTTATCGGAATCGCCCACTGATTACTTTTACGACAGAAATTTTCTAGAAACCCATCGAAAAATGCCCATCATCTCAAACCTATCAAATTCCCACCGACGACTATCATCTCCACCCCTTCCTTTAATTTTCTGACCAAATCACATCCAATGGCCACCCCCGTTCCCTTTTCCGGCTAACATCCATTGAAAACATCAAAAATAACATGTAATAGGTACAAGTATTATTTGTTTTGTGATTCTGGTTTGATTTTGATATGATATAGTAAAGGGCGTATATTAAAGCTCGATTTGGCCATTTTGTTGAAGTTTGGTCTGAGATTTGGATCGTGGTTCTAGTCGGAAGGGGAAATTACTTTTAAAAAACTTAAATTTGAGGTCCATTTCTCCTCTCATTCTTTATTTTATCTGGAAATTAATTGTTGTTATGGGTGTGAATGATTTGTGTGCTTAGCATGCTTGAATCTTTGTTGTGTGTATGTGATTGATGTTGGATTCGAATTTTGCAAATTAAAAAGAGAAAAATTGAATTGATAGCCGAAGAATTAGTTAATTATTGACTGAGAATGAAATTCGGGGAGGGATTGACCTTGATACAAGTAAATAAGATTGGCTTGATTGATTTATTAGTTATTGTTTAATTTGGAATGAACATTAATTTTATTGAACTCGGTAGTATCATGATTAGGCCATGGTAGGCAAATGGTAGGTTGGGTAAGCAAATTTTAGAAATTGTGAATTATTGAATGTTTGTTGAATGATTTTTGTTTTATCACATTTGAATTAATTGTACTCATTTGGCTAGGAAATGCCCCAAGAAAAACTGTATATATTCACCGTGGAATGCCCCAACATATTATGTCTTTGAAGGAGGTTCATGATCAAGGCCCGAGACATCGGGTAAAGCATAGTTTAGGGTAGTTAGATTAATTTAGGTTTTTATTTCAACACTTCTTTTCATTTGGTTTGTATTAAGTGGGTTGGACACTATTTTTTGGAATTTTGATTATTTGGTTGTTTGCTTTCTTGTTATGTGTTTTGTTGGTTTATACATTTTATAGTGTCCTACTAACCGATATACTCCACCAAGTAGCTTATGGTCAAACCACGGGACTGAGGGAGGCCTAACACCTTTCCTTCGATCAACAGAATTCCTTAATTGGAATCTCTATTCGTGGATCAGTTTTAAAGAGTCAAAACTCATTTTGAGAAAAGATTTTCAAAGGTGAATGGGTACACCTGATTTATGGTAAGTGGCGACTCTGAGTTTAATTGTAAATTTTTTTTTGAAATAAATTTTTTATTTTTAGTCACTTTGATAAATAAAATCCTTTTTGAACTTAAAATCAATTATGTTTTGATAAAAAAGGGGGTATGATAGCCATGGCTACTCTGTTGAGATTTTTTTAGAATTCGAGCTTATTTCTGAGTTGTATCGGCTTAGTTTGATACTATAATAAATAAAATCCTTTTTGAACTTAAAATCAATTATGTTTTGATAAAAAAGGGGGTATGATAGCCATGGCTACTCTGTTGAGATTTTTTTAGAATTCGAGCTTATTTCTGAGTTGTATCGGCTTAGTTTGATACTATAGGTGCATAGAAATTTTGTTTGTGTTACCATCTGTGTTATCATTTTATCATTATTGGATGCCTATGTGTTCTGTGTTTACAACTTTCTTTATCTATACTTCTTTATATCTGTCATCATATGCATTGCCCCGAGTCATTTCTTTTGTAACAAATCTCGTAGTACACGCTGTGTACATGAAATTTCGTTGAGTCACCTTTATTTTAGGAGCGAGAGCCATCGACTGGTATAAAGTAGGTGGAAAACAATCCCAACCACTATCGATCATACACTCCCTCGAACAGACTTGTTAGTTGAACAAAACTTAAGTCAGCATTTTAGATCATTTTTATTTGCATCATGCTGAGACTTAGCAAAATCCGCTTGGTCCTTTTTAGGAGACTCATCCCTAAAGCATCCCTACATGCTAATTGTCGCATCTTTAAGGGTAACAAGATCATTTGACTGACTAATTTGGAGAACTATGTGCTAGAATTAAGCGAAACAGTGTGTTTAGGCTACGAAAAGTTCAAAAAAAAAAAGAGAGAAAAGAAAAATAAAAGTGAGTCAAAGAAAAGTTTTTCGTATGTTATATGAGTTCTTTATGGCTTTTATTTTTCACAATAAAAAATTTAAAAAGATTTTTTACCTTTTGCATGCATTCTACCCAAAAAAAAAAACAAAAAATAATTTTCTTTATTTTTCATTAGCATTCATTCATAATTTGAAAATTTCAAAAAAGATTTTTATATGGTAAGAGTTTTATATATTTTTATTTTGTATAATAAAAGTACCAAACATATTTTCTTTTTCAGTGTCTTTATGTTTTTCTGTGTCAAAATTTTTAAAAAATATTTTATTTGTGGTGAAGTTTTATTTTTGAATAGTTCTATTTGAAAATACAAAAAGATTTTCCATTCGTAGTTGTTAGTGTCGCTTTTATATGAAGTTTCAATTTGAAAACCCAAAAAAAGATTTTATTGACATTTTTCATTATCTATTTTGTCGTGTCCTTTAAGCTGTGGTCTATTCTATTAGTTATTGTTTAATTGTCCAATTTGAACGAACTACTGAACACCCCAGGTGTTGATCTTTGAGAATTTTTGAAATTTTATCCTCACTGTCTGACTACAACTTACCATACGAGTCGTAGGGATTCTTGACGAGTCGTTGGACTCAAATCATAACCTAAACAGTATGTGTGTGGCAAAGTTTTGTTTTGAGTATGAGTTGCTCACTACGAGTCGTAAGGACTCGTTATGAGTCATTTTGTGCAAATCGTAGGATGTCCAGTATCTACCCCAAATGGTTTTTGTGTTGACTACGACTGGACCCCATGAGTCGTAGGCTCCCATTACGAGTCGTATTAGTTGAGTCATAGGGTCAACAATGTGTGTGCCCTTAAAACTGTCTTGGCTATGACTTATGGTGACGACTCGTGATGAATCCCTACGAGTCGTATAGTGACCCATAAACATTGATGACTAAATTTTAGCTTTTAATTTGAGGGCACTTTGGATATTTTTTCTTCTTATTCAATTAAAAGTCCACGTTCATAAAGCACTCAAGGGTGTATTTCTCTTTCATAACACTATTAAATACTCCTAGAACTCTCTCAAATTCTCTCAAGCAAGATACTTAGGGTATCCAAGAAGTAGGTCATCCAAGGGATCGATGGTTGAATTCTTTCTGTGAAACTTGGTATTTTATGTTTGTTACTCTTCCCTAATTGTTAATTTGTTAAAAACATATGTTTTAAGGTTTGTTCATATGGTATTGATGATGGTTTTGAAGCATGTATTGAGGGTTTTGAATGTTTGTTTTTGAACAATGTTTTCCATGGTTTATATATGATTGTTCATGCTTTTATTATAGTTTTGAACTGGTGGGGTGCATGGGTATGGTGAATAAATTAGGGGATTATGATTTCCCCCAACTTGTGACTTTTGAAGTGGTAATGACCTCAACTCTATATTGTGAAATTGGTTTTGAATATAAAAAGTATGAATATTGAAATACTCTTGAACTATTGCACAATTTGAAAAGTTGATAAAGCATAATGATTTTGAATTGAACCTTATATGGTTGTGTAATTCCCCAAGTTAATGCATAATTGAACCAAAGGGGGCTGTGAATTTCCCCAAAATAATGAAATTATTTCGACATGTTGATGTTACCTTGCAAGTGTAGTTGGTATGACAATACCAACAATGTATGCCTAAATGTGTATCATGGTTTAATGAATGGGAATGTGTGATAAATGATTTAATTGGGATTTAATGAGGATTGTGTAGTTGAGTCATAAAAGTGGAGGTCCCGAGGGACCAATACCGAAAACCATAGTTGCCGATACGGGGGTCTACACGACTGGGTGGCTCGAGTCCCCTTTATTACTATTATATGATTAGGAGGTTCGAGTCCTCCATATTATATTACATCATTAGGTGCTTGTGCCACCTTGATATGTCAGGAGGTTCGAGTCCCCATAGTGCATATGTATACCTTCTAGTTCGTGTGGCAATATGCACTGAGGCCCTTCCATCATAGGGAGAGATCGGCCCATATATCCCGTGGGTGCCTTCTTATGTTATGACGGTTGAGCTATATAATTCAGGCTAAATTTTTACAGTGCATGCTAAGCCTTGTTCCTACCCCGACACGTGATATATAATTATTTGTATTTTACTATGTGTATTGGATTTTGGACTGGTTTTGAATTATAATCCATGGCATTATTTTACCCCCTATCACTGAGTTAAATACTAGTGCTCAACTCACTAACCATCTCTGGATACTGTATCCCCATGCAATGCAGGCAACAGAGATACTTCTACTTTTCCTGTACAAAGTTTGGTGGATTGGCTTGGTTCGTCAGTTCATTGTGGTTATGTTACTTATCTTGGTTGTTTATTCACGGGGTTGATATTATGATCACGATCTTTTGAGCCTCTAACCACCTACCTAACTTAGAGCCACAACTACATCATTGAGCGGGGACGTGAGAACTAAGTTAAATGCATTCATATTTCATACCGTAAGTGAATCAAATAGGTAACACAGGTATATTTCTATCCTGAATGCAAATTATAACTTCGTTCTATAAAAGATTACAATCCTATTCTATTTATCCTAAGTAGTATCCTCATGTCCTCATTTTGGGGTCAAAAGATGACTATGGATGTATTCTAAGGGTTGTGAATCCTTAAAATAGTGATAAAAAGGATAAATAAACAACCAAATATGATAAATAATCTAAACCAAGTTAATTCATAACAAAAGTAATTATGTTTTTGGCCTTAACCCCGAAAAATGGTGTTTAGCCGCTCATGGACATAACCATAATGACAGTGTTAGAATACATGTTAAAATCAATAAACAAACCAAATTAATGGAATAAAACCCCTAATTTAAGTGTTTTAAATCCTCCCTCAAAGTTTCAAGGCCGTCCAAGGTGTGTAGCATAATGTTGAAGGGTCCTATTTATAGGATGGCCTAAGCTGCCGATTTTGACACACCAACATGTAGGACCTTAACGTGGTGCCTATGGAATGTGGAACGACAATATAATGGTGATACACTGTATTTGGGTTCCTATTATTCCACCAAGGGTGTGATACCAAACTGAAAGCGGTCTCTAAGGCACGTGGCACGTCAATGACTCCAAAACGTCTGTTTTTGATCAAATCTTGTCCCGTGCTTTTGTCCATCCATTCCAAGTTTTATGGTGATGTTTTTACTTGAATTAAAGATTTTATATCATCCATATATAATCATTATAAACTAAAAAAGTATCCTATATCATCAAACACCACGTATTAGAGATCAAAACAACGTACAATTCAAGACGATGAACTAGAATCTTAATCTAAGAATACTAGTTTCGTCCTTTTGATCTTTAATTTAGTTTTGACTCTTGGATTGTCTCAAGTGATATTTAAACACTATAAATAATTTATTACACTCATAGTTACACAATCATATTCTTAGGAACTCATTACGCACACTATAATCCATCGAGATCAACTAATACAACACATAGCTCAAGCTAGTAATACTAGGTTTCTCGTCTAAACTCTAAGTGACAAAATTGAATCCAAAATTGTTTGAAACACGCCTTAAACATTGTAATAAAGTTAGTTAACACTTATATGATCAATTATATCATTCAAAACACATTAATCATGCAAAAAGTCCTTAAAACAAGGCTAAATATGCACAAATAATAACACTGAGATGCATAAATCCACCTCAGATCATCACCCTACATTTAATGCATTGTTCATCCTCGAACAACTCTTTACTCTAAGAATCATGATCAGAGAAGACTCCAAACTTCTACTACAAGAAATACACTCAAGCTAGTACTATAATGACTATATGGAATGCAAGTCCTTACACTAAGCATGTTATACATGATTGAAAGCTCATGAACACTACTCCAAAATATCTCAGCCTCAAGAATTGACTCACCAAGTTGGAAAACTCATACATATTTCTCAATCAAAGACATAATACAAATCACCCAACTATCATCAAACATGTGCCCTCACCATAAGAGAGTTACCCATGCTCACTCACATAGATGCAGTTTATCACAAAATAGGTACAAGAATCAAATTAGGCTCACTCTCTCAAAGTATTCACAAGTTACACAAGATAATCCATAGGCTTGCCCTTAGTTTAGTACTTTGCTAATATTAGAATGCTAAGGCTCAGGATCAAGTAGGTCTTTAAGGGTTGTAATGTAGGATAAGGGATGGGTAGGAACTATAATTACGAGTAATGGTGACTATCTCCCTAAGATCTTTAATACATTACAAGAACATTAAGATATCTATATTAACAAATAATTTCCATTACTTCTATATACCCATATCTTTTGTGTTGCCCCATCTCATTAAACTAATCCATATATAATGTGGTGAGAGTGTTATTTCTGCACACATTATTCAATTTTGAATGATCTTTATTTTTTTCATAACCCAACTCCCAACCACCGGACATATCAATTTTCAACACCAATAGATATTTCTTGGGGGCTTCACTTTCACCTTTTCTTCTTTTATTTTTCAAACTCCTTAACTTCCTTAATTTTTTAATAAAGTGTGTAGGAGCTTTGGATCAAATTAAGGTCAATCAAAAAGGGGATACAGGTATGAGGCTACCAAAGAAAAGAAGCTAAAGGCTCATTGGGGCTAACTAGGATTATGCATAATGGTAGATTAAAAGGGGTATGAAACATGACTATCAAAGAAATGATTATGTCATCTCCTAAACCCACACTCTTTATTTTGCTTTGCACACACCAGTCACGTTCTAGACATTACATGCAACAAGGAATACACAACAACCTTACTCATACATGACACATTCTCAACTCAAGTAGGATTATCATAGACTCTCAACCAACAATAGCATGAATTCAACATTAATCTAACAACACACAAGAGCTATAAACTAGAGCTTAGGAGTCTCAAAAGTAGTAATTCACACAATCAACATACTCTTTATATTTAAATAACTTGCATCATGTAATCATATATATCACCAACAAGAAAATATCGCTTACCTAATCACAAAAATTTTAAAATTACTCCTAAACAATAAAAATGATACTGGGTTCAAGGGGTGCCCTCGTGAAAAAGAACCAAAAAGAACAACCATAGGGTGGTTGAAATGTTCACCTACTAGAATGACCCAAATAACTAAAAACTAAAAAGAGAAAATCTTTTGTAATTTTTTTTCAAATTTATCCAAAAACTAGAAAAATAACTAAGACTCAAGACCGAAGCTGCAACATCACTTCACTTAAAATAGTGGGAATTTCCCTATCCCACACTTAAAAATCTACTTTGTCCCCAAAGTAAAATTAAAATTAGAAATAGAAATACTCTTTGAGGCCTCTAGCCCTAGTTATTAGCATATTCATACATAACGAGGTCCGGGGACCCTATACTTAGTCTTCGCCATGCTCTTTAACATCTCCTCTATGTTACTAGCCTATGAGTTTTACTGTTGCTGAAACTGCTACTGTTATTGGTTGTTGTTCCAAGGATAGAGTGGCTGAGTCTTCCACTTTTGATTAAAGGCATTACTATAATTTGTCCTTTTAGTATTTCCCATAAAATTGAATGATTCAGGATTTTGCACCATACATATCTGCAGAGTACCTATCGTTACCATATACCTCACACCTAGTTGGAGTCTACTGCACTATATTTACCTGAGCCTATGATTGCTGTCAATTCAAATTTCCTTATGCAATTCAGTTCAATAAGGTTTGTATCTTATCATATATCTTTGCCAATACTTGTCCACCTCCAGCTAAATCTAGCAAAATTTTTGTGTTATAGTCTAGTGCCTCAACAAAGGCATGAGATAGTACCTCATTGGACTGCTATTGATTTGGATAGTCCTGGAGAAGAGCTTTGAATCTCATAATCATGATACAGGTTTTCATCTGGCGTTTGTTTGAAGCTCACAATCTTATTGCGAAGTCTCACAGTCTTGCCAGATATAAAAAAGTGGATGAGGAACTTCTGGGCTAAGTCATTCAAAGTTGTGATTGAATATACCGACTCAACATTCAACCACTTATTTGCTTCCCCCAATAGTGAAAAGGGGAAGAGTTTCAGCCTCACATAATTAGTTGATACACCCATAGAGATGAATGTGTCACTAATCTCTAAAAAGTTCTGCAAGTGGACTTGTGGATATTTATGTGAAAGTGCGGTAAACTGTCCACTGCTGATCAAGAGCTACACCACATTTTGTTTTAGTTCAAATCTACCTCTAGGAGTCGATTTTTGAATAACGGAGGTCAAATTAGTTACAAGTGGGATTGCCACTTCCCAAATTGTCCCGCGGGCTGGTGGATCCTCAGCCATGGGGGAAGGAATATTTTGTTCTTCATTGATTTGTAGGATGCAATAAAGAAGGACTTCTTCTCTCCTTCTTTGGTGTATGCGTTGCTTGGGCTCAGGGTTGGGTTAAACCAATTCCCTTTCCCTTGCTAGCTTACTAGTATGTTAACCTGTGCTTGCAAATTTAAAACCAAAACCAAATGAAAAGAAACAAAGAAATTCAAAAAGTAAAATTAAAACTAAAGTAGTTTCTAAATTATAAGTCCCCGTCAACTACGCCAAAAAATTATTGCACCCAAGCACACACGCAAGTGTACGTGGTCCCACCAAGTTATATAGTGGACTTTTACAAACCAAGTATTGATTACTCAGAGAGTTGTGTTGACAACTATCCAATTCTAGTTCACTATTACAATTAACCAAGTGCTATCATATCCGAAAGAGTTTAAAAGTAAGAACTAAGAATAAACTGAACAATGCGGTAAATTAAGGGTCTTGGAAAATCAATAGGGATAAATGCAGGGTTAAGGCTCGATGAACAATTGTACTATTCTATTGAACTTCATTGGTTTTGTTACTTATCTTGATTGTTGATTCACGAGGTTGATATTTTAATTGTGGTCTTTCGAGCCTCTAATCACCTATCTAACTTAGACCCACAACTATATTATTGAGGGGGAATGGGAGAACTAAGTTAAATGTATTTATATTTCATCTCGTAAGTGAACCAAATAGGTCATATAGATTTATTTCTATCCTAAATGCAAATTATAACTTCATTCTGTAGAAGATTACAATCTATTCTATTTATCCCCACGTACTATCCTCTTGTTCCTCCTTTTGAGCTTACAAGATGACATTGGATGTATTATAAGGGTTGAAAATCCTTAAAATATTGATAAAAATGATAAATAAATAACCAAATATAATAAATAATCCACACCAAATCAATTCATAGCAAGAGTAATTATGTTCTTGGCCTTAACCCCGGAAAAGGGTGTTTTGCTGCTTATGGACATAACCATAATCTCATTGATTGAATCTATGTTATAATCCATAAACAAACCAAATTAATAGAATAAAAACCCTAATTTATATTTTTTACATACTCCCTACAATTTTCAAGGCCTTCCAAGGTGTGTTGCATAATGTTTAAGGGTCCTATTTATAGAATGGCCAAAGCTGCCGATTTTGACACACCAATGTATTCAGACCTTAATGGGGTTCCTAAGGTCAGTGGCTTGCCAATATCGGTGACACAATGTATTTGGGTTCCTATTATACCCCCAAGGATGTGTAAAGGACCCTAACTCCTTGGCTAAGGTCCATGGCCCGCCAATGAATCCAAAACATCCATTTTTGATCAAATTTTATCCCGTGCTTTTGTCCATCCATTCCAAGCTTTATGAAGATGTTTTTACTTGAATTACAGATTTTTTATCATCCATATATCATCATTATAAAATAATAAATAATCCTATAGCATCAAACACCACGTATTAGAGCTCAAAACAACATACAATTCAAGACGATGAACTAGAATCTTAAGCTACAAATACTAGTTTTGTTCTTTTGATCTTTAACTTAGTTTTGACTCTTAGATTGTCTCAAGTGATCCTTAAACACTATAAAAAAGTTATTCCACATACAATTACAAAATCATATCCTTAGTAATTCATTATACACAATAGAATCCATCAAGATCAACTAGAACAACACATAGCTCAAACTAGTAACACTAGTTTTCTCGTCTAAACTGTAAGTGACAAATTGAATCCATCCTTTTAAGAAAAACTCCTTAAAAATTGTAATAAAGTTATTTAACACTTATATTCTCAATTATATAATTAAAAACACATTAAGCACACAAAAAATCCTCAAAACAAGGCTAAATAAGATTGAATAATACACTGAGGTGCATAAATCCACCTCAGATCACTTATACTATCTTGTTATATGTTTGAAATTCTTCCTAAATTTGGGTATTGTGTTCTATTGGTTAGGTTAAAGGTGTGGTATCCGGTCTTTTTTTCACTTGATATACCCGTCTCAGCCAGACCCTGGTTCAGATCGTGATAACTATGCACACCTGATTCTCCTATCTCGGGAGTGAGATATGTAGGCAACCCTTCTTGGGTTTGATGATATTATTAAAAAATTTAAAAAGATCTTCTTCAATCTTCATTTAGAGTAGGTATTTTATATATTTCTTTAAAAATAAAAATACTTAAAAAATTTTCCTTTAATGAGTTTTAGGTTTTATTTTAGTATGAAATTCAACATCAAAAACCCAAAAAGATTTTTCTTTGGTAAACACAGGCTTCATTTTTTATAAGGGATTCCGAGTTGAGATATTAGAAAATGATTTTCGTCCAACTTCTTATCAAAATTGTTCAAAATGAAAAGAAATAAAAGAGAGTTTTATTGGCCATTTTATGGTTAAACATCATGAACTACACACCCTAATTCTTCTCTCATGGGGATAAGATACGTAGGCATACTTTTAGGGTTAGTGAGCTTTTCAAAAAGAAAAAAAGAAAGAAAAAGAAAAAGATTTTTTGAAAAGTGTTGCATACTTATGCCTTTGTTATTTCTAATTTAGTTAATTTAAGGTGGTTGGTTTTTGCCATTGTATAACGCCCCGAGTCTGTACTCCGGACGCTACATGATGCTCATAATCCTGAGGGACTACAGGCTAACCCATGACTGGTACCTGTTGCAATAACTGAATAATAATACCGTATTATGCAGAAAGTAGGTGGAAACTTTCCATAAGGTTCAAAACTATAAATAAATAGTGAGTACTAAAAACTAAATACCAATACATCTGTCTGAAATACTCTAGTCTGATAAGCCTCTACTGCCTGAATAAAGGAATGATGGGGCAAACCCCCAACTAACCCCGACTACTAAAAATTGATAAACCTGGATACTAAAGTAATAATCATGTACTCAAACTATGAGGACTCACCACTAATCTACTGCTGATGGATCGGGCTGCTAAGTATGATCGAGAGCCTATGTGTCTGAACCTATGATATAAGACATCAAACGCAAAAGAAAGGTATGCGTTAGTACTTTGAATATACCGGAAAGCTAAGTGAGGTAGGCTGAGATGCATGGGTTCATATGCATGAACAATAATGACTGATTAACATGAGTATAACTGAATAAAAGTACATACATGATTATGTAAACTGTAACTAAGGTCGTGATAACACTGAATACTGAGTTCTGAATTACTAATTTATAGATATCTGAGTATAATGATACTGTACAGTTAACAGGGTGACTGTATCTGACAGTCCTAATTCTGTAGAACTATTCAGAGTTCTGTACTGAACTGAGTGACTATGTCTGACAGTACTGATTTCTATAGAACTAAACTAAGTTCTATTCTGAAGACTAAAACTGAAACTGTAAGAGGTAATCAACTGACATGCCCCTTTCTGAATAGATTAGGGTCCAACATGTAACCCCAGTTGGAAGGGTGTCAGTCCCGTGCCATGGTTAAAGACATTTATGAGTTAACCCTCTTTGATAGGAAGCTCTTTCATCAACCCATGCTGGCAGAAAAAATTATATGAGATATATTAACCTAGTCTGGCAAGAAGATATCTCAACCTACACTGGCTACGTAGTTTTATAATGCAGGGATTGCTACTAAGGGTCAAACCCTTTTCTAGTAGGAATAAGCCCATCCCTAGGTTCGCTCGGTGATGAATCCTACTCCCAACTGAATAGACACTGAACTGATTCCTAGTCCATACTAGGCTTGACTAAACTGTTACTGATTTACTATCTAACTGAACTGAACTGAGTTCACTGAGTTCCTTTGACTGCCGGAATACTACTGAATTCTGTTAACTAACTAAATTTACTGAGGTCTGAACTGGATAATTAACTGGACTGAACAAATACTGAATCTACTGAGTTTTTCCTGAGTTCTATAACTGACTGAGAGTAATACTGATCATGACATGCATGAGATTATTCTGTAACTGACACTAGCTCTAGGTAAATAACTAAATTATTGGGTATTAAATACCCCAAGACTCGATAGCATGAAAAGTAAATCACTGCATGACTTTAGTAGCAAATGGAACTAGCTTGCTAATAATACATTCACTTAGACATTTTTGTCAAATACTTGTTATACATGAGCTTGTGCATGATTGAAATCATACAATAACATGTTATGCTTGGACTAGTCTAATCACATAAGAATTTTGACAAACACTTGGGGAGCATGTGTATTTCACATATCAATAAACATGTAGTAATATCATGGATTCTATATTCAACTTGCAATTCAAGATTTTGACATGTAGTTCAAAAAATTCAATTCACAATTAAACTAGTTTGCATGAAACTTAGGAAAAATCATGGAATTAGATCACCATCAAACATCATAATCATTAATACATTCAAGATCCAACTTGAAATCCATAAAATCAATTAACTTGTATTTAGAAAGAGTTTCTTGAACTCCAAGGGTGGAAGGAATCCCTTGGATAAACACTTCACATACCTTAGTATTCAAATTTGCGAAGAATGATGGAGTATTCTTAAAGGCTTAATCTTGAATTAGAGATCCTAGGGCTTGCTTCTTGAGAAATTTTGAGAAAGATGAATGGATTTTGCCTCTAAAGGGAATTAATTTTGTGTTTTGGGGGCTGACATAAGGTGGAAAAAGACCCAATTACCCTTGAGGATATGGCTTTTTAATGACTAAAAACTGATTTAGCGATGCGCAGACCGATGCGCTGCATCATTGGCATCGATGCGATAGCCAACGTGTAGTGTTGAGTCCACATTGGTTCACTAGAATTTGCACTGGGAGCTAGGAAAAAATACTCATCGATGCGATGGGCAACGTGGCGCATCGAGATCGCATTGATCCACTAGATTGAGCTTTCAAATATGTTTCAAATGAAGTTTGAAAAATTCAAAACTTGTTCAAGAACACCTACTGTCATTCCTGATCATGATTCAACCTAAAAATCATTACTTTAAGGTCGGTCATAAGGGTCATGAAATAGAGTCACCAACCTATGAAGGCTAAGCTAATACTAAGATAAAGTTTTCTAAGTCTGGGACCCCTTAACAAGCTTTAAAGGACTGAGTTAAGCTTAGGATTTTATGGGGTCTTACAATATCTACCCCTTGGGAACATTCATCCTCGAATGAGACTGACTAAGATGGGAATATTGATAGACTAAAACTTAGATTATGGATATGCACAACTGCAACATGATTTCATAACTGATACTACTGATATGCTAAAATTTCATATTGAACATGTATATCTGATGCATGAGTACTTAGCTGAACATAATTCATGAATGGATGACTGGGATGGATAATAAGCTAAGTTTCTCATGCTGAACATGCATATCTGATTCATGAAGTCAAAACTGAATATGCAATGATAAGTGGTACCAAGACTATAAAGGAAAATCTGAGCATGGAACTAAGTAAGTTCAAGGAAACGTTATTACCTTGGGCCGAGTCTGAGATTGCGGGGAAGAGGTGAGGATACTTGGTCTACATATATACTTCTGCTTCCCAAGTAGCTCCCTCAATGGACTGATTCCACCAAAGAACTTTGACTAGAGGAACCTCTTTGTTCCTCAGTTTGCGAATCTGATAATCAAGGATTTTGACTGGAATCTCCGCATAAGAGAGGCTATTCTGAACTTATATCTCCCTAAAAGGACTATAAATACTGGGTCACGTATGCATTTCTTTTGCAAGGAGACATGGAACACTGGATGGACTGAAGCTAAATCTTATGGCAACTCAAGCTCGTAAGCTACCTTTCTAAAATGGCTGAGAATTTGGTAAGGATCGATATATAGGGAATTGAGCTTCCCCTTCTTGCCAAACCTCTTCACTTTTTTCATAGGAGAGATCTTTAAATACACATAATCACCAATATCAAACTCAAGATCCTTTCTGCACACATCTGCATACGATTTTTGTCAGCTTTGAACTGTCTTAAGTCTTTCCCTGATCATCTAAAATTTTTCTAAGGTATCAAATACCAAGTCAGGCCCTACCACTGTGGCCTCACCCACTTCAAACCAACCAATAAAAGATCTACATCTCCTCCCATAGAGTGCCTTAAACGGAGCCATTTGAATGCTGGAATAATAACTGCTGTTATATACTAACTCAATTAAAGGCAAGTGGCCGTCCTAACTACCGTTAAAGTCTATCGCACATGCTCGCAGCATATCTGCTAAAGTCTGAATGGTCCTTTCTGTTTGATCATTTGTCTAAGGGTCAAAATCTGTACTAAGGTGGACTTGGTTACCAAGACCCTTTTGGAATGCCTTCCAGAAATGAGAGGTGAATTGCATACCTTATCTGAGATAATAGATAATAAAACTTCGTGCAATTTGACCAACTCTCTGACATAGGTTTGTCTTAGTCCTAGGCTAAATAAAAGGTATGGATTGGTAGGAAATGAGCTGATTTGGTCATTCTGTCTACAATGACCCAAACTAAATCATGATGACAACGAGTACAAGGCAAAACTGTCACAAAATCCATGTTCACCTCCTTCCACTTCTAAGTGGGAATACTAAACTCTTGCATAGACCCATTGGGTTTTTGATGCCCAGTCTTAACCTTCTAACATGTAGAGCACTTCGCTATAAACTCTGTGATGTCTCTCTTCATCTCACTATACCAATAGGTCTCTCGAAATCACGATAAATCTTAGTGGCCCCTGGATAAATAGAGTAATGCTTACGATGAGTTTCTGTAAGAATCCCCTGTCTCAGGTCATCTACACCTGGCACACATAGCTGACCTTAACAACGCAATACACCATATCCCCCTTGGGATAAAACCTTTATCTTCTGATCTCTGACTGATTGTTTCAACTTAACTAGACTGGATCCCTGTCCTATTTTTCCTTGACTTTGGAAACCAGGGATGGTTCTGAACTACTTTGCATCCATACACTATCTTCTACTGAATCGACTAAGTGGACACCTAGGCAGGTAAGCTGATGAACTTCCTGAGCTAACTACTTCTTACCATCATCCACGTGAGCAACACTATCCATAGATATCCTACCTAGAGTATCAGCCACTACATTGTCTTTACCCGGATGATACAGTTTGCTCATGTCGTAGTCCTTCAATAACTCCAACCACCTTTTCTATTAAAGATTTAGGTCTTTCTGAGAGAGCACATACTGTAGGCTTTTATGGTCAGTGAACACATCAATGTGCACTCCATACAAATAGTACCTCCTAATTTTAAGGCAAATACTACTACTGCGAACTCAAGATCATGAGTAGGATAGTTCTTTTCATAGGGTTTAAGTTGTCTAGAGGTGTAGGCTATGACCTTACCTCTCTGTATCAAAGCACACCCCAAACCAACCCTAAAAGCATCACAATACATAATAAAGCCTTTTGAACCATCTAGTAGAGTCAAAACTAGGGCTGTAGTGTGTCGAGTCTTCAACTCTTGAAAACTCTACTTACAAGAATCTGACCACTGAAATTTGAACTTCTTCTGAGTCAATTTGGATATAGGGGATGCAATAGATGAAAATCCCTCAACAAACCATCGGTAATAACCAGCCAAACCCAAAAAACTCAAGATATCTATTGGAGATATCGTTCTGGGCTAGTTTCTCACAATTTTGGTCTTTTGGAGATCAACTCTAATGCATAACGGGAAACGATATGGCCGAGGAAAGCTACTGACTTCATCCAAAATTTGTACTTACTGAATTTGGTGAATAGCTAGTGGTTTTTGAGAGTCTGTAATACAATTCTGAGATGGTCTGCATGATTATATTCACTGCGGAAGTAGACAAGGATGTCATCTATAAAGACTATGATGAATATGTCTAAGTACTACTTGAACACATGGTTCATCAAGTCTATAAAAGCTGCTGGGGCATTAGTAAGACCAAATGACATAACTAAGAATTCAAAGTGACCATACCGAGATCTAAAAGATGTTTCTAGAATGTGACATTCCTTGACTCTGAGCTGATGATAGCCTGATCTGAGATCTATCTTAGAAAAGTAATTGGCGCCCTAAAGTTGGTCAAACAAGTCATTGATTATGGGAAGTGGATACTTGTTCTTGATCGTTAGTTTATTTAGTTGACGGTAGTCTATAAACATTCTAAGAGAACCATTTTTCTTATGCATGAATAAAACTGGTCACCCCACGGAGACACTCTGGGTCTGATGAATCCCTTGTCTAGGAGATACTTCAACTATTCTTTTAATTCTCTGAGTTCTACTAGATCTATTTTGTATGGCATAATAGATATGGGTTGAGTATCTAGAAGAATGTCTATTCTAAAGTCGATTTCCCTTTTGGGAGGAAATTCGAGAAGATATTCGGGAAACACATCTAGGAATTCACATGCTACTGACACTAATTCAAGATTAGGAATTTGTGAGTTAGAGTCTTGGACTCGAACGAGATGGTAGACACATCCCTTAGATATTATTTTCCTTTCCCTAAGGTAGGAAACAAGCTGACCCCTAAGTACTGAAGTACTAACCCTCCACTTTAGGATGGGCCCATTTGAATACTAAAACTGGACAATTTTGTTTCTGCAGTCGACTGAGGTATAGCAAGAATGAGGCTAATTCATACCGAGAATGACATCAAAATTGATCATCTCTAATTTGACTAAGTCTGCTAAAGTAACTTTCTAAGACACCATAATCGGATAGTTCCTGTATACTTGCCAGGTTATGATAGATTTACCCAATGGGATAGATATTGAGAAAGGCTCTGCTAGAATTTCAGGATTGACTCCGAAGTCAACAACTAAATAGGGATTTATAAAAGACAAAGAAGCTCCTGGATCTAGCAAAGTAAAAACAAGCAAATGATAAACTTGTAACATACAAGTGACTATATCTGGAGAACTTTTCTGATCCTGTCGGGACTGAAGTGCATAGAGTCTATTTGGGTATTGCCCACTAGTGGCACTGGAAGTGGCACCTTATTGATTCGGGTGACTGGATTAAATTGAGGGACAGTTATGTTGACTCTACGAACCCACATAAGGACACTATCTGACTCTGTGGCATGGCTTGCCACATCCTAAACATACATTACTGCTAGCTTTGCAGATACCCTGATTGTTTCTGCCATACTTCTGGCAGAGAGGATTTGTTCAGGAACTACTAACACTACCCTAGGGTTTCGAGCCTAATTCCCTATTTTTATTGACGTCTCTGAAGTTCAGTATGGGAGCACTGGCTGAGGATGGAGCTAGGACTAAGGACTTCGGGTAGAACTAAGAATGATTACCATCCTTTGACTTAGGCTGGGTGAAGTCGAAGCTACCTGTTCTAGATCTCTTATTATCCCTCCCCTTCTCTTTATTCTTAGCCTCCTCTATCTGTTGAGCATGGACCATGAGTCTAGATATATCTATCTCCTTAATTAACATTGCGGTCTTACACTCCTTGACCACACCGCTAGACACCCCTGACATAGACATACTTATATTAGATCTGCTATCTACTACCACATGAGGAATGTATCTAGCTAATTGAGTAAACTTGAGAGAATACTCTTGTATCGTTATGTTTCCCTGTCTCAAATTTATAAACTCCAAAAACTTTGCTTCTCTTAACTCTAGTGGGAAGAACCTATCCAGAAAAGCAATAACAAACTCCTCTCATTCTATGGGCCCTATATCTGTGGCCCTCTTTTCTTTATACTATTTGAACCATAAGTGAGCCACATCCTGTAACTAATATGTAGCTAACTCAACACTTTCACTAGTTGTCACCCCCTTAGTATTTGTAACCTTCTACACCTGATCAAGAAATTCCTGAGGGCCCTCCTCTGACTTAGACCTATTAAAAGAAGGAGGGTTCATTTGGGTGAAGTCCCAAATCTTGGATGCAATAGTATTGGCCACTAGGTTGGTCAAAACGGTAGCTGGGCGTTTATTTTGGGCTGCCACAAAATGAGCTAGGGTGGTGAAAGCTGCTCTGAATTTAGTATGGGAGACATGTTCGTCCAGTGGATCTGCCTGAATGGGCTGAGTTGCTAACTGATTTTCGGTTCTCCTTTCGTTAGTCTTTTTGGGAGGTATGTTCTGTAAACGAAAAGGAGAGAATGGATTAAACTGAGAGTTTAACTTGAGATCATGCTTACTCGCATGATATGAATACTGAAAGAAGGGAAACATTTCCTAAAATATCCAATAGCCTCCTGTCTATAAGTATGGTGCGCTACACACCTATGCACAAGACTCTACTAGACGTGACTTTCAGACTTCCTAGAACTCTATTGAACCTTAGGCTCTGATACCAAATTTGTAATACCCCAAGTCTGTACCCTAGATGCTACACAGTGCTCATAATCTCTAGGGTCCATAAGCTAATCCATGACTGTTACCTACTAAAATAGCTAAATAATAATACTATATTATGAGGAAAGTAGGCGGAAACTTTCCATAAGGTTCAAAATTGTAAATAAATACTGAGTAATGAAAACTGAATACTTATACATCTGTCTGAAATTCTCTAGTCTGATAAGCCTCTATTTTCTAAATAAGGGATTAATGGGACAAACACCTAACTAACCCCAAATACTGAAAACTGATAAACTAGGATACTGAAGTAATAATCATGTCCTCAAACTATGAGGACTCACCCCTGGTTTTCTGCTGATGGATCGGGATGCTAAGTATGATCGGGAGCCCGTGTGTCTAAACCTATGATATAAGAAATCATAGCACAAAAGAAAGATATGCATCAGTACTTTAAATATACTGGTATGTAAGTGAGGTAGACTGATATGCATGGGTTCATATGCATGAACAATACTGATTGAATAACATGAGTATAACTGAATGAAAGTACATGCATGAATACGTAAACTGTAACTGAGATTGTGATAACAATGGATATTGAGTTTTGAATTACTGATATCTGAGTTTACTAATAATGTATTAATGTTAACTGGGTGACTATATCTGAAAGTCCTGATTATGTGGAACTATTCTGAGTTCCGTACTAAACTGAGTGACTGTGTCTGACATTTCTAATTTCTGTAGACCTGAACTGAGTTCTATTCTAAAGACTGAAACTGAAACTGCAGAAGGTAATCATTTAATTGACATGACCCTTTCTGAATAGATTGGGGTCCAACCTATAACCCTTGTTGGAAGGGTGTCAGTACCGTACCATGGGTAAAGACAACTATGAGTTAACCCTCTCTGATAGAAAGCTCTTTTATCAACCCTCGCTAGCTGGAAAACTCATATGAGATGTATTAACCCTAGTCTGGCAGAAAGATATCTCAACCTATGCTGGCTACATAGTTTTGTAATGTAGGGATTGCTACTAAGGTTTAAACCCTCTGCTGGTAGGAATTCCTCCATCCCTGGGTTTACTCAGTGCTGAATACTACTCCCAACTGAATAGACACTGAACTGATTCCTAGTCCATACTAGGCTTGACTGAACTGTTACTGATAATATTATCTAACTGAACTAAACTGAGTTCACTGAGTTTTGTTGACTGACGGAATACTACTAAATTCTATTAACTAACTAAATTTACTGAGGTCTAAAGTAGATACTGAATTGAACTAGACTGATAATGAGTCTATTGAGTTTTTCCTGAGTTCTATAACTAACTGAGAGTACTACTGATCATGACATGACTGAGATTATTCTATAATTAACACTGGCTCTAGGTAAACAGCTAAATTTTCGGGTATTAAATACCCCGAGGACTCGATAGCATGAAAATTAAATCACTGCATGACTTTAGTAGCATAATGGTACTAGCTTTCTAATAATACATTCACTTAGATATTTTTGTCAAACACTTGTTATACATGAGCTTGTTCATGATTGAAATCACATAATAACATGTTATGCTTGGACTAGTCTAATCACATAAGCATTTTGACAAACACTTAGGGATCATGGGTATTTCACATATCAATAAACATATAGTAATATCATGGATTCTATATTCAACTTGTAATTCAAGAGTTTGACATATAGTTCAAAAAATTCAATTTATAATTAAACTAGTTTGCATGAAACTTGGGTCAAATCTTGGAATTAGAAACTTGAGAAGTATGATGGACATGAAAATCCTACAATACACTTTAGGAGTTATTGCAATCAACTGATGGGAATTGGAGGAAGGAAGAATTGCTTATGGCTTATTTTGGAGAGTGTCTAGCTGGTTCAGCCTCTGAATGGTTTGTTGATCATGACATTGCTAAGTGGAATAGTTGGAATGATTTGAATAATGAATTTGTGAAACAAAATCAATATAATATTGACTTGGTCCCCGATAAAAAGTTCTTGACCAATATGACAAAGAAGAGTGTCAAAATTTTTAAGGAATATGGCATTAGATGGCATGAACAAGCTTTAAGGGTGAAAATACCAATGAAAGAAAGAAACATTATAGAGAAGTTTATTTAAGCAGAGGATGAAACATACTTTCAACACCCATTAGCAACATTAAGCAAGCCATTTATTGAGGTCCTTAAAATGAAAGAGATGATAGAGGATGGGATTAAGACTGGTTGTATTGTGAAATTTGCAGCATTAAAAGCAACTACTCAAGCAATTTAAAATAGTTCAAGGAATGTTGGAGGGAAAAAGAATAAGGAAGATGTAGTTGTTATTATATCTAGGCAACATGCACATCCAAGAAGACAAAATCACCATTAATTTCAGTCTTAAACCCAAGTTTATACCCAAGCTCCAAATAATCACGCCTAACATTACTAACCTTCCTAAAACCCATTATACTCTATTTTCCCATCTCTATATCCAGTAAAGAGAACACAACCATATTTTCAACCCTCTTTTTTTCCACAATGGCATAGACTAACGCCCATAAATTATCCTCCAACTCAACAAACATACCAAAGTCCTTCTAGTCCCAATTTTTGATCCAAGCCAAAAAATGAAAAGGGAAAGAAACCAAGGAATAGTTCTACAGCAATTCAAGAATCGTATACTAGTTTATTCCAGAGATTGGTATAGCGAGGCATGATCACTCTTCTCCTTGGGTATGCTTCTGATCCACATTCAAGAAATTATAATCCTAATATGTAATGTGCATATCATTTTTATGTTCATTGTAACAATATTGAAGATTTCCATGCTTTGATAAAGGAAATAGAAAGTTTGATTCAAGATAAATCAATTATGGTGCAGGACATTGATAGTGGTGAAACCTCTTGTCATGATGATGTGCAAATCAGTGTCTAAATTCAAGCTCAACAATTGAGAAGTTGCTTCTCTCCTTATGAGGAATGGTTGTTGGTAGTTTGTTTTATTTTTATTATTATTTTTAAAATTATTTTAGGGTTGTAGTTTGGGATCTTTCTTGTTTTATTTGTTTATTATTCTTGTTCAAACACTTCTATCCTTTCTTTTCATGAAATATTGTGTCCCTTTTTGTTTTGCTTTATTTCATAATTTTTGTTTGTCTTCTTTACATTGTTCATTTTATGATTGGTTCTAGGGATATGACATACTTGTGGAATTTTCAACCAGATCTTAAAATTCAATTTAATCAGGAAGTATTGAATTAGAATGCTAAAGTTAGAAAAAGAGCATCTAAAAAAATATGTAGAGTTTTACGATATTTCGGTGATCAAGTTGAAGCTCGGCTTGAATAAACTAAGGCAATATTTTGAGAATCACAATAATAACCTGATTATCAATTAAAAGGTATGCATCCAAACATTTTGAATTAAATCAAACAGTGGATGCACGATATCTTATTAGGAGAAACAAAAGAAATTTTGCTCCACTAAAGTATGAGTCGTCTAACGTGAGGCGTGTCCAAAGATGAATTTGTATGTTTGACAAGTGCAGAAGCAATAGTAAGGCACATGTTCAGTTAAAGTTAGTGTTATGGAAAAGATGGTATAAGTTATCTACACCTTCCAGTTTTGTACTGCATGCTTTGTACTTGCATTTTGAAGGATTGATATGATGAAAGAATTTCATTTTGCTATCCAAACATAGTGTCATCCTTTATTTACCCCATTTGAGATTTAGTTCTATCTTTTCTTTCACACCCCCTTTTGGAATCAAGTTGGAGTAGGAAAAAATTCAAAAAAGATAAGCGTCGATCAAAATATAAAATGAGGAAAAGTTCAAAAACAAAGAAAGCGAGTAAAAAAAAAGAGAAGTGTGTCAAGAAAAATAGAGTCCGAAAAGTTCCAAAGAAAAAAAAAGTTGAAAAAAAAATCAAAACCAATCAATAAAATAAGTGGTTGGAACAATGTCTGACCTAATTTTTGCAATGACAAAATATGTAGGCAGCCCTACTTTGAGTTTGATCCAACCAAATAAGCAATTTAGAATTGCTCGGTCAAAAGAAATTGGGGCATGAGTTAATCTTTGTTGTTTGAATCAATTCAAAAAGTTGTAAGCCTCACCCTACTTCAATAGTTGTTTGAGCCTCAAGTCGTCCTTTCTTTCTAACCCTATACCAAAGATGTGTTACAGCCAAAGAAAGACCTTTATATCAATCTTTTAGAATGTTAAGGCTAAACATGCGATGGATAGGTGAATTGCTTTTGGCACTACTTTTCTTAATAATCATAGGAAAATATGAGAGAAATAAAAAATAAGAGTCTTATTGGTGAAAACCGTAATGCGCACTGTAAGGCGATGGTGAGTTGAGAGAAATGAAAAGGAGAGAGTATTATTTGTGAAAACCCTCACAAACACCATACGATAATTGTGAGTTAAGAGAATAAAATGAGAGAGTCTTATTGGGGAAAACCCTCAGGGGCACTGTAAGTAGATGATGAGCTGGGAGAAATGGAAATATGAGGGTCTCAAGGTGAAAAGCTTCACGGGAATCATAAGGCAATAGTGAGTTGAGGAAAATGAAAATGAGAGAGTCTTATTGGTGAAAATCTCCACGAGCATCGTAAGATGATGGTGAGATAAGAGAAATAAAAATGAGAGAGGCTTGTTGCCAACAAAGATTTTCCTTTAATAAGTTTAGGTTTTATATTCGTTTGAAATTCAATTTGAAACCCCCCAAAAAATTTCTTTGATAGTCATAGGCTTCATTTTTAATAAGGAATTCTGAGTTGAGATATTAAGAAAAGATTTTCATCCAACTTATTCTGAAAATTGTTCAAGATAAAAAGAAAGAAAGGAGAGTTTGATTGGCCATTTTGTGGTCAAACTTTATGAATTACGCCCACCTGATTCTTCTCTCTCGGGGGTGAGATATATAGACTCCCTTCTAGGGTTCAGTGAGCTTTTAAAAAAGAAAAATAGATGATGAAAAAGAGATTTTTAAAAGTATTACATTCTAACGCCTTTGTTATTCTAATTCAGTTAGTTTAAGGTGGTTGGTTTGTGGCATTACGGATGGTCCTTCATATTATACCAAGTCCAAGAGAAAGTTAGTTATGTCCAACAAGGATACCGAGGTTGTTTTCACTAATTAGACAGAGAGTTTGGGGAATGAGAATTTACGACCTAATGAAGAAATTCAAAAATTAAGACAACAAATGATAGAAATGCATCCAGCTTGGGCTATTGGGTTGCCTCCTCCTCTATTTCTCCTTATAATCCAGAAAATCTCTTTAGATTACCTCCAATGTCACATGTATAATTTCCTATTTTTATTGACACGCCACAACATACATCAGGATTTACTCCGGGGCAACATCATCCCAACACTTACAATATTCATCTTCTAGTTCCTTAACACCAAATTACCACATACTCAGCTCCACCTACTATTCCTATTTTTGCAACTCCATCCCCACATAAAGCTCATACTTCTAATGTCCATCTAACGATTGTGTTTCTCCACTCTACTAGGGATAATGTATTGAATATTTTTGTGATTAACACTATTCTCTTAAGTATACGCTTTAGTTGATTGATCCTTATGGGTTCACTCAACCTACCAATTTTTCTCTTAATGCTGAATAGCCCATTATGGCAGAATAATAAGAAGAAATAACTAGAACGGTCAAAAGTTTGGAACTAGCTATGAAGAACTTACAAGGACTCGGGGATACAAAAATGTCATATGTAAGGACATATGCATGTTTCCAAATGTTAACCTTCCTCTTGGATTTAAGATGCCAAAGTTTAATACGGATGATGGACATGACGATCCTGTATAACTCTTGAGTCATTATTATAATCAATTGATGGGAGATGGAAGGAAAGAAAAATTATTTATGGGTTATTTCGAAGAGAGTCCAGCAGGTTTAGCCTCTGAATGGTTTGTTGATCAAGACATTATTAAGCGGAATAGTAAGGATGATATGACTAATGAATTTGTGCAAAAAATTTAAAAAAAATATTAACTTGGTCCCCGATGAAAAGTCCTTGACCAACATGACAAAGAAGAGTGTTGAAATTTCCAGGGAATAAGCTATTAGATGGTGTGAACAAATTCCAAGGGTGAAACCACCAATGAAAGAAGGAAAGATTATGGAGGTGTTTATTCAAGCATAGGATTAAACATACTTTCAATACCGTTTACCAATATTAAGAAAGCCATTTATTGAGGTCCTCAAAATAAGGGATATGATAGAGGATGAGATTAAGACTGGTCACATTATGAATTTTACAGCATTGAAAGCAACTGCCCAGGTAATTTAAAATCTTTCACAAAATATTGGAGGGAATAATAATAATGAAGCTATAGCTACTGTTATAAATGGCCAATGTGTGCATCCAAGAAGATCACATCCCCATTACTCTCAGTCTCAAGCCCAAGTTTATACCCAAGCTCCATATATTACTCCCAACATTACTATCTTTCCCAAAACCCATTATACTCTATTTCCCTATCCCAATATCTAGTAAATAACACTTAACCATATGTTCAAACCCCTTTTTTTCCAAAATAAAATGCACCAACTCCCAAAAATTATCCTATAACTCCACAAACATACCAAAGTCCTTCTAGGCCCCATTTTTAATACAAGACAAACAATGAAAAGAGACAGAAGCCTAGGAATAATTTCACATCAATTGGAGAATTGTATACCAGTTTGTTCTAAAGGTTGGTACAATACGACATGATCACTCCTCTCCTTGGGTATAGTCATGACCCACATTCAAGAAACTTTAATCCTAATGTACAATGTGCATATCATTCTGATGTACAGGGTCATAGTATTGAAGATTATCGTGCTTTAAAAAGGGAAATAGAAAGGTTGATTCAAGATAATTCCATTATGGTGCAGTACAATGATAATAGTGAAAGCTCTAGTCATGATGATGTACAAATCAGTGGCTAAGATTAAAGCTCAACAATTGAAAAGTCGCTCCTCTACTTATTATGTAGGATTGTTGGCAATTTGTTTTGTTTTTTGTTTTTATTTTTTGATTGATTTCAGGGTTTTAGTTTAGGATCTATCTTATTTTATTTCTTTATTATTTTTGCTCAAACCCTTTTGTCCTTTCTCTCAATGAAATATAGTGTCTCTTTTTGTTTTATTTTATTTCACATTTTTTGTTTGTCTTCTTTACATTGTTCATTTTATTATTGGTTCTAGTGATATGACACGTTTTTGGAATTTTCAACTAAATCTTAAAATCCAGTTTAATCATGACGCATTGAATTAGAACGTTAAAGTTATAAAAAGAGTATCTGAGAAAATAGGTAGAGTTTTGTGAAATTTGGGTAATTAAGTTGAAGCCTGGCATGAATAAACTAAGGCAAACATTTTGAGTATCATAAGAATAAACTGGTTATCAATTGTAAGGTATACATCTCAAATATTTTGAATTGGATCAAACACTGGATGCACGATATCTTGTCAGGAGAAAAAAAAGAAATTTTTCTCCATTAAAGTATGACTTATCTAATGTGAGGTGTGTACAAAGATGGAGTTGTATGTTTGATAAGTGCAAAGGAAAAAGTAACACACATGTTTAGTTAAATTTTGTGTTTTGGAAAAGATGGTATAAGTGATCTTCACCTTCTAAGGATTGATATGACGAAGGCATTTCATTCTACTATCCAAACACTATGTCATCCTTTGTTTACCCTATTTGAGCTTTAGTTATATCTTTTATTTCACACCCCTCTTTTGGAATCAAGTTGGAGTTAACAAAAGTTAAAAAAAAAAGTTTTGAGCAAAAGAATATAATGAGGAAAAGTTTAAAAACAAAGAAAGTGAGTCAAAAAAGTGATAAGAGTGTCAAGAAAAATAGAGTCAGAAAAGTCCCAAAGCAAAAAAATAGAAAAGAAATCAAAATCAAGCAAAAGAACAAGTGGTCGGAACTACGTTTGATCTGATTCTTGAAATGACAAGATATGTAGGAATCCCTACTTTGAGTTTGTTCCAACCATATAAACAATTTAGAATTACCCAGTAAAAAGAAATTGGGGCATGAGTTAATCTTTGTTGTTTGAGTTGATACTAAAAGCTTTAAGTCTCACCCCATTTCATGTGTTGTTTGAGCCTTATGTAGTCCTTTTTTTCTAACCCTATCCCAAAGCCGCTTTACAACTAGAGAAATACCTTCAGAGCAATCTTTTAGAATGCTAAAGATAAATATGCGATAAATAGATGAAGTACTTTTGGCACTACTTTTCTTCATCATCATAGGGAAATATGAGAGAAATAAAAAATAAGAGAGTCTTACTGGTGAGAACCCCCATGAGCCTCATAAGGAAATGGTGATTAGAGAGAAGTAAAAATAAGAGAGTTACATTGGTTAAAATCCTCATAAACATCGTAAGATAATTGTGAGTTTAGAATATGAAATGATAGTCTTATTGGTGAAAACCGTCAGGGGCACTGTAAGGCGATGGTGAGCCGAGACAAATGGAAATGAGAAGGTCTTATTATGAAAACCTTCATGGGAATACAAGGTGATGATGATTTGAGGAAAATGAAAATGATAAAGTCTTGTTGGTGAAAATCCCCACAAGCACTATAAGATGATGGTGAGCTGAGAGAAATAAAATAGGAGAGGCTTATTGCCGAGAATTCATCAGGATGCCATTAGCCGAATAAAGACTATGAATGCAATGAGCTTAAAGAATAAACTTAGTTTTAGGGTCATTAATTCAACAATAATTGGTGAAATGTTTGGATGGAAAGATCAGACAGTTTAATCCAAATGTATGTCATAATCATTTGAGCTAACTGTTATTTTCAGATAATTTTTTCTTCCTTCTATTTTTAAATAGGGATATTTATTGTCTTTTCTTTCTTCTATATATTTCTATTTTTGTTCTTTTAACTCTGTCATCCAAATAGAAATTAGTATCATTATTTTCTATGTCTTTGAGTCAAATTCTTGTCAAAACAAGTGAGAAAGAATTCCAAAACTTGCTACCATCTTCTTCAATTACAAAAAGCAAGACAAAATCCCAGGACATGAAAGAAACATGATTGTATGTCAAAAAAGGCATTCATAAAGTTTTTGTCAATGGAGATATTTCAAGATTTGTCGAAATTCCAAGGTTCAAAGCGTTCATCTTAGAGACACAATAAAACAAAGATACTGTGTTTGCTTTAGAGTTATTCTTAATAGTTTGAGGTTAGATCAATGATGCAAGATTTGGAGTTATTCTTAATAGTTTTGAGGTTGGATCAATGGTGCAACAAGTTAATAACATATACCAGTAGTTTAAAGCAATTTAAATGTGACAAGTGCAAAATGATTTCCTCAAAGTTAAAGCCACAAACCATCCACCATGTCTAATACGTTTTCTTTGTATGAAACTGAAACATACATTACCTTTAAATCAAGGGCTTCAAAGCCTAAATATCAAAATATGCAATTACTCACTTCTACAAATACAGAGAGAGTATTGTTACATAGGTTTGGTAGTCACAATCATGATTAAAACTCATTATCCTATACCTCTAGGAGACGTACTTTCTTATCTGGGTAATTTAAGTTTCGATTGTTAGATGACACACTTCCTAACTTGAATCTTTACTCCTAGAAGATGCACTTTCTAGTCGAGTCATTTAATTTAATCCCTAGGAGACACACTTTATTGTCTGGGTATTTCGGTTTTCATTTGTTAGGGGATGCACTTCTTAACGTGAACCTTTACTCATAGAATGCACTTTCTAGTCGATTCATTCCAGTTAAGCCCTAGAAGACATGCTTTCTTAACTAGGTATTTTAGTTTTGATTTGTTAGGTAATGCAATTCCTAACTTGAACCTTTAGTTATAGAAGATGCACTTTTTAGTCGAGTCATTTTATTTAACCCCTAGGAGACGTACTTCCTTGTCTTGGTAATTTAGGTTTTCATTTATTTGGTGACGCACTTCCTAACTTGAACCTTTCTTTCTAGAAAATGTACATTCTAGTCGAGTCACTCCATTTAACCCCTAGGTGGCGCACTTTCTTGTCTGGATAATTCAAGTCTTCATTTGTTAGGTGACACACTTCCTAACTTGAACCTTTACTCCTAGAAGATGCACCTTCTAGTTAAATTATTTCATTTAACTCCTAGGAGATGCACTTCTTTGTTTGGGTATTTTAAATTTTATTTGTTAGGTGACATACTTCCTAACTCGTACCTTTACTTCAAGAAGTCGTACTTTCTAATCAAATTATTACATTTAACCCTTAGGAGAGGAATTTCCTTGTCTGGGTATTTCAAGTTTTCTTTGTTAGGTGACACACTTCCTAACTTGAACCTTTACTCCTAGAAGACACATTTTCTAGTCAGAGTCCCTCCTATTAATTTTTTAGGAGACACACTTCTTACTCTTAGTCATTTAATTTTAATCTTGAGAGATGTATTTATTGGTCAGAGACTTGATTCACCTTTGCATTATGCATGTAGTTTTGATTTAGTTTGATATTCATAAGAAATTTTAATGATACACGGGTGGAAAATTTTATTCATTGTATTTGAAACTTCACTTTCTGTTCAGGACCCTCCTAAAAAATTAGATTTTATTTTCTAAAGAAATGGGATCTTTCTTTATCATAATGTTTGTTTGAGATAACCTATATTCTAGTTTTGACTTTGAGTTCAGAAGTCTGCCTGAAGAACAGAGTGAAGATTAGAAATTGCAAGTCAGGATCCTACCTAGAGAATAGGGTGAAGAAATCGAGAGTCAGGAGCCCACCTGGATAATAGGGTGATAAAGTTGCAAGTCAGGAGCCCCATTGGAGAATAGGATGATGAAATTGCAAGTCAGGAGCCTACCTGGAGAATAGGGTGAAAAAATTAAAAGTTAGGAGCCCACTTGGATAATAGGGTGATAAAATTACAAGTTAGGAGCCCCTTTGGAGAATAGGGTGATGAAATAACAAGTCAGGAGTCTACCTGCTAAATAGGTTGAAGAAATAGTAAGTCGGGAGACCGCCTAGAGAACATGATGAACAAATATCAAGTCAGGAGACCCCCTGGAGAATAGGATGAATAAATTACAAGTAAGGAGCCTGCCTGGAGAATATGGTAAAGAAATTGCAAGTCAGGAGCCCGCCTAAAAAATAGGGGGAAGATTTTTAAGTTCAAGTTTAAATTCAGAAGGACAACTTACAGAACATGGTCAATTTTTAAGTTTATCTCCAATACCAGATTTTACATGGAGAAAGAATCTATTTTCAAGTTCAACCCAAAGAAGAGTAGATATCTTATCAATTGAGAAAGCATTGAAGGCTCAAGTCAGGAATCAAGAGAAGTTTCATAGATAGGACTTTTGTAATTTTACTTATCTTTTTAACTTGTAATTTTCATTTTGATGTATTGACAGAGCTACGGACCGAAGCCTTGACAAAACCCCACTCGACTTTCCAACTTGGTATAGTCCTTTTCTTTTTCAACCCTGAAAACTTCATGTGACTTGGTTCCCACATAATTTGGGATGAGTAGGATGTCCAAAATCAATACTCGATTGTGCTCTATCCTTCAGTTTCTTTCTTTTGGATAATAGTCGGGTCGAATTCTTTCTCATTATCTACTTTTTTGTCTGAAAACACTTTGTGTTTATAGCCAAAGAGAGGCATGATGTAGACATGTAATTTAGACCCTCCCAAATATTAATTTTACCTATTTTCCTTACCTTACCACATACCCACCCTATTTGATAAATACCTCCACTAAAAAACAAAATAATAAGTCCACAACAAAAATAATAACCTCCTCACACTACCCAACCTCCTAACCCACACCTCACAAACATATATTTTTCACTCATCCTTACCATAGAAAACACTAATAGAATTCAGAGGAAAAAAAGGGGACTCACACACTCCACATTAACAATTAGACGCACTGAGGACACTCATATGTGCTCACATTATACACACATGCAAAATAAACCCCATAGATACTCTTCTACTTCCATTGACTTAACAACATTATATAGAAGGAGAAAACAGTGAGAATTGAGAAAGAGAGGGAAGAGCACCACATAGTGAAAAATGGAAGAGAAAAAGAGAGAGGAAATATAGAGAAAAGTGATGAACAATGAGAGAGAAGAGAAATTTGTCATGAATGGTAAACTGGTGAGAGAAAAGAGGGAGTTTGAGATAGTTTAAGTGAGAGAAAAGTAAGGATGATGATTTTAGAGAGAAAAATAAGAGAGAGCAAAAAAAGGGTGAACAGAGAGAGAAAAATGGGTGTTGGTTCCAGATTTTCCAACAACATCCTCATCGAAATTGGCCACCAATTACTATTACAGTGGAAGTTCACTGAAAACCCACTAAAAAAATTCCTATCAGCTCAAAACCTGTCAAATTCTCATCGGCAACTACCATCTTCACCTCTACATCCAATTTTCTAACTAAATCACATCTAATAACCATTCCATCCCCTTTTCGATGAATATCTATCAAAAACCCATCAAAAAATAACACGAAATGGGTCTTCTTATTTTATGATTCTCATTCAAATTTGGTGAGAAATAGTATTGGGCATATATTAAAGTTGGATTTTTTTTATTGAGGTTCATTCCGATACTTTGATTGTGGTTCTAGTCAGAAGAAGCAATTATACTTGAAAATCTTAAATTTGAAGTCTATTTATTCTCTCGTTCTCTATTTTATCTCGAATTTAATTATTGTAGTCGGTATGAATGATTTGTATGCTTATATACTTGGATATTTGTTGTGTGTATGTGGTTGATGTTGGATGCCAATTTGGAAAAATTAAAAAGAGAAAAAATGACTTGAAAGCTGAAAAATTAGTTAATCATTGATTGAGTATGAAATTCGAGTCAAGATTGACCTTGATAAAAGTAAATACGATTGGTTTTCTTGATTTAGTAGCTGTTGTTTAATTTGGAATGAGCATTAATTTTTTTGAATTCAGTAGTATCATGATTAGGCAATGGCAAGAAACTGGTAGGTTGGGTAGGCAAATTTTAAAAATTGTAGATTGTTGAATATTTATTGAATATTTTTTATCTTATCTAATTTGAATTAATTGTACTCGTTTGGCTGGGGAATGACTCGAGAAAAATTGTGTCTATTCATCAAGGAATGCCCTGACATATTATGTCTTTGAAGAAGGTTTGTGATCAAGACCCAAGGCATCAGGTAAAGCCTAGTTTAGGGTAGTTAGATTAGTTTAGGTTTTCATTTAAGCTCTCTTTTCATTTGGTTTGTATTAATTGGTCTGGACACTATTTTTTTGGAATCTTGATTATTTCGTTGTTTACTTTTTTGTTATGTATTTTGTTGGTTTAGAAATTTCATAGTGTCATACTAGCCGATATACTCCATGAAGAAAATGTGGTCGAACCATGAAACTGAGGAATGCCTAACACTTTTCCCTCAGTTAAATAAATTCCTTAACTGAAATCTCAATTTGTGGACCAGTTTTAAAGAGTCAAAAATTATTTTGAAAAAGGATTTTTCAAAGGTGACTTCGCACACCAGATCTATGCCAAGTGGTGACTCTAGTTTAATTTTAAAAAATTATTTTTGAAATAAATTTTTATTTTTAGTCACTTTGATAAATAAAACCCTTTTCGAACTTAAAATTAATTATTTTTCAATAAAAAAGGGTTGTGACAGAAACCCTCTACATATGGAGAGATTTACCAAAGAGAACTCCATTTTTAGGGTTCTAACCAAAGACCTCTCATTAAGGGTGCATCATCAAATGATTTAATTTATTGTAAGTGGTTGGAGTATCAAACTTAAGATTTCAGATCTCTAGAATATTCAAAAGAAGTAAGAATTGAATGCTTCTCAAAATTTAGATGGATCTCTTGGATGTAGAGATCATGCCAGAGGGGGAGACACAATAGTGATTACTAGTTCAACAGAATCTAATAGATTCAACTCAAATTTTGTGTTTATGTCAAGTAATTCATGCAATGTGTATAACTAGTCCATTTAGAATTCATTAAACAAAATGATTTATTGTCTAGAACCCATAACTATAACAATCTTGATAGAATATGGATAACTAATGAATTGAAGTAAGATTATATATTAATGAAATTGGAGTATTCTTTCATTTTATGGAAGTTTTCGCTAGGAAATTATATTTTTGATTGAAGCAATCATTGTAGGAAGATAGTGTCGCAAAGGATATAGTACATACATGCTCGACCCGGGGAAGATGTTCCACCCGAGAATGGATATAATTGGAGAAAATATGGACACAAGAATATTTTAGGGGAATAAATCATGATATCCCAAGTGGAAATTTATTGTACAATAGCAACTAAGTCTGCATATTTATGTCTTCATGCATATAAGACACTATCTGAGTTAAATTTCATGGATGGTCATTGAAGTTTGAGTTAACTTTCTTTTACACTGCAACGAATATTATCGATGTAGTCATCGTCATTTACCTTACTATGTTGCTACTAAGATGGTCCAACAAAGTGAGACACCGCCATCCATTTTTGAAATTACCTATTGAGGAAGCCACAGTTGTGGTCAAACAAACAAAAATCAAAATAAAGAGGAACTACTTGCTGTGCAACCAAAAAAAACACAATGTGATTGAATGACTGGAAGATCAGCAGGGGAAATATCTAAATCCAATATTCGTGATAGTGTACAAGCATCTCTGTTTGCTTGATCAACAGAAGCATGTAACAATCAGGTTTTGGTGTTCTACAAATCTATCACTCATGTTATGTGCAATGCAGCTTGACTAGCCTCTTTCATATCAATTTGGCACATTGTCCCTGGTTTGGACTTAGATTACAATCTTCCAGAGTGCGTGTAAATCTAGGATTCTAAGTCATTAGGTTCTACTGTTCTTATATGTACAATCTTTTTACACATGAGTCTCCCAAAAAAATAAGATTTCATATTCAGCTCCAAATATAAGAAATTATTTTATTTGATATTTTCTATTCTACTTTTTATCTTGAAAACAAAATTATATTTATTTGAGAACCCTGTTTATCTTGCGCTGAGTATTTGTTTTTCTAAAGCCATCCTTTGGAACTTCCATTATTTTTACTTCCTTCGTGACTCGAAACCATAAACTTAGAGTTAGAGATGGGGGGTGTTTACCGTCTTATCAACCATTTATTGGCATGTGTCGAGTATGCTTTTATGCATAACTTTGCAAACTGTTGAAAAAAGAAGGGAAACAGCTCGCACTTCTCAATTCCATTGCTGTGGAAGTTCTTTTTTATGTAAAACTTTTTAAAAATATATTAAATTGGTTATATTTAAACTTTTTGTGTAGGACTTAATTAAAAATAAGTATTTTTACACTTACCATAGAGTCACTAAATTGCGGAATCAACTTCATTTATATCTTGGATTCCTGTTTCCAAAAGTTGGAATCTACTAGTTCCAGAACATTTTTGCAAAGGAAGGCTGGAAGATACAATTCAATCGAGTAACACATGAGTGAAAAATTCATAAGTAAATTGACTAATTAAAATAAAAGAATGGAAATGTAACGACCTAAAGGGGAGCCTTGGAGTAACTGGTAAAGTTGCTGTCATGTGACTAGGAGGTCACGGGTTCAATCCTTGAAAATAGCCTGTGACAAAAATGCAAGTAAGGTTGCGTACGATATACCCTTGTAGTGGGGTCCTTCCTCGGACACCGCATATAGAGGTAGCTTTAGTGCACCAGACTGCCCTCTTAAATGTAACAACCTAAAAATTTGCTAAATATGTGAAACATATGATTTTATGTGGTTTGACTATTTTACCCCACTCGTAGTTGCATTATGGTATTTCTGGAGTGTGGGGGTGATTGGCATAGTTTCCAATGTATTTTTGTATCATTAGTGAGATATTATGGTTTTTGGTGGCTTCGAGAGCCTTATTATGGACCCGTGTGATTATATTTTGATTCATGCAATGAATGTCTAAACAGACTGTACCATCAGCTTTAGAATATCAATTTTAGGCTAGGTAGACCTTTTGTTCGGTCTCGATACACCTGAGCTCATTGACCTATTGGTTAAAAAATTAAAAAATAGAAAATATAGGTGTGAGGCCCACATTTGATCGAAACAACCTCAGATAAAAAATTAAAATTTTCCAACACGTTCGACACGTAAAATTTAGAGTGGTAAACTTTATGAAAACAATTTTTGAAAATTTTATGGAAACCTTCGACCTCAGTTTGGAAACTTTCAATTTTGGATTTCGAGGGTCAACTTTATGAAAACAATATTTTTCAAAATCCTTATATTTTCATTGAGTCTGAAGCATCAAATTTAGTGTGTTTTAATAATTCATTTTCATATATCAGACTTCGAATGAATTTTGAGCACCCCGACGAAGTCCATTTGGACTTAGAAAAATATGCATTATAAAATAGCCCTTTCGGGCCCATTTTGTTCATTCTTCTACCTTTTATGTTGGAAGTTAAATTCTAAAATACTGTGAGAGCTTAAAAGTGAATTTTGTAGGAGCTTGGAAATTTAGATTAACATCTATTTCTTGATTCTATTACGGATTTAAGGTGAGATTTTATCCTTTTCTACTCTAATTCCTTGATAAATTACTCAAAATTTCAAAAATCTTAGGACTTGATTTTAACCCCCAATTTTACTCATTTTCACTTGAGTAATGTTTTAATCTTATAATCACTAGTTTTTCATCAATTAAACCTTCGAAACAACTTCGATTCTTGATTTTAACATGGATTTCAAATCATAAATGATTTTTCTTCAATTTGAACCTCGTTTTTTACTCATTTGACTTGGGTTTTTAGATATAGATTCTTTAAAATATGGAAAATATATTTTTAAAATAATGTTATAAATTTGCCTTTTTTTTGCGAAAATCCATTTCGGGGGTCCCTTTTGACCCCAAACCAAAAGTAGTCATATGGATATCGTTAGCTTTGTTATGATGTCTAGATTCTATATTTCTTGATTTTAGTTGTTTTTGAGATTGTTCATGGAAAGTAAGGTTGAGGGTTTAAAGTGTAGTGGATTGGTTTCGACATTCGAGGTAGGTTATGACTTACCTCTTCAGACTAGGCTGGATAGTTAAATTGAATACCAAAATATATGTTAAGGTCTAATCATAATAATGGCTATCTATGTGTTGTGCCCGTGTGGGAGCCTATATATGGTATAATTGTTTACTTTGGGATATTACGCGATATGTGTGACCATGTAGGGTCCTTCATGATTATTGATAGCCTTATAATCATACGAATAACTATATCTTGTTGACAAAAGGTGTGTTAGGGTATCATTTGTGTGTTAGATATATTCATACTTTTTGGTACATGGGAAAAAGTGAAAACTCATGGATGACTAGAATTAATGAGTGGATATTAGATCACATGGTTTTAGAAATTGTATCATTGTGGATTAGTTGTGGAAATACATCATATGGATTGGTTGTGAAAATACTCATTGTTATTGGTTGTGAACATTACATCATCATCCTTATGTCTTCACACACATCATTTCACTTGTTTGTTGTATTTCTTTATATATACTTGTTGTCATGTATGTGTACTTGATTTATGTATAGTGTTATGTATGTGCTCTAAAAATACTAGAAACACTAGGAATACTATATATTGGTATTAGATATTGGATCTTATAGACCTTTTTCGAAGGATTATGCTAGAGAAGAATCATGGATATTGGTGGTATATTAGATGATGAAACCCCCCCCCAATGGGTCCTACATTAGGAAGGTTTTCCTTCGTAGGTTTATACAGGGTACTCTCTACGGGTCCCACATCAAAAAAGCTTACGTCCATATGTGTATACGGAGGTTGTGTAACAACCTCATGCATTGTCATCATCAGCAACATCTTATACATTGTACTTGCTTTATCGTATTGATGTTGCGATTAAATTTCTATATTGACTTGTTAAATGTCTTCTTGCTCTATATCCTGTTATTTGAACTTGACCATATTATTTATACATATTCTTCTCAGTTTCTACTTGCATGTCAAATAATGTATACTTGTGTTCTATTTCCTGTGCTGTTGTTATTTTTGTGATATATTAAAACTATTATTGAAATCGGTGTTAGCTACCATTGTGGGACATTTTCTAATTGTAGGTAACGTTCTCTTAGTGTGCATTTTGTGTACTTTATTTTCTACTTTTCTCGGTCAGCCTATGATACCCATTAAGTACAAGTGGATCATACTCACTCCTACTGTACCCTTATTTTGCAGATTCAGGTTTGGGTGCACCCTACGTTGCTTGACTCAGGCAATTGTTGGAACTTTTAAGGTAGTTGATGATTTTCACGTGTTCGAATATCTTCTGTTACCTTTCTTTGTAGACTATGTCTTTACTTTTACTTTAGAGATAGAATTTCTCTTGTATTTGGACATCTTATGTATTTTCTTGGATTTGAGTTATATTTAGATACATTCTTATACTGTTGACAACTAGTTTTGGGAGTTATGGCTACATTATTACATTTTATTTTGCTTTTGTTAAACTTGTATAGTTTGAGTTCATTCTAGAAGTCTTACCTTGGGGTTATGATTGTCTTTTTATCCATTTTGTATTGGTTTGGGTGATAGGCTTACTTGTAAAGGTTTGCCGTGACAAATGTCATCACGACTCTTTGGATTTTGGATCATGACAAATTTATATCAAAGAACTAAATTTCATTGGTGTCAATGGTGTAAAAATAGGATGTCTAATAGAGTCTCACAGATAAGTACGTAAACATCCGTATATATCTTTTAGAGGCTATAAGATGTATTTAAGAAAAATTCTCTTATTTTATTCCTTATTGTGCGAATTTCTTATATACCTTGAGTTCTGAGTTGCATTTCACTTTTTCTATGAAGATAATATAGACTAGGTCCCACAAGGTAAGAGCTATGGAGCCTTCTCTCAAAGGACAAGGCTCAAATTCTAGACAAACTTGAGGGAGTGGACAGGCTTATGGATTAACCTCATCTAGAAAGTGTGCTAGGGGACTCTCTATCCTGACCCTCATATTGGCTACTTCTCAAATAGTTATATGTAGAGCATCTTTTCAAAGCATTGTGGATCACACCAAGATGACAAAGGATATTCTTAGATCATCTCAAGGAAGCACCAAGAATGTGCTCCAGTTTGGTGAGTTCAGAGGTCAGGCTTCTCTCAGAAGAAATTTTAGAGATTCTTATGGTTATCAAGGTAGGCCGGTGCAGGAGGCCTTACAGAGTTCAAGTGGTAGATCTTTGGGTTCAACAGTGCAAGGTGGCTATTTGGGCTCAGTGATTCTTTCTCCAGTTGAGGTAGGCTGTAGGACTTGTTATGTATGTCGTGAGGTTAGCCATTTGGTCAAGGACTGCCCTTATCATGTGATTAGGGATATTTCTATTTCAGTAGTGAGAGTTTGGGTACTACTAGAGAAGCGAGAGGTAGATGTGGTAGAGCTCATAGTGTTGGTCGTGGGGCTACTCAGCTAGTTTGTGGTCATGGTAAGCATTTTGCTATACTCACCAAGCTTGAGGTGGAGGCTTCTGATGTTGTGATCATAGGTATCATCCCCATTTATTTCAAAATTATATCTATGTTATTTGATCCCAAATTGACTTTCTCCTATGTGTCTGCGTATTTTTCTTTGGGTTTTGATTCTGTTAGTGAACCTTTTGCCATGCCTATTTGTGTATCTACCCCTGTAGGAGATTCTTTAGTGGTGGATCGGGTGCACTGATCTTCTATTTTGACCTTTTATGGCCGTGAGACTTGGGTAGATTTGAATGTGTTAAATATGGTTGATTTTTATGTTATTTTATGCATGGATTAGTTGACTCCTTATCATGCTATCTTAGATTATTTTGCTAAGATCGTGACTTTAGCTTTACCTGGTGTGCCAAGAATAGCTTGGAAGGGTGCACTTCATTCGAGTCCTAAAGGAGTCATATCTTATGTTCAGGCTCGTAAATTGGTTGAGAGGAGATGTTTAGCTTATTTGGCTCATATTCATGATACTAGTATTGTTTCACCTCCATCCTTGGATTTTGCCTTTGTTGTCCATGAGTTTATGGATGTGTTTCTTATGAATTTGCCTGGTATGCCTTCGGATCGTGATATTGATTTTTCTATTAATGTTGAGTCAGGCACCAAACCCATTTCTATTACTCCGTGTAGGATGGCCCCATCCGAATTAAAGTAATTAAAGGATTAGTTTCAGGAATTATTAGATAAGGGATTTATCCGACATAGTATATGGTAACGCCCAAACTACAGCTCTCGTAAGAGTGAAGCGGTCACTGTCAAATATAGAACCCAACTGGGTTGAGTGTCAAATCCCACAGAGAATACTCGGTCACTAAGTATGCAACTATTAGTAGACTATAGGTCGAAAATTCTACAGAAAGGGGGAATTTAATTTATGCGTGAATTAATGTAAACAAAGTAACGAATGAAACGATTTGTGTAGTAGGATTTAATAACAGAGAAAAATAAGTTAGGGTTATGTCCACCTTATGAGTTCTACGTATCTATTAACTATGAGTTATACGGAATTCAGACATGCATGCACTTATAGAGATTCGTATTCTAATGGTAAATCCTAGTGTCTCTCGACCATCCAGGATTTTTTCACTTTAACTCTCTCGAGCTTAAAGTGTATACTAACGGTACAAACTCTCCAAGAGGTTAATTCAGTTACAGCACTAACGTGTAAATAGGGGTTGGTAGGCCTGTTTCCTTGTCACACTCTCTTTTCCAAACATGTAACTTTTATCTCGAACAAGTTAATGCTATAATGGCGTATTCTATATGTTTGCAACCACAAGAATTTAATTAAGATGAAGAGAGTAATGATATAAGTAGCATATGTATCAAGAATTCACAAACTCATAGTAATAGATAGTATATCATAAGGCTTCCATAACCCTAACAGAGAAGTTTAGCTACTCATGAGTGCAACGGAGATCACAATAGATATAATCATCATACCACAACCTAGAATAATCTTCGCGAGGGGATGATTTTAACATCAAAGAGGGCTGACGTTTTTCCTCTTGGTTCGTTGCTCTCAAAAGAGCCGTGTTTCTCTGTCAGAAATTGAACGTGAATAATCCAAAAAGTCGGATGAAAGAAAAATAGAATTCAATGCTGAAAAATTCAACAAATAGGGTTTTTATAACATCCTTGTCCTAATCCTACTGAAATAGGGTTTTTATCCTTGTCCTAGTCCTACTGAATTACTGTTGCACCCCTAAGTATTAAGAAATACTGATTTTGCCTGGGATGGATTCTTCATGCATCACATTCAGTCCACAAGCTTCCAAAAGGTGCATTCCTTCTTTCGTGAAGTTTCCCTTGCTACCGAAAGGTCCACAAAGTGCTGAAATCTTCATCATAAATACCTGAAAACATGCTAATCACGTTGGTTAGCTCACTTATAGGAAAATGGACTAAAAGTGCAGGAATTATATATTTTGTCCTTAAAACTTAGCTAAAATATGGGTAAATTATAGTGCTTTAGGCGTGTATATACGCCCAACATCAACACCCCACACTTAAAGCTTTTTTCGTCCTCGAACAAAATATTACATCCATGCAAACATCTACTTAGGATTTCACAGTAACAGCACAAAATGTTCAACAAGACATGCACGACAATCATTAACAAATAGTAGTTTTCTTGATCACTACTAGAAGCAATTCAACCTCCAACATAGACTCGTGATGATGGTTAATTCGTATCCACAAGTTAAGGCACAAAGAATCATACAAAACTACCCAAAACTCATCAACCATGTGTGTCTCACACAAGATATCACCCACAATCACTCACAAGTTTTGCATTTTTCAGAACATGGGTGTAAGACTCTCCTTGCTCTCTCTCTCACAAAGAATTCATATGTTACAACTGATGACCATAGGCTTGCCCTTAGTGTAATGCTCTACTAATATCAGAATGCTAAGCTTATGATCAAATAGGTCTTTTACAGGTTGTAATGTAGGCTAAGGGACAGTAGGACTATTTTGGCCAGAAATAGTGACTATGTTCCCTAAGCACTTTAATACACTA
The DNA here is from genome assembly GCA_030864225.1 of Capsicum baccatum var. pendulum. Lineage (NCBI taxonomy): Eukaryota > Viridiplantae > Streptophyta > Magnoliopsida > Solanales > Solanaceae > Capsicum > Capsicum baccatum. Next base: position 170,191,014 of record CM061554.1, read on the forward strand.
CGTTATGTCATTAACACTCTCTTTTAAACAATCCTGCTACCTTTCTTTCATCTACCACCCCTTTTCACCTATTTTGTTATTCAAACATAAACACAATTGTCTTTTTATTTTTCTATTTCTTTTTCTTTTTCTCTTTTTTTTTTCTTTTCATATTTATAAAGCACCTCTATGATAGCCACTCTTTTTCACAACAATTTCAAGTACCAATACACTCTAAGGCATCATTCTCACCCAATTTCCTCTTATTTTGTAACATGACTCTACACTTTAAAGCGCTTAGGAATTTGGATCAAATTATGGTCTTGAAAAAAAAATGGATTAGGCTACATATGAGGCTGTCAAAGAAAATAGCTAAAGGCTCAAAGGGGGTTAACTAGGATAATGTACCCGGGTAGGTAAAAAGAAGTTAAACAATCACAGGCTGCCAAAGAAATGCCTAAATCATCTCCTAAACTCACACTCTTTATTTCTCTTTACACACACACCAGGCAAGTTCTAGCATCAGCCACAATACAGAATATACTATATCCTCACACAGACAAGGCACATGGTCAACTTTATTAGGAGAAGTATAGACTCTTGACCAAACAGATGAATGAATTAAACCATACAATTATCACACAGTGAGTCACACTTGGAGCCTAAACGTCTCAATAGTAATTATGTTAGCACAAACTCTTGTCATAATACCATGCCGCCTATCAGAACAATTTCATGCAAAACCTAAAATTTAACTACTACTACTAACTACGACTAAATCAAACAAACAAACATAAATAAATGTAGGCAAGGAAATATAGCATACAAATACCAGCAACCCACACTTAGACGGGACACACTGCCCTCAGTGGAAAATAAATAAGGAAAACCTAATTAGTCGAACTCCTCCTCTATGTCTGGGGTCATACCCCCTGTGTCGGAATCATCATCAGAGTCGTCATCCTCAGAAGTTCCTCAAAATGTACCCCACTTGATTCCAAGAGTGCGTCGAGGTATTTGCAGCGAGGAGGATTCAGCTTGCTCTTTTCTTGCCCTTTTCTGACCCTTTTTATGAGGTGGACACTTTTTGTTTTCCTTGTCGTCCTTTTGGGGCCATTCTACCTGAGCTCCTAATAGAGTCATGTTAGCTTCATCTCAGAAGATTCACTGTAATCGGAAAAAAAACAGTAATGGCACCACCCCACACTTAATTTGTTGGCACAAACTAATTAAGTGAATGATGTCGATTACTCAGACTTCATCGACATACATATAGGTGATATGTTCCAATAATAAGTTCAGCACAGTCATACTTTCATGTCATCTTGACTATCCTTTCCACTTCTATTTCATGTAATCTTGACTATACTTTCATGTTTGGATTGATGCACTTTTTAAACAAGACTACTACATAGAGATCGAATCAAGTTATGGCATAGAAATAATCACAACATCTCATGCTTGTATTCAATCAGGATCTTTATCTCGATGAACGAGTCATTCAAACATTCAAGCATTCAATTTTGAAGTTTATGCAATTAACTTCACTATGTCGATTTCGCAAAAGTATGACAGTGTATCAAAATCAAATGCAAGTCGGAACCAATTCAAGAACACCCACACATATTCTTTCACTCAACTAGATGTATTGTAACAAACCAAGCATATTCACATCACCAACACCACTTCAAGATCTAACAAATCATTATAAGCGTAGTATTGTAACACTTACGAAATATAAAAGAAGAACTTACTTGGTGATGGATTCGGAAGATGATCTTGCAAGGTTAGATGAGCAAAAAGAAAAGTTTTAAGAGATTTTGGGAAGTAAAGGCGGCGCCTAATGCTTTGCCTATGCTTGGCATAGGCGGCGCCTATGCTATGGCATTGTAGATTCAGAGAGCAAAGGCAATGGCATAGGCGGTGCCTTTGGCTTTTCCTAGTTGGGCATAGGCGGCGCCTATGCTATGGCATCGTAGATTCAGAGAGCTTAGGCCATAGCATAGGTCTTGCCTTGTTCGTTGCCTAGATTTACATAGGCCTTGCCTTGTTCGTTGCCTAGATTTGCATAGGCAATGCCTAACCAATAGCTTGTGCTTCTTCATTCCTAAATTACCACCTTCAACATGACACACTTCCAAATCAAAATTCTGGACCAATCTCCTCCTTTATACGTCTTGCACCTACACTTACTCAAAAACAACAAAAACGATTAGAAAGATGGGTTGCCTCCCACCAAGCGCCTTAGTTTTGGTCGTGGCTCGACTACAAAAACAAACTCCTAGTAAAACAAAACGATAAAAAACCATGGGTTGCCTCCCATGTAGCGCTTGATTTATTGTCACAGCACGACATAGTTATCTTGATTACTTAGACTTCATCGAGATATATGGTGTATCATTTTCTGAATGGATTCAGACGACGCTGATGCTTAATTATAGGTACACAATCTTCTTTGAGATGACTCTTGTGCATACATATCCCAGGAGAGATACAAATTATATCATCAATAGTCCAACCCATAGCTCTCTTGTACCTCTTCGGAGTAGAGATGAGAGCCTCTACGTGTTGTTCACCTAAATCAACCGCAACACTCACTAGAAGTGTATTTCCACTTCCCAAGAATGCATACCTTAGGTGACTGGGGAGCTCTTTTTATTCTAGCACTGGTGGCTTTTCAATGGAAGTCTTCGCAGTTGGTGAAGGTCGATTCTTAAGATCAAGGTCCAGCTTTTTAGGAGCATGAGAATAGGAACCTATTCCTATTAGAGCACAAATAGTTTCTTCATGATCCTCAACATCTTCACTCTCGAAATTTAAAAGCACAGCAGACAATGGTTCATCAGTAAGCTGCTTCTCTACAGATAATTCTTTTTCATCCTCATAATAAGCATTAGCTACAAAGAACACATCCATATCTTTAGGCTGTTTCATCGATTTGCATACCTCAAAATGGACTACTTCGTCATTCAGCCAAAATAAAAGCTCATTAGCTCTTAAATCAATAAGCACACGTCCTGTTGCGAGGAAAGGGCTTCCAAAGATTATGGGAACTTCAGAATCCACGTTGCAATCTAAAATAACAAAGTCTGCAGGAAAAATGAATGTAGAAACCTTCACCAGTACATCATATAAGATACCAACAGGTCATTTTACTGACCTATCTGCCATCACGAGCCGTATATTAGTTGGTGTAGGATCGCCCAACCCCAACTTTCGGTAGATAGATAGCAGCATCAAATTAATGCTAGCTCCCAAGTCGCACAATGCCTTAGCAAAATTCATAGATCCCACCGTGTAAGGAATAGTGAAAGCACCAGGATCTGCCTTCTTCTGAACTAACGATCTCGTGGCGATTGCACTACAATGATGAACATTATCTGCCAACTTATAACTTACTGCCCGCTTCTTTGTCAACAGGTCCTTCATGAATTTAGCATACCCAGGCATCTGCTCCAGCGCCTCCACCAAAGGAACATTAATAGTCAGCTGCCTTAACATAGTCGTGAATTTACTGAACTTGGTGTCATCAACTTTCTTCTTCAGTCTCTGAGGAAAAGGTGGTGGTGGAAGAGGAATCATTTTATCCGCCACTTTCTTTTTATCTTGTTTCCGATTATCACTCTTTTCAGGCTGGTAACGTCTAGGTGTAACATCATGAATGCTCTCTTCAGCTTCTACAGCATCATCACAATCTGCTTCACTAACATACTCTGTTATATCATCAACCACCTGCTTGTCTTTGGACGGAATTTCCAACACCTTACCACTCTTGGTAGTAATAGCCACATGATCCGTCGTTCCTTGGATTTTTCACAGTGTCGCTAGGTAGGGTACCGGATTTTCTTTGATTAAATGCCACTGAAAGTTAACTCAATTGCTGCTCTAACTATTTTATTGCAATAGAATTCGAGTCAACCAATTGATTTATTGAAGACAAGTCGTTCTTCACCCCATTCACTCCCGTATTAGTTGCCTCCACTCCTTTCAACAATTTCTCCATCATATCTTCCATTGACATCTTACCAGAACCAGATGCAGTGGCGTCACGACTTCCAGGAGGAACATACAAACCACTCCTGCCAGTCTTATTCTTCAAACTACCTTGATCACGGTCCTTGTTTCCAGATTTATCATAATAGTTCCAACCTTGGTTTCCTTGGGCATTGCTTCGGAAACCCGCCTGATTATTCAAGTAGTTAGCTTCTTCTTCAGAATCGGATTTATCTCTTCCTTTTGACGCAACTGCTTTGACTTTTTCGATCTTCCCTGATAATAAATGCTTGGTAAGAAGATCCATCTGCATTTTCATGTGCTCCATATCTTGATCACGTTCCTCCTCTCTTCGCCTTTGTTCTGCAGTCATGCCAATAGATATAGTAAAGCTTGCTACCTCAGAATCCCATATGTGCCAAGATCTACTTTGCTTTGTCATACGGTCTAGCATATCACTTGCCTGAACGAAAGTAAGGTCCATGAATGACCCTCCTGCAGCATTATCAACGACAGGCTTAGTAACCGAATTCAAAGACCTGTATAATATCTCCATCAAGTGGACATTGGTCATATGATGATTTGGACACCTCATAAGCTTCTTCTTGAACCTCTCCCATGTTTCGTGGAGAGCTTCAGTTGGTAGTTGTCTAAAATTGCTGATATCATCCCTCAACTGTGCTCTTTTAGATGGCGGAAAGAATCTTTCTAAGAAAGCGTCTTTCAATTGCCTCTAATTAGTAATAGAATCGGGAGTCAGCCCGTTCAACCATAGAGTTGCCTACCCAGATAGAGACAATGGAAATAATCGCAGCCGAATTGTATTTTGTCCAACGCTTGGATTGTCGAATGACTTGCATGTAGACATAAAATTAATCAGATGCATATTTGGATCGTCTCCTGCAAGTCCACCAAATAATCCCTTGAGCTGCAATAGTTGAATCATGGTGCTAGTGATATTGAACTTGGCTCCAGGTTCCAAGGGTGGAGGAATAATAGCCCCTGTGGCACCAGCCCCATCCAAATCGTCATCATCATCATCAAAAGGAAACTGCACAGCTCGGCGTTCAGGCCTCAATCTAGCTTGACGATCTCTTCTGTTTGCAGGTGTCGCCACCTCTTCAGCATACCTAGGATTCAGTAACTCACCATCACCAAGGTCCTCATCATCAGGATTTGCTGCTCGTCCTAGGTTATCAATATTCTGTTGATGCACTTGAGCAGCGGCCAATACAGCTAATCGATCCTGCTCCTATTGTGCAGCCCTTCTTTCAATTTCACGTTGTGCATCCATTCTGCCAATAAGTTGTGGTTCAGGATTTATGGGTAATAATGGCTGACCAGAACTTCGAGTATTTGGCATGCATTGAACAGACCCTGAAACAAACAAAAACAACAACTAAAAGTAAAATACAAGAATCTTTGACCAAAGGGTCTAGTAACTATCACAAACTTAGTAGACAACCGTATTCCCCGACAACGGCGCCAAAATATGGTAACGCCCAAACTATAGCTCCCGTAAGAGTGTAAGCGGTTGCTGTCAAATATAGAACCCAACTGGGTTGGGTGTCGAATCCCACAGGGAATACTCGGTCACTAAGTATGCAACTATTAGTAGACTGTAGGTCGAAAATTCTACGGAAAGGGGGAATTTAATTTATGCGTGAATTAATGTAAACAAAGTAACGAATGAAACGATTTGTGTAGTAGGATTTAATAACAGAGAAAAATAAGTTAGGGTTATGTCCACCTTATGAGTTCTACGCATCTATTAACTATGAGTTATACGGAATTCAGACATGCATGCACTTATAGAGATTCGTATTCTAATGGTAAATCCTAGTGTCTCTCGACCATCCCGGATTTTTCACTTTAACTCTCTCGAGCTTAAAGTGTATACTAACGGTACAAACTCTCCAAGAGGTTAATCCAGTTACGGCACTAACGTGTACATAGGGGTTGGTAGCCCTATTTCCTTGTCACACTCTATTTTCCAAACATGTAACTTTTCTCCCGAACAAGTTAATGCTATAATGGCGTATTCTATATGTTTGCAACCACAAGAATTTAATTAAGATGAAGAGAGTAATGATATAAGTAGCATACGTATCAAGAATTCACAAACTCATAGTAATAGATAGTATATCATAAGGCTTCCATAACCCTAACAGAGAAGTTTAGCTACTCATGAGTGCAACGGAGATCACAATAGATATAATCATCATACCACAACCTAGAATAATCTTTGCGAGGGGATGATTTTAACGTCAAAGAGGGCTGACGTTTTTCCTCTTGGTCCGTTGCTCTCAAAAGAGCCGTGTTTCTCTGTCAGAAATTGAACGTGAATAATGCAAAAAGTCGGATGAAAGAAAAATAGAATTCAATGCTGAAAAATTCAACAAATAGGGTTTTTATAACATCCTTGTCCTAATCCTACTGAAATGGGGTTTTTATCCTTGTCCTAGTCCTACTGAATTACTGCTGCACCCCTAAGTATTAAGAAATACTGATTTTGCCCGGGATGGATTCTCCATGCATCACATTCAGTCCACAAGCTTCCAAAAGGTGCCTTCCTTCTTTCGTGAAGTTTCCCTTGCTACCGAAAGGTCCACAAAGTGCTGAAATCTTCATCATAAATACCTGAAAACATGCTAATCACGTTGGTTAGCTCACTTATAGGAAAATGGACTAAAAGTGCAGGAATTATATATTTTATCCTTAAAACTTAGCTAAAATATGGGTAAATTATAGTGCTTTAGGTGTGTAAATACGCCCAACAACAGTATATCGCCTTGAGGTATGCCTATCTTTTTTGTGAAGAAGAACGATGGGTCTATAAAAATGTATATTGATTATCGACAGTTGAATAAGGTGATAGTTATAAAATAAGTATTCTCTTCCTTGCATTGATGATTTATTTAATCAAATTTAGGGTGTTGTGGTGTTTTTAAAGATTGATTTAAGATTTGATTATCACCAGTTGAGGATTAGAGCTTTGGATATTCCTAAGACTACTTTTTGGACTCGATATGGTTATTATGATTTCTTGGTCATGCCTTTAGGTTGATCAATGCCCCTGCCGCATTTATGGAGTTAATGAATTGGTGTTTTGAACGTATCTCGACTCCCTTGTTATTGTATTTATAGTTGATATCTTGGTTTATTCCAAGAGTGAGGTTGATAATGAGGAGCATTTGTGGATTGCGCTTCATTGATTGAGGGATTAGAAATTGTATGCTAAGTTCTCTATGTGTGAGTTTTGGTTGGAGTCTATTTATTTCTTAGGTCATATGGTGACTAAGCAGGGTATTATGGTTGATCCAGCCAAGGTTGTAGCGGTTCATGATTGGGCTAGACCTACTTTTCCATCGAGATTCAGAGTTTTGTTGGCTTGGAAAGTTATTATCAGCGTTTTGTTGTGGATTTCTTATCTATTACAGCTTCTTTGACTAAGTTAACTTAGAAGAAGATTTCCTTTTAGTGGTCTGATATTTACAATACAAGCTTTATAAAGGTCAAGGATTTGTTGTCTTCTGCTTCTATATTTACTTTAACCAAGGAGGGAGTGGGTTTCACCGTATTTTATGATGCTTTAGGTATTGGATTGGGTGTTGTGCTGATGTAGAAGGGCAAGGTGATTGCTTATGCATCTCATCAGCTGAAGCCTTATGAAAAGAATTATCCTACCCATGATTTAGAGTCGTGCACGGTTGTGTTTGCTTGAAGTTATGGAGGCACCACTTATATGGAGTCCATTATGAGATCTTCTTAGATTATCGCAGCCTTTAGTACTTTTTCACCCAGTGATATCTTAATATAGGGCAACATCGTTAGCTTGAGTTGCTTAAGGATTATGAATTGACTATTCTCTATAATCCGGGCAAGGCTAATGTGGTTGTGTATGACTTAAGTCAGAAGTTAACTAGCCTAGGTAGCTTGGCATATCTTTTGACCTAAGAGAGGAATTTGACCTTAGAAGTTCTGTCTTTATCTTACCAGATGGTTAGGATTGATATTTCTACCCCTGGGCGCATTTTGGAAATTATGGAGGCTAGATCTTCTTTGATAGAGTAGATTTGAGCTCATCAGTTTGATGATATTGGATTGAGGTTGATTCGAGAGAAGGTGTTAAATGGTGAGGCTAAGGAAGCCTCGCCTGATTCGTATAGAGTTTTGTAAATTGGAGGCCGAGTTTGTGTGTTGAGAGTAGGTGGCTAAATTAGGTTAATCTTGGAAGAGGTCCATTGTTCTAGATATTCCATCTATCCATGCGTGAATAAGATAAATCGTGACTTGAGGCAACAGTATTAATGGGGTGGTATGAGGAAGGATGTAGCAGACTTTATAGATCGCTGCCTTTCATTCCAACAGGTAAAGACCGATCATATGAGACCTGGTAGACCGCTTTAGAGGTTACCTATTCCTGAGTGGAAGTGGGAACGAATCAATACAGACTCCCCTTCCTTCCGTACTTCCTGAGTTTCCTTTGCTGCATCCACCTGTTTTTAATTCGAATTTGAAAGGGACTCTTTATTTCATTTCTTCTTTTGCTCTTTATTTCCCTTCATTATTTCTTTGCTTCTTTGCTGCTTTGTTTCTTCTCTTTATTTATTTCCTCCTTTTCGCCTTTATTTCTCCTCTTTATTCTTTCCTTCTCTACTCAAATCTTTATATTTGTTCAAGTTTTCCTTGCATTAACATCACATCTAAATGAGGACCTTGGAGGATATATAAGACAAGTAGTAGCGAATCAGTTTTACTTTGTTAATCATTACAATTATTGAAAATTGATTTAGTTACTATAGTAATCTTTAGAATAATAAGTTATTTAGATTTAATATGAATTTGAATTTTAAATTTTAAATAATGCAGATTTTTGGTTGTAACTTGTCTATTTAAAGCTCTTCCATGATTAATGAAAATATTGAAAATCATTTCAATTCATTAAGAATCATTTTAAACTCTCTTTTGATGCCACATCTTTTTTAAAAAACAATGAACGATGGTATCAAGAGTTTTTATCGAATTTGTGAGATCTTTTAAAGAAACACCACTCATTTTAACCCGCTAGGAAAACTATTTTAATCCATAAGGGCTACATATTTTAACCCATAAGAGCACCATTTTAATTCGTCAGTGCTACCATTTTAACATGTTAGAGCTACTATTTTTAATCTGTACTTATTTTCAAAGCGTAGGGATTTTTTCAACCAATATAAACTTTTCACTTATTTTGAAAAATGACAGGCAACAATCTCTCTTAGACTGTTCCAAAATTTTCACTGGCAAAAACTATCAAATGTGACCAGTGAAAATAAAATATTTTGAAATCCATGATCTATGGAGTGTTGTAATGAAAGAATGTTTCCTACAAACACTACCTGCAAATCCTATTATTGTGAAGATGAAAGCACTTTCAAAAGTTTTCAAACGGGATGAAATTATTGATGATGTTTTTTATGGTCAAAACCAAAAAAAGAAAAAAAGAAGAAGAGAAAAATCAATATCCAAAAAATATTTAAGTTCAAAAACAATCAAGGAAAACTCAACACCAACTGTCAAAGAAAAATTGAAGAGGAGCAGTTTTTTTAAATTGCCATACCTGAAGTAAAAGAGGAGTGTTGAAAAATGAGTCAGTTACTGCAATAACTTTTTGAATAATAAGTTATATAGATTTAAGATGATTTTGAATTTTAAAATTTAGATTAGGCTGTTTTAGTTGCTAAGGTATTTTAAGATTTTAAATTTTAAATAATGCAGATATCATCTGGTCAAAACTCTTCTATACTTACTGAAATTATTAAAAAACCATTTTAATCAACTGAGAATTATTTTAATCTCTTTCTGCTGCTCCATAATTTATATAAAAAAAAAAACTACAAACATATCCTCTTATTTTTTAGCCATATCACCCTTTTATTGATAACAAATAATACATCATAGTTCTATTAATCAATCATCAAAACTATGAACATGTTCTCCCATGTCCCAAGAGAGCCTTACATCTAATCTACAAAAACAACATTGACAAAGCAATCTTAAACGAAAGGAAGTTAGAGTGGGACATGGAGCCTATAGAGATTCATTTTCAATGGAAACAAAAGAAGAAACCTATTTGCCTCTATAGGGAGCTCATGATGCAGAGTACTGATATAGAAGAGAGATAAAAAAAAAATGAAGAAGTTATAGCCACACAAAGAAGTCAAGGGTATTCAACATCCGTTATTTTTATATATATGTGTGTAGGTTAATAATTAATGAGTTAATCGAAGAGTTTGAGCATCACCAAAAAAAAAGAGAGGAAAAATTTACCTTAGTGAAATAGAACACACGTTAACCATGATTTACAAGGTGAAAATTACAATTATAGTAAAGAGAAAATTGAATTTTTCACGTAAATGATAGGTAAATTCAATGATATTGCATGAAATGCTCAACTTTTTCTCTTCAGTAGCATGCAAACTCAAAATATATACTTCCTCCGTTTAAAAAAGAATGACCTACTTTGACTTGACACAAAGTTTAAGAAAATAAAGAAGATTTTTGAATCTTGTGATCTTAAATTAAAGTTGTGTCAAATGTACTAAAATGCCCTTTAATTTTGTGGTCCTAAACATGTCATATGAAAAGTTAAAATTAAAATATTGTAAACAAAGAAAAGGGGTCATTCTTTTTTAAACGGACTAAAAAGAAAAGTAGGTCATTTTTTTTTAAATGGAAGGAGTAGTACATGCATATTGCAATGCATGTGCAACATTAGTTTAATGAAGTAGTAGTTGGTTAGTATATTTTATATAGTAGATTACAAAATGCATTATTTTATAAAAGCACGCAGAATGTGCAGCATTACTAGTACTCAGTAGGGAAAATTTGACAAAAACATAGTTTTTCAAAATTATGTTGCCATATACCCACTTATTTTCTTTTTGATTTAATTTTTAGGATTTAGGTTAAAAAAGTGTGAAAAAGTTATAAAAGTGGAGCCTACACGTGGGCCAAGGGACCATTTCATCATTTTTATAACTTTGCAAATTTAATATACTTTGTAGTATAGGATTTTTTTTTGAATGTGGTTGATTAAATAGTTAAAATATGAGAATTTTATAGGTAATTAGTTTGATTCTGAAACAATGGTTGAGTTTTGATTTGGCAGTTTCAAAAATTTTTTTTGTCAATCACGGTGTTGAATTTTGAATTTTTTGTTAAGGAATTTTGTTTTAGTTTTGGTATTTTTTAAGAACTACAGTGTTGAATAGTGGGATAATTGTTAATTTATGAGTTATTTTAACTATTTGATTCGAACAGTGACCTATTTTTGTCCGTATACTTGTGGTCAATGAAATTAATATTTAGGTGTATGAAATTCTTTTAAAATATGATTGATGAAATAGTCAAAATTAAAAATTAATAGCTAATTAATTTGATTTGTAGCAATAGTTAGGTTTTGATACTACATGTTTGATTGAAAATTTTTCATTTATCATGCTGTGAACAGTTTAATGGTGGGATAATTCTTAGTTATTTTGACTTTTTTATTTGAGCATTGAATTGTTTCTGTTAATAGATTTGTGGTCTATGAATTGACAATGGCAGAATTGTTGAAGAAGAGGCTGAAGATGAAAAAGAAGAAGCAACAGACAAAGAGAAGGAGAAGACGAAAAAGATGGACAGAAAGAAGAAAAAGAAGAAGCAAACAAAAAAGATGTGGTCTTGGATATCGTTGATTTCATCAACGATAACATTTGTGATGATGAGAAAAAAGACATTTGAACGCTAATATTATTAATGTTTAAGATTTTTTGTTTAGAAACAAGGGAGTTGAATAATCTGTTGTTAGGATATGACAAATATATATTTTTTTTTTATGAAAATTGTTATGATTCTGCGCTGAATCTGTTTTTATCAAATTGTATTATTGCATGAAATTTTAATGTGCATTGTGTTGTCATAACTAATACAGTATATGATTGACTTCATAGATATATATTTAATCTTTTATATACTGTTAGCATAGTCTATCATTACCATGCTACTCGATTTTAAGTTGATGTGTAGTTTGATCAACTATGATTCTATGAAAAAAAGTATTATGGAAAAATATAAGTATTTTTATTTATTCAATCTCACTACATCCATTTACACCTTTCCAAACAATGAATACTAGCATTATACGACATAATATCATTTTTAGACCATTCTTCCTTTCTTTGTCTAAAATCAATTACACAGTTATAAAATTTGCAACCTAAATTTGAGTCTGTGCGTGCTGTCCTCAAGACAACCACATTTTCACAATGACAAATTAGAATCTTTTTAGAATTGGATGTTTGAGTTGCTTGAGACATTGTAGAATTTTAAAATAAAAATAAAGTGGATGAAATAAAATAATGAGGAATGGAGGACTTTATATATGAAGTAAAAGAAGTGTTAATATGAAGGAATACAAAATTAGTCGTTTGTTACCATTGAAATAGTAGTTGTATTTTTTGAACTGTTGGTGACACTTAATAAACTGTTATTGATCATGACCTATGTCAATCGTCAACGAGATATTAAAGTCTACTATACACTAGTAATCGATGGACCCTCAATAATATGTTTAAAAATAAAATAATTAAGTAAAAATTATACTTATTCTTTGAGAGTCCATCGATTCTACATATATGAGTGAGTTTAAACAAGTCACATTATCATAATAGAGATTATACAAATCAGAGGTGGTGAATTAAGGTGTGTGTGGATGGGTAGTGGTTGAACAAACAATATCCTAAGAGTAATGTTTGTTAAAGCACACACATGTTTTGAAGATGTTGGTTATATTTGATGCCTACCTATCCATATACTCCTTCAATTACCACCCCCAAATCAAAAGAGTATATGGATGAGTAGTCATCAAATACAATCAACATCCTCGAAACTTACTTATGCTTTGACAAATGTTACTTAGAGGATATTGATTGTTTAACCACTATCTATCCACATAATCCTTCAATCACCCCCCAGTTTGTATAAGCTCTAACAAGATCATGTGACTTGTTTAAACTCCTTCATATGTGTAGAAATTCACAATTTATTTATTTTTATTTAATTATTTATTTTTAAACAACACACAAGTGAGGGTCTATAACCATGTACATAGATCTATGTGATCTACAAATGATCAAGAGAGTAATTGATGCATGACCTACAGTGTAGGTCTATGATAGACCAAATGGATCGATGGACCCTCAAAACACAATTACATTTTTTCATGGGATTGACATGAGTCAGCATCGATGACAGTTTATTAAGTGTCACCAATAGTTCAAGATTATTTGTTTAACCAACAGTTCAAGTGATTATGTGTTTAAATTTTTTAAAATTTAATTATTTTTTTGCACCACCCCCAAATCATGTGATTATGTGTTTAAATTTTTTAATTTAATATTTTCTTTCAAACTACAAGCTACTGATGATTCATCAATTCATATGATTTATGATTATCCTATATGTCTGGTCGAGGAGTGACAGTGTCTAAGATCAATGATAGTGCATAAAATATTATCTGGTATAGCGTAGATCGATTTGCTTATCTACCATAGAATATATATGTGATCTGGATTTATTATCACATAATTTTTACTCTTCATGAATTTAATCAAGACAACCTACAATTGCATTCATTGAACAAGCATCTCCCTAAACACAATCCTCTGAATTTCTCTTATGCTCGGACCCTTACCATCACAAAAATGATTTATGCATAGTAAAGCAATCATCTCAGATGAGATTTTCTAATGCCTGTTCGTGACATGTTCAATATCACACGTGTGGAACCCAACATACTTGTATATGTAAAATTTGTTTGAGAATTCATACTTTCTTGCCCGTAATAACCAGCCACAACCACGAGATACGCATTTCACCTTTAACAATTTGGTGCAGCTCTTCTTTGTAAAATAATTAAAAGACTACCTCACCAATACTCCATCTAGTAGCATTTTCAACTCTTTCTTGTCGGCAAATGTTTGATCAAGATAGAAATTGGTTTCATCAGCGAAGGAATTTCTTGGTTGTGATTTCATTCCATAATCTTCTTTCGCATTTTGCGAGTCTGATGAAATGTATTTCATATGCCTAAAATCATCTTCCATATTAATTGGTTGATTTCCATCGTTCTCATAATCATACAACTCATCATCGACTATCGGGCACTTAAGTGGGGGTGGTGATTAATTCAACGATTCTTTAAAGGGCCCCTTAACTACATTTATTCTTAAAATAGGTCTAACGCCATCAGAATCAACATCCACCATGAACAACGACACACGTTTATCATTATTTATGATCATAGGATGCATCTTTTCCCTCAAATGCATTAGATAACTAATCACCACGTCGCTCGATGTGCAATCTAGATCCCCACTCTCTATTACGCTTGCAACTAACTCATCATATAAATCGTTGCGGCAAACCATAATGGGCAATGTCATCTTAGCAAAAGATTTTCATTTCCAAGATTTGGGATTCTCCTCCTATTCTCCTAAGGAATCACCAGAAACTAAAACAAATTCTACAATAGACACCCTAGAATTAAGCTTTGGTCGATGGTAGATTATGCTGAGGGTCTATGTAGGGATGTATGCACGATCGATGACTGACGATGACTGATCGATGACTGGGCAGATATCCGTACAAAAACTTAAAATTACAAATATTTCTTCTAATCAATGATCGTTGGGTTTATGGAATAGAGAAATAAACTTGGAGTCTCCTGAGCTACTGTAATGTACTTTCTAAAGAGTTTTTGAGTAATGTAAGTGATTTAAAGCTTTTTAACAATGGTGGAAAGTGTGTTTGAGAAGATAACAAACAAATAGGGTAATAATGGATGCAATTGATAAGCTTATGATATTTGTGGACTGATTTAGAGCTGATCACCAGAAAATAATGTCGGAAAAGTGAACTGAATTGGAACTTTTTGGAGGGAAAGAACCTTCTATTTTAAGCTTTTGAATTTTTTTTAAAATTATTTTTATATTATATAATGGTGGATGATGGAGTGGATTGAAGTGTATTATTAGAAACTTGTGGGTGAATTTATTAAGTTGGAAATATTAGGTTAAAGTGTATCATTACAAAACTTGTAGGTGAATTTATTGAGTTGGAAAAGTTAGTGATGATGTGGATTAAAGAGGGTATATGACAAATTTTTAAAAACTTCTGCCTAAATGGCTAAATAGTTTTCAAAAGTGCCTTTTTGGCATACTTCCCCTACTAAGTATGGTATATTGGAATGTTATTCGTCAGAAATGGAATGTTGCTGCCTTAGAAAATGTGAAGATTGTTTCCAATTGTTCATTCATCCTCTTATACATCTATAAAGAGGCCTAGCTATTTAGATAAAAAGCAACAAGAACTAGAATGAAATTAAGTACTAAGTTGCAGCAACTAATAACTCATAAACATAATTTTTCATCTTTCAGAGAAATAAAGATGCCAATTGTCATTGGAAATTTGAAAGAGGCAACCCATCCTGATACCCTCAAGGCTGCCATAACTGAATTCATTTCCATGCTTGTTTGTATTTTCACGGTGGAATGCTTTGCCGCATCATCTAGGTTGATGACCAGTGAATCAACCTTGTAATTTGGGTTGATTGCGGCTGCGATAAACCATACATTTTTCTTTTTGCAGCAGTTTTAATGGCAACAAACACATTTGGAGGTCATGTAAACCCTGCTGTCATGTTTGGTGCCTTTGTTGGATGTCACATTACCTTATGTAGAAGTGTTTTGTATTGGATTTCTTAGTTGCTTGGTTTTGTCGTGGCTTGCTTGCTCCTCAAGTATTCCATTGTTTGTGGGGAAGTATCACCATTCCCTCCAACACCATGCGATACAGTTGTTTTTGAGATAGTGACAAATTTGGTCTTGTTTACACAATTTATGCAACTTAAATTAACCCTAAGAGAACTAATTCAAGTGTGACCATTGCCCCAAGCGAAATTGTTTCACTATTGGTGCCAACATTTTGTTTGGTGATGCCTTTTATAGTGAAACGATAAAACCTGCTGCGCCTTTTGGTCAAGAAATGGTTAGTTGAACATGAAATAACCACTGGGTCTACTGGCTCGGTACATTCGTTGGTGTTGCCATTTCTTTTTTGGTCTATGAAGCTATCTTCATTACCAACAAAACTGATGACTACTGGCCGCTCCCTATTAGCATTTGCGAAGCCAATTCCATTGAAGGAAATTCAATAGTATCCCTTCATTGGAAATTGCTATCATGCTAAAAAGCTAAAAATAATATTTTTGTACATATATAAGAGGTGGGGTTCAGAATTCTTTTAGGCCATAGGTTTTTAATCCTAGATATGACATTCTTTTATTTTTTAAATCCACTTTTCAGAATTTATTCTTATTATGTGTTAATCCTTGTAAATGAGAATTATAACTTTTGTAAATAAGAATTCACTCTCAAAAGGAAAAAAGATATTATTGCCAAAAGAACTATTGCCTAGTTACTTCTCAAGATATAGCCATGAAGGTTACTTTGTGGAATCTGATTAATTTGACACATTTGGATACAAATGATTGATATCTTTCACATACAACTCTTATTTATCCCAAAACAATATGATTGGCTTTTTTTCACTAAGGTTTCTTGCTAGCTTAATGATATGTTTTACAAAATCTAAGTTACTCAATACTTCATTATGAAAAGGGAAAATATCTAAGCTTTAAACAACAAACAGAAGTTAATGCAGTTTCTCTTAAATGCCTTAATACATTACTATTAATACTCTACATTTAATTCAAAATTTGCTTCTAGGAAGAAGCACAAAGAACAATTGTCACCAATCAGGATAAATCCAAGATATTGGTGGTATAATTTTTTGCAAACCAACTCACAAGAGTGTTTGATACATCCATCTTTCAAGCGTAGCACACTCATATAATGAACCCCATACATGTAATTTCATTTACTCGATCCCAGTAATCATCTATGAAGTAAATAGAATTCGCCTTGTAGCCCGGATGATCCTTAGAAAACACAAAAAAAAGACTGATTTCCACAAAGAAATAGAATGAAATCATTCATAGTATCTACTTCAAACCTATATTTTTTGCGATTCATATCCATTTCATAAATACAAAATTTAATAGTTCTATAGGGACAAACATCGTCACATCTCCCTCATATATAGCTCTGCCATCCTCACAAATTCACCAATGTACGGAGCTAATGATGATGCAGAAATATACAGCAGGGAGTTCGAATTTGAAGAAGTTATAAGCACACGAAGATATCAAGGGGATTCAACACTTATTATATACATACACACTCACACACATATATAATGATTTGAAGCTTGTTATGTTAGTAAAACAGAGCAATAGCACAACAAAAATAAATGGATCGACATACCTCCAATCATTGTCGGAGTTCCTTGGAGTGTTGGCATCACAGGAGTCCACTTTCCACTTTCAGTGAATCTTCTAAGCACTCGGAATATCTCAATAAAGATGACGTGAGTTTAGAGAAGATTTCTTGTGCTTAAGGATGAATAAAAGTTTCTATTTTATACTACTTGTCCATCAAAAGTAGTTATGTAAAAGTTACAAAAATTGAGTGAAAGTTATGAAAGTTACAGTAAAGTGGACAGAGTTGGTTTTAACCGGTCAGAAAGACACGGACCATTTCAAAAGTTCAAAATTTGATCTTCCATTATTCTCCCACTTGGTCCGTTTACAACATCCATGAATTAAACTTAATACATGAATCAAGGCAATAGTTCCTATTAGAGTGAATAGTATCTTTCATGTATCACACTGTGCTATGCTTCTAAACTTTTAGACCATATAACTCAATAAAATAAAATGAAACTGAATGAAACTTTTAGACCGTACTTTAGCGATATTTCTTAAAATAAAACTGAATGTGCACACAGTTATAAATTTGAGAAATATCATATAAAATAGAAATATCATATAAAATAGAGTTTCATCAACATTCATTATTAAAATGAAAATTTTACATAGTGGAATTAATTTCCATTGTGACTATATGATCCTTAAATTTTGTCGGTGGCACGCCTTTAACTAAAGGATCGGCTAACATAACTTCAGTGCTAATGTGTTCAACAACAACTTTCTTATCTTTAACACATTCGCTTATGACTAGATACTTGATGTCAATGTGCTTGCTTCTACCGCCACTTTTGTTATTCCTAGAGAAAAAATAGCAGTTGAATTGCCACAATAGAAATTTAATGGCTTAGAGATAGAGTCAACAATTCTAGCCCAAAAATGAAACTCTTCAATCATATACCATTTGAGATGGCCCTAAAAGAGGAAACAAACTCAGCCTCCACACTAGAAGTAGTAATCAAAGTATTAAATTCCTATTTGTATCTTTTTCTTCATCTTGTTCTTCTTCTATTGTTGTCATACTACCAAATTCATCTTTTATAGCTGTTTCATATTTTTTCAATAATTCTATAGGTGTTAGTTTAGTTGTTGTTGATGTTGTTCCTTCTATAGGTTTATTAGCTCTTAATACTTTCTTGCTATTTTTAGTTAAATTTGAAAACCATAGTTTTACCGATCCTATTAATGTTCTTTCTATATATTCTGGTGCATCTGTTATGTTTATATTATTATCTAATAATTGTTTTGTCATATATCCTATTCATAATTTTATTGTTTTTTCTGTATCTATTACATAGTCTAGGTCTAAAAAGTTATAATTTTTATTAACTATCTGTTTTGGTGTCCATTTGTCATATTCATTATATTTTTTAAATTTACTTTTATAATATATAGGTTTTGTTGTTTTAGGTATTATATTTTCATCTTCTTTTTTATCAAGAGTATTTATTTCTGTGTTGGTAATTTCTAAGTTTTCTTCATTAATTATTTCTTGTTTTTCATTGATTTCTAAATTTTTTGTATTTGTTAATATTTCTGTATATGTTTCACTATTTTCTGAATCATAATTATCTGTCTCTTCAACATCTATATTATTTATTTCTAATTTTTCCTTAAATTGATTTATCTCGTTTAGTAATTTTTGTCCTCTATCTTTTTCTTCTTTTTCTTTTTGTCTTTGTTCATACAGATCTTTTAACATTTGTAGTTCTTTTTCTAATTCAGCAATCCTACTATTTTTAGTTTCTTCTATTTTTCGTATTTCTTCCGTAGTTTGTTGTTTTATTTTTTCTATTTCCTTTTTTCTGTCTATTTCTTCATTTTCTTTTTCTATTCTTACCATTGCTGTTAATTTATCTTCTAATTTTGATTCTTCTTTTTCTAACATTAGATACAAATGTTCACCTATTTTCTTATATCTTCTTCCTAGATTAGAAAATACTATTTTTATTTTTAGTCCTTCGTGATTTTCATATATTTTTTCATCTATTATAAATTCTTCTTTGTTCATTTTATTGTGAATAGTTCATGTTGGTATATATATTCTAAACTATCTATTTGTGATTCTAATTTTGATATTTTATCTTTTTGTGTATTTATTGAGTTTTTACTAACTCCGGCAAATATATTATAATGTAGTCTTTCTATTCTTATTTTTAATTCTTTACGTTTTTCAGAAATAAATTGTTTTAATTCTTTGTATTTTTGCTCTTTATTAATTTAAATTATATTTATAATATTTTGGCGGATATCTAAATCTAATTTTATCATAATTAGGTGGTATGTGTCTCATTCTTCTAGATTTTAAATGGATTA
This sequence comes from Capsicum baccatum var. pendulum, assembly GCA_030864225.1. NCBI lineage: Eukaryota > Viridiplantae > Streptophyta > Magnoliopsida > Solanales > Solanaceae > Capsicum > Capsicum baccatum. The sequence goes on from CM061554.1 coordinate 170,210,716, forward strand.
TTAATTTTGCTTCAATACTAGATATTGATGTAATTAGATAGGCTAATCTTTGTGGATTTTCTTTTGTTTTATTTAGACTTATATATTCTGAATAATTACTAACTAAAGATTCTTTAATTTTTCTAAAAGCTTCTCTATTTTTAAATGGTCTTCTCATAATTAATTCAATAAATATATAACTCTAACATATATCTTACTGCTGTACTTTTTAAGTTACTGGGCTCTGATACCATTTATATGGGGGGTGCGAATAAAATGACTGAAGAAGATATAAAAATAATAACAAAGGAAGAATATTTAAATGATGAAGGAACGGAACAAAAAATAATATTTGACGAAATAAAAGGAAAAGAATTAGATTTAAGTGTAGAAAAAATATTTAAAATACCAACAATAAAAAATATTTTTACTAGAAAAAAGGATGAATATTATGTAGTATGCCAAAAAGAACATGTAATAGACTGTAGATATGCAAAAGGCAAATCTGGTATACCACTAGTAACAAAAAGAATAATTAATAAAGAGATAAATGATATAAAAAGTAAAGGAGATCCAATAAAATATGTACACCTTGGAGGTATAGAAATATTAATAAAAACATATTTTAGAGAAGGAATAGATACACCAATAGAATTATATTAAGCAGATGATAGAATTATAAAACCTATAGAAAAAAGCATAATAACTGCCGTAAAAGGAAATTTAATATACCAAAAATTCAAATTCATAATAAGTGCAAACTATTCAGTAGCGGTAACAGATAGGAATATAGATAAATCACTAGTATTATATTAGAAAATATCAGGAATAGAATTAACTCCAGGAAGTAAAATATTTACAGTAAGATGTAAAAATTTATATGTATTAACAACAAAACATAAAATAACAGGAAAAAATAAGATTAAAAAGATACGAATAGAAAGCCAATTTGAACAAATTGTAAAAATAATAGATTATAATGATTATAGCTATAAAGACATGGATATAGAAGAAAATTTAGAAATAGTAAATGATAGAATAAGTACAACAAAAAGAATAGCTGATGAAAAATTAGAATCATCAAGCTCATAAAAAAGAACAAGTTATGAAACAAATTCAATAAGTAATTTAAACCAATATTACATAATAGGAAAAATAAATGAAAAAGAATATTTAATACTCTTAAATACAGGACAAGAAGAAAATTATATAGCAAAATATCTAGTAAAAAATGAAGAAATAAAAACCAATAATGATATGTGCCCAGATCTACCAAGAAGTTTAATAAATAATAAAAACATAGCAGAAAAAGAAATAATAATAGGAGTTAGAAAAATAAAAATAGAATTTGAAGTAAAGGAAGAAATACAAAAAGCAGATATAATATTAGGAATAAAATGGTTAGAACAAGTAAAACCATATAATATAGAACATACACAATTAACCTTAACATATAACAAAGAAAAATTATTCTTAAAAAGAGCCTTAACATAAAATGAAAATATATGTATTAATGAAGATAGTAGTAGAAGGATATTACAGTAGATATTATACGCCTATGATAGATACAGGAGCAAAAGCTAATTTATGTAGATATAATTGCTTACCAGAAAGTAAATGAGATAAATTAAAAACACCAATAATAGTTAAAGGATTTAATAATGAAGGAAACTTAATTACTTATAAAGCTAGGAATGTAAAAGTACAAATATGAGATAAGATATTAACAATAGAAGAAATTTATAATTATGAACTAATGTCAAAAGATATACTTTTAGGAATGCCAATTTTAGATAAATTATACCCACATATAATAACTAGAAACGACTGGTGGGTTACAACACCATGCAAACAAAAAGTAAGAGCAAAAAGAGTTAATAATAAAATAAGAAAGAAAACTGATTGGATAAAAGGAAGTGAAAAAATTACACAAAAATTAGAAAATATAAAAAATACTGAAGATACAATAGAACTAGTAGTATTTTCGATAAATAAAACAGAAATAACTATATTTTCAATAAATAAGATAGAAATAATTAAGAAAAAATTAGAACAATTATATAGTGAAGATCCATTGAAAGGATGGGAAAAGCATAAAACTACTATAAAAATTGAATTAATAGACAAAAATAGTATAATAACCCAAAAACCATTAACCTATAATTTTGACGATTTAAAAGAATTTAAAATGCATGTAGATGAATTATTAGAAAAATAATAAATACAAAAAAGTAATAGTAAACATAATAGTCCAGCATTTATAGTAAATAAACATAGTGAACAAAAAAGAGGAAAAAGTAGGATGGTTATTGATTATAGAAATTTAAATGCAAAAACTATAACATATAATTATCCAATACCAAATAAGATATTAAAAATAAGGCAAATACAAGGATATAATTATTTTAGTAAATTCGACTGTAAATCAGGATTTTACCATCTAAAGTTAGAAGAAGAATCTAAAGAATTAACCGCATTTACGGTACCACAAGGATTTTATGAATGGAACGTATTACCATTTGGATATAAAAATGCACCAGGTAGATATCAACATTTTATGGATAATTATTTTAAACAATTATCTAATTGTATAGTATACATAGATGATATATTATTATATACAAAAACTAAAGAAGAACATTTAAAATTATTGGAACAGTTTACAGATATAATAGAAAAATTGGGAATAAGTCTGAGCGAAAAGAAAGCTGAAATTATGAAAAATCAGATAGAATTTTTAGGAATACAAATAGATAAAAGTGGAGTAAAAATGCAACAACATATAGTACAAAAACTATTAAATTCAAAATAAGAATTAGATACAAAAAAGAAATTACAATTATTTTTAGAATTAGTAAACCAAGTAAGAGAATATATTCCAAAATTAGCAGAAACTTTAAAACCACTACAGAAAAAATTAAAAAAGGATATAGAATATAACTACAAAGAAGAAGATAAAAAACAAGTTCAAAAAATAAAATTACTTTGTAAAGAATTACCAAAATTACAATTTCCAGATGAAAATAGAAAATTTATATATATAGTAGAAGCCGATGCTAGTGAATATAGTTATCGAGGAGTACTTAAATATCGATATGAAGCAGAAAAAATAGAACACCATTGTAGATACTACTCAGGTACGTTCAATGAGACAGAAATAAAATGAGAAATAAATAGGAAAGAATTATGTTCATTATATAAATGTTTGTTAGCATTTGAACCATATATTGTATATAACAAATTTATTGTACGAACAGATAATACACAGGTACGCTAGTGGCTAACAAAGAAAATGCAAAATTCAGTTACAACGAAAGAAATTCGGAGACTAGTCTTGAATATATTGAATTTCACATTTATAATTGAAGTAATTAGTACTAACAGAAATGTTATTGCAGATTACATATCAAGACAAAGCTACACAGACTGAAATAATAAAAGAAGATACTTTAAAAAAAATACTCAACTCCCTAAAAAAAATACTCAACTCCCTAACTACGCTTTCATTGAAAGTGGACTGTATGGGTACTAAGATAGAAAAGCTAAAGACTAATGAAGATAAACTGAAGTCTATAGCTATAAATCAGCTAACTCAGCAGTGTGCAGAGCTATGTCGATCGGAAGACAATAAAATTACAGAGCTAGAAGGAGACGTTGGGACACTCCATAAAACCCATAACATTTATCAATCTACTTCTGCAGGTACAAGCAAAGGAGTTAGTCGACCAAGATACCAAAACACGAACATGAATAAAATATTTGAAAAACCATTTACACCAAAAACACAAAAAGACCATTTATTCATACCCCCACAAATTACCACATACCGAGATAGCCTAAACCAAGACAAAAAAGTTTATAATTATACAACCCAGAAATATATAGAAAACATCTATAGAGTACAAACTTTTCTAAATCATAACCCCAGAGCTACAAACATTAAAGAACCAAACACCAACTATATAACCCAAAAATTACAAGGATATAACAAGCTAATCACATTACCCAAAACTAACCCAAGCCTAGTAAAAACTTGTTTTGACTACGGACTACTAAACACCATATACACCCAAGACGGAGAAGAATTAACAGCTATGGAAGAATTACACAAGATATTCGCCACCTACAAAAGAATAACAAAAGGCAATCTATTTTATATAAAATGTTATACTGCACCCGCAGAGATACTATCGATGAAATAAAACCAGTTATACAAGTTGTAAAGATAGGACTAACCAGAGATATGATCATACCAGAAGATATTACTCAGCAACTAGAGATACCCAGAATTGAGATACAAGATTTCTACGCAAATAAATGACTTATTGGACTAGCTACGATTATACAAGAACTAGCAAATAATTATACTAATGGAAACCCAATATGGAGCTATTATTCGAGAGATCATCAAATGATTTACTCAAATTCAAAAGAGCTACGACAAGCAGATATGGAAGATATCAGACAATGGATAATGAAACTACTAAACCCAGAAAAACAATCTACCGCAAGAGCAATCAAAAAAGGATTTATTTCAGACGGACTACTAATACGATATTGTAAAATAATTAGACATAAATATCCAGATCACCAATGTTCAAGATGCAATGGAGAAGATGATATTATTCCAGAAGTACATCTAGAATAAAAATCAAGTAGACAAAATGCCAGCTGGAAAGATAAGATAAGGAGCAATAATGGAGATATAGCAGATACGACAAAACGGAAGACAAAATATTCAGACCATTTATTGTATAATCTTACGTAAATAAGATTGTAAGTTAACATTATTGTAGAGCATTTATGTAAAATTGTAATTATTGCCTACTTTTCTAGACTTTAAAGGCTATAGGGTAGTAGTAGCCTTTTTGACTTTTAGCCATAGCCTTTATGACTTTTAGTTTTTTTTTTTAGCATTTCAAAAAACGTGTAGGATTGTAAAGTTTGTAAAGTTTATTTTTCGTTCTATAAATAAAGAGAACTGAAGGCATTGCAAAGCAAGCCTTCTCACGTTAAAGAAAATACTCTCTCCATTCCATAACAAATATTTTGCTCAGTTAGTTAAAAAGCAGACATACTTCAATGGAAAAAGTTATGGAGGAACAAACTTCAGAAATATCAAAGCTACCCGAACAGGTATATTTATTTATGATTATGAATAGCTAAATTCATAGTTTTCAACAATCATGATATGATAAAATAAATTCATATTATTTACTTTATAGTAGAATTATTCGAAGAATAATATGTTAAGAAGTTTATTAGCAAAGTGGAAACGGAGAAAAATCCCTAAGAACTATGCCATCCTAAAGGTGAAACCAATGAGGCAAAAAGCTGTGGCGGGGAGTAACCAGAGTAGAGGCGCTGTTTAAGGGAAAAAGTATCCAAATTACCATGCTAATAGTGACTGAAGAACATGTTATTTAAGAATAATCTAGTATATAGTAATCTAAGATGACCATATTTTGTTATGTACATGGTTAAAGGGAATATTTTTAAAAAAACAATTTTATGAAAATGAATGATAATTTATCTGATGTGATGGTAGATAAATTTAAAATACTTATTTTGTATGCACTTAGAGATATAAAAGTAGTAGATATAAGAAAAATCATATTAGAAAAAACATTTGGTGAATATTACATGACTAGAGTAAATTATATACCATGCCTACCTAACTACTCTTACAAATACTTATCATGACAAATTACATAAAATTTTTATAAAAAGATATAGAAACATACAGTTACTAGAAAAACAGATGAAAATAAATATAGACAAATACATGGAAAATAAAAATATAAAATATATAGAATTTCTTAATAAAAATATGCAAAAACTACTAAGGCTAAAACAAACAACTATAAAATATCAATTTTAAAAAACAGATCATCTAGACTATCTTAAAGTTTTAATCTTATATATACTTAAAGATATAAAAATTATAGATATTAAGAAAATAATATTAGAAAAAGTAATAGACTATGAAATTGAAATCATAAATTGGCTAGAACAGTTATACGAAGAAATTTACCCTAAAGGATATTATTCAGATCAAGGATGTTAGAATATATTAGAAAAACTAGAGAAAACCAAGATAATCAAAATAATGAAATTAATTATAGAAACCGAATTAGAAAAATAATGGAAAATCTAAAAGAAAAGTTAATATGGATAGAAGAAACCTTAGAAAATTTAGAAAAAAGTACATGTGATAGTTTATATAATTTAAAAAACTCACTACGAGAAGAACAACACAAGATAATAAATAACATAGAAAATCTAGAACTAGATATACATTACAGTACAGTTAGGATAACTTATTATACAGAAATTTGTAACTCTGCAGTTACTATAGGATAAAATAATAAACCAAATAAATTAATGGATATATCTTACAAAAAGAATAAATTATTAAAAAATATTGAAACAAACTTTAAGAAATATCCACGCACAAAAAAGAATAGATTCATTATATATATAATAAATCTATTTTATAATCTAGTTATCCGTACCCCCCTCCAAACAGCGCCTCTACTCTGGTTACTCCCCGCCACGACTTTTTGCCTCATTGGTTTCACCTTTAGGATGGCATAGTTCTTAGGGATTTTTCTTCGTTTCCACTTTGCTAATAAACTTCTTTACATATTATTCTTCGAATAATTCTACTATAAAGTAACTAATATGAATTTATTTTATCATATCATGATTGTTGAAAACTATGAATTTAGTTATTCATAATCATAAATAAATATACCTGTTCGGGTAGCTTTGATATTTCTGAAGTTTGTTCCTCCATATCTTTTTCCATTAAAGTATGTCTATTTTTTAACTAACTGAGCAAAATATTTTTTATGGAATGGAGAGAGTATTTGCTTTAACGTGAGAAGGCTTGCTTTGCAATGCCTTCAGTTCTCTTTATTTATAGAACGAAAAACAAACTTTACAAACTTTACAATCCTACACGTTTTTTGAAATGCTAAAAAAAAAACTAAAAGTCATAAAGGCTATGGCTAAAAGTCAAAAAGGCTACTACTACCCTATAGCCTTTAAAGTCTAGAAAAGTAGGCAATAATTACAATTCTACATAAATGCTCTACAATAATGTTAACTTACAATCTTATTTACGTAAGACTATACAATAAATGGTCTGAATATCTTGTCTTCCGTTTGTCGTATCTGCTATATCTCCATTATTGCTCCTTATCTTATCTTTCCAGCAGGCATTTTGACTTCTTGATTTTTATTCTAGATGTACTTCTGGAATAATATTATCTTCTCCATTGCATCTTGAACATTGGTGATTTGAATATTTATGTCCAATTATTTTACAATATCTTGTTAGTAGTCCGTCCTCCTCCAACATATAGCTCCACCGACTAACATAAAAATGTATCGAGAAGTTGATTTTTATGAATCAACTCAGCCAGTACAGTTTAAATCAGAGTAGCCATGAGTTCCAAATCATTTGATCGTTTGTATATAAACATGTAATCTTTCATCCCTTGAAGATGTCTTAAGACTTTCTTTGCAGCTCTCCAGTAATCAAGACCTAGATTACTCCGATATGTTCCTAATATTTCAATACCAAATGTTATGTCAGTCTTGTACAAACCTGAGCATACATTTAGTTTCCAACAACAAAAGTGTATGAAATATCTTTCATTTGTTCCCTTTCAAGATCATTTTTCGATAACCAATTCAAGTTGAACTTGTCACCCTTAACAATAGGAGCTACACTTGGTGAACAATCTTTCATTCGAAACCTCTCTAAAATTTTATTGATATAGGCTTCTTAAATTATACCTAAGGTATCTTGATGTCTATCTCGATGAATCTTAATGCCAATGACATAAGACGCATCATTCATGTCTTTCATATCAAAACTTTTAGAGAGAAATCATTTCACTTAATGATAGATCACTTAAAAATTAATCCTTATTTAATGTCTATAATTTTCTTATGTGATCCTAACCATAATATAATTTTATCAAACAAATTATTGTGGCTAAGTATAATTTTAATAAATCGTAGGAATCACTAGATATTAAATCTAAAAATTATTGCTAAAATATTATGACATAAAATTAAATTTTATGTGCTAACTGTTGTTCAGGTATCTATCCATAAAATATTGACTAACAATATACATACTTCAAACTCATTAAGTACTTTAAATAGTTAAAGATTTCTTAAATATGTAAGCACAAAAATTAAAATAATAATAAAATTATTTAGAAAAATTGAAATTCCAAAGTTGAGATCTACTGCAGTATATTGTTTCAATTAATAAATGCATGTGACCCACTTAACCTTTTGTGTCAAAAAACTTAATTACAGGACAAATAAAGAATTTTCTATCATATTCTTCCTCTATTTGGGTTCTTCCGACCCGATTTCAACCCCTTTTTTTTATTAAAAAAAGTCATTATAGAGGATGAAAAAATCAATACAAAGTCACAAATTTATTAGAAGAACTATTTTCTTATGATTTCTAAAACGAATTTGTATCAAAATTTTCAAATTTACAGATCCAAAAAATCCGAAACATCACTTTTTGAATAATTTGCAAACTCCAAAAATTCACGAAGCAAAGACATACTAATTTGCTCTGATACTAAATGTTAGTAAGCAAGAGCAAACATGCAACAAAATATATGGATCGACATACCTTCAGTCATTGTCGGAGTTCATAGGAGTGTTGGCGTTGTTGGAGTTTGCTTTCCACTTCTGGTGAATCTTCTAAGCACTCAAAATATCTTACTAAAGATGGTATAAGTTTAGAGAAGATTTCTTGTGCACTATATTTTGAATACTTTACCTAAATAGTACGACCCTTTTATGATCTTCTATAACACACATAAGGATAAATGGTCTATTAATGAACTTATGGCCATGTGTGTTCAGGATGAGGGTCGATTGTTGATGAAAATATGAGAAAATGCATTCATGAATACTCAAGGATAGAAGTCTAATCAAGCCAATAAAAAATTGAAAGGAAAGGCTCCACTTGACTATGACATCTAAAGAAATTCAAGTGTAGCTTCTGTAGAAAGAAGGGGCACATAAAGAAAGATTGTGTCAAGTTTCAATGATGGCTTGAGAAGAAAGGTACTTCTATCTCTGTTGTTTTTTATGAAGCTAATATGATCGGTTTTAATCATAACATGTGGTGTATTGATTCTACTTCTACAATCCATATAACAAATTTCTTTCAAGGATTTAACCTGTGGAAGTCAGTGGGAGCTTAGCGAAACATCTATTCAGAAAACAAGATGTAGTTGTATGTAGAAGTTATTGAACCATGCATTTTCGTTATTAATAGTGGTTTTATTTTAAAGTTCGAAAAGACCTTTTATGTTCCTAGCTTTTCTATGAATTTAATTTTAGTATCATGAATTGTACCTTTGATATACTCCTTCCAGAGGGTTATTTTAATCGGTTTTATAAATCTAAACTAACTTTTTAGATACAGTATATTTTTTGATGATATTTTTCTTTTGGTTTGCAAAATGACTCCACTCATAATGGTATCCATGTTCAAGATGGCACTAAATGATGAGTTATGAATGAGCATTCCTCTATTTTATGGCATCAAAGATTGGGACATATATCCCTAAATAGAATTAAGAGATTAGTAAATCATAGAGTACTTAGTACTTTAGATTTTACTGATTTCAATACTTGTGTTGACTGCATTAAAGGTAAGCAGACAAATAAGTCAAGGAAAGGTGCCAAGAGTAGTTCAACTGTATAAGAAATCATGCATTTAGATATATGTAGGGGAAGTGCTATTGTCATTCTGAACCAATACCCATGCATGCATTGTATTATCTTCACTTTAATAACTTTCTTAATGGGTGCACACGTTAGAATCCCTCCTAGATTATTACTACTTACTCCAAAAGAGGAGTAGTGACTAGGAAAAGATAATGACAACAATAATTTGGAGTTTAACTGTCGAACCACGCTACTACATTTTATATACGTAAGATGGTTAGATTTTATCTAATAACTAGAGACTCAAAAGGTACTAGTTAACTGGGATCAAGATAAGGGTTAGTAAGACGACATTTTGAGACTTAAACGGTAATGGGTGAAATCCTTCTGCTTATCCAAAAGACTGTAAAAGGTACATAACTTATCGATTCTGTATGAAAATTATTAGGTTGGTTCAGCAAAGCACGATAAGCTTATGGAGTTTGGAAGCCAGGGGAACACAATCCTAGTGTTCACATACGACTGATTACAATCGAAGATGATATTCTCCACTTGTTCAACATTGCTACTCAAAATACCCCATTTACTTTTCAAGTCTGCCCGTCGATTACAACAGTTGAGAGCCATGATTCAACGTATTCTCTTGGGATTTGTTACTATATTTAGTAGTGACCCTCATATTCTGAGAGAAGGTGTAGCTTGGATGTAACCAAAATTTGGCACTGTTACCGGGGAATATGGTGTTGATTTGTGAAGTGAAGTTGTTGCAATTTTTGTTATTTTTTGTTTTTATTCTTAGTTGGGTATACACCGATGTATGCCTAGCACACGAAGTAGAGGGAATCCCTTAATACCAGTGAATTCGAATCTAAAGAGGATCCTCCAAACACCTAGTAGGATAGTGGAACAGAAGAGTTCATGATGTTATACCTCTCCCTCCTCCCAAAGAAGTACAGGATATAATCGATCAACAGACTGGTGAGCTTTGAGCTCAAGCTAAAAATGAGAGGAGGGCAACAGAAGAAGCTCAGTGGGTAGAGAGGCAGAATGGCTGAGCAAATATAAGAAGCAGACTGCCGAGCAGTACTCGATAGAAATCAGAATAGAGCTAGAGATGCCCGTGTTCAAGTGATCCCAACATATTAGTATGTGCATCAATATATAGATAGTGAAGAAGATTTGGGATACGTTGAGCCAACAGATACAGGAGCTATTATTCCTCCTCTTTTAACCCCAAAAATCAAGTTTGACATAACAAGTGCAATGATCCAGCTCCTAAATTTGAAGGGTGTATTTGCATGATGATGCAAATATATACCTCGCTAGTTTTATTGGGATCTATAGTTTTTACACCATTTCAGTGGTAAATCAGGAAACACTTAGACTGAGGTTGTTCCTCTTCTTAATTACAGGAGAAACATCTTTATAGTTAGGGGAATTGCCAAGAGGGTCTATCACTACATGGAATGATTTATGCTAGCAATTCTTGAACCAATTCTTAACTCCATCCAAAATATTGCAGCTTAAGGATGAGATCGATAATTTTAGGCAGCTGCAGTCAGAATATATGTATGAGGCATGGTTCAGGTTCAAAAAGAAGCTGAGTATGGTGCCCAACTATCAAATGTCAAGGGAGAGCTTATTAGAGATATTATACAGAGCCTTGAACCAGCTCCAGAGCTAAGACAGACATTATATCTGGAGGATATTTTATGAGGCTACGCTGGGAGATGGATTCAGAGATGCTAGATCAAATTTTTCTCTCTAACCGAGGGTGGGAAACTCGAGAGGCTGAGAGGGGATATAGAACATATGCTATTGGTTCCTCCTGTGACCAAAAAGTAGTTGATGATTCAGTAGCACAAGAAATTATCCTGCTAAGAACTGATCTAGGGGTACTATCAAAGCATCTTGCAGTAGTGAATTTTGAGAAAATGAATGTAGTAACAATATAGGGTTCAACTTCCAAAGATTATGAGTCAGAATTGAAGGAGGAAACAAATTATCTGGATCATCAGTTGGCGGGTTTTCTAGCCTAAGGAAAATGGAACCAAGGTTGGAACTACTAGGATAGATACAAAGACCATAGTAAGGATCGAGATGGTGACTGGAGGAAGAATGATGACTAAAGAGAGAAGAGAGACCAGTACATTCCACCTGGCAGAAGAGATCCAGAATCAATAATGTAAGAGATGCTGACTAAGGTGGTAAAGGATTAAGAAAATCAGGAGATCAACCTTAAAGAGATTAAAGATGACATTTTTAGGGTTGACCCAAGATGTTGAATCTCATACAACTACTATCAAGTAGTTAGATCACCATTTCGGGTAGATGTTAGCAACTCTAAACCAGAGGAAGCCAGGTAACCTTCTGAGCAGCACTATGCAAAATCTAAAAAATGATGATCATGAACTTTCCATTACCACGAGAAGTGGTATGACTACCATGGATCCCCGACTACCTGCTGTAGAAGCTAATGTTGATGAGACACCTGTTGTGAATTTAGAAAAGGCAATAGGTGGATATGATGCAACCATTAAGAAAAAAGGTAAGGGCTCAATTGTTGAGAAGGAAAAAAGTCAACTTCCAAGACCGCCCTCACCTTTTTCTCAGTGACTGAAGTAGAAAATAGAGGAAGGAAAAATCAAGCAATTTATAGAGATGCTGAAAGAATTGAGCTTGGATATTCAACTTCTTGAGGCGTTGTAGCAGATGTCTGGAAATGTCAGGTTTTTAAAGCAATTGGTTACAAATAAGAAAGGAGCTACGATTGAGGATGTTAATGGTTTGCACCACTGTAGTACAGTCACTACTAGGTCCCTAGCCCAGAAAAAGGGTGATCCCAGAGCATTCACTATACCATGTACTATTGGGACATCCCAATTTTCCCGAGACTTATGTGACTTAGGATCCAACATAAATTTCATATCGTTGTCCGTATTCAAGTAATTGGGAGTGAACCATCCAGAACTGACATCGATGTAAGTAAGACCCCACAGAATTCTAGCTTAACTCAGTCCTTTAGAGCATGAAAAGAGGTTCCAAACTTTGAGATTTTAGTTAAGTGTTTATACGTAGAACTATTTTCAGCCTTCTTAAGTTGACGATCTTATTTTACAACCCTTATGACCTTAAAATATCGATCCTTGGATTAAGTCATGATTAAGAATGTCAGTAGGTGTTCTCGAATGAGTTTCAAATTTTTTGAACATCATTTGGGGCACGTTTTGGAGTCTAAAATAATGGATCGATGCAATGTCGATGAGTCGCATCGCCTACTTCATCGATAAATATTTTCCCCCAGATCGCAATATAAATTACAATAAGCTAACGCGATATCAACACGTCGCATTGGCTATTGCGTCGACCATCAACGTGGTGCTTCGTCCAGCGCACTGGGCACAGTTTTTGCTCATTTAATTCCATATCTAGAGGGGTAATTAAGTCATTTTGTCCACTCTTAATTAGCCCCAAAACACGAAATTAATCATCCAAAAGAGCAAAATCACTCACTCCCTCTCAAATACTATCAATAAAAAAACCCTAGGGCATCCAATTTCAAGTTCAAGCTGTAAGAACACACTATCAATCTTCATGAATTTGATTACCAAGATATGTTAGGTGTTTATCTAAGGGTTTCCTTCCACCCTTGGAGTTCAAGAACTTCTTTTAAAATTTTAAGTTGATTGCATTCATGAATTTCATGTCTAATTTGATTGTATTCATGTTCATGATATTATTTGGGTTTTAATCCATGATTTATTACAAGTTTCATGAAATTAAATTAGCATGTGTGGTGAATTATATGATTTGGATATTAAACCCTTGAAATTACAATTGATTATTGTATCCATGATGTTCATGTGTTGACTATCCTCATGTGAAATAACCATGCTCTCCAAGTGTTTGATAGAATGCCTATGTGAATTTAATAGTGAAACCATGATATGTCATCATGTGGTCCCATTCATGAACAAGTTCATATATCTCAAGTGTTTGATAAGATGCCTAGGTGAATATATTGTTAACACATATTTATTGTTAGGCTTTTCAAGATCATACCATGCTTTACTTTTAATGCTTTCGAGTCCGGGGGTATTCAATACTTGAAAATCTATTTGTTTACCTAGAGCTACAGTAGTTATAGAATAGTTTCAGTAATGACATGAGCAATATATTCAGTCAGTTAATAAAACTCAGTGAACTCAGTTCAATTAAGTCAGTTAGCATGACCAGTAATAGTTCAGTCAAACCAAGTATAGTTTAGAAATTAGTTCAGTGTCTATTCAGTTGGGAGTAGGAATCAGCGCCGAGCAAACCCAAGGATAGGGGCATTCCTGTCAATGAAGAGTTTGACCCTTAGTAGCAATCCTTGTATTACAGAACTACGTAGCCAGTGTAGGTTGAGATATCTTCCTATGAAATAAGAGCTGATACATCTCGTATGAGTTTTCCTGCCAGTGAGGGTTGATGAAATGTTTTCCTGCCAGATAGGGCTAACTCATAACCATTATTAGTATCCCTTGGCGAGGTGCTAACACCCATACAACTGAGGTCACAGGTTGGACCCCAACTCAGTTTATAATCGGGGTATGTCGGTCAGATAAACACTCATATAATTACAGTTTCAGTTTTAGACTCAGTATAAAAACTAAGGACTGTTAGACACAGTCACGCATCTTAGTATATAACTCAGTTTAGTTTTATAAAATAAGGACTGTCAGACACAGTCACCCAGCTTAGTATAGAACTCAGTTTAGTTTTACAGAATTAGGACTATCAGAAACAGTCACCTAATTATCAGTAACTCATTAATCAGTAATTCAGTAATCAATAATCTTAGTTATCATAAAGTAGATTTACATCCAACATTGTATAATAGTATTTAGAACAATTTAGATATATATATACTCTCATTCAGTTATACTGATGTTACTTAGCCAGTTATTGTTCATGCATATTAACCTTTGAATATTATCCTACCTCACTTAGCATACCAGTACATTCAAAGTACTGATGCATACTCTTTCTTTTGTACTATGATGTATTATATCATAGGTTCAGACATACAGGCTTCTAACCGTACTTAGCAGCCCAACTTATCAACAACAAATTTAGTGGTGAGTCCTTATAGTTCAAGGATAGAGTTATCATTTCAGTATTTTAGTAGTTTTGTATATTCAGTAGTCAGAGTTAGTTGGGGACTTGTCCTATCAACCTCATGTTCAGATAGTTAGAGGCTTTCAGGCTAGATTATTTTAGATAGATGTTCAGTTTTCAGTATTTATTTATCAGTATAGAGAATTTGTTTTTAGATTATGAAACTTATGACATTTCATCCTATTTTCTATATTATTTCAGTAATATTATTAAGTGCTCACAGTAGGTGCCAGTCATGGGTTAGATTATGGTCCTTCAGGGTTTGAGCACCATGTGGCATTCGGGGTAAAGGCTCTGGGAATTATAAACTTGGTATCAAAGCCTATGGTTCAACAGAGTCCTAGAGAGTCTGAAAGTCACGTCTAATAGAGTCTTGTGCATGGGTGTGTAGTGCACCATACTTATCGACAAGAGGATATGAGGAATTTTAGGAAAAGTTTCCCTTCTTTCAGTATTCATATCATGCGGGTGAGAATGAGCTCAAGTCAATCTCTCTGTCTAATACAGTTTTCCCTTTTTATTTACAGAGTATGCCTACCAAAAGAACCAACGAAAGAAGAACTGGAAATCATCTAGCACCTCTGCCCGTTCGGGCAGATCCCTTGGATAAGCATGTCTCCCATGCATAATTTAGAGTAGCTTTCATCACTTTGGATCATTTTGTGGTAGACCAGAATAAATGCCTAACTCTCGTTCAGGCCAACCTAGTGGCCAGTACTACTGTAGCTAGAATTTGGTACTTCACCCAAATAAATCCTCCTTCATTTACATGGTCTAAGTTTGAGGAGGACCAGTAGGAATTCCTTGATATGGTGCAAAAAGTCACAGATATCAAGGGGGTGACTTCCAGTGAAAACACTAAGTTAGCTTGGCTCATACATGGTTTAAGCAATGGAAGGCAGATTGGGGTACAGATATAGGGCCCGTAGAATGGGAAGGGTTTGCTACTGCTTTCCTTGATAGGTTCTTCCTACTGGAGTTGAGAGAAGCTAATGTTTTAGAGTTTATTAATCTAAAATAAGGAAACATGATAATGAAAAAGTATTCCCTCAAGTTTACTCATTTAGATAGATATGTCTCTCATGTGGTAGCAGATAATAGATTATCAAATTATTCCCATTTTTATATAGATAACAGTTACATATATGATCACTTAGATTAGGTTATACTCCTTGGCATGAGTATGACACCTCTCCCCAAAGTGAGGTTTTTCCATAAGGGAACTAGATGTTGGACTCTATGTTAGCTCACATAGTTTATGTCGGTTAGAAAAAACTCCCTACAGTCTACAAAAAAAAATAAAAAATAACAAAAATGCTTTTAAAAACTAAGTGTAAAGTCTCACAACTTAATTCAGAGAGGACTTTGTACCATCCATTTTGGTGTGGTTAGATTTTGTTTAACAACCTAAGGACTTGGAGCACATCTTTTGTTCTGCCTAAAAAAAGTCAGGACTTTTGGGTAGATTCCAGTATCCGACCCATATCTTTCTATTGATTCCTTAGGTTGTCGGATGTTTCTTTACATAAGACATTAGCTACTAGATTTAAGCTTTTAGTTTACAGATATAAAAGTGAGTCCTTTCTACACTTAGATCGTATGATTTAAAAAATAGAATACCAGTACAGATTTTAGAACTAAGTGTTATAACTCGCAAGATTTATACAGTGCTTTATCACTCATGATTCATGATTTTTTTAGATTTTAGTTATTCTAGATAATGTGAGTCATTTACACTTAGCATGCAATATTTTTTTACAAGTTTATATGAACATTGAGCTATTGTTTTACTTCCGAATTCACCCTATAACTCAAAACATTCCAGAAGTACTGATCCACGTATACGTCTATGTGCTACATTGTCTTATAATGTAGGTTCAGGTGCTCAATTTCAGTAACGTGAGTGATTTTGAGCATCTCCATATATATTCTGACAATTGGTGAGTCCTCATAGTTTGGGGACCTAGTTATTCAGTTTTTTAGCTTATTACAGTAGTTGATTTAGCATTTTTTAGTCAGTTCAAGTTAGCTAGGGACTTGCCCCAATGGATCTCTAGTTATTAATAGTAGAGGGTTTTCAGATTGCTAGATATAATTCAGATTCCCAATATTGATTGTCCAGACTTTTACGTCAAGTATTTTTAGATATCATGTTCAGATAATTTTATCTTAGCTTATATAGAATTCTACATTTTAGGTTTGATTACACACACACACACATACACACACACACATATATATATTTCTTTATTATGAGCTTTACATTTAGTAGAAGGCTTACAGGGTCAGCTTAAGGCTGCTCATAGTCTTAAGCACCATGTGATGTCTCGGGATCCATTTTTGGGGTGTTACAAACTTAGTATCAAAGCCTAAGATTATAAGAGTCCTAGGGAGTCAGACAAGCCGTATTACATAGAGTCTCGATCATGGGTGTGAAGCATGCTACATTTATGAGCAAGAGGCTACGGGACGTTTTTAGGAAATCATCTCTTTATTTCATGATCTATCATGCTTATAGTGTCTCTATCTACTTTTAAATCATGCTCTTACATGATAGTTTAATATGCCTCTTAATCGATAAAATCCATGTAGCAATGATAACCAGCCACCCCAGCCTGCTGACCCTCAGAATGAGAATATATCCTTTGCTAAATTTTGAGCTGCCTTTTAGGCGTTAGCCCAAGATATCTCACTTCAGTAGAATAGGGATTTAGAAGCAGCTAGAATTCATGACTTCATAAGAATAAATCCTCCTGAGTTCTTTGAGTCAAAAGTAGGTGAGGACCCATAACTTTACTTAGATGAGATAAGGAAGATTACCCAGATTATCATGTTACTGAGGAAGAGAATGTAAAATTGGCATATATAGGCTGAAGGATGTGGTGTATGATTTGGTGGTTCTGTGGAAGAATGGTAGAGGTGAGGATGCAACTCCTATGGGTTGGCAGGAATTTTAGGATACGTTTCTAGATAGGTTCTTTTCGCATGAGATAAGAGAAAATAAGGTAGAGGATTTTGTGAACCTGAGGTAGGGCTCGATGACAGTGAAAAAGTACTGCCTAAAGTTCAACCAGTTGTCTAAGTATGCCCCTGATACGATGGCTGACCCTAGGGCGAGTATGAGCAAGTTTGTTACTGGAGTATCTGCTTTAGTAGTTAATGAGTGTAGGACTGCCATGCTTATTATGGATATGTATCTTGCTAGACTGATAATTCACGCTCAATAGATTAAGGCAGTAAGGTTGAAGGAGGGAGAGAGGGAAATAAGAAGGCTAGAACTGGATAATTTGATTATGGCCATACAAACTTTAGAGGGGGAAATTATTCACAGTTTCAGTGTCGCTCATCTATTCCAGCACTATATTCAGCCAGTGCTCTAGCTCCCATAGCTAGGCAGGAGCAGTGGGGTAAGACTTTTATATCCAGATCTCAGAATAGTGGGAGCGGAAAACCCAGTTATCCTCTATGTGCTAAGTGTGGTAAGAATCATCTTGGTGAATGTTTGTTGGGACATAAAGGTTTTTATGGTTATAGCAAGTTGGGATATAGAATCAAAGAGTGTCCGCATGCTAAGTAGGAAAATAGTGATGTTCGTCCCCAGACTCAGGCTACTAGCGCACCAGCTCCTCTAAGTTGCCTAGTCTCTCTTCAGGGCACATCATCTAGTACCGGTAACGGTCAACGCCTGAATCAGTTTTATGCTTTACCATCCCATTAGGAGCATGAAAGTTCACCAGATGTTTTCACTTGTATGCTTTGTGTTTTTCATCTTGATGTTTATGTTTTGTTAGACCCTGGGTCGAATTTCTCTTATGTGACCCCACTAGTTGCAGTAAATTTGAAAGTAGGTCCTGAAAATCTTTCTAAGCCCTTCTTAGTTTCTACCCCAGTGAGTAAGTCAGTTATTACCAAACGAGTCTATAAAAAGTATCCTATCACTGCCCTTTATAAAATCATGTTAGAAAACATAATAGAACTAGATATAGTCGACTTTAACCTTATTAAGGGCATGGATTATCTCCATTCCTAGTATGCATCTATAGATTATCACACCTGAGTAGTGAAGTTTACATTTCCAGATGAGCTAGTGTTTAAGGGGGAAGGTAGTTCAGTGTCTCCCAAGAGTCATTTCATATCTTATTTTAAAGCCAAAAACTTGATATCAAAAGGGTGTATCTATCATCTAGTTTGAGTCTAAGATACTAAGTCTGAGGCTCCAACAGTTTATTCAGTTCGTGTAGTCAATGAGTTTCCTGATATTTTTCCCAAAGATTTGCCAGGGGTACCTCCCAATAGTTAAATAGAATTTGGTATTGACCTTTTTCCAGATATTCAGCCTATCTCCATTCCTTCATATTGTATGGCCCCAGCCGAGCTTAAAGATTTAAAAGATCAGCTTAAAGACCTCTTAGATAAAGGTTTCATAAAGCTCAGTATCTCTCTATGGGGAGCTCCCATCCTATTCGTATGAAAGAAAGATGGTTCTTTGTGAATGTGCATTGACGATCGACAGAAGAATAAAGTCACAATAAAAAACAAATATCCTCTTCCTAGGATTGATGACTTATTCGACCAACTCTAAGGTGCAAGTTATTTCTCCAAGATAGACCTTAGATCCGACTATTACCAACTTAGAGTAAGGGAATGCGATATTCCAAAGATAGCTTTCAGAAGCCGTTACGATCATTTTTAGTTTCTAGTCATTTTCTTTGCGTTGACAAATGCCCCAGCAGTCTTCATGGACTTGATGAACCAAGTGTTCAAATAGTATTTGGACATATTTGTCATAGTATTTATCGATGATGTTCTTGTCTATTCTCGTAGTGAGGATGATCATGCAGACCATCTTAGAATTGTGTTGCAAACTCTTAGGGATCTCAGTTTTTTGCCAAATTCAACAAATATGAATTTTTAGTAAGATCAGTAGCTTTCCTCGGTCATATTATTTCCAGTGATGGCATTAGAGTTGATCCACAAAAGACAGAAGTAGTAAGAAACTAGCCTAGACCTATCTCTCCATCAGATTTTAGAAGTTTATTATGTCTAGCTGGCTATTACAGATATTTTGTTGAAGATTTTTCTTCTATTACATCCCTTATATCTAGATTAACTCCAATAAAAGTTAAGTTTTAGTGGTCAAATTCCTATAAGAAGAGTTTTTAGGAGTTGAAAACTCGACTTATTTCAGCCCCAGTTTTAGCGCTACCTGATGGTACAAATGGTTTCATTGTCTATTGTGATGCTTCTAGATTTTGTCTGGGATGTGTTTTGATTTAGAGATGTAAGGTTATGGCCTATGCCTCTAGACAACTTAAACCTCATGAAAAGAACTACCCTACTATGATCTTGAGTTAGTTGTTGTTGTTTTTGTATTGAAAATCTGGAGGCACTATCTTTATAGGGTGCATGTTGATGTGTTTATGGATCATAAAAGCTTGCAGTATGTGTTTACTCAGAGGGAGTTAAATCTTCGTCAGAGAAGGTGGTTAGAATTTTTGAAGAATTATGATATGAGTGTGTTGTATCGTTAGGGCAAGGCCAATGTAGTGGCAGATGCCCTTAGTAGATTATCTATGGGCAGTGTTAGTCATGTGGAGAATGATAAGAGAGAATTAGTTTGAAAAGTTCACTGGTTAGCTAGATTAGGTGTGAGGTTGGTTGACTCAGTTGAAGGGAATATTTGTGTTCAGAGCAGATCAGAATCTTCTCTAGTTTCTAAAGTGAAAGAGAAGCAGGATAACGATTCCAGTTTGGTAAAATGAAGGGTTCGGTCAAAGACCAAATGGTAGAGATTTTCTCCCAAGGAAAAGATTGTGTGTTGAGATACAATAATAAATTGTGTATGCCATGTGTTGATGATTGAGGCAATGGATTGTGGCAGAAGTTCATGGTGTGCGTTAATCCATTCACCCAGGAGCCACCAAAATGTATCGCGATTTGTAGGAAGTCTATTAGTGGAGTGGTATGAAGAAAGATATCACAGAATTTATAGCCAAGTGTACAACTTTTCAACAGGTTAAGGTGGAGCACCAAATACCTGGTGGCACACTGCAGGAGTTTGGTATTCCCACTTGGAAGTTGGAAATGGTGAATATGGACTTTGTGACTGGATTACCCCATTTGCATCAATAACATGATTTAATTTGGGTTATTATAGACAGATTGACCAAATTATCCCATTTCTTGCCAGTTCACACATCCTACACAGTTGAAGATTATGCTAAGTTGTATATCATAGAGTTAGTTAGATTGCATGGAGTTCCTTGTGTATCATCTCAGATAGGGGTACTCAATTTACCTCTCAGTTTTGGAAAGCCTTTCAGAAGGGCCTTGGTACCCAAGTTTATCTTAGTTCAGCTTTTCATCAGCAGGCAGAGAGGACTATTCAAAATCTAGAGGATTTGTTAAGGACATGTGTTCTTGATTTCAGAGACAGTTGGGATGACCACTTGTCATTGATCGAGTTTGCCTACAATAACAGTTACTATTCTAGTATTCAGATGGCTCTGTTTGAGTTTCTGTATAGGCGGACATGTAGATCACTAGTCGGTTGGTTTGAAGTGGGTGAGGCCAGTTTGATTGGGCCAGATATAGTATTTGAAGCTATGGAAAAAGTTTAGTTGATTCAAGAGAGACTGAAAATAGCTCAAATTCATCAGAAATTTTATGCAGACGTACGGAGGATAGATCTTGAGTTTGAATTAGATGATCTTATTTATTTGAAGGTTTCACCCATGAACGAGGTAAAGAGGTTTGGCAAAAAAAGGAAGCTTAGTCCCCAATATGTGGGTCTCTACAGGATTTTGAGTCGTGTGGGGAAGGTACCGTATGAGGTTGAGCTACCTGCAGACTTGTCATCAGTTCACCTATTGTTCCATGTATCTTTATTGAAGAAGTGTATGTACGATTCAACTATTGTATTCCCTCTAGAAAGCACAGCTATTCAGAATAGCATTTCATACGAAGAATTTCCAATAGATATTCTTGATCATCAGATCCATAGAATAAGGAACAAAGAAGTTTCCTTGGTCAAAGTTTTGTGGTGAAATCAGTCCGTTAATGATGCTACTTGAGAAACAGAAGAAGGTATGCATACCAAGTATTCTCACCTTTTCTTCACAAACTTAGATTCCGCCTTAGCAGTCTTCCTTAATTCAGTTCTTTTCCAGTCTTAGATTCAGCCATGTGATTATTTTTATGTCAATACATGCATTCACAGAGTTGTTCAGTCGCTCAGTATGCTTTAGATTCAGTCATGAAGTTTTGTTTCAGTTGTGCATGCTAGTATATAGCCTCAGTTCCTCAGCATTCTTAGTTTAACTAGCCTCATTCGAGAATAAATTTTCCCAAGAGGGAGATATTGTAATACCCCATACTTTTCTTAGACCCGTTTAGTTTCTAGTGTGTCAAGGGTAAACTTTAAAAATGTATAACTCTTGGTACATGTAGAATTTTCCATCTATAGATCCACCAATTTGTAGATAATTGAATTACCTTTCCAACGATACCAATTTATCCTTAATTCGATACTTGGTTAAGAAGTTATTGCGATTTTAGTGTAAACAATAGAGCACCATGATAGCACTGCATCGCGATAAGGTGCAGAATCACAAATATCCGATTTCCATGAAGTACCATGATTAGCCTGTGTTGTGATAAAGTCCAAATTCCCACTAGTCCTTTTTCAGTAGCTCACCATGATTTGCCAGTATCTCACCAAAATTCTCAAAGAAACAGTCCCCACGTCGTGGTGGAGTGCAAAATGGTACTTGTCCTTTTTCTGTGATGCAACGTGATTACACTGCATCGCGCTAGAGCCTAAAATAGCAATTGTCCTTTTTCCAATAAGCCACCACAATAAGCACTGCATCACGGTGGGGCTCAAAATCAACATTCCACTTTTGAGTTAATTTTTTTAAAGGGCAATTTAGTCTTTTCCCAAGCGCGCAAATCATGAAAAACACTAGATTAAACCTATTCTAAGCATTGTACGCTCACTTTCATCAAAATTAATCTCCAAGAAAACCCTAGAACTCAAATCTTAAACCTCAAAAAATCCAAATTCCACCATTATTTTTCCAAGATAACCCAAAATTCAAGATTCCTAATTCAAGATATTCAAGAAATCATCTTCAAAAGTACAAATAGGAATTCAAGTTCAAGTTTCTTTATCAATTTCATCAATTAAGGTATGTGGGGTTTTCAACAAGGATAATTCTTTTATCCTTGTGTCCAAAAGTAGTTTCTGAAGTTAATTTCACATGCATTTACATGAGTTTCAAATTAGGGTTCATACCCAAATATTGTTATTTGAAGATTATAATTCTATAAGTTATTTAAATATTGAATTTCATGTCTACTTTCATATTTTTATGCGTATGAAATTAATTCCCAGATTTAGAATTGAATTATCAAGATTTTCTTTATTTAGGATGAACTTTATGATGATTTGACATAAAATAGATGCATGAGTTATTAATCCCTAGTTTGAATATTTATATTTCAAGAAGATTATGCTTTTAAGCATTTCATAATTTGTTATATTTAGATTTTGAACAAAGAGTTGATATTTTGATCTTAAGCTTATATATGGAATCCACTTTATAGTAACCAGATTCACAAAAGGTCTTCATTATAAACCCTTATACTAGTTTTTAAAAGTTGATTTCCTACATAATGAGCATACAAATTAAAGGGAGTAGTATTTAGTACCGAGTTAGGTATGTTCACATGCCACAGAACTACGAGCCAACGTAGGTTCAGATCATCAGATTATTCCCATTTCTATATGGATGACAACTGCAGATGTGATCACTTAGATTAGGTTATACTCCTTGGCAAGAGTATGACCTCTCACCAATGTAAGGATTTCCTTTAAGGGAACTAGACGTTGGACTCCATATTAGCTCGTATGGTTTATGTCGGTTAGATGAACCTCCCTACAGTCTACAAAAAAGAGTACAGAATAACAAAAAAGCTTTCAAAAACTAAGTGTAAAGGCACACAACTTTATTCATATAATTCTTTACATAAGACATTAGCTACTAGATTTCAGCTTTCAGCTTTCAGTTTACAAATATAAAAGTGAGTCCTTTCTACACTTAGATTGCATAATTTAAAAGATAGAATACTAGTACAACTTTTAGAACTAAGTGTTTTGACTCCCAAGATTTATACACTATGCTTTATCACTCATGATTCATGATTTGTTTAGCTTTTAGTTATTCTAGATAATGTGAGTCATTTATACTTAGCATGCAATATTTTTTACATGTTTATACAAATATTGAGATATAGTTTTACTTATGCATTCACCCCCATATACTCAGTATATTTTAGAAGTACTGATCCATATATACATCTTTATGCTACATTGTCTTATTATGTAGGTTCAGGTGCTCAGTTTCAGCAGCATGAGTGATTTTAAGCATCTCCATCTACATCCTGACAGTTGGTGAGTCCTCATAGTTTGGGGACCAAGTTATTCAATTTCAGCTTATTAGAGTAGTTGATTCAGTATTTTTTGGTTAGTTTGAGTCAGCTAGGGACTTGTCCCAGTGACTCTCTAGTTATTAATAGTAGAGGCTTGTCAGTCTGCTAGATATAATTCAAATTCCCAGTATTGATTGTCCAGACTTTTACATCAAGTATTTTTTGATATTATGTGCAGATAATTTGACAAAATTCTGCATTTTAGCTTTGATTCTTTATATATCTATATTTCTTTATTATGAGTTTCAGATTTAGTAGAAGGCTTATAGGGTTAGCTTAAGGCTACTCATAGTCTTGAGCACCGTGTGACATCTCGAGATCCATTTTTGGAGAATTACAAACTTGGTATCAAAGCGTAAGATAATAAAAGTTCGAGCTAGTCAAATAAGCCTCATTACGTATAGTCTTAATCATGGGTGTGAAGCACGCCACATTTATGAGTAATAGGCTATGAGACGTTTTTAGGAAATCATCTCTTTCTTTCATGATCTATAATACTTATAGTGTCTCTATCTGCTTTTAACCTGTGATCTTATGTGACAATTGAATATGCCTCCTCATCAAGCAAATGCATACAAAAATGATATCCAGCCACCAAGCCTGCTGACCCTCTAAATGAGAATGTATCCCATGCTGAATTTTAGGCTGCCTTGCAGGTGTTAGCTTAAGCTATGACTGCCAATGTTAGGGAACCATCAAGCGGCAGTCCCACTTCAATGAAATAGGGATTTAGCAACATCAAGAATTCGTGACTTCATAAGAATGAATCTTCCTGAGTTTTCTGGGTCAAAAGCAGGTGAGCACCCACAACTTTACTTAGATGAGATAAAGAAAATTACCCCGATTATGCATGTTATTGATAAATATAGTATAGAGTTGGCATCCTATAGGTTGAAGGATATGGTGCATGATTGGATGGTTATATGGAAGAATGGTAGAGGTGAGAATGCAACTCCTATGAGTTGGCAGGTATTTCAAGATGCATTTCTAGATAGGTTCTTTCTGCATGAAATAAGAGAAGCTAAGGTAGAGGAGTTTATGAACCTGAGACAGGGCTTGATGACAGTGAAAGAGTACTACCTTAAGTTCAACTAGTTTCCTAATTATGCCCCTATTACAATGGCTGACCCTAGGGCAAGTATGTGTAAGTTTGTTACTGGAGTATCTGGTTTTGTAGAAAAGGAGTGTAGGATGATGTTGGGCGTATTTACACACCTAAACACCATAATTTACCCATGTTATGGCTAAGTTTTGAGGATAAAATATATAATTCCTGCACTTTTAGTCCATTTTCCTTTAAGTGAGCTGACCAACGTGATTAGCATGTTTTCAGGTATTAATGATGAAGATTTCAGAACTTTTTGGAATTTTGGGCAACAAAGGAAAACTTCGCATTAGAGAGAAGGCAGCTTTTGGAAGCTTGTGGACTGAATGTGATGCATGGAGAACTTGTCCCGGTTAAAATCAGTAATTCTAAATACCTAGGTAGGCAGCAGTAACTTAGTAGGACAAGGATGTTATAAAAACCTTATTTGCTGAATTTTTCAGCATTCATTGTGATTATTCATTCAATACTTTGGATTATTCAGTTTACGGATTCTGTAAGTTCAGAATAGAGAAATACTACTTTCTTGAGAAAACGGCTAAGAGGAAAAACGTCATCCCTTGTTGACGCCAAATCGCTTCCATCACCAAGATTATTCTAGGTTGTGGTATGATGATGATGTCTATTATGATTTTCGTTGTAATCATGAATAGCTAAACTTCTCTGTTAGGGTTATGAAAACCTTGTGAGATACTATCTATTGCTATGAGTTTGTGAATTCTTGATGTGTATGCTACTTATATCATTACTCTCTTCGTTTTAATTGAATTCTTGTGGTTGCAAACATATAGAATACGCCATTATAGCATTAACTTGTTCGAGAGAAAAGTTATATGTTTGGAAAAGAGAGTGTGACAAGGAAATAGGGCTACCAACCCCTATTTACACGTTAATGCCTTAACCGGATTAATTTCTTGGAGAGTTTGTACCATTAGTTATACGCTTTAGGCTCGAGAGCGTTAAAGTGAAATAATCCTGGATGGTTGAGAAACACTAGGATTTACCATCAGAATACGAATCTCTATAAGTGCATGCATGTCTAAATTTTGCATTACTCATAGTTAATAGATACGTAGAACTCATAAGGTGGACATAACCCTAACTTATTATTCTCTGTGATTAAATCTTACTAAACAAAGCATTCCATCATTACTTTATTAATAGTAGTTCACGCCATAATCAAATCCCCCCTTTCCGTGGAATTTTTGACCAACAGTCTACTAATAATTGCAACACTTAGTGACCAAGTATTCCTTATGGGATTCGACACCCAACCCAGTTGGGTTCTATATTTGACAATGACCGCTTACACTTTCTTACGAGAGTTGTAGTTTGGGCGTTATCATAGGACTACCATGCTTATTAAGGATATGGATCTTGCTATACTGATGATTCATGCTCAATAAATTTAAGGCAGAAAAATTAAAGGGGAGAGAGAGGGGAAATAAGAAGGCTAAAATCAGGCATATTGATTATGGCCATACAAAGTTTGGAGGGGGAAATTGTTTGTAGTTTCAGAGTTGCTCGTCTATGCTAGTGCTATCTTCATCCAGTGCTCCCACCCCAGAGCTAGGCATGAGCAGTGGGGTAAGACTTCTATGTCTAGATCTCTGAATAGTATGAGCGGAAAACCCAGTTATTCTCTATGTGCTAAGTTTGGTAATAATCATCTTGGTGTGTGTTTTTTGGGACATAAAAGTTGTTATGGTTGTGGTAAGTTTGGTCATGGAATAAAAGAATGTCCATATTCTAAGTACGAAAATAGGGACATTCACCCCCAGACTCAGGCTACTCGCGCACTAGCTCCTCTAGGTCACCCAGTCTCTCCTCAGGGCGTATCATCTAGTATCGGTGATGGATAATGCCAAAATCGGTTTTATGCTTTACCATTCCATCAGGAGTAGGAGAGTTCTCCAGATGTTGTCACTGGGTGATTCGTGTCTTTCATCTTGATTTTTATGTGTTGTTAGACCCTGGGTAGAATTTCTCTTCTGTGACCTCACTAGTTGTAGTAAATTTTGAAGTAGGTCCTGAAAAGCTTTCTAATCCCTTCTTAGTTTCTACCTAGAGGGTGAGTCAGTTGTTGCCGAATAAGTCTATAGAAAGTATCCTATCACTGTCCTTCATAATATTATGGTAGCATACTTAATGGAATTAGATATGGTCGACTTTGACCTTATTTTGGTCATGTATTGGCTCTATTCCTATTATGCATCTATAGATTATTGCACTTGAGTGATGAAGTTTTAGTTTCCAGATGAGCCAGTCTTTGAGTGGCAAGGTAGTTCAGTGTATCCCTTGAGTAATTTCATATCTTATCTTAAAGCCAGAAAGTTGATCAACATGGTGTATCTATCATCTAGTTTGAGTCAAAGACACTAAGTCTGAGGCATTAACAGTTCAGTCAGTTCGTGTAGTCAATGAGTTTATTGATGTTTTTCCCAAAGATTTGCTAGGGGTACCTCCCGAAAGGGAAATAGAATTCGGTATTGACTTCTTTCAGATACCCAACCCATCTCTATTCCTCCATATCATATGGTTCCAACCGAACTTAAAGACCTCTTATATAAAGGTTTCATAAGACCTTATGTCTCTCCTTAGGGTGCTCCCATCCTATTCGTACAAAAGAAAGATGGTTCTTTATGAATATGCATTTACTATCGTCAGTTGAATAAAGTCACAATCAAAAACAAAAATTCTCTTCCTAGTATTGATGACTTATTCGACCAACTCCAAGTTGCAAGTTATTTATCCAAGATAGACCTTAGATTCGGATATCACCAGCTTAGAGTAAGGGACTTCGATATTTAAAAGACAACTTTCAAAATCCGTTACAGTCATTTCGAGTTTCTAGTTATGTCTTTCGGTTGAAAAATGCCCCAGTAACCTTTATGGACTTGATGAATCGAGTGTTCAAATAGTATTTGGACATATTTGTCATAGTCTTTATCGATGATATTTTTATTTATTCTCGTAGTGAGGATGATCATGCAAACCATCTTAGAATTATGTTGCAAACTCTTAGGGATCACCAGTTGTTCTCCAAATTTAGAAAATGTTAATTTTGCCTAAGATTTGTACCTTTCCTCGGTCATATTGTTTCCAGTGATGGCATTAAAGTTGACCAAATTTATGCTCTTCCCAAATCACTTTGAACATGGACCATATTACTTTCACTAAACTGCAGGGGGGGGGGGAGGCCTCACTAGGACCCTAAGCTTTTTTAGTATCTGGCTCATCACCACTGAACTGCACTCCTCAGTAAGTGTTATCATCACAATGTCACCCAGCTTTGTCTTATTTGTTACCACATCCTTCAAGTAATTAGCATACTTAGGAATTCCCTAAAAAATATCTAACAAAGGAAGGTTAGTGTGAAGTTCTCTAAATATGTCAAAGAACTTCTTAAAGCATGTATCCTCTTTAGCCTTTTTAAGCCCTTGAGGGAATGGTGATGGTGCTTTCTCTTGTTTTTTCTCAATTTCCTTTGCTTCTGTGGGACTAACTATATCTGTACCCATGATTTTTCTTTGGAGGTCTATCCATTAAGTCTCTACCACTTCTCAAGGTGATTTCTATTACTTTCTTTAGATTTTCTGTATTATTAGGCAAACCTTCTTGAGGTCTTTTGTTATGTGCTTAAGCCAATTGCCCAATTTGTGTCTCTGAATTCTTCTGATCAAGCTGCTTATTTATTTATCTTCGTAGCCATTTGTTCTTGGTTGGCCAAGATCTTTTTTAATGTCTCTCTAATATTACTATCCTGAGTGCTATTTTGAATGTTGTTGCTACTGAAACTACTGAGTGTAAGCCTGATTATTGCTCCATAGTTTAGGTTTCAGTTTTGTGCATTGACCACAAAGTTAATGAACTTTGGATTTACTCCACATAGGTCTATAAAGTGACCACTATTTCCACAAATCTCACACCAAAACTAGGTATGTTGAACTGCATTAACTTGAGCCTGAGGTGGATTCATACTCAACTTACTAAACTGTGTCATCATTTGGTTTTAAAAGATAACAACTGAGTGGGCAATGCTGTGACACTATCCACCTCAGTCATACCTGCATAATTTTTCACTGCATTTTTTGAAATATCACCATGCTAATCGATATTACCTTATGCAATTCAATTCAGGAGAGTATAAAGCCCATCATAAGTTTTCTCTAAAGCTTGACCACTTGCAGCTAAATCTAGCAGAATTTTTGTGTTATGATCAAAAGCTTCAACAAAAGTATGAGCTAATACTACGTTAGTTAGTTGGTGATATGGATAATATCTGCGAAAAGACTTAAATCTTTCCCTTCCATGATAGAAATTTTTGTCTAGGTTTTAATTGAACTCAGGATCTCACTCCTCAACCTTGTAGTTTTTCCAGATGAAAGAAATTTAATGAGGAACTTCTTTGCCAAATCATCCCAAGTTGTGATGGAATTTGAAGGTTCTACATTCAACTATTTTTTGCTTCCCTCAATTGTAAGAAAGGGAAGAGAATGAGCCTCACGTAGTATGTGGAGACTTCAGTAGGAATGAAGACATCACTGATATCTAAAATATTCTGTATGTGGACCTGTGGATCCTTATGTAACAAGCCTGTGAATTTCACACTACTGTGAAAAAATTACACTATATTCTGTTTGAGCCCAAATCTACCTCCAGGTTCTAGTCTGCGGATTGCGAAGGTAACATTAGTTGCGAGTGGGATTGCCAGTTTGCATACTATCCCGTGGGCTGGTTGTTCTTCAGACATGACTGCATGGATGGCTTTGCCCTATTAAACTTGCGTGATGCAATAAAGAAGTACTGTTTCTCTCCTTATTTGATGTAAGCATTGGTGTGACATGGTTTCATGGAAGTCTCGATACTTAAAACAAGGAAATTGTGCATGAACTTAGATATTATTAGTAGATATGGTGTGCTTTGGTTTTAATTTTGTAGGAAAAACAAGGTTTGGAATAAAGAATGAGAAAAAGGGATGAAGAGTTGCTGAAAAGGCTACCCACGAGTCAACCTACGACTGGGAGGTAGTACCTACGAGTGTAGGTAGACACTTAGGTTGAGTTCTGATGATAGATGATTGAGTCTAATTTCCACTAGCCTACCAACAGGGTATAGGTATGACCTATGAACCATAGGTTGCCTCGTAGGTTGAAGATTCTACAAGGTTGAAGATGTACTCTGATTTCCACAAGTCAACCTACGATTGGTAGGTTGTACCTATAAATCAACTGACTAATCTTGAGTTGAGGCCGACCTAGCTTACCTGCACTATTTAGGATAGGTTTTATTTTTTATCTATAAGCATTTCTATAGAGTTTCGTGATTAGGGAGGACTCTTTTACAATAGTTTACGCACTTTATACAATTTTTATTTTATTTTGAGTTATGAGATACATTATTGTCACGACCCAAACCAGGGTCTGGCAATGATTGGTATCTCAAGCCCACCATGGACCGAAGACCACCCCCATCACTTAATCTCATGAGCACAAAATAATAATGATAAAAATGTGAAAGCTAAAAAATAGTAATAAGAAGATGGATAAATGACTCAATTAATATAAGAGTCAAAATAATAACCAACCAACCGCCATCTATCCACACTAGCCTCTAAAACCAGAATACCAAACAGGTTGGGACATGCCCCCGACCATGACCAAAGAATCCAAAAGTGCTGAGTCAAAAATTAAAAAATAAGAAATGATAAGGCCTTTTGAAGGAAGGAGGCTCACTATTTCACAGCAACTCAATAGATGTGCTAATCCACCTAACGCTGCACAGAAGTAAAAGAAGTGTCTCTGGACACTACATTATGAAATAATATAGCATCCTAGGATGGTTAGTGGGATAAGCACTGGCATGTAACTCAAGAAAAGTGATAAAATACATGTCATGTCCAAAATCAGTCAAAACCACATACACACATTCATACATACATATATAAGATGCCGGGATAGGTAAGAAGGTTTAGGTATGAGATTAAAAATCAATATCCTGGACTGTATAGCTCTATCCATCCTAAGGGAACCCATGGGCTATATGGGTTCAGCTCCTCCAGCTAAGAGGGCCCTAGTGCGTGTTGGCCACAAGAATTGGAGAAATCCAAGGAAGGGACAAAGCCATCAAGACTCCAACAATTTCAAAAATGTATATATAATATGTGAACTATGCTCATAGTCATAAAGACCCACACGCCGGCAAACGTGGTTTCCAGTATCGGTCCCCCCGGGACCTCCACCTTCCACGGTGAGTTATACAACCCCCTTTATGTCCAAATTAAAATTATTTACACATATTCCCATATATTAACCAAGGGGTATTTTAACTAGGAATTTACCATTAGTATTGTCATAACAAATAAAGTTTAAGCATACAAGCCAATTCCATTTAACCATTTACCTAATTTGGACCTTACAACTATATCGTTGAGCGGGGATGTAATAATCCAACTAAGTTCTTTAAGATATCATCCTACAAGTGAATTAATAAAGGCATCTAAGTACATACTTGTCCCAGATGCTAATTTGAATTTCTTATTTCATACAAGAATACAAACCATACTTTGTTCATCTCTATGTTCTATCACCATATTCCCCCTCCCAAGATCACAAGGGTGACAATTGATGCATTTGATGGATTAATGTATTTTTTGGGTGATCAATCCATCAAATATTTAAATCAAATATAAACAAACAATCAATAATGATAAGAAAAATTAAACAAACTTAATTCAAAATAATAGTACTCATGTTCTTTGCTTTAATCCCTGAAAGGAGGTTTCTAGTCACTCATAGTCATAATCATAATCATGATACAAAGTTTGAATACATGATATAATCTAAAAGAAAGCTAAAGAAATAATGTAAAACCTAATAAAACGTGTATTAACAGATCCTTGATGTTCCAAGACGACCAAAGATAATTAAAAAAAAGTACAATGCTGTATTTATAGCAAAAGGGCAAGCCAAAGCATTGTAGGACAAGGAGAAGGAAACTTTAACCGCATTTAGATCGAGGGGGATTCGCCTTCTCTATTGCAACTCTCTAGAGGGGGTTGAGCCTACTTTAGAGAACCTCTCTAGAGGGGGCTGCACGGGCTTATTGATAACGCTCAATCTACAGCTCTCGTTTGAGTGTAAAACGGTCGTTAGCAAATATAGAACCCAACCTGGGTTGGGTGTCGATCCCACAGGGAATAGCTTGGCCAACAAGTAAGTAAAATTAATAGACTTTTGGTGCAAGTCTCGTAAGAAGGGGGGATTGTAATAAGTAACCAAATTAATAAAATAAAAGCTGAAAATAGCAAAGTAAAAAGAGAGTATTTCGTAGGTTGTGAAACAATGAGAATTGAAGCGTTGGAGTTATGTCCACCTTCTGAGGTATACGTCTCTATTGGATATGAGTGTGTAGAGTCTTGACATGCAATTGCTTATAGAGAATTGTAGTCGATGGTAAATCCAAGCGTCTCTCGACCTGAACAAGGACTATTTCACTTTAACTCTCTCGAGCTTAAAGCGTGTCTAACGATACGAATTCTCCAAGAGGTTAGTCCAGTTACGGCACTAGCTTTTTAATAGGAAAGGGTGTCCTACTGCCTTGACATTATCTCTTTTCCAGACAAATAACCTTTCTCTCGAACAAGTTAAATGTTAGACTGGCGTATTCTTGCGTTTGCAACCGCAAAGAATGTAGATTAAGATGAAGAGCGTAATGATATAAGCAATATACGTGTCTTGAACTCACAAACTCACAGCTATAGATAGTAACTCATTCGGCGTCCATAACCCCAACTAAGAGGTTTAGTTACCCATGAATGCGAAGGATATCACGTTTTGCATGGTGGATGGCGTGAAAAGTAGGTGTTTAGGCGTGTGGTTTTGGTGATTCCGTAGCAAGTAACGATTCTCTTGTTGTGGATTTTAAGAATAGAAGAGTAGATTAGAAGTGTTTGTAGTGGAAGATGAGAGGGATGGAATAAAATTAATTGTTGGAAGATGAATAGAAATCTCTAGCATGATAGGGTATTTATAATACTCCTATCCTACTCCTACTAAGCTAATGAAATAAATAACCAAATCCTAATATACTAATGAAATCCTTGACCCAAATGTACTAGGGTAAGGTTACAATATCATAATCCAAATAGAATAGTAAAACACATAACCTAATTGCACTAAGTTAATGTATCTTGGTAAAAATCCAGCTTTGTGTCTGTAAGTCCCCAAAGTCTTCAGAATTGTTGTTTTAGCCCGGGACAGATTTTCCATGCAACAGATTTGGTCCTTTAGGCGTCCAGCTCCTTTGCACTTCGTTTGTGAGCTTTCTTTTGCGTCAAGTAAGCCATAAAATGCTGTATTTTGCATCATTTATACCTGAAACTTTACTAAGTATGTTTGTTAGCTCATTTATAGGAAAAAGGACTAAAAGTGCATGAAATAGATAATTAGTTCTCAAAACTAGGCTAAAATATGGGCAAAATATATTGATATAGGCACGTAAATTCGCCTATCATCAACACCCCACACTTAGAGCTTTGTTCGTCCTCGAACAACATATCATGTCCTTCTAAGCATCGACTTAAGGTTTTTACAGCAACAACACAAAACATTTATCAAGACAAGCACAACAATTATCAACAAAGAGTAGCTTTCCGATTATAAGTAGAAACAATTTAACCTCAAGCATAGACTCGTGATGGTGATCAACTCGCATGCAAACGTTAAGGTACCTAGAATCATATACAACTATCCAAAACTCATCAACCATGTGTGTCTCACAATATAGTACCCATAATCACTCACAAATATAACATATTTTTCAAAAATGGGTATTAAGATGTCCTTGCTCTCACTCTCATAAAGAATTCATATGTAGCAACAAATAACCATAGGCTTTCCCTTAATGTAGTACTCCACTAAATGTCGGAATGTTAAGATTAGGATCAAATAGGTCTTTTGATGGTTGTAATGTAGGCTAAGGGACGGGTAGGACTATTTTGGCCAAGAATAGTGACTAGGTTCCTAAGCGCTTTAATACATCACCTTGTATCATTGACACTTTTTTTCTTTCAACCTTTCTTCATTTTTTTACTCTACCACCCTTGTTCTCCTATTTTGTTTTTCAATTTCAAGCACTACTTACTTTTCAGCTTTCTTTTCCTTTTTCTTTTCACAACATACCTCTTATGATAGCACTTTCTTTTTCATAGCACATTCAAGAACCATTACAATTTATAGCATCATACTCACCCAATTTCCTCTTATGTTGTCACATGACTTTTTCACTTTAAAGCACTTAGGAATTTGGATCAAATTACGGTCTTGAAAAAAATGGATTAGGCTTACATACAAGGTTGTCAAAGAAATAGGCTAAAGGCTCAAAAGGGTTAACTAGGATGATGTACATGGGTAGGTAAAACTGAAGGTAAACATGTATAGGTTGCCAAAGAAATGCCTAAATCGTATCCTAAACTTACACTCCTTATTTTCGCTTTGCATACATACCAGGCAAGTTCTAGCATCAGCCACAAACATAGAATATACTATTATCTCGCACACACAAGGCACATGGTCGACTAGATTGGAAGTAATATAGACTCTCGACCCAACAAGTGAAGGAATTGAGTCACACAATATCACATAATAAGTCACAACTAGAGCCTAAATGTCTCAATAGTCACAATTGTAGCACATACTCTTGTTCTAATCTCATGCTGCCTATCAAAATGATTTCATGCGTAGCTAGAAAAATTTACTCCTAAAAAATAAAAAAACGTCAAACGAAAAAAAAAAACAAAAAAATGGACTAAAAAAACAAAGTAAAATGGACTAAAAAAACAAAGTAAACAAGCAAACATACAAACATAGGTGCAAACAAAGAAGTATAGCATGCAGATTCTGCCACCCCACACTTAGACGGGACACTGCCCTCAGTGGAAAATAAATGCGAAGAACCTGGTTTAGTCGGACTCCTCCTCAATGTCGGGGGTCATACCCCCTTCGTCTGAATCATCATAAGAGTCATCGTCAGAGTTCTCCTCATCATCAGAATTGGGCAAGCGTCTATCATCATCAGTTGGCACGTCATCGTCAAGAGGTTCCTTAAAATATATGCCCACTCCACACATCTCCCGGGCATGTCTGTTCATTGGGTAGTCGTGGTCCAGCTGTTGGAGCTCTTCAGCAGTTGGAATACGTCCACCACTCATCATAGTGAATCGTGTCATGCCATAGAGATGACGGAAGAAACTCTCGTCACGAGCATGTCTCTCCGCAGTAGTAAGGTTGACTCCATGCGTTGTTTCAGCATCTTTGACCTTGGTGAGGTCAACCTTCTTTGGGTTATGTGGGAGTTTGTGGTCAGCTGGTTCCTCTTCTATATCCTCCTTCCGCAACATTGCTGTCAACAAATTGCCGAATGTGAAATGGGACCTTCGGTGGAGTCTGGCCTTCCTCATGGTGGATCAAATGATTGCCCCAAAGTTGATAGGGACATTCGTCATCAACGCATAAACCAAACACACTCTATCTCTCGATATCTTGGTGTATTGCGTCCCAGGAATAAGGCATGAGTTGACAATGCGCATCCAGATTCTTGCTTCCCTATTTAGTGGAGCATAGGGGAAGGTGTTGTGACGGCCTGTTTCCTTATGTATGCCCCATCTTGCCATTGATATGCTTCCACAAAGTGTGTGTCTTATTGCTCTGTAAGGAGGCCTGCTGTACAGCTCTTTGTATGGTGCAGGGTCGACCGAAGGTAGGCCAAGAAAAGAGTTGATCCATTCCGCTGTAAGCTGTAACACTTGGCCCCAAATTTTGACTTCGTTGCCTGTTGTGTTTGGCGACCAGTTGGCATAAAACTCTCTTGTCAAGTCAAGATTGCACTTTCCCATGTCACGGAAGATGAAATCTAGCTTCGAAGCCATTATTTTAGCCAACATTTGCGGCTCCTTCTTTGCTAAGGTCTCCTTGTTGATCAAGTCGACGTGCACATATTTCTTTTCTTTGTTGCTGTTGTACCATGCCTTGGCTTCTTCCTCAAGAACCCATTTTATTCCGAACATTCTGCGTGGTAGGTGTGCTGAAGATGATTCTCCTTGGTCTTTTCGACTTCTCTTCTTGTCCTTTCGGGACGTGGTAGCCTTCTCCTTGCCTTGCTTTGCTTTAGGTTCCATTGTACCTGAGACTAGAAATAATGTTAGTTGCAGCACAATCTCACTTTATACAATCTATATGCAAGCACTAGGGGTACCACCCCACACTTATTCTTGTTAGCACAAATCAGTAAAGTGAAAGTGGTCGAGTACTCAGATTTCGTCGACATACGTTTTAGGATTGTATTCCGACAAGAAAATCAGCATTACATCACTTATTTGCAGCCATTGGACTACTTTCATGGTGGATATAGCAACACTACAACCTAGGGGTTACCACATGGAATCATTATTCTTACAACAAGCACAACCTCCTAAGTCGATAGACACTATAACCTTATCCCGATGGCCGGGATAGTCTATCATGTAAGCATCCAACCAACAATCTTAAGCAATATTCATAGCCATATCAATTCAGCAATTATCATAACAATGCTATCGGAGCAAAATTCAAGTCGGAAACAAGTCAAGAATTCCCTACGTAGATATTCACTCACACGATTTTTGCAACAATTATCCAAACACATGAACATCACCATCAATCTCATATGATTTAGCGATTTATAATAAGCATAGCAACGTAGTACTTACGATAAATAGCTGAAGAATAAGAGAGTACTTACTTGCTTGAAGATTGTGGAGAAGTTGTTGTGAATTGGAAGAACAAAGGAAGAAAATTTTGAGAGGATTTGGAGTGTTATGCGGCGCCTTTAGGGTTGTTTCTAATGTGGTTGTGTTATAAAACCAAGTCCCCTTTATATAGGAAGAGTATGGGTTGGGTTATGACCCATTTACAATCGGATTTGGGGACAAGATCACCACATATGCGGCGCATATCCCTCGGCATATCAATGACATATGCGACGCATTGTCCATGGCATAATGGGACATATGCGCCGCATAGTCTATGGCATTTCTAGACATATGCGCCGCATAGTCTATGGCATTTGGTCTCAGTATCTCAAATGCCATAGCATAGGCGGCGCATAGTCAAAAGCATACCTAGGAATAGGCGGCGCATAGTGTATAGCATACTAGATTCCGAGTCCTTAGGCTATAGAATAGGTTGTGCATCGTTCGTGGCCTATTTTTACCAAGGCCTAGCCTTCCTCGAAGCCTATTATGACGTGAGAAAGGCTCAATTCATAGCCTTATGCATCACCATTCCTAACTTACCGACTTTACCATACAATGCGACCAAATCGTCAATTGAAATCAATCTCCTCGTTGCATACTTCTTGCACCTATATTGGCTCAAAACAAATGAACATGATTAGTACGATGGGTTGCCTCCCACCAAGCGCCTTAGTTTTGGTCGTGGCACGACTCTTATTTTTGGATTTTCATTTATCAAAAAGAAAAAATACTAAAACGACGAAACGATAAAACGATAAAACGGCAAAACAATAAAACAATAAAACGATGGGTTGCCTCCCATCTAGCGCCTTATTTATTGTCGTGGCTCGACGTAGTAATCTCGAGTACTTAGACTTCGTCGAGATAACTGATGGCCATGTCATTCATCGAGTCAAGAGGACCGATATATGGCTTGAAACGTTGGCCATTCACTTTGAAGATAACACCCTCACTGTTTTCCAATTCGACTACTCCAGACGAGTAGACTTGGATGACTTTAAATGCACCAGACCATTTCGATTTTAACTTACCTGGGAAGAGCTTGAGTCTGGAGTTAAAGAGTAGTACCATGTCACCTTTTTGGAAGTTTCGTCGAACAATCCGCTGATCATGATACTTCTTCATCCGCTCCTTGTATAAATCTGATCTTTCATATGCATGGAGACGAAATTCATCTAGTTCGTTCAGCTGCTCCAACCTCAGGTTCTTCACATCATCCCAATTCAGATTCAAGTGCTTCAATGCCCACAATGCCTTGTATTCAAGCTCGATGGGTAGATGACAAGCTTTCCCATAAACTAGCTGATAAGGTGACATGCCAATGGGTGTCTTGAATGCAGTCCTATACGCCCATAGTGCATCATCTAGCTTTCGAGACCAGTCCTTCCTATTCGCATTAACCGTCTTGGCAAGGATTTGCTTGATCTCGCGGTTTGAAACCTCAACTTGTCCACTGGTTTGGGGATGATAAGGCATAGCTACCTTGTGTTGCTTGACTCCATACTTGGACAATGCAGATTTGAATAGCTTGTTGCAAAAGTGAGATCCTCCATCACTTATGATAGTACGAGGTACTCCACAGCGAGAGAAGATATTCTTCTTTAAAAACGCTACAACACGCTTTCCTTCGTTGTCGGCCAATGCTACAGCTTCCACCCATTTCGATACATAATCCACAGCAACCAAGATGTACTTCATTCCAAACGAATTCACGAATGGACCCATGAAATCAATACCCCACACATCAAAGAGTTCTACCTCCAGAATTTTGGACATGGGCATTTCATGGTGTTTTGAAATAGCACCTTGACGTTGGCATTGGTCACACCTTCGCACATAGTCATATGCATCTCTGAATATTGTAGGCCAATAATAACCGCTTTGCAAGACTTTTCTTGCCGTTCGATTCCCTGCATGATGTCCTCCAACTTGCGAAGTATGGCATGCTTCCAATATAGTAGGCACTTCTTCATGGGATATACATCGATGAATGATACCATCCGCGCATCTTCGAAACAAATAAGGCTCATCCCAATAGTAGTGCTGAACGTCATGCATAAACTTCCTCCTCTGGTGGTAAGATAAATTGGAAGGTAACACATTACTCACCATGAAATTTGCAAAGTCGGCTTACCATGGTAATTTCTCCATTGTTGTTGCTAGTATCTCCTCGTCAGGGAATGCATCATCAATCTGATTTTCTGGTTGCGCCACATACTCATTCTCAAGTCTGGATAGGTGATCAGCCACTTGGTTCTCGCAACCTCTTCTATCTTTGACTTCGAAATCAAACTCTTGTAGCAGTAATACCCATCGAATCAGCCTTGGTTTTGCATCCTTCTTTGTCATTAGATACCTAAGAGCTGCATGGTCTGTATGAACGATCACCTTAGTACCCAATAGATAGGCACAGAACTTCTCAAACGCATACACAACCGCTAAGAGCTCTTGTTCAGTAACAGTGTAGTTCCTTTGGGCTTCATTGAGGACCTTACTCGCATAGTAGATAGGATGAAATAATTTCTCCTTTCTCTGTCCAAGAACAACACCAACGGCTACACCACTAGCATCACACATGACTTCGAACGGGAGCGTCCAATCTGGTGCTACCATGATAGGGGCTTCAATGAGTTTTTCTTTAAGGCATTCGAATGACTTTAAGCAATCATCATTAAAGTCAAACTTCGCATCTTTCTCCAATAGTTTGCACAATGGACTAGAAATTTTGGAGAAGTCTTTGATGAATCTACGATAAAACCCAGCATGGCCAAGAAAACTACGAACTCCCTTCACCGAAATTGGAGGTGGTAGCTTCTCAATTACCTCTATTTTGGCGCGATCAACCTCTATTCCTCTTTCGGAAATCTTGTGCCCAAGAACGATTCCTTCTTTTACCATGAAGTGGCACTTTTCCCAATTCAGCACAAGGTTGAACTCTACACATCTTTGCAATGCCATGCTCAAGTTTGCCAAACATGCTTCAAAAGACTCACCAACAACTGAAAAGTCGTCCATAAATACCTCCAAAGTGTCTTCTACCATATCAGAGAAAATAGACATCATACAACGTTGAAAGGTGGCTGGTGCGTTACACAACCCGAATGGCATGCGTTTGAAGGCAAAAGTACCATATGGGCATGTAAACGTTGTCTTCTCTTGGTCTTCGGGGGCAATACAAATCTGATTGTAACCTGAATAACCATCCAAGAAGCAAAACCATCCTTTCCCTGCTAATCGATCTAGCATTTGGTCCATAAATGGCATGGGGAAGTGATCCTTGAGCGTCCAAGAATTCAGCTTGCGGTAGTCCATACATACTCTCCATCCAGTAACGGGCCTGAGTGGAATAAGCTCATTCTTTGCATTCGCAACCACCGTCATACCTCCTTTCTTGGGAACACATTGTACTGGGCTTACCCATGTACTATCAGAAATAGGATACACGACTCCTGCGTCTAACCACTTGATAATCTCCTTCTTCACCACC
Source organism: Capsicum baccatum var. pendulum (assembly GCA_030864225.1). Classification (NCBI taxonomy): domain Eukaryota; kingdom Viridiplantae; phylum Streptophyta; class Magnoliopsida; order Solanales; family Solanaceae; genus Capsicum; species Capsicum baccatum. The sequence goes on from CM061554.1 coordinate 170,251,450, forward strand.
TCTTGCATTGGTGGGTTTAGACGTCTTTGATGTTCAATGGTGGGTGTGCACTTTTCTTGAAGCTGAATTTTATGTGTGCAAATCCCAGGTGGAATACCAATAATATCCGCAATGGTCCATCCAATAGCTCTAATATACTTGCGTAAGATTCCAATAAGAGCTGCAACTTGCTGCTCACCCAAATCGGCTGCTACAATGACTGGAAGAGTGTTTCCGCTTCCTAAGAAGGCGTATTTCAAATGGCTTGGCAGCTCCTTTAATTCTAACGTGGGTGGTTCTTCAATAGATGGCTTAGCTGGAGGTGTGGGTCGATTCTTGAGATCAAGATCCAGCTTTTTGGTGGTATAGTGATATGTCCCTAATCCCGATAGAGCACAAATATCGTCTTCAGAAATTTCAGCATCATCATTCTCTCCTTTCATGAGCGAAACCTCCAAAGGATCATCAAGAATTTGCTCTTCAGCAAGTAACTCGTTCTCATCATCAAATACAACATCAGCCACAGAAAATACACTCAGATCTTTGGGTTGCTTCATTGATTTGCAAACATCAAAGCGAACCACTTCGTCATTTATTCGGAATGAAAGCTCATTAGCTCTCAAATCTATGAGCACACTTCCCGTAGCAAGGAAAGGGCGTCCCAAGATTATGGGAACCTCTGAATCTGCTTCACAATCCAAGATGACAAAGTCTGCTGGAAATATGAATGAAGATACCTTCACCAAGACATCGCATAGAATACCAACCGGTCGTTTTACCGACCTATCCGCTATAACAAGCCTCATATTAGTTGGTGTAGGATCTCCTAACCCCAACTTCTTATAGATCGATAATGGCATCAAGTTGATGCTGGATCCTAAGTCACACAATGCTTTAGCAAAGTCCAAAGATCCGACGGTGCAAGGAATCGTGAAAGCTCCGGGGTCGGCCTTCTTCTGAACTATCGATCGAGTAGCTATTGCACTACAATGGTGCACATCATCTTTCAGCTCATAACTTGCTGCCCTCTTCTTAGTCAAAAGATCTTTCATAAACTTTGCATACCCAGGCATTTGTTCAAGTGCCTCTACCAATGGAATATTAATAGTCAACTGCTTCAACATGGTCATAAATTTGCTGAACTTAGTGTCATCGGCCACCTTCTTCAATCTTTGTGGAAAAGGTGGTGGTGGGTATGGAAGTGTTCTCTCCATGGCTTTCTTCTCCTCTTGCTTTCGTTTATAATTTTTTCAGGCTGCACGTCACTAGGTGAAACGTCCTTGACGTTGGAATTAGATATTGCGGCTTCTTCTCTTGTGACGTCGCTAGGTGTGGCGTCCATATCTGCTGTTCCGTCAACCACTTGCTTGCCTTTTTCTGAAGTTTCCAGAACCTTACCACTTCTGGTAGTGCTGGCCATGCATGACCCATCATTCCTTGGGTTTTGCACAGTATCGCTCGGTAAGGTGCCAGCCTTTCTTTGATTGAATGCTGCTGAAAGTTGGCTCAATTGCTGCTCTATTTGCTTGATAGAAGTGGAATGAGAATCAACTAGTTGCTTCATGGAGGACAGATCATCAATCACCTCCTTAACTCCCGCGCTCGTTTCTTCCACTCCTTTTAATAACTTAGCCATCATGTCTTCCATAGAATTAGATGTGGTGGTATCACGTCTACCAGGGGGAACGTACAAACCACTCTTTTCATTATTTTTCTTCCAACTACCTTGGTCTTTGCTTCCAGATTTATCATAATAGTTCTGACCTTGGTTTCCTTGGGCATTCCCACGGAAACCCCCCTGATTGCTCAAGTAGTTGGCCTCCTTTTCCGAATCAGATTCGTCTCTTCCTTTCAGCGCCACAGCTTTCACTTTTTCGGTCTTCCCTGATTATAAGTGCTTTGTCAGAAGATCCAATTGTGTTTTCATATGCGCCATGTCTTGCTCACGTTCTTCTTCTCTTCTTCTTTGGTCTGCAGACATGCCAATAGATAAAGTGGGGCTTGCTACCTCAGAATCCCTGGTATTCCAAGCTCTACTTTGTTTTGTCATGCGATCTAGCATATTGCTTGCTTGACCAAAGGTAAGGTCCATAAAAGAACCTCCAGCTGTGTTGTCCACCACTGGTTTAGTTACTGAATTCAAGGCTCTATACAAGATCTCCATGAGGTGAACATTAGTCATGTGATGGTTTGGGCATCTCGCTAGCTTTGTCTTGAACCTCTCCCATGTTTCGTGAAGAGCTTCAGAGGGAAGCTGACGAAAGTTGCTGATTTCATCTCTCAATTGAGCCCTTTTGGATGGCGGAAAGAATCTTTCTAGGAAAGCGTCTCTCAATTGCCTCCAATTTGTAATTGAATCAGGAGTCAGCCCATTCAACCATAGTGTTGCCTCCCCAGACAGAGACAATGGAAATAGACGTAATCGAATAGCATTCTGACCAACACCAGGATTGTCAAAAGACTTGCATGTAGAAATAAAGTTGATGAGATGCATATTCGGATCATCGCCTGCTAGTCCACCAAATAACCCCTTGAGTTGCAATAACTGAATCATGGTGCTTGTGATGTTGAACTTGGCTCCGGGCGCTAATGGTGGTGGAATTATAGCTCCAGTGGCTCCGGCACCATCAAGATCATCATCATCATCGTCGAAAGCTGGTTGCAAAGGTTGGCGATCATACCTATACCGAGCTTGTCGACCTCTTCGATTGGCAGGTGTTGCAATTTCAGCGCCATGCCTTGGGTTTATCAACTCGTCATCTCCTAAATCTTCATCGTCAGGATTTGTTGCTCGTCCAGGATTATAAATGTTTTGTTGTTGGACTTGAGCAGCGGCAAGAGCATCTAATCTTGCTTGCTCGTGTTGAGCAGCCATCCTGTCGATTTCAGCTTGTGCTTCCATTCTTCTAATTCGTTGTGGTTCAGGATTGATTGGTAATAACGGTTGACCAGAACTTCTAGTATGGGGCATGCACTAAAATATAAACCTGCAAGAAACAAAAACAAAAACTAAACGTAAAAGTACGAGAATCTTTGACCAAAGGGTCTAGTAATTATCACGAAGTTGATTGACACTCGTATTCCCCGGCAACGGCGCCAATTTTTGATAACGCTCAATCTACAGCTCTCGTTTGAGTGTAAAGCGGTCGTTAGCAAATATAGAACCCAACCTGGGTTGGGTGTCGATCCCACAGGGAATAGCTTGGCCAACAAGTAAGCAAAATTAATAGACTTTTGGTGCAAGTCTCGTAAGAAGGGGGGATTGTAATAAGTAACCAAATTAATAAAATAAAAGATGAAAATAGCAAAGTAAAAAGAGAGTATTTCGTAGGTTGTGAAACAATGAGAATTGAAGCGTTGGGGTTATGTCCACCTTCTGAGGTATACGTCTCTATTGGCTATGAGTGTGTAGAGTCTTGACATGCAATTGCTTATAGAGAATTATAGTCGATGGTAAATCCAAGCGTCTCTCGACCTGAACAAGGACTATTTCACTTTAACTCTCTCGAGCTTAAAGCGTGTCTAACGGTACGAATTCTCCAAGAGGTTAGTCCAGTTACGGCACTAGCTTTTTAATAGGAAAGGGTGTCCTACTACCTTGACATTATCTCTTTTCCAGACAAATAACCTTTCTCTCGAACAAGTTAAATGTTAGACTGGCGTATTCTTGCGTTTGCAACCGCAAAGAATGTAGATTAAGATGAAGAGCGTAATGATATAAGCAATATACGTGTCTTGAACTCACAAACTCACAGCTATAGATAGTAACTCATTCGGCGTCCATAACCCCAACTAAGAGGTTTAGTTACCCATGAATGCGAAGGATATCACGTTTTGCATGGTGGATGGCGTGAAAAGTAGGTGTTTAGGCGTGTGGTTTTGGTGATTCCGTAGCAAGTAACGATTCTCTTGTTGTGGATTTTAAGAATAGAAGAGTAGATTAGAAGTGTTTGTAGTGGAAGATGAGAGGGATGGAAGAAAATTAATTGTTGGAAGATGAATAAAAATCTCTAGCATGATAGGGTATTTATAATACTCCTATCCTACTCCTACTAAGCTAATGAAATAAATAACCAAATCCTAATATACTAATGAAATCCTTGACCCAAATGTACTAGGGTAAGGTTACAATATCATAATCCAAATAGAATAGTAAAACACATAACCTAATTGCACTAGGTTAATGTATCTTGGTAAAAATCCAGCTTTGTGTCTGTAAGTTCCCAAAGTCTTCAGAATTGCTGTTTTAGCCCGGGACAGATTTTCCATGCAGCAGATTTGGTCCTTTAGGCGTCCAGCTCCTTTCCACTTCGTTTGTGAGCTTTCTTTTGCGTCAAGTAAGCCATAAAATGCTGTATTTTGCATCATTTATACCTGAAACTTTACTAATTATGTTTGTTAGCTCATTTATAGGAAAAAGGACTAAAAGTGCATGAAATAGATAATTAGTTCTCAAAACTAGGCTAAAATATGGGCAAAATATATTGATATAGGCACGTAAATTCGCCTATCATCACTTATCTACGTTCTCTCTCTAGAATTTGCCATCCGAATTTATGTTAAGTCTTTATCGTCTTATCTTTCATCCCTTGACTTGTGGTGTATTATCAATGGATTTCCAGCATTTATATCATCAATATATCACCATATTCAGCTCAAAAAGCTTCCTACATAATCACACACCATAAATTAGATATCATAACAACACAATATCCATGATGATGAATCAAAACAAGAGCTAAGACTAGGCTAGTTCATGTTGATCTTCAACTTATTGTTCTACCTCTACACTTGATCAAATTGAACTTTGCACATTACTAAAAAGTTGTTCCACTCATAATTACACACTCAAACCATTTGGAACCCTTTAAACACAATAGAATCCAACAGGATCGACTAGACAAGCACCTAGCTCAAGCAAGTAACGCTAGTTTCCTCGATTGAACTCTAAATGACTCAATTAAGTACAAACTTATTTGGAATTCACTTTGAACATTGTAATCTCGTACTTTGACACTTATATACACATTTATATCATTATAAACCCATATAAAATATGAATCATCCTCAAAATAAGGCTAAAAAGACTAGAATAGTGACACTAGAATGCATAAATACGCCCAACATCACCATCCTACACTTAAAGCCTTGTTCATCCCCGAACAACTCTTAACTATAAGAATCATTAACTAAGGAGACTCTAAACGTCTACTACATGCAATACATTCAAGTTAGCACTACAATGATTACACAGAATGCAAGTTTCTTCACTAAGCATGTTGTATGAACCATTGAAAGCTCTTTAACACCACTCCATAACATCCTAGCCTCAAGAATCGACTCATCGATTGGAAAACTCATGCATGTTTCTCAATTAAGGACATCATACAAATCACCCACATTCATCAAACATGTTCCCCTAACAAAAAGAGTGTTACCTAGAATCACTCACATAAAAGCATTTCATAACATGATGTGTAAAAGAATCAAGTTATGCTCACTCTCACAAGGAATTCACAAGTTACACACAATTACCCATAGGCTTTCCCTTAGTGTACTCTACTAATATCAGAATATTAAAGCTCAGGATCAATTAGATATTTTTGGGTTGTAATGTAGGATAAGGGACGGGTAGGAACTATTTTGAATGAATAGTGAATATCTTCCCTAAGCGCTTTAATACATCACTTTTGACAGTTAAAACCAATCTCCAACAACCAAATTACACCATTTTTGTCTACCCCATTCTTTTATTTTTCTCCCCATCTTATTAAGCTCATTTACATACACTATGGTGGGAGTATTTTATGCACAACTCATTCAATTTGAACAAATTCTATTCTTTTCATTATTAAACTACACACCACAACACATAACAACTTTTTGAACACTAATAACAATTACTTAGGGGCTTCAATTTTACCTTTTCCTTCTTTAATAAGGCTTCAATTTAACACTAATAACACTTCGAAGCTTTGGATCAAATTAAGGTCAATCAAAGAAGGGATTAGGCTACATATAAGGCTTTCAAAGAAAAAGCTAAAGGCTCAACGAGGATGACTATGATTAAGCACAAAGGGTGGTTAAAAAATAAAAGGTATAAAATAAGGCTATCAAAGAAATGCCTACATCATCTCCTAAACTCACATTCTTTATTTCACTTTCCACAACACCGGGTAAGTTTTAGACACCACATACAACAAGTAATATACAAATACCTCACACGTACATGACACATACTCAACTCACATAGGATCATCGTAGACTACCAACCAAACAATAGCACGAAATCAAATTTAAGCCAACAAGTACTAGAGTCATAAACATGATCCTAGAAGTATCAAAAATAGTAATTCACACAATCAACATGCTTTTACAATTAAAACACTTGCATCATGCAATAAAAAATAGCACCAACAAGAATATCTTACACAATTTTTTATAAATTAAGCCAAAAATTAGGAATTTCCCCACCCCACACTTAAAAATCTACTTTGTCCCCAAAGTAAAGTTAAAAGGTAGAGATAAAAATACTCCCTAAGGCCTTTAGGCCGAGTTAGTAGCATCTTTACACATAAAGGGGGTCTTGGGACCTCACACTCAGTCTTTGCCAAGCTCTTTAGCTCTGGTTTCTGGTACTCAGACTTTCCATCACCCGCGACTCAATCAAAAAACTTAAACCTATGTGAAATTAAAACTAAAAACTAAAAAGAAAACATACCTACTTAACTTAGGTTGCCTCTCAAGCAGTTTATAATTTAGGCTTCCCCAAGTTTAAATTGTTAAACAAGGAGAGGGGCATCAACTTGATACTCGCCCCTAAGTTACTAAGTGCCTGCACCACCTCACTATTACCAATCTGAATAGAAAGAGTAAACTTACCAGGGTCCTTAGGCTTTTTCAGCATCTTTTAAGTAACCACAAAACTATACTCTTTAGTGAGTGCTACCGTCTCCACTTCTTGTAGTTTTACCTTATTAGCAACCACTTACCTCAAGTACTTAACGTACTTAGGCATACCCTACAAAACATCTAACAAAGGTAAGTTAATGTGTAGTTCTCTGAATGTGTCAAAGAACTTCTTAAAACACACATTCTCATTTTCCTTCATATACTTTTATGGAAAGAGGAGTGGCGATATCTTCTTCACCTCTTCTATAGTAACTTTTTCTTTTGAGTACTCAGACTTCCTCGATTTTTCAGCAACTCTACCACTTACCTGTTCAACCACCACATCAGCATCTACCTCCTTAGTTACCTTTGGAGGTTCTCCTTGAAGATCTTTACCACTTCTTAAGGTAATTGGCAAAAATTATTTTGGATTTTCTATATCTGCTGGTAAACCACCTTGAGGCCTGGTATTAAGTGCCTATTGTAACTTCCTCAACTGCAACTTGAAGCTTTTTTATATCATTTGCTGGTTCTTTATATCAGCTGCCAACTGTGTATGATTAGCTAGAACCTACTTCATCATCTCTTCCAAGTTGCTAGTTAACTAATTTGGTTAAGCTTGTTTTTGCTTAAAATATTATTGCTATTGGGCGTTCCACAACTAATTTAGTGGCTGATATTTCCACTTTATGTTATAGGCATTATCATAATGAGGCATCTGATCATTTCCCACGTACATCACAGACTCATGATTGGCCGCACATATGGCTGCAGAATGACCACTGTTGTCGTAAACCTCACACCAATCATTAGTTTGCTGAACTGCATTAACTGCTACTGTAGTCTATGGAGATCCCATTTTTAAGCTGCTGAACTGAGTATTTATCAAATTTTGTAATGTCGTAACCAGAGCTGATAAAGTGGTGTATTGGTCTACCTCTAAGAAACCTATAACTTTATTTGTGGCACTGTTAGAATCACTATGCCACTCTGGATTTCCTTGCAGATTGTGGTTCAATAAAGTGTATAGCTCATCATATGCCTTCTCAAGAGCTTGACCACCTGCAGTTGAATCTAGCAATATTTTTGTATTATGATTAAGAGTCTCTACAAAAGTATGAGCAACTACCTCATTGGACTGTTAATGATGTGGATAGTCCCAAATTAGTATCTTGAAGAACTCCCAAGCATGATAAAGATTCTCATTTGGCTTCTGTTTGAAGCACACTATCTCACTGCAAAGTCTCACAGTCCTGCTAGACAAGAAAAATTGGATAAGGAATTTTTGAGCCATGTCGTCCCTTGATGTGATTGAATTTTTTGGTTCCGTATTCAACCACTTTTTTGCTTCCCCAATTAGTGAAAAGGGGAACAATGTCATCCTTACATAATCTGTATTTACACCTGTGGGGATGAATGTGTAACTGATTTCAAGGAAATTTTGCTAGTGGACTTGTAGATCTTCATGTGAAAGCCCTGTGAAATTTCCACTGCTAATCAGAAGCTGTACCATATTCTGTTTGAGTTCAAAATTACCTCCAGCTATCGGCTTCTGAAATTGGGAGGCCAAATTTATTGGAAGTGGGATTTCCACTTCTCTAACTGCCCTGCGGGCTGCTTATTCTTGAGCCATTAGAGCAGGATCTGCTTGATCTTCTTCTAGTTATGAAATTTGAGGGAGAAGAAGTGCTTCTCACCTTCTTTAATAGAAGTGTTGCTCAGGTTTGAGGCTTGGTACAACTAAATCCCTATCTCTTTCTAGCTTACTAACCTATTTCCCACAAATTACAAAACCAAGACCATGCGTAAAACACAAAATAATTCTAAAAAGCAAAACTAAAATAAAAACAGTTGCCAATTTTTAAGTCCCCGATAATGGCACAAAAAACTTGACAGTGCCCAAGCGCACACGCAAGTGTATATGGTCTACCAAGTAGTAAAATGTCCTTCAACAAAGCCAGATATCAATCCCATAGGGACTTGATCTAACAACTATTCAATTTTAGTTCACAATTTAGATTCAATTGGTGCAAGAGTAACCACAAGAGAGTTTGTAATTTGTAACTAAAGAAAAGTAAACAATGCGAAAAGTAAAGGTATTGAAATAATCAATGGAGTAAAGCCTAGGTTCAAAGAACTTTAAACAATCATATTATGTTATTGAATTTCATTCGTTAACTCACTTATCTTAGTTGTTGATTTGTAGGGTTAATTGTATGATCATGGTCTCCCGACCTCTAACCATGTACCTAATTCGGACCTTACAACTACATCATTGAGAGGGCATGTAATAATCCAATTAAGTTCTTTAAGATATCATCCTATGCGTGAATCAAGTAAGGTATCTAGTACATCCCTGCCCCAGACGCTAATTTGAATTCTTTATTTCATAAAAAATACAAAGTATACTTTGTTCATCTCTATGTTCTATCGCCCTATTCCCCCTCTTGAGATCCCAAGGGTGAAAATTGATGTATTTTTCAGGTGATCAATCCATCAAATAGTCAAATCAAATATAAAAACACAACCAATAATGATAAGAAAAATTAAAATAACTTAATTCAAAGCAACAGTACTCATGTTTTTGGATTTAATCCTGAAAAGGAGGTTTCTAGCCACACATAGTCATAATTATGATCCAAAAGTTTGAATACATGATATAATCTAAAAAAAGCGAAAGGAATAATGTAAACCCTAATAAAATATGTAGTAGAAGCTCCTTGATGTTCCAAGCCATCCAAAGATGATTAAAAATGTGTACAATGATGTATTTATAGCAAAAGGGCAAGTCGAAGTCGTGTAGGACAAGGAGAGGGAAACTTTGGCCACATGAAGATAGATGGGGCATTGCCAGCTCTATTGCACCACTCCAGAGGGGGATAAAACTTCTTTAGGGCACCGCTCCAGAGGGGGCTACGCGGGCTTATCTACGTGCCCTCTCTGGAATTTGCCATCCAATTTTTGGTTAAGTCTTTATCGTCCAATCTTTCATTCCTTGACTTATGGTGTATTTCCAATGGATTTCCAGATTTTATATCATCAATATATCACCAAACTCATCTCACAAATCTTAATACATAATCACACACTACGAATTAGATATCATAACAACACAATATCCATGATGATGAATCAAAATAAGAGCTAAGACTAGATTAGTTCATGTTGATCTTTAACTTAATATTCCACCTCGACACTTAATCAAATTGAACTTTGCACATTAACAACAAGTTGTTCCACTCATAATTACACACTCAAAATATTTGGAACCCTTTAAACACAATAGAATCCAATAGGATTGACTAGACAAGAACCTAGCTCAAGCTAGTAATGTTAGTTTTCTCAATTGAACTCTATATGACCCAATTAAGTACAAACTTGTTTGGAATTCACTTTGAACATTGTAATCATGTAATTTGAAACTTATATTCACATTTAACTCAGTATCAACCCATATAGCATACGAATCATCCTCAAAACAAGGCTAAAAAGACTAAAATAGTGACACTAGAATGCATAAATACACCTAACATCCGTGACGGGTTGTTAGGATGGATTGTCCTTCGCTTAATATGAAACTTAGTAACTTAACTTGGATTTGAGTATGAGTGTATCACCATGAGTCGTGAGGATAGGTTACAAGTTGTATTGTCCAACTCGTATGTTGCACAGTGCCTTATCTCTCTTGGTTCTATTATAGGCATGGGTTAGGGGTACTGGTCATATGATTCGGTATGAGTAGCCTTGTTGGCCATATGTTAGACAGTGTTGGGGTCCAAGGGATGCCTAGGGTGCGAGTGAGGGGTACCACTTGTATGGTAGGGTACGATTGGAGGGGTTACGGTCATATCCTCTAGTAGAAATTTTATACAATTTAAGTTGGGGGTAATCTGGACATTTATCCTCTTAACCTATTAAGTCCCCATGAATTATAACACTCCTGGGACATCATTTAAGATATTTTCAATCAATCCAACTTTCTTAAACACTCTCAAATTCTCTCAAGGATCTTAGGTCAAGGAAGGCTAGGGTTTCGTCAATAGGATCAATTTAGGGCATACAAGGGTGATTTCTCTCCATCTTATTCGTAATCTAAGGCAAGTTACTCCACCTTCATTGTTAGTTCAACTAAAGGCATGATTCAATGAATGGTTTTCATGGCATAATTGTGGTTTGGTTTTGGGTTTCAATGGTTTGGGCTATCCTCTAAGCAAGCATAATAATGAACTACTTGTGAGTAGGGGTGGCAATTTCAGTCCATATTTGTGAAAGGAGTCCATTTAATCCATATTTATTGAGTTAAATCACTCATATTTCAAATGGGTAAAATATGGACATCAACTTATTTTAAAAGCTCATACAAATATGGACAAAATGAGTAAAATATGGGTATCTATTTAAACACAGAGATCACCCACCTATGCTTAAAATTTTAGTTTTTTTTCTTTAACTTAATTTTTTTTTATTTTTCATTTTTTTGTTGTTTATTTTTATTTTTATTTTTTACACGTTTCTTATTTTTTTTTTCTTTCACATTTTTTTCATCTATTTTTTGTTTTTATTTTTATTTCTTTTTTCTTTGCATTCTCTTTTTTTTATTTTTTTTATTTTTCCCCCTTTTTCATTCAAGTTTCATCATTTTTGTCATTTTTTAAAAACATTTTTTCTTATCTTTTTTGTTGTCATTGCGTTTTATATTTTATATATTTTTTTTATACTTTATCTTTATTTGTATCATACTATATAATGTATACAATTGATCATTTGTATTTATATACAAAAAAGTATACTTTATCTTTTTTTATATTTGCTTGAGACCTACATGAGTTAGCAAACATAAGTTCTAATTACTCATTTAGCCTAAGTTTCAATTAATTACAGTTCATAGTATCTCTTACCAATAAAATACAATTCATAGTCTCTCTCTTTTATTTTCTCCCCTTTTCTGTCGTTTATTTCTCTTTCTTTTTTTTCTTTTCCCCATTTTTCCTATTTTTTTCTTTTCTTTCTTTTTTCCTTTAATTTACTTTTTTTTTCCATTTTCTTTTTGGTTTTTGTTTTTTTTCCCTTTTTATTTTTTACTCATTTCTTATATTTTCTCTTTTTTTCTTTCTCGTCTTTTTCATCTATTTTTTCCTTTTTAGTTTTTATTTCTTTTTTTTTTTTGCATTCTCCTTTTTGTATTTTTATTTTCCCTTTTTTCTTCTTGTTTCATCATTTTTTGTCATTTTTCTTGTTTTTGTATTTTTTTCATTTTTTTTGTCATTGTATTTTATATTTTATATATTTTTTTATACTTTATATTTATTTGTATCATATTATATATTTTAAATAAATTTATAATTTATATTTGAATAGTTTAATCGAGAATATGTATAATTAATCATTTATATTTATATACAAACAAGCATATGAATTAATTGTATTTGCTTGAGACTAAAATAAGTAAATATACAATGTATCATTCAATGAAAATATATCATTAGCATTTGTATATCAACTTTATCATTTATATCTGTATATAAATAAGTATCAATTATATGTGTATGGTTCAAGTTGTATAAACATGTATCATTTGATACAAATGTAACATTTGTGTTTGTATAATTTAGCAATTGTATTTGCATAATTTATCATTTTTATTTGTATTGTTCAATTTATATCAATAAAATATAATTTTTATCAATATTTATATACACACACACACACATACAATTGTTCGTATAGATAAAAATAACTATTATTTTTTAATTTTTTAAAAAAGAGAAGTATCAATTACTCCAGAACTTGTTACATTTTATTCATGGTACACCTAAAATCTTACTAGTCCTAAGTACCCATCGAACTTGTTCTTTTAGTATGTCGGGCCACCCTTTTCGGTCCACTGTCCACTGTATGTAATACACGCGAGGACACGTGGATAAAAATGCTGATGTGGATTTCCACGTGGATAATATCATTTACTTCTCTTATATTTATCCTATATTAAAAAATAACCCATTTCTACCCTTAATTATTCAATTTCTCTCTCAAAAAATTATATTTTTTAATTTTTCTCTACTCCAAAATAGCTAAAGGTATAATTTTCGTCGATCAAGTGAGCTATTATTTAGAAATTTATATTTTTTTTGTGTTAAAAATATGAAATTATTTTTTCCTGATTAGTGTTTCATAATATGAAATTATTTTTTTCCGATTAGTGTTTTGTAGTAGTTTTCGATTAGGATTTTGAGAAGAGTCACGTGCACAAATACGTTTCTTATTATAATTAATGGATTAAGAAATTATAATTTAAGTTAGGGGTGTACAAAAATCAAACCGATAAAAATGTAATTGATTTATCATTATTGGGTTAATGATTTTTTAATGATTTTGTAAAAACAATTATTGGGTTATTGATTCGATTTTAATTTTTTATTAAGTTATTGGTTAAACCGATAACCCAATAAGATTATATAAATTATATATATATATATATATATATATATATATATATATATATAAGTATATTTTTTTAGCAACTACGATTCGATTTCTTTTCATGTTAGTTACTACGTTTTCTATTTTATGAGTATTTTCTTTTAGGTTAAATTGAAAATCAAATCATTAGAGATTAAAAATCGAGAACTAATATAACTACATTTATTATAAGTATGTGTCTTAGTTTCTTTAGTATTTGTTTTGTTAATATTGTTTAAAATATCTTCTTCAATATTTAGTACATTTTTTTAAGTTACAATAACTCATATGATATATATAATTAAGGTTACAAATTGAAGGAGTTTCATAGGAATGGAAATTGGAGTTTTAGATTGAATTAACAAATGGATGATTTTTTTTTAGATTAATAAACAAATTTTTTACAAAATTAATAAACGAATGAAATTTTTATTTCATAAACTAATTAATAAAATGGAGTTTTACAAAATTAATAAATGAATGATTTTTTTTTTAGATTGGAAGTAATGGAGGACGAGGGATAGTAAATAGGGAGAGGGATAATTGATTTTTTTGAAAAGACTAAAGGAAAATTGATTTTTTTTTAAATCTTTTTTATCATTAAAAATGCTGATTTGGCATAGAAATACCTCCATCACGTGCGTGATGGAGGTTGAACTCAAATATTTTGCCACATCAGCGTAAAAGGGGCACACGACATACTAAAAGAACAAGTTCGGGGGGGGGGGGGTACTTAGGACTAGTCAAAGTTCAGGTGTACCATGAATAAAATGTGACAAGTTTAGGGGGATAATCGATACTTCTCTTATGTTTAAAAATACAAATGATATTGTCAATTACGAATGGAAATACAAACAAATGAACCAAATGCAATTATAAATACAAATACAATATACGGTCAACTTATGAAAATAAAAATAAAATAGTTCTTTAAAAATACAAGTTCATCAATGAAAATAGAATACAAATACAAATACAAGCAACACGAAACCACAAAATACAAATATAATGTGCAGTCAATGATAAATTACAAATACAAAATAGTTCTTTAAAATATAAGTGTGAATTATATAAAATATATATGGTGGCGCAAATTATAAAATACAAATACAAGTTTGAAGTATAAAAAATAAATACAATTGTATTAATGAATAAAAAATTATAAATGTTGGGCGAATATAAATCATATGTGATTACGGAATTTTCGTTATCATAATAAAAATTTAAAAATGAAAAAAAGAAGAAAATTGAAAATAGAAGAAAAATCAAAAAAGAAAAAAAAAGAAAGAGATCTAGAAGTTAGAGATAGAAGAGAGAAAAAAAACATAAATAAAGAATTGGAGAAAAAAAGAAAACAAAGATACAAAAAAAATCAAAAAGAAAAAAAAGAGCAAAAAATGATAAAAGGAAAAAGAAAAAAAATGATGGTGAATACAAATACAATAAGGGATTATGATATTTCCGTCATCATTCATGATTTGTACTCAACTTATCCATGTTCTTCAAAAATATAAAAAATAAAATACAACCAAAAAAAATAAGAAAGGAAAAAAGTAAAAACAAAAATAAATAAAAATTAAAAAAAGAAAAAAAGGAAACTAAAAAGTAAAAAAAATAGGAAGAAAGATAGAAAAGTAGAGGCTAGAGATAGAAGAGAGAGAAAAAATGAAAAAAAAAAAAGAGAAGTAAAGGCTATAGATAGAAGAGAGAAAAAAGAATCTAAAAAGGAAAAAAAAGGGAGAAAAAAGACAAAGAGAAGATATGAATTGTAATTTTGAAAGTTAGATATTTCCATCATAATCCATGATTTGTACTCGACTTAGCCATATTCATCGAAAATATAAAAAAATATAAAATACAATAAAAAAAAGAAAAGAATGAGAAAGAAAAAAAAGTAAAAACAAAAATAAATAACAAATGCAAAAAAAGAGGAAACTAAAAAGGAAAAAATAGGGAAAAAGAAAGAAAAGTAGATGCTAGAGATTGAAGAGAGAAAAAAAAATTAAAAATGGGTATGGGGAGGAGGGGTGCATGGGGTGGGAGGGTGGGATAGTAGATAAAAAAGTCAAGTTGATATGCATATAGAAGTTCTAAGTTGTTGTCCTTAAGAGTTAAAGTGGGTAGCAATCATTTTTACCCAGTCCATATTCACCCATAAATTATATGGGTGGATTACATCCAATACATTTAAGCTCAATCCATATTCAATCCATCCAAATCCGATCCGATCCGCCAATTTGCCACCCCTACTTGTGAGGTATATGGGAATCCCCAAGTAAACTTAATGTTATGTAATCTTTGGGTATATGGAAATCCTTAAGGTTGGCTAACGATATTGCTTGAAAGCTATAGTTAGTATGACGATACCACTTATTATAGCCTTGGTTAATAATAAATGAAATTGGTGATTTGGTTTTGTGACGATGATTTTAATTGTGAAATATTGGCGGGGTGTGATAGCTACCGTGAAGGTGTGAGTCTAATAAACGGATACTGGAAACTCATGTTTGCCGACATAAGGATTGGTCATAGCGACCACATACTATACTTATGGGATACACGGGAATCCCCTAAGCTACACTTGTATATATGTATTATAGAGAGCAAAGGGTACACAGGAATCCCCATACTCCTATGGTATCTCCATCTCATACGGCTATACGCATCAGGGCCCATTCAGGGGATAACACTGGGT
This sequence comes from Capsicum baccatum var. pendulum, assembly GCA_030864225.1. NCBI lineage: Eukaryota > Viridiplantae > Streptophyta > Magnoliopsida > Solanales > Solanaceae > Capsicum > Capsicum baccatum. The sequence continues at coordinate 170,267,474 of CM061554.1, forward strand.
GGTTCTAGGATGGATAAGCTACACATACCCAAGTTAATATTTTTAAAGGCATACTAAACCCAGTTCCTTTTCCCAGCATGGACTATGTATATATATGTATGCATGGTTGTGAATTTACATGCTTGTTTATGTGGTTTTAAAGGTTGTATTATTTTATCCTTACCTTAAGTACTTGCTAGTGTTTACTTGCTAACCCGTCTTTGGGCAGCTGTATCCTCATTCGATGTAGGAACCGACCATACTACTCCTTCTTAGTGATTGGATTCGGGATCAACTTGTTTTGGATTGAAGTGGTGAGATTACATATTCTAGAAGGCTCTATTTCATGTCGTGGATTTTTTTACATACTTTGGACATTTCATAGGTTTTGGTTTTGGCTATGGTCAGACGCATGTCCCAAATGGATATTGTTTTACTTTTGGATAGAAGATTTGTGGGACTACTATGGATTGATATGGGCGGTGTTGGTATTAGTGTCAATCCTGACATTAGTATTGGGGCTGACACCGATTGACTATATTTGACCTATGATTGTCCCATTTTGTTTCAGATTATATATATATATATCAATATATTATTTTATTGTCTTGGTTTGGTTGGTTATTGGACGAATTGACTTGGTTGGGTTGGTTTAGGAAGTAGACTTATCCCAAAGTCATTATATCTACAAATACGCTAGCTTGTTATATATTTGGAATTACTCCGACTTAATGTATGTGTTTAGAGGTTGGGTTGGGTTATCAGGGGTGGTCCCCAGTCTTGGTTGGACGTAGGATGCCCATCACGATAAGGCCCTGGTTTTTGTTGTGTCAAGTTGGTATCAGAGCTTTAGGTTCATGGTCAATTCGTAGTCCACAAATCTGTGTCGAATAGACTCTCTTTTGAAGATGTGCAACGCCACACTTAGAAGGAGAGGCTATAAGGCATTTAGGAACTGTCTCTCTTTCTTATGTTCTGTTCCAAGCTTTGGAGTCTAAGTCTTGGAATCTTCTCTAACCCCTATTTTCCCACTTTTTAGGTTATGCCTCGATGATCTGAAGTTCACGAAAACTCTTCTATCCCAACTGGGGATGATGTTGATAGGACACAATTTACTCATGGGATCCATACTCGGTCTAGGGGTCCAGTCCCTGATTTCTATAGAGTTCCATCATTTCCCCTAGTCCTCCTTAGGCCGATGTGATGAATGTTGAGTTTCATCATTCGATTCATATGATTGCTTAGTTGGTAGATTTTCAGGATGAGCATGGTGCATCTACTACTCTATCTTCTGAGGCCATAAAGGTTGGCCAGTTTATGAGGTTGAGTCCTCTAATTTTCCCTGGTGTTAAGATGGTGGAGGATCCTCAGGGTTTTCTTGGATAAGATGGACAAGATTTTCAGAATTATGCATGCCACGAATATGAAAGGGGTGGAGTTTGCTGATTACCAAATAAAAGATATGGCATACCAATGGTATGAGGAATGACATAGGGCAAGGGGTGGTGATGAGGAGTCATATTTATGGGAGACTTTCTCAAAAGTATTTTTGGGCCACTTCTTTTCTCAAGAGTTGAGGGAAGCGAAGGCAGAGGAATTTGTTAATCTAAAATAAGGAAAGATATCAGTCAAGGAGTATGCCTTGAAGTTTCACCAATTGTGTCAGTATGCTCCAAACATAGTGTCAGATATGAGGGCCAGATGAGGAAGTTCGCCTCAGGACTGTTTTGTAATTTGATCTTTGAAAGAAAGGCTGCCTTGTTGACCAAGGACATAGATATATCTAGGTTGGTTATTTTGCAATAAGTAGAGGACAAAAAAAAATAGGTTGAGATAGGGGAAAGAAACGATAAGAGGTTTAGGTTCTCTGAGCAGGGTGGTGGACGACAATAAAGTGGTGGGATGGTGGTAAGTGGCAAAAGAAGAAGTAGGGGAGTTTAGGTTCCTTCTCCACAACTAGTGCTTCTTACTCGAAGTAGTCGGGAGAATGGCATCAGTAGGGTGGCGATAACTTCAGGGCACATGGTGCACAATCTCAATCTAGTGAGGCTCAGTCGGCTTCATTATGTCCTTCTTGTAGGTTATTTGGTTGGTTGCATTGGGGTTTTTGTTATGAGGGGAGGGATAAGTATTTTAAATGTGGTCAGCCAGGCTATATTCTTAGAAACTGTCGGGTTGGTAAGGTTGCTTCAGGAGCAAACAGGGTTTTGATTACCTCTTTATCTGCTCCTACACAAAAGGGTACTGCTTCTGCATTTATTTCTGCTTCTGGTACCAGTACAGGCCGGAATTGGTTACATGTACTCACTACTAGATAGGAGTCCGAGGTGTCTCCCGATATTGTGATTGGTATGTTGAAACTCTTTTCTCATTATGTTTATAGTTTATTTGATCCGGGGTCTTTTCTTTCTTATGTGGCCTTATTTATGGTTGTGTATTTTGGTTTTGGTCTCAAGGTTACTTTAGATCCTTTTTCTATTTCTAACTCGATAGGTGGCTCTGTGGTTGCTAAAATAGTCTATCGGAGGTGTATAGTATCTGTTGGTGGTAAAGGGACTTTGGTGGATTTGTATGAATTAGACATGGTGGATTTTGATATTCTGGGTATGGATTGGTTACACTTATGCTACGCGTCCTTAGATTGTCAGAACTGTAAGGTTGTCTTTAGGTTCCCTGGTGAGTCAGTTATTAAATGGAAGGCTGGTTCCCTATCCCCTAAGGGGAATTTTATATCATATCTTAGAGCTCAAAGATTAGTATCCAAAGGGTGTCTCTATCATTTAGTCCGAGTAAAATATTCTAACTCAGAAGGTCCTTCTTTGCATTCAGTTTCAGTGGTGAAAGAGTTTCCTGAGGTCTTTCTGATGACCTTCCTGGTATTTCTCTTGATAGGGAGATTGAGTTTGGGATTTATCTGGTTTTAGACACTTGTCCAATTTCTATTTCACCTTATAGAATGGCTCCAGTTGAATTAAATAAGCTTTAGGAGAAACTTAAGAATCTTTTGGATCAGAGTTTCATCCATCCTAGTGTGTCCTCATGTGACGCACTGGTGTTAATTGTGCGTAAGAAGGATGGTTCCCTTCAGATTTGTATAGACTATCAAGAATTGAATAAGGTGACGGTTAAGAACAAACATCCCCTTCTAAGGATAGATGACTGGTTTGATCAGTTGCAAGGTGCCAAATTTTTTTCTAAGATTAACCATCGTTCTAGGTATCATGAACTTAAGATTAGGGAGGTAGATTTCCCTAAGACTACCTTTCGTACTCTGTATGGGCACTTTGAGTTCTTGGTGATTTTATTTGGGTTAACTAATCCTCTGACAACGTTTATAGATTTGACAAATAGGGTCGTCCATCAGTTTTTAGATCTTTTTGTCATTGTGTTCATAGATGACATCCCGGTGTATTCTAAGAGTGAGGTGGATCATGCCAATCACCTCTGTATTGTGTTGCAGACCTTGAAGAAGTAGCAGTTGTATGCCAAATTCTCAAAATATGAATTCTGGTTGAACGCTGTCACTTTTTTGGGTCATATTATTTCCAGTGAGGATATCATGGTGGATCCACAAAAGGTTACAGTGGTTAAGAAGTGGACTAGACCCATGACTCCAACTGACATTTAGAGCCTCTTGAGTTTAGCTAGCTACTCTAGGAGGTTTGGGGAGAGCTTTTCTACTATAGCTTCCCCATTAGCTAAGTTTACTCAAAAGAAGGTAAAGTTCTTGTGGTCTGATGCTTGTGAGAGAAGTTTCAATAAGCTGAAGGATAAGCTAACTTTGGGTCCAATTTTGAATTTGCCTGAAGGCATTGATGGGCTTGTGGTTTACTGTGATACATCCCAGGTGGGACGTGATTGTGTTCTGATGTAGCTTGGTAAGGTGATAGCCTATTATTCTAGACAGTTGAAGTTATATGAGAAGAACTATCCTACTCATGATTTAGCATTGTTAGCTGTGGTGTTTACATAGAAAATCTAGCGGCATTACTTTTATAGAGTGCACGTGGACATTTTCTCGTATCATAAGAGTCTGTAGTATGTGTTTACTTAGAAAAAGCTTAACCTAAGGCAAATTAGATAGCTTAAGCTTCTCAAAGATTATGATATGAGTCTTCACTACTACCCAGGTAAAGCTAACGTGGTTTTTGATGCTCTTAGAAGGTTATCCATGGGGAGTTTAGCTCACGTGGAAAAGGAGAAACGGGAGTTAGTGAAGGATATTCACCATTTCGCTAACCTTAGAGCTCGTCTCTTTGACTACGTGGATGGTGGTGTGTTGGTTCAGAAAGTGGTGTGGTCATCCCTTAGTGAAGATATCAAGGAGAAACAAATGCTATATCCTGTGTTGATGAAATCAAGGGTGAGGTAGGTGGGCAAAAGGTGATAGTATTTGAGGTTAGTGGTGATGGTAATTTTTGATACCAAGGGAGGTTATGTGTTCCCGACATTGATGGTTTGTGAAAACAGATCTTGGATGAGGCATGTGAATCGCGCTATGTTATTCATCCCAGTTCTACAAAAATGTATCATGACCTTACGAAGATGTATTGGTGGAATGGTATGAAGAGAGATGTGACTGAATTTGTGGCCAAATGCATGGCGGGTCAACAAGTGAAAGTTGAACACATAAGGATTGTGGGATTATATCAAGAAATTGAGTTGCTCAAATGGAAGTGGGAAGTAATCAACATAGATTTTATTACCGGTCTTCCTCGGTCTCGAAATCAATTTTATTCGATTTGGGTCATCATGGATAGGATGATGAAGTCATCTCAGTTCTTGCCAGTGAGGACTAAATTTTTGTTGAGGATTATGCGAGGTTGTACCTACAAGAGATTGTGAAGCTGCATGGGTTCCCTATTTTTATCATCTCTGATCATGGTACATAGTTTTCATCTCATTTTTGGCAGTTATTTCAGAAGGGGTTAGGGACTAAGATTAGTCTGAGTACTGCTTTTCACCCACAGATGGATGGGCAAGCAAAAAGGACTATTCAGACCCTAAAAGATATGCTTTTTACGTGCGTGATTGACTATGGTGGTAGTTGGGTTGAGCATCTACCTTTTGTAGAGTTAACTTACAACAATAGTTACCATTCTGTTATTGGGATAGCCCTTTTGAGGCATTGTATGGTAGGAGGTGTAGATCTCCTATTGGGTGGTTCGAGCTTGGCGAAGCAGATATGTTTGGTCCGAATTTGGTTTATCAGGCTATGAAGAAGGTGGAGGTAATTCGAGATAGGCTTAAGGCTGCCTAAATTCACCAAAAGTACTATGAAAATATAAGACATAGGGACTTGGAGTTTGAGGTTGGGGATAGGGTATTCCTAAAGGTGTCTCCCATGAAGGGAGTGATGAGATCTAGAAACAAAGGGAAGCTCAGTCCCCGGTATATTGGCCCTTATGTAATTTTGAGAAAGGTTGGTAATGTTGAATATGAATTAGAGTTGCCTTATAGTTTAAGCTCCATTCATTTTGTGTTCTATCTATCTATGTTAAGGAAATGTGTTGGTGATCTTTCTAGCGTGGTGCCTATCAAGGATATTGGTATTTTAGATTCTTTGTCCTATGAGAAGATCCCAATTAAGATCTTGGATCATCAGGTTTATTGATTGCGGACTAAGGATATGGCCTCGATAAAGATTCTATGGAGGAACCACAATGTGGAAGAGGCTACATGGGAAGCGGAGGAGGACATAAGGTCCAAGTATGTACATTTATTTTTTTCTTTGGATATGCATGCAAAAAGTATGTGTTCTTTGTAACATCTTTGTTTATATACTTTGCTAAGGGAAAGATTGGCTTCTTTGCATCATTCTTTTTTGTCTTAAAGGTAGGATTAGAGGAATCTAAGGGTGTAAATCATGCTTATACTTCTTTGTTCTATCATTCGGGGATGAATGATCTAAGTGGGGGAAAATTGAAATACCCATGGTTCTGGTCTTTAGAAATTTCCTAGGTTTTGGATTTTTTGGACATCATAAGATTCACCATACTAGTCGTATGGTGGGGGTACGGGTTAGGTGACCAATTCATATATTGTCCAATATTGGGTGGTGCTGGGTGGTTGAGTTTTTGGTATGGGTTGATTAGGAGGGTACGAGTTGTATGATTGGTGACGGGTCGTTAGGGTGGATTTTCCTTTACTTAATCTAAAACTTGGTAACTTAACCTAGATCTGAGTATAAGTGTTTAACCTAGATCTGAGTATGACTGGCTCACCATAAGTCGTGAGGATAGGGTATGAGTGGTATAGTCCAACTCGTATGTTGGGCAGTGCCCAACCTCTCTTGATTTTGTTATAGGTATAGGTTATGTGTACTGGTCGTATGCTTGGGTAAGAGTGGCCTTGGTGGTCGTATGTTCGATAGTGTTAGGCTCCAAGGGATGCCTAAGGTACGAGTAGTAGGTACCACTCGTATGGTAGGGTACAGTTAGAAGGGGTACGATCGTACCCTCCTATGGGAATTTTATACAGTTTAAGTTAGGGGTAATCTGGACATTTCCCCTCTTAACCATTTAAGGCCGTATGACTTATAACACTCTTGGGACATTATTTAACCTATTTGAAATCAGTCAAACTCTCTTTCTTAAACACTCCAATTCTCTCAAGGGTCTTGGGTTAAGAAAGACTTGGGTTTCTTCAATAGGATCAATTTGAGGCATACAATGGTGGTTTCTCTCCATCTTCTTTATGATCTAAGGAAAGTTACTCCTCCTTCATTTTTAATTCAAATAAAGGCATGATTCAATGTATGGTTTTCATGGCATAATTGTTGTATGGTTTTGGGTTTGAACTATATATTGGGTTTTTCTGTTATAAATGGTTAGTTATGGTTATACCATGTCTTAATTATGGATTTTCATGTTTTAATGGTGGTTTGAACATATGGTTGCATGGGAATGGTCGATTGGTACTTGGTTTTGGTTTTGGAAACTATATGCCCTCAACATATTTGATAAAATGCCAATGAGAATGCTTTTGTTACATTGTTAAACTTTTGTTGAAAACTTTGCAAAGTATAAAGTAGTAATGGAACCCTAACGTGGTTTGGACGGTTTTAAATGGTAAGGTCTTGGTGGTCATGGTTATGGTTTAATTGAAAGCCTTGCAGGGTGCGAGGAAATCCCCTAAGTAAGCGTAATAATGAACTACTTGTGAGGTACATGGGAATCCCCAAGTAAAATTATTGTTAATGTAATCTTTGGGTACATGGGAATCCTTTGAAAAGGTTGGCTAAGGACATTGCTTGAAAGCTATAATTGGTATGACGATACCACTTCTTATAGCCTTGGTTAATATTAAATGAATTGGTTGTTTGGTTGTGTAACAATGGTTTTAATTAGGAAATAATGGCAGGGTGTGACAGCTAACCGTGAAGGTGTGAGTCCAATGGATGGACACTAGAAACTCATGTTTACCGACATGAGGATTAGTCATAGTGACCACATACTATACTTATGGGGTACACGGGAATCCCTTAAGCTATACTTGTTAATATGTATCATGGACCCATATAGCCCGTGGGTGGTTCTAGAATGGTTAAGCTACACATACCCAGGTTAATGGTATTAAAGGTATGCTAAACCCAATTCCCTTTCCCGATATAGCCTATATATATATATATATATATTTATGTATGCATGGTTATGAATGTACATGTTTGTGTATGTTGTTTTAAAGGTTGGTATTATTTTATCCTTATCTTGATTACTTGCTAGCGTTCACCTACTAACCCACCTTCAGGAGACTGTATCCCCACGCGATCTAGGAACCAGCCATACTATTCCTCCAGCTTAGTGATCAAATTCTTAATCATCTTGTGTTGGATTGAAGTGGTGTGCTTCCATATTCCGGAAGTCTCCATTTCATATCATGGATTTCTTTACATAATTTATCCATTATAGGTTTTTATTTTGGATATGTTCGGGGGTATGTCCCAACCGAATATTGTTTTACTTTCGGATAGAGGCTTTACAGGACTACTATGGGTTGGTATGGGCGATGTCAGTATTAGTGTCATCCTTGGTATTGGTATTGGTATTGGTATTAGTATTGGGGCTAACACTAGTGGACTATATTTGACTTATGATTGTTCCATTATGTTTTGGATTATGTATACATTAACATATTGGGTAATTGTCTTAGGTTGGTAGGTTATAGGACGAATTGACTTGGTTGGGTTGGCTTAGGAAGTAGAGTTATTCCAAAGTCAGTATATCTATAAATACACTATCCTTTTATATACTTGGAATTCATCTGACTCAGGGTATGCGTTTGGAGGTTAGGTTAGGTATCGGGGGTGGTCATGGGTCCTGGTTGGACTTACGAAGCCCATCACGACAAGGGACTGGTTTGGGTCGTGTCACCATCAAATGAATAATAAGAATTCCCCACTATGCCCCACCCCCACTACAAATTGTTGTATTGTCCCTAATACAAAAATAAAAAGAGAGCAGAGAAAGGTAAAGACTCTCTGTGGCGCACTAGGTGTTCATGTCCATGTCAGTGGGTGGTCGTACTGTGTCAGTAGGAGCCTCATCAGACTGAGATCCTCTAAGTAGGTTCGCTACAAAAGGCAATTCATCTTGGTTTAAAATTTGAGCCTAGTTGGATTGCTTCAGAGCTTGGTTCTTTTCCCTTTTTGGTTTTATCTTATGCCTTGTCCTTATCCGGAGTAGTGTCTTCTTAGCATCCCGTGGAAAATTCATCCTTGGAAACCTACCTATGAAAAAGAAAAGACCATAACCTAAGCAAAAAAGGATAAACCATGTTTTTGTGATTTTCATGTATTATGAAAGAAAATAAAGCTAATGAAAAATGAAGGTGGATGGAAGGTAACTTCATCATTACAACTTATGGGACTCTTCATTAGAATGCTTAGCCATTTGGACTCTATATTGTCACACATTCTTCATATTTCACCATTCTAGCACATAGAACATCCATGACCACCAATGGGAATAAGAATGACTCACTACTCTTAAGAATGTCATCACCCAATATATCATTCGTCAAGACAAGCATTCATGTCTCTCAGATTACTTAGACTTCACTCGTGGGTTCCATGTTAGGCATGTTGATCACAAAAGCCATGGATGCCATAATTCTTAGCAAACTACTTCAACCAATAAATTCTGGTTATTCAATATTTAGGACCAATTGGAGTCAAAATTATGACTCAAGAATGATCATATCATGCCCCATGAAAGATCACATTAATCATTACAAGCATTTAAGGAATTCTTCTCTCATCGACATTTCAACAAAAACCTGGTGTACATGAAAACTAATGTAACACCCCAAAAAATCCAAACCAATATTAGCGCCATGTTTCAAGCTCATGCATAGTACATCATGGTTCTTTTATAGTTTTATGATCAAGTTAGATGTATATTAAGTCTTCAAATAACTCCAAGCTATCAGACGAATCAAAACATTCCTTACAGATTGAATTCTTGGGAAGGATATTGCCGTAGTCAAATTTAAACGAGCATATCTCTCATTATACTATTAATTTTTGAGCTGATGACCCACCAACAGATATATAATTGAATTATATTTCCAACAATACCAATTTTTCCTAAATTCGATATCAAAGCAAAAATTTATGCCCATTTTACTCCAGCATGTCAGCCTGAAAAATGAGTGACGACATTTCTGACGACTTATCACAATTCTGATGACGTTTCGGATAACCTATCATATTTCTGACGACATTTATGATGACTTATCAACAATGTCATCAGACTTAGGCAGAATGTCAAAAATTCCAGCTCTCAGCTGACGACCTGGGCTGACGGGCTATCACAGATCTGATGGCTTATCAACCCATGTCGTCAATTGATAATTTCAACAATTGGGAGGTAATTTTGTGGGGGTATTTTGGTCATTTTTCCTCAGTATAAACACGGTATTAAAGCCCAAAGAAGGCTATTATCCCATTATTTTCTCATTCTCCTCAAGAACAAGAACATTCTCTCCCAAAGGGGTTAAACCCTAGTCAAGGAAAATCAAGAGCAAGACTAAGGATTTGTTCAAGAACCTACAAGAAACATTAGATCTCTTTCAAGATCAAGCTTTAAGGTATGTATAGTGTTCATCCACGGATTCCTTTCATCCGTGGAGTTCAAGAACCCTCTTTTAAACTATGAATCATGAAGTTATGTTGTGGGTTGATTATGTTTCTGTGATTGATTGTTATACAACTCCCAAATTAGAATCTTTAAGTGATTTTATGAAACTAGGATGACATGCAAATTGAAATATATGAATTTTGGGTTGTTTAAATCATTAAGGTGATGAATATGCCTATGCCACAAGGTGTGCATGCAAGGTGTTTGATAAAAGACATAAGAGACTAAAAATCATGTATTATAGCTAAATAAAACTTAAATGACAAGACCATGCTCTATTCCTTACGACTCAACATGAATTCCATGCTAATTGTTGTGTATTGTCATTGTGATATGGAATGCTATAAAATTGAAGTTATGCAAGTATTTACATGTTATACGCATTCCTTTTCATGTAGATGGTGTTGAGAAACATGTGTAGTATGAAATCCCTACTTATGGTATTATGAATTATAGATGTTATTCCTATGATCAAGAAGTGTTGTGTGTCAGTTTCCTCTATCGAGTCCTGGGGGTACTTGTACCTAAAAAATATAGTTATGGGCCTAGAGCCATGTCATGTTTCATGATACTCTTAGTCAAGCCATGATCCATAGAATTCAGTCAACGATGTGAATCAGGAAATCATAGAAATTTCAGTAGTTTAGTAAACTCAGTGATTTTAGTATTCCAAGTAAAAATATAAGTAACAACAGTATTGTCAGTCAGTCCTCAGACTTCAGTACATTCTTTCAGTCAATGAAACTCAGTAAACTCAGTTTAGCTCCGCTAAATAATACCACTAGTATAAGTTCAGCTAATCAGTTCAGTTCAGTTGATCAGTTCAGCTTAATTAATTAGTTCCGTCTCTTCAGTTGGGAGTAGAAGTTAGCACCGAGTGAACCTAAGGATGGGAACTCACCTCCCAGTAGAGGGTGTGATTCCTAGAATCAATCCTTGTATTCTATAACTACGTAGCCAGCGTAGGTTGAGACATCATCCCTGCTAGTTGAGGGAAGATGAGGTGGCCTAACCTGCCAGTAGAGGGTTCCCACAATTCTCATTTTGAGTACCTGCCAGTAGAGAGTTCTCACAGCCAATCTTTATCAGTGGCGCAGTATTGACACCCCTCCAGTCAAGGTAGAGATTGGACCCCAGTTTAGCTATATTGACACATATGGGGCATGTCGGTTAAACAACTACGTCCTACAAATTTAGTATCAGTGTCAGTAAAGGAACTCAGATAGTTCTTCAAATTTTTAGGACTATCAGATATAGTTAACTCAGTTATAGTAAGGAACTCAGATAGTTCCATCAGACTCAAGACTATCAGATACAGTCACTCATGTTATCATTCATATCAGAACCCTAGTTAGTTTAGCATGGGGTATGTCAGTTAGGTGAATACATCCCACAATTTCAGTTACAGAATTAGGACTGTCAGATACAGTCAATTCAGTTTACTAATACAGATTCAGGACTGTTAGATACATTCAATCCTTATCATTATAAATAGACTTTAGGATCACCTGCTAGATAGGACTGATCTCAGATTCAGTTACTCCATACAGAATGGAACTTAGATAGTCCCATTAGAACTTAGACTTTAAGATACAGTCGCATAGTATCAGTTACATAGGTTAGGCCGATCATCACAGTTATATCAGTTATATTAGTCATCATAACTCACGTTATCATTATTCAGTTTCAAGACTGTTAGACAAGTTAATCAGACCAGTTCTTCATAATTCAAACTATAAGAAATAGTTGTTCATCTATTCAGTACCTCAGTATCAGTAAACTCATGTTGTCAATATTCAGACTTACTAGTCAGTATCACCATGAGTTCAGTTATAGTTACTTATGTATGTATGTATTCTCACGTTCATATCATTCAACATTGTTCATCCATATAAACCCTTTACATTTAGCCTACCTCACTCGTATACTCAGTACATTCAGTCGTACTGATGCATTTATGCTATGGTGCTTTCTCTTATGTTACATCATAGGTTTAGAGGCACGAGTTCCAGCACAACAGTAGCATGGTAGATTTCAAAAGTTAGAGTTAGCAGTGAGTCATTTTCATTCGAGGGCGATATGATTATTTATTTATTTTAGTACCTTAGTACTTAGACATTTTAGTAACATCGTGTAGCATTTCGGTTAAGAAAATCGGGGCGTTACAACTAAGAGCTTGGAAAAATAAAATAGAAGCACATGGGGTCAAACTCATTTCACCAAATGATCTCCAAACTCATTCATAGTGCTCATACTGTCCTAGTTGAGTCACCCACCACACTAATTAGACAAGAAATATCAATTAGACAAATAACCAATTAAACGTGTAAAACAAGACATCCATTCCATAATAATGACTCCAACAAGAACGGACTATCTAAATAAGCTCACACAAATCAAATTCAAATAAAAAAACATCATGGAATGTGAAATACTATTTCTACTTTCAAGAGAACTCAAAGAGAAAGCCATAAAAGATCATACATTTAACTTGATTGAAAAGAGATGAAAAATGAGGCAAATGAGAAATTTAAGTATCTAAAGATTAATTATTATTATATGAATTCTAAATTTTGATGTGACTGTGAAAAATGTTGAACTCAACACACACACAACATATTAATTTGGGGTTGTGATTTGAGGTGGATTTATGCGCCTTAGCGTTGTTATCCTATCTTATTTAGGCTTGTTTTGAGGACAAATACTGTGTTTAATGTGTTAATGATGATATACTTATGAATTTAAGTGTTTAAGTATGTGATTACAATGTTTAAGGTGTCTTTCAAACAATTTGGTACTTAATTTGGTCACTTACAGTTTGAATGAGAAAACTAGTTTTACTAGTTTGAGCTAGGTGTTGTTCTAGTTGATCGCGATGGATTCTAACGTGTTTAATGAGTTACTAATGGTTTGATTATGTATATATGTGTGGAAAAACTTTTTATAGTGTTTAAAGTGAAATTGAATCTATCCAAGAGTCAAAACATTAAGCTAAAGATTAAAAGGACGACATTAGTTCTTAGCTTGAGTTTCTAGTTCACTGTTCTTGATGTTGTGTCATTTTGAGCTTTAATACATGGTGTTTGATTATATATAATGCTTGGTGAGTTAATTATGGTTATTTATTGAGGATATACAAGATATAAATCAAGTTTAAACACCACCACAAGGCTTGGGATGGAATGACAAAGGCATAAGACAAGGAAGTAGGCAAAAATACAATTTCCAGTGAGGCCTTACGATAAAGGGGAGTCACGACCCCTACTTGACTTGAGAAACCAGTTCGGTGAAACCCCTACTTGACTTAAGGATCCATTAGTCTATGACCCTTACTTGAATGGACTATCCATCACGCCATGAGCCTTAATCCCCACACGGCCAAAATCCTTGTCCTATAAATAGGACTCTTGTACTTGTTGTTAGGTACCTTGGATGTCTCAGAGGCTGGGGGAGGGGCTGATAAACACTTAAAATAGGGTTTTTACTCCTTATATTTAGTTTGTTTATGGATTATAGTATGTTTTCCTTTATTGCAATTACGACTATGTCCATTTGCGGCTAAATGCCCCCTTTTCGGGATTAAGGCCAAGAACATGTTTAGTATTTCTTTGAATTGATTTTATTTGGATTTCTTATCATATTTGGCTATTTATTTATACTTGTTATAACTTTTTTAAGGATTCACAACCCTTATAATATGTCAATTGTCAACTTTGTAAGCTCGATATAGGGAATAAAAAGAAAAGAATATAGGATAAATAGAGTAACATTCTTATTTTTGTATAAAATAAGGAATTTGAATTAGCAACTAGGATAGATTTATACCTAGAATCCTTATTTGGTTCACTACGAGATGAATTATAAATCTGTTTAGCATAGATCTCAGATTCCCGCTCAATGATGTAGTTGTGGTCTAAGTTAGATAGGTGACTAGAGGCTTGAGAGACCGTGATCGTAATATCAACCCCGTGAATCAACAAACAAGATAAGTAATCTAACGAATGAAGTTCAATAGCATAGTATGATTTTTCATAGTTCTTTAACCCCGGGTTTTCATCTATTTATTGTCCAAGGTCTTTACTTTTCCACATTAGTTTAATTTACTTTTGATCATAAACTTTCAAAACTCTTTTGGTTAAATCGCATCACTTTAATCTCAATAGTTGAACTTTGATTAGATAGTTGTTGATACAAGTCTCTGAGGGATCGATATTCGACTTTATTTAAGGCTACTGTATTACTTGGTGGGACCACGTAGACTTACGTGTGCGTTTGGGTACAATATATTATTGGCGCCGTTCCCGGGGACTTGTAAATTAGAAACTATTTTTGTTTTAGTTTTAGTTTATAGATTTCTTTGATGCGTTACTCTTGGTCTTGGTATTAATTTTGTAGGAAATAGGTTTACAGGATAGTAAGTTTGCAAGGGATAGGGAGTTGGTTGAACCAATCCCCAAACCCAAGAAATGCTTTCATCAATGTTGGAGAGAAGTAATCCTTCTCTAACGGATCCCATAAATTCAAGAGGAACAAGACAATACTGCACTCATGGATGAAGAATAACTAGACCGCAGGATAGTTCGAGAAGTAGCAATCCCACTTCCAACAAATTTGACTTCCCCTTTTCAGAAACCAGCTGCTGGAGGTAACTTTGAGATGCAACAGAACACGGTGCAACTTTTGATCAGTAGTGGATAGTTTATGAGACTTTCACATAAAATCCACAAGTCCATATGTGGAACTTCATAGAGATTAGTGACATATTTATCCTTACGGGTGTGTCAACTGACTACGTAAGGTTGACACTCTTCCTTTTTTCACTATTGGGGGAAGCGAAGAAGTGGTTGAACACTAAGACAACAAGTTCAATCACAACCTGAGATGATTATCTTGGAAATTCCTCATTTGATTCTTTTCTTCTGGAAAGACTACGAGTCTGCATAATGAGATTGTATAATTCAAACAAAATCCAGATAAGAACTTATATCATGAATGAGAGGGGTTTAAAGATCTTTTTCGGGACTGTCCACATCATCATAACTCATACTTTTGTTGAGGCACTTGATCATAACATAAAAATTTTCTAGATTCAGTTGTAGGTGGTCAAGTGTTTGAATTGACATATGATGAGCTATACACCTTGTTTAACCAAACTGCACAAGGTAATCCTGAGTGTCATTCTAACTCAAAAAGTGCTACAAATAAGGTTGCAGGTGTGTTGGAGGTGGACTAGTTTACTGCTCTATCTGCTCAGATTACTGCACTACAAAATTAGTTGAATACTCACCTCAACAATATAAAATCGGGGGTTACACAGCCTGTAGCAATGGTAAGTACAATTCAGCAGATAAGTACTTGGTACAGGATTTGTGGCAACAATGGTCATTCTGCAACTATGTGTGGTGCAAATATCAATTCAGTTATGTTCATGGGCAATGCTCAAAGGTCGAATTATGGGAACACCTATAATCTAAAGTGGCAGACTTATCCACCAAATCCATTATGGAACAACCAACAATAGCAGTTTTAATAGTAGCAGGTTCAAGGGAATTATGCCACTACATAAACTAGCAATATAAAAGAGATGTTGAAGCAACTTCTAGCTTCTTATGCACAATTGGCAGCAGAAATAAAGAGTCAATAGGCAGATAAGAAAAATAATTAGTTAATTACGAAGAATTTGGATCTGTAAATTGATTAGATTGCGCAGGCACAAAATACCAGGCCTCAAGGTGGTTTGCCAAGTGATACTGAGGAAAACTCAAAACAAGTAATGTCAATTACTTTGAAGAGTGGTAAAGATCTCAATGAAGAACTTTCAAAGGCAACTAAGGAGGTAGATACAGAGATAGCTCCTAAGTAGGTAGATGATAAAGTTACTGAAAAGTCGGGGAAGTTCGAGTACTCAAAAGCTGAAGTTGATGAACATGAGAAGCAGAGACCACCACCACTTTTCCCAAAGAGGCTCAAAAAAGCGAAAGAGGATGCGTGCTTCAAGAAGTTATTTGACACGTTCAGAGAGTTTCACATTAATCTTTCTCTTTTAGAAGTTTTGTAGGGAATGCCCAAGTACGCTAGGTACTTGAAGGAGTGGTCACTAACAAAGTTAAGATGTAGGATGTTGTGATAGTAGAACTCACTTAGGAGTGTAGATCTGTACTGATATAAAAGATGCCCAAAAAGCTCAAAGATCCTGGGAGTTTCACTCTCCTCATTCAAATTGGCAGCAGTGAGGTGGCCTATGTATTTAGTGATTTGGGGGGCAAGTATCCACTTGATGACCCTCTCCTTGTTTAACACGTTGGGCATGGGGAAGCCGATACCGAGCTCTGTGCTACTCTAATTGGCATAATACACCATAGCTTATCCCAAAGGAATCATAGAGTATGTTCTTATCAAGATTGGTAAATTTATTATTCCTACTGATTTTATTATCTTAGATTTTTAGGTAGATGAAAGAGTGCTAGTCATCTTGGGATGTCCATTCTTAGCGATGGGAGGAGCTTTTATAGATGTGATGGAGAGTACACTCACAATGAGGCTGGATGATGAAGAGGTGATTTTTGAAGTGTACAAACCATTCAACACATTATCCCACTACAAAGATTTATGCATAATTACTGTGATTAAAGGGGATAAGTGTGGGGTTGGTGGAGGGTATTCCTCAAATGACCTCTTTAGACTTCCTCATTGAGCTACCCCAAGCCTCCAATACCTAATCCTAAAATAATGTAGATTAATGAGCTTGAAAAGGTTATTGTTGAGAGAGCTATTGACCTTGAGAGTTCGTACTCAAGAGGGAAGAAATGAATAAGAAAATGGACTCCATGTTGGAGGAAGAGGATGAAGGAAAATAGATGAGTCATAGATTGGGTCGTGCTGCAACACTAAATTAGGCACCGCTTGGGAGGCTACCGAAGTTAAGGTAGGTTTTATTTTTAGTATTTTAGTTTTTACTTCACTAGTTTTTTGTTTTGTTGAGTCAAAGGTTTATGGAAATTCTAAGTACCGAAAAACCTAAGATAACAAGCATGGAGAGGACTATGTGTGGGGTCCTCAGACTCTCCTTGATGTTTAAAGATGCTACTAGATAGGACTACAGGCCTCAAGGAGCATTTATATCTCTACTTTTAAGTATACTTTGGGACAAAGTTGATTTTTAACTATGGGGTGGGGAAATTTCCATATTTAGAAGTAAATTTAAAATTTTACCATTAGGAATAAGTGTGGGATGTTCTTTTTAGTGCTATATTTGATTGCTTGATGCAATTTTTTTGGTTGTAAAAGCAGGTTGATTGTGTGAATTATGACTTTTGAGACTCTTTGGCTCTGGATTATGACTCTTATACTTGTTGGCTTAGTGGTTGAATTTATACAATTGTGTGGTTGAGGGTCTATGATGATCATGCTTGAGTTGAGCTTGTGCCATGTGTGTGTGAAGTTGTTGTATATTCCTTGTTGCATATGATGTCTAGAACTTGCCTGGTGTGTGTGCAAAGAAAAATAAAAACTGTGAGTTTAGGAGATGATATAGGCATTTCTTGGATAGCCTAAGTTCATACCCTATTTTACCTAGAGTTAGGATTATGAACCTTAATTTGGATAGCCTAAGTTCATACCCTCCTAATTTTTTTATTTCCTTACTATAGTCTGTTTATGTATTATAATATGTTTTCCTTTATTGCGATTACGATTATGTCCAATAGTAGCTAAACTCCTCCTTTCTGGGGTTAGGCCAAGAACATGTTTACTATTTTTTTGATTTGATTTTGTTTGGATTGCTTATCATATTTGGTTGTTTATTTATCCTTGTTATAACTATTTTAAGGATTTACAACCCTTAGAATATATTAATTGCCAACTTTGTGAGCTCGAGAGGGTGAATAAGAAGATAGAACGTGGGGATAAATAGAGTAAGGTTCTTATTCTTTTATAAAATAAGGAATTTGAATTAGCAAATAGGGTAGAGAAATACCTAGAATCCTTATTTGGTTCACTACAGAATGAAATATAAATGAGTTTAGCTTAGTTCTCACATCCTCGTACAATGATGTAGTTGTCGGTCTAAGTTAGATAGGTGATTAGAGGATCGACAGTCTATGATAATAATATCAACCCAGCGAATCACCAACCAAGATAAGTACTCTAACAAATGAAGTTCAATAGTGTAGTATGATTGTTCGTAGTTATTTAACCCTGAGTTTTCATCCATTTTTGTCCAAATTCATTACTTTTCTGCATTAGATTAATTTACTTTTAATCATAAACTTTCAAAACTCTTTTGGTTACATTGTTCCACTTTAATCTCAATAGTTGAACTTAGATTTGATATTTGTTGATAAAAGTATCTGAGGGATCCATATTTGACTTTATTTAAGGCCACTGTATTACTTGGTGAGACCACGTATACTTGCATGTGTGCTTGGGCGCAACAGGTTGCTAGGGCTATACATGCGCATCCCAAGTGCATAAGCTCCAATTTTTTGTTTTGGCTCAAAATTTAGTTCATCTAAGGCCATATACACTTGACAATGCCTAGACTGCTCAAGAAGGTCTAACATAGGTCAAAATACTATGCTTAAGTGATTTTGGATCACATTTTATCTCACCTACTCTCCAGCTGTTCTTGGTCTATGATTTAACTGCTCAAGCATGTCCAGTGCAGGTCTAGGCAGACTGCCCAATTGCTATCTACGTTCAGGTTACACCTGGACTACTCAAGCATCTCCATTGCATGTCTTGGCAGTATGCTTCAGTGATTTTAGCTCGCTTGTTGGTTGACCTGCATGTATTATCTATGTGACATGTGCCCAGACTACTTAAGCATATCCAACACAAGTCTAAGCAGTGGACATGACATCATAATTTTTGCTCAAAATTTTAGGCTTGACGCTTAGTTTTGAGCTCTAAACCAACCTTCACGTATCCTATTTTTGTAATATTACCTGCAAACACCCAAAGTAAGTTAAAATTTGAAGCCAAAACACTACGAAACTACCAGAATAAACCTAGGATTGCCTCCCAAGAAATGCCTTACTTATAGTGTTGGCACCCTATTAATTTATTATTATTTTGGGTCCTTTAATCAAAGCAACTCAACTGTAGCCACTTTAAGTCCACCCACATGGTAATGCCTTAATCCTTGTCCATTCAGCACAAACTTCTTCTTCTCATGATCCTCTAATTCAATTATTTCACTTGAATAGACATTGGAGATTATGAACGGACCCGACCACTTAGTTTTAAGATTTCTCGCTAAGTGTTTCAACTTATTGTTGAAGAGGAGCACATAATCATCATTATAAAGTTCATGGTTCAATGTCTTAACATCATGCCTCCTTCTTTTTGCTTTATATGAACAAATTCTAGGCGCAATCTCTTTTTTTTCCTATACGGGCCAGCAATAGAATAAATGAAAATTTTCACCATAAACTTTGAGGCTTTTATTTGCTGAGGCGATACATCTTCTACAAAAACAGTTGGAAAAGTCTTGTTCTCACAAGGGTTTCTGTTGTGAGAGCCAAGAATTGTCGTCAAATTAACTACCTCATCCTTTTATTAATTTATTTCACTCCTAAAGTTTTGCAATGGACCCACCAAGGGGTCATCCACAAGGTTCACCATTATGGTGTTATTCACCTCATTATCAACCATATCTATCAGCAAAACAACTTGCAAATCCTTAAGTTATTTCATAGACTTACACACATTGAAAGAGACCTCTTTATTATTCACTTGAAACTTCATTTCACCAAATTCAAAATCCACTAAGGATCTTCCAATATCCAAGAATGGCTTGCCCAAAATGATGCAAACCTCCTGATCCATCTCGCAATCTAGAATAACAAAGTTGGTCGGAAAGATGAATTAGTCCACTTTTTCAAGAACATCACATAACACTCCTATGGGTATTTTGATAAAATAATCGTCCATTAAAAGACTCATTGTTACTGGTGCAGGGGCGACCAAACATAACTTTCAAAACATAGCAAATGGCATCAAATTAATGCTTTCCCTAAGGCCACATAATGCTTTTCCAAATTTGTGCGCCCTATTGGTGCAAGGGATAATAAATGTGTTCGAGTCATCTTTCTTCACCACCATTGTTCTGGACATTATGGCATTACAATTATGGGTTACCTTTATAGTTTCAGCATCCATGACTCATTTTTGTGTAACCAAGTCCTTCATGAATTTAGCATACTCGGGAATCTCTTGTAAAGCTTCTAATAACGGAATATTCACCGATAGTTTGCTAATTTTTTAAAAAAATTTCTTGAACTTAGTATAATCTTCTTTATATTTGAGCCTTTGTGTTAATGAGGGAGGAATTTTGATCCGTGACAAAGTAACAATCGGAGTTTCATTCAGTTTTGGAGCATTACCCTCAATCGCTTTTGAAGCTTCCTTATTTTCACCCTTTTCTTCAACTATCTTTAGCTTTTCAACAATTGACTCATTAATCTTTTGAACCACATCATTATACTTTCTTGGACACTTTTGCTTTTCATTTACTTGTTCATCAATTCCTCTTTCATTTGGGTCTTTATCAAAATAAACAACATCTTTACCAAGATCAGACAACTTCTAGTGACAATGGCCATGGCGTGATCAACAATCTTAGGATTAGTAACCATGTCACTAGGAAATCTACCCTTTGGACTAGCATTGAGATGAGATAAATTTGACCCACTTTAGTTGCATGAAATTGATATTCAGCTCTCTCACTATCTTATCGGTTCCCTCAACACCTATTAAGATACAAACAAGGACATTTTTACTTTTAAATTTTTCTAAGTGAATGGATTTTGAATATTTACCCTAGTCCTATCATATGGAGGTATGTACCAGTCATAATCCCTATCTTTATCTCTCTAATCCCAGTCTATATCACGATCCTTTTTCTTCCAACCTTGATTTCCACCCTAGCTATGATAGGTAGGATGGGAAACACTTAGTTGGTTCAACAAGTACTAAATTTCTTCATCAAGAGAATCCACTTCCTCATCATCATAAACTTTAACACTCTTAGAAGTAATGGTGTTAACCGCCTTTGGAGGATCTCATTTTACATAATTGGTGATAAGATCAAGTTGTGTCATCACGTTAGCTATGTTCTCATCTATTTTCTCATTTTTTCCCTTTGTTATTGGCTTACAAAAGATGTGGTAGGATCCCCCATGATGACCTCGATATCTTTTATGTACCAACCTCTTCTTTACTTGGTCACTTAATCCAATAATACCGCTGCAATACCATAAGTTTATTTGATAATAGATCCTCCGACCTCATTATTGGCTATCATCTTTTTCAATTGATTTAATTCCCTATAGAAGTTTTAAAAAGTTTTTTGTATGGGACCTTATGACTTGGGCATTGCAATATCTTATTGTTGAATCATAAAGCCTCGTATAATGGTTCACCATTAAGTTGGAAAAAATTAATGATTTCATCCCTTATATGCATCATCTGTGAGCTCAATCCATAAAGTTATAGATACTGCAGGCAATGAACGCAACCATAAGACTGCTTCTCTCGTCAATGAGAATAGGAAAATGTGTAAATAGATTGATTTTTGAGATATGTGGGCTATGTCAAATGGAGAACACACATAAACAAAATTCTTCAAGTGTAGTTTGGCATCCTCATATGTTTGAACTCCAAACAACCCTTTCATTTTAAGAAAATGAAGCATCAGGCTAGTAACATGAAATACTCCATTTCCTCCCACTGCTAGATTATGAATAGAGCTAGCTAGATCTGCATCTCTGGTGATCCTCATCTTCAAGATGCCCATTAAAAGTATCGGTATTACTATGTTGTTGGATTATAGTATCATGTATACTATTATCCTCAACTGAGAAAGAACAAAAATAACAAACAATGTAAAATAAAATTCTATGGCTAACCTAAAGTGATTAAAACACTACAAGAATGAAAACTGTGTTTCACTCTCAGCAACGATAAAATATTTGATGCGCAAATTGCACCCTTGAGGTGTAAGAGATCGTCATCAGTACAGTAACCCAACCAAGTTTAGGGTAAAATAATGCGTGGTAAGCAAATATGGAAGTAAAAATAGGGGGTTTGTTTGAATGATTTTGAGTTTAATTTTTTTTTTTGTTTAAAGACTACTATTTCAAATCTAGAAACAATTAGAGATTAATCAACTATTGATGGAACTTAGGGTTATACCTTCCTAGGCGTGGGTTCACGCATGGGTATTTGATTATTTGTCCAAATTTAGCTAGAAGTCATGTGTTGTCTAGATATAGAGGTATTAGTGTCAATTTGTGAATGAAACACCAAATATCACAAATGGGTTCTTTTAAACACCTCATAAATGCAACAATTTTACCAATGCATGACCTCAATTACCATCCTTATGTCTAAGAGATACTATTAAATGAACTAATTCAAGTTATTTTTCACACCCATTCCTCACCCATATCCCCTCAATCAAGGATGATATGAGTTCCAAGGTAATTAGGGTTCGCAACCCCCAATTCTAAGTTAAAATATGGAATGATTTCAAAATCCATATCAATTAGTTAATTAAGAAGGCAAATAAATAGAACCCTTGCACTAATCACAAACTATTTGAAGCATAACCTTAAGAAGAAGAATTAGCTACTCATAAAGATAGAAATTAGAGATATACCAAAATTTCCATCAAATTGATCCATAGAAAATAAAAAGAATGGAAAAGCCAAGATTTAATTTCAATAAATCTTCAATAGAAATCACTAATTTTTCACTTGAGATTCACTCAAGTGTGATCTTAGCTCAAGAGAATTACAATAATGTGCAAAGATTCTTGGAAATAAGCTGACCCCCCCCTTTGACCTCAATTTCATGTTTCTCAAATATTACAAAAATGCCACCACACTCTTGATTTGCTCGAGCAGATCTAAAGATGATCTAAAGTAGATCCAGAATAGATCCATAGCAAACTAAACATATACGATGCTATTTTGGCTATTTTGTCCACCTGCTTTTGCAGGTGGCCTCCTGATATGTCCATGTGATCTTTAGGGCACTTTTTCTTTCATATTTCACATTCAATTGACTTGATTAGCTTGCTCATCTTCATTTTCAACTTTTACTGACACAAATAAGTATTATAAAAGAATTTAACACCAAATCAATGGAAAGGCATGATAATTTAAGCTCAAAAGGTACTAGTAAGTTATTAAATTAATGACTTATCAGTAATTAGAGTGCATCTTCAACCTTGTAGAATCTGTAAGCTACGAGGAAATCTATAGGTTGTAGGTTGTACCTATGCCTCATAGGTACGCAACTGGAAATTAGACTTAATCATCTATCTTCAAAATTAACCTATGTGTCTACCTACCACTGGTAGGTACAACCTACCAATCATAGGTTAACTCATGGGTAGCCTTTTCAACAACTTTTCATCCCTTTTTCTCATTCTTTGTGCCAGAACCTATTTTCCTACAAAATCAACAAAAAATCACATCATGTCTAACAAGAATACCTTTGTTCATCTACAATTTCCTTGTTTTAAGCATTGAAAGTGCCATGAAACAATGGCACATATACACCGTCAACTTAGACCGTTTGCATGTCCTCAGGAAATTGAAACAAACTAAACCAACAGGATGTTTAAATCAAAGAAACCTAAGTCGACTATGACAGTCAACTCTTTTTAGATCAAATTTTCTACCCCTCCTATTTACAACTTTTAAAACTACAGTGTTTATTCATATAGCACAATAGTATGAAATAAAAGGAATCAAATGATGTCATTAGATTATAATCAAACAACCAAGCGTTTATGCAATTGATGTTGGGTGTATTTATCCAATCTAGCGTCATTATTCTAGCCTTTTTAGCCTTGTTTTGAGGATGATTCATGTTCTATATGGGTTGATAATGATATAAATGTGTATCAAAGTTTTTAAAAATGTTTTTATGATGTTTATAGTGAGTTCAAAATAGGTTTGTGCTTAAAAGATTCATTTAGAGTTCAACCGAGAAAACTAGTGCTACTAGCTTGAGCTAGGTGCTTGTCTAGTTAATTTCAGTGAATTCTATTGTGTTTAATGTGTTCCAAATGGTATTTATGTGTTATTATGAGTGTAATAAAGTGTTGGTAATGATAAAAGTTCGATTTGAATGAGTGTACAGCTGGAACAATAATTGAAAGATCAATGCGAACTAACTTAGCTTAGATCTTGTTTTGATTCGTTGTAATGGATGTAGTGCTATATTTTCTTCTAAATTCGTGTTGTTTGGTTTTGTAGGATGATTTTGGATCTGAATAGGATATTATTTTGATGTTAATAAGTCTTGGAATTCATGGGTAATATGCTACACGACAAGGGTTCAAGAGGGGAGACTCAACACTTAACCAAATTTCGGAGAGCAAATTCCAGAGAGCCTGGGCGATATTGAGGCGGCCCCCCTGCCCACCTGTAGCAGGGATTTCTCCAGGGGTCTTCCCCACCTGGATTGGGGGAATAACTAGGGTGCTTCCCCACCTAGTTCCATGCTCAACATCTGAAGATTTTCTTGGCCAACACGGATTGGGATTAATCCTATACTATAAATACATGTTATATCACGTTTTTACATACTTTTGGACGTCTTTGGACAAGAGGAGGATTCTCTACACATTATTTAGGTTTTATAATTCTTTAATTTAGTTTCTTTATGGTTTGTATCATCAATCCAAGGGATTGGATGATGAATGTTTTCTTAAAGGCTAAAATTCCTTTTCCGGGGTTAAGGTCAAAATCATGACTACTTTCATTTTGAATTAAGTTTGGTGATTTACTTATCATTATTGGTTGCTTTTTTATTCTTTTTTAAACTATTTTATGGAATATCTAACCTTAGAATACATCAATTATCAACCTTTTGATATCGGGAGAGGGAATAGGGTGATAGAACATGGGAATAAGCAAAGTATGGTTCTTGATATTTTATAAAATAAGAAACTTGAATTAGTATCTAGGATAGGTATGTACCTAGATGCCTTACTTGATTCATATGTAGGATGATATTTTTAAAGAACTTAAGTGAAACATTACATCCCTGCTCAACGATTTAGGTGTAAGGTCCAACTAAGGTAAAGAATTAGAGGTTGGAAAACCATAATCATGTGATTAACCCTACGAATCAATAACCAAGATAAGCAATTTAACGAATGAAGTTCAATAGCATGGTAGGATTGTTCGTAAGCCTTAACCCTGGGCTTCTATCCATTGATTGTCCAAAGTCATTACTTTTTGGCATTAGTTTAGTTTATTTTTAGTTTACAATTCTAAAACTCTATTTGTTATTTTCCTCGATTGGTTCAACTAGAATAGGATAGGCGGCAAATGCAATTCCCTGAGAAATAGATACTTAGGCTTCCATGAAGCAACTTTAATACTTGATAAGACCGCGTAAACGCCGCGTACACTTGCGTGTGCGCTTGGGCGTTATCAGCATTTAACATTACCTAAACAAATAAGCAATGAACAATACAACCCGTATAACCTCACAACAAGGAAGTCCCAACTCTCATAATATCATAATGTGTATCAATACAGGGACTGTATCAAAATACTCACGCTAACAACAACATTCAAACAATATGCATAAAATACCATAGGCTTGCCTTTATTTCAATACCTTAGTTTTTTGGACAGTTGGACTGGAATCACTATAGGACTTTTCTGGGCTTCTAATATATGTTTGACGGAAGGTATGGTACATATGGAAGATAGTGACTAACCCTCCTTGACACTACACTTACATTATTGGCTCTACTGTTTAGTCATGCTTCTTTTATTCTCCCCTTTTCTCCTTTATTTCTATTCAAATTGGGTGCGGTTTTCTTCGGTCTTTTTGTATTTATTAATTTTTATTTCATTTTTATCTACCATACCCAACCTTACTTTCTTTTCTCTTATTTAACACCTTTCTTTATAACCATCTCAAACTTTGCACCTCTATGATAGCCACCCCCAAATTAGGCGATTTGCCTGAGTTGAGGAACATAATATCGAAGGAGGGACCAAGGCCAAACAAGTTCATTATAAGTAAATAGGAGGGTGAAAAGGTAAAAAAGAGAAAATAGGTAAATTTAGGCTCAAACTGGGGATCAAGGGATACTTATTCTCATTTGATCGGTCATTTAGGCTAAGAGTGGACTTATTCAAACATGGCCAATGATTATGTACTAACCAACAATTTTACAACCTAGGCAAGACTAATCGGGCAAGTTCTATATTAAATACATAAAGTGAACTAGGTCACACACACATGACACATGGTTATATTTCTAACTACTACCTATCTGATTCATGCAATGCTAAGATGTGATTATTTTGTCTCTAATACTAATGCCATAATAAGATTTAACAGTGGTTACAACATATATTCACAAGAAAAGTGCAAAATTTTTTATAAGGGGTATCCTTTTTCCAAACATATGAAAAAACACATAGACACAAAAAATTTGACTGCACTAAGGTTCCTCATTTTTTCTATTCAAACAAAAAACATGTAACAACTATCACAAACACAATATAAAAAACTGAACATGCCTGCTCTACTTTGCGAATTCACTTTAGGGAAAATAAACATGAACACAAAAACCTCGAGAGGACATCTAGACCCATAAGTCGCCTGCCCCCATTAAATAAGCATGCATTTTCCCCAATGCATTAGGCCACCAAAAATCAAAAGAATTAGAAACATACCTGTAGCACCTTAGGTGCATAGATCTAATGTCTATCATAATAACAAGACTGATCAAAAATTCATAAATAATAAGACACTTTGGTAGCCTCCTAAGCGTTTCCTAATTTAATGTTGCGAGATGATATGGGGACCTTGATTACTCGGACTTCATAAAGATAGCCATAGGGTTGGCCTCCATTTTCATCAAAACTATTTATAACTGAAACTACCCTTATGTTAGTTGACTTTTTTTTATAGTTTTGCAAATATTGAATGTGACTTCCTTATTATTCATCCTGAACTTAAACTTACCTCCATTCATATCTACCAATGCTCTACTAGTGGATAAAAATAGTATTCCTAAACTTATGGTCATCTGTTCTAGAGCTTTAAGAAGAGGGATGTTCAGAGTCAACTCCTTCAACATAGAAATAAACTTCTTATACTTCCCTTCTTCAGCTTTGTTATTTACTCTTTGGGTAAAAGGTTAAGGAGGTCGTATAATGGGCTTTCGTGGTGGTGTGAATTCCTTACTCTTTTCTTTATTTTCAACCCCTTTCTCTGCAACTGTAGGCTTCAGAGCTGCCTCATCATTCATCACCAACTTTTAAGTTTCAACCTTATCTGCATCATCAATGTCAAGGTCATGTCTCATATTATCTACATGCATGGATGGATCAATAGTATCCTTACCACTTAGAGTAGTAATATCTAGACAATGGTTGTCGTTCTTCAAACTCTGAATCATGTTTCTAGGAAAAGTGCCTGGTTGACGTTGATTCAAAGCAATATACATCTGACCAAACTACTGCTCAATCTACTTAATCGCGATTACATGTGACTCTACTTTTTGGCTCAACCCTGAAATATCCTCCTTAATTTCTTATTAATTCTATCAACTCTCTAAACCCTTCACAAGCTTTGCAAGTAACACTTCCATTCTCAAACTTCCGAACTCAAAATCACGGTTCCCCAATGGAACATAAGGCCACTTTTATCTTTGTAATCATCTTTTCTCCTCTAGTCACCATTACATTCTCTACTCCGATACCTATACCTGTCTCAACAGTAGTTCTAACCTTAATTCCCTTTCTTCGAGTTCCAAGTGTCTTTATTAGAACCTTGGCCATTGACTCAAAAACCCACCATGTCATTATCCATGTACTCCATTTCTTCTTTAGAATCAGATTCATCATGTATAGAATCCTTATCTTAAGTACCCATAACCTTTATATTTTCCTCCTTAATAACTATGAATTATTTCATAAGAAACCCAATCCCAGTCCTCAACTATGCTACCTTTTGAGCCATTATCTTATCTAATGCTATTTTCCCACTTGAAGAACTAATCACATAAGTATACACTGATTTATCTGCCTCCTGAGTATGCCACCTCGGTTGGTTTTAGTAATCTGGTCTATGATGAGTGATGATTTTACCACTCATTCTTACTAAACATTTATGTGCATTACCTTATTTTGAATGACTGAATGAATGAGACATATTGGTGATAAAATGCAATATCCACTCTCTGCATGCATAGAGTTGAGGAGATAAAGAAATATGGATTGGAGAATAAACTAATTTAGAGGGGTAAGAAAAGTATAGCTTAAGACTTGGAGAAAAAAGGCCTCAAGATCTGCAGTTGTGGTCTGCTGACTGTGATCGCGGAAGTCAAGAAAAATTCATTCAACCGCGATCATAGAAGTTAATTGCGTCGCATAACTGTGGTCATAGCCAAACATGTACGATCGTAGGTTAGTGCAAGAAATTAGCCTAAGGGCAAAATTGGAAATGAACGTGGCTGATCCCAATTTTGACAAAAATACTCAAATCCAAGCATCATGGATCATATTTCATCTTCACCAAATCTTAGGTTTAGCTCTTTAGTTCATAGCCCTTATTTTTGGAGAAGTAAATATTGTATAATTTTTGGGTGAAGAATACATTGGAGACTTTCTATGTGGAAGATTAGCTCACTTCCATTATTGATTTGTGGGAGTGCCAAGTTTGAAGTAATATTTACTTATGATTCAATAAATTATTTCAATGGAGATTCTGGGTATATTTATGTTTATTTATATTATGTGTCGCTAGATCTCCCTCTTGGGGTTACGTGTGAATAAGGGTTAAAGTATGTGTGGATTGCTATTGATTAGCTTCTATTAAGTAGTTTATGTTTATGGGCTTTATCATTTCTATGCTGATTTGGTTGGGGTTTGATGGGTGAAAGCCCCAAATACCCATTAGGTATGATGAATGAAAGCTCTATGCTCTAGAAAACCCGAAGCTATCTTTGAAAGAAGGGTTTTGGGTGAAGTTTAGGAATCCATATCATCCTTGAAAGAGGGATGTGGAGACCAAAGCAATGATAGATAATTATGTGTGTAGTTTGCTAATTTTTTACTATCTTAGACATAAGGGGAATTTGAGGTTGACTATACCCAGGGAATCATCCTAGAAATGGGAATGCCTAAATAAAGGTTGTGGTTACCAATTGTTGAAAGTATTCGAAAAAATAAACGGGTGAAAGTTTGGTGTTTTGTTGAAACCAAACTTGATGTTGATGTTGATTGCTAGCACCCACATATCACTCCCTTAGTAGTTCATAATTGATGATAGGAAAATTTACACGCCTATAGCATTAGATTTTTCCCATATTTTAGTTAACTTTTGAGAACAAATTATATATTTCATGCACTTTTAGTCCTTTTTCCTGTAAGTGAGCTAACCAACATGATTAGCAAAGTTTTAGGTATAAATGATGCAGAATTCAGCATTTTATGGATTACTTGCTGCCAAAGAAAGCTTCACGAGGGGAGAAAAGGAAGCTTGGACGCCTAAGGACCTAAAGTGATGCATGGGAAACCTGTCCCGGGCTAAAACAGCAATTTTGAAGACTTTGGGGACTAGCAGTAATTTA
Organism: Capsicum baccatum var. pendulum; assembly: GCA_030864225.1. Lineage (NCBI taxonomy): Eukaryota > Viridiplantae > Streptophyta > Magnoliopsida > Solanales > Solanaceae > Capsicum > Capsicum baccatum. The sequence goes on from CM061554.1 coordinate 170,297,213, forward strand.
TTAGGATTAGGATAATGATACATTAACCTAGTACAATTGGGTTAAGTATTTCATTAGCTAAGTAGGATTTGGTTAAATATTTCATTAGCTTAGTAGGATTTGGTTAAGTATTTCATTAGCTTAGTAGGAATAGGATATGGCTATTATAAATACCCTGTTTTGCTAGAGATTTTATATCTTCTTTCCATCTTTCTAATATACATTGACTACTACTTCTAATTCTTCCATTAATTCTACTTTTTATTCTTCTTCTATTCTTCTATTCATCTATTTTTCCACAACAAGAGAAACGTTACTTGCTACGGGGGTTCACGCCTAACGCCTACCACACCATTATTACACGAAATCTTTCTTGTGGTATAATAACAATGTCAATTGTGATTTCCTTCGAACTCATGAGTAACTAAACCTCTCTGTTGGGGTTATGGAAGCCAAATGAGATACTATCTATTACTATGAGTTTGTGAGTTCATGACACATATGCTGCTTATATCATTATTCTCTTCATCTTAATCTAAATTTTTTATGGTTGCAAACGCAAGAATACGCCAGTATAACATTTAACTTGTTCAAAAGAAAGATTATCTGTCTGGAGAAGAGATAATGTCAAGGTAGTAGGGTCCCATCACCTATTAAAAAGTTAGTGTCGTAACTGGATTAACCTCTTGGAGAATTCGTACCGTTAGACACACTTTAAGCTCGAAAGAGTTAAAGTGAAATAATCCTCGAATAGGTCGAAAGACGCCTGGATTTACCATCGAATACAATTCTCTATAAGCACATGCATGTCGAAATTCAACACACTCATAGCCAATAGAGACGTATAACTCAGAAGGTGGACATAACCCCAACTCCTCAATTCTCATTGTTTTACATCCTACCAAACATTCTTACTTTTTACTTTGCTATTTTCCGTTTTTACTTTATTACTTTGGTTACATCAATTGCACGTTACAATCCCCCCTTTTTACATGACTTGCACTAAAAGTCTAGTAATCTTTGCTTACTTGTTGACCAAGTTATTCCCTGTGGGATTGATACCCAACCCAGTTGGGTTCTATATTTGATAACGACCGCTTTACACTCCTACGAGAGCTGTAGATTGAGCGTTATCAAAAATTGGCGCCGTTGTCGGGGAATACGAGTGTCAATTAAGTTTGTGATAATTACTAGACCCTTTGGTCAAAGATTCTCGTACTTTTACTTTTACTTTTTGTTTTTGTTTACTGCAGATTTTTATTTAGTGCATGCCCCATACTCGAAGTTCTGGTCAACCGTTATTACCTATCAATCCTGAACCACAACGTATTGGCAGAATGGAGGCACAACATGAAATTGAACCAATGGCTACTCAACAGGAGCAGGCAAGATTAGCTGCTCTTACCGCCGCCCAAGTACACCAACAAAACATTGATAACCCTGGGCGAGCAATAAATCCTGACGATGAGGATTTAGGTGATGACGAGCTACTAAACCCGAGGCGTGATGCTGAAATCACAACATCTGCCAACAGAAGAGGTCGTCAAGCTCGGTTTAGGTATGATCGCCAACCCATGCAACCAGATTTTGACGACGATGATGATGATCTTGATGGAGCCGGAGCCACAGGAGCCATTATTCCTCCACCATTAGCGCCCGGAGCCAAGTTCAACATCACAAGCACCATGATTCAGTTATTGTAACTCAATGGATTATTTGGTGGACTAGCAGGCGATGATCCGAATATGCATCTCATCAACTTTATTTCTACATGTAAGTCATTTGACAATCCTGGTGTTGGTCAGAATGCAATTCGATTACGTCTATTTCCATTGTCTCTGTCTGGGGAGGCAACTCTATGGTTAAATGGGCTGACTCCTGATTCTATTACAAATTGGAGGCAATTGAGAGACGCTTTCCTAGAAAGATTCTTTCCGCCATCCAAAAGAGCACAATTGAGAGATGAAATCAGCAACTTCCGTCAGCTTCCCACTGAAGCTCTTCATGAAACATGGGAGAGGTTCAAGACAAAGCTAACGAGATGCCCAAACCATCATATGACTAATGTTCACCTAATAGAGATATTATACAGAGCCTTGAATTCAATAACTAAGCCAGTGGTGGATAATGCGGCTGGAGGATCTTTTATGGACCTCACCTTTGGTCAAGCAAGCAATATGCTCGATCGTATGACGAAGCAAAGTGGAGTTTGGCATACCAGGGATTCTGAGGTAGCAAGCCCCACTTTATCTATTGGCATGACTGCAGACCAAAGAAGAAGAGAAGAAGAACGTGATCAAGATATGGCGCACATGAAAACACAAATGGATCTTCTTACAAAGCATTTATTATCAGGGAAGACCGAAAAAGTGAAAGTTATTGCGTCAAAAGGAAAAGACAAATCTGATTCGGAAGAAGAGGCCAACTACTTGAACAATCAGGGGGGTTTCCGAGGTAATCACCAAGGAAACCAAGGTCGGAACTATTATGATAAATCTGGAAACAAGGACCAAGGTAGTTGGAAGAACAAGAATGACAAAAGTGGTTTGTACGTTCCCCCTGGAAGACGTGACACCACCGCATCTAGTTCTGGAAGTATGGAAGACATGCTGGCTAAAAGATTGAAAGGAGTGGAAACAACAAGCACTGCAGTAACGGAGGTAATTAACGATTTGTCCTCTATGAAACAAATAGTTGATTCTCATTCCACTTCAATCAAGCAAATAGAGCAGCAATTGAGCCAACTTTTAGCAGCACTCAATCAAAGAAAGGCTGGCACTTTACCTAGCGATACTGTGCAAAACCCAAGGAATGATGGGTCGTGCATGGCCATCACTACCCGAAGTGGTAAGGTGCTGGAAACTTCAGCAAAAAGCAAGCAAGTGGATGACAAAGTAGTGGACATTGATGATAAAGCGAAAGGAGAAGAATCCGCAGAAAAAGGGCACAACGTCCATGACGTCAATCCCAATGAATTGCAACCTGAAAAATCTAAAAAACAGAAGCAAGAGGAGAAGAAAGCCATGGAGAGAAAAATTCCATACCCACCACCACATTTCCCTCAAAGATTGAAGAAGGTGGCGGATGATACAAAGTTCAGCAAATTCATGACTATGTTAAAGCAGCTGACCATTAATGTTCCACTGGTGGAGGCACTTGAACAAATGCCTGGGTATGTGAAATTTATGAAGAATCTTTTGACAAAGAATCGGTCAGCAAGCTATGAGTTGAAAGATGATGTTCATCACTGCAGCGCAATTGCTACCTGATCAATAGTTCAGAAGAAGGCTGACCCCGGTGCTTTCACTATTCCTTACACCGTTGGATCTTTGAATTTTGCCAAAGCATTATGCGACTTAGGAGCCAACATCAATTTTATGCCATTATCTATTTATAAGAAGTTGGGTTTGGGTGATCCTACTCCAACCAACATGAGGCTCGTAATGGCAGATAGGTCGGTAAAACGACATGTTGGTATTCTATGTGATGTCTTGGTAAAGGTTTCTTCATTCATCTTTCCAGCAGACTTCGTTATTTTGGATTGTGAGGCAGACTCAGAAGTTCTCATAATCTTGGGGCATCCTTTCCTTGCTACAGGAAGTGTGCTTATTGATTTGAGAGCTAATGAGCATTCATTCCGAATAAATGACAAAGTAGTTCGCTTTGATGTTTGCAAATCAATGAAGCAACCCAAAGAGCTGAATGTAGTTTCGGTGGCTGATGTTTTCTTTGATGATGAGAAAGAATTAATTGAAGAAGAGCAAATTATTGATGAACCTTTGGAGGTTGTGCTCATGAATGGAGAGAATAGGGATGCTGAAACTTCTGAAGAAGCTATTTGTGCTCTATCAGGATTAGGAACATATCGCCATACTCCCAAGAAGCTGAACCTTGATCTTAAAAATCGACCCACACCACCAGCTAAGCCATCTATTGAAGAGCCACCCATGTTAGAATTGAAGGAGCTGTCAAGTCATTTAAAGTATGCATTCCTAGGAAGTGGAAACACACTTCCAGTCATTGTTGCAGCAGATTTGGGTGAGCAACAAGTTGCAGCTCTCATTGCTATTCTACGGAAGTACATTAGAGCCATTGGATGGACCATTGCGGATATTATTGGTATTCCACTTGGGATTTGTACACATAAAATTCAGCTTGAAGAGAAGTACACACCCACCATTGAGCATCAAAGACGTCTAAACCCACCTATGCAAGAAGTGGTGAAGAAATAAATAATTAAGTGGTTAGACGTGGGGGTTGTGTATCCTATCTCTGATAGTACATGGGTAAGCCCGGTACAATGTGTTCCCAAGAAAGGAGGAATGATGGTGGTCGCGAATGCGAAGAATGAGCTTATTCCACTCAGACCCATCACTGGATGGAGAGTATGCATGGACTATCGAAAGTTGAATTCTTGGACACTCAAAGATCACTTTCCAATGCCATTTATGGACCAAATGCTAGATCGATTAGCGGGGAAAGGATGGTTTTGCTTCTTAGACGGTTATTCAGGCTATAATCAGATTTGTATTGCACCGGAAGACCAAGAGAAGACAATGTTTACATGCCCATATGGTACGTTTACCTTCAAACATATGCCATTCGGGCTTTGTAACACACCAGCCACCTTTCAACGTTGTATGATGTCAATTTTTTCTGATATGGTTAAAAATACTTTGGAGGTATTTATGGACAATTTTTCAGTTGTTGGTGAGACTTTTGAAGCATGCTTGGCAAACCTAAGTATGGCGTTGCAAAGATGTGTAGAATTCAACCTAGTGCTGAATTGGGAGAAGTGCCACTTCATGTTAAAAGAAGGAATCGTTCTTGGGCACAAAATCTCCAAAAGAGGAATTGAGGTTGATCTAGCGAAAATCGAAGTCATTGAGAAGCTACCGCCTCCAATTTCGGTGAAGGGAGTTTGTAGTTTTCTCGGCCATGCAGGTTTCTATCGTCGGTTCATCAAGGACTTCTCTGAAATTGCTAGTCCATTATGCAAACTCTTGGAGAAATATGTGAAGTTTGACTTCAATGAAGATTGCTTAAAGGCATTCGAATGCCTCAAAGGAAAACTCATTGAAGCCCCTATATGGTAGCACCAGATTGGTCTCTCCCGTTCGAAGTCATGTGTGATGCTAGTGGTGTAGCTGTTGGAGCTGTACTTGGACAGAGAAAGGAGAAATTATTTCATCCTATCTACTATGCGAGTAAGGTCCTAAATGAAGCCCAAAGGAACTACACTGTGACAGAACAAGAGCTCCTAGCAGTTGTTTATGCATTTGAGAAGTTTCGTGCCTATCTATTGGGTACTAAGGTGATCGTTCATACAGACCATGCAGCTCTTAGGTATCTAATGACAAAGAAGGATGCAAAACCAAGACTAATTCGATGGGTTTTGTTGCTGCAATAATTTGATTTCGAGGTTAAAGATAGAAGAGGTTGTGAGAACCAAGTGGCTGACCATCTATCTAGACTCGAGAACGAGCATGTGGCGCAGCCTGATATCGAGATTGATGATGCATTCCCTGATGAGGAGATCCTAGCGACGATAACAGAAAAGTTACCATGGTATGCCGACTTTGCAAATTTTGTAGTGAGTAATGTAATACCTGCCAATCTATCATACCATCAAAAGAGGAAGTTTATGCATGACGTACAGCACTACTATTGGGATGATCCATATTTGTTTCGACAATGTGCGGATGGTATTATTCGACGATCTATATCCCATATAGAGGTGCCTGCTATATTGGAAGCATGCCACACTTACCAAGTTGGAGGACATAACGCAGGCAATCGGACGGCAAGAAAAGTATTGCAAAGTGGATATTATTGGCCTTCGATATTTAGAGATGCCTACGAGTTTGTTAGAAGATGCGACCAATGCCAAAGACAAGGTGCTATTTCAAAACACCATGAGATACCCATGTCAAAAATTCTTGAGGTAGAACTCTTTGATGTGTGGGGCATTGATTTCATGGGTCCATTCGTGAATTCGTTTGGAATGAAGTACATCTTAGTTGCTGTAGATTATGTCTCGAAATGGGTTGAAGCTGTAGCATTGACCGACAACGAGGGAAAGCGTGTTGTAGCATTTTTGAAGAGGAATATCTTCTCTTGCTTTGGAGTACCACGTACGATCATAAGTGATGGAGGATCTCACTTTTGCAACAAGCTATTCAAATCCGTGTTGGCCAAGTATGGTGTCAAGCAACATAAGGTAGCCACGCCTTATCACCCACAAACGAGTGGACAAGTAGAGGTTTCCAATCGGGAAATCAAGCAAATCCTTGCAAAGACGGTTAATGCTAATAGGAAGGAATGGTCTCGGAAGCTAGATGATGCACTATGGGCATATAGGACTGCATTCAAAACACCCATCGGCATGTCCCCTTATCAACTAGTTTTTGGTAAGGCTTGTCATTTACCCATTGAGCTCGAACATAAGGAATTGTGGGCGTTGAAGCAATTGAATTTGAATTTGGATGATGTGATGAATCTGAGGTTGGAACAGCTGAACGAATTAGATGAATTCCATCTCCATGCATATGAGAGATTGGACTTATACAAGGAGCGGATGAAGAAGTATCATGATCAGCGGATTGTTCAACGAAACTTTCAAAAGGATGATATGGTGCTTCTCTTCAACTCTAGATTGAAGCTGTTCCCAGGTAAGTTAAAGTTTAAGTGGACTGGTCCATACAAAGTTATCCAAGTCTACTCGTCTGGAGTAGTCGAATTGAAAGACAATAATGGTGTTATCTTCAAGGTGAATGGTCAATGTGTTAAACCTTATATCGGTCCTCTTGACTCGATGAATTATATGGCCATCACTTATCTCGACGAAGTCTGAGTACTCGAGGTAACTATGTCGAGACACAACAATAAATAAAGCACTAAATGGGAGGCAACCTATCGTTTATCGTTTATCGTTTTTCATTTTTTTAGTATGTGTTTTGCTTTTGATAAATGAAAATCCAAAAATAAGAGTCGTGCCACGACCAAAACTAAGGCGCTAGATGGGAGGCAACCCATCGTACAAATCGTTTTCATTAGTTTTGAGCAAATGTAGGTGCAAGAGGTATTCAACGAGGAGATTGGTTTCAAATGACGATTTAGACGTATTGCATGGTAAAGGTGGTAAGTTTGGAATTAAGATGCATAAGGCTATGGATTGAGCATTGCTCATGACAAAATAGGCATCGAGCAAGGCTAGGCCTAGGTAAAACTAGGCCACGAACTAGGCAACGCCTATACTATAGCCTAAGGTCTCGGAATCTAGTGTGCAAAGGCATAGGCGCCGCCCATGATCAAGTATGCTATAACATAGGCGCGGCCTATGCTAAAGCATTTGGTCTCGGAATCTCATATGCCATGCTAAAGGCGCCGCCTATGGTCACTTTGGGCATTGCACTAGGCACCACCTATGCTAGCAAATGCTTTGCATTAGGCGCCACCTATACCATGCTTAGGCAAAGCTAAAGGCGCCGCCTATGGTCACTTTTTGTCTCCAAAACTGATTTTAAATGGGTCAAAACCCGACCCATTCTTTTCCTATATAAAGGGGACTTAGTCTTGAAACATAAACACATTGAAATCTTGACCTAGGCGCCGCACATACTCTCCAAAACATCTCAGAATTTTTCTTTTTTCTCTCCCACTTCACAAGAACATCTCCAAATGCTTCAATCAAGTACAATGGCACCCAAAGCAAGACAAGATAAGGCTACCACTTCCCAAAAGGGCAAGAAAAGAGGTCGCAAAGACCAAGGAGAATCATCCTCAATGCAATTACCATGCCGCATGTTTGGAATAAAATGGGTTCTTGAGGAGGAAGCCAAGGAATGGTATAGGAACAACAAGGAAGGAAAATATGTTCATGTCGACTTGATCAACAAGGACATCCTAGCGAAGAAGGAGCCGCGCATGTTGGCGAAAATCATGGCACTAAATCTGGATTTCATCTTCCGCGACATAGGAGAATGTAATCTTGATTTAACAAGGGAATTTTATGCCAATTGGTCGCCAAAAACCACAGGTAGTGAAGTCAAGATTCGGGGACAAGTTCTACAACTCAATGCGGATTTGATCAACTCCTTTCTTGGCTTGCCTTCAGTCGATCCAGCACCATTCAAAGAGTTGTACAGTAGACCTCCTTATAGAGCAATTCGACACACACTTTGTGGAAGTAGATCCATGGCAAGGTGGAGCAGACAAAAAGACACCGGACGACACAACACCTTCCCCTATGCTTCTTTGAATAGGGAAGCAAGAATATGGTTGCGTATTGTCAACTCTTGTCTTATTCCTGGGACCCAGTACACCAAAATAATAAGAGATAGAGTGTGTTTGGTCTACGCTTTGATGATGAATGTCCCTATCAACATTGGGTCAATCATTCGTTCTACAATGCGGAAGGCCAGACTACACAAGCGGTCCCACTTCACTTTTGGCAATCTGTTGACAGCAATCTTGAGGAAGGAGGACATAAAAAAGGAACTAGCTGACCACAAACTCCCACATAACCCGAAGAAGGTTGACCTCACAAAGGTCAAAGATGTTGAAACAACACATGGCGTCAACCTTACTACTGCGGAGAGACATGCTCGAGATGATAGTTTCTTCCGTTATCTTTATGGCATGACACGTTTCACCATGATGAGCGGAGGTCGTGTTCCAACTGCTGCAGAGCTCCAACAGCTGGACCATGACTATCCAATGAATATGCATGTGAGGGAGATGTGTGGAGTAGGTACATACTTTGAGGAACCTCTTGATGATGATGTGCCGACCGATGATGATCGACGCATGCCACACTCCGACGTGAAGGAGAATTTTGACGATGACTCCTATGATGATTCCGACGAAGGGGGTATGACCCCCGACATAGAGGAGGAGTCCGACTGACCAGGTTCTTCGCATTTATTTTCCACTGAGGTCAGTGTCCCGTTTAAGTGTGGGGTGGTGGTATTTGCATGTTTACTTCTCTATCCACATTTGCATTTATTTATGTTTGTTTGCTTAGTTTGTTGTTTTTCGAAATTGGTTTTTTTGTTTTTTTTTCAAATTTATTTAGTAGTAAAATTTTTCTTACTTAGCATCACATAAAATCATTCTAATAGGCAGCATGAGATTATAACAAGAGTTTGTGCTAACATCATAACTATTGAGACATTTAGGCTCTAATTGTGACTCACTACGTGATATTGTATGGTATAATTCCTTCAGTTGTTGGGTCAAGAGTCTATACTACTCCGAATAAAGTAGAGCATGTGCCTTGTGTGTGTGAGATAATAGTATATTCTATGTTTGTGGCTGACGCTAGAACTTGCCTGGTATGTATGTAAAGCGAAAATAAAGAGTGCAAGTTTAGGAGATGATTTAGGCATTTCTTTGACAACCTACAATTGTTTACCCTCATTCTAACCTACCCATGGACATTATCTTAGTTAACCCCTTTTGAGCCTTTAGCCTATTTTCTTTGACAACTTCATATGTAAGCCTAATCCATTTTTTCAAGACCATAATTTGATCCAAATTCCTAAGTGTTTTAAAGTGTAAAGTCATGTGACAAAATAAGAGGAAGTTGGGTAAGTATGATGCTTTAGAATGTAATAGTGCTTGAATTTGTTATGAAAAAGAATTTCTATCATAAGAGGTATGTTACGAGAAGAAAAAGGAAAGGAAAGCTGAAAAGTTGCTTAAAATTGAAAAAACAAAAGAGGAGAAAAAGGGTGGTAGAATAAAAGTAAGTAGAAAGGTTGTTTGAAAGAAAAAGTGTTAATGATACAATGTGATGTATTAAAGCGCTTAGGAACATAGTCACTATTTCTGGCCAAAATAGTCCTACCTGTCCCTTAGCCTACATTACAAACCGTAAAAGACCTAGTTGATCCTAAGCTTAGTATTCTGACATTTAGTGGAGCATTACACTAAGGGCAAGCCTATGGTCATCAATTACAACATATGAATTCTTTGTGAGATCGAGAGCAAGGATATTTTTATACCCATGTTTGAAAAAGATGCTATACTTGTAAGTGATTATGGGTAATATATTGTGAGACACACATGGTTGATGAGTTTTGGATAATTGTGTATGATTCTTTGTACATTAACTTTTGAATATGAGTTGACCACCATCACGAGTTTATGTTAGAGGTTGAATTGTTTCTACTAATGATTAGAAAACTACTCTTTGTTGGTAATTGTTGTGCTTGTATTGATGAATATTTTGTGTTGTTACTATGAAACCCTAAGTTAATGTTTAGAGGGACATGATATTTTGTTCGAGGACGAACAAAGCTTCAAGTGTGGGGTGTTGATGATAGGCGAATTTACACGCCTATAGCATTAGATTTTGCCCATATTTTAGCTAAGTTTTGAGAACAAATTATATATTTCATGCACTTTTAGTCTTTTTTCCTATAAGTGAGCTAACGAACAAGATTAGAAAAGTTTCAGGTATAAATGATGCAGAATTCAGTATTTTATGGATTACTTGACGCCAAAGAAAGCTTCACGAGGGGAGAAAAGGAAGCTTGGACGCCTAAGGACCAAAAGTGATGCATGGGAAACCTGTCCCGGGCTGAAAAAACAATTCTGAAGACTTTGGGGACTAGCAGTAATTTATTAGGATTAGGATAATAATACATTAACCTAGTACAATTGGGTTAAGTATTTCATTAGCTTAGTAGGATTTGGTTAAATATTTCATTAGCTTAGTAGGATTTGGTTAAGTATTTCATTAGCTTAGTAGGAATAGGATATGGCTATTATAAATACCCTATTTTGCTAGAGATTTTATATCTTCTTTCCATCTTTCTAATATACATTGACTACTACTTCTAATTCTTTCATTAATTCTACTTTTTATTCTTCTTCTATTCTTCTATTCATCTATTTTTCCACAACAAGAGAAACGTTACTTGCTAGGGGGGTTCACGCCTAACGCCTACCACACCATTATTACACGAAATCTTTCTTGTGGTATAATAACAATGTCAATTGTGATTTCCTTCGCACTCATGAGTAACTAAACCTCTCTGTTGGGGTTATGGAAGCCGAATGAGATACTATCTATTACTATGAGTTTGTGAGTTCATGACACGTATGCTGCTTATATCATTATTCTCTTCATCTTAATCTAAATTCTTTATGGTTGCAAATGCAAGAATATGCCAGTATAACATTTAACTTGTTCGAAAGAAAGGTTATCTGTCTAGAAAAGAGATAATGTCAAGGTAGTAGGGTCCCATCCCCTATTAAAAAGTTAGTGACGTAACTGGATTAACCTCTTGGAGAATTTGTACCGTTAGACACGCTTTAAGCTCGAAAGAGTTAAAGTGAAATAATCCTCGAATAGGTCGAAAGACACCTGGATTTACCATCGAATACAATTCTCTATAAGCACATGCATGTTGGAATTCAACACACTCATAGCCAACAGAGACGTATAACTCAGAAGGTGGACATAAACCCCAACTCCTCAATTCTCATTGTTTTACATCCTACCAAACATTCTTACTTTTTACTTTGCTATTTTCCGTTTTTACTTTATTACTTTGGTTACATCAATTTCACGTTACAATCCCCCCTTTTTACGAGACTTGCACTAAAAGTCTAGTAATCTTTGCTTACTTGTTGACCAAGTTATTCCCTGTGGGATCGATACCCAACCCAGTAGGGTTCTATCTTTGCTAACGACCGCTTTACACTCCTACGAGAGCTGTAGATTGAGCGTTATCAATAATCCCAAGATTCATGCATACCTGTTCAAACTCTAATTATTTGTAGCCCCAAATTTAGACTAGAAAAATCCAAAAAGAAACATTAGTGTAGATACCTATATCCCTCATTTTTACCTTCTTGTAATATTGGTTTGGATTTAACTTGTATCTATTATTTTAAAGATACTTTATTGCCACTCACATTGTTCCTCGTGAATTCAACCCCGACTTTAAAGTTGGGTAAATATATTGACGACGACCACCTTGAACTTAAATTGATGTGTAATTTGAGTGTTATAAAAAATGGTGCTATTTTTGGGGAACAATTTGGCGTATTAAGTTAGTTTGAAATTTTAATTACTTGCTTGAATTCAAGCTTGTTTATATTTGTTTGTGATTTTTATTTGTAGGTAGATTTTATTTTATTTTTACTTTTCTATATTGAATATCCTAACAAATATCATATTGGTAGTTGTGAATCCGATCGTGATAACCCATGTCCAATCTATGATGGACCACACTTTAGGAGAGATTGTAACTATACTCCCCAGAAAGAGATGGACCCACTGTCTAAATCCTATAGGGAGTATAGGTGCTCATGATGTAGTGGTCAAGATGGACATTGGGATGATTTTACAAATGCCCCTCCCCCTATTATACTAATTGAATTGCTAGTTATTCTTATATGATTTATAGGTCTTATGATGAGAAAAAAGGAGGAGAACAAACTGGACCTATTGGTCTTGGAGCAATGCTTCAAACCATTTTGGATCGGGAAACTATAAATGGGGAGAATGTGCAAGACTTGCATCAATCCTACAGGTGTTCGAAAGGGAAAATATGAAGGAAAAGGAATTGGGCAAGGATATATAATTCTTGCAAACCTCACAATCAAGCCCATTTCCCAAGAGGAGGTTTGTCGAGAAGAGAAACCAAGCTATGATGATAGGCTTGGTAGCAAAGACTCCTCGGTGAATTCCCAACTATCCAAATCATATGAGGAAGATGAAGCCAAAATAAAAGAAATGATGATAGAGTCAAAATAAGAATCTATGGAAATCTCTTATGATGACTCTAGCTCATTTCGAGGTAAAAGTGCTTTGGAGGAGGATAACCCTAAATTATGGGTTGGACTTTATTTAAACCACTTTTCAACATATTTCTTAGAGGATGTGGCGAGGATCCATCCTTCTAAACAAATGGTGAATGTTGTGGAGACGGAGTCCAACTCACATAATATAGAGTTTGACATTCCAAAGGAGCACATGAAACCCCATCCATCAATGGCCAAGATACTCAACTTCTAAAGTACAAGGAATGGCTTATTGATATTCTCACTTTTACCCTAGGAGCCAAACCAAAAGTTCTATGTAAATTTGGGAAAAGGTTCAAATCCTCAAAATGGAGAGATCTAAGCTTGCTTGCCTTTTTATCACCTCTTCCAAGCCTTATCTTTGAAGATCTAAATCTTTTGTCCCTCTGCTAATCATTGCATATTGAGCGAAAGCTGGGATGGAGATTCAAATCTTCTAAGTGAAAGCACAAAAAGAGTGATAAGAGCATCGTGTTACGAGTTAAACTAAGAGCTCGATGGGAGGCACCCCATCATGCCACAAAAAATGGCAAATATCCTTTTTATTTATGCATAATAGAGTAGATTGGCTTTTTTTCTTGAATTGTTGCATGCATAATCCATGAAATGTTAGTGATAAAAAGGAATTTTGATTGAATTTGGAAAAGAAATGTGTGAAATTAGCATGTGGATTAAACCAGAAAAGTGCAAGGAACCCGATTGTTTGGTCTTAGTTACCACAACAACAGTTTGTGCCACCGCAATTGTGGAGGCCGCATGACCACGATCGCGGCCTGATCACTTTAAGTGACTATCCAAATTCCATTTAATCCCACACTTCTCTCTTAATTTCTCTCAAGTTTGTGGGTTTACATTGCATATCCAAGTGTCGTTCCATCCCAATTGCATCATATAAGTAGGTAAATTGTTTAAATCTTCTCGATTTTGAAATAATTGCATGCTTTGAACTTGTAATGTATAAAAAGGGCCTCAAATAATGTTTTCATTACCAACTTCATGCTTAGGTGTTATTTTTCTATGGTTGGATATTGTAGTTAGTGTACATACTATTGGGGAAGCCTTGAGTACCCAAAATTATGATTTAAACTACTTAAATTGAAGTGTATGCCATACGTGTGATTAAATGCCCCTATGAATTCAACGTTCAATTTCTTAAGTTTGGGGCTGTGATCACACACTCTAGGCTTGAAATTCTCTACTTATAATCTTGTCATGCCTAGTTTAAAAGAAGGATTGGGGGGAGGGGTTAATAATTGCATTTTAAATACTGTGTAGATACTGTCCAACTTGGTGTTAGGTACTGCAATCACGGTCAAAACTCCACGATCACCATACCTGAGGGTAAATTTTGGTAGAATTCAAAACTTCTGAACATCCTTTACTACCCCTAAAACCTTACATAACACTACCACAAGAGTTTACCTATTTTTTCTAGTATGTTTTTGGTGAGATAATACTAATATCGACCTGAGCTGCATTGCTTATAGGTTCTCAGCCTCAAATATGGGAGATTTTGAGGATACCCGATTCAAGGCCACACAATGCTAGAACCTTTACTACAAATATTTCCACAGGATGAAGATACTCCCTGAAAGGGGTATTAGCTTAGACAAGGTGGAGGAGAAGATCCTGAAATTCCACACCAGAATCACTACAACGCGATGGATATATTTTTCCCTGGACCCCTACTATGCTAATGAACAATGGGTATGTGAGTTATACATAAACCTCAGTGTAGTGTATCTCATGAAACAAGTAATGACTATTAGGGGTAAGCAAGTGAACTTTGGAGAATAGCAGATTAATGTGGTCTATGGGCTTCTAAAGGCTGACATGGGGCAGTTTTATGCCAAGGCATGTGAGCCTTGAGTCTTGGAAAAGCAATTTCCTGGGCCATCACCAAGAGAGATATTTTTATGAAGGACTTCACAGCAGAGGCCAAGCTTTGGATGAACATCATATACAACTGAGTATCACCATGCACCCATATGACTATTGTCACCAATTTATGAGCTCGGATAGTGGCTTGCATCCTATCTAGCATCCCTCTTAATGTGTATGAGATTATTCTTTTGGAGTGGAGGTATTTCCAAAATCATAGAGGTACACATCTTCTTTTCCCCACCGCGGAAGAACAAGAACCCGTAGGACAGTTAGAGAAGTGGTGATCCCACTTCTAACAAATTTGACCTCCCCATTTCAAAAGTCAGTAGCTGGAGGCAATTTTGAACTCAAACAGAATATGGTACAACTTATCATCAGTAGTGGAGAGTTTATAGGGCTTTCACATAAAGATCCATCGGTCCACTTGCGAAATTTCCTCAAAATTGGTTACATATTCATCCCCACAGGTGTGAATACAGATTATGTAAGGATGACATTGCTCTCTTTTTCACTGATTGGGAAAGCAAAAAATATGGTTGAATGTGGAATCGGAAAATTCAATCACATCATGGGACGACATGGCTAAAAAAATCCTTATCCAATTTTTCACGTCTGGTAAGACTGTGAGACTTCGTAGTGAGATAGTTGCTTCAAACAGAAGCTAGACGAGAATTTTTATCATTCTTGGGAGTGCTTTAAGACACTGCTTTGGGACTGTCCACACCATCAACAGTCTAATGAGGTACTTGCCCATACTTTTGTTGAGGCTCTTGATCACTGTGCTTCGAGAATAGAGATCTGCAAATCAGGGAGAGAAAACATTTATGTTTTTTTCTCTTTCAAGAGATTCTATCCCAAAATCGTGCCTTGAGGGGGGATAATACAAAATATATTGCTAGATTCAGCTGTAGGTGGTCAAGTTCTTGAGATGACATATGATAAGTTGTACACTTTATTGAACCGCATTGAACAAGGAAATCTAGAGTGGCATGGTGATTCTAGAAGTGCCACAAAGAAATTTCCAGGTTTGTTGGAGGTAGACCAATACACCACTTTATCAGCTTAAGTTGCGGCATTACAAAATTCGATAAACACTCATTTCAGCAGTAATGAATGGTAATTTTACAACTCATTTACATCTAACATTCTTACACTTTGCCTTGATTTAAATGATTTAGTGAGACCTAAGTGTAATTAAGTGCACTAATATCCACTCCTTGCAGCTATAGAGTCGAAAAGATAGAAAGAAGTGTATTAAAGCTTGAAATAATAAAAAGGAAGCAGAAAAGGTGCAGCTGAATACTTACAGCTCAAAGGACCTCGGGTATTGTGGTCACAGGAAGATCACCATAATCGCTATCAGCTAAGTAGAGAACCTATTTAGCTTCTGATAATGCGATTGCGGTCTAATCTACATGATAACAAATCAGGCAAGTTGACTAGCATCACGTGATTGCTCAGTCATAAACGTGACCATGGTTGTGCGATCGCATTCAAGCCTCGCGATCGCAACATTGCAGGCTAAATAAAAGAAAGGCAGTTTGGTAAATTATGCAACTGAATCAAGATTTATATGGATATTTAAAAACACTCTTGGAGAGAAAGAAAACCCTAGAATTTGGGGGTAGAGGAGAGGAAGATAACTTTTAGATAGTTTTTCTATCATTGTGATTTTTGTCTCTAAGGAGAAATTAGTGAAATTAGAATGTGGAATTGAAGATTATTTCATCCCCTCTTAGTATGAGTTCCATGGATGCATTGCTTAGAAACTTTTTTTACCCTTATCTAATGAGTATCTAATTTCTTTAGTCTTGGGATTATGTTGAACTAATGCATAATTGTATATGGGTATTGTTGTGTTTGCATAAATTTAAGTTGTTGAGTATGGATTTCACCATTTTTTGAGCTTATAAGTTGGTATTTGATGGGTAAAAACTCCAAATTTCCAAATTGGTTTGATGGGTGAAAGCTCCAAGCTCTAAAGAGGGGCTTAGGTGAATATTAGGTAACCTATAACATCCTTGGAAGAAGGTTATTGGGGAACAAGGAAATGATGAAAAACTAAGTCATTGGTTTACTACCCTTTGCAATCTTAGAAATAAGTGTTTAAAAAGTGTAAATCATGTCACAACATCATCCTAGAAATAAGGATCTTGGTTGAGGTTTTGATTGGTTACATAAACTCCACACTTATTAAGTGCTCGAAAGAGCCAATGGGTGAAATCATTATGGTTTTATCGAAAGATTGACCTCAATTACATTCGACCTAGCCAATCCATTACTTACCAACTAAATCCCAAAATAAACAAATATTATCCCACATACGTTCCCTCTAAGGAGACATAATCCCAAGATTCCTCCAAAGCTTGAATTTAGACCAAAGATAGAACTCACTCCATACTAGTTAAAGTTTGTGTGAAGAATATTCAACAAATACCCCCCCACCATTTACTTATACATATTGTTTCCATTATAATTTTGGGTGAACTTATAGTAAATTGAGCATCCATAGGTTGGAAGTCAGTAATATTCACTCTTTGAGATTCGACCCCAATTTACATTGGGTTACTTGACAATGACTGCCTCAACCCTCAGATATGGGAGTGAGTTAAGTGTTATGAAATTAGCACTGTTGTCGGGGAGTGAAATATAAATTTCACTTTAAAGGTGCTAATCTTATGTGGGAATACCCAGAGTGGGGTAATTTAACATCTTTGTTTTTTTTTATCTTTGAGTAGGAGAAAGTTAATTGTTTTTAAGTCATAATGAATTATGGGGACTCAGTTTATTGCGTACACAGAGATCATGAAAGTGAAATTCTTATTCCCCCCACCGAGGAGCATGGAAAATTCTATGTGATAAGTGTGATGTGACATTGCTCCACCTAAAGGGACTTTTGGGGGGTGAAGCTCATGTAGACCCAAATGCTCACTTAAAAGGTTTTGTAGAAGTTTGTGCTCCATTCAAATTCGCACATATATCTCAAGAATCCATTTGGCTATGCCTTTTTTCCGTTATCTCGCATGGGAAAGTCAATACGGTGGCTATGATCTTTTCCCACCAGATTGGTCGCTTCATGGACAAGTCTTATGGAGGTCTTTCTAGTACAATACTTCCCACCATCTAGTAAATTAAGGTTGAGGGATGATATTGTTAAATTTCATCAATACCACAAGGAATCATGGAACGACGCCTGGGAAAGGTTTAAAGAAACACTTTTGAATTGTCCCGCGTATGAGGTACTGGAGAAGATGCTTCTCCAAATCTTCTATCGAGTGTTGGACTAACAAAACAAATACATAGTGGACAATGTATCAGGTGGATCAATCATAAACTCATCATACGAGATTGTTTCAAAAGTGTTGGACCAAGTAGCAATTTGGTGTAAGTGTTGGGATAAAAAGGATGTTGAGGGGGCTCCCTCCTTATCCTTTGTGTGCAACGTTGGGAAAGATGAAGAAGAGACTAAATCAAAGATGATCAAGGTGATTTCATGCCTTGAACTCTTACTTGATCATATGTTAGGAGGCTCAATGAAAAGTATAAGTATGATAGATGTAATAGAAGTTAAGACCTGTGGCGATAAGGAGGAAGAGGCGATGATAAAGAGATTGATAAAGAGATTTTAGTGTGAATCTAAAGTAATATTGAGAGGATCAAAGAAGTGGTAAATAAAATACGAAGTGAATTCTCAATGCTCCACCAAATAGTTGCATCTCACTCCTCCGCTATTCAAAAAATTGAGGCAAAAGTGATAAAAATATCAAAGTTTTAAATAGAGAGGCATAACGAAGAAATGCAAGATAAGGATGTGTCATAAGGAAAGAGGAAAAAGGCAAATGTTAAGAAGTCAAAGTTAAAAGAGATATCGATAAAGAAGCCTATTAATAACGAGTGTCAAATTGTTTCTATTCCCCCAACTCCCATGTATCCACCTTTCAAACAATGGTCAATGAGGAAGGGAAAGCATGGTAGAATCAACAAACTCTTCGATAAGTTTAGCAATCTCTCTATTAATATCCCTCTTATTAAGGCATTTCAAGACATGCTGGGGTATGCTAAATTTATTAATGACTTGGTGTCTAAGAAAAATCGTGTGAAGGAGGATACCATAGAGATTACTCATCATTGTAGTACCATCGTGACAAGTGCGTATGTTGAAAAGAGGAAGGATCCCGGTGCCTTTACAATCTCATGCACCATTGGAACTTTCACATTTACTAAGGCATTGTGTGACCTTGGGGAAAGTGTAAACCTCATTCCCTAAGCTATATTTCACAAACTTGGGTTGGGCAAGCAAAGACCTACCAAAATCAAGTTTCTTATGACTGATCGATTCGTTAAAAAACCTATTGGGATCCTCCACGATGTTCTAGTAAAAGTAGATCGATTCATTTATCTATTCGGCTTTGTTATTGTGGATTATGCCATAGATGTGGACATTTACATTATTCTTGGGAGGACATTTATGGCTATCAGGAATTCATTGGTAGATGTATAGTCTGGGGAAATAAAGTTTAGATTGGATGGTGAACTGATATCTTTCAACATATGCAAGGCTATGAAATAACCGATGGACAAGAAAGTCATCTTAGTAATTGAAGTTATTGATAGTGAGGTATCTAACCGTGTTGATATAAGCTTTTTGAATGACCTATTGGTTGTGGTATTATGGAATTATGAATGAGATAAAGTGGAGGAGTATGACGAAGTGGTAGCTTTTCTCATCGGGTTTGGGTTTCACACCAAGAACCTAGCTAAGTTAGATCTTGATCTTTAAAACCGCGAAAGTCCACCCACCAAACCATCTATCCTTGAACCTCCAAAAATTGAAATAAATCACATGCTACCTAATCTCAAATATTTATTCTTACGAGGATGAGACTTTGCCGATCATTTTTGCTAGTAACCTAAATTTCTCTTAAGTAGAAGCATTGAAGTTAGTGGTAAAAAAATCCATTTGGTCTATCGGGTGGATGATAGTAGACATCATTGGCATAGCTCCTGGCATATGCTCACATAAAATTAAACTTGAGCAAAATAACATACCAAGTGTGGAGCACAAAAGAAGATTAAACCAACCTACGTAAGAGGTGGTGAAAAAGAAGGTTATAAAGTGGCTCGATGTAGGAGTAATCTATCCTATATCTAATAGCACGTAGGTAAGCCCCGGTGCAATGTATTCCAAAAAAGGGTGGTATTATGGTGGTCGAGAATGAAAAAAATATCTCATCCCCATCCGACCATCACCGGATGGAGAGTGTGTATGGACTATCGAAAATTGAACTCATGGACCGAGAAGGACCATTTTCCAATGTCGTTTATGGATCAAATATTAGATAGACTTGCCGAAAGAGGGCGGTATTGCTCTTTTGATGGGTACTCAGGATACAATCAAATTTGTATCGCCCTAGAGGACCAAGGAAAGATAACTTTTACTTGCCCATACGGCAAGTTCGCATTCAAGCGAATGCCATTTGGATTGTGTAATATCCCGGTAACCTTCTAACATTGTATGCTATCCATATTTTTTGACATGGTTGAATACTCTATGGAAGTGTTCATGGACGACTTCTTGGTAGTGGGAAATTCTTTTAAGACATGCCTCAAACTCTTGAATAAAGGGCTTGAAAGGGGCGTGGAAAAAAACCTTATCTTAAATTGGGTGAAATGTCACTTCATGGTAAAAGAAGGAATTGTCTAAGGCCACAAGATTTTGGGGAAGGGCATTCAAGTTGATCAAGCTAAAGTTGAGGTAATTTCCAAACTTTCTCCCCCCATCTCCGTAAAAAGTGTTCAAAGTTTTCTTGGCTTGCCAGGTTCTATCATCATTTCATTAAGGATTTTTTCAAGATAGGACATCCTATGTGTAAAATTCTTGCGAAAGAGTCCAAGTTTAACTTTGATGAATCATGCCTCAAATCCTTCGAGCATCTTAAGGAATTGCTCATTTCAGCACCCATTGTTGTGGCTCCGAATTGGTCATCCCTATTTGAGGTTATGTACGATTCAAGTGGTATTGCATTGGGGATGGTGCTATGGAATCAAAAGGAAAATCTTTTTCATCCTATTTACTACACTAGCAAAATCTTGAATGATGATCAACGCTACTACACCGTCACCAAGCAAGAATTATTGGCAGTGGTTTATGACTTTGAGAAGTTTCCCGCTTATTTTTTAGTCACAAAGGTAGTGGTTCATATGGACCATTCCACTCTCAAGTATCACATGGCTAAGAAATAAGTAAATCCATGGTTAATTAGGTAGAATTTATTTGTACAAGAGTTTAACTTTGAGTTGAAAGACCGAAAAGGATGTGACAATCAAGTGGCTGATCATCTCCCTCGTCTGGAAGGCAACATTAAAAAGCATGGGGAGATAGAAATTGACGATGCTTTTCCCGAAGATTTGGTTATATCCATCGAGGGGAAAGGTACACTATGTTATGCATACTTTTCTAACTATGTGGAGAGCGGTGTACTCCCCGAGGTATTAAGCTATCATCAAAAGAAATAGTTTTTATTTAATGCAAAGTGGTATTTCTAGGAGGAGCCATTTTTATTCTGAGAATGTGCTGATGGAGTTATTAGGTGGTGTGTCATGTACTTTGAAATAAATAACATCTTGGAGGCGTGTCACACGTCACCTTACGAAGGTCATCATAGAGGAAGCTGAACTACCGCTAAGATTCTCTAATGCAGATTTTATTGTCCTTCCCTACATAAGGGCACCGTTGAATGGGTGAAATCTTGTCAAAATTGTCAAATGCATGGTGGCATTTCAAGATGGCATGAGATTCCTCTCAAGCCCGACTTGGAGGCGAAACTCTTTGATGTATGGAGAATCAATTTTACGAGACCTTTTGTAAGCTCCTTTAGGAATAAATACATCTTGGTAGTAGTCGATCATGTTTCAAAATAGGTGGAATCCATCGCACTCCCCACGAATGAGAGAAAATGTGTCACCTCCTTTCTAAAAAATAATATTTTTACATGGTTTGGTAGCCCTCGGGCTGTCATTAGTGATGGCGGCTCACATTTTTATAGACGGATATTAAGTGCTCTTTTTGACAAGCATGGAGTCAAGCAAAAATTCGCCACACCATACCACCCCCAAACAAGTGGTCAAGTAGAGGTATCATTTCACGAAATCAAAGCCATACTTGAAAAGACGATAAATGTAGGACACACTAATTAGGCAAGGCAACATGATGAGGCACTTTAGGCCTTTAGAAAAGTCTACAAAACCCCAATTGGTATGTCTCTCTATCAATTGGTGTTTTATAATGCATGCCATTGATTCGTTGAACTTGAGCATAAGGCTTTGTAGGCTTTGAAGAGATTGAATATGAACTAGGGAGAAGCATCTGAGGCACGAATGACACAAATCCATGAGATGGAGAAATTCCAGCTAAAGGCTTATGAGAGTGTGGCACTATATAAGGAGAAAATAAAGAAATGGCATGATGCTTAGATAATACGGTGAGAATTCCGTGTTGGGGAGAAGGTACTCCTCTATAACTCCTGTTTAAAACTCTTTGTGGGAAAGCTCTGCTCAAAATGGTTGGGACCATTTATGATATCTAAAGTCTACCCAAGTGGTGCAGTTGAGTTGAAATATAATGAAGGGAAGAAATTCATCGTCAATGGCCAACGAGTGAAGCACTATAAGAAAAATTCTCCATGATATCCAAAGTTGAGAGCATTAATTTCAAATATCCTACATGTTAACGAAAATGAGTTGTTTCACGATGTTTAATTAGGTGCTTGATGGGAGGAAACCTATCCTTTACTCATTTTATGCTGTTTTGGTTTTTTGTAGGTCTTTTAGCACAAATAAGGTACGCAGAAAAATAGGGGAAAAATAGAACTGGAAAATTAGTAGTTGTGCGGAAATGAAACATAGAGTAAAAATAAGGGATTTCCCTCTTAGTTACTGCGATCACGAGCATGATGCTGTGTCCGCAGCACCCAACTCTTTCGATGCCTACTGATTCAAGGGAGCCTTTCTTACCCCTTTGCACTTTTTATATTTTATATTTACTTTTGTGGGGGCACTCTAACTTTTAAGGTGAGGGTGTTTTATGGTTGGATGAGTGGTAAAGCGGCATGTGGTCTCCTGACTATGAATGAACTTTTCCCTATTATAATTCCCTATGATAATTTAAGGAAAGTTTAAGTACCTGTAGAATTGTACACTATTGGCAAAGTCTGAGCAGCCATATGGTTACTTTGTCTGTTTTGAGCCAAAATATGAGACTAAGGCTCTAGTTGTAGCCCAGTTAACAACATTGTGCATGGTGCTATTGCAAATCAAGAAACCCCCTCCGTCTCCAAAATTTTTGAAAAATCAAGGGCATAGACATAAGCAATGTGCAACAAAAACTTTTTCTCTTTTTGTGGCTCCATAGATTTTGACTTGTAGATAAGAAATAGACACTCCATGATTTTTTGCATTGGGAGGGACATTTGAGCTCCCCTAATGAATTTTGCATGCCATATATGGTGATAATATTGCATTCATCTCTTGTATAATTGTGTTATCTAGAACTTGCCCCAGTAGTCTTTCAAAGTTAATTTTGATTGTATTTGGTTGGGGAAATGATCTTAGGCCCTCTTTCTGATTTTTGAACCCACTCTAACCTAAAAAGCCTACCCATGCATAATTGCAATCCCTAGTACCTACTTTGAGCCTTTTTACCTTTCTTTGGCAAACACGTTACAAGCCGTGAACTATTCTTTTTATCCCTCTTTTGAACCCTACCCTCCTAGGACTTAGAACTAAAAATTGAGGCCAAGATCCTAATTGGGGATGGTAAATATGGATGGAAGTAAGTTTGGGGCCACAATGTTGTAAATAAAATGCCTAATGTGCCTAAGCTTTAAAAGAAAATGAATAAAATATGAAGAAGTCCATCAAAGGAAAGTTTTGCATGAAAATCATAAAAAAATAAAATGAAAGAAAAGTGGTGACAAAGAAAGCAAAAAGTAGGCATAAGAAAAGAGAGAAAACAAAGTAGAGTGGCCCGTAGTTGAAAGGAGAAGTGTTGTAAAGTGTGATATAGATGTTCAAGGTAGGGTGTAACCAAGTTCTCTAAATGATAACCTACCCTATCCCAAACCTAAGTTACAAGCTTGGAAAGTCCTTTGATATCTCCAAGCATTTACTTTCTTCGTAGTGGTGATTAAAAATAGGGGCAAGCCTATGGCATGACACTTGTTACATTGGAATTTCTTTTGTTAGGGGAGAAGTCTTGCTCTTAAATTTTTATGTTGTCTATTCGGTAGTGTGGTGTGTAGAAATTCTCTTTCTTGTAAGGATGGCATGTAAACAAGTTGACGTGTGTGACCTTTGTCACCTCCCGAACAATGAGGCAAATGGAGTATGGGTTAGTTCTAGTAAAAGATGAGCCATTTCTAGAGTATTGGTCTTTGTTGTTTGATTGCTCTTTAAAGTCTTACACATTCTTTGAGTCTTGCATTATATAATGAGGGGTATTATGAAATTAGTCTAGCACATGTGCAATGAGCTACTTTTGGTTGCAATTCTAGTAAAGTCATGATGGTCTTTAAGGCATGAAATTTGGGCATAAATGATTGTCTCGTGGTAAAAAGTAGTGTTGTTTGAGGACAATAAAATGCTCTAAGTTGGGGGTGTTGATGAGTGGTGATTTTACCACTCATTTACATCCAACATTCATACTTTTTGCCTTGATTTAACTAATTTAGTGAGACATAACTGTGAGTAAGTGCAGTAATATCCACTTTTTGTAGGTATAAAGTTAAAAAGATAGAAAGAAGTGGATTAAAGGTTGAAATGATCAAAAGGAAATAGAAGAAGTACAGCTGAATACACACAGCCGAAAGGACCGCAGGTATCATACTCACAGGCAAATCACCGCAATTGCTATCAGCCAAGCAGAGAACCTATTTAGCTTCTAATAATGCAATTGCAGTTTGATGTATGCAATCACAAATCAACCAAGTTTACTAGTATCACATGATTACTCAGTCATAACCACAACTGCGGTTGTACGATGCAGTCAAGCCTCACAACCACATCATAGCGGGCTAAATGAAGGAAGGGCAGTTTGGTAAATTGTACAGCTGAGTCAAGATTTAGATGGAGATTTAAAAACACTCTTTAAGGGGAAGAAAACCCTAAAATTTGGGTATAGAGGAGAAGAAGAGAACTTTTAGATAGTTTTTCTATCATTGTGATTTTTTGTCTCTAAGGAGAAATTAGTGAAATTAGAATGTGGCATTGAAGATTATTTTATCCCATCTTAGTATGAATTCCATGAATGCATTGCTTGGTAACTTTCTTTTCCTTATCAAATGAGTACCTAATTTCTTTAGTCTTGGATTATGTTGAATTAGTGTGCAATTGTATGTGTGTATTATTGTGTTTGTATGAATTTTAGTTATTGATGAATTTCACCATTATTTAAGCTTATGAGTTGGGATTTGATGGGTGAAAACTCCAAATCTCCAAATCTCCAAATGGGTTTGATAGGTGAAAGATCCAAGCTTTTGAAACCCTTTGTCATCCTTGAAAGAGGGACTTGGGTGAATATATGCTAACCCATAACATCTTAAAAAAAAGGTTATAGGGGGACAAGGCAATGGTGAACAACTAAGTCATTAGTTTACTACCCTTTTCAATCTTAGAAATATGTGTTTAGGAAGTGTAAATCATCTCAAGAGCATCATCCTAGAAATAGTAATGCTTGGTTGAGGTTTTGGGTGGTTACATAAACTCCACACTTATTAGGTGCTCGAAAGAGCCAATGGGTGAAATCGTTGTTGGTTTATCGAAAGAATTGACCTCAATGACATTCGACCTAGCCTATCCATTACTTGACAACTAAATCCCTTGATAAACTAACATTATCCTACATATGTTACCTCTAAGGAGACATAATCCCAAGATTCCTCCAAACCTTGAATTTAGATCAAAGATAGCATTCACTCCGTACTAGTTAAAGTTTGTGTGAAGAATTTTCAACAAATTCCTCCCATTTACGTATACATGTTGTTTCCATTAGCATTTCGGGTAACCTTATAGTAACTTGAGCACCCATAGATTGGAAGTCTATAACATTCACTCCTTAAGATTCAACCCCAATTTACATTAGGTTTCTGGACAACAACCGCCTCATCCCATTAATATGGGAGTGAGTTGAGCATTATCAAGCAGCCTAAAATTAAGGGCTCCATAGCCTACAATAGCAGTTAATGCAGTTTAACAAACTAATGGCTGGTGTGAGATCTGCGACAACAGTGGCCATTCTGCAGCCATGTGTACGGGCAATCTTGAGTCTGTGATGTATGTGGGAAATATTTAGATTCCTAATTACGGTACTACCTATAACATAAAATGGAAATCTCAGCCACTAAATTAGTCGTGGAATGCCAAACTGCAATGACAATTTCAGCAACAACAGGCTTAACCAAATCAGTCAACTAGCAACTAGGAAGAGATGATGAAGCAGGTTCTAGCTAATCATACACAGTTGGTAGATGATGTAAAAAAACCAGCAAGTGGCATAGAAAAGCTTAGAGTTGCAGATAGGGTAGTTAGAACAGGCACTAAATACCAGGCCTCAAGGTGGTTAGCCACCAGATATAGAAAATCCAAAACAAGTTTGGAAATTACCTTAAGGAGTGGTAAAAACCTTCAAGGAGAACCTCCAAAGGCAACTAAGGAGGTAGATGCCGATGGGGTGGCTGAACAGGTTAATGGTAGAGTTTCTAAAAAATTGAGGAAACCTGAGTACTCGACAGAAAAATTTGTTGCAAAAGAGGTAAAGAAGATGCCACCACTTCCCTTTCCATAAAAGCATATGAAGGTAAAGGAGGATACGTGTTTTAAAAAGTTCTTTGACACGTTTAGAGAACTACACATTAGCTTGCCTTTGTTAGATGTTTTATAGGGTATTCCCAACTATGATAAGTACTTGAGAGATGTGGTTGCTAATAAGGTAAAACTGCAGGATATGGAGGTGGTAGCACTCACTGAAGAATGTAGTTTTGTGGTTACTCAAAAGATGCTGAAAAAGCTTAAGGACCCTGGTAAGTTTACTTTCCTTATTCAGATTGGTAACAGTGAGGTGGTTCAGGCACTTAGTGGCTTAGGGGAAAGTGTCAACTTGATTCCCCTCTCTTTATTCAACACTTTGAACATGGGGAATCCTAGACCAAGCTCTGTTCAATTATAATTGGAAAATGGGAGCATATCCCGTCCCCCCGGAATCATAGAAGAAGTCCTTATAAAGGTTGGTAAATTTAGTATTCCTTCTGAATTTATTGTTCTAGATTTTAAGGTAGAAGAATAGGTACCAATCATTTTAAGACATCCATTCTTAGCAACCGAAGGAGCATTGATAGAAATTAGAGAAGGTACGCTAACTATGAGGTTGGAGGATGAAGAGGTTGTCTTCAAAGTTTATAAACCACTAAAAACACTATCCCACTATAAGGACTTGTGCATGATTACTTTTATTTAACTGGATAAGTGTGGGGTGGTTAGTTTGCCAATGACCTCTTTGGACACCCTCATTGAGCTACCTAAGCCACTACTACCATAGCCTAATATAATGCAAGTAGATGAGCCTAAAAAGGCTAAAGTTGAGAATGCTATTAACCCTGGGAGTTCACACTCAAAAGGTAAGAAATGTATCAGAAGATGTTTTCCATGTGTGAGGAAGAAGATGAAGGAATTTAGTTGAGTTGAGCTGGATCATGCCGCGACACTAAATCAGGTGCTGCTTGGGAGGCAACCCAAGTTAAGTAGGTATGTTTTATTTTTTGTTTTTAGTTTTTATTTAACATATGTTTTTGTGTTTTAATTGAGTCGCGGGTTGATGGGAAGTTTGAGTACCAGAAACCTGAGCTAAGGAGCATGGAAAAAATTGATGTGGGGTTCCAAGACCCCCTTTATGTGTAAAGATGCTACTAGCTAGGCCTAGAGGCCTCATGGAGTATTTGTATCTCAACCTTTTAACTTTAATTTGGAGACAAAGTATATTTTTATGTGTTGGGTGGGGAAATTCTCAATTTTTGGCTCAATTTAAAAAAAATTGTGTAAGATATTCTTGTTGGCACTATTTTTGATTACCTGGTACAAGTGTTTGAATTGTAAAAGCATGTTGATTGTGTGAATTACTATTTTTGAGACTTCTAGGCTCATTTTTATGACTCTTGTACTTGTTGGCTTAAATTTGAATTCATGCTATTTTTTGGTTGGGAGTTTATGATGATTCTATGTGAGTTTAGCATGTTCCATGTATGTGTGAGGTATTTGTATATTCCTTTTTGCATGTGGTATCTAGAACTTTCCCAGTGAGTGTGCAAAGTGAAATAAAGAATGAGGTTTTTCATAGATAATATAGGTATTTCTTTGATAGCCTTATTTTATACCTTTTCTTTTTGACCTACCCTTTGTGCTTACTCGTACTCATCCCCATTGATCCTTTATCTTTTTCTTTAGCAGCCTTATATGTAGCCTATGCCTTTTTTGATACCTTAATTTGATCCAAAGCTCCTAGGCGCTTGAATGAAAAATTAATTAAGGAAGGAGTGTGAGATTAAAGAAAGAAAAAGTAAAATTGAAGCCCCTAAGTAATTGCTATTGGTGTTCAAAAAGTTTTTATGTGTTGTGATGAGTACTTGAATAATGAAAATAATAAAATTTGATCAAATTCAATAATTTGTGCATAAAATACTCCCACCATAATATATGCAAATGAGCTTAATAAGATAGGGTGAAAAATAAAATAAAAAGGGTAGACAAATATGGTGTAATTTGGTTGTTGGAGATTTGTTTTATTTGTAAAAAGTGATGTATTAAAGATCCTAGGAAAGATAGTCACTATTCATCCAAAATAGTTCCAACCCATCCCTTAGCCTACATTACAACTCGAAAAGAACTAATTGATCCTGAGCTTTAACATTCTGATATTAGTGGAGCACTACACTACGGGCAAGCCTATGGGTCATTTTTTGTAACTTTTGAATTCCTTGTGAGAGTGAGCGTAACTTGATTCTTTTACCCATCATGTTATGAAATGATTTTATGTGAGTAATTATGGGTAACTCTCTTATTCTACGAGGCACGTGTTTGATGAATATGGGTGATTTGTATGATGTCCTTGATTTAGAAATATGCATGAGTTTTCCAGTTGATGATTCGATTCTAGAGGCTAGGATGTTTGGGAGTAGTGTTCATGAGCTTTCAATGGTGTAAATAACATGCTTAGTAAAGAAACTTACATTTTGTGTAATCATTGTAGTGCTATCTTAAATGTCTTGCATGTAGTAGACGTGCAGAGTCTCCTTAGTTTATGATGCTTATAGTT
The DNA here is from genome assembly GCA_030864225.1 of Capsicum baccatum var. pendulum. Taxonomy (NCBI): domain Eukaryota; kingdom Viridiplantae; phylum Streptophyta; class Magnoliopsida; order Solanales; family Solanaceae; genus Capsicum; species Capsicum baccatum. The sequence continues at coordinate 170,326,254 of CM061554.1, forward strand.
AAGAGTTGTTTGAGGATGAACAAGGCTTTAGGTATGGGGTGGTGATGTTGGGTGTATTTATGTATTCTAGTGTCATTATTCTAGTCTTTTTAGCCTTGTTTTGAGGATGATTCATATGTTATATGGGTTGATAATGAGATAAATATGCATCTAAGTGTCAAAGTACGTGATTACAATGTTCAAAGTGATTTCCAAATAAGTTTGTACTTAACTGAGTCATTTAGAGTTCAATCGAGGAAACTAGCATTACTAGCTTGAGCTAGGTGGTTGTCTAGCCGATCTCATTGGATTCTATTGTGTTTAAAGGGTTCCAAATGGTTTGAGTGTGTAATTATGAGTGGAACATCTTGTTGGTAATATGCAAAGTTCAATTTTATTAAGTGTAGAGGTGGAACAATAAGTTGAAGAACAATATCAACTAGCCTAGTCTTAGCTCTTGTTTTGATTCATCATCATGGATATTGTATTGTTATGATCTCTAATTTATGGTGTGTGATTATATAGTAAGCTTTGTGATCTGAATATGGTGATATATTGATGATATAAAGGCAGGAAATACATTGGAAATACACCAAAAGTCACGGGATGAAAGATTGGACGATAAAGTCTTAACCAAAAGTTGGATGGCAAATTCCAGAGAAGGCACGTAGATAAGCCTGTGCATCCCCCTCTGGAGTGGTTCTCTAAAGAAGGCTCATCCCCCTCTGTAGATGTGAAATAGAGTAGGCGATGTCCTTTCTATCTACATGCGGCCAAAGTTTTCTTCTCCTAGTCCTACATGGCTTTGGCTTGCCCTTTTGCTATAAATACATCATTGTATACGTTTTTAATCATCTTTGGACGTCTTGGATCATCATGGATCTTCTACTACACATTTTATTAGGTTTTAAATTATTCCTTTAGCTCTCTTTCAGATTATATCATGTATTCAAACTTTTTGATCATGATTATGACTATGAGTGGCTAAAAACCCCCTTTCCGGGGTAAAAACCAAGAACATGAGTACTATTATTTTGAATTAAGTTCGTTTAATTTTTGTTATCATTATTGGTTATGTGTTTATCTTTGATTTAACTATTTGATGGATTGATCACCCGAAAAATATATCAATTGTCACCCTTGGTATCTTGGGAGGGGAAATAGGGCAATAGAACATGGAGATGAACAAAGTATGGTTTTTATTCTTTAATGAAATAAGGAATTCAAATTAGCATCTAGGATAGGGAAGTACTTAGATGCCTTACTTGATTCACGCGTAGGATGATATCTTAAAGAACTTAATTGGATCATTACATCCTCGCTCAACAATGTATTTGTAAGGTCTAAATTAGATAAACAGTTAGAGTTCGGGAGGCCATGATCATGCAATTAACCCTATTAATCAACAACCAAGATAAGCGAGTTAATGAATGAAATTCAATATCATAATATGATTGTTCAAAGTGCTTTAATCCTGCGCTTTACTCCATTGATTATTTCAAGACCTTTACTTTCAGGATTGTTTACTTTAGTTACAAATTACAAACTCTCTTATGGTTACTCTTGCATTGTTTACTTTTCTTTAGTTACAAATTACAAACTCTCTTATGGTTACTCTTGCACCAATTAAATCTAAATTATGAACTAAAATCAAATAGTTATTAGATCAAGTCCCTGTGGGATTGATATCTGGCTTTCTTGAAGGACACTTTACTTCTTGGTAGACTAGATATACTTGCATTTAAGCTTTGGTGCTGTCAGTCGCCAACTATACGAATCGTACCCACCTAGTCATACCCCTACCAGAAACTCAACCACCCAACACTAGACAATATGCAACTGGGTGACCTGGCCTATACCCCCACCATAAAACTAGTATGGTGAGTCGTTGGTTGTCCAAAAAGTCCAAAACCCAGGAAATTTCTAAGGACCAGAACCTTGAGTTTTTCAGATAGTTTGTATCTATAGTTTTATTTGATGGTATTGGTTTGATTGATTGAATACAAATACTCATACCCCTATTATTTTATATGTTTGCTGGATATTTACATTCTATATATGTGTTGATTATTTAATTTAGCCCTCATTGGGCCTGCACTTTGATGCTTATTTACTTTAGCGCTATACGGCTTGTTCCTTATTACCGACTTGGATTTTCCCTTAGATAGTAACCTTTTCGGTCGTGTGTCATGCACTTAATATTAATATGATACCTGATTTGTTGTGCATTATTCTTGTCACCTTTTGTATACACGAGTCCATTAAACTCCAAGGATTTTCTTTGAAAGTCGATTCTTTTCTAAGGAGAAAAAATCTTGTTCTCTCTTTCTTTTGATCTTTTGTCTTTATTTTAGTATAGTTTCTTTGTCTAACCAGGTGATAGGTCACCCATGATGGATCGTAAGGTGACATCCTTAGGTGAAGTATCTTGTCTTTTGAGTTGATTTGAAATAGTCAAAAGTTTGAAAGTACTTTCAAAATGTCATTGAAGTAATGAAATGATTTTTAGAAAAATAAAAAATATGGCTCTTTTTTTAAAATAACAAAGAAGTTTTTTAGCTTTCTCTTAAGTGAGACCAGTATATTCAATTTTTGGCTCTCTTTTTTCAAAGATGAGTCTTGAGTCGGAGTAACTTATTAAGCCCAAATTGCTCAAATTGGTTAGGAGACTAACTTTTTTCTCTATGAGTACGATGCCATGTATGGTGATATTTTTGAATAATTTTGATACATATAGTCTAGAACTTGCCCTGGGTGTATCCAAAGTTTAAAATCCTAGGCAAGCTTAGTTTGAAGCAGGACCCGAGGCTATTTTTGACCCGTCAAATAGAAAAAGTACCACTGTAACATTGTTCCCTAATTATCCCCTTTGATCCTTTTGCCCTTATTTGTTCTTGTAATGATAACCATTCTAAGACACCTAAACCCTTTTGAAAATCTTTCTTTTGGCACTTAACCTCCTTTGATGCATCGCATGATTATAATTAATGAAATATAGGTGAAAGCCTGAGTTTGAGGGGTTATGTATATGGGAGAATAAAGGATGGATCAAACTCCAAGTTTAAGTAATGAATATTATATGCTACGATGAGCCAAAAAGGTATATATAAGGTTGTCAAATCATATGCGTAAGAGACAAGATATATGCTTAGTGATAAAGTTAAACAGCCTAGCCCATAGAACTTGAAAAGAAATTAGACAAATGAGGGGCTAGAAAGAGATTAAAGTTAGAAAATATATTGATAAAGCCAAAGAAGTGAATAAATAAAATGGTAGCTATGATTTATTTTGTAAATGTTGATCTAAAGTTTAAGGGATGCAAGGTATCTATTTTGAAGGTGAATAAGGTGGATAATTTGAAATATTTAGGGTAGAAGGGGATGAGCGATTGCGTTGAAGGAGGTTTTTTTATCACTTTATCCATATATTCCTTCCCGCACCACAAACCTTCATTTAAACTCACAAGACCTTGGCTATTTCAAACTAGGCAAGTCTACATTAGTGGCAAAAAACATAAAGAGCAAGCCTATGGTAATACTCATTGTACTTGAATTCTTTTTGAGAGTGAGTGTAAATTCTTTCATTATTTGATGTCCTTTAATAACTAAAATTTCTTGTGTATGTGAAGCTAACTGTTGCATGTGAGTGGCATCAATACTTTGGGGTGAGGGTGATGTCTTACTCTCGCTTTGGGTAAATGGGCGAGGTAAGTTGCATTGTAAAGATTAAGATAAACTTTGAAGATTTTATGTCACCTTTTAAGATACTTTGTTGATTGTAAAGATTCATTTGATACAAATTTATATCCTAACTTCATAGATATGTGCTTATTTAAAATTTTTGGTTTACTTGTTGCCATGACGTGTTTGAGAAGTCCTTGTAGAGCTTTGTTAGCCATAGTATAACTTTCTTTTGGGTGGTTTTGAGTCCTAAATACCCTATCTTATTGGATTATTCTTGGTTGCTTGATGAAAAATAATAGTTCAAGTTTGGGAGATGATAAGTAGTCAATTTGACGACTTATTAGCACTTTCTAAGCTTAAATTATCATGTTTTTCTATTGATTTTGTATTAATCTCATGTATAAGTATAACACCCTAGGTTTTGAACCTTAGAAAAATTTTGGAATTATGGTCTTTGGACCCAATATGACTCATAGGAATGAGCCATATGATGGGGTATGAATAGTATAGTCCTGTCATATGCTGACCAGTGTTGGTTGGTAGGTTCAATTTTGGTTACTAGAATTGATACAACTTAGGGGTACGAGCCGTATTGATGGGTAAAAATAATTTGGTTCCTTAAATTAATCTTATAATTGGTTACTTAGGTTGTATTTGAGTACGAGTGGCTTACCATGACTCGTAAGCCAGGGTATGAGTCATACTATGGACTCGTATGGTGGACAATATCTAAATCTTCCTAGGGTTTTATCTGCCAGGGGTATGGATCATATTATTCAGATATGACTTGGTTGGATAAGTCATATGCTAGATAGTGTTTGATACAAAGGTTGAGGCTAGGATACGAGTGTAGGGTACCAATCGTATTAGAGGGTACGAGTCGTGAGGGTCAATCATACCCCTGTGATGGGATTTTGGTGCAAATTAAGCAAGGTTATTCTGGATATTTCCCCACTTATCGTAATAAGGTCCTACAACTTCTAACCTACTTGGGAGATTATTTACCTTATTATTCCATTCATTAACACTTAAACTCTTCTAAAACACTCTATAATTCTCTCAAAAGCTTTTGGGCAAGGAAATCTAGGGTTTCAACTAGAGGATTTATTTGGGGCTTATCTTGGTGATTTCTTTCCATCATCATCTTGGTTTAAGGTATTTTCTCCTCCCTAATTGTTAATTCTAACTAGAAGTATAGTTTTTATGAATGTTTTCATGACTTCATTGACTATATGATTTTGGTTTCCAAATATGAATTGGGGGTTTTGATATAAAATGGTTCGTTATGGTTTTCTATGGTTTTTATTATGCTTTGTATTAATGGTCCTTTTGGATAGTTGGATTGTATGGAAATGGTTTAATGGTAATTGTTTTGTTATATTATGCCCCCAATGTGTTTGACAAAATGCCTATAATAATATTTTTATTGCATTGAGTACTTTTAATGGAACTCTTGCCTGTTTTAAAACTTGGTAAAGGAATTATGCATGGTTTAAATGGCTTGGAAAGGTAAATGGCTAAATGGTTATACTTGTGGGGTATATGGAATCCCCCAAGTGGTTTAATATGGTAAATGGAAGGGCACTTGCAAGTATGGTCGGTATGACGATAAAACCACTAAATGTCCTTGGTTAATAAATGGTAAATAGTTTGATTGGTTTCTTGGTAATGGTTATATTTGTGCAATAATGGCGGGATATGTAGCAAAGTTGTAGAAGGTAGAGGTCCCAGGGAGACCAAAACTAGAAACTCATTTTATCCGATGTGAAGTTGGTCTTGGTGACCATGTGCATGATGGCACAATATATTTTAGGGGATGTGTAAGTCACCCCTAGTTTTTCTCCCTAGTCATGCGGCTATATACACTGGGCCCTTACAGCAGGGGGAGATAACCTATATAGCCTGTGGGTGGATTAGGACAACATTGCTACACAACCTAGGTAAAGGTTTTAAATATATGCTAAACCTGGTCCCCTTTCTTGGAATGGTTATATATATATACACATAGCTATATGTATGGTGGTGTGCATATGAATGGTTTTACTTGGCTTTATAAATGACATTATGTTATCCTTATCTTGAGATCATGCTAGCGTTCACCCGTTAACCCATCTACTGGCAGTTGTATACCTACTCTATGCAGGAATTGGCCATTCTACTCCTCTTATATAGTGATTAACTCTAGGATTAGTATTTAGATTAAAGTGGTGAGCTTTCATCCTTTTTGAAGGCTCCATTTCATGTTATGGATATTTATAGACACTTTGATTTTTATCTTGGATATTAGTTTTGGCCATAGTTGGGGGCACGTCCCAACCAAATTTTATTACTCTTTTGGTTAGAGGGTTTGTGGTACTGCTATGTGGTGGAAAGATGGAGAAGTTTATAAACCTCAAGCATGGGAGGATGTCAGTCAAGCAATAGGCCTTGAAGTTTCACCAATTGTCAAGGTATTCTCCTAATTTAGTGGTTCACATATGGGCTAGAATGAGTAAGTTCACTTTTGGATTGAATCGAGATTTGATTTTGGAGGGCAAAACTATCTTCCTGATAAAGGATATAGACATCTCTAGGTTGATTGCTCATATACAGTAGGTAGATGGTAAGAAGAGAAAATATCCAGAGTTTAGAGATAGATAGGGTAAGAGGAGCAGGTTTTCTGACTAGGGAGATGCTCAGTCTCAGGGTAGTCAGGATGGTGGTAAATAGATGAAAAAGAAGTAGAAGAGTTCTAGATCCTTCTCTACTGCTAGTGCTCCTTACCTGAAGCAGTCGAGTGACTGGCGTCATTAAGGTGGTGACAATTTTTGGGCACAGGGTGCCTAATATCAGGCAAGTAAAGGTCAGTCAGTTTCTTCATAACGAGTGGAGATGTGATGGTTGTAAATTCCCCATTATGTGCCCTTTGATATATGCTAAGTTTTTAATATACGCCAAGTGATTAGCAAGTAAGCTATGACATGATAGTATGAAGTTTCCCAAGCGGTGTGTAATCCAAATACATGTTAAGACCGATATAGGTATGAAATAGTTAAGGTAAAACCTTGTTGAATGGAGTACGATCTAATAACATATTTCCTCTATGTTATTATGTGATTAATATCCCCAGATGCATTAATAATTGTGATAATGCATTAATGATGGTGACGATTAAGGTACGATTGCGATAATACATGAATGATTATGATGATGAATGAATGCTTATGTTGATGTATGAACGATTGTGATGGTGAATGGATGATTGTGATGATGTGAGAATGATTATGTTTTACTTTTATGTAATCGAGTCCTGGGGTATTTATACCCAGTAATAAAGCTGTTTTCTAGAGCCCGTGTCAGTTTTGCGATAATTCCAATCAAGCCACGATTCTCAGAACTCAGTGAAATATATAACTATGTATCTTCAGACAAGTGCAGAGCTTAATCAGGCTCTGTAATCTTAATTATCTCTTTAATCTCTGTATCGCTATTAATCTAGCCTTTGTCCTGTAATCAGTTCAGATCTAATAGTATTCAAGTGATTCAATTCTAATCTCAGAAGTGATTTGAATAATCTATTCAAGCTCTGCATCATCAGTCAGATGCTATGATTTGATACCTTTCCGTTAGATACAGAACTAAGTAATCTCAGCGTAACTCAGTCAGATTTCTTGAGAAATATAATTAGTATCAGATTTAGCTTAGTCTAAGTTTAGTAAAGAATCAAATAAGTGTCTTTTAGTTGGGAGTAGAAACTAGCATTGAGCGATCTCAAGGATGGGGACTCACCTACTAGTAGAGAGTGTAATCCTTATATACGATCCTTGCACTCTATAACTACGTAGCCAGCGTAGGTTGAGACATCACACCTGCTAGATGAGGGTAGATGAGAGACATCATACTTGCTAGATGAGGGTAGATGAGGTGGCTTGACCTGTTAGATGAGGGCTCTACCATTCTCGTATGAGGACCTGATAGATGAGGGTCATATAAAGATAAGGTCTTTACCCGTGGCACGGTATTGAAACCCTCCTAACCGAGGGTAGAGGTTGGACCCCTAAGAGATAGTAGGGGCATGTTGGTTAAGTAACTACTTTCCATAGCCTTAGTTTCAGAATCAGTCTCAGACTTTGAGAAAGAGCTCAGTTCAGTGTATAGAATTTAAGCCTGTTAGATACAGGCCATTAATTATGATTACTTGTTGATTCGAAGATCTGTTTCTAGATAGGCCGATCTCAAAATCATATATGAAGATGTATTATTATCCACAGACTCAAAGACAACCTATTAGATAGGGTTGCTATCCGTTTCAGAAGCTTCAGATACTCGTAAGCTCAATATATTCAGAGATTTCAGAACTCACTTCTTGATGAAAGTGCATCCATATTTCCCAATTATCAATATCAAATGAGTCAGTGATTCAGTATCTTAGTGTCAATAGTGAGTTTAGTTTACAAGAAAGTAGTATCTGAGTTCCAGTCTCTAGAGTTGTGATGATTTTGATTATGACCTGTGCATTCATTTATGTGTTCTCGTGTGACGTTTTCATGATTATTCAGTTTACACATTGTGCATGCATGAGCCCTTGCATTTAGCCTTACCTCGTCTACATACTCGGTATATTTTTGTACTGACGCATTTGCGCTATGGTGTTTTATTTGACACCATAGTTTTAGAGGCACAGGATTTAGAGTTTCCTCAACAGTTCAGTCCTAGTTAGCAGTAGTAGCAGTGAGTCCTCTTCCTTCGAGGACGAATCTCAGTTTACTATTATTGCATCAGATATTGTTTATATTCTCAGTTGACGGAGTTAGTTGGGGACATGTCTCATCAACTCCATAGTTCAGATAGTTTAGAGGCTTTTTAGACGGATGTTGATGTATTAGTATTCAGTTTCCAGTTTGAGTATGTACAGATATGTTGAACCTTATGGCCAGTTTTTGCATTTATTTCAGATATTATGCAGTGTATAGGTACAGCTATCAGTAAAGGGTTAGTTTGTGTCCTTCGGGTCCATAAGCACCGTGTGACGTCATAAGATGGGATCTCAGGGAATTACACTTCGAGCAATCTCTTAGCTTTCATCGTGAGTAAGAGAGGATTGATGCAAGAGAATGCACTACTACTTGTAGGTCTAACTTGTGCCTTCTCTCCAACAGCTGCTTCAATCAATGTCGACATCTGACTACGCCCGTAGCTGACTACTTATTAAAAGACCGAACAGGAATGAACAGTCGTACTATAACAACTGTAAATAAACATTCCCTCCTCGCTCTGAATTTGATCGACTTGCCCGCACAGCGTCTTTTTTGAGAGAAGAGGTTAAGGGGCTAAGTGACTCTCAAAAGTCGGGTAAAGAGGAAAAAAAATTATGTTTTCTTGATTAATGAAAAATGACAAATAAAATGAGAAATCAAATTAGAAAATTTGAGACGATTAAAATGGGATGGAGGAAGTAGTATCAAACACATCCTTAAACATAAAAACACTTGATGAAAAATATTATTTCAAAAAGAATAACTACTTCCTCCGTTCCAAAATAATTGAATTGTTGGAATATGGTACACATCTTTAAAAAATCAGACATAAATTAGTTATATCTTTCATTTTTACCCTTTCCAAACTCCAAAACATTAGTATTGATCATTGGAACTCATCATTGGAAATTTAATTAATGAAGGATAAAATTGGAAAAAAATTTCAACATCTATCTTGAATAATGAACAATTAAATTATTTTAAACACTAAAAAAACTCCAACAGTTCATTTATTTTAAAATGAAGAGAGTATTTTTAGAAGTTTCTCTAATTAACATTTATTAGTCGTAATAAGGGAACATCATTTGATATTGTTTTGATCAAAACATTTATGTTTCCCATATCTTCAATTTTGGTTGGTGACGGTTGTCCAACGTTCCAATATCTTAAATTGACATTCATTGTCTTATGGCATTAATCATCTAATTCCTTTACTTCTTTTGAACATTGATCAAAGGAAAAATTTGGTCTCTTCTTTTTTACTATAAATTGGTTCATATTTTGCCCTTGTTAGACAAATAGAAAAAAATATAAAGTCATAATTGTTATGAAATATAAAATAAAAAAGAAGAAGAAGAAGAGAGAGAAGAGAGAGTAATTATTATTTCTCTCGAGAGATTTCTTCATAGGTAATTACAATGAAGGAAACCCCATTTATTTATAGGGGAAAACTAACCTTGGGTTTCTAACTTTATGGTAAAGTAGAAATTCACTATATATGGTAAGTAGACATTCATTATATATGGTAATATATTTATAACACTCCTCCTTGAATGTCTAACTGATAGATAATATGTCTCATTAAAATCTTAGGGCAGCTCGGTGCACTAAAGCTACCGCTATGCATGGTGTCTGGGGAAGGGCCCCACCACAAAGGTGTATCGTACACAGCCTTACCTTGCATTCCTGCCAGAGGATGTTTCCAAGGCTTGAACTCGTGACCTCCTGGTCACATGGCAGCAACTTTACCAGTTACTCCAAGCCTCGTCAAAACCTTACTAGAAAAAAACACAATGGAAAAAGAAATCTAGTGAAGCAAAAAGAGTACACATCTCTAACAATACGCATATAGTTTGCCTCATTAAAATCCTTACAATAAAAACCCAATGGGACAAAACCTCATAAGTAAAAAAGAGCACAACGCATATTAACTCCCCCTAATGTGAACATCCTTGAACTTTTACATCCCGATCTTATGCACCATCTTCTTGAAAGTTGCAATTGGAGGAGACTTGGTGAATAAATTAGTCACATTGTCACTAGAACGAATCCAATGCACGTTAATATCATCATTATTTTGTAGCTCGTGTGTATAAAAAAAAAATTGACAAAATTTATTTCGTTCTATCTGCTTGAGTCCTCCATTAAGTTGTGTTGTTGCATGCTGCATTATTTTTAGAAAAAATCATAGGTGCTTTAACATATTTCAAACCACATTTTTCGCAAATAAGATGTATGGTGGACTTCAACCACACACACTCTTGGTTTGCTTCATGAATAGATATTATCTCAGCATGGTTCGGTGAAGTGGCTATAATAGACTGCTTCATATATCTCCAAGATATGATAGTATCAGTACATATGAACACATAGCTTATTTAAGACTAAGCTTTATACGGGTCAGATAAGTACCAAGCATCAACATAACCAACAAGATCGGGACTACAATTTTTATAATAAAATAAGCTCATATGTTTGATCTCATTTTGATGTCTCCTAGTAGGAGCAGAACTATACCCTTCTAATAAATTGATCAAAAGGCTATATTAGATCTTATAGTATTTACAAGATACATTAGTACACCAACTGCACTACGATATATAACCAATCCAATTTGGTATATTTCTCATTCCAGCAAATAATATATTGCTTTGGAAAGCTCTCCAAGAGTTCCAATAATTTTCAAGTTATCAACTTATGCAATATAAGGATTATAAATAAGTTTCCCAAAAAAGTTTACATGCTTCAATCATTTTGAATCCTTAAAACGTTTTCATATAAATTTTTTCAAGTGAAAATATTCAACATTTCATAAGTGACATCTTCAAGTATCTTTACTGCAAATCAAATAAGTTCTATGCTTACCAAGATGCATCCTTTCATGTCACTTGATAAATGTTTCTACTTCAGCATGCTTAAATAAACGTAGAATTTAGATCCTCATAATCTTTTAAAATATTGCGCTAATATTATATCAAAGATAATGATGATATATCATTTCGTATCGGTTCATAGTGTGACATAATATTTTGAGATCTCATCACTTTATTATTTTCAGGTACCTAAACCTCTCATAAGTTTTTATAAAGTGTTATGTCGTAAACTCTTCACGAGCACATTGTCTTCTAATTATGATTATTTGCTCCTTATCTTTTTTAAGGATTATTTCATTTGGAACTGATGGGTCTACCATGATTCACGCATGCATAGACTTTATCCTTTAGGAACACAAAATAGGAGCACTTGCAGCTTAAATATGAGATGTTTTCGATATTAGACTTGAATTATCTTTTGAATAAGGGTTTGATGATAATTCCTAACATATTTCATATCTTCTTATAATCTCTCCCTTGTGTTATGAAAACTAACATACATCCTTCATTTTCTCTGAGGAATTCATCTTTGTGCATCATGATATATTTATTAATTATATACCGCACATCAAAATTATTAGATGAACAACGTATGGTTCTTGACTCAGAACCAACTTTGAGGGGGGAATTAAATATAATTTGTTGGTTTAATGCATACAAGTACTTTTGTATATAATATTTCAAACCAACACATGAAGCTTCATTCTCATTAGTAATAGTTTAGTCAATTATAGAAGGCATTCAATACAAAACCATCATTATCAAGATAATCTAGATTACACAAGCTTAAAATTATGCTCTTAACTCCATTTATATTGAGCAAGCAACTTTATTAATGTCAAACTAGAGGTTGACAATAAATGTACATGTGATTATCTTATTGATGTATCTTTTCAACATATCACATGATAGGTGAACAGGCCCTTATTTACCTTTGATACTTTCTAGAATTTAGGAAATCCAACCCCAACATTAGTTGGTCCAACCAACTTATCATGAGAACAAGCAACATTCAAAGTTCATGAAGATTTTCTAATTCTTCAATATATGTTTAATACTTAATATGCACATCTTTGGAATGTTGTAATCGTTCATGTCAACTTATGAACTTTTATACTAGTAAACTCCAAGTTTACCATGACATGTGCCTTTTTACTTTAGTAAATTTAGAATTTACTATTGCATGAATAAAGTTCAGATTTACTACTTCAGAAGTAGATTTCAAAGTAACTCTTCTCCGTTATTCTACCTCTTTCGGAGGTGAGTTGTGGTACCATCACAATCAACTGCAAATTTATATTGGTAGGCTTTACTACATATTATCGCATTCACCCTAGGGAATCGATCTATGCTTATACAAAAAAAGGTAGCCCGGTGCACTAAAGCTACCGCTATGCGTGGAGTCCGGGGAAGGTCCTCATCACAAGGGTGTATCGTACACAACCTTACCCTGCATTTCTGCAATGGATCTATGCGTATAACAAACAAAATTCTCATTCCATGAATGGAATATAATCGTTCCTTAAGCCTATTAAATTATGATAGCTTATAACCTCTTTCAAAATATTGCTAATTCAAGAGCAAACCGAGGTGTGAAAATAATGTAGAGAATTTTTCTCTAACATATCTTATAATCATAATAAGCGTGTAAAAATAATATCACTTTTGATGATTATTATCATATTGTCCCTCCACGTTTATATCTGTGCATTCAATTACTTGTCTTCTTTCAGATATATTATGCACTACTACCACATTCTTTTCAAGAATGGAGCAAGTTGTCAACTTTCAAATTCATCATATATTGCTACCATATTCACTTCATGGAATAGAACATATCAACAGGATATATTTCATGACTTTTCAGCAAACACCTATTATTTTGTCTTAACCATCATAATATCATCAATATGATGTAATGAGATTCAAACTCAATATTTTATCCATATAAAGGTGTCTAGGTATATAACTCGATGGAACCTAAACCCATCATCTTATCATAATAGTGCATTGGAACTTTTAACCCAATGTCTTACCCTTTTAATAAGATGAAACTTAAATTCATCATCATATCTTTTAACAATATTGTTCTTCATGAACAGATTTAAAGCATAAGTAGTTTCAAATCAATTATTTTTTTCTCAAATCCAACAATAATTATATCATTAGTAGCAAAAGACAAATAACATAAGGAATTACTAACCTTGAAATTACCTTTATATTTATAATCTCACCTTATTTGGTAGAGTCTTGTGCTGATAACGTGTTATGAAATATAAATAAAGAAGAAGAAAAAGAAGAAGAAGAAGAAGAAGAAGAAGAAGAAGAAGAAGAAGAAGAAGAGAGAGAGAAGAAAGAGTAATTATTATTTCTCTTGAGAGATTTCTTCATAGGGTAATTACAGTGAAGGAAATCCCCTTTATTTATAGGGAAAAACCAACCTTGGGGTTTCTAACTTTTCCATAAATAGACATTCACTATATATGGTAAAGTAGATATTCACTATATATGGTAAGTAGACATTCACTATATATGGTAATATATTTACAACAGTAATCATCTTTTCTTATTTTTTGGGGGGGGTGGGTTACTATTATTTAAATCTTTATTAGTTTCTGACTCCTAGTTAATATCTAGAAGAGCTTGTTGAATTCTGAGGATACACCTTGACCAATGGACAGTGACACAAGCACGTCTCAAGCTAGAAAATTTCCGTGGTTCATCAATATTTACAATAATCTTTAAAATATTTTCTTCATCAATCACAAAATTGAAAAGTCATTTTGAGGAAGACATTCTAAGAGAAGACAAAAAAAACATTTTCAGAAAATGAGAATTTAGCAATTAATGGCTGAAACTAGATTAAAGTTGGAGGGTTTATGAAAAGGAAAGAGAGTTGATGCATGTGAGTAGTTTGATTATTTTAGATTTATCTACTGTCATGTTTTGGGAGAAAATTCCACATGAGTGCACTTTGAGCAACATTGGAACAACTGGCTTAGCATGCAAAAGGTGTTTGGGCAGGCGGTATAATTTTTTTGCGAACTCTGATTATTTGATTTCATCCAAAAGACACAAATTGCAATATCAAAATATATTATCTTCGAAGGTAATATTGTACTCATCTCTATTTTGATGTTAGTTTTGATTCTGACGTCATAAGGTACGTCAATATGCTAATATCTTTATTATTTTTAATATTTGAGAAAGATGATTATATTAAACTCAAAATCAATAAAATTCAAAAAAAGAGTTGAGAGAATTGACAATCCTACTAAGTCAAAAATTAATTTGATAAAGCAGATAACATTATTGTTGTGGTCATTTCCCAAGTAAATAATGTGTTAATGTGAGTGATTGAATGATAGATTATATGTTAATATAAATTCTTTTGTGGCCTATACCTAAGTCAATGGAGGAGGAGAATTTTATTTATCTTGGTGATTGAAGAACTACTCAAGTTCTTAGAAAGAGAAAGATTCTTCTCAGGCTCATTTCTGAAAATATTGGCTTTACACTTTGTTTGGATGGTGGTTTGTCATGGTTTCATAATGTATGGTACTGTATGGTATGGAATAGTATAGTACAGTATAGTACAATACAATGTATAGACAGATTGTATCGTTCACTGTTGTTTAGTGACAGTTTATTGTTTGGTTTGATAGTATGGTATTGTATTGTAGCAGACAAGTTTACTAAAATGCTCTTAATTATTATAAATATTAAATTTATCAATAATTGTTAATAAAATAATTTTCTTCCTACTAATTTATCATAATTATGTCATGTGTATATATTAAGTCGTTAAATTTATGTAAAATTCTAACAAAGTCAATAAAATAGTAGATCAAGTAAATATAACATCCATGTAAATTCTAACAAAGTCAATAAAATAGTAGATCAAATAAATATAACCGGATTTATTTTTTACAGTAACAAATTTCATTTGTTTTTGATGTTATGAGACGTGACACCGTCGACAACTACAAAATTTATATGCATTTTTGTGTATGCTACGGGTGTATTCGGTATGAAATCCCAAATAAAAATATTTTTCAAGAAAAAAATTGTTTCTTACTTATTTCTTGTGTTCATAACACAAGTAGAAAAAAATTCTAAAAGCATTTGTATATATTTAACACAAAATAATGAAAACGTATATGATAAAGGGTGGTGCAGTTAAAAAATAAAAAAAAATTTAAAGAAATATTTTGGGGTAGGGATAGTGGAGTAGGGGGTAGGGGTGGGGGTAAGAAAAAAGTTCTAATTTATTAAAAAAAAAAATTACATCTTTTCTTTTGTGAATGTGTGAGGGGGAGGGGGGGAGAGGGGCTAGTAGGAGGTGGGGGTGGTTTGGGGATGAGGGTCGAATTAGAATAAGTTTTTATAATATTTTAAATAAATAAAAAAATGGGTAGGGGTCGTGTCGGGGAGGGAGGGATGGCGGGGTTGGGGGTCGGAGTAGGAAGTGGAGTTAAATAATCTAAGGTGAAGGATAAAATAAGATTATATAATATTAAGTAAGGATATAATTGGAAAAAAATAAGCAAATCATGGGATACCAACAAATTGGTAGTTACATAAAATGGGGGTTTTCAGGATTATCAAACCATAAAATTAAACCATACAATACCATATATTTTAAGAAACAATCAAAACAAACATGATTATCATAAAAACTATACCATACCATATCACGGAAACCACCATCCAAACATAGGGTTAGTTGAGGTTCCATAGTCTTAATATGTGAATCGATTTATTTGATGTGGTGTTACTAGATAATATTGACTGATGATGCTTTTGGTCTAAAGTTGTTAACGGGGTCGGTCCGGGACAACCTAGAAGCGGCCCATCACATTTAAACGGGTTGTGGGCCGGTCTGGTTTCGGGCCATGTTTAACGGGCCAGTTTGGTTCCGGGCCCAATAGTAAATTTTCAAACAACAAATCGGGACCGACCCACTACACCTAACCCGGTTCAACCCGCCTAAACCCGGTCAAAATCGGTCTAAAATCTGGTCAAAATAAAAAAAAAATTCAAAGTTTTTTCTCTAATATACACTATATATACCCACCTATATACATTTGAAATATGTTAAGCAATATATATATATATATACTATATATATATATATATATATATATATATATATATATATATATATATATATATATATATAGTATATACTACATTAGAATTTAAAAAACATATACACATATACACAAGTACCCATGTAATCGTGTATACGACTATACGTTAGTTAAATATATATACTACTTTAAATAAAACATATACTACAAGATATATACTACAATATATATACTAATTTATAAAACATATACACATGTATACGTTAAATATATACTACTTTAGACTCTATAGAAAATATATAAACATATATACGTACCATTCAATATATATGTACTACTTTAAATAAAACATTTACTGCAATATATACACACACACTATATATGTAACGCCCCAAGAACCTATCCCGAGATGTCACACGGTGCTTAAGGCCACACAGCCTTAAGCTAGCCCTCTGAGCCTATCTTTAATCCTATAATTCACCATGACAATAATCGAGCGGTAATAAGGAAGAATAATCATGCCATGAACATAAAGAGATACAAAGTAATACTGTCCTGTACAATCAAAATACTAACATTCTGTACATATTGGTACTCTAGTCTGACAAAGCCTCTACTACATAAAGCTGAAGAGCCATTGGGACAGATCCTCAACTGGCTCGTACTGAACTGAAAGTAAACAACCATCTATTAACAAGACAAAATTAGAGACACAGGGCCTCGAACCATGAGGAATCACCAACTGCAGAAGTGTAGAGGAAGGTACTCAAAGATCACTGTCGCTGCTGAGACTGAGCACCTGAACCTATATCACGAGGAAATATAGAATACAAAAGAGTATGGGAGTTAGTACTTAGGAATGTACTGAGTATGCGGTGGTGGATGCAACATTTAAATAATATCATAAATGTATAAGAAAATCATGCATGTTGACCATAATAATTCTCTTTGCTTGAATTATCTGAAGCATTTTTCTCATAAATCATCAGTAGTAATACATGCTTCATAATCTCATAAATTATTTATCTCAACTCAAACTCTTTAACTCATGACTTAGAGTGACTCGGTAACTCAAGAGACTTAAATCATTATGGACGTGGGAGTTTCTTATAACCGACATGACTACACCATGTGAGCCGCATGAAGTCCAATGTTTTGCCCTCCTAAGGAGAGAACCCCACATTGGCAGGGGTATTGTACTCTTGCCAGGGAGTGCAACTTCAATCTCATCTTCACAATCTCATACTCGTCCTTTGGCCCACGATCATCAACATCAATCCTACGGTGGCATGTAATTCCGGTAAAATACCATATTTTCCGCTCAATGCTAAATACTCCTCCTAGAATCAGCTTAGAACGCATTAGGAAATCTACCTCAGTTAATATCAACTCATGGGTCTATCATGATGAACAAAACAACATTATATCTCATCGGTAAATCATATACGACTGTGGATTCCTAACTTGACTCAAAATCAAAACAATCTTTCTCAACATCAAGTACCTTTGCTTATCAAATCATTTCAAATATCAAAAGCTTCAAGGAAACATCAAAAGACTCATTCTCAACTTTCAATATCAAATATCGATATGTATTCAATAGTCAAATCTCTCATAGAAAAAACACAAATCTTGACACCTTTCATAAATCACTTAGAAATCATCAATATATATAATGACAATGTACAACTCATGGAGTAAATACTCAATTTAAGAAGCATGATGGTGAAATAACCATAAATATCAAGCTTATTCAACTCAAGTCTCATAAATCATACATAAAGAAATTTGGGTGTAAACGCACTTGCAAAATCATGTAAATCAATAATAGAAAGTAAATCTTTAGGCACAAGAACGAAAGAAGTGTTCTTGTTGAAACCCCACATACCTTAGATTTTGATTTTGAAGATCTAGAAACTTGCTTGAAACTTCTTTGTCACACTTTTAGATCAAGACCATGTTGCCTTTGACTTGAGGGACTTAGTTCTTGAACAACTTGAAGAAATTTATGGGAGATTTCTTGAATTTCTTAGAGATGATTTGATTTTTGGGTTTGGAAGACACCCTAGGTTTCTAGAGAATTCTTGAAAGAAAATTGGAGAGAAATGGAGAGAAAATGATCTTTTCTTCTCTACATAGATATATATATAAGGCCACAAGGACCGGAAATGACCAAGATGCCCTTTTGAAAAATGCTGAAATTTGCTGATCGGGGCCTGTGACGGTCGATCTGACAGTCCATCAGATTAGCTGATGGTCCACCAGGTCGTCCGTCACTCGAGTGTCAAAACTAGAATGTTTTGCCTCGGAGTGACGGTCGAACTAACGGTCCGTCAGAGTGACTGACGGTCCACCATATCGTCCATCACTCGAGGCTCGAGAATGGGACATTCTGCCTCAGTCTGACGGACATCTTAACAGTCCATCAACTTTTTGACGGTCCACCACTTTTACCGTAACACGACATCCCAAAAAGGGATACATTGCCTTGGCTTGAAGGGACACTTGATGGTCCACCAAGGACCTGACGGTCCACCGGTCGATCGTCAAAATTGGGCAATCCGATAGCATTCAGTAAAACGATCATAACTCACTCATCCGATGTCGGATTTCAATGAAATTGGCATCGATGGAAAGATTATTCAATGATATAAATGAAAAAAAGTGGAAATTAGAGAAATACAACATGGTTTAAACATCAATCACTTTGAAAGTCATACATATCTATTCAAAAAGACAGATTTAGGCTTAAGGAATGATCAGGGTATTACAATATATATAGTTATATACTAATTTATAAAAAAATATGCATATGTATACATTAAATATATACTGCTTTAGAGTCTATAGATAATACATATACATATATACATACCATTCAATATATGTACTACTATAAAAGATGTACTATAAGATATATACTACAATATATATATACTAATTTATAAAATATACACATATGTATACGTTAAATATATACTACTTTAGAGTCTATAGAAAATATATACACATATAAATGTACCATTCAATATATATGTACTACTTTAAATAAAACATATACTACAATATATACACTACAATATACACACACTATATATATAGTTATATACTAATTTATAAAACATATACACATGTATACGTTAATTATATACTACTTTAGAGTCTATAGAAAATATATACACATATACATACAATTCAATATATGTACTACTTTAAAACATATACATATACTACAAGATATATACTACAGCATATATATTAATTTATAAAATATATACACATGTATACGTTAAATATATACTACTTTAGAGTCTATAGAAAATATATACACATATATACGTACCATTCAATATATGTACTACTTTAAAAAATATGCTACTTAATATAATAAATTAATAATACTTGATAGTTAATTAGTAATATATTAAAATTAAGTATTTATTTTAAACTAGAAATTCAATTTAAATCATTAAATGAAAAAAATTACAAAGTAAGGAGTGAATGACTGTTATATTTTATTAATTGTAAAATTCAAAATGATTCAAAATTTATAATGTACATGAATGAAAAATCTACAAGTTTTCATAATTTTTTCCAACTCATCCATGTTAACATTAATGGGAACTTGCATAGGATAGTCAAAGTCAATGGGGATCAAACCATTCATTGAACTTGATTGTGTTGAGTTCTCCCTTGAATTCATAATTTCTTCAAGATTTTGTTCGTATTTTGGCTCCGCCTACATTCCTTGATTTCTTCATTCCGCTCTAAACCAATCTCTAAAGCAAACTAGAATATTCATAGCATTGCTTTTCAATGAGTGTTGGTTGTCTCCAAGCTGTTGTCATCTCTGACTAAAAGCACTCTCCGATACAACAGTTGACATTGAAACATTCAATATATCTCTAGCTAATCTTGAAAGCATAGGATATTGTGTTTTATTATTCTTCCACCAATCCAACGCGTTGATTCATCGTCTACAATCCTCTATCGGCATTTGAAGATAGTACTTAAGCTCTTCCCAAGAAGCTACTATGTAAGTTACCTCCTCAAAATTGTTCCAAATATTTAAATCATAAAAATAATCAAGAAAACCACTATGTGTCGGCCTTTTAGAAGATGATGGCTCCTCGGAAGGATGAGGAGCGACAGTTGGAGTGATATTTGTCGGTACAGCTAAATCAAGTAAATCAGCATAATGGTTATATAATTTATCTATGTAAATGTTCGCATCACTCATAGCCATATACAAATCTGGTTGTTCTTGTTCTTTATCACCAGAATCATTGTTAGTATTTATCTCTTAGTTAGAATAAATAAGATACTAAAGTGGCACATAGTATTATATTTCATACATGGATTTAGTATAGCACCAACCAAGTAAATAGGGAGAATCGAAAAAAAATATTTCTTAAATTTTGCAAACATAGCAACAACAGCTTCTTTGTTACCTTCTTTATTCTTATATTCTTTGATCAAAGCAGAAATATCGGCTATATATGCTAAAATATTACAAGTAGTAGGATAATAAGTAGCTATATAAAATTTTTCCAAAAACTTAATAATATCATCAATTACAGCCCAATTAGAATCGTGTAGCATACATTCAATCGAATCAGCAAATGAACAACAATGTTGGTTAAAAGTTAGTGTAATAGGAACGCTATAAGCATGACAAGTTTTTAAATAATCATACGTAGCATTCCATATAGTATCATATTCTTCAGGCATCAATATCGGTCTAAGTTCATTTTCTTTACATTTAACTTTAAATTCTCTGATTTTTTTCTTCAATTATTTCCTTGAATAAAGCCAACAGCAAGCCGGATTTTTTAATATAAAGCTCAAAAAATTCAAGACCATCTCTTACAATTAAACTATATATATGACAAGCACACTTAACATGAAATATTTAAGGTAACGGTGGAGAGAGCTTAGCTTTTAACTTTGTAATAGTAGTCTTATTGTTAGAAGTATTATCAAAAGCAATACATAAGATTTTTTTTTCAATACCATAAAATTCTGCAACTTTACTAATCGAATCAGCAATAAATTCTCCAGTATGTCTACGATCTTCATCATACAAAAAAGCAAGAATACATTTTTGCATAACATAATTACTATCTATCCAGTGACAAGTAATGGTTAAATAATCATTTTTATTAATAGAACGACCAAGATTAGAAGTTAGTCATTCTACATTGAATATTTTTTAACAATGTAGATAAATAAAAAATATATTGTGAATGAAGTCTAAGAATATCGGCCCAATAAGTACTTCTAGGAATACCATTAAACATAGGATTATAAATTGCTTGAATATAATGAATAAATGGATCCAAAGAAGGAAAACTAAAAGGCAAACAACCCACAACTACCATTTTTTCTATTTCTTCCCGGTCACTATATTTATTATAATTCTTAATTACCTGACCAGTTGCTGAATCTATTCTAGTTTGTGTTGGCCCACCAACAGCCTCACCACCTTAAGCAATAAATAACTCTCTTTTGTGATTATCATTTATATGTCTCATTAACGTACCCGTACCCCCTTGCTTACCTCCACTTTTATGCTTATATACTTGTTGAAAAATATTACATTGCACCTCAGTATCTCTTATACGTGTAAAAAATTATCATGCAACACTAGTTGTTCTACGAGCTCTTGGGGCATGGGGAGGACAGGGAGGGCGATTAACCGATTCAGATCTAATGTAGTTTTTTTTACTACAGGTGTCTCACCGATATTTTCATCATCTTCATCTAAATCAAACGCATCTACTTCATTTTCTTTTTCTATACCGTAATTTTTCTGAGCTTTTACATAATACATATCATGAGCACCTGCACCTACTTCTTCCTCAAAAGGTTGACTAAGCGGTACCGAAATCACACGGGTATATCTACTACTTGAACTACCTCTACCACCAGTATTTTGCTTTTTACTACCACTACCACTTCCGGGACAAACAATTTTGACACTTTTACTGGCGAAGTTTCTTAATTTATCCATAATATAAATCAAATTAAAATACATAAATACAATATAATTAAATATTCAACAATTAATACACTAATTAAAAATTAAAAGTAAGAGATGGAACGACAATATCAAATTTTGGAAGTATCCAAAAGTTGCAACTTTCGAAACTTTCACTCGTACTTTGTAATCACAAAATTAAAAAATTAAATTGAGCACTTTAGGAAAAATATAGAATATTTGAGAATTGACATTTGAGAGAAAATGAGATTTGAGAGAATGAAAATTGTGTGGAAAATGATGTGAAAGTGTAGGGTATTTATAGAATTTTTTTGGGTTTAAAAAGATATTTTAAATAAAAAAAATAATTAAAAAGGCCAAAGTAGCTGTTTTGGGGTCCAAAAGGCCATATAGCCATTGTCCCAATAGCTACTTTGGACAAACGATCAAAAAGTCCATTTTAAAAATAAAAAAAAATCTGGGTCGGGCCGGTTAACCGGCGGATCTAGACCTATTTTGGTTCGGGACAGGTTAACCGAGCCCAATAATAAAATTGGTCCAACACGGGACCCGGTACCCTACAGCCCCGGGGTTAATCGGGCTGGGTCAAATCGGGTCGGGCCAGGTCAAACTGGCCTATGTAACACCTTTATTTTGGTCTGTGTTAATGACTCCTTAAAAAGTCAAGAAGGGAAATAATGATAAGTGACCATTCTGTTTCAAATTTGAACTCTTTTGGTATGTTTTTTCTTTAAAAATTACATATATACACAAATTTAAGTTACATAATTACGTAAAATCTCCAATTGGTAAAGTAATTACAGAAATCACATAAGAATTACAAAAATTCCTTTATTTGATAATTTCTCTCTCCTCAATATTATACATGTTACAACTGATTTTTGGCTTTCGTCTTTTACTCCCTAATGCTCCCATTATTAAGTCAATTTTTACTCCATTTTTGAAACCCCTGTTTTACGGCATAGTTGAAGTAACCTCTACTTGTAGTTATGTAAGTTATTCAACATTTAATTATTTTTAATATTGTACTTCATTAATTTTTTTGAATTTTTTTCGTTCAACTTTACCAATTCAGGGGTTTTCCATTTTTGGGTTTTTTGCATGTTCAAAGTATAGTATTGTTCAATCATATTCAAGTTCAGTAGTTCATTTTTTCGCTATTTTTCATATGGTACAAGTTAGATCTTTGATTTTCTTGTTTTGTAGTTCGATTTAACAATACTGTTAAGTTAAAATAGTGTTAATTGGTAATGGATAATCCTCCAAGTTTTAGTTTAGGAATTACTCAGTTTGATGCAACTGTAGAAGATATTCCACTTGTATTTTTTCCTGCTACATTTGATGAACAGGATCCTGATTGGGTAGAGAATCGCTCAAAGCACAGAAATGACCCCGTTATAATGGAGAAATTAAGGGATAAGGCCGCTTCTAAATCGAAGAAGTCTACTTCAAAAGCAAGTAAAAAGAAATTTGATGATTCCGGTCGACCATGTCTGCTGAAGGTATTTATTATGAGTGTATGTATAATTTGACACATGTATAATAAAACACGATATATTCGTGTTTCAACACAGGAATGTATAATAGAGTTGCTCTGAAATATTATTCTAAAGGTTATACATTCTAATAAAGCTGATATTAATTTTTGAAATGTATAAGTTACCCTCATACATGTGTAGTTTTGTTTTATGTTTTGGTCTGATATAAATTGTTAGATATATACATAACCATCATACATTTGTATATGTTGTTTAATTATGGTACTCTTTGAAAATTTTTTGTGTATAATTTACCCTCATACATGTTTAGATGTAGTTTCTTTTTTAGTATAACAAGAATTTGTTAGATGTATAAGTAACCATCATACATGTGTATCGATAGAATGGTTAGGGTTGGATTTTATTATACATTAATGCAAGTTATTTGTTAATGATTAAGTAACCATCATACATGTCTAACAACTTATATTAGTTTTAGATGTATAAGTTAACCTCATACATGTGTTATTGTAGTGTATATGTTGGACTAAAATTATTATACATTTAAATAGTTTAATTGTCAATGTATAAATAACCCTCATACATGACTAACAGTTGTTTAGTGTAGGTCTGATTTAGTTAATAAATAACCATCATGCATGTTTAACAGATTATATTAATTTTTAGATGTATAAGTTAACATTATACATGTATTAATGTAGTGTATATATTGTACTGTATTTATTATACATTTAAACAGTTTACTTGTACAGTTATAAGTTACCCTCATACATGACTAACAATTGTTTAATGTTAACCTAATTTATGTTATGAAAGTATAAATGACCATCATACAATCAGTAACTGTTAGCTAATTATGTTATGTTTTTTCTAGGGTATGAAATATCGAATTGATAAAGTCCCACCACACCCATTGCATATGGGGAGCTTATGTAACTATGCTTTCGGGAAAGAGATAAAGGAATATTTTTTAGAGGATGTACTGGGAGCATTTAGAAATACAATTTTGGCATATTTCTGGATTTTCCACAATGCAATTGGATAGGAAAGATTTTAAAATGCTTACTCATGCTTGAAATTCAGCAGGATAACAAGGACGAGCTTCATGTTTTGGTACAAGGGGAAATTCTCAAATTCACAATGCTTGAATTTTTCATTATTACTGGTCTAAATTGTACCGGTAATATTGATGATTATATGCACACTTCATCATCGAAATCAGCGTTGATGTCGAGGTATTTTCCCAACAATAAAGGAGCATTAACTCGGTCAAAAATGATATCATGGGTGCAGATGGAAAATTTTGATAACGCTGAAGATGCTCTGAACCTGGCGATATTGTTCTTTGTTCATACGTTCATATTTTCTCAGTATAAGAAAGCACCAATCAGTGTTGCACACTTTCAGATTGTCGAGGACGGTCGGTACATTCACTTTCCATAGAGGAAGGTCACATTTGAAAAGTTAATGAGTTCCTGGCAGTAGGATTTTAATATTGCGAAGCAGTTATATTCATTGGGTGGAATGTCACACGTTCTAAATGTTTGGATGTTTGAGTGCTGCTCCGAGGTAGAATAAAAAAATGTTGTCCATCAGAGAAACGTTATTCCCAGAATACTAAACTGGTCAGTGGAGTGTATAAGGCCTAAGTACGAATCTTTTATGTCTGGCATGTTCAGTAAGGTAATTGTTTAACTTTGTACTTATTTTATTTATTCAAGTTATTTTATTTATGTGTAAATATTTTATTTTAAAATTATTCTTTCTAGTATTCGTACAAGAATATACAACCTACAATCGAAAAATTTAATAGGTTGGACTTGTCTTTTTCAAAAGATTTTGAGATATGTGATCCAACAACTTATGCTTCAACATCCAATTCTGAAAAGTTAAAAAGGACAGCAGATGAAGTTCAACAGCGTATTGGTACCATTGCTGAAGAATTTGGTGATTTCAGCACTATACCGCCGCGGGAAATCCTCATAAAGGCTGGTTTTGCATCGCCTATATCACCTGATCAACCTTTGAAGAAAAGAAAGACTATCATGTTCGAGCAAGATAATCAAGAGGTGATGGATGATAATACATCTAGACGTGATCATCCCGTACATCAAGCGTCTGGTTTGTATAGTAAAACGCATAAGGATGCAGCAGACAAGGGAGAAATTGGTGTGTCTGAAATTCAACATCATCATCATGGAGAAATTGGTGTGTCTCCACACAGCCTGAAGGGACTTCTAAATCAAGTTTAGATGGTGGTGAAATAAAGAATTACATCAACAAATATGTAAGTTTAGTTTCTTTATCATACATTTTTTTAATAGCATGATGTGTTTCTACTAACTTTTTTTTCGTTACGTGATAAGTTTGCTAAAAAGATAGCCGAACTGGTTACACTGCTATCAAAAATACCTGCTGAGGTCGTCAAAGCATTGAAGAATGAAGAAAATAAGCAATCACAGGTATAACAATTTAATTTCATTATATTTTGTCTAATGTTGATGAAATGTTCAAACATTCAGATTGTTCATGTTTTATAGGAGGACAGAATTTATGAACAACAACAAAGTCAAGAAGACGGATCCAACAAATAGGAAAGACCACATATGGAGGATATGCAGTTACTTTTTGTCAGTTATGTTGTTCGTTTCCTATAAATCTACATAATTACCTTATTAAAAACAAATGTTGTTTCTTTTTAATACAGTATGAAAATTATGATAAAGGATCACTCAACGATATGGAAGTGTCTCGTGATAAAAAACCTAATAAGTAGCACATTCTTGAAGAGCAACAGTTGCTGGTATTTTTTTCCCTTAATAGTTGTTACGTACTAAATTTGGGAAGTTTAATTTTTCATTATACATTAACTTGAATGTATAATGATCAGTTATACGTTAAACATACTAATTTTTCCTTCAGCAAAATACATGTTATTTATGAATATATTCATAAATATGCATGTCATTTATAATTAATTAAACAACATCATTCTAGAATCACCTAAAACGAGTTTATGAATAACTGTTCATTAAAGCGACTTATTATTTAATTTAGGATGTGAATGCGCCCGATAAAGAGGCAGGTCGTAAGGATGATTTTGAAAATGAGGACTGTTCTGATTTACAAGATTTGGAGGTATCCTTTTGTACATCAAATTATTTTTTCCTAAAATATATGTCTATATAAATATATCTTCTGTTATTAGTTGAAAAAAAGGATATTAACATTATCGGCTGAATATAAAGTTGTATCGATCTTGATGCTTTTAATATTTTCCACATTGTTTAACAGTTGTCGTAATAAATATAAATTTTTGTCTTGATGCAACTTGGATGATGATAATTATCACATAAATAATAGGATGAGATTATGGCATATGAAGAATAATGTACCGATGAAGAATTGGGAAAAAACAACATTCCAGATGTAGAAGATTTGTCGGTATTTTTATGTCCCTAATATTATTTAATTACTACTATAAGTTTCTGTACACATGTAGTTTCTTCTAACTTCTTCATATTAGGGAAGTTAAATGTACATAAAACATTTAATCGAATGTATCAAGAAGAGTCATACATTCAACATACAAACATTTTCATAAACATAAAGCTTGTAGTTTATAAATACCATAATACATATTTATGTTATTACTGCTATAAAATCGTATGTGAATCACATATGACATCGTTTCTTATTACTGATATATTTGCATATTCATATAAACTCATTACAGATAGAAATTTCTTATCACCGGTGTAAAACTTCATCTCAATCTTTTATATTATACTTTGTATAAATGTTAATACACTATAATTATTATTTATGTAATACCCCGAAAAAAAATTCAAACCAATATTAGAGCCATGTACCAAGATCATGCATAGTACATCATGGTTATTTTATAGTTTTATGAGTAGGTTAGATGTATATTAAGGCTTCAAATAACTCCCAGCGATCAGACGAATCAAAACATTCCTTACCGATTGAATTCTTGAGAAGGATATTGGTATAGTCAACTTCAAATGAGCATATCTCTCATTATACTTGGATGTTTTAAGCTCATGGCCTATCAACAGATAGATAATTGAATTAGATTTTCAATGATACTAATTTCTCCTAAATCCGATATCGGATAAAAGAGTTATTCCTATTTTACTCCAGCATGGCAGGCTGGAAACAGTATGACGACATCCGTGGTAGCTTACTACATTTATGATTCCCTACCACAAAGATCGTCAGACTTAGGCAGAAACCAGATCCTAAATGATGAAATTTTTGGTAGCTTACCACATTTGTGATGCCCTATCACGAAGGTCATCAGCCTTAGGTGATAATGCTCAATCTACAGCTCTCGTAGGAGTGTAAAGCGGTCGTTAGCAAATATAGAACCCAACCTAGGTTGGGTGTCGATCCCACAGGGAATAGCTTGGCCAACAAGTAATCAACGATTACTAGACTTTTAGTGCAAGTCTCGTAAAAAGGAGGGATTGTAATGTGTAACCAAAATAATAAAGTAAAAACTGAAAATAGCAACGTAAAAAGGAAAGAATGTTTCGTAGGTTGTGAAACAATGAGAATTGAAGCGTTGGGGTTATGTCCACCTCCTGAGTTATACGTCTCTATTGACTATGAGTATGTAGAATTCCGACATGCATGTGCTTATAGAGAATTGTTTTCGGTGGTAAATCCAGGCGTCTTTCGACCTATTCGAGGATTATTTCACTTTAACTCTTTCGAGCTTAAAGCGTGTCTAACGGTACGAATTCTCCAAGAGGTTAATCTAGTTACGGCACTAACTGTTTAGTAGGGAATTTAGGGTGTGACCCTACTACCTTGACACTATCTCTTTTCCAGACAAATAACCTTTCTTTCGAACAAGTTAAATGTTATACTGGCGTTATTCTATGCGTCTGCAGCCACAAGAATTTGCATTAAGATGAAGAGAATAATGATATAAGCAGCATACGTGTCACGAACTCACAAACTCACAGCAATAGATAGTATCTCATTCGGCTTCCATAACCCCAACAGAGAGGTTTAGTTACCCATGAGTCCGAAGGAAGTCACAATAAACATAATCATTGTACCCCAATAAAGATTTGCACGTTAGGTGTAAGGGTGAGGATGGTGTGAAGTCCTTTGCAAAGTAACGTCTCTCTTGTTGTGGAATTTAATAGAAGAATAGAAAAAAAATAGAATTAATGGAAATATTAGAATTGTTGGAATAGTAAGTGAATGAATTTCTCCACTAAGGGAGGAATGAATTAAAAATCTCTAGCAAGATAGGGTATTTATAATACCCATATCCTAATCCTACTAAGCTAATGAAATACTTAACCAAATCCTACTAAGCTAATGAAATACTTAACCCAATTGTACTAGGTTAATGTAACATTATCCAAATCCAAATAAACTAATGAAATACTTAACCCAATTGTACTAGGTTAATGTATTATTATCCTAATCCAAATAAGTTACTGCAGGTCTCCAAAGTCTTCAGAAATGTTGTTTTAGCCCGGGACAGATTTTTCATGCATCACTTTTGGTCCTTTAGGCGTCCAAGATCCCTTTCCTTCCTTGGTGAGCTTTCTTTGGCGTCAAGTTATCCATAAAATGCTGAATTCTGCATCATTTATACATGAAACTTTTCTAATCATGTTCTTTAGCTCACTTACAGGAAAAAGGACTAAAAGTGCATGAAATATATAATTTGTTCTCAAAACATGGCACAAATATGGGCAAAATATATTGATATAGGCGTGTAAATTCGCCTATCATCAACACCCCACACTTGAAGCTTTGTTCGTCCTCGAACAACATATCATGTCCTTCTAGACATCAACTTAGGGTTTCACAGCAACAACACAAAACATTCGTCAAGACAAGCACAACAATTATCAACAAAGAGTAGTTTTTCGATCATTAGTAGAAACCATTTAACCTCTAGCATAGACTCGTGATGGTGGTCAACTCATATTCAAAATTTAAGGCACAAAGAATCATGTACAACTATCCAAAACTCATCAACCATGTGTGTCTCACAATATATTACCCATAGTCACTCACAAGTATAGCATATTTTTCAAACATGGGTATCAAAATATCCTTGCTCTCACTCTCACAAAGAATTCATATGCAGCAACTGATGACCATAGGCTTGCCCTTAGTGTAATACTCCACTAAATGTCAGAATGCTAAGCTTAGGATCAAATAGGTCTTTTGATTGTTGTAATGTAGGCTAAGGGACGGGTAGGATTATTCTGGCCAGAAATAGTGACTAAGTTCCTAAGCGCTTTAATACATCACATTGTATCATTGACATTTTTTTCTTTCAACCTTTCTTCTTTCTTTTATTCTACCACCCTTGTTCTCCTCTTTTGTTTTTCAATTTTAGGCATAACTCACTTTTCAGCTTTCTTTTTCCTTTTTCTTTACATAACATACCTCTTATGATAGCACTTTCTTTTTCATAACTCATTCAAGCACCACTACAATTTAGAGCATCATACTCACCCAATTTCCTCTTATTTTGTCACATGACTTTTTCACTTTAAAGCACTTAGGATTTTGGATCAAATTATGGTCTTGAAACAATGGATTAGGCTTACATATGAGGTTGTCAAAGAAATAGGCTAAAGGCTCAAAAGGGTTTAACTAGGATGATGTCCATGGGTAGGTAAAACGAAGGTAAACATGTATAGGTTGCCAAAGAAATGCCTAAATCATATCCTAAACTTACACACCTTATTTTCGCTTTGCATACATACCAGGAAAGTTCTCGTATCAGCCACAAACATAGAATATACTATTAATCTCACACACACAAGGCACATGGTTGACTTTATTGGAAGTAATATAGACTCTTGACCCAACAGGTGAAGGAATTGAACCACACAATATCACATAATGAGTCACAACTAGAGCCTAAAACGTCTCAATAGTCATAATTGTAGCACATACTCTTGTTATAATCTCATGCTGCCTATTAGAATAATTTCATGCGAAGCTACGTTAAAAAAAAATTACTACTAAAAAAAACAAAACGAGAAAACAAACATGAATAAATGCAAATGCGGATAGAGAAGTATAGCATGCAAATACCATCACCCCACACTTAGACGGGACACACTGTCCTCAGTGAAAAAATAAATAAGAAGAACCTGGTTAGTCGGACTCATTCTCTATGTCTGGAGTCATACCCCTTTGCATCAGAATCATCATCAGAGTCGTCATCCTTAGAAGTTCCTCATAAGTATCCCACTTAATTCCAAGAGTGAGTCGAGGTGTTTGCATCGAGGAGGGTTTTCCTTGCTCTTTTCTTGCCTTTTTGTGAAGTGGTAGCCTTATCTTTGCCTTGTATTTTGGTGTCATTGTACCTGAGATCTCAATAGAGTCATGTTAGCATCATCTCAATGGATACAATCTATGAACAAGCAGTAGGGGTACCACCCCACACTTAGGTTGTTGGCACAAACTAGTGAAGCGAAAGTGGTCGATTACTTAGACTTCATCGACATATATTTTAGGGGCTAAATTCCGACAAGAAAATCAGAGATTTACCACTTCTTGGAACCTTTGCAATACTTTCATGTTAGGTATAACAAGACTACTACATAGGGATTACATCATGGTATAGTTTCTATCAATAATCTCAACCTCCTATGTCGGTAGGCACTTATAAGTCTTATTCCGATGAACGGGATCTTCTAACATGCAAGTATTCAAGTGACAAGATTATGCAATGTTCATGACTATAGCAATTTCGCAAGTAGTATAACAATGCATTAAAATCAGATTCAAGTCGGAAGTAAGTGAAGATCATCCTTACGTATTCATTCACTCACTTAGTTGTATCACATTAATTCAAGCACATTCACATCACCAATACTTTTTCAAGATTTAGCAATTCATAATAGGTGTAGTAACATAGTACTTACAAAATATAAATGAAGAACAAAGTAGTACTTACTTGGTTGAAGCCTTTGGATGATGTTCTTGTGACGAAAAAGAGAAAAAGGAAACTTTTTGATAGGTTTTGGAGACTATAGGTGGTGCATAAGCTAGGTTTCCAATGTGTTTTTGGTTCAATACTAAGTATCATATTTATAAGAAAAGGTTGGGTCTAGTTTTGACCCATTAAAATCGGATTTGGAGACCAAAAGTGACCATAGGCGGTGCCTAATGCTTTGCCTAGTTGAGCAGAATGCCATAGCATATGCCATGCATTTTGAAAAGTATTTAGTGACCATATGCGGTGCATTTTGAAAAGCATTTAGTGACCATATGCGGTGCATTTTGAAAAGCATTTAGTGACTATATGCGGCGCATTTTGAAAAGCATATGAGATTCAGAGACCAAATGCTTTAGCATAGGCGGCGCCTATGCTATAGCATACTTGAGCATGGGCGGCGCCTATGTCTTTGCACACTAGATTCCGAGACCTTGGGCTATAGGATAGGTTTTGCATTGTTCGTGGCCTAGTTTTACCTAGGCCTAGCCTTCCTCGATGCCTATTTTGTCACGAGCAATGCTCAATCCATAGCCTTATGCATCTTCATTCCTAACTTACCACCTTTACCATGCAATACGTCCAAATCGACATTTGAAATCAATCTCCTCGTTTTATACCTCTTGCACCTACATTTGCTAAAAACCACTAAAACGATTAGTACGATGGGTTGCCTCCCACCAAGCGCCTTAGTTTTGGTTGTGGCACGACTCTTATTTTTGGATTTTTCATTTATCAAAAGCAAAACAAGTACTTAGAACGAAAGAAAAACAAAATGTAAAATGATAAATGATAAATGATGGGTTGCCTCCCATCTAGCGCCTTATTTATTGTCGCAGCACGACATAGCTAACTCGATTACTCAGACTTCATCGAGATAGATGGGGCATCGTTTTCTGAATGGATTCAGACGACATTGATACTTACTTGTAGGAATGCAATCTTCTTCGAGATGACTCTTGTGCGTACATATCCCAGGAGGGATACCAATTATATCATCAATCTTCCTACCCATAGCTCTCTTGTACCTCATCAGAGCAGAGATGAGAGACTCCACGTTCTGTTCACTTAAATCATCCACCACACTTACCGGAAGTATACTTCCACTTTCCAAGAACACATACCTTAGATAA
Organism: Capsicum baccatum var. pendulum; assembly: GCA_030864225.1. Taxonomy (NCBI): domain Eukaryota; kingdom Viridiplantae; phylum Streptophyta; class Magnoliopsida; order Solanales; family Solanaceae; genus Capsicum; species Capsicum baccatum. Next base: position 170,359,262 of record CM061554.1, read on the forward strand.
TCGGGGAGCTCTTTCGATTCTAGCATTGGTGGCTCTTCGCTGGAAGTCTTTGCTGTTAGTGACGGTTGATTCGTAAGATCAAGGTCCAGCTGTTTAGGAGTATGAGAATAGGACCTTATTCCTGTTAGATCACCCATAAGTTCTTCATAATCTTCATCATCCTCATGCTCAACATTCAACAGTGCAGCAGCCAATGGCTCAACAGTAAGATGTTTCTTTACAGATAATGCTTTCTTATCCTCATAAGCTACGGAGAACACATCTATATCGTTGGGTTGCTTCATTGCTTTGCATATATCAAAGAGGACCACTTCGTCATTCAACCAAAACAAAAGCTCATTATCCCTCATGTCAATAAGCACACTTCTAGTTGCAAGGAAAGGACGTCCCAAGATTATGGGAACTTCAGAATCCACCTCGCAATCCAGAATAACGAAGTCTGCAGGAAATATGAATGAAGAAACCTTCACCAACACATCATTCAAGATACCCACAGGTCGTTTTACCGACCTACCAGCCATCACGAGCCTCATATTGGTTGGTGTCGGATCGCCTAACCCCAACTTCCTGTAGACGGATAGTGGCATCAAATTGATGCTAGCACCCAGATCGCCCAATGCCTTGGCAAAATTCATAGATCCAACAGTGCAAGGAATAGGGAAAGCATCGGGGTCGGCCTTTTTCTGAACTAGCGATCTTGTAGCAATTGCGTTGCAGTGATGAACATCATCTTTCAACTCATAACTTGCTGCCCGCTTCTTTGTCAAAAGATCCTTCATAAATTTCGCATACCCAGGCATTTGTTCAAGTGCCTCCACCAATGGAACATTAATGGTCAGTTGTTTCAACATAGTCATGAATTTGCTGAACTTCGTATCATCCGCCACCTTCTTCAATCTTTGAGGAAAAGGTGGTGGTGGGTATGGAATTGTTCAATCCATGGATTTCTTCTCCTCTTGCTTCCGTTTTTTAGCTTTTTCAGGTTGCAATCTGTTGGAGTCGACGTCATGGCCGTTATGGCCTTTTTCTATGGATGCTTCTTCTATCGCCTTATCATCAATGTCCACTACTTCGTCAACCACTTGCTTGCCTTTTGCTGAAGCTTCCAGCACCTTACCACTTCGGGTAGTGATAGCCATGCATGATCCTTCGTTCCTTGGATTTGGCACAGAGTCGCTGGGTAGTGTGCCGGCTTTTCTTTGATTAATTGCTGCTGAAAGTTGACTCAATTGCTGCTCTAGCTGTCTTATTGCAATGGAATGTGAGTCAACCAACTGATTCATTGAAGAAAAATCGTTCTTCACCTCAGTTACGCCCATATTGGTTGCCTCCACTCCTTTCAGCAGCTTGGCCATCATATCTTCTATAGACATCTTTTCGGAATCAGACGCCTCAGCCTCATGATTTCTAGGAGGAATATACAAACCACTCCTGTCTGAATTATTCTTCCAACTACCTTGATCGCGGTCCTTGTATCCAATTTATCATAATAGCTCCGACCTTGGTTTCCTTAGGTAATACCTCGGAAACCCCCCTGATTGTTCAAGTAGTTGGCTTCTTCTTCCGAATCAGATTCGTTTCTTCCTTTTGACGCAACAGCTTTAACTTTTTCGGTCTTCCCTAATAATAGATGCTTTGTAAGAAGATCCACTTGTGTTTTCATGTGCGCCAAATCTTGATCACGTTCTTCTTCTCTTCTCCTTTGGTCTGCAGTCATGCCAAAATATACAGTAGGGCTTGCTACCTCAGAATCCCTGGTATGCCAAGCTCTACTTTGCTTCGTCATCCGATCTAGCATATTGCTTGCCTGCACAAAGGTGAGGTCCATAAATGATCCTCCAGCCGCATTATCCACCATTGGTTTAGTTATTGAATTCAAGGCTCTGTATAGTATCTCCATTAGGTGGACATTGGTCAAGTGATGGTTTGGGCACCTCATTAGCTTCGTCTTGAACCTCTCCCATGTTTCATGAGGGGCTTCAGTTGGAAGCTGCCGAAAATTGCTGATTTCATCTCTTAATTGTGCTCTTTTGGATGGCGGAAAGAATCTTTCTAGGAAAGCGTCTCTCAATTGCCTCCAATTTGTAATAGAATCAGGAGTCAGCCCATTCAACCATAGAGTTTCCTCCCCAGACAGAGACAATGGAAATAAGTGCAGTCGAATTGCATTCTGTCCAACGCCAGGATTGTCAAATGACTTACATGTAGAAATAAAGTTGATCAGATGCATATTCGGATCATCGCCTGCTAGTCCACCAAATAATCCCTTAAGGTGCAAAAGTTGAATCATGACGCTAGTGATATTGAACTTTGCTCCACGTGCCAATGGCGGAAGAATAATAGCTCCTGTGGCACCAGCTCCATCAAGATCATCATCATCATCGAACGGTATTTGCACAGCTCGGCGTTCGGGCCTAAATCGCGCTTGACGATCTCTCCTCTGCATGGGTGCCGCCATCTCAGCAGCATGCCGTGGGTTTAGTAGCTCCTCATCGCCCAGGTCCTCATCATCAGGATTTGTTGCACGGCCTGGGTTATCAATATTCTGTTGATGCACTTGAGCAGCTATCCTTTCAGTTTCACGTTGTGTATCCATTGATGTACTGAACAAACCTGAATAAAACAAAAACAACAACTAAAAGTAAAAGTACGAGATTCTTTGACCAAAGGGTCTAGTAATTATCACAAACTTAATTGACACTCGTATTCCTCGGCAACGGCGCCAATTTTTGATAACTCTCAATCTACAGCTCTCGTAGGAGTTTAAAGCAGTCGTTAGCAAATATAGAACCCAACCTGGGTTGGGTGTCGATCCCACAGGGAATAGTTTGGCCAACAAGTAAGCAACGATTACTAGACTTTTAGTGCAACTCTCGTCAAAAGGGGGGATTGTAATGTGTAACCAAAATAATAAAGTAAAAACTGAAAATAGCAACGTAAAAAGGAAAGAATGTTTCGTAGGTTGTGAAACAATGAGAATTGAAGCGTTGGGGTTATGTGCACCTCCTGAGTTATACGTCTCTATTGACTATGAGTATGTAGAATTCCGACATGCATGTGCTTATAGAGAATTGTATTCGGTGGTAAATCCAGGCGTCCTTCGACCTATTCAAGGATTATTTCACTTTAACTCTTTCGAGCTTAAAGCGTGTCTAACGGTACGAATTCTCCAAGAGGTTAATCCAGTTACGACACTAACTGTTTAGTAGGGAATTTAGGGTGTGACCCTACTACATTGACACTATCTCTTTTCCAGACAAATAACCTTTCTTTCGAACAAGTTAAATGTTATACTGGCGTTATTCTATGCGTCTGCAGCCACAAGAATTTGCATTAAGATGAAGAGAATAATGATATAAGCAGCATACGTGTCACGAACTCACAAACTCACAGCAATAGATAGTATCTCATTCGGCTTCCATAACCCCAACAAAGAGGTTTAGTTACCCATGAGTGCGAAGGAAGTCATAATAAACATGATCATTGTACCCCAATAAAGATTTGCACGTTAGGTGTAAGGGTGAGGATGGCGTGAAGTCCTTTACAAAGTAACGTCTCTCTTGTTGTGGAATTTAATAGAAGAATAAAAGAAAAATAGAATTAATGGAAGGATTAGAATTGTTGGAATAGTAAGTGAATGAATTTCTCCACTAAGGGAGGAATGAATTAAAAATCTCTAGCAAGATAGGGTATTTATAATACCCATATCCTAATCCTACTAAGCTAATGAAATACTTAACCAAATCCTACTAAGCTAATGAAATACTTAACCCAATTGTACTAGGTTAATGTAACATTATCCAAATCCAAATAAACTAATAATATACTTAACCCAATTGTACTAGGTTAATGTATTATTATCCTAATCCAAATAAGTTACTGCAGGTCCCCAAAGTCTTCAGAAATGTTGTTTTAGCCCGGGACAGATTTTCCATGCATCACTTTTGGTCCTTTAGGCGTCCAAGCTCCCTTTCCTTCCTTCGTGAGCTTTCTTTGGCGTCAAGTTATCCACAAAATGTTGAATTCTGCATCATTTATACCTGAAACTTTGCTAATCATATTCTTTAGCTCACTTACAGGATAAAGGACTAAAAGTGCATGAAATATATAATTTGTTCTCAAAACATGGCACAAATATGGGCAAAATATATTGATATAGGCGTGTAAATTCGCCTATCATCATTAGGCAGAATCTATCTCCTGTGTGACGACATTCGTTATAGCTTACCACATTTGTGATGCCCTACCACGAAGGTCGTCAACCTTAGGCAGAAACCAGCTCCTAAATGACAACATTCATGGTAGCTTACCACATTTGTGACGCCCTACCACTAAGGTCATCAGACTTAGGAAGAAACCATCAATTTTAGCTCCTGTGTGATGACATTTTTGACAGCTTACCACATTTTCGACACCTTGTCACAAATGTCGTCAGCTATGATTTTCAGAAACTGGAAATTTATTTTATAAGGGTATTTTGGTCTTTTCCTTCACCTTCCACGACTTATAACCCTAAAGAGGAGTAATTTTTCCCATTTTTTCTTCAGTTAAAGATCTTAAAAAACCCTCTTTTACGCTCTCAACCACAAGATTAGGGTTTTCTCTCAAGATCATCACCTCAAGAGTAAGCCTAAGGAATTCTTCAAGAACCTTTAGAAATATTAGATCTCTTTTAAATATTCAATCACTAAGGTATGCTTAGTGTTCATCTATGGATCCAATCCGTTCATAGAGCTCAAGAACCATGTTTTAAATATTATTTTGTAAACTTTTTGTGGTGATATGAGTATGTACATATTGGCGATTGTTGTTTAAGTTTCAATGTGATGTCTAATGGTGTTTTCATGGAATATATATGTTTGTTAATTGAAAACCATGAACTTTAGGTGGTTTAATATGGTGCAAGTATGAAACCCACGTATGCCTTAAAGAATGCATGCAAGGTGTTTGATAAAATGCTTAGGATGCTAGAAATTCATGTTTGTATGGTTCTATGATGTCTAAATGACAATTTTATGTTAGCTATATACTTCAATATGAATTCCATGCATTTTATGTGTTGCTATTGTGATGGTATGAAACATGTAAGATAATAGAGATATACAATATGTACACAAAATATATCCATTCATTCCCTACAATGTTTAAGATGTTGAATAACTATATGAAATATGATATCCCCTACTTATGATATTATGAATTGTGGACTCAAATCTTGTGATCAAGTCATGTCATGTATGTCAGTTTCCTTCTATCGAGTCCTGGGGTATTCGTACCCAAAAAACATAGTTGTGTGCCTAGAGTCATGTCATGTTGTTATGATAATCTCAGTCAAGCTATAATCTATAGAACTCAGTCAGTCATGTGACTCAGGAAAACCTCAGAAATCTCATGATCTCAGTTAACTCTCAGATAATAGTACTACTCCATTAGTCAACGGAAGTCATTTAATTTGTCCATGTACAGTCAATTGAATCATGTTTAGTCTCTTCAGATAGGAGTAGAAGTTAGCACCGAGTGAACCCAAGGATGGGGACTCACCTATCATTTTTAGGGTGTGATTCTTAGCAGTCATCCTTGTGTTCCAGAACTACGTAGCCAGCGTAGGTTGAGATATATTAGCCTGTCAGATTAAGGTTGATGAGGTGGCTTAACCTGTCAGTTTAGGGTCTCACCATTCTCACTTTGAGTACCTACTAGATAAGGGTCACTCACAACTGTCCTTACTAGTGATGCCGTATTGACACCCCTCTAGTCGGGGCAGAGATTGAACCCTATTTTAGCCGTAATGGTATACATGGGGCATGTCGGTTAAACAACTCCCTCCCACAGTTTCAGTATCAGTATCATTAAAGAACTCAAACAATTCCTTAGATGTCAGTATACCAAGACTATTAGATATGGTCAAATTCAGTTATAGCATGGAAATCAGATAGTTCAACCAGATTCATGCCTATCAGATATAGTTATCCATATAATTAGAACTACAGTTCTAGCCATGTATTAGCATACAAATTTAGCCATTACGTACTCATGATCTTAGTTACTATGTATGTATGTTTGCACTCTTACGTTCATATCAGTCAGTCAGTTAGCATTGTTCATGCATGCAAACCTTATTTATATTTAGCCTACCTCACTCGTATACTCAGTACATCCCCTCGTACTGACACATTTGCGCTATGGTTCTTTCTTTTGATGTTACACCATAGGTTCAGAGGCACAAGCTCCGGATCAGCACTAGCCGTAGCATTTCCAGTCACAGAGATTCAGTGAGTCCTCATCATTCGAGGACAATATGATTGGATTTATTCATTATTATTTTAGCCAGTTATCAGTTTACGGAGTTAGTTGGAAACATGTTCCTTCAACTCCTTATTTCATACAATACTTAGAGTCTTTTGGATTTACGCTCAGATTTAGCTTTCAGATTCAATTTTTAGTTGTTTTGGGTATTTTTTGCCCATATGGATGTTATATTATTTTAGTTGAACATTATGGTCTATTGTGCATATTTTCCACATTATTATGTCATGAATTGTAGTATACAGGTACAGATATCAGTCATGGGTTAGCTTGTGGTCCCACGGGGTCATAAGCACCGTGTAGCATTTTGGTTCAGAAAATTAGGGCGTTACAAACTTGGTATCAGAGCCTAAGGTTCAATAAAGTCCCAGGAAATCTGAAAGCCGTATCTAGTAGAGTCTTGTACATGGGTGTGTTGCGCGCCATATTTATGTACATGAGGCTATGAGATGTTTTAGGAACAATTCTCTTTCTTTAGTATTCATGTCGTGCTAGTATGCATAATTTCAAGTCAATCTTTCAATCTAATTCGCTCTTCTCTTATTTCAGAAATATGCCTCCAAAGAGAAGAAATCAGCCAGCTCCTCAGCCCGAAAATCCTTTGGGCGAACATGTTTCTCATGCAGAGTTCAGGACCGCATTTACCACTCTTCCTCAGTCTGTAGCTTTCCAGAATGAACGACCAGCAGTCGTTTCGACCAACCCAGTGGCCAATTCAGCAGCAGCTAGGATTCAGGACTTCACCGAAATGAACCCTCCGTCCTTCTTTGGGTCTATGCTAGATGAGGATCCTCAGGAATTCATTGACCAAGTGCAGAAGGTCATTGATATCATGGGAGTCACTTCTTCTCAGAGTACCGAGTTAGCTGCATACCAATTGCAGGATGTCGCTCACACTTGGTACAAGCAGTGGTTAGCAGAAAGGTTAGGGGATATAGGTCCTGTTGAGTGGGATGAATTTGTCACGGCTTTCTTTAGAAAGATTCTTCCCCCAAGAGCTGAGAGAGGCCAAAGTTCTTGAGTTCACCAATATCAGGCAGGGAAATATCACAGTTAGAGAGTATTCTCTTAGATTTACTCAGCTAGCCAGATATGCCCCTCATGTGGTTACAGACAACAGGGCTAAGATGAGCAAGTTCGTGTTAGGGTGAATGATAGCCTGGTAAATAAATGTAGGTCTGCAATGTTGAACAGTGATATGACTTTATTTAGGCTCATGACCCACGCTCAACAAATAGAGGAGTAGAAGGTTAATACTAGGGAGAGGCAGAATAAGAAAGCAAGAGCAAGCAGTTTCAGGTTTGCTCAGCCCAAATCAGAGGGAGAAAATCATTCGCAGTTTTGTCTTAGGTCAACAGTTCTAGCCCCTTCCTCCGCTAGTACCCCAGTGCCAAAGTTCAGGGACAGCAATAGAGATAGAGCACTAGGCTCTAAATCTCAGGACAGTGTTAGCAGTGCCCGAGCAAACCCCATTTGTCAGACTTGCGATAAGAACCACAAGGGCATTTACCAAGCCGGTAGTGATATATGTTTTGGTTGTGGTAAGCCAGGCCACAGGATTAGGGAGTGTCCTCATCCAGGCCCTCAGGTTCAGTAGAATCGTTCTGCTGCCCATTTCGGTCGCCCGAACTAGCAGGGTGTCACTTCCAATGCTACTAGTGGGCAACGCCCAAATAGACTCTATGCTCTTCAGACCTAACAGTATTAGTCCCAGATTACGGTACATTACAGATTTTCCATGTTCATGTTTCTACTTTGCTAGACCCAGGTGCATCCTTATCTTTTGCCACTCCATACATAGCAGGTGATTTCGGAATCAGTCCTAAAAGTTTAGCAGAGTCCTTTTCAGTCTCTACCCCAGCGGGTAAAACCATCATAGCTTGGTAGGTATACAGGAACTGCCCAATTATGATATTTTAGAAATCCACATCATCAAATTTAGTCAAGTTAGAGATGACTGATTTTGATGTGATTCTCGACATGGATTAGCTTCATTCCTGCTATGCCATAGTCTACTGCAGAAATAGGATAGTTCAGTTTCAGCTCCCCAATAAGCCCGTCATAGAGTGAAAGGGTAGCACTTCTTGTTTCAGGGGTCGGCTTGTTTCCTACCTTCGGGCAAGGAAAATAATTTCTAAGGAGTGTGTGTATCATATCGTGCATGTTAAGGATTCCAGTTCCAAATCTCCCAGTCTCGAATTAGTCCCAGTGGTTAATGAATATTTAGATATCTTTCCCAAAGATCTTTCATGCATTCCTCCCGAAAGGGAAATAGACTTCAGCATAGACCTTCTCCTAGATACTCAATCTATTTCTATTCCTCCATACAGAATGGCACCAGCAGAACTCAAGAAACTGAAATATCAGTTGAAGGATCTCTTAGATAAGGGATTCATCAGGCCCAGTGTATCCCATGGGGTACACCAGTCTTATTCATGCACATGAAAGATGATTCTCTCAGAATATGTATTGATTATCATTAGCTCAACAAAGTCATGGTCAAGAATAGGTATCCGCTACCTAGGATGGATGACTTGTTTGATCAACTTCAGGGTGCCAGTTATTTCTCCAAGATAGACCTCAGATCAGGCTATCATCATCTCAGAGTTAGAGAATGTGACATTTTAAAGATAGCTTTTCGTACTCAGTATGGTCACTTTGAATTTCTAGTAATGTCCTTTGGTCTTACCAATGACCCTACGACTTTAATGGACTTGATGAACCGGGTGTTCAAGCAGTACTTAGACATATTCGTCATAGTCTTCATTGATGATATTCTAGTCTATTCTCGCATAGAGTATGATCATTCAGACTATATCATAATTGTTCTTCAGACTCTTAGGGATCACCAGTTGTTTGCCAAGTTCAGTAAGTGAGAATTTTCGATAAGATCAGTAGCATTTGTTGGCCACATTATTTCTGATGATGGAATTAGATTATATCCTCAGAAAACCAAAGCAATAAGAAACTGACCTCGCCCTGTCTCTCCATCAGATATCAAGAGTTTTTTAGGTTTGGTTGTCTACTACCGACGGTTTGTCGAGGTATTTTCTTCTATTGAATATCTTATGTCTAGATTGACTCAGAAGAAGGTCAAGTTTTAGTGGTCAGAAGCTTGCGAGAAGAGTTTTCAGGAGTTGAAGACTCGACTCACCTCAGCTCCAGTTTTAGCACTTCCCGATGGTTCCGATGGATTCATAGTCTATTATAATGCATCCAGAGTAGGTTTAGGTTGTGTCCTCATGCATCATGGTAGAGTCATAGACTACGCCTCCAAATAGTTAAATTTCCATGAGAAGAATTATCCTACTCATGACCTTGAGTCAGCAACAGTTGTTTTTGCCTTAAAGATTTGGAGGCACTATCTATACGGTGTTCATGTAGACATCTTCACAAATCATAAGATCCTTCAGTATGTCTTTTCCAAGAAAGATCTCAATCTTCGTCAAATAAGGTGGTTAGATCTCTTGAATGATTATGACATGAGTGTTCTTTATCATCCTGGCAAGGCCAATGTAGTGGCCGACGCACTCAATAGACTGTCCATGGGTAGTGTTTCCCATGTTGAGTATAGTAAGAAGAAATTAGCTCAGGAGATTCATCATCTTACCAAACTAGGTGTTCTCTTAGTCAATTCTTCAAAGGGTGATGTATGTATTCAGAGTAGTTCAGAGTCATCTCTAGTTTTCAATATGAAAGAAAACTAAGATAAGGATCCTAGCCTTGTCAAGCTAAAAGAGTCAGTTCAGAGTCAGGAAGTAAAGGTTTTCTCCCAAGGAGGAGATGGTGTTCTTCGTTGTCAGGGTCATCTATGTATTCCCGGTGTAGATGACTTGAGGCAGCAAATTCTTACAGAAGCACATGGTGCGTGATACTCTATTCATCCAGGGGCCACTAAGATGTACCGCGACTTACGGGAGATCTATTGGTGGAGTGGTATGAAGAGGGGAATTGCAGAGTTTGTGGTTAAGTGCTCTATATGTCAACAGGTTAAGAATGAGCATCAGAAACCTAGTGGTTCCATGCAGGAGTTCACCATTCCTACTTGGAAGTGGGAAGAAGTGAACATGGACTTCATGACGGGTTTGCCTAGAACTCATCATTAGCATGATTCAGTTTGGGTCATTGTAGATATAATGACCAAGTCAGCCCATTTCCTTCCAGTTCGTACCTCCTATTCAGCCAAGGATTATGCCAAACTCTATATCAGGGATTTGGTCAGATTACACGGTGTTCCACTATCTATCATCTCAGATAGAGGTACCCAGTTCACCTCTCACTTCTGGAAAGCGTTCTAAAAGGGTCTTGGTACCCAAGTTCATCTCCGTACAGTGTTTTATCCTCAGATAGATGGTCAAGCAGAAAGGACCATTCAAACTCTAGAAGATAAGCTAAGGGCGTGTGCAATTGATTTTAAGGAAAGCTGGGATGACCACTTACCTTTGACTGAGTTAGCATACAACAACAGCTATCACTCCAGTACTCAGATGGCTCTATTCAAAGCTCTCTATTGTAGGAGATATAGGTCTCCGATCGGTTGGTTCGAAGTTAGTGAGACCATAGTCATAGGTCTTGACTTAGTATTCGATGCCTTAGAGAAAGTTCAATTGATCAGAGAAAGACTCCGGGCTGCTTTGAGCCGACAGAAGTCTTATGCGGATATTTGTAGAAAGGATCTAGAATTTGAGGTCTATGACTATGTCTATATCAAGATCTCTCCCATGAAGGGAGTAAAGAGATTCGGAAAAAAGGGAAAGCTCAATCCACGATATGTCGGTCCCTTCAGGATTCTCAGTCGCTTCAGCAAGGTAGCCTATGAGCTCGAATTGCCTTCAGATCTAGCCTCAATTCATCCAGTCTTTCATGTCTCTTTGCTCAAGAAGTGCATAGGTGACCCAGCAGTTGTAGTCCCTATTCATATCATTGACATTCAGAATACCCTCTCTTATGAATAGATTCCAATCAAAATCCTCGACTATTAGACTCAAAGGCTAAGGAACAAAGAAGTCCCTCTAGTCAAGGTTCTTTAGCGGAATCAGTTCATAGAAGGAGCTACTTGGGAAGCAGAATCAGGCATGCGAACCAAGTACCCTCATTTTTTCTCTGCTAATTTAGACTTAGCTTGAGGTAACCATTTTTCTTAAGCTTATTCAGTTACATGTTCAAAATTCCAGTATAAAATTGGTATCAAGTATCAGTGCATAGCTTATCATGCATTCATGAGTTCAGCTTATCAGTCATGCATCAAATATGTATGTTTAGTTGGGCTTTATTCAGTTTAGAATTCACTTCAGTCCTAAATCATGTGCCAGTTGGGCATGATCAGCGTATGCATCATTTATCTTTTCTCCCCTCTCAACCAGTCATCATTCGAGGATGAATGTTTCCAAGGGGGAGATATTGTAATACCCCAAAAAAAATCCAAACCAATATTACATCCATGTACCAAGCTCATGCATAGTACATCATGGTTATTTTATAGTTTTATGAGTAGGTTAGATGTATATTAAGGCTTCAAATAACTCCCAGCTATCAGACGAATCAAAACATTCCTTACAAATTGAATTCTTGAGAAGGATATTAGTATTGTCAACTTCAAATGAGCATATATCTCATTATACTTGAAATTTTTAAGCTTGTGACCTATCACCCGATAGATAATTGAATTAGATTTCTAATGATACCAATTTTTCCTAAATCCGATATCGGAGCAAAGAGTTATTCCTATTTTACTCTAGCATGTCAGGTTGGAAAAAGTGTGACTACATTCATGGTAGCTTACCACATTTGTGACGCCCTACCACGAAGGTCATTAGATTTAGGCAGAAACCAGCTCCTAAGTGATGACATCCATCGTAGCTTACCACATTTGTGATTCCCTACCACGAAGGTTGTCAGCATTAAGCAGAATTCAGCAATTCCAGCTCTTGTGTGACGACATTTTTGATAGCTTACCACATTTTTTATGCCTGTCACAAATGTCGTCAGCTATGATTTTCAACAACTGGAAATTTATTTCATAAGGGTATTTTGGTCTTTTCCTTCATCTTCCACAACTTATAACCCTAAAGAGGCGTAATTTTTCTTATTTTTTCTTCAATTAAGCACTCTCAACCACAATATTAGGATTTTCTCTCAAGATCATCTCCTTAAGAGCAAGCCTAAGGAATTCTTCAAGAGCCTTCAGAAACATTAGATCTCTTTCAAGATTCAATCACAAAGGTATGTGTAGTGTTCATCTATGAATCCAATCCGTTCATAGAGCTCAAGAACCATGTTTTAAATATTATTTTGTAAACTTTTTGTAGTGATAAAAGTATGTACATGTTGACGATTGTTGTATAAGTTTCAATGTGATTTCTAATGATGTTTTCATGGAATATATATGTTTGTTAATTAAAAACCATAAACTTTAGGTGTTTTAATATGGTGCAAGTATGACACCCACCTATGCCTTAAAAAATGCATGCAAGGTGTTTGATAAAATGGTTAGGATGCTAGAAATTCATGTTTGTATGGTTCTATATGTCTAAATGACAAGTTCATGTTAGCTATATACTTCAATATGAATTTCATGATTTTCATGTGTTGCTATTGTGGTGGTATGAAGCATGTAAGATAATGGAGATATACAATATGTACACGAAATATATCCATGCATTCCCTACAATGTTTAAGATGTTGAATAACTATATGAAATATGATATCCCCGACTTATGATATTATGAATTGTGGACTCAAATCTTGTGATCAAGTCATGTCATGTGTGTCAGGTTTCTTCTATCGAGTCCTGGAGGTATTCGTACCCAAAAAACATAATTGTGTGCCTAGAACCATATCATATTGTCACGATAATCTCAGTCAAGCTATAATCTATAGAACTCAGTCAGTCATGTGACTCAGGAAAACCTCAGAAATCTCATGATCTCAGTTAACTCTCAGATAATAGTACTACTCCATCAGTCAACGGAAGTCATTTAATTTGTCCATGTACAGTCAATTGAATCATGTTTAGTCTCTTCAGATAGGAGTAGAAGTTAGCACTGAGTGAACCCAAGGATGGGGACTCACCTATCATTTTTAGGGTGTGATTCTTAGCAGTCATCCTTGTGTTCAGAACTATGTAGCCAGCGTAGGTTGAGACATCTTAGCCTGTCAGATTAAGGTTGATGAGGTGGCTTAACCTGTCAGTTTAGGGTCTCACCATTCTCACTTTGAGTATCTACCAGATAAGGGTCACTCACAACTATCCTTACCAGTGGCACGGTATTGACACCCCTCCAGTCAGGGCAGAAATTGGACCCCATTTTAGCCGTAATGGTATACATGGGGCATGTCATTTAAACAACTACCTCCCACAGTTTTAATATCAGTCTCAGTAAAGAACTCAAACAATTCTTCAGATATCAGTATACCAGGACTGTTAGATACGGTCAAATTCAGTTATAGCGCAGAACTTAGAGAGTTCAACCAGATTCAGGGTTGTCAGATACGGTCATCCATGTTATCAGAACTATGGTTCCATCCATGTATTACCATACATATTTAGCCATTACGTTCTCATAATCTTAGTTACTATGTATGTATGTTTGCACTCTTACGTTCATATCTGTCAATCAGTTAGCATTGTTCATGCATGCAAACCCTATTTATATTTAGCCTACCTCACTCGTATACTCAGTACATCCCCTCGTGCTGATAGATTTATGCTATGGTGCTTTGTTTTTATGTTACACCATAGGTTTAGAGACACGATCTCTAGATCGGCAGTAGCCGTAGCATTTCCAGTCACAGAGATTCAATGAGTCCTCTTCATTTGAGGATAATATGATTGTATTTATTCATTATTATTTTAGCTAGTTATCAGTTTACGAAGTTAGTTGGAAACATATTCCTTCAACTCCTTATATCAGACAGTACTTAGAGGCTTTTGAATTTATGTTCAGATTTAGCTTTCAGATTCAGTTTTCAGTTTTTTGGGGTATTTTTTGCCCATATGGATGTTATATTATTTTAGTTGGACCTTATGGCCTATTGTGCATGTTTTCTACATTATTATGTCTTGAATTGCAGTATACAGGTACAAATATCAGTCATGGGTTAGCTTGTGGTCCGTCAGGGTCTTAAGCACCGTTTAGCATTTCGGTTCAGAAAATCGGGGTGTTTGGTTTTAATATAGGATGTAAATGTAACCACTAAAGAAGATTTTAATAAAGTTAATTTGAAAAATCAGGAATCTACTGATGTGACAGATATGCAGGTATTTTTTTTGTCCCTAATACTTATTTTTTTTACAAAAATATATCTATCTACGTGTTCAACCTTGTAAAAGTACGTACTGGGACTTAATGTTATTTCTGGTGCATATCAAATTTTTTCTGTGGATTTGAACAAACTGGAATGTATTGATTTTTTTCTTTGTTGCATATCAAATTTTCCTGATATTGATGTTGTTATGATTTCTAACATAAATGTCATAAGCATTAATATAGTTACACATTCAGATATTGTATGTATATATTACAAATCCTGATGTGTTCACATAGGATGGAGTTGGTGGGACAGTAACTGATTCAATACAAGCAGTTGTAGATACAATTTTATTTGGTTTGTCAACGCCTTTGACTACAAAGTCATTAGATGTTGGTGCTTTAAATAAAATGACCGAAAGGCACTGGGACCTTCCCAACAGTCAGATTCCATCTGACTTCCCTGATGCTCTGGTTTGGGAGCTTCAAGCCTCAAAAGCAAAATCACATGCCAAACGAGAAAGAAAGAAGTCCAGGGTTTTAAGGTCACCATATATTTCAAAGTATGATTCTGGCTCTAAGGATGCAAGCGATTTTGATAAAAAGGAGAAATTGAATTATGCTTTCTATGGGTACACCATTAACCAAGATTTTTCGAATGAACTGATGATTGATTACTCCCAGTGGATTGCCGTAGGATTACTGAAAACTCATTCTGCCAAGTAAGAAATTTTGTATTATTTTTTTTCCTAACAATACTATGCTATCTTAAACTAAATGGTAATTGTCATGTATAATCAATGATGTTTTTCCAGGAAAGAAACGGACAACCACTATCAAGTAAATACTTCTGGGTTAGGTTACAGACAATTGGACTTTGTCGTTGCACACCCACAGTCCAAGAATTGGTTTTACTTGATGTCTGAATGCAAGACATGCCAGAATGATGAGGTAACTTATTCTAAATATTATCCATATCATAAGTTATTTTGCTAATACTTAATATTCTACAACTCCATAACATATCATACATGTAAACCAATGTATAATAACATATCAAACATGCAATATTTTCCATTATCATTTATGCAACTTTAATCAACATGTCATGTATAATAACATGTAACACCAGCATAGTTGTATATCATACATCTAATTAACAAGTAAGGTCGAAGCTACTGATTTTTTTCAATCATTTTTACTATTTTACCCTATTTTCACTTGTAGCATTTAGATGTTATCTTCTACCACTTGAGAAAGAAATCAAAGATTCAGCTGGGTGATAATAATAGATATACGATGATAAGCTTTCTTCTTTAAATATATGTTGAGAAGATACATACTCGCTATTATCCAGCGAAATCGGCAGTTGAGCTATCAACGCAACAAGACTATGCAAAATCAATTGTGGAGGCTAATAACAAAGATGCTATTGCTAATATAATTCATGGATTCTGTATGCCTACTGGATTACCATGGTATATGGTTGATGATTTATATGTTCCAATTAACTACGGTAAAGAATTTTATTGGGTATTGGTTGTGATTGTCTTGAAGGAAAGATTGATATGTGTGTATGACTTACTAATAAGTAAAAGAAAAAAAACCACCAATTGAAATACAAAAGCTTACAGTGATGCTGACTACTTACTTGTCAGACAATGGCTTTTACGAAAATACCGAGCAAACTGATTGGCCATCACTTGAAGCGTATAAAGGGAAGATTAATCAGAAGCCTGGTCTTGTAAATAAAATCCCACTTGAATGTTGACTATGTGCAAAACATCCCACAATAAGCGTCTGATAATTTGTAAGTAAATTACAGTTTATTTTTCATGTATAATAATGTTACAATTGATGAACTAATTATTATTTCATTTTTTTATTGGAATCAGAGATTGTGGAATCTTTGTGTGTGCCTATGTAGAAATATTAAGTGAAGGACTGTAGGTTAATTCATGTGGGTTTGATACTACAAGTCAACGTTCACTGTAACACCCCGCAAAATCATCCATGTGCTAGCTCGTGGTAATATGCTCTTAGAGTTAAATGACTAAAATAGTGTCAAAGAGACTTAGTCTCATGTTTTTCTTCCAAAATAAGTAAATTTTAAACCATATATAATTTCCCTAATTTCAACTTTTTATCATGTGGGAAATTGAATGACCTTTCCGTCGATATAAGATTCGCCCAAATTTGATAGCCGGTCAAGAAGCTATGGCTAATTGAAGCCCTAATCATAAAACACCATCATTTTAGTGCTTGGTGCATCGCGGAGTGGGCCTATATAGCAATTGTCAAATTCCAAGAGCATAGCGCGATTGTGGCATGTCACGCTGAAGTTACAGGTCCCATCCAGTGGGACAACGAGATGGCTCTGCATTGCGGTGACCTTAAAAATCCTATTCGTAAATTTCCAGTGAGCCACCGCGATCGTCGCGCGTCGCGGTGGTCCATAAAAATTGGGCTCCCAGTTATATTTTTATTTCATCTCATTAAGGGTATATTGGGTATTTTTTACCCCCTTATCAGCTTAAACATGGGATTTTAATCCCAAATGACCTCATTATTAATATTTTCATCAAAACCCATCAAGAACACTCCTTAGGGTTTCAAACAAGAAAACCCAAACAACTCAAGATTCAACCGTGGGTTTTAGAAATTGATTAAAGATTTGGAATTCCCAAGCCATGGTGTAACGACCCGAGATCCCATCCCAGGATGTCACACGGTGCTTATGACCCCGAAGGACCACAAGCTAACCCTTTATTGATATTTGTACCTGTACACTACATAAAATTTGAAATAAATGAGGAAACTAGCCATAAGGTTCAACACAACTATACATACTCAAAACTAAAAACTAAATTCCAATACATCCATTTGAAAAGCCTCTAACTGTCTGAACTGTGGAGTTGATGGGACAGGTCCCCAACTAACTCCATCAACTGAAATAAATATAAACAGAATCTGATGAAATAATAATCAACTGAGATTTAATCCTCAAAAGAAGAGGACTCACTGCTACTTCTGCTGATTGGGTTGAACTACTAAGTATAATCTGGATCCTGTGCCTCTGAACCTATGGTGCAAAATAAAACACCATAGCGCAAATGCATCAGTACAAAATGTACTGAGTATGTAGACGAGGTAAGGCTAAATGGAAAGGCTCATGCGTGAACAATATCTAAACTGAATAATCATGAAATTTCGCACGAGAACAGATACATGAATCCACAGAACATAAACACAATCATAACAACTAGGTACTGAAACTCGAATACCACTTTACTGCAGACTGAACTCACTACTGACACTGAGATACTGAAACATTGACTCATCTGATATTGATAACTAAGAATCTGGATGCACTTACTTCAAGGATTGAATTCTGAGCTTACTGCTTTTGACTGATAGGATTAGAGATCAACCTTTCTAACGGATGATATTCAGAAACTATTATCAATGATAAGAAATATGATTATATCAGAATCTGACAACAAGGATACCCAATAGAATCTAAGAATGTGAATCAAGCCTATCTGGCAGCTTATCTTTGAATATGATATCAAACAACTGTATATGTGACCAAGCCTATCTGTCGGGATGAACCCTGAATCAATGGAACTATCTGAGTTCCTCATAATGATAGATGACTGTATTTGACAGTCCTGATTTCTGAAGATTGATGCTAAAATTGAAACTGTGTGAAGTAGTTACTTAACCGACATGCCCCGACCTACCACAGGTGGGGTCCAACCTATGACCCCAGCTGAAAGGGCATCAATATCGTGCCACGGGTAAAGACTCACTCTCTAGTCAACCCTTTCTGATGGGATGACCCTCACAGGTAGTCGACCTGAGGCAATATAATAGTCAACCTCTCTGATGGTGACAGCCTCTACAGACGGGGACTCCTGTATCCTACACTGTCTATGCAGTTCTAGAGTTCAGGGATTGCTACTAACAACTCCAGCCTCTCTCTCTGACGGGAGGAATCGCCATCCCCTCCCTCGCTCAGTGCTAGTTTCAACTCCCAACTGAAGGACTCTAAACTGAACTTTCAGCTGAACACAAACTGGGCTGAATCTGACACTAATCATATTTCTCAAATGATTCAACTGAGTTAAGATGAATTCACATGGTTCCGTATCTGACGGAATACTACTGAATCGTGGTATCTGACTGATGATACAAAATTTGAATAGATTACTCGGTCATTACCGAGGCTTCAACTGAACACTGGAATACTACAAGATTTGAGTTAAGTATAACACTAAGGCTAGATTACAAGTGATATAGAGAATATCGAGATAACAGAGATTTCTGAGGTTTCTCAAGTTCTGTAACTGTCTGAGGATATAAAGTTTTTGTAGTTCATTGAGTTTTGAGAATCAGGGCTCGACTAGAATTATCATGAAACCAACACAGGCTCTAGACAACAACTCTTTTATCGAGTATAAATACCCCTAGGACTCGATAACATAAAAGTGAAACATAATTATTCATTCATCATTTCAAGCATTCATTCGTCATTACAACAATTCATGTATCATCACAATCACCAAAAGGTCACTTCAAACATTCAAGGATCATCAACATCGGTTCACCATCATGTAATAGCCTAGGGTAGACATGCTATTAGATTATACCTCATTCAACAAAGACTTATATCAAGTACTTCATACTTATATCAATCTTGCTGTATATTCGGAGATCACGTAATTTGGGGAAACTTCACACTATCATGCCATAACTTACTTGTTAGCCACTTGGCATATATGGGAAGCTTGTAATATATCAAAGAGTACTTACTTGGGGAAATTTACCACTACCTTGTCTCAACTTACTCACTGTGTTCTTTCAACAACCACAAGACATATGCGGTTTTACATCTACTTTGGGATTTCTTATTATTGTGGAATAATTCGTTCACTTGGTCATTTCACGATACACATAGTTCTCAAAGTCTTATCCATGAAAGGGAGTGTATATAACAATATGACATCCATCCATCCATCTAGTCTCACTATTTAACTACAATACTTGATTTCTAGTCTCTTAGACATTTCATCGGACACCTTACATTCACAACTTAGGCATAGGTGTATTCATCGGCATACTAACCCTAATCAACCAATTTTACATGTTTCCAACTCACATAATCTCATAGATTCATACAAACTATGTATATATTCCATCTTGGAAATCATTCAACATCAACCACAAGAACACAATCTATTTACCACATAAATACCACATACTAGGGCCAAGGCTTGATAATCTTGTAAAAAAACATGAATCAACAAAAATCATTAAAATTCATAAACATAAATTATATAAGATTTATAAAAAAGGTACTTGAGCTTCTTGGATGAAAAGGACCCAAGAATCAACATCTACATACCTTGTGGAAACTCTTTTCTTGAAAGCCTTCGAAACACCTCTTGGTTTCTCTTGATTCTCTCTTGATCTCTCTTAATTTGTGGAAAAGGGAGCAAGGATTTTGGAATTTGGAAACCCTAATTTTTGGGTGGAAGAAGAGAAAATAAGGGCTGAAAGCCCTTAACCGGGTATATAAAGAGGGTGGGGATAAGGTGAAAAGACCAAAAAGCCCTTAGATATTTTAAACTGAAAAATTCTGATTTTTGGCCCTGGCGCGACGCGCCGGATCGCGGTCCTTCACTGGATTTGGACAATTGGGAAATTTCTCAGTGGCGCGATGCGGTGGGGATCATTTTGGCAACTTATTGCGAACTGGAGCTTCACCGCGATGAGGAGGAATTGTGGAGGTCCACTGGAATTTGACGACTACCATTTTGGTTAGCTCCGCGATGCTCCAAAATGCCAGGTGACACACTGTCTTACTAAAATAGGTCTAACTCTGAACCCGAGTGTCCGATTTGGGTGAATTTGGTATCGATGGAAAGCTTATTCAGTGCTCTACATGAAAAAAAGTTGAATTGGGGAAATTCCACATGATTCAATGTATTTCATACTTAGGAAGATATTCTTGAAACATTTTAACTCAAATTTTTGCTTTACCAAATACGCTCTAAGGCTCAGACTGGAAGAGGATTTTACGGGGTATTACATTATCTTCCCCTTGGGAACATTCGTCCTCAAATATCGCTTGATAGGCTGAGAAGACGGTTCAATAGAAATTACTCAAAAAATAAAAATATTTTAAGACATGCTTACGCAACTGGAACGACTGACATACTGAGTGCTCACACTGGACTTGCATTTCTGACAAATGAAATGCTCAACTGAAGATACTCATAATTGAATTCTCACAATAACACATGCATATCTGATGCATAGACTCATAACTGGAATGATCTCATGAATACATAGCAGAACACAGCGACAAGCTGAATTCTTTCTACAGAACGTGCTTATCTAATGCATGAATGTCTAACAAAACTAACTAAACTGACTTTCAATGGCACGATTAACAATGCAATGACAACTGATGTTAAATTCATAAAGAAAATCTGAACATGCATCTGGATGAATCCAATGACATGCAATATCATAATATTGTAGGGCATCTTCCCCTTGGGACTCTATGTTCCTCTAAATACACTTCATTGAAATACTGGGGCGGCGCATGGGGCACCTACAAACTGGTTCATAATTGACCGATCAAAATCTGAAACTCATGCATGACTCATGCTACCATATAAAGCTCAAAATGGGAGCAAAGTCTCCAATAATGCATGTCACAAGGATGAAAGGCTCACAACATACCCGGGTCTAGTTCAGGGAATCTTCCTAATCAAGGAAAGCCTGACGTGCACAGAGTCTACCCTTTTAAGTCAGCACTCTACGATCTCTCATTTTATGGCCGGGCTCACCACACCCAAAGCACAAATCACTACCGGCTCTACACATACCTTTGTGGCTCTTTCCACACTCTCTACAAATCGGATGGGTACGAACACCACTAGCACTACTCTGGGCTTTAGAGCTTGGCACTCCATCAAAACTGACACCCCCAAAAACAGGTGCGAGCACACTAGTTGAAGATGGAGCAGGAACTATAAATCTCTAATCATACCGACAATGAATACCACTATGGGACCTTGCCTGAGAGAAACCACAACTACCTGTCTTGGCTCTCTTGCTCAAACTCTTTCTCTCTCTTTCATCTTATCAACCTCAATCTGCTGCACATGTATCATTAGCCTAGAAAGGTCTATATCTCTATTGAGCATAGCAGCTCTACACTCTTTCAATACATAACTCGACACCCCAGACAAAAACTTACTCATACTCGCTCTAGGGTCAACTACCAAATCAGGAGCATACTTAGCTAATTGGTTGAACTTAATACAATACTCTTTCATGTTCATGGAACCTTGCCTTAGGTTCATGAATTCTTCTACCTTAGCCTCTCTCATCTCTAGCGGGAAAAACCTATCCAAAAAGGCACTCTAAAACTCTGACCAAGTCACAGGAGTTGTATTCTCCCCTCTACTCTTCTCCCACATCACTACCCAATCATGAGCAATATCCTTTAGCCTATACGATGCTAAATCCACACTCTTCTCCTCAGAGACATGCATAATCTGGGTGATACTCTTCACCTCTTCTAAATAGGACTGCGGATCCTCACCTACTACTGACCCAAAGAATTCTGGTGGGTTCATTTTCATAAAACTTTTAACCCTGGCTGCGATAGAATTCCCATTTTACTGAGGTGGGACTGTAGCTTGACAGTTTCTCTAAACATTAGTAATAGCTTGGGCTGGAGCCTGAAAAGCTGCTCAAAACTCTACATGTGACATACTCACATTCACAGAATCTACCGGCTGTGGGGGCTAGTCATCAACTCTATGGACAAAATCTTTGCGAGGAGGCATACTCTGTAACTGGAAGAAATAAATAGATTAGACTGAGGATCAACTTGAGCTCATACTCATTCATATAACATGATCACTAAAAAAAGGGAAACTTCTCCTAAGAACATCCTGTATCCTCTTGTACATAAATGTGGCGCGCTACATACCCATGAACAAGACTCTACTAGATGCGGCTTTTGAGACTCTCTAGGACACTCTTGAACCTTAGGCTCTGATACCAAGTTTGTAATAACCCGAGATCCCATCCCAGGATATCACACAGTGCTTATGACCTCGAAGGACCACAAGCTAACGCTTTACTGATATCTGTACCTGTACAATACATAAAATTTGAAATAAATGTGGAAACTATCCATAAGGTTCAACACATCTATACATACTCAAAACTGAAAACTAAATTCCAATACATCCATTTGAAAAGCCTATAACTGTCTGGACTGGGAAGTTGATGGGACAGGTCCCCAACTAACTCTGTCAACTGAAACAAATATAAATAGAATCCGATGCAATAATAATCAACTGATATTTCATCCTTAAAAGAAAAGGATTCACTGCTACTACTGCTGACTGGGTTAAACTGCTAAGGATACTCTAGATCCTGTGCCTCTGAACCTATGGTGCCAAATAAAACACCATAGCACAAATACGTCAGTACAAGAATGTACTGAGTATGTAGACGAGGTAAGGCAAATGCAAAGGCTCATATGTGCACAATATCTAAACTGGATAATCATGAAAATATCGCACGAGAACACATACATAAATGCACATACCATAAACACAATCATCACAACTAGGTACTAAAACTCGGATACCACTTTACTGCAGACTAAACTCACTACTGACACTGAGATACTGAATCACTAACTCATCTGATACTGATAACTGAGAATCTGGATGCACTTATATCAAGGATTAAATTCTAAGCTTACTTCTTTCGACTGACAGGATTAGAGATCAACCTTTCTAATGGATGATATTCAGAAACTATTATCAATGATAAGAAATATAATCAAAATCTGACCACAAGGATACCCAATAGAATCTGAGACTGTGAATCAAGCCTATCTGGCAGCTTATCTCTAAATATGATATCAAACAACTGTAGATGTGACCAAGCCTATCTATCGAGATGGTCCCTGAATTAATAGAACTATCTGAGTTCATCATAATGATAGATGACAGTATCTGACAGTCCTAATTTCTAAAGATTGATGCTAAAACTGAAACTGTGGGAAGTAGTTACTTAACCGACATGCCTCAAACTACCACAGGTGGGGTCCAACCTATGACCCCTAGATGGAAGCGCTTCAATACCGTGCCACAGATACAGACTCACTCTCTGATCAAGCCTCTCTAACGGGATGACCCTCGCAGGAAATCAACTTGAGGCAATATAATAGTCAACCTCTATGAAGGAGATAGCCTCTACTGATGGGGACTCCTATATCTTACGCTGGCTATGCAGTTCTAGAGTTCATGGATTGCTACTAATGACTCCAGCCTCTCTCTTTGATGGGAGAAATTCCCATCCCTTTCCTCACTCGGTGCAAGTTTATACTCCCAACTGAAGGACTCTGAACTGAACTTTCATTTGAAAACAAACTGGGTTGAATCTGGCACTGAACATATTTCTCAAATGATTCAACTGAGTTAAGTTGAATTCACATGGTTTTATATCTAATGGAATACTACTGAATCACGGTATCTGACTGATGATGCAAAATTTGAATAGATTACTCGGTCATTACTGAGGCCAGAACTAAACACTGGAATACTACAAGATCTGAGTTAAGTACAACACTAAGAATATATTACTAGTGATACAGAGAATACCGAGATAACAATGATTTTTGAGGTTTCTCAAGTTCTGAGTTTTTTTAGTTCATTGAGTTCTGAGAATCAGGGCTCGACTAGAATTATCGTGAAACCAACACGGGCTCTAGACAACAACTCTTTTATCGGGTATAAACACCCCTAGGACTCGATAACATAAAAGCAAACATAATTATTCATTCATCATTTCAAGCATTCATTAATCATTACAACAATTCATGTATCATCACAATCACCAAAAGGTCACTTCAAACATTCAAGGATCATCAACATCGGTTCATCATGTAATAGCCTAGGTTAGACATGTTATTAGATTATACCTCATTCAACAAGGACTTACATCAAGTACTTCATACCTATATCAATCTTTCTGTATATTCGGATATCACATAATTTGGGGAAACTTCACACTATCATGTCATAACTTACTTGTTAACCACTTGGAATATATGGGAAGCTTTTCATATATCAAAGAGTACTTACTTGGGAAAATTTACCACTATCTTGTCTCAACTTACTCACTGTGGTCTTTCAATAACCACAAGACAAGTTCAGTTTTACACCTACTTTGGGATTTCTTACTATTGTGGAGTAATTCGTTCACTTAATCATTTCACGATACACATGGTTCTAAAAGTCTTATACATGAAAGGGAGTATATAGAACAATATGACATCCATCCATCCATCTAGTCTCACTATTTAACTACAATACTTGATTTCAAGTCTCTTACACATTTCATCAGCCAGCTTACATTCACAACTTATACATAGGTGTATTCATAGACATACTCACCCTAATCAACTAATTTTACATGTTTCCAACTCACATAATCTCATAGATTTATACAAACCATGTAAATATTTTATCTTGGAAATCATTCAACATCAACAACAAGAACACAATCTATTTACCACATAAATACCACATACTAGGGCCAAGGCTTGATAATCTTGTAAAAAACATTAATCACAACTCAACCATAGCAAAAACATCAATTTCAACGCATAAGAATCATTAAAATTCATAAACATAAATTATTTAAGATTTAAAACAAGGGTACTTGAGCTTCTTGAATGAAAAGGACCCAAGAATCAACATCTACATACCTTGTGGAAACCCTTTTCTTGAAAGCCTTCGAAAGACCTCTTGGTTTTTCTTGATTCTCTCTTGGTCTCTCTTAATTTGTGGAAGAAGAAGAGAGGATTTTGGAATTTGAAAACCCTAGTTTTTGGGTAGAGGAGGAGAAAAGAAGGGCTGAAAGCCCTAAACCAGGTATCTATAAAGGGTGGAGATAAGATGAAAAGACCAAAAAGTCCTTGGATATTTTAAAATGAAAAATTCTGATTTTTTGCCCTGGCGCGATGCGCCGGGATCGCGGTCCTTCACTGGATTTGGATAATTGGAAAATTGCTTAGTGGTGCAATGCGGTGGGGATCATTTTGGCAACTTGTTGCGAACTGGAGATTTACCACAGCGTGGAGGAATCATGGAGGTCCATTGGAATTTGACAACTTCCATTTTGGCTAGCTCCATGATGCACCAGAATGCTCGGTGACACACTGTCTTACTAAAATGGGTCCAACTCTTCACTCGAGTGTCCGATTTGGGTGAATTTGGTATCGATGGAAATCTTATTCAGTACTCTACATGATAAAAAGTAAAAATTAGGGAAATTCCACACTATTCAAAGTATTTCATACTTTAGAAGATATTTCTAAAATATTTTGACTCAGATTTTTGCTTTACCAAATACGCTCTAAGGCTCAGACTGGAAGAGGATTTTGCGGGGTATTACACGTGGGCATTAAGAATCATTCTTTAATTTCCTAAAATAGAGGTACGTGAGGTTTATCCTTAAAACTATATGGGCTTATCAACACCAGAACATAATTTAAAGATTATCAAGCATGAATTTTTAAGGGGTTTTGGAACTTATGATTTAAATTTTGCATCTTGGGTGTGTTGATGATATTATTATTTTGGTACTTAGGCTTTTCCCCCTTAAATCTATTTAAATTTATATGAATATGTATGATGTTGAAGATTTGATTGAGAGCATTATTATTGAAAGCCCTCTCTTTGATGATTTAGAGTTGATGAACTTGTTGGGAATGATTTGAGATGCTTTTTTAATATTTTGAAGGAGATATGTTTAATACTAAAGTATTTAACATGATTTTTATAATGTTGAGAGGGAGTTTCTTGTTATGATTTCGTCCTTTTCTTAAAAATAAAGAATTGCATATGATTGATATCTTTGACATGACCACTTTGTGTATTTGAAATGATGAAAAAGAGAGTTTCTTCAAACTGTTTACATGAGCTTTAAGATAGAGTTTATTGAAATGATTTATTGATATGGTGGTCCCAAATTTATGTTTTGAAATAGTGATTATTATGTGCTAATAATGGCTCAGAGATTCGACTTGTAAGTCAATGGTATGACTATACCATATAAATGTATGCCATAACAGATTTAGAGTTTTCAAAGTATGTTTTTAGATAATGCATGTCTTAAAGAGTTAAAAATGGTTATAAAGAGAGTTAGGTGGTTTCCTGAAGAGGGCTAGAGTTCAAGTAACTCTTAGCCTAAAACCGTGATTTGCTGATCTGAGTATATTATTTTTATGCTGGCGATGGTCGTGTGGTGTAGCAGAGTCAGAGACTCCAACCCTTGCGGAACAATTGGGTTGGAGGCTTCCCCACCGAGTCAATGGTGGATTCCATAAGTCCCATGGAATTTCATAGTTGTAAGGTATACCACCTAGCGCGGAAGTAAAATAAAGAATGTCTCAGAGTTCAAATGATTTTCTTTCAGAGTCTTTTAGAAATGCCCATGAGATTTCTAACTATAAGATATGTTTATGAACTATTTTTAAATTACTCTCATATATGTTGAATCTAAATTATTATTTTGGATTTGCTCTGTATACCAGTATATCTGTATTGACCCCCTACCTCCCAGGTTTGGAGGCTTAGTCTAAGGGTCTGGCTAATCAGTAAAGTATCCCAGAGTGAAGTAATTTGTGTAGTGGTAAGCCTTCTTTGTTCCAGAAGGTCTGTTATTTTAGATTATGTTATTTCATTGTTTTGGTCTACTGGGGGCCTTGTCCCAGCTTTCAGTTGGTTGTCATATTTTCATTTAGTAGAGATTTCACAGGCTGTTCCAGATGTTGTTTAGTTGAGTTCGAATTTTATTCCTTATTGTTAAACTAAATCCAGAGTATAACCATGTTTCCATATCAGATTATATTTTTGCATCTTCTTTTATTATGTAAATATTGTGCATGATTACCAGATAGAGTAGGACGCTCGGGCCTTCATGTTTTAGGATATCCATCGCGGCCAGGTCCTAGTTTGGGTCATGACAAACTTGGTATCACAGCACGGTTTATAGTCCTAGGGTGTCTGCGAAATTATGCTGGGAAGAATCTTGTTTATGGGTGTGTAGCGCGCCACACTTATAAGCAGGAGGCTACTAGGTATTTAGGAATGGTTCCCCTCTTTGTAATTTAGTTAATGCCTTAGATTCTAATCTGTCCTCTAATCCGTGATCTCTTGTATTTCAGAAAAAAATCATGCCTCCCCGTAGTACTAATGATCAGAATGCTCAGACAGATGAGGTCTGTCCCACTCATGGAATGAGGACCCAAAACAGAGCTCAGACACTAGAGATTGATACTACTTCGGGAGTCCCACTTACTCAGACCAGCCCACCTAGGGCACCTAGAGCTCTCTAGATGGGGACTAATCGCACTTAGCCTCGTAAGAAAAAAGTACCTAATGCAAAATTCGGACAGTCCATTCATATGCTTGCACAGTTCGTAGCCACACAGACTCAACGGTCTGAAGATATTGGGTATGCATCTATTACATTTGAGGCTACAAGAGTGGGCCAATTCATGAGGATGAACCCATCCAAGTTTACTGGTACCAAGGTAGAAGAGAATCCACAGGAGTTTGTGGATGAGATGGAGAAGATCTTTAAGGTGATGCATATAGATAAGGTAGAGGGGGTTGAGTTAGCAGCGTACCAGCTTAAGGATGTAGCAAACCAATGGTATAACGAGTGGAAAGATTCAAAGAGTGAGCATGCTGAGCCCATAATTTGGGCTGAGTTCATGGAACCTTCCTCGATCGATTCTTTCCTCTTGATTTGAGGGAGGCCAAAGCCGAAGAGTTTATGAATCTATAGCAGGGAAAGATGAGTTTCCAAGAGTACACTCTGAAGTTCAACCAACAAGCCTGTTATGATCTAGAGATGACTAGTAACATGAGAGCCCGAATGAGGAAATTTGCATCCGGCCTTTCATATGACTTAGTGCTTGAATGTCAGGGAGCAATGTTGAACCGGGACATGGATTTTGCCAGACTGTCAGTCCACATGCAACAAGTTGAGGAAAAGAAAAAAAAGATTATTGAATCTAGAGAGAAGGACAGATTGGCAAAGAGAGACAAAATAGCAGACCAGAGCTACAGTCAGCAGCAGAGTGTGAATTGGGGTAACAAATGGCAAAAGAAGAAGAATTTAGGATAGTTTGTAGTCAGCAGCTAGTGCCCCGTTGACCAGACCCCCAGTTGGATAGCGCACTCAAGATTTTCAAGATAGACAGGGGCTAAGGATGCAGGGTTCATAGTCTCAAGGACGTGTAGCTCGGACTTCTTGGACATACCCGCATTGTGAGAAATGTGGGAGAAATCATCTAGGGAGATATCAGTTTGGCGTTATGGTGTGCTATTTATGCGGCTAGCCAGGCCATATGCAAAGAGAATGTCTGGTAGCCAAGGGTAATATTGGCGGAGCCAAGTCATAGGCTAATTTTTCTGCACCACCACCGCCCCAGAAGGGTGCCACTTCAGTCGCCGGAAATGGCTGTAATTTGTTGTATACCTTAACCAACCGCCAAGAGGTAGAGGCCTCACTGAATGTAGTTACTGGTACGTTGCAAATATTTTCACAAGATGTTTATATTTTACTTGATCCCGGGTCTACCTTGTCATATATGACCCCTTATGTGGTTGTTAGTTTTGGGTTTGAACCTGATGTAATTGCTGAGCCTTTTTCTGTTTCCACTTTGGTGGGGGATTCTATGGTGGCTAGGAAGGTGTATAGAAATTATGTGGTGACTGTTTGTGGCCGGGATACAGTGAAAGACCTCATAGGCCTATACATGCTTGATTTTGATGCTATCCTAGGGATGGACTGGCTTCATTCATGCTATGCCACACTAAATTATAGAACCCAAAAATTCACCTTTTTTTCAAATAAACTGGTGATAGAATGGGAGGGGTATTCTTTAGAACCTAGAGGGAACTTTATATCTTATCTCAGAGCTCATAAACTTATTTTCAAAGGTTGTTTGTACCATTTTATTCGGGTTAAATATTCTAATACCAAAAGTCCTTTCTTTTCATCTGTCCTGGTAGTAAATAATTTCCTAGAAGTCTTCACAAATGATCTCCCGGGAATACCACCTGATAGGGAGATAGATTTTGGCATTGATTTATTGCAAGATACCCATCCCATCTTTATTCTACCATATAGAATGGCTCCAGCAGAGTTAAAAGAGCAGCTAATAGATCTTCTAGATAAAGGTTTTATCTGTCCTAGTATTTCTCCCTGGGGTGCACCTGTACTCTTTGTGCGAAAAAAAGATGGTTCCTTTTATATGTGCATAGATTACCATAAGTTGAATAAGGTCACAATTAAAAATAAATATCCTCTTCGTAGGATTAATGATCTTTTTTACCAGCTTCGGGGTGCTAAATATTTTTCAAAGATAGACCTTTGTTTTGGATATCAGCAGTTGAAGGTTAGGGAGTCAGATATTCTTAAAATAGCTTTCTGAACCAGATACGGTCATTATGAATTCTTAGTCATATCCTTCGGGTTGACTAACGCCCTTGTAGCCTTCATGGATCTTATGAACAGGGTGTTCCATCAGTTTTTAAATCTATTTGTTATAGTTTTCATTGATGATATTCTGATTTATTCCAAGAGTGAAGAGGATCATGCCAATCACCTATGAATCATCCTTCAGACTCTCAAAGATCATGAGTTGTATGCGAAATTTTGTAAGTGCAAATTCTAGCTTAATGTTATTTCTTTCTTGTGGAATATTGTTTCTAGTGATGGGATTAAGGTTGATCCCCAGAAGATTGAGGCAGTGAGAAAATAGACCAGACCCACGACTCTAACAGATATTTAAAGCTTTTTAGGTTTTGCAAGGTATTACAAAAGATTTATAGAGAGTTTTTCTTCCATATTTGCACCACTTACTAAGTTGACTCAGAAAAAGGTAAAGTTCATGTGGTCTGACTCCTGTGAGAATAATTTTGAGAAGTTAAAAGACAAGTTAATAACTGCTCCTATTTTGACTCTTCCAAAAGGTACGGAAGGGTTTGTTGTGTATTGTGATGCATCCCATGTGGGACTTGGGTGTGTACTTATGCAGCACGGTAAGGTGGTGTCTTATGCATCCAGGCAGTTGAAGTTGCATGAGCAAAATTACCCCACCCATGACTTGGAGTTAGCGGTTGTGGTGTTTGTGCTTAAAATATGGCAGTATTATCTTTATGGGGTGTATGTTGATGTTTTCACTGACCATAAAAGTTTACAGTATGTTTTCTCGCAGAAAGAATTGAACCTCAGGCAACGGTACTGGATGGAATTTCTAAAGGATTATGACATGAGCCTGCACTATCATCCGGGCAAGGCAAAGGTGGTAGCCGACGCCCTTAGTAGGTTGTCTATGGGCAGTCTTTCTTATGTTGAAAAAGGGAAAAGAGTGATAGTGAAAGATATTCACAGACTAGCAAATCTTAGAGTGCGACTCTTAGATTCCAAAGATGGAGGGGTAGTTGTTCACGAAATAGTGAAATCATCCCTTTTTGCAGAAGTTAAAGAGAAGCAGATCGAAGATCCCATCTTGATATAGATCAAGAAAGATGTGGGTCAACAGAAGGTGATGTCCTTTAAAATTGGTGGTGATGGTATTTTGAGATATCAGGGTAAAGTATGTGTGCCAGATATAGATGGTCTGCGGAAGAGAATCCTTGACGAAACTCATACTTGGAGGTATGTTGTTCACCCAAGCTCTACCAAGATGTATCATGATTTGAAAACCATTTATTAGTGGAATAATATGAAGCACGATGTGGCTAACTATGTCGCCAAGTGTTTGAACTGTCACCAAATTAAGGTAGAACATATGGGGCCTGGTGGTACTTCCCAAGATATTGCCTTGCTCTTGTGAAAATGGGAAATGATCAATATGGATTTCATTATGGGACTTTCGAGGTCCTGAAACCAGTATTATTCTATTTGTATGATTGTTGACAGGCTGACCGAGTCAGCATATTTTCTGCCTGTGAGGATCAACTATTTGGGAGATGATTATACCAAGCTTTACATTGAGAAGATAGTCCGTTTTCATGGGGCACCTATATCCATCATATCTGACAGAGGTACGTAATTCTCTTCACAGTTTTGGAGGTCTTTTCAGGGGGGTTTAGGTACTCAAGTGAACCTGAGTACTGCTTTCCACCCTCAGACTGATGGGCAAGATAAGTGCACTATTCAGAACCTTGAGAATATGTTGAGGGCTTGTGTAATTGACTTCAAAGATAGCTGGATAGATCACTTTCCATTAATAGAAATCGTTTATAATAACACTATTATGCTAGTATTAAGATGGCTCCATTTGAAGCTTTGTATGGGAGAAGATGCAGATCACTGGTAGGGTGGTATGAAGTGGGTGAGACTCAGTTGTTCGGGCCTGATCTTGTTCATTAGGCGATGGAGGACATGAAAATTATTAGAGAACGACTTAAAATAGCCTAGAGTAGACAAAAATCCTATGCCAATGTTAGGAAAAGAAACTTAGAGTTTGAGGTTGGTGATTGGGTGTTCCTCAAAGTCTCCCCTATGAAGGGATTTATGCGATTCGGGAATAAAGGTAAGTTGAGTCCTCGCTATATAGGGCCATACCAGATTTTAAGAAGGATAGGTGAAGTTAAATGACTAGAATAGTGTCAAAGAGACTTATAGTCTCATTTTTTGCTTCCAAAATGAGTAAATTTTAACCATATATAATTTCCCTAATTTCAACTTTTTATCATATGGAAAATTGAATGAGCTTTCCGTCGATATAAGATTCCCCCAAATCTGATACCTGGGCAAGAAGTTATGGCTAATTTAAATCCTAATCGTAAAACACC
Organism: Capsicum baccatum var. pendulum; assembly: GCA_030864225.1. Taxonomy (NCBI): domain Eukaryota; kingdom Viridiplantae; phylum Streptophyta; class Magnoliopsida; order Solanales; family Solanaceae; genus Capsicum; species Capsicum baccatum. The sequence continues at coordinate 170,391,744 of CM061554.1, forward strand.
ATCATTTTTTGTGCTTGGCGCATCGCGAAGTGGGTCTATTTAGCAATTGTCAAATTCCAGTAACATAGCGCGATTGTGCCGTGTGGCGCTGAAGTTCCAGGTCCCAATCAGTGGAACCAAGCGATGGCTCCGCATCGCGGTGACATTAAAAATCTCATTCGTCAATTTTCAGTGAGCCATCGCGATCGTGGAGCGCCGCGGTGGTCCATAAAAATTAGGCTCCCAGTTATATTTTTATTCCATCTTATTAAGGGGATATTGGGTATTTTTCACCACCCCTCCCCCTATCAGCTCAAACACTGGATTTTAATCCCAAATGACCTCATTATTAATATTTTCATCAGAAACCATCAAGAACACTTCTTAGGGTTTCAAACAAGAAAACTCAAATAACTCAAGATTCAACCGTGGGTTTTAGAAATTGATTGAAGATTTGGAATCCCCAAGTCGTAGGCATCAAGAATCATCCTTTAATTTCATAAATAGAGGTACGTGGGGTTTATCCTGAAAACTACATAGGCTTATCAACACTAGAACATGATTTAAAGATTATCAAGCATGAATTTTAAAGGGGTTTTGGAACTTGTGATTTAAATATCGCATCTTGGATGTGTTGATGATATTATTATTTTGGTACTTAGGCTTTTCCCCCTTAAATCTATTTAAACTTATATGAATATGTATGATGTTGAAGATTTGATTGAGAGCATTATTATTGAAAGCCCTCTCTTTGATGATTTAGAGTTGATGAACTTGTTGGGAATGATTTGAGATGCTTTTTTAATATTTTGAAGGAGATATTTTTAAAACTAAAGTATTTAACATGATTTTTATAATATTGAGAGGGAGTTTCTTGTTATGATTTCGTCCTTTTCTTAAAAATAAAGAATTGCATATGATTGATATCTTTGAAATGGCCACTTTGTGTATTTGAAATGATGAAAAAGAGAGTTTCTTCAAACTGTTTACATGAGCTTTAAGATAGAGTTTATTGAAATGATTTATTGATATGGTGGTCCCAAATTTATGTTTTGAAATAGTGATTATTATGTGCTAATAATGGCTCAGAGATTTGACTTGTAAGTCAATGGTAAGACTATACCATATAAATGTATGTCATAACAGAGTTAGAGTTTTCAGAGTATATTTTCAAAGAATGCATGTCTTAAAGAGTTAAAAATGGGCATAAAGAGAGTTAGGTGGTTTCCTGAAGAGGGCTAGAGTTTAAGTAACTCTTAGCCTAAAACTGTGATTTGCTAATTCGGATATATTATTTTTACGCTAGTGACAGTCGTGTGTCTGAGACTCCTACCCTTGTGGCACACTTGGGTTGGAGGCTGCTCCGCTGAGTCAATGGCAGATTCCATACGGCCCATGGAATTTCAGAGTTGTAGGGTATACTACCTAGCGTAGAAGAAAAACAAAGAATGTCTCACAGTTCAAATGATTTTCTTTCAGAGTCTTTCAGAAATGCCCATGAGATTTCTTATTATAGGATATGTTTATGAACTGTTTTTAAATTGCTCTCATATATGTTGAATATAAATTATTATTTTGGATTTACTCTGCGTACCAGTACATCTGTATTGACCCCCTACCTCTCAGGTTTGGAGGCTCAGTTTAAGGGTTCGGCTAATCAGTAGAGTATCCCAGAGAGAAGTAATCCGTGCAGTGGTAGCCTTTTTGGTTCCAAAAGTCCTGTTATTTCAGATTATGTTATTCCATTATTTTAGTCTACTAGGGGCCTTGTCCCAGCTTTCAGATAGTTGTCAGATTTTCATGTAGTAGAGATTTCGCTGACTGTTCTAGATGTTGTTTAGTTCGGATTTCATTCCTTATTGTTAAACTAAATCCAGAGTATGACCATGTTTTTGTATCAGATTATATTTCCGCATCTCCTTTTATTATGTGAATGTTTTGCATGATTACCAGATAGAGTAGGCGCCCGGGCCTTCATGGTTTGGGATGTCCGTCACATCCAGGCCCTAGTTTGAGTCGTGACATGCACGATATGCTTCCTTACTGTGGCATTACAGAGTAGAAAAGGCAAATAAAGGGTACACGAGTGATAATGGAGATCCGCCTCGGCCAAGGAAAAGTGTTATCAAAGAAATTGATGCAAGTGCAATTATTACTTTAGAATAGCAATATTTTCTAATTTTTGGCATTGAATGAACTATTTCTTATTTTCATGGTTAATGTTACACATTTCGAAGATTACTTTCTGAATGTTAATGAATATTTTATGGATGTCTTCTTTTTTAAAAAAAAAATAATTTGCAGTTTCTAACACAATACTGTAATGATACAAACGAATTCTTGGTCGATATTGAGTTTGCCTTTTATTTTATTTTTAAGACGTGTATAAACAAAAAAAAAAATATTGACATTGCATTTGAACACATTATATTTTTACTGTAACGTAGATTTTCTTATAAGTTAAAAATACATTGCACTAATAATTAATACGTTAAATATATGTAACACATAACATAATACATGTTGTCACACTTTTTTTTTCTTAAATAAAATTTACAAACAGAGTTCACAACATTCACTTTTATAAAGTATGACACTATTTCATACAATGATACAAATGTATAATCTAATATTTTACATTCGTAACTGAACAAAATATACTTTATATAAATGTATAACGTGTAATCATTAAGAGTCATTAAAATGACATTTTTTCACTGTATAACATAATACACCAACACAAAATATAATTCTACATCATACATTTTTTACACAATAACTACTAACGTATAACAGTTCATACAGCTTATGTTTCAACAGTTTTTTAAGTGAATGTTATATTTCTCAGGTTACATAATACATATACCAATTAGTTGTAACTTACATTAATATGGTTACGAAATATGATAAATGAAAAATTACATAAATTGTTCTTATACTATTAAATATTAATTGAACAAGTGAAACTCAAATAGCAACCAAAAATCTTAATATTAATTGTTCCAGTATTCCAACAAAATCTAATTAAAATATTTATACAAATAAAATCAATCAAACTATCAGCATATAGAAAAACATATTATCTTCATCATAGTTCCTTTGGAAAGAAACCACAAGTCCTACGGTTATGACCGGCTCATCCGCATTTACAGTAGCGGTTTGAATTTGAAGACAATGATTCACTTGATATCAAATGCCTTCCTTTTTTTGGCCTATCAGGAGATCTTCGATATTTGGGCGGCAAAACTTCTTCATCATCAACAAAACCTGGAACATTCCAATCTTTCTTGTCTGTCATTGGAACTATCGGGAGTTCATATGTCTTTACTATGGTTTGTGGCCTGTACAATTCAGAGCAATAATGACCATAATCTTTTACATCCATATTTTTACTTTTTAATACGGTAATTCCATGTGGACAAGGTATTTTATCAATTTGATACCGGCCATGAATGCACGTTCCACGCTCAATATCTACAATGTACCTCCATATCGAATCATAAACACAATAAAGATAACTCCCTGCTGGCTTAACCTGTTACCAAAAGGCATAATATATTTCAAATGTAAAAATATTAATATACAATCAATGTAAAACAAAGTTTTTGTTCCATAATTATTCTAATACATGTCGTCATCCGTAAAGCTTTAACACCATTATTAGTTAGTATTTCTTCAAATCTTCTGCCAAGAGTTGTATTGGTGTAAGATGCAATTTCGTTGTTCTTACAATTCCATGCAGCAAATAAGATTCTAACTTCTTCTAGTAAACCTAGAATAGGAAGTTTTCTAGCCTCAACCAAATAACCATTAATACATTCGGCTATATTTGAAGTGATCATTCTACCTATATTCACAGGAGAGTGACATCGAGCCCATTTTTCATACCCAGTTTCCTCCAGATATTCCTTAACTCTTTGATCAACCTTAGCAACCTTTGACATAATATATTCAAAATCTTCTTTTTGATAAGATTTAGCCATGGAATAATATAGGTCACTAAGTCTATCTTTGCTTTCCCTAAAATGGGTGCAAACGTTTTCCATAAATACCAAATACAAGCTAGATGAGAGACATTAGGATAAACAATGCTTACACCTTTTATGGTACTTTTATTTCTGTCTGAAAGAACACACATGTTGTCTCTTTCATCAAATGCCTCTCTAAACTATTGAAAAAACCGAATCCACGCATTGTTATTCTCCAAATCAACAACACCGTAAGCTAATGGCAGAATACAACCTACAAATAAATTAAACAAGCCAATCATTGTAAAAAAAAAAAGTCAACTATAAAGGTGCTAATTTTAGCATCTTTATGAATTATTATAAATAAAACATCAATGTATAAGCTAATATAATATATAGTAAATAACAAAACAAAAATAGAGTACAAAAAAACATGAACACACAGTACCTACACCATCTAATGTGCTTTCCGATACAAATGTTCCTTTATATGGACCGTTTAAATGTGCCTCGTCAACAACTACAACAGGTCTACAGAATTCAAAACCCCTTATCATCGGATACAATGCAATAAACAAGTATGTAAACTCGTTATCTAATGCTTTATGCATCCAAATGTGCGATTGCGGATATACTTGGTTTAGTATATAGATATAACGGGACATTTTTCTATATCCATCTATTGGTTTACCTCTAAGCATCGAAATCTCCTTCTCTTTTGTGCGACATGCTTTCATATAGTTAATGTCGACTCCATAAACAGCCTTCATCTCTTAGATAATGTCTGCGGGGGTGTGTATTATTTGGTGATAGATTAATTTTAGAGCTGTAAATTCACTCACAAAATTAGTTATCGCAACCACATTATTCAGCACTCGATCACTAAGACTGCAACTATGCTTCGAAACAAATATTTTAATCACAAACAATTTTGATTCATTCATACAAGACGCCTTCATGACCCACTTGTAATCTTCGTTACGACAAATCAGTACATAGCTGCATCAAAATATAAAAACTTAGTCATTGTATTAAATAAAAGTATTAAACTTGAAAATAAAAAGAAAAACATTATTCCTGAAACTGCCCCAGTTATATTATACATATCTCTGAATGTATAATCAACATTATACAAACGTCTTTTAACTTAAAAAAATAATTCATAAAACACAATAAATTTCAGAATGCCTTTATTCATATTATCAGTACATATCTGCATCAACAAATAAAAACTTAATCAATGTATAAATAGAACTATTAAAAATTAAAATAGTCAGAACAAAAAAGAAATACTTTCAATGCCGCAGTTATATTATACATATCTCTAAATGTATAATTAACATTATACATTCGAATTTTAACTTAACAAACCAGTAATAAAACACAAAAGACTTCAGAATCTCTTAAACCAATGTATCATACATTTCTTTGACTGGCACAATTTAATTATACATTACCAAACACATATAACAACACATTAGACATTCGTATATTAACATTAAACATCAACAGTTCACAAAACTGCACAACATAAACTTCTTAAAAAAATTCCATATGTTATAAGATCACGAATTAAAATTGATAATCTTATATCATACCTTTTTTTGTCATATCATTTTGCTTTGTATTGAATCCATTGGCTATTGCGTGTCTTGCCATTACTGAAACAAGAATTTTCTTATCCTTGTATACCTGACTCAGCATTATTTTAGTGTTCTTGCAATCAGTAATAAAGTTTTTCACCACAATTTCAGGCACATATAGAGCATACTGATTATCCATTTCAACAACTGTTAAGGAAATTGAATCATATTCACTATCCTCGATACACATTATAGCACCAGTTGCTTTATCAAACTCTATTTCACTATTGGCTTTGTCACAGGTTGAAATACAAAGCAAAAAATTAACCAAACCAGCAAGTTGTTTCTTTAACTCAACGTAAACCCTCACTCCATTGTCGTTCTTATGAAAATTGGAGAAGAGTTTCCTTAAACCACATATTTCACTTTAATTTTTTTACGCACTTCATCTATATCCAACTCCATGACGATCGTAGAAACCAATTTCAAGAAAGTAATTCTTTTCGAAACAATTATTGTGTCACTTTTGTATGACTTATAACTAATTTCTGACTCCCAAATTCCAGAATACCGCAGTAATATTGGGACATTTATGTTGCTTTTTGAAGTATTTAAGAATGTATGTAGAAGAATTTTGTTGCTTTTTTTGGATTTTTTAGAAGAAATTTGTTGCAGTAATAGAGCTTTTTCGCTTTCCAAATCTTGAATCAAATATTACAGAAAATAAAAATTGACTTATTAGATTTTTTTTTTTGAAATTCAAATTTCAGTTACTAGTTTTATCCATAAATGAGTTAATGTTAGCTAATTATTGCCGTTAATTAAGGAACAGTAATATAATTACTGATTTCAATTACCTTAAATTTAGGAATAGTTGTTTCATCATATATTCGACCAATGTATAATATTTGGCCGAATGAATGACTATATTTGCTAAAATTTGGGGGAGAGAAAATAAGAGGGGATTTTATGTAATTACTTTCTTAAGCTAGGGGATTTATATTGTTTACACAAGTTTTTATTATTTTTTAGAAATTTATATATTATGAGTTTTAATGATTTTAAGAAGCTATTTTTACAATATCTTGTCTTCGAAGGTAATATTGCACTCATCTCTATTTTCATGTTAGTTCTGATTCTGACGTCATAAGGTACATCGATATGCTAATATCTTTATTATTTTTAATATTTGAGAAAGCTGATTATATTAAACTCAAAATCAATAAAATTTCAAAAAAAGAGTTGAGAGAACTGACAATCCTACTAAATGAAAAATTAATTTGATGAAGCGGATAATATTATTGTTGTGGTCATTTCCCAAGTAAATAATGTGTTAGTGTGAGTGATTGGATGATAGATTATATGTGAATATAAATTCTTTTGTGGCCTATACCTAAGTCAACGGAGGAGGAGAATTTTATTTATCTTAGTGATTGAAGAACTACTCAAGTTCTTAGAAAGACAAAAATTCTTCTCAGACTCATATCTGAAAATATTGGCTTTACACTTTCTTTGGATGGTGGTTTGTCATGGTTTCATAATGTATAGTACTGTATGGTATGAAATAATACAATACAGTATAGTACAATACAATGTTTGGATAGACTGTATCGTTCACTTTTGTTTAATGACAGTTTATTATTTGGTTTGATAGTATGGTATTGTATTGTAGCTGGCAAGTTTACTAAAATGCTCTTAATTATTATAAATGTTAAATTTATCAATAATTATTAATAAAATAATTTTCTTCCTACTAATTTATCATAATTATGTCATGTAGATATATTAAGTTGTTAAATTCATGTAAATTCTAACAAAGTCAATAAAATAGTAGATAAAATATAATCGAATTTATTTTTTACAGTTACAAATTTTATTTCTTTTTCTATGTAAAGAGACGTGACACTGTCGACAAGTACAAAATTTGTATGCATTTTTTGTGTATGCTACGGGTGTATTCGGTGTGGAATCCCAAACAAAAATATTTTTCAAGAAAATAAATTATTTCTTACCTATTTTCATGTGCTCATAACACAAGTAGAAAAAAAAAATTCTAAAATCATTTGTATATATTTAACACAAAATAATGAAAATGTATATGATAAAGGGTAGTGGAGTTAAAAAATAAAGAAAATTCAAAGAAATATTTTGGGCTGGGGATAGTGGAGTAGGGGGTCGGAATAGGGGTAGGGGTAGGGGTGGGGGTAAGAAAAAAGTTCTAATTAAAAAAATAATTAAAAAAATTACATCTTTTTTTGTGAGTGTGTGTGCGGGGAGGGGGGAGAGGGGGCCTAGTAGGTGGTGGGGGTGGTTTGGAGATGAAGGTCGAACAAGAACAAGTTTTTAAAATATTTTTTAAAAAAAATAAAAAAATGGGTGAGGGTCGTGTAGGGGGAGGGGGCTGGTGGGGTTGGGTGTCGGAGTAGGAAGTGGATTTAAATAATATAAGTTGAAGGATAAAATAAGATTATATAATATTAAGTAAGGATATAATTGGAAAAAAATAAGCAAATCATGGGATACCAACAAATTGGTGGTTACATAAAATGGGGGTTTTTATGGTTACCAAACCATAAAATTAAACTATACTATACCATATATTTTAAGAAGCAATCAAAACAAACATGATTATCTTAAAAACTATACCATACCATATCACGGAAAACCACCATCCAAACATAGGGTTAGTTGAGGTTCCATAGTCTTAATATGTGAATCGATTTATTTGATGTGGTGTTACTATATAATATTGACTGATGATGCTTTTGGTCTAAAGTGTTAACTGGGTCAGGCCGGGTCAACCCAAAACCGGCCCATCACATTTAAACGGGTTGTGGGCCGGTTCGATTCCGAGCCAGTTTAACGGGCCAGTTCAGTTTCGGGCCCAATAGTAAATTTTCAAGAAACAACCTAGGAACGGCCCACTACTTTACAAAATATACATATACTAAAAGATATAGACTACACTATATATACTAATTTATAAAATATATACACATGTATACGTTAAATATATACTACTTTAGAGTCTATAGAAAATATATACACATATATACGGAGCATTCAATATATGTACTACATTAAAAAAATATGCTACTTAATATAATAAATTAATAATACTCGATAGTAAATTAGTAATATATTAAAATTAAGTATTTAATTTAAACTAGAAATTCAATTTAAATCATCAAATGAAAAAATTACAAAGTAAGGAGTAAATGAATGTTATATTTTATTGATTGCAAAATGCAAAATGATTCAAAATTTATAATGTACATGAATGAAAAATCTACAGGTTTTCATCATTTTTTTCAACTCATCCATGTTAACATTAATGGGAACTTGCATAGGATAGTCAAAGTCAATAGGAGAAAAACCATGCATTGAACTTGATTGTGTTGAGTTCTCCCTTGAAGTCATAATTTCTTCAAGATTTTATTTGGATTTCGGCTCTACCTACATTCTTTGATTTCTTTGTTTCGCTCTAATCCAATCTTTAAGGCAAACTAGAACATTCATAGAATTGCTTCCTAATGAGTGTCGGTTGTCTCCAAGCTGTTGTCGTCCCTGACTAAAAGTGTTATCTGATGCACTGGTTGACATTGGAACATTCAATATATCTTTATCTAATCTTGAAAGAACAGGATATTGTGTTTCATTATTCTTCCTCCAATCCAACGCATTGATCCATCGTCTACAATCCTCTATCGGCGTTCTAAGATAATACTTAAGCTCTTCCTGAGAAGCTGTTGTGTAAGTTCCCTCCTCAAAACTGTTCCAAACATTTAAATCATAAAAGTAATTAGGAAAATCACTATGTGTCAGCTTTTTTGAAGATGATGGCTCCTCGAGAGGATGAGGAGCGACAGTTGGAGTGATATTTGTCTGTACAGCTAAATCAAGTAAATCAGCATAATGGTTATATAATTTATCTATGTAAATGTTCGCATCACTTATAGCCGTATACAAATCTGGTTGTTCTTGTTCTTCATCACCAGAATCATTGTTAGTATTTATCTCTAATTTAGAATAAATAAGAGTATTAAAGTGGCACATAATATTATATTTCATACATGGATTTAGTATAGCACCAACCAAGTAAATAGGGAGAATCGAAAAAAAAACATTTTATAATTGTGCAAACATAGCACCAACAAATTCTTTGTAACCTTCTTTATTCTTATATTCTTTGAGCAAAGAAGAAATATCGGCTATATATGCTAAAATATTACAAAAAGTAGGATAATAAGCACCAAAAAATTCAACCGTTTCTATATAAAAAAATTTTAAAAACTTAACAAGATCATCAATTACAGCCCAATTAGAATCGTGTAGCACACATTCAATCGAATCAGCAAATAAACAATAATTTTTGTTAAAATTTATTGTAATAGGAACTCTATAAGCATGACAAGTTTTTAAATAATCATACGTAGCATTCCATCTAGTATCACATTCTTCGGGCATCAATATCGGTCTAAGTTCATTTTCTTAACATTTAACTTTAAATTCTCTGATTCTTTTTCTTTGATTATTCCTTAAATAAAGCCAAAAGCAAGCCGGATTTTTTCAATATAAATCTCAAAAAATTCAAAACCATTTCTTACAATTAAATTATATATATGACAAACACACTTAACATGAAATATTTCAGGTAACGGCGGAGAGAGCTTAGCTTTTAACTTTGTAATAGCAGTCTTATTGTTAGAAGCATTATCAAAAGTAATACATAAGAATTTTTCTTCAATACCATAAAAATTTGAAACTTTACTAATCGAATCAATAATAAATTCTCCAGTAGGTCTACGATCGTCATCATACAAAAAAGCAAGAATACATTTTTGCATAACATAATTACTATCTATCCAGTGAAAATTAATGGTTAAATAATTATTTTTATTAACAGCACGACCAAGATCAAAAGTTAGAGTCATTCTACATTGAATATTTTTATAACGCCTCAATTTTCTGAACCGAAATGCTACACGGTGCTTATGACCCCGAGGGACCACAAGCTAACCCATGACTGATATCTATACCTATATACTGCAATTCATGACATAATAATGCGGAAAACATACACAATAGGTCATAAGGTTCAACTGAAAAAATATAACGTCCATATGGGAGAAAAATACCCAAAATAATTGAAAACTGAATCTGAAAGCTAAATTTGAGAATAAATCTAAGAGCCTCTAAGTATTGTCTAAAATAAGGAGTTGAGGGAAAATGTCTCCAACTAACTTTGTAAACTGATAATTAGCTAAAATAATAATGAATAAATCCAATCATATTATCCTCGAATGAAAAGAACTCACTAAATCTCTGCGACTAAAAATGCTACGGCTACTGCCGATCTGAAGCGCGTATCTCTGAACCTATGGTGTAACAAGAAAAGAAAGCACCATAGTGCAAATGCGTCAGTACGAGGGAATGTACTGAGAATACTAGAGAGGTAGGCTAAATATAAACAGGGTTTGCATGCATGAACAATGCTAACTAACTGACTGATATGAACGTAAGAGTGCAAACATACATACATAGTAACTAAGATCATGAGTACGTAATGGCTAAATTTGTATGCTAATACATGGATGGAATAATAGTTCTGATAACATGGATGACTGTATCTGACAGCCCTGAATCTGGTTGAACTCTCTGAGTTCCATGCTATAACTGAATTTGACCGTATCTAACAGTCCTGGTCTACTGATATCTCAAGAATTTTCTGAGTTATTTACTGAGACTGATACTGAAACTGTGGGAGGTAGTTGTTAAACAGACATGCCCCATGTATACCATTACGGCTAAGCTGGGGTCTAATCTCTGCCCCGACTAGAGAGGTGTCAATACGGCGCCACTGGTAAGGATAGTTGTGCGTGATCCTTATCTTCTAGGTACTCAAAGTGAGAATGGTGGGACCCTAAACTAACTGGTTAAGCCACCTTATCAACCCTAATCTGACAGGCTACGATGTCTCAACCTACGCTGGCTACGTAGTTCTGGAACACAAGGATAACTGCTAAGAATCACACCCTAAAACTAGTAGGTGAGTCCCCATCCTTGGGTTCACTCGGTGCTAACTTCTACTCTTATCTGAAAAGACTAAACATGATTCAACTGACTGTACATAGATAGGTTAACTGACTTTCGTTGACTGATGAAGTAGTACTATTATCTGAGAGTTAACTAAGATCATGAGATTTCTGAGGTTTCCCTGAGTCACATGACTGACTGAGTTCTATAGATTATATTTGACTGAGATTATCGAGACAACATGACATGGCTCTAGGCACACAGCTATGTTTTTCAGGTATGAATACCCCCAGGACTTAATAGAAGGAAACTAACACATATGACATGACTTGATCACAAGATTTGAGTCCACAATTCATAATATCATAAGTAGGGGATATCATATTTCATATAGTTAATCAACATCTTAAATATTGTAGGGAATGCATGGATATATTTTGTGTACATATTGTATATCTCTATTATCTTACATGTTTCATACCACCATAATAGCAACACATGAAAAGCAGGGAATTTATATTGAAGTATATAGCCAACATGAACTTGTCGTTTAGACATCATAGAACCATACAAACATGAATTTCTAGCATTCTAACCATTTTATCAAACACCTTGCATGCATTCTTTAAGGCATATGTGGGTTTCATACTTGCACTATATTAAACCACCTAAAGTTCATGGTTTTCAAAACAAACATATATATTCCATGAAAACACCTTTATACATCACATTGAAACTTAAACAACAATCGTCAACATGTACATACTCATATCACCACAAAAGGTTTACAAAATAATATTTAAAACATAGTTCTTGAGCTCCATGAATGAATTGGATCCATAGATAAACACTACGCATACCTTAGTGATTGAATCTTGAAAGAGATCTAATGTTTCTGAAGGTTTTTGAAGAATTCCTTAGGCTTGCTCTTGAGGAGATGATCTGGAGAGAAAACTCTAACCTTGTGGTTGAAAGTGTAAGAGAGGGTTTTTAAGATGCTTAACTGAAGAAAAAATTGAAAAAATTATACCTCTTTAGGGTTATAAGTCGTGGAAGGTGAAGGAAAAGACCAAAATACCCTTATGAAATAAATTCCCAGTTGTTGAAAATCATAGCTAACGACATTTGTAACAGAGCATCAAAAATATGGTAAGCCGTCAAAAATGTCATCACACAGGAGCTGGAATTGATGGTTTCTTCCTAAGTCTGACAACCTTCCTGATAGGGCGTCACAAATATGGTAAGCTACCACAAATGTCGTCGCTTAGGAGCTGGTTTCTTCCTAAGGCTAACGACCTTCGTGGTAGGGCATCACAAATGTGGTAAGCTACCATGAATGTCATCACACAGGAGTTGGATTCTGCCTAAGGCTGACGACCTACGTGATAGGGCGTCATAAATGTGGTAAGCTACCACGAATGTCGTCACTTAGGAGCTAGTTTCTATCTAAGGCTGACGACCTTCGTGGTAGGACGTCACAAATGTGGTAAGCTACCATGAATATTGTTACACTGTTTCCAGCCTAACATACTGGAGTATAATAGGAATAACTCTTTTCTCCGATGTCGGATTTAGGAGAAATTGGTATCGTTGGAAAGATAATTCTATTATATATCTATTGATATGTCATGAACTCAAAAAATCCAAGTATAATGAGATATATTCTCATTTGAAGTTGACTATACCAATATCCTTCTTAAGAATTCAATCGATAAGGAATGTTTTGATTTGTCTGATAGTTGGGAGTTATTTGAAACCTTAATATACATCTAACCTAGTCATAAAACTAAAAAATAACCATGATTTGATATGCATGAGCTTGGTACATGGCTCTAATATTGGTTTGGATTTTTTGGGGTAGTACAATATCTCCCCCTTGGAAACATTCATCCTCGAATGATGACTGCTTGAGAGGGGAGAAAAGATAAATGACGCATACACTGATCATGATAAACTGGCACATGATTTAGGACTAAATTGAACTCTAAACTGAATATAGCCCAACTGAACATGCATATCTTATGCATGACTGATAAGCTAAACTCATGAATGCATAATACGCTATGCACTGATACTTGATACCAATTTTATACTGGAATTTTGAACATATAAGTAAAATGGTTACCTCGAGCTAAGTCTGAATTAGCGGAGAAAAAATGAGTCCTTGGTTCGCATGTCTGCTTCTTCTTCCCAAGTAGCTCCCTCCATTGACTAATTCCGCCAAAGAACCTTGACTAGAGGGGCTTCTTTGTTCCTCAACCTATGAGTCTGATAGTCGAGGATTTCAACTGAAATCTCTTTATAAGAGAGGTTATTCTAAATGTCAACACTCTGAATAGGGGCTACAACTGTTGGGTCACCTATGCACTTCTTGAGCAAAGAGACATGGAAGACTGGATGAACTGAGGCTAGATCTGAAGAAAATTCAAGCTCATAGGCTACCTAGCCAAAGCGACTGAGAATCCCGAAGGGACCGACATATCAGGGACTGAGCTTTCCCTTCTTGATGAATCTCTCAACTCCCTTCATGGGAGAGATCTTAAGATAGACATAGTCATCGACCCTGAATTCAATATCCTTTCTATGAACATCCTCATAAGATTTCTGTCAACTCTGAGCATCCCAAAGTCTTTTTCTGATCAATTGAACTTTCTCTAAGGCACCGAATACTAAGTCAGGCCCTATGACTACGGTCTCACTAACTTCAAACCAACTGATCTGAGACCTACATCTCCTACCATAGAGAGCTTCAAATAGAGCCATCTGAATACTGGAGTGATAGTTGTTGTTGTATGCTAACTCAATCAAAGGCAAGTGGTCATCCCATCTTTCCTTGAAATCAATTGCACATGCCCTTAGCATATCTTCTAAAGTCTGAATGATCCATTCTGCTTGACCATTTGTCTAAGGATAAAACATTGTACTGAGATAAACTTGGGTACCAAGACCCTTTTGGAACGCTTTCCAGAAGTGAGAGGTGAACTGGGTACCTCTGTCTGAGATGATAGATAGTGGAACACCGTGTAATCTGACCAACTCCCTGATTTAGAGTTTTGCATAATCCTCGGCTAAATAGGAGGTACAAACTAGAAGGAAATAGGCTGACTTAGTTATTCTATCTACAATTACCCAAACTGAATCATGCTAATGACGAGTTCTAGGAAAACCCATCACGAAGTCCATGTTCACTCCTTCCCACTTCCAAGTAAGAATGGTGAACTCCTGCGTAGAACCACTAGGGTTTCTGATGCTCTATCTTAACCTGCTGACATGTAGAGCACTTAGCCACAAACTCTGCAACGTCCCTCTTCATCCCACTCCACCAATATATCTCTCGAAATTTGCGGTACATCTTAGTGGCCCTTGGATAAATAGAGTATCGTGCACCATGCACTTCTTTAAGAATTCACTGCCTCAAGTTATCTACACCGGGAACACACAGAAGACCCTGAAAATGAAGAACACCATCTCCCCCTTGGGAGAAAACCTCTACTTCCTGACTATGAACTGACTCTTTTAGCTTGACAAGGCTAGGATCCCTGTCTTGCTTCTCTTTCACCTCAGAAACTAGAGATGACTCTGAACTACTCTAAACACATACACCACCCTATGAAGAGTCGACTAAGTGAACGCCTAGTCTAGTAAGCTAATGAATCTCCTGAGCTAATTTCTTCTTACTATCCTCAACATGGTAAAAACTACCTATGGACAGTCTACTAAGTGCATCGGCCACTACATTAGCCTTGCTAGGATAATAAAGGACACTCATGTCATAATCCTTCAAGAGCTCTAACCACCTTCTCTGATGAAGATTGAGATCTTTTTAGGAAAATACATACTGAAGGATCTTATGATCTGTGAAGATGTCTACATGAACACCGTATAGATAATGTCTCCAAATCTTTAAGGAAAAAACAATTGTTGCTAACTCAAGGTCATGACTAGGATAATTCTTCTCATGGGGCTTTAACTTTCTGGAGGCGTAGGCTATGACTCTACCATTCTTCATGAGGACACAACCTAAACCTACTCTGGATGCATCACAATATACTACAAATCCATCGAAACCATCGGGAAGTGCTAAAACTGGAGTTGAGGTAAGTCGAGTCTTCAACTCCTGAAAACTCTTCTCGCAAGGTTCTGACCATTGAAACTTGACCTTCTTCTGAGTCAATATAGACATAGGAGATGCAATAGAAGAAAATCCCTTGACAAATCGTCGGTAGTAGCCAGCCAAACCCAAGAAACTCCTAATATATGATGGAGAGACAGGGCGAGGTTAGTTTCTCAATGCTTCAGTTTTCTGAGGATCTACTCTAATGCCATCACCAAAAATAATATGGCCAAGGAATGCTACTAATTTTAGCCAAAATTTGTACTTACTGAACTTGGCGAACAACTGGTGATCCATGAGAGTCTGAAGAACAATTATGAGATGGTCTGAATGATCATGCTCTGTGCGAGAATAGACCAGAATATCATCTATGAAGACTATGATGAATATATCCAATTACTGCTTGAACACCCGATTCATCAAGTCCATGAAAGCTGCAGAGGCATTGGTAAGACCAAAGGACATGACTAGAAATTCAAAGTGACCATACCGAGTATGAAAAACTGTCTTCAGAATGTCACATTCTCTAACTCTGAGCTGATGATAGCCTGATCTGAGGTCTATCTTGGAGAAATAGCTGGCACCCTGAAGTTGGTCAAACAAGTCGTCTATCCTAGGCAGTGGATACCTATTCTTGATCGTGACTTTGTTGAGCTAACGGTAATCAATACATATTTTAAGAGAACCATCTTTCTTATGCACGAATAAGACTGGCACACCCCATGGGGATACACTGGGCCTGATGAATCCCTTATCTAAGAGATCCTTCAACTGATCTTTCAGTTCCTTGAGTTCTGCTGGTGCCATTCTGTATGGCGAAATAAAAATAGGTTGAGTATCTAGAAGAAGTTCTACGCCAAAGCCTATTTCCCTTTCGGGAGGAATGCCTGGAAGATCTTTGGGAAAGACATCTAAATTTTCATTAACCACTAGGACTGATTCAAGACTGGGAGATTTGGAACTGGAATCCTTAAAATGCACGAGATGATACATACACCCCTTAGAAATTATTTTCCATTCCTGAAGGTAGGAAATAAGTTGACCCTTGAAAGACGAAGTGCTACCCTTACACTCTAGGACGGGCTCATTCGGGAACTAAAACTGAACTATCCTATTTCTGCAGTCAACTATGGAATAGAAGGAATGAAGTTAATCCATGCCAAGAATGACATCAAAATCAATCATCTCTAACTCGACTAAATCTGCTGACGTGGATTTCTAAAATAACATAATCGGGTAGTTCCTGTATATCCACCGAGCTATGATGTTTTGACCCACTGGGGTAGAGACTGAAAAGGGATCTATTAAAATTTTAGGACTGATTCCTAATTCGTCTGCTACGTATGGAGTGACAAAACACAAGGATGCACCTGGGTCTAGCAAAGCATAAACATGAACATGGAAAATCTATAACGTACCAGTAACGACATCAGGAGAATTTTCCTGATCCTGTCGGGTCTGAAGAGCATAGAGTCTATTTAGGCGTTGCCCACTTGTAGCACTGGATGTGGATCCCTGCTGGTATGGGAGACCGGACTGGACTATGGAATGATTATGCTGACCCTGAGGTCCTAGCTGAGAACACTCTCTATTCCTGTGGCCTGGCTTACCACAACCAAAACAGACATTACTACCGGCTCTACAAATACCCTTGTGGTTCTTACCATAAGTCTGACAAAGGGGGTTTGTTCAGGCACTACTAACACTGCCCTAAGATTTAGAGCCTGGTGCTCTGTCTCAGTTGTCATCCTTGAACTTCGGCACTGGGGCACTAGTGGAGAAAGGGGCTGGAACTGCTAACTTAGGACAAAACTGCGAATGATTTTCTCCCTCTAATTTGGGCTGAGCAAAACTGAAACTGACTGCTCTCGCTCTCTTGTTCTGCCTCTCCTTAGTTTTAACCTTCTGCTCCTCTATCTGTTGAGCGTGGGTCATAAACCTGGCTAAAGTCATATCGTTGTTCAGCATCGTAGACCTACACTCATTTACCATGCTATCATTCACCCCTGACATAAACTTGCTCATCTTAACCCTGTTGTCTGCAACCGCATGAGGGGCATATCTGGCTAGCTGAGTAAATCTAAGAGAATACTCTCTAACTATCATATTTCCCTGCCTGAGTTTGATGAACTCAAGAACTTTGGCCTCTCTCAGCTCTTGGGGAAAGAATCTGTCTAAGAAAGCCGTGAAAAATTCTTCCCACTCAACAGGACCTGTATCCCTTAACCTTTCTGCTAACCACTTCTTGTACCAAGTGTAAGAGACATCCTATAATTGGTATGCGGGTAACTCAGCACTCTGGCTTAGACTTAAAGAAGGACGGAGGGTTTATTCGGGTGAAATCCTGAATCCTAGCTGCTGCTGAATTGGCCACTGGGTTGGCCTGAACGACTGTTGGTCATTTATTCTGGGCAGCTATAGACTGATCAAGAGCGGTGAATGCGGTCCTAAACTCCGCATGAGAAACATGTTCGCCCAAAGGATCTTCGGGCTAAGGAGCTGGTTGATTTCTTCTCTTTGGAGGCATGTTTCTGAAATAAGAGAAGAGCGGATTAGACTAAGAGACTAACTTGAAATTATGCTTACTAGCACGACATGAATACTGAAGAAAAGGAACTGTTCCTAAAACATCTCATAGCCTCCTGTAAATAAATGTGGCGCGCAACATACCCGTGTACAAGACTCTACTAGATGCGGCTTTCAGACTTCCTAGGACTCTATTGAACCTTCAGCTCTGATACCAAGTTTATAACGCCCTGATTTTCTGAACCGAAATGCTACACGGTGCTTATGACCCCGAGGAACCACAAGCTAACCCATGACTGATATTTGTACCTATATACTGCAATTCATGACATAATAATGCAAAAAACATGCACAACAGTCCATAAGGTTCAACTGAAATAATATAACATCCATATGGGCAAAAAATACCCAAAACAACTGAAAACTGAATCTGAAAGTTAAATCTGAGCATAAATCTAAAAGCCTCTAAGTACTGTCTGAAATAAAGAGTTGAAGGAACATATCTCCAACTAAATCCGTAAATTGATAACTGGCTAAAATAATAAAGAATAAAACCAATCATATTATCCTCGAATGAAGATGACTCGCTGAATCTCTGCGACTAGAAATGCTACGGCTACTGCCGATATGGAGCTCGTGTCTCTGAACCTATGGTGTAACATGAAAAGAAAGAACCATAGCGCAGATGTGTCAGTACGAGGGGATGTACTCAGTATACGAGTAAGGTAGGCAAAATATAAGCAGGGTTTACGTGCATGAACAATGCTAACTGACTGACTAATATGAATGTAAGAGTGCAAACATATATGCATAGTAACTAAGATCTTAAGTACGTAATGGCTAAATCTATTCGCTAATACATGGCTGGAACCATAGTTCTAATAACATGGATGACTGTATCTAAAAGCCCTGAATCTGGTTGAACTTTTGGAGTTCCGTGCTATAACTGAATTTGACCGTATCTAACAGTCCTAGTATACTAATATCTAAAAAATTATCTGAGTTCTTTACTGATACTGATACTGAAACTGTGGGAGGTAGTTGTTTAACCGACATGCCCCATGTATACCATTACGGCTAAGCTGGGGTCCAATCTCTGCCCCCGACTAAAGAGGTATCAATACCGTACCACTGGTAAGGACAATTGTCAGTGACCCTTATCTGGTAAGTACTCAAAGTGAGAACGGTGGACCCTAAACTGACAGGTTAAGCCACCTCATCAACCCTAATCTGACAGGCTAAGATGTCTCAACCTACGCTGGCTACGTAGTTCTGGAACACAAGGATGACTGCTAAGAATCACACCCTAAAACTGGTAAGTGAGTCCCCATCCTTAGGTTCACTCGGTGCTAAATTCTACTCTTATCTGAAAAGACTAAACATGATTCAACTGACTGTACATGGACAGATTAACTGACTTCCGTAGACTGACGAAGTAGTACTATTATCTGAGAGTTAACTAAGATCATGAGATTTCTGATGTTTTCCTGAGTCACATGGCTGACTGAGTTCTATAGATTATAGCTTGACTGAGATTATCGTGGCAACATGACATGGCTCTAGGCACACAGCTATGTTTTTCAGGTACGAATACCCCCAGGACTCGATAGAAGGAAACTGACACATATGACATGACTTGATCACAAGATTTGAGTCCACAATTCATAATATCATAAGTAGGGGATATCATATTTCATATAGTTATTCAACATCTTAAACATTGTAGGGAATGCATGGATATATTTCGTGTATATATTGTATATCTTATTATCTTACATGCTTTATACCACCACAATAGCAACACATGAAAAGCATGGAATTCATATTGAAGTATATAGCTAACATAAAATTGTCATTTAGACATCATAGAACCATACAAATATGAATTTCTAGCATCCTAAGCATTTTATCAAACATCTTGCATGCATTCTTTAAGGCATAGGTGGGTTTCATACTTGCACCATATTAAACCACCTAAAGTTCATGGTTTTCAATTAACAAACATATATATTCTATGAAAACACCTTTAGACATCACATTGAAACTTAAACAACAATTTTCAAAATGTACATACTCATATCACCACAAAAAGTTTACAAAATAATATTTAAAACATGGTTCTTGAGCTCTATGAACGAATTGGATCCATAGATAAACATTACGCATACCTTAGTGATTGAATCTTGAAAGAGATCTAATGTTTTTGAAGGTTCTTGAAGAATTCCTTAGGCTTGCTCTTGAGGAGATGATCTTGAGAAAAAACCCTAATCTTGTGGTTGAGAGTGTAAGGGAGGGTTTTTAAGATGCTTAACTAAAGAAAAAATGGGATAAATTACGCCTCTTTAGGGTTATAAATCATGGAAGGTGAAGTAAAAGTTCAAAATACCCTTATGAAATAAATTCCCAGTTACTGAAAATCATAGCTGACGACATTTGTGACAAGCCATCAAAAATATGGTGAGCCATCAAAATGTCATCACAAAGGAGCTGAAATTGATGGTTTCTGCCTAAGTTTGACGACCTTCGTGATAGCGCATCACAAATGTGGTAAGCTACCACGAATTTCGTCACTTAGGAGCTGGTTTCTATCTAAGGCTAACGACCTTCGTGGTAGGGCATCACAAATGTGGTAAGCTACCATGAATTTTGTCACTTAGGAGCTGGTTTCTGTCTAAGGCTGACGACCTTCGTGGTAGGGCATCACAAATATGGTAAGCTACAACGAATGTCGTCATACAGGAGCTGGATTCTGCCTAAGACTGACGACCTTTGTGATAGGGCGTCACAAATGTGGTAAGTTACCACGAATGTCGTCACTTAGGAGCTGGTTTCTACCTAAGGCTGACGACCTTCGTGGTAGGGCATTACAAATGTGGTAAGCTGCTACGAATGTCGTCACACTGTTTCCAGCCTGACATGCTAGAGTAAAATAGGAATAACTCTTTGTTCTAATATCGGATTTAGGAAAAATTGGTATTATTGGAAAGTTAATTCAATTATCTATCTGTTGATGGGTCATGAGCTCAAGAATTCCAAGAATAATGAGAGATATGATCGTTTGAAGTTGACTATACCAATATCCTTCTTAAGAATTCAATCGGTAAGGAATGTTTTGATTCGTCTGATAGCTGGGAGTTATTTGAAGCCTTAATATACATCTAACCTACTCATAAAACTATAAAATAACCATGATTTACTATGCATGATCTTGGTACATGGCTCTAATATTGGTTTAGATTTTTTGGGGTATTACAATTTTTTAACAATGTAGATAAATAAAAAAACATATTGTGAATGAAGTCTAAAAATATTGGTTCAAAAAGTACTTCTAGGAATACCATTAAACATAAGATTATAAATTGCTTAAATATAATGAATAAATGCATCCGAAGAAGGAAAACTGAAAGGCAAATAACCCACAACTACCATTTTTTATATATCTTCCCGATCCCTATATTTATTATAATTCTTAATTACCTGACCGGTTGCTGGGTCCATTCTAGTTTGTGTTGGCCCACCAACATCCTCACCACCTTGTGTAATAAATAACTCTCTTTCGTGATTATCATTTATATGTCTCATTAACGTACCCGTACCCCTTGCTTGCCTCCACTTTTATGCTTATATACTTGTTGACAAATATTGCATTGCACCTCAGTATCTCCTATGCATGTAAAAAATTATCATGCAATACTAGTTGTTCTGCGAGCTCTTGGGGCATGGAGAGGACGGGGAGGGCGATTAACTGATTCAGATCTAACATTAGCATTTCCTACTGTGGGTGTCTCACCAATATTTTCATCATCTTCATCTAAATCAATCACATCTACTTTATTTTCTTCTTCTATACCGTAATTTTTCTGAGCTTCTACATAATCCATATCGTGAGCACCTACACCTACTCTTTCCTCAAAAGGTTGCTAAGCGGTACAAAAAGCGCACGGGTATATCTACTGCTTGAACTACCTCTACCACCAGTGTTTTGCTTTTTACTACCACTACCACTTTCGGGACAAAATTTTTTGACACTTTTACTGGCGAGGTTTCTTAATTTATCCATAATATAAATCAAACTAAAAAATTTTAAAATACACAAATATAATAAAATTAAATATTAAACAATTAATACACTAATTAAAAATTAAAAGTAAGAGATGGAACGACAATATCAAATTTTGAAAGTATCCAAAAGTTGCGACTTTAGAAACTTTCACTCGTACTTTGTAATCGCAAAATTAAAAAATTAAATTGAGCACTTTAGGAAATATATAGAATATTTGAGAATTAAGATTTGAGAGAGAATGAGATTTGAGAGAATGAAAATTTTATGGAAAATGATTTGAAAGTGTCGGGTATTTATAGGAATTTTTTTGGATTTAAAAAAATATTTTAAATGAAAGAAATTAATTAAAAAGGCCAAAGTAGCAGTTTTGGGGTCCAAACGACCATATAGCCGTTGGGCCCAACGGCTACTTTGGCCCGACGGTCAAAAAAAGTCCATTTAAAAAAAAACACAATTCGGGCCGGGCCGGTTAACCGACGGACCTGGATCAATTTTGGTCTGGGCCGGGTTAACCGGGACCAATAATAAAATTGGCCCAACCCGGGACCCTACAGCCCGGGGACTAACCGGGCCGAGTCAAACCGGATTATCACCTTTATTTTGGTCTGTGTTGATTACTCCTTAAAAAGCCAAGAAGGGAAATAATGATAAGTGACCATTCTGTTTCAAATTTGAACTCTTTTGGTATGTTTTTATTATTTTTTAGAAAGTTATATATTATGAGCTTTAATGATTTTAAGAAGTTGTTTTCTCCCCATTTGCTTTTACTTATCACTAATTTTCTGATTACATTTCTACTTGTTATTTTTAACATACCAAGAAAAGACAGTTTTTTTCTTATTTTATCCTTAGCATTAATTGCACTTTCGTCAAATTAATTCAAGAAACAATATAAACTTCATTTAATAGGTGTACAATGATTAAATAATTATGTTATTAATTATTTTTTAAGTAAAAATATGACAAGTAAAACCAAACGAAGGAAATATTACATATAAGCTTTCAAGAAATGAAAATTTTGCTCTTGAATTCGCTGTTGAATTGGCTTCAGTAGCCGTTACCAGCATATACTCCATTATTTCAACTCACTGAATTTGAGGTTGCCTGAAATTTCTTTTGAACTAGAAATCTGTCACCCGTATGCTCTTATTTGATGTATTTGTTTTTAAGAAATATTTTTTGAGAAATTGACTGAATTTGTTATGGGTTGTGAAAATACTATTGTTTTATTTTAAAATGTTGAAAATATGGGGGTAAAGTTTTTAAAAAAATTGTATCACTTATCTTGAAATATTTAAAAGTACGAGGGTGGCTTGTAAAGTTAAGCTATTTGATTTGAAAGAAGCAAAAAGAAAGGTATAATATTTTTTATTATATGTTTTTGTTAATTGAAGTGTTGCATATAAACGTTGAGTTTATTTAGAGTAACGTGATTGATTGTGAGCAATGTTATAGCCAAGGAAAAGATATTTGAATATGTATTTTAATAGAAAAGTGATATTACGTTATGTGGTCTTATTGTTCAAGATGTTTTTGAAAATGAGGATTTGAGTAGAAGAAAATTACAAGGTTGAGAAAATATTTTGATGAAGAATTTTTATACATTTCTTGTTGATAGTGATTTTAGGATTACATATACTATGTTATTTTTTGTTGGTGAATTATTTTGTAAAGATGCAAGTAATGATAAAATGTTATGGTGAATTAATACTCTCCCGTCTCAAATTATTCGTCCAAAATTGAGATAACACATTGATTAAGAAAAATAATTAATAACATGACTAGTTTATCATAATACCCCTATTAAATGATGTTTACATTGTAATTTGAAGAAAATATAATTAATGCAAAGGATAAAACATGAAAAAAAAATTGTCTTTTCTTGATTAATAAAAAAAGACAAGTAAAATAAGAAATCAAATTAGAAAATTTGGGACACAGAAATTATTTATTGTATTGGAGGGATACATTGATATTAGTGGATAACGAAATTCATATGTGACTGTGTTTTTCGTTGGTGGGGTTGTAATAAAATGAAATTAGTCAAATAGGCCGTTAATATGAGTTTGTGGTTTGTAGTTGGCTGATAATGAGGCTTAAGATAAATTTTTAGTGAGTATTCAGGTTGATATAAAATCAATGTTATATATAATTTATGGTTACCAAGCAGCATTAGCTATGGTAAAAAATTATTTTCAATGGCAAAACAAAGTACTTGTGTTTGATACATAGACTAATAAAACAATTGTTAAAAGGTGAAGTTATATCCATAAGTTTTGTGAGTTCAAAAGTGCAATTTGGATAATTCTCTAACTAATTATTTGGGAAGAAATATTTATAAGTGAAATTTCAATAAGAATTGAGACTTTTGTCAAAGTTATATATCAAACATGATGGTAACCCAACCTACGTAATAGGAGATCTCATGAAATAGGTTCATAGGAATAATAACAATTCATTATTTGACTATGTACTCTATAAAGTCTGTCCTCTGTGTAATCTATTATGATATGTGTATAGTGCAAATTTGCAAGGAAAGTAAGGTTGAGTTTTGAACTCTTAATTCATTATCATATTCTTTATAGGTGGTGTATTGCGCTGCAGCACAAACTCGATAGGCGGACCTATATGAGTGTGAAGTGGTGTCACTTTTATGAAACTATGACAGATTTCTAGAGCATTCATAAATAACAGGACAAGTGCATGACCTCCTACAACAAAACCGTGATAACGATAATGATTAAGACTTTTTAGTTCATAAAAGTCCTAATGTCACTAATTGTTTTGTAAATTTAATCTTGATTTATGTAAGTTTGGTTCATAGTCTACGGGACACCAGATTCGATGCATTATTCTTATTTGTGAAACTCGATAAAATTGTTCAACTTTTACTTTTTTTAAAGAAAAATTACACACCATAGATAAAATAATTTCTTAATTAAATGATATGGTTAAGGTTTTAAAAAATTACTATACATAGTTATTTGTTAGTTATAAAACTATTTTTTTTTTGTAGGGCCCGATATACAAATATAATATGCAATGTTTATAGCAAATAATACACACTCTCTCTCATGTAATTAATTTTTCATAATCTCTTTCTTATCTAATTGGCTAGTTTTACGACATTAAGTTATGCATGCTTCTTGAACATATCTCAAAGTCAATTTTTTGTTTTCCCCTAAACATTCGTTGTGGGTTTGCATTGAAGATTTTTTGCAATAATTTATCATTCCTAAACACCCGTGGGATATTCATTGTAGATTTTGCAGTAATCTTTAGCTTTTCCTATGTATATAAATTTATTTTATTTTGCTTTTTTAGGTATTTTATAAATGAGTCTGCTAAGTTTCTTCAAATTTCATCTATTTTCATAGAATAGAATATATTATTTGAAAATCAAATTGTATATTAGTGTCAATTTCACAGAATAAATTTTAATGAATTATTTTCATAATTGCGTATTTAATCCAATTTTAGTAAAATTGATAATTGTATATAGGTGATTTAATTGTATTCAGTTGCATATATTTTTGTATGTGGGTATGCATTATATATTTTTTTCTTTTATATATTTTTTTATATATATATATGATTGTACTGGATGTATGTTTTTGATGTATATATGTAGATTTTCGTATAACTATATATGTATGCATGTTTGTTCTGTGTTGGTACACATATACATATGTATAATATTATACGTTTATACAATATATTGTTGGCATACATATGTATATATTAAACATTATAGATAATTATAAAATTTCAATGTGTTTGTATATACAATGAATTTTTATATGTTAGTACTAAAAAGGGGGTCAATTATGGAAGGAGAATCGACAATGATTTTTGTTATATAGAAGGAGAATATTGGAGAAGTTGTAGATAATAATGAGCATTAATTACTCTCCATTTTCTTTTAAATTAATATTAATTATATTGTATAAATGAGTTCTAAATACATTTAGTCACTAACTAATAACTATATAATGTAATTATTAAAATTTAGACCATGAAGTTAGTTAGAAAAAGTCTAAGATGTATATATTTAAAATTTTGCCTTTTTAAATGTTCTTTTTAAAATATACGAGGGATTGATGAGAAAAATATTATTAAAAAAAAAAAACATCCTTTAGAAGTTTCTCTAATTTACATTTTTTAGCCTTAATAAGGCAACATTAGCTAGTTGACATTAATCATCCAATTTCTATAGGAAAAAATCATTGTTTTCGTCTCAAACTATACACGAAAAGTCACTTATACACTTAAACTAATCAAACGATCCATTATACCCTTATTATTATTTTTAGTGGAACTAACACCCCTCCCCCCGTCTATGTGGCATATGCGTTCAATCCAAATATTTTGGAGGCGTGTACGGATACAATGCAGAAAAAAGATAACTAAAAATGTTAAAAATAAATTAATTACACACATGTCATTTTTCTAACGGTTGTTATAAAGCTAATTACCATTAATTGGCTAATCTTTATGGGCCTATTTTCTTTCACTTTTTGGTAAATAATTTTTTTTCCTCTTCGACTTAATTTTCTGTCTTCCTCTTTCACCATTTTAACTGTACTTAGTGCCATTAATGGCCACCCAAATATCCACCATGACCAACCCCAAAACGTTCATGGAGTCCAGTTTCCTCTTTTTCTTCCAAAATTCAACTGATTTATTTAAAATAGGAAGTGAATCACCAGAAAAAGATTAGAAAATATGGATCTAACAATCGTCAGAAAAGAGTAAAAAACTCATCGCAATTTTGCCGGAAAATTTCTATTAGAAAATTCAGGGTACTAACGAAATTTCTTTAACCTCCAAAGCACATAGAAAAACACCTTTCTCAATTATTTTTCCTTGTAATTTTATCCCAAGATCTAAAGGTATTGATTGAAAACTTTTACTTCTGTCAGAAAATAAAATTCCGGCGACCTTTACTTTTTTCTCTGCCGACATCTATCTCACGACTCATTCTTATTGAGAAGCCTTTGAATCTTGATTTGCTTGCTGCTTTGTTAATGTATTCGTTTGTTGGTAAAATTTCCTTTTAGAGGTGATGGGAGAGATAAATGGGGTAAGGAAGATGGACTTGAAAATTTTTCTTTAAAAATAATGTTTAAAATTATTTTTGACGTGGAAAGTGATCTAGAAAGTGAGGTGGAGCGAGTGCATCACCACAGGGCAAGTGGAGTACATTCCACTCATTAAACTTGGGCATGAGTGTTGCAGAGAGGTAATAAATTCACTTTTATATAGTATAGGTGTGTAATAGACTACTATGATAGTTTGGGTGTGTCTTAGACTTTTCGTGTATAGTTTCAAGTGGAAACGATGTCTTTTCTCAATTCCTTTATTTCTTTAAATGTTGAGCCGATGGAAAATTTGGTCTCTTTTTTTTCACAATAAATTGGTTCATATTTTGTTCTTGTTGGAGAAATAGAAAAAATAGAAAATTATAATCTTCTTTTCCTTTTTTTACTTTGTCTCGGTTTTCAGTATTTAAATCTTTGTCAGTTTTTAGATCCTAGTTAATAGCTAAAAGAGTTTATTAAATATTACGGGATACACCTTGATCGGTAAAATATTCTTAAGGACAGTGACAAAAACACTCCTTAAGCTAGAAAATTTTCGTTGTTCATCAATATTTACAACCAAACACTTACACATGAACAAGTGTAGCTCTTCTTATGGTTGAATTTCATATAATTGAGAACTTAGCTAGCAAACGTATTTGTCGTTGGATTCTCTTGAAACTTCCTTTAAAAGTGGTCTATTCTTGAATGAACGATAAAAAAAATCCATTTGATTGATAGAGAAATAGACTAGCATTGTGATATGTATTTTGAGATATGTATTTTGTGATTTTTGTCCAATGGACTAGCTTTTCTTATTTACCAGAATCCAGAATCATTTTAATTGTGCCTCAATAAGAGGGTCATTTGCATTTTTTGCTCCTATTTGTGCTACTTTTAATTTACATTCTTTATGATAAATACTTTTTTAAGGAGCCTATATTTACATTTTTGCATTATTATATAACATAAGTTATGCTAAGAGGCAGATCAATCCGGGGCCTTGATATTTTTCTTTGTCATAAAGAAAATATGATATATAATTTTTTACTTAAAATCTATTTTTCTAACTTTTTGAGAAATAAATTATGAGTAATCTTCTTATAATTGATAATTCTCTTATTTTTCTAACTTTTTGAGATATAAATTATGAGTCATCTTTTTATAATTGATAATTATCTTTCAGTTGAATATATAACTAATCTATTCAATCTTACTTCAAACATTATTGATTTTAAGTAAGATTTTATCAATTTTAATTTTGAATAAATAGTAATAAAACAATATATGCCTATGTAATAAAAATATCAAGAAAAATAAATTTTAATTGAAAAAAATTATTCAAAAATATAAAACGAAAAAGGTTCAAAAATACCCCTGAACTATCTGAAATAACTCAAAAATGTCCTCGTTAAATTTTTGGCTCAAAAATACCCCTCCGTTAAATATTTGGCTAAAAAATACCCCTCCCTCTAACGAAATTCGGAAGAGGATCAAAAATACCCCTGAACTATCTGAAATGGCTCAAAAATGCCCCTCTGTTAAATATTTTGGCTTAAAAATACCCCTCCATTTAACGAAATTCCACCAAGCATGCCACCTAGATTAAAAAAAAAATCACATGACTATGTCACATTACCATCCACATGTAAAATGTTAGTATTTTTTTAATTATATGACATTCCTTTCTTCTTTATTTTTATTTTTATTTTTATTTTTATTTTTATTTTTTTTGCAAAGCAGTGAAACGAAAAAAATAAAAAACCAATCTTTTGCTAATTACTTCATTAGTATTTTAAAAGTTCTACATTTTACCTTTTTATTAGTGTTTTAAAAGTTCTAAATTTTATCTTTTTATTGTCATTTGAGATGACGAACAACTTGATCTTGATCTGATGTTGACTCGGATCAAGATCAAGTTGTTCGTCATCTCAAATGACAATAACAAGTTGATGTATTTATTAAATCATTTTAACATAAGCATTTTGAGTGAAAGCTAGCAAAGCCAAACACATCTTTTGAGTAACTAATTTGAAGTTTAGTTGAAATTTGTTACTTTTACGAGTAAATCTTAATTTTAACTTTTATACTGGCCTAATAATTAATGAGTTTATCAGTTTAATAAGACTCTTTTGTTGGGTTTCACACTTTTAAATCTATTAACAGGAAAAAAATTATTTTTTAGATGATCAAAGGAATTTGATAATAGCGATGTTACATTTTATAAATTTTTTCAAAAAAAAATATTATGTAACCACCGTTTGTCTACTTTGATTAAAAATGAAAAAGCCGTGTAAATTTTGTCCGTTTCACTGACGTTTTTAAATAAAAATAAAAATAAAAATAAAGAAAAAGGAATGTCATATAATTAAAAAATACTAACATTTTACATGTGGATGGCAATGTGGCATAGTCACGTAGTTTTTTTTATCTAGGTGGCATGCTTGGTGGAATTTCGTTAAGGGGAGGGGTATTTTTTAGCCAAATATTTAACAGAGGGGTATTTTTGAGCCATTTCAAATAGTTCAGGGGTATTTTTGATCTTTTTCCGAATTTCGTTAGAAGGAGGGGTATTTTTGAGCTAAATATTTAACGGAGGAGTATTTTTGAGCCAAAAATCTAACGAGGGACATTTTTGAGCTATTTCAGATAGTTCAGGAGTATTTTTGAACCTTTTTCGAATATAAAATAACAAAACTTGATTCAATACTTGATCTTAAAATAAGAACTTTTGTTTCACAAACTATCAGCAGTGCTTCATATCCAAGAAAAAGTAATATTGTTTAAAAAAAAAGATTTGTTGAAGTCTTTGAAGGAATAAGGATTGAAAAGAAAATAATATAGGAGGACGAACTATGTTTGTGGATATATAAAAGAGAAAAATACATAAAGTAACATATCTATGTATTAAATTTTAAAAAATAACACTAGTTTTATGAAATTACATTTTATAGCATTTATGGCATATTTTTATTGTGTTTCTCTTATTTTTACCGCATTGGAAAACTAACCTTCAGTTATCCCTATTTTCACACCATATTCCTTCTCTCTCCATTTTTGAAAGATATTTTTTCGTTTTTTCCGCCATTAACAAAATCTTCCAGCTTCAATTTTACTTTCTTTTGCACGATTTTAGCTATATCAAATCTTCATCTATTTCAGGTATCACTTAATTTAGCTATTGCATATATTTTTTTGAGGATTTTTCGACTCTAACACATCTTAAAATCATTTTTTTTTTGTTTTAATGGATGAACAAACACTAAAATCACAAAATAAAACTACTAGCATACGAAATTTAAATTTGGTGTCAAATTGTGGACCTTCTTTTAGTATCGGCTTAACTCAAGAATAAAAAGTTGTTTCATCTTCTATACAATTTAAGAAATCTCACAGATCGAAGAAGATTAGGTCAAAATTTCACAATAATTTGGTTAAGATGACAGAAATTATGAAAAAAAAAAAAGTTGCAAAAAAAAGCATTCTCCAAAGGAAACAAAAAATTTAAAAAGGGACAGAGAAGAAAAGAAAAGCTTAAGAAATTAAAGTTTTGAGAAGTAAGGTTGATGAGGAAGTGCGGAATTCTTTTGCTGACGATTCTCAAGAAGATAGTGATGAAGAGGTATAGTTTTTTTTTTTTTGGTGTAAATGTATTTTTTAAGTAAATGTATTTTGCTATAAGTTTAGATGTTACTAAAGTTGTAATTTATATGTATTTTTCAAAATATTGAATATGTATTTTATGTTTTTCATGATATGTGGAGGACAAATTTAGTAGAAAACATATTTGTGAAGATGATAGGATAATTGTGAAAATTTACTGTTAAAAAATAGGTTAATACTCACGAACAAGTTTTTTTTTTTTGTTATATGTATTTTTCTATATTTATTATGTATTTTTTTAAGAATTTGTTATACTTTGGACTGATAAAATACATATGTATTTTTATATGTATTTTTGGCTTAATTGATATGTATTTTTCAGTCTTGATTGTATTTTTACCATAATTAATTTATATTTTTCAGTGTTGGTTGTATTTTTAGCATACTTGATTTATATTTTATAGTGTTGCTCGTAATT
Source organism: Capsicum baccatum var. pendulum (assembly GCA_030864225.1). Classification (NCBI taxonomy): domain Eukaryota; kingdom Viridiplantae; phylum Streptophyta; class Magnoliopsida; order Solanales; family Solanaceae; genus Capsicum; species Capsicum baccatum. The sequence goes on from CM061554.1 coordinate 170,423,175, forward strand.
TTGATTATATTTGATATGTTTTTTTCAGTGTTGCTTGCATGTTATATTTTTTTTTTGTATGCTTGAATTTTGTTTACAGATTAAGAAGTGGTAGTTTTACTTTGTATAGGTGATGCGGGACGAAATATTCATAGTCAGAAAACTTTCAAGATTTGCACCACACATGTGCTCGTATAGTGACAAAGATATTTATGGAAGCATACGCACAATTTTAAACAAGGAACAATTTAAAAACTTTTGCGACAATAATATTTTTGGTTATTTTATGAAGAAGCAACAATGTGTAGTGCAAGCACAGTTGTGCAGATGCATTATGACGCTTGAGGTGAAGGGTAGTTCTTCTTCTGGGATTCTTATTTGTGATAATGACACCTTTCTTAATTTTACTCCCAGAAAATTTACTATCATAACTGGATTGAATTGTGTGTCAAATAGATATGACTTTATTTTTTACGAGGGTGTACCAAATAGGATGGTTGAGAAGTATTTCAATGGGGCAAAAATTATACAGAAAAGGCAACTATGTCTAGCATTTACGGAGAAAGTATGGGGAGAGAACAATGATAAGGATGCTGAGAAATTTGCAATCCTGTATTTCCTGTATTCATTTGTGTTATCTAATGTTGAAACTGTGGTTATACCCCGTCTTCATTTTGATTTCGTCGATAGTGGAAGATATAAGAATTTTTCATGGGATTCTTTATCTTTTGAAGATCTGGCCAGAAGTTTGAACAACCGATTGAAAGTTGGTGGTCAATTTTATTTGATTCAGGGAATGCCACTAGCTATTCAAGTATGGCGTTATGAGTGTTGTTCAAATGTCCCACCAAAGATTGCATCAAAGGTTGATAATCGGATTCCCTGATTATTAAATTGGAAGATAATTGCACCTCGTCCACACTTTGAGTTTTTGATGAATTCTATGTTCAATGACAATGACAAGATTTGTTGTTACTAAATACATATGTATTAATATGTAATTTACAGTATACATATATACATTTTCATTTACAATTGTTTAACTAATTCTTTAACATATAATATTTACCTATTATTCTAGGTTATCTTTAAGAACATAGAGCCAACGAAAAAGGAGCTGGAAAAATAACAAATATCAAAGAAGGATGCAATACAACATGAACGCTCTGTTGATTCTGATGACGACTTCCAGGATCCACCACTAAGAAAGATCAACGAACATTCAAAGAAGAAAGAGGAGGTTGATTCATCAACATCAGTAGCGAAGAAACCTTTAAGGAAAAAGCAAGTAAACGAGCATACCCAAACAAGGACACCAGTTCCTCGTGCTGCAAAGGCTGGTGGAATGAAGACACCAGTTTTCAAGTCAATTCCAACACGACAGGCATCTTCTTCAAAAATGAAGAAAGAAAAGCAAATAGCTCGGGTTATTTTTCCTCAGGTAGAGTTAAAGTTGGATATTCATGTAGAGAAAGTAGCCTTGTCAAAGCCTGAGAGTCATGTTGAGAAAAAAACCTTTATTTCTCAGAAAGATTTTGATACATTCTGCGATGAGGTAATCTTTTTTGACAAATATTTATTTTACATGGAAAAAATTTTGTTTATTGATTTTGTATCAAAACAGGTTCGTCACGAGTTTAAAAGAATTCGTGGAATAATGAGAAAAAAATTCAAAAAGATGAAGAAAGCATTTGCTCAAAGTAAGGTAAATTTTTTCTTTGAAAATCTTAGTTGATTTGAATATGTATACTTATTGGATTGCTTTATACAAATACAACATATTTGTAAAATAACTCATTATGTTATTAGACTTAATTTTTTTAAGATCAGGTTGTAGATATAGAAAGTGTTAAATCAAATGTTGATGATGGAGGGTTAGAGCAATCTGGACAATATTTCAGTCCTGATGTTGTTCAATCTTTGGATAATATTTCTGACGGTACAACGGTAGATATAAAGTTCCAAATACATATTTACTTGTACTTTTAAAGTTTATATTCAAAATACATTTGAGGTTAATAGAACTTTCAAATTTGGAATTGAATTGAAGATTGACTTTAGTATGATAAGCAAGTTTTAATTTTTTATGTGTTCTTTACTTATTAAATACATATGCATTGTTCATTAAATACAATTATTTTTTACATCACATGTAGTGTATATATACATTTTTTATGATGCTCACATAACAATACATATAATTTGGTTTATTAAAAACATTATAACATGCAACATAATGTGTTTTTAGTTCTGTTCAAATATATGTATTTTCAGTTTGATGTTATATATCAATATGTATTTTTAATGTGTTCTACACACTGCATATGTATTTTTAGTTTTATTCATATATTTTTAACACTACATATGTATTTTAACACAATGTTTTTTCTGTTATGTTCATAAATATGTATTTTTGAGTTTTATATTATATATCAATATGTATTTTTAATGTGTTCTATACACTGCATATGTATTTTTAGTTTTACTCATATGTAATTTTTTAACTCTTCATATGTATTTTAACAAAGAGTGATTTTTTTGTTATGTTATTTAATATGTATTTTTGGGTTTGATGTTATATATCAATATAGATTTTTAGTGTATTTGTATATACATATATTCATTTTCATAAAAAAAAAACATATTTTGTTTGACTCAACTATTAATAGGTTATTTGAATTTGTATATGTATTTGTAGCAACAACATGCAGATGAAGATCCTGACCTCCAGAATATGAATTGTGTTGGTACCGAAAGATCACCACAACGATTAAGTTCGGAGGTTGATCATGAATTGGAATCAAATTTGCTTGATAAAAAGGTAAATAATTAAATTTCATATATATATATATATATATATATATATATATATATATTCATTTGAATTCACACATATAAACAGATACAAGTACATGTTTGTTTGATGTTTTGATTTTTTTTACTTGTTTTTAAGGGGTGCACTAATTTGCATTCCAAAAAAAATGAATGTTGAAATTGATTCTCAACAATTAATCCCTGATGAGCTTCTCCGAAGTATAAATTTGGATTACTTACATTTTAAGAAGGTTGTTCAACATGATTGTCGAGTACGTATAGTGATCTTAACTTTGTCTTCATATCATGTAATAATCTAGAGGACAATTAAATTTTTTCTTTTATTTTTTTGCAGATCAACGATGAGAAAATTGATGAAATAATTTTTTCTGATTCGCAATTCACAATCCCTGATGAGATGTTACCGAGCCTAAATGCCTATCAAATAAAAAGTATCATCATACATCTATCAACAAACCGTCAAGAAGAACATAAAATTTTGGATGCAAAAACTTTTGAGACTGTTATTGAAGATCATGCTCAAGTATGTATCTTACTATAATATATTTAGAGTTTATTTAGATTCAATTTGATAGAAAAAAGTAATATTCTTTTAAAAAAAAATTGTTAGATGAACAGAGGGATCACTGATTTGAATTCAAATTCACTGGTGAATTCAGAGGTCGAACTTGATACAGAGGAGCCAGTTAGGACACCTCCGAATACACAAGAAGTAACCAGTGATAAACAGAGGGATGAACAATTATGGCCTGATTCACAAAACACAATCCCGGATGAGTTTCTACCTAGCTTGAATGTCTACGATCAAACAAGCATCATGATTCATCCATCCGCTAATCATGAAGTTAAAAATCCCAGAACAAAGTTAAGGATTAGGTGACCATCAAAATTCAAGGAATCGCCATACACCAAAAAATTTGATTCAGCAGCTGGTAAGTACAATAAGATACATATAATTTTTTATGTATTATGTCTTGCAAATACGTTTGTATTTATTAAGTTTTTATATTCTATAATTATATAGGGAGCTCAGCAGGGCTAATACGCATATTCCCCCAGAAACATTCATTTTTTTATCACCCAATTGATGGGATAATATATACGAAGATTATCAAGAACTTCAAGGACTGAATTTCTGTCTACCTATTAAAAGTTACTGCCAAGAGGTAGTTCTTTTGAATTGCTTGAAATTATTTTTTTGTATCAATACATGTTTTCATGGTTTACCATCTCCTTAAAATACCTAGAAAAGAAAAAGTGGATCATTACAAGAGGGGAAAATCAAAAATTTCAAAGATGCATTTTGGTGTTGAGACTGTTGAAGACAAAAATTGGTTCTACACGATGGCGTTTGCAGATCAGACATGGACAGACTCAGTTAGTATATTATTTTAAATTTTTTTCATTTCGTATGTTACAATACTTAAAAATACATATTAGATTACATTGAAATACATATGGTTTAACATATATGTATTTTTAAGAATTCAAAGTATGATATAGTATATTATATCACATACTATTGCATATACTATTAGATAACATTGTTTGCATGTAACTGAACTTTAAGAATGCAATTTTAGATACAAAGTCTTCTACATTAATATTAAAAAATACATATGTATTTTTTACTTGCATATACTATAATATTTAGAATATAATTTTTTTGAATGCTCTAAATTGTGTGGTATTAACTAATGCAGCATATTGATGTCTGCTTATACTACTTGAGGAAGAAGTCGAAGTATGGGCCACACAGTTCGTACAAAAACGAGGCAAACAAATCATACAAATACAGTATAGTTGACTGCAACTTTATGAAAGTAATTAGATCTTTGAATGATGTATATTTTATGAATCATCAAAACCTTAATGCTGGAGGATAGGCGAACCATCTTATTGAATACATTAATGGGTTCCATATTCATGCTGCAGTGCCATGGCATACAGTGGAAGACATTTTTATTCCGATCAATATAAAGGAAAAACATCACTAGGTTCTCACGATTTTATCATTTTCAGAGAGATGTATATTCTTGTATGATTCATATGAATCCAGTGGTTATTATGCAGCTTTTCTTGCTGAGATTGAGAAAATAGCAAAGATTATTCTATTGTGTCTCCAAGCTTGTGATTTCTATGTTAAGAAAGGAATTGATCTTCAAAACCATCCAAGATACAAAGACAAAGAATCCTCAGATATGTTTGATGTTTTATTTGAAGATGATTTGCCTCAACAACCGAGTGGAAGCTTGTAAGTTTTGAATTTACATATACCAAAATTATATGTTTGTACAAAATATATTTCACTATTTAATCAAATTTGTTATCTTTTATTTGTAGGGATTGTGGTGTCTTTATGGTTATGTATGCAGAGTGCCTTTCTTATGGTCACAAAGTTATTGCGACTGAGTTCAACCCCAACGCACTCCGTACAAGATATGCTGCACTTTTGTGGGACTATGGGATCCGAAAATAAGACGCAAATGTCATTAATGATGTCGAAGCACCCTTGAGGTCTGCAAGGCAAAGTAGAATAACCAGTGTCACTGAAGTTTTTGATGTATGATGGTTGATGGATTTTTGACTTTTTGTATTTTAGAAACTAGTTTATGGATGTAGGTTTTGATTGTACAGACTAATTTTTATGTTTTGAATTGGTTCTATTTCATGGAGTTCTACCTTTTACTGTGAGAGTTTGTTAAAAAATACTTACGTAGTTTTTATATTATGTTTAAAAATACACATATCATATAAATCAATTGTATTTAGCCTAAAAATACATATGCAGTGTTAAAATCAAATATTGAAAAAATACATATGGAACATTCCTAATATGTATTTTAGTATGTTGTTATTGTTCTTTAAAGTTTTTCACCACCTTCCTATATTGTTAAATATAACATGTAGTGTCAGATTTATGGAGTTCTACCTTTTACTATGAGATTTAGTTAAAAAATACATATGTAATTTTCATATTATGCTTAAAAATACATATGTTGTATAAATCAATTATTTTTCAGCATAAAAATACATATGAAATGTTAGAATCAAACATTACAAAAATACAACTGCAACATACCTAATATGCATTTTTAGGATGTTTTCATTATCTATAATTATAAATTAGGATTTAAATTAAAGTGAAATTTGAGATTTTATTACAGTTATTTACAAAATATATATGCAGTGTTGTTATTTTGCTTCAAAAGACATATGGATTATACATTAAAAATATTTTCTAAAAAAATACATATGCCGTGTTAATATAAAACTGTTGGAAAATACATATAGATCAAACCTAATATGTAATTTTGATATGTGTTAATTTAAAATCATTATACAAGAGAATTTGAATTAGAGGTAAATTTGACTTTTTAATGCAGTTATAGATTTGATTTTAGTTACAAAATACATATGCAATGATGATATTTTTATTAAAAATACATATGGATTATACATCAAATGTATTTTTACAATATAAATACATATGCAGTAATTACATTATGCAATTCAAACATATATTTGAAGAATATGTCACATATATTTAAACCTTTGAACAATTAGGAATCATATACTTGTTTGATTAATCAAAGTTACCACCTTTAACCTAAAATATATTTACTATGTCAAAAATATATATGAACTGCTGCTTGAAAATACATGTGTAATGTACATATTTTGAAACATATAAAGCTCCATTATTAAGATATTACTGTCTTCAATTGTCAAATGATTCATAAATGCATTAACTAAACTGACTTAGTTCATCATTATAAAAAATGAAAAAAAATATTAAGAAATAATACAGAAGAAGAAATGTATCATTTTCAATATTTTCTACAAGAACGCCTATTGTGACCCTTAGCCCCACAACCACCGCATGAGTTTATATTCTTCTTTCCAAACATATCCCGACCTGATTTTCCACGATCCTTCTTTGCAGGTCTTCCTGGAGGTCTTTTGAATTTTGGCGGCAGTACTATTTCATCAAGTATGCTCTCTGAAATTATCTAGTCATTGTTGTGTGGCAACGGGTAGATTGGAACATCATATGTCTTCAAAACAGTTTTTGGTTTAAACAAATCAGAACAGTATGGCCCCTTCTCAAAATCCTTTTTCTCCAACACCGCATAAGTATGTGCACATGGTATCTCATCTATTTGAAAAGTATTACATGAGCACTTTTTTTCCTTGATGCAAAAAATGAAGTGCTTCTGTTTGTTGTGTACGGTATACACATATTCTGTGGCTGGTACAACCTGACATAAAAATAAAAAATTAAACGCACTGATATAAAAAGATGAATTTCATATTCTATGATATGTTATAAGCACACCAGCATTTTTGAAAAAAAATACTTATGCAATAAAAATACATATGCAGAGTACATTTATACAGAGCATCCAAATACATATATAGTTGTTAATAATTTTCACTACAACAAAATTCATCTGCAAAATACATATTATATTTTTAAATGTTCATATTTTTTATGTTGTATATCTTTTCATTAATTTACAACTTCATGGAAAGTATTCTCATATTTATGTTTCCATAATATAATTTCAACAAATCTAAAAGGTCATACCGTTATACGGGTACACAAAGTCTCATTCTCACTGAGTATGTCATTGAACTTTTCAATTAGTATTATGAAGGTATATGAAGCCTCCTGCCTATTTGCACAATTTCATTTCGCAAACAGTAATCGAACTTTCTCAAGAAAGTCATAAATTGACAGATATCTAGATGATACAAGCAGTCCATTTATTGACTCTGCAATGTTTGAAGTTAAAGTTCATCCTCGGTGAACTGTTGCATAAGACCTAGCCCACTTTTCGTAACCCTCCAATGCCAAATATTTATTCACCCTAATATCAGTTGCCTGAACTTTTTCCATTAACATATGGAATTCTGACTTTGAATATGATTTGTCCATTATATAAAAGATCTCCAACAATGCATCGTGTGACTTTTTGTAAAAAAAATTCACATTTTCCCATAGATACCACATACATGCATAATGTGGAATATCTTCATACACATCACCAACAACCTTTATGATGCTTGGATTCCTATCAGACACAACACACATGTTTTGTCTTACCCTGTACGCTTCCTTTAGATTCTCGAAGAACCACATCCAGGATGCATCATTTTCAGAATCAATCACACCATATGCTAAAGGAAATATATGACCTGTATACATAATTCATCATTTTCAGAATCAAGCACACCATATACCAAAGAAAATATATGAACTGCACATATAAAAAAAATCTGCATAGGCCAATTTAAATACAGTTAGGAACTGCATATGTATTTATTACAAATATAGGTCAATTAAAATATATATTTTATCTACCAAAAATGGTATCAATTACATATAATAAAATCTACATTCACCTAACTATCAAACACAATCAAATTTACATGTTTCATTCAGGAAACTTTGAAAATATATGTAATTACATACAAATGTATATATGAATTGGACATATGTATTTTTCAAGTCAACAACAGAAATACAAAAAAATACAACCAGTTATACAATGCAATTATTATTAAATGTTACTAACCTGCTCCGTCCGCCGTACATGCTGTTACAAATGTCCCAGTATACATTCCTCTCAGATGACTAGCATTAACAACTAAGACTGGTCTACAATGATCGAATCCCTTAATGAATGCATATAGAGCGATAAATTCATACAAGAACTCATTCTCAACTGTCTTCTTCATTCTTATATGTGACTCAGGATAAGTAGTATTCAGCACATATAAGCATGATGGCAGTTTCCCATAAGATGTTGATGGCTTTCCCCTCAACTCTTTTGATGCTCTTTTCTTGGCCCTCCAACATAAAGTGTATGTCAAATTCATACCAAAATCTTCCTTCATGTCATTTTTTTATTTCCGTCGCACTGTATTTTAGTTTATAGTTTTTGAATTTCTGTTTAACCATACCAGCTATCAACATACTAGTAGCATGAACCTTTGGATAGATTTTGTCCTTCACTGGGAAAGTATGTTCAGGTATGAATTTTCTAATCCTAAACATTCCAGTGTCTCCCATGCCTGATGCACGCATTAAGAACTCACAATTTTTTGATTTGCAAAACAATATATAACTGCATCAAACATGATTAAATACATTCAAAATACATATACAAAATAATATTAAACAAAATCAAAGTGATATAGAATATACGTACGTTTTATTACTAGACCTTTTACTGCGGGTTTGAAACTTCTTTTTAATTGCATAGTCATTCATGACTGACTTTAAAGAAAATTATCAAGCAAACCTGGTAGTCCTCAACATGCTTGTGATGTGGGTCTGTGATAATCACCTCAACAGTATCCATCTCAAAAAAATCTAATGCTTCTGTATCTTCACAAACCACCAAAGCTCCTTCATTTGTTGTATTTAACCCTATTTGAAAGTTGTTATAGTTGATTCCTCTTTCAGCAACACGTATAGATGAACTTGCCAAGTTGTTCCCTACAACTTTATCCAAAATGCTTACATATAAAGAAAGACAATTCATGTCTTGCATCAGCTTTTTCTGCAATATAAATACCTTTAAACCCATATCATTATGTATTTCTATCTGCCCTGCATTAGCAGTGATTTGATATTCCACTAGAATACGTTTGCTGGTTAAATCCACACTTAAGTGAGATGCCAAAACATCGTGCAGATCAATAAATGTTGTTGATGTACTCAAAAGTATTGCATCAGTGACATATTCTTCGAAGTTCTTTTCGTACGTCCATCGACCAGAGTGCTTCACAAGGACTGGTATGCTTCCCATTTCTACTAGATTCAATCAATCAATAAATAAATATACAGCTTTAAGTGCAGGCAAAGTTACACAACCAAAATCTCCATTTAAAAAATACACTTAAACAATATTTGTTTAAATTAAAATACAAACAAAGCAAAAGTGTTCAACAAAATACAGAAACTACTTAATCAAACAGAAGTAAAACCGGTACGACATATATTATCACATACACACTTATACTCTCAAATTCCGACAAGCAAACAAAATACATATGCAGTGTTAACATTAAACATATCAAAAAATACATCTGGAGCATACCTAATTTGTAATTTGATATGTTTTATACATATTTATCAAATATCAGTTGTTATAACACGCACTTTTCAGATTTAAGTGCAAAGAAAGATACACAGCCAACATCTCAATTAAAAAAATACATTTACACAACATTTGCTTAAAGTAAAATATCTTTTCAAATATACATTTATACAATAAAATTCCGACAACAAAACAAAAATACATATGCACTGTTAACATTAACCATATCAAAAATATATATGCATTTTTTATCTACTATTTCAGAAAATAATTGAATAAACTTTAATTCGAAATTTGTTTACAATTTGTTCTATTACTAAAACAATTAAAATAATAACAAACAATCCTCAAAACAATAGTCGAATACTGATTTTTTCCCCCTTGAAACAAGTTTAAAGCTGAAATTTGCAACAGATAATTGAATTCCAATTTTACTGCTGCATTGATTCTAACTCGAATTTATTTTATAATATTTTCACATACAAATTAACGACGACAACCAAAACTTGATAGGCACATCAGTAATGGTTAAAAAAAAGGAACTGAATAACAATAATGATTATGTACCTTAAACAGTAGTAATGGTTGAATTTTCAACTGATAGTTGAATTCAAACAAATGGAATAGATGAATTTGATTCAATCAAACTACTGCATCATTTTGCAATTGCTGTTGATTTCGAAGAAGAATCAGTCCAATTTGATTCAGCAACAGTAACAACAACAGGGTGGGTTTAGAACAAATTGCTAAGAAAAGATGCAGCTGTTAAAGGAGAAAAACTGAAATTTGAATTCTGCAAGTTATAACGGATGTCATGTTTTTTCAGAGTTTTAAATAGAAAAGGAATCTACATAATTACTTGATTGGTAATTATATCATATATATCTCAACTAATTTTAGTTAATTAAGTGCAATAACTTTTATATAAATGTATTTTTCCAACAATATTTTTTAATAATATAAAATATAAATTGCTATAAAATGTAATTATGAAACTGTTGCTATAAAACTAATAATTAGACTCTTAAATATGCTACTTCTGAATTTCTCCCTATATAAAAAGGGATTGAGTATTGTATAACCCCAAGAAAGGAGATGAAAAGTCTTATTTTAATTGGAAAGGTAAAAAAAGAATAATAATCACTTATTCTAAAACTTTCCTTTCATTAATCTTTTCTTTATATACGTTATGGGTGCTTCTTTTAAGGCTTACTTTTTGTCGAATAAAAGTTCAAACTAAGGGTTTTAAGTGGGCCGGGCCGGATCAACCTAGAATCGGACCGAGATAGATAACCGGGTTGGTGGGCCGGGCCGAGCTAGTTTGGGGTTAAGTGGCTTGGGTCGGAGCCGGGTTCAACAATAAAAAATTTAAAATAATCCTGACCCGGCCCATTTAATCCAACCCAATTAAATCCACCTAAACCCAGTCAAACTTGTTAAAAAATCGATCAAACCCAGTAAAAAAACCGGTCAAACCCGTTTACAAACAAAAAAAAAAAATTCCAATATACACTATATACACTATGTACACTCCAAAATACACTATATATTTTTTAATAAATATATACACAATTACACATATATACGTACCATTCAATATATACGACTATATGTACTACTTTAAATAAAACATATACTACAATAGTACAATATATATATATACACTACGATACACATTTATAAGTTAAACATATATGTTTATAGAAGATATATACACATAAACGCACCATTCAATATGTATGTACTACTTTAAATAAAACATATACAACAATATATGTAGTTATATATTAATTTATAAAACATATACACATGTATACGTTAAATATATACTACTTTAAAAGATATATACACATATATATGCACCATTCAATATATTATATATGTACTACTTTAAATAAAACATATGCTACAATATATATTTATATATAGTTATATATAAATTTATAAAACATATACACATGTATACGTCAAATATATACGTCTATAGAAGATATATACACATATATACACACTATTCAATATATATGTACTACTTTAAATAAAACATATACTACAATATATATATATATATATATAAATATATATATATATATATATATATATATATATATATATATATATATACTTATATACTAATTTATAAAACATATGCACATGTATACGTTAAATATATACGTCTATAGATGATATATACACATATATACGTAACATTCAATATATATGTACTACTTTAAATAAAACATATACTATAATATATATATACTACAAGACTACAACATATATATAAATATATATATATATATATATATATATATATATATATATATATATATATATATATAGTTATGTACTAATATATAAAACATATACACATGTATATGTTAAATATATACGTCTATAGAAGATATATACACATATATACACACCATTCAATGTATATGTACTACTTTAAATACAAAATATACTACAATATATATACATTACAATATATATATATATATATATATATATATATATATATATATATATATATATATATATATATATATATATATAGTTATTTACTAATTTATACAACATATACATATGTATATGTTAAATATACACGTTTATAGACGATATCTACACAAATATTGCACCATTCAATATATATGTACTACTTTAAATAAAACATATACTACAATATATATATATATATATATATATATATATATATATATATATATATACAACCATATATACATAGTTATATACTAATTTATATAACATATACAAATGTATACATTAAATATGGACGTATATAGAAGATATATACACATATATACTACAATATATATAGCTATATACTAAATTATAAAACATATACATATGTATACATTAAATATACACGTCTATAGAAGATATATACACAAATATAAGCACCATTCAATATATATGTACTACTTTAAGTAAAAACATATACTACAATATATGTATATACAACAATATATATATATATATATATATATATATATATAATTATATACTAATTTATAAAACATATACACATGTATACATTAAATATATACGTCTATAGAAGATATATACACATATATACTACAATATATATAGTTATATACTAATTTATAAAACATATACACATGTATACATTAAATACACACGTCTCTAGAAGATATATACACAAATATACGCATCATTCAATATATATCTACTACTTTAAGTAAAACATATACCTCAATATATATATAGTTATATACAAATTTATATAACATATACACATGTATATATTAAATATATACGTCTATAGAAGATATATTATAGACTAATTTATAAAACATATACACATGTATACATTAAATATACACGTCTGTAAAAGATATATACACAAATATACGCATCATTCTATATATATGTACTACTTTAAGTAAAACATATACTACAATATATATATATATGTATATATATATATATATATATTTATACTACGATATATATAGTTATATACTAATTTATAAAACATATACACATGTATACATTAAATATACACATGAATAGAAGATATATACACATCATTCAATATATATGTACTACTTTAAGTAAAAACATATACTACAATATATATATATATATATATATATATATATATATATATATATATATATATTTATATATATATATATATATATATTTATACTGCAATATATATAATTATATATTAATTCATAAAACATATACACATGTATACATTAAATATACACGTGTATAGAAGATATATACACAAATATACGCATCATTCAATATATATGTACTACTTTATGTAAAACATATACTATAATATATGTATATACTTCAATATATATATATATATATATAGTTATATACTAATTTATAAAGCATATACACATGTATACATTAAATGTATACGTTTATAGGAGATATATATACATATATACTACAATATATATAGTTATATACTAATTTATAAAACATATACACAAATATATGCATCATTCAATATATATGTACTACTTTAAGTAAAACATATACTACAATATATATATACTACAATATATATATAGTTATATACTAATTTATATAACATATACACATGTATACATTAAATATGCACGTCTATAGTAGATATATACACAAATGTACACACCTTTCAATATATATGTACTACTTTAAGTAAAACATATACTAAAATATATATATATATATATATATATATTTATATATATATATATTTATGTATATACTACAATATATATAGTTATATACTAATTTATAAAATATATACACATGTATTGATTAAATATACATGTATATAGAAGATATATACAGAAATATACGCACCATTCAAATATATGTACTACTTTAAGTAAAACATATACTACAATATATGTATATTCTTCAATATATATATATATATATATATATATATATATATATTTATATACTAATTTATAAAATATATATACACATTTATCTTCAATGTCTATCCCTGCAAAAATAAAAAACTTTCTCATAGCTTTTCCGCTATAGAGGGTAGAAATAAATGAGTAATGGTTTCCCCCTTCCTTGATTCACAACACTAACATTTGGATACAACATTGATTTTCATCTTCTTAAGAATATCATCTATAGCATTTTTCTTCCTTCATACCCTCCACATAAAGAAATTAATCTTAAATGAGAGAACTTTCACCCATATAGACCAATCTTCCTCTTTACTTTCCATCTTACTCCTCAATAACTCCCAAGATGACTTTACTGAGAAAATCCCTTGTGTGTTTGCCGTCCACCATGGGATATTCCTTCCTTTGGTATATTAATATATTCAGTAATGTATTCCACAGTCTTCTCTAACAATTTACTTCTCAGTTTTTCAATGTTCTACTTTTCATTTGTCACAAAATCCCTTACCTCCAACTTTTCCTATTCTGCCACATCATTGTCAACATAATATAAACCACCCTGTCTAATTTAATTGTCAAACCAAAAGCTAGAGTTTCCTGCCTGGATTTACCATCATATGTATGCTCCACTTCCTTCCTTACTTTTATCATTTTCCTCCATATATGACAAGTCTCGTGACCCTTTTCCATTATGGGATGAAACTTCTTACTATTCCATATAAACTCACTCCATAAGGAGGCGGTGGAGGTTCAAAAGTTCCACTATAATTTAGCACAAAGAGCCTTGGAAATTGTATGTAAGACCTAAATCTAATACCTCCTTCCTCCATAGGATAACACATGTTATCCCAAGATATTTAATGCGTATTTCTGGCTTCAGTAGTATTAGCCTAGAAAAACTTAGCAAAGATCTTATACAACTAGTTAATAACACTCAATGGAGGGTTAATAGCTGATAAGAGATATATAGGCATGGACTCTAAAACACTGGTAATTAGAACATACCTAACCCCAAAGGGTAAGAACTTGTGCGGCCATAAGCTCAGTATTCTCATTACTTCTTCAATAAGCTCCTCAAAATGAGACTTCTTCTTCCTTTCATAGAAAGTTGGACACCCCAAATATGTAGGGAAAAGTCCCTATATTTACTCCAGTAGTCCTCTTAACTAAACTATAAATTCTAGTTGGGGTCTTCTCATAAAGATAAAATAAGTTTTTTTCCAGATTAATCATTTGTCCAGACATTCTTTCATATTCTCTTAGCACACCTATCATCTTCTTTATAGAGCCTTTTTGTCCTGAACGGAGAAGGATGGTGTTATTTGCATATGATAGATGGTTTATCTTTGGGCTCTACTTAGATATCCCATACCCTTTATAAAAAGTATCTGCAAACAGTTTATTCAAACTTCTTGATTGTATCTCTGCAACAATAATGAACAAAGTAGGTGATAAAGAGTCTTCTTGCTTCAACCCTCTTGCTGATTGAAAAAAAAAACAAATGATTTACTATTCACCAATACTGAATACCACTTGTTGTTGATGAGCCTTATTATCATATCAATTATTCTTTATGAAAAAACAAATCTTGTCGAAACCCTCACCATATACTTCCAAGGAACTCTATCATATCCTTTTCCATATCCAGCTTCATAATTACATTGTCATTCTTGTTTCTCAAATTTATGTCCCTCATGATCTCCTGTGATAAGAGTACATTTTCTAAAATAATTCTCCCCATAATAAAACCTATACAATTTGGTGAAATGATTAATGAGAGAAACATCACCCTTCTCCCATGTATTAGCCTAGAGATGATCTTATTAATAAAATTACTAAAGCTAATTGGTCTTAGATCACCAAATGTTCTAACAATCTGCTTTTTAGGTATCAACACTAACTTTGTGTATGTTACATACCTAGGTAGCTCCTTCCCACAAAAGAAAGATTTAATGATGTTGGTTATATCATCTCCAAATATTTCCTAGGCGAACTGAAAAAATCTATCTGGTCCACTGGCACTGTCCCCATTAAGATTAAATATCACTTGTTTCATCTCTTCTTTAGTGGGCATTTTCTCCATCTGATCATTTTGGTCCTGAATATTCAATTGAAGTATATTTTGAATCATCTAACCATCATATTCCTCTTGTATCTCAGTAAACTGATCTCCAAAAACATTTATTTCCTTCTCCTCAATGTTTTGTATGGTGTTAATCATATCTCCGTACCTCAATTGAATTTCTTTTAGCTGCATTTTTCTTATTCTCCCCTTGGAATATGCATGGAAGAACTTTATGTTTCTTTCCCCTTCAGTAAACCACTTCATTCCATTCTTGTCTTTAAAACTCCTCTTCAATATATAGATATCTTTCCAAATCTGCCTCAGCCTTGTTTAGAGACATTCTATTTTCTTTAGAATGAGTAATTTCCAGTTGTATCTCCTTGGCCTTTACTACATCCTTAAGAGTGTCAATTTTTTGGAAAATATCTCCAAAAATCTTTGTCACGATCTGAACTAGGGTTTAGTCGTGATGGATATCTCAAGCCCACCGTAGGATGGAGACCACCCCCTTAGTCTAACCTTCAGAGCACCATAAATGAATATATCGGAAGCAAACCAAATAAGAAGAATAGATAAGTCAAATGAAAATTATAAGAATCCAAAGCAAACAACCATCAATCCCAATACTTGTCCACAACAACCTCTAAAACATAAGTACCAACTAATTCGGAACATATACCAAAATGAGAGGATGTTTTGATGTGAAAAGATATTTCAATTTTGGAAAGATATTTCAACTTTAAAAGATAGTAGATGAGTAATTGTGAGTGGAGATTTATCGGATTTGTAAATCCTCGGTACAAATTTAATTTTAAAAAAATATTTTTCAAGGTGCATTATTGCATTCTTGAATTTTTAAATGTCTCAGAAAGATACGTACACCACATTCTTAATTGAAACAAATAAATTAGACATGCCTAAAGCTTATCTAGCCTTAAAGGCATTCAATCGTCACTTATAAACTCAAGACAATTTTATCTTATCCATTTTTATTCTTTTTTACATTTTCTTTCAAATTTTCAATAAGTCTTGGATTAATCCGCAATTCGCCTCACTCCCTCACACTAATAAATAATTTGACCTTAAATAAATCAAGGCCAAAAATCTAATTACTGAGAGCCTATAGTGATTAAATAATCTACCGCTTAAGTTACTTTTCATAAACAATCACGGATAATAGATAACAAAATGACAATATGATAACCAATTTTAATTAATATACGTACATATAGACAGAATATATTAACCATCAAAATTTAAACATGTGAGAAAAAGAAAATGAAACAGTTAATAAAATATGGTTATAAAATGAATATATCATGACAAATATTAGTGTCTTTAACCCCCTTTTGTTTGTACCCGTGATCTTTCTTCTTTTTTTTCAACTTTATTTCACTCTTGTGTTCTTTTCTACCTTTCCATTTTTTTTCCTCTAACTTGATTATAACTACAATTACATACCTAATTATATAAAGGACGTAAATTTTTGTTCTTTTTTTTTTCTAAAAAACATTTCATGTCATTTTAAACTTTTTTTGTTTTGTTTTTGCATGCATGCATGAATGTATGGGTCATGAATTAGTTTATATCACAAACGAGTCGCTAGTTGCATGTCAACTAAATGTAACTTTACGTCTTTTTAATATTAATAAGTTTAACAATTATCACATTTAAAATCCAACTAATCTAATTAGCTTCATTTCAAAATAACAAACAAATGAATTACAAATAAAGACGTAAAGTACAAACTACATATAAATAATAAATTGTACATACTAAATTATATAAGACAACTTTTGAAATAACTTCATTCATATTTCAATTCATAATGAAACTTATAAAAAGAAGTAGTACAGATTTGACAAAAACCTGTTTGATAGATTGAATCGAATAAAGAAGCACCGCCACCAGAAACTCAAACGGAGACCTGACTTTAACTTGACACTCTTTTCTTTGTTTTTTTATTTTCATTTTTCTTTTGAACTCCTTACTTTTTATTTTTTGTTACTTTCTCTCTTTAAGTTTTCCTTTGGTTTTTGTTTCTGTTTTTTTTTCTAATGATTCTCTGTCCTTTTCTCTAGTTTCTCTTCTTTGGTTTTCTCTCAACTTTTGTTTTTTCTTTTCCACAAAATGTTGTTCTTCTCATTCTTGTGTGTTGTAGTATGTGTATATGTATATATAGGGGTGTGATGTGGGAGGTTGACGGAGTTGAGGGGGTTGAGGAAAGGTGGGGGTGGTTGGGGTAGTTTTCTTTAGGAAAAGAAGAAAGAATTTTTTTTATTTATTTAAAATATATAAAATAAAAATAATAATAATAATAATAATAAAGTAATATTAAATAAGTAATTTTCATATTTAAAAAAAATATAAAAAAAAATTATAAAAAAATAAAAAAAATTAAATATAATTAAGTGAGTAATAAAACCACTAGCTTGTTTATTAAAATAAATGGAAAAAATATATTTTTAAAATTTTTAATTATAAAAACAAAACTAAAAATAAAAATAAAAATATCCCCAAAAATGTAACTTTATTTATTTGTTTATTTTCCTCTAAAATTTATTTTAAAAAAATAAAATAGGATTTTAATACATATCGAATAAAAATACAAATATTTACTACCGAAAAATAGGTTAAAACTCGAGGAGGATAAAAAATCTCGTGTCTATATTTCACCCCTCTTTGTGTGAAATCACGAAGAATTTTCATACAAAGAAGTAGATAAAGAAATAATTTTTGAACCTCCGATTACTCAAAAGAAAGGAAAAAGAAAAAAAAGATGCGACCGAGTCCTGGTTTTAGACCGTCTATATATCTCGGGTGATAAGGGAATCAGGTCACTTGTAGTTCAAAGAGGTAAAATGGTGACACAATGAGTTAGGGGTCGAGTCAGGTTCATCGAGTCTCCGATTTGCAACTTCTGTTTTTAACATCCAAATGAAAAAAAATGAAGATACAAGTGAAAAATCCTATCTATTGCATAACTTTTCTGAAATCTTGACTTGAATCTTCATGACTTCTCAAATGGTGAGATAATCGTTATTTTGAGTTGAATCTTCAAAAAATGAAATGTTCCTTCATGTTGGCTTTTGACATTGGAGAGGAACTTTACAATTGACTCATTCTTTAGACTTTTCTCTGACTTGAACTTGAAAATCTTCACCCTATTCTTTAGGCGGGATCTTGAACTTGCAACTGATAATGTTCACCCTATTCTTCAAGTGGGATCCTAACTTGCTATTTCTTCACTTTGTTCTTCAGGTGGGCTCCTGACTTGTTATTTCTTCACCCTGTTCTTTAGGCGGGCTCCTGACTTATTATTTTTTCACCCTGTTCTTCAGTTGGCTCCTGACTTCTACATCGACATTAATTCTAATTTTCACACATGTTCCTAAACTCAAAGTAAAAGGTGAACGAGAAAAGAAAAGTCTCATTATTCTGGAGGGTCCTGAGCAGAAAATAAATTTCCATTCTTTAGAAGGATCCTGAGCATAAAATAATTCTCATTCTTCAGAAGGGTCCTGAGCATAAAATAAATTCACATTCTTCAGGAGGGTCCTGAGCATAAAATAAATTTCCATTCTTCAGGAGGGTCCAGAGCATAAAATAAATTCTCATTCTTCAGGGGGGTCCTGAGCATAAAATAAGTTACCACTCTTCAGGAGGGTCCTGAGCATAAAATATTTCCATTCTTCAGGAAGGTCCTGAGCATAAAAATAAATTTCCATTCTTCAAGAAGGTCCTGAGCATAAAAATAAACTTTCATTCTTCGGGAGGGTCCCGAGCATAAATAAATTCGCATTCTTTAAGAAGGTCCTGAGCATAAAATAAATTCTCATTCTTCAGGAGGGTCCTGAGCATAAATAAATTCCAATACAATATGCAAATTGTTTTTGCCCCAATTTGTACTAGAAATTTTTTTGAGTGTCACCAGATCATAACTTTATGAAAAAGTACAACAAAGAGGGTGAATCAGACTTTGATTAAGAAACGTATTTCTTGAGAGTAAAACAGATTGTCAAAATTAGGAAGTGCATCTCCTAAGAGTTAAATTGAAAGACTCAACTAGAAAGTGAGTCTTCTAAAAGTGAAGGTTCAAATTAGGAAGTGTATCACCTAACACATGAAACGTAAATTACCCAGACAAGAAAGTGTGTCTCCTAGGGGTTAAATGAAATGGATCAACTAGAAAGTGTGTCTTTTAGGAGTAAAGATTCAAGTTAGGACGTGCGTTACCTAACAAACAAAACTTGAAATATTCAGACTAGGAAGTGCATCTCATAGGGGTTAAATGAAAGGACTCAACTAGAAAGTGTGTCTTCTAGGAGTGAAGGTTTAAGTTAGGAAGTGTGGTACCTGACAAACAAAACTTGAATTATTCAGACTAGGAAGTGTGTCGCCTAGGGGTTAAATTGAAGGACTTGAGTAGAAAGTGCATCTTCTAGGAGTGAAGGTTTAAGTTAGGAAGTGTGTTACCTAACACATGAAAACAGCATACCTTGACTAGGAAGTGCATCTCCTAGGGGTTAAATGAAATGACTCGACTAGAAAGTGCATCTTCTAGAAGTGAATGTTCAAGTTAGTAAGTGCGTTACCTAACACATGAAAACTGACATACCCTGACTAGGAAGTGCATCTCCTAGGGGTTAAATGAAATGACTCGACTAGAAAGTGAGTCTTATAGGAGTGAAGGTTCAAGTTAGGAAGTGCGTTACCTAACACATAAAAACTGACATACCCTAACTGGGAAGTGCGTCTCCTAGGGGTTAAATAAAATAAATCGACTTGAATGTGTATCTTCTAGGAGTGAATGTTCAAGTTAGGAAGTGCGTTACCTGACACATGAAAACTGACATACCCTGACTAGGAAATGTATCTCCTAGGGGTTAAATGAAATGATTCGACTAGAAAGTGTGTCTTTTAGGAGTTAATGTTCAAGTTAGGAAGTGTGTTACCTAACAAATAAAACTTGAAATACCCAGAGAAGGAAGTGTGTATCCTAGAGGTTAAATGAAATGAATCAACTAGAAAGTACGTCTTCTAGGAGTAAAGGTTCAAGTTAGGAAGTGCGTCTCCTAACACATGAAACTTAAATTACCCAGACAAGGAAGTGCGTCTCCTAGGGGTATAAGATTATGTGTTTTTACCATGATTATTGTTACCAAACTTACATAGCAATACTGCCTCTTGTATTTGCAAAAGTGAGGAATTGCATCTTTTTGATATCTAAGCTTTAAAGCATTCGATTTGAACAAAACATTCCTCTCTATTTCAAACAAAGAAAAATTATGATTTAAAAACGTGGTGGTTGGTTTGTGTCATCTGGCTATTGAGGTGACCACTCTTGCACTTGTCATACTCAGGATCTATTTTAATCATTGATAAATATCGTTGACTTGCACTTTTGACCCTCAAATTCTTTCTACTTGAACTTTTTGGCTCAAATTATATTTCTTTTGCATGATGCTTCTGGGTTTAACTTCAAACAAACCTTTCATACTTCTATGAGTCCAAAAACTGTCAGATAACAAGCATTCTTTAGTACTTTGATTTATTTTGAAACATGTTATCTTCATGAATCAACCCTTTGTCTTGCTTTTTACCATTGAAGGAGTTGGTAGCACATTTTGAAGTCCTTCCTCGCTTGTCTTAACATGAATTTGACTCAAAAAAAATACGCAAAAGATGACAATGATTTTTCATCTGACGACAAATATTTAAAAATAAAATTAATACAAAAAAAGAAAAAAAAACAATAGGCATTGTTTTTTCAAATCAACATACAGAAAAACTTATTTGGGTGTGATAGCCGATTCCTGTGATTATGACATGCATTTTTGAATTAAAAAATTGGATCTTTCCATACTAATTATTCGTCAACTTTTGCCCACTTATTGAGTTTGAAACTAAGCCACTGTTGAATTTGTTCACTCTAAATTACAATCCTCCTTCGGCTTGTGGTACCTCAATGGGTTTTTGCCAATGAGCCTATCTCATTTTTATTTCTTTCTCAGCTCACCGTCGTCTTATGGTGCCCAAAAATATTTTCACCAATAAGACTCTCTCATTTTCATTTTTTTTAAAGAAAAATAATGCCCAAAATACGAAACAACATGCACCCATAACATATTTAGCCTTGACATTCTTAAAGATCAATCTGAAGGTCTTTATTTGGTTGTAACTTGTCTTTTAAAAAGGGTTAAAAATAAAGGGTGGCACGAGGCTCCAAAATTTACATGAGATTGAGTGAAGCATACAACTTTTGGAATTGACTCTTAAGGAAATAAAATTTTCCCCAGTTTTATTTCATACTGGATAAATTGAATTTTTTACTTGGTTAGACCAAACCCCAGAGTAGGGTTGCCTACGTATCTTGTTATAGCAAGAATCAGGTCAAACGTAGTTCAACCATCCTGTTCTTTTGCTTGATTTTTCTTCTTTCTTTTTGTTGGACCCTTTTTTTATTTTATTTTTTTTTCTTGAAATTTTTTCTGACTATATTTCTCTTTCATAACACTTTTCTTTTTCTTTCTTATTTTTTCTTTGACTTTTTTTAGACTCTATTTTGATTTCAAAAGAGGTGTGTGAAAGAAAAATAAAATTAAGACTCAAAAGGGGTAACAAAGGATGACACAACATTTGGATAGCAGAATGAAATGCCTTCGTCATATCAATCCTTAAAAATGCAAGTACATAAACATGCGATCTGGGAGTGGAACATGAAGTTCATAAACATCTTTTCAATATTGATCGTGATTAAGAACTTATGTCACTACTTATGCACTTGTTAAACATAAAGGTCAAATTATCTTCTACATTTCTCCCAATAGAGGACTCATACATTTTTGAAGCTAAGTTCCTTTTGCTTCTCCTGACATTGGAGACTATATATTCTCTGATCACTCCCATTTAAAGTTCTTAATATGGACCTTCTCATTGATGACCAGGTCATTTTTTATTCACAAAGTGATTGCTTCAATCCATTCAAGTGAGGCTTTAACTCGGTCGGCAAACATCTCAACACTTTACATATTTTCTTACATGTCTTTTCCTTTCAACTCTATATTCTTGGTCAAGTGTTTCGAGATTAGATTGGATTTTAAGATCCGATGAAAATTCAGCATGCATATCATATCACTAGAATCCACATAAAAGAACTATGTAAAGAAAGAAAAGACGAACAAATAATATATATATATATATATATATATATATATATATATATTAAAATAAAGTAAATAAAATAGAGTAGAAATAAAATAAAATAAAAATAAATAAATAAATAAATAAATAAAAGGGACATTACATTTTGTTAAAAGAAAAGATGACCGAGTTTCAACATAAATAGCAAATAAACAAGACAAGATAGACTCCAAACTACAATCCTGAAATAATTTGGGTAACAGAAAGAAAAAAAATAAACTTCTACAAATCCTTTATATTAAGGGGAGGAGTGGATTCTTAATTGTTGAGATTTTCATTTTAGTTAGTTTGCACATCACCATGACTAGAACCTTCACCACTGTCAATGTCTTGCACCATAATCAATTTATCTTGAATCATTCTTTCTATTTCTCTTTTCAAAGCACCATAATCTTCAGTACTATGACCCTGAATATCAGAATGATATACACATCATATATTAGGATCAAAGTTTCTTGAATGTGGGTCAGAGGGGTACCCAAGAAGGGGAGTAATCATGTCCTTTTGTCTTAATTTCTAGAATAAACAAGTATATGATTCTCCAATTGGTGTGAAACTATCCCTCAGATTTTGTCTCTTTTCATTGTTTGTCTAGGAGCGAAAATCGAGTCTGGAGGGGCTTGGGTATATTTGTGGAATTGGAGGATGATTCTAAGGGGTTGGTTCATGCCATTGCAGTTAAGAAGGGGCTTGTGCGTATGGTTGTGCATTATAAATCGGATACTGGGAGGATGGAATGGTATATAATGAATTTTGGGGAGGAACATAGTATCTTGGATGGTTATGTGGGTCTTGAATATAGATTTGGGATTGATATTGCACGAATGGGTGATGCAGACCTCTCAAACTTTCTCGCACTCCTGACACAACAGTAGCCACATCCTCTTTTCTTTTCTTTTCTTTGAAACTTCCTAAACCATTTTGAATTGCCTACGTAGTTGTTTTCAAAGTAGCTTGACTTATAATTTTACCAAACTTAATTCCATTTTCTACCATTTTGCCAATCTTAATGACCTCGGCGAATGTATTTTTATATAGTGGAAAGCAAATGATGGAAGTAGTTAGATTCCTGTGCCTAAAGAAAAATATCAATCATCTCAGAATCCTTTATTGATGTCTTAACTCTAGCAGCTTGCTCCCTTCATCTAACAACATATTCTCGAAAACTTTTGATGGTCTTTTTTCTTATGTTGGCAAGTGTAGTACGATACGACTCGACATCAATATTATATTGAAATTGCTTGACAAAACTCTGAGCCATGTCATCCTAAACATGCCAATGAGAGATATCTTGATCAATGAACCATTCTAAAGCTACCCCTGCCAGACTCTCTCTGGAGTAAGCCATCAACAATTCTTCTTTTCTCCCTACTCCTCTTAGTTGATTACAAAACCTTTTCAAATAAGCCAATCACCATGCCCCTCGTACTTGTCAAACTTTGGCATTTTGAACCCAAAATGCAAATGGACATCAAAAAACATACATAAATCTTTGTATGAAACACTCTTTTGCCCTCCTAGTCCCTGCATATTTCTCATATTCTACTCTAAACTTCTCAGTTTCCTTGCTATCTCTTCTTGTTCCTTATTTTTATAGTCTATTCAATCATGATAGGGAAATTAAGTTGATGAATGGGATAATATGAATTTGGGGTCTTGAAATTCATTTTAGGATGACATGATTGATCATGACTTGGTTTATCGATATTTTTCTGTACTGTCGATTGAGGACCCGCAGTAGCTAGTGCTACAAGAGTAAAAAGCGAGTTGTTTGTGATAGATGGATTTGGTGGGCGTTTGGTAGAGGTATCAGCAGCGCCAGACACATTAGCATATGGGCCAAATCTAGGTAAATAAAATGGTTCTCTAGTTTAGACTTGAGCGGGACTTAGATCATTCATATTTGAAAGTCCAGGAATTGAGGAAGGCGGGGCTTTTCCATTCATCCAAACTTGATACATTTCTGCAATTTGTTGTTTCAGTAACTTAATCTCTTCCATTGATGCTAATTCTTGCAAAATTAACTGATTCTACTCTTCCTCACTGTCAGACCCTACACCCTCTTTGGGGATCATCTTTCTCTTTTCTTTGAACCTCTGTTGCATAGATGAGAAACCAGCTTAGCCATAAAGCAACCACCTTAATAATATTTTGATTTTGATAACAATGAATAGGTCAGGATTAAATATTTTCAAAACTTTTTCTTAAAAAATATCACCGAACCCGATAAGGGTTGCCTACGTATCTCACTAAGATGAGAATCAGGTGTGCGTAGTTTGTGAAATATATGCCGTACAAAACTCAGCCTCAAGATCCCTAAAGGTTCAGGGTTATTAAAAATTATATATTTTTTATTTTGTAAAAACTTAGCCTCATGATCCCTAAAGATTCAGGGCTATTAAGATATATATATATATATATATATATATATATATATATATATATATATATATATATATATATATATATATATATATATATATATATATATATATATATATATATATATATATATATATATATATATATATATATATATATATATATATATATATATAAATTGAACTTGAGGATTAAAAAAAATTATGGAAGTAACCATATTTTGAAAATCTTCTCCAATAAATCCATGAATAATTTTTTCAAAAGATAGGGTCGTATTTCGGGAAGGATTTCCTACGTATCTTACTAAAGAGTGAGAATCGGACCCTTATAGTTCATGAAAACCTTTTAAAAATACTGCATATACTTAATTTTTTTAAAAAATTAATTTATAAAATTTGAGGGCAATATACTCTCTTGTATTTTTCCAAGTTACCTAAAAGTCGATCAACCATCAAATAGCCTTCCAAATAAATTTCAACGAGCATGTAGGATGCACATGTTAGTCATTATAAAGGGACACCTGTCCTCGATAGACCCAGCCCCTCTTTCGAGTCCCACTAAGTTAAATACGCATGATGCAAATAAGGCAGAACTTAATAGGGATAACCAGATTCTGAGTTTCAGTTCTTCTAAGTTTAGCCTAATAGGAATAGGTGTCTAGACTGGCTTACCCGAGCGGACACTCGAGTCAGGGAGGGACAACTTGTTCAGTAGTAGTGTTTCTCCACCTTCATTGTCGATCCGAACTCCGCCTAACATGTGTGACTAATAATCCTTCAACAGGTCCCTTGATACTCTGGCTATGTCCAAAATAAGATAGGATCTATGCGCTGTGATGTTGGGCGTATTTATACGTCTAAGCACCATAACTTACCCATGTTTTAGCTAAGTTTTGAGGATAAAATACATAATTATTGAACTTTGTCTATTTTTAGTTAAGTGAGCTGACCTATGTGATTAGCATGCTTTTCAGGTACTAATGAGGAAGATTACGACGCTTTGGGGACCTTTGGATAGCAAAGGAAACTTCACATAAAAGGAAAGCAGCTTTTGGACTGAATGTGATATATGGGAACTTTTTCCCGGGCAAACTCAATATTTTTAAATAGTTAAGGATGTAGTAGCAATTTATTAGAGAAGGATGTTATTAAAAGCCTTATGGCTAAATTTTTAGGGATTATTCAACATTCTGTATTATTTCAAAAAGGAGAAAAAGTGGCTTAGCTTGAGGAGAAAGAGAGAGAAATATTTTTCTCTCTTATTTTCGCTATTCATCTTCACCACCAAGATCGTTCTAAGTTTTGGTATGATGAATATTTCTATTGTGATTTTCATTTTATTCATGAGTAGTTAAGCTTATTTGTTAGGGTTATGGAAACCTTGTAGTATACTCTCTATTGCTATGGGTTTTTGAATTTATGATGTGTTAATTCACTTATATCATTACTCTTTTCGTTATGATTGAATTCTCGTGGTTGCAAACATAGGGAATATGCCATTATAGCTATAACTTGTTCGATAGAAAAGTTAATATTTGGAAAAGAGAGTAGTGACAAGAAAATAGGGTTTTCAACCTCTATTTTACACGTTAATGCCTTAGCAGTATTAACTACTTGGAGAGTTTGTATGATTGGTTATACACTTTGGATTCGAGAGAACTAAGGTGAATAAATCCTTGATGGTTGAGAAACACTTGGATTCAGAATTAGAATACATCTCGTTATAAGTGCATGCATGTATAAATCCTTATTACTCATAGTTAATAGAGAAGTAAAAGCTACAAGGTGGACATAACCCTAACTTGTCATTCTCGGTGATCAAATATTAATACACATATTGCTTCATTGTTATATTGTAACTATCATTTCAAATTTAAACCAAAACCCCCTATTCAGGAACCTCTGACCAACAGTACAGTAACAACTACAATTCTTAGTAACACAGTATTCCCTGTGGGATTCGACACCCAACTTGGTTGGGTTCTATATTTGACAGCGACCGCTTACTCTCTCGTAAGAGAGGTGTACTTTGGGCGTATCACACTGCATTCCTTCTATCATATTTCAAAGACTCAGAGGGGGTGCGTGAGAGAAGACAGTTTCTAAATACAATTCAACAATATCAAAGCGGTAATGAGCAACAAGTAACACATTATACCAACAAACACAATATCAAAATAATTAAAGAGAGTAAAAATCATAATTAAAATATCAAATTCTAATTATACCCATCAGAGTCGCCAGAGATGTCACACCCCTTTTTCGCTCGAGGGCCGAGTTGAAGGATTTTTTCAATTAAAGTGACAGTTTTGAATAGAAATTAATTTATTTACAGAGTCACCACTTAAAATTGAGGTATGATGTTTCAAGTCACCTTTTTGAATCCTTAGTTAAAATAAATAACTCTTTGTTATGGTTGCAAAAACAGAAGACCGGGTAAGAAATTCTATTGACCGAGGGGAAGGTGTGAGGCACCCCTCGAGTCCCGTGGTTCTAGCATGGTCGCTTTAATTGACTTATCTTAACTTAAACTATTTTAATAAATTATGTTAAGGCCTAAAATTGCTCATTTTTATTATTCTAAAACTTGTCTATTATTTTATATTAAATAAATTGGTGAAAAGTTAATTTTAAAAAAATATTTGCCAAGGTGCATTATTGCATCCTTGAATTTTTAAATGTCTCAGAAAGATGTGTACATTGCATTCTTGATCAAAATAAATATAGTAGACGTGCCTAAAGCTTACATAGCATTAAAAGGCATTCGTTCGTCTCTTATAAACTCAAGACAATTTTATTTTATCCATTTTTATTATTTTTCGCTATTTTCTTTCAAATTTTCAATAAGTCTTGGATTAATCCATAATGCGTCAATCTAGTTCCGGACACTCATACAATTTTTATTCCTCCGTATAGAATGGCTCCGTCTTAGTTGAGCGAACTCAAGGAGCAACTTAAGGATCTTCTGGATAAGGATTTATTTTTCCTAGTGTATCCCCGTAGGGTGCACCGGTGTTGTTTGTGCGCAAGAAGGATGGTTTCCTTTGGATGTGCATTGACTACAGACAGTTGAATAATGTGATCTTCCAATGATAGATGATCTGTTTAACCAATTGCAAGGTGCCAAGTTCTTTTCTAAGATAGATCTTTGGACTGGGTACCATTAACTAAAGATTAGGGAGGTGGATATCCCTAAGATGGCTTTTTGTACTCGGTATGGGTACTTTGAGTTTTTTATAATGTCATTTGGGTTGACTAATTCTCCGACGGTATTTATGGATCTGATGAACAGGGTTTTTCATTAGTATTTGGATCTCTTCGTTATTGTGCTTATTGATGACATTTTGATCTATTCGAAGAGTGAGGTGAATCATGCTAATCACCTCCGTGTGGTGTTGTAGTCCTTAAAGGAACAAAAGTTGTATGCCAAGTTCTCTAAATATGAGTTTTCTCGAAATTAGCCAACTCAGGGCAGACGGTTGAAGGTTGGGTTGGGTAATGGTGGTAGTCTCGGTGCCCATCGGATTTGGGATGCTTTTTACGACAAGTACCGAAACTATAAATACAATACATGTGTGTCAGTTGTACTCAGTATTTTGAATATCAGTTACAAAACAATTCAAAATAATTTTCAAATTTAGTATGTACAAGATATAATGATAAATCTCAAAAAATTGATCTATGCATCATAATAAGTATGTTGAATGTATCAGGTGTAGACTAACCCAAATCACATGCAATTTATTATAAATATTAGTATGTATCAGAAAGTCTGCAATGTCCTATTAACCTTAGACCTATGTATCAGACTCAGTAAAGTGAATGTTTCAAATGTTAAAAAAGAACCTAAATCACATGTAAATTTCAGTATGTATCAGAAAGCATGCAATATCTCAGTGCATTATACTTATGCATTAGATTCATTATGTATATTACCGTTAGTTAAGTTCTCTACTATGATACATAATTATAATGTATATGAGAGAAATTTAGATTAGACCTATGTATCAGTAACAATCCCACCATTCACATATGTTTGCTTTTATTTCCGGATACATGAATAGTATGTATCGGTACTAAGGAGAATTGACCGAAACAAGTAATTCATACCTTTGATAAATGATTTATTTTTGTAACTTATTTTCTTTTCCACTTCGTAGATACAACAATAGACTTTTACTGCTACTACTAGCAGTCTTCCATAATTTCTTCTTCATATTCAGATTATTACGATGCTTAAAATGCCCAGACACAAATCCAACATCAATTTCAATTGGAGTTTTAAGATTTAATTGAGTAAGACCAACACTAAAGAATGGTCCTTGCTTTATTAATAATCTTAAAATATTAAAAAAAAAATCAACTATTGATTGACTTCAATTTCTCAACTATTAAACTTAAAAAAAGATTATGAAAACAAATTAACCTCCAAATAAATTTGAAGAAAAAAATTAATGGAGGTTGTAATTGGAAGTTGAAACTTGAATATGTTGAAGTAGTGAATGATAAGTTGATAGCACGTTTGTAATTTAAATTGTTGAATTGATGAAATTGTCAGATATTTTACCATGAATTTGGGCGAACTTTGTGGAGAAGAAGGCGCAATAATAGGGTTTATGTAATGTATCTGCAAATAGCCTAGTTTTATTTGTTTGAAGGGATTTTTTGTAATTAATTTAGTGGGATGAAATTATAAGTAATAATAAAAACTCAAGGTATAGTTTTAAATAATTTTTCCCAATTTAATACCAACAACGGAGGCAACAAAAACAAGTGAATTCCGAACAAGGAGAGTGAAGTAACACATGTCTAAAAATAAATCAATGTCTTGAACTGCTAAGAAAAACTCATTTATTTTGTGAAAAACATTTTCTTGGAAAAATATTCTTTTTACTCCCTCCGTTTCATTTTTACTCATCCCAATTTGATATTGCACATTAATTAAGAAAAATAATTAATAACATAACCACTTTATCATAGTACCCCTATTAAATACTGTTTACATTTTAATTTGGAGAAAAAATAATTAATACTAAGGATAAAAAGGGAAAAGAAAATTGTCTTGTCTTGATTAATGAAAAATGATAAGTAAAATGACAAATCAAATTAGGAAATTTGGGACGAGTAAAAAGAGATGGAGGATGTAGTATCAAACACATCCTTAAACATAGAAACACTTGAAGAGAAAAATATTATTTAAAAAAGAATAAGAAACTACTTCATCCATTCCAAAATAATTGAATTGTTAGAATATGACACATATCTTTTTTTTTTAAAAAGACAGACATAAATTAGTCATATTTTTCATTTTTACCCTTTTCAAACTCCAAAACATTATTAATTATCATTGGAACTCATCCTTGGAAATTTAATTAATGAAGAAAAAATTTGGAAAAAAATTTCAATATTTATCTTGAATAATGAACAATTCAATTATTTTAAACACTAAAAAAATACTCCAACAGTTCAATTATTTTGAAACGAAGAGAGTATTTTTAGAAGTCTCTCTAATTAACATTTATTAGTCACAATAAGGCAACATCATTTGATATTGTTTTGATCAAAACATTTATGTTTCCCATATCTTCAATTTTGGTTAGCGACGGTTGTCCAACGTTCCAATATCTTAAATGGACATTCATTGCCTTATGGCATTAATCAACCAGTTTCTTTACTTCTTTTGAACGTTGAGCAGATGAAAAATTTGGTCTCTTCTTTTTTACTATAAATTGGTTCATATTTTGTTCTTATTGGAGAAATAGGAAAAAATAGAAAGCCGTAATTGTTATGAAATATAAAATAAAGAAGAAGAAGAAGAAGAAGCAGGAGAAGAAGAAGAAGAAGAAGAAGAAGAAGAAGAAGAAGAGGGAGTAATTATTATTTCTCTCGAAATATTTCTTGATGGGTAATTACAATGAAGGAAACCCCCTTTATTTATAGGGAAAAACTAACTTTGGGGTTTCTAACTTTATGGTGAAGTAGACATTCACTATATATCGTAAGTAGACATTCATTATATATGGTAATATATCTATAACACTCCTCCTTGAATGTCTAACTGATAGATAATGTGTTTCATTAAAACCTTAGGACAGTACGATACACTAAAGCTACCGCTATGTGCGGTGTCCGGGGAAGGGCCCCACCACAAAGGTGTATTGTACCCAGCCTTACCTTGCATTCCTATCAGAGGCTATTTTCAAGGCTTGAACTTATGAACTCC
Source organism: Capsicum baccatum var. pendulum (assembly GCA_030864225.1). Taxonomy (NCBI): domain Eukaryota; kingdom Viridiplantae; phylum Streptophyta; class Magnoliopsida; order Solanales; family Solanaceae; genus Capsicum; species Capsicum baccatum. The sequence continues at coordinate 170,455,391 of CM061554.1, forward strand.
TGGTCACATGGCAGCAACTTTACCAGTTACTCCAAGCCTCGTTAAAATCTTACTAGAAAAAAATTCAGTGGAAAAAGAAATCTAGTGAAGGAAAAAGAGTACATGTCTCTAACAATACGCATATAGGCTACCTCATTAAAAACCTTACAAGAAAAACCCAATGGGACAAAACCTCATAAGTAAAAAAAAGCAGCATATAGGCTACCTCATTAAAAACCTTACAAGAAAAACCCAATGGGACAAAACCCCATAAGTAAAAAAAAGCACAACGCGTATTAAATCCCCCTAATGAGAACATCCTTAAAATTTTGCATCCCAATCTTGTGCACCATCTTCTTGAAAATTTCAATTGGAGGAGACTTGGTGAATAAATCAGTCACATTGTCACTTGGACGAATCTGTTACACGTTAATATCACCATTCTTTTGTAGCTTGTGTGTAGAAATTTTTTTTGGCAAAATGTGTTTCATTCTATCTCCATGAGTCCTCCCTTAAGTTGTGTTATTGCATGTTGCATTATTCTAAAAAAAAATCATGGTTGCTTTAACACATTTCAAACAACATTTTTCGCAAATGAGATGTATCATGGACTTCAACCACATACACTCTTGGTTTACTTCATGAATAGCTATTATCTTAGCATGGTTCGATCAAGTGTCTATAGTAGACTGCTTCATATATCTCCAAGATATGACAGTATCCCCACATATGAACACATAACTTATTTAAGACCGAGCTTTATATAGGTCTGATAAGTAAAAGCATGAACATAACCAACAAGATTGGGACTACAATCTTTAGAATAAAATAAGCTCATATATTTGATCTCATTTCGATGTCTCCTAGTAGGAGCAGAACTATATCTTGCTAACAAATCAATCGAAAGGCTATATTAGATTTTGTAGTATTTACAAGATACATTAGTACACTAACTACACTAAGATATATAACCAATCTAATTTGGTATGTTTCTCATTCCAACAAATAATCTATTGCTTTTAAAAGCTCTCCAAGAGTTCAAATAATTTTCAAGTTATAAATTTATGCAATATAAGGATTATAAATAAATTTCCCAGGAACTTTTATATGCTTCAAACATTTTGAATCCTTAAAAAGTTTTCATATAAATTTTGTCAAGTGACAATATTCAACATTTCATGAGTGACATCTTCAAGTATCTAGACTGCAAATCAAATAAGTTTTATGCTTACCAAGATGCATCCTTTCATGTCACTTGATAAATGTTTCAACATCAGCATGCTTAAATAAACGTAGAATTTATATCCTCGCAATCTTTTATAATATTTCGCTAATATTATATCAAAGATATTGATGATATATCATTTCGTATCGGTTCATCGTGTGAAATAATATTTTGAGATCTCATCACTTTTTATTTTCAGGTACCTAAACCTCTCATAAGGTTTTATGAAGTGTTATGTCGTAAACTCTTCAAGAGCACATTGCCTTCTAATTATGATTATTTCCTCCTTATTGTTTTTAAGAATTATTTTGTTTGGAATCGAATGGTCTACCATGATTCACGCATGCACAGACTTTATCCTTTAGGAACACAAAATAGGAGCACTTGCAGCTTAAATATGAGATATTTTCGACATTTGACTTGATTTATCTTTTGAATGAGGATATGATGATAATTTCTAACATATTTCATAGCTTTTTAAAATCTCTCCCTTATGTTATGAAAACTAACATACATCCTTCATCTTCTCTGAGGAATTCATCTTTATGCATCATGATATATTTATTAATTGTATACCGCACATCAAAATTATTAGATGGACAACTGTGGTTCTTGACTCAGAACCAACTTTGAGGGGGGGGGGGGGGGGGGGGTTAATCATTATTTGTTGGTTTGATGCATACAAGTACGTTTGTATATAATATTTCAAACCTACACATGAAACTTTGTTCTCATTAGCAATAGTTTAGCCATTTATCGAAGGCATTCAATGCTAAACCATCATTATCAATATAATCGTGATTACACAAGCTGAAAATTATGCTCTTAACTCAATTTATATTGAGAAAGTAACTTTATGAATGTCAAACTGGAGGTTGACAATAAACGTACATGTGATTATCTTATTGATGCATCTTTTCAACATATCACATGATAGGTGAACGGGCCCTTATTCACCTTTGATACTTTCTACAATTTTGAAAATCCAACCCCAACATTAGTTGGTCCAACCAAACTATCATGAGAACAAGCAACATTCAAAGTTCATAAAGAATTTTCTAATTCGTAATCTTTCATGTCAACTGATGAACTTTTGTACTAGTAAACTCCAAGTTTACCATGACATATTCCTTTTTACTTTAATAAATTTGGAATTTACTATTACATGAATAAATTTTAGATTTACTATTTCAGAATTAGATTTTAAAGTAACTCTTCTCAGTTATTCTACCTCTTTCGGAGGTGAGTTGTGATACCATCACAATCAAGTGCACATTTGTATTGATAAACTTTACTACATATTATCGAATTCACTCCAGAGAATGGATCTATGCTTATAACAATCAAAGTTCTCATTCCATGAATGAAATATAATCGTTCCTTAAGCCTATCAAATTATGATAGCTTATAACCTCTTTCAAAATATTGCTAATTCAAGAGCAAATCGAGGTGTGCAAATAATGTAGAGAAGTTTTCTCTAACATATCTTATAATCATAATAAGTGTGTAAAAATATTATCACTTTTGATGATTATTATCATATTGTCCCTCCACGCTTAAATCTGCGCATTCAATCACGTGTCTTCTTTCAGACATATTATGCACTGCTACCACATTCTTTTCAAGAATGGAGCAAGTTGTCAACTTTCAAATACATCATATATTGCTACCATATTCACTTCATGAAATAGAGCATATCAATAGGATATGTTTCATGACTTTTCAGCAAACACCCATTATTTTGTCTTAACCATCATAATATCATCAATATGGTGTAATGAGATACAAACTCAATATTTTATCCATATAAAGGCGTCTAGAGATATAACTCGATGGAACCTAAACCCAATAGCTTATCATCATGGTGCATTGGAACTTTTAACCCAATGTCTTACCCTTTTAATGAGATGAGACTTAAATTCATCATCATATCTTTTAACAATATTGTTCTTCATGAACAGATTTAAAGCATAAGTGGTTCCAAATCAATTATTTTTTTCTCAAATTCAACAATAATTATATCATTAGTAGAAAAATACAAATAATATAAGGAATTACTAACCTTGAACTTACCTTTAGATTTATAATCTCACCTTGTTTGGTATAGTCTCATGCTGATAACGTGTTATGAAATATAAAATAAAGAAGAAGAAGAAGAAGAAGAATAGAGAGAGAGAGAGAAGAGAGAGTAATTATTATTTCTCTTGGGATATTTCTTGATGAGGTAATTACAATGAAGGAAACCCCCTTTATTTATAGAAAAAACTAACCTTGAGGTTTCTAACTTTTCCATAAATAGATATTCACTATATATGATAAAGTAGACATTCACTATATATAGTAAGTAAATATTCACTATATATGGTAATATATTTAAAATAGTAATCATTTTTTCTGCTTTTTTTTGGGTTGGGTTTCTATTATTTAAATCTTTATCAGTTTCTGACTCGTAGTTAATAGATAGAAGAGCTTGTTAAATTCTGAGGATACACCTTGACCGATGGACAGTGACACAAGCACGTCTCAAGCTAGTGAATTTTCGTGGTTCATCAATATTTACAACAATCTTTAAAATATTTTCTTCATCAATCACTGAAACGAAAATTCATTTTGAGGGAGACATTCTAAGAGAAGACAAAAAAACATTTTGAGAAAATGGGAATTTAGCAATTGATGGCTGAAACTAGATTAAAGTTGGAGGGTTTGTGAAATAAAAAGAGTTGATGCATGTGAGTAGTTTGATTGTTTTAGATTTATCTGTTGTCATGTTTTGGGAGCAAATTCCACATAAGTGCATTTTGAGCAACATTGGAACAACTGGCTTAGCATGCAAAAGGTGTTGGGGCAGGCAGTGTAATTTTTCCCTTGCGAACTCTGATTAATTGATTTCATCCAAAAGACACAAATTGCAATATCAAAATATCTTGTTTTCGGAGGTAATATTGTACTCATCTCTATTTTGATGTTAGTTGTGATTCTGACGTCATAAGGTACGTCGATATGATAATATCTTTATTATTTTTAATATTTGAGAAAGATGATTATATTAAACTCAGAATCAATAAAATTTTAAAAAAAAGAGTTGGGAGAATTGACAATCCTACTATGTCAAAAATTAATTTAATGAAGCAAATAATATTATTGTTGCGATTATTTTCCAAGTAAATAATGTATTAATGTGAGTGATTGGATGATAGATTATATGTGAATACAAATTCTTTTGTGGCCTATACCTAAGTCAACAGAGGAGGAGAATTTTATTCATCTTGGTGATTGAAGAACTACTCAAGTTCTTACAAAGAGAAAAATTCTTCTCAGACTCATATCTGAAAATATTGACTTTACACTTTGTTTGGATTGTGGTTTGTCATGGTTTCATAATGTATGGTACTGTATGGTTTGAAATAGTACAATACAGTATAGTACCAGGGGCAGACCCACTTTGGTTCAAGTGGGTTCATATGAACCCACTTCGTCGAAAAATTACATCGTATATATGTGTATATATAATTAGTTTTTATAAGTATAAAAGTATATATTTAATTTTGAACTCACTATGAATAAGTGAAGTGGCTAGTCCAGTGGTCGCATGTTCAAATTTTGATACCTAGATTGTTGGTTCGAACCCCCTATAGCAGCATTCCTTCTTTTTGTTTGAAACTTTTAGGAATGAATAAAGGCTACTTTTAAGAATGAATCAAGGTTGTAAAGCCTTTATTTTTAACAAGTAAAGTTGATAGTCCAGTGGTCGTGTGTTCAAATCTTGATAGCTGGATCGCGCGTTCGAGCCCCTATAGTGGCATTCCTTTTTTACATACATTTTGAACCCACTTGGTGAAAAGTCTGGATCCGCCACTGTATAGTACAATACAATGTTTGGATAGACTGTATTGTTTACTATTGTTTAATGACAGTTTATTGTTTGGTTTGATAGTATGATATTGTATTGTAACTGGCAAGTTTACTAAAATGCCCTTAATTATTATAAATGTTAAATTTATCAATAATTGTTAATAAAATAATTTTCTTCCTACTAATTTATCATAATTATGTCATGTAGATATATTAAGTTGTTAAATTCATATAAATTCTAACAAAGTCAATAACATAGTAGATGAAATAAATATAATCGACTTTATTTTTTACAGTAACAAATTTCATTTCTTTTTGATGTTTTGAGACGTGACACTAACGACAAGTACAAAATTTGTATGCATTTTTTGTGTATGCTACGGGTGTATTCAATATGAAATCCCAAATAAAAATATTTTTCAAGAAAATAAATTATTTCTTACTTATTTTCTTGTGTTTATAACACTAGAAAAAAAAATTCTAAAAGCAATTGTATATATTTAACACAAAATAATGAAAATGTATATGATAAAGTATGGTGGAGTTAAAAAATTAATTTTATTTAAAAAAAATATTTTGGGGTGGGGATAGTGGAGTAGGGGGTCGGGATAGGGGTAGGGGATAAGGGGTGGGGATAAGAAAAAAGTTCTAATTTAAAAAAAAAAAAATTACATCTTTTTATTGTGAGTGCGTGGGGGGAGGGGGGAGGGGGGCTAGTAGGTGATGGGGGTGGTTTGGGGATGAGGGTTGAATAAGAACAAGTTTTTTAAAAAATAAAAAAATGGGTGGGGGTCAGATCGAGGGGGAGGCTGGTGGGATTGGGGGTCGGAGTAGAAAGTGGAGTTAAATAATATAAGGTGAATGATAAAATAAGATTATATAATATTAAGTAAAGGTATAATTAGAAAAAAAAAATAAGTAAATCATGGGACACCAACAAATTGGTGGTTACATAAAATGGGGATTTTCATGGTTATGACTCCTTAAAAAGCCAAGAAGGGAAATAATGATAAGTGACCATTCTGTTTCAAATTTGAACTCTTTTGTATGTTTTTATTATTTTTTAGAAAGTTATATATTATGATTTTTAATGATTTTAAGAAGCTATTTTGTCCTCGTTCGCTTTTACTTGTCACTAATTTTCTAATTGTATTTCTACTTGTTATTTTTGACTTATCAAGAAAAGACAACTTTTTTCTTATTTTATCCTTAGCATTAATTGCACTTTCGTCAAATTAATTTCAAGACACAATATAAACATCATTTAATAGGGGTACAATGATAAAATAATTATGCTATTAATTATTTTTTAATTCAAAATATGACAAGTAAAACCAAACGAAAGGAGTATTACATATAAGCTTTCAAGAAATGAAAATTTTGCACTTGAATTCGCTGTTGAATTGGCTTCAGTAGCCGTTACCAGCATATACTCCATTATTTCAACTCACTGAATTTGAGGTTGCCTGAAATTTCTTTTGAACTACAAATCTGTCACCCGTATGCTCTTATTTGATGTATTTGTTTTTAAGAAATATTTTATGAGAAATTGACTGAATTTGTTATGGGTTGTGAAAATGCTATTGTTTTATTTTAAAATGTTGAAAATATGGGGGTAGAGTTTTTATAAAATTGTATCACCTATCTTGAAATATTTAAAAGTATAAGGGTGGCTTGTAAAGTTAAGCTACTTGATTTGAAAGAACAAAAAGAAAGGTATAGAATTTTTATTATATGCTTATGTTAATTGAAGTGTTGCATATAACAGTTGTGTTTATTTAGAGTAACGTGATTGATTGTGAGCAATGTTATAGCCAAGGAAAAGATATTTGAATATGTATTTTAATAGAAAAGTGACATTACATTATGAGGTCTTATTGTTCAAGATGTTTTTGAAAATGAGGATTTGAGTAGAAGAAAATTACAAGGTTGAGAAAATATTTTGATAAAGAATTTTTATACATTTCTTGTTGATAGTGATTTTAGGATTACATATACTATGTTATTTTTTGTTGGTGCATTATTTTGTAAAGATGCAACTAATGATAAAATGTTACGGTGAATTAATACTTTCCCGTCCCAAATTGAGATGATACATTGATTAAAAAAAATAATTAATAACATGACTAGTTTACCATAGTACCCCTATTAAATGATGTTTACATTTTAATTTGAAGAAAAAATAATTAATGCAAAGGATAAAACATGAAAAAAAAAAATTGTCTCTTCTTGATTAATGAAAAAGGACAAATAAAATGAGAAATCAAATTAGGAAATTTGGGACGGAGGAAGTATTTATTGTATTGGAGGGATACATTGATATTAGTGGGTAACGAAATTCATATGTGACTGTGTTTTTCTTTGGTGGGGTTGTAATAAAATGAAATTAGTCAAATAGGCCGTTAATATGAGTTTGTGGTTTGGAGTTGGCTGATAATGAGGTTTAAGATAAATTTTTAGTGAGTATTCAGGTTAATCAATGTGTATATATAATTTATAGTTGCCAAGCAGCATTAGCTATAGTAAAAAATTATTTTCAATGGCAAAACAAAATACTTGTGTTTGATACATAGACTAATAAAACAATTGTTAAAAGATGAAGTTATATCCATAAGTTTTGTGAGTTCAAAAGTGCAATTTGGGCAATTCTCTAACTAATTACTTGGGAAGAAATATTTATAAGTGAAGTTTCAATAAGAATTGAGACTTTTGTCAAAGCTATATATCAAACGTGAAGGTAACCCAACCTATGTAATAGGAGATCTCATGAAATAGGTTCATAGTGGAATTTGTCCCTTCTGTAATCTATTATGATAGGTGTATAGTGCAAATTTGCAAGGAAAGTGAGGTTGAGTTGTGAACTCTTAATCTATTATCATATTCTTTATAGGTGATGTATTGCACTGCAGCATACACTCGATAGGTGGACCTATATGAGTGTGAAGTGGTGCCACTTTTATGAAATTGTGATAGATTTCTAGAGCATTCATAAATAACATGACCTCAAACTGCAAAACCGCGATAACGATAATGACTAAGAATTTTTAGTTCATAAAAGTCCCTACGTCACTAATTGTTTTGTAAATTTAATCTTGCTTTATGTAGATTTGGTTCATAGTCTACAGGACACCAGATTCGATGCATTATTCTCATTTGTGAAACTCGATAAAATTGTTTAACTCTCGATAAAATTGTTTAACTTTTACTTTTTTTTTAAGAGAAATCAAAGTTTGGAGCTTGAATGGTGAATCCTCTGTAAAACCCTTGAGCTTTCTTGGTTTGGGAGTTAAAGAAGAGAATAGTAGTATTTGATCTTTTAAAACTAAAGGAAAAGGGTCAATTTAATGTTATAAAGTCGTCTAAGGGGTTAAAGGACCAAAAGCTCCTCACCTCAAGTAAAATAAATAAAAACTGGATGAAAAATACATAGCGGCGTGGCACGAAGCTACCGCAGAGCTTAGCCTCCGTGCCACGCCCTTATCGCGGAGGCTAAGTAGCGTGGCATGCCACTATCCTGGAGGCTTACTGCCTCGGGGTCCCAAAATAGCCCCAAACCCCTTACTAAAATTTCAAAACTATCCTAAAAGACCCTTCTAACATTCCTTAACATAATTCAACTAAAAAATTAGCGTTACGCACACGAGAGGGCCAAAATTAAAATGATCCAAATTTTGTGAGGTCTTACATTATCCCCTCCCCCCCCCCCCCCCCCCCAAAAAAAAACTTTAGCATGATAGAAGAAAGAATACCGTAGAATCCATGACATAATTTAAAAAGGCGATGAAAGGAAAATAAAATTCATACCTTATGCATTTTCATCCAACTCGGAGATCAAAAATGGGTACTTAGCTTTCATATCTTCTTCAGTTTTCCATGTAGCTTTGATGTTGGGTGTATTTATGCACTCTAGTATTACTATTCTAGCTTATTTTGTCTTGTTTTGAGGATAACTTGAGTGCTTAAGATGTTGATATTGATATAAATAAGAATATAAGTGATAAAGTGTGTGATTACAATGTGCAAAGTGTATTCCAAACAAGTTTGGGTTTAATTGGATCACTTAGAGTTCAATCGATGAAACTAGTGTTACTAGCTTGAGTTAGGTGCTTATCTAGTCTCTTTTGTTGGATTCTATTGTGTCTAATGTGTTATAAATGGTTTTAATGGTGTCATTTTATGTGGAACAACTTGTTGGTAGTGTATAAATTTCAAGAGAGTCAAGTATAGAGTCGAAACATGAAGTAAAAGATCATGGAGATCAACCTAGTCTAAGCTCTTGTTTTTGATTTGTTGTGATGGATATTGTGTTGTTTGAACCTCTAAGTCGTGTGGTGTATTTATGTAGGATATTTTGTAAGCTGTTTACGATGATACATAGATGAATTGAAGGTTGGATTACCATAGAAAAGACACCACAAGGTCAAGGATGAATGGAGGAACGTCCAACACTTAACCAATTTTCGAGAAGCTAATTCCAGAGAGGTGTCGCGATAGGGGCACGTCGCGACCCCCATTTAACTTAAGCTAGCCTCATGATGCAAACCCTACTTAACTCAAACAGATAGTGCGCCGTGACCTCTAGTCAACTCAAGCAAGCATCGCGTCACGACCCCATCTCAAACACGGCCAAAAAGTGCACTTAAAATCCAATACAGCTTCGGCTTTGTTGTCCATTATAAATACATCTTTGTACATATTATTAATCATCTTTGGATGTCTTAGAAAATCAAAGAGGCTTCTAAAACTTCATAACTTAGGTTTTTATCATTTTAATTTAGTTCATTCATGTCTTTCGTCATTAATTACAATCTAGTAATTACGATTATGACTATGCGTGGCTAAACACCCTCTTTCCGAAGTTGAAGCCAAATACATGAGTAGTCTTGTTTTGATTTTAGTTCATTAACTTGCTTATCATTGTTGGTTGTGTGTTCAATCTTATTTTAACTATTGTGAGGCTTGATCACCCTTAGAATAAACCCATTGTCAACCTTATGAACTCTGGAGAGGGAATAGGGAGATAGAATATGAGATTGAACAAAGTATGGTTCATAGTCTTTGATGAAATAAGGAGTACAAATTAGTGCCTAGGACAGGGATGTACTTATATGCCTCACTTGATTCAAACATAGGATGATAGCTTAAATAACTTAATTGGACTATTACATCTCCGCTCAACGATGTAGTTGTAATGTCCACATTAGGTAATTGGTTAGAGGTCGGAAAACCATGATCATAAGTTGAACCCTTGAATCGACAAACACGATAAGTGAATTTATGAATGAAAGTCAATAACATCGTACGATTGTTCAAAGTTCTTCAACCCTGGGTTTTAATCCTATTGATTGTCCAAGATCTTTACTTTACGTACTATTTACTTTACTTGCAATTTACAAACTCCAATCTCTTTTAGTTACTTTTGCACCAGTTGAATCTAAATTGTGAACTGAAATCGAACTGTTGTTTAACCAAGTCCCTGTGGGATTGATACTTGGCTTTTATTAGGCCACTTTACTACTTGATAAGACCACATACACTTGCGTGTGCACTGTCAACTTTTTGGTGCCGTTGCTGGGGACTTGCTATTTGGAAACTATTTATTTTATTTTTAATTTTATATTTATTTGGTGTTTTTAATGCTTGGTCTTGGTTTTGTTTTTGTAGGAAATAGGTTACAAAAGCTGGCAAGGGATCGGGACTTGGTTGAACCAAGCGCTGAACCTAAGCAACTTTTTCATCAAAGAAGAAGAAAATCACATTTTCTCCCCTAATTTCCACAAATAGAAGAAGACCAAGAGAATCCTGATATAATGGCTGCAGAATAATAAGCACGCACGACTGTTAGGGAAGTGGCAATCCCACTTTCGACGAATTTGACTTCCCCAATTCAAAGACCGACTGCTGGGGGAAATTTTGAGTTAACGCACAACATGGTGCAGCTTCTTATCATTAGTGGACAATTTCTAGGGCTTTCACATAAGGATCCACAAGTTCATTTGCAGACTTTCATTAAGCTTACTAACACATTTATTTTAATTGGGGTGAGTACAGATTATGTGAGGCTATTATTTTTTCCCTATTCACTATTGGGGGAAGCTAAAAGGTAGTTGAATGCGGAGCCGGCCAATTCAATCACATGATGGGATGACTTAGCCAGAAAGTTCCTCATCAGATTCTTTCCATTAGGAAAGACTGCAAGACTTCACAGTAAGATAGTGAGCTTCAAACAGAAGCCTGATAAAAACCTCTATCATGCTTGGAAATGCTTCAAGGCTCTTCTTCGGGATTATCCACACCAGCAACAGTCCAATGAGGTAATTTCTCACACTTTTATAAAAGCACTTGATCAAAATACAAAGATTTTGCTAGATTCAGCAGCAGGTGGTTAAGCGCTGAAATTGACTTATGATGAGCTGTACATATTGTTGAACCGCATAGCACAAGAAAATCCAGAGTGGCATTCAGATTCTAGAAGTGCCACAAAAAAATTGTGGGTGTATTGGAGGTGGACCAATTTAAAACCTTATTAACTCAGGTTGCAGCACTGCAAAGTATGATAAACACTCAGTTCAACAGCCTGAAATTTAGAGCAACACAACCTGCAGACACAGTTAATGCCATCCAACAAGCTGCAGGTTGGTGTGAAGTGTGCGGTAATAGTGGTCACTTAGCAGCAATGTGTGCTTTCAATCCAGAATCAGTGATATATGTAGGTAATTTTTAAGGTCCAAATTATGGTAATGCGTACAACATGAAGTGACAGACTCAACCTTAGAACGCATAACAACAACAAATTCTACAACCACGGGCACATGGGAATCAGTCAACTAACAACATGGAAGAGATGTTGAAGCAACTCATATCTGGTCAGACATAATTGGCCGCAGACATGAAAAATTCACAAGCAGCTCAGAGAAGTTTAGAGATTCAAGTAGGGCAGTTACAACAAGCATTTAATACTAGGCCATAAGGTGGTTTGCCAGCAGATACAGAAAATCCAAAGTAGGTTATGGAAATCACCTTGAAGAGTGGTAAAGAACTTCAAGGATAACCTCCAATGGAAACAATGGAAGTATATATTGATGTGATAACTCCACAGGTTTCCAAAGAAATTGCTGAAAAATCAAGGAAGTCTAAGTACTTGAAAGAAAAAGTTGTTGAACCAGAAGTGAAGAAGACACCGCCACTACCCTTCCCTCAGAGGTAGACTAAAGTAAAAGAGGATACAATGTTTAAGAAGTTCTTTGATACATTCAGAGAGCTTCACATTAACTTACCTTTGTTAGATGTTTTGCAGGGTATGCCCAAGTATGCAAAGTACGTAAGAGATGTGGTTGCTAATAAGGTGAAATTTTAGGATGTGGGGGTAATAACACTTACTAACGAGTGTAGCACTGTGATGACATAGAAAATCCCAAGAAATTGAGAGATCCGGGAAAGTTCTCTCTCCTTATCCAAATTAGGAGTAAAGTGGTCCATGCATTAAGTGACTTGGGGAATAGAATAAATTTGATTCCCCTATCTTTGTTTGATACATTGGGCTTGGGAAATCATAAATTGACCGAGGTGGTTTTGCAGCTAGTAGATGGATCTATGGCTTATCTGAAAGGAATCATTGAGGATGTCCTCATAAAGGTTAGTAAATTTGTTATTCTTGCTGACTTATTGTTCTTGATTTTGAGGCAGAAGAATAGGTATCAATCATCTTAGGTCATCCATTCTTAGCAACCGGAGGAGCATTGATTAATGTCAGAGAAGGCACGCTCAAAATGAGGGTAGAGAATGAAGAGGTGGTATTTGATGTTTACAAAGCACCCAATTTAATGTCCCTGTATAAAGACTTGTGTATGATCGATGTTATTGAAGGGGATAAGTGTAGGGTGGTTAATTCACCAAATACCTCTTTAGACTATCTGATTGAGCAGCCTAAGCTTCTACCGTCTAAGCCTGATTTGATTCTAAGTGATGAGACTAAAAAGGTTAAAGTTTAAAAACCCGTTGCTCTTAAAAACTCACACCAAAAGGGGTGAAGAGAATGAGAAAATGGACTCCAAGTGTGAGGAAAAATATGCAGGAATTTGGTTGAGTTAAGCTGGGTCATGCCGCGACACTAAATCAGGAACTGCTTGAAAGGCAACTCAAGTTAATTAGGTGTGTTTTATTTCCAGTTTTTAGTTTTTATTTTATGTAGTTTTTATTTTTGATTGGGTTATAGGTTGATCGAAAGTCTGAGTACCAGAAACTTAAGCTAAGAAGCATGGAAAAGACTGAGTGTGGGGTCCCATGACCTTCTTAATGTATAAATATGCTACTAGTTAGGCCTAGATACCTCAGAGAGTATTTATACCTCTTACTTTTAAATTAACTTTGGGGACAAAGTATGTTTTTAAGTATGGTGAGGGGAAATTCCTAGTTTTGGGCTCAATTTAAAAAGCTTTAGGTTAGGAATAAGTGAGATATTCTTGTTGGTGCAATTTTTTATTCCATGGTGCAAGTGTTTTGTTTGGCAAAAGCGTGTTGATTGAGTGAATTACTACTTTTGAGACTCTTAGGCTATTTTTGTGACTCTTGTACTTTTGGCTTAAATTTGAATTCATGTTATTATTTGGTTTGGAGTCTATGATGATCCTATTGAGTTGAGCATGTGCCATGTACGTGTGAGGTTTTGTATATTCCTTGTTGCATGTGATGTCTAGAACTTGCCTGGTGTGTGTGCAAATAGCAATAAAGAGCGCGGGTTTAGGAGATGATTTAGGCATTTCTTTGATAGCCTTGTTTTAAACCTTCTATTTGTCCTACCCTTTGTACATTATCCTAGTACACCCCTATTGATCCTTTAGCTTATTTTCCTTGGTAGATTCATATGTAGCCTAATCCCCTTCTTTGATATACCATAATTTGATCCAAAAAAGCTCATAAGTGCTTTAATGAAAAATTGATTAAGGAATTTGAGAAATTAAAGTAGAAAAAGGTGAAACTGATGCCCCAAGGTAATAGTTATTGGTGTAGACAATTGATGTATGGTGGATGGATGTGATATAATTTATGCTAGAAATATTGCCATGGTTGTGAAAAAAAAAATAATTCATGTGGTACTGAACAATACGTCCACCATGTGTTTGTGAAAATACTTTAAAAAGATGGGGCAAAACAAAAGAAAGAGGTAGAGACAAATGGTATAAAGTAGTTGTTGGAGATTGTTTTTAAATGTATAATGTAGTGTATTAAAGTTCTTAAAGAGGTTAGTCACTATTTCCAAATAGTTTCTACCTGTCCCTTAGCCTACATTTCAACCCAGAAAAGACCTAAATAATCCTAAGTTAATCATTCTGATGTTATTGGATCATTACACTTAGGGAAAACTTATGGTTCATTATGTGTAACTTGTGAATTCTTTATGAGAGTGAGCGTAAATTTGATTCTTGTACCCATCATATTATGAATTGCTTAATTATGAGTAATTATGGGTAACTCTCTTATTGTGAGGGGCACATGTTTGATGAATGTGAGTGATTTGTATGATGTCTTGAATTGATCAATATGCGTGAGTTTACCATTAGTGGAGTCAATTCTTGAGGCAAAGATGTCTTGATATGATGTTATTGATCTTTCAATTGTGTATAACATGCTTAGTGTAGAAACTTGCATTATGTGTAGTCATTGTGGTACTAGCTTGAGTATCTTGAATTTAGTAGAAGTGTAGAGTCTCCTAAACTTATGATGCTTAGAGTAAAGAGTTGTTCGAATATGAACAAGGATTTAGGTGTGGGGTGGTGATGTTGGTTGTATTTATGCACTCTCCTGTTACTATTCTAGCTTATTTCACCTTATTTTGAGGATAACTTGTGTGATTAAGGTGTTGATATTGATATAAATAAGCATATAAGTGATAAAGTGTGTGATTACAATGTTCAAAGTGTATTCCAAACAATTTTGGTTTTAATTGGATCACTTAGAGTTCAATCGATGAAACTAGTGTTACCAGCTTGAGCTAAGTGCTTGTCTAGTATCTTTTGTTGGATTCTATTGTGTCTAATGTGTTCTAAATGGTTTTAAGGGTGTCATTATATGTTTAACAACTTTTTGGTAGTGTAAAAAGTTCAAGCGAGTCAAGTATAGAGTCGAAACATAAAGTGGTAGATCATGGAGATCAACCTAATCCAAGCTCTTGTTTTTTATCCGTTGTGATGGATGTTGTGTTGTTTGAACCTCTAATTCGTGTGGTGTGTTCATGTAGGATCTTTTGTGAGATATTTATGAATATATATATCTTAATTGAAGACTGGAAATCCATAGAAAATATACCACAAGGTCAAGGATGAATGGAGGAACGTCCAACATTTAACCAATTTTAGAGAAGCATATTCCAGAGAGGTGTCGCGATAGGGGCGCGTTGTGTCCCCCTTTTGACTCAAGAAAGCCTCACATCATGACCCATACTTGACCCAAATATATAGTGTGTCATGACCCCTAGTCAACTCAAGCAAGCATCACGTCGCGACCCCACCTCAAACACGGCCAAAGAGTGTACTTTGAATCCTATACGGCTTGGGCTTTGTTGCCCACTATAAATACATCTTTGTACATATTATTAATCATATTTGGACGTATTGTAACATTAAGTAGGATGATAAAACTTCATAACTTAGATTTGTATCATTTTAATTTTGTTCATTTATGTCCTTAGTCATTAATTACAATTTAGTGATTACGATTATGACTATGCGTGGCTAAACACCCTCTTTCCGGGGTTGAAGCTGAATACATGAGTAGTCTTGTTTTAATTTTAGTTCATTGATTTTATTATCATTGTTGGTTGTGTGTTCAATCTTATTTTAACTATTTTGAGGCTTGATCGCCCTTAGAATAAACCCATAGTCAACCTTGTGAACTCGGGAGAGGGAATAGGGAGATAGAATGTAGGATTGAACAAAGTATGGTCCGTAGTCTTTGATGAAATAAGGAATACGAATTAGTTTCTAGGACAGAGATGTAATTATATGCCTCACTTTATTCAAACATAGGATGATAACTTAAAGAACTTAATTGGACTATTACAACCCCACTCAACGATGTAGTTGTAATGTCCACATTAGGTAATTGGTTAGAGGTCGGAAGACCATGATCATGTGATGAACCTTACGAATTTACAACCAAGATAAGTGAATTGATGAATGAAAGTCAATAACATAGTACGATTGTTCAAAGTGCTTCAACCCTGGGTTTTACTCCTATTGATTGTCCAAGATTTTACTTCACTCGCTATTTACTTTACTTGCAATTTACAAACTCCAACTCTCGTTTGGTTATTTTAGCACCAGTTGAATCTAAATTGTGAACTGAAATTGAACCATTGTTTAACCATGTCCCTGTGGGATCGATACTTAGCTTTTATTAGGCCACTTTACTACTTGATAAGACCACGTACACTTGCGTGTGCGCTTGGGCGCTGTCAAACTTCTTCTATATTTTGATTCCCCCAAAGAACCCTCACCGAAGCTACATCCATTGTCCTCAATCTATGAACTTGCCTATCCAATACTTTAACCGGGACCTCCTCATAAGACAATGAATCCAAAACACCAACATCCTCAATAGTCACTACAAAAGAGGGTTACAGATACACTTTTCAACATAGACACATGGAAAATAGGATGAATAGAGGCCAAACTTGCTGGTAAATCTAACTCATATGTGACATTTCCAATTGTCATCATTATCTGATACGGACCAATATAATGGGGATTGAGATTCCCCTTCTACCCAAACCTTATGACTCCTTTCATAGGATAAACCTTAAAGAACACCCAATCGCTCACTTAAAACTCCAATTATCTTCGCCTCATATCCGTATAAGACTTTTGGCGACTCTGAGCAGTCTTAAGCCTTTCTATAAACACTTTCACCTTCTCTATGTCTTGGTGAACTAAGTCAGTGCAAAATAACCTATCTATCCTACCTCAAACCACCCAACAGGAGATCTAAATCTTACCATAAAAAGCCTCAAAAGAAGCCATTTGAATGCTGGAATGGTAACTGTTATTGTAAGAAAACTTAATAAATGGCGAATGATCAACCCAACCACCTTTAAAATAAATCAAATAGGCCCTAGCATATCCTCCGAAGTCTGAATAATATGTTCCACTTATCCATCCATTTGAGGGTGGAAAGTTGTGTTAACGTTTACATGAGTATAGGGGTGTACAAAAACCAAATCGACCGATAAACCGAACCAATAAAAATGTTATTGGTTTATTGTTATTGGGTTAACAGTTTTTAATGGTTTTATTAAAAAAAATTATTGGATTATTGGTTCGGTTTGGTTTTTTCTTATTGGGTTATTGGGTAAACCGATAACCCAATAAGAATATATATATATATATATGCATGTATATATCTTAATTTCTCTTTAATTTCTATAAATTAAAAAACTTATTATTTCAATTATACAAACTCTTAAATTCTCCTAACAACATTGAGTTCAAACTTGAAGATTCTTGTAAATTAAAACAATCATCTTGGATTTTTTGTTACAACAAAGATTCCATTTTTTTTCATGTTAGTTACTTCTATATCTATTTTATGAGTATTTTCTTATTGGTTAAACCGAAAACTGAACCGATAAGGACTAAAAATCGATAAAGCAAAAACCGATAAAAATATCTTATTAGTTTGGTTATTGGTTTAGCATATTTAAAAACCAAAAACCGATAATATATAAAACTGAACCAAACCGACCGATGCACACCCGTACCTGAGTACCCAAACCTTTCTGAAAAGAACACCAAAAGTGAGAAAAAAACTGGGTAACTCAGTCTGAAATGATGGACACCGGTGCTCCATGAAACTTTACTATCTCTTGAATGAGCAACTTAGCATAATCCTCTCCTGTGTAGTTAGTCCTCACAGGTAAGAAGTGATCAGACTTAGTCATTCAATCTACAATGACCCAAATAGAATCATACTAATTTTGAGACCGCGAAAGACCAGTAATGAAATTCATATTAATAATCTCCCACTTCCACATGAGCAATTCTATCTCTTGGTACATATCACCAGGCCTTAAATATTCTACCTTAACTTGCTAACAAATCATACACTTAACACCAAAATTCTCCACAACTCTCTTCATATTATTCCACCACTAGATTTCCTTCAAGTCATGATATATTTTAGTCGAACCCGAATGAACTGTATATCTAGAATCATGAGCCTCGGTCAAAATTCTTTCCCATAACCCATCAACATTAGGAACACACAAGGTTTCCTGATACCTCAAAATGCTATCTCCCGCAATCTTGAATGGCATAACCTTTTGCTAACCCAGATCATCCTTAATCTGCGTAGTATGGGATCCAAAACTTATTTTTCCTTGACCTCAGTACCAAGAGATGACTTAACCACATCCTGAACAATAACTCTTCCATTATCAGAGTCCAAAAGATGAACTCCTAAGTTAGCCAAACCGTGAATATCCTTTACCAACCCTCTTTTATCCTCTTCAACACGAGATAAGTTCCCCATAGAATACCTGCTAAGAGCATCAACAACAACATTAGCTTTACTTGGATAGTAGTGCAAACTCATGTCCTAATTCTTAATTAATTCGAGTCACCGCCTCTAATAGAGATTCAATTCCTTTTGAGTAAACACATACTGCAAGCTCTAATGATCTGAATAAATAAC
Source organism: Capsicum baccatum var. pendulum (assembly GCA_030864225.1). Lineage (NCBI taxonomy): Eukaryota > Viridiplantae > Streptophyta > Magnoliopsida > Solanales > Solanaceae > Capsicum > Capsicum baccatum. The sequence goes on from CM061554.1 coordinate 170,474,133, forward strand.
CACATACACCTAATAAAGATAATGACGCCAAATCTTCAAAGAAAAGACCTTAGCTACCAACTCTAGATCGTGAGTTAGGTAATTCCTCTTGTAAACCTTATGTTGCCTGGAAGCATAGGCTATAACCTTACCATGTTGTATCAAAACACAACCCAATCTCACACGTAATGCATCACAATACACAACAAACCTATCATCACCCTGGGATAAGGTTAAAACAGGTGTAGAAGTCAACTTATCCTTGAACTTCTCAAAACTACCTTCACAAGTATCGGACTATAAAAACTTAACCTTTTTCTGAGTTAACTTTGTCAGTGGAGCAGCAACAAATGAGAAACTCTCCACAAACCTCTTATAATACCTAGCCAAGCCCAAAAAGCTCCTAATATCAGTTAGAGTTGTGGGTCTAGGCCATTTCTTAACAATGTCAACTTTCTGTGGGTCCACTTTGATCTCCTCACTAGAAATAACATGCCCGAGAAAGGTCACAATACTTAGCCAAAATTCACACTTAGAAAATTTTACATACAATTTCTAGTCCTTAAGAGCTTGCAACACAATTCAAAGGTGATTGACATGATCCTCCTCACTTTTAGAGTATAACAAGATTTCATTAATGAAGACTCTAATAAAAAAATTCAGAAACTGCCTAAACATACTATTCATAAGATCCATGAAAGCAGTCGAAGCATTAGTCAACCCAAATGACATAACTAAAAATAAATAATGGTCGTACTGGGTTCGAAAAGTAGACTTGGCTATATCTGTTACACCCTTTTTTTGCTCGAGGGTCGAGTTGAAGGGTTTTTCTAATTAAAGTGACAGTTTTGAATAGAGATTAATTTATTTACAGAGTCGCCACTTGGAATTGAGTTATGGTGTTCCAAGTCACCTATTTCAATCCCTAGTCAAAAGAAAATGACTCTTTGTTATGGTCTACAAAAATAGAAGGCCAGGTAAGGAATTTTATTAATCGAGGGGAAGGTGTGAGGCACCCCTCGAGTCCTGTGGTTCTAGAACGGTCTCTTTAATTAACTTATCTTAACTTCAACTATTCTAATAAATTATGTTAAGGCCTAATATTGCTCATTTTTATTATTCTAAAACTTGTCTATTATTTTATATTAAATAAATTGGTGAAAAAATAATTTTAGAAAAATATTTGCCAAGGTGCATTATTGCATCCTTGAATTTTTAAATGTCTTGGAAAGATGCGTACGCCGCATTCTTAATCAAAACAAATATATTAGACGTGCCTAAAGCGTATCTAGCGTTAAAAGGCATTCGTTCGTCTCTTATAAACTCAAGAAAATTTTATCTTATCCATTTTTATTCTTTTTCTCTCTTTCCTTTTAAATTTTCAACAAGTCTTGGATTAATCTGCAATCGCCTCACTCCCTTACACTAATAAATCATTTGGCCTTAAATAAATCTAGGCTAAAAATCTAATTACTGAGAGCGTATAGTGATTAAATAGTCTACCGCTTAAGGTACTTTTCATAAACTATCAAAGATAATATATAAAAAGATGACAATATGATAACCAGTTTTAATTAATATACGTACATATAGACAGAATATATTAACCATCAAAATCTAAACATGTGAAGAAAAAAAATGAAACAGTTAATAAAATATGGTTATAAGATGAACATATCATGACAAGTACTACTATCTTTAACCCCCTTTTGTTTGTACCCGTGATCTTTCTATTTTTTCTACTTTATTTCACTCTTGTGTTCTTTTCTACCTTTCCAGTTTTACCTCACTTTTCCTCTAACTTGATTATAACTACAATTACATACCTAACTATATAAAGGACATAAATTTTTATTCTTTTTTTTAAAATAAAACATTTCATGTCATTTTAAACTTTTTTGTTTTGTCTTTGCATGCATGCATGCAGGGGTGGACCTACGGTGTAGCCAGTGGGTTCACCCGAACCCCCTCGGCAAAAAATTACCTTGTATATATAAGGTATAAAATTAGTATTTATGTACATACATTAAATTTGAACCACCTGAAACAAGGTTGTGGGATAACTCAGTGGTTCTAAGTCCACTCTTGGGTTGATCCTTTGGCCCTCGGATCGTGGGTTTGATTCTCACTAGGGGCGTAGGCTATTTATTTTTTAGCATCTGTTTTGTAACAAGCTTTAATAGTTGTCCTTATAGTTATAATTAAAAATAAAAAAAGACGCACGTTCTAGTTCCATATATTTTTTTAATTTAATGTGGATTTTATTAATCAACAAAAGTTGAATACTATTACATGCATTGGGCCTAATTTTATCCAAATAAAATAATAACCGGATGCTTAGCTATGGCCCATACCCGATTCTTAATACCAATAAATAACAATAGTAGGTTTTCCTAAATCATTTTGCTTTTTCCAATTCTATCAAAATTTCCCAACTTCAACAGAATTTTGAGAGTTGCTACTCTGCTGGTTCATTGATTTGTGAGGCTGTCATTATGGATAGTTAATTATTTGCCTGTTCCTGTAATCCTATCAGTTGTTTGTTGATTCCCTAGTAACTGTAAGTAACTAAGTATCTCCATTTCAGTGGCTTTGTAACTTCAAATTAGTTTTTGACGATTGTTGCTTTCTATTCAAGAGTAATGAAGAGTTATTTTTCTGAAATCTCAAATTCAAGTTCTGTCGCACATAGTCAACCTAATCGGGAAGAAAATAAGAATAAGTTAGGAGTATCAGCGCATTTTTCTCAAGAATTCGACTTAAATACTTTAAAGGCTGATCCAGGTGAAAGAACTCCAATTTTAGAATTTCGTCTAAATAATCGTGACATGGTTAGAAGAGCGTATCTTATGAAAAAATCTTGTCAACCTCAACTACAAGAGTTTCCTCAAACGAAGATTAATAGATATATGGGAAGTTTTAATCATAAATGGTATGACAAATTTCCTAGTTGGTTGGATTACAGTGTAAGTAAATATGCAGCTTATTATTTGTATTGTTATTTATTCAAGGGAAATAATAACCGTCAAGGTGGAGGTGAAGTATTTTTTTAGTATGGGTTTTAGGAGTTGGAACAAAAAAGTTAGCCTGAAAACACATGTTGGTGGGATTAATGGCATCCATAATCAGGCAAAAATAAAATGTGGGGATCTAATGCGGCAAGAACAATCTATTCATGCTTCATTTGAGAAATAATCTAATAAAGATAAGCATGGATATCGCATTCGATTGGCAGCTTCGATTGATGTAGCAAGGCTTCTCGTGAGACAAGGATTGGCATTTTGGGGTCATGATGAATCTAAGTCATCATTTAACAGAGGTAATTTTCTTGAAATTCTTTCATTTTATGCTCAAAAGTGTGATGAAATTTGTAAATTTGTGTTGGAAAAGGCTCCTCAAAATGATCAAATGACTTGTCCAAGAATTCAAAAAGAAATTGTGATTGCTTGCAAGATTGAAACAATTAAGGGTATCATAAAGGAAACAAATGGTGGCTATTTTTCTTTATTGGTTGATGAATCTTTTGATGTCTCACGCAAGGAGAAAATGACAGTTGTTTTACGATATGTTGATGATAGAGGATTTGTGATGGAAAGACTATTTGATATTGTTCATGTCAAAAATACTAGTGTTTTATCTCTAAAAGATGCAATTGTCAATTTACTTTCTCAAAATTCCTTGATTTTATCTTATGTGAGTGGGCAATACTATGATGGACCAAGCAATATTCAAGGGGATATCAACGGTCTTAAGATGTTGATTAAGAAAGAAAGTAAATCGGCTTATTCTATTCATTGTTTTGCTCATCAACTTTAATTGACTCTTGTTGGTGTTTCTAAAAGATGTCTTCAAGTAGGAGAACTTGTGCACTTGGTTTCATATATTTTTAATGTGTTGGGATCTTCTTATAAACGTATGGATAAGTATAGAGAATCTCAAAAAATAAAAATTCTGGAGGCTTTTGATATGGATGATCTTAAAACAGGTAAGGGCTTACATTAAGAACTTGGTATTTCTAGGGCCTGTGATACTCGTTGGGGATCTCACTTCAAATATTTTAATTGTTTTATTCTTAAGTTTGATACAATTATGGATATACTTGATAATATTGTTGAAACTGCACATTCTTGGGATGAAAGATCTAGGGCTACAAGATATATTAGAGCTGCTCAAACGTATGAGGTTGCATTCATATTTCATTTGATGAGAGAAATTTTAGGAATTATGAACGAATTTAGTACATGTTTACAAAAAAAAGAGCAAGATATTGCAAATGTTATGCTACTTGTTGATATAGCCAATAGAAGGTTGCAAGTGTTAAGGGAAGATAATAAATGGGATTTGTTTGTTTCTGAGGTGTCTACATTCTGTATCAAGCATAACATTGTGGTACCTGCTTTTGATGAGTTGTATGTTAACTCTGGAAGATCACGGCGTAAACCTGCTGACTATACTATCTTTCATCATTATCGTGTTAAAGTCTTTTTCAAAATAATTGATTGGAAATTGCAAGAACTTAATGATCATTTTGATGAGGTGACAACTGAGTTGCTTCATGGTGTTGCTTGTTTGAATCCGGTAGACTCATTTTCAAGTTTTGACATCCAGAAAATAATGAGAATGGCTGAATTATATCCTGATGACTTTGATGAACTTAATATGTGTGCACTGAAGAATCAGCTTGCATATTACACTATTGATGTTCGTGACATCGATAAAAGGTTCTCCAATTTAAATGGGCTTTGTGATCTTTCAAAACAATTGGTTCAGAAAAAAAAAGCGTTCTTGTTATCTTTTTGTATTTCGTTTGGTGAAATTTGCGTTGCTTCTGCCAGTTGCCACTTCATCTGTTGAAAGAGCCTTTTCAGTAATGAAGTTAATTAAGAATGAGTTGCGGAGTAGAATGAACGATGAATTTTTGAGTGGTTGCACGGTTCCTTTTGTTGAAAAAGATCTGTTTAATAATGTTTCAACTGATGATATTATTTTATCTTTTCAAGCAATGAAACCTCGTCGAGTGGTATTGTAATTATATTTTGTTGACGTATTCACATATTTATATTTTTATTTTTTTGAACCCCCTGAAGAAAATTCCTAGATCCGCCACTGTATGCATGAATGTATGGGTCATGAATTAGTTTATATCACAAACTAGTCGCTAGTTGCATGTAAACTAACTATAACTTTACATCTTTTGAACATTAATAAGTTTAACGATTATCGCATTTAAAATTCAACTAATCTAATTAGCTTCATTTCAAAATAACAAACAAATGAATTACAAATAAAGACATAAATTACAAACTACATAATGAAACTTATAAAAATTAATACAGATTTGACAAGAACCTATTTGATAAATTGAATCGAATAAAGAAGCACCACCACCAGAAACTCAAACAGAAACCTGACTTCAACTTGACACTCTTTTCTTTAGTTTTTTATTTTCGTTTTTCTCTTGAACTCCTTACTTTTTCTTTTCTATTACTTTCTCTCTTTGAGTTTTCTTTTGGTTTTTGTTTCTATTGTTTTTTATAATGTTTCTCTGCATGTCCTTTTCTCTAGTTTCTCTTCTTTGGTTTTCTCTCAGTTTTTGTTTTTTCTTTTCCACAAATTGTTGTTCTCCTCCTTCTCATGTGTTGTAGTAAGTGTATATATAGGGGTGTGATGTGGGAGTTTGAGGGAGTTGAGGGGCTTAAGGAAAAGGTAGGGGTGGTTGGGGTAGTTTTCTTTAGGATAAGAAGAAAGATTTTTTTATATATATTTAAAATATATAAAATAATAATAATAATAATAATAATAATAATAATAAAATATAATAAAAAATTACAATATATATATATATATAATTAAGTGGGTAATAAAACCACTAGCTTGTTTATTAAAATTAATGGAAAATATATATTTTTATAATTTTTGTATTATAAAAACAAAACTAAAAATAAAAATAAAAATATCCCAAAAATGTAACTTTATTTATTTTTTATTTTCCTCTAAAATTTATTTAAAAAATAAAATAGGATTTTAATAAATATCGCATAAAAATATAAATATTTAATACCGAAAAATAGGTTAAAACTCGAGGAGGGTCAAAAATCACGTGTCTATATTTTTTCCCTCTTTGTGTGAAATCTCGAAGAGTTTTCATACAAATAAGTAGACAAATAAATGATTTTTGAACCTCCGATTATTCGAAAGAATATAAAAAGAAAAAGGAGATGCGACCGAGTCCTGGTTTTTGACCACCTACATATCCCGGGTGATAAGGGAATCAGGTCACGTATAATTCAAAGAGGTAAAATTATGAGACAATAAGTTAGGGGTAGAGTCAGGTTCCGTCGAGTCTCTGATTTGCAACTTCTATTTTTTACATCCAAATGAAAAATAAAAAATGAAAATGAAGATACAAGTGAAAGATCCTATCTGTTGAAGAACTTTTCTGGAATCTTGACTTGAATCTTCATAACTTCTCAAATGGTGAGATATTCATTATTTTGAGTTGAATCTTCAAAAAAATGAAATGTTCCTTCAAGTTGGCTCTTGGCATTGGACAGGAACTTGACAATTGACTCATTCTTAAGACTTTTCTCTAACTTGAACTTGAAAATTTTCACCCTATTCTTTAGGCGGGCTCCTGAACTTGCAACTGATAATGTTCACCATATTCTTTAGGTGGGCTCCTAACTTGCTATTTTTTCACCCTGTTCTTCAGGTGGGCTCCTGACTTGTTATTTCTTCACCCTGTTCTTCAGGCGTGCTCTTGACTTGCTATTTTTTACCCTGTTCTTCAAGTGGGCTCCTGACTTGTTATTTATTCACCCTATTCTCCAAGCGGAATCTGAATTATACACTGAGAGTAATTCTAATTTTCCAAACATGTTCCTGAACTCAAAGTAAAAGGTGAATTAGAAAATAAGTCCCATTATTCAGGAGGGTCCTGAGAAGAAAATAAATTCTCATTTTTCAGGAGGGTCTTAAGATAAAATAATTTTCATTCTTCAGGAGGGTCCTGAGCATAAAATAAATTCTCATTCTTCAGAAGGGTCCTGAGCATAAAATAAATTTTCATTCTTCAAGAGGATCCTGAGCATAAAATAAATTCTCATTCTTCAGGAAGTTCCTCAGCATAAAAATAAATTTTCTTTCTTTAGGAGGGTCCTGAGCATAAAAATAAATTTCCATTCTTTGGGAGAATCCTGAGCATAAATAAATTTTCATTCTTCAGGAGGGTCCTGAGCATAAATAAATTCCCATACAACACGAAGAAAATTTTTGCCCCAGTTTATATCACAAAATTTTGTGAGTGCCACCAGATCATAACTTTGTGAAAAATTACAGCAAAGAGGGAGAATCAGATTTTGATTAAGAAATATATCTCTTGATAGTAAAACAAATAACCAAATTTAGAAAGTCCATCTCCTAAGAGTTAAATTGAAGGACTCGACTAGAAAGTGTGTCTTCTAGAAGTGAAGGTTCAAATTAGGAAGTGTCTCACCTAACACATGAAACATAAATTACACAGAGAAGAAAGTGTGTCTCCTAGGGGTTAATTGAAATGACTCAACTAGAAAGTGTGTCTTCTAGGAGAAAAGATTCAAGTTAGGAAGTGCGTTACCTGACAAACGAAACTTGAATTATTCAAACTAGGAAGTGTGTCTCCTAGGTGTTAAATGAAAGGACTCGACTAGAAAGTGCGTCTTCTAGGAGTAAAGGTTTAAGTTAGGAAGAGCATTATCTAACAAATGAAACTTGAATTATTCAGACTAGGAAGTGCATCTCCTAGGGGTTAAATGGAAGGACTTGACTAAAAAGTGCGTCTTCTAGAAGTGAAGGTTTGAGTTAGGAAGTGTGTTACCTAACACATTAAAACTGACATACCCGGACTAGGAAGTGCGTCTCCTAGGGGTTAAATGTAATGAATCGGCTAGAAAGTGCGTCTTCTAGGAGTGAATGTTCAAGTTAGGAAGTGCGTTACCTAACATATGAAAACTGACATACCCTAAAAAAGAAGTGTGTCTCTTAGGGGTTAAATGAAATGACTCAACTAGAAAGTGCGTTTTCTAGTAGTGAAGGTTCAAGTTAGGAAGTGCGTTACCTAACACATGAAAACTGACATACCCTGACTAGGAAGTGCGTCTCCTAGGGGTTAAATAAAATGACTCAACTAGAAAGTGTTTCTTCTAGGAGTGAATGTTCAAGTTAGGAAGTGCGTTATCTAACACATGAAAACTGACATACCCTAACTAGGAAGTGTGTCTCCTAGGGGTTAAATGAAATGACTCGACTAGAAAGTGCGTCTTCTAGGAGTGAATGTTTAAGTTAGGAAGTGTGTTACCAAACAAATAAAACTTGAAATACGCAGACAAGGAAGTCCATCTCCTAGGGGTTAAATGAAATGACTCAACTAGAAAGTTTGTCTTCTAGGAGTAAAGGTTCAAGTTATGAAGTGTGTCTCCTAACACATAAAACTTAAATTACCCAGACAAGGAAGTGCGTCTCCTATGGGTATAATATTATGAGTTTTTACCATGATTATTGTTACCAAACTTGCATAGCAATACTGTCTCTTGTATTTGTAAAAGTGAGGAATTGCATATTTCTGATATCTAAGCTTTAAAGAACTTGATTTGAAGGCAACAATCCTTTCTCTTTCAAACAAAGACAAATTATTATTTAAAAACATGGTGTTGGTTTGTGGCATCTGGCTATTGAGGTGACCACTCTTGCATGTTGATAACGCTCAATCTACAGCTCTCGTAGGAGTGTAAAGCGATCGTTAGCAAATATAGAACCCAACCTGGGTTGGGTGTCGATCCCACAGGGAATAGCTTGGCCAACAAGTAAGCAAAATTAATAGACTTTTGGTGCAAGTCTCGTAAGAAGGGGGGATTGTAATAAGTAACCAAAGTAATGAAATAAAAGCTGAAAATAGCAAAGTAAAAAGAGAGTATTTCGTAGGTTGTGAAACAATGAGAATTGAAGCGTTGGGGTTATGTCCACCTTCTGAGGTATACGTCTCTATTGGCTATGAGTGTGTAGAGTCTTGACATGCAATTGCTTATAGAGAATTGTAGTCGATGGTAAATCCAAGCGTATCGCGACCTAAACAAGGACTATTTCACTTTAACTCTCGCGAGCTTAAAGCGTGTCTAACGGTACGAATTCTCCAAGAGGTTAGTCCAGTTACGGCACTAGCTTTTTAATAGGAAAGGGTGTCCTACTACCTTGACATTATCTCTTTTCCAGACAAATAACCTTTCTCGCGAACAAGTTAAATGTTAGACTGGCGTATTCTTGCGTTTGCAACCACAAAGAATGTAGATTAAGATGAAGAGAATAATGATATATGCAATATACTTGTCTTGAACTCACAAATGCACAGCTATAGATAGTAACTCATTCGGCTTCCATAACCCCAACTAAGAGGTTTAGTTACCCATGAATGCGAAGGATATCACGATTTGCATGGTTGATGGCGTGAGAAGTAGGTGATAGGCGTGTGGTTTTGGTGATTCCCTAGCAAGTAACGATTCTGTTGTTGTGGAATTTAAGAATAGAAGAGTAGATTAGAAGTGTTTGTAGTGGAAGATGAGAGAGATGGAAGAAAATTAATTGTTGAATTAAGTGAAGAATAGAAAGATTGTTTTTTTTAAAATCTCTAGCATGATAGGGTATTTATAATACCCATATCCTAGTTCTACTAAGCTAATGAAATGAATAACCAAATCCTAATATACTAATGAAATCCTTGACCCAAATGTACTAGGGTAAGGTTACAATATCATAATCCAAATAGAATAGTGAAATAAATAACCTAATTGTACTAGGTTATTGTATCTTTGTAAAAATCCAGCTTTGTATCTGTAAGTCCCCAAAGTCTTCAGAATTGTTGTTTTAGCCCGGGACAGATTTTTCATGCAGCAGATTTGGTCCTTTAGGCGTCCAGCTCCTTTCTACTTCGTTTGTGAGCTTTCTTTTGTGTCAAGTGAGCCATAAAATGCTGTATTTTGCATCATTTATACCTGAAACTTTCCTAATCATGTTTGTTAGCTCATTTACAGGAAAAAGGACTAAAAGTGCATGAAATAGATAATTATTTCTCAAAACTAGGCTAAAATATGGGCAAAATATATTGATATAGGCATGTAAATCCGCCTATCATCAACACCCCACACTTAGAGCTTTGTTCGTCCTCGAACAACATATCATGTCCTTCTAAGCATCGACTTAAGGTTTTTACAGCAACAACACAAAACATTTATCAAGACAAGCACAACAATTATCAACAAAGAGTGGCTTTCTGATTATAAGTAGAAACAATTTAACCTCAAACATAGACTCGTGATGGTGATCAACTCGCATGCCAACGTTAAGGTACATAGAATCATATACAACTATCCAAAACTCATCAACCATGTGTGTCTCACAATGTAATACCCATAATCACTCACAAGTATAGCATATTTTTCAAACATGGGTATCAAAATATCCTTGCTCTCACTCTCACAAAGAATTCATATGTAGCAACTGATGACCATAGGCTTGCCCTTAATGTAGTACTCCACTAAATGTCGGAATGTTAAGATTAGGATCAAGTAGGTCTTTTGATGGTTGTAATGTAGGCTAAGGGACGTGTAGGACTATTTTGGCCAGAAATAGTGACTAAGTTCCTAAGCGCTTTAATACATCACTTTGTATTATTGACGCTTTTTTCTTTCAACCTTTCTTCTTTTTTTTTTCTTTTATTCTACCACCCTTGTTCTCCTCTTTTGTTTTTCAATTTTAAAGCACAACTCACTTTTCAGCTTTCTTTTCCTTTTTCTTTTCACAACATACCTTCTATGATAGCACTTTTTTCTTTTACATAACACATTCAAGAACCATTACAATTTATAGCCTCATACTCGCCCAATTTCCTCTTATGTTGTCACATGACTTTTTCACTTTAAAGCACTTAGGAATTTGGATCAAATTACGGTCTTGAAATAAATGGATTAGGCTTACATACAAGGTTGTCAAAGAAATAGGCTAAAGGCTCAGAAAAGGGTTAACTAGGAAGATGTTCATGGGTAGGTAAAACTGAAGGTAAACAAATATAGGTTGCCAAAGAAATTCCTAAATCATATCCTAAGCTTACACTCCTTATTTTCGCTTTGCATACATACCAGGCAAGTTCTAGCATCAGCCACATACATAGAAGATACTATTAATCTCACACACACAAGGCACATGGTCGACTTGATTGGAAGTAATATAGACTCTCGACCCAACAATTGAAGGAATTGAATCACACAATATCACATAATGAGTCACAACTAGAGCCTAAACGTCTCAATAGTCACAATTGTAGCACATACTCTTGTTATAATCTCATGCTGCCTATCAAAATAATTTCATGCGTAGCTAGAAAAAATTTGACTCCTAAAAAAAAACTAAAAAAACGTCAAACGAAAAATAAACAAAAAAAACCGGACTCAAAACAAAACAAAAAAAAACAAAGTAAACAAACAAACATACAAACATAGGTGCAAACAAAGAAATATAGCATGTGATTCTGCCACCCCACACTTAGACGGGACACTGCCCTCAGTGGAAAATAAATTCGAAGAACCTGGTTAGTCGGACCCTTCATCAATGTCGGGGGTCATACCCCCTTCGTCGGAATCATCATGAGAGTCGGCGTCAGAGTTCTCCTCCTCATCAGAATCAAGCAAGCGTCTATCATCATCAGTCGGCACATCATCGTCTAGAGGTTCCTCAAAATATACACCCACTCCACACATCTTCCGTGCATGCATGTTCATTGGGTAGTCGTGGTCCAGCTGTTGGAGCTCTTCAGCAGTTGGAATACGTCCACCACTCATCATAGTAAATCGTGTCATGCCATAGAGATGACGGAAGAAACTCTCATCACGAGCATGTCTCTCCGCAGTAGTAAGGTTGACTCCATGAGTTGTTTCCGCATCTTTGACCTTGGTAAGGTCAACCTTCTTTGGGTTATGTGGGAGTTTGTGGTCAGCTGGTTCCTCTTCGATATCCTCCTTCCGCAAGATTGCTGTCAACAAATTTCCAAATGTGAAGTGGGACCTTTTGTGGAGTCTGGCCTTCCTCATGGTAGAGCGAATGATTGCCCCAAAGTTGATAGGGACATTCGTCATCAAAGCATAGACCAAACACACTCTATCTCTCGATATCTTGGTGTATTGAGTCCCAGGAATAAGACATGAGTTGACAATACGCATCCAGATTCTTGCTTCTCTATTTAGTGGAGCATAGGGGAAGGTGTTGTGTCGACCTGTTTCTTTATGTCTGCCCCACCTTGCCATTGATCTACTTCCACAAAGCGTGTGTCGTATCGCTCTATAAGGAGGCCTGCTGTACAGTTCTTTGAATGGTGCTGTGTCGACCGAAGGTAAGCCAAGAAAAGAGTTGATCCAATCCGCGGTGAGCTGTAACACTTGGCCCCGAATTTTGACTTCATTGCCTGTTGTATTCGGTGACCAGTTGGCATAAAACTCTCTTGTTAAGTCAAGATTGCACTCTCCCATGTTGCGGAAGATGAAATCCAGCTTCAAAGCCATTATTTTTTCCAACATTCGCGGCTCCTTCTTTGCTAAGGTCTCCTTGTTGATCAAGTCGACGTGCACATATTTTCTTTCTTTGTTCCTGCTGTACCATGCTTTGGCTTCTTCCTCAAGAACCCATTTTATTCCGAACATTATGCGTGGTAGGTGTGCTGAGGATGATTCTCCTTGGTCTTTTCGACTTCTCTTCTTGCCCTTTTGGGATGTGGTAGCCTTCTCCTTGCCTTGCCTTGCTTTAGGTGCCATTGTACCTGAGACTAGAAATAATGTAAGTTGTAGCACAAGCTCACTTGATACAATCTATATGCAAGCACTAGGGGTACCACCCCACACTTAGTTTCGTTAGCACAAATCAATGAAGTGAAAGTGGTCGAGTACTCAGATTTCGTCGACATACATTTTAGGATTGTATTCCGACAAGAAAATCAGCATTGCATCACTTATTTGCAGCCATTGGACTACTTTCATGGTGGATATAGCAACACTATGACATAGGGGTTACCACATGGAATCGTTATTCGTACAACAAGCACAACCTCCTAAGTCGATAGGCACTATAATCTTATCCCGATGGCCGGGATAGTCTATTATGTAAGCATCCAAACAACACTCTTAAGCAATATTCATAGCCATATATATTCAGAAAATATCATAACAATGCTTTTGAAACAAAATTCAAGTCGGAAACAAGTCAAGAATTCCCTACGTATATGTTCACTCACATGATTTTGCAACAATAATCCAAACACATGAACATCACCACCAATCTCACATGATTTAGCAATTTATAATAAGCATAGCAACATAGTACTTACGATAAATAGATGAAGAATAAGAGAGTACTTACTTGCTTGAAGCTTGTGAAGAAGTTGTTGTGAATTAGAAGAGCAAAAGAAGAAAATTTTGAGAAGATTTGGAGGGTTATGCGGCGCCTTTAGGGTTGTTTCTAATGTGGTTGTGTTATAAAACTAAGTCCCCTTTATATAGGAAGAGTATGGGTCGGGTTATGACCCATTTACAATCGGATTTGGGGACAAAAACACCACATATGCGGCGCATATCACTCGGCATATCAATGACATATGCGGCGCATTGTCTATGGCATAATGGGACATATGCGCCGCATAGTCTATGGCATTTGTAGACATATGCGCCGCATAGTCTATGGCACATGAGATACTGAGACCAAATGCCATAGCATAGGCGGCGCATAGTCAAAAGCATACCTAGGAATAGGCGGCGCATAGTGTATAGCACACTAGATTCCGAGTCCTTAGGCTATAGAATAGGTTGTGCATCGTTCGTGGCCTATTTTTACCAAGGCCTAGCCTTCCTCGAAGCCTATTTTGATGTGAGAAAGGCTCAATTCATAGCCTTATGCATCACCATTCCTAACTTACCGATTTTACCATACAATGCGTCCAAATCGTCGATTGAGATCAATCTCCTCGTCGCATACTTCTTGCACCTATTCTTGCTCAAAACCAAATGAAAACGATTAGTACGATGGGTTGCCTCCCACCAAGCGCCTTTAGTTTTGGTCGTGGCACGACTCTTATTTTTGGATTTTAATTTATCAAAAAGAAAAAAAAATACTAAAACGACGAAACGATAAAACGATAAACTGACAAAACAATAAAACAATAAAACGATGGGTTGCCTCCCATCTAGTGCCCTATTTATTGTCGTGGCTCGACGTAGTAATCTCGAGTACTTAGACTTCTTCGAGATAAGTGATGGACATGTCATTCATCAAGTCAAGAGGACCGATATATGGCTTAACACGTTGGCCATTCACTTTGAAGACAACACCATCATTGTCTTCCAATTCGACTACTCCAGACGAGTAGACTTGGATGACTTTAAATGGACCAGACCATTTCGATTTTAACTTACCTGGGAAGAGCTTAAATATGGAGTTGAAGAGTAGCACCATGTCACCTTTTTGGAAATTTCGCCGGATAATCCGCTGATCATGATACTTCTTCATCCGCTCCTTGTATAAATCCGATCGTTCATATGCATGGAGCCGGAATTCATCTAGTTCGTTCAGCTGCTCCAACCTCAGATTCTTCACATCTTCCCAATTCAAGTTCAATCGCTTCAATGCCCACAATGCCTTGTATTCAAGTTCGATGGGTAGATGACAAGCCTTTCCATAAACTAGTTGATAAGGAGACATGCCAATGGGTGTCTTGAATGCAATCCTATACGCCCATAGTGCATCATCTAGCTTTCGAGACCAATCCTTCCAATTCGCATTAACCGTCTTTGCAAGGATTTGCTTGATCTCACGATTGGAAACCTCTACTTGTCCACTAGTTTGGGGATGATACGGCGTAGCTACCTTATGTTGCTTGACACCATACTTGGCCAATACAGATTTGAATAGCTTGTTGCAAAAGTGAGATCCTCCATCACTTATGATAGTACGAGGTACTCCAAAGCGAGAGAAGATATTCTTCTTTAAGAACGCTACAACACGCTTTCCTTCGTTATCGGCCAATGCTACATCTTCAACCCATTTTGACACATAATCCACAGCAACCAGGATGTACTTCATTCCAAACGAATTCACGAATGGACCCATGAAATCAATACCCCACACATCAAAGAGTTCTACCTCAAGAATTTTGGACATGGGCATTTCATGGTGTTTTGAAATAGCACCTTGCCATTGGCATTGGTCACACCTCTTCACATAGTCATATGCATCTCTGAATATCGAAGGCCAATAATATCCACTTTGCAATACTTTTCTCGCCGTTCGATTGCCTGCATGATGTCCTCCAACTTGCGAGGTGTGGCATGCTTCCAATATAGTAGGCACTTCTTCATGGGATATACATCGTCGAATGATACCATCAGCGCATCTTCGAAACACATAAGGCTCATCCCAATAGTAGTTCTGAACGTCATGCATAAACTTCCTCCTTTGGTGGTAAGATAAATTAGCGGGTAGCACATTACTTACCACAAAATTCGCAAAGTTGGCATACCATGGTAATTTCTCCATTGTTGTTGCTAATATCTCCTCGTCAGGGAATGCATCATCAATCTGAATTTCAGGTTGCGCCACTTGCTCACTCTCAAGTCTAGATAGGTGATCAGTCACTTGGTTCTCACAACCTCTTCTATCTTTGACTTCGAAATCAAACTCTTGCAGCAGCAATACCCATCGAATCAGCCTTGGTTTTGCATCCTTCTTCGTCATTAGATACCTAAGAGCTGCATGGTCTATATGAACGATCACCTTAGTACCCAATAGATAGGCACGAAACTTCTCAAACGCATACACAACCGCTAGGAGCTCTTGTTCAGTAACGGTGTAGTTTCTTTGGGCTTCATTTAGGACCTTACTTGCATAATAGATAGGATGAAACAATTTCTCCTTTCTCTGTCCAAGAACAGCACCAACGGCTACACCACTAGCATCACACATGACTTCGAACGGGAGCATCCAATCTGGTGCTACCATGATAGGGGCTTCAATGAGTTTTACTTTGAGGCATTCGAATACCTTTAAGCAATCTTCATTAAAGTCAAACTTCGCATCTTTCTCCAGTAGTTTGCACAATGGACTAGAAATTTTGGAGAAGTCTTTGATGAATCTACGATAAAATCCAGCATGGCCAAGAAAACTACGAACTCCCTTCACCGAAATTGGAGGTGGTAGCTTCTCGATTACCTCTATTTTTGCGCGATCAACCTCTATTCCTCTTTCGGAGATCTTGTGCCCAAGAATGATTCCTTCTTTTACCATGAAGTGGCACTTCTCCCAATTCAGTATAAGGTTGAACTCTACACATCTTTGCAATGCCATGCTCAAGTTTGCCAAACATGCTTCAAAAGACTCACTAACAACTGAAAAGTCGTCCATAAATACCTCCAAAGTGTCTTCAACCATATCAGAGAAAATAAATATCATACAACGTTGAAAGGTGGCTGGTGCATTACACAACCCGAATGGCATGCGTTTGAAGGCAAACGTACCATATGGGCATGTAAACGTTGTCTTCTCTTGGTATTCAGGTGCAATACAAATCTGATTATAACCTGAATAACCATCCAAGAAGCAAAACCATCCTTTCCCCGCTAATCGATCTAGCATTTGGTCCATAAATAGCATGGGGAAGTGATCCTTGAGCGTCCAAGAATTCAGCTTGCGGTAGTCCATGCATACTCTCCATCCAGTAATGGGTCTGAGTGGAATAAGCTCATTCTTTGCATTCGCGACCACCATCATACCTCTTTTCTTGGGAACACATTGCACAGGACTCACCCATGTACTATCAGAGATAGGATATACAACTCCTGCGCCTAACCACTTGATAATCTCCTTCTTCACCACTTCTTGCATTGGTGGGTTTAATCGCCTTTGATTTTCAATGGTGGGTGTGCACTTTTCTTGAAGCTGAATTTTATGTGTGCAAATCCTAGGTGGAATACCAATAATATCCGCAATGGTCCATCCAATAGCTCTAATATACTTGCGTAAGATTGCAATAAGAGATGCAACTTGTTGCTCACCCAAATCAGCTGCTACAATGACTGGAAGAGTGTTTCCGCTTCCTAAGAATGCGTACTTCAAATGGCTTGGCAGCTCCTTCAATTCTAACGTGGGTGGTTCTTCAATAGATGGCTTAGCTAGTGGTGTGGGTCGATTTTTGAGGTCAAGATCCAGCTTCTTGGGGGTATAGCGATATGTCCCTAATCCCCAGAGAGCACAAATATCTTCATCAGAAATTTAAGCATCATCATTCTCTCCTTTCATGAGCAAAACCTCCAAAGGATCATCAAGAATTCGCTCTTCTGCAACTAACTCTTTCTCATCATCAAAGACAACATCAGCCACAGAAAATACACTCAGATCTTTGGGTTGCTTCATTGATTTACAAACATCAAAGCGAACCACTTCGTCATTTATTCGGAATGAAAGCTCATTAGCTCTCAAATCTATGAGCACACTTCCCGTAGCAAGGAAAGGGCATCCCAAGATTATGGGAACCTCGGAATCTGCTTCACAATCCAAGATGACAAAGTCTGCTGGAAAGATAAATGAAGAAACCTTTACCAAGACATCGCATAGAATACCAACCGGTCGTTTTACTGACCTATCCGCCATAACAAGCCTCATATTAGTTGGTGTAGGATCTCCTAACCCCAACTTCTTGTAGATCGATAATGGCATCAAGTTTATGCTGGCTCCTAAGTCACACAATGCTTTAGCAAAGTCTAAAGATCTGACGGTGCAAGGAATCGTGAAAGCTCCGGGGTCGGCCTTCTTCTGAACTATCGATCGGGTAGCAATTGCACTACAATGATGCACATCATCCTTCAGCTCATAACTTGCTGCCCTCTTTTTAGTCAAAAGATCTTTCATAAACTTCGCATACCCAGGCATTTGTTCAAGTGCCTCCACTAATGGGACATTGATGGTCAGCTGCTTCAACATAGTCATGAATTTGCTGAACTTAGTGTCATCGGCCATCTTCTTCAATCTTTGGGGAAAAGGTGGTGGTGGGTATGGAAGTGTTCTCTCCATGGCTTTCTTCTCCTCTTACTTTCGTTTATTATTTTTTTCAGGCTGCACCCCACTAGGTAAAACATCCTTGACGTTTGAAGTAGTTGTTGCGGCTTCTTCTCTTGTAACGTCACTAGGTATGGCGTCAATGTCTGCTGCTACGTCAACCACTTGCTTGCCTTTTGCTGAAGTTTCCAGCACCTTACCACTTCTGGTAGTGATGGCCATGCATGACCCATCATTCCTTGGGTTTTGAACAGTATCGCTCGGTAAGGTGCCAGCCTTTCTTTGATTGAATGCTGCTGAAAGTTGGCTCAATTGCTGCTCTATTTGCTTGATAGAAGTGGAATGAGAATCAACTAGTTGCTTCATGGAGGACAAATCATCAATCACCTCCTTAACTCCCGCGCTCGTTGCTTCCACTCCTTTCAATAACTTAGCCATCATGTCTTCCATAGAATTAGATGTGGTGGTATCACGTTTACCAGGGGGAACGTACAAACCACTATTTTCATTATTTTTCTTCCAACTACCTTGGTCTTTGCTTCCAGATTTATGATAATAGTTCCGACCTTGGTTTCCTTGGGCATTCCCACGGAAACCCCCCTGGTTGTTCAAGTAGTTGGCCTCTTCTTCAGAATCAGATTCGTCTCTTACTTTTAGCGCTATAGCTTTCACTTTTTCGGTCTTCCCTGATAATAAGTGCTTTGTCAGAAGATCCAATTGTGTTTTCATGTGCGCCATGTCTTGCTCACGTTCATCTTCTCTTCTTCTTTGGTCTGCAGACATGCCAATAGATAAAGTGGGGCTTGCTACCTCAGAATCCCTGGTATGCCAAGCTCTACTTTACTTTGTCATGCGATCTAGCATATTGCTTGCTTGACCAAAGGTAAGGTCCATAAAAGAACCTCCAGCTGCGTTGTCCACCACTGGTTTAGTTACTGAATTCAAGGCTCTATACAAGATCTCCATGAGGTGAACATTAGTCATGTGATGGTTTGGGCATCTCGTTAGCTTTGTTTTGAACCTCTCCCATGTTTCGTGAAGAGCTTCAGAGGGAAGCTGACGAAAGTTGCTGATTTTATCTCTCAATTGAGCCCTCTTGGATGGCGGAAAGAATCTTTCTAGGAAAGCGTCTCTCAATTGCCTCCAATTTGTAATTGAATCAGGAGTCAGCCCATTCAACCATAGTGTTGCCTCCCCAGACAGAGACAATGGAAATAGACGTAATCGAATAGCATTCTGACCAACACCAGGATTGTCAAAAGACTTGCATGTAGAAATAAAGTTGATGAGATGCATATTCGGATCATCGCCTGCTAGTCCACCAAATAACCCCTTGAGTTGCAATAACTGAATCATGGTGCTAGTGATGTTGAATTTGGCTCCGGGCGCTAATGGTGGTGGAATTATAGCTCCAGTGGCTCCGGCACCATCAAGATCATCATCATCATCGTCGAAAGCTGGCTGCACAGGTTGGCGATCATATCTATACCGAGCTTGTCGACCTCTTCTGTTGGCAGGTGTTGCAGTTTTAGCGCCATGCCTTGGGTTTATCAACTCGTTATCACCTAAATCTTCATCGTCAGGATTTGTTGCTCGCCCAGGATTATCAATGTTTTGTTTTTGGACTTGAGCAGCGGCAAGAGCAGCTAATCTTGCTTGCTCGTGTTGAGCAGCCATCCTGTCGATTTCAGCTTGTGCTTCTATTCTTCTAATTCGTTGTGGTTCAGGATTGATTGGTAATAACGGTTGACCAGAATTTCTAGTATGGGGCATGCACTAAAAGAAAAACCTGCAATAAACAAAAACAAAAACTAAACGTAAAAGTACGAGAATCTTTGACCAAAGGGTCTAGTAATTATCACGAACTTGATTGACACTCGTATTCCCCGGCAACGGCGCCAATTTTTTGATAACGCTCAATCTACAACTCTCGTAGGAGTGTAAAGCAGTCGTTAGCAAATATAGAACCCAACCTGGGTTGGGTGTCGATCCCACAGGGAATAGCTTGGCCAACAAGTAAGCAAAATAAATAGACTTTTGGTGCAAGTCTCGTAAGAAGGGGGGATTGTAATAAGTAACCAAAGTAATGAAATAAAAGCTGAAAATAGCAAAGTAAAAAGAGAGTATTTCGTAGGTTGTGAAACAATGAGAATTGAAGCGTTGGGGTTATGTCCACCTTCTGAGGTATACGTCTCTATTGGCTATGAGTGTGTAGAGTCTTGACATGCAATTGCTTATAGAGAGTAGTCGATGGTAAATCCAAGCGTCTCGCGACCTAAACAAGGACTATTTCACTTTAACTCTCGCGAGCTTAAAGCATGTCTAACGGTACGAATTCTCCAAGAGGTTAGTCCAGTTACGGCACTAGCTTTTTAATAGGAAAGGGTGTCCTACTACCTTGACATTATCTCTTTTCCAGACAAATAACCTTTCTCGCGAACAAGTTAAATGTTAGACTGGCGTATTCTTGCGTTTGCAACCGCAAAGAATGTAGATTAAGATGAAGAAAATAATGATATAAGCAATATACTTGTCTTGAACTCACAAACTCACAGCTATAGATAGTAACTCATTCGGCTTCCATAACCCCAACTAAGAGGTTTAGTTACCCATGAATGCGAAGGATATCACGATTTGCATAGTTGATGGCGTGAGAAGTAGGTGATAGGCGTGTGGTTTTGGTGATTCCCTAGCAAGTAACGATTCTGTTGTTGTGGAATTTAAGAATAGAAGAGTAGATTAGAAGTGTTTGTAGTGGAAGATGAGAGAGATGGAAGAAAATTAATTGTTGAATTAAGTGAAGAATAGAAAGATTGTTTTTTTTAAAATCTCTAGCATGATAGGGTATTTATAATACCCATATCCTAGTTCTACTAAGCTAATGAAATGAATAACCAAATCCTAATATACTAATGAAATCCTTGACCCAAATGTACTAGGGTAAGGTTACAATATCATAATCCAAATAGAATAGTGAAATACATAACCTAATTGTACTAGGTTAATGTATCTTTGTAAAAATCCAGCTTTGTATCTGTAAGTCCCCAAAGTCTTCAGAATTGTTGTTTTAGCCCGGGACAGATTTTCCATGCAGCAGATTTGGTCCTTTAGGCGTCCAGCTCCTTTCTACTTCGTTTGTGAGCTTTCTTTTGTGTCAAGTGAGCCATAAAATGCTGTATTTTGCATCATTTATACCTG
Source organism: Capsicum baccatum var. pendulum (assembly GCA_030864225.1). Classification (NCBI taxonomy): domain Eukaryota; kingdom Viridiplantae; phylum Streptophyta; class Magnoliopsida; order Solanales; family Solanaceae; genus Capsicum; species Capsicum baccatum. The sequence goes on from CM061554.1 coordinate 170,495,424, forward strand.
AAACTTTCTTAATCGTGTTTGTTAGCTCATTTACAGGAAAAAGGACTAAAAGTGCATGAAATAGATAATTAGTTCTCAAAACTAGGCTAAAATATGGGCAAAATATATTGATATAGGCGTGTAAATCCGCCTATCATCACATGTAATACTCAAATCCATTTCAATCATCGATAAGTATCGTTGACTTGCACTTTTGACCCCCAAATTCTTTCTACTTGAACTTTTTGACTCAAATCATATTTCTTTTGCATGTTGCTTCTGGTTTTAACTTCAAACACACCTTTCATACTTATGTAAGTTCAAAAACTATCAGATAACAAGCATTCTTTATTACATTGATTTATTTTAAAATTTGTTATCTTCGTGCATCAGCCCTTTGTCTAGTCTTTGCATGCATGCATGAATGTATGGGTCATGAATTGGTTTATATCACAAACTAGTTGCTAGTTGCATGTCAACTAAATGTAACTTTATGTCTTTTTAACATTAATAAGTTTAACAATTATCGCATTTAAAATTCAACTAATCTAATTAGCTTAATTTTTAAATAACAAACAAATGAATTACAAATAAAGACTTAAAGTACAAATTACAAATAAATAATAAATTGTAAAGACTACATTATATAAAACAACCCTTGAAATAACTTCATTCATATTTCAATTCATAACGAAACTTATAAAAATTAATACAGATTTGACAAGAACCTGTTTGATAAATTGAATCGAATAAAGAAGCACCACCACCAGAAATACAAACAGAAACCTAACTTCAACTTGACACTCTTTTCTTTGGTTTTTTATTTTCGTTTTTCTCTAGAACTCTTTACTTTTTCTTTTCTATTACTTTCTCTCTTTGAGTTTTCTTTTGTTTTTTCTTTCTATGTTTTTATAATGTTTCTCTGCATGTCCTTTTCTCTAGTTTCTCTTCTTTGGTTTTCTCTCAGCTTCTGTTTTTTCTTTTCCACAAAATGTTGTTCTCCTCCTTCTCATGTGTTGTAGTGTGTGTATATATAGGGGTGTGATATGGGAGGTTGAGGGGGTTAAGGAAAAGGTGGGGATGGTTGGGGTAGTTTTCTTTACGATAAGAAGAAAGATTTTTTATATATATTTAAAATATATAAAATAGTAATAATAATAATAATAAATTATTAAATAATTATTTTTTATATTTTAAAAAAACATAACAAATATTTACAATATATATATATATATATATATATATATATATAATTAAGTGAGTAATAAAATCACTAGCTTGTTTATTAAAATTAATGGAAAATATATATTTTTTAATTTTAGTATTATAAAAAAAATTAAATATAAAAATAAAAATATCCCAAAAAATGTAACTTTATTTATTTGTTTATTTTCCTCTAAAATTTATTTTTTAAAGAAATAAAATAAGAGTTTAATAAATATCGAATAAAAATATAAATATTTAATACCGAAAATAGGTTAAAACTCGAGGAGGGTCAAAAATCACGTGTCTACAATATCAACCTCCCTAATTTTCAATTGATGGTAGCCGAATGAAGATCAATCTTGGAGATACACCTATCATCCTGAAACTAATCAAAGAGGTCATCAATTTTAGGGAGAGGATACTGTTTTTTCCATGTAACCTTATTCAACTGACGATAATCAATACACATCTGAAGAGACTCATCTTTATTTCACACGAATAGTACAGAAGCACCCCATGTAGAAATACTAGGACAGATGAAACCCTTATCAAGAAGAATCTTTAACTGCTCTTTTAGCTCATTTAGTTCAGTCGGAGTCATCCTATAAGGAGGAAAAGAAATGGAATGGATATTCAATAGAATAAATCCCTAAATCTATTTCCCTATCAGATGGAATTCCAGGAAAATCATCAAGGAAAACTTCAGGAAATTCATTAACCACAGGGACAAATTGTAAAGAGGGACTCTTAGAGTTTGAACCTTTTACCCGGACGAGATAATATAGACACCCCTTGGTGATTATTTAATGAACGCTAAGATAAGAAATAATCCTCTTTTTTTGTACTAAGGAACTCCCCTCCCAATCAATCATCAGTTCATTAGGAAAATGTAAACTAACTTCCGGGTCCTACAATCCAGAGAAGCATAGCACAAATGGAGTCAATCCATCCCTAAGATCACATCAAAGTCCACCATATCAAGTTCTATCAAATCCACCAATATCTCCCTATTAAGAATGGACACTACACAACCCCCATAGATTTTTCTAGCAACAATAGAATGATCCATCGGAGTAGAACCATAAAAGGGGTCATAAATATTTTCAGGACCAAAACCAAAGTGTACAGCCTCATAAGGGGTCACATAAGACAAGGTGGAACCTGGATCAAGCAAATAATAAAATCATAGGAAAAGAGCGATAATATACCAGTAACAACATCTGGAGATACCTCAGAATCCTGAAGAGTATCAAGTGCATAGAGGTGATTTCAGCCATCATCGACACCTGAAGTGGCGGCCTTTGGTGAAAGAGCTGAAAAGGTATTGACTAGGACCTTATTAGATCCCATGGTAACTTTAGTTATCAAATAATTTTGCTCCAGATAACCGGGTTGACCATAATTGAAACATAAATTCCTCTCCTCATCAGAATATCCACAATGTAAAGTTGTCCACAAAATCGACAAAGAGATAAAGTAGGGGCTGAATGAGCTCCACCAGCCTGACACTGGGCACCTTGTGCCCTAGGACCACTTCTAGCCTAAAAACGACAATCACCTGAAGGTTTAGGATAGGTAGCACTAGATTTTAAATATGCATTTCCCCAATTATTCTTCTTAGTCCACTCTCTACTATCTCTCCCACTGTTTTTTTGACTTACACCCTTCTCTGAATATCTAAACTTCTTGCTCTACCTCTCTTCCATCATTGCCTTCTTCTTTTTCTTATCCTCCACCTAATGTATATAAACCTCTAGCTTGGATATGTCCATAACGTTATTCAACATAGTAGCCTAACACTCTAGCACCAACTCATAGGATAACCCAGAAGAAAACTTCCTCATTCAGGACCTTATATTAGATACCAATTCTAGAGCATAACAAGGAAACTGTTGAAACTTTAGGGCATACTCCTTAACACTCATATTTCCCTACTTCAAGTTCACAAACTTTCATCCTTAGCTTGTCTCTACTCCTGAGTAAAGAAGTGATCAAGAAAAGCACTTGAAAAGTCATCCCACATTTCTGGCTCAGCACCACCACCACTCATTTCTTCCCATGCTTTATACCATTGGTAAGCCACATCCTTTAACTAATAAGTAACAAACTCCACACCTTCTGAATTAGTAGCATGCATCACCCTAAAGATCTTCTCTATTTCATAAATAACCCCCTAAGGATACTCCTCAACATTAGCGCCTATAAAGGTTAGGGATTCAACCTCATAAACTAGCCAACCCAAGTGACCTCATATGAATTAATAGTAGAACCAACATGATTAGACCAGCGAGACTATGATGCCACCAGATGAGCAAGCATATGAATGGATTGATGGAACTACGATTGAAAATATCTCCCTGAGGTGAATGAGCATAAGTATCACTAACTTGGGAAGCCAGAGGAAGACTGTTAGGGGCCGATGGAACCCTACATAGAGTAGTACAGTCAGGAGCAGGGACCCTATATCGGCACTCCATAGATAGGGCAAGTTCCCTTTAAATCTTCCCCGAGTATGATAGAGGTTCCAACAGAGTTTCTATGATTGTCAGATCCTTGGAGATGCATGATCTAAAATGTGAGTAAGCCAGGTGTTAGATAGGTTTCATAGCAACTAGACTCTATAGCCTGAAATAGAACACAAAAAAGGGTAACATTCTTAAATGCCTTGTAGCTTCCCCCTTATAAGTGTGGGGCGCTACATACCCATAAAAGGGACTCTACTTAACATAGCTTTATGAAAACCCAATAACCCTAAACCATGCTCTGATACCAAGCTTGTCAGGACCTGAACCAAGGCCTAGTCGTAAAGGGTATCTCAAGCCCACCGTGTGCCGGAGACCACCTCCTTAGCCTAACTTTCAGAGCACCATAAATGAATATAGCTGAAGCCAACTAAATAGTAATAAGAAGAATGGATAAATCAAATGGAAATTCTAAGAATACAGAGCAAAGAACCATCAATCCCAATACTTGTCCAGAATAGCCTCGAAAATAGAAATACCAACTAAATTGGGATATGCCTAATCAACTCCCAAACTACACCTCTAATTGAGGATAAAACATTCACTGTCAAGTAAAGTAACCCAACTAGGTTGGGTTCAAACCTACTGGAAATACGTGGATGTATATCTTTAGCTTACGAAAATACACAGGGAGGAACTAAAAGTAAATGGTGTTTTTTTTGTTGTAATCTCAAACAAGTAGCAAATCTCAACTTTGGTTGTAATCAGTCAATGACAAATACTAGGCTTGTATTTCCCCTAGTTTCTAACTCAGTAGGCTTTTCTTATTCAGCCCAACTCTTCAACTACTGTGCATGTAGAATCTGGTAAGGTAGGTATCACTAATCGCCTCTAGCATACTTTGGTGAATTTCACTCATCTCCTCTAGGTCTTAGAGTGTCACATTACTAACCCTTATCTTGGACCCCAGTTTCAACTATCTCCTTTCAGTTTCAAGTATGGCATAAACTTTTATCACCTACGCCTGGTAAGTGGCACATATGCCCAAAATTGCCTTAGTAAGTAGCCAAAAACTTCAATTTTCATCTTATTCTTCAGTTTAGCATCCAAAACCTTATTTCCTACAAAACATACCCAAAACACATCATATCTCACAAAATACCCTAAGAAAATTTTATATTTTCATAGTTTGAAGCATCAAAAGTGTTATAAATCCATAGCACATCAACCCCCTTAACTTAGAACGTTTGCATGTCCTCAGGCAACACAACAAAACAAAACAAAAACATAATACTTAACTAGGAGAATCTAAGTTATCTAAGGCAGTCAATCATCACTTTAAGCGCAAACACATTACCTCCTCCTATATAAATAATTCAAAACCAACTATGTGTAAACATAAAGCACAATAATGTGACACAATAGATCAATATATGGAAATTATATTAGCAACAGACAACTATGCATATATATAAGTTACATTACCTGAAAAAGTAAGCAACTAGTAATACAACCCATGTGCCCTCACAACAAAGAAATCCCACTCACTCATATGAAATAAGTATGTCAATGCGGGGATGGTCAAGAGACAATCACACTCAAAATAGAAATTTCACCAATGTGCATCAAATACCATAGGCTTGCTCTTATTTTCTTTACCTTGGTTATCAGACAGGTTGGTATGGTAAAAATGGATATCAAGTGACTAAGCCTCCTTGGTAATACACTAACTTTGGGGTCCACACTTTAACCAATTTCATTTTATTCCACCCTTATTTCTCTCTTTTATTCTTTATTGGACAATCAGGTTAAGTGTGGTTTCTTCTATTTATTCCATTTTCTTTTTTATTTCTTTCTTTTTCTACCACACCTAGACTTACTATGTTTTTCTCTTATTTTACCCTTTTTATACTCATTTTACATTATGCACCCCTATGATAACTGCTCCAAACTTAAGCGATTTGCCTGAGTTGAGGTGCACAATGTCCAAGGAGGACCAGGGCCAAAATAGGTTCATTATAATATAAATGGAAAGGTAAAAGGTGAAAACAAAGAAATAGGTTACAAGGCTCAAAACAGGACAAGCGATACTATTTCACATTCGGAAGGTCATTAAGGCTAAAAGTGGACTAATCATCAAAAATGGCCTATGATCCTCTCCTAACCAACTATCCTACAACCTAGGCAAAATTGACCGAGCAAGTTTTGGATTTAACATACAAAGGGAAATAGGTAGGATCTCACATACAAATGGCAAGGGTCACATAATAAACTACTACCTATCTGGATCATGCACATGTTAGCTATGATTATCATGTCCTTAATTCTAATGTCATAACATGATCTACAATTGCCACACATGTATACATTCATATAGTTCTAAAAGCAAAATTTAGAGGGGTATCATTTTTATCAAAATCAACTAAAAACAAGACAACTGCCCTAAATACTCAAAAATATCCTAATTACATAAAACAAACATAATGCAAAACAAAACATATCATACATGAATTTTAACCTAGACAAATCAGTTCTACAACCATACCACAGCTGATAGGAAAAAAAGCACGACAACAAAACCTGCAACAACTATAGTACACCCCACCCCTAACTAAAATTATGCATTGTCCCTAATATGCTGAAATAATGTAAATCAAGAGAATGAGGACATACCTAGGATGTACCAGGTGTCCATGTCACGATCTTCCTTAGGTAAGGGTATCTGAAGTGGCAGAGGCAGTGATGGTGGCGGTGCACTACTAAAAGATACACCCACTTCTATCTCAGCATGCATCTGCCTATCAGTCACTTCACTGTCCTGTGAATTATGTCTGGCTTATTTCAAGGCCTAGTCAACTAGAATATTAGGATCATGTAGGTCCCTCCCTCGACCTCTCTTGATCCCAACTATAAATACCATATCATTATCCTCCATAAATAAGATAAACCATCTAGGACCAGGCGGAGTTATTGGCTAAACAAATGAGGGTACAACTAGAGAAATGGCATATATGTAGCTCTCAGTGTGAGAGTATTCCTCTTCTCTAAGTACTATCACCTCATCCCTAATATCACCTAGATTTGGTATCTTAATATTGTTGAATCGGGGTGATACCTGACTCTTAAAAGCATCTATACATGTATGCAACTTAGCTCATAGCTCTGACATAGTAGCCCAATATGCAGACCCTAATCTAGCCTCTATTGTCTCTAGTGTAGTCTGGACCCATGGTCAAATATGTCCATATAAAGTCAATACCTCAGCCTCAATATTTTGTAATTAAGTGTTGATAACTCTCTAACTGTCCACCATTCTCTACAAAAACTCATAAGATACTATCATTATACCTGAAGTAGTAGCTAAAGTGGATGGGGGATGGGGCACTAAAGATGCACCCATCGGCTCTGAAGTATATGCCGGGGCTGATGTAGTTGTAGCTGGGGTCCCCTGACTCTGCGTACTCAACTCGGGGGACCCTCTCTTCTCTCTTATATCAAACTCCATGCTAACTCCTACATTGCCTCCTTATGTATCAATCTGCTCTATAGGGACTGATGGATCCTCAAATAGAGTTAAAGGTACTATAGTAGGCGCATGGGTCCTCTTAAGAAGGTTTGAGTATGCCAGATCATTCATCATCTTAGTATAATGATGTGTCCATTGCTTGTACTCTCTAATCAACTCCTGGTACCTCTGGAACACTGACCTTATCAAATATTCTCTGGAACACTGACCTTATTACATAATATCTGGAAAAGACATGGGAATGGCAAAGTAATCATCCCACCAAAACCCCTCTCATAAAGCTTATGTTGAATAATAGCTGCAAAGTCAATGTCGTATCCAATCATCATACTCATAGTTAGTGCACCTCCATCCCTAGTTAATACAGTGTCTACAACAGTCGAACACAATCTATATCAAATAAGAAGCCACCAAAATTTCACAACGAAAGTCAGTGCCTCCTTCTTTATCATACCCTGCCCCTCGATTCAAAGGGTATCATCACCCAGAGGTGTAAGATAGTTGGCGATCCATCTATCTATCTCAACTCTCTATCTTTTGTGCTTAGTATCACGTATAATGTGTCTGTTTCGTGCAACTCTCAATCTATAATCACACTCTAATATGGATGCTGGAGCAACATAATATGGTCTAAAGTAGCAGATAATTGCCGATGAAATGTCTACCATAACCCCTCTCAAAAGTATCTGCTCAATCTACCTCGTAAGACCCTTAATCTTAGCATAATCAATGAAACTGTGGCATGTTATGGGACGTAAAATTTCCACACTAATGTTAGGTTGTATGAACCTAGGGTTCGAGTCATCCACCCCAACTGATACCTGTCAAATGTAGCCTACAATAATGGTGCTCCAACTAAATTGGACAAATCAATCCATCTCTCCTCATAAATAGCCCTCATGGGTCGGCGGTCTCGATAATAAAATTATCTCTCTCATATAGCATTTGAAGCCCATCCACATACTATCTTAAATTTACCTCATCAATAGGTTCCTCTGAGATATGTGTGGGTCAAAAGTCTGACCATGCTGTGCTGGTACCTCTAAATCAGGAATCAGCACCTAGTATAAACACTAGTCTATACCCTTGTCGGATTGGGGTACAAACTGGTGGTGGCTCAGGGACTAGTATCTTGGACTCATCCTTATCCTGTGACCTCTCCTTAAACTAGGGGTCTGAGTATCTACCTTTGGTGTTGTCTCATACTCTTCCTCCTCATCATTATTATCACCACCCTTAATAGGCTGGGGAGAGTTGTTGGTCATCTTTGGACCGTCTTCATCCTTGTCCTACCTAGGAACTGAATAGCCTCATATTAGGTCCTAGGATGAGTAAAAGTAGGTCATTTATCCCACTGTGATTTCTCTGCAAACTGTACACCTAATTTTGTCATTAGAATAACCTCATCGATAGCTTACTTCTGGCCCTTAGTCATTTGCTTATCACTCTGGTTGAGACTGCTCTAGATCGGGCAAGCGTGTACTCTTCCTCCAATCTACTGCTCTTGAAAGAGTCATCCCATCACTTAGAAGATACAACCTTCTTCTTCGAGGTCTTGGGTGCCAAGTTTACCTAAGAAATCAAGTGTTAACATCTGAAAGATAATGAGGGAGTGCAAAACTTAAAGAAAAAACAAAAATTCAAAAATTTTGAATGTTTCCCCAATTTTGGCATCCCTATAACTTGTACTTAGTACCAAGAAGTCCAATATGCACACATTTAACTAGAATCAACTTCTCAATACAAACTACTAGTATTCAAAACTTTTCGTATTCCTCTACCTTTTTAAATTCAACTTTCGTTTAGGGCATGATTTTAACATTTAATTAGAAAACAATGCCCCACATTAAGATTTATAGGCTAATTCAAGGCTCCTATATACAAGCATTATGGTTTCTATATATTTTTCATGAAAACAAACATACTAACTTACTTATTTTAAGTTTAGCACAAGATACTACTACTAGGAGCCAAGAATATTACCTTTTTATTGGAGAACCGGAAGTGAACTATGAACAAGTGAAGTAAAACCCAAGATTAAACACGTATTTAGTGGTTTAGGATAAGTTGGTACCAAGAACAAGTGATATTTTTGCCTTTTGTCAAGTGTAGGGAAGTGAGGTAATTTGAATTTTAAGAGGGAAGAGGAAATTTTGAGAATTTGTAGCTTAAAAATGAGTTAAGAAGGCTTAAATAACATAGGGGTTGGTTTAGGATTTATTTAAGCTTGAGTGGCCCAAATTGTTATACAAAAAATGGGCCCAAAAAGTGCCTACTTATGGCACCCACATACGAGCCTTCTCTCTGAACTTTGTATTCTGATACTTACTTTTCTACTTACAAGGTCGTAAGAGATATTTACCACCCAATAAATAAGTTCGTAGGTTAAAGTACAGAAATTCCCTAAAAACCCTCAAAATTTCATCTTCTTGATTAATACACAACTTACCTGGCCCAGGTGGGACTTATGACCTTGCTAAATTGGTCACCAAGTCCCCTTACCTAGAAGATTATGAATCGAGCAATTTTTTACCATATTCCATGCCAATCCTTATTCTATTTTACCTATGAAAAAAAAGAAAAAAAACATGAACACTAAAATAGTGGGTTGCCTCCCACCCAGCGCTTGATTTAATGTCACGGCATAATGTGGCCATGTTGGTTACCGGACTTTACCAATAAGCCCATGGGTTTCCTCCAATGCAGCGCTTGATTTAATATCGCCACAACAAGGTGCCCTGACTACTTAGAATTCATCAAGGTACCCAAAGAAATACCCTCCAGGATCATCAATACAATGGATAATTGACACAACCCTCATATTAGTAGGTTGCTTCATCGTTCGTCGGACGTTGAAGGTGACTTCTTTGTTATTGACTCTAAACCTAAGTTCTCCTTTTTCCATATCAACTATAGCTCTACCCGTCGCCATAAATGGTCTTCCCAATATGATGGGCATCTCGGAGTCAATCTTACAATCCAAAATGACAAAATCAACCAGAAAAGTAATGTTATCCACTTTTACTAGTTCAACGAATGAAATTCTCATGGGTTTCTTCACTCTGCAGTCTTTCATCATCAACCGCATAATAATCTACATTGGAGGACTCAAGCCCAACTAGTTGAATATAGCCAACAACATCAAATTGATGCTAGCTCCCAAGTCACATAATGCTCTGGTGAATCTGGATATCCCAATAGTACATAGGATCGTGAATGCATTGGGGTCACCTTTTTTGGGCCAGAGACTTAGAAATGACTGCACTACAATGGAGTAATCCACCAACATCCTTGAAACTAGCAGTTTCTTCTTTGTCACCAATTCTTTTATGAACTTGGCATATCCAGGCATCTGCTCCAATACCCGAAGGAGAGGTTCATGAACCTATTATATCTAGGCATATGTTCTAATATCTTAAGGAGAAGGATGATCAAGCTAAGATCTTTCAGCATCTCAATAAACCTCTTGAACTTTCTTTCCTCTTTCTTCTATTTCAGTCTTTAAGAAAAAGGTAGAGATGGTCATAGAATTTGTCTCACTATAGGATCGTCGACCTTGGCCTTACCTGTATCCTCACCAATATTAGCATAAACTATTGTCACCTTATCTATCTCCGCAGCAAGTGTCTCATCTACTACACTACTATCATTCTTCGCCACCTCATCAGTAGGCAACTGGGTATCAATAGTCGATAAACCACTCCGAGTAGTTATAGCAAGACAGTGACCATCATTCTTTGGGTTTTAGACCGTGTTACTCAAAAGGGTACCTAGTTGTCTCTGATTCAACGTAGCTAACATCTACCCAAAATGTTGCTCTAACTGCTTGATAGCAGTTGCATGAGACTCAAACTTTTGGGTCAAACCTAAAATATTAGCCTTGATCTCCTTAAGGCTAGCCTTCTGACTTTATTTCCCCTTCACCATTTTGGTCAACATCGCCTTCATTCTTGATTCGATATCACGACTGTCAAGCAAAATATACCTATCTCCCTTATCCTTGTAGTTATTTTTTCATCTCCAATCACTATTACTCTCCCTATTGTGATCTCTGTATCTTTCACCATAATAGTTTCGACCTTGGTTTCCTTGCCCTCTGGCTCAGAAATTCGTTAATTTCGATTAAGATACTTAGCCTCTTCCTCTAAGTCAGTGCCCTGTGCACCTACTGTGTTCACCTTTTTAGAGTTCACTGCTGCAAACTACTTAGTTAGTAACCTAATATCGGTCATCAACTACAGAATTTATATTTCTACAAACATATCAATTACTCTTAAGACTTCGAAAGCTCCAATGGCATAAGTGCCAACACCCCTATTAGCCTCCCGAGTATGACACCTTCGGTTAGTGAGAGAGATCTAGTCTAGAACCCCAGAAGCTATTTTCAAGAATAATCTCATAGATTCTCCTCCATTGATTGTATCTGCCATGGCTTAGGAACAAATGTTCAAGGTTCTATAGAATATCTCCAATAAGATCGTCCCTAAAATATAATGGTTGGGACCATGCTTATCTTCTTCTTAAATCGGTACTAAGCCTCATATATCAACTCACAATGAGGTTGTCTGAAATTGTGCATCTCTTTTTAAGATGCAACATCCTAGCTAGAGAAAAGAAATGGTTTAAGAATTACTTCCACAACTCATTCTATGTGATGATAGATCCTCTCAAAAGTTCCCACAACTATAAAGAAGTTTCTCTAGTTTTTGAGTGCCTCCGGTTCTACCCCTAGAATAGTATAAGTGCATATCCTAACAAAGTTATCAAGGTGCAAATTTGTGTAGTCTGTAGCTGAGCCTGAAAATACATTTTTCAAATGTAGAAGTTGGATCATGGCACTAGTTGTGTCAAATTTCACATTGGGAGCAGTGCATAAGGAATGATAGCTCTTATTTTTGTTGACTCAATATATCCCATATCCTTATCATCATCATATGTCTAAAAGTACTAAAATTTTGAGATTAATTAAGCTCGACCACCTCAAACTCCATCTCAATGATCATCGAGTACTTCTCAATGATCAACTACCGATATTGGCCTAGATAGCTCTTTCTATTGAGCTAATCGGGCCTCATTAGCCTCCCTTGTCTGTTAGTAGCTTCTGCTAATATTTGTTTCACCTGTCTATTAGTAATATTTTGTGGATCACCTATAGCAGGGGAAGTTACAACATTGTGATCATCCCAACCCTTTTCTAAATTATCTATATGTACCGGTTTCGTTATTATATGATTAGGTTATAATAGTCTCTCTTGGTTAGAATTTAATGGGAGTAAGGGATTTTCGTGACTCCTGGTGTTTGGCATACAACTCCAACAAACTTCAATCAACACTTCACCGTCTTTCCCAACAACGGTGCCAAAATTTTGATCAACGCCCAAACCATACCTCTAATTGAGGAAGAGTGGTTTTTATCAAGTAATATAACCCAACTAGGTTGGGGTCAAACCCACAGAAAAGACGTAGACGTATATCTTTATCTTGTTGAACTCAACGGGAAGAAACTAAAATTAAAATGAGGGCTTGTTGTTGTGATCTCGAACAAGTAGAAAATCTCAACTTTGGTTGTAATTAGTCAATGACAAACACTAGGTTTGTGTTTCCACTGGCTTTTAACTCAGTAGGCTTCTCGTATTTAACCCAACTCTTCAACTATTGTGGATGTAGAATCTGGTAAGCTAGGTATCACCAACGATCTCTTAGCATACTTTGATGAATTTAAATCATCTTCTCTTGATCTTAGAGCATCACCTTACTAACCCTTACCTTGGACCTTATTTTCAACTATCTCCACTCGGTCTAAAGTTGATTAGATGGAAATTAACTACCTTAAGAAGATAGTACAGATAAGCTTATTTCGGCAGTAAACTCCAAATCACTGTTATGGTCTCTTTTTCCTAATATATACCTTTTTCTTGGGTTCATAGTGAATACAAGATAGATCCTAATGTTTGCAACAATTTAGAAGGCAATTGTAATACCCCGTACTTTTTCCCAGCTCAGTTTAGCTCCTAGCGTATCAATGGTGATCTTTGAAAATAAATAACTCTTGATACATGTGAAATTTTCTATCTCTACACCTACCAATGTGTAGATAATTGAATTAGCTTTCCAATGATACCAATTTTGCCTCAATTCAATACTCGATTGAGAAGTTATGGTGATTTTAGTAAAAGTAGTAGATCACCACGATAAGCACCGCGTCGCGGTGAAGGACAAAATTTGCAATTGTTCGATTCTAGTGAAGCACCATGAGTAACCCACGTCGTAGAGAAGTTCCAGTTCCCATTTGTCCCTTTTCAATAGCTCACCACGATTATCTTATATCGCGTCAAAATTTCCAATCGGATAGACACCGTATTATGGTAGAGTGCAAAATGGTACTTATCCTTTTCTAGTGATGCAACACGATTTCACAGCGTCACGACAAAGGCCAAAATTACAGTCGTCCATTTTTTAGTAAGCCTCTACGATAGCGGCGCGTCATGGTGGTGTGCCAAATTGGAATTTTCCAATTCTGAGTCCTAAATTATGTAAACATAGAATCTAGCCTATTCTAAGCATATTATGCATGTTTTTCACATATTTCTCTCCAAGAAATCCTAGAACATTCAAATCTTAACCCCCAAGAAATCCAAATTCCACCATTCTTTTTCCAAGATAACTCATAATTAAGGATTCTCAATTCAAGAACTTCAATAAATCATCTATAGAAGCACAAATACGAATTCAAGTTCAAGCTTCTTTATCAATTTCATCAATTAAGGTAGGTGGGGTTATGAGCAAGGATAATTCTTTCATCCTTGTGCCCAAAACTAGTTTTTAATTACAAAGTTACATGATTTTGTATGATTACCGATGAATTTCAATTTAGGGTTCATACCCAAATATTGCTATTTGAAGATTATGAGATTTTAAGTAATTTAGATGATTAATTGCATGGCTATTTTCGTATTAAGTGATTTAGATGATCAATTGCATGGCTATTTTCATATTTTCATATGTATGATATAAATTTTCCAGATTTAGAATTAAATTTGATGCATGGGTTACTAAGCCCTAGTTTGAATATTGATACTTCAAGAATGACAATGCTCTAAGCATCCTATGAATAGTCATTTTCAGATTTTAATAAAGAATTGATCTTTTGACCTCAGCTTAGACATGGAATCCACTTTACAGTTTTAGTTACAGTTTAAAATAACAGATATACAGTTAGTTTCTATTATAAGCCATAGTACTAGTTTTTAAAGTGGATTTCCTACAGAATGAGCACACAGATTAAAGGGAGTAGTATTTATACCGAGTTGGGCATGTTTACATGCCCTAAAACTACGAGCCAACATAGGTACAAATTATCAGATTATTCCCATTTCTATATGAATGACAGTTACAGATGTGATCACTTAGATTAGGTTATACTCCTTGGAAAGAGTATGACACCTCTCCCCAACGTGAGGTTTTCCCATAAGAGAACTAGACGTTGGACTACATGTTAGCTCGTATGGTGTATGTCGGTTAGAAGAACCTTCCTACAGCCTACAGAAAAGAATAACAAAAAATCTTTTAGAACTAAGTGTAAGGGTTCACAACTTTATTCAAATGTTGCTTAATAAAATACACTAGCTACAGATTTCAGTTCTCAGATTTCAGATATAAAAGTGAGTCCTTTCTACACTTAGATAGCCTGATTTTCAGAAAGAACACTAGTACAGCTTTTAGTAACTAAATGCTATGACTCACTAGATTTATACAGTATGTTTTACTACTCATTATCATGATTCTCAGTTTTCAGTTATTCAAGCTTATGTGAGTCATCTATATTTAGCATGCATTATGTTACAAATTTATGATGATGTTGAGACATTGTTTTACTTATGCATTCACCCCCATATACACAGTACAATCCATAAGTGTTGATCCACATATACGTCTATGTGTTACATTGTTCCATAATGTAGGTTCAGGTGCTCAGTTTCAGCAGCGAGAGTAATTTCGAGCATCTCTATCTGCATCCCGACAGTTGGTAAGTCCTCATAGTTCGAGAACCCAATCTTTTAGTTTTTTAGCTTATTTTATTAGTATGGATGATTCAATATTTTCAAATAGTTCGAGTCAGATAGGGGTTTGTCCCAGTGACTCTCTAGTTATTAGTAGTAGAGGCTTGTTAGACTGCTAGATATGATTCAGATTTTCAGTATTGATTGATTAGACTCTTAAGTCTAGTATTTTTAGATATTATATTCAAATAATTTTGGTTAGCTCAAATAGAATTCCTCATCTTAGCTTTGATTATATATCTTTATTTCTTCTATTTTGAGCTTCAGATTTACTAGAAGGCAGACAGGGTTAGCTTAAGGCTACTCGTAGTCTTGAGCATTGTGTGCATCTCGAGGCACATTTTTGGGGCGTTGCAGCAATAAACTCAAAGGAAACCACAATACATACAACAACAACTGTATCTGTGGATTGAACTCTTCCCCTACTTTGTTATTTAGCCAAGGTTCCCACAACCCTGGCTAAAGGAATTAGCCACTCAAGTTTGTAATACGATCAATGGAATTCATAGTGAAAAGCTTTAAACAATATTACAATGATCACCAAGTAAAACCCAAATTCTGTAAATGAATTATCAACCAAAAACCAATAAAAAGCAATCCCAAGATCAAATTTGAAGCGCGGAATCAAAAATATGTTTGTAAGTGTTAAGAGTGTATAATCTAACTACAAAACATCAAAAGGGGACTTATAGGATACAAGGAAACCCTAAAAATCAAAACCCAAATGAAAAAGGAAAATATAGGTCGGTGGCTACTGATGTTAGGTGTATTTACACGCCTAAAGCACCTTAATTTACCCATATTTTAGCTAAGTTTTGAGGACAAAATATATAATTCCTGCACTTTTAGTCCTTTTTCCTGTAAGTGAGCTAACCAACGTGATTAGCAAGTTTTCAGGTATAAATGATGAAGATTTCAGCATTTTATGGACTGGTTGACGCCAAAGGAAGCTTCACGTAAGAAGGAAGGCAGCTTTTGGAATCCTATGGACTAAAAGTGATGCATGGAGAACTTGTCCCGGGCAAAAACAGCATTTCTAAAGACTTAGGGGATCAGCAGAAACTTAGTAGGATTAGGACAAGTATGCAGTAACCCAGTAGGACTAGGACAAGGATAAAAACTCTATTTCAATAGGACTAGGATATGGATGTTATATAAACCCTATTTTGCTGAAACTTTTCAGCATTCTCTTCTTATCCCCCTTTCTATTCTTTCCCTTCTTCAAAAATTCGTTTACAAACATTATTCTTCATCTATTCGACTTTTAATTTTCACGGCAAGAGAAATGCTACTAGCAAGGAAATCACGCCACAAGTGACACCAAAACATACTTCACGTGAGATTGTTATTATTTTGGTATGATGATAATATCTATTGTGTTTTCCGTTGCACTCATGAGTAGCTAAACTTCTCTGTTAGGGTTATGGAAGCCTTATGATATACTATCTATTGCTATGAGTTTGTGAATTCTTGATACGTATGCTGCTTATATCATTACTCTCTTCATCTTAATTGAATTCTTGTGGTTGCAAACATATAGAATACGCCAGTATAGCATTAACTTGTTCGAAAGAAAAGTTACATGTCTGGAAAAGAGAGAATGACAAGGAAATAGGGCTACCAACCCCTGTTTAAAAGTTAGTACCGTAACTGGATTAACCTCTGGGAGAATTCGTACCATTAGTTATACGCTTTAAGCTCGAAAGAGTTAAAGTGAGATAATCCTTGATGGTCGAAAGACGCTAGGATTTACCATAGAATACAAAACTCTATAAGCACATGCATGTTTGAATTTCGCATAACTCATAGCCAATAGATACGTAGAACTCATAAGGTGGACATAACCCTAACTTACAATTCTCATTGATTAAAATCTTACTAAACATTCCATTTTTACTTTGCTATTTTGATAATTTTACTTCACGCATAAAATCCCCCCTTTTTCCGCAGAACTTTCACCAAAAGTCTACTAATCGTTGCATACTTAGTGACCAAGTATTCCCTGTGGGATTCGACACCCAACCCAGTTAGGTTCTATATTTGACAGCAACCGCTTACACTCTTACGAGAGCTGTAGTTTGAGCGCTATCAGCTACTTACTTAGGCTACATACAAATCGTATGTACCACATACAGACCGTATGTGGTCCTGAGGAAGTACCAAAACTCCCGTACAGATCCAACAACTCTCTGGATTTGGACTTCTGTAACATCCATTGGTTACATACAGACCATATATGCCCTTAGTAAGTGATAAAGTTTTCTTTTTCCTGCTTCTAAGCCTCTGGACTTCAAGTTCTAGCACATACTTTGATCACCTACGCTTGGTAAGTGGCACATAGGCCCAGAAGTGCCTCGATAAGTAGACAAAAAGTTAAATTTTCATCTTTTTTTACATGACCCGACCCCAAGCCTTGCCGTAATAGGCATCCCAAGTCCAACCAAGAGAGGGGACCCCCTATTACCCAACCCAACCACTTATATTCAGCCTTAGATGGGCTGAATTTCAAACATATAACAAGATAACGTTATTGTTCTCATTAAGACTCTGGGATAGGGTCATAACCGTGAGCGACCCAAACTAGTCCAATTGTACCGTACCAACCGCCCAACCATACCAAACCAAACCATAGACCATAAACCAAAGGAAATGCCAAAATACAATATAAAAATCAATCCCGAAATGTAGTAGGATGGAATAATGAGAAATCAGGCCCGATAATGCCAGCCTCAATATCAATACCAATGGTAAGGCTGACACCTCTACTGATCCCACCCATACTAACCCTCAGAAGTACCACAAAGCCTCTATCCAAAAGAATAAATAAACCCGATTGGGATATGCCCCCGACCATGGCCAAAATCAATATCCAAAATAAAAGAAAAGTGTTTAAATAAATTCTTAACATGAAATGATGCCCTCTGAAAGGATGGAAGCTCACCACTTCAGTCCAAATGCTGATACTGAAACTGTGTGCTAAATAGGAGGAGTAGAATGGTCGATTCCTGCATAGCGTGGGTATACAGTCGCCAGTAAACGAGGTTAGTGAATGACTGCTAGTATGAATCTCAAGATAAGGATAAAATAATGTATGTTATAAAACAAAGTAAAACCAACCATAATGCATACAACCATACATATATTAGTGTCAGGAAAGGGAACCAGGTTTAGCATACATTTAAAACCTTTATACATGGGTTGTGTAGCTTTATCGTCCTAACTACCCACGGCCATATGAGTTCAGCTCCCCCAGCTGAAAGGGCCCTAGTGTGTATAGCTGCACGACCAGGAAATATCCCATGGGATGACTAGTACATCCCTCAATATAAAATGTGACACACGTACATGGTCATCAAGACCCCTCATATCGGCAAATATAAGTTTCCAATTTTGGTCCCCTCCAAGACCACCACCGTCCAAGGCTTAGCTACACACCCCGTCATTAATGCCCAATTAAAAACATGTCTAAACAATACATTTACCATTTATTAACCAAGTCCAATATTAGTGGTGTCGCCATACCACTCTTTACTTGCAAGTAATATCCATAGCCAAACCATTTAGGTTAAGAGGACCTTAGGTGCCCTTCCAATTACCATATTAAATCCACTTGGGAGACTTTCATGTTCTCCACAAGCATAACCAGTTAGCCTTTAGCCTTTTCAAACTATTTAAACTATGCATAAATCCTTTATCTAGTTTAAAACATGCAAGAGTTCCATTAAAAGAAGTCAATGAAATGAACATATCTTTATAAGCATTTTATCAAACACCTTGGGGGCATAATATAACCAAAACCAATACCAAAGATCATTAAACCATTACCATGCAATCCAGTTGTCCAAATCTACCATTGATGCATGTAAAAGCATAAGTAAAACCATAAAATACCACAACCAACCATTCAATATCAGAACCCCCAAATAGTAGTTGGAAACCATAATCATGAAATAGTAAAACCATGAAATCAATCATATAAACCATGCCTTTAGTTAAAATTACAATTAGGGAAGAGAATCATGCCTTATGCCGAGGAATTGATGGAAGGAAATCACCAAGACAAGCCCCAAAGTAAACCATAAGATGAAACCCTAGCCTTCTTGCCCCAAAAGCTCTTAAGAGAGTTATGAGATGTTTTGGAATAGTTTCTAAGTGTTAATGAATAAAATAATAGGGTAAATAACCTCCTAAGTGTATTAGAAGTCATGCATCCAAGTTAGGATAAGTAGGAAAATATCAAAAATACCCCCACGTAAATCCCTTAAAACCTATCACAGGGATACGACTGACCAATACGAGTTATACCCTTTTATACAATCGGTAGCCACAACTTGCATCCAAGCCTCAACCTTTGGATCAAACACTGTCCAGTATACGACTCATCCAACCTAGTCGTAACCAAAGTATATGATCCGTATCCATAACCTGTATACCTGGTAGAATAAAATACCAGGAGGATCAAACATTACCAACCATATGGGTCCAAGGTATGACTCGTACGAAACCCTACAACTCATATCCCTAAGTCGTACCCATTCCAGTGACCAAAAACATTCCACCCACTAACACTGGTCAGCAAACAACAGGACTATACCACTCGTATCCCAGTATACGGCCCATACCCATGAGTAGTATTGGGTCCGGAGAATGAATTTATAGGAAATTTTTTAAGGGCCAAAACCTGGGATGCTTCAGTCTCCCCCCACTAGGAACATTCATCCACAAAAACAGACAAGGTAGGGGTAACCACACACAGAGTCATTTGTATTATCAAACATCCCTTCAACAAAGTTTGAAAACAAAGAGGCAAAGATGTTAATCTTTCCTTTACCTTCTGCATGAATCCCAGAAGAAGAAAAAATTATAGATACTTGGACTTCATGTCCTCTTTCACTTCCTAAGTAGCTTCTTCCACCTTATCATTCCTCCATAGAACCTTTACCGAAGCTACATCCTTGGTTTGCAACTGATGAACTTGCCTGTCTAATATCTCAACCGCGACCTCTTCATAAGACTGAGAATCTGAAATACCCAACCTTCCAAAGGAATAACCAAAGAAGGATTACCAAGACACTTCCGCAACATAGAAACATGAAAGATCGGATGAACCAAAACTTAAGTTAGATGGAAATTCCAACTCATAAGCAACATTGCCAACTCTCTGCAAAATCACATATAGACCAATGAACCGAGGACTCAGTTTCCCTATTTTTCCAAACCGCACCACTACCTTTATAGAAGATACCTTGAAGAACACCCTATCCCAGACCTCAAACTCCAAGTCTCTACGCCTAATATCTGCATAGGACTTTTATCAACTTTGTGTAGCTTAAAGACTATCCCAAACCACCTTCACCTTCTCCATCGCCTGATAAACCAAATCTGAACCAAACATATCCGCTTCTCCAAGCTCAAACCACCCAATAGGAGATCTGCACCTCCTACCATATATCTCCTCAAAAGAAGCCATACCAATACTCGAATGATAGTTATTGTTGTGAACAAACTCCACCAAAGGTAGATACTCAACCCAATTTTCACCATAGTCAATCACGTAGGCCCGAAGCATATCTTCCAATGTCTTAATAGTTTTTTCCACTTGCCCATCCAACTGTGGATGAAAATCAGTACTCAGACTAACCTTAGTCCCCAACCCTTTTTGGAAAGACCGCAATAAATAAGACGTAAACTGCATACCACGATCAAAATAATCAAAAAAGGTACCTCATGCATTTTCACAATCTCTTGATGATACAATCACACATAATCCTCTACTAAAAAAGTAGTCTGCACTAGCAAAAAAGTACAGACTTGGTCATCCTATCCACGATGACCCAAAATGAATCATACTAATTTTGAGACCGAGGAAGACCGGTAATAAATTCCATATTGATCACTTCTCACTTCTATTCGGGCAAATAAATTTCTTGATACAAACCTCCTAACCTCATATGCTCAACCTTAACCAGTTTACACACTATACACTTGGCTACGAAATAAGACACATCCCTCTTCATGCCATTCCACTAATAGATCTCTTTGAGATCATGATATATCTTAGTCGAGACGGGATGAACAACATAGCGCGACTAATGCTCCTTAGCCAAAATCCTTTGCTGCAGCCCGTCGACATTAGGAACACACAATCTCCCTTAATACCGTAAAGTACCATCACCACTGGTCTCAAACACTACTACCTTTTGCCCACCAACATCATCATTGATTTTAATAAATATAAGATCTAGCACTTGATTCTATTTAATCTTTGAACTAAGAGATAATCGAACCACTTCTTGCACCATCACACCACCACTCTTAGATTTCAAGAAACGAACTTGACGATTAGCCAGGTGGTGAACATCCTTCACCAATTCCTGCTTGCCTTCCTCCACGTGAGCCAAACTACCCATGTATATCCTACTAAGAGCATCAGCAACCACATTAGCCTTACCTAGGTAGTAGTGAAGACTCATATCATAATCCTTGAGAAGCTTAAGTCGTCATCTCTTCTGCTTGAGATTAAGCTCTTTCTGAGTGAACACGTACTGAAGACTCTTATAATCAGAAAAAATATTTGCATGAACACCATTCAAATAATGCAGCTATATTTTGAAAGCGAACACAATCGTCAATAACTCCAAATCGTGAGTAGGATAATTTCTCTCATGTACCTTCAACTGCCTGGAAGTATAGGAAATTACCTTTCCATGCTGCATCAAAAAACAACTAAGCCCTACTCGAGATATATCACAATAAACCATAAACCCATCATTGCCTTCCGGCAAAGTCAGGATTGGAATCGAAGTCAGCTTATCCTTCAACTTCTCAAAACACCCTTCACAAGCATCCGACCAAGAAAACTTAACCTTCTTCTGAGTTAACTTAGTCAAAGGAGCAACTATCAAAGAAAAGCTTTTGAAAAATCACATATAATACCCGGCTAAACCCAAGAAGCTTTGAATATCAGATGGAGTCATGATCCTAGGCCACTTCTTCACCACGGCAATCGTCTGCGGATCCACTATGATCCCTTTACTAGAAATAATATGGCCTAAGAAAATTACAGCATTCAACCAGAACTCACACTTAGAGAACTTGGCATACACTTTCGTTTCTTTAAGTTCTGCAACACCACAGAAGGTGATTAGCATAATCCACCTCACTCTTCGAATAAACCCTAATGTTGTCAATAAAAACAATGATGAAGAGATCTAAATACTGCCTAAACACCATATTCATCAAGTCCATAAATGATGTCGAAGCATTAGTCAACCTAAATGACATCACCAAGAACTCAAAATGCCCATACCGAGTATGAAAAAGTTTTCTTAGGGATATCCACCTCCCTAATCTTTAGCTGATGGTACCCAGACCAAAGATCTATCTTAGAGAAGAACTTGGCACCCTGTAACTGGTCAAACAGCTCATATATACGAGGAAGAGGATACTTGTACTTGACCGTTACCTCGTTCAACTGTCTGTAGTTAATATACATCCAAAGGAAACCATCGTTCTTGCACACAAACAACACTGGGGCACCCCATAGAGAAACACTAGGATGAATAAACCCCTTATCTAAAAGTTCCTTAAGTTGCTCCTTGAGTTCCCTCAACTCAGCTGGATCTATTCTGTATGGAGGAATAGAAATTGGATGAGTGTCCAAAAGAAAATTGATACCAAACTCTATTTCTCTATCCGAAGGAACACCAGGAAGATCATCCGAAAAGACTGCTAGAAACTCGTTAACCACAGGGACCAAAGACAAAGAAGGACCTTCTGAGTTAGAATCTTTAACCCGGACCAAATGATACCCTTAGAGATTAACCTTTAAGCTCTAAGATAAGAAATAAAACTCACTCTAGGAACTAAGGAACTACCTTCCCATTCTATAACTGTTCACCAGGAAACTTAAAGATAACCCTACGGGTCCGACAATCCGCAGACAAATAACAAGAATGCAACCAATCCATACTTAGGATTACATTAAAATCTACCATATCCAACTCAAATAGATCTGCAAAGGCTTGCTTGCTACCAACAGATACCACACACACCCTATAGACTCTCTTAGCAATAACCGAGTCACCTATCGAGGTAGAAATAGAAAAAGGATTTGAGATAACCTCCAGATCAAAACCAAAAGACATAACCACATATGGAGTCACATAAGAAAGAGTGGACCTTGGATCAAGCAAATAATATACGTCATGAAAGGAAAGGTGTAATGTATTAGTAACAATATCAGGTGATACCTCAGATTCCTATCGGGATGCCGAAGCATACAACTTATTTCAACCAACTATAGAATTGAGATCAGTAACAGAAGAAGATGCCACCCCACTAAGTGTAGGACCAGAAAATAGAGCCACAGGAATCTTATTCGCCCCTATAGCAACCTTATTGACTGGACAAACCCTGAGCCAATGGCCTACTTGGCCACACTTAAAGCATTTGTCCTTACCCTCCTCGCAATAGCCCCAATGAGAACAACCATAGAATTGACAAGGAGGACACAAAAAAATTAACTGACCTCCGTTCGCCTGAGATTGGGCAACCTGTGCCCGAGAATTATCACCACCTTGATGACGCTTGTCTATTGACTGATAAGGAGAACTAGCAGAAAAGGAACCAAAACTCCCCTACTTTTTTTCTGCCACTTGCCACCATCCCTACCACCCTAAGACTGAACACCTTCCTGATCAGAAAATTTGTTCCTCTTTCCCTGCCTATCGCAAAACTCTTTTTGCTTCCTTTTCTCATTATCAACCTGTTGCATATGAACATTCAACCTCGAGATATCCATATATTCAATCAGCAAGATAGTCTTGCTCTTCAGAATCAAATCTCTATTCAACCCAAAAGTGAACTTCTTCGTTCTCAACCTCATATCAGCCACCAAATCAAGAGAATACCTTGATAGCTGATGGAACTTTAAAGCATATTTCTTTACTGATATTCTCCCCTGCCTGAGGTTCACAAACTCCTCCATCTCAGCTTTTCTCAACTCTTGTGGAAAGAACCAATCTAAGAAGGCATTAGAAAAAGCCTCCTACAACCCTTCCTCTTCCATATCACCTCTATCTCTGTCCTACTCCTTATACTATTGATGATAAATATCCTTAAAATGATAAGCTACAAAGTTAACCCTCTCTACATTAGTAGCCTATATCATCCAAAAAATGTTTTCTATCTCATCCAAGAAACCCTGTGGATCCTCCTTCACCTTCACCCCAGTAAAAGTTAGAGGATCCATCTTCATAAATTGAACAACCCTTGTGGCCTCAACAGATAAAGAACTAGTCGTACCCCGCTCAGCCTGAGCAGCAACTAATTGGGTAACAACATGTATAGAATAATGAAATTTTGTATTTGTCACACTGTCCTAAGGGACCTGAGAAGAACTATCCATAATAGGAGGAACTCTAGCACCATCAAGAATAGGACCATGAGATCAAAGATGTACTCCTAACATAGGACGTACCCCTTCAGCATTATCCCCAGCAGGGAAAGAATTTCCTTGTGTTCCAAATCTAGGAGGCAGGACCAAAAAGACAAACAAATAAGGATTAGATGAGATTCCAAGATTGATAACTCAAGCTTGAAGATAGAATATCAAGAAAGTGAAACATTCCTAAATGTCTTGCAGCCTCTCTCTTATGAGTGTGACGCGTTTCACACCCCTAAAAGAGACTCTACTCGACATGGTTTTGTCGACTTCTTAGTTGACTATGAACCTAGGCTCTGATACCAACTTGACCCAACCCGACCCCAGGCCCAGTCGTAATGGGCATCCCAAGTCTAACTAGGATCGGGGACCGCCCCCTATTACCCAACCCAACTACCTATATACAGCCTTAGATGGGCTGAATTTTGAGCATATAATAAGATAGCTTTATTGTTCTCATTCAGAATCTGGGATAGGGTCACAACCGTGACCAACCCAACCGAGTCTAACCGTACTGCACCAACCACCCAACCATACCAAACCAAACCATAGGCCATAAACCAAAGGGAATACCAAAACATAAAATAAAAATCAATCCTAAATATAGAAGGATCGAATAGTGAGAAATCATGTCTGATGATGCCATCCTCAATATCAATACCAATGTTAAGGTTGACACCTCTACCAATCCTACCCATACCAACCCCCAGAATTATCATAAAGCCTCTATCCAAAAAAGTAAACAAATTCAGTTGGGACATGCCCCCAACCATAGCCAAAACTAATATCCAAAATAAAAAAAAGTGCCTAAATAAATCCATAACATGAAATAATGCCTTTCGAAATGAGGAAAGCTCACCACTTCAGTCCAAATACTGATACTGAATCCATCTACTAAATAGAAGGAGTAGAATGGTTGGTTCCTACACAGCATTGGTATATAGCTGCCAGTAAATGGGATTAGCGAATGACCGCTAGCATAAATCTCAGGATAAGGATAAAATAATGTCAGTTATAAAACAAAGTAAAACCATCCATAATACATACAACCATACATATATAAGTTCCTGGAAAGGGAACTGGGTTTAACATGTATTTAAAACCTTTATACCTGGGTTGTGTAGCTTTGTCGTCCTAACCACACATGGGCCATATGGGTTCAGTTCCCTCTGCTGAAAGGGCCCTAGTATGTGTAGCCACACGACTAGGGAATATCCCATGGGATGACTAGTACATCCCCTAATATAAAATATGACACACGCACATGGTCATCAAGACCCCTCATATCGGTAAATATAAGTTTCTGGTTTTGGTCCCTTCAATACCACCACCTTTCACGGCTTAGCTACATACCCAGCTATTAATGCCCAGTTAAAACCATGTCCAAACAATCCATTTACCATTTATTAATATCCGTATCCAAACTATTTAGGTTAAGAGGACCTTAGGTGCCCTTCCAATTATCATATTAAATCTACTTGGGAGATTTTTATGTCCTCCACAAGCATAATCATTTAGCCTTTAGCCTTTTCAAACCATTTAAACCATGCATAAATCCTTTATCCAGTTTAAAACATGCAAGAGTTCCATTAATAGAAGTCAATGCAATGAACATATCTTTATAAGTATTTTATCAAACACCTTGAGGACATAATATAACCAAAACCAATTCCAAAGACCATTAAACCATTACCATGTAATCCAATTGTCTAAATCTACCATTGATGTATATAAAAGCATAAGTAAACCCATAGAAAATCACAACCAAGCATTTAATATCAAAACCCCCAAATAATAGTTGGTAACCATAATCATGAAATACTAAAATGATGAAATCAATCATATAAACCATGATTTTAGTTGAAATTACAGTGAGAGAAGAGAATCATGCCTTAAAGAACTGATTGAAGGAAATCACTAAGACAAGCCCCAAAGCAATCCAGAAGATAAAACCCTAACTTTTTTGCCCTTGAGAGAATTATAAGATGTTTTGGAATAGTTTCTAAGTGTTAATGAATAGAATAATAAGGTAAATAACCTCCTAAGTATATTAGAAGTCATGGGTCCTAGTTAGGGTAAGTAGGGAAATATCTAGAATAACCCTTCTTAAATCTCTTAAAACCTATCACAGGGATACGACTGACCCATACCAGTTGTACCCTCTAATACGATCGGCATCCACCACTCGTATCTAAGCCTCAACCCTTGGATCAAACACTATATAGTATATGACTCATCTAACCAAGTCTTAACCACAGCATATGATCCGTACCCATAACCCGTATCCCTGGTAGAATAAAATACTAGAAGGATCAAACACTGCCCACCATACAAGTCCTTGATACGACTCATACCAAGCCCTATGACTCATATCCATAAGTCATACCCATTCCAGTGACCCAAACCATCCCAACCACTAATACTGGTCAGTATACGATAGGATCATACCACTCGTACCTCATCATACAGCTTGTATCCATGAGTCGTATTGGGTCAGGACAAGGGATTTCTAGGAAATTTTCTAAGATTCAAAACCTAGTATGTTTAATTTTTCATTAGTTTAGCATCCTAAACTTTATTTCCTATAAAACAAACCCTAAACACATTATATCTTATAAAACAACCTAAGAAACTTAAATATTTTCATTGTTTTAAGCATCAAAAGTGCTATAAATCCATATCACATCATGCCCCTGACTATAACTAAAATTAATCCAAAATGAAATACTAAGACAATATGAAAAATAACAAAATGGTTGGCCTTTCGAATGATAGAGGTTCACTACTTTACAGCAATACAACAGACGTACCAAACCACCTATGTTGCACAGGATCAACATAAAAGTCATCCAAAACTACATCATGAAATGATGTAGCATCTGTGGTTAGTCAGAGGGGTGAGCATTGGTATAACTCTAGAACAAGGGTTAAAATAATGTCATTACCAAAAAATAGTCAAAACCACAAGCACAACATTTATATATATAGGATGTTGGGATAGTGACAAGGATCATAAACATGAGAGCTTAAACTATTAGCCAGACCTATGTAGCTCGCTCTGTCCTAAAGGTATCCACACTATATGGGTCAGACTCTCTCTGTCGAAAGGGCCCCAGTGCGTGTTAGTCATATGTACCGAGGAAACCGAGTAAAGGGTAATGACACCAAGGATATAGTCATCCAAAATATAATGTGTATCTAGAAATATGGTTATATAGACCCCTAAATTGGAAAATATGATTTCAGTGTTGGTATCCCCCAGGACTACACCTCCACGGTGTGCTACACAATTCCCTTTAAGCCCGAATTAAAATAATTTGTACATAAACCAACTATTAACCAAGATTCATTTATTAAAGCATTTACCAATTTAGTATCATTATACCAATATGCTTGCAAGGAAATTCAATTAGTCCAAACCAGTTCATAGACCCATTAGACTCCCAAGTTCCATTTAAAATTCAAAACCTTGGCCACCAAGGGCATTCAAAAATCAATGTTATCTACTTATTCTTTGATGAAATGAAATAGGTTCCAAATATAAGATAAATTATGCAATTACCCATATTCAAAATCAAATTTACAATGTGGGTTGAGGTTAGTGCTATTCCAAGCCAAAATTCATCAATTTGGAGAAATCTATGTCACCTTTTCCAATAAATACCATAATGCACTAGTTCAGTCCCAAAAATTATTAATTAAAGCATGAATAATCCATTTAAAACATGAAAAAAGAAAATTTAAGTAATAACAATCAAAATCCCTCACCCCAATTTCAAACTCATCAATTAAAATACTTGAATAATGGTTGAATAAATGTCATAATATAAAATTAAGTTAAGGAATAAGAAACATGCCTAAAATACCAAAGAATTTGAAGAGAAATCAAAGTTTGGAGTTTAAATAGTGAATCTTCTGTAAAATCCTTGAGCATTTTTTGTTTGGGAGTTAAAGAAGAAAATAGTGGTGTTTGATCTTTTAAAACTAAAAGAAAAGGGTCAATTTAATGTTATAAAGTTGTCTAAAAGGTAAAAGGACCAAAACTCCCTCAACCCAAGTGAAACAAACAAAAATAGGATGAAAAATACATAGCGGTATGGCACGTCGCTATCGCGGAACTTAGCCTCCGTGCCACACCATTATCGCGGAGGATAAGTGGCGTGGCACGCCACTATTAAGGAGACTTATTACCTCAGAATCCCAAAATAGCCCTGAACCTCTTTCAAAAAAATCCAAAACACCCTTTTAAAAACCCTGAACATAATTCAAGTCAAAAAGTAGTGTTACACACACCGGGGAGGGGGGTAAAAATAAAATGATCAAAATTTTATAGGGCCTCACAGTCTTCTTACTTCATTCAACCAAAGTCTGTTTGACCCTCTTCATTTTTCCATGACTACCTATAAAAGAAGATCCTCCAATATCCACCACCTATGCTTTCTCCACCTCCTTCATATACTTCTTATGCTTAAATCAGAAGATCAAAAATCTAAAAGGCTTCACAACATGTTCTTAAGAAGCATCACATACAATATGCAGAGGTGCATAGTCTGAACCTTGTCTGATTAAATGATAAGCTTCACTATTAGGAAGAGTTTACATAAACTCATTGTTCCCTAAAACCCCGACCAGCCTTTTGAATATGCAGTCCAATTCTACCATTCCACCAAGTATAACTACTACCAAAGAACTTCAATTCATTAAGAGAGCAAGAATTAACACAAGCTGTAAAATCAACCATCTCTTGTTGTGTTACTGGAAATCCCTCTAACTTTTCTGACTCGTCTAGTATCACATTAAAATCCCTTCAGTCATCCAACAAACATTAATAAGCTCAAAAAAATTTCTAAATTTTCCCATAATTCAAGCCTATCTAAAGCACTACATCTTACATAAAAGGCAGAGATGTAAAAAGCCTCGAAAGTTTATCTTAGCTAAAATTTCATAGTAAGTTATTGAATAGAATCTGTAGAACCATTTTCCTCCCAGTTATCATCCGAAAAGATCCATATTTTTGTTGAGTAGTTTACTTTAGCATTAGGTAAACCTAACTTCCTCCTATAGCTTTCCACTTCAATAGGGCTTTGAAAAGTGACTAATATATCTATGTAAGAGTAATGATATCTCTTATGCAAGTCTATTAACCTCTAAAAATATTTTTGAGATTTAACAGACCTAATATTCCAAAATAATACTTTATTAATCATTGATCAGATGTAAATGAGGAACCATTTTTTCTTCTTGTATTCATTTGTATCTATGGCAGGGTTGACTTAGAAACCTTTTTTTCTTCCCTTTAAATTACCTATCTGTCTAGGAGATAAATCCCTTTCTCTACACACTTTCTCAACATTCAAATTAATACTTTCATCTTCCTCAGTATTTTGTCTGTCCATCTTTTCTTTCCGTGATAATGAGTTTCTTTTTGGTGTTACAGAACCTTCCCCTTGTTTTTCAACATCCCCTTTTTAGTCCTTGTTATTTATATATGGACTGTTGTTTCTATCATCACTCCTCTTAGTTCTACCCATACCCTCACTGGTTTCTTTTTTCTCCTTATTTTGTTGTGTCTCCTCTACTTCCTTTATTGCATTATCTGATATTTCATTTACCTTATTTTGATTTAAATTATTCACCTCTTCTGTTTTCTTTGTTACATTTTCTTAATGTCCTTCACTTCTAATAATACTCTATACATCTTTCTATATGTTGAGATTCCTAGACTCTTCTACTTGCTCCTCTTGTCTTTATTCTTACTTTGCTTGAGATTCTTCTTTACCACCTATGCTTTCATTATATTCATCTATACCCTTCTCCTTTATCTTAGTTCCTTTTGTTGTGTCATTGATTCTATCAGAATTACTTTACTTTAAAGCCTCAAATTTATTACCAGTTGATATTTCTTTACCATTTACAGTTGCTCTCGTATTCCATTCATAGCTAGCACTTCTTTGGTGATTACCCCTCTTATTATTGCCCCTCTTTTTTGCTCTTTAAAAGTATCCTCTTCTTTATGTAGAGACTGTTCTTTTTGAATTCTACTTTGTTCCTCACCATCCTTAATTTGTTGTACTTCCTTTGTTTTATCACTCTCTTCCTCCTTTACATACAATTCTGGATGAATAATAAAGCATTTCTTTTCATTATGGCCATGTAGTCTACATTTGTTGCAGTATTTGGGCACATAATCGTATCTAATGTGCATCTATTTTTCTTTGATTTCCCTGTTCTTCTTTCTCATTCCAATATTAATCCTTTGTGGAACTTTAAGTAAATCAACCTCCACTTTAACCCTAGCATAGTTATGTCTTATTTTGTTTTAAGTAGCTAAATCCACCTGTAAAGGTTTCCCTACTACTGCTGCCAGGAAAAATACTATTTTTTTCCAAAAAAATATTTGAGATAATAAAGGGAAAGAAATCCACACAATTACAATTGATGTCTCTTTCTCCGGGTCAAAAAAAGGGTCTCAGTTGAGAGTACACATTAGGTAAGACCAATAATTATATGTAATATAAAACTAAGGCTTTGATAAAAATGCACATAATCTCCTATCCTTGAAGCCCTGATTAGAATATATTTATTGCTCAGTAGACCAATGTTAAGTTTAGCCTTTAACTCACATTACTTTTGTATAAGTCTCCTTAGATCTTGTATCTCAAGCCATCCATAGAAAAATTTTCCGATATATCATACTGTAAATCCTCATTAATAATTATTTGATCCACATTATTTTAGGCTCTCCATGCAAGTAGGCTATTTGCTTCAAAGGTATGGGATTATATTGGGGTTTAGGTGGTTTTAGTGTACTAACATACAACAACTTTGGGTTTTTCTCCCCTCCTAGTGATGTTATTGGTCCAGCCTCCACCAGGGAAGGCTGGCCAACGGTCGCGATGGCCATAATTGGAGTGTTCTAATTCGAGGCTTAGGGTTTGACGGCAGAGTTTATAAAGAGCAATTTTTCATTTATATGATTTTTCTCTCTTCATAAATTTTTTACCATCTTCTTCAATCTTTTTCAACATATATAAATATGGATATCTCTATTTGAAAAAAAAGTTAGATCATGAACAGTAAGATTTATTAATATTAATGAGGTGTTAAGAATGATCACTTATAAATGATGTAATCTTGGTGGGAGTAGTCTATACCTCACAAAATTAGTTGGTTAAGTTGAAGTAAAGATTCAAAATTTAATATTTATGCATTTTATAATAATCATCTAATTAATATATGACAATATCTAAGTTATTCATTGAATATTTAGTGAATTTCTTAACTAGGTTTGACCATGAACAAAACTCTCGCGATATTAAAGGGCTAAAAATATTACTAATGTTCGTCACCTCACTCAGATATTACCCAACCTCTTTCCTCTTAGTGTTTTTAGCTCCTTCCTATTTTTATCCAGTGATTTTTTCCTTTATGCTCAGTTGTTTTGTCTTGTTCTAGTACTGTATGGTGAATATAATTTAAATAATGAATGAAATCATTCTCTTTTTACTTTTTTATCTCATGATTCTCACTCTTTTTGATAAGTTATTATATTTGCTACTTACTGTAATCTAATTGTATTAAGGATAGCCACGGTGGCCATGAGTAGTTTAGCAAATTTTTTTGGTTGTTATTATGTGTTGAACTAGTTTTAGATGATGTCAAAATAGAGAAGATAAGGATTGTGCAACATTTATAACCCATTAACTAACCTGTTTCAGTCAAGTGTTTTATACTTTAGCGTTTACAGGTTAAGATGTTATAATGTACAAAGACAAAAATTTGTCATCATCAAAAAGAGAGAATTTATTAGGTGGAGTTTTGATGGTTGATGAAATTATATGAAACAAGTGAATCATTCAGGTTGAAGAATACACTATCTCAAGGAGTTTTACTTGCAATAGATTTATAACGATCCGTTCCATCGTTACTGACAATATATTTAGTAAAAGCATTATAACCTCTTTCATCATAAGTCTTAGGACCAATTCTTTAGCATGAAAGCGATTAGACACGAACTAAGATCATAAAATACTAGCACAAAGTTAGGTTGGAAGTTTTCTTACCGATTGAGTTTTGATCTAAGTTTAAACTAGAGTCAACTTCAAATGAGCGTATCTCCTAAAATATAAAGGGTTATGGTTTTCAATACTCATCAAATGAAATATCTTTGAGTCTTCTTTCCAAAGCATTCAAACATTCCTTAATCTTCCTTTAGAGTAAAAAGTTATTATTGTTTTACTGAATACTATTTAGGATAAAAAATTAATCGCCACAGCAGTACCACTGCAACGGTAAATCTACCATTTCAGCACTAACTAGGTAGATTTTAAGTCAGTTTTGAATGAATTTTTGAAAACTAGAAAATTTCATTCCAATGTCTTGGGGGGGCAATTTTCTAAGTTCTTGGTAAAAATCTTCATTGAGGTAAGTTTTTCTATTATCTTTTTGTGTTTCCATCCTTTAACATACTAAAATCATTAGAATAATCTTTAATGGTGGAATTTTTAGGGATTTAAACTCTAAATTTCAAGATATTTTGAAAGAAAAAAAATGGATTGGGATAATATCACCTAAAATTACTTCTAGATTGTTAATTAATGATTCCTAGCATGAATTGGTGATTTTAAAACATGAATTTGGTGGTTGGAGACCTTGAATTCTTAAAAATGAAATCTTTACCCTGCTTTAAAACTTCACTATTGGAGATGATTGAGTATGATAGAACTAGTTAATGGTTAATTTACCCTTGGATAATGTTTTAGACCATGAATAAGGATATAATTAGTGGGTTGAATTACCAAAGTAATTATTAAAAAGGCCAGTAATTGATTAGTTGCTCTTATAATTATTTGATTTCTAGATGATTAGTATGGCCTACTTATTCCAAGATCATTGGTCGGGGCAAGTTATAGTTTAATGTGATAGAATAGGATTAGTTATATGTAATAACTATAGCTTATAGGAGATTTCATGTAGGACTACGAGCATGGAGTATAGATGGATAAAATATAAAATTAATATGATAATGATATGATTGTGCATTGTTGTGTTTGGTCTAGATCCTATAATGGGTGTGTATACTTTTGTGACGTACTGATTGATTTAAAAAGTTTAATGTGTGAATATAGGTAACAATAAAAGGAGTAGGAAAACTTGTAACCCAATAGAACTAGCCATTAATACCTTAAAAGGGGTGAACCCGGTATTGTATATGTTTGAAGTATGAGATATTCTTGCTATAAGATAGTTATGAGGATTAATTGTGATAAGAAGAGATGATCATATAATTTAAGAACCTAAAGTCAAATTTTGTTAAGTGTTAGAAAGTAAGATATGTAAAAGTGTATTAACTCTAGCTAGAATTGTAATTTGAATAGAGTCAAATAATTGAATGATCAACTAAAGGAGATAGTGTCTTGAACTTAATGATGACTTGAGTGTATGGGTTACTAGATAGTAAATGAATTAACTGATTCAAATATGAACAAAAGAGAGTTAGATCGGTGAATTAAATATGATGATGAATTAGAGTGTAGATATCAATCCTAGTTGAAAGTATACTCCTAAAATGGGTACTTGATTGATAGTATTTGAATATGTTTGTGATTGATGGTTGAATTGATAATGCTTATTTGAGTAAGTAGTGAATTGCCCTTTAGGAATAATTATGAT
The DNA here is from genome assembly GCA_030864225.1 of Capsicum baccatum var. pendulum. Taxonomy (NCBI): domain Eukaryota; kingdom Viridiplantae; phylum Streptophyta; class Magnoliopsida; order Solanales; family Solanaceae; genus Capsicum; species Capsicum baccatum. Next base: position 170,529,774 of record CM061554.1, read on the forward strand.
TTCATATTTCATTCTATATTCGTGGTTTACATGAAATAATGATTTTGTTGACTTTTGATTGCACTTACTTTCTCATTGATTTTAAGATCTACTTTGATCATTGTTACTTACATCTAAGTTGAATTGGTTGTTTGTGATTCGCTTGTCGGCATTACTTATAATTATTAACTGCATTTTAAATTTATATTTATATTAATGTTGATGATGAATATTGAAAATTGTGAAGATGATGATGATATTAAAATGGTGATGAGATGATGTTAGTGATGATATTTTATAACACCCCGATTTTCTGAATCGGAATGCTACACGGTTCTCATGACCCCGAAGGACCACAAGCTAACCCATGACTGATATCTATACCTGTACACTGCATAATATAACATGAAAATGCAAAAACATGTACTGAATGGCCATAAGGTTCAAATCTGAATAAATATCTGATAAGATAATGTCTGAAAACGGTATAACAATACCAAAAGAAATCTAAAATAACTTTCTGACATGCTATAGTCTGGAAAGTCTCTAAACTGTCTGAATAAGGAGTTGATGGGACATATCCCCAACTAACTCTATCTAGCAACTGAACTAAAATAGTAAATAAAGCAATAATCATATCGTCCTCGAATAAGAAGGACTCACTGCAAACTCTGAACACTGGAATGCTACTACTGATCTGGAGCTCGTGCCTCTGAACCTATGGTGTAACATAAGAGAAATCACCATAGCGTAAATGCATCAGTACGTTTGAATGTACTGAGGATACGAGTGAGGTAAGCTAAATGCAAAGGGTTATATGCATGAACAATACTGACTGATATGAACATGAGAATACATACATGCGTACGTAACTGTAACTGAACTCATGGAGATACTGACTACTAAGTCTGAATACTGACAACATGAGTGTACTGATACTGAGATACTGAATAGATGAATGACTATTTCTGACAGTTTGAATTATGAAGAACTGGTCTGATTGACTGTGTCTAACAGTCCTGAAACTGAATACTGAGTATGTAAATCACTAATAAGTGAGGAACTGATACTGTATTACTAAATACTGAGGGACTAGTACTATGTTACTGATACATGAATAACTGTATATGGCAGTTCTAATTATGAAGAACTGGTCTGGTTGACTGTGTCTGATAGTCCTAAAGCTGAATACTAATATCATGAATTCTAATAACTGATGTGACTGATAACATGAGTTTTGAGAACTGATATAACTGAGAACATAAGTGACTGTATCTGACAATCCATAAATCTGAAGAAACTATCTGAGTTCTATTCTATTTTTGAGTCGAATGTATCTGACAGTCCTAAAATTTGAAGAACTATCTAAGTTCTTTTACTGAGACTGAGACTGAAACTGAGACTGTGGGGAGTAGTTGTCTAACTGATATACCCTAATAATGCATATAGCTAAGTTGGGTTTCAGTCTCTGCCCCAACTGGAGGGGTGTCAATACCGCGCCACTGGTAAGGACAGCTATGAGTGACCTTTATCTGGTAGGTACTCAAATGAGAACGATGGGAACCCTAAACTGATAGGTTAATCCACCTCATCAACAGGTTAAGACGTCTCAACCTACATTGGCTACGTAGTTCTGAAATACAAGGATGACTGCTAAAAATCACACCCTGAACTGGAAGGTGAGTTTCCATCCTTGGGTTCACTCGGTGCTAACATCTACTCCCATCTGAAGAATACCGAACTGAATAACTAAGCTGAACTGAATAAGTGAACTGAACTGATTAGGATACTGATTAACTGGACTGATACTAGTGGTATTGTTTAGCGGAGCTAAACTAGGTTTACTGGATTCTGATGACTGATGAAATATACTGAGTTCTGAGGACTGGTTGAGAGGACTGAAGTTACTGAGATTAACTGTGAATACTGAGGTTGCTGAGGTTACTAAGCACTGAGATTACTGAGATTACTAGACTACTGAGATTACTGAGTTTTCCTGAGTCACATGACTGACTGAATTCTATAGATCATGGCTTGACAAAGAGTATCGTGATAACATGACATGGCTCTAGGCACACAGCTATATTTTCGGGTACAAGTACCCCCAGGACTCGATGGAAGAAAACTGACACAACTTGACTTTCTTGAGTACATGACCATCAATAACAATCCATAATACATGAGTGAGGGATTTCATGAAGTACATGGTCATCATAATATCTAACATGAATAGGAATGCTTATAATCAAGTCATGAATCTCATATTCTAATATCATGGGCATTCCGACAACATACACTGTTCATAATGATAGCATGAAAACCATTTAAGCATAAAAGAATGGCAAACATGTAACATTTAGTTCATATTGTAATAATTTGGGGATAACTCATATGATACTTCAAAATCATGAGCTTGTTCATAGCATGGAAGGCATATAGACACACTATGAATCCATTCCCCAATCATCATGTACATTCCATTAATACATATATTCTCAAAAATGACAAGTGAGCTCTTTGACCATAATAGACTAGCATGAATTTATCATATAGTTCAACCCCTAAGTTATAATACATGATTTTTATCATTCTAGGCATTTTATCAAACACCTTACATGCACAATATTGAGCATAGGTGTACTTAACAAATTTAGAAATCTTGAACCACTCAAATTCATGGGTTTCCAACTAACATACCCATACATTTCTTGGAAACATATTTATATACCATATTAAAACACAATTAAAAACCATCAACATGAACATAATCACACAACAACATAAAGATCATAATTTATTATTTAAAACATGCTTCTTGAGCTCCACTGATGAAAGGGATCCGTGGATGAACACTACGTATGCCTTATTTCTTAATTACATGAATATTGATGGAGAGAATTGCACGAACTTGAATCTTCTATGAAAACCCTAGCTTGTGTTCTTGAGAGAATTTTGAGAAAAAGAATATGTTTTGGTGAAATAAGGGCTTAATTCCGTGTTTAGGCATTATATAGGGGTGGAAAAAGGACCATTTTGCCCCAAAAACAGACTATTTAAGTCACCTAGATACAAAATGTGTGGAGCACACTTTATCACACATATTAGGGTGTACGTCGCACACCTTATCATACACCTTATGGCATAATTTAGGTTGTGTGTCTCACACCTTACGTTAGGCGACGTACTCCACTTTGCAAAGTCATAACTTCTTGCTCGGGTGTCGAATTTGGGTGAAATTAGTATCATTGGAAAGCTAATTCAAAGATATTTCATTTGATATATAGTAGGACCTCTAATTAAATATATACAAGAATTTATGACCGATTGAATTTGACCCAAGTTTTAATGCTCACTAAAACTTGAACGATAGGAAAGCTTTCAACTTGTACTTGAGTTAGGGAACCTCTATGATCTAAATTCATGCTCAAATAGATTCCCACACTACATAATTGATTAACACACTAAATCTACATATGATTTGAGGCTTTTGAAACATCTACACATAGGATGACGGATTTTTATTCTAGTCCAAAATGTGGGGTATTACATATTTTGATCATGATGAGAAAATAGTTGATGATGATGTTGAAATGAGAATGACATGATACATATATCTGCATGCATACATTCATCATATGAATTTAAATATACATTATATTTGTATATTGTTCATGGTTTCTTGAGAGGACTGAGTTATATTGATATATTATAGTTTCTTGTATAGACGGGTTATTGAGAAAATGGTCAAATACCCCCCCCCCCCAACCTTTAACCCAAATCTCAACTACACAACTATACTTTAAAGAGGTCCTATGACCCCCCTGAACTATTAAAAAATGAAATATATACCTCCCAAATGCTGATGTGGCAAGAGTGAGCGTTTCACTTTCTTTAAAGAGAGTGAAAACCGGATTTTTTATTAAAAAATTAATTTTAATATTTATTTATTTAAATAAATATATATAATTTTAATTATTATTTTTATTTATTTATTTTCTTTCTCTTCTTCGTCAATTGATTTTCTTTCTTCTTCCTCAATTCTTCTTCAATTCTTCAATTCTTCTTCTTATTCTTCTTCACAAACAATGACATCCAAGAACTCATCAATGACATTTTTCTTTCTTTCTCTTCAATTCTTCTTCTTCACAAAAAATGGCACCAAGACTAATCAATAACATTTCTTCTTCTTCTTCTTCTTCATTTTCTTTCTTATCTTTAACAAAACACAAAACACCATGGCTTCTCCCCACACACACACCAAATTCTAAAATTTCATAAAAAAATAAATAACTAATTTCATTTCATTTCAAAAACACACACCCCAAATGGGTCTCTCTTTAATTCCATCAAAATGACAAAATTAACAATTATTTCAACAATTGGTGCAATAGCTAAAATAAAATTTGGTGGTGGTTTTGCGTCGATTGGTGGTGGACAGTGGCGGCGCCGCCTTCACCAGAGTTCATCAGCGGCGGCGCTGCACTCAAATACGATTTCACGACTATTGGAGCATCGATTTTGGATGATTTTTGTTGGGGTGTGCTTGCGTTAAGGTGGCGACCTGTTGGGACTGGTGCATGATGCCAAAAGTCATCGGAGCTCCGACGATGGTGATAGGCAGTGGTGGATTCAAGATTTGACGGCGGCGACGACGCCAAATTGGTTGATTTAAGTTGAGTTGTTCACATGAATTTTTGGAAATGTGAACATATTCATGAATCAAAATCTGATCCTTCTCCTCAATTCATCTGAATTTCTGTGCTTCCAAAAATGCTTCCAAAAGGAAATAAAAATGGGAAATGGAAAGGAAATATATATATATATATATATATATATTAAAGAATAATAATTAATTTTTTATATAAAAAAATATTATTACATAAAAATTAGGTGGCATTACATGGAAGGTGTGTGTTGCTCACTTTCCATTACGCAGCTGGGCGTCAGCGTTTAGGGGGGTATATATTCCATTTTTAAATAGTTCAGGGGGGTCATAGGACCCCTTCAAAGTATAGTTGTGTAGTTGGAATTTGGGGTAAAGGTTGGGGGGTATTTGACCATTTTCTCACTGATTATTTGATGATGATACTATAATTTCTAAAGTTAATCAAATATATTGATAATTATGATTGGGCATTGTAGCAAAGTGTGAATATAAAGTTCATCCTGAATTATGTATAAATATTATTTTCTATGTATATTATTCTATACATAGTTTATATTTATTGTCCTTTCTTATTAAGTTGGTGGTGTTAATAGTTGACTTCATTGTTACAATCTTGATGGTTAATGGTAGTATAATAGAAAGCAAAGGTTGCCATGAAAGAGAAATAATGAGAGATAGGGAGAAGTATATAGAGTTATTGTTATAAGGTAAGTGCGTAAGAATTGTGGGTTAGGTTAATTCGTGGCATATAGTTAGTCAGTCGCACCCTGAGGGTAAATTAGTATTGCTTAAATAAAGAAAATGTTATAAGGTTGAGAGTTGAAGTAAGTTAGTTTGTATGTCCGTCATGATTACTTCTTGTTTGCTATATGTTACTATATGTTTCTAACCCTGATCGAGCAATGATACCTATCAGTACGTGTGGTTGTACTAATAATACACATATTATATTTTCATTTTAGAATATAATCGTGTTGCAGGTCAATTGTTGATTTTTCCTTAGCAGCTCCTATCATCCTACTCATACATAGATGTTGTGTCTTGGATCATTATTCCAATTGTTTAGTGCTCTTGTACCGAATTAGACTAGATTCTAGAGAATTTGAATTTTAAATTTTACAATGTAATTGTGTAATGAAACCTCTTGAATAAGAAATTCTTCTTGTATTTAAGAGAATAATTATATTTAGAAATGTTTATTATATCTTCCATACTTCATTGAAACGGTTGGATATTAAGGGTTCTCCTATCTAGGATAGAGTTATGTAGGTGTCCACACGATCTATGATTTGAATCATGACAGTATTTATGGATAAATGTACATGTGCAATGATCAAGGAACGGGTGGTGGTTACTTCAGATAAACTCAAGGATTTATGTTGAAATTGAAGAGTTGAAGTTCAACTTAACAAGAGAAGAGTTTGAAGAGTTGTTGTTTCACTAGAACACTTATGCTTAGGAGAATTTGAATTGGAATAGGAGTTTTAATTGGAGAATAACACTCCATATAATTCTATTCAAATAGAAGATCTAATCAATGAAGTGATTTACACACTTACAAAGCAGAAAAAGCAATTGATAAAATGACTTCTTAAGTGCATCTTAAATATTGAAGAACCGGGTCTTAGTTCAGTGTCTAGCAAAGAGGTTTAGCTTTTATATATTAGGGATTGCTCATCGAGTTGTAATGTTGATGTATTCTTAATTTTAGTGTGTTTTAGGTTGAAATAGGATGCTATCTTGAAATTGGGATAACTCAAAAACTTGGTAGCACATACCTTGAAAAAATTGTGTGTTGTTAGGAATTAGAGTTTATAATTCTTAAGTTACAAAGTTTGTAATCCTTTGTTGAGAGGTTCATTGTGTTTAGTGAAGTTGGGGTTGAATCCTGTAGACGTGTAGGTCGTAATTTTTTACACCTGTTGTGAGTCTAGTGTTTTGCACGTAAACTATAGTGTTCATTACTTAGTAGGCGTTTGGTCATGAGAATTTTTTTTCTTTTTTCGAAAAAATTATGTCACTTTAGCGAAAAAAAATAAAAATATATGTTTAACCATAAGAATTATTTCACTTTAGTGAAATTGATTTTTGGAAAAGCAAAAACAAGAAAAAATTACTTTTACTTTTTTCACTCCTCTTTCTCTCACAAAATTTAAAAAAAAAACTCCAATTTATATTCATGGCCAAACAGAACACCAACTCCAACTTCAACTCTGAAAAATTATTAATTTTATGACCAAATGGGGCCTTAGTGTCCTTACTGCTTTCGTTGAAACACGTTAGGCAACCTGTGTCACATATAGGCAATTTTTAAATTAAATTAACTAAACTCTAGGTCGTGAAGAATATCACATTCAATAAATAATGCTCACCTTGATGTGACTTTATGGTGAAACCACAACTCTGTCTTTTCAAACTCAAATCTTACCCGAAAATGGTACATCCTCATTTCAATTTATTTGTTTTATTATTTTAGTCCATTTTAAAAGAAATACCTCTTTATTTTTTTGGCATCTCTTAAATTTCAACTTTTCATATGACAAATTTAAGACAATAACATTAAAATGCATTTTACACATTCCACGTGCATGATGTATTATTTTTAAAAAATTATTTTCTTAAAAACGGGTGTCAGATCAAAATCAGACAAATAAATAAAATAAAAAAATACTTTGTTTCTCTCTCCCAATAGCCCATTTTGTATACTCATGGAACTTATATATGGCATGGTTGGCTCATGACCTTCTGGTCTTCTCTTTTCCTTGATTCTGTAAAATTTTATGGTTTGATATTGTTCATGGTTGGAGTCCATAATATCAAAGCTTTGGCTAAACTGTGGCTACTGTAGGGCAACCATGGTTACATTTGCATGTGTCTCCAAAGTTTCATATGTTTATATATACATATGAGTAAGATATGTATTTTCATAAATACATATGCAAATACATATTTATGTTTTGTACTGTAAATACATATCCAGATCTATATGGCTATGTATTTTATATATTTTTTGAATATGTGTATGTGATATATATATTTGTCTTTTCAAAAAAAAAGTTAGAGATAAAAGAGTAAAAAATTAGAAAAAAATAGAAAAACAAAAAAAAGAAGTGAAAAAGAAAAAAAAATTGAGTCTGGGCAGCTCGAAAAATCAATTTTGATCACTATATTGTTCAATCAGTTCAATTTACTGTTGCATTACTTTTTTTTCAAAATTTATTTATAAAATATTCAAAAATAATTTAACGAAATAAATTATTAAATTGTACGACGTAACGAAAAATTGATTTTGATCACTCTAACGAAAAATCGTTAATGGCTCAAAATATTCAAAAATAATTCAACAAAAAATCGATTTTGATCATTATATTTGAACAAAACATCAGTAATGGCTCAAAAAAAATTGAACGAAATAATAGTAATGGTTCAAAAAAAAATTCAGAATGAAAAAATTTTGATCGATTTCAAACAACTGATGAAATTCATATAAGAAAATAATATTACAATTAAATACCTTCAACAAAAGTAATAGTTTAATTTGAATTTTCAAAGATATTGAACAGAATAAGTTTCAGTTGAATTTGATTTTAATTTTTTTTTTTTTTGATGAAAACGATAATATGAAACTGAAATTTGAATTTTGATTTCAGTTGGTAACAAATAACGAAAATCATGTTAATTAAGAGGTTTTAATGAAAAAAGAATCTCCACATTTAATCATGGCTAATTATACCATATTTAACTCAACTGATTTGAGTTAAATATGGGCAATAAAATGATTTGTATATGTATTTTTATATCAATAGTTTATTCAAATACAAAATACAAGTTGCTAGTTTAAGTAATTATGAAAGTGCTGCTATGAATCTCATAATTATGATCTTAAGTATGTTATTTATCAATTTAACCCCTATTACTTATCCAAGTTTTAATACTTGTACAAATCACCCCCAAATCTTCTACCAAATGACCCCTTAATGTTTTGGAAAAAAGGACACCACATGGCCACTTTGAAAAAATATTTTCATCAAAAGTGGTTATTTCAAAGTTTGAACATAATATAGTCAGTCGCTCCCAAGTAATTCCACCCAGTGGCCCTCCGCCCTTTATGGGTCATTCGGGCCTTTTACGATTTTTTTCTTGCTATAATTTTTGGCTAAAAAATCTTTGTATTTTCTTTTAAAAAAATAAATGCAATTATATAAAAACTGTATAATTATTGTATAGAATATTTATTTGTTCTATGTTGAAACTGTATATAATATGTATAGAAATTGCTATGATGTGTATAGAAAGTGTACCATTATGTTGTATAAAACACGTATATATATAGGGTGTGAACAGAAACGTATCACTGTTGTATAGAATATGTAAATGTATAGGATGTTCATAAAAACTGTATATAATGTGTATATATGTTGTATAGTCATTGAATAAAATATGTATATGCAATATATATATATATATATATATATATATATATATATATATATATATATATATATATATATAGAGAGAGAGAGAGAGAGAGAGAGAGGATGTGTTAGAAACTGTATAGGATGCGTATATAAAATGTATAATTGTATAAAATACTCATCTGAATAATAATAGCAGCTAAGTACTGTATAAGAAATGTGTAGAAATGGTATAATCATTGTATATATATGTCTATATGATGTGTATTGAAATTGTGTCATTGTTGTATAGAATATGTATATGTATATGATGTATATAAAAGAAGATTTATCTTGCTATAAACTATGCCTTGAAGGTAGTCGGTTGATTGTTGTGGACGATCCTATGTTGATCAGTCACTTTTGTTACAGAGAAAAAATAGATGAGAGTATTACTTAATGAAGTGTATATATATATATATATGGAAAAGTTACAGAAAGTAGCATACTTAAGACTATAGTTACAATAAATAACAACACTTTTGTAAAATTACAGTTTATAACAAGAGTAGCATTATTTTACTCATTAACTAGGCAAGTGCATGCTTTACTCTCACTACTTTACATTTTCATATTTTCACTCTACTATTTCACCTCCCCCAAATATAGTCATATCTTTTACCTCTTTTTTTCTTCATCTTATTTTCTTTATCATTTTATTTTTAGTTTTAGTTTATTTTTATTTTTTATTTTCTCAATTCTATTTCTCTTCTTTTTTTTTTCTTTTTTCATTTTTTTTCTTTCTTAATTTTTTGTTTTCTTTTTTTTTCTTTTTCATATTTGAAGATAATTATCACCACGATCTTTAAGATTTCAAAATAAAATATCATTACTGTTTTTCACTCTCTTATATCTCTACCTTTTTTTTCTTGTTAGTTTTTTTCATCTTATTTTTTATCATTTTATTTTTTTATTTTGATTTCTTTTCCACTTTATTTTCTCTCTTCTATATCTTTTTTTTCCTTTCTCATATCTTTTTTTCTTTTTCTATTTTCGTTTTCTTCTTCTTTTTTTATTTTATTTTATTTTTTCTTTTATTTTTACACTTCTATTTCTTTTTTTTTTCTTTTTTTCTTTTTCACTTCTCTTTTTTTTTTGGTTTTTTTTATATTTTTTTTGTTTTTTTACCCTTCTATATCTAACTTTTATTTTGAAAAGACAAATATGTATATCACTTACCTATATTCAAAAAAACATACATTATATATAGCCATAAAGAACTGGATATGTATTTACAGTACAAAACATACATATGTATTTACAAAATACATATCATATTCATATTAAACAGTAACAAACATAACTATACTATATATCTTCATATGTATTTGCAAAATACAAAGGTGACTCATATAAAATAAGAATATACATATGGATCAGGTATGTATTTTGTAAATACATATGCAGAGTTATATGTATTCTATATGGTGTTGGATTTGTCTTTGAACTGTACATACTATGTCATTTTAGAGGGTAACATATGTACTTATTTGTTTTCTTTTACTATTAAAGATATGTATCATGTATTTTTTTATTACCTCTATGTATATGTATAAATTGTCAATTTTGTTATAGAGATTTTGTGTCCTATATGTTTATATATACACGTGAGTCAGATATGTATTTTGGTAAATATATATGCAGATATATATGTATGTTTTTTTACCGTAAATACATATACGGATCTGTATGTCTATTTATTTTATATATTTTTTGAATAAGTATATATGATATTGATATTTGTCTTTTAAAAAATAAAAGATAAAGATAGAAGAATAAAAAAAATTAAAAAAAAAAAGAACAAAAAATAAAAATAAAAACAAAAGTGAAAAAGAAAAGAAAAGAAAGAGAAATAGAAACTAGAAATAAAAATGTAAAAACAAAATCGAAAAGAATTAAAAAACAAAAAAATATGAGAAAAGGAAAAAAATAAAATAAAATAAAAAATAAATAAACGAAAAAAGGAAAAAAAAAAGAAAAAAGAGAAGTAGAAGAGAGAAAATAAAGTGAAAAGAAAAAGAAATTAAAATTAAAAAATGAAAAACTAATAAGAAAAAATAGTTAGAGATATAAGAGAATGATATTTTGAAATTTTGAAGATCATGAAAATAATAATCTTCATATTTAAGTTTGATTTGGAAGAGAAATCTACTTATTTAAATAAAAGTAATTTATGAAAATTTAATTAGATGAGATAATTATTCCTTATTTAACTCAACTAATTTAAGAAAAACAAGAGCAGTAAATCTTGTTGTATATGTATTTGTATAGCAACAATTTACTTAAATACAAAATATAATTTGTTATTTTTCATAATTATGAAACTATTGTTATAAAAATTACAATTAAGACTCTATAATTGTTATTTCTGAAATTTTCCCATATATATATAGATCAAAGAAAATTGAGAGTGAAATAGATGAATATTAATGGAGACAAGATCAACGGGGTGATGTGACACATGTAAGGAGGAGGTAGAGAAGTTGAGGTACATGTAAGATCACACATGGAGGGTAATATTTCTAAATGTGCTTTGAGTAGAATTGTACCTTTTATGTGCTTTGAACATGTTAATTTGCATAAAACTATTTTTTGAAGAAAGCAAATTTTATCGAGATCTATAACGAAAAAAAGGAGCAGCTAAATTTTTTTTTAAAAAAAAAAAAAAAGCGACAGTAGGCTGCTATAAAAGGCGAAATATGAATCTATTTATTAGCCTAGTTATTTTGCTAGTTATCTGCACCCCCTACAAATGGTATCAGAGCTCAGTAATTTAAAAGATACGGAAGTGATATACGTGTTAGAATTAGTTATTTATTAAATTGATTATGAGAAGACCATTTAAAAATAGAGAAGCCTTTAGAAAAATTAAATAAAATTTAGTTAGTAATTATTCAGAATATATAAGTTTAAATAAAACAAAAGAAAATCCACAAAGATTAGCCTATTTAATTACATTAATATCTAGTATTGAAGCAAAATTAATAATCCATTTAAAATCTAGAAGAATGAGACTTATACCACCTAATTATGATAAAATTAGATTTAGATATCCACCAAAATATTATAAACATAATTCAAATGAATAAAGAGCAAAAATACAAAGAATTAAAACAATTTATCTCTGAAAAACGTAAAGAATTAAAAATAAGAAAAGAAAGATTACATTATAATATATTTGCCGGAGTTAGTAAAAATTCAATAAATATACAAAAAGATGAAATATCAAAATTAGAATCCCAAATAGATAGTTTAGAATATATATATATATCAACATGAACTATTCACAATAAAATGAATAAAGAAGAATTTATAACAGATGAAAAAATATATGAAAATCACGAAAGATCAAAAATAAAAATAGTATTTTCTAATTTAGGAAGAAGATATAAGAAAATAGGAGAACATTTATATCTAATGTTAGAAAAAGAAGAATTAAAATTAGAAGATAAATTAACAGCAATGGTAAGAATAGCAAAAGAAAATGAAGAAATAGATAGAAAAAAGGAAATAGAAAAAATTAAACAACAAACTACGGAAGAAATACGAAAAATAGAAGAAACTAAAAATAGTAGAATTGCTGAATTAGAAAAAGAATTACAAATGTTAAAAGATTTATACGAACAAAGACAAAAAGAAAAAGAAGAAAAAGATAAAGAACAAAAATTAATAAACGAGATAAATCAATTTAAAGAAAAATTAGAAATAAATAATATAGAGGTAGAAGAAACGGATAATTATGATTCAGAAGATAGTGAAACATATACGGAAATATTAACAAATATAAAAGATTTAGAAATTAACGAAAAACAAGAAAAAATTAATGAAGAAAACTTAGAAAACACCAATACAGAAATAAATACTCTTGATAAAAAAGAAGATGAAAATCTAATACCCAAAACAACAGAAATAAGAAAACCTATATATTACAAAAATAAATTTAAAAGATATAATGAATATGACAAATGGACACCAAAACAAATAGTTAATAAAAATTATAACTTTTTAGATCTAGACTGTGTAATAGATATAGAAAAAATAATACAATTATGGATAGGATATATGACAAAACAATTATTAGATAATAATATAAACATAACAGATGCACCAGAATACATAGAAAAAACATTAATAGGATCAGTAAAATTATGGTTTACAAATTTAACTGAAAATAGTAAGAAAGTATTAAGAGCTAATAAACCTATGGAAGGAGCAGCATCAACAACAACTAAATTAACACCTATAGAATTATTGAAAAAATATGAAACAGCTATAAAAGATGAATTTGGTAGTATGACAACATTAGAAGAAGAACAAGATGAAGAAAAAGATACAAATAGGAATTTAATAATAAAATTAACAATATGTAATATGTGTTATATAGATGAATATACTTGCGCATTTAATATAATTTTCTTATTTCTTTACTTTCTTTTATACTATATGCTCCTTTATAATAATAATAATAAAATTGTGTATTTGTGTAATTTTTTAAAATAAAATTGGATGGCCATTCAGTGACAATATTTTCAACCGAAATGTCATTAATATCCCTTTTCGTAATGTTTACCTGTGATACGATATCGTCGTTCAAACAGAGTCATACCTTTTCAAACGTGGCCACATTTGTTGGATTTACTTTGACAAATTTTCCCCATTTCAAACTTAGCCACATCTGTTATAATTAGTTTCATATCCAATTTCAAATATAGCCACTTCTTAGATTTTACTGGTCATTCGGTGTTACAACATCAATATTGCAATTATCAGACGTTTAGAATTAGGAAAATTTTTACAAAATTACAACTTAAGATATCTAAATTACTAAAAATTCACTTAATAAAAAATATAAATATCCCTTATTTACATTCTCTCTCTTTAAATCTACACATAAATAACTTCTATCTTAAAAATTAGGATATAATTGTTGCCTCCTAAAAATTAAAATATATTTATTGCCTCCTAAAAATTTGCCTTAATTCTTCTCTTTACCAATTTAAGTTGTGATTTTGTGAAATAAAATTGGATGGTCATTCAGTGATAATTTTTTCAACTGAAATGTCATTAATAGGAAAATTTTACAATGGAAGAGGCTCAACCAACAAAAGTTGGATGAGGCTCCACTCTATTTTTGACACTTAGATAGTGGGTTCATTTCCTACTTTTTATCTCATTTACCTTTTTTGTTATTTCATTTTCTTAGTCTTTTTCATACATAATTAATATTTAACTTCTAAATACACAATTAAGCATTTGATGTATTTAACTAAAAAAACCACTAATAAACACAGAAAAAATTTATACGCTAATAAAATTGTTGAAATAAAAAATAATTTTATTATTTAACAATTAAAATGCATATAAATATTAAATTTAGAATTCAATTATTATTATTTGAAATTGTAGTTCTAAAATTTAAAATTCAAAAAATCAAGTTTTTGACTTTTTTTTCGACTGAAATTATGAAACTAGTCATGCGGTTTGCTCATATATAGCTCAATAGCTGTCTTTAGTGAAAAAATCTATTTTAAAACAATGAATTAGCAAAAATAAATTGAGGGACTCAATGATTTCTACGGACTTAAGTTTTAATGGGACAAAATTATTTCGGTCCCTCCTTTTCATTTTGCTGTGCAACTAAGTAGGCATTTCGAACATGGATTTGGTAATAAATAGAAAATAGGTATTATTTAAAGTTAAGTTTGAAATGCTATTTAAAAATTAAAATTTGTTTGAATATATATTTAGCTTAAAAATTATTGAAATTTTGTGATTTTTTTGGTCAACTAATTAATCAACACATTCTATCTAAATAAATAACTTGTATTTATTGAAAATAATCTGATCTGGTAGATCTATATGTTAAAGTGGGCAACCACACAACCACAAATTAATTTGTATTTTACATTAATCTTTTACTATTAAAAAAATATTGAATGATAAACTTGCTTTTAACATTAACAGTTTAAACTTTGAAAGACGTTTCAGTTGTTTTTAACAAAAAAATATGCTTATTGATATTCTTTATTAAATACTTCATAACTGCTTAAAAAGATGGAGATTAGGACTAATTAATATATTTTTTATTCACTCAAATAATAATAATTGAATTCTAAATATAATTTTATATGCATTTTAATTGTTAAATAATAAAATTATTTTTATTTCAACAATTTTATTAGCATATCAAATTTTTTTGTGTGTTTATTAGTGTTTTTTAGTTAAATACATCAAACATTTAATTGTGTATTTAGAAGTTAAATATTAATTAAGTATGAAAAAAACTAAGAAAATGAAATAAGAAAAAAAGTAAATGATATGAAAAGTAGCAAATGGGTCCACTATCCAAGTGTCAAAAATAGAGTGAAGCCTCATCCAACTTTTGTTGGTTGAGCCTCTTCCATGGTAAAATTGAGGTTCATGACATGTACGTGGGGCCAATTATGCGTGCACGGACATGTACGTGGGGCCAACCATGCATGCAGGGAAATTTCTTAGGGTTTGTTTGTAAAAATTTCCGTCTCATTTTACGTGGCATTTTTTAACTTGACATGAGATTTTTTAAAAGAAAATAAAATTGTGAAATTTGTGATATAAAATAATCCTTGAATGTTACTCCCTTCGTTTCTTTTTAATTACTCCTTTTTTATTTTTATAGTCAAATGATAAAAGTTTTGATCAATATTTTTAGATGAATTTATTAATCAAATTAAAAAAGGGAAAATTTCAATTTTGTTATAAAATAATAAAGAACAAAGAAGAAGAGTAGAGAGAATAGAAAGAGTAATTGTTATTTCTCTTGAGGAATGAATTACAATGAGGGAAAACTCCTTTATTTATAGGAGAAAACTAACCTTGGGGTTTGTAACTTTTTCATAAATAGACATACACAATATATGGTAAAGTAGGTATTCACTATATATGGTAAAGTAGACATTCACTATATATGGTACATTTATAACACTCTCCCTTGAATGACTAATTGATAGATATACGCATATATGTTGCCTCATTATTAACCTTACAAGAAAAATCCAGTGGGATAAAACCTCGTAAGGAAAAAAGAGTACAACGCGTATTAACTCCCCCTAATAAGAACATCCTTGAACCTTAGCATTCTGATCTTGTGCACCATCTTTTTGAAAGTTGCAATTGAAGGAGACTTGGTGAATAAATGACCCACATTGTCACTTGAATGAATTTGTTGCATGTTAATATCACCATTCTTTTGGAGCTCATGTATGTAGAAAAGCTTTGACAAAATGTGTTTCGTTCTATCTCCTTTTATGGATCCTCCCTTAAGTTGTGCTATGCATGTTGTATTATCTTCATATAAGATTGTGGGTATATTGTCACATTTCAAACAACATTTTTCTCGAATGAGATATATCATGCCTCAACCATACACATTCTCGGCTTGCTTCATTAATAACTATTATCTCAGCATGGTTCCATGAAGTGGCTATGATAGATTGCTTTGTATATCGCCAAGATATTACAGTACCACAACATATGAACATATAGCCTATTTGAGACAGAGCTTTATGTAGGTCAGATAAGTACCCAACATCAACATGACCAATAAGATCGAGACTGCAAATTTGCTAATAAATTAACTGAAAAAGGCTATATCAGGCCTTATAGTATTTGCAAGATACATTAGTGCATCAATTGCACTAAGATATGATACTTCATAACCAATGAGTTCCTCACTCTTTTCTTGAGGTCGGAATGGATCCTTATTCAATTTTGCATGTTTCTCATTTAAGCAAAAATTCTATTGCTTTTGAAAACTCTCCAAGAGTTCCAATGATACTCAAATCATTAAATTATCTCTTATGAGGATAGTAAAAAGTTTCCCAGAAACTTTATATGCTTCAGGAATTTTGAATCCTTTAGAGATTTTCATATGAATTTTTGTCAAGTGACAATATCCAACATGTAAAGTGTGACATCTTCAAGTGTCTGGACTGCAAATCAAATAAGTTTTATACTTACCGAAATACATCCTTTCGTAATATTTCTACGTCAGCATGCTTAAATAAACGTAGAATTTGGATCCTCGTAATACTTTATAATATTGCGTTAATATTGTATCAAAGATATTATTGATAATATATCATCTTGTATCGGTTCACAATGTGACATAACATTTTGAGATCTCATCACTTCATTATTTTCAGGTACCTGAACCTCTCATAGGTTTCATGAAGTATTATGTCATAGACTCTTCAAGAGCACATTGTCTTCTTATTATGATTATTTTCTCCTTATCTTTTTCAAGGATTATTTCATTTGAAATCGATTAGTCTACCATGCTTCATGCATGCTTAGATTTTGTCCTTTAAAAATATAAAATAGAAAAACTTGTAGCTTAAATATGATACTAAATTTGAGTCAACAGATGCTTCCGGCATTTGACTTGAATTATCTTTTGAATGAGGATTTGATGATAATTCCTAACATATTTCATAGCTACTTATAATCTCCCCCTTATGTTAGAAAAACTAACATTCATCCTCATCTTCTTTAAAGAATCCATCTTTTTGCATCATGGTATATTCATTAATCGTATACCGCACATTAAAACTATTAGATGGAATAGTTGGTTCCTAAACTTGAACCAATTAGAGGGAAGAAATAATCATAATTTATTGGTCTAATGCATACAAGTGCTATTGTATGCAACATATCATATTTTAGACCAACACATGAAGCTTTGTTTTTATAGCAATAGTTTAGCTATTTATCGAAGGCATTCAATGCCAAACCATCATCATCAAGATGAATTGTCTTGATTACACAATTTAAAAATTATGCTCTTAACTCAATTTTATTAAACAAGGAACTTTATGAATGTCAAACTGCGGGTTGACAATAAATGTACATAGTGATCATTTTATTGATACATCTTAATAGATCACATGATAGACGAACGGGCCCTTATTCACCTTTTATACTTTTCAGATTTTAAGAAATTCAATCCCAAAATTAGTTGGTCCAACCAACTTATCAGGAGAACAAGCAACATTAAAAGTAATGCAGAATTTTCTAATTTTTCAATATATGTTCAATACTCAGTATGCATATCTTTGGGATGTCGTAATCGTTCATGTCAATTTATGAACTTTTATTCGAGCAAATTTCAAGTTTACCATGACATGTAAACTTTTACTTTAGTAAATTTCAAATTTACTATTACATGAATAAATTTCAGATTTACTTTAGAAGTAGATTTTAAAATAACTCTTCTCAATTATTCTGCCTTATTCGAAGGTGAGTTGTGATACTACCACAATCAAGTGCACGTTTGTATTAATAAGATTCTCATTCCACAGGAATAGAATATAATCGTGTCTTAATCCTGTCAAATTTTGATAGCTTATAACCTCTTTCATGATATTTCTACTTCAGGAGCACATCGAGGCATATATACCTTTCAGAGATATCATATATTGCTGCCACATTCACTTCAAGAATGGAGCAAATTGTCATCTTTCAGACTTATCATATATTACTCCATCCACTTCATGGAATGAAGCATATTCAATAGACAAGTTTCATGACTTTTCATCAAAAATATATTATTTTGTCTTAGCCATCATAATATCATCAATATGATGCATTGAGATTCAAACTCAACGTCTTACCCATATAAAAGCATCTTAGGCATAAATCAATGGGACTTGAACCCATGCATGCATTCATATCGTGCTTTTGGGAGGATGACCATCTCCAAGTGGTCAAATCTTTCTTTTAGGCTATTCCATAAAACAAGTGGATTCTTAGCAGTAAGGTATTTAATTTTCAAAATTTCATCAAGATGATAACGCTACAAAATTATAGCCTTAGCACGATTTTAATGAGATATTGTATTTTCTTTCTTTATGGTGTCTCCAAGACCCATAACATCTAAGTGGATTTCAGTATTCAATATTCATTAAAGGTAGTTCTTGCTCGAGGCAACGAACTCAAATTTTGTAAGACTATTAGCAATATGAAAAGAAAGAAAATAATACCTTAGCCTTCAAATTTGATATGGCAGAGTCTCGTGCTGATAACATGTTATAAAATAATAAAGAACAAAGAAGAACAGTAAAGAGAATAGAGAGTAATTATTATTTCTCTCGAGGGATGAATTACAATGAAGGAAAACCCCTTTATTTATAGGGGAAAACAAACTTTGGGGTTTATAACTTTTCCATAAATAGACATACACAATATATGGTAAAGTAGACATTCACTATATATGGTACATTTATAACAAATTTATAGTATTTTCATGTAGTTTTTTAATATCTAAATTTTAATTTAAGAATTAAATTAATCTAATTAGCTTTATAACTTCGTCAAATCGACTTATAAAAAATGAGAGGAGCAGTTAAAAAGGAATGAAGGAAGTATAATTTTTTTCAATTATAATAAGATGATATTTTTCTTCGGACAAACAAAAACGAAAAGTATGCTACATAAAATGATAGAATTTAAGTTTTGTGCACTATCAGTGCACAAAATATCCTACACTGTCATGTAAACTTGATCTGTTATTGCAGGTTACCCAATTTTTTTATTTTTTATTTTTTTATAAAAAATTGAGTAACTTGCAATAGCAGGTCAAATTTACCTGATAGTTTAGAATATTTATGCACTAACAGTGCACAAAATTTAAACTCAAAATGATATGGATTACTAGTGGGTAAACTACATAAATAGCTCTCATAATGGGTGACTTTGTTTTTTGTCCTTCATAAAAAAAAATCTACAAAACTAGCATCTCTTCTTTTTCATATGTAGCACAATTACCTATTTGTCCACCTATATCTTTGCTAGACAACTCCATACTTATTTATCTTTCAATTTCTTTTTTTTCTTTTACTTTTTTTATTTTTTTTAGTTTTAGTTTTAGTTTTTTTCAATCCTTACACTTTTTTTCCTTCCTTCCTCTCAACTTCTACTTTTTATTTTTTTGTCTTTTTTATTTTACTTTAATTTTTGTTTGTTTTCTTTTTTTTTAGACCTTACTTTTTTTCTTTTCTCCTCTCAACTTCTATTTTTTTTTAAATCTCTTTTTGATTTTTTCTTTGATCTTCTTTTCTTTTTAATTTTTCTCAGTTTTTATTTTTGTTTTATTTTTTTCTTTTTTCTCAACCTTTTATTTTTTTTCTTTTGACCTCTCAACTTCTATATTTTTTTCTTTGATTTTTATTTTTTTCTTTTTAAATATCTTTTTACATTTTTTTCGCAACTTTTATCATTTTTTTTTTCTTCGATTCCTTCCAAACAACAAGTTACACCCCATGGGTAAGAATTGACACTACTACATTATTTTTTGAATTATGATATATTCTATAAATCTTGCCTTAGAGACAAGATATAGGTAGGGGTGGGCGTTCGGTATTCGATTCGGTATTTTTAAATTTTGAATTCGGTAATCGATATTTAAAAGTAGATACCACATACCATACTTATAAACACCGGTTCGGTAATTCGATAATCAATAAATTAAACCTCAGTTCGGTATAATTTTTGGTATCATATTAAAATTGAAAATGTCCAAATGTACGTTTAAACTTCAAAGAGTATATTTAATAGAAATCCTATTTAGTATTTATTTTGTTGCTTTTTACAAATATATTACCAAGGCCAAGAGATTCTTTGGGATTAACTAATACTATTGTCTATTGAGTGGTTAGACATATCGTATTATATATATATATATATATATAAATTTGATATTCGGTAAATATCGAATACCAAACGGTATTAATATCTTTTAACAAACACAATCTCAAATATCAAAATATTAAAATTTTACCCCTAGATACCATATCAAATATCGAATCACCAAATATCAATTACCAAATTTTTGATTTGGTTCGGTAATTTGATTTTTGGTATTTTATGTCCAGCCCTAGATATAGGACTTTCAAACAACAAGTTACGTTTTAAAAGATTTTCAAACAACAAGTTACGTACATTGGGCAAGAGTCAACACTGCCACATTATTTTTTACTTATGAAATATTCTATAACTCTTGCCTTAGAAGCAAGACATAGCCCAATGACCATCAAGGAACAAGTTATGCCTTATGGGCAAGAGTTGACACTACCATAGTGTATTGATCTATGAGATGCTCTATAACTCTTTCCTTAGAGGCAGGACTTAGTCCAAGGGCTTTCAAGCAACAAGTTACGCCCCATGGATAAGAGTTGACACTACTATATTGTGTTTTAATTTATATTATGAGATATTTTATAACTCTTATCTTAG
Organism: Capsicum baccatum var. pendulum; assembly: GCA_030864225.1. NCBI lineage: Eukaryota > Viridiplantae > Streptophyta > Magnoliopsida > Solanales > Solanaceae > Capsicum > Capsicum baccatum. Next base: position 170,551,143 of record CM061554.1, read on the forward strand.
AGGAAAGACTTAACCAAAGGGCTTTCAAACAATAAGTCACGCTCCATGGGTAAGAGTTGACACAGACACATTATATTTTGATTATGAGATGCTCTATAACTCTTGCCTTAAAGGTAAGACTGATGAGTAGTAAATTTACCACTCATTTACATCCAAATTCGTGCATATTACTATGATTTAAAGGTATGAATAAGACAACTTTGTTAGTTGAATGCACTAATTTTAACATTTTGCAGGTATACAGTTGATGAGAAGGAAGGAAGTGGAATTGAGCTTAAAAGGGATCAACAAGAGAAGAAAAATGCAAAAGCTAGAAGACCTTGAGCAGGAATTGATCTCAGTTACCGCAATCGCGGTCTGAGGGTCGCGATTGCGGCCAATAAAGCTTGGTCAACTGCCAGCAATCGCGATGATCTTACGGCGATCGTAGATAAAATGCAGGGATCACGACATCATGGTTTTATACCCAGAGACAATGGTGTAATTCTATGTAGCCAACCCCAAATCCCTTATAAAGCAAAAACCCTTTCTTATTTGGTATTCATCACTTTGAGAATTAAATTTAGTGACTTTGAAAACCCTACAAATTTGGGAAACTATTGTGTTTAAATTTCTAATTTGAGTTTAGTGAAATTAAAGTTGAATTAAACAATATTATTGTGTACATCTTCAATAGAAGCATTGATTCACCCTTTTGGTATATCTTTTATCTCTAACTTCATGAGTAGCTAAATTTTCTTATCTTGGGATTATATTGAAATAGGGTGCAAATATGTATGGGTTGTGATTTAGTAGTGTAGATTCTTGGTCATTGATTGTAGATTTAACTAATGCTTGCTTGATTTAGTTAAGATTTATGAGTGAAAACCCTAAATTCTCAAACTCTCACACATCCTTGAAAGAGAGATGTGAGTGTACCTTTGATCCTATATCATCCTTGAAAGAGGAATATGGGTAACAAGGCATTAGTGAACAATAGTAAGGTTTAGCTTATGATCTTTTCATCATCTTAGAAATAAGGGTGAGTTGAGAATTAGCTAGATCTTGGGCATCTTCCTAGAAATAGGGATGCCCAATTGAGGTATTAGGTGATTTTGCTTTTCACATTCATGAGGTATCGGAAAGGATCCACGAGTGATAATCTTGAAGTTTGGTTGAAAAATTAGCCTCAAGAACTCTTAACCTAGCCTACCTATGTAGTTGATAACTAGAATTTGCACTCAATTACCATGAACCCATGCAATATTTGCCCCTTGAAAAAGATAATTCCAAGACTTGTCTCATATTGAAATCTTAACCACAATCATCGCTTTGAGTTGGTAGTTTGAGTAGTATTTGGTAAAACAACTCTTGCAAACCAATTACCCAAATTTTAATTCATGAATTTTACTTGGTTTACACTACGGGCATACACTTAGAAGTTATCGACAACTATAGGATTTGAAGACTAGACTCACTCCTCGAGGATTTCACCTCAACATGAGTTGAGATTTATTAACAATGATCGTCCTGTATTAAAATTACAGTACAGGTGAGCGTGATAAAAATAGCATTATTGCTGGGGAGTGAGACTTTTTCACTTCTGTGGTGTTGATTATTGCTTTGGGTATACCCTTGGTGGTTTTGACTTATTTTGTTTGTTGTTTTTGTTTCTTTTTTAGTTGAATTCAATAGCATCCACGACACCATGAGTGACCATGCAAGTAATGTCGAGACTTTTGATGGTCTCCTTGATGACGAAGAGCAACTCTATGATGTTGGATGTGCGAGTGCTATCTGTATCCCACCTAATCAATGGAACGGGTTATTCCATATCATAAGTGTTATATTGCACATACTTCAAATGAAGGGTCTCTTTAGGGGGAAAGCTCATGAGGACCCTGATTTGCACTTGAAGAATTTTGTAGAAGTGTGGGCCCCCTTCGATATTTCCCACTGATGATAGGCGAAGTTACACGCCTATATCAATATATTTTGCCCATATTTTAGCCTAGTTTTGAGAACAAACTATATATTTCATGCACTTTTAGTCCTTTTTCCTGTAAATGAGCTAACGAACATGATTAGTAAAGTTTCAGGTATAAATGATGCAAAATTCAGCATTTTATGGCTTACTTGACGCAAAAGAAAGCTCACGAAGAAAGGAAAAGGAGTGTACACGCCTAAGGACCAAAACTGCTGCATGGAAAATCTGTCCCGGGCTAAAACAGCAATTCTGAAGACTTTGGGGACTTACAGACACAAAGCTGGATTTTGACAAAGATACATTAACCTAGTACAATTAGGTTATGTATTTCATTAGTTTATTTGGATTATGATAATGTTACCTTAACCTAGTACATTTGGGTTAAGTGTTCCATAGGCCTAGTAGGATTTGGTTATTTTTTCATTAGCATAGTAGGAGTAGGATAGGAGTATTATAAATACCCTATCATGCTAGAGATTTTTAATTAAGTCCTCCCTTAGTGGAGAGACAAGTCCTCCCTTAGTGGAGAGACACATTCTACTTCTCAATTACAACTCTTCTAATCTTTCCATTAATTCTATTTTTCTTCTTCTACTCTTTTATCCTTAAATTCCACAACAAGAGAATCGTTACCAAGCCAAGGAAACACGCCACACGCCTATCACTTGACCTACACGCCATTACGCCATATTGTGATATAATAACAATGTCAATCGTGATCTCCTTCGCATTCATGGGTAACTAAACCTCTCTGTTGGGGTTATGGAAGCCGAATGAGTTATTATCTATTGTTGTGAGTTTGTGAGTTCAAGACACGTATATTGCTTATATAATTATTCTCTTCATCTTAATCCACATTCTTTGCGGTTGCAAATGCAAGAATACGCCAGTCTAACATTTAACTTGTTCGAGAGAAAGGTTATTTGTGTGGAAAAGAGATAATGTCAAGGTAGTAGGACACCCTTTCCTATTAAAAAGCTAGTGCCGTAACTGGACTAACCTCTTGGAGAATTCGTACCGTTAGACACGCTTTAAGCTCGAGAGAGTTAAAGTGAAATAGTCCTTGTTTAGGTCGAGAGACGCTTGGATTTACCATCGAATACAATTCTCTATAAGCAATTGCATGTCAGAATTCTACACACTCATAGCCAAACGTATACCTCAGAAGGTGGACATAACCCCAACGCTTCAATTCTCATTGTTTACAACCAACGTAACAATCTCTCTCTTTTTACTTTATTATTTTCAGCCTTTGTTTATATTACTTGCAAGACAAGAATCCCCCCTTTTTACGAGACTTGCACTAAAAGTTTAGTAATTTTACTTACTTGTTGGCCAAGCTATTCCCTGTGGGATCGACACCCAACCCAGGTTGGGTTCTATATTTACTAACGACCGTTTTACACTTCTACGAGAGCTGTAGATTAAGCGTTATCACCCACATCTCACAAGAATCCATACGGTTATGCCTCTTTTTGTTTTTTCTAATGAGTGAGGCGGTATTATGGCTTCGATCTATTCTAATAGGGTCAATTACTTCATGGGATGAGCTTACCATTGCATTTTTAGATCGATACTTCTCACCATCTAAGGTGTTGCAATTGCGTGATGTGTGATAAAAGCACAAACTTTCGTCAATTAAATGAAGAGCCTTTATACGAGGTGTGGGAGAGATTTAATGGGAAGCCCATTCAATGTCCCAACTACGAAGTCCCGGAGAAGATGATTCTCCAAATCTTCTACCTGACTTTGGATCAACTAAAAAATATGGTGGATAATGTGGTCGGGGCTTCACTTATGAAGTTGTCTTATAATATGTCTTCAAAATTGCATGAGAAAGTCATAAAGAAAAATTGGGGATGGCATACCCGAGACACTGAGGTAGCTAAAGGGTCTCTGACCACCTCCTATATTGATAAATAGCAAAGAAAGAGAGATAAAGAGAGAGAGAAAAATATGGCAAAAATGATGACACAATTGGAGTTGCTAATGAAGCATGTGATGGGTGCACCCACAAAAATGGTGAATGCCCTGACATCCAAGGGCTATGATGAAGAATAGGTCAAGAGGCTTGATAAAGAAATTCAGTATTTAGCTAACAATCCGATGGGTTCCCGCCCGACCTATCAAAGGCAAGGTGGGAACCAATATTGGATAGATCCTGAAAGAGAGCGGGATTGGCATGATCGTGATAGATATCATGATTGGAGATACAAATAAAGGGAATATGACCGATGTGTGCCTCCCTATGACCGAGCAAAGGGTAAAGAATCCAACTCCATTAATCCAAAAAATTCAAGACCGAGGATATGTTAGCAAGGATTTTGATGAGAGTGGAAGAAACGAACAAGATGATTTACAAATTAAAAGGTGACTTTTCGCAAATCAACCAAATAGTTGCATCACATTACGTCTCGATCAAGCATTTCGAGACTCAAATAATTTAAATCTCTACTCAACTTAATTCTATACAAAAAGGAGGTCTTCTTAGTGATACTATTGTGAATCCAAAAAATAATGCCCAAGTATTGGCAATTATCACTAGGAGTGTCAAAGATCTCGGTGATCTTATGGTGGATATTAAAAAGAGACCAATATTGAACAAACCAATTTGAAGAAGAAGCTTGTGAATAATTCAAATAATGAGACTTTGAAGTCTCAAGAAGGGAATGAAAAAAAAACGATGCTAAGTGAAGAAGTGGATGATGAAGAGGAAGATCCAAAGGTAGTTAAGAATGATGAAATGCAAAGTGATCTGTTGCCTACCATTAAGGTTCCTCCCCTATTCCCTCAAAGGATCAAAAGAAGGAAGACAATGCTAAATTCAAGATGTTCCTTGCTAAGCTTAGCAACCTATTAATTAATATCTCATTGCTAGAGGCAATTCAATAGATTATGGGATACGCTAAGCTTATGAAGAAGGTGATATCAAAGAAACATCTTGCTGATACCATAGAAATTACTCATGGGTGTAGCGCTATCATGACTAGCGCTATAGTAGAGAAGAAAGAGTATCTCGGGGCTTTTATAATCCCCTGAACCATAGGGACACACAAGTTTAAAAAAGCTTTGTATGACCTTGGTGCAAACATCAATCTCATTCCCTATGCAATCTATCAGAAACTCGGGTTGGTCACTCCTACTCCAACAATAATGAAGCTATTGATGGCGGACCGGTCTATCAAGAGATCGATTGGTCTCTTGTTTGATGTTTTAGTAAAGGTAGATCGCTTCATATTTTCGGCAAACTTTATAGAGCTTGATTACAAGATCGACCAAGAGGTACCTATAATCCTTGGCCGACCTTTCCTTGCAACCAAAAAAGCAATTGTGGATATGGAGCTAGGAGAAATGATATTTTGGGTTAATAATGATGAAGTGTCCTTCTGGGTGTGCGAAATTGAGAAACAACCCATAGAGATGCAAGTAGTATCCGTCATTGATATTAAGGATACGAAGGTGATTGTTGGGTCCATTGAGTATCCAACTTGAAAATATGATGAACGTCGTGCCGTAATGATAAATTAGGCACTAGGTGGGAGGCAACCCATCAATGCCACAAAAGTGGCGTGTATCTTTTTTAAATTGTTAATTAGAGTAGATTTCATTTTTATTAGTGTTTGGTCTATGAAATTATGGTGCTATGATGTGTTTTGATTAAGGTTGAATAGGGAAAAGTATGTCAAAATTGAGCAGTGAGCTAAACAGGGGAAAATAGAGGTGCAAAAATACCCTCTGATATCACGATCACGCCACTAGCCATCGCAATCGTGGTAGCTGTGTGACTGCAGTTGCAGAACTTCAACCGCGATCGTGGTCCTAACTGTGTTAAAAGAATTCGTCTACTCATTTCTCTTATACTCCCTCTTCAAAATCCTCTTAAAAGTTCACCATTATGATTGCATATTAGGTGGCCAAAAGCACTTTAGAATCTATCTTGCATCATAAATCCGTTAGGTATGTTGAATTCTCTTTTTACTTGTTCTTGTATAGGTCGTAGAATGCATAAAATAAGAAGGGCCTAAAATTCTTCTTTTCATTGCTAATCGTTGCTTATTTGTACTTGTGTGGTATAGTTCTCTGTCAAAAGTAGTGTGCACATATTTGGGGAAGTCTTGAGTACCCAAATTGTATTTAATTTAAAAGAAATAGGTTGTGCACACCAAGTACTCGACCAAATGACTAAACAAATTCATAGCTAATTTTTCCATATTCTAAGGGCATAATCGAGTACATAGGAACCTTATTCAATGTTCATGATGCTAATTTTTTCTTTGGAACATGAATTGGAATTGAAATTGGTCGTTTGGAGTCTCATGGAATTTTGGTCGACCTATCTCAGTTAACGTGATCTCGGTCCAGTGTCCCATGATCACGGTATCTAAGGCTGATTTCCAGCCTAAACCAAAATTTCTGTAGGGTCACTTCATGTCCACATCTTATTAAGACACAATCCCATGAGCGTAATTAGATAACATAGCATAGTTTAATCATGAAAATATGATGACTGATATTGTAGTGTGATTTTCAGGTATTCAAATCTCAAAATGGTAGATTTAGACAACACTCGGTTCATGGACCCTGAATGTTAAGACGTGTACTATACTGACTACCCAAAAATAAAGATGCTCCAAGAACGAGGCATATTTATAGAGAAAGTGTCGAAAAAGCTCCCAAATTTCCATGCCCTCTTAGTAGCCACATGGTGGAACTGTTTTGCCTCGGAACCATGTCGAGCAAAAAAGCATTGGGTGAGAAAATTTTATGCGAACCTCAGTGTAGTTTCCCTCTCCAAGCCAGGGATGAGGATCCCGGGAAATACTATCCATTTGGGACTGAGTAAAGGAGAGGGTGCATCTGGGAAGAGTAAAAGAAGAAAGATCAACTTGGGAAAATCGATAGAGGATGATTTGGGCTCGTGCAGGCTATCAACAGTTGCGATATTTGAGGAGATTTTAGAGGAGATAGGGACTATCAGGGACCTTGTGTCCAAGCTACCACAGGGACCGAGAGAGCCTTCTATCACTCGCCATTTTTATGTCTTACAGTCGGACTACGAAAGGTATTTAAAGGATTAGAAGAAGCAGGGGGTTACTATTGCTAGGCTTAAAAGAGCCTACTCATCATTATCCCATTCACATAGGAGCCTCAAGGACTCTCACAAGAAGATGAAGAAAAGAAAGAAGAAGAGGGATAAGTTTTTCACCATGATGTGGAAGGGGGTAAAGGGTATCTTCAAGGTCCTTAAACCTAAGGAGCGGCTTCCTTATCCTAGAGATAATAGCAACGATAAGGTCCCAGCTGATTGGTCAGAGTCTGATGATGTCGAAGATGATGCACATACCCAGAGTGATAGCAGTTCTTGATGCGGCTACAGGGAGCACCTATACCCCTTTACTTATGCTTTTTTATGTTTATGCAATGAGGCCACTGCATACTTTAAGTTGGGGGTGCACGTTTCCATAGTAGCCGTAGTGATATTTAATTTGATTTGGTTTGTATTATTTGGATACCTGTTGGATATTTTTATTTTTATTTTTGTTTTGGATTATTTGATATCTTTCATTTTGGGTTGTAATATTTAGACACCTTGATGATTCCCACATTTCATAGATCTGCTAGTTTGTTTATTTCATTCCTAGATTCTTCTTATAGCGAACGAGTTTTTCCCTATGATAGATTGAGTGACAACATTCTTAAGGAAAAATTGTAGTGATCGAGTTTTGAGCCATGGATGCAGGGGAAGTCTGAGTACCCATAGAATCGGAGCTATAAATGCAAGGAAAGTTTAAGTACCTGTGGCATTTTGGATTTGGGATCGCCCTTATACCTACGGTAAAGTTTGAGTAGCCATATGGTTTGCCCTCATGAAAGCCAAAATGTGAGACGAAGACTTGTTTTGGTGCCATAAATAGCAAATTATGTGTCATGCAAATACGAAGAAAATACCCCCTCTGTCCAAAAAATTTTGAAAATTAAGGGCATGGATGTGAATAATTTTGTAATAATACTTTACCTCTTTTTGTGACTCTGAAGTTTTTAGCTTGTAGAAATTGGTAAATACTCCCTTTTGTCTCTAGTGGGAAGTGTCATTGAGCCTCCTTCAAAATTTTGCATGCTATGTGTGGTAAGCATAATTGTCTAACTTTCATACATACTTGTACCATCTAGAACTTTCCCCGTTAGTCACTCAAGGATAATGGTGATTATACTTGGTTGGTGAAATGTTCTTAGGCCTCCTTGGTGAACATTAGGAGCTCACTTTAGCCTAAATAGCCTATCATACATAGAATATTATCCTTAGTTACCCATTTTGAACCACATTACAAGCCTTGAACCATTCAAAGTTTTTCCCTCTTTTGAACCCTACCATCTTTGAACTTGGAAAATGAAGATTGAGGCCAAATGCCTAAGTTGGGGGTGGTATGTTTGGAAAGGATGACCTTAGGCCATGATAATATAAGTGGATTTCTATGATGCTAAGCAAAGAGAGAAATTGAAGAAGTGAAAAATAAAGGAATTATCAAAAGAAGGAATAACATGGAGTGCAAAAGAAATATTCAAAAGAAAATGTTTTCAAAGAATTAGGTAAATCAAGGTAGCAAAAACAGGCATGTGTGAATATTGGAAACAAAAGAAGTGGTTCATGGTCAAAAGTTGGGTTAAATAGTGTGATGTAGATGCTCAAGGAAGGTGTAGTCACTTTGTACCCAAATGGTATCATACCTTTTCCCGAACCTACGTTACAAGCTTGAAAAAGTCCTTCAAAATCTCCAACGAAGTGTAGTCATTGTAGTGGCGATTGAAAATAAGGGCAAGTATATAGTATAGTACTTATTAGCATTGAGGGAGTCTTTGTGACAGTAAGTCTTTGCACTTAAATTCTTTATTACATAGTAAATAGTTTGGCATGGGGGATTTCCTTCTCGTGAGGAGGCATGTAGACTAATTGAGGCGAGTGAAATTGTTATCTTCCAAAAAATAAGACAATAGAGTATAGTGGAGTTGTTATTCATAGGGAGTCTTTTTGAGAGTTAGTAATTGTTGCACTGTAGTTCTTTAAAGTCCTTTGCATCTCTGAGATTGTATTTCATGTCGAGGGGAGTTGCGAGAATAGCTTTGCCCATGTTTGAGAGCTATTTGTGGTGTTAATCGAGTTTGAGGTCATTGTGATTATTTGGTTGTATAAATGGGCTTAAATTTGCATTGTCTAATAGAGTAATAAGTAGTGTTTCTTGAGGACAAGCAAAGGTTTAAGTTGGGGGTGTTGATGAGTGGTAAATTTACCACTCATTTAAATCTAAATTTGTGCATACTATTATGATTTAAAGGTTGAATGAGACAACTTTGTTAGTTAAATGCACTAATTTTCACATTTTGTAAGTATATAGGTGATGAGAAGGAAAGAAGTGGAATTGAGATTAAAAGGATCAACAAGAAGAGAAGTGCACAAGCTGGAAGACCTTGAGAAAGAACTGATCTCAGTTACCGTGATCATGTTCTAAGGGTTGCGGTCATGGCCAGTCAAGCTTGGTCAACTTCCAACAATCACGATGATCTTATGGTGGTCGCAGTGGCTGCGATCACAGCCAAGCTGCAGCGATTGCGGCATCGCGGGTTTATGCCAAGGGCAATTGTGTAATTCTATGTAGCCGACCCCAAATCCCTTATAAGGCAAAAACCCTTCTTATTTGGTATTCATCACTTTGAGAATTGAATTTGGAGACTTTGAAAACCCTACTAATTTGAAAAACTATTGTGTTTAAATTTCTAATATGAGTTTACTGAAACAGAAGTTGAATTGAAGAATATTATTGTATACATCTTCAATGGAAGAATTGAATGACCCCTTTGATATATCTCTTCTCCCTAACTTCATGAGTAGTTAAATTTTCTTATCTTGGGATTATGTTGAAATAGGGTGCAAATATGTGTGGGTCGTGATTTAGTAGTGTAGATTCTTGGTCATTGATTGTGGTTTTCATTAATGTTTGCTTGATTTAGTTGGGATTTGTATGTGAAAATCCAAATTCCCAAAATGAATTTGTGGGTGAAAACCCCAAATTCTCAAACTCTCACATCATCCTTGAAGGAGGGATGTGAGTGTACCTTTGGATACTATATCATCCTTGAAAGAGGGATATGGGTAATAAGGCATTAGTGAACAATAGTTAGGTTTAGCTTATGCTTTTTTCATTATCTTAGAAATAAGGGTGAGTTGTGAATTAGCTAAATCTTAGGCATCTTCCTAGAAATAGAGATGCCCAATTAAGGTATTAGGTGATTTTTCTTGCCACATTCATGAAGTATCCGAAAGGATCCCTGGGTGATAATCTTGAGGTTTGGTTGAAATATTAGCCTCAAGAACTCCTAATCTAGCCTACCCATGTAGTTGATGACTAGAATTTGCACTCAATTATCATGAACCCATGCATTATTTGCCCCTAAGAAGACATAATCCCAAGACTTGTCTCTTATTGAAATTTTAACCACAATTGTCGCTTTCAGTTGATAGTTTGAGTAGTATTTGGTAAAACAACTCTTCCAAACCAATCCCTTAAATTTTAATTTATGTATTTTACTTTGTTTACACTACGGGCATACACTTAGAAGTTATCAACAACTATAGGATTTGAAGACTAGACTCACTCCTCGAGGATTTCACCTCAACATGAGTTGAGATTTATTAACAATGATCGTCCTATATTAAAACTACAGTACAGGTGAGCGTGATCAAAGACTTAGCCCAAGGATTTTTAAACAAGAAGTTACGCCCCACGGGCAAGAGTTGACATTACCACATTGTGTCCTGATTTATAAGATGTTTTATAAAATCAAGGACTTTCAAACAACAAGTTATGCCCCATGGGCAAGAGTTGACACTACCACATGATGTTTTGATTCATGAGATGTTCTATAACTCTTGCCTTTGAGGCATGACTTAGCCAAGAACTTTCAAACAACAAGTTACGCCCCATGGAAAAGAGTTGAAACTACTACATCGTGTCTTGATTTATGAGATGTTCTATAATTCTTGCCTTAGAGGCAAGACTTAATTTTTAAGCAACAAGTTATGCTCCACGCGCAAACTTGACACTACTACATTGTGTCTAACTTATGAGATGTTTTATAATTTTTGATTTAGAGGCAAGACTTATTCCAAAGGACTTCCAAACAACAAGTTACACCCTTAAATTTACTTTGATGTCAAAGAAAGAAGATCCCTTTGCGGATTATCCAACTTTCTATTTATTCGAAAAATATTATAGAAGTTGAGAAAAAGAAAAAAGAGAAGAAACAAAGTAGAAAAAAAAAGTATAGATTAAGAAAGAAAAGAAGAATAAAAAATAAAAGAAAAAAATAAAGATTGAGAAAAATAAAAATGAGAAGAAAGGAATAAAAATAGAGTTTGAGAAAAATGAAAAAATGAGAAATGATAAAAATAAAAATGAAAAGAAAAATAAAGGTTGAGACAAATGAATTAAAAAAGAAGAAGAAAATGAAGAATTAGATAATGTTTGAGGGAAAAAAAAGTAAAAGAAAAATAAAAGTTGAGACAAACGAATTAAAACAAGAAAAAAAATTATGAACAATAAAAAGTAAAAAAAAAAGAAATAAAAACAAAAGTTGAGTGATAAATGAGCATGGAAAGTTTAAAAATATTTGAAGTGTAGAGAGGCAAAAATGTACTTGTTCTATACATAAAAATGAAAGAAAACTAGTCTTTAAAGATTTTTCTAATGTGGAACGAAAATTCAAAACTATCCATTATGGGAGTCATCCCATGTAATTTCCTGGTTGCTAGTAGGGTTGTTTATCGAATAGATCAGGTAGATAATTGTGCTTAGCGATTGATTTGGTATCGAATTTGCAATTATAGGATAGTTAATGAATGGTGTATCGGCCAATCTCCACAGTACCTTATTTTTCAATGAAATTTATCCGAGATAATTAAAAAGAAGAAAATGGACTTCGTCTTTATTGAATTAACTGTTAAATCCAGTGACAATAAACGTGTCTTGTATAAAAATTGATTTCACATAGTCAGACTTTTAGGAATTGCATGGTAGAGTGTATTAGAAAAATAACACATGAATTAAGTATGGTATTATTTAATATTTTGATTGATAGCAATTTTAGAGCAATGTATAACTAACACATGTATTAGTTATACACTCTACATAGTATTACAGGGTGTATAACTAATACAACCCATTTGATGGTATTAGTAATACATGAATTTTAATGTATGGAATAAATATGAGTAAAGATAAAAATGTCCTCAAATTCCTTAAATCTTTTCTAAATATTTTTCAATTTATTCAATATGGGTGCTTTCTTTTCAATTTATCAAGGTGATAATTTTCCTCCAAATAATTTTAGTCACAAAAAAACCTACTCCATTAATTTAAAAAATACGTATGTTTAGTAAATTGGTCAAAACCCGAAAATATATTTTATGCTTGGTGTTTGCGTACAAGCTTTAATTTTGTAAATAGGATATATCACAAATAGAAATATTTTTTTTGTTGGCTTTAACACTCTGCGGAACACAATTTTATGTTGATAACGATTTCATTGTCTCATTCAAAACTTACACGTCCCTCCCTCAAACTTAGGCACACCACAAACTGAGAACAATAAACAAATTATGAATAAATAAAGAAAAGATAACAGAAAAATCAATTTCTGCAAATGAATGATTAACTCTTGAAATTCTAAAGTAAATTATTAGTTATATTGTTGATATTTTTTTATTTTTAAAAAAGAATAATAAAACTTTGCAAAGAAGATACACAAAGTTATAGAATATTAGTGGTATTTTTGTAAACAAATAATATCATCTTAAAAATATAAAAATATATATTGGCGGATAACTAGGCTAATAAATAGATTTGGGCTAATAAATAGATTTGTTATGTGTAATGAATCTATTCTTTTTTGTGCGTGGATATTTTTTAGATTTTGTTTTAATAAATTATTCTTTTTGTAAGATGTATTCATTAATTTATTTGGTTTATTATTTTTATCCTGTAGTAACTGCAGAGTTACAAATTTCTATATAATAATTTATTCTATCTGTACTGTAGTATATATCTAATTCTAGATTTTCTATTTTATTTATTATCTTGTGTTGTTCTTCTCGTAGTGAGTTTTTTATATTATGTAAACTATCACATGTACTTTTTTCTAACTTTTTAAAGGTTTTTTCTATCCATATTAACTTTTCTTTTAGATCTTCCATTATTTTTCTAATTCGGTTTCTATAATTAATTTCATTATTTAGATTATCTTGGTTTTCTCTAGTTTTTCTAATATATTCTAACATCCACAGTCTTGATCTGAATAATATCCTTCTGGGTAAATGTCTTCGTATATCTGTTCTAACGCATTTATTATTTCAATTTCGTAGTTTATTACCTCTTCTAATATTATTTTCTTAATATCTATAATTTCTATGTCTTTAAGTATATATAAGATTAAAACTTTAAGGTAGTCTAAACGATCTATTTTCTAAAATTGATATTTTATAGTTATTTGTTTTAGCCTTAGTAGTTCTTGCATATTTTTAAGAGATTTTATATATTTTTTATTTTCCATGTATTTGTCTATATTTATTTTTATCTGTTTTTCTAATAACTGTATATTTTGCATATCTTTAAAAATTCTACGTGATTTTAACATAATAAATATTTATAAGAGTAGCTAGGTAGACATGGTATATAATTTACTCTAGTCATGTAATATTCTCCAAATGCTTTTTCTAATATAATTTTCCTTATATCTGCAACATTTATATCTCTAAGTGCATACAAAATAAGTATCTTAAATTTATCTACCATGACATCAGATAAATTATTATTCATTTTCATAAAATTGCTTTTTTCAAAATATTCCCTTCAACCATGTACATAATAAAATATAGTCATCTCAGATTACTATATACTAGATTATTCTTAAATAACATGTCCTTCAGTCACTATTAGCATGGTAATTCGGATACTTTTTCCCTTAAACAGCGCCTCGACTCTGGTTACTCTCTGCCACGGCTTCTTGCCTCATTGGTTTCACCTTTAGGATGGCATAGTTCGTAGGGATTTTTCTCCGTTTCCACTTTGCTAATAAACTTCTTAACATATTATTCTTCGGACAATTCTACTATAAAGTAACTAATATGAATTTATTTTATCATATCATGATTGTTGGGAATTATCAATTTAGCTATTCATAATCATAAATAGATATACCTGTTCCGGTAGCTTTGATATTTCTGAGGTTTATTGCTCCATAGCTTTTTCCATTGAAGTGTATATATTTAATTAACTGGGCAAAATATTTTTAAATGGAGAGAGTTTTTTTGGCTAATGTGTGAAGGCTTGCCTTCGCAATGCCTTCTTTCTTCTTTATTTATAAGTGAACGAACTTTACAACTTTACAAAGTATTTTTTACATGTGTTCTAAAAGATAAGAATAATAAAGCTAAAGAAGACAAAAAAAGTTACAAAAAGTCCTAAAGGCTACTAAAGCCTACTACCTAAAAGTCTAGGCCTAAAACAAGAAAGTCTTTACATAAATAGTAAAGTACAATAATTTTATGTAACTAAAATAAATATCTTGTCTCCGTTGTTTTTGTCGTATCTGTTGTATCTCCATTATTGCTCCTCTTATCTTTCCAGCTGGCGTCCTTATCTCCTTTTATTCTAGCTGAATTGCTGGGACATCATTATCTCCTCCATTACATTTTGAACATTTGTGATTTGGATATTTATGTCCAATAGTTTTGCAATATCTGGTTAATAATACTTCCGAAATAAATTTTTCTCTGATAGCTCTGGCGATAGGTTCTGTTTTTTATTTAAGCAACGTGAGAATCCATTGCCTAATAGTTTCCATATCTGTTTCTCGTAACTCTTTTGAATTTGAATATATAAGTACATGATTTCTTGAATAGTAGCTCCATATGGGATTTTGGTTGTAGTATGTATTTGCTAGCTCTTGCAAAATTGTAGATAGTCCGATAATCCTTTTGTTCGCATAAAACTTTGGTATCTCAATTCTAGGTATTTCTGGCTATGGAATAATATAATCATATCTCGTGTCATCCCTATCTTTACAACTTGTATGGGTTTTTTAACTTCATCATATAATATCTCTGCTGGTGCCGTGTAAATTTTTATAAAAAACAAGGTACCTTTGGTTATTCTTTTAAAAGTGATAAATGCTTCATATATTTCTGGTATAGTGGATATCTCAGTTCCGTCCGTGGTATATACAGTACTAAGTAGTCCATATTCATAGCAGGTTTTAACTAAGCTTGGTTTGGTTTTAGGTAAAACAATTAGTTTATTATATCCGGTCAATCTCTGGGTTATGTAGTTTGTATCTGGTTCTTGGATATTTGTAGCTTTGGGGTTGCTATTTAAAAAGGTTTGTACATTGTAGATATTTTCTATGTATGTCCGGGTTGTGTAGTTGTAAGTCTTTTTGTCTTGGTTTAGACTTTCTCGGTATGTGGTAACTTGTGGGGGTATAAATATGGGATCTTTCGATGTATTTGGTGTATATGGTTTATCAAATAGCTTGTTTAGGTTCATATTTGTATTTTTTTAACTCCTTTGCTGGTACCTACAGAAGTAGATTGATAAACGTTATGGGTTTTATGGAGTGTCCCAACATCTCCTTCTAGCTCTGGAATTTTATTGTCTTCCGATCGACATAGCTCTGCGCATTGCTGAGTTAGCTGATTCATAGCTATAGACTTCAGTTTATCTTCACTAGTCTTTAGCTTTAGCTTCTCTATCTCAGTACCCATACTGTCCACTTTCAATGAAAGCGTAGTTAGGGCGTTGAGTATCTTTTCATGTATATTTTCTTCTATCATTTCAGTCTGTGTAGCTTTGTCTTGATATGTAATCTGCAATAACATTCTTGTTAGTACTGATCACTTCTATTGTAAATGTGAAATTTAATATGTTTAAAACTAGTCTCCGAATCTCTTTTGTTGTAACTGAGTTTTGTATTTTCTTTGTTAGCCACCAGCGTACCTGTGTATTATCTGTTCGCACAATAAATTTGTTATATACAATATATGGCTCCAATGCTAACAAACATTTATATAATGAACATAATTCTTTCCTATTTATTTCTCATTTTATTTCTGTCTCGTTGAACGTACCTGAGTAGTATCTACAATGGTGTTCTATTTTTTCTGCTTCATATCTATATTTAAGTACTCCTCCGTAACTATATTCACTGGCATCTGCTTCTACTATATATTGTAAATTTTCTATTTTCATCTGGGAATTGTAATTTTGGTAATTCTTTGCAAAGTAATTTTATTTTTTGAACTTGTTTTTTATCTTCTTCATTATAATTATATTCTATATCCTTTTTAAATTTTTTCTGTAGTGGTTTTAAGTTTTCTGCTAATTTTGGAATATATTCTCTTACTTGGTTTACTAATCCTAAAAATGATTGTAATTTCTTTTTTGTATCTAATTCTTCTTTTGAATTTATTATTTTTTGTACTATATGTTGTTGTATTTTTACTCAACTTTTATCTATTTGTATTCCTAAAAATTCTATCTGGTTTTTCATAATTTCGGCTTTCTTTTCACTTAGACTTATTCCTGATTTTTCTATTATATCTGTAAACTGTTCCAATAATTTTATATGTTCTTCTTTGGTTTTTGTATATAATAATATATCATCTATGTATACTATGCAATTAAGTAATTGTTTAAAATAATTATCCATAAAATGTTGATATCTACCTGGTGCATTTTTATATCCAAATGGTAATACATTCCACTCATAAAATCCTTGTGGTACCGTAAATGCAGTTAATTCTTTAGATTCTTCTTCTAACTTTAGGTGGTAAAATCCTGATTTACAATCAAATTTGCTAAAATAATTATATCCTTGGATTTGTCTTATTTTTAATATCTTATTTGGTATCGGATAATTGTATGTTATAGTTTTTGCATTTAAATTTCTATAATCAATAACCATCCTACTTTTTCCTCTTTTTTGTTCACTATGTTTATTTACTATAAATGCTGGACTATTATGTTTGCTATTACTTTTTTGTATATATTGTTTTTCTAATAATTCATCTATATGCATTTTAAATTCTTTTAAATCGTCAAAATTATATGTTAATGATTTTTGGGTTATTATACTATTTTTATCTATTAATTCAATTTTTATGGTAGTTTTATATTTTTTCCATCCTTTTAATAGATCTTCACTATATAATTGTTCTAATTTTTTCTTAACTATTTCTATCTTATTTATTGAAAATATAGTTATTTCTGTTTTATTTATCGAGAAAACTACTAGTTCTATTGTATCTTCAGTGGTTTTTATATTTTCTAACTTTTGTGTAATTTTTTCACTTCCTTTTATCCAATCAGTTTTCTTTCTTATTTTATTATTAACTCTTTTTGCTCTTACTTTTTGTTTACATGGTGTTGTAAACCACCAATCGTTTCTAGTTATTATGTGTGTGTATAATTTATCTAAAAATGGCATTCCTAAAAGTATATCTTTTGACGTTAGTTCATAATTATAAATTTCTTCTATTGTCAATATCTTATCCCATATTTGTGTTTTTACATTCCTAGCTTTATAAGCAATTAAGCTTCCTTCATTATTAAATCTTTTAACTACTATTGGTATTTTTAATTTATCCCATTTACTTTCTGGTAAGCAATTATATCTACATAAATTAGCTTCTGCTCCTGTATCTATCATAGGCGTATAATATCTACTGTAATATCCTTCTACTATTATCTTCATTAATACATATATTTTCATTTTTATGTTAAGGCTCTTTTTAAGAATAATTTCTCTCTATTATATGTTATAGTTAATTGTGTATGTTCTATATTATATGGTTTTATTTGTTCTAACCATTTTATTCCTAATATTATATCTGCTTTTTGCATTTCTTCTTTTACTTCAAATTCTATTTTTATTTTTCTGACTCCTATTATTATTTCTTTTTCTGCTATATTTTTACTATTTATTAAGCTTCTTGGTAGATCTGGGCACATATCATTATCAATTTTTATTTCTTTATCCTTTACAAGATATTTTGCTATATAATTTTCTTCTTGTCCTGTATTTAAGAGTATTAAATATTCTTTTTCATTTATTTTTCCTGTTATGTAATATTGATTTAGATTACTTATTGAATTTGTTTCATAACTTGTTCTTTTTGATGAGCTTGATGATTCTGGTTTTTCATTAGCTATTCTTTTTGTTGTACTTATTCTATCATTTACTATTTCTAAATTTTCTTCTATATCTATGTCTCTATAGCTATAATCATTATAATCTATTGTTTTTACAATTTGTTCAAATGGGCTATCTATTTGTATCTTGTTAATTTTATTTTTTCCTGTTATTTTATGTTTTGTTGTTAATACATATAAATTTTTACATCTTGCTGTAAATATTTTACTTCCTGGGGTTAATTCTATTCTCGATATCTTCTAATATAATACTAGTGATTTATCTATATTTCTATCTGTTACTGCTACTAAATAATTTGCACTTATTATAAATTTAAATTTTTGGTATATTAAATTTCCTTTTACGACAGTTATTATCTTTTTTTCTATAGGTTTTATAATTCTATCATCTGCTAAATATAATTCTATTGATGTATCTATTCCTTCTCTAAAACATGTTTTTATTAATATTTCTATACCTCCAAGGTGTACATATTTTATTGGATCTCCTTTACTTTTTATATCATTTATTTCTTTGTTAATTATTCTTTTTGTTACTAGTGGTATACTAGCTTTACCTTTTGCATATCTACAGTCTATTTTACATGTTCTTTCTGGCATACTACATAATATTCATCTTTTTTCCTAGTAAAAATATTTTTTATTGTTGGTATTTTAAATATTTTTTCTACACTTAAATCTAATTCTTTTCCTTTTATTTCATCAAATATATTACTGTCAAATATTATTTTTTGTTCTGTTCCTTCGTCATTTAAATATTCTTATTTTTTTATTATTTTTATATCTTCTTCAGTCATTTGATTCATCTATTTCACTATCTATTTCAGTATCTATTTCGTTTTCTGAAATTTCATATATACTATCTTCACTTTCTAATTCATAATCTATATAATCTATGAGGGATGGCCTTGGCTCAGCGGTAAGCTTGCTTACCGTGGTGTGCCAGGGTCGGGGGTTCGAAACGCCCCTCCAGCGAAGCTGGGGTGAGGGCGCGTAGGTCAGGCCCGGAGTGGTCCCCCTCTCCCCGACACCTACGGAGTAGGTATGAACCGGGTCGTCCCTTAATCTATATAATCTATTTGCATATATTCTGTATTTTCTATTTGTATTTCTAATATTTGTTTATTTTTTGGATTTTTAGGTAATTTACAATCTCTAGCTAAATGTCCTAACTTTCCACAATTATAGCAAGTACATTCTTTTATAGATTTCTTCTTTCTATATGGTCTTTTATTTTTATAATTTTTTACATAATATCTTTTTCTTGGTTTTTTGTATTTATATTTTGATTTTTTATATTTCTTATGTCTTTTTCTTTTCTTATAATATCTTTCTTCACATCCGAATTGGGGTGCTATTTTATTTTTGCAACATGCTAAATTTCTTATTAATGTTTTTTCCATTTTTAATTCTTCTCTATATTTCTCGCATAAATTTCTATACCATTGTTGTAAAAAATTTATTCTAGCTCCTAATGTATCTACTATTTTTGCTTTTTCCTAACTTTTTATTATCTTTGAACTAAATGGTTCGGGTAATTTATTAAAATATAATTTTCTTATTTCTTTACTTTCTTCTATACTATATGCTCCTTTATAATGATATTCTTTAAATGCGCAAGTATATTCATCTATATAACACGTATTACATATTGTTAATTTTATCATTAAATTCCTATTTGTATCTTTTTCTTCATTTTGTTCTTCTTCTATTGTTGTCATACTACCAAATTCATCTTTTATAGCTGTTTCATATTTTTTTAATAATTCTATAGGTGTTAGTTTAGTTGTTGTTGATGATGTTCCTTCCATAGGTTTATTAGCTCTTAATACTTTCTTACTATTTTCAGTTAAATTTGAGAACCATAGTTTTACTGATCCTATTAATGTTCTTTCTATATATTCTGGTGCATCTGTTATGTTTATATTATTATCTAATAATTGTTTTGTCATATATCCTATCCATAATTGTATTGTTTTTTCTGTATCTATTACACAGTCTAGGTCTAAAAAGTTATAATTTTTATTAACTATTTGTTTTGGTGTCCATTTGTCATATTCATTATATCTTTTAAATTTACTTTTATAATATATAGGTTTTCTTATTTCTGTTGTTTTAGATATCATATTGTCATCTTCTTTTTTATCAAGAGTATTTATTTCTGTGTTATTATTTCCTAAATTTCCTTCATTAATTATTTCTTGTTTTTCGTTAATTTCTAAATTTTTTATATTTGTTAATATTTCCGTATATGTTTCACTATCTTCTGAATCATAATTTTCCGTCTCTTCAACCTCTATATTATTTATTTCTAATTTTTCTTTGAATTGATTTATCTCGTTTAGTAATTTTTGTTCTTTATCTTTTTCTTCTTTTTCTTTTTGTCTTTGTTCGTACAAGTCTTTTAACATTTGTAGTTCTTTTTCTAATTCAGCAATTCTACTATTTTTAGTTTCTTCTATTTTTCGTATTTCTTCCGTAGTTTGTTGTTTAATTTTTTCTATTTCCTTTTTTCTATCTATTTCTTCATTTTCTTTTTCTATTCTTACCATTGTTGTTAATTTATCTTCTAGTTTTAATTCTTCTTTTTCTAACATTAGGTATAAATGTTCTCCTATTTTCTTATATCTTCTTCCTAGATTAGAAAATACTATTTTTATTTTTGATCCTTCATGATTTTCATATATTTTTTCATCTATTATAAATTCTTCTTTATCCATTTTATTGTAAATAGTTCATGTTGGTATATATATTCTAAACTATCTATTTGTGATTCTATTTTTGATATTTCATCTTTTTGTGTATTTATTGAATTTTTACTAACTCCGGCAAATATATTATAATGTAGTCTTTCTTTTCTTATTTTTAATTCTTTACGTCTTTCAGAGATAAATTGTTTTAATTCTTTGTATTTTTGCTCTTTATTCATTTAAATTATATTTATAATATCTTGGTGGATATCTAAATCTAATTTTATCATAATTAGGTGGCATGTGTCTCATTCTTCTAGATTTTGAATGGATTATTAATTTTGCTTCAATACTAGATATTAATGTAATTAGATAGGCTAATCTTTGTGGATTTTCTTTTATTTTATTTAGACTTATATATTCTGAATAATTACTAACTAAAGATTCTTTAATTTTTCTAAAAGCTTCTCTATTTTTAAATGGTCTTCTCATAATTAATTTTATAAATAACTAATTTTATAACATCTAACTAACTTATATCTCACTTCTGTACTTTTTAAATTACTGGGCTCTGATACCATTTGTAGGAGGGTGCGGATAACTAGGCTAATAAATAGATTTGGGCTAATAAATAGATTTGTGTGAAGGCTTGCCTTCGCAATGCCTTTTTTCTTCTTTATTTATAAGTGAACGAACTTTACAACTTTACAAAGTACTTTTTACATGTGTTCTAAAAGATAAGAATAATAAAGCTAAAGAAGACAAAAAAGGTTACAAAAAGTCCTAAAGGCTACTAAAGCCTACTACCTAAAAGTCTAGGTATATCTCACTTCTGTACTTTTTAAATTACTGGGCTTACACTGCATAAAAAATAATTTCAATATTACTAATCCCAACATTACTAATACACCCAATTCAATACTATCTTATGCACTCTACCAAAAGACCCCTAAAAAGATGTGTTAAAACGAAGACTAGGGCCTGGAGCTTCATCGCTTTAGGCTTTAGCTTTTCTTTTTTTCGTTTTAGGCATTAGATTTATTAATTTAGGAATTACCATATAAATTTGTGATGTATATTTTATATAGCTATAGGTAATATGTAAATATCATAATGCTTAACGAACTAACGGTTCATTCAATAATAAAAGTAAGTAATTCGCCCCGACATCAATAAACTGTTAATTATAAAATTTTAATCTATTTATTGACCATTAATTTGGTAACCCAATGTCAATAAATCAATAAATTTACAATTAAGTTACCGATAACGATTCCATTTTAAGCAACCCTAATTGCTGGGATACAAAATTACTAACATCATAATTACTTAACCACGTGTTTGTCATAAACAGTATTATGGTGCAATTTTCGATGTCATATTTGGTTTTACAAATATAATTACATAATTTGATTTTTTTTTGGTTTAAGAAGATTAATTTCTAAAAAATTAAATAGGTTTTTTTTTTTCAAGATGAACATGTATTTTTTTTTTAAGGAGAGGGAAAATGGGGAAGGAAATTACAAGGTGGGAAATTAAACTTCATCAATAAAATGAAAATTTAGGTAGATAATCAGTTAAGCTACTAAGATTCGTATGAATATTTAATTAAATATTGTTGTGTGTGACAAATATATATGTGTATATATGCATAAGAAAGATTAAAAATAAAGAAAGAAAGAATTTGAATATTCATCAAAGAACTATCATCAATTCCTTGCATCCCTTCTCAAAGAGTATAATTGCACCCTCTCAGTTACGCTCAGCAATTTTATATATATAGCTCAAGTAATAACTTGGTCGGACAAATAAGCCTAACTGTGTAAATACACCCAATTATACTTAAATCTGCCTACAAGATAATCGTCCAAATAAATTGTTAGGTCAATGGGTCTTTTTTCCTTCGGATAAATAAAGCCCAATTTGGACCTATCCACTTTTGCCCATAGGCCCATTACTATGGGGCATATATATTGATCTTTTTTAAGTCTTATTCACAATCCACAAAAGAGTTTTTCAGCAGCTAAAGTGAGAAAACAAAGCTGATTTTCGCACCTAAAATTTTAGCCACAACAGTCAACTTCAAATTAGATCCCGCTTCGTTTCTTGTCCGATTGAGCTAATTTTTGGACCGCTTGTTCCTTTCATCTCAATCTTTGATTAGAAATTGACGGAGGTGAATTTGGTGGTCTGTAGCTCCTGTTCTTCATTCTCGAATAGTAGATGCATTTTTTATGTTTGTGCTTCTTTTATTCTCTAGTTTAGTGCTATCTTTGTTGTGTTGTTGCTCGTTGTTTGGTGGCTATTTTGGAGAACAATATTGTAACTCTTTGGTGATTATAGTGGAGATTTTGGTCCCGTGATTTTTTACTCTTCACAC
Source organism: Capsicum baccatum var. pendulum (assembly GCA_030864225.1). Classification (NCBI taxonomy): domain Eukaryota; kingdom Viridiplantae; phylum Streptophyta; class Magnoliopsida; order Solanales; family Solanaceae; genus Capsicum; species Capsicum baccatum. The sequence continues at coordinate 170,574,438 of CM061554.1, forward strand.
ACTGAAGGATTTTCCATGTAAATTTAGTGTCTCTTGTTCTTGGTTTTATTCTTTTCTTATCGTATTTGTGTGGTGATTTATTTGCTGTCATATTACTTTGTTTCGCTTGATTTGCTTGTCTCCTCTTGGTTCAAATTGAGATGAAAAGTTTAGACTTGGGTATTCTTCCGCTGTTACCCTATCAGGCTCTTTGATTGTGCCCTTGCCTTTCCCAAAGTGGTATCAAAGAGTTGGTTATTGTTGATTATTAATTTAAACGATGGAGGCAAATATGAGCAATATGGTGTGTTTGAATGGTAGTAACTATCATACTTGGAAAAGCAAGATGAAAGATCTTCTCTTTGTCAAGAAAATTCATTTACCTGTGTTTGCATCTACTAAAACTCAATCCATGATAGATGAGGATTGAGAATTTGTGCACCTAAAGGTTTGTGGTTATATCAGACAATGTGTTGAAGATAACGTTAGAAATCATATTGTAAATGAGATACATGCCAAAAGTTTATGGGACAAGCTCGAGACACTTTATGCTTCGAAGATTGGAAATAAAAAGTTGTTGCTGCTCAAACAATTGATGAATATCGGGTATAAAGAGGGCAGTCCTATTTCTGATCATATAAATGATTTTTAAGGTGTCCTTGACTAGCTATCCGGAATGGGTGTAAAGTTCGATGAATAAATTCAGGGACTTTGGCTTCTTAATACTCTACCAGACTCTTGGGAGACTCTTCGAGTTTCTTTGACTAATTCTGCTCTCGATGGTGTTGTAATTATGGAATATGTTAAGAGTGATGTCTTGAATGAAAAGATGAGAAGAAGATCTCAGGCCTCATCTTCTTCATCTTCACACTCTAATGTTTTAGTTACTAAAGAGAGGGGGAGAAACAAGTCCAGAGGTCCGAATGATAGAGATAAAATTAGAAGCAAGTCGAGGTCCAAATTAAAGAATGTTACATGTAACTATTGCAACAAAAAGGGGCATATCATGAAATATTGTTACAAGCATAAGAGAGAGATGAGACAGCAAAAGTACGAAGGCGATAATGAAAATCGTGTTGCGGTTATTGCTAATGATGATCTTCTTGTTGCTTGTGGTGAGAATGTCATTATTCTTGTTCGTGATGAGTCTAGCTGGTTTGTGGATTTTAGTGCTACTTCTCATGTTACGCCAAGAAGGAATTATTTTCTTTTTACACTTCGGGTAATTTGGGGATGTTGAAAATGGACAATAATGATGAATTTAAAGTGCATTGGCACTTTTGTTTGGAAAGTAACCATGGTTTCAAACTAGTTCTGAATAATGTCAAGCATGCTTCAGATGTTCGCCTGAATTTGATTTTTGTAGAAAACCTTGATGGTGAGGGTTATGTTAACACCCTTGGTGCTGGCCAGTGGAAGCTTACTAGAGGTTCGATGATTGTGGCTCGAGGTGAAAAGTTGTGTAACTTGTACGTATTTCAGGGCTCTACTTCTGAAGGCTTGATAAACTTGGTGGAGAATGATACTTCATCAGAGTTATGGCATAGAAGACTGAGTCATATGAGTGAGAAGGGAATTGATAATTTGGCTAAGAAAAATTTTCTTTCTGGAGTGAAACAAGCAAAGTTGAAAAAGTGTGTTCATTGCTTAGCCGGTAAACAGAAAAGAGTTTTTTTTCAGAGTCATCCGCCTTCAAGAAAGATTGATTTGCTGGAGTTGGTGCATTCTAATTTGTGTGGTCCTTTTAAAGTAAGGTCTCATAGTGGTGCACTTTACTTTGTGACTTTTATTGATGATATTCTCGCAAACTCTAGGTATTTCCTTTAAGTCTAAGGATCAAGTACTTGATGTGTTCAAGGATTTTCAGGCCTTGGTTGAGAAGCAGACAGGGAAGAAATTGAAATGCATCCGCTCAGATAATGATGGTAAGTATATTGATTCTTTTGATAGATATTGCAGAGAATAGGGTATTCAGCATAAAAAAACTCCTCAGTTGAATGGTTTAGCAGAGAGGATGAACAAAACTTTAGTCGAAAGGGTTAGATGATGCTTTCAGATGCTAAGCTGTCGGAATTCCTTTTGGACAGAAACACTTAATACTGTTGCTTATATTATTAATTTATCTCCTACTGTTGCTTTGGATGGTGATGTCCCTAACAGAGTTTGGTATGGTACGAATGTTTCTTATGATCATCTCAAAGTCTTTGATTGTAAAGCATTTATGCATGTTCCTAAATATGAAAGGTCAAAGTTGAATGTTAAAACTAGACAGTGTATCTTTATTGGTTATGTTCAAGATGAACTTGGCTATCGTTTCTATGATCTAGAGAAGAAAATTATTAGAAGCCATGATGTTGTGTTCTTTGAAGACCAAATAATTGAAGATTTTGACAAAGCTGAGAAGGTTGATTCTCAAAGTAGAGAGAGCCTAGTTGATGTTGATCCAGTTCCTTTGACTATTGCTCCTGAAGAAAATCTTCATGATGATGAAAATCAAGTTGATAATGAAGATGATGATAATGTTCAGAATGACCAGTATGATATTGTTGATGCTCCAGTCCAAGTTGATATGGTTGATCAGCAACCAGTTGTTGATGTTCTAAGGAGTTCTCACAGATGATCTACTAGAGAGACAATACTTTTATTTTGTTATTCTCCTAATGATTATGTACTCTTGACTGGCGGGGGAGAACCTGAGAGTCTTAATGAAGCTATGGAAAGTGAAGAAAAATAAAAGTCCTTTGATGTTATGGAAGATGAGATTAAATCTTTGCATGATAATCATACCTTTGATTTGGTTAAACTGCCTAAAGACAGAAAAGCTTTGAAAAATAGGTGGATTTTTTTGGGTGAAACATGAAGATGGTAACCCAATTCTATGGTACAAGGCTAGACTGGTTGTGAAAGGATTTAACCATAAAAAGAGAGGTGATTTTGATGAGATATTCTCTCCATTTGTGAAGATATCATCCATTCGTATGGTTCTAGGCTTAGTTGCAAGTCTAGATTTAGAGATTGAGCAAATGGATGTTGAAACTGCTTTTCTCCATGGTGACTTAGATGAAGAAATCTATATGGAGCAACCCGAAGGTTTTGAAGTCAAGAGAAAAGAGAATTATGTTTTCAAATTGAAGAAGAGCTTGTATGGTTTGAAATAAGCTCCTAAGTAGTGATACAGGAAGTTTGGTTCCTTTATGAGTTAGCAGGGCTTCAAGAAGACTACTTCAGACCATTGTGTTTTCGTGCAAAAATTCTCTGATGGGGACTTTATTATTGTGTTGCTTTATGTTGATGACATATTTGTTGTTGGTCATAATGCTTGTAGAATTCAAAAGTTGAAAAAAGAGTTGAGTAAGTCTTTTTCTATGAAAGACTTAGGACTAGCAAAGCAGAATCTTGGTATACAAATTGTCCGTGATAGAAAGGCCAAAAAGTTGTGGTTATCACAAGAGAAGTATATTCAGAAAGTACTTCGAAGGTTTAACATGGACAAGGCTAAGGTTGTCAGTACACCTTTAGCTATGCACTTTAAGTTAAGCACAAAGCAGTGTCCTTCCAGTGATGATGAGAAGGAAGATATGAAGAAAGTTCCTTATGCTTCAGTTGTTGGTAGTTTGATATATGCAATGATTTGCACAAGATCGGATATTACTCATGTTGTTGGTGTTGTTAGTAGTTTTCTTTCTAATCTGGGAAGAGAACATTGAAATGTTGTGAAGTGGATTATAAGATATCTTTGTGGCACTTCTAGTCTGAGTTTGTGTTTTGGTAAAGGGAAGCCTATTCTTTGTGGTTATACTGATTTAGATATGGCTGGTGATGTTCATACTCAAGTCTACTTCAGAGTATTTGGTTACTTTTGCAGGGAGAGTTGTGTCTTGGAAATCTAGGTTGCAAAAATGTGTTGCTCTATCTACTACAGAAGCTAAGCTTATTGCTACCGTTGAAGCTTATAAAGAATTGCTTTGGATGAAGAGATTCTTGGGGGAACTTGGTTGTGCTCAAGAGAGGTATGTGCTTTTATTGCGACAGTCAAAGTGCTATATACCTTGGCAAAAATTCTACATTTCATGGTCGGTCTAAACACATTGATGTGAGATACCATTGGATTCGGGATGTGTTGGATTCTAAGTTGCTTAAACTTAAGAAGATTCATACGAATGATAATGGTTCTGACATGATGACTAAAGATTTTCCAAGAGGGAAGTTTGAAGATTGTTGCATGATCGCCGGGATGACGGTCTCCTCCACATAGTCGGGAGGGGGAGAATTGTGGGTCATGGATTTTTTTCCTTTCTATGTGGATAAATGAAGCCCAATTTGGACCAACCCACTTTTGCCCATAGGCTCATTACTATAGGGTATATATATTGATATTTTTTAGGTCTTATTCACAATCCACAAAAGAGTTTTTCAACAGCCAAATTGAGAAAACAAAGCTGATTTTTGCACCTAAAATTCCAGCCACAGCAGTCAACTTCAAATTGTGATTTTTGCTTTGTTTCTTGTCCGATTGAGATGATTTTTTGACATTTTATTCCTCTCATCTCAATATTTGATTAGAAACTGACGGGGGTGGATTTGGTGGCATGTAGCTCATGTTATTCATTCCCAAACAGTAGCTACATTTTTTGTATTTGTGCTTCTTTTTATTCTCTAGTTTAGTGCAATCATTGTTGTGTTGTTGCTCGTTGTTTGACACTTGTTTGGTGGCAATTTTGGAGAACAATATTGTAACTCTTTGGTGATTATGGTGGAGATTTTGGTCCCGTAATTTTTTACTCTTCACACACCGAAGAGTTTTCCACGTAAATTTGGTGTCTCTTGTTCTTGGTTTTATTCTTGTGTTATCGTATTTGTGTGGTGATTTATTTGCTGCTATGTTACTTTGTTTTGCTTGATTTGCTTGTCTCCTCTTGGTTCAAATTGAGAAGGAAAGTTTAGATTTGGGTATTCTTCCGCTGCTACCATGTCAGGCTCTTTGATTGTGCCTTTGCCTTTCCCAACACAAATTCCTATTTAAAAAAAATTGTACCTTTTTTTTTATTTTTCATATGTTTTTGGTGTCTGTATGTAATTTGACTAGATCTGAATTTGCGTTGGAAAATCTCATATTGATGGAGTGGGATTAGGAAGAATAAACATTCTCTAATAAAGGTGGCTTGTATCCCATAGGTACGAACTCAAAAAATTTATTTAAGAATGAAAAGAAATACTTTTGTTTAAAAGAAAATTACCTATTTTTCTTATTAATTTGTTTCAAAAAGAATTATTCATTTTTTATTTTTTTTATAATACAAAAATGATTCATTTCTTTTTTTTATAATACTTTAATTTCAACTTGACACGTGATATGTTTAAAATTACAAAATTACAAAATTAAAAAAATATTTTGATACATTTGATATAACTTTAATTTATTATTACAAGATTTATTTTTATTTTTATTTTAAATGTCGTGTCAAATAAACTATATAATTCTTTTTGAAACAGAGTGTGTAGTATCTTTTGCTAGAGCTCTTCATTGACTTTTGACTTTTCTTACCAAAGTCTACGCAGTTTCTTCCCTTTGTAAAAAGACCGAGACTTCCTTCCAATTAACGCAGTGACGGCCTTTTCATAGAAATATCCAGGAACTTTCTTAAGCAGAAAAAATTGATCACACATATGTTACTGCCTACTTGTCCTAAAGTTCACTTCATTATTTCTTGACTAGCCCTGCAGCTGTAGATTATGTCCATTAGACCATGTAAGTTTCTATCTGCTCAAATTGTTTTTTATATACTTGTATCCATACGTTTTTTTTAAAGTTAGATTTAGGTCCGTGGACCATTTTTTATTTATTCAAGCATATGTACAGCAAAAGGCCGAATGCCAAAAAAATCCGAACGGAAAATAAAGAGGTACTAGTTTTGGTTTTAGTTCCTTTTATATCAGTTTTGATGTGTTAAGTATTTGTCCTAATTTTCTTACAATATCCCAATTCATTTAGTCGAAGGGCAGGCAAAACACTTTTGTAAGTGGTATCTCTTCATGCTCCTTCTCATGACTTCATAACATGGAGAAATATTCTTTGATATTTCTCATATTTTTACTAGTAAATTATTGAGTTAGAGAATTCCTGGATATACCATTATATATCTTTTTGAATAAATTTTCGTTTTTCTAGTACTTGAATTGTAATTGCAACCACTACGTCTCACTCCAGAACAAGTTGAGGATACTTGAACTATAATTCCAACTTCAAATTTTGCACTATTCACTTTCACATTCAAGTCTCTCATTTGGAATGTTTTTCCCTTTCGCCCTATAATATGTTTTTGTAGTTAATGTAAGCTAGTTACTATTGTTGATCATTCTGTTTTTCAACAGAGCTGAAATTTCTTAGCATCCAGTATAACAGAAGCTCAATATGATTAATCTCAAGCAGGACAAATATGTAAGGTTAGTTCAATCAGCCTTCCATACCAAGTAATGTGCAATTAATTATTTTTGTTTTGACTTATTGAATAGCGGCATGAGCTAAAAAGATCCATTATCAGAGGCTTACATAAATATCATGATACGATTCGAGCTACATGCAAGAAGAATTAATGCAAAAGATAAATTAATCGATGAAACTAACAAGATAGGAGCACAATGGGAATTGAACAACAAAAAGAATCTTATTAGACCCTAATTTGATCTTTTTTGTAACAATTTGGTACATGAACCAACTAATTTTGGATTTGTATTAATCTTTTTTCTTGTTTTATATGTACTTAGGTTTGAGGACTGGAAGTCAGAACAATCATCATTTAGCATTGACGGTCAAAATTCTCAGGATAATAGGCATTTTCATGTCAGAAAACCGTTGTTTAGCTCGTTAATGAGCAGCTTCAAAAGAAGGCTAGAGAGGGGTTCTGAAAGAATTAGTAGCTGGAGAAAATCAATTCGAGTCTATCCTATAACTGATAAGCCAACAAAAGATCAATCTGTCGCATCAAAGATGAAAGTTCTTGATCCTCAGGGGAGATTTCTTCAGCAATGGAACAAAGTATTTGTACTAGTTTGTGTAATTGCGGTGTCACTGGATCCGTTGTTCTTCTATATTCCTGTCATTGACAATGAAAATAAGTGTCTCGATTTGGACAAGACGTTAAAGATCACTGCTTGTGTTCTGCGTTCTATCACTGATCTTTTCTATATTAATCACATTATCTTGCAATTTCATACTGGCTTCATTGCTCCCACTTCTCGAGTTTTTGGAAGGGGTGAGTTGATTGAAGATTCTGCTGCTATAGCCAAGCGATATTTGTTATCTTATTTCATTGTTGACGTTGTAGCAGTCCTTCCACTCCCACAGGTTTGTGTCCTCAAAAGCTTGTGTTTTTTGGCATTCTCTTAACTTAAGAGAATATGATATTAACAAATTTAACCTTATTTTTGTGCAGATTGTGATACTGCTTATCACTCCCAACGTGAAAGGCCCAATTGCTCTGGCAACAAAAGAAATGTTGAAAATTGTCATATTTGTTCAATATGTTCCAAGAATTTTTAGAATTTATCCCTTGTACAAAGAAGTAACAAGGACTTCGGGCTTATTTACGGAAAGTGCATGGGGTGGAGCTGTTTTCAACCTTTCCCTCTACATGCTAGCTAGTAACGTAAGTTCCCTTCAACCAATAGACAAATCACAAAAACATAAAAAATAGAGGTAATGATCAAAAATACATTGGAACTGTCACTTTTTCGCAAGCTTCACACCCCAACTATCAGTTATTCCCTTTTACTTGTAGTTATCTTTTAGAGTTATGGTCAAAAATACACATCTGAATTATCACTTTTTCACGAGTTTCATACCCAACAATCGGTTCCAATAAGATTTAAGTCTTGAACAAAAAAACCTGTTTAATAGGTGCAAATGTATGATCTCAGGTAGTTGGGGCCTTTTGGTATTTGTTCTCAGTAGAACGCCAAGATACATGCTGGCGCAGTGCGTGTGACAAGATTCCTGACTGTTCTTCAGACTACTTATATTGTGGAGGGAAAATGAATGGAAATGCGTCCTTACTGAACTCCTCTTGCCCGTTCCTGCAACAAGAAGATATAAAGGATGCAAATGACTTTGATTTTGGAATCGCTCTTGATGCTCTTCAGTTCCGGGTTGTGGAAAAAAGAAAATTCTGGACCAAACTCTTCTATTGCTTTTGGTGGGGGCTGAGAAACTTAAGGTCTGCTCACCTTTTCTTATTTCACTACATACATTTTGACCTAGGATTTTCTTATAGCTATTAAATTTCTGCAGATGGAAAATTTCTGTATTTTGGATAACAGGTATTATTTTTATTTGACTGCTAGTATGGTAAAAGAGTTTCATTTCTTCGTAAGAAATAGTTTTGGACCATGAGATCTAGTTTCGTTCAAGTAATTGATTTTAGCCAAGTGACAGGATCTTCTGATCAATCGAATGACCACTTGGATTCTGTTAGTTCCATTTAAGTAACGTATTTAGCCAACAGTAGATCGTGATGTGCCTTGAGATGCCTATCTCCATGGGGAACCCGCTCACGAGTGGTTGCTCTGTTGCATCTGGCCTGTCATTAATATTGAAGCATTAGTGATCCTTGCTACCACCAGATGAACTTTCCTTTATCAATTTCTGATGTTCACCTGTCAGATTCAACGTAGTTTTTACAAGTAGCTAACCAATTTTACTAATGTCTCAAGAATGTATGACCAAAATTAACATGTTGAGTAACTTCCATAATTCTATAACTATCTCTTCAGACTGCGTTAAAACTTAAAAGCTTAAATTTCTTTCTTACATGTTTCAGTTCTCTTGGCCAAAACCTCAAGACAAGCACCTTTGTAGGAGAGATTCTCTTCGCCATCTTCATCTCCATTATTGGGCTTATCTTGTTTTCTTTGCTTATTGGCAATATGCAGGTTAGCACAGTTCTACCTTTTATCATATAATTGCATGGCATTGAGTTCCATTCTTTTCCTCTCAAGTATAAGCTATCCAAAAGTTTACAGAAACCACGTAATTTGTTATGCATTATCATTTTTCAACAAAGGAACAATCTCTCTACCTCTCACAAGGTAGGGGTAACGTCTGCTTACACCCAACCCTCCCCAAACCTCACTTGTAAGATCACACTGGATATGTTGCTGTGTTGTTGTATTTTCAACAAAAGTTGATGCTCAAAAGTTTCATATTTGCCAGACTAGATGATACTGGGACCTCTCAAAATGAACACTTTGGCATTTTGGAATTGGGCTTGTATTAACTGACAGTACACTATAAGTGCAATTTTAATGTGTTATAGAAGGTTATTTGTCTTATTTACTGGATTACATATCCCACTTGTTTTGGTAATTACCTTTCAAGTGAACTATTTGAATGAAGTTCCAGTAATTTCGTGTTGGTTGTTGGAAACAGAAATATTTGCAGTCTATCGCGGTTAGAGTAGAAGAGATGAGAATAAGAAGGCGGGATGCAGAACAGTGGATGTCTCATCGCATGCTTCCCGACAACCTGAGAGAGCGAATTAGAAGACACGAACAGTACAAATGGCAAGAAACCAGGGGAGTTGAGGAGGATTTACTGATTCATAATCTTCCTAGAGACTTGAGGAGAGATTTAAAGCGCCATCTCTGTTGGTCGTTGCTTAAAAGAGTAAGTACTCAGCACATCTATAATTATGTCTGTCCAACTTCATCATATGTTGGGTTGAAATGGTGTTTTATCTGGAAAGTGAACAGTTTTGACTGGTAAAGAAATGTGAACCTTTAGCCTTCATTGTGTATGCAATCAAAGAATGTTGCTCCCTGCATTTCAGTTATATGATCACGTTTGACTAAAGATGAAGTTTAAGAAAGAAAAACAAACTTTTGGCACATTTGGGAAAGTACCCTTAGAACTTTTAGTCCTAAATATGTCATCACATTTCTACGGCTATAACTTATGAGCATGTCATTAAGGTAAAAGGAACGTTTAAAGTACAGTCTTGAAATATAGAGATAAGTCATTCTTTTATGGAATAAAATGGAAACGGAGGGAGTATGAGATTTGAAAGAAACCTTATCAAGCCAAATTAAGTATTTTTCAGTCAACCAATCAACTAACCTCAATCTCATACTAGTAGGAAACCACATCAAGTCTTGAAGTATATACATAAGAAAAAGTTTCCTTTGTTTTCCTCCTAAAAAGTATAGGTCTACTTCCTTGGTGAAGTATCCCATTCCGTAAAGTTGAAACAAATTTCTCATGCTTAAGACATGAGAATGGAAGGTCTATCCCTTACTACTTTCCTTAGCCGGAGTGTTGATGATCCATAATAGTTCCTTATACATGAGCAGCTCTGTCAGAATATTTTATATATTGTGACCTATACACTTTAATCAGATGATCTCTCCAAACAAGCACTAAATTTTGCATTGATTTGGTGATGCAGGTTCCCATATTTGAGAAAATGGACGAACAATTACTGGACGGATTGTGTGATAGACTGAAGCCAGCACTCTTCACAGAGAAGAGCTTCATAATCCGAGAAGGCGATCCAGTAGAAGAAATGCTCTTTTTAATGAGAGGTACACTGTTAACTATGACCACAAATGGTGGAAGGACCGGTTTTTTCAACTCTGTTCATCTCAATGCCGGTGGCTTCTGCGGAGATGAGCTCCTTACATGGGCTTTAGACCCTCATCCTTCCTCCACTAGTCTTCCCATTTCAACTAGAACAGTGCAGGCTGTAACTGATATTGAAGCTTTTGCCCTCACTGGCGATGACCTCAAGTTTGTCGCCTCCCAGTTTAGACGTCTACATAGCAAGCAACTCAAGCATACTTTCAAGTAAGTTATTTAGGCCTTATTCCATTTCATAACAAGCTTCAACTTGCTTCAGATAGCAAATTAATTTTATATTTGATGCAATATGCTGAAAGTTGAGTGACCAGCCATGAAATTAACCTACATAAGTAACTGGTGTATGAGTGTTGGAGGAAGCCGTTAACACTTGTGTACTTGGCTATTTCAGGTACTGCTCACAGCAGTGGAGGACATGGGCTGCAGGCTTCATACAAGTAGCATGGCGTCGACACTGCAGGAACAAGCTTGAGAGATCTTTAAGAGAGGAAGAAGATAGACTGCAGGCTGAATTAGCAAAAGAGAGCACAAATGCACCAAGTCTTGGAGCTATCATTTATGCATCAAGGTTTGCTGCTAATGCACTGCGTGCCTTGCGACATAACCACACAGCTGATGCCAAATTGTCTCCCACGTTACCTCTGCTGCTTCATAAACCAGCTGAACCAGATTTTAGCGTGGAAAATGATTCATGAGGGGAAGCCAATTAGCCAGAAATGTTGGCAAACGTTCATATAGGTGGAGTTACATATTCTTTATATTTTGCAAAACAACTCCTCGAGTAGTTATATGTTGTATCTTGATTCTTTAGGATTGTATATAGCAGTTTTGTTTATGTCTGTTTTTATTGAGTTCTGACTAGTTTAGCAACTCAAACTTTTGAGTTTTGAGCCAGTTTTTAGGGGGAGTAAGGAAATAAACCAAAAGTTACAATGAAAGAATGAAGCACTTGGAGATGGTCTAAGATTGATTGCCTGAATTAACCATGACAATTGGCAAGTCAGGTTACCAACCCTTGTATTCTGTTTTTGATTAATTCTTTTAATTTTTTGTTGTCCCGAAATACATCGTTTTGTATTGTTTTCTGTATAACGTATTTCTTGTTTGGTCTGTATGTAACTATTACATTATGGTATTGGTCAGACAGCAGAAGTGTCACGGGCTCATTTTTCACTGCGTCAGTGGCACACAATTTTGCCCGTGCAGCGCCCATGGTTCCCCCAACTATGGGCCAGCCTTCCTCATTTCCCAGGTCTTTAGCACGATCCTGTGCCTGTGGGTAGCTCGCCTCAGAGGCTTGCTCCCTTTGGTGCCGCTCCATCAACATGTCGGCTAACATGGCCAACGTATAAGCAACTCTTCTGGCGCACCTTTAATCCTTGGATCTCATCCATATGCGCTCCTGGGGGATGGCTACGGACATACTCGTCCCTCGCCTTGGCCTGAGCATCGCCATCGCATGCACAGTCCTATCCTCAAGCTTGACATCGCCTCGTGCATGTGCATTTGGCCTTTGCTTCGCCCGAGTAGGGCAACCCTCAATCCTTGGCCTTCGTCTCAAGCGTCTTTCTTAGATATGCCCTCTCATGTCTTGTGGCATAGCCAAACATAGCCCACGCAACTTGCATCCAACTTCCTTAGCACAGTGTCGCCCCACAACTGCGCGTCTAGGCCAACGGACCCTTGCTCGCTTGGCTGAACCTTGACCAAGCTTACAAGTTAGCTCACGAGTCTCTTGGGGAGAGTATCTCAATTGCTCTATTGGCTTGGAGGCATCCTTCCATCATTTAGATAGCCCACGGGGCTTGTCGGTTCATATAGCCAACCTCTAGCCTTTTCCGGCGCCCAACGCTAGTCCACCCGACCTTGCGTTGCCCATAGGGTTCCCGAGCCCTATGAGTACCTTGCGCATTCCTTTGACATGCCAAGCAGGCCCTTGAGGTTGTCCCTCAAGGCAGCACACTTGGGGTGGCCATCTATCGACACACCCGGGGGAGGCTGGTAGGCTATCACCATTCATACCCCCCTTATATATGCTTAAAATAAATAATCCCAATGACCGCCACTAGACATCATTTTGCCCGAGAATCATAATGGGGCTTAGATCATTCATCCGACCTTCAAATTGGGTGCCGTTTGTTCCTACTCCTTTCTCTTGACTTCCTTCACACCTCCATGAAGTTTCACCCCATTCCCATACACATGGAACGAGTTATGACCTTCGGACCAATCAGCAAATTACAACAATGCCACTGAACTTTGGCCAAGTCAAGCCCCTATCCAAACGGACTCCAAACGACCCCAAATTTGGTAAGCATACATAAGGTACCCTTAATATCAACTCTCTAAACCGGAATCCTTAGATTCCACTTGTAGCTCCAAATGGCACGGCGCTGACATCGAACACCGCACACGATCCTCACCATGCCTCCGCCCCTTTGGACTCACACCAAGCCCTCTCCAAATCACATTGGCACTCTTAGGACATGTCATACAACATATATAGATGCTTGTTGCCTCATGTTATGCCCCTTTGCCTCATCTTCGACTTCAGCATATTCCCTCAGCACATGCCGCCTGCATAGCTGACAAGGTTGCAGCCTAGTTGGCATGCACAATCCTGGCGAGTGATAGGCCCCAAAACTTTGGGGCGTTACAAGAAGTGTATATAATAACCGAATGCACCTTATAAAGACTTTGGTTGGGGGGGGGGGAGGAAACAAGAAGCACGATGAAATGTTACCTATATTGGTATATATACAGCTTCAAACTTTTAAAATGAGCCAAGAAAAAGAAAATATGATGCAACATTACGAGTGACCGCTTTGCACCGACATAATTTGTCTTTCTTGTTTACTTACAACATGAATTGCGCAAGACGAGAAGTTGGTATTACTGATTCAAGAACTTCAAGATTGAAACTTGGTATTGGTTGGTCGCTTGCTGTCAATCGATCCTGCTGCAACTGGAACTTCAGCTTGTGAAGAGACTGTTGCAGAAAGTGGCTGGAAATTTGTGTTACCGACAAACCAGTAGAGCACCCACTTCAAATTGCAGAGTGTGTACTTGAGAGCTTTGGTCCAATTTTCCTGCTTATTAAAGCTCTGGGTTATGGAGTAACTTTCAACTTTATCATTGTCAATCCTGCAAGAAAGCCCTAGACAGGTGAGCAACAGTTATAGTACTACTAGCAAACAAGAACTTTGTTGGAGAATGCCATTTCTATATCTATAGTGGAGTCAAGTACATGTCCAATTGTGGCCTCCAATATATTAGAAAATCAAGACAAATTAGTGGAGTACAAAATAATAGCGAACACTTAGAAGTACTTCACAAATGGGCCTAACTGCATAAGATTGTGGCTCTTAAAAGCTAAAAGTATCAAATTTAGCTCCCTTCCATGCTGGTATTTGTCCAACTCTCGCATATTAAGTCTCGCTGGTTCCACGCTGTTGTCTAAGACATACTATACTCTTACATCAATGATCATGCCAAGTCACGCAAACCTCTCTATTACCAACCCAAAAATAGAAAAGGAAAAACAAAGAGACCTATGAAATTATTCCAATCGATCTTAACTGATAGTCATATGCTCCAACGTCAAGTTCCTCCAGTGGGCATAATAATATGGACATATGAGAGCAAACTTATCATAAAAACAAAGTCTACCAAGCTCTTCTTTGCGGAAACTCTGACAACCCCATGTACCCAATAGCAATGTATAATACTAAGAAAATATAAATCCGAGATTCACTACAGAGTAAAAAACATTTTGCTGAAAGACTGAAGCTTTTAAGTGTTGCAGAATTACGCTTCTTGAAATGCAGAGACTTACTTGTATGGAAACTTAAAACATTTCTCAGGACGAATATTGTTTTCCCTATCTTTTAAATTTGCAAAGTCGGAGAACTCCTTCAGACAAGTCAAGAACAATGTCATTGCTTTGTCATACCGTGTGCTCCAGAAGAGATTTACCGGGCCAAATCTTCAAGAGAGGAAGAAGGGATCATATTAGCTATTCTAAAAGGTGAAAGATTGCAAATTGTAAAACCACAAACAATGTCTGTTACTGTCTTAAGGTATTTAAGATAACTGGAAAGGAAGATGCAACATAACCAGCTCCAGAAAGTGATTTCGGCGTTCATACATCCCATTCACCATTATCAAGTAGAAAGCTCAATGTAAATACAATGAAATCACATCAACAGCAAATGGACTACCCATCCTACATTTACCGACTATGATTATTATTGCATCATTCACCCCCCACCCCACTCGAGTTCAACATATTTGTATCAAACAGACATACAACAACAACAACAACAACAAACCCAGTGTATTCCCACCTAGTGGGGTCTGGGGGGGGTAAGATGTACGCAGTCCATACCTCTACCTCTGAAGAAGTAGAAAGGCTGTTTCCGATAGACCCCCGGCTCAAGACAGTCGCCACACAAATATAAATATAAATATAAATATAAATATAAATATAAATATAAAGTAACGCATAGGTAGTAGGAAACATCGGGAAGCACTCAGATACCTAATAAAACATGGAACACCGAAATCATAACAAGAAGAAGAATAGGAATAGGAATAAAAATAAGAGTAGGAAGAATAACAGGAATAAACCCCACCAAAAAAATTCCCTACCCTTGTGCCCCCAAACTGGCCTAGTCTTCTGCCCTAATCCTCGCCCTCCAGACCTTCCTATCTAGGGTCATGTCCTCGGTGAGCTGTAACTGCTCCAAGTCCCGTCTAATCACCTCTCCCCAGTACTTCTTCGGCCGACCCCTACCCCGCCTAAAACCATCCAACGCTAGCCTCTCACACCTACGAACCGGGGCATCCATGTCCCTCCTCTTCACGTGTCCAAACCAACTCAATCGGACTTCCCGCAACTTGCACTCCACTGGAGCCACCCCAACCTTCTCCCTGATAGTCTCATTCCTAACTCTGTCCCCTCTAGTCATCCCACACATCCATCGCAACATTCGCATTTCCGCCACCTTCAATTTTTGGATGTGGGAGTTCTTAACTGGCCAACACTCCGCTCCATACAATATGGCCGGACGGACTACCATCCTGTAGAATTTGCCTTTAAGCTTGGGCGGCACCTTCTTATCACACAACACCCCCGAAGCGAGCTTCCACTTCAACCATCCCGCCCCAATACGGTGCGAGACATCCTCGTCAATCTCACCGTTACCCTGAATCACGGATCCGAGATACTTGAAACTATCCCTCTTACATACCTCCTGCGATTCCAGCTTCACTACCACCTCATCCTCCAACCTCACGTCATTAAACTTGCATTCCAAATACTCTGTCTTGCTTCTGCTCAACCTGAACCCTTTAGACTCAAGAGTTTGTCTCCACACCTCTAATTTGTCAACCACACCCTTTCGGGTCTCGTCAATCAGAACTACATCGTCTGCAAAAAGCATACACCAAGGCACTTCCCCTTGAATACTCCGCGTCAACACATCCATCACCAAGGAAATTAATATTTTTGGACAGATACGTTTAAGAAAAAGAAGAGAACAAACTTACAGTTCATAAGTAGTATTATTGGTGTCCATGATCCGAGGATAACTTCCCATAGGAAGAATTTTTATCCGATATCTGGAATGGAAAATCAAGGATACACAATGGAAAATTAAACAGCAAGAACACTACGCTTTATGGGTAGAAACTAAATATACTCTACTGTCTACCTTTTGACCTTTGATTTATACACTCCAGAAATTTATTAAATATCTAAACTATTCCACCCACATCTACGCATTGCAGCCACGGGTTCTTCAACATCCAAAAGAATCCTTGCCATCCATGTGATAAATTGATTTTATATCGACTATTTGAAGGTTTTACTTGAAACTTTGCTAAGTCCCCCGAATTGTTCAAGAATAAGATTATTTTATACTTGTAAACAAGAAGATAGATGTATGTTATGATAAGGATACTGAAACTTTGGTCGGAAATGTTGAGCCATTGTATGGAGAAGAAGGCATGCCTGGCCCCATGCTGCATTTATCTCGTCCCACTCAACCTAAAGCATGACTTACAAATATTATACATTATAGATTACAAAAAAAAGGGAAAAAAGGAAAATATTATTATAATGAGAAAAAAAATTCAAGACAAAAAAGTTTCAGCATACAGTATCATAATGAGAAACAATGAGCTCTTTCTGCCATTTAAAGTGTAGCAAAAATATCAGTTCATGGATGCAAAAAGACAAAAATGGCAAACTAAATAGCTACTACAAGATCAAACTTCATTCAAGATGAATAAATGAAATTTATAACAGTTCGTACATCTACATGAAGTTCAACTAATTAAACTATATAATACTTGCTATTTCTCCTTTTCCTTTCCTCAGATTCCGTATTAAACAGGAGATAGAATTGAAGATGTAACATATTTCACAATGCCCTAAACAGAAGTTGTACTCCCTCATCCAATTTCCACGCCCTAATTCAGTTTTCAACTACAAAATTTATTTGACGCTCCAACCAATAACCCAAACAATTATAAATTCTGTAGTTATATTTAACATTAATCTGATATATTGAGGAAGTAATTTAAGAGAAAATACGATTTCAGTATTGAATATCACATATTGCAGCAAAGCATGATGCTGAATTTATCTAATAGGAACCACACGATTATATCCAAATAAGTTAAAGTAACATACCGGAATTTTAGGAAGTCTTCCGAGCCGGAAGTTGTTAATCGTTCCAAATTCACCATCATACCAGATTGGAAATGCATCATTGAGCACATTAGTTCGCTTTAGCAGCTCTAAATGAGCTTGTGAAACTTCTGTCTTAGCTAAAATTGCATCTCTCTCTTCCTGCAGTAAAAAGATCCGTCTTAAAAAGTGATTACTCCATCCAACGCCAGTACCACTACCCTACCCGGAAAAGGGAGATACTTCTTTTCTACCCCAATCATCTGAATGGAGTTACATTTTTGTTCTCAATATACACATAGCTCTTTGGTGGGGAGGGATAGTATGTGTAATATGAAACAAAAGAACAGTTAAGTGATCATTTAAAGAGATATAACCAAAGCTTATGCCAACAGGAAAATTAAATATGATAGACACAAACAGATACATAGTGAGAAGAAGAAGCAAGAAACCTGATGAGATATCAACTGAAACTGAAAGTTATTGAATTCTTGCCAATACCTGTTAAATAAACGGCATGCTAACAATTAGCAGATAGTGATGGGTAATTCAAACAGCTAACTTAAATAATAGATTAAGATAACTATAACTGAACTCTTGGTCCAGGCTACCAAACCGGAATATAATAACGGGTCGTCTTTTCTTTGCATGGTTCTCTACCAAGCCATTTTGAGTTGCTTTATAATACTACAGTCTACAACAACAATAACAACTACGCCTCCATCTCGAGCTATTTGGTGTCAGCAATATTCTTTTATAAGGTAATATAATTTTATCGATAATGAAAAACCTCCCATATATAAACAATATATCAAAAGTAGAAAACCTACAACATAACGTAATTCTCTGCAAATAACACTAAGTCTTCCTACAAAGTACAAACGGAAACTCCATGGGTGCACCAAAAAGAAGCCATGTGTCGCCCCTCTACTTATTGTTTGTTACCCCCTTTGATTCTACTTCTTTCCGACTCCCCATGAGTCGTTGTTATGACCTTACTTTTTTGAATGATCTCCCCTAAGGTTGACCTCTTTTCAAATAATCCAAACCTCGATACTACATTCATGAAAAAGGATTCCCCTAAACTAAAGCTCCAACGAGGCTTTGACATACCAATATCTAGACGACAAAAGAATCCCAGCAATAAACAGAGAAACGAAAATGCTTACATGCATTGGCCAGTAACAGAGACAAACTCCTAAACTACATTTATGATGGCTAGTTTCTGCATCAAAAAATTAAAAAAAATGCAATCCAGGTCATTTGAGAATTACCGCTCCTCCAACTCCTTAAAGCGGCTAGACTTGAGCTCTAGTTCCTTCAGCTCAGCAGTGACTACAGCACATTGCTTCTCTGTTTCTTCTATTGCTGCTTCAAGTTTTCGCTCTTCTTCTTCTATCTGCAACGGCATCAAAACACATTAAAGTCAATAAATGCTCTTTAATATAAAAGAAAAAATGTGCAGCAGATATAATTGCAGAAAAGGTACATCCTAAGCCTCAGCTTTCCTGAGGTACTTCTGTGACGGATCAGGTTGCATAGCATCCAAATTTATTTGTTCTCTTATATATAAAGAGGAAAACTAAGAGATCTTTTATGTAATTCATAAGTGTTAACTACCTTCAATTTCTCCTTCAGAAAATCAGCCTCGCTAAGAACATTTCTTGCTTCTCCCTCCAATTGCTGAAGGCAAGCTTCATAGGCTTGTATGTCCCTGTTAACATCTTCAACCTCCTTATCAAGTTTATCAGAGAGCACCCTCATGCACTCGAGACACAGAGGTTGCTCGATCTGGGTCTGTGTTGTGGCAATATCAAATGCACGCTTTAGTACAGTGATGGTGGAGTGAAACCCAGAATTGTTTGGCTGAATGGGAGCATTTGGAGGTCCGCCATCTGGTGATGGAAGATTCATACCAGCTCCATCAGATGTAGGCTCACACTTATACACTGAAGCAGCTGGTGGAGGCAAAACCACAAACGATTCTTCCATAGCCCTCCCACTTTGGCTTGCATCTGGCTGAGCAGACCCTCCTCGTCCTCGAGGAGGGATCCCTGGTACCTGATTTCTTTGCTTTGGCAACACAACATATGAATGTTCCATTCGGATCGACCCTATAACATTACCAGCTCCATGAATTGAAGAAGCCTGAATCCCTGCACAGGCAACTCCAAATGAAAAAATAGATGATGTAATTATCCAGTCTTCAAAACATTTAACTTAAAGAAAAGAATCCCTTGTACAATTCCACAGGACATAGAAAGAAAACTAAAAACAAAATGATGATATATGTTGACAATAAATCTAATGATTTCGTATTACAACTACAAAATATGTAACACGAACACTGATGTATATTATAATCACTGAACATAATATATGAAGTACTAACTAAATAAAATTAACAATTAACTGAGAAGCAGTTACATAGAATTGAGGACGAAAAATAGAGTCTTTGCCTAAGCACCATCAAAATACACTTAATCCATTCTTCCTAGTTCTAGTTCTTTTTAACCAATTGCTAATTGGGCCTGAATCCCAAATCAACCTTTGTGATGGCCTTTTGGTTCTATTGTTTCTTTTCGGCCCAATAGTTGCTTGTGTGACATCCTTGCACACCTTAGACTAGGGTTGATTCATAACAAGTACTCCTGCCCTCAATAAGAACCTTGTCCTCAAGGTTCGAGTCAAGAAATATCCCAAACAAAGATATAAATAATCTAGTTCCAACTGAATTGACTTCCAAAAGGGCAGAGGCCACTGGTTGGCATGCCATTTGAGAACTAAAAAGAAACCAGCGGTTCAATATTTGCTAGCAACAACTGCGTGTGTAGTTTATAATGTAGCAACGCCATGATATTCACTGTAGCTGCCCCAATTATTCTAGAACATATAATTGTATCATGTAGACCATATCAACCCTTTGAGGTAGAAGCACAGTTACCTTCACAGCTTTTTTTCTCCAGTAGTTCAACCTTTAGGTTCACTTGGTAAAATGAACGTTTAATTTCCTATATAAAGCGCTTAAATGCCCCAACATACATTCGACTACTCCATTAATTGCAGGGTAAAGCTCTAGAATGCCAAACATCCTCAAACAAACCATGGAGTCAATATTGATACTGCCTTTAATTTTTCTCCACAGCTCACCTG
The DNA here is from genome assembly GCA_030864225.1 of Capsicum baccatum var. pendulum. NCBI lineage: Eukaryota > Viridiplantae > Streptophyta > Magnoliopsida > Solanales > Solanaceae > Capsicum > Capsicum baccatum. The sequence goes on from CM061554.1 coordinate 170,594,894, forward strand.
GAGCACCATTAACTATAATGCTATCAGTATAATGTAACCCAATAGGGAAATAATTACCCAAATATGACTAGCCAAATTCGCCAGTGTCCTCTTTAAAGAGTTCTTCGGTGAAAGGATCGTTAGCATCTAATGATGATCTAAGCTGAGGTATAGCCCCAAAGGGATAAGGAGCAGAGCAACTGGTCTAAAAAGAAGGGATAGGTGCTTGCAGCTCACTAGTTGTCTACTAAATGAGACTTCACTGCCCTCCCGGTCCCTATCTTTAATCCTAAGTAAAGTGAAATCAAATAAATGAAGTGAACAACCCAACCTCTTTGTTTGAAGCTTTGCTTGCCCCTACCTCTATAGGGTAGGGAGATTGTTTCGAATAGACCCGCGACTTAAAAGGGAAGTTATTCATAGAAGCTATTCATATTATGGAAAATAAACGTTTTTTTGAACCCAAAATATAGCAGCCTCCGCTGAACTTAGATCAAAATTAAAGGTATCTCTAACACACGACTACTTCACCACGAAATTTAGTAAAGGTAAGAACTTTTGATGCTACTTTTTTTGGAACAAAAAAATTAAGGGTAGGAGAAGGGGAAATGGCTGATGGGATTACAAGTTGGGGAATCAAATTCATCAAAGTTAGTAGTCAATCAACTGAGTTACTAAGATTTCCCCAAGGAAAAGCTTTTAGTGCATACAACAACAACAACAACATACCCATATACCCACAAAGTGGGTTCTGGGAGGGTAGAGTGTACGCAGTCCATAACACTACCTCTGATGAAGTAGAGCGGCAGTTTTCGATGGACTCCCAGCTCAGGATAAATAACCGTATAAAAAAATATAAAAATAACAAACAAAATGAAATAACACACCACTAGATAATAAAAGAAACAAGACACACACAGAGTAATACTATACACAATCTTCCAAAATCACAAACATCACCAAAACACCACGAATAAGAAACTACAAGACACACATAGCACTATGACTACCGGCACAACTACAAACAAAGCACTATGACTACCAGCAAGGACCTACTCCTGCCCACTAACCCTCTACCCTAATTAGCATTTTCCACACCTTCCTATCCCCTTTTAGTGCACATGAAAATTAAACCAAAAAAAAAATCCAGTTAGCAGCTCCAATACACACCAATTCACATAATTTTTCCTAACAAAGAAACATTTATCACAATTTCCAAAAACATTGAATAATAGGGCATTAACATAGTACACACCAATTAATTTGGGGTTTCGATTAATGACTGAATATATATTTATTGTATATATAAAGCTCGAGAGAGAAGGACGACGGGACTAACCGGAGCGAGAAGTAGAAGAAGAATCGGGGAAGAATTTATCGGCATAATTATCGACGCCTGTGATAGAAAGGGGATTATGGCAATTCTGACAGAGGTATCTAGGAAGTTTCGGGTCAACGGGTAAAGTCCTACCCTTATCCGGTGTATGGGTATTAACTCTGCTGTTATTTTTCGTCATGGAGATAGATGAAGAATTCTGTATTCACTGTGATGGAAAGAATCTGGTGTATGTTGGGCAGTTGCCAAATAGCAAGCCAAAAAGACGTGCTGTTGCCGTAATCCGTTTACAGAAAAACCGGAGCCTGTTTCCGGGTCGGACCGTTTTGAAAAGGATAAAATTAAAAATTTTCTAAACCACACTTATTATTAATATTCCTTCCATTTTAAAATAGTTGATTCTTATTGACTTAATATTTCTTTTAAAAAATATTATTTTAACAAATTAATCTTATTAATGTAACGCCCCAAAATTGGATCCCGAGACATCACACGGTGCTTAGGGGCACAAGTGACTCCAAGCTAACCCTCCTGCTGGCAAACTCATAAGCGATTGAATAAAATGCTTAAATCTATATAAAATCAGCGAAAACATCGCACTTCTCTGAACTTGATCAATACAAATATGAACTTTACAAGATTACAACTCTGCTTTTACAAAATGAAACTGAAACTGAATACATCAACTTCTATTGACTGTCTATGAAGCCTCTACTGGTACTGACTTTAGATAGCCAGGTCATGACTCCCAACTATCCAAGCTCAATACGACTAAAATAAGAAAATACAATACTTCTCGAACTGTATAACTGATGATAGGCGAATTTACACGCCTATAGTGCTATATTTTACCCATATTTTAGCCTAGTTTTGAGAACAAATTATATATTTCATGCACTTTTAGTCCTTTTTCCTGTAAGTGAGCTAACGAACATGATTAGCAAAGTTTCAGGTATAAATGATGCAGAATTCAGCATTTTATGGATTACTTGACGCCAAAGAAAGCTTCACGAAAGGAGAAAAGGAAGCTTGGACGCCTAAGGACCAAAAGTGACGCATGAAAAATATGTCCCGGGCAAAAACAGCAATTCTGAAGACTTTGGGGACTAGCAGTAACTTAGTAGGATTAGGATAATGATACATTAACCTAGTACAATTGGGTTAAGTATTTTATTAGCTTAGTAGGAATAGGATATGGGTATTATAAATATCCTATTTTTCTAGAGATTTTTATTCATTCTTCTACTATTCCTCAACAATTCTCATTCTAGTTTTAATTCATCTTTCTACTTCTTCTTCTATTCATCTATTCTTAATTTCTGCAACAAGTGAAACGTTACTTGCAAGAAATCACGCCTAACGCCTACCACACTTGTGCTACACGAAATTCTTATTGTGGTATAATAACAATGTCAATTGTGATTTCCTTCGCACTCATGGGTAACTAAACTTCTCTGTTGGGGTTATGGAAGCCGAATGAGATACTATCTATTGCTATGAGTTTGTAAGTTCGTGACACGTATGCTGCTTATATCATTATTCTCATCGTCTTAACCTAAATTCTTTGTGGTTGCAAACGCAAGAATACGCCAGTATAACATTTAACTTGTTCGAAAGAAAGGTTATCTGTCTGGAAAAGAGATAATGTCAAGGTAGTAGGGTCCCATCCCCTATTAAAAAGTTAGTGCCGTAACTGGATTAACCTCTTGGAGAATTCGTACCGTTAGACACGCTTTAAGCTCGAAAGAGTTAAAGTGAAATAATCCTCGAATAGGTCGAAAGACGCCTGGATTTACCATCGAATACAATTCTCTATAAGCACATGCATGTCGGAATTCAACACACTCATAGCCAATAGAGACGTATAACTCAGAAGGTGGACGTAACCCCAACTCCTCAATTCTCATTGTTTACAACTTAATAACTATTCTTTCTTTTTACTTTGCTATTTTCAGTTTTTATTTTATATTTTGCACGGCAAGATTTCCCCCTTTTACGAGACTTGCACCAAAAGTCTAGTACTTTTTGCTTACTTGTTGACCAAGCTATTTCCTGAGGGATCGATACCCAACCCAGTTGGGTTCTATATTTGCTAACGACCGCTTTACACTCCTACGAGAGCTGTAGATTGAGCGTTATCAATAACTAACTCAAGCCTTTGAATCAAAAGGACTCACCACTTACTGACTAGAAGCTGCAAACTAACTGAATGTGGAATGTGCGCTATAACTTGTAATTACATTATGAGACAATGTAGCACATAGACATATATATATGGGTTAGTACTTTGGAAATGTATTGAGTATGTAAGGGTGTATACAACATTTTTAAATAATATCATAAGTGTAAAATAAAATCATGCATGCTGAGAATAATGACTCTCTTCGCTTGAATTAAACTATAATATAATTTCTCATAAATCATTAACAGTAACACATGCTTCATAAATCTCATAAATCATTGGACTCAACTCAAACTCTTTGACTCATGACTTAGAGTGACTCGGTAACTCAAGAAACTTAGACTATTATGGACTTGGGAGTTTCTTATAACCGACATAAACCATGTGAGCCGCATGGAGTCCAACGTTTTGCCCTCCTAAGGAAGGAACCCCACATTGGCGGGAGCGTTATACTCTTGCCAGGGAGTATAACCTCAAACTCATCTCTGTGATCACAAACTCGGCACTTTGGTCCTCAAAGCTCAATCCTACGGTGGCACGTAGTTCTGGGGAAGTAGGATGCGCTGAACCCAGACTTTCCGCTCGGTGCTAAATACTCCTCCCAGACTTAGCTCAGAACGCGTTAGGAAATCCACCTCAATCAACTCAAAGGTCTATCATAGAGACCAAAATCATAAATATATCTTATTTGTAAATCATAAACAATTTGTGGATTCCTAACTCTACTCAATCTCAAAATAATCTTTCTCAACATCAAGTGGACTTGCTCATTAAATCATATCAAATGTCAAAACTTCGAGAAAACATCATAGAACTCATTCTTGACTCTCAAGCTCAAATATCAATATATATATTCAATAATCAAACTCCTCATGGAAAAGTATAAATCATGACGCTTATCTTAAATCACTTTAGAAATCATCATTTCATAATATCAATATACAATTCATGGCATAAATTTCTCAATTTAAGAAATATGATGGTAAAATAATCATAAATATCAAACTTATTCAACTCAAATCTCATAAATCATCAATAAAGAAATTTGGGTGTAAACCCACTTGCAAGGATCATGAAATTCCAATAGTAAAAATCAACTCTTTGGGCACAAGAATGAAAGGATATTCTTGTTCAAGCTCCACATACCTTGATTATGATTTTGAGATGAAGAAACTTGATTGGAACTTCTTTCTCGCACTTTTGAGCTAAATTTCTTGATGTCTTGACTTAAATATCTTAAATCTTGAACCACTTGAAGGTATTTATGGAAGGTTCTTGAATTTTCTTGGAGAAGATTGGATTTTTGGGTTGAGAGAAAACCCAAGCTTCTTGAATGTTCTTGGAAAGAAATTGGAGAGAAATGAATTTCTCTTCTCTACCTGGATATATAGAGAGAGAGGGTAAGAACGGGTGGAAAAGATCAAAATACCCTTGAACAAATTCTAGAACTGGAGCCTGATTTTTGGCCCTGGCGCAACGCGCCAGGATCACGGTCCTTCACTGGATTTGGACAATTGGGAAACTGCTCAGTGGCGCGACGCGGTGAAATCGCATTGTCACCTTGGTTGTGACTTGGAAGGGCATCGCGACGCGGTGGAATCGCGTTGGTGCACTGAAATTTGACAATCCTAATATTGAGTCTTGGCGCGATGCGTCAATATCGCAAAGGCTCACTGGAAAATAACAATTGCCATTTTGGTTGGCTCCGCAATGCGCTAAAGTGCTAGGTGGCACACTGTCTCACTAAAATGACTTTAACTCTTCACCCGAGTGTCAGATTTGGGCGAATTTGGTATCGATGGAAAGCTTATTCAATGCTCTACAGGACAAAAAGTCAAAATTAGGAAAATTCTACACGGTTCAATCATCATTCACTTTGGAAGTTATTTCCATATGCTCAAAAGACGGATTTAGACTTAAGGAATGATCGGGCTATTACAATTAATTATACTTTAAAAATATAAATTTGAATACATACATTTAATATAGTCATTTAATAATAGAGATAGTATTGAAATAATATAATAAAATTCTCTTAATTTCGTAAATGAAACAATTAAATTAAAATAAATATTTTTAGCAAGAGGTCAACTAAGATGAAAAGGTGAGAGTATATATTCTCTCACACCGTAGATTCTAAAATATTTTTGACATGTCATTTTTGAGTGAAGATTTGGATGAAATTTTACCATGTATTTGACCATGTTATTTGAAAAACATACTTCACTTTTAAAAGTTCATAAAAACTGAAATTTGTCTCAAATACTAGGTTATGTTTGGAAAGTCACCATGCAAATTGAATTTGGTGTAACTGTGTGTAATTTCATAGTTTGACATGTTTGGTTGGCTAGTTAATTACACTCTCCAATTCACATGAGAGCTGTGAATTGCTGGTAATTACATGTGTAATTACAAGTTGGTAACTTCTAAATTTTTTAATTTTATTTTTATTTTTATTTTTTTATTTTAATTTACTTTTTCTTTCTATTGTTTTTATTTTTATTATTCTTATATTTTTAAAAATATATATTTTATTTTATATTATTTATATCTCGTTTTCTTCTCATTTCTCAATATTTACTTCTTGTGATTCCATGCAATTGTTCGTATTATCTATTTTTATTTATTTTAAGTTTATTTTTTCATTTAGCATAAGTTTGTTGATATTTTAATTTTTAAATTAAAGTAGAAGTCATGGTTGAATAAGGTTATACACTTGTATTTTTTATTTTCTTTTGAATCATATTCATGTACGTTAAGCTAAAATTTGACGTAAGAGTATTGTGTTAACTTTTTTTTTTTTTTTGAACTTAAGTTACATTTTCAGTTTCAATTTTTTTATTTTACTCGTATTGACTTGATATTTCATATTGCAATCCATTCACTTTTTTGGTAAAATTGATAGATTATCTTTTGTCAAATATTTTAATAACTTTTTTTTTGGCAATAAAATGTGAAGTATTACCATACCAAGCAATCAAAGAACAATCTCTCTCTATATAAAAGTAAAACTAAAACAAGACAAGTGGCAGCACAATAGAAAGCCACGTGGCAGTACAATAGAAAGTCATGCGGCAATTTTTAGGACAAGGTTATAAACATTGTAAATAAAATTTTGAATTAAAATATAAGATATTAAATTTAAAAATATTGGTTTTCTTTAAATTATCATTACCTTGAAATTAGGAACATAAGTTTATCCCTTTCAAATATAATTTAAAATATATTCAAATATTAAATAAAAATAAAATACAAATTAAATAATAATAATAATAACAATACTAACAATAATATATCTATATATCTATATATATTATAAAGTAGGGGACGAAGAACCAGAAGAAGTCATGAGGTAGCAAAACAGAAAGTCATGTGGCAGTTTTAGAACAAGGATATAGATATGGTAGTAAAATTTTTGAATTAAAAAATTAGAGATATTTAAATTTTATGATTAAATTGAAAGAGTTCTAGATGAACTCTAACTATTCATAACTCATTCCTTTCAATATTATAAAATATATTTAAATATTAAATAATAAGAAGAGGAATAAAAATAATCTCTCTCTCTATATATATAATATTTGAATTTTAAAAGACATCATCCTTTTTAAAAAATTAGAGATCTTTAATTTGAAAATATTAAATTTTATAAAAAAAAATTATCATTAGGTTGAAAGAGTTCTAGGTGAACTCTTACTCATAACTTATCTCTTTTAATATCATAAAAATATATTTAAATATTAAATAATAATAATAAGAAGAAGAATCTATATATATAATATTTGAATTTACATCATTCTTTTAAAAAGGAAAAAAATCATTAGCTTAAAAATAGAATATATTTGATTTTTTAGTTGAAAATGATTAAGCAAATGTATTATCCTTTTCTTACTTAGTTTAAAATAATAATTTAAAAACTTATATTTAACTTTAAAACGAAAACTTATTTATATGAAAAAGGCTCATTATTTTTTATTTAAAAAAAAACATAAAATAAAGGAATAAAATAAAATGACCTAAGAAAAATTATTAATTAATCTAAATCAACTTAAACCACTCACTCACGTAATTTCTTCATCCCTTATTTCCCCATTTTCCTCGAGCATTATAACTCATGCTCCAATTCTGTAGAAGAAAGCTTGTCTTTTTATATTCTAAATTTAAATATATTTTGACACCAACTGATTCAATATGAATTTCAAAGATTGTAATCTATTATTTCTAGCAAAGTCCATGTTACTATTATTTTATACTATTTATTTTAATTCAAAAATTGTGTGTTATATTATTTATTTTAATAAAGTTTATTTTTAGATAATTTTTGTAAGAATAAATGCTTTTGTATAAAGATAGAGTTTGTTGAAAATTAATTAGTTAAATTAGTGATAATTTTTTAATTTGATAAGTTATAGATTGTTCAAGAATTTAATTCGAAAATAAACTCTATACCAAATAAAGCATGATTTCAATTAACCCTTTCCTATATAAACTCAATTTCTCAATCAAATTTGCTTCTGTTATAAATGTATTTACATTATAGTGAATGTCTATCAAAATCTATCAAGATCTACTTTGATATCTATTAGGATTTGAAGCATCCGTTTTTTACTCAGACTAGGAGTAAATTTCCTCTATAAATAGAGGGTTTTTGTTCATTGTATTGACAATCTGATGATCTCTCATCCCTCAAGAGAAGAAATAAGAATTACTCTCTCTATTCGCTCTACTCTTCTTCTTTATTCTTTCTTATTTCATAACACATTATCAACACGAGTCTAGAATTTATCAAATAAAATTTGGTTTTCTTTCTTACAACAAAACAAACATCACTGATGCACCAACGCATGATTCTTTCATTAAAGAAGAAACAATTGATTTCGGTATAATATTTACAACCTTGAGATACCATAGATCCAGAATGAAATACTTCTCATAAGATAAGTATAACTATTATTATAATAGTACTATGTGTTTTAAAGTTTGAATATGTGTGCACACGTTCTCTTCTTAGTATTATAGTATTATAGTTACTGTTTATTTAAGTCGCCTTTTTTGCAATGGATGATGATTTTCTTGGTGCTTTTATAGACGTATTAGCTGTCGCGAAGTCAATCACTATTTATAATAAAGTGTCAATTGCTTTATATTATTGGTGGCCACCATCTGAGTTTAACTTATAATGCAAGGTTACACAAAGTCTCTTATCAATTGAGATTCATATGGTAAGTTTGAATCTTTGATATGGTAAGAAATTGATTTACCCGTAAGACGTGTTTTATTAAAAAAATTATATTTGTTCTTGAAATACCGTGATGATAAGATGTTGGATTCAAGTCCCAATATCAATTTATGCCTAAGACACTTTTATATGGATAAGACATTGAGTTTGAATCTCAATGCACTATACTGATGATATTATGATGGCTAAGGCAAAATAATGGGTATTTGGTGAAAAGTCATGAAATCCGACCCATTGAATATGCTCCATTCCATGAAGTGAATGTGGTAGCAATATATGATAAGTCTGAATATGACAACTTACTTCATTCTTGAGGTGTATGTGGAAGCAACGCATAATATGTCTGAAAGGAGACAGGTGATTGAATGTACGAATATAAACGTAAAGGGACAATATGATTATGATCATTAAAAGTGATAATATTTTTACACGCATATTATGATCATAAGATCTGATAGAGAAAAATTCTCTACATCATATGTATGCCTCGATTTGCTTTTGAAGTAGCAAAATCTTGAAAGAGCTTATAAGCTATCATAATTTGATAGGCTTAAGACATGATTATATTCCATTCCTGATTAATGAGAAGTTTATTAATGCAAACGTGTACTTGATTGTGATGGTATCACAACTCACCTACGAATGAGGCAGAATAACTGAGAAGAGTTATTTCGAAATCTACTTCTAAAGTAGTAAATCTGAAATTTATTCATGTAATAGTAAATCTGAAATTTACTAAAGAAAAAAAAAGTACATGTCATGGTAAACTTGGAGTTTACTAGAATAAAAGTTCATAAATTGATATGAACGATTGTGACATCTCGAAGATGTGCATATTGAATATTAGACATGTATTGAAGAACTAGAAGATTCTTCGAGAATTGTTTATGTCATTTGTTCTCATGATAAGTTGGTTGGATCAACTAATGTTGGGATTAAATTCCTTAAATCTGAAAAATATAAAAGGTGAATATGGGCCCGTTCACCTATCATGTGATATGTTGAAAAGATACATCAATAAGATGATCACATGCACATTCATTGTCAATCTGCAGTTTGACATTCATAAAGTTGCTTGCTCAATAAAATTGAGTTAAGAACATAATTTTCAAATTGTTCAATCAAGAAATTTATCTTGATGATGATGGTTTGACATTGAATGCCTTCGATAAATAACTAAACCATCGCTAATGAGAACAAAGCTTCATGTGTTAGTCTGAAATATGATATGTTGCATACAATAACACTTGTATGTATTAGATCAATAAATTATGATTATTTCTTCCCCCTCAATTGGTTCAAGGTCATGAACCAACTATTACATCTAATAGTTTTGATATGCGGTATACGATTAATGAATATACCATGATGCACAAAGATAGATTCCTCAAAGAAGATAGAGGATGTATGTTAGTTTTCCTAATATAAAGGGGAGATTATAAGTCGCTATAGAATATGTTATAATTATCACCAGATCTTCATTCAAAAGATAATTCAAGTCAAATGCCGAAATTATTTCATATTTAAGCTGCAAGTGCTCCTATTTTATGTCCATGAAGGACAAAGTCTATGCATGCGTGAAGCGTGGTAGACCAATCGGTTCTAAATGAAATAATTCTTAAAAAGGATAAAGAGCAAATAATCATAATAGAAAGGCAATGTCTACGACATAACACTTCATGAAAACTTATGAGAGGTTCAGGTACCTGAAAATAATGAAGTGATGAGATCTCAAAATGTTATGTCACATTGTGGACCGGTACAAAATGATATATCATCAATATCTTTGATACAATATTGGCGCAATATTGTGAAAGATTATGAGGATCTAAAATCTACGTTAATTTAAGCATGCTGACGTAGAAACATTTATCAAGTGACATGAAAGAATGCATCTTGGTAAGTGTAAAACTTATTTAATTTGCATTCCAGACACTTGAAGCTAAGATGTCACACATGAAATGTTGAATATTGTCACTTGACAAAATTTATATGAAAACTTCTTTAAGGATTCAAAATATAAAATTTTTTGGGAAACTTATTGATAATCCTTATATTGTATAAGCTTATAGCTTGAAAATTATTGAAACTCTTGAAGAGCTTTCACAAGCAATAAGATTATTTGCTGAAATAAAAAATATACCAATTTGGATTGGTTATGAAGTACCATATCTTAGTACAATTGGTGTACTCATGTATCTTGTAAAATACTACAAGACCCAATATAGCCTTTCGCTCAATTTGTTAGCAAGGTATATTTCTACTCCTACTACGAGACATCGAAATGGGATAAGATACATGAGTTTTAATGATTTTCTAAAGATTGCAGTCCTGATATTACTGGTCATGCTGATATTGGGTACTCATCTAACCTGCATAAATCTCGGTCTCAAACATACAATGCGTTCACATGTGGGGTTACTATCATATCTTGGAGATATACAAAGCAGTCTATCTAGCCACTTTATCGAACCATGATGAGATAATAGCTATTTATAAAGCAAGTCAAGAATGAGTATGGTTGAGATCCATGATACATCTCATTTGAGAAAAATGAGGCGTGAAATGGGATAATGTACCCATAATTTTATACGAAAATAATACAACTTGCATAACACATCTTGATGGATTCATAAAAGGAGATAGAACGAAGCACACTTCATCAAAACTTTTTTGCATACATGAGCTCTAAAATAATGGTGATATTAACGTGCAACGAATTCGTTCAAGTGACAATGTGACTGTTTTATTCACCAAGTCTCCTTCAATTGCAACTTTCAAGAAGATGGTGTACAAAATCAAGATGCAAAGGTTCAAGGATGTTTTCATTAGGGGGAGTTAATACACGTTGTACTCTTTTTCCCTTACGAGGTTTTGTCCCACTGGGTTTTATTTGTAAGGTTTTTAATAAGGCAGCCGATATGCGTATTGTTAGAAATGTGTATTCTTTTTCCTTCACTAGATTTTTTATCCCACTGGTTTTTCCTAGTAAGGTTTTAACGAGGTACATTATCTACCAATTAGACATTCAAGGGGGAGTGTTATAAATGTATTTACATTATAGTGAATGTCTATCAAGATCCATCAAGATCTACTTTGATATCTATTAGGATTTGAAGCATCCGTCTTTTACTCAGACTGGGAGTAAATTTTCCCTATAAATAGAGTAGTTTTGTTCATTGTATTGGCAATCTAATGATCTCTCATCCCTCAAGAGAAGAAATAAAAATTACTCTCTTTATTCTTCTTCTTTATTCTTTCTTATTTCATAACAACTTCTTATTTCTTTTTCTAAACTTTTGTGTTTATTCTTTGATTCTTTAATCAGATTCATTTATTAATATATATTTGTGGCTGGCATATGCTTTCATTATTATATTTGTGCACAATTTGCTTACCATTCAAATGTGTGATGTTCGTAGTAATAAGTAGTAAATAATAACAATAATAATTAGTAAATAATTATAATAATAATAATAATATAGTAGTAGTAGTAGTAAAACATAAGTAATAGTAATAGTAGTTGTAGTAGTAGTAGATTATGTTTGAATCCATAATATAATAATAACAATAGTATAATATAATAATAATAATAATTAAAAAAAATCGTAGCAGTACGTGTATACTAATAGCTGTAGTAGCTATAGTATTAATATATTATATTTAATACATTTGATTAAAAGTTAAATGAAAGATAAAATCTTAGAATAATAATAATAATAATAATAACAATAACAACAACAACAACAACAACAACAACAACAACAACAACAATAATAATAATAATAATAATAATAATAATAATAATAATAATATCATTGGTTTCAAATTACTATCTCAAATTCAAATATATAAATTATTAGGTAAATATACATCTCATCACATTTAAAAAAAAATAAGGATAAGAAAGAATAACAAACTAATTTTTTTTAACAACTTAATATGATATTTGAATTTGAATGATCTTTGAATTGGAATAGGGTTCTAGCTTCTTAGCATTTCTTATATATACTCGTATATCATAAGCTTTATTGGTGAATTTGTTTGCTGCATTCTTTTCTATTTTTCATTTTAAAAATTAAAAATTATTTTTAATTTAATATTTTTTTATATGCAGGAAGGATGTGACTTTTTCATCTTCAATTTTCTCTGTTGTTGTAAACAAAAAGGAACAAGTAGCGAAATAAGGTGAAAAAAAGGATTTATATGACATGAAAGTTGTTACAACCTTTGTTGAGGATATTGGGACATTGTTTAATGGGTTATAAAATGGATGAGAAATTGTACAAAGTGCAATTGGTGCAATTGGATGTTTATATGAAATAGCATGACATGATTTGAATACCAAAGCAATGTTAGTTATGGGGAGTCTTCTTCAGCTTGTGAAATTGGGGTCAGAATTTGATAATGTGGACTATACAGATATTAATATCAAATCTAATGCCATTACCTTTTAAAAGGTGTTATTTCTATTATATTTGTTCTTTGCATGCAACATGTTTGTGCTTTTTTAAAACTTTTTAGTTCGACTATTCAGTATTCATGCATTGTAGCCCCTATTTCTGAAGTGATGCTTTTAAGAGGACTTTTTCATGTCCAAGTATCAAATTAAGTCCTTTGATTAAGGATGGAGGAATCAGAATAATTCCATTACAACTCATGTTTCTTTTCTCAACTTATTGTCTTTAGGGTAAAGGTTCAAATAATGTATAAAATTTGGAATTGTTCAATTTTATTTTTCAATATTATATTTTTTTGGTCGAAAGATTAAATTGTATTCCAACCAAATGAAAGTCTGTACATCTTTAAATTTGCATTCGAGAAATTTTCCTACCTTATTCAATTTCTTATAACTCTTGGGACAAAGTTAATAAATTTAAATGAATAGTCAGTATCTTTGTTTATATTAATATAAAATTATAATATAATATAATATAATATAATATAATATAATATAATATAATATAATATAATATAATATAATATAATATAATATAATATAATATAATATAATATAATATAATATAATATAATATAATATAATATAATATAATATAATATAATATAATATAATATAATATAATATAATATAATATAATATAATATAATATAATATAATATAATATAATATAATATAATATAATATAATATAATATAATATAATATAATATAATATAATATATCATTAACAGGATCTCTTAGGCTGGGGTATGCCACTCAGCCTACCAGACCAGGATCTCTTAGGCTGGGGTATGCTACTCAGCCTACCAGACCATATAATAATATCAAATTAAGCCAAAGTCGGAAGACCGAACCAAAGCACCAACCGAAATAGAAAAAAATCTTAAATAGTTTAATGACTGTATGGGCTATTTTACCCAAACATGGGGCCTTTCAGAGATTTAATAACCTTATGTTAAACCTATGTGTCTAGAAGTTCTAATTGTGCAGAATTTGCCCTTTTCTTAATAACACAATGGGCTAGAGAGGCACAACTTACTAGACGGAGTCACAGAGACAAGGCTAACATAAGTGTATTAAACTCAACTGTACCTCCATTTTGGAACCAAGTCAAGAAATTAGAAAGATTCTTTTATATTTTGATAGAGTCTGGAGCTTTCATAGTTAACATATCAGCGAAGTTAGATCTTCAACATAGATATAAGAAACCTTTCAGCTAGACATAGTCACGGCTGGGTAGGGTAGAATTTTATTTAAATGTACACAAGTAAGAAAGAAATATGTACCTGATTTTTCGAGAACCAAACTGAAATAGTAGTAAACAGTATATTCTTCTTTATTTAATTCTTGAATATGTTACAAAGAGAGAGAGAGAGAGTTTTTAGAAAATAAAAGGAGAGAACTTCTAAACTCCTGCCTCTTCACATGAATGAGGCGTCTATAAATAATAAAAAAGGGAATCTTGCACAGTAATGGATGGGTCCCTGTGCACAGTGATTTTACTATTACAAAGAGGAAAAATTAGAGGGGTCTTTATCAAACAGTCATTGGGGTCTTTATCAAACAGTCATATCTTGTCTTTTCCTTTCCATTTCTTGATGAATGCTTCAGCCTTTTCAATTTCTTCCTCTTCTATCAGAATTTCTGGAGGTTGAGAATCGGTAATATCTTTAGTATTTGCTTTGGTACTATTCATTGAGATATCTGAATTTTGCTCAACAGTTTGAAGTAATTTATCTCTGACTTCTGATAAATATTCTTCTATCATTTGCATTTTATTCCCGTCATGTGCAGATATTCTTCTAGAAACATAGTTAAGACTTTTTTCTTCAACCAAAATTGATTTGTTGGAAGTTTTTTCATATTCAGCAATTTTCTTGATTATTTCCTCCCTTTGATCATGACCATAGGTGAGTTTAGTCTCTGAATCTTTTCAAAGCAATTTGTCCCAGAAATTACAATAGAATATTCGGTAAAAATTTGTTGAGTGTCATAGCCTATTTCTACGGACCATCGATGGAGCCAAGGGATAGAGAATTAATTCTATGTAGAAATACATTTGATCAATAGTATCGATTTTACAAATGTGATCTGAAAGATATAATTCGATTAAGAAAGGGGAGGATTTTTTCCATGAATAGTACATAGAAGAATAGTCTGGAGGTAATATTTTGACCGTAGGTCCATGTTGAGTCCACCATTGAATAAACTAATTTGGAATAGGTTTTTCAAATACTTTAGCACAAATTTTTATAAACCAAGTGTGTTTGTGCTTATAATTATTATAATATAATACTTGAGAAAAGGCTTTAATATAATCCCAGTAGGTGAAATTGGCAAGTGTTTGTCCCATTGGCTCCATTGGCATAGATCGTTGAGTCATTGACGAAATTTCCCATTCTTCAATAGGAATAAGTTTTTTAATTACCATTTTAAAGTATCCATGTACTCCAGGGGTAGTTTCTCCGAGGGGGCTGTGATCAAAGGTTGCACTGAAGGTTTGCACTAATATGTGTTCATAATAAGTCCGGGTTTTCTATGATTTGCCAGTAAAATATACGTTGGCAGTAAGGTAATTTTTGAGTATTCGCCATGCTTCTTCAAAATTTTCTTGTCCAGGAATATGCTGATTTTCAATATATAATATAAGTTCTCTAGCATCCAATTTTTCATATGAAGGCTTATCTTCAGAATTTTCTTGAACTATGAATGCAAAAGAATCTACAGTTTTTTGTTGATCTGATAGATAAGATTGCAGTTGTTTGTATAACGGATGATTTTCAGGAATATCTTCTAAATGTACAGAAGAACCAATATTCAGAGTTTTGGACGATGATGATTCATCTCGAGGAATTTTTGAATTAATTAAAGTTCTATTTCCTTGTTGTAATATAGGAAAATTAGAACTTGCAGAGCTATATGCAGAATTTTTTGATCAAAATATGAAGGGTTTGTTCGTCCTCCTTGATATGAAGAGTTTTGACTCCTTCCACCCCGTCCTCTTCCTTTGGCTATTTGCCAAGGAGGATTCATATTGCATCAATAATCAGGAATTTGATCTGCATACCATGACATATATTCAGAGAGATCTTCATAAAGTGTGTCCTTTGTGATAAGATCATCAATGACTTTTCGAAGTATGAGCATGTGTAAATCCATATTTAGAGGAACTGCTTTTATAAAGGTGATTAAGAACTTTTCAGAGAAGAAGTGTAGAAAGAACTTCATTATATCTGTAAACATTGATCACTTAAGTCAATATCAAACCAATAAATTTCATTTTCAAGGAATTCGTTGTGGTTAAGGAATAAATCTTCTTCTATTAGGCTACGAATTAGAGTTTCTAAGATAAGAAAATGAATATCTTCGTTTAAAGGAATGCATTTGATAATAGTAATTATAGTTTTCTCAGAGAGGAAGTATGTGTAAAAATTCATGTTAGATATTCGCGAGATAGAAAATCAGGCAAAGAATTTTCACTACCCTTTTTATATTGTATTTCATGATCAAAAGGGGCTAATTGAGCTTGCCATCGCGCAAATATTAATTTAGAGGCATCATGTTTAAAGTCTTTGTTAAACATAAATTTAACGAATTGAACATCAGTTCTAATTATAAATTTTTGATTATACAAATCATCTTGAAATTTTAAAACACATTTTACAATAGTTAACATTTCATGGGCTACTGTGGTGTATTTTTTCTGACTTTCAGTCCATTTGCCAGAATAAAATTGAATCAAACATTCTGTTTTTGTATGGGGATTAACTTGTTTAAGTATTCCGCCATATCCAATATTAGAAGCATAAGTTTCAACGATTTTCAACCAGTTAGGGTTTGCAAGAGATGTACAAGGAAGAGTTTGAACTCGGTTCTTAATTAAGTTTACTAAATCAGTGTGGATTTGAGTCCAAGGAGTTTTGTGATCCTTTTTTAATCTATCATACAAAGGAGCTAAATCTCTAGATAGATTTTCATAAAAAGGGGAAATATAGTTAAGACTACCGAGGAACCTTTGAAGTTGTTTTTTATCAGTAATAATATCAGGGAATTTTTTAGCAAATTCTAGAACTCGTTGTATAGGCTCAATAGAACCTTGAGAAATATTATGTCCTAAAAATCTAATATTTGTCTGGAATAAACTTATCTTTGATTTGGAGATGACCAAGCCATTTTGAATAATTATTTGTTTAAACGTATGCAAATGTTTAAAATGAGATTCAAGGGTTTTTGAGAATACTAAACTATCATCAATATAGCCAATGATAAAGTCCATGTAGGGATTAAAAATGTCATTCATAATTTTTTGAAATTCAGAAGGAGCATTCTTTAAACCGAATGGCAAAACATTCCATTCATACTGTCCAAAAGGGACATTAAAAGCAGTTTTATAAGTATGTTCTTTATCAATTTGAATTTGCCAATACCCAGATTTTAAATCAAATTTAGAGAATATATTGGCATCATATAATCTGGAAAGTAAGTCTTTTTTATTCGGTATAGGATATCGAATCCATTTTAAAACTTAATTCAGAGGCTTATAGTTTATAACTAATCGAGGTACTCCTCGTTCTTTTTCAGCAGCATTATTGACATAAAAAGCAGTACAAGACCAAGGGGATTTTGAAGGTTTTATAAGACCCTTTTGCAGAAGACTATCAATTTCTGTCTTATAGAATTCTACTAACTCTGTATTCATTTGACAGGGTCGTGATTTTGTTGGAATTTTTTCTTCACTGAAGTCATTTTCATAAGGAAGGGAAACAATATGCTTCTTTCGATTCCAGAAAGCATTTGGATGATCCGCACAAATATCAAGAATCAATTGATTAGAAATTATTTTTATTTTTTCTTGGACTTTCACTAATTTTAAAGTATCAAAAATATTAATACTCATTAGTTCTAATTGTAAAAAATTAATTTGCTTTTGTTTCATACTGATAAGGGCATTTATATCCTTTGTTACAGGATTAGTAACAAAAGGATAAGAGATTTGTTTATTCTTATAAGTAGCCTTAAAACCATTTACATCAATATGTGTATAAGGATAAATAGTATTTATAAAAGGTGTTCCTAAGATAATAGGAGGGTTAACTAATTTTTTAGTAAAAAGAAGAAATGTGGAATGCAGACTTTATCTCGACATATATGAGTATTTGGTAATTTATAGTTGATATCAAGAGTATGACCAGATGCAGACTTGACTATGTGAGTAGTTTTTTCAAAATATCTGGTTGAAATTAGTCCTTCCTGGATACAACTAACATCAGCACTACTATCAATCATAGCAATATTAGTGATAGAAAATTCCTTATTTATCAGAATAGTGCAATTTATATACCATTTATGAGCAGTAACTATTTGCATCATCTCCAAGAAATAATCCCCTTTTAAATCTTCTGTTGGACTAAGTTTATCAATTTTAGAATTTTCAGAGTATTCCAAATCCTTTTCTTTTCCTTTTGAAGTAATAGAAGTTTCAGGGATGTCAATAATCTTTTCTTCAATTTTCAAAATTTTATGATCGGAGATCATCTGATTTTGTTTTAAGAAGACAATTTCTTTTTTTAATTATTCAACTTTGATTTTTAAATCATTAAAGGTTGTATCTCTACCTGGAGTTTGACTCAATGCAAGACGTCGATTAACTTCGGCTAAGAAATATGACATGTGATAATTATCATAAGAGTTATCTTTAGAAATACTAGTATTAGCAGAAGTTTTTGGAGTAGCAAAATTAATGATTTTTTCACGAAGTTTTTCATCATTAACTTCTTTCAGTAATTCAAGGACATTATCAGCAGTAAGAGTTTGAACATTTAAATCAAGACCTTGAATTGCGCTTGAAGTTTATACATCATTTCATCACAATTACAAATATCATTATCACAATCATTACATTTATCAACCTAATTGAGTTCACTATCAGAATTAGGTAATTCAAAATCATTTTCAGATGTAGAATCAGATTTGGAATCAGAGGTATATACCAAATTATAAACTTGGTCATGAACTTCTTTAGAAAGTCCTAAGGACTTGAGTTTTTGTAATTTGCAGTTTGGAGCTATATGACCATACTGGTTGCACTTATAGCACTTAATTTTGGCTAACTCTCTTTTTGATCTATTTTTCGTGAATCTGGTAGACTTACGAAAGGATTTTCTAGTTTCACGTTCTTCTTTGGTTCTATGCCTAGAAGGTTTATTTCTATAGGATTTATTAGGCTTGGAATATCTTTAGGTTTTTCGTGCTAAGGGTTTATCCATACCAAATTGTTTGCAAAAGTCTCCTAATTGGGATTTTTCACTGAGTTTGTCGAGCTTAATTTGTCTGGCTAATTTTAACTCGTTGCAAAGGGTTAAGCCTTCTTGAGTACAAGCTACAATAAGCTGGCCATAAGTTTTTTCTGAATACTGGACTTCGCCATAAGATCCTCTAAGTGATTTTCTAATTCTTTCAGCAAATAAAGGTGGAAGGCCATCAATGAATTTAGCTTTCCAATGGTCATACTTACTTTCAGGTAAATCCATAACCCTACTAAGAAAGGTATCTTTATACCATCTAAATTCTCCTAAGTGTTTGCATTTTAAACCATTAAGAAGAGTTCTAATGTTTTCATACTAATTGGTAAATCTTCCTCCAAAATGTTCAATAATTGTAAGCATAAGGGTATAGACAACATCTAATCGTCCTACCCGAAGTGGTCGATCTAGATTATCTTTTCCAGGTTTATCATTGGTGGCATTAAAAATAGCCTCGCGTTTATCGTCGTCTAGGAAATTATCCCACCAGCCTCGAAGTTGGCCAGTAGATCCCGCAACAATCATTTTACAAATTGTTGGGTCAGTACGATTGGCCTGATTCTCTGGAGAAGTAGTGGCTGTGGCAATAGTAGCATACATGGACATCCGATGGATAAGAATAGAGATTTGTCAATCAGATAATCCGTCAATATTCCATTCATAAATAGCTTCTCCACTATAAGAAGTATTTGTTTGATTCCAATCTCTTTCCTCTATCAGAACATCTTGAGGAGTTGGACGTGGATAATATGCAGTAGACATACGGGGAATATCAGCGTATTTTTTTTCCGGTTGTTTTTTAATCATACCTTTTAGCTTATTTAGCTCGGAAGAGATTACATCTCTAGTATTTTGAGTAGATTCGATATTATCAGCAAAATTAGACTCGAGTTTTTGCACAAAATCATCAGAAATATTAAGAGGTTGAGTGTTTAAACGAGAGAATTTTTTGTCTAAGAGTTTTTCTAATTGGTCTAATTGAGAAACTTTTTCAAATCCTTCTATTTTAGGAGGTCTTTTTCAGGGAGACCATTTAGTGTTAAAGGTCGAAAGACAATTTGTACTAGGCCAATATGCTTATACTTATAATTACGTTTAAAAATATCAATATCATGCTTATTTAGGAGTTGAATAGTCTGTTCATCAGCATTTAAAGCAAGGGATTGTTCAGTTGTTTTAATAATTTGTTTATGATTTATTTTATCAAAAAATACGTATTCATATATGGTTTTTAATTCAACTTTTGGAATTGTCCATTTATTTAGTCCAATTAGAAAAACTCTTAGACAAAAAATTCTCTCGTTTAAACATTCAACCTCTTAATATTTCTGATGATTTTGTGCAAAAACTCGAGTCTAATTTTGCTGATAATATCGAATCTACTCAAAATACTAGAGATGTAATCTCTTCCGAGCTAAATAAGCTAAAAGGTATGATTAAAAAACAACCGGAAAAAAAATATGCTGATATTCCCCGTATGTCTACTGCATATTATCCACGTCCAACTCCTCAAGATGTTCTGATAGAGGAAAGAGATTGGAATCAAACAAATACTTCTTATAGTGGAGAAGCTATTTATGAATGGAATATTGACGGATTATCTGATTGACAAATCTCTATTCTTATCCATCGGATGTCCATGTATGCTACTATTGCCACAGCCACTACTTCTCCAGAGAATCAGGCCAATCGTACTGACCCAACAATTTGTAAAATGATTGTTGCGGGATCTACTGGCCAACTTCGAGGCTGGTGGGATAATTTCCTAGACGACGATAAACGCGAGGCTATTTTTAATGCCACCAATGATAAACCTGGAAAAGATAATCTAGGTCGACCACTTCGGGTAGGACGATTAGATGTTGTCTATACCCTTATGCTTACAATTATTGAACATTTTGGAGGAAGATTTACCAATCAGTATGAAAACATTAGAACTCTTCTTAATGGTTTAAAATGCAAACACTTAGGAGAATTTAGATGGTATAAAGATACCTTTCTTAGTAGGGTTATGGATTTACCTGAAAGTAAGTATGACCATTGGAAAGCTAAATTCATTGATGGCCTTCCACCTTTATTTGCTGAAAGAATTAGAAAATCACTTAGAGGATCTTATGGCGAAGTCCAGTATTCAGAAAAAACTTATGGCCAGATTATTGTAGCTTGTACTCAAGAAGGCTTAACCCTTTGCAACGAGTTAAAATTAGCCAGACAAATTAAGCTCGACAAACTCAGTGAAAAATCCCAATTAGGAGACTTTTGCAAACAATTTGGTATGGATAAACCCTTAGCACGAAAAACCTAAAGATATTCCAAGCCTAATAAATCCTATAGAAATAAACCTTCTAGGCATAGAACCAAAGAAGAACGTGAAACTAGAAAATCCTTTCGTAAGTCTACCAGATTCACAAAAAATAGATCAAAAAGAGAGTTAGCCAAAATTAAGTGCTATAAGTGCAACCAAAATGGTCATATAGCTCAAAACTTCAAATTACAAAAACTCAAGTCCTTAGGACTTTCTGAAGAAGTTCATGACCGAGTTTATAATTTGTTATATACCTCTGATTCCGAATCTGATTCTACATCTGAAAATGATTTTGAATTACCTAATTCTGATAGTGAACTCAATCAGGTTGATAAATGTAATGATTGTGATAATGATATTTGTAATTGTGATGAAATGATGTATAAACTTCAAGTGCAATTCGAAGATCTTGATTTAAATGTTCAAACTCTTACTGCTGATAATGTCCTTGAATTACTGAAAGAAGTTAATGATGAAAAACTTCATGAAAAAATCATTAAGTTTGCTACTCAAAAAACTTCTGCTAATACTAGTATTTCTAAAGATAAATCTTATGATAATTATCACATGTCATATTCCTTAGCCGAAGTTAATCGACGTCTTGCATTGAGTCAAACTCCAGGTAGAGATACTACCTTTAATGATTTAAAAATTTAAGTTGAACAAGGAAAAAAAGAAATTGTCTCCTTAAATCAAAATCAGATGATCTCCGATCATAAAATTTTGAAAATTGAAGAAAAGATTATTGACATCCCTGAAACTTCTATTACTTCAAAAGGAAAAGAAAAGGATTTGGAATACTCTGAAAATTCTGAAATTGATAAACTTAGTCCAATAGAAGATTTAAAAAGGGATTATTTCTTGGGGATGATGCAAATAGTTACTGCTCATAAATGGTATATAAATTGCACTATTCTGATAAATAAGAAATTTTCTATCACTAATATTGCTATGATTGATAGTGGTGTTGATGTTAGTTGTATCCAAGAAGGACTAATTCCAACCATATATTTTGAAAAAACTACTCACATAGTCAAGTCTGCATCTGGTCATACTCTTGATATCAACTATAAATTACCAAATACTCATATATGTCGAGATAAAGTCTGCATTCCACATTTCTTCTTTTTAGTAAAAAATCAGTTATACCCTCCTATTATCTTAGGAACACCTTTTATAAATGCTATTTATCCTTATACACATATTGATGTAAATGATTTTAAGGCTACTTATAAGAATAAACAAATCTCTTATCCTTTTGTTAATAATCCTGTAACAAGGGATATAAATGCCCTTATCAATATGAAATAAAAGCAAATTAATTTTTTACAATTAGAACTAATGAGTATTAATATTTTTGATACTTTAAAATCAGTGAAAGTCCAAGAAAAAATAAAAATAATTTCTAATCAATTGATTCTTGATATTTGTGTGGATCATCCAAATGCTTTCTGGAACTGAAAGAAGCATATTGTTTCCCTTCCTTATGAAAATGACTTCAGTGAAGAAAAAATTCCAACAAAATCTCGACCCTGTCAAATGAATACAGAGCTAATAGAATTCTGTAAGACAGAAATTGATAGTCTTCTGCAAAAGGGTCTTATAAAACCTTCAAAATCCCCTTGGTCTTGTACTGCTTTTTGTGTCAATAATGCTGCTGAAAAAGAACGAGGAGTACCTCGATTAGTTATAAACTATAAACCTCTGAATTAAGTTTTAAAATGGATTCGATATCCTATACCGAATAAAAAAGACTTACTTTCCAGATTATATGATGCCAATATATTCTCTAAATTTGGGTATTGGCAAATTCAAATTGATAAAGAACATACTTATAGAACTGTTTTTAATGACCCTTTTGGACAGTATGAATGGAATGTTATGCCATTCGGTTTAAAGAATGCTTCTTCTGAATTTCAGAAAATTATGAATGACATTTTTAATCCCTACATGGACTTTATCATTGTCTATATTGATGATATTTTAGTATTTTCAAAAACCCTTGAATCTCATTTTAAACATTTGCATACGTTTAAACAAATAATTATTCAAAATGGCTTGGTCATCTCCAAATCAAAGATAAGTTTATTCCAGACAAATATTAAATTTTTAGGACATAATATTTCTCATGGTTCTATTGAGCCTATACAACGAGCTCTAGAATTTGCTAAAAATTTCCCTGATATTATTATTGATAAAAAACAACTTCAAAGGTTCCTCGGTAGTCTTAACTATATTTCCCCCTTTTATGAAAATCTGTCTAGAGATTTAGCTCCTTTGTATGATAGATTAAAAAAGGATCACAAAACTCCTTGGACTCAAATCCACACTGATTTAGTAAAATTAATTAAGAACCGAGTTCAAACTCTTCCTTGTACATCTCTTGCAAACCCTAACTGGTTGAAAATCGTTGAAACTGATACTTCTAATATTGGGTATGACAGAATACTTAAACAAGTTAATCCCCATACAAAAACAGAATGTTTGATTCGATTTTATTCTGGCAAATGGACTGAAATAGTAGTAAATAGTAGCTTCTTCTTTATTTAATTCTTGAATATGTTACAAAGAGAGAGAGAGAGTTTTTAGAAAACAAAAGGAGAGAACTTCTAAACTCTGAATGGGATCTATTGAATCTACTCTTGCCTATGGTCCTGTATATTTTAATACTCAGCCAAATTTACAATTATCTCTAACCGATGTAAATAGTCTTCATGCTTTAACCTTAAATGTGAAAATTCATGGTTATGATTATGCCCTTGGATCTGAACTTATAGGATTATCTTACCGCATATACTATCGTTTATTATCAACTTTAAATCCTCGATGTAAATTAATAGATGATAATTCTGATTGCACGATGCTTATTGAAACTAATTTTATAAGATCCAGGGTCATAATCATAACCATGAGTTTTCACATTTAAGGTGAAAGCATGAAGAATATTCATATATGTTTTTTTATTCAACTTTTGGAATTGTCCATTTATTTAGTAAATCCATATCTTGAGGTAAATCTACCTCTTCGAGTTTTGTACTTTTAGTACTAACTTCTCCCATATCCATAATTATAAAAGCCTTATATCTATGCTAAAAATCTTCACCCCACTTAACATATTTACTATGAAAATTCACAGGCTCTGATACCATTAATAGGTTCTATAGGAGAAATATGATGTATAGTAAAAAATCAGTTATACCCTCCTATTATCTTAGGAACACCTTTTATAAATGTTATTTATCCTTATACACATACTGATGTAAATGGTTTTAAGGTTACTTATGAGAATAGAGATTTGTCGATCAGATAATCCGTCAATATTCCATTCATAAATAGCTTTTCCACTATAAGAAGTATTTGTTTGATTCCAATCTCTTTCCTCTATCAGAACATCTTAAGGAGTTTGACGTGGATAATATGCAATAGACATACGGGGAATATCAGCGTATTTTTTCTCGGTTGTTTTTTAATCATACCTTTTAGCTTATTTAGCTCGAAAGAGATTACATCTCCAGTATTTTGAGTAGATTCGATATTATCAGCAAAATTAGACTCGAGTTTTTGCACAAAATCATCAGAAATATTAAGAGGTTGAATGTTTAAATGAGAGAATTTTTTTGTCAAGAGTTTTTCTAATTGGTCTAATTGAGAAACTTTTTCAAATCCTTCTATTTCAGGAGGGCTTTGGATACAAGGTTTAGATAAAATATATCCCTCTTCATCTTTGTTTTCGGAAGTAGAAGGATGGTTAGAGGAATTCATCTGGGGGCTAAGTTTGTTAACTAACTCAATTAATTCGTCAAGTTTTTTATCAAGAGAGGAAATATGTTCTCCTAAAACCTTAACATAGAGACTCAAATAATTATTTTGGGCGATAAGGTTATTTATTTCAGAAATAGTAATTTTTCCAACATCTTTGCTAACAAATTTTTGGAAAGCAGAGAACGTCATTCCAGTATTATTGGGTAATATAAAGGAAGACTGAGCAGGATAAAGTGCCTGAGTAATTGTTCCATCAGAATTTTGATAAGATCTTTCAATTATTTTGATATATGATGGCAAATATGCAGACATGAACCATGGTACAAAAAAAATAATTTTATTATGTAAGACACATATTTCATAGAATTCTTCGGAAATATTTCGTAATTCATCGGGATTATAAGTTTCAAAAAACCATGTCCTAAAGGTTTTTCATTTTTTAGAAAAAAATTCTTTCTGAATATATTTTCTTGCCTGAGAACCAGGACTAAAATCAATAAGTTGTGTCATCATAGTTAAACAGAATTGATATCAAAATCCATCGCAGATGGGGTAGGATTTTCATTATCAAAATCTTGAACTATATTAGTTTTGGAGTTGATTTTTATCTTTTCTACACCTTTAGGTGTAACATGCGAATCTGCAGAATTAATAGTATGCAAGGATGTCGCTCGAGTCCTAGCTGGACCATAATCAGGTTCTATAGGAGAAATATGATGTATAGAAGAAAGTCTTCTTGGTAGAGAAAATGAATTTCTATAGACTGGGGGATTATTATCAAATTGTAGACAAATTCGTCCATCTAAATTTTGAGTTACTTGAGTTAACTCTGAATTAGTCACATCCTCCGCCAATTGTTTTGGGGAAGTGACTGAGTTTAAAATCCATGTTTTGAGGAATTCAATTTCATCCCATCTAATAGGCCTTCAGGTAGTAACCCTGGATTTTATAAAATTAGTTTCAATAAGCATAGTGCAATCAGAATTATCATCTATTAATTTACATCGAGGATTTAAAGTTGATAATAAACGATAGTATATGCGGTAAGATAATCCTATAAGTTCAGATCTAGGGGCATAATCATAACCATGAGTTTTCACATTTAAGGTTAAAGCATGAAGAATATTTACATCGGTTAGAGATAATTGTAAATTTGGCTGAGTATTAAAATATACAGGACCATAGGCAAGAGTAGATTCAATAGATCCCATTAAGGATTTTCTAAAATTTAAATTTCTAGCATCACGCAAAGCAGCTAAAAATATTTCAGGGAGACCCTTTAGTGTTAAAGGTCGAAAGGCAATTTGTACTAGACCAATATGCATATAATTATAATTACGTTTAAAAATATCAATATCATGCTTATTTAGGAGTTGAATAGTCTGTTCATCAGCATTTAAAGCAAGGGATTGTTCAATTGTTTTAATAATTTGTTTATGTTTTATTTTATCAAAAAATCCGTATTCATATATGGTTTTTAGTTCAACTTTAGGAATTGTCCATTTATTTAGTAAATCCATATCTTGAGGTAAATCTACCTCTTTGAGTTTTGTACTTTTAGTACCAACTTCTCCCATATCCATACTTATAAAAGCCTTATATCTATGCTAAAAATCTTCACCCCACTTAACAGATTTACTATGAAAATTCACAGGCTTTGATACCATTAACAGGATCTCTTAGGTTGGGGTATGCCACTCAGCCTACCAGACCATATAATAATATCGGATTAAGCAAAAGTCAAAAGACCGAACCTTATCCATCGGATGTCCATGTATGCTACTATTGCCACAGCCACTGCTTCGCCAGAGAATCGGGCCAATCGTACTGACCCAACAATTTGTAAGATAATTTTTGCGGGATTTATTGGCCAACTTCGAGGTTGGTGGGACCCATCCATTACTGTGCAAAATAAATAACCTTATCGCCCAAAATAATTATTTGAGTCTCTATGTTAAGGTTTTAGGAGAACATATTTCCTCTCTTAATAAAAAACTTGACGAATTAATTGAGTTAGTTAATAAACTTAGCCGCCAGATGAATTCCTCTAACCATCCTTCTATTTCCGAAAACAAAGACGAAGAAGGATATATTTTATCTAAACCTTGTATCCAAAGACCTCTTGAAATAGAAGGATTTGAAAAAGTTTCTCAATTAGACCAATTAGAAAAACTCTTAGACCAAAAATTCTCTCGTTTAAACATTCAACCTCTTAATATTTCTGATGATTTTGTGCAAAAACTCGAGTCTAATTTTGCTGATAATATCGAATCTACTCAAAATACTGGAGATGTAATCTTTTCCGAGCTAAATAAGCTAAAAGGTATGATTAAAAAACAACCAGAAAAAAAATACGCTGATATTCCCCGTATGTCTACTGCATATTATCCACGTCCAACTCCTCAAGATATTCTGATAGAAGAAAGAGATTGGAATCAAACAAATACTTCTTATAGTGGAGAAGCTATTTATGAATGGAATATTGACGGATTATCTGATCGACAAATCTCTATTCTTATCCATCGGATGTCCATGTATGCTACTATTGCCACAGCCACTGCTTCTTCAGAGAATCGAGCCAATCGTACTGACCCAACAATTTGTAAAATGATTATTGCGGGATTTACTGGCCAACTTTGAGAATGGTGGGATAATTTCCTAGACGACGATAAACGTGAGGCTATTTTTAATGCCACCAATGATAAACCTGGAAAAGATAATCTAGGTCGACCACTTCGGGCAGGACGATCAGATGCTGTCTATACCCTTATGCTTACAATTATTGAACATTTTGGAGGAAGATTTACCAATCAGTATGAAAATATTAGAACTCTTCTTAATGGTTTAAAATGCAAACACTTAGGAGAATTTAGATGGTATAAAGATACCTTTCTTAGTAGGGTTATGGATTTACCCGAAAGTAAGTATGACTATTGGAAAGCTAAATTCATTGATGGCCTTCCATCTTTATTTGCTGAAAGAGTTAGAAAATCACTTAGAGGATCTTATGGTGAAGTCCAGTATTCAGAAAAAACTTATGGTCAGCTTATTGTAGCTTGTACTCAAGAAGGCTTAGCCCTTTGCCACGAGTTAAAATTAGCCAGACAAATTAAGCTCGACAAACTCAGAGAAAAATCCCAATTAGGAGACTTTTGTGAACAATTTGGTATGGATAAACCCTTAGCACGAAAAACCTAAAAATATTCCAAGCCTAATAAATCCTATAGAAATAAACCTTCTAGGCATAGAACCAAAGAAGAACGTGAAACTAGAAAATACTTTCTTAGGTCTACCAGATTCACAAAAAATAGATCAAAAAGAGAGTTAGCCAAAATTAAGTGCTATAAGTGCTATAAGTGCAACCAGTATGGTCATATAGCTCCAAACTGCAAATTACAAAAACTCAAGTCCTTAGGACTTTCTGAAGAAGTTTATGACCAAGTTTATAATTTGTTATATACTTCTGATTTCGAATCTGATTCTACATCTGAAAATGATTTTGAATTACCTAATTCTGATAGTGAACTCAATCAGGTTGATAAATGTAATGATTGTGATAATGATATTTGCAATTGTGATGAAATGATGTATAAACTTCAAGCGCAATTTGAAGATCTTGATTTAAATGTTCAAACTCTTACTGCTGATAATGTCCTTGAATTACTGAAAGAAGTTAATGATGAGAAACTTCATGAAAAAATCATTAAGTTTGCTACTCAAAAAACTTCTGCTAATACTAGTATTTCTAAAGATAACTCTTATGATAATTATCACATGTCATATTCCTTAGCCGAAGTTAATCGACGTCTTGCATTGAGTCAAACTCCAGGTAGAGATACTACCTTTAATGATTTAAAAATTAAAGTTGAACAATTAAAAAAAGAAATTGTCTCCTTAAAACAAAATCAGATGATCTCCGATCATAGAATTTTGAAAACTGAAGAAACGATTATTGACATCCCTGAAACTTCTATTACTTCAAAAGGAAAAGAAAAGGATTTGGAATACTCTGAAAATTCTGAAATTGATAAACTTAGTCCAATAGAAGATTTAAAAAGGGATTATTTCTTGGGGATGATGCAAATAGTTACTACTCATAAATGGTATATAAATTGCACTATTCTGATAAATAAGAAATTTTCTATCACTAATATTGCTATGATTGATATTGGTGCTGATGTTAGTTGTATCCAAGAAGGACTAATTCCAACCAGATATTTTGAAAAAACTACTCACATAGTCAAGTCTGTATCTCGTCATGCTCTTGATATCAACTATAAATTACCAAATACTCATATATGTCGAGATAAAGTCTGCATTCCACACTTCTTTTTATTAAAAAATCAGTTATACCCTCCTATTATCTTAGGAACACCTTTTATAAATGTTATTTATCCTTATACACATATTCATGTAAATGGTTTTAAGGCTACTTATAAGAATAAACAAATCTCTTATCCTTTTGTTACTAATCCTGTAACAAGGGATATAAATGCCCTTATCAGTATGAAATAAAAGCAAATTAATTTTTTGCAATTAGAACTAATGAGTATTAATATTTTTGATACTTTAAAATCAGTGAAAGTCCAAGAAAAAATAAAAATAATTTCTAATCAATTGATTCTTGATATTTGTGCGGATCATCCAAATGCTTTCTGGAACCGAAAGAAGCATATTGTTTCCCTTCCTTATGAAAATGACTTCAGTGAAGAAAAAATTCCAACAAAATCTCGACCCTGTCAAATGAATACAGAGTTAGTAGAATTCTGTAAGACAGAAATTGATAGTCTTCTGCAAAAGGGTCTTATAAAACCTTCAAAATCCCCTTGGTCTTGTACTGCTTTTTATGTCAATAATGCTGCTGAAAAAGAACGAGGAGTACCTCGATTAGTTATAAACTATAAACCTCTAAATAAAGTTTTAAAATGGATTCGATATCCTATACCGAATAAAAAAGACTTACTTTCCAGATTATATGATGCTAATATATTCTCTAAATTTGATTTAAAATATAGGTATTGGCAAATTCAAATTGATAAAGAACATACTTATAAAACTGCTTTTAATGTCCCTTTTGGACAGTATGAATGGAATGTTATGCCATTCGATTTAAAGAATGCTCCTTCTGAATTTCAAAAAATTATGAATGACATTTTTAATCCCTATATGGATTTTATCATTGTCTATATTGATGATATTTTAATATTCTGAAAAACCCTTGAATCTTATTTTAAACATTTGCATACGTTTAAACAAATAATTATTCAAAATGGCTTGGTCATCTCCAAATCAAAGATAAGTTTATTCCAGACAAATATTAGATTTTTAGGACATAATATTTCTCAAGGTTCTATTGAGCCTATACAACAAGTTCTAGAATTTGCTAAAAAAGTCCCTGATATTATTACTGATAAAAAACAACTTTAAAGATTCCTCGGTAGTCTTAACTATATTTCATCTTTTTATGAAAATCTGTCTAGAGATTTAGCTCTTTTGTATGATAGATTAAAAAAAGATCACAAAACTCCTTGGACTCAAATCCACACTGATTTAGTAAACTTAATTAAGAACCAAGTTCAAACTCTTCCTTGTAAATCTCTTGCAAACCCTAACTGGTTGAAAATCGTTGAAACTGATGCTTCTAATATTGGGTATGGCGGAATACTTAAACAAGTTAATCCCCATACAAAAACAGAATGTTTGATTCGATTTTATTCAGGCAAATGGACTGAAAGTCAGAAAAAATACGCCACAGTAGCCCATGAAATGTTAACTATTGTAAAATGTGTTTTAAAATTTCAAGATGATTTGTATAACAAAAAATTTATAATTAGAACTGATGCTCAATCCGTTAAATTTATGTTTAATAAAGACTTTAAACATGATGCCTCTAAATTAATATTTGCGCGATGGCAAGCTCAATTAGCCCCTTTTGATCATGAAATACAATATAAAAAGGGTAGTGAAAATTCTTTGCCTAATTTTCTATCTCGCGAATATCTAACATGAATTTTTACACATACTTCCTCTCTGAGAAAACTATAATTACTATTATCAAATGCATTCCTTTAAACGAAGATATTCATTTTCTTATCTTAGAAACTCTAATTCGTAGCCTAATAGAAGAAGATTTATTCCTTAACCACAACTAATTCCTTGAAAATGAAATTTATTGGTTTGATATTGACTTAAGTGATTAATGTTTACAGATATAATGAAGTTCTTTCTATACTTCTTCTCTGAAAAGTTCTTAATCACCTTTATAAAAGCAGTTCCTCTAAATATGGATTTACACATGCTCATACTTCGGAAAGTCATTGATGATCTTATCACAAAGGACACACTTTATGAAGATCTCTCTGAATATATGTCAGGGTATGCTGATCAAATTCCTGATTATTGATGCAGTATGGATCCTCCTTGGCAAATAGCCAAAGAAAGAGGACGGGGTGGAAGGAGTCAAAACTCTTCATATCAAGGAGGACGAACAAACCCTTCATATTTTGATCGAAGAAATTCTGCATATAGCTCTGCAAGTTCTAATTTTCCTATATTACAACAAGGAAATAGAACTTTAACTAATTCAAAAATTCCTCGAGATGAATCATCATCGTACAAAACTCTGAATATTAGTTCTTCTGTACATTTAGAAGATATTCCTGAAAATCATCCATTATACAAACAATTGCAATCTTATCTATCAGATCATCAAAAAACTGCAGATTCTTTTGCGTCCATAGTTCAAGAAAATTCTGAAGATAAGCCTTCATATGAAAAATTGGATGCTAGAGAACTTATATTATATATTGAAAATCAGCATATTCCTGGATAGTAAAATTCTGAAGAAGCATGCCGAATACTCAAAAATTACCTTACTGCCAACGTATATTTTACTGGCGAATCATACAAAACCCAGACTTATTATGAACACATATTAGTGCAAACATTCAGTGCAACCTTTGATCACAGCCCCCTCGGAGAAACTACCCCTGGAGTACATGGATACTCCAAAATAGTAATTAAAAAACTTATTCCTATTGAAGAATGGGGAATTTCGTCAATGACTCAACGATCTATGCCAATGGGGTCAATGGGACAAACACTTGCCAATTTCACCTACTGGGATTATATTAAAGCCTTTTCTCAAGTATTATATTATAATAATTATAAGCACAAACACACTTGGTTTATAAAAAATTGTGCTAAAGTATTTGAAAAACCTGTTCCAAATTGGTTTATTCAATGGTGGACTCAACATGGACCTACAGTCAAAATATTACCTCCAGAATATTCTTCTCTGTACTATTCATGGAAAAAATCCTCCTCTTTCTTAACCGAATTATATCTTTCAGATCACATTTGTAAAATCGATACTATTGATCAAATGTATTTCTACATAGAATTCTCTATCCCTTGGATCCATCGATGGTCCGTAGAAATAGGCTATGACACTCAACAAATTTTTGCCTTATACCGAATATTCTATTGTAATTTCTGGGACAAATTGCTTTGAAAAGATCCAGAGACTAAACTCATCTATGGTCATGATCAAAGGGAGGAAATAATCAAGAAAATTGCTGAATATGAAAAAACTCCCAAAAAATCAATTTTGGTTGAAGAAAAAAGGCTTAACTATGTTTCTAGAAGAATATCTGCACATGACGGGGATAAAATGCAAATGATAGAAGAATATTTATCAGAAGTCAGAGATAAATTACTTCAAACTGTTGAGCAAAATTCAGATATCTCAATGAATAGTATCGAAGCAAATACTGAAGATATTACCGATTCTCAACCTCCGGAAATTCTAATAGAAGAGGAAGAAATTGAAAAGGCTGAAGCATTCATCAAGAAATGGAAAGGAAAAGACAATATATGACTGTTTGATAAAGATCCCAATGACTGTTTGATAAAGACCCCTCTAATTTTTCCTCTTTGTAATAGTAAAATCACTGTGCACAGTGACCCATCCATTACTGTGCAAGATTCCCTTTTTTATTATTTATAAATGCCTCATTATTGTGAAGAGGCAGGAGTTTAGAAGTTCTCTCCTTTTGTTTTCTAAAAACTCGCTCTCTCTCTCTTTCTCTCTCTCTCTTTGTAACATATTTAAGAATTAAATAAAGAAGAAGCTACTGTTTACTACTATTTCAGTCTGGTTCTCAAAAAATTAGGTACATATTTCTTTCTTACTTGTGTACATTTAAATAAACTTCTACCCTACCCAGCCATGACTATGTCTGGCTGAAAGGTTTCTTATATCTATGTTGAAGATCTAACTTCGCTGACATGTTAACTATGAAAGCTCCAGACTCTATCAAAATATAAAAGAATCTTTCTAATTTCTTGACTTGGTTCCAAAATAGAGGTACAGTCGAGTTCAATACACTTATGTTAGCCTTGTCTCTGTGACTCCGTCTAGTAAGTTGTGCCTCTCTAGCCCATTGTGTTGTTAAGAAAAGGGCAAATTCTGCACAATTAGAACTTTTAGACACATAGGTTTAACATAAGGTTATTAAATCTCTGACAGGCCCCATGTTTGGGTAAAATAGCCCATACAGTCATTAAATTATTTAAGATTCTTTTCTATTTCGGTTGGTGCTTTGGTTCGGTCTTCCGACTTTGGTTTAATCCGATATTATTATATGGTCTGGTAGGCTAAGTGGCATACCCCAGCCTAAGAGATCCTGTTAATGGTATAATATAATATAATATAATATAATATAATATAATATAATATAATATAATATAATATAATATAATATAATATAATATAATATAATATAATATAATATAATATAATATAATATAATATAATATAATATAATATAATATAATATAATATAATATAATATAATATAATATAATATAATATAATATAATATAATATAATATAATATAATATAATAATAAAAAATGATGGGCAATGAATTAAAGGTTAAGAAATAAATTAAACTTTTGAAAGTGTTTTTTTAAAATTATAATGAGTAAAGTCTTACAACTAAATGAGTTTATGATTTTACTTTCTCTTTAAAATTAATATTCAAAAAATATTACATACATTATGGAATTCATTATAATTCTTATGACAAGTTAATAATTTATTTTGAATTTGAGTAAAAAAAAAATTAAATTAAACTATGAGATAAAGTTATATTTCAGTAGATGTAAAAGTGTCTAACTAATTTAAATGAAGAGACAAATTCTAACAAATTAGATTATTCTGGAGTCTTCTTCTAATTTTTATTTCATTTATTTTGTTGTGCATAACAAAATTTATCTATTTTAATATCTATATTTTGGGATAAGAGATAAGAAAACTAACACAAAAAAAATAATTTAATGCAAAGTCATATTAGAGCAAAATAAAGTAACCAAAATACAGTAGAAAATATGTATACCGAGTAATTGGGGGGGAGGGTGTAAACTTAAATATTATGAATAATATAATTAAAAAATCAATTTTTTTTACAACTAATGATTTTTTTTATAGATTTGATTTAGAGTTAGGGGGATTGGGGGGTGGGAGGGAGGGAGAGGTATTTTTTTTTATTTTTTATTTTAAAACTGAGGGTGGGGGTGGGGGATGGATATGGATGCAGGGTGAGGGTAGGGGTGGAAAGTTGGTGGGGGCATGTAGGGAGGGAGAGGTAGTTTTTCTTTTCTTTTAAATAAGGGTGGGGGTGGAGGATGGATATGGACGCAGGGTGAGGTAGGGGTGGAAAGTGGGTGGGGGTGTAGATTTTGTTTTAACATTTCATTGAGAAAAAAAACGAGAGTTGAACTTATTTCTAAAGGTAATGTAATTTAACATATTCGCACAAGACATTTTATAATAAAATAATTAAAAAATTATTTTAATATTATCTGCGCATCGCACGAGTACGTATACTAGTATATATATATAAAAGCAAAACTAAAACAAGACAAAATACCACGTGGTAGTTTTTAGGACAAGATTATAAACATTGTAATAAAAATTTTGAATTAAAATATAAGATATTATATTAAAAATATTGGTTTTTTAAAAAATTATCATTACCTTGAAATTAGGAACATAACTTATCCCTTTCAAATATAATATAAAATATTTTTAATTATTAAATAAAATAAATATATTAACCTAAATAATAATAATATTCTATATATCTCTCTATCTATAAAAGCAAAACTAAAACAAGACAAGATGTCACATGGCAACACAATGAAAGCCATGTGGCAGTTTTTAGGACAAGGTTATAAGCATTGTAATTAAAATTTTGAATTAAAATATAAGAAATTATATTTTAAAATATTAATTTTTTAAAAATTATCATTAGCTTGAAATTAGGAACATAAGCTTATCCCTTTCAAATATAATTTAAAATATATTCAAATATTAAATAAAAATAAAATATAAACTAAATAATAATAATAACAATAATATATATATATATATATACATATATATATATATATATATATATATATATATATATATATATATATATATATATAAATATATATGTGTGTGTGTGTGTAGATATATATTAAAAGCAAAACATAAGCAAGACAAGATGCCACGTGTCAAGCTATTAAAATAGGCACGTGGCAATTTTTAAGACAATATAAAAAATATTTTAAGACAAAGTTAAAAATATTGTAATAAAATTCTGAATTAAAAAATTAAGTATTTGAATTTGAATAAATTATCCTTTTACAAAAAATATTTTCATTATCTTAAAAATAGAAACAAACAATTAAAGAGTTCTAATAGATATATAGTATTTCAAACTTATCTCTTATAAAATTTAAATATTATAAAATATATTTAAATATAATTTATTTACAGATTAG
Source organism: Capsicum baccatum var. pendulum (assembly GCA_030864225.1). Taxonomy (NCBI): domain Eukaryota; kingdom Viridiplantae; phylum Streptophyta; class Magnoliopsida; order Solanales; family Solanaceae; genus Capsicum; species Capsicum baccatum. The sequence goes on from CM061554.1 coordinate 170,631,296, forward strand.
GGAAAGATAAAAAACTATTAAATTAATAATAATAATAATAATAATAATAATAATGATAATAATGATAATAATAATAATAATAATAATAATAATAATAATAATAATAATAATAATAATAATAATAATAATAATAATAATAATAATATGACAAGCACACTTTTAATTTTTTTCTAAAAAAGAAAATGATAATATAGGAAGAAAGACCAAACGAAAAATTAACAAACCCCAACCAACTTAAATTCTTCACCCCTCACATAATTTTCCATCCTCTCCCGCTATATATAGATTGTTTATTTATTTCAAAGATTAAAAAAAATGAATTAAACATAAATCAATTATACGTAAGTATTTTGAGAGATGATATCTTTAAGATGAATATTCTACGTTTTTTATACTTCAAAATTACAATTATAAAAATATAACATTTATTTTAAAAGATAACGTTTTCTAAAAATAGTGTACAAAAGATAAAGTTTTCTAAAAATAGTGTACATGTAAAAGTAAAGTTAACAAAAACTTATTTAGTTTGAAACATTTTATGTACTTTTAAATTGAAGCTATAAAAAAATAAATTTTATTTTTAAAGATAATTTATTTTTTAAAATTACTCTTTAGATTAAGATAAACTTTGCTAAAAATTAGATATATATTTTTGTCTATATCTCTATATATATAAAAGCAAAACTTAGCCCTAGACAAAATGCCACGTGTCAAGTTATTAAATTAGCCACATGGCAATTTTTAAGACAATATTTAATGATGTTGTGATAAAAAATTTAAATTAAAAAATATTAGAAAGTTTAAAACTTTCAAAAGATGCAGTAAATTTAAAAATAAAGAAACTAGGTCATTTAAAACAACTTTTTTACCCAATAAAAAGATGCAGTAAATTTTTTTTTTAAAAAAACTTAGGCCTAGACAAGACTTTTACTATAAATATAATAATAATAATAATAATAATAATATCTTTTTATAAAAACCGTAGCAGCACTTCTAATTTTTTTGAAGAACGTCATAGTACTTGTAGTAATTATAATTGTAGTGGTGGGAAAAATAATAATAATAATAATAATAATAATAATAATAATAAATATTATAAATTGAATTATATTAAATAAATAATAGCAATAATAATAATAAAAGTAATAATAAATAAATAAATAAATTATAGTTTTAGCAGTAATAATACGTTGTTTTGGTAAGTAGTAGTTTTAATAATAATAAGATAACAATAACAATTTTATAGATTACACGATAAGTATGAATTTTATTTGAAAAAATCAAAGGATAAGGATAGAATAATAAATTGATCTTCTTCTAAGAAATGATATGATATTTGAATTTGAATATAAATAGAATTTGTATTGGAATTGAATTCTAATTTCTTAACTTCTTCTATATTCACAACAACAACAACAACAAAAACAACACCAACAGCAACAACAATAGCAACAACACCAACAACAACAGCAACAACAACATCAATAGCAACAACAACAACAACAACAACAACAGTAGCAGCAACAACAAGAACAACAAGAGAAATAAGAGCAACAACAGCAACAACAACAACAAGAACAATAAGAGCAACAAGAGCAACATCAACAGCAACAACAACAGCAACAACAACATCAACAACAACAACAACAACAACAACATCAACATCAACATCAACATCAACAACAACAGTAACAACAATAAAAATAGCACCAGCACCAGCACCAGCAGCAAGCAGCAGCAGCAGCAGCTACAACAATAACAACAACAACAAAAGCAGCAGCAGGCAGCAGCAGCAGCAACAACAACAACAACAACAACAGTAACAACAATAAAAACAACAACAACAACAGTAATAACAACAATAACAATAGCAACAACAACAACAGCAGCAACAACAACAGTAGCAACAACAACAGCAACAACAGCAGCAACAACAGCAGCAGTAGCAACAGCTAGGGGTGTACATAGGTCGGGTTGGTTCGGTTTTTCATTAAAATATAACCAAACCAACAATGTCGATTTTCTAAATCTATAAACCAAATCAAACCAATATACAATCGATTTTTATAATTCGGTTTTAATCAATTTTTTCAGTTTTTTGGGTTTTTTGTTTTTTTTTCTCGATTTTTTTACAATTATAATGTGATTGAAGAAAAAATTAAATGTTTTCACTAAAAAGATTAAAAAAAAATAATGGTCATAGAGTAGTTTTAATTAAAATTAAGTTGGCAAATTACTAAGACGTTTAAACTACTATCTCTCAAAGTAATATTATGTGGATACTCAGTGGTTCAATTTGTAAGTCACTAGTCACAATAGTTTGTTTGAAAGTTTTCTTCACATAAAATGTGGGCATAAAGAAGAATGAAGAATTGGAGACAACTTATTAAAAATTTAACTCCATAAAATAATTAACTATAACATAATTCCCCAAGAAAAAAGAGAAAGAAGAGAAACAAACCTAAATCAAAACTTGACGAATGAGGAGAATGAGAAAAGTAAGATGAGGAAATAATGAGAACTCTCTGAAAACTTGGAAAGTAAAATGTAAAGTGAAGCAATTGAAGAGTTATGGGTTTTTATATTAATATTGAGTTTTGTATTAATCTGTTACTAATGGATAAATATTAAGAAAAAGGACAGCAATAGCACCTAAAACTAAAATAATATCATAAAAATAGCACTCAAAATTAAATACCCTATAAATAGCCACAAACTAATTTCACTAGCTAACCTTCACTGTCATACACTTAAACATAATCGAAAATGTCATTAAAGTAACTTTCTCTTTCTTTCTTTCCTTTTCATTCACAATTTTCTTTCCATTCAAACTCCCAAACCTCCATTCTTTTACCTTTTTCAATAGTTCAATTAATCTTTCTTATTTCATAAATTTTGTATAAAATCTCCAAAAATCTGCATTCAATTAGCTTCCTATAATTTTCCCATTGTAAATTTGCTCAAAATTGATACAAAATAATGGCTTTAACTTCAATTTTAGTTTCAATAATGATAAAATACGGAGGTCAGTGGATATCTGATGTTGAATTTAAGTGTATCAATGTGGTATAAAAGAGTATCAACTGAGTATAGGGATTGCATGTGCATGCAAAGAATTCCCTCTCCCCTTTTTAAAAAGTATATCAATGTAGTATAAAAGTGTATCAATGTGACATAAAAATGTATTAAATGGGTATAAAGACTGTATATGCATCCATAGGTTCCCCTTCTCTTTTTTAAAAAAAAGTGTATCAATGTGGTATAAAAGTGTATCAAACTGGTATAAAAGAGTATCAATTGGGTATAGAGAGTGGATGTGCGTGCAAAGGTTCCCCTTCTCTCTTTTAAAAAATGTGTATCAATCTGGTATAAAAGAGTATCTATTGGCATATTCCTTTTTTTTATCTTTACATGCATCAAAACATCTCCGACTCACCATGATTGAGTCAGCTCTAAGAAGAATATCTCCGACTCACCGTGATTGAATCAGCCTCTGAGAAGAACATGGACCAAGACATGGCTTTTCTCTTACCTTGAGACCTCATTATTTTATTTTTTCCTTCTTTAAGTTTAAAGAACTATGACATTGCTTCAATTACAAACCTGTATGTAATAATTCTGTAAAATAATCATCATTAACAACAAATTTGAGGTCAAAATTGACCGCTTTACCCGTTAATTTTAACTTTCCTTTATTTCCTATTTTTTGCTTCATGTCCATAGTTTTCAATGCTCCAATGCAAGAAAAAACAAATCAATTTTTGATATTGATCATAAAATACAGTAGATTGATCGATGCATAATAGAGGAGAAAAAAAGAAGATTTGAGAAAGTATATTTAGAAAAGAAAAGTGATTTAAGAGTAATAACTATAAAGAGCATTTAATTTCCTTAATTGAGTAAGGAGAGTGGTTTTGGGCCAGGTGGCTAAAAAAAGAAAATAAATTGAGCCGACTGACTCCAATTGTCCATATTTTCATAGTGTGGGTCATTTCTTTTTAAAATGGTCAGTTCATATCATTTTACCTAAATATTGTAACTAAAGACCCAAGAATATATATATATCTATTTTCTTAATATAAAAAAGTTATAAAATTAATTAGAAAGTAGATTATAAGTAATATTTTTTTACGTATAAAAAATTAAAATTATATATGTATTATGTCAGTTCGGTTTATGTTCGATTTGATTTTATTTTTGCTAATACCAAATCAAACCAAGAATGATCATTTTTTTTAACACCAAACCATAGGTCGGTTTTTTTCCTCGGTTTGGTTTGATTCATCGGTTCAATTTGACTTAACGGTTCGGTTTGTACACCTCTAGCAGCAGCAGCAGCAACAACAACAACAACAACAACAACAACAACAGCAACAACAAACACAACAATAAGAACAACAAGAACAATAAGAACAACAAGAGCAACAAGAACAACAACAACAACAACAGCAACAACAACATCAACAACAACATCAACATCAACAACAACAACAATGACAACAACAACAACAACAGCAACAACAACAACACTAGCACCAGCACCAGCAACAACAGCAACAGCAGCAGCAAGCAGCAACAACAGCAGCAGGAAGCAGCAGCAACAACAACAACAACAATAACAACAACAACAACAACAATAATAACAATAATAATAATAATAATAATAATAATAATAATAATAATATGTTATTTACTCTGATGAAATATGTCACATTGAGTTTGATTTCAAATCATTCTTTCAATTCAAATATAAATTATAAGATAAATATGAATTGTATTAAATGTTATCTTTATGTTCTAAATAGACTTCTGCTCTCATAAATTTATTTCTATTAAAATTTAAATGTTATATAATATATTTAAATATAATTTATTTAAATGTTAAATAAAAAATAAAGCTATAGTAATTTAATAGTAATAATAATAATATAATTTCATAATGATGGAGAAAAGAGAAATAGGCTAATGATAAAGAAGTTTATGTAATTCAAAATCTTTCACCGATTAGGATAATGGATAAATATAAAATTAAAGAAAGACTTTTTAAAAAAATTTAAATGTTATCACATAGCTTTATATTAATAGACTTATGAATATTTGTTAAAAGAATTCCTCATTCTTTGTTAATGTTGTAAACGATTTTTTAAAAATTGGAAGTTTATTGGCAACCGTTTTTAGTAATTGTGTAGAAGTGTTTTTAATTTTGTAAAAATAAATTTGTTTTGTGATGGGAAGGTAATTATTTTCTTTTTGAAATTCAACATATTAGCTATAAGGAAGAGAATTAAATTTAATATTTTTATTTTGTTAGTATTTATTATAAAAAAATATGAATTAATCTCATTGATTTCAAATTTTTCTCTGAATTCAAGGATATATTTAAGATAAGCGTTTCAAATTTTAAAAAGATAAGGATAAGAATATTTGAATTCAAATATTTCTCTTAATTAAAATTAAGATAATAAGGATAAGGATATTTGAAGTTGTATTTTTAAATGAAAATTGAATTGGAATAGAACTTTCCTTCATAATCTCTCTTATATATATTCACTCATATTCTGTTATGTGATGTTAAGTTTTCTTCTTTCTATTATTGATTACTGATTATTAGGTTTATTTATGAATTTAGTTATTACATTCTTTATTTTTTTAAAAAAAACTTTATTTGATTTGACCTTTTATTTTTATATGCAGATGATGATGATGTTTAACAACTATTTTTATTATATTCGGGTCTGAATTCAAGTAAGTGATATTTTTCATTATAATTTTGTAAAAGTAATTAAATACATTCTTAAAATTATTATTACACAATGTTAGACTAAGTAATTTCTATTTTAATTGAACTTTGATTATTAGGGTTTAAATTCAAAATTTGATTGAGGAATATAATGAAAAATTATGATTCATAACTTTAAAATTTTATGCTTATGCACAATTTTTGCAGTTTATGGCAAAGCAAATTGCAGGTTCTGAAATAGTTGGAGAAAATTTAAAATAAATAAATATAATTTTTATACAATTTGCAATATTTTAACTCAATTATTTTGACGGTGAAAATAAAATATTTTATAGTGAAAATATGAATGAAAGGTAACAAAAAGAAAAAAAAAAGATACAAGTAAAAAGAAGATATGTTTTAATATTTTTTTTATAAAATTAACTAAACGGAGAGAACAAGCCTAGCATAAATAAGAAAATAAAATAAACAGTAAATGTAAAAATATTAAAAGAAACATATATTATGATTTAAATAATAAAGAGAAATATTGTATTTGTAAACATATAAAATAATAAAAATATTCATGCTTTAAATTTATGCACGTATACATATAAATTATTTTTAGAAAATTAAATTTTGTTCTTCCTTTTTCTCTTTTAACTTGGTTATTAAGGAATAGAAAAGGATGACATTATCTATATTAGTTTATTACAATTTGAAGATAAAAATAATCGTGTGAATTTGCAGTTTTAAAACATTTAGATATTTTACTATTTTAAATTTTAATGGCATGTATAACATTTTTTATCTTACTTTTCATCTTCTTCTTATTGTAAAAGAATGACTGATTTATTAAAATTTAAATCATCATTTTCATGGTAGTTCAATAATAAAAGTAATTACTGTACTAATTTTAATTTGAATTGATGACTAAATTCTCTTTTTTATTTAAATAAAATTTTACAAAAATTAATTATTTAGATACTTACTTTAATAATGCAATCTTAAGTAGAAGGATAACTTTATGAAGCATTATACTATAAAATAAAATAAATTTTTTGTGAAGATTATAAAATAAAATTTGCAGGTATTTAGGTTTCAGTTGATTTATTCTTTCCTTGATTTTACTTAAAAATCTACAACTCTATTTGTTTATTTTTTAATTGATTATGTTTAGTATAAAAATAAAAATAAAAAATTTAAAAGAATAAATGAAATAATTTATAGTAACTGGGATTGAGTCATAATCATTGAATTTTAAATTACAATCTAAAAAAGTACATTTAATAATGTAACTTGAAGTTAATTAAACATAATGCACATATGTTATATATTAAAATTCTTTTTCTTAGAATAAAACTCATGATTTTACTTTCTACTTTAAAATTCATATTCAAAAAAATTTACATGCATTATGGAATTCATTTTAGTTATAAGGACATGTTAGTAAGTTTTTTGAATTTAATTTAAAAAATAAAAAATTTCTTAAATCAAATATATGAGATAAATTCATATTTTGATAAATGTGAAAATGTTTGGCTTAAATTTTAAATTATAACCACTTCTAACAAAATATATTATTTTGGAATCTTATTCTAATCTATATTTCATATATTTTGTCATGCATAACAAAATTTATCTATTTTTATTTTATATTTTGAGATTAGAGAGAAGAAAACTAAATTGCTTATGTGTGTAACACAAAATATAATCTAATTCAAGGTCAAATTAAAAAAAGTAAGGTAATCAAATAACAATAGAAAAAATATACATGGAGGATTTGGGGGGGGGGGGGGTGAAGGGGAGGAAATTTAAATGATTTTTTGAGAATATAATGAAGAAATCACCATACAAATATTACTATTTATAAAATTTTGCACGGCAGATATGGAGGACAACAAAATAAAAATTCAAATTGTTTTTGACAATCTGAAAACTTTAAATTGTAGACGTATGATTAAAAAATCTGAAACAGAAAAATATTTTTACAATTATATGACTATTTTTACTAATATATATACTTGATTTGAGGGGGGGGGGGGTAAGACTATTAACAATCCACCATCTTTTAATTGTGAATGATATTATAAAGGAAAATCTGAAACATAATTTTTGCTTACAATTAGATGATTGTTTTTTCGTAAAAATTTGATTAGCTATGGGGGAATTGGGTAGGGGTGGGGTGGGGGGGAGATTGGGTGGGGTGGAAGCGTGAGGGGGAAGGGGTAGAAAAACGTTTATATTCAAAAAATGATTTGGGGATGGGCGAGGTGGGTAGAGTTTTTTTTTTTCTCATTTTGTTTTTATTGAGAAATAAAATGATAAATGATTGTATTAAGATATATAATTTAACAAGTTCAAACGAGACATTTCAATATGAAGCAATCAGAAATATTACTTGAATATTATCCGCGCATCGCGCGGGTATGTATACTAGTATATATATAAAAGCAAAACTAAAACAAGACAAGATGCCACGTGGCAGTTTTTAGGACAAGATTATAAACATTGTAATAAAAAATTTGGATTAAAATATAAGATATTATATTAAAAATATTGATTTTTTTAAAAAATTATCATTAGCTTGAAATTAGGAACATAATCTATCCCTTTCAAATATAATTTAAAATACTTTCAAATACTAAATAAAAATAAAAATATTAACCTAAATAATAATAATAATCTATATATCTATCTTTATCTAAAAGCAAAACTAAAACAAGACAAGATACCAAGTGGCGTGATATTTAAATAGCCACGTGGCAGTTTTTTAAGACAAAGTTAAAAAATATGTAATAAAAATATTGTAATAAATTTTTTGAATTGAAAGATTAAATATTTGAATTTGAAATACATTATCCTCATTTTTTTTTTAAAAAAATCATCTATATATATTATAAAGCAGAGGACGAAGCAACACAGTTAGCCACGTGGTGAGCTATTAAGAAGCCACGTAGCAGTTTTTAGGACAAAGTTAATAATTATGTAATAAAAAATTTGAATTATTTGAATATTAAAATACATTATCCTTTATTTTAAAAAAACATTAGTTTGAAAATAGAAACTTATTGTTGAAGAGTTCTAAATGAACTTTTACTCTTTCATAAATTTATTTTTTTTATAAAACATGTTCGGATAAAATTTATTTAAATATTAATTAAAAAATAAAAATATATTAATAATTATAGTAATAATAATAATATAGAAAATATATACTCTCGGCGCATGTTAGATAACGTATGCTGACATTGACAACCATCGCTAGAGGGCGAGGAAGAGGACGGGGGCGAGGTCGTGGAAGACCCCCAAAGACGGCAATAACTTCGTTTGGTAGTTCTACCACCAGGCAACAAATCCCCATGGAAACTGAGCTTATAACACCACCACTAGGAATAGAGAAGATGGAACAAAGAACAGATGCTAAGAATGGGACCACAACAACGGTAAAAAAGCATCAATTAAGTGACACATCTCCCACCTGTAGTAAAGTTAATAAATCTGGGCCTTCTACAAGAGAGCACTCTACTAGAGTCAACGGAGGGACGACATGAACTGTGGAACAACCGAACACTGAAGAGAGAAATCAAATCTGGCAGAGAAAGAATGAAAGAGAAAGGAAAGGGGAAAGCTGATGATGAAACATGGACGAACCTATTTGAGAAGAACAAATCTGCAGCCAACGGTATGCCTCTGAACTATATAGCTCTAACAATCGAGAATGGCAAGTGTATAGCTGAATTGGAAGAGAGGGAGGTTGCTAAAGAAACACAAAAATGGAAGAGTGTGTTAATTGGATACGTAATTGGGACAAATCCTGGGTACAATGCGATGATGCGATATATCAACCAGAACTCGAAAGAAATAGACCAACCGGAGCTATATATGCATAAAGAGGGTTATTTCATTGTTCGATTGCAATCACTACATGATGCCCATGAGGTACTATGTTCAGGACCCTATACAATCAACAATCGACCTATTGTGCTTAAACAATGGTCAGCCCAATTTGATTTCAATGAAGAGTACCCCACAGAGATACCATTATGGGTGAAATTTCGAAAACTCCCATTGAACTTCTGAAGTAGTGACTCGTTAAGTCAAATTGCTAGTTCAATTGGCACACCTATGTATGCAGATGAGTGCATAACTAAATAGACTCGTGTCTCATATGCTCGTATACTTGTTGAGGTTAATATTACCTAACCGCTCCCAGATGTAATTGCTATAAGGGCACCAGATGATCATGTCTTTCAACAAGAAGTTAAGTATGACTGAAAGTTGATGTACTGCCAAAAGTGCCAGATTATAGGGCATACATGCAATAAGGACAAACACCCAAATACAAAGCAAAAGAAAGAGATACCAAAGAAGATGATCCCTACTTGGCAATACAAGGGTCCAATTGTCCGAGAAGAGAAGATGGTGGACGAAGAACAAGAGTTTATGGAGTAACCCACAATAACAGAAGGAGATATATTTGCAACATTGGAGCCTGTAATCAGATCACCACAACTGGTGCAGACTGTAGACAAAGAGGTTAGCTTCTAAACAATAACTATGAAGAAAAGGGGTACTAATCCTAAGGAGAGTAATTTGAATATGAGTATGCCTAATATTACTTTTAAAAACAGATTCTTAAGTATCCAAGATGAATTGGATAAAGTGAGTTTGGTCCCTCCTAATAGAGGGAAAATCTTTAATACCATATGACTTGGTTATTTTGGAATATTAGGGGTGTGAATAAGAGGTATAAGCAGAAAGAAGTTAAAAATATGCTATGGAATAAGCATATAGATCTAGTAGGTTTGGTAGAAACTAGAGTCAAAGCTCACAAAGCTGCTCAAATCAGTGCCAATATTACACCAGCATGGGGGAAGCTACACAACTATACTACTACTGAAAATGGTCGAATCTGGATTAAACCTGTCAAACGGGCTGGGTTGACCCGGTCTAACTCGGCTCGAACCGGCCTACTTAATAAAATCGGCCTGGTCAGCCTATGGGTTGTAGGGTATCGGGTACCGGGCCGATTAAATTTTTTGATTGGGCCCGATTAACCCGGCCTGGACTAAGCCCAGTGCAGGCCCGCCGGTTAATCACCCATCTCGGCCCAGATAAGTTTTTTTTTTTAAAATGATATTTGGGCCAAACTAGCCGTTGGCCCAATGGCTATATAGCCGTTTTGGGGGTTCAAACGGCTAGTTTGGGCCCATTTATTAAAAAATAAAATAAAAATTCATTTAAAATATTTTTTAATCCCAAAAAAAAAATCTATAAATACCCTACACCTTCAAATCATTTTTCACTCTCTCAAATCTCATTCTCTCTCAAATCTCTATTCTCAAATATTCAATATATTGAATTTCCTAAAGTGCTCACTTTAATTTTTTAATTTTGCGATTACAAAGTACGAGCGGAAGCTTCTAAAGTCGCAACCTTCGGATACTTCCAAAATTTGGTATTGTCGTTCCATCTCTCACGTTTAATTTTTATTTATTGTCTTAATTGTTGAATATTTAATTTTATTATATTTGTTTATTTTGAATTTTTTTAGTTTAATTTATATTATGGATAAATTAAGAAACCTCGCTACTAAAGGTGATAAAATTATTGACCCAAAAGCGGTAGTAGTAGTAGTAAAAAGTGAATTACTAGCGGTAGAGGTACTTCAAGTAGTAGATATACCCGTGTGTCTTCGCCTCCGGTACCGCTTGGTACACCTTTTGAGGAAGAAATAGGTGTAGGTGCTCACGATATGGATTATGTAGAAGCTAAAGAAAATTACGGTATAGAAGAAAAAATGAAGTAGATGCGGTTAATTTAGACGAAGATGATGAAAATACTGTAGGAAATGCTAACGTTAGATCTGAATCGGTTAATCTCTCATCCCGTCCTCCCCGTGCCCCAAGAGCTCGTAAAACAACTATTATTGCATGACAATTTTTTGAACGTATATCAGATACTAAGGTGCAATGCAATATTTATCAACAAATATATAAGTATAAAAGCGGAGGCAAGCAAGGGGGTATGGGTACGTTAATAATACATATAGGTGATGCTCACGAAAGAGAGTTAAATATTGCACGAGGTGGTGGTGATGTTGGTGGGCCAACACAAACTAGAATGGACCCAGCAACCGGTTAGGCAACGAAGAAGTATAATAAATTGAGGGACCGGGAAGAAATAGCTAAAATGGTAGCTATGGGTTGTTTGCCTTTTAGTTTTCCTTCTTCTGATGCCTTTATTCATTATATTCAAGCAATTTATAATCCTATGTTTAATGGTAATCTAGAAGTACTTGTCGGAATAATATTTTTAGACTTCATTCACAATATTATTTTTATTTATCAACATTGTTAAAAAATATTCAATGTAGATTGTCCCTAACTTCTGATCTTGGTCGTGCTGTAAATAAAAATGATTATTTAACCGTTACTTGTCACTGGATGGATAGTAATTTTGTGATGCAAAAACGTATTCTTGCTTTTTTATATGATGAAGATCGTAAACATACTGGAGATTTTATTGCTGATTTTATTGTTAAAGTTGTCGAATTTTATGGTATCAAAAATAAAATCTTATGTATTGCTTTGGATAATGCTTCTAACAATAAGATTGCTATAAAAAAGTAAAAATCTAAGCTCTCTCCTCCGTTGACTGAAATTTTTCATATTAAGTGTGCATGCCATATATATAATTTAATTGTAAAAGATGGTCTTGAGTTTTTTGAGTTTTATATTGAAAAAATCCATCTTGCTGTTGGTTTTATTCAAGGAAATAATCGTAGATCGAGAAATAGAGAATTTAAAGTTAAATGTCAAGAAAATGAACTTACACCGATATTAATGCTTGAGGAAATTGATATTAGATGGAATTCTACGTATGATTTTTTAAAAACTTGTTATAAATATAGATTTCCTATTACACTAGCTTTTAACCAACATTGCGGTTCGTTTGCTAATTCTGCTGATTGCATGCTAGATGATTCTGATTGAGTTGTAATTAATGATCTTGTTAAGTTTTTAGAAAATTTTTATGTATCTACGGTTGAATTTTTTGGTGCTTATTATCCTACTGTTTGTAATATTTTGACATATATAGCCGATATTTCTGGTTTGCTCAAAGAATATAAAAATAAAGAAGGTTATAAAGAAGCTGTTGGTGTCATGTTAACTAAATTTAAAAAATATTTTTTCCCGATTCCCCCTATTTACTTAGTTGGTGCTATGCTAAATCCTTGCATGTAATATAATACTATATGCCACTTTAGTACTATGATAGTATTATTTATGCTAACTTGGAAATAAATACTAACAATGATTCTGAACAAGTACGACCTGATTTGTGGACGACTATGGGTGATGCGAATGAATACATAGAAAAATTATATAATCACTATGCTGATTTAGTTGATTTAGCCGTACCTACAAATATCACTCCAACTGCCGTTCCTCATCCTCCCGAGGAGCCATCATCTTCTAAAAGACCGGCACATAGTGGTTTTCATGATTCCTTTTATGATTTACCTTGTTAGAACAGTGTTGATGAGAGAGCTTACATATCAACTTATTGGGAGAGCTGAAATATTATCTTCGATCGCCGCCAGAGGATTGCAGACGACAGATCAACATGTTGGATTGGTGGAGGAGTAATGACATACAATATCCTGTACTTTCAAGATTAGTTAGAGATATCTTGAATGATCCAATGCCAACCGTTGCATCAAAGAGCGCCTTTAGTCAGGGACGATAGCAGCTTGGAGACAACCAACACTCATTGGGAAACAATGCAATGAATGTTCTAGTTTGCCTCAGAGATTGGATTGGAGCGGAAAGATGAAACCAAGATATAAAACCGGAGCCGATCGACGAACAAAGACTTGAAGAAATTATGTCTTCACGGGAGAACTCAGCAGAATTAAGTCTAATGCATGGTTTCCCCCCCGTTGACTTTGACTATCCTATGCAAGTTCCCGTTAATATTAACATGAATGAGTTGGAAAAAATGATGCATAATTTGTAGATTTTCATTCAGGTAAATTATAAATTTTGGATCACTTCGCAATCAATAAAACTCAACATTCATTCACTCCTTAGTCCTTACTTTGTAATTTTTTTCATATAATAATTTAAATTGAATTTCTAGTTTAACTTAAAAACTTACTTTTAATATAATATTAATTTACTATCAAGTATTATTGATTTATTATATTGAGTAGCATATGTTTTGTACATTTGTGTATATCTCTTCTATAGATATGTATATTTAATGTATACATTTGTATATATTCTATAAACTGTATATATATTGTAGTATGTATATATATATATATTGTAGTATATGTTTTATTTAAAGAAGTGCATATATATTGAATGGTGCGTATATATGTGTATATATCTTTCATAGACGTGTATTTTTGACGTATACATGTGTATATTTTTTATAAATTAGTATATAACTGTAAATATATATTGTAATGTATATATATTGTAGTATATGCTTTATTTAAAGTAGTACATATATATTGAATGGTGCGTATATATGTGTATATATCTTCTATAGACATGTATATTTAACGTATACATGTGTATATGTTTTATAAATTAGTATAGCAATAACTCGCAAAAAATTAAAAATTTTGTATGAAACAACATAGATCTTTTCAAGACATAAGGAGTAGCTATTTTTTCTTATATTACGAATATAAAAAATTCGCGGTATAAAAAGTAGAAAAATCCATTTAGAAGAAAGTTTAGAAAGATTAAAAACAGCTTGTAGACAAAATCAAAGAATTAATAGATCTAGACGAGCTTTTGAACTAGCAAGTACTATACATTGGGAAATACAAGGGTGCGAAAGTGACCTCGAACATAGTGCTAGAATAGTAGAGTGGATCAGAATACGAATTAAAAACCGAGCCTATCAACTAGGATAGTAGATGCCAATAAGATACATTCATTATATTAGAGAAGTACAACGTCAATATTATAGGAAAGTTACTTATAAACGTGAGATTGTAAAAATACGGAACCAATTTATAGAAAGACTAGAAAAATTAGATAAAGAAATAAAAAAGTTAGAGACAGATATCATAAAATTTAGACGAACAGAAAACTACGAAATAGTTGCTGTAGGTATAAATCATTATAAAAACATTTTAATTAGCGAACGATCTAGATTAATAGAAACTTTAGAAGAAATAGATTCAGACATTATTTGGTCAAATAATAGATTAAGATATCAGGCTAAACTGAGCAAAAAATATCTTAACTTAAACCACTTAGGATAACAACATAGCTTTATTAAAGCGTCTAGACTATTTAGATCTTAGATTTCAACCAGAAAAGAAATATAGAATTTTAAAAGATAATTCTACTATAAGGTGTAATTTTAACCAAGGAGAACATATATTACACTCAGAAGATAAACAATATAACACAATAATAGACTTGTTAATTAACTCTAGCGAAAAAACACAAGAAAAAGATAACGGTATAATAAAAACGTTAGAACAGATAGAAGCTACTCAAAACAAACATAAAAAAACTTTAGAAAAAATAGAACAGAATTTAGACTATTTAAAATCTCAAGAATTAGAAATAGATAGAAAAATTCAATATCTAAATCATAAATTTAATTTAGAACAAGTACCTACAAAAATAGAAATCGAAAAACTAATAAAAACATTAATAGAAAAACCTAAAGAATTAGAAGCAAAAACAACACAATTAATATCCAGGCTTGTCGAACAAGTAGAAAATATAACTAGGGAAATTAAAGATTTACAAGAAATAACAAAAAGATTAGAAGAAATATCGCTTTCATGAGTGAGGAAGATACAAATTATTTGAAGGCACTAGAAAAATCACGAATTCATCATAGTGAACCCGAAGGACTATCTAGATATATACCTTCAAGTATAACAAATAAAACTTTTTTAAAACAAAATAATACCATAATAGAACTATTAATAGATTTGCATAGAAAAATAGATTGTTTAATTAAAAACAAAGAAATAGCTACCACTCCAAAGGAACCCGAATTACCCGAATTACATAAAAAGATAGATATTTTAATAAAAGATAAAGAGACTAAAGAAAAACAAAATCCTATTTCAAAAATAGACAAACTTGTAAATCAGTTAAAGCAAATTGAAATAACTCCTCAAAACGAACGTAAGAAAATATTAAGAAAGCCACAAAAATGGACTTTTTATCAAATCGACGCAGAACCATCGAAGGACAAGGAGAGGATAGACAAAGAGTCAGTTTCTCAGAAAACAGGATAGGAAATAATAATATACTATCTAGAATATGTAGAGGACAATCTAATAGAGAACAAAATCAAGAGCTTAATGAAATAATAGATGTAGATAAAGACTTACAGATCTTTCAACAACATCAGTTAAAACTACTAAATCCTAAGACGTTATATAACGCAGGATATTTTTCTTCAGACAATCAATTATATAGACATTATAGAGAAGAACAAATATCAGCCTTAGGAGAAGATTCTAAAATATTAGACCTAGTAAATACTAATTCATTGAAACACATAAAGAATAGTAAAATGATTTTAATGCATATGGGATTAATTGTTATAGGAATAAAAGGATTAACAAGAAAAAACTTAGGAGCCAAAGTATTAATAACAATCTATGATGATAGATGGTTAGATATTAAAAAATATATAATAGGATTAACAGAAGTAGATATGACTAATAATGGCGGTATTTTCTATATTAGTCTAGATTTCCTAATGAATCTAAAAGAATTCGGAAGAAATATTAAAATAGGAATCCAAACTAAAGGATATGAGGAAATGAATAGTGGAAATAATTTACTAATGTGCATAGGCTTTATAGGTAAGTTAACTTTAAGTAGTAACACAAAATTTAAATTAAAAGTAAATGATGTAGTTGAGATAATGGGAAACAAAGGAATAAGTCTCATAAAACCAATAAAAATAGACCCAGAAATGTACGCAGGATTAGAATGGAATCTAAATAAATTTACAAAATCAAAAATGTTTACACCAGACTCTCACTTACTATATACTACAAGTAAGGGAGAAACCTCAGTTAGATTTACAGATTATAATTACACAACGAAAAGAAACTTAGACGATGAAGAGACAGAAAGTAGTATAGGAACGGAAAGTGAATTTATGAATATCGAAGTTTTACAAGAAGGATATGAAGTAGACATAGCCATAGAAAAAGCAGAAAATTTGGCAAATGAACATAAAAACATAACCTTTAAGTGTAAAGGATGCCAAAAAGACAACATGAAAATAGACGAATGTATAGAACATTTCAAAACTTGCCTAAAACGAAGGGATAATTTAGGATATAGAAGTAATGAATCTTTCTATAATAAGATTGAAGAAGATACAATCTCAATATTAAGTTCTACCATTAGTTACAAAGAATTAGCTGAACTTGAACCAGCTAGCTCTTCAAGTGCTAGCCCTTTTCAACAGACGAATCAAAACGCACAACCAATAGATTATAGTACCGGCAATGTACCTAGAAGACCAGCAATAAGGGTAAACCAAGATACAGAAATTAAAGGAGAATACATAAAACCATCAGGAAAAAGAATGCCTATAGAAGAACCAATTAAATTACAAGAAGGAGGTAGCAAAGGTAAAATTCTAAATATAGCAGCACATGACCCTCAAATGTGGGATACCGTAATAGATTTATGGAAAGGAATTCTTGCGGCTGATTACTTAAGACATTATACAGAAACGGACACAGAAACAATGTACAAATATTTAGAAACCTTTTTAGGAGAATCTGTCAAAGCTACATGGGAGAGTTTTAAGACAAACTGTCCACATGACTTTCAAATATTATTAAGTATGGGTCCAAATCCGTATAATTTTACAAACAAAATGCATATGTTACTAACCGGAAAAGATCCAAATAGTGGATTAATAGCTTTACAAAAGGAAGCCTTAATTAAGTTAGAACAACTCAGTATCTCACACTGGGTATACATAAAAAAGTTTTTACATGATTATTTCTACTACTGTACTGTTAGTGGAAATACCTTCAATGAAGATTTAGGTAAAAAACTATTCAATAAATTACCCGGAGCCTTAGGAAGAGAAATAGAAGATAGATGGTATAAAAGAGATGGAGTGACAGCAAACCCAAATTTTAAATGGACAATAGGACATAGAACTCAACACATAATGGATATCTTAACTGAAAAATGTACAAACATACAAATACAGAAACAATTAAAGAAAAATGAAATGAATTTCTGTAAATCAGTTATATACACAACCCAAAATTATGATCAAAAACAACATAGGAAATATAAGAAAAGAAATAATCAGAAACCATATAGCAGAAAACAATACTTTCTAAGAAAATCAAAAGCTAAAAAACCATGGCTAAACAGAGATAGACATGTAAGAAAATATAGAAATGATAGAAATTATAAAAATAAATTAGAATGTTATACGTGTGGCAGCATAGATCATTTAGCTAATGTATGCCCAAAAAGAAATAATAATAGAACAAGAAATTCGCAATTAATAGAAGATTTCCAAGAAACATTATTAAATGTCGATGAATACATGTCAGACACGGAAAGTATCTATTCTATAATAAGTATTGATATAACTGATAAAGATAACTCAAAATCCGACTCTTCTGAATCAGAAGAAGATAATTTAGTTAATGAATTAGGCCAAGAAATAGACGATTTAGATTTAAAAAACCTAACAATAAATAATTTAATGAATGTTAGTCAAGAATGTGAACATGATTTCCAAAGAAATAAAGGTTTAGACAGTAATAGATGTAGTATATGTAGCTGGTATCCAAGTAAGGAAAATAGAGCAAAATGCAAGAAATGTTACCTAGAAGCATGTATAAATTGTATAGAAAATACTTTAAAAATAAAAGTTGAATCACAAACAAGTAATGGACAGAAATATACACATAATCAAATCTTAAACTTAAGAGTATCTACTCTCGAGACTCGATTAAATGATTTAGAACAAAGACTAACTACTCTAGAAAAAGGAAAAACTAAGGAAGAAACAGATACACAAGAAACAGTAGAAACAGTAGATTTGGAAAAATTAGAGGCAGAACTTATGAATAGTGATACAACTTTAATATGTAATGAAGATAAAGAATTTTCTACCATTAAAGTCTTAGTAAAAATTAAAATACAAAATGTCGAAATAGAAACATTAGCCCTAATAGATCCAGGATGTACTAGCTGCTTAATTAATAAAGCAATAGTACCAGAACACTTAGTAAAAACACTTGAAAGACCAATATTAGCCACTCAAATGGATGGCTCTCAAAATATTAATCGTTATTATATAGAGAGTGCACAAATAAGTTTCTTAAATACTTGCAATCAATTTTATAACCCAGTCTATAAAGTAAACCGGATATTAGCTAGGGATTTGAATATAGGATCAGACTTTGTTAGAGGATTAAAATTTTGTATACAAGATAAAGGAGGATGTTTATTAACAAGAGACGGAATAATGCTATTTAAGGATCTAACTTATACACCTGTACAAACAAAAATCTTGCCTACGATACATAGAACTCTAAATAATAATAAAAGAAAATTTCTTCCAGAACCTTGTTGTGAAGACTGTAAAAATAACTCATGCGGCAACCTGCCAAGAAAAAACATGGAAGAAATTAAAAACTATATGTTACTAAATGCAGAGGGGCAAGAATGCCACCAGAATATAGAAAAAAAATATACACTAATAAGTATAGAAACCCAGTTCTACAACTTCAGGAAAGGAATAGATAAAATAGGAATAATAAATAGTCCAAAAGATTTGGATAATATAATATCTATACTAGATGAAATGGAAATAATAGGGGAAAGACCATTAGCTCATTGGGATGCCAATGAATTAATGTGTAAACTAGATATAATTAATCCTGAATACACTATCAAGACAGCTCCTATAGAGGCAAATAATGAAGACACTAATGAATTTGATATACAGATTAAGGAACTTTTAAAATTAGGAGTCATAAGAAGATCTACATCTAGACATAGATCAGCAGCCTTTATGGTAATAAATCATAGTGAACAGGTAAGAGGAAAAGCTAGAATGGTAATTAATTACAAAAGACTAAATGATAATACCAAGACAGATGCGTACAAACTACCCGACAAAAATGAACTAATAAATAGAATCCAAAATAAACGAATTTACAGTAAATTCGATTGTAAATCCGGATATTGGCAGGTCAAGATGCATCCAGAAAGCATCGAATGGACTGCATTCACATGTCCGGGAGGACATTTTGAATGGTTAGTCATGCCTTTCGGATTAAAGACTGCTCCGCCCATTTTCCAACGAAAAATGGATAATATTTTTGGAGAATATAAGCATTTCATACTTGTATATGTAGATGATATTTTAGTATTTAGCCAAACTATGCAAGAACATTTAGGACATTTACAAATGGTATTTAGATTATTTATTAAACATGGCATAATAGTAAGCAAGAAGAAGATGGAGTTATGTAAAACCTATATCAACTTTTTAGGAATAACCCTTGGTAATGGTAAAATAAAACTACAACCCCATATAGCAAAAAAGGTTCTAGATATGCCAGACAAACTAGAAACAACAAAGGATTTACAAAAATTTTTAGGATTAGTAAATTATGCAAGAAATTTTACTAAAGATTTAGGAAAAATAGCTGGACCATTATATGCTAAAACTGGTAGTAAAGGACAAAAGAATTTTAATATAGAAGATATTAAATTAGTTCAAAACATTAAAGAAAAAATCAAAAATATACCAAACCTAAAAATTCCCTTAGAGTCTGATTATTTAATCATTCAGACAGATGGTAGTGACCTAGGATGGGGAGCTATCTTAAAAGCAAGACCCAATAAATATAGTAGTAAAAATGAAGAGCAAATATGCGGACACCAAAGCGGTGCTTATAAAGAAAAAGGAAATATGAGCGCCATAGATTTAGAGGTACTTGCAATTATATACGGCCTAAATAGTTTCAAACTATATATACTAAATAAGGACGAAATATTGGTAAGAACAGATTGTGAAGCAATAGTCAAATTTCATCAAAAAATTAATGATAAGAATAGTAGCAGACGAAGATGGTTAAATTTTACAGACACCTTATCTGTTTACAAAAACATAGTATTTGAACATATTAAAGGGAAAGAAAATGCATTGGCAGATCAACTAAGTAGACTACAGCTAGTAATAAACAAATAAGCTTAATGTTACTTATTTGCTTTCAGAATGAGACCAACAAGACAACCTCCCGCTGACAAAGGAAAGGGAGTGGCCTCTTCTTCAGATGCGTACCAACAGACAATGTTAGGTAATCTACATTTCAGACCCTTAGACGCTTTAGAGACACTGGAACGAATTCAATTCGGACCATTTAACTTAGTTGTATTCTCAGAAAGCAATATGTCATTCAGAGTTAGACCAGACTACGTTTTAGATAGAACCCAGAAATGTTTAGTAGACAATTTATGGATTTCTTATAATAAACAAAGCCGTAATCATTTCATGGCTTCTATGAATGCTTTGTGCCAGTATATTTCAGAAAAGAATAAACCCCGTTTTAAATATTACGTAGTAATACATGGTAAAACCAATGGAATTTTTCAAACATGGTTAGAAGTTTTAGACTCCATACAAGGCATTAAAACTCCTCTGTTTAAAGGTTTTAATGATTTTACTGAAGCCACAAACCATGCTAGAGGATACCTAGGACCAAATTACTATATCTCTCCTTCCCTTAGACAAAACCCAGATCAGATTCCACAATATAATATACAGAAAGATACTGGGAAAGTAATTTTTTGTGACCATTGCTCTTCCATGACAGAAAACTTCAAATCATTGAATACTCAAAAGGAGTCCCTTATCATGGAGAACAATCGATTAATTAAACAGATTCAGATACTAGAAACCAGACTCAGACAGCAGCACTCTACAAATAAGACGAATGCTCAGACACAGACTATGCCAGAACAGAGTTCTCCATCTCCTCAAAAAATGGATGAGAAGGGTGTGCATTTCCCTCTAAATGCTAAGAAATCCACTGTACCGAATGTGAGTACAGCTAGTCCGGCTCAAACGGTAGTCGGTAAAGACAAACCAAATCCGTTGATGGCTGTCACTTTGCCAAAAAGTGAAGATGAAGGTTGTTCTTCATCAAAAACTAAATCAACAAAATCAGAAAACAAGCTTAGAAAGACTCTAATAGCTAAGAGAAAAAATCAGACAATAGAAACCATAATTAAACAGACGTTAGATAAATTTTTCAGTAGCCAGACTCAAGACAAATATGTAAATGAACAATCTATAGCACAACCCAGTAATTCAGACACAGTTGTTCCAGAACAGCTCATTAATTCAGGTGAAGTCACTCCAGAGCAGGACAATAATTCAGACGAAGATAATGAAGACAACAATTTTAATTTCCAAGATGCACAGGACCCGTATGAGGATGATGACTCAGGAATGAGTTTTGATTCAATCGCCCTGCACAACTTGGACACTTGAAGACAAACATTGTACTATAGGTATAAGTGGGGATGCCCACTTTATGTCTTGTAAATATATATGTCAAGTGGGGATGCCCACTTTATGTCTTGTGAGTGCTTCCTTTATCACTACTTTCTGAAAAGAAAGAAAAACTGATGAAGCACGCGTCCGGATAAGCTTGAAAGAAGTCAAACAATGCATGTGACGATGGGGCCCAATGCGCACCCGACTTGCATTATTGAAACTTTCTTTCTTATCCTAATCTAAAAGTGTCGGCCCACACTATGATGGCCACGTAGTAAATTTTTAGACCACTCCTTTCTGAAATAATTGTCTATAAAAGGCAAGCAATTTCAGAAGCCAAGAAGAAAAAAAAAACACCCAACTCCAACCCAACTCAAATGTATAAACCCCTTCTCCAAAAAACTTGGTCCAACCTTGCTATCCTTGTATAAACTTCATAACAATTAACTTGTTTTTAATAAAAGCTTCAAGGTTTCTATCAGCTCTTTAGGGGGTTCCCGAAAGGGAAACCTCTCCTCTAGTTACTTCATGTAAGTTCTTACTTATGTATTTTCCCCACAAACATAGTATTGTTACAATTTTCATTATCCATGTTTTAAAATATATCTGCATATCATATCATGTAAATTAAAATTTCTTTTTAAAATTCTTACCCTTAGTATATGGTTAGCCTCTTAATTTCTTGATAGCAGCGATGGATTAACCTGTAAATTCCTAGGAATTCTGGCCTTGATAGTCCGCCAAGTCTGCAGAATAGACATAGGACGAGTGTTAGTTGCCAGGTAACAATATTCCGGGGTGTGGTTAAAGAAGTATGATGTTAAGAACATAGATTAGGAGGAAGAGATGAACAGGGTAAGATATATATATTAAAAGAAGTGCATATATATTGAATGGTGCGTATATATGTGTATATATCTTTCATAGACGTGTATTTTTGACGTATACATGTGTATATTTTTTATAAATTAGTATATAACTGTAAATATATATTGTAATGTATATATATTGTAGTATATACTTTATTTAAAGTAGTACATATATATTGAATGGTGCGTATATATGTGTATATATCTTCTATAGACATGTATATTTAACTTATACATGTGTATATGTTTTATAAATTAGTATATAACTATATATATATATATATATTGTAATGTATATATATCGTAGTATATTTTATTTAAAGTAGTACATATACATTGAATGGTGCGTATATATGTGTATATATCGTCTATATATGTGTATATTTAACATATACATAAGTGTATGTTTTATAAATTAGTATATAACTATATATATATATACATATATATATATATATATATATATATATATATATTCTAATGTATATATATCATAGTATATTTTATTTAAAGTACTATATATGCATTGAATGGTGCGTATATATTTGTATATATTTTCTATAGACGTATATATTTAATGTATACAGGTGTATATGTTTTATAAATTAGTATATAACTATATATATATATATATATATTGTAATGTATATATATATTGTAGCATGTGCTTTATTTAAAGTAGTACAAATACATTGAATGGTGCGTATATATGTGTATATATCTTTTATAGACGTGTATTTTTGACGTATACATGTGTATATTTTTTATAAATTAGTATATAACTGTAAATATATATTGTAATGTATATATATTGTAGTTTATGCTTTATTTAAAGTAGTACATATATATTGAATGGTGCGTATATATGTGTATATATCTTTTATAGACATGTATATTTAACGTATACATGTGTATATGTTTTATAAATTAGTATATAACTATATATATATATATATATATATATATATATATGTTAATGTATATATATCGTAGTATGTGCTTTATTTAAAGTAGTACATATACATTGAATGGTGCCTATATATGTGTATATATCTTCTATAGACGTCTATATTTAACGTATACATGTGTGTATGTTTTATAAATTAGTATATAACTATAACTATAACTATAACTATAACTATATGTGTGTGTGTGTGTATGTATGTATATATTGTAATGTATATATATTGTAGTATATTTTATTTAAAGTAGTACATATACATTGAATGGAGCGTATATATGTGAACATATCTTCTATAAACGTGTATATTTTACATATACATGTGTATATGTCTTATAAATTAGTATATAAATATATATATATATTGTAATGTATATTTATCGTAGTATATTTTATTTAAATTAGTACATATGCATTGAATGGTGCTATATATGTGTATATATCTTCTATAGACGTGTATATTTAACTTTTACATGTGTATATGTTTTATAAATTAGTATATATATATATATATATATATATATATATATATATATATTGTAGTATATTTTATTTAATGTAGTACATAAACATTGAATAGAGCATATATATGTGAATATATCTTCTATTGGCATGTATATTTAACGTATACATATTGTAATGTATATAGATTGTAGTATATTTTATTTAAACTTTGAAGTTGTACATATACATTGAATGGTGCGTATATATGTGTATTTGTGTTTATGAGTATATATTTTTTAAATTGTAATGTAGTATATACTATATCTATATATAGTGTATATATATTGTTTAAAGTATTTAAAATGTATATAAGTGGGTATATATAGTGTATATTGAAAAAGTTTTTTTTTTATCCGGTTTGACCGGATTTTTAACCTGGTTTGATCGGGTTTAGGTGGGTTTGTCTTGGTTGGATTAAGTGGGCTGGGTTTGGGCTATTTTTAAAATTTTTACTATTGATCCTGGACCGACTTGACCCATTTAACCCCAAGTTGGACCCGGCCCGGCCTACAATTTGAATAAATTTAATGGGTTGATTTCGGGTTGACCCGGCCTGACCCACTTAACACCCTTAATCTTGATACTATGGGACACTAGACAATATCAATCACTCTACTTAGAGAAGAAATCCTACTCATGCACTGCTAGGTTTGGAACCTAACAGAAGGGGGAGAGTATCTTATTACAGTAGTGTATGGTTGTAATAGTGCTGCTCTGCGACTGAACCTGTGGGATCAATTAAGAGAAATATCACTTGGTATACAAATCCCTTGGATGATCATTGGTGATTTCAATGTTCTTTTGCACCCATAGGATAGATATGTAGGGAACCCAGTAAAACAAAGTGAACTGAAAGATTTTGCTCAATGCCTGCAGGACTGTGCACTATATGAAATATCACGGAGAGAGGAGTATTATACATGGTCCAACAGATAGATGGGAGAAGATAGAATCAGAAGTAGAATTGACAGAACTCTAGGCAATAGTGAGTGGATACAAAAATGGTGACAGGTTCAAGTAGAGTATGGATTGCCAAAAATCTCAGACCACTCCCCAATGTTTATCAATCTTACAAGATGACAACATAACATCAAGGTGCCCTTCAAATTCCTTAACATATGGTTAGAACATACAAAGTTTCTTCATATTGTGAAAGAAAGATGGCAAGGTGTAAAGAATAATGACCCTGGCAAGAATCTATGGCTGAAACTCAAAGCCCTACGGACTGACTTGAAAGCTCTTAACAATCAGGAGTTTAGAGAATAACCAAGAAGGTAGAACAAACAAGAATTGACCTGCAAATAATACAAGAGAACTTGATTCATGGACATACTGATACATTGTAAGCTCAAGAAAAGATAGCATTACAGACACTTGAAAAATGGTCTACAGTAGAGGAAAGCATCATGAAGCACAAATCTAGAGCATAATAGATCAAGCTAGGAGATGCTAATACAAAGTACTTCTCAGCAGTTGTCAAGGAAAGGATGCAGAGGAAAACCATCAGTAAGCTTACTAGCCTGGATGGTAAAACACTAACTGAGCTCAAGGATATAAAAGAGAAAATCATCTCCTTTTACAAAGGGCTTATGGGTTCAGCAGCAAGGTGACTACCAGTTGTAGATGTTATAATCATGCAGAAAGTGCCCAGGAGACAACAAAATCAGAAACTTCTCTTGTGTAAACCTATGACTGAAGCTGAAATCTTTAAAAGTTTGAAAGCTATAAGAGATGAAAAAGTACCTGGAGTAGATGGATACAATGAAGTGTTCTTTAAGAAGGCATGGACAATAATCAAGCATGATATCAGAGATACTAAGGAGAAATTCTTTGATACTGGTAAACTACATAAACCTTTAAACTGTGCACTAGTTACTTTGATTCCAAAAATTCAAGCTCCTGTCACAGTCAAGGACTACAGCCCCATTGCTTGATGCTCAGTTATATACAAAGTGATTGCTAAGATTCTTATAAGCAGACTTCAGACCATCATGCCAAATCTCATCAATAAAGCTCAGTCTGGATTTATATTGGGAAGAAAGATAGGGGATAATATTCTTATGGCACATGAGCTTATTAAGGGGTATAACAAGAAACATATATCTCCCAGAGTCATGATCAAAGTAGACCTCCAAAAGGCATATGACTCTGTTGAATGGGTGTACCTACACCAGAGCTTAGTTACCATGGGATTCCCAGAAAATTTTATTACCTAGGTCATGACATGTGTAACAACAGTCTCTTAAAACATTATGATTAATGGTGAACTAAGTGAATCTTTACCATATGCTAAAGGACTGAGGCAAGGTGACCCCATGTCACCCTTCTTGTTTGCCATATCAATGGAATACTTGAGCAGAACACTCTCACAATTAAAGATGAATGGCAACTTTCACTGCCATCCCAGATGTGCCAAGCTTGGCATCACTCATTTATATTTTGCAGATGATCTTCTCATGTTTGTCAGAGGGGAAGCTCAATCAGTTGCAGCATTGCAGACATCTTTCAATAAGTTCACTTAAGTATCTGGACAGCAAGCAAATCTTGGGAAGAGCTCGGTGTACTTTGGTGGTGTCACATAACAACAAGAAGACCAAATCATGCAACTCTTAGGCTATTCCAGAGGTGAGTTACCTTTTAAATACCTTGGAGTCCCACTATCCACTACAAAGATGTCCATAGTGCAATGGAGCCCATTAATTGATAGAATTGTAGCAAGAATCTCTTCTTGGACAGCAAAATACCTATCCTATGTAGGAAGACTTCAGTTAATACAATCTGTGTTGACTGGCATCAAAATATATTGGGCACAATTATTCACTATCCCAGCCAAGGTGCTAAAGATCATTGAAAGTTATTGTAGAAGCTACTTATCATCTGGAGGCAATGTCATCACAAAGAAAGCTTTAGTCGTGTGGGACAAAGTATGCTTACCAAAGAATGTTGGAGGACTGAACATTCTAAGCTTTGCAAAGTGGAATAAAGTCGCAATAACTAGGTTATGCTGGGATATAGCTACTAAGAAAGATGTATTGTGGATCAAGTGGGTTCATGCATATTACATCAAAGAAGTTGATTTTCAATAAATTGTTACCCTGAAGCAAGCAGCATGGATTATTAGAAAGATATTTGACAACAGAGGGGTCCTTCTGGCAACACAAAGGAACTTAGATCCCAAGACAAATATATCACCAACTACTGGAAAATAAAGAAAGCAAAAGCTGGAAAGGGATGATGTTTTGCAACTATGCTCGGCCAAAAGCCATCTTTATTTTATGGCTACATTTACAGGGAAGGCTAATGACCAAGGATCGATTAAATAAATGGGGCATTGAAGTGGATTCGAAATGTGTTTTTTGTCAACAAGAAGATGAAATGAACCAACACTTATTTACCACATGTGCTGGCATCAAAATAACCTGGGTCAGCACTCTAAGGTGGCTGCAGGTAATAGAACCACAATGTACATCCTGGAGAAGACAACTAGAATGGATCGTGCAATAGGTAAAAGAAAAAACAAGCAGAGCGCTTCTTTTCAAAATGGCTTACACAGAATTCATTTATTGTATATGGCAAAAACGCAATCAGCGAGTATTTGAAGAAAAGAGAAGACAGTCCGAGCAAGTAGCCAGAGAAATAGTGTATTCATGTTGTATATGAGCACCACCTAGATTGAAAGTTGAAATTGATAGATGTGTAGCATGCTTCTAGAAGAGAGGTGAAGTGGCAAACTGAGTAGTAGCCGGTTGAGTCATAAATCAGTTACAGTTATGTATTTCCTACTTGGTGATTAATAAAATGTTAGTTTCCAAAATAATAATAATAATAATAATATAATAATAATAATAAATAGTAGTAGTACGTATATACTAATAGTAGTAATAATGACATTAGTAATATATTATATTTTAATACATTAGATCAAATTGTTAAATGAAATAGTAGAAGTACTGACTGATAGTATTTTAATACAATTGTATTAAGTAGTATAGTAGAAGTATTAGTAGTATTTAACCAACCAAAAAAAAGCAGTATTTGTAGTAATAATAACAATAATAATAATTTAAAAAATAGTAATGATAATACTGATAATATCAAAAATATTTGAATTTATTTCAAAGTTTTCTCTTAATTCAAATTTATAGGATAAACACACATTGTATTTGAAAAACTAAGGATAAGGAACAAATTGAGATGAGATTTTAATTTAAATTTAATCAGAGTTTGAATTGAAATGAAATTACAGCTTCTTCACCTCTCATATATATACTACTACTTATCACAGTGATAAATAATGTTAAGACTTTACTTTTTGGGGTATTATTCATTAGTTTTTTAGCGAATTTGTTTACTATATTCTTCATTTCTTTATTATATTTTTTATTTAACAGTTTTATTTTTTAAATGCAGAAAGGTTATGATATTTTCATCTTTGTCTTCCTCCATTAATGCTTACGGTTATGGTGTTAGTATCTTTTTTTTTTTTTATGATGATCCAGTTTAATAAGTAAATTATTGTTATTATTCTCTTTTTTCACTATAATTCTTAATATGCATATCATGTTTATTAAGATTCATGTCAATTTCTTTATCTAAATACACATATTGAGTTTCTTTTTGTGACTTTATTTTAGAATATATTATTATATATTTATTCATAATCTTTGTGCATTTTTTGTCATTATTTTTAATGTTGTATGTTTAGATATTTTGTTTCATTTTGATGAATTAACTAATCTAATATGTAATCACTTTAATGGATTTATTTGTAGGTATAAAGCATGCTTGAACTTAAGTAAGTAGTGCTTGAATTTTTTTTCAAGAATTTAGTTTTTCAAATGCTACTCTTTTGTTATCATTCTTATATTATGATGTTATTAAAATAAGTTTTCATTTGATTTTATGTGTTTTGATTTTTTATTCAGTGGTGATCTATTCATTTAATTTATGAGAAACTTATGATAAATTTTGAAATAAAATTAAAAATCTGAGTTAGTTTAAAAGTAAAATACATTATGCCCCCTTCTCCTATTTAATCTCCTAAATCATTGTCAGTTCACACAAAATTTGCAATGTCATATTTTTGGTTTGAAGCGAGCTCAAAAATTCTATATTTACAATTGATTGATATTTTTTTTGTACAGGAGGATTGTAGCAAGATCTCTATGATTTTTATGAAAATCACTTTATTTTAAAAATATAAATGATTTTAAGTGTGATTTTTAAACATGCACTTCTTTTTAAGAAAAAACAATCAATTTGAAAACTAAAATTGTATCTAAAACTTGAATTTAAGTTCAAAATATATAATTAAGAAAATTTCAGAACTTTTATTAATCTAAATAAACTCACGTAATTTGTTATGCATAACAAATTTAAATTTGGAACTTTCATTTATTTTGGAGTCTTCTCCTAATCTATATATTACTTATTTATTGTAAATAATAAAACTTACCTATTCTAATTTTTACATTTTGAGATAAGAGACAAGAAAATTTAACTACTAATGTGTGTAACACACATAAAAAAAATAGTTTAAAGTCGAAAAGTAATAAAAATATAGTACGAAAAAAATCTCATTGAGGATAGGTCAGGTAATTTAAATTAATTAAGTAATTAGAGAACATTAGATAATTAATTAAGTAATTAAAAATAGTAGAAAAACATGTATAGTGCAGATAACGGGGAAGAATTTGAATTAATTTTGAGAATATAGTGAAATAATTAGATATACTGGGTATGTTGTTATTATTCCCAATAAAGTAATTAGATAATGCATATATTGCTATCGATAAATTTTAAGCAAAAGAGATGGGGAATGAACAAAAGTTTAAAAGTTAAAACAATTAATATCAAGAATTTGAAACCATTAAATTGTAAATAATGCAGTAAAAAAATCTAAATCAAAAAAGCTTTGTCACAATTACATGATTGCTTTTTCTCATATAAATTAATTTAGAAGTGAGGGTGAGGCGGATGGGGGTGGAGGATATCGTTAAACTGAAAATAATATAATTTAAGAAAATATGAAACATATATATTCTTTTTTTTCTAAAAAAGTTACATGATTGTTTTTTGTATATTATTTTTTCATATAAATTTTGTTAGAGATGGGTGAGTGGTGAAGGGGTGGTTTAATCTTTTTTAAAAATAAATTGAGAGGGGAGGGAGGGAGTGTGGATATGGAGGCGGGAGCTGGGGCTGGGGGCGGGGGTAATTTTTTTTTTTTCCACGCATATCATTGAGAAATAATATGATAGTTGAATTTTTATTAGATAATATGATTCAACATGCTCGAAAAAGATATTTCAATGTAAAATAATTAAAAATAATGCTTAACTCCACGCATCGCGCGGGTACATACACTAGTTATCTTAAAAGTAGAAATCCATACTTGAAGAGTCCTAATAGACATTTACTATTTCAGACTTATCCCTTTAAAAATTTAAATGTTACATCAAATATATTTGAATACATGTGATTTAATACTTAATAGAATTAGGCAATTAGCAATAGCAGTTAAGATTTTTAGCCTACTCTAATTTTAATTATATGATTATGATTAAAAAAAAGGCAAATTCTAAATAATTTGAAAATTAAAATCAGCTAAACCAATTTGAAATATTATTGAAATTTAAAAATAGAATTCTAACTATTTTATAATAATCTATAAACAAATAATAGTAAAAGCAATAGTAGTACATACATGGTGTTAGTAAAGATAGTAGAATAATAATAATAATAATTAAAAAAAGTTATAAAAAAAAGAGTAGTAGTGGCATTACATATATTAGTAGAAGTATTAATAGTGGTAGTAGTAACAATATTGTTATTGTTATTAATCCCTTACCCCCATTATCTGACTAACAAAAATTATTTTAAAATTTGAATTGAAAATAAGTTGTTTGGCTGTCTGATAGGTTACTTTTTTATAGCATATTTTTCTCTTTATTAACAACTATAAGTTTTTGTTCCTTTTTTTTTATATTTATGTTTATCCAAATTAATATCCTAATTAGTATACTGATCTTCTCATGAAATTTGAATTCAAATAAACTTTGAGTTGGAATTGATTTCTAACTTCTTAACATCTCTATATATATTCCTACAATGATATATAGTATTAAGCTTCCTTACCCTTCTTTGTTATTGATCATTAATTTTATTCATGAATTTATTTATTACATTCTTCATAGTCTTTATTTTTTAGAAATTTAAAATTTTTATTTTATATATACTGATGATTGATGGTGCTATTACAGGATGTGCTATCACAAATTAATTTATTTTCACTATACAAATAAGTAATATTTTTCTGTTTGCTTGATTTTTGATAAAAATAAATTTACTTACGTAATGAAAAATAAAATCACCTTTAGTTGAGAAGTTAAGTTGATTCTTTTAAATGATAAATTTTGTTATTACTTTTATATAATTTATATTTAAAAAATAGATGCTCATATTAATTTATGTGTTTTCATTTTAGTGACGAATTAATTATTTAATATGATGTTGCGAGATTTTATAGTGATTTCGAAAGCTAAATATTATGGGTTTAAGTTTGAAATTCCACATCAACCATTTAATTTACTAGGTTTAGATTTATTGTTTTAAAATATTCAGTGAATTGTTTAATATATATACACAATTTAAGTTAATGTTATACAATTATTCGCTAATTATTTTTTTAAAAAAAGGTATATCTTCAATGATTTTTTTCACGTAAACATGCAAATCAATTTTAAAAACTAGATAAAATTTAAGTTGTGATAGATATTTCTTTCTATTTGAGTTGGAGATGAGAATGTTTTGGTAATCCTATAGATAACATTACATATTTATTTAAATTTTTACTATATAAAGTAAAAAAATTCGTGATAACTAAAACACAAGCAACAATTCAAATTTTTATAATGATAGTTTCTTATGTTGATAATGTTTTAATTAAAAAAATAAAATGTTAAATCACCATAAATTTTAAATGTTATAGCTTATAGTATAATTAAATATTATGTGCACAATTACATATTAAAATTATTTTTCGTATAATAAATTTATGATTTTTCATTTTCATTCCAAGAATATCATTATGGAAATCTTTTGATTCTTAGGATGAATTAAAAAAAAAAACCCGACAAAAAAAATAAAATAGAATATGAGATAAAATTATAGTTTTGATAGATGTGAAAGTATCTAACTTAAAATTTTAAATTATAATCACTTATAACAAATTTGATTATTTGAGTCTTCTTTTAATCTATATTTTATTATTTTGGCATAACAAAGCTTATTTATTCTAATTTATATATATAATGAAGTAATTAGATAATACACATATTACTACTATTCATAAATTTTAAATGAGAAAATGGGGACAATAGAATAAAAATTTATATTGTTTTTGACAATCTGAAATCCTTAGGTTGTAAACAATTTAATTAAAAAAATATGAAATAATTTTTTATTTGTAATTACATGATTATTTTTACTCATATAGATTTAATTTGAGGGGGGCGGGGGGGGGGGGGGGGGGGGATTGAAAGTGAGAGGAGGTACTTTTTCAGTGGCACTCTTTTCTTTTCTGGCTTCGAGGTTGAATATTTTTTGTAAGAAAAATTGAGAGTAGGGGGCGAGAGTGGGGAGATGGAAGCAGAGGTGTGGGGAGATATAGAGGTAGAGATGGAGGTGGGAAGTTGTGGGTGGGGTGGGGGGGTCGATATATATAATAATAATAATTTGGCCCTAAATTTCTATAGGCATAATTTAATGCCTCTGTTAAATCATCGAAACCTTTGGGAGAATACTCCCAGCTAGTTTATCTTGCATAATCTTCTGAATTTATAATAAACATGGATAGTGATAATATATAATAGACTGATAACAATAATAAGCAAACTATACTAATAATAAGTAGATAACTAAAATAATATATAATAGACAGATAACTATAATAGTATTAAGCAAACTAAGATAATAAAAATAGTAAGCAACAATAAACAACCGGAAATAAATAAAAAAAGTTAATGAAATTTAAGCAAGAAATAAGTAATTAAAGACAGATAAGCAGGAATGAAAAATAAAGCAGAGTTAAAGCGGATGAGTTATATATGGAGTAAAATCCTACTCAGTACTCCCTCTTTCGTTATCCTTAATCCACTGTAGTAGACAAGTTATAAAGATCAAAGTATATTTTCTCCCAATAAAATAAATTATTTTTTGCATTTTTTTTATTTATACCTTGTTTATCTCCTTTTTTTTTTCAATTTTAGGTATTTTAGCAATATCTTCTTTAATCATACCCCGGGACAATAACAACAGTCCTTTTTTAATCTTCTTTGGACTTTTCAAATCCCTAAAAATTTACAGATTAATCCATTGTTACAACTAAAACACTAAGAGAATAACCATATACTGGGGGTATATTCATAAATAATTTACCAATATTATAAGATCGAACAGCTGGCAGTAGTCCGCACGGCTATCCAGATCTATAATATTTAAACATATGTACTAATAAGTAATTTACTAAGTTTTACAAGATTGGAAAATTGGCGGTAATCCGCACGGTCAACCAGATCTATAATATTAAAAACACATCTGAAAGAAAATATGAACTTCATTAATTCAAACATAATTTACAAATTGGGGAGAAAAATACCAAGATCTATGCAACGACTACTTACTTGTCTTAAGGAAGAAGTGAGGTTTCCCTTTCGGGAGTCCCCTGAAAGCTTGCGGCTACCGAAAAATGAAGGAATAAAAAACTAATATACAGATAGGATTTCAGACATGAATTATCTAGTCTTTTTGGATATTCTTTTGTATTATTTAGTCTTTTATATTCTAAATATAAACTATATAAATTATTCTTGATTTATTCTAATGATTTTGTATTTATATGAGGTGCGTTCATTAAGCTAAATAAAAATGATACTTTTCTCTGAAAATCTTATCTACCCTTAGTTCGTAGTTAATATAAATTATTTGGTCTCTGACTTCTCTTAATCTATTATCTACTTCTTGTAGTTTTGTCCAGATTTCTTCTCTTAATTCTTTATAAAGCTCAAATAGTTTAATATTTAATTGTCTTTATTTTATTAAGACGTTATATAAATTTATAAATTATTTCTTTAAATTTCTATTAGACCAATAATATTCTGAATCTAATATTATTAGACGTTCGTAGGGTCTGAGTTTCCTTTTCTCAGTTCTTGATACCATACGTAATAAAGTCTCCAAGAATCTTAGGGCTCTGATACCAATATATATATATATATATACTCCTTCCATCTGAATCTGAGTATTGTTGAAGACAATACTTCTTCCATCACATTTTATATCTCGCCATTTGATCGGACACAGAGTTTAAGAAATAAATGATGATTTATAAATTTACAAAATTACCTCTCTTAAAGTTTAATTTTTAATTATCTTTTCTTATAAAGTGGGTCCACTAAGGATAAAAATGAAGATTATGCCACTAAATAGTTACCAAACAAGAAAACATGACATTTTTTTTTGGAACGGACCAAAAAAAAAAGGGGATACATAAAATGGAATGGAGGGAGTATGATTTAACTTGCTCGAAAGAGTCATTTTAATGTGAAACTATTAAAAATAATATTTAATATTATCCGTACATCACACGGGTATGTATACTAGTATATATATAAAATTTAAACTAAAACAAGACAAGATGCCATGTGGCAGCACAATAGAAAGCCACGTGAAAGTTTTTAGGACAAGGTTATAAACACTGTAATTAAATTTTTATTCAAAATATAATATATTATATTTAAAAATATTAGTTTTTTTTAAATTAACATTAGCTTGAAATTAGGAACATAAGCTTATCCCTTTCAAATATAATTAAAATATATTCAAATAGTAAATAAAAGTAGAATATTAACCTAAATAACAATAATAATAATAATAAAAATAATAATAATAACACTAATAATAATATATGATGATATCATTAGTAGTATTAGTACACGTTTAAAAACACACACAAAAAAAACAGTAGTAAACGTAGTAGCACTACTTTTAATTTTAAAAAATGTAGTAATATAGTATTAGAACAACAACAAGAACACCAATAAATAGTAATAGTAGTATTAGCAACATTACTAATAATAATAATAATAATAAGCGACTTGACACTTTTAATACAAAAAATAATAATATTATAATAAAACTTTTAAATTAAAAGATTTGATATTTTGTATTTGTAATTAAAAATATTAATATTTTTAAAAAATTATTATAAGCTTGAAATTAGGAACGTAATATTAAAGAGTTCTAAATGAACTATACTAGTCATAAACTTATTCTTTTCAAATATTATTTAATATATTTTAATAAATAAAATATAAAATATTAAATTAAATAATAATAATAATAATAATAATAATAATAATAATAGTAGTAGTAGTAGTACTCGTTTAACCAAACAAAATCGTAGCAGTACCCATAGTAGCAGTGCTTTTAATTTTTAAAAATGTAGTAGTATCGTATTATAATAATAATAATAATAATAATAATAATAATAATAATAATAATAATTAAAAATATTTTATAGTACTAGAAGTAGCAGGAGGTAGTAGTATAATAGTTGGAGTAACAATTATAATAATAGTAATTAATAACAACTAACAATATCAAGATAGTTAGTTATCAGACTAAAGAGTTTTAATCAAACTATTATTATTGTCTAATCAATCCGATAAAATGTTATTTATTTTATTAATCTTTTGAATTTTGAATTAGAGATACAATATCTTCTAAAAGATAAACTTAGAATTTTTAAAACAAAAATTTAATTTTTTAAAAAAATATTAGATTTTTAATCAATAATGCATGTTACACGAGTTGTTGCCGCAAAAAATAAATAGAATCATTAATATCAAAAGATTTATAATTTTAATCAAACATACAAAAAAATTTTAAGAAATTGAAAGATAAATAATTAAAATTTAAATCTCTATATATATAAAAGCAAAACTAAAATAAGACAAGATGCCATGTGACAACACAATAAAAAGCCATTTGACATTTTTTAGGATAAGGTTATAAACATTGTAATTAAAATTTTGAATTAAAATATAAGATATTGTATTTAAAAATATTGGTTTTTTTAAATTATGATTAGCTTGAAATTAGGAACATAAGTTTATCCCTTTAAAATATAATTTAAAATATATTCAAATATTAAATAACAATAAAACATAAACTAAATAATATATATATATATATAAGCAAAACTAAAACAAGGCAAGATGCCACGTGACAGTTTTTAGGTCAAGATTATAAGTATTGTAATAAAAATTTTGAATTAAAATATAAGATATTATATTAAAAATATTATTTTTTTTAAAATTATCATTATCTTGAAATTAGGAACATAATCAATCCCTTTCAAATATAATTTAAAATATTTTCAAGCATTAAATAAAATAAAAATATTAACCTAAATAATAATAATAATTTGTATATCTATATATATATATATATAAAAGCAAAACTAAAACAGGACAAGATGCCATATGACATTTTTTAGGACAAGGTTATAAACATTGTAATTAAAATCTCTCTCCCTCTCTCTCTCTCTCTATATATATATAAAAGTAAAATAAAACAAGACAAGATGCCACGTGTCAACACAATAAAAAGCCACATGGCATTTTTTAGGAAAAGGTTATAAAAATTGTAATTAAAATTTTAAATTAAAATATAATATATTATATTTAAAAATATTGTTTTTTAAAATTATCATTAGCTTGAAATTAGGAATATAAGCTTATCCCTTTCAAATATAATTTAAAATATATTCAAATATTAAATAAAAATAAAATATAAAATAAATAATAATAATAAAAATAATATATATATATATATATATATATATATATATATATATATATATATATATATATATATATATATATATATATATATATATATATATATATATAAGCAAAACTAAAACAAGACAAGATGCTACGTGGCAGTTTTTAGGATAAGATTATAAACATTATAATAAAAATTTTGAATTAAAATATAAGATATTATATTAAAAATATTGTTTTTTTTTAAATTATCATTAGCTTGAAATTAGGAACATAACCTATCCCTTTCAAATATAATTTAAAATATTTCAAATATTAAATAAAATAAAATATTAACCTAAATAATAATAATAATCTATATATATTTATATAAAATCAAAACTAAAACAGGACAAGATGATATATGGCAGCACAATAGAAAGCCACGTGAAAGTTTTTAGGATAAGGTTATAAACACTGTAATGAAATTTTTAATCAAAATATAATATATTATATTTAAAAATATTAGTTTTTTTTAAAATTAACATTAGCTTAAAATTAGGAACATAAGCTTATCCCTTTCAAATATAATTAAAATATATTCAAATACTAAATAAAAGTAAAATATTAACCTAAATAACAATAATAATAATAACAATAGTAATAATAATATATGATGATACCATTAGTACTATTAGTACACGTTTAAAAACACACACACAAAAAAGTAGTACACGTAGTAGCACTATTTTTAATTTTTAAAAATGTAGTAATATAGTATTACAACAACAACAACAACAATAATAAATAGTAATAGTAGTAGAAGAAACATTACTAATAATAATAATAATAAGCGACTTGACACTTTTAATACAACTAATAATAATATTATAATAAAATTTTAAATTAAAAGATTTGATATTTATATTTGTATTTAAAAATATTAATATTTTTTTAAAATTATTATTAGCTTGAAATTAGGAACGTAATATTAAAGAGCTCTAAATGAACTATACTATTTATAAACTTATCCTTTACAAATATTATTTAATATATTTTAATAAATAAAATATAAAATATTAAATTAAATAATAATAATAATAATATTATTATTATTAATAATAATAATAATAATAGTAGTAGTAGTAGTACACGTTTAACCAAAAAAAATAGTAGTAGTACCCATAGCAGCAGTGCTTTTAATTTTTAAAAATGTAATCGTATAGTATTATAATAATAATAATAATAATAATAATAATTAAAAATATCTTATAGTACTAGAAGTAGCAGTAGGTAGTAGTGTAATAGTTGGAGTAACAATTATAATAATAGTAATTAATAAAAACTAACATTATCAAGATAGTTAGTTATCAGACTAACGAGTTTTAATCAAACTATTATTATTGTCTAACCAATCTGATAAAATGTTATTTATTTTATTAATCTTTTGAATTCTGAATTAGAGATATAATATCCTCTAAAAGATAAACTTAGAATTTTTAAAACAAAAATTTATTTTGTTTAAAAAAATATTAGATTTATTAATCAATAATGTATGCTACACGAGTTGTTGCTACAAAAAATGAATAGAATCATTAATATCAAAAGATTTATTATTTTAATCAAACATATAAAAAGAAATTTAAAAATTGAAAGATAAATAATTAAAATTAAAATTTAAGTAATAATAATAGTAGTATATTAGAATCTTTAATTTAAACTTAAGATAATTATAATATTTTAAAATCTTATCTTTCTAACAAATTCATATCACATTCAATTTTGGATTTGAATTTTAGTTTGCATGCATATCCAACTTATATTCGATTAAGTTTGCATGCATATCCAACTTTGTAACCTCTTCTATATATATGTGCACTTTGAGTGAGAAACCCTTATATATATACACCTTGAGTGAGACACATATCAGTGTAAGCTTTCTTCTTCTTTTTTATTTACTTATCATTTTCATTTTCAAATTTTGTTTATCCTGTGAATTTAGGTTTATCTGTTTTAATTATTTTGCTCATTATGCGAGTCCTTTATATCAAATGTGGTATTTTTCACTCCTTCTTGAATAGTTTCATGCACTTATAAATTCTTTTTAATTTTACGTACAAAATTAACTATTTTTTTGAATTTGTACTGAAAGTAAAAATTGAAATCAAGTATGAGATAAAATTAAACATATAGATGTAGAAGAAATTTGATAAAAAAAAATTGTTATGACTTAAACATATACATTTAGTTTTATTATTTCAAATGAGTAAGTAATATATTTTTCTTAATGATACATTTATAGAAAAGTATAGTGCGCATCGCGCGGGTACCTATACTAGTTACACCTAAGGAGCACCCATGAATTTTCCCCCCTCCTAGGGAGGTTGACAAATCTCAGTGAGCCTCAATCAAAGTACCTAATTACATATTGTATTTTAATAACTTTTTATGACATTATATTTATAATATTAATTTTTTTGATTAAGTCTGCATTTCATGATGTTCTTAACATTAATGTACTTTTAATTTTTATGATTAATTTAATTAAAATATACTAATCTGGAAAATTTAAATCAATACTTACTATATTAGTTCAAAACATATGTGTGTGTGTGTATATATATATATATATACACACACACACACACATACATAGAGAGAGAGAGACTTATTTGTCTAATATAAATTTTTTAATTTTTGATAATTTATTTTTATTTTAAAATTTTAATATAAACATGTAATTACACTTGTGCAATCAAATAATACACTTGTAATTACTAGTCTGTGTAATTATTAGGCTAGTAATTACATCAATTTTAATTATAGGTGACTTTCAAACAAATCCCTAATATTTTTTAGTATTTAGAAATTTAAATTATTTATCAAATAATGATAAATTGTATGATCAAACACAAACACTAGTTGTCAAGTTGAAAGTCTTTGCTGTGACTACAAGTTGAAAGCATACAAGGACGTGCAAGCAACATTTTATCAAACTTGACAAGGCCACTGAAATTACACTTAAACTCTGGGAATTGTGTTAAAAATATTGTCGGATACCTGGATTTCATGCTTTACTATACCATTCTTTATTAAATCTACAACTTTCATTTCAATTTCCCTATCAGTTATTTCGGTGAACACCTTAATCCACATTTGGAAGCACCAGATCTGCAACAATTGATGGATATTGTCAACTTTCTGGAGCGTCAAATAGAAGTTCTCGTCCAACTTCTACATCAGATCAAGGGCTGCATTAATGTGGCTATGGATCATGTTTGAGTCATTTCAAAATGCAGTGTCAATTTCTTGGTAAAATATTTCAATCATAAAATTATTTGTTGCGATATAACCATTGAAACCAGTTTAAAGAAGCGCCAGTAAAATAGAAGCAAGAGGTAGCCAGTCATTTTTTGAGAAATCAAGATTGTGAAATACTGCTCTACTTGAAATCAACCTAGTAGGTTCCCACCACTAAATCGATCGAGTACCATTAATGCTATTTGAGTACAACCTATGAAAGCACCAACGTAATAAACCGATGTCCAACATAAATACTAATGTATATTATAATCACTGAACAGAATATATGAAGTACTAACCAAATAAGAACAACAATTAACTGAGAAATAAGAGATCCATGAAAGGATAACTAGAAGAAAATTAATGAGAAATAGTTACATTGAATTTAGGATGAGAAATACAACCTTTGGCGAAGCACCATTAGAATACGCATAATCCGTTCTTCCAAGTTATAATGCTTTTTAACAAATTGTTAATTGGACCTGAATCTCGGCTCTGTTAGGAAAGACGGACACACAATCAAAGAGCCCGACAAGGTAGCAGCAGAAAATACCCAAGACTAAACTTTCTCTTTCAACTTGAACCAAGAGGAGACAAGCAAACCAAGAAAAACAAAGTAATATGGTAGCAAATGAATTACCACACAAATGCGATAGGGGAAGAATAAAGGCAATCACACAAGACACCAAATTTACGTGGAAAACCCTTTGGTGTGAAGAGTAAAAAATCACGGGACCAAACCTCTACTATAATCACAAAAGAGTTACAATGTTGTCCTCCAAAATGGCCACCAAACAAGTTCCAAACAACAAG
Organism: Capsicum baccatum var. pendulum; assembly: GCA_030864225.1. Classification (NCBI taxonomy): domain Eukaryota; kingdom Viridiplantae; phylum Streptophyta; class Magnoliopsida; order Solanales; family Solanaceae; genus Capsicum; species Capsicum baccatum. The sequence goes on from CM061554.1 coordinate 170,672,861, forward strand.
AAACAATACATAAACCACAACACCAAACACTAGAGACATAGAAGAGTGAAAACATAAAAAACACAGCTACTGTTCGGGATTAAAGAACAGGATCTACAGGAAACTAAATTAAGCTCCATCAGTTTCTAATCAAAGATTGAGATGAGAGGAACAATCAGTCCAAAAATCAGCTCAATCGGACAAGAAAAAAAGCGGAAATCGTAATTTGAAGTTGACAGTTGTGGTTGAAATTTAGGTGCAAAAATCAGCTTTGTTTTTCTCTCTTTGGCTGCTGAAAACTCTCTTTTTGTGATGGTGAATAAGACCTAAAAAGATCAATATATATGCCCCATAGTAATAGGTCTATGGGGAAAAGTGGGTTGGTCCAAATTGGGCTTCATTTATCCACATAGGAAGGGAAAAAGACCCAATAACCCTACAATTCTCCCCCTCCCAACTATGTGGAGGAGACCACCATCTCAACGATCATGCAACAATCTTTAAACTTCCCTCTTGGCAAAGCTTTAGTCATCATGTCAGAACCATTATAATCTGTATGAATCTTCTCAAGTTCAAGCAACTTAGAATCTAACACATCCCAAATCCAATGGTATCTCACATCAATGTGTTTAAACTGACCATAAAATATAGAATTCTTGCCAAGATGTATGGCACTTTGACTATCGCAATGAAACACATACCTCTCTTGAGTACAACCAAGTTCCCTCAAGAATCTCTTCATCCAAAGAAATTCTTTACAAGCTTCAATGGCAGCAATAAGCTCAGCTTCTATAGTAGATAGAGCAACACATTTTTGTAACCTCGATTGCCAAGACACGGCTCTCCTTGCAAAAGTAACCAAATACCCTGAAGTAGACTTGCGAGTATCAATATCACCGGCCATATCTGAATCAGTATAACCACAAAGAATAGGCTTTTCTGTACCAAAACACAAACTCAGACTAGAAGTGCCACAAAGATATCTCATAATCCACTTTACAATATTCCAATGTTCTCTTCTCGGATTCGGATCAGAAAGAAAACGACTAACAACACCAACAACATGAGCAATATCTGGTCTTGTGCAAACCATTGCATACATCAAACTACCAACAATTGAAGCATAAGGAACTTTTTTTATATCTTCCTTCTCATCATCACTGGAAGGACACTGCTTCATGCTCAACTTGAAGTGCATAGCTAAAGGTGTACTGACAACCTTAGCCTTGTCCATGTTAAACCTTCGACGTACTTTCTGAATGTACTTCTCTTGTGATAACCCCAACTTCTTGGCCTTTCTGTCACGGACAATCTGCATGCCAAGAATCTGCTTTGCTGGTCCTAAATCTTTCATAGAAAAAGACTTACTCAACTCTTGCTTTAACTTTTGAATCCTGCAAGCATTATGACCAACAACAAGCATGTCATCAACATAAAGCAACACAATAATAAAGTCACCATCAGAGAATTTTTGAACAAAACACAATGGTTTGAAGTAGTCTTCTTGAAGCCTTGTTGACTCATAAAGGAACCAAAATTCCTGTACCACTGCCTAGGAGTTTGTTTCAAACCATACAAGCTCTTCTTCAATTTGCAAACATAATTCTCTTTTCACTTGACTACAAAACTTTCGGGTTGCTCCATATAAATTTCTTCATCTATGTCACTATGGAGAAAAATAGTTTTAACATCTATTTGCTCAACCTCTAAATCTAGACTTGTAGTTAAGCCTAGAACCACACGAATGGATAACATCTTTACAACCGGAGAAAATATCTTATCAAAATCAATTCCCATTTTTTGGTTAAATCCCTTCACAACTAATCTAGCTTTGTACCGTGGAATTAGATTACCATCTTCATGGTTCACCCAAAAAATCCACCTATTTTTCAAAGCTTTTTCGTCTTTAGGCAGCTTAACCAAATCAAAGGTATGATTATCTTGCAAAGATTTAATTTTATCTTCCATAGCATCAAACCACTTTTCTTTTTCTTCACTTTCCATGGCCTAATCAAGACTCTCAGGTTCTCTCCCGTCAGTCAAGAGTACATACTCACTGGGAGAATAATGAGATGAAGGTATTCTCTCTCTTGTAGATCGTCTGAGAGAACTCTCTGGAACATCAACAACTGGTTGCTGATCAACCATATCAACTTGTACCGGAACATCAACAACTTCTTGCTGGTCATTCTGAACATGGTTATCATCTTCATTATCAACTTGATTTTCATCATCATAAAGATTTTCTTCAAGAGCAGTAGTCAAAAGAACTGGATCAACATCAACTAGGCTCTCACTACTCTGAGAATCAACCTTCTCAACTTTGTCAAAATCTTCAATTTTTGGTCTTCAAAGAACACAACATCGAGGCTTCTAACAAATTTCTTCTCAACTGAATCATAGAAACGATAGCCAAATTCATCTTGACCATAACCAATGAGGATACACTATCTAGTTTTAACATCTAACTTTGATCTTTTATCCTTAGGAATATGAACAAAAGATTTACACCCAAAAACTCTAAGATGATCATAAGAAACATTCTTACTAGACCAAAATCTGTCAAAGAAATCACCATTAAAAGCAACAGTAAGAGATAAATTGATAACATAAACAACCGTATTAAGTTCTTCTGCCCAAAAAGAATATGACAGCTTAGCATCTGAAAGCATACATCTAACCCTCTCAACTAGTGTTCTGTTCATCCTCTCTGCTAAGCCATTCAACTAAGGAGTCTTTGGAGGAGTTTTCTAATGCCGAATACCCTGCTCTCTGCAATATCTATCAAAAGGACCAATATACTCACCGCCATTATCTGAACGAATGCATTTCAATTTTTTCCCTATCTGTCTTTCAACCAAGGCTTGAAAATTCTTGAACATATCAAGTACTTGATCCTTGGACTTCAAAGTAAATACCCAGAGTTTACGAGAATGATCATTAATAAAAGTCGCAAAGTAAAGTACACCACCATAAGACCTTACTTTAAAAGGACCGCACAAATCAGAATGCACCAACTCTAGCAAATCAAGCTTTCTTGAAGGCGGATGACTCTGAAAAGAAACTTTTTTCTGTTTACCGGCTTAGCAATGAACACACTTCTTCAACTTTGCTTGTTTCACTCCAGAAAGTAATTTTTTCTTAGCCAAACTATCAATCTCTTTCTCACTCATATGACTCAACCTTCTATGCCACAACTCTGATGGAGTATCATTCTCCACTAAGTTTATCAAGCCTCTAGAAGTAGAGCCCTGAAATTTGTACAAGTTAGACAACTTTTCACCTCGAGCCACAATCATCGAACCTCTAGTAAGTTTCCACTGGCCAGCACCAAGGGTATTAACATAACCCTCATCATCAAGACTTCCTACTAAAATCAAATTTAGGTGAACATCTAGAGCATGCTTGACATTATTGAGAACTAGTTTGGAACCATTATTACTTTCCAAACAAATCGTGCCAATGCCAAGTACTTTAACTTCATCATTATTGCCCATTTTTAACATTCTAAAATTACCTGGAGTATAAGAAAAAGATAATTCCTTCTTTGGCGTAACATGAGAAGTAACACCAGAATCCACAAACCAGCTAGACTCATCGCGAATAAGATTAATGGCATTATCACCACAAGCAACAAGAAGATCATCATTAGCAACAACAGCAACACAATTTTTATCCCCTTCTTTCTTTTGCCGTCTTATATCTCTCTTATGCTTGTAACAATATTTCATGATATGCCCCTTTTTGTTGCAATAGTCACATGTAACATTCTTGAATTTAGACCTTGACTTGGTTCTACTTTTATCTCTATCATTTGAATCTCTGGACTCATTTCTCCCCCTTTCTTCAGTAACCAAAACATCAGAGTGTGAAGATGAAGAAGATGTTTAGGGGGTATGGGAAGAAATTTTTTTAATTATTTTTTTATTTAGACGTGCCTTTTTTAATTTAAATAATTATATTTTTTCACGTCAGATTTAGGGGGTAAAAAATATCACTTTTAAGTAGTTTAGGTGTGTAATAGGTTACTTAGATAGTTTAGGTGTGACTTAGACTTTTCTTGTATAGTTTAGGGTGGAAACAATGTCTTTTCCCAATAATAAATTGAAAAAAAAGTGAAAAGACAATTTTGTCTAAAGGAGAGTCTTTTAATGAAGGATAAAAAGTTCAAATCACCTTTTTAAGGGTTTTCACACTTTTAATATATTATAGATATAGATATAGATTATAAATTATAGATATAGATATATTTTTGTTATTTGTACACTTTTATACACTATTGTTTTTTCTATATTACGTTGTGATTATATTCGTTGCATAAACGAATATTCATTGAACAAACAAATACAATGAATACAAGCACCCGACAATGAAAGATTTGTTGTGAATGATAAATATTGAAACCATAGATTTTTCTTTCTTTTTCCTTTTTTTTTTTGTAAATAAGAGATTTTTTTAGAAAAATTACACAAAATCACAAACCTAATAGACATTATTATTCAAAATCCCTTATCTTTTAATCAATTACTTAAAATTTTGAATTTAATATTATACATATGAACAAAAATCCCATCCCACTTTTACTCCACAATTAAAGTATGCAATTATTTATTTTTTTTCAAATTTTTTCCCTAAAATCTCTCCCAAATAATCATCAATTGATACAACTTTCATCTTCGTTACTGCAACTTCTTCACCAATTTCATTGTCTTTTCTTTGATCTTTTTATCAATTTTTCTTTTATTGATTTTGATTTTTTTTTTAATTTTTAAGTCCATACCCATTAAGGAAAAGAGGAGAAATTGTACAATCAGTTGTTAGAATTTTGATGAGAACGATAAAAGTGGTAGTGGTGGTGAGGACGAATGACGGAGGGGGTGGGGTAGCCAAGGTGACAGTGATAGTGCAGACGAACGACGGAGGGGGGGGGGGTATTATATGTATCAATCATAAGTAAATTGAAGAATCAGTTGTTAGATTTTCTACGAGAATGATCAAATTGGCAGTGGTAGTGAGGACGAACGATAGAGAAAGTGGAGTAGCCAAGGTGGCGGTGATGGTGCGGACAAATGACAGAGGGGGTGATGGTGATGAATTATAGGTATCAATCATAAGTATCAAGATATATACATATGTATCAATCATATGTATCAAGACATATACATATGTATCAATCATATATATCAAATAAATGTATTTAATACATATATAGATACATACCAAGAATTTGTGTACTCTTTTCATAATTTTAAGGATGATTCATATATTTTTTGATCATTTAATGATTTCAACTCCCTCATTTAATTTGAATATTTTTCAATTGATACATATGATATTTTATTTAATTTTGTGATACATTTTATACGTGCACCATTGATATATTTTATCCCGTGAGAAACGACATGTGTAACACTGACTTAATAGTATAAAAAAATATGTATTGATATCGTTAATTAGTTATAAAAAATATACACATTATCAATATGATACATTTAACATATGTTTGACATAGGTAAATTATTTATTTTTGTGTGAGATACATCTGAAACCAGATGTATCATTATTGTAACGACCTAAAAAATTTGATGAAATATGTGATTTTATGTGATTTGACTGTTTACCCCTCCCCGTAATTGCATTATGATATTTCTGGGGTGTGAGAGTGATTGGCATGATCTTTGATATATTTTGATATCATTTATGCAATATTGTGGTTTTTGATGGCTTTTAGAGCTTTATTTTAGACTTATGTGGATATCTTTTGATCCGTGCGATGGATGGACAAACAGACTGTGCCAGCAACTCTAGAATATCAATTTTAGGCTAGCTAGACCTTTAGTTCGGGTTTCGGTGCACCCGAGCTTATTTCTACCTATTGGTCGGAAAGTTGAAAAATTAGAAATATGGGTGTGGGACCCACATTTGATCGAAACTACCTCGGATGCAAAATTCAACTTTGCCAGCAGATCCGAAATGCTGATTTTAGGGTGCTAGCATATCTGGTATGATTTTACGGATTTTAACTCTCATTTCGACCCTTGATATGGAAAATTATAATTTCGGGTTTCGAGAATCAACTTTGTGAAAATGATTTTATTTGAAAATCTGATATCGCCATCGCATACGGAATATCGAATTTAGTGTGGTTGTATAGTTTGTTTGCATAAATCGGACTCCAAAAAAATTTAGGGCACCCCGTCGAAGTCCAGAGTGAACTTTAAAACAAAAAACTACAGTTTTCTTTACCCTTATAGTGCAGATTTTCTGCACTATATAAATAGTTTTTGGGTTAATTTTGCTCATTTTTCATCTTGCCCCTTAAGAGTTAAACTGTAAATAGTTTGAGAACTAAAAAGTAAAGTTTGTGGGAGTTTGAGAAGTTAGATTAACACCCATTTCTTGGTTTTATTACGGATTTAAGACAACAATTCACTTTTTTTCTTAGTAATTTCTTGATAAATTTCTTAACACTCAAAAATCTTAGGGCATGATTTTAAATCCAAATTTCACCCCTTTCACTTGAATAATATTTTTATCTTATAATTATTAGTTTTTCATCAATTTAACCTTCAAAACAACTCCGATTCTTGATTTTAACCCGAATTTCAAAGATTTTATCCGATAAAGCTCAAAAATGATTTTTCTTCGATTTGAACCTCATTTTTTTACTCGATTTAACTTGAATTTTCAGCTGTAGGTTCCTAAAAATATGGGAAACATATTTTTGAAGTGAAGTTCCGATTTTGCCCTTTTTTTTCGAAAATCTATTTTAGGGGTTCGTTTTGACCCTGAACCAAAAGTAGTCAATATGAGCGTCGTTGGTTTTGTCTTGATGCGTAGATTTCATATTTGATGTTTTTAGTGGAGTTCGAGATTGTTCGTGAAAAGTAAGGTCGCGGGTTCAAGTATAGCAGACCGGTTTTGGCTTTCGAGGTAGGTTATGACTTAACTCTTTTAGATTGGGTTGGGTAGTAAATGATGATACAAAATGCACGTTAAGGGAGGGAACTAATCATGAAAAATAGATATCTATGTGTTGTGCCCGTGTGGGGGTGTATATGTGATGTAATTGTCAAAATTGAAATATTATGTGATATGTTTGACCGTGTGGGGTCCTATGTGATATTGATAGCCTTGAATATATATGAATAATTATACTGTGTTATTTAATGTGGTACCATTGGTGTATTGTGATTATATTCAGACTTTATTGGCATATGAGACATGTGGAAATTCATGGATGAAACAAAAATAATAAGTGGATATTGACTCATGTGGTTGTGGAAATGTATCATTGTGGTTGGTTGTGGAAATATATCATGTGATTGGTTTTGGAAATACTCATTGTGATTGGTTGTGAGCATTACATCTTCATATCATACTCATTCATAAAGCAATGGTTCCACCGTGGCAACATCTGAGAAATACTGACAACACCTTTCTAAAAAAATATTGTAACACCTTATAAAACCCTTTTCGAGGGATATGCCGGAAAGGATATATGAGATATGTGGATTGTATATGGGTTGACGAACCCTCCACGGGTCCTGCGTTGGGAGGATTGCCTCCGTAGGTGTATACGGGGATTGTGCGACGATTCCAGAGGTTGTACGACGACCTCGTGCATCATCATCATCATATACATTGCACTTAATTTATTGTATTTATGTTGTGTTGTATTGTCTTATTGACTTGTCATCTATGTATTTGTCTTACCTTTCTTTACTTGTATTTGATGATCTTGTATCTACATGTTCTCTCTTGTTCTATTTATATGTGACATAATGTATACTTGTATTCTATATCTTGGTGTATTGATATAATATATGTGAGATATATTAGAACTGTTAGTGCAAGTGGTGTGGGCTACCGTTGTGGGACATTTTCTGATGACAGGTGACGTGCCTTTAGTGTATATTTTGTATGCTTTATTTACTACTTTACTTGGTCAGCCTATGATACCTAATGAGTACAAGTGGACCGTACTCATACCTACTGCGCCCTTTCGGTGCAGGTCCTAGCTCGAGTGCGCCTTAACTTGCTTGATTCGGGCGATTGTTGGAGCTTCAAGGTAGCGGTTGGACATTCATGCGTCCGAAGTTCACCTTTATCTTTCTATAGTAGTTATGTCTTTATTAGTATTCGAAGACAGTTATTATTCCTTTGTGGTTATTTTTTCAATGTATTTGACTCTTGGATTGTATTAGTAGTTCTTACACTATTGACAACTGGTTTTGGCATGATTGACATTTTGGATAAGTTCTTTCCGCATTGTTATGATTATTTATATAGTTCACCTTCGTTCTAGAAGCCTTACCTTGGGATATTTCTATCTTTTCCTCTTTTTGTATCAGTTTGGGTGATAGACTTACTTGTCAAGGTACACCTGATAAGTGTCATCATGATCCTCGTTTTTGGATCGTGATAATTATGATACATCTGAAATCAGATGTATTTGTACCACAATTTGCTCTTAATTTTACTCTTTATAATAATTGAAAAGTAATTACTTTCTTATTTAACTAACCACTAAATAACAAATGTATCGCAATGCATACGTATCAAGGCTAAAGATATGTATCAAAAATATCAAAATTTAGGATATCATGTTATTAAATAAAGTTATGGGAAAAGTGTTAGAACCCATTAAAAATTTGAAATTTATGTAAGTTACCTTTTTTTAAATAAAAAATACGTACACAACTCAAATAAAAGTTGCTTACCAGAACAAGTTCAAACTTATATGCAACAACCAGGACAACTAATAATTATTTTTTTATATACACCCTTAAAAGATTGTTTGATAGAGTTTATAAGAATATTATCGAATATGGTGTATTAGAAATGTTGGAATTAATAGTACTGGGTGTTGATAACAACGTCAAAATTTAATGATGCTCAAATTATACCTTAAAGATATAGCAATCGTTGTCAATATGCCTTACCCAACAAGAGTCGAGGTCGAATCCTCGGGGAATGAGAACATAAGATTCAATCTCAAGTGTTAAGAGTTACTAGAAGTTAGCTCGTGAAATAATGAAAATCAAGCAGGAAAATAAAACGGGAGATCACTTCAAATAATTTGTAGTTATCAAGTTAATCGTAGTTGAAATGTAAAATTCGAAGTTTAGAGAAATAGAGTTGAAGTCAAATATAAATGGGGGTTATGCTTGAGCAAGTTGTGATTATTGTATGATTATTATTTATTTGTCTTTTTAATTAGTTAATTGACATGAGTTTTACTTCGATTCCATGTTTCAATCTATAATTAGAGGTTGCAAACTCTAGTTAATCTTAAAACCCTTATCATCCTTGACAAAGGGAATGAGTTTATGTATTAAAAATGAAACAAACATTAGAAATATAGGAGGTTTGCGGCCTAATTACAAATGCCTACTAAGTTTAATATTTCCTCCGTTTCAAATTATGTGTCGTCATTTAATCGGATACGATATTTAAGAAATAAGTATTGACTTTGTTAAAGTTACAAAATTACACTTCTTAAAGAAAGGAGTAATGATATTTAAAATCAAGTGGGACCACTTTTAATTGAAAAGACAAATAAAAAGGAGTAATAGTATTTAAAATCAAGTGGGATCACTAAAGATAAAATTATAATTGTATCTTTAAAACTTACCAAATAAGGAAAGGAACATTCTTTTTGGAATGGACAAAAAAGAAAATTGCGACACATAATTTGGGATGGAGGTAGTATTAATTATAAGATATAACGAAGTAATTGCACATAGGTTAAATTTCATATGCATGTGAGATACACAGAGCAAATTCATCATGTCAGCCTAATCCCAATACTTTTGTCGTCGTTGCAGTGACGACAACGACGATGATAAAATCATGTATCTTCAGTGCTCTCGTTCTCTTCTCTATTGCGCTCAAGATGGAACTAGTTTGGTGGCGAGGAGCCCCTTGATGAGGGGAGTAAAACCAGAGGTCAAACCTCCATGAATCTCACCGTAATAGGTTGAGATTGAGAATTTATCGACCGCGATGCAACAACTTTCCCATAATTTTGCAATTCTCTGTTCAGATCTTCCTTGGACGACGAAATTGCTTAAATTTTCAAGAACAGTTAGATTAACTGATGGAGAATTATTCTAATGGTTGATTTTACTTGAATCAAGTGTGCATTGACATTGTGGTCAAGATAGGACCGGGATGGTTACTGTTGGTTGGGTGGTGTTCCGGTGGAATTCTATCGAAACAGTATTTCAGATACACAAGTATTTACACAAAGTTCAAAATTATTTAAGATACATAATTGAAATAATTACGAAAAATAACCACTCAGTCATCTTATTTACAAGATAATTAACCTAACTTTATAAAAATTACCTAAAATGACATCTTCTTCTTGTTCTTCTTCTTCTCCTTCAAAGATCTTCAAATGTTTGATCATAAAATTTAAAAAACGTGAATCAGTTCAAGCGAAATATATAGCAAAAAACTCAAAACATCGATAAGAGATCATATCTAAAATTTGAGAATACTTAAAGGAGATTTTATGTTAGTCGGGATTGAAAAAATTTCTTTATTATGTTAATTGCTTTGATTTATTAGGGACACATGTATTTTAATCGATTAGACTAATTAAAAACATATAACTGTCCTTAAATTTAACTAGTTATAAATAATGATAATATTGAGTCATTTTAATGCGAGGAAATAAGTGACTAAGTGTAGCTAAAAATGGGAAGTGTAGTTAATAACTTTATGTCTCTAAAATATAGTTGGGTTAATTAGATCTTTGAGGGAAAGTAAACCGTTTATGGATATGAATGTACAATGTTTATTCTGTACATCTAGTATGATGCATGGATGGTTTGGGCTTTGAATGAATAGGCAAGCAGATGCCAAATTACATTGTGCGCATTGACATTGTGGTCAAGATAGGACCGGGATGGTCACTGTTGGTTGGGTGGTATTCCCGTGGAGTTTTGTTCAAAATTATTTAAGATACACAATCCTAGATATACAGTTCAAGATACACAATTAGAATAATTACTAAAAGTGACCACTTGGTCATCTTATTTACAAGATAATTAGCCTAAATTTATAAAAATTACCTAAAATGACCATTTGGTCATACCGCTTCTTTTTCTCTTCCTCCTCTTCCTCTCTTCCTCCTCCTGCCCCCCTCCTCCTTTAAAGATCTTCAAAAGTTTGATCATAAAATTTTAAAAACGTGAATCAGTTCAAGCGAAATACATAGCAAAAGATTCAAAACATCGAGAAGAGCTCATATCTAAAATTTGGGAATGTTAAAAGGAGATTTTATGTTAGTCGGGATTGAAAGAATTTCTTTATTGTATTAATTGCTCTAGTCTATTAAGGACACATGTATTTTAATCGATTAGACTAATTAGAAACATATAACTGTCCTCAAATTTGACCGGTTAGTAAATAATGGTAATATTGAGTCATTTTAATGCGAGGAAATAAGTGACTACGTATAAGTGTGTAGCTAAAAATGTGAAGTGTAGTTAATAACTTTATGTCTCTAAAATATAGTTGGGTTAATTAGTTCTTTGAGGGAAAGTAAACGTTTATGGACATGAATGTACAATGTTTATTCTGTATATCTAGTGTGATACGTGGATATTTTGGGCTTTGAATGAATAGGCAAGCAGAAAGGCAGTAGTATCTAGTGGACCATTATGCGGCAGCCTCAAATAGTGGAATGAGGCTCATTCTCTAGATGTGGCCTATGGAGGGTCCGCCATTCATGCTCTATTTTCTCCCATTACATTTAGGAAATTAATAATACACACATATATATATATACTTTCCTGTTCATCTCTTTCTCTTCAGTTTATATATTTAGCAACTCCTTCTTTAATCACACCCCGGGACAACACCAAAGCCCTTTCTAATCTCTTAGGACATTTTTAATTCCCTAGGAATTTACAGATTAATCTATCGTTATTGCTAAACACTGAGAGACTAACCATATACTAGGGGTAAAGAGATAGAACAACATACAATGATTATATCAACAACACATAGCACAAACATATATATATATATATATGTATATATATATATATGTATATATATATATATGTATGTATGTATATATATATGTATGTATATATATATGTATGTATATATATATGTATGTATTTACATATTCGGGAGAAAGTATAAAGATCTTTATAACTACTTACATGACTTAAGATGAAGAGAGGTTTCCCTAAAAGTTGCTAGCTACTTGTAGAGATTTGGAAATTTATACATACTATTACTCACTCTACTTTTTTTTTTATACAAAAAACAAACTGAGAGAATAAGAACACTCAACAACACATAGCACAAACATATATATATATACATATATATATGTATATATATATATGTATTTACATATTAGGGAGAAAGTATAAAGATCTTTATAACTACTTACATGACTTAAGATGAAGAGAGGTTTCCCTGAAAGTTGCTAGCTACTTGTAGAGATTTGAAAATTTATACATACTATTACTCACTCTACTTTTTTTTTTTTTTTTACAAAAAACAAACTGAGAGAATAAGAACACTTATGCTCACACTATATGCTTACACTCTAACTTCTTTTCGCTTTGTCTTGCTCTGTCTGATGGCATGGATATTTATAGACATTCAGCAGACTTTAAAATCGGATTTCAAATTACTTGAAGAATCTTTTAGCCTGCTGGGTACACTTGTGGACCCCATTGTCACATGGCTTTGTTAAAGTTTCTTTTTTATTTATCATCCACTTATGTCCACTTTATACCAATTATTCATTTTATCGCGTCACTGCTTACGCCTTTTTTTATTTTCTTTTGTATTTCGTCATTGCTTACGTAAAATCATCTCAAGTGTCTAAATTTTGTAATGCTACTGAGTCGAAACTCATACCTGATTCATCATCTTCGTTTGGGTGTTGGGCAAATTAATCCATTGCAGGATCATATTCCTTATTTTCTAAATCTGTCATCTTGGGTCTTGGCTCTGGTTCTGGATTTTCTAGGATCACTTCTTTTGTTTTTTCATTTAAAAGTCTTCTAACCGTCTCTGCTATCATCTGTTGCCTTCTTTTATCATTTTTCTTTTTCCTTGGTTAAAAAACCTTTTATTTTTTCTGGGTTGGATGTATTTTCTTTCTTTTTTTGAAAACTAGCTGGAAGAATTCATACACTTTTTGGCAAAGTGCCAACCATTAGCGGATTTGATGCGTCTTTACCAGTCAATGTTTGAACTGGACTAGTTGTATCTCTATCCGATATAGTAGATCTTTTTGCATTCGTTGGGGAATGCACACCTTTCTTATCCATTTTTGAATGAGATGGAGAACTCTTTGAAATAATCTGTTGGGTTTCATGGGTCTGTTGAGTTAATTCAAAATGAAGAATTTTAATTTTATCTTGTAGGATTATTGTATATCTAACAGTTTTTCTTTTTCTTGTATGAAACTCTCTTTTTCTTGGCTAACGTTTTTATTTGCTTAGTTTAGTCTCTTGAAAGCCTCTGTCATATTGGTCGCAAAAAATTATCTTGTATGTGTTTTTCTGTATATTATATTGGGATTTTTTTTGAGTATTTGATCTGAGAGTTGGGGTAATATAATAGTTAGGTCCTAGATTCCCTTTAGCGTAATCTAATGCGTCTATAAGACCATTAAAGCCTTCGAAAAGAGATGTTGTATGATCTTTTATTGCGTCTACTACCTCTATCCATATCTGAAATACTCCCTGCACTTGTCCTTTTATTACAATATAAAATAATCCCATTTTCTACGAATAGCTTAAAAATCTTTTGTAAATGTCCTAAATATTCTCTCATATCATTGCTAAAAACTAGAATATCATCCATATAAACTAGTATAAAATTCTTATAATTTCCAAAAATATGGTTCATTTTTTTTTGGAATATTGAGGGTGCTGTTTTTAGCTCAAATGACATGACTAACCATTCGAAGTGAACTTCAGGACAAGTAAAGACCGTCCATTCTACACTTTCTTCATGCATTTTAATTTACTGGTTTTCGAATTTACAATCAAACTTATTAAATACTTTCTTTCTTGAATTTTATTTATTAGTTCCGTTTTATCTGGTAGCTTATATTCATCCATTTTTATATTATCATTAAGTCTCTTATAATTGATTAACACTCTTGCTTTTCTTTCTACTATTTCACTATGGTTTCTTACTATAAAAGCTGCTGACCTATGTCTTGATTTCGACCTTATGATTATTCCTAATATTAATAGTTCTTTAATTTGTTATTCAAAATCTTTTAAATCTTGATTAGTTGATTCTATTGATGTTGTTTTTATTGTATATTCTGGATTAATTATTTCTAATTTGTAGGTTGTTTGGTTGGAATCCCAATATTTCAAGGGTTTTTCGTCAATTATTTCTAATTCATCTAAAACTTGTATTATCCTTTCTAGGTCTTTTTGATCTTTTATTATTCCTATTTGTTGTATACCTTTCTTGAAATTGTATACTTCAGTATCTATTTCTCTTAAGCGTACTCTTTCTCTAATTCGTCTATATTCAATAATTCTTGTATTTCCTCATGTATCGATATTTTTTCGCTATTTTACTCCTACAATTTTTTTCTTTATTACATTCTAGTGAATTTAGGATTTATTTTATTTGAGTCATTTACGTCTGATTCAATTGATCCTTTTTTAAGATAGCGGTATTTAGTTGGGGTAGGTATCGTTGTTATCGAGATTTGAGTTATATTTCTAGATAATACAATCTCATCCCGAGTGAGGAGACAACTCTCATTATTCTATAATAAAAAGTCTAATCCTAATACGAAATTCACTCTAATATTTAAGTCTCTTACCCACATTCTATCAATCTTGTATGAGGACTTGTAAAAACTATCGCAAGTATTAACAAAACTTATCATTGCTCTAGGTGCATAATGTCTATAAATATTAAAATATCCATTTATTTGCATGGACATTTGTAGTTTGGGTAGTTCTTTTATCAAATTTTTTGGTAAGACTCTTTTATTTAATATACTTTTCGTACATCCCGAATCTACTAAAGCTAAAGTTTCTATTTCATAATCTTGAATTTTTAATTTTGCTAAAATTTTTACGGTACTTAACTTTTTGTCTTCATTGCATATCAATCCAAATCCCCCAAATGAGGTACTTATTGGCTCTTCTTCTTCAGTAACTATTTCTTTTTGTTTTTTGATTTTTCTTAATTTTATTTCTAGCGTGTTTGCTCTTTCTTCTAATTGTAATATTCTGATTTCTATTGAATTACTTATAGGTGGTTTATGACTGTCTAAATTTTTTTAACTAGATTATCTCTTATTTTTTTCAATTCTGAGATTTTTTCTATACAAGGAATACATCCTTCTATGTAACAATTCTTACATTTTACTCTTCTGCTTTTACTTGGATACCAATGGAACATAAAGCAATGATTACTATCCAATCCTTTATCTTTTTTAAATTCATGTTCAAAGTCTTGTATAATATTTACTAAGTCATGATTGTCTAATTCTTTAAAATCTAATTTGTCTAATCCTATTTCATTTATTAATTCTTCTCCTTCGAAATCTGAGGAGTTTTGTTTATATTCTTCAGATGTGTCTATACTTATTATGGAGCAAATTCTTTCATTGTCTGACATATATTCATCTAAATTTATTAGAGTTTCTTTAAAATCTTCTATTAATTGCGCATTTCTTGTCCTGCTATTATTTTTTTCGACAAGTATTTGCTGAATGTTCTATACTTCCACATGTAAAACATTCAAGTTTATTTTTATAATTTCTATTTTCATTATATTTTCTTACATGTCTTTGCTTGTTTAAGTATGATTTTCTTGCTGATGATTTCTTAAATAATATGTTTTGTTAGGATGATAATTTCTTTTAGATTTTTTATAGCTTTTCTTTTGGTGATAATCTTGATCATAATTTTTTGTAGTATATATACTTTTACAAAAAATTATCTTATTTTATTTTAATTATTTTTGTATTTGTATGTTTGTACATTTTTCTTGTAATACTTTCATTACATGTTGTATTTTTTGTTCTATTGACCATTTTGCATTCGGATTTCGCATTACTCCTTCTCTTTTATACCAATTTTCTTCTATTTCTCTACCTAAGGCTTCTGGTAATTTATTAAAAAGTTTCTTTCCTAAATTCTGACCAAAAGGATTTCCACTAATAGTACAATAGTAGAAATAATTATTTAGAAATTCTTTGATCTTAAACCAACTACTTATACTTAATTGTTCTAGTTTTATTAGTGAGTTCTTTTGTAGGGTTACTAGACCAATATTTGGGTCTTCTCTTGTTATTAAACTATATACTTTATTTGTAAAATTGTACGAATTAGCTCCCGTACTTACTCATTCTTGAAAGTCTTCGAAAAATTCTAGTTTATATGCTTCCCAAAATTCTTTAGTGGATTCTCCTAAAAACGTTTTCATATATCTATACATGGTTTCTACATCTCCCATAGTTCCTAATTTTTTTCTAGTTAGTCCTTTTAGACCTATTACTACTAACCCCATATGCATGAGGCTCATATCTAACTTTTTAATTTCTTGTAAAGAGTCTTGACTTATTAAGTTTATGCTGCTACTATTTTCTCCAATAACACACTTTTGTTCTTCTCTATAATGCCTATATAATTTTGCCTGTGAGGAAAAAACTCCTGCATTATATAATATTTTAGGATTTAGTAATTTTAACTTATTTTGTTGATTTTTTTTTTATTTGTCTATATTTATTACTTTTTCTAGCTACTGTTTTGAAGTCATTTTTGATGTATTCATTATCGGGGCTAACATGTTATTTCTTAATCTATCTTGGATGAAGCTTGTTCTTGACTTGTCTGTGAATGTTGGAAAAAGGTCCATGACTGCTTCTTTTAAGTAATTTTTGTTCTTTCTTTTTGAGGGGTTACTTTTATTCGTTTTAATTGCTCAATTAATTCATCTATGTTTTTGTCTTGGCTAATTTATTTTTCTGACAAGTTTTTTTAATTTTTTATTAATTTCTAATAATAAGAGTATTATAGTGTTATTTTATTTTATTGCTATTGCGTCTGTTCTCCCCGGGGGCTGGTAACTTGATAGTCCTTCCGAATTTGGCTGAATTTGCTTTGTTTTCTTTAAAATAGTTTGATTAAATGGATTATTCATGAGAGAACTATTTTCTTTATCTGATCAATATCTCTTTTTATTTCTTGTAATTCTTCTTCAAGATTATTTATCTTAGGATATTCTATAATAGTTTTTTCTTTATTGTTTAAGGTTTGTATTTTTCTATCTATTTCTGATTGTTGAATCTTTATGAAATCAAAGTTTTGTTCTAATCTTTCTAAAAGTTTCTTTTGTTTAATTTGCAGGTCTTTAAGGATTTCTAGAGTTTTTAATAATCTCGTATTATCTTTTTGAATGATTTCTCCCAAGTTTATTATAAGATCTGTAATAGTATTTAGCTGTTGATCATCTCCATGTAACACATATTCTTCATTATTGAAATTACACCTAATATCCGAATTATCTTTCAGTATATATCTATAATCTATATCTATAATTTATAATATATTAAAAGTGTGAAAACCCTTAGAAAAGTAATTTGAACTTTTTGCCCTTCATTAAAAGACTCTTCTTTAGACAAAACTATCTTTTCACTATTTTTTTAATTTATTATTTAATTATTTTTTATTATATTAACTAAACCTCCTAAAATATATGAGACTCCTAAAATATATGGAAGAAGAATTAATTAATATTTTTCTTTCTACTGTTCAACTAGAAAAATACTCCTAAAATAGGACTATATTAAAGAAATACTTCTATAAATATCCATAATAAGATATATATCTCTTCAATTTGTAAGTAAGTCTTCTTTCCTTTTTTCCTTATGAAATTATTCTATGAATTGTTATATATGGTAAAGATAAATTCGTTCATGGACAGTTGATCTTTATTACTTTTTTTTCCAGGTTAATTAATATAATTCTCAATATTTGTATGGTGTATTTCATATTTATGTATGTTCTTTTGTTTTTACTTTGTCATGAAAGTTGAGGTTGATGCTTTCTTATATGCATCTTAACGTCGTTGTAAGTATGTCATGTTAATATTTATATTCATTAAATTATGTATGTTCTTATGGAGTATTTTGTCAATTTGATGCTCTCTCGATTTTTTAACTTTGTGAATATACTTTGATCAATTAAGGTTAATTTTTTTGCCTATTGGGAGAATATGATTGATGCTCATCTAACTTGATTCAGTTGCAGGTCTAGATTGATGGATGCTTGATTTTCTAACTCTTAACTTCTTCACTGTTCTTGTCAATATAATAGAATTTAACGTGTGTATATATGTATCTTCTTTGTTTACATTCAAGTAATTTTTTAGGGTTAAAGTTTTCGCTCATACGAGAATTATTTTTATCAAAATCGAAGCTTTGTAATCAGTAGTGTATTTTTTTGTTTTAGTTTACAGGTCGTAGATGAATGTCGGTTGGCTTTGAAGAATTTCTTGTGTAAAGGTTAGGTTTAATTGTATTGTTTTGATATCTTTATTATCTTATTATTTTATTTTAATTTACAGATGATAGATGAATGTCGATCGACTTTGAATTTTTTTTCTAGGTAAATGAAAAGGTTAGATTTAGTTGTATTATTTTGATATCACTATTATCACATTATTTTGTCATAGTTTACAGGTGGTAGATGAGTGTTGGACGACTTTGAAGAAATTTTTGTGTGTAAAGATTAAATTTAATTGTATTGTTTTGATGTCTCTATCATTATATTATTTTATTGTAGTTTACAGGTAGTAGATGGATGTCGATCGACTTTTGGAAATATTTTTGGTAAAAGTTAGGTTTAATAAATAAATTCTCCATCTTTACATACTCAAAATATATTGAATTTAATTATTGTGTTAATGTTTATTATTTAAATAAATATCCTATTTAGTGTAACGTTTGAACTCATTAAAGTGAGATACACGCACGACGTGCGTACACCTAAACTAGTATATATATATATATATATATATATATATATATATATATATATATATATATATATATATATATATATATATATATATATATATAATGCATCAATGTTACATATGTAGTTATGTAGTGTTGATGTAATGTATTGATATTGTATAAATAATATATAAATGTGCATTAATATCGTACAAATGATGTATAAACAAATATCAATACTGTATAAATGATGTATAAACATGTATAAATGATGTACAAATAGTTGTGTAATGTATATGTAATATATTAATATTGTGTAAATAGTCATGTAATGTATTGACACTGTATAATAGTGTACAAGCGTGTATCAATATTGTAAAAATAGTATATAGACGTGTATCGGTATTGTATAAATAGCTATGTAGTGTATCAACATTGAATGAATGATATGTAATCGTTTATCAATATAATATAAATAATTATGTAATATATATTTATTTAATTTTCATACGTTCCCCCTTAATAAACAAAAGTATAAAAAAAATAATAAAACAACATAAATATTCATCTTTCCACAAAAAAAAAAAGAAACAATTACAAAAGAAAAAAGGTTTTAAAAAAGAAGCAACAAAAAAGTTTTAAACAATGAATTTTTTTTTTTTAAATAACACACACACAAAAAACAGTTAAAAAGTTTTTTTATTTTAATTTAAACTCAGATAGAAATGACCAAATGTCCTAATACTACCTAACTAAATGGAGCAAAACAAAACAGAGAATATTAAAAGTAAAGCAAAATAAACATTGCCAATAACCTAGCTGGCTCAAATTTAATATAGTGAAGAAGTTTCTAATAGAAAAATTCTCCTTACAGTGTGTTAGGAGTGTGCCCTCATGCACTATGACCAATTACGATTCCACCGCCCAGACCCCACCTGAACCACCAGACAAGGATGATTGCCATATGGCAATCGACACTACTCCAAGAACTCTGTACAATGATATTGTGAAGAATCGTAACCTGCTATCTTCACAGGGTAACTTTCAACCCCAGTTAATAGAGAAAACAAATGAATAGAAAAAAGATACCGATTCAATAGCCCTCACTTTAGAGGACAAACATCAGATCTATGCTCTATGGCAACATTCGGTAATTATTAAGTAGTGGGAAAGCGATTTAGCCACTACTATTTAAAGTCAAAACTGACAGACATGGGGAAGATGCAGGCTGGGATGGCACTAATAGATCTAGGATTAGAGTTCTTTACTGTCAAACTCAGCAGTGAAGAATAACAAAGAAATACATTGAAACAGGGGCCCTGGTTTGTCGCCGGAGCCTATGTATCAGTGAGACATTGGGAGCCTAATTTTGTGCCCTTGGAGTCTAAGATTCATAGCACGACTATCTGGTTACGCCTACCACGGCTACCAACGGAGTTCTACGATCTAAGAATTCTAGAGAGGGTAGGAGGTAAAATTGGGGAATTAGTCAAAATCAATGCATGCACATCATCCACTCTCCGGGGTAGGTACGCCAGAATTTGCGTGCAAGTTCTGATGGAATCCCAACTCAAGACATCCATTATAATTGGGAATCATAAACAAGCCATACATGATGAAGGCAAAAGTTTTTTGTGCAAGAACTATGGATTCTTGGGTCACATCGCCACTAACTGGAACAAGGTGAGTTCGGAAAAATTGGGGAATCAAACCTAAGAGCCGGTGCAAATGCAACCAGAGGCGAAATTGGAGGGGCCGGAGGAATGAAAAACTGTTAACTTCAAAAGAAATAAGACCAAGAAGATGGGAATCGTCTATCACAGCTCGGAGACAGCACTCCCAGGTAAGTCCTCTACTCTCCGGGGTTCTAGAGGCTAAAACCCTTCGTCGAAAAACCTTCGGCAAAGAAAGGGAAGGGCAAAGCGACTGCGGCAAAACTCTTATTCAAACTGGGCCAGACATCCCGACGGAGGGTTACTGAACAAACCCCCTTAAGGGATATGGGTCGGCCCAATAATTCAAAGGATCCTTAAATGAGTGATCCAAAAAAACCCAAACCAAGCCCAGTTCGGAAGGGTACAAACCAACAACTCAATATACTCACAAGCTCATTAAAACAGGCTTCTTAAATTTAAAATTTAAGGAGCCTATTAAATCCCATAGCCCAAATGGGGTTGATTACAGGGAGGGAACAAAACATCAGGAGGCTGTTTTTTCAGAGGGAAAAACTGATCCCAATCCTCGAAAGATGGTCCCTTCCCAGCTATCCAATGACAATTTAAAGTCTTCTTCTTCTAGGAACTCGATTGACTACAACTGTCAATCAAAAGACTTCGATATGACCATAGAGGAGGATATGATGCAAGTTTCCCACTGTCCCAACAAAGACTCAAACTACTCTAAGGAGATTCTTAATTCCACATTCCATCTCATCTCTTCTGAAGAAGATGGAAACAAACAAAACTGCTAATGTGCCTCCAAAGATAGACCCTATAACCTTCATCACTACTTTCCTTCCAATGGCCCATCAACCAACCTCCTGGTTAAAAATGGGACTCCTGGAGCAAATGGTTCCTCTTTACCTTATTTGGAGAGAAAAACGATTTAAGATTCGGATCTAAAACCTCTCTTACCTAGCCTAAGTGATCACAGAAGAATTGAGTCAGGAAATGCAGAACTATAGGAACAACATATGGATAACAACCCTTCTATAAATGACTCACCAAAATACCTTCATCCTCTTGATCCCAGAGATACTGAACTCAGAAATGGCACTGGTAACTCAATCCCTTCCATTCTTTACAGCGAGAGCTCCCAAAATGCTGAAGGAAGGACCTCCTTTTGCACTAATCTTTGGGGAGACCCTATTTCAGGAGGCACCCAATCCAGTGACACAATTGTCTCTCCCAAGCTTAAAGGCCTTCGAAAGAGAGAAAACAATAGAGGCCCTAAAAGAGAACAACCTAGAACTGGAAAGTATCTTGTCCTCTTTAAAGGTGCCAAGAATAGAGGCAATAACCCTAAAAAGGCCCATACATCTCACCTTCGAGGATCTAGTAAGCGAGATGACCATAGTCTTTATTCTAAAGAGGCTTACAATGATGGACCTAGAGATAGTACCCCCAATCAAGGCCATAGGGAATTTTTACAAGACCAAGATGTCACCACTATCTAGGAAGAGGAAAAGAGTGGAAGAATTAACCCAGACCAACCCCGCATGGAAGGGAGAGAGAATCATGATGGAAAACCCACCCTCAATAACCCCACTAATGAATTGCATAATATGGAACACTAGGGCGGGTCAATAATGCAGAATTCAGAAGGCATTGAAAAGCAATGATAGAGATGCATAAGCCTTCAATCCTTGCTCTATTAGAAACCAAAATGTCTGACGATAATAGCCTCATAGAGGACATGGGCTTTACTAGAAAGATCCAGTATCCTGCAGTCAGGAGTTCTGGTAGTTTGGTGATTATGTGGAATAAAGACAACCTCAACATTAATGACATTAACATTTCATCCCTAGGGATTCATATGGCTGTACAGGTCAACAATCCCCCCTCCACCTTTTTTTCAGTGCCATCTATGCTAGCACTTGCTTAGAAGATAGGAAAAACTTGTGGAATCAGCTTGTCTCTTTTGATGATGCTATCAAGAATCACCCTAGTAATGCCTAGTTAGTTGGGAGGAGGGGGGACTTTAATGAGATTCTGAAATCTTCTGAGAAATTTAGGGGTAATAGTATTAATTGTAATAGGGCCAATCTTTTCTAGGATTGTATTAACCAGAGTGCTCTCATTGACCTAGGGTATAAGGGTAGAAGATATACATGGACTAATAAGAGGTTTAGGAAGAGAAATGCCCTTATTTTAGAGAGACTTGATAGGTGTCTAGCCAGTAATTCTTGGATAAATCTTTTTCCTGAGGCTTCTGTAACTCACTTGCACAGGACTCATTCTGATCATTCCCCTATGCTCATTAATTTGGTTAAGCACCACTTAATCTCTAATAAGCCTTTTAGAATGGAAACTATGTGGTGTTCCCACCCTTTCTTTGCCCAAATAGTCAATAACTCTTTTGGTACCAACCTAGACCTGACCAGAGCCACTGCCCATTTTGAGATTAACATCTCCAAATGGAATAGAGAAACTTTTGGAAACATATTCCAGAAAAAAGATCCTCTTTGCTAGACTAACAGGGATTCAAAGCTCCAATGCTTATCCTTATAGTCACTTCCACCAAGATCTAGACCAACAACTTAATAAGGAATATAGTGACATTCTAAGTTAGAAATAAAAATTCTGGAGATTAAAGTCTAGAATTAGTTGGCTCACAGAAGGGGATAGTAACGCCAACTTCTTCCATACCTCAACACTGAACAGAGAAAGAAGAAATAGAATTAATTCTCTTAAGGATGATCTGGGTAACTGGAGTTACTCCTAGGCAGAGATTTAGGACAGCATAACCCTCTACTACTCCAAACTTTACACTACTGATCACTTCCCTTCCCCTCTCCAATGCCAGAATAACTCTTCTTCCTCAGGGTCCATAAAGGCTTCAGACTATGCCCTTCTAGAAGCCATTCCTGAACCTACAAAAATTAAATCAGCTGTCTTCTCCTTTAAACCCACTAAGGCACCAGGGACTAATAGAATCCACCCTTTTCTCTATCAAGGATACTGAGATATTCTTAGTCTTCCTATCATTAGGTTCTGCTAGAAGATTTTTTCTACAGGAATTATGGAAGCAAAAGCAAATAACACTTATCTTTGCTTGATTTCCAAATGCCCCAATGCCACCACTCTTAGAAACTTTACACCTATTAGACTTTGTAATACTCAATACAAAATCATTACCAAGATTCTTGCCAATAGACTAAAGCCTTTCCTTGCTGATATCATCAGCCTTTCCCAATCTAGCTTTCTAGCCAATAGAAGGGCTTCTGACAATGCCATCACAGTGCAGGAGTATATCACTCACTTCTCCAAAATAAAAGGTAAAAAGACCAATATAATCCTTAAAATTGACTTAAAAAAGGCCTTTGATAGGATAAAATGGTCTTTCATTAGGCAAGCAATGCACTTCTTCAACATTCCTCATAAGATGGCCAAGCTCATCATGTCTTGCATCTATACCACTACCATTTCCATCCTGGTAAATGAAAGTAAAACTGAGGCTTGTAGTCCCACCAGGGGAATAAGACAAGGTGACCCGATTTCCCTATATATTTTTCTCATGTGTATGAAACTTCTATCTAGAAGGATAGACCATAAGGTATACATCCTAAATTGGACTTCTATCCCCATCAACAAGAAAAGGCTAAAGATTTCTCATCTTTTCTTTAATGATGACCTCACTCTTTTTGCCCAAGCTGATTCAAAGAATTGCTTAACCATCACTAACATTCTGAATAGCTTTACTTACCATTTAGGAAAAAGAATTAATTACTCCAAATCCAAAGTTATCTTTTCTAGTAACTGCTCCAACGAGGACAGGATCATTCTTGCTACAAACCTTAACATCAAAGAAAAGGAAGAATTTGGGAAGTACCTTGGCTTTCCTATTTTCCATCATAAACCCAAAGCTAGTGATTTTTAGTTCATCCTTGATAGAATGAATACAAAGTTGGGAGGATGGAATACTAAGTTTCTAAATATGGCTGAGAGGACCACTTTAGCTAAGGCTACCCTTAATAACATACCAACCCACATTATGCAGCATATAGCAATACCTTCCAAAATTCAAAAGCTTATTGACAGAACCCAAAGAAATTTCATTTGGGGTTCTATTAATGAAAAATATAAAATGCACCTTGTCTCCTGGGACATTATTTCCTTACCAAAAAATGATGGAGGACTAGGTATGCTAAAAGCAAAAACCAAAAATGGTGCTATGCTTATGAGCCTGGCATGAAGATTCAACAGTAACCTTGAGAATCTCTGGGCCAGAATCTTAAAGTCCAAATACAGTAGTGTTGGCTGGAAATGTCCTCCATAGGCTTCAGCAACTTGGAGAAATATTTTTAGGGGATGGAATTTATGTAAAAGAGCCAGTACTTGGACAGTTAGGAATGGGAATGACATCAATTTCTGGATGGATAGATGGATTCCCAATGTGTAATTTATCAAAAGAATGATCCTTGGCCCCATCACCCAAGAAGAGGAAAACACAAAGCTCTCATAGGTTTGATCTAATAATACTTGGAACTTTGACAGCCTATCCCTAGGTATCCCTCTATCTACTATATTCCATATCATCAACTTCTTTTTTATTAACCATAGGATTGAAAAAGACACACCTTTATGGAGCCTGAATAGCAATGTGAAATTCTCCAGCAGTATTGCCTACCAATTCTTAGCTATCAGTAGAAAGAATTCCCCAATCTCTCACACTTCTGATAGTATCTGGCTTTGGAAAATCCCAACCTCCCATAAAAAAAATTCTTTCTTTGGCTTTTACATCACCTTAGACTTCCCACCAACCTTTAGCTTTCCAAGATGAGGCTGCCTCTCTCCCCAAATTTCCATCTATGCAATGATGTGCCTGAGCATATAAATCATTTATTTTTTGGTTGTCCCCATGCGATTGACTTCTGGAAAGAGATGTTTTAAAATACTGGGTCCACCTCTACAATTACTTTATCTAATCTCTACCCTTCTAACTGGCTAGGAACTTAGACTATTTTTAAAAGAAAATCCTTCAACTCTCACTTTCTCTGGTCAGAGATCCTTCCCTAATACTTATGGAACATTTGGTCTTCCAGGAATCACAATATTTTTAACAACACCAAAATCAAACCCTTCTTTAAGCAAGCTTATGTAGAAGCCATGGAATTTAAATTACTGGCTACTAATAGCCCTGTGAAAAGGAGGAGGATTACCATTAAAGTTAAATGGAAACCCCCAAACTGGTTGGTTTAAACTAAATATAGACAGTTCCTGCCTTGGGAACACAAGAAAGAGAGGGATATGAGGAGTAATTAGAAATCATAATGGAGAATGGATTCTAGGCTTCAACAAAAGATTTCTTTGTGCTACCAACAACTAAATGGAGCTGTTAGCGCTCCTTGAGGGCCTAAAAATTGCCCAAACCAATTAGTTTTTACCTCTTGAAATAAATACTGTCTCATTGGAAATAATCAAAATCCTTCAAAATGGTAATGTACTGTATAATGACATTGTTCATGAGTGCAGGTATAGGTTAAGGAAGCTGGGATGTCCAGTGGTTAGCCATGTCTATCGAGAACAAAATGGAGTCGCAGATTCGCTTGCAAAACATGGCGCAGAAGTGACAATTTTTGAACAAGCTAAACTTTTGGTAGTTCCTCCAATGTATTCTAGGAAAAAACTACAGACAGACATGCTAGGAACTACATACAAAAGATCTATTAGAAATATTGATGTAGCATAAAACAATCAATGCCGATATGTAATTACCTTCTTTGATTTTGATCCAGACTGATGAATTCTAGATATGTTTTGTAGACTATTCTTATTATGAAATGAATCTTCATCTTTCACCAAAAAAAAAAGTAAAGCAATGTAATACCCCGAGACCCTAACCGATAGTGAAACCATGAATCAAGCTCATGAGAAATAAATTATAGTATTTTGGTTGTTTTCTGGTCAAGGGTGATGTGTATTAAGGCTTTAAAGATGTCCTAACAATTGGGCGAATCAAAACATTCTTTACCGATTGAATTCTTGAGAAGGATTTTGGCTTAGTCAACTTCAAATGAGCATATCATTTGTTTTACTATGAATTATTGAGCTCATTCCTGCCAAAAGATATATAATTTAATTATCCTTCTAATGATACCCAATTCATTAAAATCCGATATCAGAGCAAAGAGTTATGTTTATTTTACTCTAGCATGTCAGCCTGAAAAATCCGTGACGACCTTTCGTGATGACTCGTCATAAGCCTGACGGCCCATCACAAAATGTCGTCACCTTAAGGTAGAAAGTCAAAAAATCTACCCTTTTTATGATGATAATTCATGATGGTCTATTGCAGTCCTGATGGCTTATCACTGATGTCGTCAACTATTTTTTTCAGCAATTGATGGATGATTTTTGCAAGGGTATTTTGGTCATTTCCCATTTTTGAAGGCCTATATATATATGAGAATCCTCATCCAAACCCTAATTCCATCATTTTCTCTTCCAATTCTCTTGAGATAATATATCTAGGATTTTATCAAGAACATAAATCTTCCAAGAATCATCCATAAATCTTCAAAATTTCTTCAAGAACCAAGTTCCTCATAGTGTGGGCTTCAAGAATTATTTATTTCAAGTGTGGATAAAGTCTCAATCACTAACGTTCATCCAATTTCAAAGATTAAGATATGTGGGGTTTTGAACAAGAACACTTCTTTCGTTCTTGTGTCCAAAGATTTAATTTTTATTGAATTTCATGATTTTTTTACCAAGTGGGTTTACACCCAAATTAATTTATCAAGGATTTATGAGATTTGAGCTATACAAGATTGACATATATGACTACTTCATTGTCTTATTTCTTAAATTAAGAATTTATGCCATGAGTTGTGTATTATTATCATGAAATGATGATTTCTATGTGATTTATGATAAGTGTCATGATTTATGTTTTTCCATGAGAAGTTTGTTTATTGAATATATATTGATATTGATCTTTACAGTCAAGAACGATTTCTATGATATTTTTTTTGAAGATTTTGATACTTGATATGATTTGATAAACAAGTGTACTTGATGATGAGAAAGATTATTTTGAGATTGAGTCGAGTTAGGAATGCACAAGTTGATTATGATTTACAAATAAGATATATATTTATATTTTGGTCTTCATGATAGACCCTTGAGTTGATTAAGGTGGATTTCCTAACGCGTTTGAGATTAACTTTGGGAGTAGTATTTAACACCGAGCAGAAAATATGGGTTCAGTGCATCCTACTTCCCTAGAAATACGTGCCACCGTGGGATTAAGATTAAGGGACAAAGGCCAAGACAGTGATCACTAAAGTTAAGGTTTTACTCTAATGGAAAGTATAGAACAGCTCTCCCCAACATGGGTAAGACGTTGGACTCCATGTAAGCTCACATGGTTTATGTCAGTTATAAAAAACTCCCAAGTCCATAATAGTCCAAGTTCCATGAGTTACTAAGTCACTCTAAGTCATGAGTCAAAGAGTTTGAGTTGAGTCCAATGGTTTATAAGATTTATGAAACATGTGTTATTATTGATGATTTATGAAAAATATGTTTCGGGTAACTCAAGCGATGAGAGTCATTATTGTCAGCATGCATGATTTTCTTATACATTTATGATATTATCTAAATGTTGCCTGCACCCCTACATACTCAGTACATTCCCACGTACTGATTCCCATACTTTTCTGTGTTCTATATTTTCTCGTGATATAGGTTCAGGTGATCAGTCTCAACAGTGACAATGATCTTCGAGTACCTCCATGTACATTCGTATAGTTGGTGATTCCTCATGGTTTGAGGACTTATGTTCCTGATTTTTGTCTTGATAGTAGATGGTGGTTTATTTCCAGTTCAGTACAAGTCAGTTGGGGATCTGTCCCAATGGCTCCTCAGTTTTATGTAGTAGAGGCTTTGTCAGACTAGAGTACCAGTGTGTACCGAACTTTGATATTTTGATTGTATAGGATAGTATTTCTTCATATTTTAGTATGTTCATGATATGATTATTCTTTCTTATTATAGCTTGATTATTGTCATAGTGAGTTATAGAAGTGATGATAGGCTCAGAGGGTTAGCTTGAGGCCGCGTGTGGCTTTAAGCACCGTGTGACATCTTGGTATGAGATCTTGGGGTGTTACAAGCTTGGTATCTGAGCCTAAGGTTTTAAGAGTCCTAGGGATTCTGACAAGCCGCGTTATGTAGAGTCTTGATCATCAGTGTATTGCGCGCCACATCTATGAGCAAGAGGCTACGAGATATTTTAGGAAAAGCCATTTTTTTCTTTCAAAAGTCTATCGTGCCTATGGCAGTTTATCTCTGCTATTAATTTGTGCTCGCTTATGACAGAAAATACCTCCTCGTAGAGCTCGTAGAAATAATGAATGACCTCAACCCATTGATTCTTTAATAAAATGGTGACTCATGCCAAATTTTGGGCATATTTTTAGATGCTAGCCCAGGCAGTTATCGCCAATGATCAGGACAATGTTCAGGCCGCAGTCCCACCTATGTAAGAAGGTAATTCAGAAGTAGCTCAGATTCATGATTTTATGCGGATGAATCCGCCAGAGTTTTATGGGTCAAGGTCAGGTGAAAACCCACATATGTATCTTGATGAGATGAAAACAATTACCCAAATTATGCATGTAACAAAGGAATAAAGTGTGGATCTAGCGTCCTATCGCTTGAAAGATGTTTCTTATGATTGGGTGGAGATGTGGAGGAAGAGTAGAGGGGAGGATGCCTCTCCCATGACTTGGCAGTTATTCCAGGACACGTTCTTAGATCGATTCTTTCCCCCGGAGCTGAGGGAAGCAAAAATAGAAGAATTTATGAACTTGAGACAAGGATCCATGACAGTTAAGTAGTATTGTCTTAAATTTAACCAGTTGTCTAAGTATGCTCCCGATATGATGGTTGATTCTAGGACCAATATGAGTAAGTTTTTAACTGGCGTATTGAGTTACATTATGATAGAATATAGATCTGCTATGCTTAATAGGGACATGAATCTTTCTAGATTAATGATATATTCTCAACAGATTAAAGCAGACAAGGTGAAAGAGAGAGAGAATGAGAGAGAATAAGAGAGTTAGATTAGAGCAGTAGAGGTATAGTCAGAGTAGATTTTCTAGAGAGATCCGCCCTCAGTTTTACAGCTGTTCTTTTATGCCAGCACCATCATCAACTAGTGCTCCCGCATCCAGAGTCAGGCAGGAGCAGGGTAATATACCTATTGTGTCCAGGTTTCAGGATAGTGTGAGTAATAGACCTAACTATCCCCCGTGTGCTAAGTGTGGTAGGACATATCCAGGAGAGTGTATGGCTAAGCAGAAAGGTTGTTTTGGTTGTGGAAAGTTGGGCCACAGACTCAGAGATTGTTCATATGCTAGACAGAGGAGCCGTGATGTTTGTTCCCAGAGTTAGGCTATTAGTGCTCTATCCCCTTTAGTTCATCGTACTCCTCCTTAGGGTGCCTCATCTAGTACTGCCGGTGTTCAGTGCCAAAATCGCTTTTATGCTATACCACCCCACCAGGAGCAGAAGAATTCACCAGATATTGTTACTGGTACGCTCTGTGTATTTTATTTTGATGTGTATGTGTTGATGGAACCTGGGTCAAGTCTTTATTATGTGACTCCGTTAGTGGCTGAGAATTTTGAGATCAATGCTGAAAAGATTCCTGAGCCTTTTCTAGTTTCTACTTCAGTAGGTGAACCTGTTGTCGCTAAGCAAGTATATAAAAGGTGTCCTATCACTATCCTTCACAGAGTCATGTTTGTAGATTTGATTGAGCTACACATGGTTGATTTCGACATTATTCTGGGTATGGATTGGCTTCACTCTTGTTATGCGTATATAGACTGTCGTAGCCGTGTAGTCAAGTTTTAGTTTCCCAATGAGCTAACCTTTGAGTGGTCCAAAAATTTTGTATCTCCCAGGAGTCATTTCATATCCTATCTTAATGATAGGAAATTGATATCCAAGGTTTGCATCTATCATTTGGTTTGAGTTAAATATACTAAGTTTGAGACTCCGACAATTCAGTCAATCAGCATTGTTAATGAGTTTTGTGATGTTTTTCTGGAAGATCTCCCAAGGGTACCTCCCGATAGAGAGATAGAATTTGGGATTGATCTTCTCCCCGATATGCAACTTATTTCTATTCCTCCATATCGTATAGCCCCAACAGAACTTAAGGAATTGAAAGAGCAACTCAAAGATCTTCTAGAAAAGGGTTTCATAAGGCCTAGTGTATCTCCTTGGGGTACACCCGTTCTGTTCATGCAAAAGAAGGATGGTTCATTATGGATGTGCATTGACTATCGTCAGCTTAACAAGGTCATAGTCAAGAACAAGTACCCTCTTCCTGGAATTGATGACTTGTTTGATCAGTTGCAAGGTGCCAATTATTTCTCAAAAATAGATTTGAGATCCGATTATCACTAGCTTAAAGTTAGGGAGTGTGATATTCCAAAGATAATATTTTGCACCCAATATGGTTATTTTGAGTTTCTGATTATGTCCTTTGGGCTAACAAATGCCCCAGCAACTTTTATGGATCTCATGAATCGGGTGTTCAGACAGTACCTGGATATGTTTGTTATTGTATTCATAGATGATATTTTTGTATACTTTCGAAGTGAGAACGACTATGCAGATCATCTCTGAATAGTCTTGCAAACCCTTAGAGATATTCAACTATTTGCCAAATTTAGCAAGTGTAAATTTTGGCTAAGGTCAGTTGCTTTTATGGGTCATATTGTTTCTTCTCAAGGTATTCAAGTTGATCCTCAAAAGATAGAAGCTGTGAAAAATTAGTCTAAACCTATTTTCCCCATATGATATTAGGAGTTTCTTGGGTCTAGCTGGCTACTACCATCGTTTTGTTAAGGGTTTCTCTTCCATTGCGTCTCTTTTGACTCGGCTGACCCTAAAAAAAGTTAAATTCCTGTGGTCTGATTCTTGCAAGAGGAGTTTTCAGGAGTTGAAGACTCGACTCATTTTGGCCCCTATGTTGACCCTTCCAAATAGTGTAGATGATTTTGTGGTGTATTGTGATGCTTCTAGAGTTGGGTTGGGTTGCGTGTTGATGCAGAAAGGTAAGGTTATAGCCTATGACTCTAGACAATTGAAACAACATGAGAAAAACTACCTGACCCATGACCTCGAGTTAGCTGCAGTGGTTTTTGCCTTGAAAATCTGGAGACACTATTTATATGGATCACAAGAGTTTGCAGTATGTGTTTACTCAGAGAGAGTTAAATCTTCATCAGAGGTAATGGTTAGAATCATTAAAGGACTATGATATGAATGTGTTGTATCACCCGGGCAAGGCTTAATGTAGTGGCAGATGCCCTTAGCAGGTCGTCCATGGGTAGTGTAGCACAGGTCAAGGAAGATAGGAAGGAGTTAGCTCGTGAGGTGCATCATCTGGATAGTTTGGGAGTTAGATTGCTTAATTCTGCTGAGGTTAATGTTTGGGTCCAGAGTAGCTCCGAGTATTCTTTAGTTTCAGAAGTAAAGGAGAAGCAAGATATGGATACTAGTTTGGTTAGACTGAAGGAGTCAGTTAAAGACCAAAAGGTGGAGGTTTTCTTCCAAGGGGGAGATGGTGTATTGAGATTTTAGAATAGATTATTTGTGCCTAATGTTGAAGATTTGAGGTAGAGAATTATGGCTGAAGCGCATGGCGCGCGATATTCTATTTATCCTGGTGCTACCAAGATGTACCGCGATTTGTGAGAAATCTATTGGTGAAATGGTATGAAAAAGGATATAGCGAAATTCATAGAGAAGTGTACAACTTGACAACAGGTTAAGATAGAACACTAAAGACCCGGTGGAATGATGCAAGAATTCAGTATTCCTACTTGGAAGTGGGAGGAAGTGAATATGGATTTTTTGACTGGTTTACCTCCTTCTCGACGTTATCATGATTCGATTTGGATCGTTGTAGACAGGTTGAGTAAGTCTGCGTATTTCTTGCCAGTGCATACATCTTTCACCGAAGGACTATGCTAAGCTGTACGTTCGAGAATTAGTCAGGTTACATAGAGTCCTTTGTCTATTATCTCCGATAGGGGTACTCAATTTACTTCTCATTTTTGAAGGGCTTTTCAGAAGGGTCTCGGTACCCAAGTTCATCTTAGCTCTGCTTTTTATCTGCAGACCGATGGTCAGGCTGAGAGGACCATCCAGGCCTTGGAGGATATGTTGAGGGCCTGTTTTCTTGATTTCAAAGAAAGTTGGGATTAACATTTGCTATTGATTGAATTTGCTTACAACAACAGTTTTCATACTAGCATTGGAATGGCTCCATTTGAGGTTTTATATGGAAGGCGATGTAGATCAACCATAGGTTGGTTTGAAGTGTGTGAAACCACTGTGAGTAGACCTAATGGTGTGTTTGCGGCTATGGAGAAATTTAAGCTGATTCGAGAAAGGTTGAAGACAGCCCAGAGTCGTTAGAAGTCATATGCAGATGTGAGAAGAAGAGCTCTTGCGTTTGAGGTTAACGATTTGATGTACTTGAAGATTTCACCCATGAAGGGGGTGAAAATATTTGGTAAGAAAGGAAAGCTTAGTCCCCGATACGTTGGCCCTTATAGAGTTTTGAATCATGTTGGGAAAGCAGCTTACGAGATTGAGTTGCCTGTCGAGTTGTCAGCTGTCCATCCTGTCTTTCACGTTTCTATGCTCAAAAAGCACATTGGTGATTTTGTTGTTGTTGATCCGCCAGAAAAAATTGATGTTCAGGATAGCCTTTCGTATGATAAAGTTCCGATTGAAATCCTAGATTATCAAGTTCGTAGACTAAGAAATAAGGAAGTTTCCTTGGTTAAAGTTGTGTGGCAAAATCAATCAGTCGAGGGTGCTACTTGGGAAGCAGAAGCAGATATGCGAGCCAGATACCCTCATCTCTTCTCCGCGAGTTCAAATCAAGCCAAAGGTACTATTCTTCCTTAATTCAGTTTCCTTCTAATCCAGTGTATTAAACTATATAGTTATTCTCTCTATGATTCATACATTTTGTGAAGTACTCAAAAGTTTAGAGTGAAATAAGCCCCTTTTTGTGAGTCGTTCTAGTTATACGTCCTCATTTTCTCTTATTCTCGGCCTATCTAGCAACATTCAAGGATGAATATTTCCAAGGGGGAGATATTGTAATACCCTGAGACTTTAACCAATAGTGCAACCATAAATCAAGCTCATGAGAAATAAATTATAGTGTTTTGGATGTTTTCTGGTCAAGGGTGATGTGTATTAAGGCTTTAAAGATGTCCTAACGATTAGGCGAATCAAAACATTCTTTACCGATTGAATTCTTGAGAAGGATTTTGGCATAGTCAAATTCAAATGAGCATATCTCCCATTGTACTACGAATTACTGATCTCATGACCTACCAAAAGATAGATAATTGAATTAAATTTCCAACGATACCCATTTCGTCTAAATTCGATACGGAGCAAAGAGTTATGCTTATTTTACTCCAGCATGTCATCCTGAAAAATCCGTGACGACCTTTTGTGACGACTCGTCACAAGCCTGACGGCCCATCACAAAATGTCGTCACCTTAAGGTAGAAAGTAAAAAAATCACCCTTTTTGTGACGACAATTCGTGACGGCCTATCACGGACCTGAGGGCTTGTCACAGATGTCGTCAGCTTATTTTTTCAGCAATTGATGGACGATTTTTGCAAGGGTATTTTGGTCATTTCCCATTTTTGGAGTCCTTTATATATATGAGAATCCTCATCCAAACCTTAATTCCATCATTTTCTCTTCCAATTCTCTTGAGATAATATATCTAGGGTTTTATCAAGAACATAAATCTTCAAAGAATCATCCATAAATCTTCAAAATTTCTTCAAGAACCAAGTTCCTCATAGTGTGGACTTCAAGAATTATTTATGTCAAATGTGGATAAAGTCTCAAGCACTAAAGTTCATCCAATTTCAAAGATTAAGATATGTGGGGTTTTGAACAAGAACACTTCTTTCGTTTTTGTGTCCAAAGATTTAATTTCTATTAAATTTCATGTTTTTTTTGCAAAGTGGGTTTACACCCAAATTAATTTATCAAGGATTTATGAGATTTGAGCTATACAAGATTGACATATATAACTACTTCATTGTCTTATTTCTTAAATTAAGAATTTATGCCATGAGTTGTATGTTGTTATCTTGAAATGATGATTTCTAAGTGATTTATGATAAGTGTCATGATTTATGTTTTTTCATGAGAAGTTTGTCTATTGAATATATATTGATATTGAGCTTGAGAGTCAAGAACGAGTTCTACGATGTTTTCTTGAAGATTTTGATATGATTTGATAAGCAAGTGTACTTGATGATGAGAAATATTATTTAGAGATTGAGTCGAGTTAGGAATCCATAAGTTGATTATGATTTACAAATGATATATATATTTATATTTTGGTCTTCATGATAGACCCTTGAGTTGATTAAGGTGGATTTCCTAACGCGTTCTGAGCTTAAGTTTGGGAGTAGTATTTAGAACCGAGCGGAAAGTGTGGGTTCAGCGCATCCTACTTCCCCAAAACTATGTGCCACCGTAGGATTAAGATTAAGGGCCAAAGGCCAAGACAGTGATCACTAAAGTTAAGGTTCTACTCCGATGGCAAGGATAGAACAACTCTCCCCAACGTGGGCAAGACGTTGGACTCCATGTAAGCTCACATGGTTTATGTCGGTTATAAAAAACTTCCAAGTCCATAATAGTCCAAGTTCCATGAGTTACTAAGTCACTCTAAGTCATGAGTCAAAGAGTTTGAGTTGAATCCAATGGTTTATAAGATTTATGAAACATGTGTTATTATTGATGATTTATGAAAAATATGTTTCGGGTAACTCAAGCGATGAGAGTCATTATTGTCAGCATGCACGATTTTCTTATACATTTATGATATTATTTAAATGTTGCCTGCACCCCCACATACTCAGTACATTCCCAAGTACTGATTTCCATACTCTTCTGTGTTTTACATTTTCTCGTGATGTAGGTTCAGGTGCTCAGTCTCAGCAGCGACAGTGATCTTCGAGTACTTCCATCTACATTTGTACAGTTGGTGAGTCCTCATGGTTTGAGGACCTATGTTCCTAATTTTTGTCTTGATAGTAGATGGTGGTTTATTTCCAGTTCAGTACGAGTCAGTTGGGGATCTGTCCCAATGACTCCTCAGTCTTATGTAGTAGAGGCTTTGTCAGACCAGAGTACTAGTGTGTACAGAACTTCGGTATTTTGATTGTACATGATAGTATTTCTTTGTATTCCAGTATGTTCATGACATGATTATTCTTTCTTATTATAGCTTGATTATTTTCATAGTGAGTTATAGAAGTGATGACAGGCTCAGAGGGTTAGCTTGAGGCCGCGTGTGGCCTTAAGCACCGTGTGACGTCTTGAAATGAAATCTTGGGGCGTTGCAAGCAAAATGGCCGACTGGCCAATTTCGTTGTAAATATGACTGACTGGCCACATTTGGCAACAAAGTTGGCCGATTGGCCATTTTAGGTTAAAAAAAAAGGATTATTTTTTGTGTAAAAATTCATCCTAATGGTCATTTTGCGTAATTTTCTCATTTATAATATTCCTACTTCTTACGCCATTTACAAATAATATATGACTCTCCTTTTGTTCCAATTATGTTACACAGATGAAATTTGGAGAGTCAATTAAATTTCTCATATGATCTCAAAATATCTTAAATGGTTGATTATGGTAATTTATAATACTCCTATTTTTAGTGCCATTTTTTCTTATCATATATATTACTTTCTCTATCTCAATTACGTTACACAAACAAAATTTGATGAGTCAATATTCTTTTATACATACAATTTTAAAATTTTAAAATTGTTAATAGTCATAAAATACTTTAAAGTAAATTTTAAATAATATATGTTATTTTTTTAATCTCAGTATTTATGACACTAATAAAAATACATATAATTATAATTAATCAATTTGTACGTTTAGAATAAAAAGAGTCCGACGCGTAGCTTAAAACTACAAAGAAGCGAACTTAAGATGACCTCATCCTATATCATATCTTTGGATCATTGACAAATGCTCAAAGTAGATAGTGTATTTACACAAATACCAACATCATCTGAAGTAATTAATAAAGCTACTATTAACTAAGGGTATGAATTTAAAATTAAAGGCTAAAGTTTAATTGGACCCCACAATTTCACAGAAGTAGTACATTTTTATTTTGACACAAGCAATTAAAGTCAAAATGGGTTGAGTTTTTTGTTAAGTACATCAAACGCAGACTTGTAAAGAAGTTTAGAGTACGGTCGGATTAGTTATGATGAGATTAGTTATAGTGGAATAAGTTATATTGAGATTAATTATTCTGAGATAAGTTATATTGAGATTAATTATTCTGAGATTAGTTATATTGCATTTTTTTTAAGAATAGAAAGTTTGTTTACAAAAATACCCTTAACCTTATTTAACTTAATTATTTTCCTTCATATTAAACCATACAAAAGAAATTAAAATTATTTTCCTTCATGTTAAAAAAATTTGTGTTGATATTTATTAAACGTGTATGAATTTTTAATATTTTATGTTAAATTATTTATTTTGTCCTAAATTCTATTAAGTGTTGATAATTTCACTTTTTGTTAAAAATATTCATCATAAAAAAATATGAAAAAGAATTACTCTCATTTTTCATTATTTAGTATCATTAATATTTGGAGAGTTAAATTATATTTTTTAAAAAATTAAATTTTCAAACTGTTTTAACTATATATAGAAATAATTTTTTATTTAATAATTAAGCTTGTACTAAGATAGAATGGGAATGTCAAAATACTTTAATTACTCGTTCATAATAAATTTGTTAGGAAAAATAAAAATTTGAAGTAAGATTAATAAATATTTCTACAACCCTTGGATTAATTTTAAATTTCATTGTATAAATAGTTATTATGGTGTCACAATCATTTTCCCATGATTGATCACTTTTGTTGCATTTAATAAACTCATATAATTGTTCAAATTAATCAAAATGAATGAAAATTTGGAGTGTAATTAAAATTTAAATTAGGGATAAAATTGATAAAAAAAATTTGATGTGAGGACTATCAAAATTTCACATTTCTCTCATATATAATAGTAAAGTAACAGAATATATATCTATAATATATTAAAAGTGTGAAGAACTTTAGAAAAGTGATTTGAAATTTTTGCCCTTCATTAAAAGACCCTTTCTTAGACAAAACTGTCTTTTCACTATTTTTAATTTATTATTTAATTATTTTTTATTATATTAACTAGACTTCCTAAAATATATGAGACTCCTAAAATATATGGTAGGAGAATTAATTAATATTTTTCTTTCTACTACACTTCCTAAAATATATGGGACTCTTAAAATATATGGTAGGAGAATTAATTAATATTTTTCTTTCTATTGTTCAATTAGAAAAATACTCGTAAAATAGGTCTCTATTGATTAAGAAAATACTTCTATAAATATTGAGATATACGTTAAATTAGAGAACAAACTAGTTTGCCTATTTAGAAAATATGAATGATGCTCATCTAACTTGATTCGCTTGTATGTGTAGATTGGTGGATGCTTGATTTTCTAACCCTCAACTTCTTCATTGTTTTTGTCAGCATAATAGAATTCAAAATGTGTGTATATATATATCTTCTTTGTTTTCATTCAAAATCATTCTTTATGGTCAAAATTTTCGCCCAGACAAAAATTAGTTGGATAAAAATCGAAGCTTTGTGATCACTATTATATCATTTTTTTTACAGTTTACAGGTCGTAGATAAATGTCAGTTGGCTTTGAAAAATTTCTTGTGTAAAGGTTAGATTTAATTGTATTGTTTTAGTATCTTTATTATCTTATTGTTTTATTTTAATTTACAGATGCTTGATAAATGTGGGTCGACTTTAAATTTTTTTTTAGGTAAAAGTTAGGTTTAATTGTATTATCGTAATATCTCTATTAGTTTATTATTTTGTGGTAGTTTACAGTTCGTACATGAATCTCGATCGGCTTTGAAAATTTTTTGTGTGTTGGTCAATTTTGAGGAATTTTTTTATGTAAAGGTTAGGTTTAGTTGTATTATTTTGATATCTCTATTATCATATTATTTTGTAATTGTTTACATACTTAAAAGATATTAAATTTAATTATTATATTCATCTTTATTACTTAAACAAATATCGTATTTAGTGTAATATTTGAAATCATTAAAGTGAGGTACATGCGCAAGACGCGTACACCTAAACTAGTATATATACATATATGAAAAGTGATAATTGGAGGTTGATTTTGTTATTTATGGTTTTATTCCAAGTTAAATAATGTTGGGATTATTTATGCCACATAAAAGGTGGGATAACTTATCCCGATACTATTTGTTAGTTTTGGGATAAGTTATCCCAAACTTGACAACCAAACAAAGCATCAAAAAATTTATGCCGAAATTATTTTTTTTATTCCAAAACTATTTATTTTAATACCCCACACCAAATGACCGCTTAAAGTATAATATTACTTGAGCACACAAATCCGATAATATCAAAAGTACCCCTCCTCACCTAGGAAGCAAATATAAAGAGGCAAATTAAATTTTTTAACAGCTAATAGAATTCTGCCAAAGCAAACGTGTTTTTTTTTTCCTTTCTTTTTCTTATTATATTATCAGTATTATTTTTTTTTAAAAAAAAACATGTTAGACCTTCTGTCTGCCAAACTCCCTCTTATAGTATATAGTAAAGTAAAATAACATGTATTTTTATATTTCTTTAAAAATATTATTTGTTTATAAAAAGTACCGTTCATATTATATAACTTTGTATATTTTTTTTGTTAAGCTTTATAATTCATTCTTAAAAATAGAAAAAAAAAGAAAAACTACGTAGCAGTATAATTGTTGTAGGAGTATATACCATTATAACTTATAATTCATTACATAAAAAACATAGGAACATCAATGATGCATGCCCCTTTTTCCTGTTAACCTTTTTAATGGTTTTCATTTAATTTTAGGTAAATATTTTAGAAGTATTTGTTAGCTTCCTATATTTACGTTCTATATTTTAATAATGACAAACTAATGAGTAAACATTTGCATGATATTGAAGATCTCTAATGATGGAAGGAGAAGATACTAAAGATATACCAAAGATGCGGAATCTATAAGAAATCAACTCAAGATATCCAAGAATATCTTGCTAAAGGAAACAAGCATCCAACAGGCATTATGGCCGACACTAAACTTGGAACAATATCTATAACACCCTGGGTTTTGACCC
Source organism: Capsicum baccatum var. pendulum (assembly GCA_030864225.1). Classification (NCBI taxonomy): domain Eukaryota; kingdom Viridiplantae; phylum Streptophyta; class Magnoliopsida; order Solanales; family Solanaceae; genus Capsicum; species Capsicum baccatum. Next base: position 170,712,845 of record CM061554.1, read on the forward strand.
TTAGAAAATTATTTGGAATTTTGGTCTATGAACGCAATACGACTCATGGGAACGAGCCATATGATGGGGTACGAATGATATGGTCCTGCCGTATGCTAACCAGTGTTGGTTGGTGGGATGAATTTTGGTTACAAGAATGGATACAACTTAGGGGCACGAGTCGTATTAGTGGGTACGGATCGTTTGATTCCTTAACTTAATTTTAGCTTTGGTTACTTAGGTTGGATCTGAGTACGAGTGGCTCACCGTGAGACGTAAGCCTGGGTACGAGTCGTACCATGAACTCGTATGGTGGACAATGTCTAAATCTTTCTTAGGTTTAATTTGCCAGGGATACGGATCGTATGCTTCGGATACGACTTGGTTGGATGAGTCATATCCTGGACAGTGTTGAATTCAAAGCTTGAGTCTAGAATACGAGTGGAGGGTACCAATCGTATTGGAGGATAAGACTCATGAGGGTCAGTCGTACCCCTGTGATAGGATTTTGTGCAACTTAAGTAGGGGTATTTTGAACATTTTCGCACTTATCGTAACAAGGTCCCATGACTTCTAACCTACTTGGTAGGTTATTTACCCTATTATTCTATTCATTAACACTTAGAAACTCTTCTAAAACACTCTATAAGTCTCTCAAAAGATTTTGGGCAAGGGAGGCTAGGGTTTCAACTAGAGGATTAATTTGGAGCTTGTCTCGGTGATTTCTTTCCATCATCATCTTGGTTTAAGGCATGTTCTCTTCCCTCATTGTTAATTCTAACTAGAAACGTGGTTTTTATGAATGTTTTCATGACTTCATTGATTGTATGATTTTGGTTTTCAAATATGAATTGGGAGTTTTGATATTAAATGGTTGGTTATGGTTTTCCATAGTTTTAATTATGCTTTATGTGCATTATTGGTGGTTTTGGATAATTAGATTGTATGAGAATGGTTTAATGGTAATTGAAATTGGTTTTGGTTATATTATGCCCCCAATGTGTTTGACAAAATGCCTATAATAATGTTTTCAATGAATTGAGTACTTTTAATGGAACTCTTATTTGTTTTTAAACTTGGTAAAAGAATTATGCATGGTTTAAATGGCTTGAAAAAGTAAATGGCTAAATGGTTATTGATGTGACCCGATCAGGGGCCTTTCTGTAATGGGCGTCCTAAGTCCGACCGAGACTGGAGACCACGCCCGTTACCTAACCCAACCTCTAGCTGCCTGCCTTAAGTTGGCTGAATTTTGAGTATTTAGCAAGATAGTGCAACAACTCACATAAAGACTCTGGGATAAAATCACAATTGTGACCTACCCAACTGAGTCCAACCATCCCATACCAACAATCCAACCAAACCAAACCAATACCAAACCAAGGGCCATAAACCAGGCCATAATCAAAAGATGTTTTGAAATATAATTAATCCCAAAATGAAATATGATGGACCAGTGAGAAAATTATGTTTGATGATGCTAGCCTTAATTCCAATACCAATACTAAAGCTGACACCTATACCGATCCTGCCCATTTCAACCTATAATAGTACTACAAAACCTCTAACCAAAATATTAATAAAATATGATTGGGACATGTCCCCAACCATAGCCAAAATCAATATAAAAAAATATACCAAAATGTCTAAAAGTGTCCATAACATAAAATGGAGCCTTCTGAAAGGATGAAAGCTCACCACTTCAGTCCAAATGCTGCCCCCGAGTCAATCACTCTGTAGGAGGATTAGAATGGTCGGTTCCTACATGGTGTGGGTATACAACTACTAATAGACAGGTTAGCGGGTGAATGCTAGCATCATCTCAGGATACAGATAAAATAATGCCATTTATAAAACCAAGTAAAACCATCCATATGCACATAACTATACATACATATATACATAACCGTGCCAAAAAAGGGGATCGGGTTTATCATGCCTTTAAAACCTTTACTTGGGCTGTGTAGCTTTGCCGTCCTAAACTACTCAAGGGCTATATGGGTTCAGCTCTCCCTGCTGAAAGGTCCCCAGTGTGTGTGGCCACACGACTAGGGAAGTAAACTTGGGATGACTAGTATACCCCCTAAAATATAGTGTGACATCATGCACACGATCACCAAGACCAACCTATCATCGGCAAATATGAGTTTCTAGTTTTGATCCGCCCGAGACCTCCACCTTCCACGACTTTGCTACATATCCTGCCATTAATGCTTGATTAAAACCATTTTTCAAATAACCAAACCATCACTATTTATCAACCAAGGCCATTAATACTAGTATCATCATACCAACCCTTACTTGCAAGTATCATCCATAGCCAACTATTTATAGGTTTAAGGGGACTTTCAAGTGCCTTTTTCAATTACCATATTACACCACTTGGGGGATTCCATTTACCCCACAAGCATAACCATTTAGCTATTTACCTTTCCAAGCCATTTAAACTATGTATAATTTCTTTACCAAGTTTTAAAACATGCAAGAGTTCCATTAAAGTACTCAATGGAATGAAAACATTATTATAGGCATTTTGTCAAACACATTGGGGGCATAATATAACCAAAACTAATTTTAATTACCATTAAACCATTCCCACGCAGTCCAATTATCCAAAACCACCATTAATGCACATAAAGCATAATTAAAACCATGGGAAACCATAACCAACCATTTAATAATAAAACCCCCAATTCATATTTTAAAACAAAAATCATACAATCAATGAAGTCATGAAAACATTCATAAAAACCATGCTTCTAGTCAGAATTAACAATGAGGGAAGAGAACATGCCTTAAGCTAAGATAATGGTGGAAAGAAATCACCAAGACAAGCCCCAAATCAATCCTCTAGTTGAAACCCTAGCTTCCCTTGTCCAAAAGCTTTTGAGAGAATTATAAGTGTTTAGGAAGAGTTTTAAAGTGTTAATGAATGGAATAATAAGTTAAATAGCCTCCCAAGTAGGTTAGAAGTCATGGGACCTTATTAGGATAAGCGAGAAAATATCAAAAATACCCCCACTTAAGTTGCACAAAATCTCATCCCAGGGATATGACTGACCCTCACAAGTCATACCTTCTAATATGAGTAATACCCTCCACTCGTATCCCGAGCCTTAACCTTTGGATCTAACACTGTCCTGCATACGGCTCATCCAACCAAGTTGTATCCAAAGCATACAATATGTACCCTTCATCCGTACCCCTGACAGATTTAAACCCAAGGAAGATTTAGACACTGTCCACCATATGAGTCTCAGATACAACTTGTACCTTGGCTTACGGCTCAAGGTGAGCCACTCGTACTCACATCCAAACTAATTAACCAATTCTAAGATTAAGTTAAGGAACCAAATAATTTGTTACCACTAATATGATTCATACCCATGAGTCGTATCCATTCCAGTAACCAAAATCTATCCCACCAACCAATACTGGTCAGTATACGATTGGACCTTGCCATCCATACCCCAACATATGACTCATACCCATTAGTCGTATTGGGTACAGAGATTAGAATTCCAGGAAATTTTCTAAGGTCTAGAAACCAAAGTGTTTCAGTCTCCCCCACTAGGAACATTCATTCCCGAATGATAAATAAGGTAGGGGTAACCACACACATGAGTCATTTGCATTATCTATCAAATATATCCCCAATCTTTAACAAAGTTTGAAAATAAAGAGGCAAAGATATTAATTTTTCCTTTAACAAACTCAGATAATAAAGATGTGTTGAAGAAAACATACCTTCCGTGTGGATCCCAGGAGCAGAAAACAAATGTAGATATTTAGACTTTATGTCCTCTTCCGCTTCCCATGTAGCTTCTTCCATCTTATGGTTCCGCCAAAAAACCTTAACCGAAGTCACATCCATGGTCCATAATCAACGAACCTGCCTATCCAAGATTTCAATTGAGAGTTTTTCATAAGACAAAGAATCTGTAATATCCAATCCTTCCAAAGGAACAACCGAAGAAGGATCACCAATACACTTCCTCAACATGGAAACATGAGATACTGGATGAACCAAGCTCAATCTAGAAGGAAACTCCAGCTCATAAGCAACATTACTAATTCTCCATAAAAACTTATAAGGACCAACATACCGGGGACTGAGCTTCCCCTTCTTACCAAACCGCACTACTCCCTTCGTAGGAGATACCTTGAGGAAAACCTTATCCCCAACCTCAAATTCTAAGTCTACGCCTAACATCCTCATAGGACTTTTGGTGACTTTGGGCAACCTTAAGCCTCTCTCAAATCACCTTCACCTTCTCCATAGCCTAGTAAACCAAGTCGGGACCATACATATCTACCTCCCCAAGCTCAAACCAACAAATAGGATATCTACACCTTCTACCATACAATGCCTCAAAAGGGGCCATACCAATACTAGAACGATAGCTATTATTGTAAGCAAACTCCACCAAAGGTAGATGCTCAATCCAATTGCCACCATAATCAATCACACAAGCCCGAAGCATATCCTCCAATATTTGAATAGTTCTCTTCACTTGTCTATCTATCTGTGGGTGAAAAGCAGTACTCAGACTCACCTTAGTCCCCAACCCTCTCTAAAAAGATTATAAGAAGTGAGATGTAAATTATATACCACAATCAGAAATAATCAAAACAGGCACCCCATGTAGCTTCACAATCTTCAAAAGATACAACTTTGCATAATCCTCTACCGAGAAGGTAGTCCGCACTGGCAAAAATTGGGCAGACTTAGTCATCCTATCCACGATGACCCAAATCGAATCATCGATTCCAAGATCGAGGAAGATCGGTAACAAAGTCCATATTGATCACTTCCCATTTTTACTCGGGCAAATCAATTTCTTGATATACCCCCCTTAGCCTTATTTGCTCAACCTTAACCTGTTAACATACCATGCACTTGGCCATAAAATTAGAAACATTTCTTTTTATGCCATTCCACTAATAGATCTCCTTAAAATTATGATACATCTTAGCTGAGCCAGGATGAACAACATAATGTGACTCATGCACATCAACCAAGATCCTTTATCGCAAATCATCGACATCAGGAACACACAACCTCCCTTGGTATTGTAAAGTACCATCACCATCGATCTTAAATACCAATACCTTTTGCCCACTAACGTCACTCTTGATTTTCATCAAGACAGGATCTAGCACTTGCTTCTCCTTAATCTCTGCACCAAGAGATGATCAAACTAATTCTTGCACCATCACACCACTATCCTTGGAGTCCAAGAGGAAAACTTTAAGATTATCCAAGCGGTGAATATCCTTCACCAATTCTTGCTTTCCTTCCTCCACATAAGCCAAACTCCTTATAGATAACCTGCTAAGAGCATCAACAACCACGTTAGCCTTACTTGGGTGATAGTGAAGACTCATATAATAGTAAAGGATAATTCCTCTCCCCCAAGTAAGGCTAATGTGGTTGAAAAGGCTTACCTGAAAATAGTGAAGGATATTTTCAAGTAAGGCTTCCTCTCACCTATTATTTGGAGACTCATATCATGCCGCCACATTAGCCATATTTTCAAAGCAAACACAACCGCCAACAACTCCAAATCATGAGTAGGATAATTCCTCTCATGCACTTTTAACTACCTGGAAGCATAGACAATCAACTTCCCATGCTGCATCAACACACAACCAAGCCCTACCCGAGATGTATCATAATAAACCACGAACCTATATTACCTTTCGACAAAGTCTGAATTGGAGTTGAAGTTAACTTATCCTTCAATCTCTCAAAACTCCACTCAAAAGCATCCAGCTAAGAAAACTTGACCTTCTTCTAAGTCAACTTAGTCAAAGGAGCATCTATCGATGAAAAGCTTTCCATAAATCGCCTATAGTACCCGGCTAAACCTAAGAAGCTTCGAATGTCTGATGGAGTCATGGGTCCAGGACACCTCTTCACCACAATAAATTTTTGCGATCCATCATGATCCCCTTTTTAGAAATAATATGACCAAAGAAAGTTACAATGTTCAACCAAAACTCACACTTGGAGAACTTGGCATATAAATGTTGTTCCTTTAAGGTTTGTAACACTACACAGAGGTGATTAGCATAATCTACCCTACTCTTCGGATAAACCAAAATGTCATCAATAAATATAATAATGAAAAGATCTGAATACTGATGAAAAACACTGTTCATCAAATCCATAAATACCGTAGGAGCATTAGTGTAATGCCCTAAAAATCTGTTATGAGATGTCACATGATGCTTAGGACCACAAGTGATCCCAAACTAACCCTTATACTGGAATAACTCATGAGCAATTGATTAAAACATATAAATCTGAAGAAAAATGCAGAAAATAAATCTTTTTTGAACTTGATCAATACAAAACTGAATTCACATGATTACAACTCTGCTTTTACAAACAAAACTGAAATCAAATACATTAACTTTACTGACTATCTATGAAGCCTCTACTTGTATTGACTATAGGTAGCCGGGACATGACCCCTTACTATCCCAAATCAATACGACTGAATAAGGAAAGTAAAGAACATAATTAAATCTAATCGAGGTCTTCGAAGGAGGAGGACTCATCATCTCGTTGGCTGGAATCTGCAACTATCTGAATCTGAATGTGCATACTAAAACTTATACCTACATTATGAGACAATGTGTCACATAGGCATATATGTGGATCAGTACTTTGAGGATGTACTGAGCATATGGAGGTGCATGCAATAAGTAAAACAATATCATCATAGTTTATAATAAATCATGCATGCTAAATGTAAATAACTCACCTAGCTTGACTAAATCTGAAATCTGAGTATAAAAATCATGAATAGTAAAGCATGTAGTATAAGTCCCGTGAGTCATTACACTTAGTTCTAAAATCTGTATCCTATTCCTATTCTCAAAGCTTGTAGGCTAAATGAAGTCTGAAATTCATTATGCATAGTAAATACTTTATCTTAAGACTTTAAATCTATAAATTGTTTTAAGAGTGGGGGACGTCTATTTAGGAGGTTCTTCTAACCGACATACACTATGTGAGCACCCATGGAGTCCCACATCTAGCCCCCATTAGGTAGGGCTGTTCTACCCTTGCCATCAGAATAAAACAATCTAATATATGTGATCACAATCTGAGTCATCCACATAGAAGTAGGACTAAATATCTATACCTATGGTGGCACATATTTTTGTTAAAGATAGGGCATGCTAATCCCACACTTTTCGCTCGGTGCTAAATACTACTCCCAATATTATGCTTAAAATCTTAAGAAAATTCACTTTAAAAAAAATGATCTCATGGTTTATAATGAAACCAACAGAAAAATCTAAAATCTCAATCTGTAAAGTGGATTTCAATTCTATTGTGATCAAAAGGTCAAATCTTTCTCAAAATTTAAGGATAATCTCATCATGAGGTGTTTATAGCACAAAAATTCTCAAAATAACAAGCTTTAGTTTGGGATTAAGGGCCCGTACTTCAATCTCATAATAAAATATCTCAAAATCTATGCTTTATAACATAAATATTCATAAATCATCTTAAAATCTAGAAATTTCAGCTTTATGCATAATAATATCTGCATACTCATGTAATTTAAACTTCTAAAACAATGAAAATCTCATAATCTCATGAACAACAACATAGGGTATAAATCCATACTTAAATTTCATAGGAAAACATGTAAAATCATGTATCTTTGTAAATTAAAACAAGTTTTGGGCACAAGGATGAAAGAATTATCCTTGTTCAAACCCCACATACCTTAATGACGACAAAATTCTGAAAAGATTGGACCTTTAAGCTTGATTGAAAGAATCCTTGTTAAGAACTTTGAATTTAGAGATTAACTTCTTGATTCTTGAGAGATGACACTTGGATTTTATTCTTGGGAAGAGGAGAAGGGTTTTGATTTGTTTACTGAGTCCTTAGGGTTAAGAGAGAGGAGTTTATGTGATTAATATATCATAAAAATATTTAGGATTGATTAGGGATGGTTTAGGGGTGTCAAATGTGTTCAACACCCTTGATATAAGTCAAAACGGAGTGTTTTTGGCACTTGGCAATGACTTAGGCGTCGCCCAGTCCATCGCCCAAGCTAGGTTTTGCGTCACATTGCCCATCGCCCAAGTTTGGTTGGTCGGCACATTGCCCATCGCACACCCTTATTGCCTCTCACAAAAATAGGCATAATATCTCACTCAAGTATTGGATTAAGGAAAAAATGGCATCATTGGAAAAATAATTCGATTATCTATAATTTGATGGGTCTTGGGATGAAAAATTCCATGTATATAAAAAGTTATACATGTTTGAAGTAGACCCTTGTAGAATCAAACATCAAATTTTGGATGAATCAAATGATCTTAGCTCAACTTGGCTCTAAGTGATTCCTATGAACATTTTTAACCTCAAGAGCACTTCAAACATGAGGGTAAAGATCATGAAACTTATATTCACATAGGAGTCACTAGGATTATAGCTTATACACATAAGAACGGCAGTTCATAGACTAGCTCAAAAATATGGGGTATTACAATTAGTTAACCTAAATAACATCACCAAAAATTCAAAGAGCCCATACCGAGTATGAAAAGTCATCTTAGGGATATCTACCTCCATAATCTTTAGCTGATGGTATCCAGACCGAAGATCTATCTTAGAAAAAAACTTGGCACCTTAAAACTGATCAAACAAATAATCTATCCTTGAAAAAGGATACTTGTTCATGATTGTCACCTTGTTGAACTGCATATAGTCAATGCACATCCAAAGGGAACCATCCTTATTGTGGACAAACAACACCAGTGCACCCCATGGGGATATACTAGGATGAATAAACCCCTTATCCAGAAGATCCTTAAGTTGATTCTTGAGTTCTCTTAACTCAGCCGAAGCCATTCTATATGGAGGAATAGAAATTAGATGAGTGTCTGGAACTAGATCAATACTAAAATCTATTTCTCTATCGGAGAAACACTAGGAAGATCATCCAGAAAGACCTCTGAAAACTCATTAACCACTAGAACTGATTAGAAAGAAGGACCTTCTGAGTTAGAATCTTTAACCTGGACCAAGTGATAAAAATAACCTTCAAAGATCAAATTACGAGCTCTAAGATAAGAAATAAATCTCCCCTAGGAGCTAAAGGACCACCCTTCCATTCTATAACTGGCTCACTAGGGAACCTAAATATAACCCTACGGGTCCGACAATCCAAAGATGCGAAACAAGAGTGCAACCAATCCATACCTAGAATTATATCGAAATCCACCATAACTAACTCAAATAGATCCACCAAGGTCTGCTTGCCACCAACAGATACCACATACCCCCTATAGACTCTTTTAGCAAAAACTGAGTTACCTACTAGGGTAGAAATAATAAAAGGATCCAAAATAACTTTTTAATCAAAACCAAAAGACACAACCACATAAGGAGTCATATAGCACATAAGAAAGAGTGGATCTCGGATCAAGCAAAAATATACATCATGAGAGAAAAGTTGTAACGTACCAGTAATGACATTAGGTGATACTTTGGATTCCTGTTAGGATGCCAAAGCATACAACCTGTTCCGACCAACACTAGAACCAGGAGCAGTAACATAAGTAGACACGATACCACCAGGTGTAGGAGCAGAATATGAAGCCACTGAAATATTATTTACTCTCGTAGCAACCTTATTAATTGGACAATCCCTGAGTCTATGGCCTACCTGTCCACACCTGAATCATTTTTCCCCTTTCTTTATTGCATAATCCCAAAGAGGATGACCACAGAACCGACCAGGAGGGCATGAAGAGACTAACCGACCTCCACTTGCCTGAGATTAGGCACACTATGCTAAAAAATTATCACTACCTTTATGACGCCTGTCGCCCAATTGGTAAGGAGCACTACCAAAAGAGTAGGAACCAGTACTCCCCCACTTCTTTTTGTGCCCTTCGCAATCATCTTGACCACCTTGATACTGAGCACCTCCCTGGTCAGAAAACCTGCTCCTCTTACCCTATCTATCCCTAAACTTTAGCTATTTTCTCTTTTCATCCTCCACTTGCTACATATGAACAATCAACCTAGAGATATCTATATCTTTAATCAGCAAGGCGGTCTTGCTTTCAAAAATCAGATCTCGATTCAACCCAAAAGTGAACTTCGTTATTCTAGCCTGCATATCAGAAACTAAATTAGGAGCATACCTTGAAAATTGGTAAAAATTTAAGGCATTTTTCTTAACAGACATCCTCCCCTACTTGAGGTTCACAAACTCCTCCATCTTTGCTTCCTCAGCACTTGGGGAAAGAAATAATCCAAAGTTTACCCCTATCCTTGTCCCACTCTTAATACCACTGATATGTAATATCTTTGAGATGATAAGCTACAAAGTTTACCCCCTCCACATTGGTAGCCTACATCACCCAAAATATCTTTTCTATTTCATCCAAGAAGCCCTATGGATCCTTCTCTACCTTTACTCCAGAAAAAGTAAGAGGACCTATCTTTATAAACTACCAAACCCTTATGGCATCAGTAGACAAAGCACCAGTCGTACCCCACTCAGCCAGAGCAGTAACCATTTGAGCAATAATATGAGTAGACTGACAAAATTCCATATTAGTCACCTCTCCTTAAGGAGGACTAGTAGAAACTAGTGGAACTCTAAAACTATCAGGGAAAAGACTATGAGATCGAAGATGAACCCCAGAATTAGAATGCCCCCTTTAGCATTACCCCCAGATGAGATAGAAGAATTTTCTTATGTTTCATATCTACGAGGCATGATTTGAAAGACGAAAAAACAAGCATAAGAGAAGATTCCAGGACTGAGACTCCAAGCTTAAGAATATAACACCAAGAAAGTAAAACATTCCTAAATGCCTTGTAGTTTTTCCCTTATAAGTGTGGCGCGCTACACACCCTTAAAAGAGACTTTACTCAAAAAGGCTTTATGGACTCCCAATTAACCATGAACCTAGGTTCTGATACCAACTTACGCGACCTGATCGGGGGGCTTGTCTTAATAGACATCCCAAGTCCAATCGGAGACCACCCCCGTTACCCAACCTAACCTCCAGTCTCCTGACCTGAGTTGGCTAAATTTTGAGCATGTAGTAAGATAGTGCAACAACTCATATGTAGACTTTGGAATAAGATCACAATCGTGAATGACCCAACTGAGTCCAACCACCCCATACCAAAAATCCAACAAAGTCAAACCAATACCAAAATAAGGGCCATAAACTAGGTAATAATTCAAAGATGTTCCAAAACATAATTAATCCCAAAATGAAATACGATGAAACAGTGAGAAAATTATGTTTGATGATGCCATCCTCAATAAAAATACCAATACTAAGGCTGACACTTATACTGATCCCTCCCATTTCAACCCATACGATATTACAAAGCCTCCAACCAAAAGAGTAATAAAATTCGGTTGGGACTTCCCCCAACCATAGACAAAACCAATATTGTGAAATAAACCAACATTTCTAAAAGTGTCCATAACATAAATTAAAGCCTTCCAGAAGGATGGAAGCTCACTGCTTCAGTCCAAATGCTGTCCCTAGGCCAATCACTATATAGGAGGAGTAGATCATCCGGTTCCTTCATAGAGTGGGTATACAACCTCCAGTAGATGGGTTAGCGGGTGAATGCTAGCATGATCTTAGGATAAGGATAAAATAGTATCATTTATAAAACCAGTAAAATAATCCATATCCAGACAACCATACAAACATACATACACACACACACATATATACATATGTAACCATGAAATGAAAGGGGACCAAGTCTAGCATGCCCTTAAAACCTTTACCTAGGTTATGTATCTTTGCCGTCCTAAACTACCCACGGACTATATGGGTTCAATTCTCCTTGTTGAAAAGGCCCAGTATGTGTAGCTATACGACCAGGGAAGTAAACCCGGATGACTAGTACATCCCCCAAAATATAGTTTGACATCAGGCACATGATCACCAAGACAAACCTCACATCTGCAAATATAAGTTTTCAATTTTGGTCCCCCCGGGACCTCCACCCTCTATGACTTTGCTACATATTCTGCCATTAATGCCCACTTAAAACCATTTTCCAAATAACCAAACCATTATCCATTTATTAACAAAGGCCATTAATATTGGTATCATCATGCTAACCCTTACTTTCAAGTATCATCCATAGCCAACCATTTATAGGTTTAAGGGGACCTTCAAGTGCCCTTTTCCAATTATTATTTTACATTACTTGGGGGATTCCATGAACCCCATAAGCATAATAATTTAGCCATTTACCTTTTCAATCTATTTAAACTATGCATAATTCCTTTACTAAGTTTTAAAACATGCAAAAGTTCTATTACAATACTCAATGGAATAAAAACATTATTATAGGCATTTTGTCAAACACATTGGAGGCATAATATAACAAAAACTAATTTTAATTACCATTAAACAATTACCATGCCATCCAATTATAAAAAACCACCATTAATGCATATAAAGATAATTAAAACCATGGGAAACCCTAACCAACCATTTAATATCAAAATCCCCAATTTATATTTGTAAACTAAAATCATACAATCAATGATGTCATGAAAACATTCATAAAAACCATGCTTCTAGTCAGAATTAACAATGAGGGAAAAGAACATGCCTTAAACTAAGATGATGATGGAAAGAAATCACCGAGACAAGTCCCAAATTAATCCTATAGTTGAAACCCTAGCTTCCCTTGCCCAGATATCAGAATTTCAGTAAATTTTCTAATGTCCAAAAACCAGAGTGTTTCAATTATGCTTGTGAGGTACATAGAATCCCCCAAGTGGTTTGATACAGTAAATGAAAGGCACTTAGAAGTATCCTTAAATCTATATATGGTTGGATATGGATAGTACTTGCAAGTATGTTCGATATGGCGATACCACCACTAAATGGACTTGGTTAATAAATGGTAAATGGATTGATTGGGTTGTTAGTAATGGTTTTAATTAGTCAATAATAGGGGGATGTGTAGTTAAGTCATGGAAGGTGAAGGTACCAGGGGGACCAAAACTGGAAACTCATATTTGTCGATGTGAAGTTGGTCTTGGAGACTGTGTGCATGATGTCACACTATATTTTGGGAGATGTACTAGTTATTCCAGGTTTTTTTCCCTGGTCATGTGGCTACACGCACTGGTGCCCTTTCAATAGGGGAAGCTGAACCTATATATACCTTGGGTATTTTAGGATGACAAAGCTATATAGCCCAGGTAAAGGTTTTAAATGCATGCTAAACCCTATTCTCTTTTCTGGCATGGTTATATATACATATATCTATATGTATGGATGTGTTCATATGGATGGTTTTAATTGGATTTATAAATAATATTATTTTATCCTTATCCTAAGATCATGCTAGCATTCACCTACTAACCCATCTACTGGCAGCTGTATAACCACGCTATGCAAGAATCGACCATTCTACTCCTCCTACTTAGTGATTGACTCAGGAATCAATATTTGAACTGAAGTGGCAAGCTTCCATCTTTTCGAAAGGCTTCATTTCATATTATGGATATTTCTAGACACTTTGATTTTATTTTGGATATTGGTTTTGGCCATGAATGGGGGTATGTCCCAATCAGATTTTATTACTCTTTTGGTTAGAGACTTTGTGGTACTAATATGGGTTATAATAGATGGGTTCGGTATTGGTGTCAGCCTTAGTATTGGTATTGACCTTGGGGATAACACCAGGCTATAGGATGATTAGTTTTTCCATCGTATATTATTTTGGGATTAATTATATTAGGTTTTGGAACTTATTTAATTTTGGCCTGGTTTATGGCTTTTAGAATAGTTTGGTATGGTTGGGCAGTTAGTATAGGATGGTTGGACTCGGTTGGGCCGGTCATAGTTGTGATCCTATCCCAGAGTTTTTATGTGAGCTGTTACACTATTTTGTTATTTGCTCAAAATTTAGCCAACTCAGGGCATGCGACTGGAGGTTGGGTTGGGTAACGAGTGTGGTCTCTGGTCCCGATCGCATTGGGACACCTATTACAACAAGGCCCCTGCTGGATCGTGTTAAGTGGTATCAGAGCCAAGTTTATGGTCAATTGGGAGTCCACAAAATTATGTTGAGTAGAGTCTCTTTTAGGGGTGTGTAGCGCACCATACTCATAAGGGAGAGGCTACAAGGCATTTAGGAATGTCTCACTTTCTTCGTATTCTATTTTCAAGCTTGGAGTCGTAGTCCTTGAGTCATCTCTAATCCTTGTTTGTTCGTCTTTTAGATCATGCCTCATAGATCTGGAATACAAAAAAATTCTTCTATCCTATCTGGGGGTAATGTTGAAGGGGTGCATCTTACTTTTGGGGTTCATCTTTGATGTCATGGTCCTATCCATGATAGTTTTAGAGTTCCATAGGTTGCTATTAGTCCTCCTAAAGGGGAGGTGACTAATGCAAAATTCCATCAGTTTATTCATGTTATTGCTTAGATGGTCGCTACAAAGGCTGAGTGGGGTACGACTGGTGCTTTTTCTAATGAGACCATATGGCTTGGCCAATTTATGAAGATGGGTCCTTCCATATTTTTTGGAGTAAATATGGAGAAAGATCCACAGGGATTTTTTTTATGAAATAGAAAAGATATTTCAAGTGATATAGATTACCAATGTGGAGGGTTTAGGCTTTGCATCTTACCAACTCAAAAAGGTTGCATATCATTAGTATAAAGTGTGGGACAGAGATAGTGGTAATATGGATGAATCAGTCTTGTGGGATACTTTTTCTATGGCCTTATTAGATTGTTTCTTTCCCCAAGAGTTGAGGGAAGCAAAAATGGAGGAGTTTGTGAACCTCAAGCAGGTGAGGATGTTTATCAAAGAATATGCCTTAGAGTTTCACCAATTGTCAAGGTATGCTCCTGATTTAGTGGCTGACATGCGGGCTAGAATGAGAAAATTTGCTTCTGGGTTTAATTGGGATTTGATTTTGGAGAGCAAGACTGCCTTGCTAATTAAAGATATAGACATCTCTAGGTTGAATGTTCATATGCAGTAGGTAAAGGATGAGAAGAGGAAATAAGTGGAGTTTGGAGATAGACAAGGTAAGAGAAATAGGTTTTTTGACCAAGGAGGTGCTCAGTCTCAAGGTGATCGGGATGGTTGAAAATGGCAGAAAAAGAAGTGGGGGAGTTTTGGTACCTATTCTTCTGCTAGTGCTCTTTACCAGTGTTGTGATAGGCGTCATCAAGGCGGTGATAATTTCCAGGAACAGGGTGCCAATCTCAGGCAAGCAGAGGCCAATCAGTTTTTTCATGCCCTCCTTATCTTTTCTGTGGTTGTCTTCATTGGGGTTATTGCGATGAAGAAAAATACAAATGCTTTAATTGTGGTCAGACAGACCATCGGCTCAAGGATTATCTAGTTAATAAGGTTGCTACGGGGGTGAATAAGATTTTGGTGGCTTCATCTTCTGTTTCTATACCTAGCGATGTTGCATCTACTTCTGTTACTACTCCTGGTTCTAGTATTGGTCGGAATAGGTTGTATGCTTTGGTGTCCCAACAGGAATCTAAGGCATCACTTGATGTCATTACTTGTACGTTACAACTTTTCTTTTATGACGTATATTATTTGCTTGATTTGGGGTCCACTCTCTCCTATGTGACTTCTTATGTGGTTGTATATTTTGGTTTTGATCCAGAAGTTATTTCAGACCCTTTTTTTTATTTCTACCCCAGTAGGTAACTCAAATAGTTCTAAGAGAATCTATAGGGTGTGTGTGATATTTGTTGGTGGAAAACAGAAATTGGTGGATGTGTTTGAGCTGGGTATGATGGATTTCGATATTATTTTGGGTATGGATTGGTTACACTCTTGTTATGTATGCTTGAATTGTCGGACCCATATGGTTATGTTTAGGTTCCCTGGTGAGTCAGTTATTGAATAGGAAGTTGTTTTTTTTTATCTCCTATAGGGAGATTTTTTTTTTATCTTAGAGCTCGAACGTTAATTTCTAAAGGTTGTCTTTATCACATAGTTCGGGTTAAAAATTCTAACTCGGAAAGTCCTTCTTTTCAGTCAGTTCCAGTGGTTAATGAGTTTTCTAAGGTCTTTTTGGATGATCTTCTTGGTGTTCCTTCGAATAGGAAAATCAAGTTTGGTATTTAACTAGTTCCAAAAACTCATCTACTTTCTATTCCCCCGAATAGAATGGCTCCAGCTAAGTTGAGGGAACTCAAGGAGAAACTTAAGAATCTTCTCGATAAGGGGTTTAATCATCCTAGTGTATCTCTGTAGGGTCACTGATGTTGTTTATATGAAAGAAGGATGGTTCCCTTCGGATGTGTATTGACTATAGGCAATTGAACAAGGTGACGGTCAAGAATAAATATCCTCTTCCAAGGATAGATGATCTTTTTGATTAGTTGCAAGGTGCTAATTTCTTTTCAAAGATAGATCTTTGGCCTGTGTACCATCAACTAAAGATTAGGGAGGTGGATATCCCTAAGACGGCTTTTCGTACTTGATATGGACACTTTGAGTTATTGGTAATGTCATTTGGGCTGACTAATGCTCCGACGATATTTATGGATCTGATAAACATGATTTTTCATTAATTTTTGGATTTTTTTGTTATTGTATTTATTGATGATATTTTGATTTATTTAAAGAGTGAGGTGGATCATGCTAACCACCTCTATGTGGTATTCTAGACCTTAAAGGAACAACATTTATATGCCAAGTTCTCTAAATATGAGTTTTGGTTGAACGCTGTAACTTTCTTGGGTCATAATATTTCTAGTGAAGGGACCATGAAGGATCCGCAAAAGGTTGCTATGGTGATCAGGTGGCCTAGACCCATGACTCCATCTGACATTCGGAGCTTCTTAGGTTTAGCCGAGTATTATAGGTGGTTTGTGGAAAGCTTTTCATTGATAACTGCTCCTTTGACTAAATTGACTCAGAAGAAGGTCAAGTTTTTTTGGTCGGATGCTTGTGAAGGGAGTTTCGATAAGTTAAAGGATAAGTTAACTTCGGCTCCAATTCTGACTTTGTCGAAAGACAATGATGGGTTCTTGGTTTATTGTGATGCATCTTGGGTAGGGCTTGTTTGTGTGTTGATGTATCATGGAAATGTGATTGCCTATGTTTCCAGGCAGTTGAAAGTGCATAAGAGGAACTAATCTGCTTATGATTTAGAGCTGTTTTGAAAATATGGCAGCATTATTTGTATGGTGTTCACGTGAATATCTTTTTTGATGATAAGAGTCTACAATATGTGATTTAGAGCTTTTAGTGGTGTTAGTGGTTGTCGTGGTGGCATTGTTGGTATTTGTAGTGGCTATTGGTGGCATTGGTTGGTGGTGTTGGTGGTGTCGGTATTGGTGGTATTTGTAATATATTTTTTAAAATTTATGCATACATCAATTGTAATGTATTTTTTATTTTTTTTTATTGTTTGTAGGTAAAATATGTCTCCCAAAAGAAAAGAAAGTAAAAGTGAAAGTGTATCAACTTCTGACAACCTAACAAAAAAGGCTAGAGTACAAATGGATTCAGAGAAGCTTCCTGAACAATCTTTGTTAGGGAAAAGTGAAGTCGAGGAAAGATATGAAAACAACATTGAGGGAGGTGGACAAGGGTCTGTAGTTGGTGATGAGGAAAATGAAAGTGGGGAGGAAGAAGAAGAAGGTAAGCAAGAAGAAGAGGAAGAATAGATTGATAAAGAGGATAATGATCAACATAATAATAATGCATCAGCAATGGGGCTTGAATTAATATCAAAATCCCAGCATGAGGCTGTTAAAACTATTAGTATTGACAGGTTTCAAATTACGATGCTGATAGATAACCTTGCAGAACTAATTGGTGATTTTGTATTTAAATGTCAGTTGGGGAAACCTTTTGATGACTTTAGGAAAACTATGAAGAATGAAAACATAGATGATATTTTTAAGAAGAGCATCTTTGAACACTTTCTTAAGATGCCTTGGGACCATACTGCCTATTTCCAAATGAGTATGGTATATTTTTTTTTCAAGCGCAGGATCAAGTACATGAGGGAAGATAAAGATTTGAAAAAAGGGGAAAAAGATGAATGAAATCTGGATCAACTACTGTGGCATGTCGGTTTATTTTGGCTTGAAAGAGTTTGCCATAGTGACAAGATTGAGATGCGATCCTCCAGAAGAACTTCTCATCAAGGAAACATATCGTAAAAGGTCCAAGGCAAGTAGGACACCCAAACCACCACCATCAAATAGAGGGAAGTCATTGTCCCAACGACCATCCACCAAAACCAACAAACGTAAGGAAAAAATAGATGGGTTGTTGGACATTGCTGGACATGGGTACAAAGTCGATAACTTGTTAAAACATCTCAAAGATAAAACCATATCAAAGAAGTACAAGGATAAATTGTGCTTAGTGTGATTTTCCCATTCCGTTATATTGGCAAGAGACATCAACAAAGTTATAGAAGATGATTTGTTGAAGCTTACCGGGGATTTTGAGAAATTCAACAATTATCCTTGGGGATATGATAGCTACAACTTGACTATCAAATATTTACTGACAAAGCTATCCCCAAAGACGATCATATTATACGGCTTTCCTTGGGCTTTCATGGTAAATTTAATCACTATTTGTTTACTCATCCATTAATTTATATTGAATAATTTTTATGACTTTTTTGCTTGCTTGCTTGCTGTTTACATTATTTAGGATTGAGCATTTGAAACCATTCCTCTCCTTCAAAAGCAGGTCAAGGATTAACCGAATGAGGTTTCTCATCTAAGGATCCTTAGGTGGTTGGTTGCTAAGAGCAACAGAAGAATTAAGGATACTTATCTCTTTAACCCTCCGAATGATGCAATACATCTTCTTTCAAGTAAAATAATTTGACTTAAAGAAAGATTTTAAAATAAATGTGCCATCTATTGCGACATGAGGGTTATCTATTGCAACAGATTACCCATCTACTGCAATTGGTGCAACAGATGGGTACTCTATTGTGATAGATAATTCATATTTCATAATAGATTACCTATCTGTTGGTTTAGTTCTGTGAACCTGACTTAATAGATTACCCATCTACTGTAAATTATGCAACAGATTGGTATCTAATGCAACATATTATTAATCTATTTCGACAGACAGATAAGCTATTGCGATAGAAAGATTATCTATTGAATAAGTTGTCTGTGTTAACATGTAACTCAACAGACCGCAAATTATTATATGATTTAAATGTATTTGTCTTTTTATATAGGTTGTGCATCCATAGATCGTGCCTACTAAGCAGGAGTGGGGGATGACTTCTTTTATTACTCTAGGTCCTGTTGATACAATAGTAGGCCCAATGATGGATTTAATAAAGAAGGAATTGGCTGGAGAAATAGCTATAAAAAGAGAAGTTAGTCAAGGTCAGCCTAATATTGAGACTTTTCATGACCAACATACTGCAACAGATCTGGGTGCTTCTTCTGGAGGTGTTGCTGATAGAGTTGTTGATATTGGTGCCAGGCATGCTGATGCTGTTAGTACTACCAGTCGTGATGATGAGCATGTTGATTCTCAAGAAAAAATAAATATGTGTGAAAAACCCCTTTCACAGGTTTCTCTTACCCTTACACAGGTCCCTCTTACCCTTATTCTGATCTCTCCCACCCTTACAGTGGTCCCTTCCACCTTTCTTCACCCTCATGTTCTCATTGCAAATATGAAGAGTACAAGGACAGATAAGATAAACTCTTTGAAAAAGCAGAAGCTGTCACTAAAGCTGTCTAGGAATTAAAATTCAATAGGGGTGTCATACTATCCAAGAAGGTAAGGGAGCCATATACTCCTACAGTGGAGGTTAGGAGGAAGAAATTAGCAATTATATAATTACTCTCCAATTGAAAATAAAAAAATGACAATTCCTCCCTCTCCAAAAGTTGTTGAAGTTCAGAGGCCATTGAAGAAGGTGGACATATACGCGAAAATTGGTGCCAAAGAGAAGAGGGATCTATGATGGGATAAGAATGCTAAGCAAGGCGCACAAGATTACCCCATGCATACCTCTTCTGCCCAAAACTTTAAGAGTATGATAGACATGTGTACATGGTATGTGGACAAGGTAAGTTTACTTTTCCTAACCTAGCCTTCTAATATAATCCATAAAGATGAAGCTACGTAACAGATGTGTCATCTGTTATAATAACTGGGTTTTCTGGTGCAACGAGTGGTGGTTCCATTGCAACATATTACCTATCTATTGCATAAGTTGCATTAGATGGCTAATTTATGAAAAAATTCAGAGAACTCTCTGCAACAGATGGACCATCCGTTGTATCTTTCCACTATGTTTTCCTTCTTTACAATTACTAACCTATTTAAAAATTGACTTCTTATATCACAGTATGTTGAAGAAATTCTCTATCTCATGAGGGGAAGGCAACTAGCGTACCTGGAAGATTATGATGTTGCCGATAGAATAATGGACCTTAACTACTACAAGGATTTCAAGGATAGATACGATGATCTCACTAAGCTAGCGTCAACTCCCAGCGGCTCGGGATTTGAGTCATTAGTTTTTGGGTTCCAATGGGATGAATAAATCATTAAATATGTTATAGGGGAGAGGCCATATCCACACGACAAGAGCTAGACCAAGGCAAAGAGAATTCTTACAGTCATGAATGTGGACGTCATACGTTATCTGGTTGTTGATATACTACTCGAGGAGGGAAAGATCAAGATTTATGACTGCAACTTACCTGCCTTCGATGAGGTCAATTTTTTTACCCATATGTAACCATTGTTGGATTTGTTCCCCAACTTGTTGAGGCAGAGTAAACTGATGGATCATTTGCCAGCGAAAGTGGTGAGGAAGAAAACATGGGATTTTAAAGGTCAAAATAAGGACATGGATCTTTCAAAAAATAAACTACTGTCGTGGTGCAAGTCATATGTGCTTGCACACATTGAATGTTTTCTGACCAGCACATAAATGGCTGAGATAATGAACTTTCTATACTAAAATATTATGGCTAGTATGCAAGAGGTTTGGGCTTATGGGGTACTAAGTGGACGCTTGTAGCCGGTGTATAAAGAATAAAATGTAGAAACACAAACACCATAACAATTTTTTATTTCAAGTCGCTTCACTTTACATGCAGTGGCAATTTTTTTTTTGTCTGATGAAAGTTGAATTTTTATATGTTTTAATAAATATTCTATATATTCTGACAGATAGTTTATTTGTTGCAATAGGTTGGTCATCTGTTGCATTATATTGATGTTTCTATTGCAATAGTGGGATGACCTGTTTGATAATTTCCAGCATATGACCTACATATTGCAACATATGTCAAATCTAAGGATAAAATAAAATTCATAGACAAAATAAAATAAACCATCATCAAAATAGTACAACTAAACCATCATGAAAACCAACAATTTTGGTGCATCACACCAGTAGCAATTACACTATGAAAATCAACAATCACGCTTGAATATCCATGTGCTCAACAACCCCAAACTAGTTGAAAATACACTACCACGAAAATTTCAGCAATTAGGCTTGAATATCCATGTGCCCAACAACACCAAATCAGTAGCAATAACGCCAACAATGTAGTATCTTCTTGCTTGATTTTATTTCTCTTTAAAATCCTTAACTTTCTTCAACAAATCCCAGATTACACGGTTTGCTTGTGAAGGGTGTCGTTCTTTATACCAATCAAAGTAATTACATCCACCCAATTTCTATAAAAACAAGACCACAATTACAAAACAATTACAAGTCAATAATTAATCAACTAATTAAATAAAAAATATTACCTTTGAAATCTTACAAGTAAAAAAATCTATGACCTGGATTTTATTGAGTCCAAGAAGTCTTCAATAGAGCTTCATGACCATACTTACAATATCAAAAATATTTATCACAAAAACAGTGAAAGATGAGCTCGGCATTGTCAAGCTAAGTTGAAAAAATAAAAAAAGATGAACAAAAACCAAATACAAATAATTTGAAAAATTTAGATAGAGGAAAAAAATAAGAAAATTTGAGAATTTAGGGTTAAATTTTAGGAAGAATATGAATATATAACTCAATGGGGGAAAATAACTGTTGGGGACCAAATTAGATGCCAAGTCAGTAAAAATGGAGGTTCAATGCGCCTTGGCTGCGTGAATTACACGCGAGCTGCCAACATGGGAAAAAGCTCCAAACTAACATATTTGATGCCTATTTTAGGTGTTTAAAATGAACACTGTCTACTTGAGGTGCCAAAGTTGAAAGATCGCTGCAACTTTAGGTGCCTGTCGATGGATTCCACCTTTTTTATTTTAAGTCACTTCATTTTACATGTAGTGACAACTTTTTTATGTCTAATGAAAGTTGAATTTTTTTTATAATGCAACAAATATTTATCTGTTGTAACAAATATTCTATTTGTTCTGACATATAGTTTATCTGTTACAATAGGTTGATCATCTATTGCATTATGTCGATGTTTCTATCTTGGTCTACCTATTGCAACAGTGGGAAGACCTGTTTGATAACTTCCAATAGATGACCTACATATTGCAACATATGTTTAAATCTGTTTGATATTTTCCAAAATATATGTCGTCTGTTGCAACAGATACCTTATCTGTTGCAATATTTGAATCTAGTATTCTATTTTAATTAATAAGTTCAAATCTAAGGATGAAATAAAATTTATAGAAAACATAAAATAAATTGAAGCCTTCAGAAATTATATGAAATAAATCAATAAATAAATGAAATGTAAAAAAATTATTATGGGTACAAATCTCAACAAATAAATCAACAATTTAAGTTTTGATGCCAATAATTCCTAAGGAGGGGTGAGGTTATTACTTTGACAGACTAAAGATGTAAAAATTTACTCAATATAGACAAGTTGTTCTTCATTCGATTCTGTGAAATTCGGCTTTGGTCTTCATGGATCTTTAATGTTGCTTGCGTACACTTTTTGCGCTTTTACTTCTTCATATTTCCATAAAAAGAGTAGCATATTGTCAATGTTGTTCAGAAGTAACTTCTACTATGAAATCCACTTGGAAAGCCAAATTGTCAATGCTAATGACAGAGATATAAAAAATGGAAAAAAGGATAACTCATCTAATTTATAAAATAGATTATTTTTCTATTGCAACATATGTATCATCTGTTGGGACAAATTAAATTATGAGGAAAACTGTATTATAATTTTCAATGGATTAACTATCTGTTGTATCATATGACTCATCTATTTGAAAAGATTGAAGTAGTAGAAAGTCTTGATTTAATTTATCCCAAAAGATGACCCATCTGTTACAGCGTATAGGTCATCTATTGGTACAAATAAAATGGTACGTAGAGTAGAGCTTTTTGATTTGCTAAAACTGATGGGACATATGTTGCAACAGATACTACATCTGATACAATAGGTTAGTCAACCGTTGCAATAGATGTATGTATCTATTTGATAATTTTCAGCAAATATGTCATCTATTGAAATAAATATGTGTCTGTTTGTTAGTTTGAATAGATGTTATATATTTACCTTCTTCAACTTATGCTGCTCTCCTGTGGCCCTTGTACATTGCTCAATAGTGCAACACAAAGACAGCGGAGTTGCAATTTTGCTTTTTTAGATGCTTGATAATGCCTTGGAAATTACTTTCCTTCTCCTCTTAGCCTTAATCTCTAATGGAGTGGATGGATATAAAAGCCTCTTTGATGGAGTGACACCCCTCTTAGATGTTAATTTCTTTACAATAGCAGTTAATGTATTAATATCATTAATCAATACATCATGTTTCACCTTGCAGTCTTGACATTTACATGCAGAACATTCGCTAGGAGGGGCAAAATCTGTATAACCAATATGATCATACTCATAATGGTTTGTTTTAAAAACTGTAAGAGGAGTATCATTGTCCCCAACAACAGCACCACTACCACCACCAACAGCTCCATCACCACTAACACTATCAACAACAACAAGCCCACCTTCCAAAATTGGTTTTTTTTTGTGATGGTTGTTGCGCCAAACAATTCTATTTTTATTTTGTCAATGACCTTAGGGTCTGATAAAGTTTGCACAGACCGTAAAGTAAGAAAAATGACATCTTCAACTCTCGATTGGGCGAAACAAGCGGCAGATGCACAATCTAACATAATTCAGTACATATATTAGAATGATAATTAGATCATACAAAAAAATCATTAATTAAAATAAAAAATTAATAAGAATTAAACTTACTACATCCTTCTGAGGGTTGAAGAGATCAAGAAATTTTACATTTTTATCAGTTTTGGTTGACAACCACCTCAAGATTCTTTGACATAAAACTTCTTCCTGGTAGTTCACTTGTTGTCTCAAATAAGGAATGGCTTCAAATGCCCAAGCCTATAAAATGACTCCAATAAATAAAAAGTATTATTGAATAAAAAAATGAATCATATCATAATAAAAGAAATATTTACCATGAAAGCCCATGGAAAGTCATATAAGTTGATTGTATTTGGCGCTAACGGAGTCAACAAATATTTGATAGTCATTTAGAAGCTCTCATAACCCCAAGGATAGTTGTTAAATTCCTCAAGATCCTCGGAGAGCCTTATTAAACCAAGTGATATGATGTTGTTAATGTCTCTCGCTCAAAGAATATAATGTACAAACCAAATCAATCACAATGATTACTTGAGCTTCTTTGAAAGTCTTTTACCTTTTAATGCTTCTATCAATTTTTTTTGAAGCTTGGACCAACAAGGGAAACCCAGTCTTCATGATCACTCGACTTGTATTTTCCTTTTTTGGGTGTGCGGGGTGCTTTTTTGGGTTAGAATATGTATAACTTGAGAAGGAGAAGGGAGATAACATTTTAGTCCAGTAACTATAGAAAACTCCTTCCAACAAAAACAAACAGGTATGCCACAGTAATTTATCCACACCTCATCCATCTTATCTTTGTTATCATACATAAACCTATACTTGAGAAGATCATATACCATTTTTATTTGTAAACGAGCATTGTTGTCCTCCATAAAATCAAGATATTGCCCAAGGCAGTTGTCCCTGAAATAAACATCCAAATTTTGTTCTTGATGTATTTTTCTGAAGGCGTCAAAAGATTTTCCCATAATTGACTTAACCATGAAATCACCCGTTAAATCCGTGGCACCATCACACTATATTCTCATAGGATAACTGTAATACCCTGTACTTTTCTTAGCTCAGTTCATCTCCTAGTTCCATGTATAAGAGACTTAAATCCTAAAAATTTAACCAAGTGTAGGGGATTTAGTCTTAGTTTTTACCTCTTAAAGATTTTTTTAAACGAGTCTTTCTAACCCCGAGACATAGGTTTCTTAGTCAATTCATGTTCAGATATGTAAGAAGTATGTCTTGGGGGAGTTTTGGATTTTTCAAATAAAGTTTGGGTCATGTTAGGATCACAAATCCAGTAAGTCACCGCGATAGGGCTGCATCACGGTGACATTTTTTTTTGCACGTACATTGCATCGTTATGAAGATGTTTTCATCCAGTTCTAGATTTATAATTTGAATGCATGTGTCATGATCTTTATCCTAGTGTGTGACGTTCTTATGAGGTGAAAAATCTTTATAGAAATCACTTAGAATAAAGTTGAGCTAAGAGCCTTTGATTCGTCCAAAGCTTGGTATTCAACTCTACAAGAGTCAAATTTGAACATGTATAAATTTTAATATATGTGAAAATTTTCAGTTCAACCATCAAATTGTAGATAATTGAATTAGCTTTCCAGCGATACCAATTTCGCCTTAATCCGATACCCGAGCAAAACGTTATGATCATTTTCATCAGAACTACTAAGCCATCGCGATAAGACCGCATCGCGATGTGCCTTTAATCAGCATTCTAGTTACAAGTTTTTGGTTTAAATGATAGAGGGGCAATTTGGTCTTTTCCCACCTCGACCCAATTCGTAAAAACATGACCTAAAGCATCAGTTAGGGAATTATTTGCCCAAATTCCCCAATTTTCTCTTGAGAATAAACCCTAATCATCCCCAATTTATCAAGATCAATTCCTTTATCTCCAAGGAAACCAAGAAATCAAGTTCTCAAATCCAAGAACCTTAAAGAAAGCTTAAATATTTGTGTTTCTTTTTCAAGATTTAAGGTTTAAGGTATGTGTGATGTTCATCCATGGACCCTTTTCACTCATGGAGTCCAAGAACCTATTTTTATGTTTAAATTAATGAATTTACATATTTATAATGAGTTATCTCCATGAAGCTTTTATGAATTTTGATTATACCTAAAATTTACAAGTACTTTTCGTACGAAAGTAGCCTTTACACATTTGAAGCATGATATTTCCATGTTAAATCCCTAATTCATGGTTTGTGTTGTAACTATGGTATATTCACATGCTTTACCCTTTCCCATGTTTAAGATCATATCCCCATATGTGTTTGATGAAATTTGTAAGTGTTGAATTCTGAATAATGATCCTTTATTATGGTTTTTAAAGCTTCATATATCCTTATTGTTAATTTCATTCAGTGTTGGGGGTTATAAATACTCAAAACTTAGCTGTTTATATAGTTTAGTATCTTCAGAATGATTTTAAATGAACCATGAGCATTATCATTTAGTCATTTATTGTGAATAGTTGTTATTTCAGTTAAGCTTTGTTCAGCCTAGTAATCAGTCAGTTTAGTTGGGAGTAGGATTTAGCACCGAGCGAACCCACAGATGGAGGCTCACTTGTTAGTAGAGGGTGTGACCTTTAGTAGCACTCCCTTAGTTTTAGAACTACGTATCCAGTGTGGGTTAGAGATGTCAACCTTCCAGTTGATAATGTATTTACCTGCTAGTTGAGGGTAACACATATCTTATTAGAGTACCTGCCAGTTGAGGGTGACTCTTTAATGGATCCACACAACCAGTGTTAGTACCCGTGGCACAGTACCGACACCCTTTTAATTAGGGTTACAGGTTGGACCCCAATCAGCTTAGAGTGGGGAATGTCGGGTAAATAATACCTCCCACAATCTCTGTTCAATATTCAGTATAGATATCAGTTCAGGCTTGTATGACCATAGAATATAGTTTATCAATTATTAAGTTTCTAGATTTTAGTATTTCAGTTTACAGACTATTTTGATCATGTTATATGCTTGATCATGCATTCTCAGATTTTATTGCTTTCATACATATTATGCAACAATTATCTCATGTTATTCAGTCATTTATTATCTCATACTACTTAGTATTTCATGCACATTAACCTATGCAATATAGCCTAACCTCATCTCATAACCAGTACATTCAAAGTAATGACCACATACTCTCTTCACTCTATGATGTTTTATATCATAGGTTTGGATTCTCAGTTTCCTGATCATGCTTAGATAGTTCATCTTATCTGTAGTAGCAGTTGTGGTAAGTCCTCATACATCGAGGACCTATTATTTTATTTCAGTATTTTAATATTTCTTTTTAGTTAGTTCAATCTGAAGTTAGTTGGGGACTGTCCCATCAATGCCACAGTCAGTCAGATAGAGGCTTTTCAAATATTCAGATAGTTATCTAGTTTATCAGTTTATCAGTCAATTCAGTATTTTTATAGATATTTTCAGACTTGTAGATTTAGTTGTATTTCAGTATTTAAAATCTTATGGCATTTGTCAGTTTTTTTCGCACATATTGTTGTTATCAGTTTTCTTAGTGCTCACAACAAGTACCAGCTCATGGGTTAGCTTGTAGTCACTTGTGACCGTGAGTATTATTATCACGACTAGGGGGTAGGCTCGGGTTGTGACAAAATTTGGTATCAGAGCCTAAGTTTTTATAGTTTCCTAGGGAGTCTGAAAAGCCACGTTAATTAGAGTTTTGTAAGAAGGTGTGAAGCGCGCCACACATACGGTCACGAGGCTATAAGACATTTTATGAAAAATTTCTCTTTTTTTGGTATTCATGTCATGCAAATGAGCATGATGCTCTATTTAAACTCTCTTTCTAATTTTTCCTTCCTTTTGTATACAAAAATTGCCTAGTTACAATATCCCAGAAAATAACTTCAGTTAATATAGCAGAAATAGAGTAGTTCACTTTTAATTTCCTAATGAACTGGTCATCAAATAGAGGGGTAGTACCTTAGTGCTTAGGCGTCAAATGAGTTTTCAGATCCTTTCTTAGAATCCTTTAATAGCATATGACCTAGAGTTGGAAACATGAGCCCAAAAGTTTAGCAGAAGTAAAGTGGGGATAGTGTTATATAAATTTAGTGGATTATGTATTTGTGGGACTAGTTGTATGAAGGTGAATCAGTAGGCCTAAAATAGTACATGCAAGAATTTAAGTTGTTGATTCAAAATTAAGTATGATTATGTGTGTATGATTTAGAGGTGTACCCAAGGTGCTATGGGATTGTATTATTTCTAAGTTTTAATAGTGGGTGTGCTTATGTAGTACCCTTAAGTGGTAGCTTTGAATGAGGCTAGTAATGTAGTAATTGATGTTCTTACCAGCTAAGTTATGGGCAATAGGATGTTATTGTCGGATGTCTAGGTGTAATGATAGTTCTCATGGTTTAAGGAGAATGATAAGTTTAGAGATGTGATATTAGTATGCTATGATGGAGGTTAGTAAGTTTCATTAAGGGTTTGGAGATATCCATGTTAAGTGTTAAAATCTAAGTTTGAATCTTTAAAGATTGAGCTAGTAGAAAGTACTATTGAAGCACTAGATGGTGTGAACTCATGGTATGGTGATACTCTTGAAAATTCTGAGTTAGTTAGTGTTTCAGTTATCGTGTGATGGTTTTTGAGGCTATAAAAAGCTAGGAATTGTATATCAAAAGGAAGTACCAGCTATGGGTCTTATATTATCAGGCATAATCTCTTAGAGTGAGTTTATTCTTTATGCGTATTATTGTACCACCAACTTAGGATGATGAATTGAAGCTAAGGGGGAGATGATAGGACCAGTAACCAATTTAGGCTCGTAAATTATAGTAGTGATGCTAATGTGTTGTAGAACAATACTAGGGAGGAAGATGCCTGACCCATGCTTATTTCAGTATTTGTATTTCAGTTATCACGATATCTACTTATGCCTTACATGTTAGCCCTACGATCACAGCTCATATTCGTGCACCTTATAGAAAATCATATACTCTCCCAGTTCCTAGTATAAGTAGTTCCATTTCACTCAGGAGTACAAATTGTGTTCCATAAATTTATGAACTCCAAACTCAGGTCATGCAACTCATGATTGTTTTACTCATGCTTTACAGTATGTTCAGTTCTAGTACTCATGCTACACTATTAATGATCATCAAAATTTAGATTTATGTAATGTATGCCCTCAGTTTAAACCTCTTTGATAAATTCATGTCATTGATACTCTATTCCTCAGGCCTTAGTTAAGTGTCAAAGTTATGAACAATATTCTTTCATATTTTAGGTCCTCATGTTCTAAACTTTCAGTGGCCTCTCTTTATAAAATAATGGTGATGATGAATAATTTATTGATGTGAGGGAGTATATGTTTTATGTTAAGGAAAGATTATTGCATGCTGGTTTTACACAAGGCTATAGGTTTGAAGAAAGATTGAGGCCAAGTTTTTGATATATGTCATGGTTAGATGAAATTTTGTGTGTGATTTTCTTAAGAATAGTGCATGGAAGTTGTTATTGATAGAGGTGTTAGAGAATCTAGGTGGGTTATTTTCCTAAAAGTTTAGATGTGGTTATGATAATAAACTTGAATGTCATGTTGTTATATATATGACGGGTGCATTGTGAGCTAGTAAATCCATAGTAAGAGGTTTAATGTAGTTTTTGAAGTGGTAATAGAAATTATTCATGAGATGAAAAGTTGTGAAAGTGAAGGGTGTGTTGAAATCATGACTCATACTAGTATTATAGTGTTATATGTGCACTTTGTAGATTCGAGTACGCTTGAATAAAGTCAGAGAATTCAGTTCAGCTCAGACTTCAGTATAGAGTTATCAGTGTCCATGTGAATATTTTAAGTAGCCTCAAGTAAAGTCCAGTTTTGAAGTGGAATGTATAGTTGAGTATAAACTTTCAGTATAATTCATTCTGTTTAGCCAGCAGTTCAGTTAGTAGTCAGACGGACAAGTTCCTATGGTTTTCCATTTTCCAATCTAGTCTTCCTATCTGAAGTTTCATGAATATGTCCATTCCAAGAGATATTTTTTTTGCCTCCATGTAAATTGTGAATCCAATTCAGTCCATGCATCATGTTTGGATTCATATATTCAGTCGTGATTCAATTTTTAAGTGTCTCATGTATCGTCTTAATCTTTTCTTAGTATTTCAGCCAAGTTAGTATCATTCGGGTGAAAAAATATCCCAAGGGGAATATGTATTAGAATACCCTGAGTATTCACATCCTAAGCCTCTCAACTTTTCTTCATGAAATAAAATCCAACATGAAGTAATGGGTACTCATAAGTTGGCTCTCTCATTTCTATCTCAGCCTTATAATCATCCTCGTGTCATTGGATGTATTCAAGGAATCAGTTCAGTTCATGATATTCATTCCACATATCATGTTTCAGACTTAGTCATGTAATCATGATTTCAGTTATGCATGTTTAGTATATGATCTTAGTTTCTTCAATACTCTTAGCTAAATCAGTATCATTCGAGGAAAAATGTTCCTAAGGGGGAGATATTGTAATACCCCATAGTTTTCTTAGCTCATTCCATCTCCTAGTTGCATGTATAAGAGGCTTAAAGCCTGAAAATTTTACTAATTGTTGGGGACTTAGTCATATTTTTGGCCTCTTAACTTCAAAGATTTTTTAAATGAGTTTTTTCGACCCTGATATGTAGGTTTTTGAGTTAATTCATGTTCAGGGATGTATAAAGTATGTCCTAGGGGATTTTTAGATTTTTCGAACAAGGTTTGGGTCATATTGGGATGACAAATCCAGCAAGTCACTGCGACAGGGCCGCATCGCGGTGACCTTTCCTTTGGCATATACATCGCGTTGCAGTGAAGGTGTTTTCATCCAGTTCTTGATTTATAATTTGAATGCATGTGTCATGATATTTATCCTAGTGTGTGAAGTTCTTATGATGTGAAAAATATTTATAGAAATCACTTAGAACAATGTTGAGCTAAGAGTCTTTGATTCGTCCAAAGCTTGATATTCGATTCTAAAAGGGTCAAATTTGAACATGTATAAATTTTAATATATGTGGAATTTTTCAGTTGAAGACCCATCAAATTGTATATAATTGAATTAGCTTTCACACGATACCAATTTCACCTTAATCCAATACCCGAGCGAAAAGTTATGATCATTTTTGTCAGAACCAATAAGCCATCGTGATAAGACCACGTCGTAATGAGTCTTTGATCAGCATTCCAGTTATGAATTTTTGGTTTAAATGATGGAGGGGCAATTGGGTCTTTTCCCACCTTGACCCAATTCATAAAAAGCACGACCTAAAGCTTCAATTAGGGCATTATTTGCCCAAATTCTCCAATTTTCTCTCAAGAACAAACCCTAATCATCCCCAAGTTCATAAAAATCAATTCCTCTCTCTCTTAGGAAAACAAGAAATCAAGTTCCCAAATCCAAGAACCTTAAACAAAGCTTAAAGATTTGTGTTTCTCTTTCAAGATTTAAGGTTTAAGGTATGTGTGATGTTCATCCATAGGCCCTTTTCACCCATGGAATCCAAGAACCTATTTTTATATTTTAATTCATGAATTTACATGTTTATAATTAGTTATCTCCATGAAGCTTTAATAAATTTCTATTATACATGATGTTTACAAGTGTTTTTCGTTGGAAAGTAGCTCTTACACATTTGAAGCATAAAATTTCCATGTTAAATCCCCAATTCATGGTTTGTATTGTAACTATGGTATTTTCACATTCTTTACCCTTTACCATGTTTAAGATCATGACCCTACATGTGTTTGATGAAATGCCTAAGTGTTGAATTTTGAACAATGATCCTTTATTATAATTTTTAAATCTTCATATATCCTTATTGTTAATTCCATTTAGTGTTGGGGGTTATGAATACCCAAAAATTAGTTGTTTATATAGTTTCAGTATCTTCAGAATAATTTTAGATGAATCATGAGCATTATCATTCGATCAGTTATTATGATCAGTTGTTATTTTAGTCAAGCTTAGTTCAACCTAGTAATCAGTGTCAATTTAGTTGGGAGTAGGATTTAGCACTGAGTGAACCTAGGGATAGGCGCTCACCTACCAGTATAGGGTGTGACCTTTAGTAGCAGTCCCTTAGTTCCAGAACTATGTAGCCAACATAAGTTAGAAATGTCAACCTACCAGTTGAGGGTGACTCTTTGGTGGATCCACACAGCCAGCGTTAGTACCCGTGGCACGGTACTGATACCCTTCCAACTGGGGTTACAGTTTAGACCCCAATCATCTCAGAGTGAGGCATGCCGGTTAGATGATACCTCCCACAGTCTCAGTTCAATATTCAGTACAGATATCAGTTCAGGTTTGTATGACCATAGCATATAGTTTATCATTTATTCAGTTACCAGATTTTAATATTTCAGTTTATAGACTATTTTGATATCTTGTTATATGCTTGGTCATGCATTTTCAGATTTTACTACTTTCATGATTATTATGCATTAGTTATCTCATGTTATTCAGTCAGTCATTATCACATACTACCCAGTCAGTCAATATTTTATACATATAAACCTATGCATTACAGCCTAACCTGATCTTATATACCAGTATATTCAAAATACTGACCACATACTTTTTTCGTGCTATGATGTCTTATATCATTGGTTTGAACGCTTAGTTTCCTGACCGCGCTTAGATAGCTTAACTTATTAGCAGCAGCAGTTGTGGTAAGTCCTCAAATATCAAGGACCTGTTATGTTATTTTTAGTATTCCCGCATTTTTTTAGTTAGTTTAGTCTGGTGTTAGTTGGGGCCTGTCCCATCAACTCCTCAGTCAATTAAATAGAGGTTTTTTAGACTTTGAGATAGTTAGCTAGTTTATCATTTTATCAGTCAAATTTTAGTATTTTTGCAGATGTTTTCTGACTTCCAGATTCAGTTATATTTTAGTATTTAAAACCTCATGTCATTTGTCAGTTATTTTTCCAAACATGTTGTTATCAGTTTAGTCAATTCTTACAGCAGGTACCAGCTCATGTGTTAGCTTGTGGTCACTTGTGACTATAAGCACTATTGTCGCGACTAGGGGGTAGCCTCGGGTCATGATAATAACTATTAATGCAGAAGGTTTAGAACAACTCTCTAGTGAAAGGCCTATTAGCATTTGGATCATCTCTTTTGAAAAATTTCTCTTCCCCATATTCATTATCTTCTGCTTATGATTGAGATAACGCTTGTAAAGCATGCTTATAGAGTAGTGGATGTAGCCTAACTGCTTTACTTGTTTCTTTACTTGAACTTGATTCGATTTCTTTTCTTTTGGGAGACATATTATGTAAAATTAATAGGAACATAAAATAGATTATATTTGATTAATGCATCATTAAAAAAGGATAACTGTATATCTAACATGTATAATAGTAAAATAATAGTTCCAACAGATCACACATCTATTGGACCAAGTAGTTTATCTGTTGCAATATATAACTAAACTGTTGCAATGGATGAGTAATATGTTGCAACAATAAAAATAGATCACTCATCTGTTGAAACAAATGAATGGTTTGGGCAACAGATCACACATCTATTGCAATATCTGATTGATCTATTGCAATATATAACTAACCTATTGTAATGGATTAGTATCTATTGCAACAATTAAAACTGATCACTCATCTATTGAAACAAATGAATGGTATGTGCAGTAGATCACACATCTACTGTAACATATGAGTGATATGTTGAAACATATAACTAACATGTTACAACGGATGAGTAATCTGTTGTAACAATAAAAATAGATCACTCATTATTAAAATAGATATATGGTCTGTGCAACAGATCACATATCTGTTGCAACATATGAGTGATCTTTTGGAACAATTATCAATGGTCAATATTATTTAGATTTCTTCCAACAAAAGGGTCATCTATCTCAGTTGGAAAAATCAAGTCTTGGATATATCCTGTTGGAATAGTTGATAGGATTTTATCCAACAGAAGGTTCATTTGTTACATCATATGATTAATTTATTGCATAAGATTTTTATTCTGATGATTCCTCTATTTTATCAAATGTTAAATCTATTGCATCAGATGGTTAATTTGTTGCATCAGTTTTTTAATCAGATGGTTCCTCTATTGCATCATATGGTTAATTTGTTGCATCAAATTTTTAATCTAATGGTAAATCTATTGTATCAAATTTTTTATCTGATGATTAATCTGTTAAATTAGATTTTTTATCTGATGGTTCCTCTGTTGCACCATATGATAAATCTGTTGTATTAGATGGTTAATCTGTTGAATCAAATGGTTAATTTATTGCATCAGATGGTTAATCGGTTGCATTAGAAGGTTAATTTGTTGCAGAAAAAATAATAGCATGATTTTGTTCAATAGAACAACAACAATATCACTATTTTTACCAAGAATAAGAACAAATCAACGCAGCAATGGGCGCAACACCAAAAACACCAACATCGTTGTTTTTTTTGTATAAACACAAACAACAATAATTAAAGTTCAAAAAATGCAACAAACAATAAAAAGCCATATTTCAATCCGAAAAGAGAAGAGAAGAAAATACCAAAAATTATGATTTTATTTAGATGAATTTCAAATTAAAGTAACAAATATTGAAATTGTTCACCAATACTAGAAGAGAAGTTGGCTCAAGTTATTTTTTTTTTCAAAACTAAAACGGCCATAATTTTTTACCTTTGAAAGAAGAAAAGGGAGGATGAAGAACTCAAAGCTGTTGTGGCCGGATAACAAGGCTATCATGACAATTGATGGTTTAAAGTTGAGATGGAACTCGAAGCCCAACTAATTATCGCCGGAGGTTAGAGCCACCGAGGATTGAAAGGAGAAATTTGTAGAACTGTTGGTTGGGAGAATCTATCAAAACAGAGAGATGAGAGACAGTTGATTTGGAGAGGAGAGGGGTGTGGGTTGATTTGAATTTTTGAAAAGATTAGAAATTTTTGAAAATACTAATCAAGTCCATAATTAACTTAATCAAGTTTTCTAATTATGTTTGACCCTTTAAGTTGGTCAATGTCACCAATCCTTTATTCAAGACTTAAATGACACCTTTTCTTTAAGTTTTTCTTGTGACTAAGTGAAAATTTTCAAAGGAAAACAACAATAAATCAGTAGAATTGAAAATTAAAAGTAATCTCACCAGGCCTAAGTAGATACTTTAGCTTGCAAATATAGAAAAAGAGCTTTGAACTTATTTGAGAAAATATTTAGATTGTTCCACATTGGAAGATGAAGAATAATAATAATTTGAAGATGGTGAAAGCAAATAACTCTTAAAAAAATGACTTGGCTCGATATCTCATGACATTTACAAACTATGGTGGTGCTACCTCTGTAACAAACCTAGCAATACGAGTATTTACTATCTTCTTAGTAGGTTTTGAGAGAGACTACAGCTGATGGAAAGGTCCAATATGCTTTGATAGAACAATAGAAGTAATATTTAAGAAGAAAGTGGGTTGTATTACTTAATAACCACAAAAGAGATGAGATTTATAGGGACATTGATTAAATTATCCTTATATAATCTGGTTTAAATTAAATCAGTCATCTTAATTGAGGTGTTAATTATTTTTAGGTGTTAGTACCGCCACTTACTTTTAGTCATAATTGAACTAATAAAACTGTTACCATCATGGTCATCCTCTTGATAAGATATCCTTATATATGGACCCACATAATGCAATGTGTCTATGCATGAGTAGAAAAAACTCCATAACTTAAATATGTTGTATTTGTTGCGATTAAAAACTTTAAAATTTGAACTTTTCCTTATTGACCTAGAGCCTGCTGACTGAATGCCACATGCCCTTTTTGCATTTGGTGATTCACAACATATGAAAATTAGTATGATTGATTCTGTGCATGTAACAAAGGGTTTTACTGTAGATGTATTTTATCTTTCTAGAATTGTACTCCTTCCATCCCTTTTATGTGGAACCATTTAATGAGGTATCGAATTTATGAAATAAGGAAAGACTTTGTTATGTTATGAAATTTCCCTTGTTAAAGTCACTTTAATGCTTACTTTCTCTTGACTAACCACAATTATTGGAAAGAGGAACCTTTTTTTATTGACTAACCACAATTATTGGAAAGAGGAACCTTTTGAGCTTAATTGGCATTGTTAGATCTTAGACTTCTCCGTATGACAACATTATTCTATGATTTTACAAAAGAGGGCCTGGATTTCCTACTTTTCTTCATTGTAGCAACAGTGGAAGGACATGCAATAACCGACGAGGGTACTGGACACTTCCAAAAGACATTGTGAATAGCTTCTACAAACATAAAATTAGAATAGAGAAGACATATGATATAGCAGAATGAGGAAAGGTTAAAAAATAATTACTTCAATAACAAATATAGACAAAAGAACTTTGCCCAACTGGTTAGAGAATTTGTGTTAAACTAATTGATAATACCTCAAGAATTGAGCTCCATTTCTCTCCTCTACACCTTGAGAAGATGTAATTTGGTAATAGTTTTCTGAACGACTATGTTTGTCTACTTTTCTTTATCCTGCTTTATGTTCTACAATGCAGGAAGTATCTACTTTTTGATTGGAATTATTTTTGAATACTAGAAATGAAACCCTCCTTAGGTTCTCAAGATAATGTTACTGACTTATCATCCTCTTCCAATTTTTCTCATTTCCCATCTTTCATTACTTTTTAAAAGAAGTCACGTTAGAGTTTTAGTCACTAATGCAATTAAGTAATGGTGACTTAGATGTCTTTCATGTTGTAATGCACTATTGAAATTATAATATCTAATTGTACAAAATGTTCTCCTTCGTGTTTATAGACCTTTCTAATATGATGGAAGTAATTCTTGTGTTGGAATAAGAAATAACATCAATTGCAACATCAATAAACTGAGTTGCATCTATAGATCTTCTAAAATTTGGTACCCAACACATGATTTCTCATTTCATGCAAAATTATTTCCCTATCTTTGTCTACATATCTATTTGTTCTCCATTTTTCGTTCTATTCTGAGTTGTTGTTGTGTAGTGCATTCCGCATTCATGCCTGAGTTTTTGGATTTAGAAAATTTCATTATTTCTTTTATAATTTCTCACATAATTTGGCTGCAGATATCCAGAGATAAGAAAATGTACCCCGCAACACATTCAACCCAAAATAATAAATGCCCATGTCTATCGACTACAAATATTGAAATAAAATTCAGTCGATGTAAAAGATATAAAAAAAATTCATTCAAGGAGGCGTCTTGCACAAATTTTTGCATTGAATAATTCTATGTCATCAACGCAACAAAATTGACCTCTTATAACAAGGGATGTCTGCATTTTAGCAAATTAAATTTTCACTCTTTATATATCAAAATACATTGAAATATGCACCTATTTTAATATTATACCATCTCTTACTCTTTTTAAATATGATTACTTTAATGTATTCTCCATTTATTTATTAGCTACTACATTTGAAGTTAATACATCACCTGATAGTTCTGCTAAAGGAAAAAGTTTACTTCACCCTTTTTGCATTTTCGAGACAAACGAGTATAACAATCATATTTTCTTTGTTAACATTCTACTGACATCACACATATGCTCATGTAATTCATAATTGGTCTTGTATTAGGCTCTACATCACATACACCTAATGGCCAATATGGTCTTTCTTAAAAAAATATAACAAACGGAGGTTTGTATTTGTATTAACATGCAACAGTATTTACTATAGTTCCTTCAACTCTAGATTAATTTCTTCCTTCAACTCTAGATTAATTTCTAACTTTTTTTGCACTATTCAGTACATGAGATAAATAGAGCTTGTCGAATTAATATTAATTAGTTACAAACAGAATATGTAGTTCTGAAAGTTGTGCCAAATTATAAATTCTGTGTTTCCAAAAGATTTTATTATGAACCACCAGCACTTTGCTGCTATGATGGTTCAACTAAGCTTACAACACATAGATGCCTACTGAACTACGACATTATTCATAGATACTCCTGAAGAGTCTGAACATTTTCAAATATATGTTAGAAAATACAATATTATAGTTGGATTAACTTCAGTTGGAGTAAAATATGACAAAGGCTTGGCTCAAAGATATCATTGTATTTATACAGTCAGAGATCAAGAAAAAATGTACCGCTTCATTGATGATATATCCCGCAACTTAAAAAGAAAATTGGTATTGTTAGACTAAAATTTTTGAAATAATAGACAGAAAATTGATGAGTATCTTAGAAGTTAATTTGTATTTTTGCTTCTTAAATCTCTATCTGATGTTCCATAACTATCAAACTTTTACATTGCACTGAAATTTGACACTAATTTAGATCAGTGTCCACTACTTAAAAGTGTTTTTTAAGCCATGCGATTTAGTGAGGGACGTTCGCAACTAATCAAGATTTAGTGAGGGCATCCTCACTACAAGGTGTCTTGCTAATTTAAGCCTTGCTAATTATTAGTGAGGCCCTTGCAAAGTAGTGAAGGACTCCGACACCCAGACATCACTATTTTGTCCTCATAATTTTTCAAAATATTATAATTTAGTGTGGGACGTCCCTTGCTATATTATAAATATATATTATATTAGTATAAAAGTTAGTGAGGTATGATCCTTGATACATAAAAATTAATAAAATTATAAATTTAAATGTACTAAGGGATATCACTCGCTAAGTTAAATAAAAATTAATTTAATATTTGAATATTTTGAGGAATATCCCTCACAAAGTCCCTTGCAAATCTGATAGTATTTTAAATTTTTTACTACACCAAAACACAATATTTCAATAGAAAATAAACATACAACCAATAAAACAATAAAAAACATACTTCCAAAACAATTCATACGTTGAAATTAAGAAACCAAACCTCATATATTTTCATCCAACTTAAACAATATGCAAAAGTAAGTATAAAAAAAGTATACAAACAATCACTAAAATAATTTTTTTCAAACACTCCAAACTAATAAAATCCAAAACTAAAGTAATAGCTCCACCTAATACTCTATTCCATCCTTCTTATTCTCTCCACCATTATCATCAGAGCCAGGGGTGGAGAACGAGAAATCTTGATTAAGGTATTTAATTGAGCATTTAGTTTTTAATCGTCTGACTCAAGTGTCGTCCTGTATCGCTCCTTCTCCATCTCTCTTTTTCGTTACTTCTCATTGTTCCTAGCAAGCTCCTAAACTCTCTGTTGCATTTTCTCAAGTTGTTTATCTGATATGGTGGCAAAACTTCCTATATCTTGTAATCCACATTAGAAGCGGTGGAAGTTGTTCTAAGAGCAAAAACTGTATTCCCTTTCCTTGTTCACGTCTCCAACTATATCCAACCGGTAGGAGAGAGTTTCTTCATCTGATGGCATGATTGGACTGCCTTAATCATTTATCAGCCAACTCCTTTTGAGCTCATCAATTGCTTTAACATATCAATTCTACACTAAAAGTAAAATAAGTATATAATAATGATATAAAATAAATTCTAAGTAAGATTTGAACTACAACTAATCATTTTCAAAACACAAGTTTAAATTTTCAAGTTACTGCACTTTATCATTTTCTAGTAACTAATTCACATTTCAATTAACTAGACTTAATCATTTTCTAGTCACCAATTTATAGTTTGTAACGACCCGAGACTACCCCTTAGTTGTTACATGGTGCTTATGGTTTTGAGAGACCACAAGCTAACCCATGAGCTGGTACCTGCTGTGAGCACTGAATAATATAATGATGAATATGGAATATTAACTGAAGTGCCATAAGGTTCTAAATATTTGAATTCAAATTGAAATATATATATAGGAACACGGCTGTCTGAATCTGATAAAGTACTGATAAACTTAGCAACTAACTGACTGTAATGTCTGAAAAGCCTCTAAGACTGACTGACTGAGAGTTGATGGGACAAGCCCCTAAATAACTCTACTAACTACTAAAATAAATATATGAAATAAGATAGCCTGTCCTCGGGTGACGATGACTCACCACTGCTACTATACTGCTGAGAATTTGAGGGACTAAGTGTGATCCTAAAATTGAGCGTCATCACCTATGATATGAGGCATCATAGCACAAAAGAAAAGTATGGGATTAGTACTTTGAATGTACTGATATGCTAAATAAGGTAGGTTAACATGCAAGGTTTCATGAATAGGAGTAATGA
The DNA here is from genome assembly GCA_030864225.1 of Capsicum baccatum var. pendulum. Taxonomy (NCBI): domain Eukaryota; kingdom Viridiplantae; phylum Streptophyta; class Magnoliopsida; order Solanales; family Solanaceae; genus Capsicum; species Capsicum baccatum. The sequence goes on from CM061554.1 coordinate 170,753,180, forward strand.
TATATCAGAATATATATGTAAAGCATGGAATACTGAATAGAGAACATGGAATCTGTAGATACTAACCATGTATGAAATTCTATAAAATACTGAAGATACATGAAAATCTATAGATACTGAGGATGCATGACCAAGAATATGATATGAACTGAATGAGATCTACAAACTAAAATACTAAAATTAACTGAAATCTGTATACTTTGGTCAAATGACACTAAGACTGAATAACTAAGCTAAGACTATAACTGAGACTATGTTTGAGACTGTGGGAGGTATCAACTAACCGATATTCCTAAATTTGAGCCAATTTGGGTCCAACCTGTAACCCTAGTTGAAAGGGTATTAATACCATTCCATGGGTACTAACGCTGGCTATGTGGATCCACTAAACTGATATCATGTCCAAGGGACTAAGGGTGTCAAGCCTGAACTGACGGGTGACCCCTGCGAGATAGTCAAGCCTAATCTGATGGGTGACTACTCATATCCTACGCTGGCTATGTTGTTTTGGAGTATAGGGACTGATACTAACGACTCTGCCTATCTGACCGGGAAGCTTCCATCCCTACACTCAGTAAGTGCTAAATCCTACTCCCAACTGCATAACACTGAAACACTAGACTATTCTGAGTTTAACTGACTATTCTGATAATGCTCATGATATAATCTGAAGTTATTCTGAAGATACTGAGATAACATTAAGTAAATATCTACGGTTTTGGGTATTCAATATCCCCAGGACTAAAAACAATAGTAGTAGCATGACATTAAAACATTGAAGGACGCAGCATGAAGGCTCTTATTAAACAATTGCTCTTGTAGGCATTTTATCAAACACTTATAGTTCATGGTTTAAAATAATCATAGAATTACTAAAGGACTGGGATAATTGACATAAAATTATCATGGAAAACACTAAGTCATGATTTAATTCAACAAATGATAACACTAAAACCTGAGGAATCGAATAGCAACAATAACTTCATTAAAACATGGTATTAAATCAAAGTTCATGATCATGATTTAAAATCAAATAACTTAAAAAGATCATAGATTTAAAATTAAAAAGGTTACTTGATATCCATGAATGAATATCTAACATACCCGAGTTACTGAATTTGGAAGGATTGATGGAGAGTTCTTGAGTTTAAACCTTGATTCTTCAGAGCTAGGGTTTCTTGTTCTTGAAAGAGGGGATTTTTAATTTGAGAGAAAGTGAATAATGATGAGTATTTAGGTCAATTAGGGGTTAAATTGTGTGTTTAGGATGAGTTTAAGGCTTAGAAAAAAGACCTAAATATCCGTAAACATATTGAAAAATGGAAGCTGATAACTGAAAAATCCAATTTTTGGTCTTGGCGCGATGCACCACTATCATGCCAAGCTACTGAAAATTGGACAATTGGGACCTAGACAAACACTGTGATGTGGAGCTATCACATTAAGTCTTTGGATTGCCAATTTGGCCTGCCTCGCGACGCGCTATGATCGTGTACCTTCAGTGAAGATTGACAATTACAAAACTGACTGATGGCGCGATGCGCCACTATCGCGAAGTAACACTGGAAACTTACAATTGCTATTTTGACATACTCTACGATGCACTAATGGGTAAAATAACGGTATTTAACGACTGGAACTTAAAATCACCATAACTTCTTACCCAATTATCGTATTTAGGCAAATTGTATATCATTGGAAAGCTAATTCAATTTCCTATGTAATGGCAGGATCTAAACCAAAGAATAATGAGTGTTTCAAAAATTTTATATATTAATACTCATGTATTGGGACTTAAATTATGCTAGGGAAATACGGGGTGTTATAATATCTCCCTCTTAGGATTATTCATCCCCGAATGAAAGTAGTTAAGCTGAGGAAAACTGCTGGACTGAGCTTACTCACTAAATATACATATATGATGCATGGAATGCATGACTAAACTGATTCATGAAAGCACAACTGACATGAATATGATGTGCAACTGAAACTAAGCATGATAGAGAGAAATCTTAAGAAGATCGGTACCTTATACTGAATTTGGATTTGCGGAGAAAAGATGAGGGTACTTGCTCCACATATCTGCTTCTGCTTCCCAAGTGGCTCCCTCAATGGACTGGTTCTTCCAAAGAACTTTGACCAATGAAACTTATTTGTTAATTAATCTATGAACTTGATGATCGAGAATTTCGACTGGAATTTTCTCATAGAAAAGACTGTTTTTAATATCTACACTCTCTAAGGGAACAACTACTGCTGGATTACCAATATACTTTTTCAACAATGAGACATGGAACACTGGGTGTACTGAGGCTAGATATGAAGGCAACTCAAGCTCGTAAGCTACCTTTTTGAAACGACTAAGAATTCTAAAGGGACTGATATATCAGGGACTGAGCTTCCCTTTCTTGCCGAATATCTCCACTCCCTTCCTGGGAGAGATTTTCAAGTACACGAAGTCACCAACCTCAAACTCAAGATCCTTTCTCCTCATATTTGTATATGATTTTTGTCGGCTCTGGGCAGCCTTAAGTCTTTCTCTGATCAACTGAACCTTTTCTAACGCATCAAATACCAAGTCAGGCCCTACTACTTCAGCCTCACCTACTTTAAACCAACCAATTGGAGATCTATATCTCCTGACATAGAGAGACTCAAATAGAGCCATATGATTATAGGAATTATAGCTATTATTATATGAAAATTCAAGCAAAGGCAGATGGTCATCCTAACTACCCTTGAAATCAACAATGGATGCTCTCAGCATGTCCTCAAGAGTTTGAATGGTCCTTTCTACTTAACCGTCTGTTTGAGGGTAGAAGGCTGTGCTAAGCTGGACTTGGGTACTAAGACCCTTTTGGAATACTTTCCAGAAGTGAGAGGTAAACTGAGTACCTCTATCAGTGATGATAGAAAGGGAACACAGTGCAACCTAACCAACTCTCTGAGATAGAGATTGGCATAGTCCTCGACTGAATAACAGGTATGGACTGTCAAGAAATGAGCTAATTTGGTCATCCTCTCTATGATAACCCAAATAGAATCATGCTAATGACGGGTACGAGACAAACCTGTCAAAAAATTCATGTTCACTTTTTCCTATTTCCACATAGGAATACTGAACTCCTGCATGGACCAACTAGGTTTCTGGTGCTCAACCTTAACTTGCTGACATATAGAGGACTTAGCTACAAACTTTGTAATATCTCTCTTCATCCCACTCCACCAATAGGTCTCCCGCAAATTGCAGTACATCTTAGTGGCCCCTGGATGAATAGAGTAACACGCCCTATGCACTTCTTTAAGAATTCGTTGCCATAAATTATCTGCACCAGACATACACAATCTACCCTGACAACGCAAAACACTATCTTTCTCTTGGGAGAAAACCTCCACATTCTGATCTCTGACTAATTCTTTCAACTTAACTAAACTGGGATCTCTATCCTACTTTTCCTTCACTTTATAAACTAGAGATGACTCTGAACTACTCTGTACCCATATACTACCTTCTGCTGAATAGAGTAAATGGATACCTAGTCGGGCAAGATGATGAACTTCCTGAGCTAACTTCTTCTTACCATCCTCAACATGAGCTATACTACCCATAGACATTCTACTGAGAGCATCAACTACTATATTGGCCTTGCCCAAATGATACACAACTCTCATGTTATAATCCTTTAATAACTCTAACCTTCTTCTCTGATGCAAATTCAAATCTTTCTAAGAAAACACATACTAAAGGATTTGTGATCTGTGAACACATCTATATGCACCCCATATAAGTAATGCCTCTAAATCTTTAAGGCAAACACTATAGCGGCTAGCTTAAGATCATGAGTCGGATAATTCTTCTCCTGAGGCTTAAGCTGTCTGGAGGCATAGGCTATGACCTTACCTCTCTTCATAAGGACACAACTCAAACCTACTCTAGATGATTACAGTTAACAACAAAACCATCAGTAGAGTCAAGACTGGGGCAGAGGTGAGTCGAGTCTTCAACTCCTGAAAACTCTTCTAGTATAAATCTGACCACTGAAACTTAACTTTCTTTTGAGTCAATCTGGACATGGGGGATGAAATAGAAGAAAACCCTTCAACAAACCAATGGTAATAGCTAGCTAAACCTAAGAAACTTCTAATATCTGATGGAGAGATAGGTCTAGGCCAGTTTCTCACTGCTTTGGTCTTTTAAAGATCAACCCTAATGCCATCACTAGAAATAATATGGCCAAGGAAAGCTACTGATCTTAGCCAAAACTCAGACTTACTAAATTTAGTAAACAACTGATGGGCTTTAAGAGTCTATAATACTATTCTGAGATAGTCTGCATGATCATTTTCACTATGAGAATAGACAAGGATGTCATCAATGAAGACTATGACAAACATGTCTAAGTACTGCTTGAAAACTTGGTTCATCAAGTCTATGAAGGCTGTTGGGGCAATGTTAAGACTAAAGAATATGACCAGAAATTCGAATTGACCATACTGAGTTTGGAAATCTATTTTTGGAATGTCATGTTTTTTGACTCTAAGATGATAATAGCTTGATCTGAGGTCTATCTTAGAAAAGTAATTGGCACCCTGAAGTTGGTCGAACAAGTCATTGATTGTAGGAAGTGGATATTTATTCTTGACTGTGACCTTGTTCAACTGATGGTAGTCTATGCACATTCTAAGAAAACCGTCTTTCTTATGCACAAATAAATAGGTGCACCCCACAGGGAGATGGTGGGTCTGGTGAATCCCTTATCTAAGAGATCCTTCAACTGTTCTTTTAGTTGTTTGAGTTTAGCTAGAGCTATTCTGTATGGCATAATAGATATAGGCTGAATATCTAGGCGAAGGTCTATTCTAAAGTCGATTTCCCTTTCACAAGAAACTCTGGAAAGATCTTCAGAAAATAAATCTGAGAATTCATTTACTACTTGGATTGACTCAAGAGTAGGAGTTTCTGAATTATAGTCCTTGACTCGAATAAGATGGTACACAGACCCCTTGTATATCATCTTTCTGGCTCTAAGGTAAGAAATCAACTGACCCTTAAGAGCTGTAGCACTACCCCTCCATTCAAGGACTGGTTCATTTGGAAACTGAAAATGAACTATTCTGTTTCTTCAATCAAGTGAGGCATAGCATGAGTGAAGCCAATCCATGCTGAGAATGACATCAAAATCCATCATCTCTAACTCTATGAGATCAACTGAAGTAACTTTTTGAGATATTATGATAGGACAATTCCTATATACCTATCTGGCTATGATGGAAACGCCTACTGGGATTGACACTGAAAAAGGCTCTGCTAGATTTTTAGGATTGACTCCGAAATTAATGGCTATATATAGAGTTATAAAAGAAAGAGAATCTCCAGGGTCTGGTAAAGCATAAACATGTAAGTGAAAGACTTGCAATGTACCAGTAACTACATCAGGATAATTTTCCTGATCTTGGCAGGACTGAAGAGCATATAATCTATTCAAATGCTGACCCCTGGTAGCACTGGAAGCGGCACCTTACTGAGTCGAGCAACCAAATAGAACTGATGATTGATGGTACTGGCCCTATTGGCGCGTATCCCTACCTTTTTGAGAAACTACCCGACACTCTCGAATCTGATGGCATGGCTTGCCACACCTAAAGCACACATTGGTACCCGCTTTACACTTACCCTGATGGTTTCTGCCATACTTCTGACATAAAGGATTGGTACAAGCACTGCTAACACTGACCTGGGACTTAGAGCCTGGTGCCTTAACCCTATTTTTATTTCAGAATTTAGGTACTGGGGCACTGGCTGAAGAAGGTACTAGGGTAGAAGACGTCTGATGAAATTGAGAATGGTTACCACCTTCTAACTTTAGTTGATTGAAATTAAAACTACCTATTCTAGCCCTCTTGTTTCCTCTCTCCCTTTACTTAATCTTTTACTCCTCTATCTATTGAGCATGGACCATTAGTCTAGACAATTCCATCTCACTAATTAGCATGCGGTCCTACACTCTTTGACCACACTATCTGACACGCCAGGAACAAACTTACTCTTCTTGAACCTACTGTCAGCCACTATATGAAGAGCATATCTGGCTAACTAAGTGAACTTGAGAGAATACTCCCTCACACTCATGATGCCTTGCCTCAAATTAATAAATTCTTACACTTTGGCCTACCTTAACTCTAATGGAAAGAATTTGTCCGATAAATCCATGGTAAACTCTTCCCATTCTATAGGCCCTGCATCAATACCTCTATCAACTTTCCAATGTTTAAATAAGTATGGGCTACATTCTACAATTGATATGCAGCCAACTCGGCACTTTGACTAGACCTCACCCCCATAGCATCTGTTACCTTCTGAACCATATCTAAGAATTCCTATGGATCCTCTTTAGACTGGATCCCATGAAAGAATGAGGATTAATCCAGGTAAAATCTTGAATTTTAGTTACAGCAGTATTGGCCACTGGGTTGGCTGAAACAACAGCTGGCTGTTCATTCTATGCTGCTATAAATTTTCTAGAGTAGTGAACACAATCCTGAATTCTGCATGAAAGACATGCTCATCCATAGGATTTGCCTGGACGGGCTGTGGGGCTGGCTGAGTTCCTATTCTTCTTGAGAGGCATATTCTGTAAATGGAAAGAGAAAACAGATTAGACTGAGAGTTTAACTTGAGATCATACTCAATCACATGACATGAATACTTGGAAGAAGGGAAACTTTTCCTCAACACCTTGTAGCCTCTTGTCCATAAGCGTGGCGCGCTACACACTCATACACAAGACTCTACTCGATGCGGCTTTCAAACTTTCTAGGACACTTTAAAACCTGGATCTGATACAAAGTTTGTAATGACCTGAGACTACCCCCGAGTTGTTACACGGTGCTTACGGTCCTGAGAGACCACAAGCTAACCCATGAGCTGGTACCTGCTGTGAGCATTGAATAATATAATCATGAATACGAAAGAGTAACTGAAGTGCCATATGGTTCTAAATATCTGAATTCAAACTGAAATATATATATAGGAACATGACTGTCTGAATCTAATAAAGTACTGATAAACTGAGCAACTAATTGACTGTAATATCTAAAAAGCCTCTAAGACTAACTAACTGAGAGTTGATGTGATAAACCCCTAACTAACTCTACTAACTACTGAAATAAAGACATGAAAATAAGATAGCCTATCCTCGAGCGATGAGGACTCACCACTGCTATTACTACTGAGAATCTGAGGGATTAAGTGTGATATGAGACATAATAGAGTAAAAAAAGGTATGCGATCAGTACTTTAAGTGTACTGGTATGCTAAATGAGGTAGGTTAACATGCAAGGTTTCATGAATAGGAGTAATGATCTATCTAAATATACATGTCAAGCATGTAATAATAAATAGAGAACATGAAATCTGTAAACACTAAACATACATGAAAGTCTATAAAATACTGAAGATACAAAAAATCTATAGACACTGCGGATGCATGACCAAGCATATGACATCAACTGGATGAGATCTGTAAACTGAAATACTAAAAATAACTAAAATCTGTATACTTTGGTTAAACAACACTAAGACTGAATAACTGAGTTGGGATTGTAACTGAGGCTATATCTGAGACTGTGGAAGGTATCATCTAACCGGCATTCCCCAATTTGAGCTAATCAGAGTCCAACCTGTAACCTCAGTTGGAAGGGTGTTAATACTGTGCCACGGGTACTAACGCTAGCTGTGTGGATCCACTAAACTGATATTATGTCTAAAGGACTAAGGGTGTCAAGCCTGAACTGACGGGTGAAACCTGTGAGATAGTCAAGTCTAATCTGATGGGTGACTACTCATATCCTATGCTGGCTACGTAGTTCTGGAGTATAGGGACTGCTACTAATGACTTTGCCTAGCTGACGGGGAAGATTCCATCCCTACACTCGCTCGATGCTAGGGTTTCTTGTTCTTCAGAGAGAGAATTTTTAATTTGAGAGAAAGTGAATAATGATGAGTATTTAGGTCAATTAGGGGTTAAATTGTGTGTTTAGGATGAGTTTAGGGCTTAGAAAAAAGACCCAAATACCCTTAAACGTATTTAAAATAGGAAGCTAAAAATTGAAAAATCCAATTTTTGGCCTTGGCATGATGCACCACTATTGCGCCAAGCCACTGGAAATTGGACAACTAGACCTGGACGAACACCGCGATGCAGAGCTATCATGGTAAGGCTTTGGATTGGAAACTTGGCCTGCTCCGCGATGCGCCATGATCGCGCACCTCCACTGGAAATTGACTGATGGCGCGATACGCCACGATCACAAAGTAACACTGGAAACTGACAATTTCTATTTTGACATACTCCGCGGAGCGCTGATAGGTAAAATGACAGTATTTAACAACTGAAACTTAAAATTGCCATAACTTCTTACTGGTTATCGGATTTAGGCAAATTTTATATCGTTGGAAAGCTAATTCAATTTTCTATGTAATGGCAGGCTCTAAAATGAAGAATAATGAGTGTTTAGAAAGTTTTATGTACGAATACACATGTATTAGTTCTTAGATTATGCTAGGGAAATACGGGGTGTTACTCATTTCAAGTCACTACACTTAATCATTTTCAACTCACTAGTACACATATCAAGTAAGTAATTCATATTTCAAGTCACTATACTTGGCCGTTTTTAACTCACTAATACACTATTCAAGTAACTAATTCACATTTCAAGTCACTATACTTAACCATTTTCAACACACTAGTACACATTTCAAATAACTATACTTAACCATTTTCAAGTTACTAATTCACATTTTCAAGTCATTAGTTTAGTACCAAACTTAACCATTTTCAAAACACAAGTTCAGATTTTCAAGTCATAAATTCACATTTCAAAACACTATACTTAACCACTTTCAAGTAACTAATTCACATTTCAACTCACTATACTTAACCATTTTCAACTCTGACTTTCACATTTCAAAACACTATACTTAACCTCTTTCAAGTAACTAATTCACATTTCAACTCACTATACTTTACCATTTTCAACTCACTAACACACATTTCAAGTGACAACATTTAACCATTTTCAAGTCACAAATTCACATTTCTAGATATTACACTTAACCATTTTCAAAGCACAAGTAGATCAAGTGTTTGATAAAATGCAAGTGACAACATTTAACCATTATTTCAATACACATTTCAAGTGACAACTTTAGCCATTGTTTCAAAACACATTTCAACTCACTATATCATACAAGTGTTTGATAAAATGCCTCCATGAATGAGTTGTGACCAAGTGCACATGATTATGCTTTTCAAGACTATGTTATGATTTACTTTCATGCTATCAAGTCCTAGGCGTATTTAATACCCGAGAATTTAGCTATGTACTTAGAGTCAGTGTCAGTTACAAGATAATCTCAGTCATGTCATGATCAGTAGTACTCTCAGTCAGTCACAGGACTCAGGAAAAACTTAGTAGACTCAATACTAGTCCAGTCTAGTTCAGTAATCAGTTTGGACCACAGTAAACTCATTTAGTGGTATTTCATTAGTTAATAGAACTCTGTAAATTCAGTAACAGTTTAGTCCAGCCTAGTACAAACTAGAAATCAGCTTAGTGTTTATTCAGTTGGGAGTAGGATTCAGTATCGAGAGAGCCCAGGGATGGGGGCATTCCTGCCAGCAAAGGGTTTGTCCCTTAGTAGAAATCCCTGCATTACAAAACTTCGTAGCCAGCGTAGGTTGAGATATATTCTTACCAAATATTATGAGGGTTGATATATATCATTTAAGTTTTTCTACCAGTGAGGGTTGACAAAAGAGCTTACTGTCAGAGAGGGTTAACTCATAGATTATCTGTTCCCCTGGCACGATATTAGCACTCTTACAACTGAGGTTACAAGATAGAACCCAATCTATTTAGAATGGGGCATATCGGTAAGATATTACCTCCCATAGTCTCAGTTTCAGATTCAGTCTCAGTATAGAACTCAGTTCAGTTCTACAGACTCAGGAATGTCAGTTACAGTCAGTCAGCTCAGTATAAAACTCAGTATAGTTCCACAGAATTAAGACTGTCAGATAAAGTCATTCAATTATCAGTAATACAGTATTAGTAAACTAATATATAAGTAAATCAGTATTTAGTGTTTTCATGATCTTAATTACAGTCTACGTATTCATGCATGTACTCTTATTCAGTCATACTTATGTTTTTCAGTTAGTATTGTTCATACATATGAACCCATGTATTTCAGCCTACCTCATTGAGCATACCAGTACATTCAAAGTACTGATGCATGCTTTTCTTTTATGCTATAATGTCTTATATCATAGGTTCAGATACACGAGCTCTAGATCACCCTTAGCAGCTCAGATTCTCAGCAGAAAGAGTTAGTGGTGAGTCTTCATAGTTTGAGGAAATGATTATTTTTAGCATTTCATTTCATTTTCAGTAGTCGGAGTTAGTTGGCGGCTTGTCCCATTAACTCTACTATTCAGATAGTTTAGAGGCTTTCCAGACTACAGTATTTTCAGACAGTTATTTAGTTTTTAGTATTGATGTTTAGTTTTGGTATTGTGATACCATATTCAGTATTTATTTCATATTTGAACCTTGTGGCAAATTTCTGCCTATTTTTGCAAAGTTACAGTATTATTATGTAGCTACTACAGCAGGTACAAGACATGGGTTAACTTGTGGTTCTTCATGATTATAAGTATCGTGTAGTGTCTGGGGTACAAACTCGGGGTATTACAAACTTGGTATTAGAGCCTAAGGTTCAATAGAGTCCTAGGAAGTTTGAAATCCGCATCAAGTTGAGTCTTGTGTATTGGTGTGTACCGTCCCACACTTATAGATAAGAGGCTATGTGATGTTTTAGGAAAAGTTTCCCTTCATTCAACATTCATGTCATGCGAGTGAGCATGAGCTCCAGTTAAATTCTCAGTCTAATCCAAGTTTCTCTTTCGTTTGTAGAATATGCCTCCAAAGAGTACTCAGGGAAGAGGAACGGGAGACCAGCCAACCCCTCAGCCCATCCATCCAGACCCTCTGGGCGAGTATGTCTCCCACACCGAGTTCAGAGCAACATTTACCACCCTAGCTCATTCTTTGGCAGCCCAGAATAAAAGCTCGGCTACTATTCTAGCAAACCTAAAGGCCAATACTGTTGCTACCAGGATTTGGGATTTCACCTGAATGAACCCTCCATTGTTTACCGGGTCTAAGTCAGATGAGGACCCTCAGGAATTTCTTGATAAGGTGTCGAAAGTTAAAAATATTATGGGGGTGACGGCCGTTGAGAGCGATGAGTTAGCCTCATATCAAGTACAGGATATGGCACACTCATGTTTTAAATAGTGGAAAGTAGAGAAGACTGTAGATACAGGGCCCATAGAATATGAGGAGTTTGCAGTTGCTTTTCTAGACAGGTTCTTTTTGCTAGAGTTGAAGAAATCAAAGGTTTTGGAGTTTATAAACCTGAAGCAGGGAAATATGATAGTACAATAGTATTCTCTCAAGTTTACTCAGTTAGCCAGATATGCTCCACATATAGTAGCAGATAGCAGAGCGAAGATAAGTAAGTTTGTATTAGGTGTGTCAAGCAGTATGGTCAAAGAGTGTAGAACTGCAATGATAATTAAGTATATGGACATATCTAGGCTCATGGTCCATTCTCATTAGATAGAGGAGGACAAGAATAAAGAGAAAAAGAGGGAGATCAAGAGAGTGAGAATAGGTAGTTTCAGTTTCGCTCAGCCTAAGTCAGAGGGTGGGAATCATTCTCAGTTCCAGCTCTGTCTTGAGCCAGTGATCCTATGCCAAAATTTAGAGATGGCAATAGGGATAGGGCGTCGGGCCCTAAACCCTGGGGTAGTATCAACAGTGGCCGAACCAATCTCCTTTGTCAGAAGTATGGCAGAAACCACCAGGGTATCTGCAGAGCTAGAAGTGATATATGTTTTGGATATGGAAAGCCAAGCCACAAAATTAGACAGTGTCCTCAGGTGGGTTCTCAGATTCAGCATAACCATCCCCCAGATCAATCCGATCGCCCGAATCAACATAGTGCTGTATCCAGTGCCACCAGTAGGCAGCGCTTAAACCAACTCTATGCTTTTTAGTTTTGAAAGGATCAGGAAAGTTCTCCTAATATGTCACTAGTACATTACAAGTTTTCCATTTACATGCCTATGCTTTACTAGATCCAGGAGCTTCCTTGTCCTTTGTAACTCCATATTTAGCAGTTGATTTCGGAGTCAATCCTAAAATTCTAGTAGAGCCTTTCTCAGTCTCTACCCTAGTGGGTAAATCTATCATAGCCAGGCAGGTATACAGGAACTGCCCAATTATGATATCTCAAAAAGTCACTTCAGCAGACTTAGTCGAATTAGAGATGACTAATTTCCATGTCATTCTCGGAATAGATTGGCTTCATTCTTGCTATACCTTAGTTGGCTGTAGAAATAGAATTGTATAGTTTTAGTTTCTTAGTGAACCCATCCTAGAGTGGAGGGGCAGTACTTCAGTACTTAGGAGTCAGCTTATTTTTTTCCTTCGGGCGAGAAGAATAGTATCTAAGGGATGTGTCTACCATCTCGTTTGAGTCTTGAACTCTAGTTCAGAAACCCCTATTCTTGAATCAGTATCAGTAGCATGTTAATTCCCAGATATGTTTCCCAAAGATCTTCTCAGATTTTCTCCTGAAAGGGAAATTGACTTCAGAATTAATCTTCTTCCAGATACTCAACCCATATCTATTCCTCCATACAGAATGGCACCTGCAGAACTCAGAGAATTAAAAAAACAGTTGAAAGATCTCTTAGATAAGGGATTCATCAGACCTAGTATGTCCCTGTGCGGCACACCAGTTTTATTCATACATAAGAAAGTCAGTTTTCTTAGAATGTGTATTGACTACTGTCAGCTAAACAAAGTCACGGTCAAAAATAAGTATCCACTTTCTAGAATTGAGGACTTGTTCGACCAACTTCAGGGTGTTAGTTACCTTTTCAAGATATACCTCAGATCAGGCTATCATCATCTCAGAGTCAGGGAATGTGACATCTCGAAGACAACCTTCAGAACTCGGTAAGTCCTTCGATCTTACCAATGCCCCAGCAGACTTTATAGACTTGATGAACAGTGTGTTCAAGCAGTACTTGGATGTGTTCATCATAGTCTTCATAGATGACATTGTTGTCTACTCCCGTAGTGAGCACGACCATGCAGACCATCTCAGAAAAGTATTACAGACTCTCATCAATCATCAGTTATTCGCCAAATTCAGTAAGTGTGAATTTTGGCTAAGGTCAGTAGCTTTTCTTGGGCATACCATTTCTGGTAATGGCATTAGATTTGATCCCCAAAAGACCGAGGCAGTGATAAACTTTCCCAGACCCATTGTTTCGTCAGATATCAGGAGTTTCTTGGGCTTGGCTGACTATTATTGAAGGTTTGTTGAGGGGTTTTTATCTATTGCATCCCCTATGTCAAGACTGACTCAGAAGAAGGTCAAATTCCAGTGATCAGATTCTTGTGAAAAGAGTTTTTAGGAGTTGAAGACTCGACTCACTACAGCTCTAGTTTTTACACTACCAAATGGTTCAGACGACTTTGTTGTGTATTGTGATGCCTCTAAAGTTGGCTTGGGGTATGTTCTGATGTAGAGAGGTAAGGTCATAGCCTATTTCTCTAGACAGCTTAAGCCCCATGAGAAGAATTATCCTACTTATGATCTTGAGTTAGCAGCAGTAGTGTTTGCCTTAAATATTTAGAGTCACTATTTATATGGTGAGAATATTAATGTGTTCATTGATTATAAAAGCCTATAGTATGTATTCTCTTAGAAAGACCTGAACCTCTATCATAGAAGTTGGTTGAAGTTGTTAAAAGACTATGACATGAGTGTTCTGTATCATTCGAGCAAGGCCAATATAGTGGCCGACACTATTAGTAGAATGTCTATGGGTAATTTTGCCCATGGTAAAGTCGGTAAGAAGAAGTTAGCTCAGGAAGTTCATCACCTAGCCCGAATAGGTGTTCGCTTAGTCGATTCAACAGAAGGCAGTGTGTGGGTGCAGAGTAGTTCAGAATTATCCCTAGTTTCTGAGGTGAAGGAAAAGAAGCATAAGTATCCCAGCCTAGTCAAGTTGAAAGAATCAGTCAGAAATAAAGAAGCAGAGATTTTCTCCCAAGGGAGAGATGGTATGTTGCACTGCTAGGGTTGGCTATGTGTGCTAGGTGTAGATGACTTAGGGCAGAGAATCCTTGTAGAAGTGCATGGTGAGTGCTATTCTATTCATCCAGGGGACACCAAGATGTACCGTCATTTACGGGAGATCTATTAGTGGAGTGGGATTAAAAGGGATATTGCAGAGTTTGTGGCTAAGTTCTCAACGTGCCAGCAGGTTAAGATTGAGCTTCAGAAGCCTAGTGGGCCCATGCAAAAGTTCAGCATTCCCACCTGGAAATAAAAAGAAGTAAACATGGACATTATGATGGGTTTACCTCGTACTTAGTGTCAGCATAATTCAGTTTGGGTTATCATAGACAGAATGACCAAATTAGCTCATTTCCTACTAGTCCATACCTCTTACTCAGTCGAGGATTATGCCAAACTTTATATCAGGGAGTTGGTCAGATTACATGGTGTTCCGTTGTCCATTGTCTCAAATAGAGGTACCCAGTTTACCTCTCATTTTTGGAAGGCATTCCAGAAGGGTCTTGGTACCCGAGTTTATCTTAGTACATCTTTTTATCCTCAGAAAGATGGTCAAACAGAGAGGACCATTTAGAATCTAGAGGATATACTGTGAGCGTCTGTAATAGACTTTAAAGGTAGTTGGGATGACCACTTGCCTTTGATTGAGTTTGCATACAACAACAACTATCATTCCAGTATTCAAATGGCTCTATTTGAGGTGCTTTATGGAAGGAGGTGTATATTTCCCATTGGTTGGTTTGAAGTGGGGTAGGCCACAATGATAGGGCTTGACTTGGTATTTGATGCCTTAGAGAAAGTTCAGTCGATTAGGGAAAGGCTTAAGACAGCTCAGAGCTGATAAAAATCGTATGCTAATATGCAAAGAAAAGATCTCGAGTTCAAGATTGGTGATTTTATGTATTTGAAAATCTTTCTATGAAAGGAGTGAAGCGTTTGGCAAGAAGAGGAAACTCAATCCCCGATATGTCGATCCTTACCGAATTCTCATCTATTTTGGAAAGGTAGCGTACGAGCTTGAGTTGCCTTCAGATATATTTTCAGTATATCCAGTGTTTCATGTCTCCTTGATAAAGAAATGCATAGGTGACCTATCAGCCGTAGTCCCCATAGGGGGCATAGATGTTCAGAACAGCCTCTCTTATGAAGAGATTGCAGTCAAAATCCTTGATTATCAGGTTCATAGACTGATGAACAAAGAAGTCTCTATGGTCAAAGTTCTTTGGCGGAATTAGTACGTTAAGGGAGATACTTGGGAAGCAGAAGCAGATATGCGGATCAAGTATCCTCACCTCTTCCCTGCAAACTCAGACTCAGTCCAAGGTAATAGTTTTCCTTAAGCTTATTCAGTTTCATACCCAGATTTTCATTACAAACTTGGTATTAGTTACCATTGCATATTCAGTCATGTATTCATGCATCAGATATGCATGTTCCATAGGAGGAACTCAGCTTATCAGTAATCCCAGTCATGCATTTATGAAATAACTCATTCATGTACTCACGCATCAAATATGCATGTTCAGTATGAAATTCAGTATGTCAATAATGTCAGTCAGATAATCATGTTTCAGATATTCATGTCCAGTAAGTAAGTTCAGTCTACTAGTATCCTCAGCTTAGTCAGTCTCATACGAGGATGAATGTTTCCAAGGGGGAGATAATGTAAGATCTCGCAAAATTCTTAGCTTAATTTAGTCCTTTAAGCTTGTTAAGGGGGGGTCCTAAACTTAGAAAATTCTAGCTACGTATTCAGACTTAGTGTTATTTTAGCCTTCAAAAGTTGGCAATCTCATTTTGCGACCTTTTCGTCAATTAAATGTTAATATTTGAGTTAGGTCATGATAAAAAAGGTCAATACATATTCCCAGGCAAGTTTTGAATTTTATGGACCTCGTTTAGACCATGTTCAAGTGACAAAAATAGTGAGTCGATGCGATATGGATGCATTGCATCATCCATCGTGCCAATATATAATTTTTCCCTCAACTTAATGCAAATTATAGTAATCCGATGCAGACATGACGCGATTCATTGGTCATCACATCGATGCCAATGACGCAGTATGTCGTTTGGTGCATCGATAACACAGTTTTTAGTCATTAAAAGGCCGCTTCCTCAGGGTTAATTAAGTCTTCTTCCCACACCCTTCAGCCCCAATAACATAAAATTTGGCTCTCTTTTAGCAAGTTATATTCATTCTTTCACAAATTGCTCAAGAACAAAAACCCTACGTAAATTAAATTCAAGGCTTCAGATTACACCGTTAATTTTCATGAATTCATAAACTAAGGTATGTGAAGTGTTCATCCAAGGGTTCCTTCCACCCTTGGAGTCCAAGAAACTATTTTTAAGCTTCAAGTGTATGGATTTCATGAATTTCATTATTGGGTTTGATTATATTTATGTTTATAAAGGTTAATTGGGATTCTAATTCATGTTTTATGATAAGTTTCATGTGGTATTAATTGATATACATGTAATATCATGTGAATTCATGTTGAACCCTTGAAATTGTGAAGTTGGAGTTGAGTTATGATGTTTACTTGTGTTTAATGTTATGTACATGTATCATCCTCATTAAGTTCTTAATGAATTGCTCATGTGAACCAATAAGAGAAGAAAATCATGTCATGTCAGCTTATGTGAGAATTGTATCATGCAAGTGTTCTATAAAATGCCTCCATGAATGAGTTGTGACCAAGTACACATGATTATGCTTTTCAAGACTATGTTATGATTTACTTTCATGCTATCGAGTCCTGGGGGTATTTAATACCCGGTAATTTAGTTGTGTACTTAGAGCCAGTGTCAGTTACAAGATAATATCAGTCATGTCATGATCAGTGGTAATCTCAGTCAGTCACAGGACTTAGGAAAAACTTAGTAGACTCAGTATTAGTCCATCCTAGTTCAGTAATCAGTTCGGACCACAGTACACTCATTTAGTGGTATTTCATTAGTCAACAGAACTCCATAAATTCAGTAACAGTTCACTCCATCCTAGTACAGACTAGAAATTAGCTCAGTGTTTATTTAGTTGGGAGTAGGATTCAGCACCGAGCGAACCCAGGGATGGGGGCATTCCTTCCAGCAGAGGGTTTGTCCCTTAGTAGCAATCCCTGCTTTACAGAACTACGTAGACAACGTAGGTTGAGATATCTTCTTACCAAATATTATGAGGGTTAATACATCTTATTTGAGTTTTCCTGCCAGCGAGGGTTGACGAAAGAGCTTCCTGTCAGAGACGGTTAACTCACAGCTTGTCTCTACCTATGGCACGATATTGACACCCTTCCAACTGGGGTTACAGGTTGGACCCCAATCTATTTAGAAAAGGGCATATCGGTTAGATGATTACCTCTCATAGTCTCAGTTTCATATTTAGTCTTAGTATAGAACTCAGTTCAGTTCTACAGACTCAGGACTATTAGTTACAGTCAGTCAGCTCAGTACGAAACTCAGTATAGTTCTACAGAATCAAGACTGTCAGATACAGTTATTCAGTTATCAATAATACAGTATCAGTAAACTCAGATATTAGTAAATTAGTATTTAGTGTTATCATGATCTCAGTTACAGTCTACGTATTCATGCATGTACTCTCATTCAGTCATACTCATGTTATTCAGTTTGTATTGTTCATGAATATAAACCCATGAATTTCATCCTACCTCAGTGAGCATACCTTTATATTCAAAGTACTGACGCATGCTTTTCTTTTGCGCTATGATGTCTTATATCATAGGTTCAGATGTACGGGCTCTAGAGCACCCTTAGCAGCTTAGATTCTCAGCAGACAGAGTTAGTGGTGAGTCCTCATAGTTTGAGGATATGATTGTTTTTTTAGCATTTCAGTTCATTTTCAGTAGTCGGAGTTATTTAGGGGCTTGTCCCATCAAGTCCACAGTTCAGACAGTTTAGAGGCTTTCCAAACTAGAGTATTTTCAGACAGTTTTTTAGTTTTCAATATCGATGTTAAGTTTTGGTATTGTGATACCATATTCAGTATTTATTTCATATTTGAACCTTATGGCAAATTTCTGCCTATTTCTGCAAAGTTATAGTATTATTATTCAGCTACTGTAGTAGGTACCAAACATGAGTTAGCTTGTGGTCCTTCAGGATTATGAGCACCGTGTAGCGTTTAGGGTACAGACTCGGGGCGTTACACTTATACACATCTCAAGTAACTAGACTTAACCATTCTCTAGTCACTAATTCATATTTCAAGTAACTATACTTAACCATTTTCAAGTCACTATCCTTAGTCATTCTCAAGTGACTAATTAACATTTCAAGTAACTAAATTTAATCATTTTCTAGTCTCTAATTCATATTTCAAGTAACTATGGTCAACCATTTTCAGGTTACTAATTCACATTTCAAGTCACTATCCTTAGCCATTCTCGGGTAACTAATTCACATTTCAAACAACTAGACTTAACCATCTTCTAGTCACTAATTCACACTTCAAGTAACTATGCTTAACCATTTGAAGTCACTAATTCACATTTCAAGTCACTATTCTTAGCCATTCTTGAGTAACTAATTCACATTTCAAGTAACTAGACTTAATCATTTTCTAGTTACTAATTCACATTTCAAGTAACTATGCTTAACTATTTTCAAGTCACTAATTCACATTTCAAGTCATCATCCTTAGCCATTCTAAGGAAACTAATTCACATTTCAAGTAACTAAACCTAATCATTTTCTAATCACTAATTCACATTTCAAGTAACTCCGCCTAACCATTTTCAAGTCACTAATTCACCATTTCAAGTCACTATCCTTAGCTATTTTCAAGCAACTAATTCATATTTCAGGTTACTATACTTAACCACTTTCAAGTAAGTAATTCACATTTCAAGTCACTATAATTAATCATTTTCAACTCGCTAGGAAACATTTCTAGTAGCTACGCTTAACTATTTTCAAGTCCCTAATTTACATTTCAAGTCACTATCCTTAGACATTTTTAAATAACTAATTCATATTTCAAGTCACTATACTTACTTTCAAATAACTAATTTGCAGGAAAATTAGAAAAATTTGAAGAACTATACTTAACGACTTTCAAATAACTAATTCATAGGAAAATTTGAAGAAACTCACAACCAAACTTTAACAATTTCAAATCATGGAATCAATTAAAAAATGGGAGAAGAGAAACTAAATGTAAATTTTGAACAATATATCAAACCTATAAATATGATATTTGTCATTATATATTTTTGACGGGGTGGACAGAGGCAGGTGGTGGCAGCGCTGGCCATTTTCATCGGCTGAAATCGCAAGTAGCGGCACTAGAGAAGAGGAGAGGTGGCGATAATGGGGAGAACGCCGGCTCTACTGGCTGGTTGGCTCATCAGCGGCTTCGCTGTGATGTTGGTCCATAATTGTTGTCATTTTGTTGGTCGGAAAAGATACATATAAGGGCGTAGTGGTGCGGTTCACCGGTGGCTGGGCAAAAGAGGTGGCGGTTTAGAGGAATCAAAAGACAGAGAAAAGTTGTGAGCTAGTTGTGCAGCCTTTTTTTTAAAAAGTATATTAGGGTTAGGGTAATTTAGGTTTAAAAAGAAAAGGAATGGAAGATATGATATCAACCATTGATCAAGATTGATTGACGACTGAGATTAAAAATAAAATAATGGTAATTTAAAAATAGTTCACAAATTTAATTTTAATTAGGGATCAAAATTAATATCAATTCTGATTAAAATTGACATCATTGAAGTATAAAAAAGGCTAAAAATTAAACATATATAGGAAATTAAATAAAATTGACTGTTATTTTAATAATAATAATAATAATAATGATAGAAATAATAATTCTAATAATAATACTAAAAACTAGATATTTTTAAATTACGGGTGTGAATATTACAATAATTTTAATAAATATTAAAAAATTACTTAATAATATTATAATTAAATTAATAATTTGTAAAAAAATTATGATAAAAAGTAATAAAACAATTTCTATATTTTCAAATCTTAAATGTGACACGCCAATATCTATTTGATACCAGAATAATGTGTAAGAAATGTTAATGTTTGAAATTAATAATTTTGCTAAAATAGCTGCCTAAGAGGAGTATCGGAAGGTCAAAATTAGGTGTCTACATCGACCGTATGATATCAACATATTCAATATACTTGTATACATTCAGTTAACTTTTGATTACTATGTAAATACGACATGCCATATACATGTGCGTGTGTGTGTATGTGTATGTATATATATATATAATATGTTATTTTTTGTCTCAATTAAAGTGACATAAATAAAATTTAGGTGACTAATTATATTTTTAATATGTTTTTAGATATTTTAAGTTGTAAGCTATTGTAATTAATAATACTTTTTTTGGACTGTGATTTACTATTTTAAGTTGTTAGCTATCATAATTTATAATACTCTCCTTGTCCAAACTTTTGTGACATTGGTAGTCAATTATATTTTTAAAATAATTTAAGTTTTAAATTATTGTGATTTATAATATCTTTTCTTCTATTTCAATTTAAATGACATTGATATAATTTCGAGAGTCAATCAAATCTCACGATTGAAGTAGCGAAGTAGATATATCATAAATAACTTATAATAACTAATTAGGAGTGATATAACAAAACTGCTATAAAAAATACTTGTGAAAAAAAATTAATTGGGCTCATATAAGATGTCAAGTTAATTTAAAACATCAAGAGTTTCTTTACCATTTTCTGTCTATTTTATTTTTAATTAAACAGTATTAATTTTTTTAATACTTAGATAACTTATAATAATTAATTAGAGGTGATATAATAAAATTATGGTTGAAACAGCCGAAACAGACATGCCATAAATGTCTATTTTTTTTTTATCAAACATGATCAATTTTCCAACACATAAGATTCAACCAAATAACACAATTGAAGTAGCGGAACATACTTGTCTTAAATAACTCATAATAACTAATTAGAAGTGATATAACAAAATGTCTATAAAAAATACTTGTGAAGCAATTTAAGTAGACCTCATATAAGATGTCAAGTTAATTTAAAACATTAAAAGTTAATTTATTATTTTATGTCTATTTTAATTTTTCTAAATTAACTATTATTAATTTTTTAATACTTAGATGACTTATAATAATAAATTAGGGGGATAGAGTAAAATTACGATTGAAATAGCTGAAGCAGACATGTCATAAATGCCTATTTTACTTTTTTTTTTTATTAAATACTAGTATTATTTTTTTAATACATAAGTGATATATAATAATTAATTAGGAGCGATATAGTAAAATCATGGAGCAAACAAGCATGTTGATGAACACATACGGTTGAAACAGCTAAAGCACAAATGTCATAAATATTTATTTTACCTTTTTTAGTTAAATATTATTATTTTTCTAATACATAAATGGCATGTAATAATTAATTAGAGGGGATATAGTAAAATCACGGAGTAAGAAGACATGTTGACAAACACGTAGTTGAAACAACCAAAGTAGGCATGTCATAAATGTTTATTTTAATTTTTTCTATTAAATATATTAATTTTTTAATATGTAAATGACATATAATAATTAATTAAGAGTGATATAGTAAAATCACGAAGCAAGCAGACACACCGATGAAGAGGTGCCTGATTTATCCCATTTCTCAATACTAGTAAATTAATTAAGGATGATATAGTAAAATCACGGAGCAAGCAGAAAAGTCAACGAAAACGTGCCTGCTTTACCGCATTTCTAGATGGTAGTAATATATCTCGATAAAAAATAAATTTTATTTTATTGAAACATAAGCAAAAAATAAAGATTATGTTTAACGTTATTTATTTATTTCTTAGTTTATCTTTTAATACAATTTTTTATAAATTTTAAATATTAATTTATTTTTATTTTATTGTATAAATAATAAAAATATATTTATTAAAATTATATTTGATTTTACACATAATAATTGAAATATCTTCTTTTTTATTTTTTAATTTATTTTTAATGAAAATTGACCACTTGTGGTCACATTAGGTGAATGTTTTATTTTTTATTTTTTAAAATTAAAAAGCGACCACAAATAGTTGCTTTTTGGATATTATTTTTAATTTATTTTTAAAAAAATCAACCACTTGTGGTCGCTTTTTGAAAATTTTTTTTTTAAAGTAAAAATCAACCACTTGTGGTCGCTTTCTGTAAATATTTTCTTTTTTATTCTTTTCAATCAAAAAGCGGTGTTTTTTGCATATTATTTTTAATTTATTTTTAATAAAACCAACTACTTGTGGCCATTTTTTTAAAAAAATATTTTCTTTTTAAATTTTTTTAATAAAAAACAGACCACAAGTGGTTGCTTTTTATTTTGAAAAAACAGAATAATCAATATAAAAATTGAGATGAATTTTGAAATGGTTATTTCACAATTTTAAAATATTAAAGCGACCACATGTGATTGGTTTTTAATTAATTATTCTTTTTAGAAAAAAATGGAAAAAAAAGACCACAAGTGGTTTCTTTTTTGTGGCCACCAACCGTGGTCGCGAAAACTATTTTTTTAGTCTTATTAATATAGTTGTTAAAATATATGTTAATATATCATTTGCTAATATTTCTAAATGATATCACTAATATACTTACAGTTAATATATTTCTCAATGTATATGTTAGCTAGTCAATAATATTTTAAAATAAATTAGTAATACACTTTATTTAGTTTAACTATCGTATAAGTTAATAAATCAATATCATTTTAATAAAAACATTTAAGATACACTTTTATTTTATTTTAATTACTGACATATAAATTAATCAATCAATGATATTTTGTAGTGCATAGCTACTTAGTATAATTATCAAGTTATAGGATAACTGATGATGATAGGCGTATTTACACGCCTAAAACACCTTAATTCACCCATATTTTAGCTAAATTTTAAGGACAAAATATATAATTCCTGCACTTTTAGTCCTTTTTCCTGTAAGTGAGCTAACCAACGTGATTAGCAAGTTTTCAGGTATAAATGATGAATATTTCAGCATTTTATGGATAACTTGACGCCAAAGGAAGCTTCACGAAAGAAGAAAAGCAGCGTTTGGATGCCTATGGACTGAAAGTGACGCATGGAAAACTTGTCCCGGGCAAAAACAACATTTCCAAAGACTTGGGGACCAGCAGTAACTTAGTAGGATTAGAAAAAGAATGCAGTAACCTAGTAGGATTAGGATAAGTATGCAGTAGCTTAGTAGGAATAGGATATGGGTGTTATAAAAACCCTATTTTTGCTGAACTTTTCAGCAACCAATATCCACCACCCTCATCCTTATTCCTCTCTATTCGATCCTTTCCCCTTTTTTTCATTAAATTGTTGTTGACATTATTTTCATCTATTCGACTTTTAATTTTTACGACAAGAGAAACGCTAGTGCTACCAAAACATACTTCACGTGAGATTCTTATTTTGGTATGATGATAAATGCTATTGTGTTTTCCGTTGCACTCATGAGCAGCTAAACTTCTCTATTAGGGTTATGGAAGCCTTATGAGATACTATCTATTGCTATGAGTTTGTGAATTCGTGACACGTATACTGCTTATATCATTACTCTCTTCATCTTAATTTAAATTCTTGTGGTTGCAAACATATAGAATACGCTAGTATAGCATTAACTTGTTTGAAAGAAAAGTTACATGTCTGGAAAAGAGAGAATGTCAAGGAAATAGGGCACCAACCCCTATTTAAAAGTTAGTGCCGTAACTGGATTAACCTCTTGGAGACTTCGTACCATTAGATACGCTTAAAGCTCGAAAGATTTAAAGTGAAATAATCCTTGATGGTCGAAAGACGCCTGGATTTACCATAGAATACGAATCTCTATAAGCGCATGCATGTCTGAATTCCGCATAACTCATAGTCAATAGATACGTATAACTCATAAGGTGGACATAACCCTAACTCTCAATTCTCATTGATTAAAACCTACCAAGTACTCCATTTTACTCTTCTATTTTCCGTTTTTACTCTACTATTTTGTTTACATCATTTGCACGCACAAAATCCCCCCTTTATTCGCAGAACTTTCATAAAAAGTCTAATAATCGTTGCTTACTTAGTGACTAAGTATTCCCTGTGGGATTCGACACCCAACCCAGTTGGGTTCTATATTTGACAATGACCGCTTACACTCTTATGAGAGCTGTAGTTTGAGCGTTATCAACAACCAATCAATAACATTACATAACTAATCAATTAATAATACCATTACTAAAACCACTAATACACCTCTATTTTTATTGTCAAATTATAAGCTAATAAATCATCAACTTTTATTAAGAATACCACTAAAACATTTCTACTTATTTTAACTATCACTTTCTAGGGGTTTTGAGCTAAAAGTGATAAAAGAGTTTGAAAATGAGGTGTAGGTGACTTAAGTCTTAATAATTAAGTGTAGGTGACAATTACTTATTATGGATTAAGAAAGTTGGGTAAGTTTGAGAATAACCCATGAGTTTTTAAATTTATTCTTTGATCCAAATATTTACCTAATATAATAGGAAACGAAAGGAAAGAAGGCACATTTCTCCCTCTTCTCATCCATTGTTGTTTTCTCTCTCTTAGCGATTTTTGTTGTTCATTGTTGCTGCTGCTTTATTCATCATCTTTTTCTTCATTATCATCTTCATCTTCTTCTAGTTGACCATTGTTGTTGTTGTTGTTACCTCTACTGTTGTTATTTGACCAATTTCTTAGATCAAATTTTGTTTCATACATCACTTTCCACTTTGGCATTACTTCACAGGAGACTTTGGTAAGTCAAACTATAATTTTTAGTTGAATTTGTCATCTGGGTAACTGTTATTGTGCTATTTTTTCAACAATAGATAGCACGCGAACATGAATACAACATAAGAGACATCTGCTTAAATAGATCAATCATATGTTGCGACAGATGAGCCATCTATTGCAATGGATGACATTTGTTGGATTCATGTTTATGGTTCTCTAGTACCGTAACATAAATCAAATAGATGGGTCATCTGTTGTAACATATGACCCATCTGTTGCAACAGACTAGTTATCTGTTGCAACTAGATAAATATCTATTGCAACAGATTAGTAACCTGTTACAACGAAACCTAAACTCGATTCCAACAGACGTGTCGTCTGTTGCAACAGGGTAAATATATGTTGCAATAGATTAGTAACCTGTTGCAACAAAACCTACACTCGATTCTAAAAGACGCATCGTCTGTTGCAACAGATGTATAGTCTGCTACAACATATGATTTACCTGTTACAACAAATGACTTATCTATTGAAATCATCTTTAGGAGCATAACTTGAATCCTACAGGTAAGTAATCTATTGCGATTGATCACTTACCTGTTGCGGCAGATTACACATCTGTTGGGATTCATGTTACGATACTATAAAATTAATATTAACTTTTTAACAAATGACTTTATTTAGGTACCACTAATGGATGGATCAATAATAATAGGGGTGGATTGTCTTGGTCAATGGATCGAGAAGTGCAATCGATATGTATAGCGTTAGAAAGAGGGTGAAATGCTAGAGATGATAGCTATGACAGTCCAAAGTGATATTTTGTATGATGATTTTGTGAACTTAATCATCAGCTATTGTGGACTGAATTATCAACCGAAAGAACTTGTCATCATCTACATGCACAGATCCTTTAAAAATTAGAGGGACTACCTTTCAAGATAATCGATCAAGTACGGATGGATGCTTATCTTAGTGATTCATCTAGGCTGGTGTTAACAGTGTCCGTGATTGAAAATATGAGAGAGAATGAGAACCAAAATATAGAATAAAAATAAGAACAAGACATCTTTGATAATAGGTTGGATGATCTAGACATGAATATTCCAGATGATGATCAAACAGCTACGTCCATTGATGCGACCAATTAGGTGGGCCGTTCTTCTCGATCGACACAATCTGGCAATCGTCAAGATAATGAGACCGGCTTTTACAAGGGAATGTCATTCAAGGACAAAAAAAAACTATATATTACTTTGTTTATTTCTTTCTTGAACAAAGATTTTAGATAATGAAGGTGATTAATCCGAGGAAAGTCTTTTCCTACAAATGTGCTAATTCGAACAACAAGTGGTGGTTAAGAGCAGTGAAGTACTTAGGTTTTGACAGATTTGTCATTCATAAACGTGAAAAGTATCACACATGTGGTTCAGAGCACATTTCGGGTAGAAATCCTCATGCCACGGCAAAGGTCCTCAGTGAATATTTTAATAATAGATTCCCCGATGGCAAAGGCCCTTCTACAAAGGTTATGGCTACTCAAATCCTTACAGAATTGGGTATCCTGGTCAATTATTAAAAGATATATACGGCCATTGAGATTGCCAAGGATTTGGTTAGGGAGACATACGAGCATAGGTATGCAGTCCTCGATGCCTACCGTTACATGCTTGAGTCCATGAATTTTGAAAGTAAGACGGCGTTGCATATTGATAAAAAGGGTCAAGTACTTTTTTGTATCCTATGGTACTTGTATTCAAGGTTTTTGACATTTGAGAAAAGGGATAGCCATCGATGGTACCTTCTTGAGGAGTAGGTATAATGGAGTTTTGCTAGCGGCAGTGGTGCAGGATGTGGAGAATCACATCTTTCCTGTCGCTTTTTGTGTAGCAAACAAGGAATGTGATGCCTCTTATGGATATTTTTTTTGAACAACTACGAAGATGCGTCAAAGATACTGAAGAGTTGTGTTTTGTTTCATATAGGCATCCAAGTATTCCAAAGATGGGTTCAATTTTCTTCACTTCAACTCACTTTGATGGTTGCATCAGGCATCTTGGAGAGAACATTCAGACCAACTTTCACAATGAAAGGGTCATGACACATTTTTATAGAGAAGCTAAAACATATAGTAGAGAGGGTGTTTAGACTATTTCTATCAAATAGCGGATATGCATCCCAAGGCAGTAGAACATCTCATATATGCCAGTTTCTAGAGATGGAGCCAGACATTTTGTCTGGCAAATAGGTATATTTTTATGAATTTAATGTCTTGTTTGAGTTACACGTTTAGTATGATGTCATACTAAGTGATTCTTTTGTATAGGTATAATATTATGACGTCAAACATAACTGAATATGTGAATTCTTTGTTTGGTGATGAAAGGGAATTTCCTATCATGACTCTATTTGAAATAATAAACAATAAGTATGGCCAATTTTTTCATGAAAGGCGTGTGGAGTTTGAGGATGTAGGAACCCCAATTGTTCTAGAAATGGACAAAATAACATCAGCGAACATCAGCCTAGGGAATAGGTTATTATCTCATCAAATAGCAGATTACAGGTTTAGTATCAATGGTCATGGTGATGTTTCCACGATCGATCTTCAAATAAGATCTTGTACGTGTAGAGTTTTTGACTTGGACAAAATACCCTATCCGTATGCTATGGCAGCGTTTCGAGCTCAATATGATGCAAAATATGGAACTAAAATTTATGATTACTCCTCTCCATATTATTCGGTGAATAAATATACAATGGCATATAGTGGGCATATTACTCCGGTGCCTCCCGGAGAATCTTGGGTTGTTCTTGCGGAGCTTTTAAGGAGATTAATACCTCCTTCATATATTGACCTAGGCACTATCAAACCAGAAAGAAGTCCATATAAGAGAAGGAATGGAGTCAGAGAATTATTTTCATTAAGAAGAAACAAGTGGATCCTATGTAAGAGCGCAAGCCACAAAAGAACTACATGCCCAGATCGTAATCCACCATGATCATTGTAATTGCAAAAACTTATGTTGTTGTTTGTTGTGGACTTTTATATATTTAACTCATTGTTGTGAACGTAAATATTATCATTTATTATATAAAATATCCTTTTTAATAACTTGTGCATTAATAAAATGAGGCAAAACATTAACTAAATATAGTAGACCACTAAATTATTTTCAGCAGATTACCCATCTGTTGCAATAGATGAACATTAGCTAGAAGAACACAATACAATTTATCAAACTGGAATGTTTTCTCCAACAGATGACAAATCTGTCGCAATAGATGGACAATCTATTGACAGAAACCCAACCAATGACCAATCTGTTTCAACACATGGTCCATCTGTTGAAAGAACTCAAAAGTCAAAATTGCTATTACTACTGGATTCAAAATTACTCGTTACCTCCAACCGTCAATATGTTAACATGTTTAGAAGAAGAAATAGATAGAATAAAAATTAAATAAGAATTAAAAAGCCAAAGTTGATCAAAAATAAATTTTTCATTAAGCAAAAAATAAAATACATTAGGTATAGATCCGATATAGAAAAATTAAAATACATACGCTAAAAGAAAAACACATTCTAACTATTATTATCATCATCATCATTATTATTTTCAGTTGACTAATCGTCATCTAGCAATAGCATGGCCCTTATCAGCCTCTGCATCTCTATAAGTATCCTTGCTCTCACGGTGACCAAGTCCCTCTGCAGGTCATTAACCTACCTCTAAAGTTCCCGCACGGTGTTGCGAAGAATAAAAATGTCCTAAATAGGATCAGTCATAGCTAGAACACACATGAATTGACGAAAAATATAAACATAAAAGTAAAGAAAAGAGTACAAATATAATACAACATATACTATCAACTGGTAGATTTACACAGAAAAACTTACCTCAACGTGAAAGAAATATTCTTTTTGAATAGAAGTGGATGAATATGTAATACGAAAATAATAAATGTAAGAAATAAATAAAAGTAGAGTAGAATGAAGATTAAGGAGGGACCTATTTATAGAGGATTGTGTAACATCCCACATTTTTTAGATAGAAAGAGGACCATCATTCCTATGTGTGTAAGCTCTAATTCCATGGTTATATTTAAATTCATGTGTCATGATCCTTCTCCTAGTGTATGAAGTGATTACGAGGTGAAAAGTGTTCATAAAAATTACTTGGAGCAAAGTTGAGCTAAGAGTCATTCATTCATTCAAACTTTGATATTCGATTCTACAAGGTTCTAATTTGAACATGTATAACTTTTGATACACATATAATTTCTCATCTTAAGACCCACTAAATTTTAGAAAATCGAATTAGCTTTCCAATAATACCAATTTCGCTAAAATTTGATACCCGAGTGAAAAGTTATGCCACTTTTTCATGTGAGGCAGTGAGCTCTCACGATAAGGTCGCGACGTGAGTTTCATTTCCGTTTCTGAGAATTATGCCACAATGGTTATTTACATGGTAAAGAGAGGCCAAGGGGTAGTTTAGTCCTTTTCCTCCATCCCTAGACGTCCAAACATGAATTATAATCCAAAAAGGGAAATTATTTGCCCATCTTCTTCAAATCAACTCACGTAAAAACCTTCCTCTTACACCAAGAACACAATTCAACTCTTCTCCTCTAAGTAATCTAGAATTTAATCCTTTAAAGTTTGATATTCTCAAGAATAGGACTTCTTTATTCAAATCAAGAACACAATAGGAGAAAAACAACTAGGGTTTGGGCACTCAATCTTAAAGGTCCAATCTTTTCAAAATTTCTTCATGATTTCTACAAAACTTAAGGTATGTGAGGTTTTATTAAACTACATGGGCTTTTTGAAAACTCTTTGAACAAGATTTAAAGTTATAGAAATCATGAAATTTCAAAGAGGTTTTGGAATTATGTTTACAATCTTGCATTATGAATTCTTTAATGATACTATTATTTTGGTCTTCAGGCCTTTCCGTCAAATTGATTTGTACTCGTATATATGTATGTATGAAATTAATTTGAATATTTAATTAAGAGCATGAAAATATGGAATCCCTCTCTTGCTATGATTTCCCATTCTTTTCATACAATATGGATTATTTCGAATGTATTTTGAGAAGCATGACACAAATGACTTGATTATTATTTATGACGTGATTATGGTTTTTAATTGAAGAGAGGGGGTTTTACATGTTGATAAATACTGAAAATATATAATGAAAGAATTGCATAATTTTTCAAAAATACATGACCACCACATGTTTGTTGGAATTATTGAAAAGATGAGAATCTTTGCATGGTTTTGACTTATGTTTTGAAATATGAATTCTCTTACACTTGTTTGAATGCTTTGCTGGTTTCAACATTATTTTAAATGAAAGAATCTTGCATGATACTTTATGGCTCAGATATACGACTTGTAAGTCTTGGTATGATGATACCAATTCAGATAATGCCATAATAGATCCAGAACATAATAGAAGTCAGATTTCACTTATATTTTTAGAATGTAAGTTAAGAAAGATGCATGTTCAGAAAAGGCTAAAAATGGGCATAAAGAGATGTTAGGTGGTTACCTGAAGAAGGCACGAGTTCAGAAAAATCATTGTCCGAAATTGTGTTTTGCCGATACGGGTTATTATGTCTCCTAGAGAGATTATATATTGTCCTAGTGCCCTATGGCATATCATAATTAGAAACTCTGACTCTTGCGGCAAACTTGGGTTGGGGGCTTGGCCGCCAAATTAAGGGAGGACTTCATATAGCCCGTGGGGTCGTAGAATTGTAGGGTGTACCACCTAACTCAGAAGTAATACAAAGAATAGAACGACATTGACAAGATTGTTTTTAGATCATTTGAGATTGCCCATGTATTTTAAACTATTCATGAATAACGTTTTTATGGCTTGCTCTCACCTATGTTATATATGTATAAATTTATTATTTTGGATTTCTCTACGTACCAGTATATTTGTATTGACCCCCTATATCTTAGGGTCTTTGTCTGATTTTTAGGAGATCGCTAAACCGTAGATTAATTGGTCAGAGAATTGCAGTTGGTGAGCCTCCTTTATTCTGGAAGGCCTAATGTATTTTTCATTATTATTTTACTTTGATTTATAGTTTGACTGGGGGTCTTGTCCCAGTTTCAGATAGTTTGTTAATTTTAGTATGTATTAGAGATTTTACAGATAGAAACAGATGTTGTCTATATGTTGATGGTTCTTTTTTCGTATTGATATACTTAACTCAGAACATGACCATGATTCTATAATGATGGTTCGGGATGCTCGTTACGACCAGGGCCCCATCTCAAGTCATGAAACTTGGTATTAGAACACGATTCATGGTCCCAGGGTATCTGCAAAATCGTGTCTAGTAGAGTTTTGCTTATTCGTGTGTTGTGCACCATACTTATAATCAAGAGGCTACCGGATCATTTAGGAGTTATTTCTTATTCTTTCATACTCTAGTTCATGCTATAGCACCGTCCATAATAAAGTTATCCAAAATTCCTTCCTTGTTCTAATTTCATGGGCCATGCCTCATTATCGAGGCGATATAATTCCAAGTGTCTAACTCCTCCAGCGATGTGGTTCTCTTTGATTGAGTTGTCCATAAAGTTATGAATTTTCACAAGGACTTAGGAGGAATCCATGAGTGCTTTAAAGTGTGTTTATTTAAGTATATACCCCTATCTGCATCAGTCGTGCGGTTGAGCCTGAGGTATGGAGTGTATTCAATCTCCTTTAATAAATTCTTATTGCAGATGTATTGCATAAGGGTAATGATACGTAGCAGAATATTGAAATTGTGTTTTCACCCGAGTAGTAGTATATGTTAAAGTGTCATGACCTATTGGTAGTGAGATTGGCCAAGAAGTTGATAATACGAGTCACAAGGTTAGAAGTTAGAGTGAGGGTAACTTTGGTGTAATTAAATAGTTTTAGTTGTTTAACAGTTGATTGAGGGATGGTTTAACATTGTATAGTGATAGAATAATGTGGTAGCAGTATTTGCAAATTATATGGTAAGCTTTGAAAGGAGTGGCTGGATATGATTATTATTTGTTCAAAGTAGAGAAAGAGCTCAAAGTAGATAGTTATGGTGGTTGTAGAAATCATTTATAAGTGGTAAATAGAAAGGAGGTAGATTATTAATAAGTTATAGGTAGAGACTCATTAGTGTTTATTGATTTTTGAAGATCATTGTGATGTACGATTAGGTAAGTAATAAGATGTGAGAAATTAGAATATGTTGATAAGATTGAAATGGGTTATATTACAAGATTAAGATTGACTAATCTTATCATGTGACTTTACCCCTTTGATGGTCCTTTCTTTAGTAGTAGTAAACTAGCACTTTAGGTGAGAAGGTAATTAGTGGATTTTGAGTTGTAATAATGAGGTTATGGGGGGGGGGTATGATTGTAGGTAGTAGCTAAATGAAGAGAAGTATTTGGGTTGATTTCCCAATTTGATAGACTAGTATAGTATATGGCATGCTTTACTGGTGGTATATAATTGAGCATAGATAATAGACTTGAACTTTAGATGTGGAGTTTAGGTGTGGAGTGTAGTGGTGATAATAATAGCTTCAGATTAATGATGCATGTAGTGTGGAGTAATTAGCAGTCCTGATGTGATGTGTGAAATGGCCTAGGTTAAAGATTTATAAAAAGTTTAAGTGGTAATCGTGAGGTATATATGTACATGAGGACTAGTGTTAAGACGATGAATCATAGTTGAATCATTAAGTGGATGAGAACATGAGTCTATAGGAATAAGTTGAACCCCTAGTAGCAGGTTGCCAAATAAAGTTTTATGTGTATAGGTGTTTTGTGTACCTAGATGTAATTCTTGAATCTTGTAGTATGGAGAAGTTTGGGAAGTTGTTGTATGGTTCTCTTTAGAATTAAATTGAGGAAAAATAGGTAGGCAATATGCGCCCTTAGTATAGTCTTATGGATTTTGTAAAGTTGTAGGTTATGTGATTAGAGGTGTAATAATAGTATTCTAAGGAACTGAAGATGGAGCGTTAATTATTTAGAAACGTGGGTGTCTATACCCATGAAAATGTTAATCGTAAGTTGATGACTTTGGGAGTTATAAGAAATTACGATTAGTGTCCCTGAAAAGGGATGTCCTAGAAGGTAATTTTAGTGTCTTTGTATTAGAAACTAATGAGAGGAGTTTGTGCCCATGTATATACTGATACCCCTTTTGTGATAAGGAGTGTGGATACATGCACTCATGAGAGTGGGAGTTGTAGAGTGATGGATATAGAGGCTAGTGGAAGTTAAGAGTAGCATTTACAGAAAAGCAAGGACTTCAGAGTATAGTTCTTCAGGGAGAGTCTAGAGTTTAAGTGTGCGGTGATGTCTCTTTTATGTTGAGAGTTGTGGCTATAGATTTTGATATGGGGATATGTCCGTAAGTCTAGGATTGTGACTTTGATCTAAGGGGGAGATGGTGAATGAAGGTAGTTCTCGAATGTTCTTGGTGTGACAAGTTGCAGGGAGGAACCATGATAAACCTATTTCTACTCAAGCATAATTCTCCTACTTCAATTTAGAAGAGTAGCCTACTAATGTATTACGTCATTTGTTCAAGTCATGCCTATGCCTATGGTTCGAGTTCTCTATGGACTTATATTTTTTATCTGACCTCTAAACTAGAAGTAATTATGTCTCTCAGTAATCCAGTCTTTCATGTATTCAAGCTGTATGTTATGTTGTTCATGATCCACGAAAATTATGTCCCTCAGCATGTTTGGTCCTAAGATGATATGTTTCTACATGTCACTGATTCATCCTATGTCGGGTTTAGCCAATGTGATAAAGTTTATGCAAACTCATGGAAAATTTTAGTTCCTTAAATGAGGAGAAATTGCTTCAAGTGGAAATCTTTATCTTAGTTGTAATGTAATACCCCGTACCATTCTCGACTCAATACCACTCTTGGTTGCATGTATGGAGAGTTGACAACCCAATTTTTTTTCTAATTGTTAAAATACTTAGTCATATTTTTGATCTCTTAACTTCCATGATTTTCAAATTGATCTTCCCGACCCCGAGACATAGATTTGTGAGTTGATTCATGATCAGAGGTGTAAAGGGGGTGTCTCAGAAAAGTTTCAGATTTTTCAAAAGTCGTTTAAGACATGTTTGGATGATCAAAATAGTGCGCCAATGCGATATCGACGCATCACGCTAGGAACTACGCCGGTAGGGACTGACGCCGTGTCACTTAAAGCGTCGGGTGCCCAATTCATTTTACTAATTTTTGGAACCAGGAGGGTAATTCAGTCTCTTTCCCTCATTTTATCTTGATATGTGCACCAATGTTTTCTCACTATGCTCTATCCTAAGAATTCCTATTGTATTGTGTTTTTTGTGAATGACTCTCTACTTATGATCCAGACACTTGATATATGGAGCACTCCGTGTCTATTTTATCGTGTCTTTATTTCATGTTCCTCCTTGAGTAGTGCAATAAGTATAAGTTATAGGTCTAGTAGTGTAACTTTCCATTCATGACATTTTGCTCGGGTCCCTTAATGACCCTCCGTATGCTAGTATGATGGTGGTTGTGGAAGCGTGGTGATGTGTTAGGTAGGGGAGTAGATGTTCTTGAAGGTTAAAAAATTGATGTGATTCTCGGGCTAAGGTTATAGGTGAAAGGGAAAAGAAGGGGATACACTTTTGTTGTGTTAAATAGCTAAGAAGGAGAAATATGGTAAAAATATTTGTGAGAGTGATTGAAATCGTTGGTCTTAGTGGGGAAATCCATGTAGTGGGTCTAGTAATGATTAGGCTTGAATGTTGGGGTTGCTGAAAATACAAACCTATGGGCTATGTGGTTAGTACTCTCTAAATTAAATCCCGAGTGTGTTTAATGGTAGTGATAAACTGAGGAAATATTCTTAAAGGAATGTATCACCTTGCTACTCTGAGTTAGGCTTCAACATAAAAGCATTTTTCTGTGGAACTAAAACTCTTATGGTTAGATGTGTGATAGGAGAATTGTAAAATGGAAAGGACGAAGTATGTTATTTAATGTTGGGGCATAGTGAGTAGTGCCTTTAAGCTAAGTCTATTCGTTGTATCGAGTTGGAGAATGCTTCTATCCCTATCTTCCGTGAAACCTTATTTCACTATTAGTACCAATATAAATCAATCTATGATCATCAAATAAACCCCTGGCTTGTGTTGTGATGATTATGATTCATAAAACTCACGCGCAAGATCATCCCTATGTAAAGTCTCATTATCTCATGTTTCGTGCTTTCACGTTTCACTAGGGGTTATCATGAAGCTCGTTTGCAGCCTTTATATATTTCGATAAGGAAACATGTTCAATGTAATGTTTTGTTGGTTATTATACACTTGTATAACTTCAACAAGTACCTACCCATCATTCGAAGACGAATGATCCCAAGGGGGAGATAATGTAACACCCCACATTTTTGATCTAGAAAGAGAACCATCATTCCTATGTACGTAAGCTTTAATTCCATGGTTTATATTTAAATTCATATGCCACAATCCTTCTCCTAGTGTATGAAGTGATCATGAGGTGAAAAGTGTTCATAAAAATCACTTGGAGCAAAGTTGAGCTAAAGGTCATTCATTCATCCAAAGTTTGATATTCAATTCTACAAGGGTCTACTTTGAACATATATAACTTTTGATACACACAGAATTTCTCAGCTTAAGACCGACCAGATTATATAAAATCAAATTAGCTTTCCAACGATATCAATTTTGCTAAAATCCGATACCCGAGTAAAAAGTTATGTCATTTTTTTGTATGAGGCAGTGAGCTCTCACAATAAGGTCGCGATGCGAGTTTCATTTTCATTTCTGGGAATTACGCCACAATGGTTATATACACTGTAAAGAGAGGCCAATGGGTATTTTAGTCCTTTTCCCCCATCCCAGACGTCCAAACATGAATTATAATCCCAAAAGGGCCATTATTTACCTTTCTTGTTCAAATCAACTCACGT
Organism: Capsicum baccatum var. pendulum; assembly: GCA_030864225.1. Classification (NCBI taxonomy): domain Eukaryota; kingdom Viridiplantae; phylum Streptophyta; class Magnoliopsida; order Solanales; family Solanaceae; genus Capsicum; species Capsicum baccatum. Next base: position 170,789,182 of record CM061554.1, read on the forward strand.
AAAAACCTTCCCCTTTCCCCAAGAATACAATTCAACTCTCCTCCTCCAAGTAATCTAGAATTTAATCCTTTTAAGTTCGGGATTTTTAAGAAAGTTTCAAGAATAGGACTTTATTCTTTAAATCAAGAACACAATAGGAGAAAAACAACTAGGGTTTGGCCACTTAAGCTTAAAGGTCCAATCTTTATAAAATTTCTTCATGATTTCTACGAAACTTAAGGTACGTGGGGTTTTTCTAAACTACATGGGCTTGTTGAAAACTCTTTGGAATTATGTTTACAATCTTGCATTATGAATTCTTTGATGATACTATTATTTTCGTCATGTGGATTTTCCCCCAAATTGATTTGTACTCGTATATATGTATGTATGAAATTGATTTGAATATTTAATTGAGAGCATGAAAATATAGAATCCCTCTCTTGCTATGATTTCCCATTCTTTTCATACGATATGGATTATTTCAAATGTATTTTGAGAAGCATCATACAAATGTCTTGATTATTGTTTATGACTTAATTATGATTTTTAATTGAAGAGAGGGAGTTTTACATATTGATAAATGCTGAAAATATATAATGAAATAATTGCATGGTTTTGTCAAAAATACATGACCACCACTTGTTTGTTGGAATTGTTGAAAAGATGAGAATCTTTGCATTGTTTTGACTTATGTTTTGAAATATGAATTCTCTTACACTTGTCTGAATGCTTTGGTGGTTTGAATATTGTTTTAAATGAAATAATCTCGCATGATAATTTATGGCTCAGATATATGAAGTGCAAGTCTTGGTATGACAATACCAATTCAGATAATGCCATAATAGATCCAGAACATAATAGAAGTCAAATTTCACTTATATTTTTAAAATGTGAGTTAAGAAAAATGCATGTTTAGATAAGGCTAAAAATGGACATTAAGAGATGTTAGTGTCACGGCCCAAAATCCCATCGGGCCGGACTGGCACCCGAAGCCGAGAAGGCCCGGGAGAACCCGTTCAAATACCTGTACTTTCACTTACATGTCACCAAAAATTTGGGCAGCACTTCGCTGCATATAAAAGGGTCTAATTACCTGTATCAGCACAACACGCACAAATATATATACATATATATAATACTTGGCCGTCGGGGCCACCCCATATACGAATATAACATCACTATATAAACTTCCATGACTTTACCCTTCTTTATGTCTACAAAGCCTCTAGGATATACATGACATAACTAGGGTCGGGACCAACCCCCGCCCACACATGACTCCTGTAAAATAACAAAATATAAGAAACCGACTCGGAAAGCTCTGAAGCAAACTGGAGCTCACCAACAACAGCTGTATGACCTGGCTCCTATCTATGCTGTGAATGAGCTGAAGTACCTGATCCTGCAACATGAAATGCAGGTCCCCTGTGAGGGACGTCAGTACGAAATATGTACTTAGTATGTAAAGCTGTAAATAATCATATGTGATATGAGGGATCAAGAAAATCATACGCATGTGAATAAATCATAATAGAAGTGAACCACACTTCATAAACACTTTTAGGATCATGTACATTATTATTAATCTGAATTGGGTTCTTGAATTCAAACACATTTGTGGAACGGTATACATTCGTTCATTTCATTCTTTACAATTATTATTCGCCATTACCTCCTCCTCCCAAACCTCCAACTACCTAACAATAATCAATACTGTACCGTACTGTGACCATTAGGCTGCCCCCAGTACATATCAATTGGGATCGACCCATGCTAGGCCTATGCCCCTGGGATACCACCCATAAACACATAAAAGATTTTTCCAATAACTTAGTTCAAAATCTTTGAGATTATTACATTAGTGTTCATGCCAATATAGCACCTTTGGAACAATGATACATCAATAAGAATCAAGTAATAGACCTTCTATACAATAACGATGTAATAAGGACTCTTTGGTACATCAACAATATGTTTCAGAATCATCAACATCACAACAATGAAATAGGAGCCTCTTGGTATATCAATGAAACATTTTGACACTTTATAGAATGGAAACAACTTCATTGGTAATGTAGAACAATACATGTGTTTGGATAACCATCGGAATCTTACTTGATGGAACATTGGTGTTTTCATGCCAAAGAACATCGTTAGAGTATGCTTTACATACCTCGTTGTAGATTTGGATACCAATTCAACACAACTTCCCGCCTTTACAAATCACTTATCTACAATGAAATATTTGGCATCTAGTATTAGCAACCCAACGCCACAATTCTCTTCTATAATTCCATACAACCAATATTTGCAAAGCATTCCAAAAACCAACTTGAACAATAGGTTTATGTGTATATATATATATATAATCATCATTTCAATACCACATCATCCCTTCACAATTCAACACAATCCAACCATGCACAAGAATGATCCAACATCATTTCCAATCATCTTTCAACAACAATCAAATAACATACTTCTTATGCTCACATGCATATATATATATATATATATATATATATATATATACATATCCATATAAATAACACCAACATAATTTACATCATTACCATAGAATGGCCCTTTGGGTTTTGAAGTCCTGTTGGCACAAATAAGGGGTGCTTCTCGAAGCCCTTGAGACGATGAACACAACTACGGAATCAATTTGGACTTTCCACGGTTGAATCACAAGATAATTAGAGTTGAAAATTAGGCTAGGGTTTGTTCTTTCCTATAATTGATGATTAATATGAGTTTTTGAACTCATATACATGTATATATACACATATTCCCGTCCATAATACCATAGAAAATGACCAAAGTGCCCTTAAAATTTAAATAATGTCAAATATGTCCTCCGGTGGACTGTTTTGACAAGCTGAAGTAGATAGACCATAACCCTTTACTCTGATATTGGATTTGGGTGAAATTGGTATCATTGTAAAGATAATTCAAAGTTCTTTCATTTCATATAAATTAGGCCACCCAGTTCGTCCTGTACAAGGAGTTATGATCGTTTGAAGTTGACCCTAAAAATCTGTTTTGAGAGGCTGAAGTAAAACGCGTATAACTCCTTACACAGATGTTTTATTTGGATGAAACTAATTTCATTGGAAATAAGACTCAAAGATATTTCTTTTGATATGTGGTATCTCTACCATTTCATTATATTGAGGGAGTTATGATCGTTCAAAGTTGACCCAAAAACTGGCAGGCCTCAGTATTTTCCTGCTAATTTACTGTTTACAAAAATCTATTTTGAGAGGCTGAAGTAGAACGAGTATAGTCCTTACTCAGATGTTGGATTTGGATGAAACCAATTTCATTAGAAAGAATACTCAAATATCTTTCTTTTGATATGTGGTATCTCTCCCAGTTCATTATATTGAGGGAGTTATGATCGTTCAAAGTTGACCCAAAAATTGGAAATTTTCCTGCAATTTTACTGTTCACATCCCGGCCACCGTTTTCTAGTTTCGAGCGTGCTCGCTTATATCCGAAACTTATCCGTTTTTGAAAATCTTTATATCGTCGGAAATCTTATTCAATAACCTTCGTATGGAAACATCGACGGGCAAATTCCGATATAAATAAGGTCGATTCCTATACCCATATAATCAAACTATACACTTGAAACCATCTCAAAATAATCAATACTCATACTTAAACTCATATATACCTAACTTAGGATCAATACAGATACTCCAACACATATAACAATGGCTAATACACGTAATTAAGTACGGGGTGTTACATCCTTCCCCCCTTAAGGACATTCGTCCTCGAATGTGAATGTAGTTATTTAGCCGAAACAAGTTCGAATTCATAATTGATATTCACGTCATCCTTCCACTCCTTGCACTTCTTTTTCACCTTTGAACAAATAAGGGTATTTCGATTTCATTGCTTCCTCCGCTTCCCATGTAATCTCTTCCCTTTGTTGATTTCTCCAAAGTACTTTTACCGATGCTACTTCTTTATTTCTCAACTTCTTAACTTGACGATCTAATATAGCAATAGGCATATCCTCATAGGTAAGATCTTCTGTTACTTGCACATCTTCAGTAGAAGTAATAAGGGACGGATCTCCGATGCACTTTCAAAGCATCGATACATGAAATACTGGATGCACTGATGAGAGTTCCTGGGGTTGCTCTAATTCATAAGCAACTTGCCCACATCTTTGAATAACCTTATACGGGCCTATATATCGTGGACTCAACTTTTCTTTCTTACCAAATCTCATCACCCCTTTCATTGGCGATACCTTCAAAAATACCCAATCGCCTAATGAAAACTCTAGCCCTCTTCTTCTACTATGCGCATATGACTTGTGTTGACTTTGGGCTGTTTTCAACCGTTGCTGAATCACCTTGACTTTTTCTATGGCTTGATACACAAGATCCGGTCCGAACATAAGAGTTTCACCCGCTTCGAACCATCCTATTGGTGATCTACACTTCCTCCCATATAAAGCTTCATATGGTGCCATTTTGATACTTGAATGATAGCTATTATTGTAGGCAAACTCAATAAGAGGTAAATGATCATCCCAACTGCCTTTAAAATCTATAACACATGCTCGTAGCATATCTTCAAGTGTTTGAATGGTGCGCTCTGCTTGTCCATCCGTCTGAGGGTGAAAAGTTGTACTCAAATTCACTTGTGTTCCCAAACTCCGTTGGAAAGACTTCCAAAAGTTTGCAATAAATTGAGTTCCCCGATCTGATATAATAGAAGTTGGCACTCCATGTAATCAGACTATTTCTTTAACATACAGCTTCAAATATTCTTCAACTGTGTAAATGGTCTTAACAGGTAAGAAATGTGCGGATTAAGTAAGCCTATCCACAATCACCCATATAGAATCAAATTTCCGAGCTGTACGAGGCAAACCTGTAACAAAATCCATGTTGATCATGTCCCACTTCCAAGTTGGAAGCTCTATGCATTGCATATAGCCTCCGGGCTTTTGATGTTCCACTTTAACTCGTTGGCAATTTGGACATCCAGCTACAAATTCTGCGATGTTCCTTTTTATGTCATTCCACCAATACATATCTTCCAAATCTTGATACATTTTGGTTGATCCTGGATGAATGTAATACCTTGAAAAATGTGCCTCTGTCATAATCTTCTTTCTTAGCCCGTCTACATTCGGCACACACAATCGGTTTTGGCACTGAAGTATTCCTCTCGCGTAAGCTCAAATGCCTTGGTTGCACCACTCTGAACATTCTCCTTAAGCTGTAATAAAATAGGATCTGCATATTGCTTCTCTTTCACTTCAGCTACTAATGAAGATTCCGCAGCATTATGTACGATAAGCTCTTTGTCCGGAGTTTCAAGAAGGCGAACTCCCAAACTAGCTAACTGGTGAAGATCTTTAACCATCCCTTGCCTTTCTATAGGCATCATCATAGCCTTACGACTTAACGCATCAGCTACTATATTCGTTTTCCCTGGATGATACAAAATATCGATATCATAATCTTTTAATAGTTCCATCCACCTTCGTTGCCTCAGATTTAGATCCTTCTGACTGAAAATATATTGTAAGCTTTTGTGATCAGTATATATATCAACATGAACCCCATATAAATGGTGGCGCCATATTTTTAAAGCAAAGATAACCGCTGCCAGCTCAAGATCGTGTGTAGGATAATCTTTCTCATGTGGCCGCAATTGTCTAGAAGCATATGCTATTACCTTACCATGCTACATCAATACACATCCTAAACCAATTCTAAAAGAATCACAATACACTGTATACCCTTCTGTACCTTCTGGAAGTACCAACACAGGTGTAGAAGTCAACTTATTTTTCAATTCTTGGAAACTCTCCTCACACGTATCATTCCATTGGAACTTGGATGATTTATGCGTTAGCTTGGTTAAAGGTGCTGAAATAGAAGAAAAGTCTTTAACAAACCTCCCATAATAACCGGCCAACCCGAGAAAACTACGAATCTCCGTCGGCGTTGTGGGCCTTGGCCAGTTCTTCACAGCTTCTATCTTTTGAGCATCAACCTTTATCCCTTCACTAGATACAATATGACCCAAAAATGCCACCGACTTTTACCAAAACTCACATTTAGAGAACTTTGCATAAAGCTTACAATCACGAAGAGTCTGCAATGTCTGTCGTAAGTGATTGGCATGGTCCTCTTCTGATCTAGAATAAACTAGAATATCATCTATAAAAACTATCACAAATACATCCAGGAATGGCTTAAACACCCTATTCATCAAATCCATAAAAGCTGCAGGTGCATTTGTTAGTCCAAATGACATAACTAGAAACTCATAATGACCATACCTTGTTTGGAAAGCTGTTTTGGGTATATCTTTTTCTTTGACCCTCACTTGGTGGTAACCTGACCTCAAATCAATCTTAGAAAAGCACTTGGCGCCCTGTAACTGATCAAATAAATCATCAATTCTTGGGAGAGGATATTTATTCTTAATAGTCACCTTATTCAATTGCCGATAATCAATACACATCCTCAGCGAGCCATCCTTTTTGCGCACAAATAACACTGGTGCTCCCCAGGGGGACATACTAGGCCTTATGAATCCCTTCTCAAGCAAATCTTTCAATTGCTCTTTCAATTCTCGCAATTCTGCTGGGGCCATTCTATATGGAGGAATGGAGATTGGTTGGGTGCCTGGTATTACATCAATACCAAACTCTACTTCTCGTTCAGGAGGCAGACCTAGAAGATCTTCAGGAAATACATCAGGAAATTCATTTACCACCGGAACAACGTGAAGAGTTGGTGGCTCCGCTTCTGTATCCCTTACTCTAACTAAATGATATAGGTATCCCTTGGAAATCATTTTTCTTGCTTTGAAATAAGAAATAAATCTATCTCTTGGTGCGCCGATCTTACCTTGCCATTCAATAACTGCTTCATTCGAAAAATGTAAATACATCTTTTTTGTACAACAGTCAATTTTGGCATAACAAGACGCCAACCAATCCATACCCATTATAACATCAAAATCTACCATTTCTAGTTCCACGAGATTGGCCATCGTGTCTCGACCACACACAGTTACTACACAATCTTTATAAACTCTTCTAGCAATAATAGATTCCCCAACCGGGGTAGACACTTCCAACGGCTTATCTAACAATTCGGGGGTTCTTTTGAACTTTCCAGCAACCAAAGAAGTAACATATGATAATGTAGAACCGGGATCAATTAGAGCATATACATCAAATGAAACTATGGACAACGTACCCATAACCACATCTGGGGAAGCCTCTAGATTCTGTCGATCCGCTAAAGCATAAGTGCGATTCTGAGTCCCACTAGAACTGGCGACTCTTGTTTCGTTTCTAGCGTGACCCACGGGTCATGCGCCTCTACCAGAATAAGATACCGGTGATGATGATGCAACAGCTGATCCCAAAGGTCGTGCTACACCACCTGCGCCCCTTCGTGGGCATTCTCTCATCATATGCCCCATCATACCACACCAATAACAAACATTTGTTCCCATTCGACATGCGCCTATATGATGCCTTCCACATTTATTGCATGGCTCTCGAGGAGGTCTCTGTTGGATCATATTCCTTTGCCCATGATAACCCGCTGATCGCGAACTATGACCCTCACTTCTTTGCCCAATTTGACTGCCTCTGAACCCCTGATGCTGTGGTGGAGCACTAGCTGCAGAATAAGAAAATAATGGCCTAGGTGGTCTAGTAGAAAATTGAGGTCTAAAACCTCCCTGTGGAGCCATAAACTGCCCTGTAGATCTGGACCTCTTAGAAGATCCGCTTTCAAATTCCTGTGTTCTTCTTCTTTGCCTCTGATCTTCCATTTTCTGTGCAAATGCTTGGATCCTAGCTATATCCATATCTTTATTCAGTGCAGCAATAGTACAATCCCTAACCAAATACGGATCCAATCCGTTCACATACCGATGAACTCTGTCATCCATAGTAGCTATAACATTAGGAGCATATCTGGACAAGGAATTAAATCGAAGACTATACTCCCTCACACTTGTATTACCCTGCCGAAGATTTAAGAACTGATCTGCACGGGCCTGAAGAGTCTCATATGGAAGATAATGATCAATAAATGCCTCTTTGAACTCTTTCCAAGTAGCTGGGGGTGCATCAATTCCCCTCGACCGTTTCCAGTCTTCATACCAATATATAGCCTCACCTTTGAATCTATACGCGGCTAACTCCACTGTCTCTCTGCCCGATACATGCATCACCTCTAGGGCCCTTTGGATCTGATCAATAAAGTCCTGCGGATCTTCATTAAGATCGGATCCGGTAAAAGTAGGCGGATCCATCTTAAGAAAATCTTGCGTCCGAAGACTAGCCGCCCTATCAGTACTGCTAGAACCCGCGACAAGAATGGCTTGCCCTTGGACTTGCCCAGCAACTATACGAGTCAAAAGTTGCACTACATTTCTAAGATCTTGATCAACAACATTAATAGGTGGCTCTGGGGATATACTTCTCCTCCCCCTTATTTCTTCTGGACTGGGGGAAGTTTCTGATGCATGCTCAGCTGGAGCCTCACTTTGATTAGCTGGTATAGTGGGTGACTTACTAGTCCCCTCTCTGGCAGCCACATCTACTTGCTTACCGGTATTCTTGCTTCTGGTAACCGGCATCATTACTATAATAAGAGAAACAAACTGATTCAGTGGTCAACTATGACTTCATATACAATATAAGCTCTATCGCACGATCTAAGACATGAAGAAAAGAAACAATTCCTAAATGTCCATAGCCTCCTGTTTAAAGATGTGGTGCACAACACACCGATAAACAAGACTCTACGTAGACACGGCTTTGTAGACTCACTAGGATGAACCGCTTTGATACCACTTTTGTCACGGCCCAAAATCCCATCGGGCCGGACTGGCACCCGAAGCCGAGAAGGCCCGGGAGAACCCGTTCAAATACCTGTACTTTCACTTACATGTCACCAAAAATTTGGGCAGCACTTCGCTGCATATAAAAGGGTCTAATTACCTGTATCAGCACAACACACACAAATATATATACATATATATAATACTTGGCCGTCGGGGCCACCCCATATACGAATATAACATCACTATATAAACTTCCATGACTTTACCCTTCTTTATGTCTACAAAGCCTCTAGGATATACATGACATAACTAGGGTCGGGACCAACCCCCGCCCACACATGACTCCTGTACAATAACAAAATATAAGAAACCGACTCGGAAAGCTCCGAAGCAAACTGGAGCTCACCAACAACAGCTGTATGACCTGGCTCCTATCTATGCTGTGAATGAGCTGAAGTACCTGATCCTGCAACATGAAATGCAGGTCCCCCGTGAGGGACGTCAGTACGAAATATGTACTGAGTATGTAAAGCTGTAAATAATCATATGTGATATGGGGGATCAAGAAAATCATACGCATGTGAATAAATCATAATAGAAGTGAACCACACTTCATAAACACTTTTAGGATCATGTACATTATTATTAATCTGAATTGGGTTCTTGTATTCAAACACATTTGTGGAACGGTATACATTCGTTCATTTCATTCTTTACAATTATTATTCGCCATTACCTCCTCCTCCCGAACCTCCAACCACCTAACAATAATCAATACTGTACCGTACTGTGACCATTAGGCTGCCCCCAGTACATATCAATTGGGATCGACCCATGCTAGGCCTATGCCCCTGGGATACCACCCATAAACACATAAAAGATTTTTCCAATAACTTAGTTCAAAATCTTTGAGATTATTATATTAGTGTTCATGCCAATATAGCACCTTTGGAACAATGATACATCAATAAGAATCAAGTAATAGACCTTCTATACAATAACGATGTAATAAGGACTCTTTGGTACATCAACAATATGTTTCAGAATCATCAACATCACAACAATGAAATAGGAGCCTCTTGGTATATCAATGAAACATTTTGACACTTTATAGAATGGAAACAACTTCATTGGTAATGTAGAACAATACATGTGTTTGGATAACCATCGGAATCTTACTTGATAGAACATTGGTGTTTTCATGCCAAAGAACATCGTTAGAGTATGCTTTACATACCTCGTTGTAGATTCGGATACCAATTCAACACAACTTCCCGCCTTTACAAATCACTTATCTACAATGAAATATTTGGCATCTAGTATTAGCAACCCAACACCACAATTCTCTTCCATAATTCCATACAACCAATATTTGCAAAGCATTCCAAAAACCAACTTGAACAATAGGTTTATGTGTATATATATATATATATAATCATCATTTCAATACCACATCATCAATACCACATCATCCCTTCACAATTCAACACAATCCAACCATGCACAAGAATGATCAAACATCATTTCCAATCATCTTTCAACAACAATCAAATAACATACTTCTTATGCTCACATGCATATATATATATATATATATATATATACATATCCATATAAATAACACCAACATAATTTACATCATTACCATAGAATGGCCCTTTGGGTTTTGAAGTCCTGTTGGCACAAATAAGGGGTGCTTCTCGAAGCCCTTGAGACGATGAACACAACTACGGAATCAATTTGGACTTTCCACGGTTGAATCACAAGATAATTAGAGTTGAAAATTAGGCTAGGGTTTGTTCTTTCCTATAATTGATGATGAATATGAGTTTTTGAACTCATATACATGTATATATACACATATTCCCGTCCATAATACCATAGAAAATGACCAAAGTGCCCTTAAAATTTAAATAATGTCAAATATGTCCTCCGGTGGACTGTTTTGACAAGCTGAAGTAGATAGACCATAACCCTTTGCTCCGATATCGGATTTGGGTGAAATTGGTATCATTGTAAAGATAATTCAAAGTTATTTCATTTAATATAAATTAGGCCACCCAGTTCGTCCTGTACAAGGAGTTATGATCGTTTGAAGTTTACCCTAAAAATCTGTTTTGAGAGGCTGAACTAAAACGCGTATAACTCCTTACACAGATGTTGTATTTGGATGAAACTAATTGCATTGGAAAGAAGACTCAAAGATATTTCTTTTTATATGTGGTAGCTCTACCAGTTCATTATATTGAGGGAGTTATGATCGTTCAAAGTTGACCCAAAAACTGGCAGGCCTCAGTATTTTCCTGCTAATTTACTGTTCACAAAAATCTGTTTTGAGAGGCTGAAGTAGAACGAGTTTAACTCCTTACTCAGATGTTTGATTTGGATGAAACCAATTTCATTAGAAAGAATACTGAAAGATCTTTCTTTTTATATGTGGTAGCTCTCCCAGTTCATTATATTGAGGGATTTATGATCGTTCAAAGTTGACCCAAAAATTGGAAATTTTCCTGCAATTTTACTGTTCACATCCTGGCCACCGTTTTATAGTTTCGAGTGTGCTCGCTTATATCCGAAACTTATCCGTTTTTGAAAATCTTTATATCGTCGGAAAGCTTATTCAATAACCTTCGTATGGAAACATCGACGGGCAAATTCCGATATAAATAAGGTCGATTCCTATACCCATATAATCAAACTATACACTTGAAACCATCTCAAAATAATCAATACTCATACTTAAACTCATTTATACCTAACTTAGGATCAATACAGATACTCCAACACATATAACAATGGCTAATGCACGTAATTAAGTATGGGGTGTTACAGTTAGGTAGTTACCCGAAGAAGGCACGAGTTCAAAAAAATCATTGCCCAAAATCGTATTTTGCCGATATGGGTTATTATGTCCCCTAGAGGGATTTTACACTGGCCTAGTGCCCCGTGGCATATTAGAATCAGAAACTCAACTCTTGTGGAAAACTTGGGTTGGGGGCTTGGCCGCTGAGTTAAGGGCGGACTTCATATAGCCCGTGGGGTTGTAGAATTGTAGGGTGTACCACCTAACTCAGAAGTAATACAAAGAATAGAACGACATTGACAAGATTGTTTTCAGATCATTTGAGATTGCCCATGTATGTTAAACTATTCATGCATAACGTTTTTATGGATTGATGTCACCTATGTTATATATGTATAAATTCATTATTTTGGATTGCTTTGCGTACCAGTACATTTGTATTGAACCCCTATATTTCAGGGTCTTAGACTCAGTTCCAGTAGCCCGCTAAGCCGTAGATTGGTTGGTCAGAGAATTACAGTTGGTGAGCCTCCCTTATTCTGGAAGTCCTAATGTATTTTTCATTGTAATTTTACTTTGATTCATGGTCCGACTGGGGGGCATGTCATAATTTTAGACAGTTTGTTATATTTTGTATGTATTAGAGATTTCACAGATAGAAATAAGTACTGTCAAGATTTTGATGGATCTTCTTTGGTATTGATATACTTAACTTAGAACATGACCATGATTCCATAATGATTTATATTTCCGCATCCTTTCTTTATTGTATGAGTATTGTGCATGATCACCAGATATAGAAGGGCGCCCAGACCTCCATGGTTTGGGATGCTCGTTACGGCCAGGCCTCGAATCGGGTTGTGATAGATTAAATCTGAATGTGTTAGAAAAAAAGGCATGACTGTTCAGCTCCATTGTATTAATTACTTTCAAACTACTGGCTTTTTGTTTTTTGAGAAAAGTCACAACTTTTTCTTTTACATTCAAACTTCTCACCTTTTCAAAACGGTTTGAGACTTAATATCAACCGTTATTATTGAGTTGTTCAATAGATCATCCATCTTTCACAACAGATAATCCACTATCATAATAGATTTACCATCTATTGCAATAGATGATCTGTATGTACATTAGATGAAACATTTGTTGCAACATATAGATTATTTGTTGCAACAGATAGACCATCTATTAGAGGAGATATTTTGATTTCTTCTAACAGTTGATTCATCAGTTGCAACAAATGGGAAATTTGATTAATCAACTATTTGAATGTGTTAGAAAAAAAGTCATGACTATTCACCTCTTTTTTAAAAGTCATCACATACCTTAATTAATCCAAATTGGTGATTGTTTTATTATATGAACATATTTAAAAACAAAAAAGGTAAAAAGTCACGACTTGTAGCACTTGTTTTTTCTTGACGGGTAAGTAGTCATCTAACATTGAAGATGGTTACCCTTTGAGCCTCCGTAGTCTTATACACTACTTAACGATGGTAAATGAAGAGTAAACACTGTCTGACATTGATGGAGTAGGAAGAATAAGGTGTGTGCAGATGAATGGATCCACTTTCATGCATGGGAGTTATGTATTATTGACTAGGCTATCTTGACAGACACATAAATGATAATGATTTTGTCAATGCGGTTTTTTATCGATTACACATTGATCCTTTAAACAAGATCCTACATTTTATAGTTTAGTTTGATAGGTGCGAACTGATAAGGCCAAAGGGTTCCAAGACAGTAGTGTTAATACCCAGTTACAATTTAATGATGGTTTTGCTCATGTTTATATGTCAAGTTTGGAGAAGGGTTTAAATTTTTAGTGGTGATGTAAATATCAAATAGTGTTTAAACCAATTTTAATGGTGCAATAGACTTTTAAAAGGCCTCTGAAATCTCGAACTACAGCAAATAAGAATGGAAATTCCCCTGGTCCAAATTTATATAGATGGGTTGCTCGAGGAGACTATTATATAGAAGAAGGTGCTTGGGAGAATACCTGTGCGGGAACGAGGAGGTAGAGAAAATAATATACCACTCAGAATTGTTTAAGAGGAAATAAAGAAAAGCAAGTAAGTAACTTCTAGCAAATCTGGCCAATGAAATTGATGAGAGAATAGAATACTGAATGAGTTTTAAATGTGGAAGTGTATCCAAATATTAAAATCTGTCAGTCGTTCTTGAAAAAGAAAAATGCTCAAGAGGACTGGAGCTGGACACTTTGCTAGGGACTGGGACTAGCGAGTGTGGCCTCAATGAAGACTCAAAAAGTGCAGGAACAGAACTCTAAAGAAGCAGTTTGGCGAGTACAGGGGGTTTGTAAGATTTTCAGCCAAGAATGAAACCTGAACCTACAAATCCAGACGTAAAAATAAGAGAATCCAAGGCATCAATTCCTAAAGTATAACTTGCATCCCATGTCTTCTGTTTGTGGTTTTGATCAGGTCAATAGCAATAGAAATAAAAAGGTCTGAAGTTGGGAAGAAATCCCATGCCTTATTGTTTCCACTGCCTTTAACCGGACTAGATCTATAAACAAGAGACATGGGATGCAAGTTTAACTTCAGAAATTTCCACCTTAGCTTGATCCCTTATTTTTACTTCAGGAGTTGTTGGTTCAGGTTTTGTTCATGATCGACAATCTTACCACCATCGGTGCTCGCAAAGCTAAAACCTTAGAGTTCTGGTCCTGCATTTTATGGGTCTTCATTCACGCCACACTAGCAAGTTGCAATCCCCTAACAAAGTGCAGAGCTCCAATCCACTTCAGCATTTTTCTTTTCAAAATGGACTGATGGATTTTCATTTTTGGATACACCTTCACATTTGCAACTCATTCAATTTTTTTATTTTTCATGTCAATTTCATCAGCCAGTTTTGCAACACTTTTCTTCCTACCCTGTGTTTCTTCTTTAATAAGCTTTGAGCTGATAAATAGTCTTCTCCACCTCCCACTTCCTGCACGAGTATTCTTCCAATTATCTTCTGCTGTAGAATAGTCTTCTTAGGTAACCCATCCATATAAATTTTGACCAAAGCAATAACTATATTTATTTCTATTATTGTTTGCAGTAGTGCGAGGCTTCGAAGGCCTTTCAAAAGTCCATTGAACCATTAAAATCAGTCCAATCGCTATTTAAATGTTTACACTGCCACCATAAACTTGAACTCTACTCCAAACTTGACAAATAAACATTAGCAAAGTCTTTAATAAACCGTAACAAGGTATCGACGCCACCTACTTGGTCCCTCAGCCTTACCAGTTCGAACCTAACAATCTTAACTGTAAAATGCCATATTTTGTTTGAAAAATTAATGCCTAATAGGTAAAGAACCAATATTCACAAAATCAGTGTACTGGATGTGTGTTTTCACTATAAGTTGATCAGTAATACATACCTCCCATATATTAAGTGGTTTTATCTGCAAGCAGGTTATTCCTCCAAACCCATCTTTACTCTAGCCTTTAATATTGGTCGAGCAAAAGTTGATCCAATTTTACTTTCTTTTATCTGCAAACAAAAGGAAAACATTCGATGTCAAACAAAAGAAGAACAAAAAGAACATTACAAAAGAGTAACACAAAATTGAATGAATCAACAGATGACCCATATGATGTAACAGATTCCCTATCTGTTCAATAGATGAGTCATCTATTGTAACAGGCGACACATCTGTGGATACAGATGGATGACATATTGCAAAAGATGGGTCATCTGTCAAACCAGCCTTACTACTGTTTAATTTCATTCAACAGTTGCTCTGTCTGTTCCAACAGCTGATTCATCAATTCCAACAGTTGAGTAAACTGTTGCAATACCACCAACAACATCAACAATAACATCAATAATAAAGAAACAACACCATATATTCCAACACTATCAACAACACAAATACCACATGTTCCACCACCACCACCAAAGTAACAAACAAAAGACAAAAAAATGATACTGACAACAAGGCTTTTTAAGTTCTCCCAACAGATGACTTTTTTCACAAATTTTAATAAAAACAACGGTCCGTTCATTCAAGACATAAAAGTCACCTTTCCTTCAATTTTCTCAATAAATAGAAAACTAGTAATGGGTAAATCAATAATAACAATAGATGTAAATATCTAATTTAAATAGCATACAAAGAAGAAGACGAGAAGGAAAGAGCAATAGTGAACCATACCTGCAATATCAAAAAAGCAAAGGGATTAGAACACCTATTTTAGTTGAGAAAAGGTATTGATCAATTGAGATTCGAAAGGATCCTCACGCAAAAGAGGAGAGAAAAGAGAAAAAAAAAAGAAGATTGTGATTACCCCAAAGAGGAGAGAAAAAGAATTCTGAATAAAAAAGAGAGATAAGTTGAGTTAATTTATGGTTGAAGGAGAGAGAATTCTAGAGATGAGATTTAAATATTCATTAATAACTTTGAGGGGCACGAGGAGACGGTGACATTGAAAAGACAAGATAAGACTACTCAATGAGGAGATTTTTGAGTTATCCAAGTAATATTTTTTACCATCTTAGTATTTTATCTTTTTCATCTCAGACAGGAAATTAGGAAATTGCTATAAAATATAAAAAAAAAGATCTTAAAACATACAATTCATCTGTTGCAACCGAAGATGATTACTGTTTAAAAATTTCCAATGGCTCAATCCTCTATCGCAATAGATGGCAACACCTATTTGATAATTTACAACAGATAGTTAATCTGTTGCAATAGATGACCTAATCGCAACATATGTCTAAATTGGTTTTATATTTTCCAACAGATATGTCATATGTTGCAACAGATACCTTATCTATTGTAATATTTGAATCTAGTATTCCATTTTAATTATAAGTTCAAATCTAAGGATAAAATAAAATTCATAGATAAAATAAAATAAACTGAAGCCTTCAGAAATTACATGAAATAAATCAACAAATAAATAAAATGTTGAAAATTTTTTATGGGTACAGATCTCAATAAATAAATCAACAATTTAAATTTTGATGCCAACAATTCCTAAGGAGGGGTGAGGTTATTACTTTGACAGACTCAAGCTATAAAGATCTACTCAATATGGACAAGTTGTTCTTCATCCGGTGCTATGAAATTCTGCTTTGGTCATCGTGGATCTTTAATGTCGCTTGCGTATGGTTTCTGTGCTTTTGCTTCTCCGTATTTCTATAAAAAGAGTAGCATATTGTCAATGCTATTCAGCAGTAGCTTCTACAATGACATCTACCTGAAAATCCAAAATTAGTCAATGTTAATAACAAGATACAAAAAAAATAAAAATGGAAAACTCACCTATTTTAGCAAATCAAATAGGTTTTCTTCCTGTTTTAAATTGTCCCAAACAAATTATATTTCTGTTGCAATAGATAGATCAACTGTTGGAATAAATTATAACATGAGGAATACCTATATGATAATTTCCAACGGATGAACCATTTGTTGCAACATATGACTCATTTGTTTGGAAAAATTGAAATGGTAGGAAGTCTTGATTTAATTTATCCCTAAAGATGACCCATCCATTGCAGTAGATAAGTCATCCATTGGTACAAATAAAAATGGTATGTTGAGTAGAGCTGTTTGATTTGTTAAAATAGATGAGGTATATGTTACAACAGATACTGTATCTGATGCAATAGGTTAGTCAGTTGTTGCAATAGATGTATATATCTGTTTGATAATTTTCAGCAGATGTGGCATCTGTTGAAAAAGGTATGTGTCTATTTGTTAGTTGGAATAGATTTTATATATTTACCTTCTTTAGCTCGTGCTACTCTCCTGTGGCCCTTGTACATTGCTCAGTAGTACAACACAAAGACAGCGGAGTTGCAATTTGCTTTTTTGGATGCTTGATAATACCTTGAAAATTACTTTCCTTTCCCTCTTAGACTTAATCTCTAATGGAGTGGATGGATATGATATCCTCTTTAATTGAATGACACCCCTTTTAGATGTAAATTTCTATATAGAAGCAGTTAATGCAATAATAGCATTAATCAATACATCATGTTTTGCCTTGCAGACTTGACATTTGCATGCAGAATAGTCACTAGGAGGGGCAAATTCTGTATAACCAATATGATCATACTCATAATGATTTATTTTAAGAACTGGAAGAGGAGCATCATTATCCCCAGCAACAACACCACTACCACCACCAACAACTCCAGCACCACTAACACCATCAACAATAACAAGCCCACCCTCTAAAATTGTTTTTCTTGTGATGGTTGTTGCTCAAAAAAATTCTATTTTTATTCTGTCTATGACCTTAGGGCCTGATAAAGTTTGCACAAATCGTAATGTAATAAAAAAAGACATCCTCAACTCTCGATTGGTCGGAACAAGTGACGGATGCACAATCTAACATAAATTATTACATATATTAGAATGGTGATTAGACCATTCAAAAAAATTATTAATTAAAATAAAAAATTAATTATAATTATACTTACTGCATCCTTCAGAGGGTTGAAGAGATCAAGAAATTTTGCATTTTTATTAGTTTTGGCTGACAACCATCTCAAGATTCTTAGACAGGAAACTTCTTCCTGGTAGTTCACTTGTTGTCTCAAATAAGGAATGGCTTCAAACGCCCAAGCCTATAAAATAATGCCAATAAATCAAAACCATTATTGAATAAAAAAATAAATCATATCATTATAAAAGAAATATTTACCATGAAAGCCCATGAAAAGCCATATAAGTTGACTATCTTTGGCGCTAACGGAGTCAACAAATATTTGACAGTCATTTTGAAGCTTTCATAACCCCAAGGATAGCTATTAAATGCCTCAAGCTCCTCAAAGAGTTTTATTAAACCAAGTGGTATATTGTTGTTAACGTTTATCGCCCAAAGAATATTATATACAAACCAAACCAAGCACAATGATTGCTTGTGCTTCTTTGAAAGTCTTTTACCTTTCAACACTTCTATAAAACTTTTGATTTTGAAGGATGGACCAACAAGGGACACCAAGCCTTCATGATCACTCAACTTGTATTTGCCTTTTTGGGTGTGCAGGATGCTTTTTGGGGGGTTAGAATAGGTATAGCTTGACAAAGAGGGGGAGGACAATATTTTAGTCCAGTAACTATAGAAAACTCCTTCCAACCAAAACAAACAAGCATGTCACAGTAATTTATCCACACCTTATCCATCTTATCTTTGTTTTCATATATAAACCAATGCTTAAGAAGATCATATACCATTTTTATTTAGAAACGAGCATTGTTGTCCTTCAACAAATTAAGATATTGATCAAAGCACTATCCCTGAAATAAGCATACAATTTTTATTCTATAAGTATTTTTTTAAAGATGTCGAAAGATTTTTCCATGGCTGACTTAACCACGAAATCACCCATTAAATCTGTAGTACTATCACACGACATTCTCACAGAATAATTATCAATACTAAAGGTTTTGACTAACTATTCGGTGGAAGGTCTATTAGCATTTGGATCATCTCATTTGAAAAATTCCTCCTCCCCATGTTCATTATCTTCTGCTCCTGATTGAGATAATACTTGTAAAACAAGCTCATAGAATGGTGGATGTATCCTAGCTGCTTCACTTATTCCTTTACTTGGACTTGATTTGGTTTATTTTCTTTTGAGAGCCATATTATCTAAAATTAATAGAACATAAAATAGATAATAATTGATTAATGCATCGTTAAAAAGGATAACATTATATCTAACATATATAATAGTAAAATAATAGTTCCAACATATCACATATCTGTTACACCAGATAGGTTATCTGTTGCAATATATAACTAATCTGTTGCAACAAATAAGTAATCTATTGCAAATAGACCATTTATCTATTGAAATAGATGACTGGTCTGTCCAACAGATCATACATCTGTTGCAATATATGAGTGATCTTTTGGAATAATTACCAATAAACCTATTACAACAGATGAGCAATCTGTTGCAATAATAAAAATAGATCACTCATCTGTATAAATGAATGGTCTGTGCAATAAATCATACAATTGTTGCAATATATGAGTGATCTGTTGTAACATATATGTAATATCCCGTACTTTTCCTAGCTTAAATTCGTCCCTAGAATGTCAAGAATTTTCTTTAAAGATGAATACCATTTATTTTATATAGTATTTTCAAGATTTTGAATTTTTATTGTGTGAAAAATTAAATAAGCTTTCCATTAATACTAAATTCACCCAATTTCGACACTCGATGAAGAAGTTAAAGCATTTTTAATAAAATAGTGTGCCACCTGGACTCTCAGTGCATCGCGGAGAAGGTAAAATCCACAATTTTCAAATTCTAGTGGCCCTCTGTGATAGCCCCACATTGCGGAGAAGCCTATTTTCCTAATTTTCCCATTCTAGTGAAACTCCGCGATTCTGGCGTGTCGCGGCAAGGGCCAAAATGGCAATCCAAGCGGAACCGCGATTGTGGCGTGTCACGGTGAGTGCCCAGTTCCTGTTCGTCCTTTTCCAGTGAGCCTCCATGATTATGGTGCGTCACAGTGGCCAACCAGATCGGTAAAAATATTGCATTTTTCAGTTCCGACTTGAAGTTTAAAAAGGGCTCTTTGGTATTTCCAAGCCCCAGGTCGTGAATGACAAAGAATTTAACCCATTCAAAGCTCATCATATTCACTTTTCATCTATTCACTCTCAAAACAAAACCCTAAAGCTTAAACTTTCTCTCTAAGAAATCCAAATTCCTTCATTAATTCTCCAAGGAAACTCAAGATTAAGGATTCCCAATACAAGAACTATAAGAATTCATCTTCAAAGCATCAATAGAGATCCAAGATTCAAGTTTTAGCATCTAAGATCATCAATTGAGGTATGTGGGGTTTGAATAAGGATAATTCTTTCATCCTTGTGCTCAAAACTTTATTTTATTTACAAATTTACTGTAATTTATATGATTTTCCCTGAAATTCAAGTTAGGGTTTATACGCATTGTCATTCTTTGCAAGAGTATGAGGTTTTCCATGATTTAGAAGTTGAAATACATGATTATGTTTATGTTTCCATGCATATTGCTGAAATTTCCAGATTTTAAGATGATTTATGAATGGTTACATTACCAAGTATGAATTCTTAGATGTTTTAACATGAGATTGATGCTTGGGTCAATAGACCCCATTTAAAGATTGTTGTTTTAAGATTGTTTGTGCTATAAGCAACCCATGACTAGATTATTTTTAAATTTTAGATAAAGAATTCACTTTATTTCTGAAGACTTGATATTTAAAGAAAAGCAAAGCATAGTTGGTTTTTCTGTAAACCTTTGTATAAATTCTAAAGTGGATTTCTTAAGATTTTGAGCATGAATTTGGGAGTAATATTTAGCACAAAGATGGGTAAGTTACTACAGTTTCATACCCAAGAACTACATGCCACCGTAGGTACAGATTATCAGATTATTCCCACTTCTACGTGGATGACTCAGATTGTGATCACTCATATTAGAATGTTCTACTCCGATGGAAAGGGTAGAATAACCCTACCTAACGGGGGCCAGTTGTGGCACTCCATGGATGCTCACATAGTGTATTGTCGACTAGAAGAACCTCCCAAAAGATGTTCCCTACTCTTAAAACTATCTATTGGTTTAAATCCTTAAGATAAAGTATTTTTCCTTACAGCTTAATGGTAAAGATTTTTAGAATAGTTCCCCAGAAAAGAATAACAGAAAGCTTTTATAAAACTAAGTGTAAAGGCTCACAAAGCTTACTCAGATTATGCTTTACAGAAAGATATTAGTTGTAGATTTTAAATTTAAAGAGTGAATTCTTTCTACACTTAAACAGGATGATTTAAAAAGAGAATGCAAGTACAACTTTTAGAACTAAATGTTATGACTCACTAGATTTATAAAGTATGATTTGTTACTCATGATCTTCAGTATTTCAGATATTCCAGCTTATGTGAGTCATTTACATTTAGTAGGAATTGTCTTACAAATTATCATGATTAATATTATGTTTTACTTATGCATTCACCCCCATATACTCAGTACATCCTTAAAATACTGATCTACATATATGTCTATGTGATACATTGTCTTATAATGTAGGTATCAGTTCAGTTGTAGCACGCATACCATATTAAAATAGATTGTAGCTTCCAGTCAGCAGGTGACGAGTCCTCTTAATTCAAGGGCTCGAGTCAGTCATATAGTTTGAGTAGTATTTTATTTTATCTATTTAGTCGTATTGCTTTGGGATAGTTAGGGGTCATGTCCCAACTATCTATAGTCATTATAGTAGAGGCTTTACAGATGTTAGTTAGGGTCAGTTATGTAATTTAGTCCCTCTTTTCAGATTTTATCAGAATATACAAGTGTACCAGTATTGTATTTTTCTCAGATTCCATCATGGTTATGTTTCCGCACAGTGAACTCTGTCATTTTATACATGTTAATCAGTTGCTTATCAGTATGCCAACTCATGGGTTAGCTTGGGATCACTTGTGGTCCTAAGCACTGTGTGACGTCTCGGGACCTATTTTTGGGGCATTACAATATAACTAACCTATTGCAACGGATGAGTAATCTGTTGTAACAATAAAAATTGAACACTCATCTATTGAAACAAATGACTGGTTTGTGCAACAGATCACACATCTGTATAACATATGAGTAATATGTTGGAACAGTTATCAACGATCAATATTATTTAGATTTCTTCCAATACAAGGGTTTTCTATCGAGACAACTAAATAATCAGTTGAAAAAATCAAGTCTTGGACATGTCCTGTTGGAATAATTGATTGAATTTTATCCAACAGAAGGTTCATCTGTTGCATTAGATGATTAATCTATTGCATTATATTTTTATTCTAATGGTTCCTCCGTTGCATCAGACGGTAAATCTATTGCGTCATATTTTTAATCGAATGGTTCCTCTGTTACATCCGATGTTAAATCTGTTGCATCATATGGTTAATCTGTTGCATCAAATTTTTAATCCGAAGGTAACTTTGTTGCATCAGATTATTAATTCGATGGTTTCTCTATTGCAATAGATGGTTAATCTGTTGCAACAAATTTTTTATCTGATGGTTCCTCTGTTGCCTCATATGGTTAATCTCTTGCACCAGATAGTTAATTTGTTTCACTAGATGATTAATTTATTGCATCAGATGGTTAATCGATTGCAAATAAAAAAATAGTAGCATGCTTTTGTTTAATAGAACAACATCAATATCACCATTTTTACCAAGAACAAGAACAAATCAACCCAGCAACAGGCGCAACACCAAAAATATCAACATCATTATTTTGTTTGTACAAACAAAAATCAAACTTCAAAAAATCATATTTCACTCCGAAAAAGGATGAGAAGAAATATTAAAAAAATAGGGTTTTATTTAGACCTCATTTAAAATTAAAGCAACAAATATTCAAATTGTTCACCAATACTAGAAGAGAAGAGAGTGAAAAATTAGCTCAAGTTCCTCTTTTTCTTCAAAACTAAAAAGGCCATAATTTTTTACCTATGAAAGAAGAAAAGGGAGTATGAAGAACTCGAAGCTTTTATGGATAGGGAGAAAGGTTGTCGCATTGATTAATGGTTAAAAGTCGAAAAGAAACTCGAAGCTCAACTATTTATCGCCGGAGGTTGAAGTCGTCGGGAATCGAAAGGAGAAATTTTCAGAACTATTGGTAGGGAGAAAATATCGATCGAGAGAGATGAGAGACGTTTGATTTGTTGAGGAGAGGGGTGTGGGTTGATTTGTATTTTTGAAAAGATTAGAAAGTTTTTAAAATATTAATTCAGTCCATAATTGACTTAATCAAGTTTCCTAATTATGTTTGACCCTTTAAGTTGGTCAATGTCACCAATCCTTCATTCAAGACTTAAATGACACCTTTTCTTTAATTTACTCCACTTTTCTAAGATACTCATTCAATTATAATATTTTTAAAGTGTGTGTGTGTTTGTGTATGTGTATATATATATATATACACACATATATATAAGTGATGTAGTATAAAAGTATGAAAAGAAAAGAAAAGTTTTAAAATAATTATTGAGGGATCAAAAACTTGGATATTATTGTTATTGTTCTTCTTTAAATACATAATATAATTATTTATTAAAAACATAATTTTACATATTTAATTTAGTGAGAGACTTCTCTCGCTACATTGGGAAAAAATTATTAAATAATAAAATATATCATATCGAAGGACTCTTTGGATAACTTATATTTCATTTTTATTTATTTTTAATTAATAAATCATTGGGTACTAGCCAAAAAAATAATAATTATTATATTTAAATTTATTTGAAATACTACTTTATTTCTTCTTATTTAGCGAGAGAGAGTCCCTCGCTATAGTAAATTAAATATTAGTTTTTTATCATCACCATAATTTAGTGAGGGATATCCCTCTTTATCTTCTAAAAAATTAAAAGTTAAAATATTTGACTTGCGCGAGGGACAACATCGCAAAGTCCCTCGCAATAGCGACATATATTTTTTCCCTCGCTAAACTTGGCAACTAATAGCCATATTTTTAGTAGTGGTGTATATAATTTTACTATTATATCTGAGATTTTATCAGTATGGGCTGATGGAGATGTGCATTCTATCTCCACACCTTATATTCAAATTTATACTCACAATAATCTAAGCCAATTAGTTAATTACTAATACAAATGTTATGATCCCTTGTAACACCCATTATTATTTTCGTATGATCAAAATGGATGACATTGTGGTATCAAAAAAAATACTACAACTAAATAATACTACCACATATCATGCCTCATAGGAACACTTATCAAGTGTTAGAAACATGTGTTCAATAGATAACTTTCTTGATATGAAAGATCAAATGATCAAACAATAAATAAAAAAAATACTTCTCTTGTCATGATATTATTTCTACAAAATTCAAATGAAAATGATGAACTCTTACATACTGAAAGAGAATTCCAACAATATATTATTGATATGTTCATAAAACTTGAAGCACAAAGACTGAATATTTTTCCTTCAATCCAAAATTATTTCGAATGAAAGTTTTGCAAGGACTTCTTGATGTCTTAAGACATGGTAAAAGAGATTCTGCAAAAACTGAAAAACAAACATTCATTCCTGTTACATTTACGAGAGGGCCAAGAAACATGCGTCAGTGATATCTTGATTTTATTGCTTTAGTCTAACATTTCAAAAAATCTGATTTATTTTTAACAATGTCATATAATCTAGCATGGTCACAAATAAAAGAACATTTGTTACCATCTAACAAAGCACAAAATAAACATGATTTAATTAACAGAGTTTTTAGGGCAAAAGTTGAGGAACTAAAACTAATATACTAAAGAGAAATGTATGGAAAGGTTGTTGCTTTCATTTATAGTATAGAATTTCAAAAATATGGTCTCCCACATGCACATTTTCTTATAATTCTTGCTAATGAATACAAATTTTTGACACCTGAGTCCTATGACAAATTTATTCATGCTGAATTATGTGATTCCAATAAAGAAACTTACATACATACGGTTGTTGTACATCATATGATATATGGTCCTTGTGGCCACTTAAATCCTACAAATCTATGTATACAAAATGAATATTGTAAATTTTACTATCTTAGAGGTTTTGCTAAGCGAATATCCAAAGATAAAAACTCATATCCAACTTATAAAAGATGAAAGACGGGACATACTATAAATGTTAGAGAATAATTTCTCGATAATTCGTGGGTGGTACCATACAATTTATTTTTACTTGATAAATTTAACTGTCATATAAATGTTAAAATATGTTCTAACATCAAAGTTGTGAAGTATCTTTACAAATAAATTTTAAAAGACACGATAAAATTATTTTTATATACATGAGCATGATAAACAAACAGAAATCGATGATATAAAAGAGTATCAATCTGATCGGTGGGTATCTGTGTCTAAATCTATATAGCGCTTATTTGAATTTTCTATTAGCGAGATGACACAAGGTGTATACCATCTTCAATTACATCTTGAAGACCAACATTATATTTTCTTAAGTATTCAAACTATAATTTCAATTATATGAATCCAATTATTAGAAAACAATGCTAGCTGAATTCTTTATAATGAATCAGACAAATAAAGATGCTAAAGAACTTAAACTATTATTCAAAGAGTCCTCTAAATATTTTGTATGGTCAAACAAATATTAAATGTGGCCATGTCAAAAAAAAAATTTAGTTATCGAGCACATTGTTTCATGTTATTCAACAGAAGGAGAAAGATATTATTTTAGATTACAATTAATGAATGTATGAGCACCAGAGTCATATAGAGATCTTCATAAAGTCACCAAAAGAAATCTTTCTACTTTTAGAGAATCAGCAAAAAAGAAGATTACTACATTCTTATAACAATTTGATTGTATGACAGAAGTTATGTGTTACCGATTACCATATAGTTTGAGACGATTATTCTCTACGTTATTTGTGTATTATAATTCTACCTATAGTAAAGAATTATGGAAACAATTTGATGACTCTATGTCTGGAGATCTAAAACTTAGGAAGCATTGAACTTAAAGCTATTCATGGTCGAGGTTTGAATTATATTAATGACGAATTACACTCGATGAGACACAATATTAATGACTACAAGTTTATTCTAGACAATATTAAATACTCCGTAACTTCAAAAAAGATAAAGATGTCCACTTTGAGAGAAATATAAAAGATTGCAAAGAGAATTTGTTATTAGGAAAATAACTTAATATAGAATAAAGAAGAGCTTATACCTTAATAATTGGTAGAGTTTTTTTTTCAAATAGAGCAGGAGCTTTCTTTATTGATGGACATGAAGGAAATGGTCATAGTTTCTTATATCTATATATATATTAGCTTTGATAATAACAAAGAATTTGTTGCATTAGCAACTACAAGTTTTAGTGTCGCAGCCTCTATTCTTCCTAGAGGACGAACTGCTCATTCATGCTTTAAAATACTTATTGATGTTGATGAAAATATCAATTGCAATATTAGAAAACAAAGCTCACTTTCCTCTTTAATTCAAGATGCAAATTTAATTGTATGAGATGAAATATCAATGGCTAAAGGAAAAACTATTTAAGCTTTTTATTTACTCTTGAAAGATCTAACGGATACGAGGATATTTTTTGATGGAAAAGTTGTTGTTTTAGGTGGTGATTTTAGATAAATTCTTTCTATTTTTCGAAATTCAAAAAAGACTTCATTTCACAAGTTTTACTGTATTCACGAATCTAGAACCAACTAGAAAAATTACATCTATCAAAGAATATGTGTGCACGAAGATCTAGCTTTTTCTCAGTACCTGATGAGGAATGACAACGAAAAAGAAAAACTTAACTCCAACAACAAAGTTGAAATTCTCAAATCTTTGCTCGTTTCTTTTACTACCAAGGGACAATCTCTAAATGAATTATTCAAGGTAACATATCCTAATATAATTTGTTATTTCATAACTCTTCTTCTTTAGATTTTTGTATTATCTTAACAACAAAAAATGATTATCTTCATGAAATAAATGGTATGATTATATCAAAATTTTTGAATACTATAAAATTATTTGTTGCGACTGATAAAACTATCAAACCAAATGATCAAAGTCAACTTGAAGATTATCTACATACTTTACATCCCGCCAATTTACCACCTTACATGTTAACTTTAAAAGAACGATATTGCTACAAAACTTAAATCCTTCTAAAATTTTATGTAACAGTATGCAATTGACGTATTGTAATTTTAAAACACATGTTATACGTTCTAAAATTGCCAGCGGTAATTTTCAAAACAAACATGTCTTTATTCCTCGCATACCACTATCAACATTATTTGATGAGAATTTGTCAAATTCTTTCAAGAGAGCACAATTTGCAATACGATTATGTTTTACTATGACTATAAATAAGGCTCAAGATCAAACATTAGTCTACATTAGAATTTATTTGCATGAGCCCATTTTTTTCATGATCATCTTTGTGTGGCTTTGTCTCGAGCTAAAAGATTAAAAGACATGAAGCTATTGATTAGGTGATTGATGTCAAATAGCAAAGATGATCACTCAACATAAAGGACATTTAAGATGAAATTATCAAAAAAGCATTCAGTTAATTAACGATATAAGAATTTTTACTTTTGATATACTTTTCATGAAATATATTAGCTAATGTCTACAATTATGTATTGATTATGTTACTACCATATGTTGACCTTTCTTACTTTATCAACGATCTTTTTGAGTAGTTATTTTTTAAGTGAAGTTTTACATATGCTTCCTATACAATTACCAAGTGAGATTTTAATTTGATAAATATTTTCTTTTAACACTTTGAACATTTCATGAAAGATTTGACTTTTTTCATTCTTCCTATATTCAATTCATCAGTAGATAGGTTTAATAAATGCATTCTTGCATTATGACTTTGAAGAATGATCTTGGTTATAAGTTGAAAATGCTCTAAGAAGCACCTTCGACGTATTTCTTTATAATTGATACTAAAATGAATTTTGATACGAACATGGACTTAATCTCAACGATAGCATTATCTCCATAATTTTTATAGCTATAGAAAGTTTTAAGATTTATAAGTTGTACTCTGAGTTTTGGGAGTTGTTTTTTCTCTAACAAGAAAATTGAGGCAACAGTCCTTTTAGTTTAGTCTCAAACTATTTATTGCTTAATAATTTAGGTGCATGCTTCACAAGTTTCATTAGAAATTGACTAAACAAATTTCCTGCAAGTCTATGTTAATTTTAATTTACCAAACCCTTATCACATCAAGTTGATTCTTATGAATTGATAGGCTGGCTAAAATGTATGGTTTGACCCGAATCAACATCAATAGTTTCATTTTTAATGTCTACATTCTATGTCAGACACATTTGAGTCCCTAACATTTCGTGTAGAACTGATTTTCTTATTCTTTTCCTTTATACTTATTGGCTTTGTTTGCCTTCTCTTTTAAGTTCAATCGACTGGAAGAGCATTCACGGTAACATATGGGATTAACTATGGAAGAATTGCAGATAACATCCCTTCACCTGTTATAGTGGTTAAACTATTTAGAGCAACAAAAAGTAAGAATGTTAGAATTTTTTATGTAGAGCCTAGTGTCCTTAATGCATTTTAAGGGACAAGGCTTGAGTTGGTGGTTGGACTTCTGAATGGATTGGTAAAAGAAATGAGTATTAATACAGATCATGCTTTGAATTTGGTAAAACTAATGTGAAAACATTCCTTTTTGATATCGAAATTATTGGCATGGCTATTCAAAATGATGTTTTGAGGGGTAGCGATAATGAACTGGAGATAGATCTTCTGAATGTTGTAAAGAATATATATAATGTAACAAAAGCTCTTGGCATAAGTGATGATGTTCAGTTATCGATTGCTCATCCACAGGCTATTTTTGTTGATTCATTCCCTCCAACCTGTGTATTTAAGGATGGTGTTGCTAAAGCCACTTTTAGAGTTTTTCTTGAAAATTAGATCTCCATGCCGTTTAAATTCTTACTTGTTTTGGGGGACCACCTATGATCCAGATACAATAGAAATAAATTATTCTTTTTTGAGTCAAATAAGGAAATTATTGATAGTAGAACTCATCTCTATTATGATAAATTGCTCAATGCTCAGGTTGATGCAACATATGTAGATCTAGAGGATAATGATTTTAGAAAAATAAAAGTTATAGTTAATGGAACAGACTGGCCTCAGATGCTGACAATAATGAAACTGCTGCCACGCCGAGTATTGCTAGAACATATAATTGCACTTTGCATAAAATGCCGGCCAAAAAGAAAGGAACTCCTTTGAGGTCGAAAAAATGTTGAAGGTATATATTTTAGAATTGTTCAGTGAGTATCAAAAGGCAGGTCAATTATCAGAGAGGAACTTCGAACTCTTCAAAGAAGATGGCAGAATATCTTATGATATTAGTTTCTAGGGGTTGCAAGATATTTCAGCTGTATTTTCACTTTCGTCTTTGAAGGTATGGGGCTCTATTGTCCTCATGAAAGTGTTTGCTCTGGTTCCTAGATCTTTTCACTTTTAGAGGTATCAATTGGTGTATAAAATGAAAATAGTCTCTGGACACGACAAGAAAATTATTGCTTTGCACGTGTAATGAGAACATGAAATTGAATTTTCTAAAGTTGTACACTATCAATATTATTTTGTGTTCAAACCATAAATTTTATTTTAGAATATTTAATTTGTAGTAATTAGAAAGTATGCTAAACGTTTTTCACTGGACTACAAGTTTTATCATATCGAGGCTATTTTTAGTGTTTTAGAACATTCATATTGATAGCCAATTGAATATATTTATATATACGTATATCTCGTGTACTGATGAAATAGATATACTATTTTGTGTTAATATAATGTAGACACATGTATATTGTTGAATTTGTAATAACGTAAGGCAAGTACTACGAGGTATATAGGGAGAGGAAAGAAGTAGGGGAGGGAGACAAAAAATTGAATCATGAAACTGGTATATACTTACCATTTGCTTTAAATTTTGAATTTTGAACGACTGCCAAATCTTGGCGGTGAATTTGAGTTTTTTTGCTTAAAAATTTTGTATATGAGTATATGTGAAATACGTTGAATATTATTATGTGGTAGAAAAATCATGTATGTGATATTTATATTATGTATTTAAACGATGATAGATAATTGAATATATGTATATATAAATATATCTCGTGTAGTGACATATGCAGTAATCGAAAGCTCGATAACTGAATCTATATATCAAAATATTTTGAATAATACATTGATATCATACTATTGAAGAAATAGATATACTATTTTGTGTCAATGTAGATACGCGTATAATGTTGAAGTTGTAATAACGTAAGACGTTGATAATTTATCTGATTAACACGTATATATATATATATATGTATATATATATATATAATATCGTAATTAAAAGCTAGTGAACCAAAAATTTATCGTAATTTGCGAAATTCATTGATATTATTGTAGGATGGAAGAAATATACTACTCGTGTTAATGTGATGATAAAATAACTAATTATCTGATTTATATAATACACATTGTATTAAATTAATTGGATATTGTTATAAATATTATAGCATTTATTAAAAAATTTAATTTATTAAAAATTAATTTTAATTTATTAATTTATTAATTGTAGTTTATTAAAATTTAATTTATCAAAAAATTTGTAAAAATCGACCACAAGTGGTCGGTTTTCAAAAATATTTTTAGAAAACCAACGTGTGGTCGGTTTTACTGCTAAATAAAAAAATAAAAAAAAATTATAACCCAATCCGATCCACCCAAATAATTCACTTTCCCAATTGATATACACAAAAAAATGGGAAACAACATATACACACAAACACTCAACCCGCATACACACACAAACATATACTGACACTCGAAATCATTCTAACAAGTGGGTTCTCGTAGCAAATCTTGATTTCTCCAACTCAAGTAAATAAGAATGTGAGATTTGTTGACCTTATTTTGAGTTAACTTCACTTTATTTTGAATTTTGAAACCCTAGTTCTTATGCTTTGGTTGAAAATGGGGAAATTGGATATAAACTTGAATGTAGTATGGATTGTGTGTTTTATATGGAATGAAATGAGTAATATCTTGCATAGAGTAGATGGGTATTTTGGAGAAAATTGCAGCATTCTATCTTTTAATTTGCTAAGCTCATCATTTTCGATATTGCAGCTTCCTGTGAGAGAATCTATAAGCAGATTGAAGCTGCCATTTTAAAATATCAAGAAATTAAGGAAAATATCAAAGATATGTTGACATAGTGAAGCCGTGTGGGGCCTTGTGTGATTCACTATTGTTGTTATCTTCCTTTCATTGATCATATTAAAGTCTAGTGAAACCGTGTGTGGCCTTGTGCGATTCACTAGCATTGTTCTTGACATCTTGTTGGTCTTGTTGACATTTTGTTTTGAATGTGGTTTGTTAGGTGACTTAGTTGCTTGAAAATAGTTAAGTTTAGGAACTTTAAAGAGGAATTTTTTTGTTTTGAATATGGATTGGTAGGTGCTTTAGTTGGTTGAAAATGGTTAAGTCTAGGGACTTTGAAGGGGATTTTGTATTTTGAATGTGGTTTTGTTTTGATACTTGGTTGAAAATGATTAAGTTTAGGGACTTTAAAGGGGATTTTTTTGTTTTGAATGTGGTTTTGTTTTAATACTTAGTTCGTTGAAAATGGTTAAGTGTAGGAACTTTAAAGAGGATTTTTTGTTTTGAATGTGGTTTGGTAGGTGACTTAGTCACTTGAATATGGTTAAGTGTAGGAACTTTAAAGGAATTTTTTTTGTTTTGATACTTAGTTGGTTGAAAATGGTTAAGTGTAGGAACTTGAAAGGAAATTTTTTTGTTTTGAATGTGGTTTTGTTTTGATACTTAGTTGGTTGAAAATGATTAAGTGTAGGGACTTTAAAGAAGATTTTTTGGTTTTGAATGTGGTTTGGTAAGTGACTTAGTCATTTGAATATGGTTAAGTGTAAGAACTTTAAAGGAGATTTTTTTATTTTGAATGTGGTTTTGTTTTGATACTAAGTTGGTTGAAAATGGTTAAGTGTCGAGACTTTAAAGGAGATTTTTTTGTTTTGAATATGATTTTGTTTTCATACTTAGTTGGTTGAAAATGGTTAAGTGTAGGGACTTTAAAGAGGATTTTTTTATTTTGAATGTGGTTTGGTAAGTGACTTAGTTGCTTGAAAATGGTTAAGTGTAAGGACTTTAAAGGGAATTTTGTCTTTTGAATGTGGTTTTGTTTTGATACTTAGTTGGTTGAAAATGGTTAAGTGTAGGGACTTTAAAGAGGATTTTTTTGTTTTGAATGTGGTTTGGTAAGTGACTTATTTGCTTGAAAATAGTTAAGTGTAGGGACTTTAAAGGATATCTTTTTGTTTTGAATGTGGTTTGGTAGGTAGCTTAGTCACTTGAATATGGTTAAGTTTAGGAACTTTAAAGGGGATTTTTTTTTTCGAATGTGGTTTTGTTTTGATACTTAGTTGGTTGAAAATGGTTAAGTTTAGGAACTTTAAAGGGGATTTTTGTGTTTTGAATGTGATTTTGTTTTGATACTTAGTTGGTTGAAAATGGTTAAGTGTAGGGACTTTAAAGAGGATTTTTTTTTGTTTTGAATGTGGTTTGTTAGGTGACTTAGTTGCTTGAAAATGGTTAAGTTTAGGAACTTTAAAGGGGATTTTTTGTTTTGAATGTGGTTTGGTAGGTGAGTTAGTCACTTGAATATGGTTAAGTCTAGGAAGTTTAAAAAAGATTTTTTTATTTTGAATATGGTTTGTTAAGTGACTTAGTTGTTTGAAAATGGTTAAGTTTAGGGTCTTTAAAGGGAATTTTTTTGTTTTGAATGTGGTTTGGTAGGTGACGTAGTTGGTTGAAAATGGTTAAGTCTAGGGACTTTGAAGGGGATTTTGTGTTTTGAATGTGATTTTATTTTGATACTAAGTCTAAGGACTTTGAAGGGGATTTTGTGTTTTGAATGTGATTTTATATTGATACTTAGTTGGTTGAAAATGGTTAAGTGTAGGGACTTTAAGGGAATTTTTTTGCTTTGAATGTGGTTTGGTAGGTGACTTAGTAGTGAAAATGGTTAAGTTTAGGGACTTTAAAGGAAATTTTTTAGTTTTGAATGTGGTTTGTTAGGTGACTTAGTTGCTTGAAAATAGTTAAATTTTTGTGACTTGATTTAATTAGTTGAATCTAATTGATTGCGTAGAGTGAACCTGATTATAGTTGGATATATCAACGGAGCAATGATAATAGAATGGGTATTAGGGAGGAATTTGTTGAAGGTGTCAAAAGATTTGCTGGACATGCTAAGACACTTGATATGTGGACACGTTATCGGGTTATTCGTTGTCCTCATGTTAGATGTGATGGTATAAATTTTATAAGTGAAGAAGATGTAAAGGAACATCTTTATAGTAAGGGGTTTCACGATGACTTTTTAAGATTGTGTGATTTTTATGGGGATGTTGCGCAAACTAACTTTGTTGTTGGAGAAAGTAGTAGGCCTGCAGGGCATAATGAATATCAAGATACTAGGATGACAGAAATTGTGTACGATGCTTTTGGGATGCAACATGGGGTTGACTTTAGGGAAAATATTGAAGATGTTCCTAATAGCAAAGCGGGCAATTTCTACAAAGAATTGTATGCTACTAGTCATCATTTGATTGACGGGTGTTCGTACTCTCGTTTGTCTGTTGCTTTTAGATTATTAAGTATTAAATCTGACTGAAATATTGTTGAAGGAGCAATGGACTTAATGATAGACCTTATTAAAGAGTTAATTGACCCCGGCTTGGAGGTTTCTAATTCTTTCTATAAGGCAAAAAGATTGGTGTCAAAGTTAGGTCTCTCCTCGGTTAGAATTGATTGTTGTGAAAATGGTTGTATGTTATACTTTAAGAAAGATGCTAAGCTAGAGTTCTATAAGTTTTGTCAGCACTCTCAATATAAAAGTGGTTCTACTGGAAATAAAATTGCTATTAAGGCGATGCATTATTTACCTCTTATACCAAGGTTGAAGAGGTTGTATGCTTCAAATAGCTCATCTCTTTATATGAAATGGCTTAGTGAAAATAGAAGGCTCACTGGTGTTATGTGTTATCCATCTGATGGAGAGGCTTGGAAGCATTTTGATGCGACTTATCCAGATTTTGCAGCTGAGCCACGAAATATTCGATTGGGATTATGTGCGGATGGGTTCTCTCCTTTTTCAGTTGGTGGTGCGCCATATTCATGTTGGCCTATATTTATCACTCCTTATAATCTTCCTCCTAAACTATTGATGACTAATCCTATATATTTCTAAATTGTGTTATTCCTGGCCCGTGTAATCCAAAAAGCAGAATAGATGCCTATTTGAAACCTTTGATTAATAAACTCCAAATTTTATGGCATGAGGGGGTTGAAACTTGGGACATCTCTCTTAAATAGAATTTTAATCTGCATGCATATCTAATGTGGACTGTTAATGATTTTCCTGCTTATGGAATGTTGTCTGGGTGGATGATAGCTGGAAAGCTGGTTTGTCCATACTGCATGGAAAAAATAAAATCTTTCACATTGAGACATGGCAGAAAAAATTCATAGTTTGATTGTCATCATTATTTCTTGCCACCTAATCATGAATTTAGGAGACTCAAGAATACATTTAGAAGGAATAGAAGGGAACATAATGGTCCACCTCCAAGGCTGTCTGGTCATGACGTCTGGGAAATAGTTCAGAATTTGCCTAAAGCCAGCAAGGAACGATTGTACAGGCTTGATGGGTATGACGTTTAGCATAAATGGACTAAGTAAAGTATATTTTGGGAGTTAGAATATTAGCCAGATAATTTACTTTGAAATAATGTTGATGTCATGCATACTGAGAAGAACTATTTTGATAACTTGTTCAACATAGTTATGGATGTCACCGGCAAAACAAAGGACAATCCGAAGGCCAGACTTGACTTACCAGAATATTGCAACCGCAGAGAATTACACTTACAGTAGGGGCCCAACGATAATGTTCTTAAGCCCAAGGCTAGTTTTACATTCAAGTTGGACCAAAAGTGTCAAATATGTGAGTGAGTTCAAAGTTTGAAGATGCTCGATAGATATGCTTCAAATTTGGGAAAGAGGGTTGATATGATACAAGGAATCTTGCATGGAATAAAAATCCATGATTGTAATGTTTTCATGGAACAATTACTTCTAATTACTTTTATTGGTTTACCTGAAAACATATGGAAACCAATAGCAAAGATCAGTTTATTCTTCAAAGACTTATATGCCACCACATTAAAAGAAGAAAATCTGGCGTGAATGGAAAGTAATATTGTTGTTATCACCAACAAGCTGGAGAAGATTTTCCCGCTAGCGTTCTTCATTGTGATGGAACATCTTCCCATTCACCTTGTGCACAAAGCTCGGCTAGGCGGTCCAGTTCAAACTAGGTGGATGTATCCATTCGAACGGTAAGCATTTGCAACATATTTAAATTCATACATATCTTTTTAAAATATAGTAAACATCGAACCTTAAAATTATACAGGGAAATTGAAAAATTGAAAAGGGGTCCCAAAAACAAACATAGGGTTGAAGGCTTTATAGTTGAGGCATATCTTGCAAGAGAAACTTCTCAATTTTGTTCATACTACTTTCGTGATGAAGTTGCTTGTTCAAGAAACCTATTGAATCGTCATCAGGACGATGTGAATGAGCCTCATTTGCAACCGATATCAATTTTCAATCAATCTAGTTGTAAGGCTAAAAAGACCATACCTCGCCGGCTCACTCCCACAGAGCGCAAATCAGCAAAGTTGTATGTCATGCTGATTTGCCCAAAAATTAAGCCCTTTCTGAAGTAAGGAGATTAAAATTTTAACGTATCTTATTTGTTTACTCATTCCCTTAAAGAAACTAATTGTGTTTCCCATGTTGGATGTTCAGTTTATTTAAGACTCAATTCCATGAAAATCAAGTGTATGCATCCTTTGTAACATAGTTTAAAAATAAGGTTCGTAAGTGTATTAATATTTCTACAAAGTTTAAATATTTACACATTCCTCAACTAAAATATATATATGTATAATATTTTTAGGTACATCATTCACCAAATGCAGCCGCATACGATCGGCTCTTGAGAGATATTTCTTTGGGTCCAGTTGAAGCTAATGCAATGTCCCAATACAAAGTAAATGAGTTTAAGTTTTCCACCAAACAACGCTCCAAAATAAGAAAAACAAACAATAGTGGTATTTGGGTTAAGGGTAATGATGATGTTAATTACTTTGACATTATACACGAGATCTTAGAACTGGAGTATACTGGTTTCCAATAAAAAAATTATCCTCTTTCGATATAAGTGGTTTGATCCAAGCACAAGAGGCACAAGAGTACATAGAGAGCATAACATCATTGAAATGAAGCACAGTAGCTCGTATCCTATTTACGATCCATTTGTTCTAGCGCAAAATGCTAAACAAGTGTATTATGCTCCTTATCCGTTGCACAATGACAAGTCTGATTAGTGGGATATAATCAAAACAAAGCCTATAGGCCTGGTGGAAGTTGAGAATGTGCTGGAGAATATGTATTAAAATGAAATGCAGATTGATCACCAGCTAGTAGATGTTGAATTAGTGGACGGTTTGAATCACCCAAAAAATATATTTGAAAAAGTTAATATTGTGGAAGAAGAGGCTGAGCGGGTAGGAGATGGAAAAATCTCCAAAGAGGGAGAATGGTTTAGTGGAGAGTCTTCAGAAGAGGAGGATTAGTTGCGTAGGCTATATTTATTATGTATTGATGTATTTATGCTTTGTACTATATATTTACCTTTATGTGTCTTGTTTAAGATTGATATGTAATATACTGTTTAAGTTTGTTGTTTCCACTTTTTCATGATTTATATAGTAATAAAGTTTTTTTTTATCTATATCTCGTGTTCTTGGAGCGATTTGAAATGTGAATTAGTAACTTGAAATTATTTACTTGAAATGTTTTCTTATACATTCATTTTGTAGTAACTAACTACTTGTTAACTTAACATAATTTAGATGTCAGGCAGAGGTGACAAAGGTAAAGGAAAAGTTGATACTACGAAATCAAAAAAAGAATAGACAACCTCCGCCTTATAAACAACCGACAGGTATTCATATATCTGAGGGTCGTTTTGCTGACGCGACAGTAGAACCCTCATATTCTAGGTCGTCCGAGGATTCGATACCTACTCCTACGTATGTGGGTCCACTACATGGGTCTACACCGACTCATTTTGCTCCTATGACCGTGCCACCACCAGCAAAGTACTATCGGACGGCTGCTGGCCCCTCCAGACATCTACCATCATCGATACCCTCCTGCAGCAGTCACGCATCTTCGCACAGTGATTCAGCTGGATCTATTGGGTTGTTGGATATTCAGCTTGGAGGCACTCCATCTGGTGCTTCAGATCCGCCCACACCAGTGCATCCACCATCACATTCTAGGCAGACAAAAGACAGATATGATTCTAGAAGGATTTATCTTGTTCCAGTTGCGAGAGGGTAAGATTTCTAAATATAATAACGGTACTCATTTTTCATTACTATATTATTATGCTCTATGAAATTACTATTTGATCTTGTGTTGTAGGTTTAGGCCGGATACTGGAGTTGGACAAAAGGCGCGAATATGCATTACTCGACACTTCAATGGCTACTAGACTAGCTGGCAAAAGATTTCAGAACTTGATAGGGATAGAATGTTTGAAGAATTTAAGGTAAGGAATTAATTTATCGACTACTTATTAACACTTTGTTAGAACAAAAGATTGAATATTATATTTTTGTTGTAGAAATTTTACTGGTGGGATGATACAAATACATTTCTTATAAAGAAAAACTTTTTCATAAGATGTAAAGCCAGATTTAATGATCTCTTGAATTATGCCCGAAAGAAATTCGTAAAACCTAAGTGGATTCCTAAAGCCACATGGCAACTGTACCTTTGCCATTGGTGTAGTGCAGAATACCAATTGTTGAGTGAAAAAGGAAAGAAAGATCGGGCATCATCCAAGGGTAGCTCCTTACATACTGCGGGTGTCAGAAGTACTCTTGCTATGAAGGAAAAAATGGTATGTAACTTTTACAGTTTTAATTATTTATTTCTATTTAAATCTTTTAATTATTTGAACATTGATAATTTTTCATATGTAGGAAAAAGAAAAGGGTAGAAAAATATCAACTAATGAGCTATTCGAGCAGACTCATCTGAAAAAAAAAGAACCTGACTGATGAAGATGTCTGGGTTGAAGCTCGTGCAAAAGCTGTCCACGTAAAAAATAAATTTTGAATTTATGAATCTTTTTCTCAAAGTTGATATTATTCAATTATAACTACTTTAATATTTTTTGACTTTTAGTATTAACTTTTACTTTGAATATAGGACGTATATACGCGTCTTGTTGGTGAGTATCGTAGTAGTCAGCCTCCTGAAAGTTAGGGTGACCCAATACTACAGCATGTACAGGAGGAGTTATGGACAAAAGTTACGGGTCCTGCAAATAGAGGCCATTTCTACGGATACCACACAAAATATTTTGGCGATAATATTAGGTGTTCGTCCGGCGCTGCCTACTCTAGCTCTTCAATTGATAGAGAAACCATTGAAAGACTACAAAATACGATTTCTTAACTCACTGAAGAGCTTGCTGAACAAAGAGAGAGGCAGAAGAAGACGGAGAAGGCAACAACATCACAATTCAAGAAACTACAGCAGCAGTTGAGCTCTTTCATTCAGATTGCATGGGTTATTCCTCTGTGTCCTGGTGATGCAGTTCGGGCTGCAAAGGGTCTAGGCCCCTTGGATGATTTCAGCATGGATGATGATATGGAAGACGAGGATGAATTCAATGATGATGACTTTTAGTTTTTTTATTTTTGTATGTGTTGTACTTTGAATTTAGACATTTTGTTGTTTGAAACTATAGTTGTAGTATTTTCATACTCACTTTTGTTGCACATTTTGTATGTGTTGTACACTTTTGAAAGTATTTACATTTGGTTTTTAGTTTTTGTTGTTGCTGTATTTAATTTGATACTGCTATATTGCATTGTTGTTGTTGCATGCTATATTTAGGTTTTGATTTTGATTTTAAAAACAAAATCCCAGAAAAGTCATTTTTTGAAAATTTTTTTGCAAAAAACCGACCATCAGTGATC
Source organism: Capsicum baccatum var. pendulum (assembly GCA_030864225.1). Classification (NCBI taxonomy): domain Eukaryota; kingdom Viridiplantae; phylum Streptophyta; class Magnoliopsida; order Solanales; family Solanaceae; genus Capsicum; species Capsicum baccatum. The sequence continues at coordinate 170,828,572 of CM061554.1, forward strand.
GATTTTTTTATTAAATTAATTAATTAATTTAATAAAAAACCGACCACGAGTGGTCCGTTTTTTTTTTTCATAAAATTATTTTTTTCAATTTTAATAAAATAATAATGAATTTTAAAAATATATATATATAATTTTAAAAAAACCAACCACGTTTTTAAGAACCTACCACTACTTTACCAACCACAAAATTTGGTTGATTTTGTCGTCGGTTTTTGTGCTTGGTTTTCCCTTTTTTTTTTTTAGTAGTGACAAAATACACCAACGTCGATCAGATTTACACCAAAGACCCATGACCACTTTAATGCTAGATTTCGCATTGCATTGAACCAAATTTGATCTAATCCCTAATGATTTCTACTCTAATCATCTTTAATTTCTCCTTTGCGTTTGACTTCTACTGTTTTTGCTTATATATATTGTCGTGTTTCAATTTCGTTTTCTCTTGATTGTATTGAATTGCTTCACCCAATTTGCGTGTATTGAGAATACAGTGCTTTCCTCCATTTTCTCTTTTTGTCTTTAGTGTTGCTGATCACTTTGTTAGCAAGGTTAGTGCTTTTCTCTTTTTTTTTTTTTTTTTTTTTTTTTTTATTTCTTTCAATTGGGTTTCTTTCAGTTTGTGTATTCCAGAAGCATTTTTTTAATAAGCTACTTCATTGTTTTTACTTTGTATATAATGCGTTGTTTCGTTCTTGTTAGTTGCACTGTTAGCACTTCAATTAAAGATTCTTGATAGTCTTCGATTTTTTTGGATAACTCTTGACTACTAGCTTTCCTGATAATATACACAAAACATCCTACGCTCTTAACATATTAAAGATTGTCTTTTACAAGATCAAGTTTCTGCTGAAACCACCCCATCCCACCCCAACCCCTGACACTACCGTGCATTATCTATTGAATGCATGTAAGTGTACATCGAATATTACAAAAAAAATTTGTAGGGAGTTATGTAAAGTTTTTGCCCACTTTAATTCATGCTATACATTGTTTCTTTGTCTCTAACTGAAACAAACCAGAATGTAAGAAATTAATAACACTAAAAATTGACAAATCATTACGCCACAGACTCAACACTAGTATTAGTACTATATAGAAAAGCGACTAAGTATTGTCGAAGTGTCTACTTTCTCCGTGATTTTATTATATCACCTCTAATTAATTATTATATATCATATATGTATTAAAAAATTAATAATATTTATAAAAAAAAAGTGAATATATATTTATGACATGTTTTCTTTAGCTGGTCAACCGTACTTTTATTATTTTATTCCTAATTAATTATTATAATTCACCTAAGTATTAAATAAATAATATTTAATAATAAAATAAAATAAAATAAATAATAAATTAAATATTGATGTTTTAAATTAACTTAACATCTTATATGAGGCCGCTTTAATTTTTTTCACAAGTACTTTTTATAGCAGTTTTGTTATATAGTTATTTAAGATACGTCTGTTTCGGTACTCTAATCGTGATATTTGATTGACTCTCAAAATTATATCAGTGTCACTTAAATTTGAATAGAATAAAAACTATTATAAATCACAATAATTAAAAATTTATATTATTTTAAAAATATAATTGACTATCAATGTCATAAAAATTTAGAAAAAACAGTATTATAAATTAAAATAGCTAACAATGCCAAAAATGTATTATAAATTACAATAGCTAACAACTTAAAATATCTAAAAATATATTAAAAAATAATTAATTATCTAAATTTTATTTATATCTCATAAATTAAAATAAAGAAATAACATATATTAAATCCATACTAATTCTAGTTATCTATAATCTATATCTATAATCTATATCTATAATATAGTAAAAGTGTGAAGGGCCTTAAAAATATTGTTTGAACTTTTTGTCCTTCATTAAAAGTCTTTACTTTAAACAAAATTATCCTTTCACTATTTTTTTCCTAATATTTAAAAGTTGAAAATTATTTAAAAATAGAAATTTAATTAATTCTCTAATATTTAGGACTTTATGACTTTAAAGATTGCAACCAACTAAATATGATGTATTAGTATTTTTCCAAAATTAGAATTGTGTAGATCACGATAAAAAAATCCTAATTTGTGTATTACTTCACTAAAGGAACCTTAATCTGCTACGAATTGCAAGTCGTATAGGATTTATTATTAATTTTATAAGTGATTTCATAATTTTTTTTCTTTCGAAAGCATATGTACAATGCTGCTAATGATACGTGAGGTCTTACCTCTTTAGTATATGTTATGTCATTTTTTTCCCTATGTTGACATGTTTTGTCTTTATTTTAATTATTTATTTTCTAAGGACATGATTATGATTTATGTTGGAACGCATTCATGACATAGTTCATGAAGTCTGCCTTTTCTATCTTTATATGATAGCATTCTTATGTATTCCTATTTTTGTGCCTATCAAATTTATTGATTTTTTAATTTTATTTTTGTAGCATCTGGTCATCTCAAATAACTACTATTTTTTGGGTAAGTTTGTTAATTTATTCTTCAATTTGATTATTATTGTTTGAATTTTTTGCCCTTTATTAAAAGCTTTTCTTTAGACAAAATTGTAGTTTCACTATTTTTTCCTAATATTTAAGAGTTGAAAATTAATTAAATATATTTATGATAAAACCTTTCCATATAGAAGAATGACAACTAATACTTTTTTTTATTGATTTAAGAATTTTAAATCAACTAAATCTGATTTTAAAATAAATATAAATGCATTAGGATAAAATTTTTTTAAGAAGTATCAAATTTTTAAAAGTTGTAAGTACGTAATAAAAATATAATCAATGATTTTGTAAAGATTTGAGTTTAAAAATAAGAAAAGATTTTAAATATAAGAAAAAAAAATAACCGCACCACAAATATGGTTCAAATCAATGCGTCTCTCTTAGTCCACTTGGAACTTCTGATGATAAAATATATGTGTTTACACTAAAATATATGTTTATGTTTACATTATTATATTAAAGTATGAAGGATCTTTAAAAAGTGTTTGAACTTTTTACATTCATTAAAAATTTTCACAATAGATAAAATTATTTAATTTTAAATAATTAAATATTACACGTGCGAGGGATGTGCGATTAAATTAGTAATATATTAAAAGTGTGAAGACCCTTAGAAAAGTAATTTAATTTTTTTGTTCTTCATTAAAAGTCTCTCTAAAAAAGTCTCTCCTTTAGAAAAAATCATCCTTTCACTATCCTACAATTATTAATTAATTATTATATTTATGATATTTAAAATTAAGGAGTCCTGAAATATATAAGAAGTGGTATTAGATGAATTAATAGTTAAAAAGTCATAAAATATATGGTAAGAGATATTAGAAAAATCCGTAATTAAGATATCTTAAAATATATGGTACAAATAATTTTTATGTATTAAATTCTTTTTTATTTGAATCATGTAATTCCTTATTTGAATTAGGTTAAAACGATATTTAATATTTAAATATTTTGAAGTATTGAATCTTTGATTCATTCAATCCATATAAATTGGAAAATATGTTCATGTTTATAACGTCACGTCTGTAGTTAATATTTTTGACCAAAAATATTTTAATTGTTGAATCCTTCCCCATTTAAACTTTAAAAATTTCTAATACTTAATATTTTTAAATTCAATTGATAGTATATATAACACTTCTAAATCAATTAAAATGTTACTTCATATATAAAAATAACTTTTATAATTCTATGTAAACAATATTTTGAATTACAATTGACTAGAAACACACCATTCTTCTATTTCTATATTTTTTTTTCTTATTTTGATTTTGAAGTCGTCTTCTTATATTCATTATCATCATCCTTTGTGTGTGTTTTTTCTTTCTTTTTATCAATAATTTTAACAATTACATATGAATTATAAATAATCAACAATTGATATAATTTCTCGTATTTCTCTTTCAGTTGAAAATTTTGATCAAAGAAACGGACGAACCAAGTATGTTGCCGGTGAATAAAATAGCCAAAAATCTAAGATTTATCTCTTTTTTTTGTTCTTTGTGTAATTATAATTTAGTTTTGATTATGTGATTTAATTGTATTTTAATATACGTAGTAGTATTATAGTTGACTCTTTAGTTAAAATTTTTTGTTGAATTAAAAAATATAAGTTTACAATTTAGTATTAAATCTGAATGTATAGATTAACGTCAAAATAACTTTACGTTATATTTTGTTGCTATGCATTTGTTTGTTGCAATTAATTTCATTATTTTCGCAATTTTGTTAACAACATTATACCTTGATGTTTCAAACATCATGAGGTTCTTTGAATGAAAGTCCCAAAATATATAAATATTCGGTGAGATGTTTCAAACATGTCATATGTAAATTTTTGTTGAGGTTTTCTAATTTTGTCAGTCTTTGCCTCCTTATACTTGGATTAGTAAAAATTTAATTGTAAAAGATGGTATTTTTTAGATTGATACTTTGTTACTTTTGTTGAGTTTTTTTTATATTTTATTTGTTTTTGTCTTGTCATACTCTTAACTAAACGAATAAAAATTTCTGTTATGGAATGAAAGAGACAAGAAAGAAAATTAAACAGAAATTGAATGAAAACTCTTGATTGATTAATCTTTTTCTTGATTTAAATAGAAGAGAATATCTTTATTTATAAGAAACTAAATAAAACAAATAAGAAAAATATGATATTTTTCTTATAGCTATAAGACTAAATATTCTATAATTAATAAATCCTAGGCTTAAAAGGAAATAAATAATGTAAAATATTCTTAGACTAAAAAAGAAAAAAGAAAAATATTCTACCATTAATGAAAATTACAAAATAGAAGAAAGGTAAATCTCAACATTCCCCCTCAAACTCAAGTTGGTGTATCTAACTTGAGTTTGAACACTTAATTATTCTTGAAAAAAATGTATATTTCCTTAATTTTGTTGCAGCAATCTAATAAAGTTGGTTTTCCTCATCTTTATGTTCTTCTTCCACAAGTAGTGCTTTTGAATTATCTTAAATGTCTTTGAACTTGCATACTTTTGTGACATGACCTTTTTGTTTGCAACTTCCATATAATACATCGGATCTTCACCAGTAAAATTTTTCTAAGTGTGTTTTCTTTTTGTAATACTTGCAAGGTGGATAATCAACTTTTCTTTTTTAATGGTTCATATAAAAAATACCTTCAACAACTTTGTCTTTCCTGTAAGCTCTTCTTTGCTCTTGTACTTGAAGAGTGCTTATCAATTCAGCAAGAGAGATGATAGAGAGATCTTTAGACTCTTTCAAAGCGAAGATTTTGGACTCAAATCTCTCAAGAATAGTCATCAGAATTTTTTCAACTATTCTATTATCTTTAAAATCTTTGCCAAGCAACCCGATTCTATTGACTATCAAAGAAATTCTGTCAGAATACTTAGTAATTATCTCACCTTCTTGCATCCTAAGAGATTCAAAATCTTTTTTCAAATTTAGAATTTGGTTCCGTCCCTCATTCACTTCCTTGGCACTCCTTTTCAAGTTTTTCCAAGCTTCTTTTGCTGTTTCACATGCAACGATTTTAGAAAATATTTAATCAGTAATTGAATTTTGAATTACAATTTTTACTTTATATTTTTCTGATTTCTCTTCTGGGTGAAGTTTGATTTCGACAATAGAAAGATTTGCAAGGAGTGGTTGTATAAGTTTGTTTTCCTTTACAACTTTCCACAAATCATAAGCTTCAAGATAAGATTTAATCTTAACTGCCCAAATTTGATAATTTCACCAGTGAAGGTTTGTAGGGCATTGAAATTGAGAGTATTGCTTGTCATGATTTGAAAAAAAAGATTTAAAATAATATGGGTTAAAAACGATTGACAATAACCCTATATTAAAAATAAAAGTAAGGGTTAAAAATAGTTCTACGTTAAAAATAAATGTAAGGATTAAAAGTAGGTTGAAAATAAGTATGGATTAAAAAATGATTGACAATTTTGCTTCAATAAATTCACAGATCCATGAGGATTGATGAAGACTCTTGATACCACTGTTATGGAATGAAAGAGATAAAAAAGAAAATTAAGCAGAAACTGAATAAAAACTCTTGATTGATTCTTTTCCTTGATTCAAATAGAAGAGTACATCTTTATTTATAAGAAACTAAATAAAATAAATAAGAAAAAAATTATTTTCCTTATAGCTATAAGACTAAATATTCTATAATTAATAAACCCTAAACTTAAAAAGGAAATAAAGAATGCAAAATATTCTTAGACTAAAAAATAAAAAATAAAAAATAAAAATATGATATTTTCCTTATAACTATAAGACTAAATATTCTATAATTAATAAACCCTAGACTTAAAAGGAAATAAAGAATGCAAAATATTCTTAGACTAAAAAATAAAAAATAAAAATATTCTACCATTAATAAAAATCACAAAATAGAAGAAAGGTAAATCTCAACAATTTCTTTATATTTGATTTTATTTTTTTCTTATTATTGTAAGGTAAATTGTTAATCATTATTAAATATATTGTGATGTCATTTAGTGTCAAAACACTGCTATTATGATGCTGAGTTAGTGTCAAAATGTTGCTCTTGTGATTCTCCCTTGTTTTGATTTGTTATAACTTATAAGTAAATTTATTGTAAAAAGTTTGTTAGATTGTTAAGCTAGCATTATCTTGCTTATTTTTATATTATTAGCATTAATAATCAAATTGTTAATAATTATATGATAACTATCAAGATTTTTATATTTAAATAATTTTATAAAATTAAACTCATTAAAATGAGGTATACGTGCAACACACATACACCTAAACTACTATACAGAAGAGCATGAGCGAACAATTCGAAATAATCTTTCACGTTTTCTAAGATGGCACTCCATCCATTTCTGATTATTAAAAAAATATTAAGGCAACTGTACAATATGGTTGACTAAGTAGTGCTGCACATGCATTTCAGTCCACGTTCTTTTCATTAAACTAATACTGCACATGCATTTCATTGTAGTAACATATACAATTTCGCTTTGCTGCTAAAGGGAAGGAGATATATTCTTGAAAATTTAAGCATTTCATGCATCTTGGATCTATCATCCATCCACTTCAATCTTCTATGTTCTATTAAAAATTATCTCCCATCTACTTCAAAAAGTAACTTTTTGATTAAAATTCTTTGAAAGTGTTTTTTAAGTGTAATTTTTTTTTAAAAAAACGCTCTTTGAAAAAGTGATTGGGTATATTATACTCTGGAGCGCCGCATTTCATCCACATTTAAGCTTGAGTTCCGAAAATAAATTTATGTATACCCGTGTGTTTAGTGCAAATTGTTGGTGTTTGTTACATATTAATATTAAATGGTAGTGGATAAATGTGAATATTATTGTCCATAGAAACAAACTATTGTAACCTATTATTCTTTATTCATTCATTACTAATAAATTTGGCCGTCCTTCGTGCCGTTACGACAGATCTCACTAAATCGACGAACTAATTTTTTATTATATCCAATATTTTAAAATATTTTATTTAGTCCTTTCATTAGATTTTAAGTTTTAATTCATTTTAATATTAACTCTCGTTTTATAGTTTGTTTTCTCTGACGTTTTAAATTATAACCAAAAAATAAAATGTTATAATTTCAAAATTAATAATATTTTAAAACGTTCTATTAAGTCCTTCAATTCAAATAGATTAGATTTTAAGTTTTAATTCATTGTAATATTAACACCCTATTTAATATTTTTTCTCTAACCTTTTAAATCGTTGCAATCTATATTTTTGTTTGGTATAAAGTATAAGAAAATAAAGTGGTGTGAGTTATGTAGATAATTTTAAAAATAAAGTATTCAAGGAATATTAAAAGAAACTTTAAATTCTATTATTCTTAAAAAGAAAAATTTGCATTCAAATCAAAGAATCGCAAAACAAAAACTTACAAAGCTAAAACCATGAGGAAACACAACAACCAAACATATTATTGGTTATATGTTCATAAGAGAATAGTTGAACCAGTAAGACAACAAGGTAAAGGTCATTTTACAAATGCAATAATATATCACCAAAACCCTAGCTATGGCGATTTTGACTGCTGAACCCTAGAATTCCATGGCGTCGACCCATGGCCAGCCAATCCCACAGGCTGGCCAATCTACCTCTATTGACTCCATCATTCAATTTCCTCACTTAAATTCTCCTGCTAAAACTATTCTAAAAGATTATGTAACATAAATAGAAAACTATGCCACCATGACCGATCTATGCCTCAAGATGAAATCTCAAGAGACTAAGCATGATCTATCAATAAGTTGATTTCAAGGATGGTGTTCCAGTAGTAAAATGTATCAAAAAAGAATTGAATTGGATGAACATCATTGAGAACTTACAATATGCAATAGTGGGCAAGTTCTCATATAGTTGGCCTGAGCAATCAGAATTAAGAGAACAAATACCACTACAATGTGGTGTAACGGGTGCGTGCAAAGTTGAATTCATTCGCAATAGGCATGTTTTAATTAGACTAGAATAAATGGAAAATTTCATTAACATAATGTTTAAGAGTGCTTATTACATTACTGCAGAGGATGGTCAGTCATATCAAATGCCTCTATTAATATATGACTCCAACTTTAAGCCGGATGAAGAAACCACACAAGTAGTAGCCTGCATGTCCTTTTCCGATCTTTTGCCCACTTTCTTTATCAAAGAGTCATTGTTTTTCTTAGCATCTGTTGACGGTAAGGCACTGCATTTAGATATCACAACAATTAATAAAACTCATTAAGTTGTGCTAGAGTGAAGGTTCAACTAGATTTGTTGGCGGAAAGATATCATCATGTGATGAGGGAAATAGAGAATGAGGCAACTAAATAAGTTAGGAGCATAAAAGTGAAGATTAAGTATGACATGATTCCTACTTATTGCAAGAAGTTTAAACTTCAGGGACATGAAGAACATGAATGTAGAGTACTACACCCAGAGCTGTGGAAGGAAGTTTCAACGGATGAAAGGGGAAGCATACAAGATCATAAGGACAACAGTAAGGCAGTCAGTCGGAGCAGACATAGGGGTAAAATCAAAATAATTGTAAGGCTAGAAGAGGATATAAAAGGTGGCATCCTACTAATAGGAGATTTGTTAAGAACAAAGATTCTGAATATATTTTGAGTGAAAATAATAAAAACTCCGAAGATTTCAGAGAAGAGATTACTACTAATAACCCTTTTGAAGCTTTGAAATGTGATACACATGAGAAAAGGATGAAGAATATAGATGAAGTTAGAGAAAAAGAGAAGGAACTTACTACAAAGAATGGGTGGAAAATACTTTTACCTCAACAGAGAACAAGGTGGAAACACCTAAACCAAATCATAGAAAAAGCACACTAAAGAAGCAAAGGAGCAGGAACGGTGATAGTCCAAAACAATAAGGCGAGAGCAGTAAAAAATAAGGAGACAGTGTTGATGAAGAACTTGAGAGCTCTCAAGAGGAGGAAAGAAGTATCATTCTGGTTGAGCAGCAAAATACTTCACTCATTTGTCATAGTACTCTAAATGCTAGTCCACTAGCAGTATTACCACCATACAGTAAAGAGGAGGAGCAATACAATGGTATAAGTCAGAGAAAAAACTTACCATATGATATTATGGATGCAGAACATGCCTTGTTGGATTCAAGACAACAAAATCAGGTAGGGATTGAGTTAGCTATAGTGCGGAAGAGTCCAACAAAAACCTTTCATGAAATAGTATCTCATTAATCTGAGAGCACCAAAACAATACCATGTGAATTGGAGATTAATAACATAGAAGAAAGAGAAGGTGATGATGTTAAAGAAATGGATTTTATCAATAGACACTCTGATATCTCCCCAAAATTAGTAAAGAAGACCACCAAAAAGGGGGAAAAGCAAAATACAGATCAATTGCCTAAAAAGGTGATACCAAAGAGAAATGTGAGAACTCGTAAAGTTTTGATCATTTTATTTTGACCTTCCCATATGTGTAATATTGATTTTGGACTTGAATTATACTTTGGGATGTTAAAAGGATAATTTGGAAAAGTTTTGAAATTTTTGGAAGGAGTTCGGAGTTATTCTAGAACCTGAGGCAGTGAGGGTCCATGATATCACCATGTCACGGAGATTACCCTCCGTGATATTAGCGTGTCACAGAGGATAACCTCCACAATAAAGATGTGCCACATAGTATGTTAATTTCATCTAATTTTGCAAAACCCAAGGACATTCAAGGGTTTAACAGTAAATTCATCATTTGGGCTCTAAATAATGTTGGGTGTTAAGACATTTCTATTGCTCCTATGAAACATTAGGTAGATTAGCACGTCTGTCGAGTTGTTGTGAAGTGGTGAGCCTACATGCTTCAGAAGGCCTTATAATTTTATTATTATTTCTTTATTGACTCAGTACTTTTGGATTCTTTTCAGCCATAGTCGGGGGCATGTCCTGACTTAGATATTATTCTGGTTTAGAGGCTTTCATGGACAGGTGTAGGGTTGGTTACGGTTGTTGACTCTTAGCCTTCTTTGAGTTATCTGTTCATCTTCTTATTAGTATTAATTAGCTTTTGTATTATTATTATTATTTTTGTGCTTATGATATTAGGCGATGGAGGTTCTATTTAATCCATGGTGGTCTTGAGATACCGGTCACTGCCAGGCCCTAGGTCGGGTCATTAAAAACTTGGTATTAGAGCATGGTTTAGGGTTATTTTGTGTTCACAAAGTCGTGTCGAGTAAAGTCCTTTTTATGGGCGTGTAGTGCACCACACTTATAAGAAGGAGGCTACGAGTCATTTAGGAATATTTTTCTTTTTTTTTTATACTATTTAGGGCTATAGAGTCTACTGTTATGAAACTTCTCTAACTCTTGGCTTCCTCGTATTTCAGATCATGCCCCCCAAAGATCTGATGTTTATATAAATTTTGCTAGGAACTCTATCCTACTCGAGCACAATATGGAGAGGACTCACCCTATGTATGGAGTGAAAACTTAGTCTAGGGTCCCTTCTCCAGATTTCAGTAAAGTTCTACCTGTCCCCACTAGTCCTCCTCGTGCTTCTCAGGGTGGTGATTCTTATCATTAACCGCCTCAGGAGGACATCGGTAATGCAAAATTATGCCGGTCTATTATTTGCTTACTTAGTTGGTGACATCTCAGTCTCATTAGTCGAATTGTGTTGGTTTTATTTCTCTTTTATCTAAGGTCACTTGAGTTGGTCTATTCATGAGGTTGAATCCCCCAACCTTTACAAGCTCTAAGGTTGAGGGGGTTTATCAGGGGTTTGTCGATGAGCTAGAAAAGATTTTGAGATAATTCATGCTACTGATTCTAAGGGTGTAGAGTTTGTTGTATATCACCTGAAAGATGTAGATTATCAGTGGTATGAGAAGTGGGAGAAATTGAGGGGTGATAATACTGAGCAGGTATTATGGGATGAGTTTTTGGGTACCTTTCTTGATCATTTCTTTCTTCAGCAGATAAGGAAAGATAAGGCTGAGGAGTTTGTGAATCTAAAGTAAGGTAAGATAAGTGTGAAACAATATTCGTTGAAATTTCAGCAGCTATCTCATTAGCTCTAGAGTTGGTGTCTAAACAAAGTTCCAAAATGACAAAGTTTGCTTCTGGATTATCTCGTGACTTGTTATTGGAATGTAAGACTACAATGTTAAACAATAACATAGATATCTCTAAGCTTATGGTTTATATACAGTAGGTTGAGGATGAAAAAAAGAAATGGGCAGAGATTGGAGAAATACACAATAAGAAGTTTAGGTATTCAGAGTAAGGTGGGGGTTAGCAAAATAGTGGGGGAGATGGTAGATAGTTGACTAAGAAGAAGAACTGGGGAAATTCATATTTGTATTCCAGTGCTCCCTATCCTAAGCCTTTGTGTGATCATCGTTCTCAGGCTAGCAGTAGTCCTAAGGAATAGGGTGCCCAATCTCTGGCCAGTGAAGCTCAGTCAGACCCACCTTATCCTCCTTATCATTCTTTTGGGCAGCTTTATTAGGGTTATTATGAGGAGAGAAGAAATCAATATTATAATTATGGTCAGCTAGGTTACATGCAACAAGATTATCCTTCAGCCAAGGTTTCCACTAAAGCTAACAAAGTTTTGGTTTCCAAATCTTCAACTCCTACATTGAAGGGCTCTACTTCTAGTACCGACATGGTCGAAATCATCTCTATGCACTTGCTACTCGCCAAGAATCTGAGGCATATCTAGATGTTATGACTGGTATGTTACAACTCTTTACTCGTGATGTTTATTATTTGATTGATCTGGGTTCTACCCTTTCTTATGTGACCCCTTATGTGGCTGTGCATTTTGGTTTTGGTCCTGAATATATTTTTGACCCCTTTTTTATGTCTAATCTGGTGGGTGACTCTATAGTTACTAGAAAAATCTATAGGGATAGTGTGTTATCTATCCTTCATATGGAGATATTGTGTATTTGATAGAGTTAGATATGGTGGATTTTTAAATTATCTTGAGAATGGATTGGATTCACTCCTGCTATGCTTCTCTGGATTATAGGACTCGAAAGGTTAGTTTCCATTTCCCTAATGAACCGGTATTAGAATAGGAGGGGAGTTCTTTAATACCCAAAGTGAGGTTCATCTCTTAACTTAGAGCTCAGAAACTAATTTTAAAAGGGTGTTTATATTATCTAGTTAGGGTTAAAGATTCTAATTCTAAAAGTCCTTTTTTTCAATTCATCCCTATAGTTAATAAATTTCCTAAAAAGTGTCCTGATGATCTTCCCTGGATTCCTCCTGATAGGGAAATAGACTTTTGGATTGATCTTCTGTTAGATACTCATCCTATTTGTATTTCTCCTTATACAATGGCTCAACTGAACTAAATGAGCTAAAGGAGAAGTTGAAAGATCTTCCTGATAAGGGGTTTATCTATTCTAGTATTTCTCCATGGGATATTCTTATACTTTTCATGTGAAAGAAATATGGGTCTCTTCGGATATGTATAAACTATCGATAGTTATATAAGGTGACAATGAAGGACAAGTATCCTCTTGCTAGGATTGATAATCTTTTCGATCAGCTTTAGGGTGCCTGGTGTTTCTTTAAGATTGATCTTTATTTGATCTATCATCAGTAAAAAATTAGGGAGGTTGATATTCCTAAGACTGCTTTCTAAACCCGGTATGGTCACTATGAGTTTTTGGTGATATCATTTGGGTTGACTAATGCTCTGGCTAAGTTCATGGATCTTATAAATTGGGTTTTCAAGTAATTTCTAGATTTGTTAGTTATAATCTTCATTGATTATATCTTGGTGTACTCTAAGAATGAGAAGGATCATGTTAATCACCTTTAAATTATGTTATAGACCCTTAAGGATCAAAAGTTGTATTCTAAATTTTCTAAGTGTTAGTTTTTGATAAATGCTATGACTTTTCTAGGACATATTATTTCTAGTGAAGGGATCAAGGTGGATTCATAGAAAGTTGAGGCAGTTAAGAAATGACCTAGACCTATGACTCCAACTGATATTAGGAGTTTCTTAGGTTTGGTTGGGGTATTATAGGAGGTTTGTAAAGAGTTTTTCTTTCATTGCTACTCCATTGAAATAATTAACTCAGAAGAAGGTTAAGATCTTGTGGTTCGATGCTTGTGAGGGTAGTTTTGAGAAGTTGAAGGATAAGTTTACTTCTGTGTTAGTTTTGACCCTGACTAAGGGTATTAATAGTTTTGTTGTATTTTGTGATGCGTCTCGTGTAGGACTAGGTTATGTCTTGATGCAACATGGCAAGGTTGTAGCTTATTTCTCTAGGCAACTTAAGGTTCATGAGAGTAATTATCCGACTCATGACTTGGAGTTGGCGGTTGTGGTATTTACTTTAACAATTTAGTACCATTATCTGTACAGGGTGTATGTGAATATTTTGATCATAAGAGCTTGCAGTGTGTGTTTACTTAAAAGAAGTTAAATCTCAGGTAGAGGAGGTAGCTTGAATTTCTTAAGGATTACGACACGAGTCTTCACTACCATCAAGGTAAAGCTAATATGGTTGTTGATGCTCTTAGCAGGTTGTCTATGAGGATCTTATCCTATGTTGATGAGGGGAAAAGAGAAATAGTGAAGGGTATTCACAGGCTGAATAACTTGGGAGTCTATTTTTTGGACTTCGAGTATGGATGGGTGCTTGATCAAGTGGTGGTTAAATTATCTCTTGGTGCTGAGGTGAAGGAGAAACGGTCTTGGGATCCCATACTTTTGCAAATTAAGAATAATGTGGGTTAGCAAAAGGTTATGTCTTTTGAGATTGTGGGAGATGGTATTTTGAGGTACCAAGGTAGGTTGTGTGTCCCTAATGTTGATGAGCTACAGGAAAGGATTTTGACTGAGGATCATGAGTCCAGATACATAGTTCATTTAGGTTAAACTAAGTTTTACCATGACTTGAAGGAAATCTACTAGTGGAACAATATGAAGAGGGATGTGGCAAATGTTTTTGCCAAATGCATGGTTTGTTAGCTAGTTAAGGTTGAGCACTTGAGGCATAGTGGTACGTCTCAAGATATAGAGTTGCCCATATGGAAATGAGAGATAATCAATATTGATTTCATTATGGGTCTTCCGTGGTATCACAATTAATATAATTCGATTTGGGTCATTGTGGATAGAATGACTAAGTTCGTTCACTTATTTCCTATGAGGACTAACTACTCACGAGAGAAGCATATGAAGTTGTTAATTTAGGAGATTGTGAAGTTTTATGGTGTTCTAGTGTCAATTATTTCATAGCGAGGTGTGCAGTTTTCTTCTCACTTTTAGCGTTTATTTCAGAAAGGTTTGGATACACAGGTGAACCTTAGAACCACTTTCCACCCTCAAACGGATGGACAAACAGAGAGTACTATTAATACTTTGGAGGATATGCTAAGGACCTGTGTGATTTATTTTAAGGAAAGTTGAGTTAATCATTTGCCTCTTATTGAGCTTGCATATAATAATAGTTATCACTCGAGCATTCAAATAGATCCTTTTGAGGCTCTTTTTGGTTGGAGGTGTAGGTATCCTATTAGGTGGTTTGAGGTTAGTGAGATTAGGTTGTTTGGTCCTTCCTTGGTTCACCAAGCCATGGATAAGGTGACGATAATTAGAGAACGACTTAAGATTGCACAAAGTCTCCAAAAGACTTATGCGGATGTGAGGCAAAGAGAATTGGAGTTTGAAGTAAGTGATTGGGTATTCTTAAAGGTATATTCTCTGAAAGGAGTCATGAGGTTTGGAAAAAAGGAGAAGCTCTGTCCCCATTACGTTGGTCCCTATAAGATTTTGAGGAGAATCGGGAATGTGGCGTAAGAGTTAGATTTTTCTGCAAGTTTATCTTTAATTCATCCCGTGTTTCATATGTCCTTGCTAAAAAAGTGTGTGGGTGATCCTTCCTTGATAGTGCCTTTCGAGAATATTGGAGTTATGGATTCCTTGTCTTATGAGAAAGTCCCAGTTGAAATATTGGATAGGTATGTTCGTAGATTGAGAATAAAGAATGTAACATCAGTGAAGGTCCTTTGGAGAAATGAAAAGCTGAAGAAGTAACATGAAGGTATGAAATCAAATACCCATTCTTGTTCCCCGAGTTGGGTGAAAGTGCTTAAGGTATGAATTTCATCTTTCTCTTGTCACTTTTCGAGTTTGTCATTTAATTCTTGTGTATTCTTTCTATTTTAGTGGAAGTATCCTAACTCATCATTCGGGGGTTGAATGATCCTGGGGGGGGGGAATAATATGAGACCCTATAAAATTTTGATCACTTTATTTTGGACCTTCCCGCGTGCGTAATGTTGATTTTTAACTTGAATTGTGTTTAGGGATGTTAAAAGGATAATTTAGAAAAGTGTAGGAACTTTTGAAAGGAGTTCAGGGTCATTTTGGGAGCGTGAGGCTGTAAGTGTCTGCAATATCACTGTGTCATGGAGGTTACCCTCTGCAAAATCGGTGTGGCACGGAGGATAATTTTTGCGATAAGGGTATGCCACGCCAGTGTATTAATTTCATCCAGTTTTGTTTTCTTCACTTGTAGTGAGGGGATTTTGGTCTTTTTACCCCTTGTACTACCTTTAAATATAAAATAAGCCTTTTTTAGTTTTAAAATATCAAAATCAACCATTCTCTATTAAAACTCAAAACCTAATAACATTTAAGAGTTTTATAGTGAATTCATCATTCGGGCTCTAAACTTCAAATTGACTTTGATTTCTTGTTTGTTTTAGGCATGTCTCTCTTCCCTACACTTGAATTTTACGTTGTGGAATTAATTGAATGGATTTTCATGTGATTTAATTGTGGGTTTTGAAATTGGGTTGAGGGGTTTTGATTGTTACTGATTGAATTACTTGTCCCATGTTTTGAATTGATTATTTATGTTTCAAAATTGATGTTTTTGGGACTGAATTGGTATATAATTTAAATTTTTGGAATGTGCGCCATAGGTTTCTCCAAATTGGATAAATTTTTTCTTGGAATTTCATAAACCTCAACCCACTTTGTATATTTGATTTTTATTATTGAAAATTGCATGGTTTAACTTGATTTTGAATCCAATGCATTGCATCAATGGATAAACTGATATGTAAATAAATTTGGATGGCCTTGTAGGCCTTGGTTTTGAATTTAAATAGAACTAGGGAGTCAATGTGGTTAAATGGACTGATTTGGCATGTTTAATTTAGCTTGCAAGGGTATTGGTATGACGATACCAAGTGATAAATGCCTGAATGAATGACTCTTGGGTTACTAGATTGGTTTGTGTGTAAATTATTTTAATTTGGGCTTAAAGGGGGTTGTGTAGCTCACCTGAAGGTGTAAGTCCTAGGGGGACGAACACTGAAACCACATTTGCCGGCTGTAGTGGTCTATATGACTGTGTACTTGATGTATACTTGATGTATATTTTGGGGATGGCTATTGCCCATGGTGGATTTAGTTTTCCCTTGGTTTTCTTCGATTCGTGTGGCTAACACGCACTGGGCCCTTTCAATAGGGGGATATGAACCAATATATCCCATAGGTGCCTTTAGGATGGATCGAGCTACACTATCCAGGTTAATAGTTTTAAAACTCTCATATTCATGACCCTTACCCTATCGTGACATCTTATATATGTATATATAAATGTGTGCATGTGGTTTTGACTTATTTTGGACATGGGATTATTTTATCACTTTACTTAAGTTATATTCAATTGCTTATCCCACTGACCATCTTAGGATGCTACATCATCTTATGTTGTAGGGTTTGATGATATTTCTATTGCTCCTGTGCAGCGTTAAATGGATTATCACATCTCTCGAGTTTCTGTGAAGTAGTGAGCCTCTATCGTTTAGAAGGCCTTATTATTATATCTTTATTTACTTAGTACTTTTGGATTCATTTTGGCCATAGTTGGGGGCATGTCTCGACTTAGATGTTATTCTGGTTTAGAGTCTTTCTTGGACAGGTGTGGGTTGGTTACGGTTGTTGACTCTTAGTCTTTTTTGAGTTATCTATTCATCTTCTTATTACTATTAATTAGCGTTCACATTATTATAATTTTTGTGCTTATGATGTTAGGCAATAGGGGTGGTCTCCAATCCATGGGGGGCTTGAGATACCCATCACGACCAGGTTTCGAGTCAGACCTTGACAAGAAATGTGGTGATCAATAAATTGACTAAATTATGGTGAAAGCAATTTTTCGAAACTTTAGGTTTGTGAATACCCAACAGGCCTTTATTTAATAGACTCCAAAACTTTAAGAGGCATCATGATTTTTTCTTAATATCTCTTATAAAGCCTTTTCAAGAGCTAGGGTAGATTCAAAGGTTTAGAAGAAAACTAAATATGAACAGTGCTAGACCTAATCTTTCTAGGAAGATTTGATTCTTTTTGAGAGATGATGTTGAGGTGGAAATACTGACTCAGATCAAAAAATTTCTATTAAAATATTGACCATATAGGACCAGAAGTATATGTTGATTTCTATGGTCTATGCTAAATGTACAAAAACACAAAGAATCCCTCTATGGAATAAGATTTATAATCTATCTAATATCAATATACCATGGTTGATAGGTGGGGATTTTTATTATTTGATGAATATAGAAGAAAATATAGGGGGTATTCCAGTAACCTTACAAGAAGTGGAGAATTTTGCCTTTTGTGTGAACTCCTGTGAACTAGATAAAATATCATTTAATGGGAGTCCCTTTACTTGATGGAATAACAGAGCAGGTAGTGATTGTATTTTTTGAAGATTAGACAGTCTTCTGAGTTACAAAATTTATTTTCTACATTGGAAGTGGAGCACTTGCCTAGAACAGGGTCAGATCATGCACCCCTTTTACTTACAACGTTTCATGAACCAAACCAGGCCTGGCTGTGATGAGTATCTCAAGACCACCAGGGACCGGAGACCACCTCCTTTACCTAACCTCAAGAGCACACTAAAAATTATAATAACAATGCGGAAGCCAATTAAGATAGTAATAAAAGATAAATAAATAACTATGAAACTAAGAGTCAAAACAATAACGACCCATATTTTTCCACAATATCCTCTAATACCAGAAGTACCAAATAAGTTGGGACATACCCCCAGCTACGAACAAAACGAATCCAAAATTACCAAGTAAATGAAAAGGAATAATAAAATGATATGGCCTTCCGAATGATGGAGGCTTACCACTTCAACCCAACCCAACGATCGTGCTAATCAACATAATGTTGCATAGGAGCAACAAAAGTGTCTTCGGACCCTACATTATTAAATGATGTAGCGTCTTAGAATGGTCAGCGGGATAAGTACTGGCATGTAACTTAGGAAAAGTGATAACATAATGCCATATCCAAAATCAATTAACGCGACATGCACACATTCATACATTCATGTATAAGATGCCGAGATAGGGTAAGGGTCATGAGCATGAGTGTTTTTGAAACCATTAACTTGGACTGTGTAGCTCAATCCATCCTAAAGGCACCCATGGGCTATGTAGGTCCACATGCTGAAAAGGCCCCAGTGTGTATTAGTCGCACAAAAGGAGGAAAATCTGAAGGAAAGCTAAAGCCACCATGGGCAATAGCCATCCAATATATATATGTATATATATATATATATATATATATATATATATATATATATATATCCACCACCGGCAAACATGGTTTTCAATGTTCATCCCCCAGGACTTACACCTTCACAGTGAGCTACACAGCCTCCTTTAAGCCCAAATTAAAATCATTTTGCACATAATTCCAATCACTAACCCGGGAGTCATTCATTAAGGAATTTACCACATGGTATCGTCATACCCATTCGTTTGCAAGCTAATATATTTATGCCAAACCAATTCACACAATCAAATTGGACTTCTAAGTACCATTAAAATTCAAACCATCCCTACCAAGGCCATCCAAATCTATTTAAATAACCATTTATCCATTAATGCAATGCATTGAATTCAAAAGCAAGTTAAGCCATGCAATTTTCCAAAAATAAAAATCAAATTCACAAAGTAGGTTGAGGTTCATGCAATTTCAAACCAAAATTCATCCAACTAGGGAAAACCTATGTCCCTATCCTCATATAACCGTGGCTGCTAGCAAAGAGTTAGCCGATGCTTAGTCATTCCAATTATTTAAATAATGTACCAATCCAGTCACAAAAACATCAATTTAAAGCACAAATAATCAATTCAAAACATGGGACAAGTAATTCAATTAGTAACAACCAAAATCCCTCAACCCAATTTCAAAACCCACAACTTAAATCACATAAAAAACTATTCAATTTACACCATAATGTAAAACTAAAGTTGAGGGAAGAGAAACAAGCCTGAAACGCCCAAGAACTAGAAATCAATTTGAAGTTTGGAGCCTGGATAATGAATGCACAGTGAAACCTTAAGCTTTCTTGGTTGGAGATTTAGAGATGAATAAAGTAGAGTTTGATCTTTGAAAATTGAAGGACAATGGTCCCTTTTATGTATATAAGTCATGGAAAAGGTGAGAAGACCAAAATCACCCTCTCTTAAGTGAAAAAAAAACTAGATAAATTTTACACCTTGGCGTGGCACAACCTTATCACGGAGGCACATTGCCTTGAAGTTCCAAAATAGCCTCGAACCCTTCTCGAAAATTTTAAAACTTTCCCAAATTACCCTATTAACATCCCTTAACACAGTTCAAGTAAAAAATCGATATTACCATGCAGGAAGGTAAAAAATAAAATGCTTAAAATTTTAAGGGTCTTACATTATTCCCTCCCCCACGGATCATTCATTCCCGAATAATGAGTTAGGATACTTTTAGTATGAAAATATCAAGAATACACCAGAATCAATCAAAAAGTTCTTTCTCAGCTTTCCTTGTAGCCTTTTCTACCTTTTGATTTCTCCAAAGGACCTTCATCGAAGCTAGATCCTTAGTCCTTAATCTATGAACTTGCCTATCGAATATCTCAATCGAGAATTCCTTATGCGATAAGAAATTCGTAACACCAAAATCCTCAACTGGCACTATTAAGGAAGGATCACCTACACATTTTTTCAGCATAGACACATGATATATGGGATGAATAGAACCCAAACTTGAAGGTAAATCCAGCTCATACACCACATTCCATACTCTCCGTACTATATGATATGATCCAATATAATGAGGTTTGAGTTTCCCCTTATTCCTAAATCTCATGACTTCTTTTATTGAAGATACCTTCAAGAATACCCAATCATTCACTTTGAACTCCAACTCTCTTTGCCTCACATCCACATAAGACTTTTGGCGACTTTGAGAAGTCTTAAGTCTTTATCTAATAACGTTTAACTTCTCCATGGCTTGATGAACCAATTCATAACCAAACAACCTAGTCTCACTAACCTCAAACAATCCAATAGGAGACCTACACCTCCTACCATAAAGAGCCTCGAATGGAGACATCTGAATGCTTGAGTGATAACTATTATTGTAAGAAAATTTAATAAGAGGCAAGTGATCTACCCAACTACCTTTAAAATAAATCACATAGGACCTTAGCATAACCTTCACAGTCTGAATAGTATGCTCCACTTTCCCATCCATTTAAGGGTGGAAAGTGATTCTAAGGTTCACCTGTGTACCCAAACCTGTCTGAAACAAACACCAGAAGTGAAAAGAAAATTGCGTACCTCGATCTAAAATAATGAACACTGGCTCACCATGCAACTTCAAGATCTCTTGAATGAACAACTTAGCATAATCCTTTCTTGAGTAGTTAGTTCTCACAGGCAAAAGTGAGCAGACTTAGTTATCCTATCCACAATGACCCAAATTGAATTATAAAGATTGCGAGACCGAGGAAGACCTATAATGAAATCCATATTGATCATCTCCTACTTACACATAGGAAACTCTATCTCTTGAGATATGCCACCAGGGCTCAAGCTCTCCATCTTCACTTATTGTCTTACCATACACTTGGTAGCAAAATTTTCCTTATCCCTTTCCATATTGTTCCACCAAAATATCTCCTTCAAGTCGTGGTACATTTTAGTAGAGCCGGGTGAAATGTATACTTGGAGTTATGAGCCTTAGTCAAAATCCTTTCCTGCATCCCATCGACATCAGGAACACACAACCTACTTTGATACCTTAAGATGTAGTCTCCCTCTATCTCAAAATCCATAAATTTTTTCTGACCCACATTATCCTTAATCTATATAAGTATAGGGTCTAAAGCTTTCTTCTCTTTCACCTCAACACCAAGAGATGGCCTAGACAGTTCTTGAATAATGACTCCCCCATCCTCATTGTCCAAAAAACAAACTCCCAAGTTAGCCAACCTGTGAATATCCTTCACTAATCTTCTTTTCTCCTCATTAACATATGATAGGCTTCCCATAGATAACCTGCTAAGAGCATCAACAATAACATTAGCTTTACCTAGATGATAGTGAAGACTAATTTTGTAATCACTAAGCAATTTGAGTCACTTCCTCTTTTTTATATTCACTTCTTTCTGAGTAAATACATATTGCAAGTTCTTATGGTCTGAATAGATATCCACATGCACCCCATACATATAATGGAACCAAATCTTCAAAGCAAAAACCACAACCGCCAAATATAGATACTGAGTCAGATAATTTCTTTTATGAACCTGAAGATGCCTAGAAGTATAGGCTATAAACTTACCATGCTGCATCAAAATGCAACCAAGTCCCACATGGCACATATGTCAACTTATCCCTTAACTTTTCAAATCTACCTTCACAAGCATCTAACAATAAAAAATTTATTTTTTTCCAAGTTATCCTCGTTAATGGGGCAGTAATAGATGAGAAACTCTCTATAAACATCCTATAATCCCTAGCCAAGCATAAAAATCTCCTAATGTCTGTTGGAGTCGTGGATTTAGTCTATTTCTTAACTGTTTCAACTTTCTATGGATCCACCTTGATCCCCTCACTAGAAACAATATGCCCAAGAAAAGTCACAATATGCAGCCAAAACTTATACTTAGAAAATTTATCATAAAACTTCTGGTCATTAAGGGTCTGCAACATAATTCAGTGGTGATTGGCATGATCCTCCCTACTCTTAGAGTACACCAAGATGTCATTAATGAAGACTATAACAAAAAAATCTAGAAAATTCCTCAAAACTCGATTTATAAGATCCTTGAACGTAGTCAGAGCATTAGTCAACCCAAATAACATCACCAAAAACTCATAGTGATCATATCGAGTTCGGAAAGCAGTCTTGTAAATGTCAACCACCTTAATTTTCAACTGATGATATCCCAAACAAAGATTAATCTTATAAAAACATTTAGCACCCTGAATCTGGTAAAAAGATCATTAATCCTTGGAAGAGGGTATTTATTCTTCACTGTCACCTTATTTGCTTGACAATAGTCTATACAAATCCGAAGGGACCCATATTTCTTTTACAGAATAAGCACATGAGCACACCATAAAGAAGCACTAGTATGACTAAACCCTTTATCAAGAAGATCTGTTGATTGCTTATTAAGCTCTTTCAATTCAGCCAGAGGCATTCTTTAAGAGAGAATGGAAATATGATGAGTATCTGATAGAACATCAATCCCAAAATCCATTTCCCTATCAGGAGAAATTCCAGGAAAGTCAATGGGAAACACTTCAGGAAACTCACTAATCACATGAACAAATTTAATGGAAGGACCTTCAGAATTAAAATCCTTAACCCAAACTAGGTGATACAGACACCCTTTTGAAATCAATATCTGAGATCTAAGATAAGAGATGTACCTCCCTTTGGGTACTAAGGAACTCCCCTCCCATTCTAAAACTTGTTCGTTAGGAAAGTGAAAACTGACCCTTCGGGCCTTACAATCTAGAGAAGCATAGCACAAATAAAGTCAATCTATCCCCAAGATAACATCAACATCCACCATATCCATCTTATCAAATTCACCAATATCTCCCTATAAAGATAGACACCACACAACCTCTATAGATTTTTCTAACCATAATAGAATCACTCATCGCAGTTGACATAAAAAAGGGTTTGAAAATACTTTCAGGAACAAAACCAAAATGCACAACCACATAAGAAATAGTAGAACCCAAATGAAGCAAATAATAAACATCACAAGAAAAAAGTTGTAACATACTAGTAACAATAACTAGAGATGCCTTAGATTCCTGGCGAGTAGCAAGTGCATAGAGATAATTTCAGCCAGTATCGATACCAGAAGTAGTGCCCTTAGGGGAAGGAGCTAAAGATGTGGCAACTAGGAATTTATTAAATCTAATGGCAACCCTGGATGAAGGACAATCTTGCTTCATGTGACCAAGATGACCATAATTATAACACCGATTCATCCCCTTCTTACAATAACAATGATAAAGCTGTACATAAAAATGACAAAAAGGATATGGTGGGGCTGATTAAGTTCTAGTATCCTGAGACTGGGCACCTTGTGCCTTAGGACCACTTCTATCTTAAGAACGACCATCACCCAAAGGCTTAGGATAGAGAGAACAAGTAGACGAATATGAATTGCCCCAGTTCTTCTTCTTGGACCACTGTCTACCATCTCTCCTACTATTCTCCTAACACCCACCCTACTCTGAATACCTAAGATTCTTATTTTGTCTCTCTCCAATCTTTGCATATTTTTTCTTTTTACCCTCAACCTACTATATATAAACCATAATACTGGAGATATCAATGTCATTGTTCAACATTGTAGCCTTACACTCCAATACCAAGTCACAGGACAACCTAGAAGCAAACTTTCTCATCTTAGATCTATAGCTAGACACCAACTCTGGAGCATAACAAGACAACGGCTTAAATTTCAAGGCATATTCTTTCATACTCATCTTGCCTTGCTTCAAATTTACAAGATCCTCAACCTTAGCTTCCCTCAACTCTTAAGGAAAGAAATGATCAAGAAAGACATTCAAAAACTCATCCCATAATGTCGGGTCTGTTTTATCACCCCTCAATTTCTCCCACTCCTCATACCAGTGCTAAGATATATGTTTTAGTCGATATGTAGAAAACTTTACACCATTAGAAGTAGTAGCATGCATCACTCTAAAAATCTTCTCCATTTCATCCACAACCCCCCAAGGATAATCTATAACCTTAGAGCCTGTAAAGGTCGAGCGATTCAACCTCATAATCTAGCCAACCCAAATGACCTCAAACGAAATAGCAACAGAACTAACATGATCCAACTGGTGAGATTAAGATGTCACTAATATAGTAAGCATATAAATAGATTGACGGTACTCCATATTTGAGATATCTCCCTGAGGTAGCTGATCATAAGAATCACTACCTGAAGAATACCAAGGAGGACCAGTAGGGATAGGTGGAAATCCACATGGAGCAGCACAATCAAGAGAAGGGGCCCTAAATTGGGTCTTCACTTTATAGATAGGGCGAGTCCCCTCTGCATTGTCCTTAGATAGGATAGAGTTCCCAATAAAGTCTCTATTAACATCAGATTTTTGAGGAGGCATAATCTGAAATACGAGGAAGCTAGGAGTTAGAGAAATTTCATAATACTAGACTTTATAGCTCGAACTAGAAAACAAAAATGGGAAATATTCCTAAATTCCTTGTAGCTTCTTCCTTATAAGTGTGCCACACTACACACCCAAAAAACTCTACTTGACATGTATTTATGGACAACCAATAACTCTAAACCTAACTCTGATACCAAGCTTGTCATGACCTAAACCAGGGCCTGGCCATGATGGGTATCTAAAGCCAGGGATCAGAGCTACCCTATTTACCTAACCTCAAGAGCACAATAATAATTATAGTAAAAGAGCAGAAACTAATTAAGATAGTAATAAAACATGAATAGATAACTCTATGAAATCTAAGAGTCAAAACAACAACCATCCATATTTGTCCATAATATCTTCTAATACTAGAAGAACCAAATAAGTTGGGGCATGCCCCCGACTAGGAACAAAAAAATCTAAAAATACTGAGTAAATGAAGAAGAATAACAAAATAATAATTCCTTCTGAAGGATCGAGGCTCACTATTTCACAACAACTGAACGATCATACTAATTAACCTAATATTGCACAGGAGCAACAAAAGTGTCGTCAGACCCTATATCATGAAATAATACAGTGTCCTAGGACGATTAGTGGGATAAGCACTAGAATGTAACTCAAGGAAAGTGATAAAATAATTCCATGTGCAAAATAAGTTAAAACCACATGCACACATTCATATACATATATTAGATATCGGGACAGGGTATGGGTCATGAACATGGGAGTTTTTAAAACCATTAACCTATACTGTGTAGCTCGATCCATCCTAAAAGCACCCATGGGCTATATGGATTCAACTCTCTTTGTTAAAAGGGCCGTAGTACGTGTTAGCCACATGAATTGAGGAAAATCCAAAGGAAAGCTAAAGCCACCATGGGCAATATATATATATATATATATATATATATATATATATATATCAAGTATGTTTCAAGCACACAACCATATAAACCCCCACCGCCGGCAAACAAGGTTTCTTGTGTTCATCCCCTGGCACTTACACCTTTATGATGAGCTACACAATCCCTTTAAGCTCAAATTAAAATCACTTTGCACATAATTCCACCCGAGAGTCATTTATTAAGGTAATTACCACATGGTATCATCATTCCAATACGTTTGCAAGCTAATATATTTATGCCAAACCAATTCACATAACCAAATTGGACTCCCAAGTACTATTAAAATCCAAACCATGGCCATCAAGGCCATCAACATCCTTTTAAATAACCATTTATCCATTAATGCAATACATTGATTTAAAAAGCAAGTTAAACCATGCAATTTTCAATAATAAAAATAAAATTCACAAAGTGCGTTGAGGTTCTTACAATTCCAAGCCAAAATTCATTTAATTTAGGAAAACCCATGTCCCTAATTTCAATAATTTAAATAATGTATGAATTCAGTCTCAAAAAATTAATTTAATGCATGAATAATTAATTCAAAACATGAAACAAGTAATTCAATTATAACAACCAAAACCTCTCAACCCATTTTCAAAACCCACAACTTTAATCTCATGAAAAACTATTCAATTCATGCCACAATGTAAAATTAAACTTTAGGGAAGAGAAACATGCCTAAAACACACAAGAACTTGAAATCAATTTGATGTTTGAAGTCCAAATGAATAATGCTCATGAAACCCATAAGCTTTCTTGGTTGGAGAGTTAGAGATGAATAAAGTAGAGTTTAATCTTTGAAAACTAAAGAAAAAAGGTCCCCTTTATATTTATAAGTCATGAAAAAGGTGAAAAGACCAAAATCCCCTCACTCTTAAGTGAAAAAATAAAACTAGATAAATTTTACACATTTGCATGGCACGGCCTTATCACGGAGGTTATCCTCCATTTCATGCCAGTATCAAGGAGGTTATCCTCAATGACATGATATATCACATAGGAATACTACCTCGGAGTTCTAACATAGCCCTAAACCCTTCCTAAAAATTTTGAAACTTTCTTAATTTACCCCATTAACATCTCTAAACACAATTCAAGTAAAAAATTGATATTACACACACGAGAAGGTCAAGAATAAAATGATCAGAATTTTTAGGGTCTTACACAATGCAGAGAGGTTCACAACAATCTGTTAAACCTTTTAAAATTTATAGCTTTTTGGGTGGAAGAAAACTCTTTCAAAGATATAGTTAGGTAAAACTGGAAGACAGTGGATGTGGGAAATAACTTTTAGGTCTTCAAGTATAAGTTAAAGAATGTGAAAAGAGCTTTGAGCAAATGGAGCAGAGACAGGTA
The DNA here is from genome assembly GCA_030864225.1 of Capsicum baccatum var. pendulum. Lineage (NCBI taxonomy): Eukaryota > Viridiplantae > Streptophyta > Magnoliopsida > Solanales > Solanaceae > Capsicum > Capsicum baccatum. Next base: position 170,855,889 of record CM061554.1, read on the forward strand.
TAGTGACATTTTTCAGTAGCTAGCAATTAGGGAAGAGATAATGTAGATTGAAGAAAAATTTTTTGAAGAGCAACCAACTTTATAGAACAAAAGTGTGCTTCAAAAAACTCAAGTAGAGGCTAAAAGGTATCTTCATTTAGAGGAGCAATTTTAGAGGTAGAAGGCTGACATGACATCGTTTGAGAAGGGGTATAGAAACATAAGATTCTTTTATAGTCTTGTGAAAGAAAAAAGGAAAAGATTACAACATAACAGGATAAAGAATGATATTGGTTGGAGAACAAAAGCCTGATTGGGGAGGAAACAATTAAATATTTCCAAGATCAGTTTACTCAGAACGAAAAAGGCACAAACTTTGATTTGCTGAAGTAAATTCCCGAAATGGTGAATGAGGAAGATAATGTTATGTTAAATGCAGTTCTTACAATGGAGAAAGTTAAACAAGCAGTTTTTTCACTAAAAGATAGTTGTACTTGTGGTCCAGATATTCTTTAGGCTTGTTTTGTCAACATTGTTGGAATATAGTAGAAGTAGATGTGGGCTCATCTAACATATGGTTTGATAACTGATCCAGGTTGGGTGCACTTTATTATGTGGTTGATTCTTATTTTCTTATTAATGAAGATAAAGGTGACATTTAAAAATTGATGATAAGAGATAGGTGGGATACTCAAAAAATACAGGGGATATTACCTTCAGATATTATTCACCACATTATGGAAAACATTACTATCAGTTAGAAGGAATCACTATGGGATCTACCCTAGTGAATTCCAACCATATATGGGTCATTTATAGTATTAAGTGTATACTTGTTGCTTAGAAATAGGAGAGATATAGAGGAACAGTGGAGATACATATGGTGTAAAAGGATACCATAAAAGATTAGTTTATTTTTATAGAGGTTTTGGAATTTTAAAATTCTTGTAGATGAGATATTGCAAAGTTGTGGTATTAACTTGGTTTCTAGATATAGGTTTTGTCTATAACCACATTTAGAAATCATAAATCATTTATTCATAGCTTGCAATTTTACATTTACGGTGTGGAATTACTAAGTTGTGAGTATATGTGTTGAAGTTTTACCTATAAAGTGTCATCTAACCTCTACTTAATAGTGGAGTGTAGAATTTGATGGTAGATTTAAGCCTATTTCTCAGGCTGTACGAGGTCTGATATGCTCCAGTTATGGAAAAAAAGGAACAAAGTGAATCATGGAGGTTCAACATCAATGCATAGGGTTATTCGTGAGATAAATAGGAGTATTCGTCATCTGACACTATTTAGATATCTAAGGTTAAAGAATGTACCTAATAGATGGCCTCTTTTGGTTGAATGTTTGCAGAATTACATGCTATAATGAAAACAGTAGTGGTTAAATAGAGAAAACCTGAACACGGATGGTATCAGTGCAAATCTGGTGCCACATATAAAAGCAATCCTGGTATATGTTCAATTACCTATTACACAAGAAATAAAGAGGGTGACTTTATCTATGCCTCGTGTAAACAAATGTATGATAGTACTAGTATCCATACGGAGGCATTGGCTATGAAGGATGAATGTTTCTATAGTGTAGAGCATCAGTTTCTACCCCTAGTGCTTGAAATGATTCTTTAGATTTTGCTAAAATAGTGAATGGGGAATGAGATATTCCTTGGAGTATAGGGGGAATCATAAGAAATATTAGGGAGCTGATGGAGATGGGACAAATTACAGTACAACATATCTATAGAGAAGAAAATTCTTTGGCAAGTTTTTTAGATAACTGGTGTTTTTGTTTTGCAGGTACAATAATATTTAGCACATTCATGGAGTTATCAATAATAGCAAGAGCTATTGCAATTTCGAATAAACAACAACTACCACAACTTAAGATAAAGAGAATAAGGCAGCAGACACCAGATTAATGTGGAAACAGTTAAGGCATAAATATACTCCCAAGAATAGTAAAGTAATTACATAGGGGAGACTCGGACATATAATAAAATGTTGATAACATTCAAGTACTACGCTTACTAGACATAAAATACAATTTTGTTAGCAATAAAAGTTGTAATGTTACTAGGGTATTTAGTATTGTTTAGACTATTGCGATCGTGGTATAAATCTCTACGAGGTTCATTCCTTTGCAAAGGAATAAACAAAACTAAGTAGTAGAAAACATCAATTTTGTAGGATAATTGGATCTGAAGATTACATGAACTAATATATTGTTAAGTACTTGGAATTCTATTTCAGCGGAGTTGACTACGCAACACTTGGTGAGATTATTTAGGTGACATGAAGTATAATTGATCCAAATTTACTTAGATCTATATACTAGTTTAGTGAGCTTAGACTGATTTCTAGAAATTAGAGAGGTGTATCATTCAAGCCATTTCAAGAGAGGAAAGAGGTTGATATCATGTTTAATAGCAAGATTATGGGCAGATTTAGTGGTTTCTACAATAAGATCAAACAAATGCTTAGATACTTTCATTTTTGGAATCTTAGCTGAGGAAAAAGGAAGTACTTAGCTTTTTGAAGATCTTGAACATTACATCTATTCACTGGAGAAGCTCATCCATCAGAGCATCAACATCGACAATCAGATTGAAGTTGCGGCAGAGAAGATTAAGCAGTTCGAAGCTTCAGTGTTCTTGGTTTCCTAATCTGGTTGCTTACAGTGTACTAATGCAACCTTTTTCATCATTTGAATCAGGTCACTTTTGGGCCCAATCATGTAAATATGCACTAACATTTTTTTATTTTAATAAAATGGATTTGATCCCACTTTTAAATTTAAAAATAGTTTAACCAAGTAACAACCAAAGAAAAGGTCAAAAATCAAGTACTTGTTGGGTTCGCAATTGGTAGGGCACCATGTGGAAGGTAATAATTGTAAACTACAGAGGCGATAACACATAAAATAAGCTAAAAATATAATATTATTGTAGTTTGGTCAAACGACCTCTGTATTAAAAAACAAATATTGAAAGATATAAAATCTGTTGAGAAAAATCTCCCTAAAACAAGACTTTTTAATGACTAAATGTGGATGATATTGTGTTGTAGTTTAAGAAGAATGATCCTCTATTTATAGAATTGCAAACTTTTTTAAATAAGTAACTAATTATGGAAGATATCTTTTCCAACAAGAAAACCTTTTCTAGCAAAGAAACCTTTTGAAGTAAAACACAATAATGGTAAAATTCAAGTAAACTAGAAAATTCAGGACAAATCCTAACAAATCTCTCCTTGGACTGAATTTCTGGTAAATCAATCTTAATATATTGTTTTTTCTCATTATGAATAAAATTTGATATGAGTTAAAATTGAAGCCTCATACGTTAAAAATAAAAACATTGATTAATGTTATTAGAGCCCTGTGCTATAAGCGAGTAGTATTGAAAGTAGAGTCTTATGCATTGAAAGTGAGCACAGAATAAAAGTGAAGTCCATGCATTAAAAGTCTATGCAGGAGTTAAAAGTAGAATCGAAGGAAGGAAGATAGAATATAGAATGAAAGTTGAAAGAGAAAAAAATCAGGAAGGAAGATGATTTAAGCATTAATGAAAGAGAAAAAATCAGGAAGGAAGATGATTTAATTGTTGATAATTAGGGAGATATTTTAGGGAAGGAAATCATTGAAAAGAATAGCTTGAATGAGTTAATGGTGGAGTAAAAATAGGATGTGGGGTTTTGTTGATATGTATCAAGAATAAAGTTGAAAATTAGGATTTTATGTAAATTTTAAAAAAGTAAGGGATATTAGGTAATATAGTCTCTTAAGTATGGAATTTGTGTAATTTATCCTAAATATTAATTACTTGGCCCAGTCTGAAGAAAGTTAAGACATAACATGCCCATAACATCCAAATTCAAGCCATAACGCAAGCTTTCCCCTCTCTAACGGCCTCAAAATCAACTAAAACATACAAATATAGAACTACGCATTAAAGGTAAGCCAATGATACACATGTTTTCCACTTTCAAGTCGAGCACAAAATAGACCCCCAAAATGAGTTTTCAAAATAAAGGGGTAAAATCAAAATTTTTGTTTAGAAAAACCTTGACCATGATTAAAGTAAGCCATAGGAAAAATTCCAAGTGAAAATGGGTTTAAGCGAGTTCAATTAAACAATTTACTTTTTAGACCTTCCTGGTCAAAATCCCCAAATTTCAATTTAAAATCAAGAGTTAGAAGAGTTTAAATGGTATAATTGAAGTAAATTAATTGAAATAGTAATTTAGAGCTTACCCAAGCTTGAGAATGGAAGAAATCGAAAATCTCTCAACCTAAAGCTCAAAGTCTCAAAAATGGTAGAAAAATCATGAAAATGGGTTTTATAAACATAGAGCTATGATCACTTAAGCTACCAGCCCCCACGCACAAGATTGCTAAACCTGTCAAGTATTTACTTTAGCGATAGTTGACAGTCAACAGGGTACCGCTAAAGCAGTCCATGGGACACTAAAGCAGCTGTCGCTTTAGAGGTCCTTTGTCAACTAAAGCGGCTACACCAGACTTCAACTGTATCAGTAACTATTATAAGTTGCATAGTTGATGATCAACCTCTCAAGATTTATTTGGAATTCCGTGAAGGCAAATGAAATATGCTACTAGACTAAATTCAACTTTTCAGACTCAATAGTGACATCAGATTTTTGAAAAGAGACTATTTTCACAAAATTAACCCCCAAGACCCAATTTCAGTAATTTCTAAGTCGAGAGCCAAAATGAGATCCAAAAGTCATAAAATCAAACCAACCACACTATCAACCCAAAATTGATGTCTTGGATCTGCTAGCATTGTCTTTTTTGCATTTGACACATAGAATAACCAATGTTGACCGAAGTCAACTATGAGGCTCTTCCAAACTAGAAAAACTTTAAACTCACATAAAATGTTTCGGATCATATCAAGAACCATGTCAACCATCCCCACACTCTAGAAACAGCACATAGAAACTGCAGAGAGGGGTAAATAGGTCAAAACACATAAAAGGAAAAGGTTCATAGAATCAAGTCATTACAATATCCACCATTAAGAATCTAGTTCATCCTTGAACTAAAGGCAAAAGAGTCATAAATTAGTGAAAAGTTGGGGGTAACTTCTACGCATATTGGACTCGACCTCTTAAGTAACCTTATCTATGGAACACTGTCTCCACTGAACCTTAAACATCAAAATACCTCTAGAGCGCAATTTTTTAACATCCCATGTTAAAATAGAGACTGGTTACTCAATAAAGGACAACCTCTTATCTAACTACACTGTATCCCAATGAATGACATGAGACTTATCCTAGACATAACATTATAGCAAGAATACATGAAAAAATAGATGAATGACTGATAAATCTGGGGTCAATGCTAGCTCGTAAGCTATGCCCAATAGTCTAAATAATCTTAAAAGGCCCGACATACCTGGGGCTAAGATTGACCCTCTTCCTAAATTTTATCACACCCTTCATGGCCAACACATGTAGTAAGACTCAATCACCAACATTAAACCTTGTGGCATAAAGTCTACGACTTGCATAGCACTTCTTCCTACTCTAAGCCACTCGAAGTCTATCTTGCATGACTCAAACTCTATCCAAAGCTTAGAAAGTAAGTCCATACATCGAGGTCTAACCTTAGAAGTCTAAAACCAACCAACTAAAGATTGATAATGCCTACCATATAATGCCTTGAAAGGTGCCATCTCTATACTTAAAAGTTATCTATTATTAAATGCAAACTCTGCCAAGGTTAAATATTGCTCCCACTAGCCTCCAATGTCCATAACACAAGCATGGAGCATATCTTCCAAAACAAAAATAATCAACTTCGACTGATTGTCGATTTAGGGGTGAAAAGTTGTGCTCAAATCAACCTGGATACCTAACTTCTCCTGAAAGTTATTCCACAAGTAAGAACTGAAAACTGAACCTCTATGATCTGAGCTAATAGACCCTGGTACACCACGAAGATGAACTAATTCATGAACATAGATATGTTTTAACCTCTCAATGCTGAATAAAACCTGAATAGCAATAAAATGAGTAGACTTGGTCAATGGATCCACAGTGGCCCAAACACTGTTAGAACCATGAGAAGTATGAGGCAACCTAGTCATATAGTCCATAGTGATCCATTCCCACTTCCACTGAGGAATGGGTAACCTCTAGAGTATACCACTAGGCCTTAAATGCTTAGCCTTTACCTACTGACAACATAGGCAATGAGCTACAAAATCCACTACATACTTTCTCAGACTACCCTACTAGTAGTAATATCTCAAATTAAGATACATCTTGGTCCCTCTTGGATGAATAGAGTACCTAAAATAATGTGCTTCCTCAAAGATCAATCTCACCCGATCACCTGCACTCGGCATACAAACTCAACCTCTAATCCTTAACACGTCATTGGAATCAAGTGAAACTTTCTTAGCCTCGCTATTCAACACATTATCATGAATTACTCTAAAAACAGCATTATCAAACTAATGAGCATGAATTTTTTCCATCAACAAAGATCTAGCCTCCCTAAATGAAAAAACATACCTAGTTGTGAAAATATCAAGCCTATCCATCTGGTTAGCCAAAAATTAAACCTCTAAGGCTAAAGGCCTCTCCTAGATCAAAATATGCACCAAGATACCCATACTAGTCGACTTTTAATGCAAGGCATCCACAACCACATTAATATTACTCGAATGATAGAGAATAGTGAGATCATAATCCTTAAGCAACTCAAGCCAACGATGCTATCTAATATTAAGATCTCTTAGGGTGAAGAAGTACTAAAGACTTTAGTGATCCTAGAAGATCATATAATGGACTTCATACAAATAGTGTCTCCACAACCTCAGTGCAAACACAACCGCGTGCAACTCTAAATCATGGATAGGGTAATTCTTCTCATAAGGCCTCAACAGACTAGAAGCTTACGTAATCCCCTTACCCTCCTATATCAACGTAGCACCTAACCCAATGCCAGAAGAATTATAGATGACGGTAAATCCCACTCCCTCCTTAAGAAAAGTTAAGTAGGAGCTAATGTCAATAAATCTCTGAACGTTTGAAAGCTCACCTCACAAGCATTAGATCACTGAAAAGAAATCTTATTTTGAGAACATGGTCAAAGAAGCTGCAATAGATGAGAAACCCTCAACAATACATCGATAGTAGCCTCCTAAACCAGCAAAACTCCTAATCTTGGTAGCAGAAGTTGTCCTATCATAATCATGAACCACTGCAATCTTGGTTGGATCGTCCATGATACCATCCTTGGTAATAACATGACCCTAAGAAAGATACAGACTTCAGACAAAGCTTGCACTTGGAGAACCTAGTATACAACTTCTCATCTCTTAACCTCTGAAGTATAATTCGCAAATGCTCTTAATAGTCAGTCTCACTCTTGGAGTAAACTCAAATATCATCTATAAATATAACAACAAAAGAGTTGAGATACAATCAAAACACCCTATTCATAAACTCTATGACCGCGATTGGAGCATTAGTCAACCCAAATGACATCACCAATAGTTCATAATGATTGTATCGAGTTTGAAAAGCTATCATTAGAATATCCAAAGATATGATCCTTAACTACTGATACCTAAGCCTCATATTAATCTTTAAAAACACTGAATTATCTCAAAGCTAATCAAACAAATCATCGATACAAAAAATGGGATACTTATTATTAATCTTCACCTTGTTCAAGTACTGATAATCAATACACATACGCATAGACCCATCCTTCTTCTTCACACACAAGACAGGTGCACCCTAAGGTGATACACTAGGTTGGATATATCCTTAATTTAATAATTTTTGTAATTGGTCATTTAATTCCTCTAACTCTGTTGGGGCCATCCTATAAAGAGGAGTAGAAATAGGCTGTTTCCCAGCTCAACATCAATAGCAAAGTGAATATCACAATTTATAGGCATACTAGGCATATTCGTAGGAAAAACATCCATGAAATCATGGACAATATGAGCAGAATCTAAAGAAGGAGGTGAAGCAATACCAGTATCATAAATATTCACCAAGTTAGACAAAACTCACCTCTCTACTATACAATAAGCAAGTATAAGGGATATAACTCTCTTTGAACCCGAATGAAGGATACCCTTTCAAGCTATCCTCGACATGCCCGAGGAAGCTAACATCATGATTTTATCATAACAATCCAGAATAGCATGATAGGGAGCTAATAAATCCATACCCAAGATGACATTAAAATCTATTATATCTATGATAATTAGATCTACCAAAGCCTCACACTCTACAAAGGTTACAACATCGGATTAATGCACCCGATCCACCACTAAAGTGTCTTTTATAGGGGTTGATACATGAATAGGCATGGCAGGAGTCTTTCAAGTAGAATTAAAACAACAAGAAAAATATGCAGACACATAAAAGAAATCAACCCTAGATAAAATAATACAGATGCAGATCTAAAGTAAACGGGGATAATACCTATAATAACGATATATGAAGCCTCTGCCTCAGGTATGGCAGGTATAGCACAGTAGTGACCATATCCACTACTGGACTGGGTAACCCGCAATCACTACCACGGGCACCACTACTTCTGCCTCGTAAACCTCTAATAGTATATCTACCACCTCTAAAAGTCACCTCTCACTATTGATATAGGAGCAAGCCTAAAAACATATCAAGCGTAATCCTTGTCCATATGGCCAAAGTCATCGCACATAAAATAGCCTTTGTGGCCTGACTCAATCTGAAAAAGGTGCAATTGAGCTAGAACGACCACCCTAGGTTGATATCTAACTACCTGTAGCCACTATACCTGAAGATCTGCTACCTAAACCCTGCAAAGCTTTCGGCATTAGTCTATAGAACTTTTAAAATCTCTTCCTCAAGGGGTGTGATCACTGAATTCGCCCTAACGGCACAACCTTATGGTGCCTCCCTAAGTAGATCAAAAGATAGACTCAATCATCTCCAAATGATCTACCACATTCTGAAATGATGCTCCTAACACTACCATCTAGGCAGTAGCCAACTAAATGCAGTGTCTAATCCCTTTTTGAACTGCTGAATCTTTCCCGTCTTAATGGAAATACTAGGAATAGAATATTTAGAAAAGGCATGAAAATATGCTTAATAATAGTCATAGAGTCGTGATTGAAGTGATCAAACTCGTATCTCATCCGATCCCTCAAACTGTAGGGCATAAACCTATCCAAAAAGGCCTTAGAAAACTGATCCTAACTTATATTTGACGAACCAAGGGTACTGCCGCAAATGAATAACCTCCACCAATATCTTTCTATGTCTCTTAATTGATAGGTAGTGTAAGCAACTCCATGCAACTCGAGAATTCAAAGGTTGTGCAGCTTCTCCCGGATATCAATCAAGAACTCATAGGCATTATCGCCTTAAGAACCACTAACTTTGGTGGACCCAACTGAGTAAATCTTATAAACCTCGTTTGTTCCTCAGAAGACATAACAATACTCAAAGTAACAGAAGGAAAGTAAATCTGGTCGATTGTGATCTTACCTAGGGGCAACATTTTTGAATGTTGAACTTCTAAACTCGAAATACCATACTTGGATACTGGCATAGAAGGAGGAAAAATACTCAAAGTATGCAGAATACCATAAGAAGATATCGTTACTAATGAAGGAACCATATTTAAAATCAAAGGAATATCATAAGTATACTTTGGCATAAATGGAGGTACAACACTCAGAGCAGGAGGGAACCAGGTGCACTCAAAGGTACACCCTCTAAATGAGTCAACAAACTTATTAATAAACCCTTTACGAGCAGGGTAGTAGAACTCTATGGAACCTGAGTAGTTCTCATATCCTCAGCATGCTTAACCTCGAGCTTAGGTAAGATCCCCTTAGTACTACCTCTAGAATAGACAGTCCTCATGCCCGTCCTCTAACTCAAGCTTGTCCTTTACCAATGTCTCGTCCCCTAGGTCGGGCTCACTCTTTTGATGCTAGCGCAATATTCCTAGCCTAATAGGATCTAGTCTTCACTATCTGCACAGAAAAGAGCAAAACATAGTTTTGAACATAGGGTATGGAAATCCCACATGATAAGGAACAAAACTAGGAAGTTTCCTAAAGATATCTTATAGCCTCTTGAAGATATATACAATATCTAAGTATCAATTCGCAAAACTCTACCAGACACCCTATTCTTACACCGATGAGATCGATGAACCTAGATCTAATACCAATTTATCATGACCCAAAAATTAAAGTAATGATGATAATTATCATGTCCAAGCCTTGATAAGAAATTCAATCACCAAAACTAATAAGAAGAAAATAATACGATAATTCCCATGGTGAGACTTTTAGAGCAAAGCCAGACCATACATGTACAATAGTAGTAGAACTCTTAAAAAGAGAGATACCATAAATTATTCCAAAACCTAGTGTCATAATGTAAGAACAATCTAAATATATTCTAAAACTAGAAATACAACCGAATTTAAAAAAACTATAAGTCTGTCTTTGAATACAAAATAAAGTCATTAACTGCATAGGAGAAGGTCTAAGGTCGGCTCTGAAGGTATAGATCGGCCATTACCTCAAATATATCAATGATCAACCGCGCGATCTCAGCTGCCAAATGATGCACTCGTACCTGATCTACTCAATATGTCATCCATTATTGATTTAGTATAAGCAATGTACCATTAGAATAAATATGCATGTAAGACATCTTTAACATCATATTAACCCCAACTTAGGTGTTTTTTTTGGTAAACAAAATTTTTATTTCAGCGAAAGGTTCATTACAAAACTAGGTGATTGTTGACCAATCACTTCTTATCGCCTACTTCTACTAACATACATACATTTAATTTTGGCTATCTATGAGTACACAAAGGGTAAGTGTTAAGGTGTTGTAAGTTCTTGTGCTATTTAATTACAAAGATTTCTTTAGAATGTATATGCAGTGCTATATCTCTACAAAATTTATCACTAGAATAAGGCCTCTTCTGAAATCTGAGGTTGTTCCTGGTAGTCCATATGGAGTAGATCATCATGCTAAACATTGCGGCTACTACTTCTTTGAACCCTACTTCTTGCTTCAGTCCTATTATCAGCCATTACATCTCTGTATTCCAGCAGCCAACTGTTCTAACTTTTCTAAGCCAAGCAAGCGGTCTTCTCCAGATGCCTTTAGTAATGCTACACTTAAAGAATAAATGGTCAAATAGTTCATCTTCTGCATCACAAAATACACATGTTTTAGAAACTTGTATGCCAATCTTCAGTAGTCTCTTCATAGTTGCCTATCTTTGTTGTAGAGCTAACCACAAATTAAATTTGTGACTACGCTGTATGTGAGTTATAGAATTAGTTTCTTCAATGTAACTCTAGGGTGTTGAGGTATCTGCAATAAGTATAGCTTCGTGATACTAAATTTCTCTCCTTTCTACAGTTGAATCAACCTGTCCAGCATGTGTCCTTGCAATTATTGTGTCTCCATAATTAGTTTCTTGGTATTCAATATCTTTTTAATTACCCAAGAGACATTCTTGGGTTGAGGGATTTGTTCCAACTCCTATTGCTTTATATAGAAAGTATGGAGAAACCAATACACATACAAGGCCAATAATATCATATTTAGCCCCAACACAACCAACACGTGGTATATATATTCTTAAGGCACCAACAACAACCATATAAGCTCCCACACGGGTATACAATAATATTAATAATATTATTGAAATATGATTTCAAGAATTATTGCCCATACCCATAGCATGCTTTTAAATAAATACTAACTACCATCTCAACCTAATGAAAGTTAATCCATGACCTACCTTACGACATCAAAATCCAAGCCTAAATCCCTTCAACGCAAGGATTTCTTTTCTCAAACAGCATCGAAATCAACTAACAAATACAAATATGGAATCTACGTGTTAATAGAAAGCCAATGATGTCCATGTTGCTCACTTTCAAGTCAAGGTCTAACTGGACCCCCAAAATGGGTTTCCAAAATGAAAGGGTAAAACCAGAATTTTTGTTTAGGAAAACCTTACACATGATTAAAGAAAGCCATATGAGAAAACCCAAGTGAAAAGGGTTAAAATGAGGTTTTAATCGAGGAATTTCCTTTTAGGCCTTACGAGCCTAAAATCCACAATTATCAATTTGAAATTAAGAGTTAGAAGAGTTTTAAACGACATAAATAAAGTAGAATAATTGAAATAGTGAGTTACAACTCATCCAAGCATGAAAATGAAAGAAATCATCCAAAAAACACTCAACCCGAAGCTCAAAATCTCAAAAATAGAGAAATCATGAAAATGGGTTATATACCCACCCAGCTATGACTGTTAAAGAGGTCAAATAATTGCTTAAGTAGTCATTGCTTGAGTGGAAGGTTAACCGCTTAAGAGAATAAGCTCACATGCTTGAGATAATGAAAACGGTCCCCCACACTAAAGCAAATATCGCTAAAGCAGCCAAGTATCTACTTTAGCGGTAGTTGATAGTTAATAGGGTATCGCTAAAGCAGTGTTGGGCTGCTAAAGTTACTATCACTTTATCGGTCCTTCTGTTACTAAAATAACACACTAGACTTCAATTGTATCCACAACTTTGCTAAGTTGCAAAGTTGTTAATCAATCTCACGAAATTTGTTTGCAATCCCATGAAGGCAAACAAAATATACTACTAGAATAAATTCAACGTTTTGGACTAAATGGCAACATTAGATTTCAAAAAGAGATTGTTTTCACAAAATTAACCCTTGAGTCCCAATTTCACTAATTTTTGTGTCAAGGGTCGAAAAAAGATCAAAATTCCATAATACTAAACCAACCAACTACCGACCCAAAATTGATGTTCCAAACTGATGGTGTAGTCTGTTTTACCATCCGATGCACAAACTAATTAATATTGACCAAAGAAAAGTATGAGGCTTTTCCAATCTTTAAAAACCACAAACTCATACAAAACGTTTTGAATTGCATTGGGAACCATTACAACCATCCCCATACCTCATAAACAACACATATCAACCACAAGTAGGGGTAAATTAATCAAAATTAAAAAAAGGTAAGGTTCACAAAACTAAGTCATTACACCTGTGATCTAGTAGCCGGTGATCTGCCCCTCTGCTCGTATTTGGACTTGGGTGTTGGGGTACTATTTGAAGATGGTGTTGGGGTTGAGAAACGGTTCTAAAATTATGTGTGATTTCCCCAACCTGACCTATGTTGAACGTACTTAACTTGCTCTATCATAGCCCTCTTAGCCTCCCTCTCCTTCTCCTTCAAATTTTTGCGTCAATTTATTAGGCATGGGTCCTCAATTCGAAAATATCCATGTCCTTAATCAGCACGACAATCCTACACTCCTTGACTACAAAATCATACGCTCCACTAACAAACTTACTTATACAGGCACAATGATAAAATATCATCTTTGGAGCAAACATCAAAGGTTGAGTGAATTTGAGGTTGTATTCCTTTACTAACATAGATCCCTGCCTGAGATTCATAAACTTCTCCACTTTAGCTTCTCGCATCTCATGAGGAAAGAACCTATCAAGAAACATTGCCTCAAATACATTCTAATTAATTAGATTTGTATTCTCACCTCTACCTTTCTTTAACTACTTAAACTAATTATGATAAACATCTTTCAACCAATATGATACCAACTCCACATTCTCTACCTTAGTGATGTGCATAATTTGGGTAACTATTGTGTCTAATCTATAAAATATTATGGATCCTCATCCACATACGAATCAAAAAACATCAGCAGATTCATTCTCCTAAAGTATCAGATCCTAGCTACAACAAAGTTACAATTTTGTCAAACTAGTGACACTGCCTGTTGATTGACTTATGTTGTCAAATCCTGGACAAACACATAAAAGGTAGACTAAAATTCAGCCTAAAAAACCTATTCATTCAAAGGATCCATGGGTGTTGATGGGGCTGGCTGTTTAATATTTATGCAACTGCTAGCTCTATGATAAATCATTGTTTGGTCACATGTAAAGCACAATATATGTCATGACCTAAAATTTAACGGTCATGATGGCACTTGTCTCGATATATCTTGACAAGTAAGCTTATCACCCAATTGATATGCAAAGGGGAAAAGACCAAAATACCCCCAAGGTAAGGCTTCTAAAACAAAGCCGAATATAAGTGTAATAAATGCAAAAAGAATATAATCAATAATACAACCATAAATTCCAAAATCTGATGTCAACAACATATAAACGTATCTAGTACAACTCGAATCCAAATGAAATGCATAAGAAAATCCAATAGACACAACTCTAACTCTGAAAACTAGTAAAGACATAGTCGAAAGATAGTAGAAGACATTAGGATGCCTGAAAATCATCCACTACCTTGAAAGCTTCAATAATAGTTCGAGTAAAGCAATGTGGAGCGCACCCAAACCTGAATTTGCACCAGAAGGGTACAGTAGGTTGAGTATAGCCACTTGTACTCATTAGGGACAACTGAGAAAAATAGTAAATAAGACATATAAAATACACACTAAGGGCACATCAACTGCAATCAGAAAATATCCCACAATGGTATCCCATACTGGTTACACCAGTGTGTTTTTCCCCTAAGGTAAGGCTTTTAGAAAGAAGCCAAACCATATAAGTATAATAAATGTGAAAAGAACATAATCGAAAATACAACCATAACATCAATAACCCGATGTCAATAGCATAAGAACATATCTAGTACAACTCGAATCCCAATGAAATACATAAAAAAATCCAATAGATAAACCTCACTCTGAAAACTAGTAAAGAAATAATCTAATAATAGAGAAAGATAGTAGAAGACATCCAGATGCCTGAAAATCATCCACTACCTAAAAAGCTCCAATAATCACTCGAAAGCAATATGGGGCATACCTGAACCTAAATTTGCACCAGAAGGGTACAGTAGGATGAGTATGGTTCACTTGTACTCAGTAGGAATCATAGGTTGACCGAGCAAAGTAGAAAATAAGACATACAAAATACATATTAAGGGCATGTCACCTGCAATTAGAAAATATCCCTTAATGGTAGACCACACCGCTTGCACTAACAGTTCTAATATATCACATATATTGCAACAAATACTTAAAAAAAGCACAAATATACAGTACGTCACATACAAGTAGGACAAGGAAGAACAATACACATACAAGATCATCAAGTACAAGTATAAGAAGATAGAACAATTAGGTAAGTAACAAGTCAAAAAAAAAAAATAAACATCATATCACAAACATAATGAAGTAAACACAATAAGAATGATGATGATGCATGAGGTGTTCGAACAACCTCCGAGACCGTCCCACAGTCTCCGATACACCTACGGAGCTATAACTTCTCGACGTAGGACCCATGATGGGTTTTTCGACCCATATATTTCATATATCCATATCTCTTCCCTAGCACATCCTCGTGGAGGGTTTTATAAGATGTAATAATATATCCTCCCCGGCACCTTCCTTGAGGAGAGTTTTAAAAAGGGGTTTCTAGTGTTACCTAGGTGTTCTTAAGGTGGTACCAGTGTTTCATGAATGAATATGATATGAGCATGTAATACTCAAAACCAATCATAATGAGTAATTTGGCAACCAACTACATGATGTATTTCCATAATCAACCACAATGATATATTTCCACAACCTAGTGAGCCAATATCCACTCATTATTTCCAATCATCCATGAATCTCTACATGTTTCATATGAAAATAAAGCACGAATACATCACAATACATATATGGTACCATAACACATATTTTATTCAACAAGATAAAATTTATTCACATGTATATAAGGCTATCAACATCACAAAAGATCCCACGCGATCACACATATCACATGATCTCTTAAAAGAAATAATTATACCACATATAGACCCTCAAAAGAGCACAACACATTAAGATAACTAATTTCATGATTAGTTCCCATTCCCTTAACATGCATTTTGTATATAAATTAACTATCCGGCCTAGTCTAAAAGAGTTAATCCACAACCAACCTCGAATGCCAAAACCAATTCGCTACACATCAAACTGAAAGCCTTAAATCTCAATATATTGAATATATGTGTCAAAAAAGAAGCCAACGACACCCATATTACCTATTTTGGGGGGGGTCAAAACGAACCCCCGAAATGGATTTTTGAAAAAGAAATACAAAATCATAACTTTATTTCAAAAAACATGTTTCCCATACTTTTAGGAACCCAAAGTTGTAAACCCATGAAAATCAAGTTAAAAACGAGGTCCAAATATAAGAAAAAACATTTTTAAACTTTACTAGGCAAAACCTTCGAAATCCATTTTAAAATCAAGGACTGGAGTTGTATGAAGGTGAAAATCAGGAAAAACTAGTAATTATAGGATTAGGAATATTATTCAAGTGAAAAGAAGTGAAATTGGGTTTTAACATCATGCCCTAAGGTTTATAGGACTTTGACCAAACCATGAATTTAGAGGATTCTTACCTTAAATTCGTAAGAGAATCAAAAAATAGATGTTAATCTAGCTCTTAAAGCACCAACAAGCTTCACTTTCAAGCTCTCACACTATTTTAGGGATTATCTCTCAAGGGGGAGGATGAACAATGCCTAAAATCATGGAAAATGGCTCAGCTTATACCTAGCCCAGGTTCTCAGGAGTCGTTCTCAAGACCTCGAAGTATGCAATCGCCACATCTTGTGGATGTACAAGATAAGTGTGATCGCACCTTACCCTTCGTGATAGACTAACTTTCCTACTAAAGACACTGCAATTGCGGCCCTTGGCGGGCGATCACCACCACACCAAATGAAAACTAAGAACTTAAAATCTTTCAAGTCTTCGCCACATTCCCTGGATTAATTCAGAATTTTAAATACACAAACGAACTAAGTAACCATACTAAATTTGGTTCTGTCGACTCAATAGAGATATAAGAATTTTTAAAGGACATCGTTTTAACAAAGTTGACCCCCAAAATCCAAAGTCACAATTTCACATGACCCAAATCGGGGCCTTATCTTAATGGGCATCTCAAGTCCAACCAGGTCTGGGGACCACCTCCGTTACACAACCCAACCTCCAAACACGTACCCTGAGTTGAATAAATTTGGAAAATATAACAAAATAACTTTTCGTTCAATTCCAGACTCTGGGATAGGTCTATAACCGTGACCAACCCAAGCAAGTCCAACCATCCAATCCCCAACCAATAACCATACCAAAACCAAAACAATAACCAAGTACGAGTCCATAACATAATTGGATGGAACAATCATAAATATAGTCAAACGGTATTAGCTATAATACAAATACTAATTCCAAGGCTGACACTACTAGAGACACCGCCTATACCAACCTATAGTAGTCCTACAAAGCCTCTAACCGAAAGTAAAATAATATCCGATTGGGACATGCCCCAACCATAGCCAAAACCATAGTATATAAGATAATTAAAGTAAGTAAAGACATCCATGAAATGAAATAGAGCCTTCTAAAATATGGAAGCTCGCCACTTCAATCCAACAAAAGCTAATCCCGAATTCGATCATTGAGATAGAGGATTAATTCAGACGATTCCTGCATTTTGTGGGGATACAACGCCTGTAGACGAGTTAGTAGGAGAATGCTAGCATGCACTCAGGATAAGGATAAAACAATGCCAACCTTTAAAACTAATTAAACCAGCCATATGCATTCACAACCATACATGCATATATAACTATACTAGGAAAAAGAACTGGGTTTAGCATGCCTTTACAACTATTAACCTGGATATGTGTTGCTTAACCATCCTAGAACCACCCATGGGAAATATGGGTCTAGTTTAACCCCCTGAATGGGCCTCTATAAGTGTAGCCGCACGAATCAGAGATATCATAGGAGTAAGGGATTTCTGAGTACCCTTCGCTCTTCATGATAGATATGTATAAGTGTACTTAGGGGATTCTTATGTACCCTATAAGTATCATATATGGTCGCCATAACCAATCCTTATGTCGGCAAACATGAGTTTTCAGTGTCCGTCCACTGGACTCACACCTTCACAGTTAGCTATCATAGCCCGCCATTATTGCCCAATTATAACCATTACTACACAACCAAATCACCATTCCATTTATTATTAACCAAACTATAAGTAGTGGTATAGTCATAACGACTATAGCTTGCAAGCAAATTCTTTAGCTATCCTTTTAAGTAGAAAGGATTTCCATGTACCCATAGATTTCATTATTAAGTTGACTTGGGGAAATTCCATGTACCCCACAAGATGTTTGTTATTAAGTTTTCTTGGGGGATTCCTTTGTACCCCACAAGGCTTTCAACTAGACCAACTATAAACACCAAGACCTTACCATTTAACCATTCCAAATTATTTAAACCATTTAGGGTTCCATTACCAAGTTATACCATGCATAGTTCAATGAAAGTCCAGCAATTTAACCTAAAACATTCTCATAGACATTTTATCAAACAAGTTGGGGGCATAGTGTTTCCAAAGCCAAAACTATTGTGCCAATTAACCATTCCCATGCAACTAAATGCTCAAACCACCATAATAATATGAAAATCACAAATAAAAGACATGGTAAAACCATAACCAACCATAGTAACCAAAAACCCCAACGTGTATTTGAAAACCCAAAACCATACAACATTTATGCCATGAAAACAATTCATAAAATATGCCTTTAGTTGGAACTAACAATGAGGGAGGAGTACATGCCTTAGATTACGAAGATGACAGAGAGAAATCACCCTTGTAAGTCCCAAATTGACTACCTTGAAGGAAACCCTAGACTTCCTTAACCCAAGAGCCTTGAGAACATTTGAGAGTGTTTAAGTGTTTGATTGATTGCAAATTGGTTAATGAAGCCCCAAAAAGGTGTTTCATGTTGTGGGGTCATAATAGGTTAAGATGGGAAATATCCAGATTACTCCCAACTTAAACTGATTAAAATTCCCATAGAATGGTACGACCACCCCACCCCAACCATACTTTAGGATACTAGTGGTACCCTTATATTGTACCCCAGGCCTCCCTTGCACCCCAAAACTATCCAACATATGATCACCGAAGCCAAACTGTACTCAACCATACGATTAGTACCATGAAATTGTACCCTAGGAAAAATAGAATCACCTAGACTAAACTTAGGGCAACATACGATTGACACCTTACCATTAGTACCCTAACATATGACTTGTATGTTCCAACCGTACCTTGGACAAAAACCATCCAACCCATACTGGTCATCATACGACCAAGACCAACCAAACCATACCACATCATATGAGAAGTACCCCAAGTCGTATGATGTCCAGAAGTAGAAAACCAAGAAAATTTCTAAGGGTCAAAACCCAAGGTGTTTCACAATTTTTCAAACCGAGGGTCAAAATGAGATTTAAAAGCCATAAAACCAGACCAAATATCTTATCACCCTAAAATCAATGTTCTGGACCTGCTGGTGCAGTTCGTTCATCCATCTGTAACACAAATAAAAAACTAACCATAGAAGTCTATAATACGACTTTTGAAGCCTCTAAAAATCACAATATCGCATAAATGACACCAAAATGCATTGGAAATCGTGCCAATCAACCCCACACCCCAAAAATACCACAATGCATCTAAAGGGAGGGGTAACATAGTCAAATCACACAAAATATATTTTTCACATATAACATCAAAAATTCAGGTCGTTACATGAGAGTTGCGATACACTACAATTGTTACAAATGCTATTTGGATGAGCTTGACTTTAGATATAGATGTAATCCACTACGCTTAAACATAAGTTGAAGTTAAATCAATATTTTTCATGAACCCACAGACAAAAAAAGAGAGTAACAAAAGTTCATACAGAATAATGCTTCTATTGACATCTTGATTGATCGTCTTTTTTCATTTATATTTGAATTTTCAACTTCTCTATTTTGGCCAAGGAAACGACACAAGTTTTCTCTATCGTTTGTCTTTGCTTATATTATCCCCATTGTCAATCTCTTCAATTTGATATATATTGTGTGAATACATTAATGAGAGAATAAAAAAAGACACATAATTAAATTAATATTTGTTCGAGTTCGGAAGAAGAAAAGTTAACGAGAGAACAGAAAACATCACTTCAATATATTATTAAGAATACTAGTTTAGGAAAAAATGAAAATAATAACCGACGTTAAAATAAATACAATATTTACTTGAATGAGAGAATAATGTTATTACATAACTTCTGTTCTGATGCACATATGATGAATTTCATTAGTATTTATATCACGCTTGAAATTTTTTTACAAATGATATTGTTGATCTATATTCTGTTTTTCATTTTTATTGCATCAGTATTAAAATTTTATTATCGTCATTTATAGGTTTCTGGAATGTGCAAATATATATTTGTCTATGCAACACATTATGTAAGATTAAAATAAGGGTAACCTACATAAATTCCTAAATCTTTAACTGATATTATATAAAATCCCATTATTTTGTTAATTATATTTTATCCCGATTTTTGAAATGGTGATACATATGTTATAAGGTGATACATATAAAAAATTGATACATTTGAAACCAACAAAGATATTTATTTAAGAAAATAATAGATTCTCTTTTATTCATTGCATTCTTTTATTTAAGGAAAAATATCTAATTTTTCTCCCTTTTTAGATTTAAATTAGGTGTTACGATATATATCACCCATTAATATCATATGAATCACCTAATAATTGAAATAAATAATTGTATCTACTATATGAATCATCATAATACCATATATATGAATCACCCAATAATTGAAATAAATAATTACATCTATCATATGAATCACCATAATACCATATTTATCACCCATTAATATCATATGAATCACCCAATAATTGAAATAAATAATTATATCTACCATATGAATCACTATAATACAATATGTATCACCCATTAACATCATATGTATCACCCGTTAAAATCATACAAAATGTATCTATTGTATGAATCACCATAATACTCATATAATGATACCATATTTATTATTCATATGAATCACCATTAAAAGAATAAACAAGTATGAATAACTAAATAAATTTATATGTACCAATAGATTTTTTTTAAAAATATGGGAGAGATTTTAGGAAAGGAAAAAAAAAGTTGCATGTGTTAATGGAAGAGAAAAAAATAGGAAGGAAGATGATTTAAGCATTAATGAAAGAGAAAAAATCAGGAAGGAAGATGATTTAATTGTTGGTAATTAGGGAGATATTTTAGGGAAGAAAATATTTGAAAAAAATAGCTTGAACGAGTCAATGATGGAGTAAAAATAGAATGTGTGGTTTTGTTGATATGTATCAAGAATAAAGTTGAAAATTAGGATTTTATGTAAATTTTAAAAAAAGGAAGGGATATTAAGTAATATAGTCTCTTAAGTATGGAATTTGTGTAATTTATACTAAATATTAATTACTTGGCCCAGTCTAAAGAACGTTAAGACATAACATGCCCATAACATCCAAATTCAAGCCTTAACGCAAGTTTTCCCCTCTCTAACGGACTCGGAATCAACTAAAACATACAAATATAGAACTACGCATTAAAGGTAAGCCAATGATACCCATATTTCCACTTTCAAGTCGAGCACAAAATAGACCCCCAAAATAAGTTTTCAAAATAAAGAGGTAATTATCAATACCAATTTTTCAAAATAGTCATCCTTTCCCACAGCACCACTGAATCTGGGAGGACCCAAAGGAGTAAATATCTCAAACCTCTTCTAATCCTAAGAAGACATCACTATACTAGCAACAAGAAGATGTGTGGTAAATTTGGCAGGCTGAGATCCTATATGGGAAGGTAACATAGACAAAGGTTGAACTCTTAATCTCAGAACACCATACTTAGATGTCGATGCTGAAATAGGAATAGTACTCAGAGTCTAAATAGAACCCATAATAGAAGCAGGTGCAACTGGACGATCCACACTCAGAACTAGTGGAACACCTGGCATAACCAAAGGAAAACACTACAAGAAAAACAACCTTTAAGGAAGGGAAATATGGTCCCAAAAAGTCCAAATCTAATCCCAATTGGTCTTTTAGGACCAGAAAAATCTGGTCGTATGCCGTCCTAACAGGCTCCGCCGCTAATGGTCATCAGCGAAGAGTCCAATAAACCGGTCCTTAAAACCTTTTTGCAACGGCAAAAAAATTAGTTGTTATTGACTTTTAGCGATGGTATATCTTGTCCCAATCGAGTAACTGCCTGGTCTTAATAATTCTTTTGCGACAAGCAATCTCATCCCAAATAGACTAACTACCTTGTCCTAATTATATTTTAGCGACGGTATATCTTTTTACGACGGTATTTCTCATCCCAAATATCCTTTAGCAGGGAGCAAAGTTCTTTTCCTAGATCAACCTTTAGGGACGAGTAACATCCTGGTCGTAGATCAATTTTTAAAGACGAGTGATATTCTAATCCTTGATCAACCTTTAAAGATAAGCAACACCTCTAGTAGTAGATAAACATTGAAAGACGAGCAATGTTTCTAGTCTTTAATTGACCACAAATGAGCCTAATATATATCAAAAAATAATAAATTTCATCAATTTATATCAAAATTGCTATCGAAAATCAAATCCAGTGTACATAGTGATAAAATTTGTACATCTCAGTACTGTAGTAACACCTATATACTTACTTGACAAGTTCAAATAACTCAAATCCAAGAATTAACTCGGTGTAACTACCACAAGACATGACTAACTTTTTATATCAGTACATAGTTCATCTTTGAAGCTGTTTTTATTTATAGAAGGCATTATAGACCTAAATAAGTTTCAGGACTGCTGTTGCTATTCCTGGATTATGCGATAGAGAGCATAATTGGGAATCAAATCACAGGTATCGAGATTGATGTTTGTCATCGGAGAAGTATCGTGTCCACTGTACAACCATCCTTTTATTGCATCGCCTTCATATATATAACCATCCACTGCTATACATGGATCTTCCATGACATCCTGAAAGTGTTCACGTCAAAGATAATGTGCATAAACGAAGTATCCACAGTTAATGTGCATAGAATATTGTTCTGCAAACCAGTAAAAAAGGGCACTCTTAATAAAAATTCAGCAGAAAATCACCTAATGGTACAGATCAGAAGACAGCAGTATGTCCCAAACTCATAAATTTGTGTCACATCAAACTCATAAATTATATTATTTGTTGTTACTACTGTTCACTTCTTTATCGTATTTCCATACTTGATTTTGATATGCTTTGCATGAGTTGAAGGTATCCGAAACAGGCTATTTACACTAAGTATGTTGTTTTTTATAGTTCTATATTTTCTGCTACTAGCTGACCTCACACTACAAGTGCACCTTTTGATGTGACATGAGACAGATTTTGTTATGCTATCAATTACAGAAATGGACATATTAAATTTTTACTTACGTCGTTCTCTTGGCTCAAAACAAATGAAATTCCACTTCAGGCATGGATGAATTTTGTTTTAGCAACAAAGAAGAGAAAAGAAAAAGTTGTTAGTGTTCTTACAAAAGTTTTCGATTGTATGTAAGAGTTCACTCTTTGTTATAGGTTAACTCAAGGAACACTAGTTTCCTCTGTAAGATCAGTGCAACAGATAAATGAATTATTGGCACATTGGTCTTACGATTCTTGTCCCAACGCAGAATAGCTCTCCACTAAGTTTCTGAATAAATTGTCTTTGTGTTAGAAAATTATCACAGACAAATGAGTCAGATGAAGAAAAACAATTTTATTAGACAACTTACACACTTCCACGCGGGCATTCAAAAGGTGTTGCACTATGCCATTATGATCCTTTTCATGTTGATATAACGATTTTTTTACTCATGTGTTTGATTTAAAATAGACGAGGAAAGGATGATTACCTTATAAAATGAACCAAAACCACCTTCCCCTATCTTGTTAGCTGGGTCAAAATTCTTTATCGCAGCTTTAATCTGTCTGAGAGTAAATAGTCCAGCTTGTAGCTCCAGTCCTTTAAGTTCTGTTCAACATGAAAAAAATCTCAGTGAAAGCTAATGGCTATAACACTATGTTTCTTCAAGGTTGTTCATATAAGCCTTGGTCAAGTGCTTCAGACCATGAATGATTTTGAAAGGCTAGAATGAATAATAGATGGATTAGATGAACAAGCGAGCAAATAGTTAGGACGTAAAGCATAAATTCAAGTATTTGAGCTGATATAATTTGGTATGAACTAAAATAATGGCTAGAAAATAATTACGTAGCTTAGCATTTAACTTGAGAAGATTATTGTTAACTCATAGGTCAAATAAAATGGATGAAACGGATATTATGATAAAACTTTCAAAAAGAAAATACTTTTAGTTATTTACCTCCATCAGCAGCTTTTTTGGCTAGACAACCTCTCTTGTACAAGATACCAATGATCAAAAGGATAATAAATACTGATCCATCTATTATCTTGGCCAACATGCCTACATGAATTTTACTCTTTTGAGCTGTAGGCAGCCGAGCAGCCAGAGCAGGTAGAGAAGGTGGAAAATCTGCATTGAAAGGAAAAAATAATATAACATCTCAAGACGTGATGATTTTAGCTACTTTCAACAACTCACAAATGCAATGTGAAACATTTGAAGTCTTGGTATAAGTCTTGCTCCTGCCATTAGCAGACAAGATTAAGAAACTGAAGTGGGAACACTATAAGTGGTCTCCCCACTGTATTCGAAATGCATCATGAAACTTAAGGGTATATGAAGTATTTAGGGTTCTGTGACTTGAACTTCCTCAAATAATAGTTGTTGGTATGTAGAGGCATCTGGTCTCAGAAAGATTATTTTTAAGGACTACTACATCAAAAGAACACCCTAGGTTCCCTATGGCATTCATCAAAGAAGAATCAGGCATTCAACTGTAAGCAAGACAGATATAAACTTGAAAAAAGTGAAGGTACATACTAGCATCAACTAATATAGCAAAAATTAGAGGACCATAAACCCCTCAAACTGGAATTCCTGTAGTCCCCCTTCCTGCCCAGTAAAAATGGATCTTTAGTGTGTTACTTGTCACATTTACTATGAGCGTTTTCACAATGGGAATACCTGGCCCACCGGCCTCTTTTGTAATCTTAAAATCCTTCAACACCAGATTATCTTGTTTCAAGAAGGTAGAATAAATACACTGGAGGCCGCAAACATGAAATTCACACACATTTCACCTTCCCCCAGAGCATGAAATTTACCTGCAAGTAAACATCAAATATACACTATCCAGGGCTGTTGAATGAAGTATTATTTATGAATATTATCTCCGCAAAATGGAGCTTGACAATGTAGTTTGCATTCATTAGACAGTTTCCATAATATATGAGGGATAAGGGAGATACACGTGCAGTAGTGTATAATTCTAGTTAAGAGGCCTTGACATTATTTAGGGTAGAGACATTGGTATCGATATAGACATCAGAATCAACATTGTTGTCCATAAAATTTTCTGTGCTGCTAAATGCCCAGTTATCTCTTGAATAATATGTAGAAGCACCTCAGCGTTCTAAATCAGCTACCATCTGTACATCTTGATTCTTTTTTTTTTCTTTTTTCTTTTTTTATAAAGGTAAAGTTAACAACTTGATTTGTGATAGTATCTTATACTAGCAGGGTTATATAGGCCTCTTTATTATTTTATGTCAAAGTATTCGTCATTTATACCGCTTGAAAAGAAGTAATACATTCTGATCCTAGTCGCTCAGTGCAACCTAAATTCTCTCAACAAATAGATAAAAGTGATTATTATGTCTTCATATTTAATGATCCATCAACAAATAAGACTGGGGATCTCATAGTTAGTCCACATGTTCTCAAACAAGACAAGCATTGATCACAAAATTGAGCATCTCACACGGATAATTCCTACATCTCTATTTAGAAGGTGAAAGAGTGACTATTTGAAATCACGTAGAATTTTGAACCAAAAGAAAAAAAAATCATATATCTTACGCTTACCTGAAAAATAGGACAAACGAAATGAGGAGGAATTCATTTTTACTCGTGGAACTCTGAGATGAAGTATTCAGATTTGAGTGTGGTGTGCATATCCTTTCATTAGCTCAACTGTTGGCCAAACTTCTGAGAGCATATTAGGCTGATTTAAAGGATCTTTCTCACGGCACCTCAACGCTAAATAAGATAACAGTTCCGCTTGATCAATTGGCCAATCAGCAGCTAAAAAGTCCAAAACTGAACCTAACTTCCCACTTTCCAAAGCACAATTAGACGTTTCTCACTATACCTGAAGCTGGTCTTGCAGTCAAAAGTCGTAAAAGTATGACACCAAATGAGTAAACATCAGATTACCTGACATAATATAGTACCAAATTGGCGCATAAGTTCTTGTATTCTCCTCGACTAAGTGGCCCAAATTGTACTTGGAGCATTTCCTGTCCTGCAATTTAGTGTTCCACCTTTGATTCTAAATTCACTGACAATCTGACTTCTACTATTAGCCTTTAGATCTTTCTTTAATCTTATGAAAACTTGAATTAAGCCAGTGCATCTGCGTAATTACAATACGTGCAAATTCTCTACTGTGTCTTCTTATAATCTTCAATCCTTAATATCATACAAACTACTCATCAAGATAGCTCCTTTACACTTCATCAAAGAACAAAAGAACACCAATTCTTGGGAAAAATACAAAACACATATAGATACATATAAATTAGAGATCAAGGTAGCTCCTTTACACTTTATCACAAAACAATATACATAGAGAACACCAAATCTTGAAAAAAAAAAGAACTTAGGGTTTTCGATTTTAAACCCGCCATCGGCAATCACCCGGAATTGACCCGATGATAGATTCTTCTTCTCATACTGTGAAGCTGATGTTTACAGAGAGATGAGAAATCGCCAGGAACAAAAAGCTTTACTCAAGTCTTTACAGAGAGATGAGAAACATACCGATAATGGAAGCTGTGATTGGAAATGATAGAGATTTAGCTGATGATTTGAGCATTCAATGAGAAATTTTGATCGCTAATTTGGAGCAACAACTAGGGCGAGATATTTTTTGGAGAATATAGTGTTTTTTTCTTTTTAGCGCGTTAAATTTGAATAGCATTATTTTTATTAAAATTTTATAATAATAATTTTGGCAATACTTCTCTCTAAATTATTATTAGGGATCAGTTAATAATTTTTTAGGACCAGATTTTATACCTTTTCAAAAAAATACACAATTAGGGATCAAAATTTAATCTCGTCCTAATAAGTATACTTTTAGAGACTAAATTACTGAATCGTCCCTAAATGTTGATCTTAAATAGACCTTTTTCTTGTAGTGGAACCCACTAAGCGGGTCAGATAATGACTAACAACCCCTCTAAAACTAGGGCAGAAAAATCCTGAGGAACTAGAACTAAACCTGCACCCCCTATATGCTCAACCTGAGGCTCAGAGGCGAGTCTCCTAGCACTTCTCCTAGACAGGGCTGATCCACAGGCTCGTCCACTCCCTGGAGTCCGTTCATGACTCGAGGTCGCCCTCTGGGTGAAGGCTATGTATCTCTACTGTTGCAGAACCTAATCAACACCATCTATGCAGAAAGAGTAAAACACAACTCACACAAGGTACAAAAGAAATTTACACAAAAAGGGATAAAATAAGAGAGGTTTCCTAAAGAAATCTTATAGCCTCTCGAAGATAGATACGGACGTCTACGTACCAATCCATGAGACTCTATTAGACATCACATTCTTACACCATTTAGACCAATGAAACTGGTTGCTCTGATACCAATTTTTCATGACCCAAAATTCAAGGGTCATGATGGCACTTGTCACGGCATACCTTGACAAAAAAACTTATCACCCAACTTACTCATAAAGGGGAAAAGATAGAATTGCCCCCAAGGTAAGGCTTCAAGAACAAATCCAAACCATATAAGTAAAATAAATGTGAAAAGAACATAGTTGAAAATACAACCATAACTTCCAAAACCTGATGTCAATAGCATAAGAACATATCTAGTACAACTCGAATCCAAATAAAATACATAAAAAAATCCAATAGATAAATCTCTCTCTGAAAACTAGTAAAGACATATTTTAATAATAAAGAAAGATAGTAGAAGACATCCGGATGCTTGAAAATCATCCACTACCTAAAAAACTCCAATAATCACCCGAAAGCAACATGGGGCGCACCTGAACCTAAATTTGCACCAGAAGGGTACAGTAGGATGAGTATGGTCCACTTGTACTCAATAGGAATCATAGGCTAACCGAGCAAAGTAGAAAATAAGACATAGAAAATACATATTAAGGGCATGTCACCTGCAATCAGAAAATATCCCGCAATGGTAGACCACACCGCTTGCACTAACAATTCTAATATATCATATATATTGCAACAAATACTAGAAAAGACCACAAGTATACAGTATACCACATACAAGTAGGACAAGAAAGAACAATTTACATATAAGATCATCAAGTACAAGTATAAAAAGATAGAACAATTAGGTAAGTAACAAGTCAAAGCAAAAAAGAAATATCACATCACAAACATAATGAAGTTACCACAATAAGAATGATGATGATGATGCATGAGGCTGTCACATAACCTCTGACACTATTGTGCAATCTCTGTATAGACCGATAAAGTTAAAGTCTCATGAAGTAGGATCCATGGGGGTTCATCAACCCGTATATAATCAACATATCCATATCTTCTCCCCGGCATATCCCTCGGGAAGTGTTTTATAAGATGTCATATTATCTCCTCCCCGATACCTCCCTTGGGTTAAAAAGGTGTTGCTAGTGTTTCTCAAGCATGGTGGTGTGAGTGTTTCATGAAGACCCATTTCCCTTTCTGGATGTGGAATAAAAGAGCAAAAATCGTACTCAGTAACCCGTAGCTCGATGCGTCGTATCGATGGGCTCAACGCGATGGCCGACACGTCGCATCGCGTCGAGTTCGTGTTGATTCTCTAGAATTGCACTCTGAAGCTGAGAAAAAATATTTGTCGATGAGATGGGCGATGCGGCACGTCGAGATCACGTCGATCCACTATTTTGGTTATCCAAACTTGATTCAAATAAGGTCTGAAAAACCTGAAACTCACCCGAAGTGACCTATTAACACACCTGATCATGATTCAATATAAAGATCGACATTTTAAGGTTTTAAGGATTGTGAAATAAGATTGCTAACTTTTGAAGGCTAAAATAATTGTAAGTATGGACACTTCGCTGAAATTTCTAAGTCTGGAACCTCTTTTCCTTCTCTAGAGGACTAAGTTAAGCTTTGAATTTTGCAGGGTCTTACAAAACTAAAATTTCAAAATATAGAAAATACATGTTAAAAGGAAAGTCGACTACATCCATAATGCTTATTTTTTATTCGCGGTCAAAACAGATCCCCAAAACAGGTTTTTGACAAAGAAAGACAAAATCATAACTTTATTTCAAAAACATATTCCCCATAATTTTAGGAACCTAAACTAAAAATTCAAGTCAAATCAAGTTAAAAACAAAGTCCAAATTGAAGAAAACCCATTTTTAAACTTTACCAGATAAAACCTTCGAAATCTATTTTAAAATCAAGGATTGAAGTTGTTTTGAAAGAAAAATTAAGGAAAACTAGTAATTATAGGATTAGGAGCATTATTCACGTGAAAGGAAATGAAATTGGGGTTTAACATCAAGCCCTTAAGCTTTTGGGATTTTGAAAAATTAATCAAGAAATTCAACCATGAATTTAGTGGATTCTTACCTTAAATCCATAAGAGAATCATGAATGGATGTTAATCTAGCTCCAAAGCATGCATAAGATTCACTTTCAAACTTTCACACTATTTTAGGGTTTAGCTCTCAAAAGGGAGATGAATAATAACTGAAATCATGAAAAATGGCTCAACTTAAACCCAACCCAGGTTCTCGAGAGTCGCTATCGCAACCCTGAGGTATGCGATCACCACATCCTATGGCTGTATAAAGGAAGTGCGATCACACCCTGACCTTTGCAATCACACATCTTGCCTTCTAAGGATACTGCGATCGTGGCCCTTGGTTGACGATCGCTGCCACACCAAATGACCATTGAGAATTGGGAAATCTTCCAAGTCTCTACCACGTCACCAGGATTTATTTGGAATCCCGTATATGGAAATGAACTATGTAACTATAGTAAATTCGACACTCCAGACTCAATGGAGGTATAAGAATTTCGAAAGGATGTCATTTTCACAATGTTGGCCCCCAAAATGCAAAATCACAATTTTCCAAACTGTGGGTCAAAACGAGATTTAAAAGCCATAAAATTAGACCAAATATGTTACCACCCTAAAATTGATGTTTCAAATCTGCTGGCGTTATCCGTTCATCCATCCCTCACATGGATCAAAAGATAATTGCAGGAGTTCATAATAAGGCTCTCGAAGTCTCCAAAAATCACAATATCATACAAATGGCATCAAAATGCATTGGGAACCCTGCTAATCAAGCCCACACCCCATGAATACCACAATGCGACTACGGGGAAGGGTAAAATAAGTAAATATCACAAAACATATTTTTCATATATAATATCAAAAATTCAAGTCGTTACAAGTTAGAAGAGGGATTGAGATAAACTTTAAAGTACGGTAAAGATCATAAAAGAAGGGAAAATTCCAAATAACATACTATAGCCTCTTACTTATAAGTGTGGCATGCTTCACACCCATAAACAACACTCTATATAATTTTTCTTGTCAGACCCCCTAAGAATCCTCAAAGTTTAGGCTCTAATACCAAGTTTATAATGCCCCAACACCACCCTTAGATGTCACATGATTCTTAGGATTACAAGTATCCCCAAAGCTAACATGTGGCATATGGTACAACACTAAACTACATTAAAATTTTCTTTAAGTCATTAGCAAAAGCTAATATTTATTGAAAGAAACATAGATATAAAGTATCAATTCTGAAATTCGTCAACATAAACTGAAAGTTGTCCAACATAAACACTAACTAAAATACTACTAAGTATAGGCAAGCCTCTAAAAGACTGAAGATTTGCTAGGATAGACCCCTAGATGACCTAAAACATGAACTTTGCACTGAATATGAATCTTAACTACTAGAAACAAAAAATATCTCCATAGCCCTCTAATTAAAAGGACTCACAGTAGAACAGGGCTGTGTAATGGTGGTTGCAGTTAATCATGACATTGAGGGTGAACACCAGAACTACCATCATGGTAGTATATAGATCAAAAAATTATATGGTCAGTACTTATGAAATGTACTGTGTATATGGGGATGCATGTAACTTGTAAAGATACTAAAAATATAATAAAGATGTGCATATTAGGTATATTAAGACTTACCATTTTCATGGATAAAGCTAAAAATAAGGTATAATACACAGAGAGAATATTCAAACATGATTTAACAAATCTAGTGAGCCATGCACACATAGGTTTCTAAAACTGATGTACTATAGGAGATTCTCTTAACCAACATAAACTATGTGAGCAACATGGAGTCCAATATATGCCTCATTGGAAGGTCACAATATACCTTGCAATGAATATAAAGTTATGACTGACATGATCATTAAGTTGAGATCATTTGGAAAAAAATAATATTTATGACCACACGTAGTTCTAGGACTTTAGTACATTAAACCTATGTCTGGTCGGTGCAAAATACTACTCCCAAAACCATATTGATGCTCATACATTATAAGGATATCACAAAGTAAGCATAATGATGATAGGCGAATTTACACGCCTAAAGTACTATATTTTACCCATATTTTAGCTAAGTTTTGAGGACAAATTATATAATTCATGCACTTTTAGTCCTTTTTCCTGTAAGTGAGCTAACAAACGTGATTAGCAAGTTTTCAGGTATAAATGATGCAGATTTCAGCATTTTATGGATAACTTAACGCCAAAGAAAGCTTCACGAAAGAAGGAAGGGGAATCTTACACGCCAAGGACCAAAAGTGGCGCATGGAAAATCTGTCCCGGGCAAAAACAACAATTCTGAAGACTTTGGGGACTAGCAGTAACTTAGTAGGATTAGGATAATGATACATTAACCTAGTAGGATTGGGTTAAGTAATGCAGTAGCTTAGTAGGAATAGGATATGGGTGTTATAAATACCCTATTTTGCTAGAGATTTTTACAATTCTCATTCTACTTCTTATTCCACAACTTACAACTCGGATTATAATTCTTCCATTAATTCTACTTTTTATTCTTCTTCTATTCATCTACTCAATTCTTAATTTCTACAACAAGAGAAACGTTACTTTGCAAGGGAGTTCACGCCTAAAAACGCCACACCATACCTTATTACACGAGATCTTTATTGTGGTATAATAATAATGTCTATTGTGATTTCCTTAGCACTCATGGGTAACTAAACTCCTCTGTTGGGGTTATGGAAGCCTTATGAGATACTATCTAAGGCTATGAGTTTGTGAATTTGTGACACGTGTATTGCTTATATCATTATTCTCTTCATCTTAATGCAAATTCTTGTGGCTGCAGACGCATAGAATAACGCCAGTATAGCATTAACTTGTTCGAAAGAAAAGTTATATGTCTAGAAAAGAGATAATGTCAAGATAATAGGGCACCAACCCCTATTAAAAAGTTAGTGCCGTAACTGGATTAACCTCTTGGAGAATTCGTACCATTAGATACTCTTTAAGCTCGAAAGAGTTAAAGTGAAATAGTCCTTGTTAGGTCGAAAGACGCTTGGATTTACCATAGAATACAATTCTCTATAAGCACATGCATGTCTGAATTCCGCATAACTCATAGCCAACAGAGACGTATAACTCATAAGGTGGACATAACCTTAACTCTCAATTCTCATTGTTTTACAGCTTACTAAATATTCTTTCTTTTTACTTTGCTATTTTCTGTTTTACTCTACTATTTTGTTCACATCAATTGCACGTTACAATCCCCCCTCTTTTACGAGACTTGCACCACAAGTCTAGTAATCTTTGCTTACTTAGTGACCGACTATTCTCTGTGGGATCGATACCCAACCCAGTTGGGTTATATATTTGACAGCGACCGCTTTACACTCTTACGAGAGCTGTTAGATTGAGCGTTATCAAAAATTGGCGCCGTTGCCGGGGAATACGAGTGTCAATTAAGTTTGTGATAATTACTAGACCCTTTGGTCAAAGATTCTCGTACTTTTACTTTTAGTTTTTGTTTTTGTTTTTGTTCTCTGCAGGTTTTTATTCAGTGCATGCCCCATACTCGAAGTTCTGGTCAACCGTTATTACCTATCAATCCTAAACCACAACGTATTGGCAGAATGGAGGCATAACACGAAATTGAAAGAATGGCTGCTCAACAGGAACAGGCGAGACTAGCTGCTATAGCCGCCGCTCAAGTGGATCAACAGAATATTGATAACCCCGGGCGAGCAATAAATCCTGACGACGAGGACCTAGGTGATGACGAGTTACTAAACCCTAGGCATGCTGCTGAGATCGCAACACCTGCCAACAGAAGAGATTGTCTAGCAAGGTTTAGGCATGAACGCCGACCTGTACAACCAGCTTTCGATGATGATGATGATGATCTTGATGGAGCCGGAGCCATAGGAGCCATTATTCCTCCACCATTGGCACCCGGAGCCAAGTTCAACATCACAAGCACCATGATTCAGTTATTGCAACTCAAGGGATTATTTGGTGGACTAGCAGGCGATGATCCGAATATGCATCTCATCAACTTTATTTCTACATGCAAGTCATTTGACAATCCTGGCATTGGTCAGAATGCAATTCGATTACGCCTATTTTCATTATCTCTGTCTGGGGAGGCAACTCTATGGTTGAATGGGCTGACTCCTAATTCTATTACAAATTGGAGGCAATTGAGAGACGCTTTCCTAGAAAGATTCTTTCCGCTATCCAAAAGAGCACAATTAAGAGATGAAATCAGCAACTTTCGGCAGCTTCCAACCGAAGCTCTTCATGAAACATGGGAGAGGTTCAAGACGAAGCTTATGAGGTGCCCAAACCATCACATGACCAATGTCCACCTAATGGAGATACTATACAGAGCCTTGAATTCAATAACTAAACCAGTGGTGGATAATGCGGCTGGAGGATCATTTATGGACCTCACCTTTGGGCAGGCAAGCAATATGCTAGATCGGATGACGAAGCAAAGTAGAGCTTGGCATACCAGGGATTCTGAGGTAGCAAGCCCTACTATATCTATTGGCATGACTGCTAAACAAAGAAGAAGAGAAGAAGAACGTGATCAAGATATGGCACACATGAAAACACAAGTGGATCTTCTTACAAAGCATCTATTATCAGGGAAGACTAAAAAAGTCAAAGCTGTTACGTTAAAAGGAAGAGACGAATCTGATTCAGAAGAAGAAGCCAACTACTTGAACAATCAGGGGGGTTTCCGAGGTAATACCCAAGGAAACCAAGGTCGGAACTACTATGATAAATATGGAAACAAGGACCAAGGTAGTTGGAAGAACAAGAATGAAAAGAGTGGTTTATATGTTCCCCCAGGAAGACGTGACACCACCACATCTGGTTTCGGAAGCATGGAAGATATGATGGCTAAATTGTTGAAAGGAGTGGAAGCAACCAGCGGGG
Organism: Capsicum baccatum var. pendulum; assembly: GCA_030864225.1. NCBI lineage: Eukaryota > Viridiplantae > Streptophyta > Magnoliopsida > Solanales > Solanaceae > Capsicum > Capsicum baccatum. The sequence goes on from CM061554.1 coordinate 170,890,548, forward strand.
GAGTAACAGAGGTAATAAATGATTTGTCCTCAATGAAGCAATTGGTTGACTCACATTCCACTTCAATCAAGCAAATAGAGCAGCAATTGAGCCAACTTTCAGCAGCACTCAATCAAAGAAAGGCTGGCACCTTACCTAGCGACACTGTGCAAAATCCAAGGAATGACGGATCATGCATGGCTATTACTACCCGAAGTGGTAAGGTGCTGGAAACCTCATCCAAAGGCAAGCAAGTGGATGACGAGGCAGCAGACATCGATGCTAAGGCAAAAGGAGAAGCTGCCGTAGAAACCACCCACGACGTCCATGACGTCACACCGAGTATGTTGCAGCCTGAAAAGGATGAAAAACAGAAGCAAGAGGAGAAGAAAGCCGTGGAGAAAACAATTCCTTATCCACCACCACCTTTTCCTCAAAGATTGAAGAAGATTGCGGATGATACAAAGTTCAGCAAATTCATGAATATGTTAAAGTAGCTGACCATTAATGTTTCGTTGGTAGAGGCACTAGAACAAATACCTGGGTATGCAAAATTTATGAAGGATATTTTGACAAAGAAGCGAGAAGCAAGCTATGAGTTGAAGTATACTGTTTATCACTGCAGCGCAATCGCTACCCGATCACTAGTTCAGAAGAAGGCTGACCCCGGTGCTTTCACTATTCCTTGCACTGTTAGATCTTTGAATTTTGCCAAAGCATTATGCGATTTAGGAGCCAGCATCAATTTGATTCCATTATCTATTTATAAAAAGTTGGGGTTGGGTGATCCTACTCCAACCAATATGAGGCTCATAATGGCGGATAGGTCGGTGAAACGACCTATTGGTATTCTATGTGATGTATTGGTAAAGGTTTCTTCATTCATCTTTCCGGCATACTTTGTAATTCTGGATTGTGAGGCAGACTCAGAAGTTCCCATAATCTTGGGGTGCCCTTTCCTTGCTATAGGAAGTGTGCTTATTGATTTGAGAGCAAATGAGCTTTCATTCCAAATAAATGACGAAGTAGTTCGCTTTGATGTGTGCAAATCAATGAAGCAACCCAAAGATCTGAATGTATTTTCGCTGGCCGATGTTTACTTTGATGATGAGGAAGAATTACTTGAAGAAGAGCAAATTATTAATGACCCATTGGCGGCTGTGCTCATGAATGGTGAGAGTAAGGATGCTGAAAATTGTGAAGAAACTATTGGTGCTCTAACAGGATTAGGGTCATATCCTCACGCTCCCAAGAAGCTGGACCTCGATCTCAAAAATCGACCCACACCACCAGCTAAGCTATCTATTGAAGAGCCACCCACGTTAGAATTGAAGGAGTTGCCTAGTCATTTAAAGTACGTATTCTTAGGAAGCGAAAACACACTTCCAGTCATTGTGGCGGCAGATTTGGGTGAGCAACAAGTTGCAGCTCTCATTACTATTCTACGGAAGTATATAAGAGCCATTGGTTGGACCATCGCTGACATTATTGGTATCCCACCTGGGATTTGTACACACAAGATTCAGCTTAAAGAAAATTGCACACCCACCATTGAGCATCAAAGGCGTCTAAATCCACCTATGCAAGAAGTGGTAAAGAAAGAAATTATCAAGTGGTTAGATGCGGGGGTTGTGTATCCAATCTCTGACAGTGCATGGGTAAGCCCGGTACAATGTGTTCCCAAGAAAGGAGGTATGACGGTAGTCGCGAATGAAAAGAATGAACTTATTCCACTCCGACCCATCACCGGATGGAGAGTATGCATGGACTACCAAAAGCTGAATTCATAGACACTCAAAGATCACTTTCCAATGCCATTTATGGACCAAATGCTAGATTGATTAGCGGGGAATGGATGGTTTTGTTTCTTAGATGGTTATTCAGGCTATAATCAGATTTGTATTGCTCTCGAATACCAAGAGAAAACAACGTTTACATGCCCATATGGTACGTTTGCCTTTAAACGTATGCCATTCGGGCTATGTAACGCACCAGACACCTTTCAACGTTGTATGATGTCCATTTTCTCTGATATGGTCGAAGATACTTTAGAAATATTCATGGATGATTTTTCAATGGTTGGCGAGACGTTTGAAGCGTGCTTATCAAATTTAAGTATGGCGTTGCAAAGATGTGTAGAATTCAACCTAGTGCTGAATTGGGAGAAGTGCCACTTTATGGTTAAAAAAGGTATTGTTCTTGGGCATAAAATCTCCAAAAGAGGAATTGAGGTTGATCGAGATAAAATTGAAGTTATCGAGAAGCTACCACCTCCAATTTCCGTGAAGGGAGTTCGTAGTTTCCTCGGGCATGCAGGTTTCTATCGGCGGTTCATCAAAGACTTCTCCAAAATTGCTAGTCCATTATGCAAAATTTTGGAGAAAGATGTAAAGTTTGACTTCAATGAAGATTATTTGAAGGCATTCGAATGCCTCAAAGGAAAACTGATTGAAGCTCCTATCATGGTAGCACCAGATTGGTCTTTACCGTTTGAAGTCATGTGTGACGCCAGTGGGGTAGCATTAGACGTTGTGCTTGGCCAGAGAAGGGAGAAGATATTCCATCCTATCTACTATGTGAGCAAGGTCCTGAACGAAGCCCAAAAGAACTACACTGTCACAGAACAAGAGCTCCTAGCGGTTGTGTATGCGTTTGAGAAGTTTCGTGCTTATTTATTGGGAACCAAAGTAATCGTTCATACAGACCATGCAGCTCTGAGGTATTTAATAACAAAGAAGGATGCAAAACCAAGACTAATTCGATGGGTCTTGCTGCTGCAAGAATTTGATTTTGAGGTTAAAGATAGAAGAGGTTGCGAGAACCAAGTGGCTGATCATCTATCTAGACTCGAAAACGATCATAGCCTGAAATCGAGATTGATGATGCATTCCCTAACGAGGATATCCTAGCGATGATAATGGAAGAGTTACCATGGTATGCCGACTTTGCAAATTTTGTGGTGAGTAATGTGATACCGGCAAATTTATCTTTCCATCAAAAGAGAAAGTTTATGCATGATGTAAAACACTACTTTTGGGATGAGCCATATTTGTTTCGACGATGCGCGGATGGTGTTATCCGGCGATGCATATCCCATGTAGAGGTGCCTAATATATTGGAAGCATGTCACACTTCCCAAGTTGGGGGACATCACGCAGGTAATCGGACAGCAAGAAAGGTATTGCAAAGTGGATATTATTGGCCTTCGATATTTAGAGATGCCTACAACTTTGTTAGAAAATGCGACCAATTCCAGAGACAAGGTGCTATTTCGAAACACCATGAGATGCCCATGTCGAAAATTCTTGAAGTGGAGCTCTTTGATGTATGGGGTATTGATTTCATTGGTCCATTCGTAAATTCATTCGGAATGAAATACATCCTAGTCGCTGTAGATTATGTTTCAAAATGGGTTGAAGCAGTAACGTTGGCCGACAATGAGGGAAAGCGTGTTGTAGCATTTTGAAGAAGAATATCTTCTCTCGCTTTGGAGTTCCACGTACTATCATAGGCGATGAAGGATCTCACTTTTGCAACAAGCTATTCAAATCCGTGTTGGCAAAATATGGTGTCAAGCAGCACAAGGTAGCCACACCTTATCACCCACAAACTAGTGGACAGGTAGAGGTTTCCAATCGAGAGATCAAGCAAATCCTAGCTAAGACGGTAAATGCTAATAGGAAAGATTGGTTTCGGAAGCTGGACGATGCACTATGGGCCTATAGTACTGCGTTCAAGACGCCAATTGGCATGTCCCCTTACCAACTAGTTTACGGGAAGGCATGTCACTTGCCCATTGAGCTTGAGCATAAGGCATTGTGGGCTTTGAAGCGGCTAAATCTAAACTGGGATGATGCAATGAATCTGAGATTAGAGCAACTGAACGAGATGGATGAATTCTGTCTATATGCTTATGAGAGATCAGACCTATACAATGAGCGGATGAAAAAGTATCATGATCAACGGATTTTTCAACGAAACTTTTAAAAAGATGATATGGTACTTCTCTTCAATTCCAGATTAAAGCTATTCCCAGGTAAGTTGAAGTCCAAGTGGTCTGGTCCGTACAAAGTAAACCAAGTCTACTCGTATAGAGTAGTTGAGTTGAAAGATACTAATGGTGTTGTCTTCAAGGTGAATGGCCAATGAGTAAAACCATATATCAGTCCTCTTGACTTGATAAATTATATGGCTACCACTTATCTTGACGAAGTCTAAGTACTAGAGGTAACTATGTCGGGCCGCGACAATAAATCAAGCGCTAGATGGGAGGCAACCCATCGTTTTTCATTTTTTTCTTTCTTTCGTTCTATTACGTGTTTGCTTTTGATAAATAAAAATCCAAAAAGAAGAGTCGTGCCACGACCAAAACTAAGGCGCTTGATGGGAGGCAACCCATCGTTCTAATCATCTTTGTTGTTTTTGAGTAAATGTAGGTGCAAGAGGCGTAAACGAGGAGATTGGTTTCATATTTTGATTTGGAAGTATTGCATGTTAAAGGTGGTAAGTTAGGAATGAAGAAGCAAAAGGCTATGGATTGGGCATTGCTTATGAAAATATAGGCAACGAACAAGGCTAGGCCTATGTAAAACTAGGCCACGAACAAGGCAAGGCCTATACTATGGCCTAAGCTCTCGGAATCTAGTGTGCCATAGCATAGGCGCCGCCCATGCACAAGTATGCCATATCATAGGCGCCACCTATGCCAATGCCTTTTGTCTCTGAATATCATATGCTAAGTGAAAGGCACCGCCTATGCCTAAGAATGCCATGACATAGGCGCCGCCTATGCTCAACAATGCTATGCAAAAGGCGCCGCCTATGCCAAGCATAGGCAAAGCAAAAGACACCGCATATGTTCACTTCTTGTCTCCAAAACCGATTTTAAATGGGTCAAAACCCGACCCAACCTTCCCCTATAAATAAGAGACTTAGTCTTGAACCAAAAATACATTGGAAACCTAGCATAAGCACTGCCTATAGTCTCCAAATCCTCTCCAAAATTTTCCTTTTGCTCTTTTACTTCACAAGAACATCATCCAAAGGCATCAATCAAGTACAATGGCACCCAAAGCAAGAAAAGGCAAAGATAAGGCAACCACTTCCCAAAAAGGCAAGAAAAGAGGACGCAAAGAGCAAGGAGAGTCCTCCTCGATGCAAGTACCACGCCGCATGTTCGGAATTAAATGGGTTTTAGAGGAGGAAGCAAAGGAATGGTATAGGAACAACAAAGAGAAGAAATATGTTCATGTGGACTTGATAAACAAGGAAAGCCTAGCAAAGAAAGAACGCATGTTGGCCAAGATCATGGCATTACATCTTGATTTCATCTTCCGAGACATGGGAGAATGCAATCTCAATTTAACAAGAGAATTCTATGCCAACTGGTCACCGAAAACCACAGGAAGCGAGGTCAAGATTCGGGGCCAAGTTTTACAACTCAATGCGGATTTCTTGAACTCCTTTCTTAGCTTGCCTGCTGTTGATCCATCACCATTCAAAGAGCTGTACAGTGGACCTCCATATAGAGCCATTCGACACACACTTTGTGGAACAAGGTCCATGGCACGGTGGAGTAGACACAAGGACACCGGACGACACAACACCTTCCCATATGCTCCTTTGAATAGAGAAGCAAGAATATGGTTGTGCATAGTCAACTCTTGCCTAATTCCAGGGACTCAGTACACAAAGATAACACGAGATAGAGTGTGCTTGGTATACGCCTTGATGACGAATGTCCCTATCAACATTGGGGAAATTATTCGATCCACAATGCGGAAAGCTAGGCTACACAAGAGGTCCCACTTCAATTTTGGCAATCTGTTGACCGCAATATTGAGGAAGGAAGACATCGAAGAGAAACCGGCTGATCATAAACTCCCACACAACCCAAAGAAGGTTGACCTCACGAAGGTTAAGGATGCTGAAACTACGCAGGGCGTCAACCTTACCACTTCAGAAAGGCATGCTCGAGATGAGAGTTTCTTTCGCCATCTTTATGGCATGACTCGGTTTACAATGATGAGCGGTGGCCGTGTTCCAACTGTTGTAGAGCTCCAACAGCTGGATTATGACTACCCAATGAATGAGCACGCGAAGGCGATGTGTGGAGTAGGTACATATTTTGAGGAACCTCTTGATGACGATGTGCCGACCGATGATGATCTACGAATGCCAGACTTCAACGTGGAGGAGAATTCTGATGACGACGACTCCAATGATGAGTCCGACAAAGGGGTATGACCCTACACATAGAGGAGGAGTCCGACTAACCAGGTTCTTCTTATTTATTTTCCACTGAGGGCAGTGTGTCCCGTCTAAGTGTGGGGTGCTGGTATTTGCATGCTATACTTCCTTATCTACATTTGCTTATTTATGTGTGTTTTGCTTATTTATGTTTGTTTGTTTTAATTTTTTAGGAAATTTTTTTGTTTTTTTTTTGTTACAAACTTTGCATAAAATTGTTCTGATAGGCAGCATGGTATTATAACAAGAGTCTGTGATAAAATCATTACTATTGAGATGTTTAGGCTCTAATTGTGACTCACTACGTGATAATTGTGTGGTTCAGTTCCTTCATCTATTGGGTCAAGAGTCTATATGCTCCCAATAAAGTCGACCATGTGCCTTGTGTGTGTGAGGATATAGTATATTCTGTGTTTATGGCTGATGCTAGAACTTGCCTAGTATGTATGTAAAGCGAAAATAAGGAGTGCAAGTCTAGGAGATGATTTAGGCATTTCTTTGGCAACCTAGACTTGTTTACCTTCTTTTTACCTACCCATGGACATTATCCTAGATAACCCCCTTTGAGCCTTAAGCCTATTTTCTTTGACAGCCTCATATGTAAGCCTAATCTATTTTTTTTCAAGACCATAATTTGATCAAAATTCCTAAGTGCTTTAAAGTGTAAAGTCATGTGACAAAATAAGAGGAAATTGGGTGAGTATGATGCTTTAGAATGTAATGGTGCTTGAATTTGTTATGAAAAAGAATTGCTATCATAAGAGGTGTTATGAAAAGAAAAAAAAAGGAAAGGAAAACTAAAAAGTTAGTTATGTTCAAAAATTGAAAAACAAAAGAGGTGACAAAGGGAGGTAGATTAAAAGAAAGCAAAAAGGTCCTTTGAAAGAAAGCCTAAATGGCATATTGTGATGTATTAAAGCGCTTAGGAACATAGTCACTATTTCTGGCCAAAATAGTCCTACTCGTCCCTTAGCCTACATTACAACCTGTAAAAGACCTATGTGATCCTAAGCTTAGCATTCTGATATTTAGTGGAGCATTACACTAAGGGCAAGCCTATAGTCATCAGTTGCAACATATGAATTCTTTGTGAGAGTGAGAGCAAGGAAAATCTTATACCCATGTTCGAAATATATACAATACTTGTGAGTGATTATGGGTTATATTTTGTGAGACACACATGGTTGATGAGTTTTGGGTAGTTGTGTATGATCCTTTATGCCTTAACTTTTTGAATAGGAATAAATCACCACCACGAGTCTATGTTGGAGGTTGAATTGTTTCTACTAATGATCAGAAAACTACTCTTTGTTAATGATTGACGTGCTTGTCTTGGTGAATATTTTGTGTTGTTACTGTGAAATCCCAAGTAGATGTTTAGATGGACATGATAGTTTGTTCGAGGAAGAACAAAGCCTTAAGTGTGGGGTGTTGATGATAGGCGAATTTACACGCCTAAAGTACTATATTTTACCCATATTTTAGCTAAGTTTTGAGGACAAATTATATAATTCATGCACTTTTAGTCCTTTTTCCTGTAAGTGAGCTAACAAACGTGATTAGCAAGTTTTCAGGTATAAATGATGCAGATTTCAGCATTTTATGGATAACTTGACGCCAAAGAAAGCTTCACGAAAGAAGGAAGGGGAATCTTACACGCCAAGGACCAAAAGTGGCGCATAGAAAATCTGTCCCGGGCAAAAACAACAATTCTGAAGACTTTGGGGACTAGCAGTAACTTAGTAGGATTAGGATAATGATACATTAACCTAGTAGGATTGGGTTAAGTAATGCAGTAGCTTAGTAGGAATAGGATATGGGTGTTATAAATACCCTATTTTGCTAGAGATTTTTACAATTCTCATTCTACTTCTTATTCCACAACTTACAACTCGGATTATAATTCTTCCATTAATTCTACTTTTTATTCTTCTTCTATTCATCTACTCAATTCTTAATTTCCACAACAAGAGAAACGTTACTTTGCAAGGGAGTTCACGCCTAAAAACGCCACACCACACCTTATTACACGAGATCTTTATTGTGGTATAATAATAATGTCTATTGTGATTTCCTTAGCACTCATGGGTAACTAAACTCCTCTGTTGGGGTTATGGAAGCCTTATGAGATACTATCTAAGGCTATGAGTTTGTGAATTCGTGACATGTGTATTGCTTATATCATTATTCTCTTCATCTTAATGCAAATTCTTGTGGCTGCAGACGCATAGAATAACGCCAGTATAGCATTAACTTGTTCGAAATAAAAGTTATATGTCTGGAAAAGAGATAATGTCAAGGTAATAGGGCACCAACCCCTGTTAAAAAGTTAGTGCCGTAACTGGATTAACCTCTTGGAGAATTCGTACCATTAGATACTCTTTAAGCTTGAAAGAGTTAAAGTGAAATAGTCCTTGTTAGGTCGAAAGACGCTTGGATTTACCATAGAATACAATTCTCTATAAGCACATGCATGTCTGAATTCCGCATAACTCATAGCCAATAGAGACGTATAACTCATAAGGTGGACATAACCCTAACTCTCAATTCTCATTGTTTTACAGCTTACTAAACATTCTTTCTTTTTACTTTGCTATTTTCTGTTTTACTCTACTATTTTGTTCACATCAATTTCACGTTACAATCCCCCCTCTTTTACGAGACTTGCACCACAAGTCTAGTAATCTTTGCTTACTTAGTGACCGACTATTCTCTGTGGGATCGATACCCAACCCAGTTGGGTTATATATTTGACAGCGACCGCTTTACACTCTTACGAGAGCTGTAGATTGAGCGTTATCACATAACTAGTTTATAAGTCTAAAACCATTTATGCTTCTGCCTATGTATCATAACTTTAAGTCAAATCCATGAGTTTAATGATGAATCTAAGTTCATAGTACTAAATTTATGTTATGTAGTTCATGTCATATCAAAAATCATATAGTGTTTACTGAACTATGGACTTTTATGTCAAGAATTATTGTAAAACATATCCAACAATTAAGCATATGAAAGAAGTGATAAATAAATAGATAGTCATAAATTTAGTAGTGATACTTAAATAATCTCATTCAGGAGCAAGCGATTCAAGATCATGAAAATTGGGTTTAAACCCTACTTTGTAACTTTGTAATTCATTAAATAAAATAAAGTTTTTGGGAAAGGATGAAAAGGAACCCTTGTTGGAACCCCGCATACCTGAACTGGTGATTTCTTAGAGGAAAGTTTGAGTTTGGAGTATTAGAGGTAGAATTATTAAACAAACCCTTTATTTGGTTTTCTTAAGAGTTGGGAGGAGGATGATTGATAATTTTTTGTTAAGTATGGAGGAAAAAGTTTTTACATTATTTATGAGGTCATTTAATTTAAAAAGACTGATTTGCCCTTGAAAAATAATAAGAAAAATGGAGGAACTACGTCGCTAGGGCCACTGGCATGGCATAGATACATTGCATTGATTAGTTAGCATGGCGTAAGACTATCACGACCCTCCATAATTTTAGGCATTTGGGATATGCCTTACCTCTATGGCATGACTCTTACGTGGACTTCCACTAGATCATGAGTTAGGCTTTGCGATCACAATGCTTAATATGACCTGCTCTACCAAGTAACTCTTTATAATTGAGATAAATAAATAATCCATCCCCATGATCATAACATGTGGCCATGCAATCGAAATGAAGGTTTAGTTGTTGGACTAAAAAATTTCACCAACAATAAACTTGGACAAGAAATTATCCTAATTGGCCCCTCGAATTTTGTTTGGGGCCCTACAAAAATAAATTAATAATGCTACTTCTTATGTTCTGCACTTAATAGAACCATCGAATTTACTAAAAGAGATCATTCCCAAAGAGATACTCCCAGGAACCTCTGTCGATGAAAATAACTAGGTTCTCCTCTAAACGCTCAAAACTCAAAATAAAGACCTAAAACCTTAATCAACCATGCTACTAACCCAAAAATGGCATTCTAAATCTAATAGAACTAATAGAATCACTATTCAATGCTCAGATCATAAAATATTGACCAAAGACAAATACATCATATTAAAGGCTACTCAAAATCTCAACTCACATAAATTATTTTTGAATGCTTTGGAGACCATGATAACCATTGTCATAACTCATGGATGGTATAAAACAGCCATAGCAAAGGGGAAAATGGTCAAAAAAATTAAAAATTAAAAATCACAATATGGATTGTTACACCAAATCCTCTAGACTTCAATTAATCAAGTTTTATGATTACAACTCAATAATCAAAGTAACTTACTCTAGTACCAAGATAAAAATAGCTAAATGTAACTTTTCTTGTGAACAACTCTCTCAAGAAGCCAAACTCACTTCTTCTTACAAGCCTAACCAATTAAGTCACGCGCACCATAGATTAGCTATAAATCAATAACTACACTATTACACAACTCACACAAACTTCTAAATCTGCTAGTAATTAAGGATGATCAACTCTAAATTATGCATGAGCCTTCAATGGATGGCTTCTTGATGTTCTCATACTACTTGAGTATAATGATTTCTCAACCTATGTAATAAGTGCTTGAAAACTACTTAGGTCTCCTCCTTATATAGTGGAAAGTCCATGGGATTTAGGCATCCCAATCATACATAGAGAGAAAGTTATGGTTTTCTTTTATTGACACAAACTCAATAATTAGAATCCTAATATGATTCTATTTACCATAAATAGAACAAGTTGAATCCTTGTGTGATTCTATTTACCATAAATAGATTTTACTAGTCATGAATCATGTGACACACAAGCCTATTTGTCTATTATCAAAACACATAGGAATCAAGAACTGACTCCTTCTAAGATTCTATGATTTCCCTCTTTTTTATGATATAAACCACCCATTTATTTTGTTTCCTTATTATATACACCTACACCTGCACCTAATTATCAAAACAATGATATGCCTTCACCTGTTCTTCAATATACCACAGAAAAAATAATAGCACTACATAAATGTAATGACCCGAGAGTACACCCTCGATGCCGCACAATGCTTACGGTCCCAAAAGACCATAAGTTAACTCATGAGCTGGTACCTTCTGTGAGCACTAAATAATATTAATGAAATACACATATGCGGAATGAATAAATACACCATAAGGTTTTAGAAGATAAAAACAATACTGGATCATAGTTCTAAATGTCTGGAAACAAATTAAAAATACTAATTAAAATAACTGATAAACTGACTATCTGTCTAAAGTGTCTGAAAACCTTTAAAACTGACTAAATAAGAGTTGATGGGACAGTACCCAACTAACTTCAACTGACTACTAAACTGAAAATACTGAAATAAACATAATCATCCCTCAAAATATGAAGACTCACCACTGCTACTATTGCTGGTGCACTAGAACGTCTAAGTCTGTTCGGGAACTTATGATATGAGACATCATAGCACAAGAAATGAGTATTCGGTCAGTACATTGAATGTACTAGTATGCTAGATGGGGTTAGGCTGATATGCATGGGCTCATGTGCATGAATAATAACTGACTGAATAAATAGAATAAAATAATTGATGCATAATATGCATGAAAGCTATAAAATTTGAGAATGCATGACGAAGCATATAACATGATACTGTAGTAGTCTGTAACTGAAATACTGAAATTTGATAATTGAATAACTTATAACTATATGCTATGGTCAAGAAAACCTGAACTGACTTTAGAATTGAGACTGGACTGAGACTGTGGGAGCCAGCTATAATTGACATGCCCCAATGTAATATCAGGGTCCGACCTGTAACCCCAATTGGAAGGGTATCAGTACCGTTCCACAAGTACTAACATTGGCTATGTGAATCCACTAATATGATATCTCGAAGGAAGAGAGTGTCATGCCTAAATGACGGGGGACCCCTCAAAGTTACAGTGGTGCCATAGGTCTAGAACCTAGGGACTAATACTAACGTCTCTGCGTACTGACGGGGGAGACAAGTGCTTCTTGACTACTGATGGGTGATATTCCATCTCTACGTTCACTCGGTGCTAAGTCTTTACTCCCAACTTAAAGACACTGATTACTGGACTGAACTGAGCTTAATTGGACTAATAATTGACCATATTACTGACTGAATGATAATACTCATGGTATAACTAAAATCATTTTGTAGATACTAAAAAAAACTGGGTAAACAACTAAATTTGGGTATTCATAACCCCCAGGACTCAATAATAATATCAATAGGAACATACTAAAGCTTCAAAACATGATAAGTAGTCCTTGTTCAAAAACTCAAATCATTTAGGTATTTCATCAAACACTTGAAATTCATGGGCTTAAGCATGGGAATAGTTTAAACATGTAATAATAGCATAATTTCAAATACTAAAATCATGGATTAAAATTTAACAAGCGAAAAAACACTATTCAAACATGTCAAGGCTAATTCTAACAAAACCACACGATAAACATAATTTGAAATCCAAGTTCATAATAGCTTCATGAAAATAACTCATAATAACAAATAAAAATCATAACTTTAATATTTAAAATGGGTTGTTGGACTCCATGGGTGATAAATACCCATGAATTAACATTTAACATACCTTTAATACTTAAATCTTGAAAGGGAACAACTTTCTTGAATGTTCTTGGATAGTAAAGCTTGAATTCTTGAGTTTTCTTAAAGGGGAGAGTATTTAATTTGATGAGCTATAAAAGCTTAGGGTTTATTTGAGAGTAAAATTGGGAAGTGTGGGCAAATAATGCCCTATCAGCAGTTTAATCTCGTGTTTTTACAAATTGGGGTGCTGAAAAAAGACAAGATTAACCCTCAGAGAATTAAACTAATAACTGAAATGCTATTTAGGGCATCACCGCGATGCTCCAATGTTCCTATTTCTATACCCACTGCGATGGGCCATAATTGCAGTGAGGTTCTGGAATTGAAATCCAAACGTGCCTCAATCCTCATCCAAAAAATCTGAAACTTCACTGTGACATGCTACTTACACCCCTGAACAAGAATTAACTCAAAAACTTACGTCTGGGGTCAGTAAGGTCACTAAAAAAATCATCATAGTTAAGGGGGAAAATATAAGGATAAGTCCCCAATACTTTGCTAAATTTTCAAGTTTTAAGCCTTTTATGCATGCACTAAGAGCTGAACTGAGCTAAGACTCATACGGGGTATTACAATATCTCCCCCTTGGGAACATTCGTCCTCGAATAAGACTAATTAAGATGAAAATATTGAGGAACTGAAATTACTTATTGAACATGCATAACTGAAACATGATTACATGACTAAGTCTGAAACATGACATATGACTGAACTAATTCCGTGAATACATGCAATGACATGAGAATGGTTATAAGGCTGAGATAAAAGTGAGGGAGTCAACTTATGAGTACTCATTACTTCTTGCTGGATCTTATTTCATAAAGAAAGTTGAGAGGTTTAGGACATAAAAACTTGGGGGTATCTCAATCATCTCCCCCTTGGGATAGTTCGTCCCCCGAATGATACTGACTTGGTGGAAATACTGAGAAAAGACTAAGATAATGCATAAGGCGCTTATGAGCTAAACCATGACTGAATACCTGAAACCTGAAGCTAACACATGATGTATGAACTAAACTAAATTCATAGTTTACATGGATGGGAACAAATTACCTCTTCAAATGGCTTCACTCAACTGGAACATTTCTTCAATGCTCTTGCTGAGAAGTTCTAATAACGTTAGAGAGCAGGGAGTCTTGGGCATGATCTGAATAATACATCTATATAAGGAATCCCAACATGGATATAGTTCTGTGACATGGAATATAAGCCTACAAAACATAAGCTAAGCTAGAATTGTTATGCCTTAGACAATACAGTTGCTACTTTCAAGCTTAGACATACTCCTCGAATACTTCCTCAACTATACTTTCCACTTTATTCCACACTTTACTTGAGGCTACTGAAAATATCCTCATGAGCATTAATAGCTCTACCTACTAAAATTTGAGTTGGACTAAATTCTCCCACTATGTTCAAGCCTACTCAAATATACAAAATGTTCATATAGCACTGTATTACTTGTCTGGGTCGTGATTTTAACACACCCTATATTTTAACAACCTCCCATGTAACGAATAATTTTTATGACCTCTTCAACATCCGCATTCAACCTCTTACTAGCCATTCACTAATACCCAATCCATATATCTAGTTACATACTAATATGACATTCAAACCTAACTTCATAAATACATATAAACTTCTAAACGACACCCATAAAAGAATCTTTCATATATTTTCCAATACCTCTATCACCACAAACTTCCAAGCATTGTCCCCAAGAATACATGTACTGAATTTTAACTAACCATGACATATATTAGAAGCCTTTCCTTAATCGTTCTTCAAACCTATAGCCTTGTGTAAAACAAGCATGCAATAATATTTCTTTAACATGAAAATATTACTCTCTCACATCTAAACAAATAACTTATCATCTCCAACATTTCATAAGGGCAGGTCACTAAAAGGTTAGAACATAAGGACCTGAGACATGAAGGGATACTATGCATAACCTTGATACTTAACAAAGGTCTGAGGAATAGAGTATCCAGAGCATGAATTCATCAAAGGATCTAAACTGAGGATATATATGACATAACCTAAATTTCAGTGATCATTAATAGGGTAGCATGAGTACCTGGAACTGAACTTACTGTAAAGAATGAGTACATGAGTCATAAGCTGCATGGCCAGAGTTTGGAGTTCATAATTTCATGGAATATAATTCTTATTGTTGAGTGAACTGGAACTCCTCATACTAGGAACTGGAAACGTACATGATTATATAGAAAGTGCATGAATATAAGCTATGATAATAGGGTTGTGTTGTAAGGCATGAGTAGATGTCGTGATGATTGAAAAACTTTGCACTGGTATAAGAATGGGTGGCATTATCCTCCCTTACTAATTTTCTATAACATACTAGCATCACTACTAGAATATGAGAGCCTGACCTAGTTTATCATTCTATCATCTCTCCCTTAGTTTAAAGCCATTATTCTAAGTCTATTGGCCCCTTTTTATAAACACTAAATTGAACAGTCACCACTTTACTCTAGAGTCTTGGGTATAATGATTGACATAAATGATAAACTTACCCTAAAAACTATGCCTGATAATGTAGGACCCACTGCTAGTACTTCCTTCTGATATACAATTCTTAGCTTTCTATAGCCTCAACAATCATCATACAATAACTGAAACACTGACTAACTTATAATTTCTAGGAGTATCACCATACCATGAGTTCATACCATGTAGTTCTTCAACTCTACTTTCTATTTGGTTAATCTTTAAAGATTCAAGCTTAGATTCTAACACTTAATATGGATATTCTCAAACTCTTAATGAACCATACTAACTTTTTTTATAGCTTACTAATATCATATATCTAAACTTATATTCTTCCCTAAACCATGAGAAGTACTATTACACCTGAACACCCAATGACAACATGCTATAGCTCATAACTTAGCTAGTAAGAACATTAATTGCCACATTACTATGCCCATTCAAACTTAGCACTCAGGGATGCTACATAAGCATAAACACACCATCATACTTAGCTTGAATTCTTGCATACACTGTTTCAAACCTACTGATTCACCTTTTATACAACTATCCTCATAGATACATAATCCACCAAATTCAGATAACACTATCCTCACTTTATTGATGCTAAACTTCTAGGTTCATGCTTCTAATCCTAGATCATATGCTATCAAAGGATTTTGGAAAAAGATCTAAAAACACATCTGACTCCTAAACTTTAAGGTACTACTCGTCTGTTCAATGACTGGTTCATCGAGAAATTAAAATTGAATGACTCTATTTCTGAAATCAACTGAAGTGGTTTGCTGGGATACTATAATCAGGCAATTTATGTATGCTTGCCTAGTTATGATAGATTTACCCATTGGGGTATACACTGATAAAGGCTCTACTAAAATTACTGGTGACACCAAAATTGATAGCTACATAAGAGGTTACAAGAGAAAGTGAAGCCACGGGATCTAATAAAGCATAAACATGAGGATAAAAAACCTGTAACTACATCAAGAAGGATTTCCTGATCATGACGAGACTGGAGTACATACAATCTATTCTGGTGCTGACCACTGGTTACACTGGAAGTGTCACCCTATTGAATCGGGCGACCGAAGGGAACTGAAGGACGGTTAGACTGGCCCTGCTGACCACTCGTTGGGCAATCTCTGACTTTATGGCCTGACATACCACACCCAAAACATACATCACTACTGGCTCTCCATATACCCTTATGAGTCCTACCATATTCTCCGCAAAACGAATTAGTACGAACACTCTTCTTATTACCATGTGACTTAGATCTTGGTGCTCTATCTCAACTATCATTTCTAAGCTTAGGCACTGGTGCATTGGATGAAGGCTGAGCTAGAGCTGATAATTTCTAATGAAACTGGGAATGGTCACAACCCTCAGACCTTGGCATAAAACTACATGTTCTGGCCCTCTTACTTTCTCTCTCTATTTTCCTACACTCCTCTTTCTTAATCTGCTGAGCATAACCATAAGTTTAGATAGGATAACAACTTGCTGATAGTTCTGAGCAATAACTGAATAAGCTAAGGTAATGAAAGCAGCTCTAAAGGCATGAGAGATATGCTTATTTAGGGGATCTTCCTGAATATGCAAAGGTGTGGGCTGGTTCCAATTTTTTCTTCCATTGTTCTTTTTGGAGTTTTCTGTAAACAGGAGGTAAAAATGAATAAGAAAGAAATTTCAAATTGATCTCATTCTCTTTCACATGACATGAACACTAAAAGAAGGGAATTTTTTCCAAAAAAGTATTGTAGCCTCCTATCCATAGGTGTGGAGTGCTTCACACCCATGTATAAAACTTAACTCAATACAGCTTTTAGACTCCCTAGGATACTTTAAAACTGTAGGCTTTGATACCAAGTTTGTAATGACCCAGGAGAACACCCCGGACGCCACATGATGCTTACGATCCGAAAAGACCATAAGCTAACCATGAATTGATATCTGCTGTGAACACTGAATAATAATAATGAAATACATCTGTACATAATAACTAAATACACCATAAGGTTTTAAAAATTAAAAACAATACTGTATCATAATTCTAAACATCTAGAAACAAATTAAAAATTCTGATTAAAACAACTAATAAACTGGATATCTGTCTGAAGTGTCTGAAAGCCTCTAAAACTAACTGAATAAAAGTTAATGGGATAGTCCCCAACTAACTTCAACTGACTACTAAACTAAAAATACTGAAATAAACATAATCAGCCCTCAAAATATGAAGACTCACCACCGCTGAATAATAACTGACTAAATAAATAGAATAAAATAACTGATGCATAGTATGCGTGAAAGCAATAAAATCTAAGAATGCATGGCCAAGCATATAAAATGATACTGAAGTAGTCTGTAAACTGGAATACTAAAATCTGATAACTAAATAACTGATAATTGTATGCTATGTTCAAGCAAACTTGAAATGACTTGCAAACTGAGACTGGATTAATACTATGAGAGCTAGCTATAACCGACATGCCCTAATGTAATATCAGGGTCCAACATATAACCCTAGTTGAAAGAGTATCAGGACCGACCAAGGGTACTAACATTGGTTGTGTGAATCCACTAGTCTGATATCCCAAAGTATGAGGGTGTCATTCCAAACTAATGGGGGACCCCTTAAAATCTATGATGTTGGGTGTATTTATGCATTCTAGCGGACTATTCTAGCCCTTTTAGCCTTTTTTTGAGGATGATTCTTATGCAATATGTGTTGATAATTATACAAATAAGTATATATGTTTCCAAGTATGGGTTGGAAATGTTTAATGGTGTTTTCACATGAGTTTTGATTCAATTTGAGTATTCAGAGTTCAACTAAGAAAACTAGTGTGACTAGTCGAGGCTAAGTTTGTCTAGTCTATTGTGTTGGGTTCTAATGTGTTTTAATGAATTACTAAGGTTTTTGTTATATATTTATATGTTAAAAAACCTATTTATAATTTTCAAGGGTCAATTGGATCAATAAAAGAGTCAAAACAACAAGTTAAAGCTCAATGTGAATTTAGCTTATGCTTAGCTCATGTTTCAAGTTCATGAGGATGTTGTGTTGTTTTGAGCTCTAAATTATTTTTTTTAATGTTATAGGATGCTTTTTGAATGGATTATGATGATATATGAAGGATATTGAAGCTTTAAATCAAGTGGAAACAACGCAAAAAGGCTTGGAATGGATCACGGAAGCACAATACACAACTTGGACTCAATTGGGACACCTGAAATGTATTGAGCGAGTGACGACGCATGAAGAGGAATCTTGGCGCATCCCAAAATTTTAATCCACCGCTCAGAGGTTATAGGTAAAATCACAATTGTCCAAAAATAGAATCTCAACGTGATTAGACCGATCAGTGATGAGCATCAAAATCGGGAAAAAAGTGTCCAATGATGGCATTTGGCACTATACCGCTCAGTGGTGACCATCAAAATGGGAAACAAAGTGCCTTGCTGAATAATAACAATGTAGAAACCCAATTCCATTTAGTTTTTGACTTATCTAATATAAATATAACATCTTAAAATACATTTTGGACATCTTGGAACCCCTAGATCGCTTAGAACAACATTGAAGGCTATCACAACTTCTTTTTTAGGTTTTTATTTCTTTAACTTAGCCTTATTTTATGGTTTTAATCATCCATACAAATATTTGGATGTTGATTATGGCTATGAGTGGCTAAACACTCTATTTCCGGGGTTAAATCCAAAAACATGAGTACTATTATTTTGAATTAATTTTGTTGGATTTGCTTATCATATTTGGCTGTTTTTTTATTCCTAATTTAATTATTTGATGGATTGATCACCCATAGAATACATCAATTTTCAACCTTGTTAACTCGGGAGAAGGAATAGGGTGATAGAATGTGGGAATAAACAAAGTATGATTTTTATTCTTTTATGAAATAAAGAATTTGAATTAGCATCTAGGATAGAGATATACTTAGATACCTTACTTGATTGAAACGTAGGATGATAGCTTTCAAATGCTTAATTGGATTATTACATCCCCACTCAATGATGTAGTTGTAATATCTATATTAAGTAAACGATTATAGGTTGAGAGACCATAATCATGCAATTAACCCTACGAATTAACAACGAAGATAAGAAAGTTAACAAATGCAGTTCAATAACATAGTATGATTGTTCGGAGTGCTTTAACCCTGGGTTTTCTCCTATTGATTGTTTCAAAACTTTTATTTATGCATTATTTACTTTAGTTCCAAGTTACAATTTCAAAACTCTCTTTTCGATTACGTTTGCATTTATCCAAATTGTGAACTAGAATAGAATAGTTGTTAGATCAAGTATCTGTGAGATCGATACTTTGCTTTCATTAGGCCACTTTATTACTTGATCAGACCATGTACACTTGCGTGTGTGCTTGGACGCAATTAAGTTTTTGGTGCCGTTGCCGGGGACTTGTATTTTTGCAATCGTTTATTTTAGTTTTGCTTTTTAGATTTATTTTGTGCTTTTATGCTTGGTCTTGTTTTTGTATTTACAGGAAACATGTCAAAAGTTTAGTAAGCTAGCAAGGGATATGAATTTGGTAGAACCAAGTCCCAAACCCGAACAACGCTTCCATGAATGAAGGAGAGACGCAATCCGTCTTCCACGAATCCCGCAAATAGAAGAAGACCAAGTAATTCCTGCTCCTGTGGCTGAAAAACAAGCAGCCCGTAGGGTAGTTAGGGAAGTGGCAGTCCCACTTTCGATGAACTTGACTTCTCCAATTTAAAGACCAGCAGATGGGGGAATTTTGAGTTGAAACACAAGATAGTGTAGCTTCTTATTAGCAGTGGACAGTTTGCAGGGCTTTCACATGAGGATCTACAAGTCCACTTGCAGAATTTTATTTAGTTTACAGACACATTCATTCCAACTGGGTAAATACAAATTATGTAAGGTGACACTTTTTCCCCATTCACTATTGGGGGAAGAAAAAAGATGGTTGAATGTGGAGTCGGCCAATTCAATCACATCATAGGATGGCTTAGCCAGAAAGCTCCTCATCAAATTCTTTCTATCTAGTAAGACTTCGCTGTGAGATAGTGAGCTTTAAGAAAAGGCTAGATGAAAATCTTTATCATGCTTGGGAATGCTTTAAGGCTCTTCTTCATGACTGTCCATAGCACCAACAGTCTAATGAGGTACTTGCTCATACTTTTGTAGAAACACTTGATCATAATACAAAGATTTTACTAGATTCATGTAACACCCCGATTTGCTGAACTGGAATTCTACACGGTGCTCATAACCCCGAAGGACCACAAGCTAATCCATGATTGATATCTATACCTGTACACTGAATAAAATATTGAATAATACAAAAACATGTACTGAAAGGACATAAGGTTTAATACTGAACATAACATGGATGAGATAATATCTGTGGGGTAATACAATACGCAAAACAAAACTATAAACACTGAAGTCTGAAACATAATAGTCTACATCTAGTCTGAAAGCCTCTACTATCTGAATAATCTGGATAAGGAGTTGGTGGTACATGTCCCTAGCTAAATCCAACAAATAAATAATCAATGAAATAGTGGAGAAATAATCATGTCCTCGAAGGATGAGGACTCACTTCTATTCTGACTTCTGAGATTGGAATCTACTATTGATCTGGAACTCGTGTCTCTGAACCTATGGTGTAACATAAAAAGAAAGCACCATAGCACAAATGCGTCAGTACAATAGAATATACTGAGTATAAATGTGAGGTAGGCTAATGCAAGGGTTAACATGCATGAATAATGCTAGCTGACTGTCTAACATGAATGCGAGAATGCATACATAAATACGTAACTGTAACTAATATTGTGATATCGTGATTTCTGAATCTGAATACTAATGACATGACATACTAATAACTGATATAACTGATAGCATAAATAGTTGTATCTGAATGTAACTAATAACATGGGTAACTGTATCTGACAGTCCTAAATCTGATGGAATTATCTGAGTTTCTTACTGTATCTGAGTCAACTGTCTCTGACAGTCTTAAATCTGATGAACTGTCTGAGTTCTTTTATTCAGACTGGTACTAAAACTGTGGGAGGTAGTATTTAACTGACATGCCTCTGATATGCCATTATGGATGAGATGGGGTTCTATCTATAACACCAATTAGAAGAGTATCAATACCGTGCCACTGGTAAGGACAAGCTGTGGGCGACCCTCATCTAATAGTGTCCCATGTACGAGAATGGTGGGGCCCTTATCTGATAGTGCTTATCCACCTCATCAACCCTCATCGATAGTTTTGATGTCTCAACCTATGTTGCATACATAGTTTTGGAATGCAAGGATGACTGCTAAGGATCACACTCTCATCTGATAGTGTGTATCCCCATCCTTGGGTTCACTCGGTGCTAATTTCTATTCCCATTTGAATGGACACTGAACATGATTTACTGAACTGAACATGGACTGAGTTACTAAATTCCGTTAACTGATGGAATATTACTGATATCTTACAACTGACTGAGTTCATAAGATCATGGAGATTTCCTGAGTCATAAAACTATCAA
Organism: Capsicum baccatum var. pendulum; assembly: GCA_030864225.1. NCBI lineage: Eukaryota > Viridiplantae > Streptophyta > Magnoliopsida > Solanales > Solanaceae > Capsicum > Capsicum baccatum. The sequence goes on from CM061554.1 coordinate 170,912,463, forward strand.
AAGTTTAAGGATCATGGCTTGACTAAGAGTATCGTGAAAACATGACATGGCTCTAGGAACACAGCTAATGCTTCAGGTACAAGTACCCCCAGGACTCGATGGAAGGAAACTGACCAAGCATAACTTACTTGAACATATAACTAACATCATAATCCATAATACATTTATAGAAGCATTCCATCAAAACATGTGATAGGCACAACTTGTACATACATGGGGATTTGATGATATCATACTAGTTGGGCATTGTTCCTTCATCTAGGCATTTAATCAAACACATGGTAGGCATAGCATATATAGACAACATTATACAATAATTAATCATCATGATTCATCTCTAATTTCATCATCTTAGGGTTAATTGATAGGTTCACAAGAATATACATCTATACAAATCAATTCCACATAAAATTTATCACCCAACATAGATTTGAATTCAATTGACCATTCTCAAAATAAAAAAACACTAACCCAATATAAAATTTATAAAGAAATCCATAACTTGAATTTAGAAAAGGGATTCTTAGGCTTCATGGACAAAAGGAGTCCATGAATGAACACTATACATACCTTAGTTCGTGATTTCATAAAGATTGATGGTAAAACCTTCTTGAACTTGAATCTCCAATAGAAACCCTAGCTTGTTCTTGAGAGAAACTTGATAGAAAATAGTATATTTTGGGTGAAGAATAGCTAAATCACGTGCTATTGAGTTTAAATAGGGGTAGAAAATTGACCTTTTTAACCCTGAACGCGTCATTTAACTTCAGTAAAATTTTCCCAAACTGGGCCCCTGGCGTGACGCGACATTATCGCATTATGTCACTAGAAATTGACAATTGGGAAATTGAGGGATGGCGCGACATGGAGCCATCGCATTGCCCCTTCCTTCATGACCTGGAACTTTGGCGCGATGCTGGGGAAATCGTATTGAGACACTGGAAAAAGGACAATTCTGAATTTGAGTGCTGGCGTAACGCGCCATAATTGCGGATACCTACTATAAATTTCTAAATTCTATTTCCACTTGTGGTGTGGTGCACCACTGACTAATATGGCGCTGTTTTACGATGGGAACTTGAAATAGTCATAACTTCTTACCCCGGTTATCGGATTTAAGCGAATTATATATCGATGGAAAGCTTATTGAATTTTCCACATGAAAAAAAGTGAAAATCTTGAAAATTCTTCATGGAATAATTATAATTCACTTTAGAAGATAATACTAGGCATTCTTGGTACGAAATTGGCTAGAAATCTTTGGGCTTTTACAATTCATCAACAGGTGGTCAAACGTTGGAGTTGTCTTAGAATGAGCTACACACATTACTGAACTGCATTGCATAAAGAAATCTTGAATGGCATTCAGATGTTAGAAGTGCCACTAAGAAAGTTGCAGGACTGTTAGAGGTGGACCAATACACTGCGTTATCAGCCCAGGTTTCTGCACTCTAAAATTTGATAAACACTTAGTTCAAAAATATAAAAATTGGTGCTCTCTCTCTTACCGCAGTAGTTAATACAGTTCAGCAGACTAGTAGTTGGTGTGAGGTATCCGAAAATAATGGTCATGTTGCAGCCATGTGTGTTTCAAATCCAGAATCTTTGATGTATATAGGCAATGCTCAAAGGACAAATTATGGTAATACCTACAATATGAAGTGGCAAAATCATCCATGGAACGCTCCATAGCAATAGGCACAACCAAATCAATCAACTAGAAATATGGAGGAGATGGTGAAATAGATCTTGGCTAATCAGATACAGTTTGCTGCAGACTTAAAATTTTTGCAAGCGGCCACAAGAAGTTTAGAGTTGCAAGTAGAGAAGAATTAAAAAGCATTGAATACTAGACCATAAGGTGGGTTGCTAGTAGACACAGAGAATCCCAAGCAAGTCATGCAAATCACTTTGAGAAGTGGTAAAGAGCTTCAAGGAGAACCTCCCAAGGCAACAAAGGAGGTAAATATTGATGTGTTGACCCAAAAGGTAGAAGATAGAGTTGCTGAAAATTCAAGAAAGTTTGAGTACTTGAAAGAAAAGGTGGATGTAGAAGAATTGAAGAAGATTCTGCCACTATCCTTCCCTCAAAGGCACATTGTAATACCTCGAGAAATTTTTCGGTGAAAATTTATACGTAGATGTGTTGGGTTCTATCTTCTAAAATGAATTATAAATTTTTCGTGCAGAATGTCTTAGATTATGATCCACCATTACGTAGAGTATTGAATAAACTTTCCAACGATATGTGGATCATCCAAAACGGACACCCGAATGATGAGTTATGAACATTCCGATCGAACCATGAATAGTATTGAACAGTAAAACATGCAGGAAAAAGTACTGAGGCCAGGCGTATTTTTGCTCCAACTTTAAACGATCATAACTCCTTGTACATAATAATCTGGGTGATCTACTATATATCAACGGAAAGATCTGCGAGTCCTCTTTCCAATAAAATTAGTTGCATCTAATTTATCTATTGGAGAAAAAAGTTATGGTCGATCTACTTCAGCCTATCAAAAGTGAATTTTTGGGTCAACTTCAAACAATCATAACTCCTCGTACAAAATGATCTGGGTGAGATACTATATATCAATGAAAAGATATGAGAGTCCTTTTTCTAATGAAATTGGTTTCATCCAATTTGGATATCGAAGTAAAATGTTATGTTGATCTACTTTAGACTATCAAAATAGTCCACCAAAGGACAGATTTGAGAATTATTTGATTTTTAGGGGCGTTTTGGTCATTTCCCCTCACGCAAAATCCATCCAAACCCTATATTAAAGCCTATTAGAAGCATTAGATGTTATATTTCATCAAATTCCCTCAAAAAGAAAACCCTAAGATCCTACATCCAACTTCAAGAACCTCCAAAGTTCACCATTAATTCTGCAAATTTATTCAAGATTCCAAGTTCTTAGTTTAAGAACTCCAAGAACCATCATTCAAAGGCACGATTAACATCTCAAAAATGATTATCGATCTAAAGTTCATCATTCAAGGATTTTGGGGTTTTTTCATCAAAAACTCTCTTTCGTTCTTGTGCCCAAAAGTAATTTTCTTTACAAAGGCATGATTTTTATTTGATTTTTACGAATTTGAAGCATGAACCCATATCTTATGATGATTATTATGAAATCTTGATGTTTATGATTTTGAAAGATGAATTTACATATGTGGAGATATAAAGCATGAATCTTGTATGATATTCATGATGATTTTGATTTTTGGGTCGTGAATCCCCATTGAAAATTGTGTTTTTTTAGAAAGTGTGTATTATAAGCATGTTGATGTTGAATTTTTGAGATATTTTGAATGATTTGACCTTTTGGTCTTAATGAAGTCATTTTGAACTCGAGTGTGAAAGAAATCCATAACGTGGTTGATTTTGATAGATGGAAAGCATGATGGCTCCCGATGTATATTTATATATTACTGAAATTTTTTTGTTGTTGATTGTTTTTGAAATGATCTGAGCTAAGTCTGAAAGAAATATTTAGCACCGAGTGGAAGGTATAAAGCGACCTTACTTCCCTAGAACTACGTGCCCCCATAGGAGTGACCCTGAGGCTGATTTATATAGTGATCACTTATTTGTGTGGATTTGATTTCGATAGTCCTACTCCGATGGCAAGGATAGGACGTCTCTCCCCAATGTGGGTTGTATGTTGGATTCCATATAGCTCACATGGTTTATGTCGGTTATAGGATCTCTCAGTGTGTGTGTGTTTCCTTGTGTCTATGGTGAATGGTGAAGTGATTTGAAAGTGGAATTGAGAAAGTTATTCTTTCAAAATATTTAAATGATATTTACATTATGAGAATTGATATTCTTGATGAACTGAAAGTAATTGACAAATTATATGATGACTCACATGACGTGGTTGATTTTGATAGATGGAAAGCATGATGGCTCCCGATGTATATTTATATATTACTGAAATTTTTTTGTTGTTGATTGTTTTTGAAATGATCTGAGCTAAGTCTGAAAGAAATATTTAGCACCGAGTGGAAGGTATAAAGCGACCTTACTTCCCTAGAACTACGTGCCCCCATAGGAGTGACCCTGAGGCTGATTTATATAGTGATCACTTGTTTGTGTGGATTTGATTTCGATAGTCCTACTCCGATGGCAAGGATAGGACGTCTCTCCCCAATGTGGGTTGTATGTTGGATTCCATATAGCTCACATGGTTTATGTCGGTTATAGGATCTCTCAGTGTGTGTGTGTTTCCTTGTGTCTATGGTGAATGGTGAAGTGATTTGAAAGTGGAATTGAGAAAGTTATTCTTTCAAAATATTTAAATGATATTTACATTATGAGAATTGATATTCTTGATGAACTGAAAGTAATTGACAAATTATATGATGACTCACATGTGTTATTGTAATTATTTCATTCTCTCATAATTATGATGATTTTCTTTGGGCTATGTGAGTGTTTCATACATCCTGCATATTTCTTATAAATATTTATGATGATGATGTATACTAGGTTCCTTTCCAGGGTACTGACCCACATCTTCAAATGTGGGTTACATTTTCTCAGAATGTAGGTTCAGGTGCTCAGTTCCAGATTCGACAGTGATTCTTTGGGCATGCTGTTCTACATCCTCTGTTGTGGTGAGTCCTCATGTTCCAAGGACGTGATGTCTGATGTTGGTTTCAAGGAATTATTTACATTTGACAGCTGAGTATGAGTCAATTGGGGCATGTCTTAATGGCTCGTTGGTTTTATTGATTTCTTAGAGGTTTGTCAGACTAGACTAGTATAGATGTTGGGAGTTGACTAATAAGTCATATTCTGTTATCTTTCTAAAATTCTTTTATTCTTAGATGATGATTACTCTGTTGATATTTGAGGGTTATTTATGAAAACCCCATTGATTCATGTTGAACTGAATGAAAATGGATCAAAGGGTTAGCTTGGGGCTACTCGTAGCTTCAAGCACCATGTGACACTCCGAGACCCATTTTCAGGGCGTTACAAACTTGGTATCAGAGCCTAAGGTTTTAAGGTGTCCTAGGTAGTCTGACAAGCCACGTTAAGTAGAGTCTTGATCATCGGTGTGTAGCGCGCCACATCTATGAGCAAGAGGCTACAAGACCTTTTAGGAAAAAGTGTGATCCTTCTTTCAGAAGTCTATCGTGCTTAAAGTGTCTCTCTCTGCTATTGATTCTTGCTCTCCTCTTTCAGAAATATGCCTCCACAACGAGCGAGAAGAAATAATGATGGTCAACAACCTCAACCCTCTGACCCATTGAATGAAAATGTATCCCATGCTGAATTTCGGGCAGCCTTTCAGGTGCTGGCTCAAGCTGTTACTGCAAATGTTCAGTCCAACCCGGTCCCAGCTCCACAATAGTAGGAAGGTGATTCAGCTGCTGCCAGGATCCGTGACTTTATACGGATGAATTCGCCAGAATTCTATGGGTCCAAGTCTGATAAAGATCCATGTTTGTTTTTAGAGGAGGTACGAAAGATTACTCAGGTGATGCATGTATCTGAGGAACATAGTGTAGAGTTGGCTGCGTATAGGTTGAAAGACCTTTCTTATGACTGGTTATTGCTTAGAGGAAAGGTAGAGGTAAGGGGGCTGTCCCTATGACTTGGCAAGAGTTCCAGGATGTATTCCTGGATAAGTTTTTACCTTTGGAGATGAGGGAGGCAAAGGTGGAAGAGTTTATGAACCTGCGATAGGGCCCTATGACTGTTAGGGAGTACTGTCTAAAGTTCAATCATTTGGACAAGTATGCTCCTGACTTAGCGACTGATAATCGGGCTAGTATGAGTAAGTTTATGACTGGAGTGTCTAGTTATATGGTTAGGGAGTGTAGGTCTGCTATGCTGAATAGTGAGATGGATCTTTCTAGGCTGATGACTCATGCCCAGCAAATTGAGGCAGACAAAATTAAGGAGAGAGATAGAATGAGAGGAAATAAGAGAGCTAGGTCCGAGCAGCACGGACAGGGTCAGACTAGATCATAGGGAGGGAGTCTCTCTCAGTATCAGGATCGTACGTCTATCCCAGCACCATCATCTGCTAGTGCTCCGGTGCCTAGAGGTAGGCAGGAGAAAGGTAATAGGTCATATACATCCAGGTCCCAGTACAGTGCTGGCAGTAAGTCAAATCATCTCCTGTGTCCTAAGTGTGGTAGGGCTCATTCAGGTGAGTGTTGAGGTGAGAAAAAGGGTTGTTTCTGGTGTAGTGACATGGGTCACAGAGTTAGAGATTGTTCACAGGATGGACAAGGGCATCGTGATTATCGCCCTGTGACCTAGACTCAGACTATTAGTGCTCCAGTTCCAGCGACTCGACCAGCCCCAGCTTAGGGCGCCTCTTCTAGCAATGTTAGCGGGCAGTGCCAGAATATATTCTATGTTTTACCATCCCACCAGGAATAGAAGGACTCTCCCGATGTTGTTACTGGTATGCTTCGTATATTTTAGTTTGATGTGTATGCTTTGTGGGATCCTGGATCCAGTTTCTTATATGTTACACCTTTGATTGCTGTGAATTTTGAAATGAGTCCTGAGATTATTCTTGAGCCTATCCTAGTTTCTATCCCAGTGGGTGATTCGATTGTTGCCCATAAAGTGTATAAAAAGTGTCCTATTACCGTTCTTCATAGAGTCTTGTTGGATGATCTGATGGAGTTAGACAAGGTAGATTTTGATGCAATTTTGGGTATGGACTGGTTGTATTCTTCTTATGTCTCTATTGATTGACGGACCCGAATGGTCAAGTTTCAGTTTTCGGGTGCATTCGTGTTTGAGTGGTCTGGGAATTTTGTGTCATCCAAGAGTCATTTTATCTCTTACCTCAAAGCTAGAAAGCTTATTTCTAAGGGGTGTATTTACCATTTGGTTAGATTCAAAGACACTAAGTCTGAGACTCCAACTCTTCAGTCTGTTAATGTCGTCAATGAGTTTTTTGATGTCTTTTCGGATGATCTCCCAGGGATACCTCCTGATAGAGAGATAGAGTTTGGGATTGATCTTCTTCCCGATACTTAGCCCATTTCTATTCCTCCTTACCGTATGGCCCCTGCAGAACTTAAGGAGTTGAAAGAGCAACTCAAAGATCTACTAGATAAGGGTTTCATAAGGCCCAGTGTTTCCTCTTGGGGTGCTCCTGTGTTGTTTGTGAGAAAGAAAGATGTCTCTTTGCGTATGTGCATTGATTACCGTCAAATGAATAAAGTCACCGTAAAAAATAAGTACCCCCTTCCGGGAATAGATGATTTGTTTGACCAATTGCAAGGTGCAAGTTATTTCTCAAAGATAGACCTTTATTCTGGCTATCATCAACTCAAATTTAGGGAGTGTGACATCCCAAAAATTTCTTTTCAAACTCGTTATGGCCATTTTGAGTCTCTTGTTATGTCTTTCGTGTTAAGTAATACCCCAGTAGCTTTCATAGACCTCATGAATTGAGTGTTCAGACCATATTTGGATATGTTTGTCATAGTGTTCATCGATGATATACTGGTGTACTCCCGTAGTAAGGATGAACATTCTAATCATCTCCGAACTATCTTGCAAACCCTTAGAGATCACAAGTTGTTTGCAAAGTTCAGTAAGTGTGAGTTTTGGCTAAGGTCGTTGCTTTTCTAGGTCATATCATTTCTTTCGAGGGTATTAGAGTTGATCCTTAAAAGACCAAATCTGTTAGAAATTAGCCTAGAACTATTTCTTCGACTGATATTCGAAGTTTCTTGGGTTTAGCTGGCTATTACCGCCATTTTGTTGAGGTTTTCTCCTCTATAGAGTCTCCTATGACTCGGTTAACCCAAAATAAGCTGAAGTTCTTATGGTCCGAATCTTGTGAGAAGAGTTTTCAGGAGTTGAAGACTCGACTCACTTCAGCCCCTGTTTTGACTTTGCCTGATGGTGTTGATGGTTTTGTGGTGTACTGTGATGCTTCGAGAGTTGGGTTGGGTTGCGTATTGATGCAGAAGGGTAAGGTAATAGCTTATGCTTTTAGAAAGTTGAAACCCAATGAGAAAAATTACCCCACCCATGACCTTGAGATGGCTGTTGTTGTGTTTGGTTTGAAAATCTCGAGACACTATTTGTATGATGTCCATGTTGATATTTTAACGGATCATAAGAGTCTACAGTATGTGTTTACCCAGAGAGAATTGAATCATAGGCAGAGACGATGGTTAGAATTGTTAAAGGACTATGATATGAGTGTGCTATACCATCTGGGAAAGGCCAATATTATAGTGGATTCCTTAAGTAGAGTGTCCATGGGTAGTGTTTTGCATGTGGTAGAAGGTAAGAAAGAGTTGGCTCGTGATGTACATCGTTTGGCTAGATTGGGGGTTAGGTTGTTTTACTCTGCTGAAGGTAGTATAGGGGTTTAGAGTAGTTCCGAATCCTTCTTGGTTTTGGAAGTGAAGGAAAAGCAATACTTAGATGCTAGTTTGGTCAGACTGAAGGAGTCAGTCAAGAACCAAAAAGTAGAGGTTTTCTCCCAAGGGGGAGATGGTGTTTTGAGATTGCAGGGTAGATTGTGTGTCCTGAATGTTGATGATCTGAGACAGAGGATTATGGCTGAAGTGCACGGGGCGCGATATTCTATTCATCCTGGTGCCACCAAGATGTACCAAGACTTGCGAGAAATCTATTGGTTGAGTGGCATGAAGAAAGATATAGCAATGTTTGTAGCTAAGTGTGCAACATGCCAACAGGTTAAGGTTGAAAACCAAAGACCTGGTGGGATGATGCAAGCGTTTAGTATTCCCACCTGGAAGTGGGAAGAGATAAATATGGACTTACCGACGCCATTATGATTCCATTTGGGTTGTGGTTGATAGGTTGACTAAGTCTACTCATTTCTTTCCTGTTCATACTTCATATACTGTTGAGGATTACGCTAGATTGTATATCCGAGAGCTAGTCAGACTGCATGGAGTTCCTTTGTCTATCATTTCAGATAGGGGTACTCAGTTTACTTCGCAATTTTGGAAAGCTTTTCAAAAGGGTCTTGGTACCCAAGTGCTTTTGAGTTCTGCTTTTCATCTGCAGACTGATGGTCAGGCTGAGCGGACCATCCAGATCTTAGAGGATATGTTGAGAGCTTGTGCACTTGACTTTAAGGGAAGTTGGGATGATCATTTACCGTTGATAGAGTTTGCTTACAATAATAGTTTCCACTCTAGTATTGGTATGGCTCCGTTTGAAGCCTTATATGGGAGAAAGTGTAGATCACCCATAGGTTGGTTCGAGGTGGGTGAAGCGGTTGTGAGTGGTCCTGATTTGGTATTTGAGGCTATGGAAAAATTTAAGTTGATTAGGGAAAGGTTGAAAACTGTGCAGAGTCGTCAAAAATCATATGTGGATGTTAGAAGGAGAGACCTTGAGTTTGAAGTTGGTGGCCTAGTGTACCTAAAAATTTCACCTATGAGGGGGGTGAAGAGATTCGGAAAGAAGGGGAAGCTTAGTCCCCATTATGTCGGTCCTTACAAAATTCTTAGCCGTGTTGGTAAGGTAGCTTATGAGGTTAAGTTTTCTTCCGAGTTGTCCTCTGTTCATCCAATATTCCATGTCTCCATGCTTAGAAAGCATATTAGCGATGCTGTGGTAATGGATTCCTCTGTGAGTGCTGACATTTAAGAAAATCTTTCTTTTGATGAGATTTCTGTTGAGATTCTTGATTTCAATGTCCGAAGACTAAGACACAAAGAAGTTCCCTTAGTCAAGGTGTTGTGGCGAAACCAATCTGTTGAGGGTGCAACTTGGGAAGCTGAGGCGGATATGCGATCCAAGTACCCGCACCTATTTTCCGCGAACTCCGATCAAGCTGAAGGTACCTTTCTTTCCTAAATCATGTACTTTTGATAAAAGTTGCAGCAGTTCAGCTGTCATTTATTATGTGTTCAGCTGTAGTTTCTTGAATTTATGCATTCTATGTTGCATTCGGAGTGAGAAATGATGTGGTGATGAGTCTAACGAATGGTTTCAGCTGTATGCTCTATTCCCTATCTAATCTTGGTATGTCTAGCATTATTCGAGGATGAATGTTTCTAAGGGGGGATGATGTAATACCCGAGAAATTTTTCGTTGAAATTTTGTGCGAAAACGTGTTGGGTTGTATCTTCTAAAATGAATTATAAAATTTTCATTTGGAATGTCTTAGATTATAACCCATCATTACGTAGAGTATCAATTAATCTTTCCAACGATATATGGATCATCCAAAACAGACACCCGAGCAACGAGTTATGAACATTCCGATCGAACCGTGAATAGTACTGAACAGTAAAACATACAGGAAAAAGTACTGAGGCCTGGCGTATTTTTGGTCCAACTTTAAATGATCATAACTCCTTATAAATAATGATCTGGGTGATATACTATATATCAACGGAAAGCTCTGCGAGTCCTCTTTCCAATAAAATTAGTTGCATCTAATTTATCTATTGGAGAAAAAAGTTATGGTCGATCGACTTCAGCCTATCAAAAGTGAATTTTTCGGTCAACTTCAAACAATCATAACTCCTTGTACAAAATGATCTGGGTGAGATACTATATATCAATGGAAATATATGATAGTCCTCTTTCTAATAAAATTGGTTTCATCCAATTTAGATATCGGAGTAAAACGTTATGGTTGATATACTTCAGACTATCAAAACAGTCCACCAAAGGACAGATTCGAGAATTATTTGATTTTTAGGGGCGTTTTGGTCATTTCCCCTCACCCAAAATCCGTCCGAACCATATATTAAATCCTATTGGAAGCGTTATATGTTATATTTTATCAAATTCCCTCAAAAAGAAAACCCTAAGCTCCTACATCCAACTTCAAGAACCTCCAAAGTTCACCATTAATTCTGCAAATTTATTCAAGATTCCAGGTTCCTAGTTCAAGAACTCCAATAACCTTCATTCAAAGGCATGATTAAGATCTAAAAAATGAGTATCGATCTAAAGTTCATCATTCAAGGTATGTGAGTTTTTTCAACAAGAACTCTCTTTCGTTCTTGGGCCCAAAAGTAATTTTCTTTACAAAGGCATGATTTTTATTTGATTTTAGGAATTTGAAGCATGAACCCATATCTTATGATGATTATTATGAAATCTTGATGTTTATGATTTTGAAAGATGAATTTACATGTGTGGAGATATAAAGCATGAATCTTGAACAATATTCATCATAATTTTGATATTTGGGTCGTGAATGCCCATTGGAAATTGTGTTTTTTTAGAAAGTGTGTTATAAGAACGTTGATGTTGAATATTTGAGATATTTTAAATAATTTGACCTTTTGGTCTTACTGGAGTTATTTTGAACTCGAGTGTGAAAGAAATCCATAACGTGGTTGATTTTGATAGATGGGAAGCATGATGGCTCCCGATGTATATTTATATATTACTGAAATTGTTTTGTTGTGGATTGTCTTTGAAATAATCTGAGATAAGTCCGGGAGAAATTTTTAGCACCGAGTGGGAGGTATAAAGCGACCTTACTTCCCTAGAACTACGTTCCCCCGTAGTAGTGAGCCTGAGGCTGATTTATATAGTGATCACTAGTTTGTGTGGATTTGATATCAATAGTCCTACTCCGATGGCAAGGATAGTATGGCTCTCCCAAGCGTGGCTTGTACGTTGGACTCCATGTAGCTCACATGGTTTATGTCGGTTATAGGATCTCCTAGTGTGTGTGTGTTTCCTTGTGTCTATGGTGAATGGTGAAGTGATTTGAAACTGGAATTGTGAAAGTTATTCTTTCAAAAGATTTAAATGATATTTACATTATGAGAATTGATATTCTTGATGAACTGAAAGTGATTGACAAATTATATGATGACTCACATGTGTTATTGTACTTATTTCATCCTCTCATAATTATGATAATTTCTTTGGGCTATGTGAGTCTTTCATACATCCTGCATATTTCTTATAAATATTTATGATGATGATGTTTATAAAACTGCATACACCCCCATATACTCGGTTTCTTCCATGGTACTGACCTATATCTTAGGATGTGGGCTGCATTTTCTCGGAATGTAGGTTCAGGTGCTTGTTTTTTATTGAGTCACAGGTTAATGGGAAGTCTGAGTACCAAAAACTTGAGCTAAAAAGCATGGCAAAAACTAAGTGTGGGGTTTCATGGATCCCATTAATGAAAAAGATGCTACTAGCTAGGCCTAGAGGCCTTAGGGAGTATTTCTATTCTTACTTTGAAGTTCACTTTAGGGATAAAGTAGATTTTTAAGTGCGGGGTGGGGAAATTCCTAAATTTTGGCTCAATTTAAAAAAAGATTGGTGTAAGATATTCTTGTTGGTGTTATTTTTGATTACATGATGCAAGTGTTTTGGTTGGTGAAAGCATGTGGAATAAGTGAATTGCTACTTTAAAGACTTTTAGGCTCATTTTTCTGACTCTTATGCTTGTTGGCTTAAATTTGAATTCATGCTACTGTTTGGTTAGGAGTTTATGATGATCCTATTGAGTTGAGCATGTGCCATATGCGTGTGAGGTACTTGTATATTTCGTGTTGCATGTGGTGTCTAGAACTTGCCCGGTGTATATGTAAAGCGATAGAAAGAGTGTGGGTTTAGGAGATGATTTAGGCATTTCTTTAATGCCTTGTTTTATACCTTCTATTTTTCCTACCCTTTTTGTGCTATCCTAGTTAACCCCCATTGAGTCTTTAGCTTTTACTTTGGTAGCCGCATAAGTAGCCTAATCCCTTCTTTTTGATAGACCATAATTTGATCCAAAAAACTCCTAAGTGCTTTAATGAAAAATTGATTTAGTAAGGAGTTTAAGAAATTAAAGAAGAAGAAAAAGGTGAAATTGATGCCCCAAGGTAATAATTATTGGTGTTTATATTTGATGTGTGGTGGTTGGGAGTGATATAAATGGTGTTAGAAATATTTCCATGATTGTAGAAAATGAGAAAAATTGGATCTTGAAGGAATAAACATTATGCCCACTATGTGTTTGTGAAAATGCTTAAAAGAAATGGCGCAAAATAAAAGAATGGGGTAGACAAAAATGGTGTAATTTGGTTGTTGAAGATGGGTTTCAAATGTATAATGTAGTGTATTAAAGCGCTTAGAGGTTAGTCACTATTCCCAAATAGTTCCTACCCATCCCTTAGCCTACATTACAACCCAAAAGAGTCCTAATTAATCCTAAGTTTATTATTCTGATATTAGTAGAGCATTACGCTAAGGGCAAGTTTATGGTTTATTGTGTGTAACTTGTGAATTCCTTGTGAGAGTGAGTGTAATTTGATTCTTGTACCAATTGTGTTATAAATTGCTTAATTGTAAGTGATCATGGGTAACTCTCTTGTGGCGAGGAGTACATGTTTGATGAATATGGGTGATTCTTGTGATATCTTTGATGAAGAAATTAGCATAAGCTTGACACTTGTGGATTCCATTCTTGAGCTCGGATGTTTTGAAGTAGAATTCTTGAGCTATCAATTGTGTACATAACATGCTTAGTGTAGAAACTTGCATTTCATGTAGTCATTATAGTACTAGCTTGAATATATTTCTTGTAGTATAAGTGTGGAATTTTTCCATCTCATGGTGTTTATAGTTAAGAGTTGTTCGAGGACGAACAAGGCTTTAAGTGTGGGGTGGTGATGTTGGGTGTATTTATGCCTTCTAGCATACTATTCTATCCTTTTTAGCCTTGTTTTGAGGATGAGTCTTATGAGATATATGTTGATAATGATATAATGATCATATGTTTTTCCAAGTATGGGTTTACAATGTTTAATGGTGTTTTCACATGAGTTTTGATTCAATTTGAGCGTTTAGAGTTCAACCGAGAAAACTAGTGTGACTAGCCTGAGGTAGGTGTTTTCTAGTCTCTTGTGTTGGGTTCTAATGTATTTTAATGAGTTAATAAGGTTGTTATTATTTATTTATAAGTGAAAAAACTTTTTTATAATGTTCAAGGGTCAATTGGATCAAGAAAAGAGTCAAAACAACAAGTTAAAGCTCAATGTGAATTTAGCTTATGCTTAGCTCATGTTTCTAGTTCATTGTTAAGGATGTTGTATTGTTTTGAGCTCTAAATTGTTTTGTTTGATGCTATATGATGATTTTGAATGGAATATTATGATATATTAAGGATATAAAAGCTTCAAATCAAGTTAAAAAAAACACAAAAAGGCTTGGAATGGATCACGGAAGCACAATACACAACTTGGACTCATTTTGGATACCTGAAATGTATTGGGCAAGTGAGCGCGCGTGGAAAGGAATCTGGGAACGTTATTCACACCATTGGATTCAGAAGGTCCCAAAATGGTGACCCACCTCTCATAGGTGATAGTTCAAATCTCAATTGTCCAAAAACAGAAGCTCAAAGTGATTAGACCGCTTAGCGGTGAGCACCGAAATTGAGAAAAAAGTGCCCAGTGATGGCATTTGGCACTATACCGCTCAGCGGTGACCATAAAAATGGGAATAAAAAGTTCCTTTCTGAACAATAACAACGTGTAAACCCAATCTCATTTGGTTTATGACTTATTCACTATAAATATAACGTCTTAAAACATGTTTTGACATCTTGGAACCCCTGGATCGCTTGGAACAACATTGGAGGCTACCACAACTTCTTTTTTAAGTTTTTGTTTCTTTAATTTAGCCTTATTTTATGGTTTTAATCATTCATACAATTATTTGGATGTTGATTATGGCTATGAGTGGCTAAAGACTCTCTTTTTGGGTTAAAGCCAAGAACATGAGTACTATTATTTTATATTAATTTTGTTGGATTTGCTTATCATATTTGGTTGTTTGTTTATTACTAACTTAACTATTTGATGGATTGATCACCTGAACAATACATCAATTGTCAACCTTGTAAACTCGGGAGAGGGAATAGTCCGATAGAACGTGCGAATAAACAAAGTATGATTTTTATTATTTTATGAAATAAAGAATTTGAATTAGCGTCTAGGACAGGGATGTACTTAGATGCCTTACTTGATTCAAACATAGGGTGATAGCTTTCAAACGCTTAATTGGCTTATTACATCCCTGCTCAATGATGTAGTGGTAATATCCATATTAGGTAAACGATTAGAGGTTGGGAGACCACAATCATGCAATTAACCCTACTAATTAACAATCAAGATAAGCAAGTTAACGAATGAAGTTCAATAACATAGTATGATTGTTCAGAGTTCTTTAACCCTGGGTTTTCTTCTACTGATTATTCCAATACTTGTATTTACACATTATTTACTTTAGTTCTAAGTTACAATTTCAAACTTCTCTTTTTGGTTATGCTTGCATCAACTAAATCTAAATTGTGAACTAGAATAGAATACTTGTTAGATTAAGTCTCTATGGGATCGATACTTAGCTTTCATTAGGCCACTTTATTACTTTAAAAGACCACATACACTTGCATGTGCACTTGGGAACTGTCAGTCTACGGTGGCTCCATAGGTCTGGAACCTAGGGACTGCTACTAACATCTCATGCCTACTGACGGGGGAGACAAGTACCTCATGCCTATTGACGGGGGAGACGCCATCCCTACGTTCACTCGGTGCTAAGTCCCTACTCCCAACTGAAAGACACTGATTACTGGACTGGACTGAATTGAGCTTAATTACTCATAACTGACCATATTTTTGACTTAATGATATTGTTCATGGTATAGCTAAAATCATTTGTAGATTCTAAAAAACTAGGTAAACAGCTAAATTTCGGGTATTCATATCCCCCATGACTCAATAATAATAATAATAGGAACATACTGAAGCTTCAAAAACATAATAAGTAGTCGTTGTTCAAAAACTCAAATCATTTAGGCATTTTATCAAACACTTGAAATTCATGGGCTTAAGCATGGGAATAGTTTAAACATGTAATAATAGCATAATTTCAAATACTAAAATCATAGATTAAGATTTAACAAGCGGAAAAGCACCATTCAAATATGTCAAGGCTAATTCCAACGAAACCACATGATAAAATAATTTGAAATCCAATTTATAATAGCTTCATAAAGATAACACACAATAACAAATAAAAATCATAACTTTAATCTTGAAAATGGTTTCTTGGACTACATGGGTGATAAGGACCCATGAATGAACATTTAACATACCTTTAATACTTAAATCTTAAAATGAAACAACTTTCTTGAAAGTTCTTAGATGGTGAAGCTTGAATTCTTGAATTTTCTTGAAGGGGAGAGGATTTAATTTGATGAACTACGGGAAAGCTTAGGATTTATTTGAGAGTAAAATTGGGGAATATGGGCAAATAATGCCCTATCAGTAGTTTTAATCCTATGTTTTTACAAATCGGGGTGCTGGGAAAAGACAAGATTGCCACTCAGAGAATTAAACTCATAACTGAAACGCCGTTTAGGGCATCACCCTAATGCGCCAATGTTGCCATCGCTATACCCATCGCGATGCGCCACAATAGCGGTGAGGTTCTGGAATTGAAATCCAAGCGTGCCTCATCCTCATCCAAAAAATTTAAAACTTTACCGAGACATGATACTTATACCCCTAAACATAAATTAACTCAAAAACTTACATCTCGAGATCAAAAAGGTTAATAAAAAAATCATAGGAGTTAAGAGGCCAAAAATAAGGCTAAGTTCCTAAAACTTAGCTAAATTTTCAGGCTTTAAGCCTCTTATGCATGCACTCGGAGCTAAACTAAGCTAAGACTCATAGGGGATCTTACAATAAAGAACATTAAAATTCCCCATTTTGACATCATTAAAAATGTATAAGTAGAAGAGACATTGCATATAGAGAGAGTGCAATTGTAAATGATCATGGACACAATGCAATAAAGCCACAAGAAAAATAAACATTACAATAAATATTAAGGATATTAGTCATTTCAAGCATCAGTACAGTCTAATAAAAAAAAGATAGCATGACAAAATGATCACTATATGCATAAGATTGAGCTAATCATTTGGTCCCAAGCAAAAACATTCAAAGATTAGTTGTAAGGAAAAATTACTTGTCATCAAAATACATCAAAAATAGATAACCAGGAATAAAAACATTCAAAAATTGGGATAAAAGACGCTTAATGTTACGACCTGAGACTACCCCTAGTCGCGACATGGTGCTTAAGGCCATAAGTAACCCCAAGCTAACCCATAATTTGGTACCTATCTTGAGCACTGAATAATATAATAATACAACATCATGTGTGAAATTTAAACTAATAAAAGTCTGCTAAGATATAAAACTGAAGTAAATACCAATATGTCTGAATTATGGAATAAATACAAAACAAGTCTAAATAACTACATATCTAGTCTGAATATTTGAATATCTAATCATCTAGTCTGAAAGTCTCTAAGACATGTGGAGCTGATGGAACAAACCCCTGGCTAGCTAAACTAAAAGAAATACTGAAAGTAACTGAACATAACTTGTCCTCGATAGATGAGGACTCACCACTACTCTACTGTGAGG
Source organism: Capsicum baccatum var. pendulum (assembly GCA_030864225.1). Classification (NCBI taxonomy): domain Eukaryota; kingdom Viridiplantae; phylum Streptophyta; class Magnoliopsida; order Solanales; family Solanaceae; genus Capsicum; species Capsicum baccatum. Next base: position 170,929,923 of record CM061554.1, read on the forward strand.
CACTAAGATAACTAAGGCTGATCGAGGAACTGAGTTTCCAAACGTATATTATGAAATTAATAGAGTACAAAAGAGAGTATATGAGGTTAGTACTTTGAATTACTATTATCTGAGATAGGGACTAACTGAAAATACATATAGATACTGAACATGGATGCATGAACATGTAAAAAGAATACAGGACCAAGTAAAACATGTATTGAGATAATCTATAAACATGACTAACTTAATAGTTGATAACTAAATACTTGTTCATGCAAACCTATACTGATATAACCTGAGTACTGAACTGAAACTGTGGGAGCTATCATGTAACTGACATGCCCCAATCTGAGCTAATCGAGTTCCAACTTGCAACCCTAGTTGGAAGGGCGTTAGTACCTTACCAAGGGTACTAATATTGGTTGTGTGGATCCACTAAACTGGTGTCTTGAAGGACTAGGGTGTTAATCTTCTAATAGAGGGTGACACCTAAGAGAGTGTCAGTCCTCTACTAGCAGGTGATATCTCATAACCTATGTTGGCTACATAGTTCTTGAGCTTAGGGACTGCTACTAAAGATCCCAGTCCTCTACTGGCGAGTGAGCCTTCTTCCCTAAGTTCACTCAATGCTAAATCCTACTCCCAACTGAACTAACACTGGTAGTGATTTAAATTCAACTGGACATCACAACTGATAATGCTCCGCATGATCATAACAAACTGAGTATGATAGTAAAATCATGATCAGACTGATTTGTTATCTATAATTCTGAAATATGGCTAAACATATAGGTATCTGGTGTTCATAACCCTCTAGCACTAAATAATACTTTAAATACAAAATCATCATTTAAAACACTATAAGGGAATTCATGATTCGTAAACCCCAAAACATAGTATATTTTACAAAACTAATGGAATTATGACTATTAGTACGTGAATATGATAAACTTATGAGAACAACATGATCACATGGTTTATTTCATAACTTGAGAAATTACAAGGTATTAACTAAACATGATGTGGATGATTAAAGTTCAAAACATGTAATATCATAATTTATATAGGGAAAGATCTTGGAATGTCTTGAATTCAAAACTACTAAGAAATCATTGAGTAAACTCATACTTAATATTTAAATATCATGAAAAGAGAAGAAAGAATTCATACTTGGATAAAAAAGAATTTTAGGACTCAATGAGTGGAAGGAACCCATTAATGAATACCCCACATACCTTAATTTCTTGAATCTTTAAAGAAAAAACTTGGAATTTGGACCTTGTATGCTTGACTTCTTAAGAAGAAACTTGATTTTACACTCTTGGGAAAGGGGAATGAGTTTACATATAATAACTAATGGGGAATAGGGCAATTGATGCCCCTCTTGGGGTTTTAATTCATCAATTGGGCATTTGGGGTAATGGGAAAGGCCAACATTTTCCTTGGACCTATAATTAAGAATAAGGGAAAATAGAGCCTACATGGAACGGAGGTTATCGCTGAGACTAACCTCTGTGACACAGACCATAATGCGGAGACTATCCTTCATATCAAGAGCCCTATCGCAGGGATTATCCTCCGTGACATGGGGTTATCGCATAGGCTTACTTCCTTTGGGTCTGAAATCAGCTCGAACCCCGTCTAAAAATTTTGAAACTCTTCCGAGATACCCCTTTACCCCTAAATATATTTCAACTCAAAAATTGACGTTTTGGATTCGAGTAGGCCAAAAATGAAATCCTCAAAATCTTAGAGTCTTAAAATGATTAAGTCTTCTATACTTAATGTGAAATAAATGCCTTGAACCCCTATAAACATATAAGTAAGATCTGATAACTTGACTAGGATCTTGCGGGGTATTATACTTAAGAGAAAGGAAAGGAATTATTAGAAATGGGAATAAGTTTCATGAGAGATTTTAGGCTGGATAGATATAATGACGCAAAACATTGTTAAACTAAAATAGAGAGTAAACCTCATCCTAGCCTTTTCTTAGGCTAATTTTTTAAAATCCAAGGCTAGCCTAGTTTTAGGATGATTTTAAGTATAGAGTGGTATAGGAAAATCTGGTAGTTATTGGTGTGGTTCCTGGTAGATTTGAGTTTAGAACGTGTTAGATAATAATTTTAGAAAGTCATAGAAACTTTTGATGCATAAAACTGGTTTATATAATTTTGATTATATCTATTAGCATAAACGCATCAGTTTGTGATGTCAAGATTCAAGAAATGTGTTATGAAATGGAGGAGGTAAGAACCGATCACGAGCTATTACCCAAGCATCATTGTAGTAATAGATTCACTGTTATAGCAATGTCATTGCAGAGATAGAAGTATCACCACAGTGCTAGGTCTCTATTGTTGCAGCGATGAAATGTAATAAGTTCCAACTAAGATACAAAAGTTACATCTTTCATTATCATTATTTCAGCATTTATTTAATAGTTGAGAAGGGATAATTTTTACTATACTTGGGGGTTTTCCATCTTTGAGGTAAATCTATCATTCAAACTTGTAATTACTCCCATTGATTCTTAGAATTATAAGGATCATAACCATGGTTGAAAACTGAGATTTATCCCTAAGTTTATGAACTTATGGGAATTTATGAGAAATGATAAATACTCACATTGAAAATTGCATTGTCATAATCCAGTCTACATCTATTAAGGCTTCCTAGAAGTTTTTAGTCTCTATAAGTGATAAGTAGGTTGAGAATGCACACTTATTTCTTAGCTTGGATCATGTATCCATTCATGAGTCTATAGGAGAGATAATGCTTTCAATTGAATATGAGCTTTTGTACTTCCAATTTATACGAAGAGCATTATCTGAGGGGCCTGGTTCATTCAGGTGATAGGACGTATTATCTTTATGATCATTTGCCTTAGAGACTAGCATATATCCTATTTATGGGGATCAGCAGTTGTAGTGACACCTTTGTGCATTTATTCATCTTCTGAATTAAGCACCACCCTAATCCCTTCAATATCACAATGTTCTCCTTCCTTACCTTCATAGTTTTCTTCATCTAATATGACATATATGCTTTTCTCCACTACTTTGTTATCTTGTTGAAGAATTTATAGTCTTTACTTTTTTATGAATAACCTAGAAAAATTCCCTCATGACTACTTTTTCTAAAGAATAATTTCTGTTGTTGTAAATAAAATATTTGCACCCAAATGGATTGAGATAAGTGAAATTAGGTTTTCTTTCATTAAGCGGATCATACTGAGTTTTATCCAATAGTTGCCTAATAATGCACCTATTAATAAGATAGTAGGTCGTGTTTATAACTTTAGCCCAGAAACTTCTAGGAAAACCACTAGCTATTAGCATGGTTCAAGCCATATCTTCCGATGACCTATTTTTCCTCTAAAGTACACCATTTTATTGAGGAGTTCTTAGTGAATAAAATTTGTGATCAATGTTATGTTCAGCACAAAAGGTTAAGAAATTTATATTTTAAATTTAGTGTCATAATCGGACCTAATCCATGTCAACTTATTGTCGGCTTCTGTTGAACCAATGTAGTAATGATTTGGAATACATCAAATCTTTCATCTTTGGAGCTCAAAATGATAGCTCATGTAAACCTGGAGTATTCATCAACAATAATAAGTACATAGCTTTTTTTACCTCTACTAAGTACTCTCATGTGTCCACATAGATCTATGTGCAGCAACTGAAGAGTCTTGGTGGTGTGTATTATCTTCTAGGGCTTAAAAAATGACATCACGTGCTTCTTCCTTACACAAGAATCACATACCATAGTTTTATCATGTTCGTTCTTAGACAGTACCCACTTAAACTCTTTTGATACCAACTTATTGATCAAAGAAAATCTTGCATGTCCTAACCTATTGTGCCATAGTAAGGAACTGTTTTTCATAGCACTAAGACAAGTTAGTTCTGTTTCTAATGGATCTATGATGTTATCTTTGTATACATTCTTATGCCATTTTGAGTACCAGATTTCTATTCTTTGAGTTTGTCATTGTACAATAACCTGATGCAAATAGCACATTATTTCTTTTGTCATATATTTTTCAATATACTTAGTATATTGTGTTGTAGAACAAGCACATAGGACATTCTCTATGTCTTGATATACAAAATTTCCCACCTTTCCTATACCAACAATCACTCTAGTTTTTCCATTTTTAAAAATAACATTTATACCTTGACTGTCTGTAAATGGGAGGAATTTTTCCATATTTGTTGCCATATGTCTAGTGCATGTAATCTAAGGGTACCATGTCTTTCTTCTTTATCTCTGCTTCATTTGCACAAGATACATCAAAATTTAGATTTGGTTAGCCAGATCATCTTGGGTCCCTTTTGTTAATCAAAAGGATAAATCAAGTCTCATCAATCTTGTTAGGAGATTTTCTTAGGTTTAGATATCGGTATATGCCTGTGTCTACTAACAGAGTTAAGGTTCTTCTATTCAACTCTAATTTGTGCAGTAAACTTATTATTAATATGTACTTTCTTGCTACAAGTCATGTACAACATAAACATTAAAGAATTTTTTTTCAAGTTTTGCAAGTTTTAGGTTTGAATCCTAGCCATGTTTAGAGGTGTATTGATTGTTCTGAATGTGGGAGAGTAAGAATGGGGACTTGGCCCACTTTTGATTATTTGATAACTCAAGCTTAGTATTATCAACTCATTCATTAGTGTATTATTTCTTTTAGAGATTTCTTGAAGGATGATATTAACTCTTTTGATGTCTTCTTCCAAGTTTTGTTGTATCGTGATAGCTTTGTTATTTTCTTTTCTAGAAAATTTCTTAAGAGAGCTTTATTAGACATAGATTATCTTCCTCGAGATTCCCATAATATAATCTCAAGGAAGAATAGTCATTTATTAAATTCTCTTTATCAGTACAAGCTAGGTAGTATGTATCTTTGAGAATAGATGAGAAATATTCGAGTTTCTTTTCAGAGTATATTTGCAGTAAGGTTTAAGATAAGAAAAGCATACCTTGACTTATTCATTGTCAATGTTAGAGTTAGACCTAGCCATAAATGCATGAATGGTTTTTAAGCTTTCCCCTTTAAGTTCATCATCTATGCCACTCATTGTCAAGAGAGCTAAAGTATCTCCATCTTTTACTTCAACCATATCCTACAAGGATTGATTGTTGGGGATCATCTTTTATAAGATTCATTAATAAGATTCTAGGGCCTTTTTCATAGCTACGTCAGCTTCTTGAGAAGTTATCTTGTTATGTGATGAAGAGTTAGTTCTCCTTGTAAGTAGATCTCATTAATAATAGCAATTTATTTGGTGGGCATGTATTGAATGGTTTCAACTTCCTTCTTCTAACAAAACATATTGCCTATTTAAGCTGTCAAGCTACGCCTTTGTGATACCAAAAGTATCTTCATGAGCAATTTGAAGAGTATCTCATATTTTTATTGCATCTAGGCTTGAGAAAATCCTATTGTGTTCATCAAGTCTGATTCCACAAACCAGGATCCTTTTTGCCTTAGCATCATTTTCAATTGCTACTTTATCAATAACATCCTAATCTTTCCTTTCCTAGGGAACTTGAGTCTTTCCACCAATTGACTTCTTTATGGGTATAGTAGGTTTATCTAGTATAATATTCCACAAGTCAGCACATTCACCAATGACATGGTTCATCATTCTATTCTTTAACCATCCACAATTTTTGTCTTTGAACAATGGTGATCATGTTTGTGAACACCCTCCTAAGCAGTTGGGGGCAACCATAAAATCTTTTCCAGGTGTTACCCTTTAGTGAAAAGACCCTCTATGATACCAATTCAAAAGAACTAGTACCAATTGTTTATTACATAAACCAGGTTCTTGGGTAAATAATTACAAAAAATATGGAAATACACAAATAATTTTACATGGAAAACCTTCTAACTATAGGAGTAAAAATCACGACCACCAAATTTAGTAAACTTCAATCAACTACATTTTATAACTACAACTCAATAATTAAAGGAACAAAACTCTAATATACAAACACAAACAGTTGATTATAATTGTTCTTAGAAACAACTCTCTACAAGAAGCCAAACCCACTTCTTAGTACAAGCCTCTCCAATTAAGTTACATGTACTACCATCATAAAGTAGCTATAACTCAATAACTAAACTATTACATAACTCATAAAAAATTCTAATATTAGCAATAATCAAGAATAATCAACTTTTATGCATGCACCTTTAATGGATGTTTTCTTAATGTTCTCATACTGCTTGAGAATAATGTTTTCTTAGCATGTGCAATAGGTGCTTTATAACTGCTTAGGTCTCCTATTTATATAGTAGAAACTCTATGGCCTTTATGTGTCCTAGTCATACATGGAGAAAAAGTCTTATTATATTCCTTTGATGACAAGGACTCAATAATTGAAATACTAGTGTTATTTCATTTACCATAAATAAAACAAGTTGAATCCTTGTGTGATTCTATTTACCATAAATAGATTTTCATTGTCATGAATCATGTGTTGTATAAGCATTTTTATCTATCATCAAAATACGTAGGAATCAACAATTGAATTCTTCAAAACTTCTTCACACATATACTACTCATTTCTAAGAAACATAAAGAGTGTGTGTGTGCACGTGTTAGGAATGCCCCTAGCTTGTATATTAAAGATATTAAAATAATGTAGCAAAGTACATGAGCTAGAGGGATATAAATGATGTCTAATATCTCTGAAAAGATAGAATATTTCTGACAGGCTCATAGCTATGCATCTTAATACCAATGTCTTGCAATTGGCATAGAGTTCATATTTACAGGGAAAGTCATCAATTATATACTAACAAAAGGGATTTCCTCTTAAATATTTCTTAAGCCATAGAGTAAAAAACCAAGAGCCTTTAATTAAAGAAAATCATCATAAAAATTGCATGGTTTTTGTTTTTTGTACTAACTCGAATGCTAGGAATTTTTCATTTGTCCATGTATACAAAAGCCTCGCATTGATTGAGAAATAGAGTCGCTGGATAGTATCTTGTCATTTTGGAATCTCAATCTAGCTTACTTGTCCGCTCCTTAATTTTTTTCCCAATAAAAATGGTTAATAAACCAATCTATGGCGTGAAGATTTTCTTGAATCCTCTTAATTAAAGATGCTAATTGCCACAAAATTTTATAGATGTATTTAAAGTAAGAAACTAGAACTAAAGAATTAGTTTTCCATTGAAGCCAAGGAATTCCATTAAGCTTGCATCGACGATGTCATATAGTAAAGCCTTTGTCTATGTCACAATGTTGGAATTCCCCATAAGTTGAATAGAGAATGTTGGAAGGACTCACATCACGCGGTGTAAGTGGAAAGGATCCACTTTTTATTTCATCACCTTTCTTTGTGGTAAAGTTCTTGAGATCAAAGAGTTCAAGTAGAGCAAGAGTCTTCTTAGTTTTTTCAATCGCATTGCTTCCTCTTTCTGAAGCATTTGTAGAGGATCTTGCTCCTTTTGGGGTTGAAGATTCAAAAACAAGAGTTGATGTTGACACTTGAAGTGTTTATTGTCCTAGCCTGCTAACCTTGGAGTCAGCAGCCTTAGGACAAGTTAATTGGGAGTTTATCTTTTTGGAAACCATTTGACATTTTTAAATTTTGATGTTGGAAAAGTAGAGATGAGATGTGGAGATTGTCCCACTAGGCGTGCTAGAATTGTTTGCATTTTAATGTGGTAGAAACTAAATTGCAATCACAAATAAAATATAAAAAAATAAAAATTATTATTAATAAATTATGTGGGTATAATTCTATTCCTCCCTTGATTCTTCTCTCTTGGTTATCTCTATTATAATTTGAGGGCTGTTAGTAGCATATTTCTCGAATGGAGAAAGATTGACTTTGACAAATATAGTATTTGATATCTTGATCTCCTTACAAATATCCCAGGAGTTTATAGGACAGTCGAGATGTCTCTTCAAGAGAATATGTTAGCCTTTAAATAGGCGTGATTTAAGGTTTTGAGTAGAGTAGCCACAAGTTAGACTTAGGATAAAGTAGTCTTCAAGAACTCTACCAAAAATTGAATTCGTCTTGTAGAGTCTCATAAAATTTTTATGTCGACAACACTATTTCCTGCGATAATAAAACAGATCAATATCAATATACAACTCATTTGAAAAGAAAATGAACAAGACAATTAAGTAATTGATAATAAATTTTACAATAAAACATAATACTAACTTTTAGGTGGGGCAAGTAGACGACAGAACAGGTATGAATTTTAGTTGAATTTCGAATAAGCCTGTCAAACGGGTCGGGCTGGGCCGGGCTGCCTGGACCACTTATAAAAACTGGTCCGGTTTGACCCAGACCGGTCAGCCCACGACTTGTAGGATACCGGGTCTCGAGCCGATCTATTTTTTTGGTTGGGCCCGATTAACCCAGCCCAGACCAAGCCCGGTCAGGAACCGCTGGTTAACCGGCCCAGCTCGGTTAAGCTTTTTAAAAAAAAATTGGATTTAACTATAACTAAGTTTTAATATATTATTAATTTACTATCAAGTAATATTAATTGATATATGTGTATATATATCTTCTATAGACGTATATATGTGTATATGTTTTATAAATTAATATATAACTATATATATAATTATATATTGTAGTGTATATATATATATATATATATATATATATATATATATATATATATATATATATATATATATATATTATAGTGTATTTTATTTAAAGTAGTACATATATACTGAATGGTACGTATATATGTGTATATATCTTCTATAGACGTATATATTTAACGTATACATGTGTATATGTTTTATAAATTAGTATATAACTATATATATATAGTGTGTGTGTATATTGTAGTGTATATATAATGTAGTATATTTTATTTAAAATAGTACATATATTGAATGGTACATATATGTGTGTGTATATATTGTAGTGTATATATATTGTAGTATATTTTATTTAAAGTAGTATATATATATTGAATGGTGCGTATATATGTGTATATATCTTCAATAGACGTATATATTTAATGTGTACATGTGTATATGTTTTACAAATTAGTATATAACCATATATATATATATATATATTGTAGTATATTTTATTTAAAGTAGTACATATATATTTAATGGTGTGTATATATGTGTATATATCTTATATAGACGTATATATTTAACGTATACATGTGTATATGTTTTACTTAATGTAGGACATATATATTGAATGGCACGTATATTTGTGTATATATCTTCGATAGACGTGTATATTTAATGTATACATGTGTATATATTTTATAAATTAGTATATAACTATATATATATATATATATATATATATTTTAGTATATACATATTATAGTATATGTTTTTACTTAATGTAGTACATATATATTGAATGGTGTGTCTATTTGTGTATATATATTGTATAGACTTGTATATTTAATGTATACATGTGTATATGTTTTATAAATTAGTATATAATTAGATATATGTTTTAGTATATATATATTGTAGTATATATTTTACTTAATGTAGTACATATATATTGAATGGTGCGTATATTTGTGTATATACCTTCAATAGACGTGTATATTTAATGTATACATGTGTATATGTTTTATAAATTAGTAGATAACTATATATATATTGTAGTATATACATATATTGTAGTATATGTTTTACTTAAAGTAGTACATATATATTGAATGGTGCGTACATTTGTGTATATATCTTCTATTGACGTGTATATTTAATCTATACATATGTATATGTTTTATAAATTAGTATATAACTCTATATATTGTAGTATATATGTGTATATATCTTCTATAGACGTATATATTTAATGTATACATGTGTATATGTTATATAAATTAGTATATAACCATATATATTGTAGTGTGTGTATATATATTTATATATATATATATATATATATATATATATATATATATATATATATATATATATATATATATTTTGTAGTATATGTTTTATTTAAAGTAGTACATATATATTTAATGATGCGTACATTTGTGTATATATCTTCTATAGACAGGTACATTTAATGTATACATGTGTATATGTTTTATCAATTAGTATATATATATATATATATATATATATATATATATATATATATATATATATATATTGTAGTATATGTTTTACTTAAAGTAGTACATATATATTAAATGGCGCGTATTTATGTGTATATATCTTCTATAGACGTATATTTTAAATGTATACATGTGTATATGTTATATAAATTAGTATATATATATATATATATATTGTAGTATGTGTTTTATTTAAAGTAGTACATATATATTGAATGGTGCGTATATATGTGTATATATCTTCTATAGATGTATATATTTAACATATACATGTGTATATGTTTTATAAATTAGTATATAACTCTATATATATACGTATATATATTGTAGTATATATATGTTGTAGTATATGTTTTATTTAAAGTAGTACATATAGTCGTATATATTGAATGCTACGTATATATGTGTAATTGTGTATGTGTATATATTTTTTAAATTCTAATTTAGTATATACTTTATATATAGTGTATATATATGGTTTAACGTGTTTAAAATATATATAGGTTGGTATATATAGTGTGTATTGAATTTTTTTGATCGGGTTTGACCGATTTTTTACCTGGGTTTGACCGGATGTAGGTGGGCTAGACTGGGTTGGGTTAAGTGGGCCGGGCCAGTTTTGTTTTTAAGAATTTTACTATTTAACCCGAAATTGGCCCGACCCACTTAACTCCACACTAGCCTGGCCCGACCCACAAATCGGTAAATTTTAACTGGCTGGTTTCGGGTTGATCCAGCCCTGCCCACTTCACGGGTGATATTTTAAAAATTCGACTAATCAAATTAGATCATGAAATTAGTGAACATATCTAAAAATTACATAAATACATAACTTATGTTTTCAATATTACAAAAAATTTCAACTCGCTAAACTTATTACAAAAATTCTACATATACACAGAATGTTATGTATATGTCGGCTATATTATGTATATTAATAGAGAGAGAGTAAAGTAATTAAAAATAGTAGGAGAGAATGTAATTACTTTTAAAAGGTTGATATTTATGTTATTTATACTTTAATTATTCTATCTTAAAAAACCGTTAAAGATAAAGGATAGATTTGATCCTAAACATTAATATTTGAGGCATTTTTTACTCAAAATATTAATATCGGGAGCATTTTTGACCGAATAAGTGAACGGGTGATAATTTTAGACAAAATTTTATATTGATCAACATATTTTAGACTTTTTTTTATTTAAGCATTATGTCAAATTAAAGAGTCAATTTCTGAAATGATCATTGAACTTATAAAAAAATCTCATTAAAGTATTTTTTAAAATTTTTTGAACAATATTATCACTTAACTTGTAGAAACATTTCACTAAGGTAACTTTTGAATTTTGTTGATCAATATGATCGTCAAACTCCGCACATATTTTCAACAAGGTGTATACTACGAAAAAGCTAATTTTTTAACTGAAGTTTATTCATATATTTTTTTAATTTTATTTTTAGATCAAAATACCTATTAATTATATATGTTTTATTTGATCCATTTCAAATGTGTTTTTAATAAATTGAATCATATTTTCATTAATAAGAGCAAAGCGGTGGTGCAATCTAAGTAAATGTTTTCATCAAAAATCATACCATCTTCTTTTTTGTCTATATATTAATCTCAAGTTTGTAATTAAAAATAATTGATATTCAAAAAGTTCCTCTTGACTAAAAATGAAGATTAGCTAAAACAACACCGGAGATGCATAATTACCATTATTTTTGCATATCTAAAATATAAATAAATTCTATAAGTAGATTGGATTAAACAAAAAAGCAAACTAAATTGATAAATGTATAAGCTTTCGTTAAAATTAAAAGATACATTTATAAACTTCTAATAGAAATTACACTTTCATTTTGCTCTAAATACATAAAAATAATTTATTTTATTAAAGACCCATTTGAAATGGATCAAATGAATTGTATATAATGGATCAATGAGTATTGCATCTAAAGAGTAAATCCTACAAAAATTATATTTATAAACTTTTATTAAGAATTTAATTTTTCCATAAGTTTTTTTATCTTGTTGGAGATATGTGCATAGTTCGGTGATGTTGTTTTTTCAAAAAATTGAAAAGTTATTTTGGTGAAGTATTTCTATAAGTTCGGTCGGTATTTTTTAAAATAATTCAAAAGTTACTGAAGTTGAATACTTCTCTAAAAGTTGAATGACAATTTACAGATTTGACTCCAAATTAAATGACGTCATATCAATTAGGACAAAATAAGTACTCCATCTGTCTCAATTTATATGATTCACTTTCGTTTTCAATCAGCTTTAAAAAAGAAAGACACATTTATATATTCAATAATAATAATTTAACTTTCAAATATCTATTTTATCTTTATTAAAATAATTTATAGCCATATAAATATTTGTAATTTATTTTTAATTATAAATTTAAATAATCTTTTTTGTCTTAAACTAACTCTATAATCTATATGAAGGCAACCTAACTCTTATAAATTGAGAAGAAAGTAGTATATACCTAGAGGAAGTAGGATTCTAGTCTGTGAAGTGTAAAACATATTTGAAAGTGGCCACATCTCACATGCCTTACAAACACAGAGTTATGAGAAAATACAAGTATGTCCCGTGCAAAGACCCTCAAAGTCCAACAAAGGTCAACCCCTGATGACACATGGATGTACACTTGCCCTATCATAAAGGACCATGATTCTTTTTTTTTTTTTTATTTTCATTCGATGTTCGATGTCTGCATTGAAACTTCGATTAATTCAGATCGCACATTTCAGGACCCATTATGATGACAGCGCTCCTAAAAGACCATGATTTACTTCACGTGAACTCCCCTTCCTGCCTCTTGTTTTCTTGTTCCACTATGTACGGGACCTCTCTTTAATTTCTATTTCATTGTTATGTTATGTGGTATTTTTTCAACTTGATATTATATTTAAGAAAAAATTAAATTTTTAAAGTTGATGATTTAAAATATTTGTTAAATATTTATGTGGTTATAAATTATTATTAATTTTGTATTGAGTTGTGAATAAAAAATGAATCGACATTAGGAAAAAAATGCATGTTAAAAGGCATATTTTCAGTTTGAATAGTTATTACCTTTATGATGGGTTGTAACTTTTCTGAATAGGTATGTTTTTTTCAAATGACATTTTTTCAACAGGTATATTTGCACCTATTTGTAGCTATAAATATAGGTTTAACCTCATTTCAATTACTGAAAATCTAAAATATTACTTACAAAATAAATGACAGATTGGTTTATTTTTCATCTTCTGCATAGTTTTTTCTTCAAAGAAATCATAGTAAGTGTGATTTACTTCATTTGTTGAGTTCAATAAAATTCTGTAATTTTTATTGTCAGCATTACAGAATAGTGTTCTATTCTATCCTGAGTAAAATTAATTCAAATCTTAAGCAATTGTGAGAGGATTAAATTGTTTAAGAAAAACAGTTTTCTGTGGATTTAGAACTTATTTTTTTCTATTGGTTTTCTGATTCTGATATTGGAGGAATAACAAATTTCAAGAATTTAATTTGAATAGTTTGTATTTTGCACACTTTAACTGAAGTGTGGCGATGAAAAAAAAAAAAAAAGGAAGGAGATCAATTACAACTTCAAATTTTTTTCTGTTCTAAATAAAACTCTCAAAAAATGTGATATCATCACTGAAGAAGAAAAGAATATTATTTTCTCTAATGCTGATTTTTGTATTCATTGTTATTGTTTAATTTTCTATGATTGGAGACTATGATCCCAATTGCATTAATTGAGTAAATTATGCACTATTTTTAGTTACGGAAAAGGGTTAAAAATACCCCTGAACTATTCGAAATAGATTAAAAATACCCTTCATTTATTTTTTGGCTCAAAAATACCCTTCTGTTTAGTTTTTGGGCTAAAAAATACCCCTCCATTAATTTTTGACTCAAAAATACTCTTCCATTAATTTTTTGGCTCAAAAATACCCTTCTCTCTAATGGAATGCCACCAAACATACCACGTAGATAAAAAAAAAGTCACTTAATCAGTTCACGCCAGCATACGCGTGAAAAATCACTCCATTTAATCCACCTAAAAATCAACCTATTTTATTCTATTTAAAAATTCAATCCGATCCATATTCAAAAAATCCGAACCAAGAGGCGAAATTCAATTCTTTAATTTATTCTCTCATATCATCCCTTTCGCCACCTTATATTTTATTATTTTACATTTTCAAAGTTACAAGACTCACTTGAGAAATTCTTGACCTCATCAACTTATGGTTGTCCTACATTGCCACTAAACTTTCACTCTTCAAATTCTAATTTCATCTCTGAATTACCATCCTCTAACTACAATCAGGTTCCTCATTAGATAAATTCAGATAGGATACCCAGTAGCAATCTGAGCTCTTGAAAATCGGGTCAACTATTTGAGAATCCAATTGTTTTGGGTTGACCCTATTAAAATTCGTTTCTTTTGGACCAACAATTTAAGGACCTAATTATTTCCTCATCTTTAGCCTTGATAAATCCAAAATATTTGAACCCATCACATGAAAAATAAGCAATCAAATGCTTCAACATTTTTTTCTTGGGCCGGATTCTTTTTCAATATGAGTGGGGTTGGGTCTTTAAATAAAAAAATGGTTTGACGGTTAGACAGATTAAATGAAACAATTTTTTATTTGTGTATGTTGATGTGGACTGATCAAGTGACTTTTTTTTATTTACGTGGCATATTTGGTGGCATTCCGTTGGAGAGAAGGCTATTTTTGGGCCAAAAACATAATGAAGGAGAATTTTTGAGCCAAAAAATCAAACAGAAGGGTATTTTTAAGCCAAAAAATAAATGAAGGGTAATTTTGATCCATTTCAAATAGTTTAGGGGTATTTTTGACCCTCTTCCAATTTATTTATGAAAATAAAAATCAAGTGACAGAAAATTGTGATTTTTTGCAATGCCCGCAATAATTGCATGTTGTGGTCTTATAAATTAATTTATTAATAATTTCTTCTTTATCTTTTATTCTGATTTATGTGGATATTAAAATCTTACAATTTTTTACTCTATTTATTAACTTGATTTGAAGTATATAAAAACTTCATTGAGTTAATAAAATTTTTATTTCTCTATATTCAAAGAATATAAAAATTTCATTGTGTGAATAAACTTTTTTTTCTGTTAATCAGTTTGTTTAATTAAATTTGTGTATTTTGGAATAGAAATGAAAGAACGAACTGATAATGTTATGGCTTGTACATCTGTGGCAATGAATGTTAGTTCGTCAAGCCGTGTTACTCGTGCAGTAAATAAGACGGTAAATCCCAAAAAGAAATTTTTGACAGTGACTTTAAAAGGTAGAAACAGGAGATGTTGTTCTATCTGACAGCTCTTAGTTTGTAGAAGTTTACTGCTAAGAAAGTTCTAATTTTGACGGATGACACTTCGGAGAAATAGTGTTTTATGATAACTGAGGCATGAAATCATTTATATTTTCTGCGCAAGAACTATATTCTGAATGTCTTGTAAGATGTTCTGTATAATGTCAATAGTGTCTACAAAACATCGAAAGAATTATGGGATATTTTGGACAAGAAATACAAGATCAAATTTCTAGAATTTAAGATGGTCGACAACAAATTTGTCATGTCTCACGTTCAGAAATTACAAGTTATCATCCATATTTTTCTTGCTGAAGGTATGATAGTCAATGAAGCCTTGCAAGTGGCAGTCTTTATCAAAAAATTGTATTCTTTATGAAATGACTTTAAGAACTACTTTAAACATAGGCAAAAAGAAATGAAGTTGGAGAAATTGATTGTTCGTCCCTAGATTGAATAAGACAACAAAGTTGAAGAAAAGAGAGGTCATACGAAGTCATCAATCACTGGAGCAAACAATATTGAAACTCCTTCAATGAAGAAGAAAAGAAAGAAGTCTGATGAAGAAAAGAATGCACCAACGAATAAAAAGTTCAAAGAAAATTGCTATAACTATGCAAGTTTGACAACATGTCTTCAGATTGTTGTGTTCCTAAGAAAGATAAGAAGAAGGAGCAAGCAAATATGAATGAAGACATAGACAATTTGTGTGCAATAGTCTCAGAATGTAACTTGGTAGGAAATTTCAAAGAATGGTTGATGAATTCGTGATATAGGTCAAAGAGGCATCTTAGCACTCGAGGACATAATGGAAGCCAAGACGTGAAGACCCGAGCTTGTGGGGCTGCCTATCCAAGTAAACCACATCTTGAAGTGTGAAGGAATCCTCCTACACTCCAAAACCATCCAAGAAGCACACTCCCTTTGTAAGGGCTCATTAAGGGCCTTTTGGTCTTTTTGTAATAAGTTAACCTAGCTTATAAATAGAACCTTATTAGGTCATTTCTCTTAGACTTAGATGACATATTTTGAGAGCTCAAGAGAGTGTCTTGCAAGGTGGATTCCTTGTGGCAAGTGTGGACATCACTTGTGTTGATAACAATCTTGGAAACGGTGGTTACTTGGGAAGTCCAATTCCCTTGAGGTCCCGTAAGAACTTGGTGTTATTTGTGTGAAGACTTTGGGTCTTAATGTTTAATATACATTTTGGTTCATAAGTGTTTATGCATTGTATATCAAGTTATCTATCTTACTTTCTTGTACCCATTCTTCTTGTTGTTGTTGTAACCGTGTAGTGTTGTCTTGTATCCTTAACTCATTGGTTGTTGTTATTCTTAGTGTTGTTAGTCATAGTTTGGTTGGCTGGTTGGTGTGGTAAAAACCCTTATTTATCTCGTTTTGTTGGTTGCTTGTTGAATCCAAGAGTGGTCATCAAGGTGGTCCTCAGTTCTTTGAACTAGTGGACTATTTTGGTGTATATTCCGTATGTTCCTTGCCTTTCTTGTATCAATTTGGGTGCTATCCACCATGTTTATTCTAAAAATAAACTTCTCTCTTCCTATGCTTCATTAGGATCAGATAAGATTATTTGTATGGCAAATTCTGCAACAACAAAGATAGAAGGAACTGATAAGATATACTTGAAGATGAATTCGGACAAAGTTATGACCCTTAATAATGTCCTTCATGTTCCTAAAATATGGAATAATTTGATATCGACATCACTTCTAGCCAAGAATGATTTTTAAGTGTGTATTTATGATAAAATTGCAACCAGAAGGAATGATATGTATGTAGAAAAGGTTACGTCACTGAGGGTCTTTTCTAACTAAATGTAGTTGTAGTTGACGTGAATAAAAGTTCTGCTTCTTCCTACTTATTTGAGTTAAATCATTTATGACATAAGCCTTTAGTACGTGCCAATCATAAGACTTTGCAAAAACTAATTAACTTAAAAGTATTGTCTAAATTTAAAAATAGTAATTCAAAGTATCAAGTATGTGTGGAATCTAAGTATGCTAAGCATCCTCATAAGTCTTGAAAGAAATTCAAATCTCTTAGACTTAATTCAAACATATATTTGACATTAAGTCAATACCAACTTATGGTGAAAAAAATTACATTGTAACTTTCATTGATGATAGCACTCAATATCGTTATGTTTATCTGCTTATTAGCACAGATAAGGCAATTGACTCATTCAAGCAATACAAGAAAAAAGTTGAAAACGATTTAAATAAGAAAATAAAAATAATTAAAAGTAATAAGGGTGGAGAATATGAATTTTCTTTTGAAGAAATATGTTTGAAATATGACATTATTCATCAAACAACTGCCTCATACATTCTATAATTCTATGGAGTTGCATAAAGAAAGAATAGAACATTAAACGAGATGATGAATGCCTTTTTGATAAGTTTTGATTTACCATAGAGCTTGTGGGGAGGAGCTATTCTATCAACCAATCGAATACTCAACTGAATATCACATAGAAAAATAAAGTTCTTTCCATATAAATAATGAAAAGGAAGAAAATCCAGCTTGAAATATTTCAAAATATTGGGGTGTTTAGCCAAAGTACAAGTTTCTAAACTTAAAAGGGTTAAAATAGGATTGAAAATAATTGACTGTGTTTCATTGGATGATCAACCAATAGCAGAGCATATCATTTTCTAGCTCATAAATTAGAAAATCCCGACATTTATGTGAATAAGATAATTGAATTAGATAATACTAAATTTTTTAAAAATATTTATCCGTATAAGAATGAATGTGAGTCGTCTAGTAAAAAATCTAAACGACTTTGGGAAGAATCAAAGGATAGAATACCTAATGAGAAAAGTCCAAGACGTAGCATACGTCAAAAGGCATAAACTTTTTGAATCCTGATCTCTTGATATTTTTAGTAGAGAATGAGCCTGAAATGTTTAAGAAAGCAATGTCTGCCTCAGAAGCATAATATAAAAGGGCAATCAATAGTGAAATAGAATACATATTGAATATCATGCATGAAAATTGGTGATCTTCCTTTAGAAAACAAATCATTGGATTTCAAATGAATCTTCAAAAAGAAAATGAAAGATGATGGTATTATTGATAAATATAAGGCAAGACTAATTATCAAAGGCTTCAGACAACGAGAAGGTCTTGATTATTTCAACACATACTCATCGGTAATAAAAATTATATTTATTCAAATGTTGATAGTGTTAGTCATAGTGTACTATCTTCAAACTCATCAAATGAATATGAAGATAACATTCTTAAATGGAGAACTGAAGAAAGAAATATACATGGATCAATTCAAAGAATTTGTAATTTCAGAAAAAGAAAAGAAGGTATTCGACTTGTTAAGTCACTTTATGGACTAAAACAAGCACCCAAAGAATGACATGCAAAATTTAACCAAACTATATTGTCAAATGAATTTAAGATCAATGAGTGTGGTAAATGTGTTTACATCAATAACACACTGAATCGAATTGTCATTGTTTGTTTATATGTTGATGATATGTGTCATTGTTTGTTTATATGTTGATAATGAGTAAGGACATTTTTGACATAAATGCTACTAAGTGTAGCCTTCCAGCAATTTTGATATGAAAGACTTAGGAGTTGTGGATTTAATTATACGAATTAAAAATCACATGACTCCTCAAGGTCTAGCTTTGTCTCAAACTCATTACATCAATATGGTACTTGAAAAATTTGAGTATTTGGGTGTCAAATTTATAAAGACTTCAATTGATGTAAATATTGCTCTCGCAAAGAACCAAAGACAAAGCAAGTCTCAAGTGGACTACGTTTGAGTGTTAGAAAGTTTGATGTACATAATGAATTATACTAGACCGAAAATAGCTTGGTCCATAAGTAAACTGAGTTAGTACACCAGTAATTTCGATCAAATTCTATGGATGACGGTAAAAAAAGTTTGGGTTATCTAATATACTCAAAACTATGTTTTGCAATATAACAAATATCCTCAGATAATTGAATGATATAGTGGTGCAAATTAAATTACCAAATCAAATGAAGTAAAATTCACAAGTGGATATGTATTTACTCTTAGTGGAGGATGTAACAACCCGAATTTCATCCCTTGAAAATTTCTTGAGCTTTGAGCTGACTGCCTTGGTTACGACTTGACCCCATGAGTCATAGGTTATCTTAACGGGTTAGTGACCCTAGACATAGGGTGACCAGTGTGTGGTGTTGAGTTTCTCTCCTAGGTACGATTTGAGGGAATGGGTCGTAAAGGCTTGGGATGAGTCGTTAGGAGGCGTCGTAACCAAATTATGTAAGTTTGTGGCTTGATTCTGCTCAGAGTACGAGTGGCTCACTAAGAACCGTAACGATATTCATGAGTCGTGAGATGAAATCATAGGATGTCCAGTGTTCAACCCAATTAAGTTCATTGTTGACTACGACTTAACCGTACGAGCCAAATAGTATTGTTATGATTAAGCTTGTTGAGTCGTAAGGTTGACAGTGTATGGGGATCTTGGTCATTGTCCTGGTTATGATTCATGGTTACAAGTCATAAGGAGGGGTTATGAGTTAATGGTTGACTTATAGTCAACGGCGATATTTTTTTCAGATTTTAAGTTAAGGGCATTCTAGACATTTTTCTTTTTGCCCAACTTGAAACCCACGTCTTATAAACTATTTAGGTTATACTTAGCCCTCATAAACATGTCAACTAGACTCTCAAACAATCTCAAATCCTCAAGGTCAAGAACATTTATGGTTTCCAAGAGATTAGTCAATTGGGGCTTCCAAGGGTGATTTCTCTCCATACTACTTGTTGTTTAAGGCATGTTACTCTTCCCTCATTGTCAATTTTATAAAAGCATATGATTTAAAGTATCGTTCATGAGATATTGATGTTGTGTTTTTCACTATGGGTTAAGGGCTTTTAATGTAAATTATTTAAATGTTTCTTCCTTGATATTTATGAAATAATTATGCTTAAATTGATGGTTGGTAAGTGCATTGGGTGCATGAGATTGGTGGATGGAAATAGGAGTTCAATGGAATTCCCAAATTAATTATTTGGTATGGTAGTTGGTAATAAACGCAATCCACTTGCATAATTGATTTGGTTTATGTATTATCACTTGGCGTGGCTTGTTTCTTAAAACTAATGCATGGTATAAATGGTTAGATGGTTAAGGATGGTTTTAAAAACCTTGTGGGGTACATCAGAATCCTCCAAGTGATTTTAATAATGGAGTCCGTGGGGTAATTGGGAATCCCCTAAGTGTTGGCTAATGATATTGCTTACAAGCTATAGTCGGTATGACGACACCACTTAATAATGCTTTAGTAATTTACTCTTGAGATTGTGGTTTGGTTATGTGTTAAATATTTTAATTGGGCAACAACGGAGTTTATGATAGCTAGCCGTGAAGGTGTGAGTACGAAGGACGAATACTGAAAAATCATGTTTGCCCACATGATGGTTGGTCTTGATGACCGTGTACTTATGGGGTACAAGGGAATCCCCTAAGTTTCTATAGATTTCTTTATGTCATTACTATTTCTTTAGTCTTGGTTTTAGATATGGTCGGGGATATGTTCCGAATGGATATTCTTTGGTTTTGATTAGAGGCTTTGTCGGACTACGGTAGGCATGGACGGTGTTGGTATCGGTATTATTTTGGCATTGGTATTGGTATTAGTTGATTTTTTGGTTATGGAATGTTGTTTTTGGTTATAAACATATTATAATGTACTTAAATTGATATTCTCTTATCTTGTTATATGCTCAGAATTTATTTAACACAGGGCATAAGGAAGTCAATAGTTTGGGTATTGGGGGTAATCTCTGATCCTGGTTGGACTTGAGATACCTGACACGGCCAAGCCTTGCTTCAGGTCGTATTAGAGGAGCAGTCTCTTCTCTTGAAAATTATCCAAACAAAAATGCATTGCTTGCTCTATAATGGAATTCAAGTTTATAACTTTAGATAAGGCTGGTGAAGAAGCAGAATAGCTACAGAACTTTTTAAAAGATATTCCTCTTTGGCCAAAATCAGTGGCTCCTATATTGAAGCATCCCAGTTTTGGACCCTTAAAAAATTTCCAGGAATCTCGTTCTTTGAACCCATTACGACTTATGGTACTAGCCATAAGTTGGGGTACAAGTGGTGAAGACCTAACGTAAGCTGACCTGTGTTAGTTGGTGGGATATTCTTGGACACTGTAATAGATATGACTTGAGGGTGTGAGTCGTAAGTCATGGACACAAGTCGTATAGGTGACTCCTAAAGTGGTCAGTGTTTGATCATCCTGGTGTTAAATCCTACAAGGGATACGGATCATGGGTATGGATCGTATGCTAAGGTTATGACTTGGTTGGATAAGTCTTATACTGGACAGTATCTGATCCATGGTTGAGGATTGGTTACAATTAGGTGGGTATCAATCGTAAGCTAGCTTACAACTCGTAATGAGGTCCGTCATAACCCTATGTCGGGTTTTTATGGGATTTAAGTAGGGGTATTCTGGATATTTTCCTACTTACCCTAATAAGGACCCACGACTTCTAATACACTTAAGATGTTATTTGCCCTATTATTTTATTCTTAAACACTTAGAGTCTTTTCCAAAACATATCATAATTCTCTCAAGAGCTTTTGGGGCAAAGAGCTAGGGTTTCAGCTAAGGGATAACTTTGGGCTTGTCTTGGTGAATTCTTTCCATCAAATTTCTTTGTTTATGTCGTGATTCTCTTCCTTACTTGTAATTTCAATTAAAGTCATAGTTGTATGGTTGACTTTATGGTTTTTACTTTTGCATGGCTTTGGTTTTCAATTATTGATTTGGGGGTTTTAATGTTAAAGGCTTGGTTATGATTTCTTATGGTTTTAATTATGCTTTCTATGCATTAAAGGTGGTTTTGGAAAATGGAATAACATGGTAATGGCTTAATGGTAATGGAATTTGGTTTTGGTTATACTATGCCTCCAAGGTGTTTGATTAAATTCTTATAAGATATATTTATTGCATTGAATCTTTTATAAGGGAACTTTTGCTTGTTTCCAACTTATGCATGAAACTATAACTAGTATAAATGGTTTATAAAGGTTAAAGGTTAATTTGTTATGCTTGTGGAGAACATATTAGTCTTCCAAAAGGAATTGGTTATGCTTGTGGAGAACATAGTAGTCTCCCAAAAGGTTAATATGGTAAACGGAAAGGGCACCGAGAGTCCCCTTAATCTAAATGGTTTGGTTATGGATAATGCTTGCAAGTATGGTGATATGATGATACCATTGGTTTATCAAATAGCCTTGGTTAATAAATGAATAATTGAATTGTTTGAACTTGGTTTTAATTGGGCATTAATAGCGGGGTATGTAAGCTAAGCCATAGAAGGTGGCGATCCTAGGGGGATTAAAACCAAAGACTTAAATTTGCCAATATGAGGGGTCATTGATGGCCCCGTGCTAGTGTCATATTTATATTGGAGGGATGTACTAGTCATACTAGGGTTATTTCCTGGTCGTGCAGCTACACACACGAGGACCCTTTCAGTAGGGGAGCTGAACCTATATGGCCCGTGAGTGGGAGGACGGCTAAGCTATATGACCCAGGTTAAGGTTTTAAATGGCATGCTAAGCTCGGTCCCTTATCCCAGCACTTATATATATGTATGGTTGTTTGCATTGGATGGTTTTCACTTGGTTTTGAAAAATGACATTACTTTATCCTTATCTCGAGATTCATGCTAGTGTTCACCCACTAACCTATCTACTAGCGGCTGTATACCCACACTATGCAGGAACCGAATGTTTGACTCCTCCTTCATAGTACTTGATTCAGGGATAGCGTATAGGACTGAAGTTGTGTGCTTTCATCCTTTCAGAAGGCATCATTTTATGTTGGATATTCTTAGGATTTTTATTTCTTTCCGGATATTTGTTTTGTCCATGGTTGGGGGCATGTCCAATTGGATATTTGTATTCTCTTGGATAGAGGCTTTGTGGTACTTTTGGGGATTAGAATGGGCGGGATTGGTATTGATGTCAGCCTTGGAATTGGACTAAACTGCGAGGCTGGCATCATCGAACATAATTTCTCACTGTTCCATCATATTATATTTTGGGTTTGACTTTCATATTATGTTTTGATATTCTCTTTAGTTTGGTATGGTATGGATAGTTAGTTTGGTATGGACAAACTTGGTTGGGTCGGTCATGGTTGTGACCCTATCCCAAAGTCTTCATGAGAGCATTGCGTAATCTTTTTATATGCTCAAAATTTAGCTCATCTAAGGTTGTATAAGGTGGTTGGTTTGGGTTAAGGGGGTAATCCCCAATCCTAGGTGGACTTGGGATGCCTATTACAACAAGGCCCCAATTTGGGCTATGTCAAGTTGGCATCAGAGCCTAGGTTTATGGTGAATTAGGAGTCCACAATGCCGTGTTGAGAAGAGTCTCTTTTAGGAGTGTATAGCGCACCACACTCATAAGGGAGAGGCTACAAAACATCTAGGATTGTTTTACTTTCTTGGTATTGTTTCTTTAAGCTTTACTTCTCTGTCCTAGAATTTCCTCTATCCCTTGTTTATTTATCTTTCAGATCATGTCTCTAAGATCTGGAACACAAAGAAATTCTTCTGTCCCATCTAAGGATAATGCTGAAGGAGTACCTTCTGCGTCTGGAGTACATCTTCAATCTCATGGTCCTGTTTTAGATTGTATCGGAGTTCCTTCTATCCCTCCTACTGCTCCCCAGGTCCCTCAGGGCAATATGACAAATGCAGAGTTTTATCAGTCTATGCATGCTATTACCTAATTGGTTGCTGCTCAGGCCGAGTGGGGTACGACCAGCATTATATCTGCTAAGGCTATTAGTCTTGGATAGTTTATAAAGATGGGCCCTAAAACTTTTATGGAAGTGAAGGTAGAGGAAGACCTACAGGGCTTTATTAATGAGATGGAATAGATCTTTTGGGTAATAAGGGCTACCTATGTAGAAGGAGTAAACTTTACAGCTTATCATCTTAAAGAGGTTATTTATCTATAGTATGAGGAGTGGTACAGAGATAAGGGTGATGTAGAAGAGGATGGTTTATGGATGTCTTTTCTGATGCCTTCATGGATCGATTCTTTCCTCAAGATTTGAGGGAAGCTAATATGAAGGAGTTCGTAAACCTTAGGCAAGG
This sequence comes from Capsicum baccatum var. pendulum, assembly GCA_030864225.1. Taxonomy (NCBI): domain Eukaryota; kingdom Viridiplantae; phylum Streptophyta; class Magnoliopsida; order Solanales; family Solanaceae; genus Capsicum; species Capsicum baccatum. Next base: position 170,954,556 of record CM061554.1, read on the forward strand.
GAGAATGTCTGTGAAGAATTATACTTTGAGGTTCCATCAATTATTGAGGTATGCTCCTGATTTGGTAGCTGATATGAGGTCGAGAATGAGAAAATTTGCTTCTGGGTTAAACAAAGATCTGATTCTAGAGAGCAAGACTGCTTTGCTCATGAGGGATATGGACATGTCGAGGCTGACTATTCATATGCAACAGGTTGAAGATGAGAAGAGAAGGCAGGCAGAATATAGAGATATGCAGGGTAAGTAGGGTAGGTTTTCTAATCAAAGAGGTGCCCAGTCTCAAGGTGGTAGAGATGGTGGGAAATGGAAAAAAATAAGTGCGGGAGTTTTGGTTCCTTTTCTACTGCCAGTGCTCCTTACCCCCAATAGTTAAGCGATAGACATCATTATGATGGTGATAATTCTCAGGTGCAGGAAGCCTAGTCTCAGGCAAGTGGAAGTCAGCCTATTTTTTGTGTCCTTTTTGTTGATTTTGTAGTCGTCCTAATCAGGGATTCTATGAGAAAGGTAGGGATAAGTGCTTCAAGTATTTCCAAGTAGGCCATCAGCTCAGGGATTTTACGTCTAACAAGGTTGCTACGGGGGAGAATAAGATTTTAATGATTTCATCTTTTGTTCCTACACCCGATGGTGTGGAACCTGCTTCTGTTACTGCTCTTAGTTTTAGTGCTGGTTGGAATAGGTTGTATACTTTGGCGTCCTGTCAGGAATCTGAGGTATCGTCTGATATTGTTATTGGTACATTATAGTTTTTCTCTCGTGACATGTATTATTTTCTTGATCCAGGTTCTACCCTTTCTTATGTGACTTCTTATGTAGATGTGTCTTTTGATTTCGATCTAGAAGTTATTTTGGATCTATTTTCAATTTCTACCTCAATTGGAGATCCAGTCAGTTCTGAATGGGTCTATAGGTGGTGTGGTGTCTGTGAGTGGTAGGAAAACTTTGGAAGATCTATTTGAGTTGGGTATGGTAGATTTTGATGTAACCTTAGGCATGGATTGGTTGCATTCTTGTTATGCAAATTTGGATTGTCAAATACGTAGGGTCATCTTTAGGTTCCCTGGTGAGCCAAAAATAGAATGGGAAGGTTGTTCCTTAAAGCCTAGGGGAAAGTTTATATCTTATCTTAAAGCCCGAAGGTTAATCTCTAAAGGTTGTCTTTATCACTTGGTCCGGGTTAAAGATTCTAATTTGAAAGGTCCTCCTTTTTCTTTGATCCCTGTGGTTAATAAATTTTCAGGGGTCTTTTTGGATGATCTCCCAGGTGTTCCTCTGGATAGGGAAATAAAGTTTTGTATTGATTTTCTTCCGGACACTCGTCCAATGTCTATGTGTGTATATAGAATGGCTCCAGTTGAATTAAAGGAACTCAAGAAGCAAATTAAGGATTTATTCGTCTTAGTGTTTCTTCATGGGGCGCATTGGTATTTTTCGTGTACAAGAAGGATGATTCTCTTTGTATATGCTTTGACTACATGCAGTTGAATAAAGTAATGGTTAAGAACAAATATCCTATCCCTTGGATAGATGATCTATTTGGCCTGTTGCAAGGAGCAAAGTTCTTCTCTAAGGTAGATCTTTGGTCTAGGTTCCATCAGTTGAAGATTAGGGAGGTGGATACCCCTAAGATGGCTTTTCACACTAGGTATAGGCATTATGAGTTTTTGGTAATGCCATTTGGATTGACAAATTCCCCAACAACGTTTATGATTCTGATGATCAGGGTGTTTCAGCAGTATTTGGATCTCTTTATCACTGTGTTTATAGATGATATTCTGGTGTATTTGAAGATGAAGTGGATCATACTAACCACCTCTGTGTGGTGTGACAGGCCTTAAAAGAACAACAGTTGTTTGCTAAGTTCTCTAAGTGTGAGTTTTAGTTAAATATTGTGTCTTTCTTGGGTCACATTATTTCTAGTGAAGGGATCATGGTGAATCCGCAGAAGGTGGATGTGGTGAAGAAGTGGCCTAGACGTAGGCTCCATCTAATATTTGGAGCTTCTTGGATTTAGTCAGGTATTATAGGTGGTTTGTAGAGAGTTTCTCATTGATAGTTACTCCTTTCACTAAGTTAACTCAGAAGAAGGTTAAGTTTCCTTTGTCGGATGCGTGTGAGGGGAGTTTTGAGAAATTGAAGGATAAGTTAACTTTGGTTCCAATTCTAACTTTGCTAGAAGGCAATGATGGGTTCGTGGTTTATTGTGATGCATCTCGAGTTAGTCTTAGTTGCGTGTTGGTGCAGCATGGGAAGGGAATATACTATGCTTCTAGGCAGTTGAATATGCATGAGAGTAACTATCCTACTCATGATTTGGAGTTGTTAGCCGTTGTGTTTACTTTGAAGATATGGCGACATTATTTGTATGGGGTCCACGTAGATATATTTTCTAATCACAAGAGTTTGCAGTATGTGTTCTCGTAGAAAGAGCTTAATCTTAGGTAGAGAAGATGGCTTGAGCTTTTCAAGGACTATGATATGAGTTTTCACTACCATCCAGGTAAAGCTAACGTGGTTGCTGATGCTTTTAGCAGGTTGTCCATGGGTAATTTGGCTTATGTGGAAGAAGGATAATGGTAATTGGTGAAGGATATTCATCGCTTGGTAAATCTTGGGGTTCGTCTCTTGGACTCCAAGAATGGTGGTGTGATAGTGCAAAAAATGGTTAGATCATCTCATGGTATGGAGATTAAGGAGAAGCAATGTTGGATTTTCCCTTAATGAAAATCAAGGGTAGAGTTGGTGAGAAAAAATGATGGATTTTGAGATTAGCGACGATGGTACATTGCTATACTAAAGGAGGTTTTGTGTTCCTGATGTAGATGGTTTATGGTAAAGGATCTTGGCTGAGGCACATGAATCACGCTATGTTGTCCATCCTGGTTCTACTAAGATGTACCATGATCTCAAGGAGATCTATTGGTGGAGTGGCATGAAGCAAGACATGGTTGATTTTGTGTCCAATTTCTTAGTGCGTCAATAAGTTAAGGTTGAGCACATGAGGCCTAATGGGTTGTATCAAGAGATTAAGTTGCCTGAATGGAATTGGGAGGAGATCAACATGGATTTTGTTACTGTTATTCCTCGGTCTTAGAACTAATTTTATTTGATTTGGGTCATTGTGGATAGGATAATGAAGTCAGCACATTTCTTGCCTGTGCGAACTAGCTTTTCGACGGATGATCATGCGAAGCTTTATCTTTAAGAGATTATGAAACTGGATGGGGTGCCTTTTTGATTATTTCTGATCCCAGTAAGCAATTTATGTCCCACTTTTAGCGGTCTTTCCATTAAGGGTTAGGGACTAAGGTTAGTCTGAGTATGGTTTTCCACCCGCAGTTAGATGGGCAGGCGAAAAGAACTATTCAGACGTTGGAAGATATACTTTGAGCCTGTGTGATTGATTATGGTGGCAGTTGGGAGGAGCATTTACCTTTGGTAGAGTTTTCTTACAACAATAAATATCATACGAGCATTGGTATGGCTCCTTTTGAGGCATTGTATGGTAGGAGGTGTCGATCTCCTATTGGTTGGTTTGAGCTCAGTGAGGCTGATTTGTTTGGTCCAGATTTGGTTCGTCAAGCAATGGAAAAGGTGAAGGTGATTCGAGATAGGCTCAAGGCTACCTAGAGTCGTCAAAATTCGTATGTGGATATTAGGCGTAGAGACTTGGAGTTTGCAATTAAGGATAAGGTTTTTCGTAAGGTGTCTCCTATAAAGGAAGTAGTATGATTTTCCAAAAAGGGAAAGCTCAATCCTTGGTATTTTGGTCCTTATGAGATTTTATAGAGAGCAGGCAATGTTGCGTATGAGTTTGAGTTACCATCTAGTTTGAGTTTGGTTCATTCGGTATTTCATGTTTCTATGTTGAGGAAGTGGGTTGGTGATTCTTCTTCGATTGTGCCTTTGGAAGGGTTCAATATGTTAGATTCTTTGTCTTATGAAGAGGTCCGATTGAGATATTGGATAGGCAGGTTCATCAGTTGCGGACCAAGGATGTGGCTTTGGTTAAGGTTCTATGGCGAAACCACAAGGTAGAAGAGGACATGAAGTCCAAGTATCTGCTCTTTTTTTCTGCTCCTGATATTCGTGTGGAAGGTATGTGTTCTTTAACACATCATTATTTTCTGAATTTGTTAAAGGAAAGATTAAAACATTTGCTTATTTGTTTTCAAACTTTGTTAAAGGGATGTTTGATAATGAAAATGACTCTGTGTGTGGTTACCCCTACCTTATCCGTCATTCGGGGATGAATGTCCTAGTGAGGGAGACTAAAGCATCCTAGGTTTGTACCCTTAGAAAATTTCCAAGAATCTCATTCTTTGGACCCATTATGACTCATGGTACGAGTCGTAAACTGGGGTAAGTGGTGAAGACCTATCGTACACTGACCAATATTAGTTGGTGGGATGGTCTTGGACAGTGAAATAGATATGACTAGAGGGTGTGAGTCGTAAGGCATGGGTACGAGTCATATATGTGACCCATAAGGTGGTCAGTGTTTGATCCTCCTGGTATTATATTCTGCCAGGGATACAGATCATGGGTACAGATCGTATGCTAAGTTTATGACTAGGTTAGATGAGTAACAAATTGGTTAGTGTCTGATCCAATATTGAGGATTGGTTACAATTAGGTGGGTATCAACCTTAAGCTAGGTTACGACTCATAAGGAGGTTAGTCGTAACCCTGTGTCCAGTTTTTATAGGATTTAAGTGAGGGTATTTAGGACATTTTCCTACTTACCCTAATAAGAACCAACAACTTCTAATATACTTAGGAGGTTATTTACCCTATTATTTTATTCTTAAACACTTAGAATCTTTTCCAAAACATATCAGAATTCTCTCAAGAGCTTTTGGGGCAAAGAGTTAGGGTTTCAGCTAAGGGATTACTTTGAGGTATGTCTTGGTGAATTCTTTCATCAATCTTCTTGGTTTAAGGCATGATTCTCTCCCCTACTTGTAATTTCAATTAAAAGCATAGTTATATGATTGATTTCATGGTTTTTACTTTTGTATGGTTTTGGTTTTCAATCATTGATTTGGGGTTTTTGATGTTAAAGGCTTGGTTACGGTTTCTTATGGTTTTAATTATGTTGTCTATGCATTAATAGTGGTTTTGGGTAATGGAATTTCACGGAAATAGCTTAATGGTAATGGAATTTGGTTTTGGTTATACTATGCCTCCAAGGTGTTTGATTAAATGCTTATAAAGATATATTTATTGAATTCACTCTTTTAAAAGGGAACTCTTACTTGTTTTCAGCTTATGCATGAAACTACAAATGGTTTAAATGGTTTACAAAGGTTAAAGGTTAATTGGTTATGCTTGTGGAGAATATAGTAGTCTCCCAAGAGGTTAATATGGTAAACGGAAAGGGCACCGAGAGTCTATTTAATCTAAATGGTTTGGCTATGGATAATGCTTGCATGTATGGTGGTATGATGATACCACTGGTTTATCAAATATCCTGGGTTAATAAATGGATCATTAGATTATTTTGACTTAGTTTTAATTGGGCATTAATAGCGGAGAGTGTAAGTTAAGCCGTAGAAGGTGTCTATCCCGAGGGGATCAAAAATAGAAACTCATATTTACCGATATGAAGGGTCATCTATGGTCACGTACGAGTGTCACATTTACATTGGAGGGATGTACTAGTCATCCCAGGGTTATTGGCTGGTCGTGCAGCTACACGCACCGGGACCCTTTCAGTAGGGGAAGCTGAACCCATATGGCCCGTAGGTGGTAGGACAGCTAAGCTACACAACCTAGGTTAAAGTTTTAAATAGCATGCCAAACCCAGTCCCTTATCCCAGCACTTATATATATGTATGGTTGTTTGCATTGGATATTTTTTACTTGGTTTTGATAAATAGCATTACTTTATCCTTATCCGGAGATTCATGCTAGTGTTCACCCACTAACCCATCTACTGGCGTCTGTATACCGATGCTATGTAGGAATCGGACGTTCGACTCCTCCTTTATATTACTTGATTTGGGGATAGCGTATTGGACTGAAGTTGTGAGCTTCCATCCTTTCGAAAGGCATCATTTCATATTGGATATTCTTAGACTTTTTATTTTCTTTTCAAAAATTGGTTTTTTCCATGGTTGGGGGCATGTCCTAATTGGATATTTGTATTCTCTTGGATAGAGGCTTTGTGGTACTTCTGGGGTTGGAATGGGCGGGATCGGCATAGGTGTCAGCCTTGGTATTGGATAAGCTGGGAGGCTGGCATCATCAGACATAATTTCTTACTGTTCCATCGTATTACATTTTAGGTTTGACTTGCATATTATGTTTTGATATTCTCTTTGGTTTAGTATGGTATGGATGGTTAGTTTGGTATGGACAGACTTGGTTGGGTTGGTCATGATTGTGACCCTATCCCAAAGTCTTTATGAGAGCATTATGCAATCTTGTTATATGCTCAAAATTCAGCTCGTCTAAGGCTGTATAAGGTGATTGGGTTGGTTTAAGAGGGTGGTCCCCAATCCTAGGTGGACTTGGGATGCCCATTACGACAAGGCCCTGATCCGAGCTGCGTCATATATGCATACATTGAGATAGTCAAGCGGCAATAGAAAGAGGTAAAAATGTTATCTATAATGAAAAGTCACGCCACTTCCGACGAAGACATAATACTGTTAGACAATTACTCTCAAGTGAAATTGTCATAATTGACTATGTAAAGTTAAAAGATAATGTGTTGGATTTGCTTGAAAAAAGCCTAATTAGAGAGGCAATTGATAAATCATCAAAGAAAATAGGATTATGGCCGAGAATAATACATTATAATAGTAACTCTACTAGCTCACTGGAGATCCCAAGATCTAGGTTCAAGGAGATCAAAAAAGTTATGAATAATTGTTCAACATTGTTACTAAAAGTATATCAAATTTCACAATAAGACAATGTTCAGGAACAAGAATAAGTCTTAAGGTTTGAAACTTTTTAATGGTTTCTATGTTTGGCTTGTATGACTAAATAGTTTATCTACAGGATTAAACACTTAGAAATCACCTATGTGAGTGCGACGTGTAAGCACTTAGATATCACCTATGTGAGATCATAGATGATCCAATTTTTGCCGAAGAAAAGACACGTGAAGGAGTAATTGATTAACTTAATTATTTTATAAAATATAATTGCCTAAATTTGCCTAAAGTTATATTAATGTATATGTAAAAAAAGAACGTTCCCATACGACACCCCAAAAATTAAATTCTTCACTATGTTTAATATGTACAATTATAAGAAAGTAAAAGTATAAAATTCTCCCTTGAATGCCATTTTTCTACAAGTGTTCCCGAGAACCTGTACAAATACTTTAGTGAAAAAGCAAAATAAATTAGAAAACTATGTGTGCATATATATAAAAAAATAAAAAAAATTCTATAAAAATAATTTGTTTTACCAAAGTGTGGGCTCAGATTAAGTTTAGATACACCATGGCTATGAAGTGGTTGCTCAATTTATCGGTTATCCGAAATTGCCTTGCCAAGATACAAATCATAAAACCCTTTGTGTTGTTGTGTTATTGTAAGATTTTGTATCGTCCAAATTTATTTATCTTTGTTATGTATTTGTGTACGTAATCTCCGTCTTTTTAATTGTGGAGGCCTAAAAAACCGACGGAGAATTTCTTCATTGATCATGTATTGATACTTGATATAAAATAAGTAAATTTGAAAAAATAAAATCCGTCTTTTGTTATGGGGTGACCTCAAAAATCCGACGGAGAGATATTGTCACTGGCCATTTCTCGGTATTGTTTGTTATTAGCCAAGCAAATCCACAAATCAATAAAAAGGGAAAAAAATTCCATCTAAACAGTCCCAAATTCTCAAACATAGTAATGGAGCAAAACAGGATCATAAAAAATAATTAACAAAATTATCAAAATGCAAATAAAATAGGAAGCAACCCAAATGTCAAAACAAGTAGTAAAATTGAGCAACAATCAACCAACAAAATCATAAATGAATTCCAAAATAGTGATGTTTGCCGGAGAAGTCAAAATTCAAACATTATCATGCTTTAATGGTGATGTAATGCGAACCAACATATTTTTTGACAAACCATAGCAAAAGAGAGAGGTAGCTGGCGTTGCTTCAATGAAATTTTACTAGAGCAGCATCGGAAACACAAAGCCCAAATAGATCTATTATAGGAAATAATTTTTCATTTTAAAGAAAAATATAGGGTAAAGAGAGACGGTACAGTGGAGGCTCGCTCGTCGGTGACCAACTCCATAAGGTGCCGCCAAAAGAAAGAGAGAGGGGCAGTGTTTAGTGGTCGGATATGGTTTGGTATGATGGTGGGTGGATTTATTAGAGTTTTGGCGACTGTTATTAGCATCAGCATCAGCTGGAACTTGTCGATCCTCAACTCAATCAGTCAGCAGTGTGAGAGAGGAGCAAGGGAAGGCTGGTTTAGCAGCGACAGCATTATTTGTACGACCTTCCTTTAATGGAGCGGTGGTCTCTGGTGGTGATGACCAGTGACGGTGGATGTTTTTGAGAAAGAAAGAGGGAGAAAAAAAAAGAGGGGAACTGGTCATCCGGTGAACTTCTCTTATGACAGCGACAGTTATGGTGGTAGTTTAGAGATAAAGAGAGAGGAAAGAGAAGGTTGTGATGTTTCCCTCCTTCTAACTCCATTCTGCCATGTCCTACTTTCGCTAAGGTTAAACAAAACATGACTAATAAACTCTAAAAGAATTAAAATTTGTACAAAGTCGCCCCTAATTTTTAAGAAAAATAAGGAAACCTATTTATTTACTAACACGTATGATTGATGTATTGGTCTATAAAAAAACAATTGATATTCTAGGTAAGGGTTTAAATTATCCCGAAGGAAAGGGGTTAGGGACCCTTCAGAATCTACAAATATGGTACCCGGGTAGACTATATTTATCAAAGAGGGAGGAGGTGTATTTAAAATAATTTAAAAGGTGTATGTATATTAAGTATAAATTAACTATTTTGAGAAATAAAAATTTTTAAAACTATGTATAGGTATATGTATATTAAGTATATAACAAAATCTATTGTTCTAAAAACATGTAAAAGATATGTATAAAATGTATAAATTACATGTGAAAAAAAAAGTATTTTGTGATGTATAAAAAGAAAAGTATCTTTGATGGGCCGTGAAAAGGAAAAGTATCTTTGATGTGCCGTGAAAAGGAAAAGTATTTATGAATAACATTACTTGATTAAAATTATAGTGAAAAACAAAGATTCATTTGAGAAGAAAACTACGAAATATTTAAAATGTAAATGTGTAAAATAATTGATTAATCTAATTCTTTTATAAAATATTAACGGCCTAAGTTTGCCTAAACGTATATTATTGTATATGTAAATAAGGAATATTCTCATCTGACACCCCAAAAAGTGGAGTCTTCACTATGTTTAATGTGTATATTTATAAGAAAAGACAAGTATAAAATTATCCCTTGAATGCCATTTTTCGATAAGTGTTCCCGAGAACTTGTACAAATACATTAGTGAAAAATCAAAATAAATTTAAAAACTATGTGTGCATATATACATAAAAATAAAAAAATTTATTAAAGCGTGGGCTCGGATTAAGTTTTAGATATGTCATGGCTACGAAGTGGTTGCTCAATTTATCAGTCATCTGAAATCGCGTTACCAAGATACGAATCATAAAATCGTTTGCGTTATTGTGATATGTAAGATTTTGTTATCGCCCAAATTTATTTATCTTTATTACGTATTTGGGTACGTAATGTCATTTGCCATGTGTCGGTATTGTTTGTTATTAGTCAAATACATCCACAAATCAGTAAAAAGGGATAAAATTCTACCTAATCAATCTCAAATTCTCAAACACATTAATGGAACAAAATAGGACCATCAAAATTTATTGACAAAACGATCGAAATGTAAATAAAAAAAGAACCAACCCAAATGTCAAAACAAGTAGTAAAATAAAGGAACAATCAGCCAACATAAACGTAAATGAATTCTGAAATAGTGATGTTCATTGGAGAAGTCAAAATTCAAACATTATCATGCTTTAATGGTGATGTAATAATGAAGCAGCGTATTTTCTGATAAACCATAGCAAAAGAGAGAGGTGACCTGTATTGCTTCAACGGAGTTTCACCAGAGCAACATTGGAAACAAAAAAGCCCAAACAAATCTACAACAGGAAATAATTTTTCTTTTTAGAGAAAAATATGGGGAAAAGGAAGACGGTACAGTGGAGGCCCGCCCACCGATGACCAACTTCAGCGAGGCACGGCTAAAAGAAAGAGAAAGGGGAGGCGTTTGGTGGTCAGATTTGATTTAGTATGATGGTGGTCAGATTTGTTGGAGTTTTGGCGGATGACTTTGGTGGCATCATCGATTGGAACTCACAGGTCCTCAACTCCGATGAGTCAGCGGCGTGAGAGAAGAGCAAGGAGAGGCTGGTTTAGCAGCAGCCTAAGTGTTTGGACGACCTTCCTATTATGAAGCAGCAGCCACTGGTGGTCCGATGGACTGCTCCGGTAGTGGTGGTAGTTATGGTGGCAGTTTAGAGAGATGAAGAGAGAAAGAAGAAAGAGAAGGTTGTGATGTTGTGCGGCTGATTTTTTAATGTATATTTGTGTATGTGTGAATTGTATGTGTGAGTTAAAATTAACCCCCTCCACTTATTTATATTAAAACTTGGCACCTCTTTTTATTCAATGGATAAAAGGGTGTCCCTTCTTTTTATTATAGGGCACCCTTCGATCCTTATGTTTTTGACCAAAGAATTTTCATCTTTTTGACCAATAGACAAATTTATTGTCCAAAGGATAGTGCCATTGACTGATTGTTATCAGATATGACAAGACACACTATAAAAAATGGGTAAGATTGTGGGGGTTTATTTACAGGGGTTATTTTAACCCTCGTAAAGTTAAATGAAATTCCAGGGTTGAAAAGCTGCCACTAAAATTTATAATGTTGCAGGGGTTTTAGACCCCCTCTATTAATTGTGGGGGTTTTAAACCCCCTCTATCAATAAAAAAAATAGCACATATACTCGATAAAAAATATATAAATTTGCGGGGGCTGTAGACCCCTGCAATAATTGAAAAAATAGCGTTAAACCTTCTATTTTTCCTATTGTTTTTAATTGGGCAAAATATTTTTCCCTCTCACTTTGCCAAATTGCAGCTCTCACACTCTCATTTCCCCAAATTGCTTCTCCGCCCAATTGAAGCTCTCACTCCCAAATTGGGTTTATCAATTTCTCTAATATCTTTTCACCTTGTATGTTTTTATCTTAATTACTCATCAATTTGGCTTATTTTTAAATTTCAATTTGACAACACCAAATATTAGGTTGAAACCATCTCTTTTGAAGTTAACAAAATATTCAATAAATGGAGGTTTGATCTTCTTGTAGGTCAAATGGAGCTCTGAGGTACTGTTATGCTGCTTGTGAAGAAGGCAGTGTCGACTTGGATTGAGAAAGGTATGTACAATTTCTTCTGTATCTTCTTCTCTATTTTCATCAACATTAGGTTATTCTCTCTAATTTCGTCTATGAATACCTAAATCAAACATATGATTACTTATGTTTCTATGATAACAATATTGAATATTCTTCATAAAAATTGGGGAATTACAAGACATGATGAAGAAATTAGTTGTAGAAGTTAGGAAACTCGGTGTAGATTTCTGGGTTATGAAAGAAAAGGATGTTACAGGTAGTCTTTATCCTTATGTTGAGGTTAGGCTTGGAAACTATAGGGGTACAACTTGGTATTTCGAGAAGAATCAAATCCTCAATGGAGTCAAGTGTTTTCTTTTTCCAAGGATCAAATTCAGGCTTCCATTCTTGAAGTGAATGTAAAAGATAAGGATGTTATTAAGGATGATTTTGTTGGTCGGATTATGTTTAATTTGAATGAGATCCCCAAAAGGGTTCCCCCGGATAGCCCTCTTGCTCCACAGTGGTATAGGTTGGAGGACAGAAACAGTAATAAAGTCAAAGGACAGTTAATGTTTGCTGTTTAGATGGGTACTCAAGATGATAAAGCCTTTCTAGAATTTTGGCATTTAGATGTTGCCACTGTTAGTGGTGCTGATTCTCTTGCAAATATAAGGTCTAAGGTGTACCTCTCACCAAAGTTGTGGTACCTTAGAGTTAATGTGATTGAGTCTCAAGATTTGATTCCCGATGAAAAATGTAGGTTTCCAGAAGTTTACGTGAAGGCCATCCTCGAAAATCAAGCATTGAGAACCAGAGTTTCCACGAGCAAGACTATTAATACCATGTGGAATGAGGATATGATGTTTGTAGCTGCAGAACCATTTGAGGAGCCATTGATTGCACCGAACACAGATGAAGTACTTGGAAGATATGCTATTCCTTTACAGTATATCGACAGGAGGTTGGACCACAGACCTATTGACAGTAGGTGGTATAATCTTGAAAAGCACATTATTGTTGAGAGAGAAAAGAAGGAAATCAATTTTGTAAGTAGGATTCACATGAGTCTATATTTGGAAGGAGAAAACCATGTTCCGGATGAGTCAACACACTACAGTAGTTATCTTAGACCAACCACAAAACAGTTGTGGAAGTACAGTATTGATGTCCTAGAATTGGGTGTTCTGAACGCTCAGGGCCTTTCCCCGACGAAAACAAAAGATAGGCGGGTCTACCATGTTCTGGATGAGTCAACACACTACAGTAGTGATCTTAGACCAACCGCAAAATAGTTATGGAAGTACGGTATTGGTGTCCTAGAATTGGGTGTTCTGAACGCTCAGGGCCTTTCTCCGATAAAAAAAAGATGGGTGGGCACGGCAGATGCCTATTATGTTGCCAAATATAGGTAGTAGTGGGTTCAAACAAGGACAATTATTGATAGCTTTGCTCCTAAGTGGAACGAGCAATACACTTCGGAAGTATTTGATCCCTGCACTGTCATAACTATTGGTGTATTTGATAATTATCATATTAGAAGGGGTTAGAGTTGGTATTGATTTAATTGAAAGACCAGGTTGATAACACTCAAACTACACCTCTCTAATGAGAATGTAAGTGATCGTTGTCAATATATAATCCAACTAGATTAGGGTCGGATCCCACAGGGAATATGGTGTGAACTTAAGTTGTTTGTGATTTAATTAACTAATAGTCGGATGTTTCCTGGAATGGGGGTTTTGGAGATTAGCAAATAATTGTTGGTCAATTTAGTTTCAGTGTTTGTAATCAAGAGTTTATGGAAAATCAGAATTATGTTCACTATGGGTTTTAGTACTTGACAGATGCTAATAGTGATTCAAGATTCTTAGAGTAGGTAGGACAACAGATTATCTCTATCGAAGTTATGCCTAAATGTCTCTCGACCTACTTAAGCATTTAATTACCTAATTCTCTCGGACTTAGGAAATTTATATTTACTAACCAGGCTTTACCTCAGGTTAATCAACCTTGTTACAACGTCAATTATTAAATGGAAGTTTAGTGTTTCCAAGTCCCTGTCAATTATTCACTTCCTACTATATTTTATTTCTTATCTCAAGCAAATCAAAGTAGGTGCTATCTATCATTTGCAACCAATAAATAATAATTAAAATCTCAAAATTATCATGGAGTCCTATTACCTTTAGGATCGAAAACACATAGCATCTTACCAAGACTTAACCCATAGATCCCATAATTCAGGTCAAAGAGATTTAGCCACTCATAATGTAATAAGAAAAACAACTAGACGTATTTATAATTTGAAATATGAACTTACCACAAGATGAATAATAACTAGTGATTCTCAGATTAGATCACAATATATATCCCAAAATATTCATGAAAATCTCTTCAAAGTTAATTGTTTTTCAAGCCAAGAAACTAGAGAGAAAAATAATAAAATACGTGCATCCCAAAATTATGTTTCGAACTCTTTTAGAAAACTCCAAACAATACTTTTTATAGTTCAGCCTAAATAAGGAAACAAAATCATAGAGTTTAATAATTTCTTGAATTAGGCGACAACATTCATGACATCTTATCATGAGTCTAACGACTTATCACAAATGTCACCAGCTCTTCTTCAGTTTTAGTACTTACTGCATAAGGCTGATAACGAATCCTGATGACTTATCAGAAATGTGATGACATATCAGACAATGTCGTCACTTCTCTACCTCAGCTCACATGTTTGCCTAAGGCTGACGGCGACTCTGACAACTTATCAACTCTTTGATGACTTATCAGGAAATATCATCACAACTTTCAGCTGAGGTCCATTCTCTATCTAAGGCTGACGGTATATCTGATAACTTATCACAGAGATGATGACCTATTAGGAATATCGTCAGCCACACTTCTCTTCTATTTGCTTCAGATTTCAACTTTTTTGCTTCCATCCCTCTTGGTTCTCTTGCATCTTGGATTCTATTGAAAAATCAAAGATAAAACAATCAAAAATGGCAAAAGTTTCTTAATACCTTACAATTATTCTTAGTTAAAATCCTCAAATGTGTTAGCATCTGCTCACACATCACAGGTTGAAGGGGGTTGGGATGCAAGAAATCCAGCTTCTAATGAAGCAATTTCATGTTATGAAACTAGCTTCTGACATAGAATCTTTTTCCCCCTTTTATCTGAAGGGATTCTCTTGCTTGCATATCATATCTTGATATTTCTTAGTTTGATTAGCCATCGTCTCTAATTGCATTGAAGGAACATTGATATTTCTTAAATGATTAATTCTTCGTCTCAACTGTTGATAAAAAATTTCTTTGTGGAACATATCACTAGAAATTAAAGCAGATTATAAGTTAAAAGATGAAATAATCTATTTTAAAAGATGAAATTGTAAGTACTTCTATTTAGAAGGTGAAAATTTTGTCTAAGTTGTGAAACTGCATGAAAACATAGCTGTTGAAAATGAAATTTTGAAGGTAGTGCTTTATCTGCCTTATTCAAATGTTTGAAGACATTGCTAATTTGGAATATATTTTGTATATTATTACCCAGATAATATATTTAATTTCATTCTTAATGTATTGGTATTTCTTATATGGATTTAAAATCTTCGCTCAATTGCTCTTTGATATATGAAAAAGAAGTTTTTTTGCTGTGAGTTGTGAAAAGAAGCATAGAATTCTAATTGAATTGTAAATATTATTTATTTAGGTTCATCAATTAGAGGAAGTAATCCAGTTATAGCAATTTTTTGCTAAGAGTAGTTCAAGGATTGCTACAGGAGAATTTCAAAGGAACTCTAACAAGTAACTTTTTAATCCAACTGTTTTATGTTAACATCGACTAGTGCAGTTAATGATATTAAATTGAATGTTTATAAATGAGTTTTTGGTTATGCTATTTTCTCATTTCTGTTTTCATGTAGGCATTATAGCACTTGCTAGACCTCGTTTTGGTGGTACAAGTGCATCAAGTAGTGGAGGTTCTTGTTCATTCCAATGTCGAGAAAACTATAATCAAATGATGAATTCTCATAATCAAATACTGAGTGCTTTGAAGGCATATAAGATAATGAAAGAAGGAACGATACCAGAACAATTTATGGGGCTCTTTGATTCTCCTTCAATGGTTTCTCCCACAACAGTAAGTAAAGTTCTCTTTACTTTTTTTTATCTCTGTCTACTCATTTATCTTCAAATTTGAAATATTCCTTGTGTTTGAGCTTGCAATATCGATATCTTTTTACCAAAAAAATACAAAGGGGAAAACATAGTAATTATATGTATACTTCCAGTAAACATCAATTCAATGACTAATTTTATACGGGACAAATGGTCATCTTATCTTTTGATGACATTTTTGGAGGCCAACACATAGAGGCTCAAGACTTGGTCACCTCGAGAATACAAAAACATGCATGGAGGACCCGTTTTGAGCATAACTTAAAGAAATCTCGCTTGTGGAAGATTGCTTGGAGCATTTAAGGTTGAGGAATCACGGTTTTGGACCTTAATTAAGGACATTTTGGACATTACACATGGTGTATCACACACCATGGCCGCCCCTCTCACTAAGGGCAAAGTGGTCTTTTTATCTTCATTTGTAATATATTATAAATAGGCCCCCTTAGTCTTATTTTCACCAGATTTGGAATGATGAAGAATTGAAAGACATATTTTCTCTCTTTTGAGAGTGTAACACCCTTAGTTGTAGGGCTTGGAAAAGTCATCCTTAACATAGGGCTTGGAAAAGCCAATATTGATCTTTGCTTGGAAATGGTAGATCTTGAGGTGTGTTCATTCCTTTGGTGGTCACCTTAAGAGTGTGGTTTTGATTGTTACATTCATTAGGTGTTAGTGTTTAAATACACTTGGTTCTTAATCTTGTAATAATCTTGGTCTCACTATCTATCTTTATTTTCTTACAAATCGTGTATGTGTTGTGTAGTTGACTATTTTGGGGTCTTCGTTGAATCCAAAACTTGTATTATTATTGTTCATCTTGTTCATCACGTTTTGTATCTGTTTTGGTGTTAAAATATACTCTTGCATCTTGTATTCTTGTTGTTGGTAGCGAATCCGAGTGTGGTGTCCATCTTGGTCCTCGAATACTTAAGATTAGTGGACTGATTTGGTGTTTGTTTCGTGATTTCCTTGTCTTTTTCGTATTATTTGGTATCAAATCATGGATTCATTTTGTTCCCACAAGATCAATCTTGGGCTTGAGGCCTTGAAAACTACAAAAAAAAACTGAAATTTGAAAATTCCAGAAACAGTCAAATCTGCCACCTTTGTGTTCTTGGCTGAAAATTGTGTTGTTGTTGTGTCTTGGCCGAGATTTGTTTGTTGTATGTCTATATCTAGTAGTGTTCTTGTTTGTTTTGTAGTTTTTAGTGTTAGTTTTCTTGTCCACTAACACTTTGAGTCTAGATCTAAACTTGAGCTTGAACTTGTTGAATTTGTAGTTGTCTTGGCCAAGTGTTGGAGATATTGTTATTGTGGATTGGAGTTGGCCATGTGAAAAATTGTTGGTGTTCTTGAAGATTATTTTTGTAGTTCTTGGTGTTGTTGTTGTTGTTCTTGATGTTCATCACCACCTTCATATATTATTGAAGATAAAGTGAATGCTAAATCCAAAAAGTTGAAGGAAAAGGGTGTATTATTTGTTATTCTTGAAAGACACTACAACCAACAAGGACCTATATCAAGTCTCAACCACTTTCCAACACTTTTCCATGATTTAAGGATCCATGTTTAAAGGAGAAGTACAAGAAAAAAGTCAAGTCTTGAAAATTGAAAAAGGCTCCAAGACTTATTTTCCCTCCTAAAACAAATTCCACCAATCTAAATTTTTTTTTTTACCAAGACTTGAACATTTGAGAATAACAACTTGATAAAATCAAACTAATACGTGGCTGCCATGTCATCACTGCTACTGTTCACGTAATATTTCTGAGCTCAAAATTTTAGATTCTTAGTTTCATCTTATTGTTTCATTAGTTTCATGTCTTGATTGTAGAATTAATTAACAACTAGTAATCACCTACTTAGTTGTAGATTAATTATTGAATCCATTTCTTCGTGTCTTCGTTATTTATGTGCTTTTCTTATTTTTAACTCGTAGTAACTTCTTTATTTCAAGTTTGTAAGTAAATTTTATTTTTGTGTCTTAAGTCGATCAAACAAGAATCTATTCCGACCACCAAGTAGAATTGACATCCTATTGACTATCGGAGTATAAGCAACTTTCAATATTTGCCGCTCCAATTGTGAGAATCACAAAGGTGAGTGAATATAAGTGTTAGTGAGAAGTTTTTACTACAAACATTATTTATTCATTCTGTAGGTTTAAAAGGTGATATAAGGGGAATATGTCTTCGATAGCCAGGGATTATTGTGACTACAACATGGGAGACTATGATTGTAGTGAAAGGTTTTATGGCTACGAAGTTGAGGGAGATTGTGGAGGCTATGAAAGTAGCCATGACCGAAACTTGGGCTGATTTGAAAGTTACCGTTTTAAGGGAGAAAATGAGGTGAATGAAGTTCCTAGTGCTTATGGTAACTTTGGAGATGATGTAGGACCTCGTGATGGATCTTATGATGATGTTGGGGCATGTCAGGAGTCTTACACTTCTTACTCCGAACCTAGATTTGGTGTTAGGTATAACCCTTTTGTTCGCAAAGCTTATGAGAGCTATGATAAGAGTACACGTGAGGAGTATGAAGATCCATATTCTCCACCTTGTAGTACTTCTTATCAAAGTCGATATAGTGTGAATGGTTATACTAGCTCTAGTGGAGGTTGTCCAATGAGAAGAAGAGGGTATGCATCTCCAGAACCAAGGGGTACTCATATGCCTTACAATGTTGATCCAAGAAGGAGTGTACACTCCGGAAAGGTGACCATGTGTGGGATACCGAGCTGCCTCGTTGTGCTAAATGATAAGTACTATAGAAACTACATCGTTCCATCCATGGTTGAATACTTGAGGTTGTTTCGTGAGCCTTTACTTGTTCCATACTTCTTGGACAGGTTTAAGGTTACCGAGAGGGTCAACATTGTCTTCTCCTAATTTGAATACCATGAGGAGGTATGGTGCGATATTCTTCCATTAACATATGGTCATGTATGCTTAGGTGCCGATTGGTTTGCAAAACATAGAGTTCCAAACGTGCAAAATTGGTTAAATATTATAAGAGACCAATGGGGGAATCGCCTCATGACTTACTTGCTGCCCAAGCCACAAAGAGAAATGCCTACCTACTCCAATCCGAATTATTATGAGAGACAAAAGATTGAGAGGAGTAAGGGAGTGCAGGATGGTAATCCGATAGTGGAAAAAGGAGAGGTTGTGTGGAGCAAAGTGAGAGGATTACCACCAAACCATGCTAACATTGGTTGTCCTTCTATTTCTAAGGACATTTGTGTAGGTACCAACATGGCAAGCGAAGAAGAACAATGCCAAAAGAAAGTTGCTACCCAAACTTTTGAAGGACCTTCACATCATGACAAAGAAGAATCTACTCAAGGACTTCAATGTAAAATGGCAAACTCTTACACTTTTGTACATGTGAATGATAATTGTGTGGCTAGTAGCCCATTGAGTGTGAGTTGTAGCTTGCCTATATGTGAGTGTATTGTTTCTTTGCCACTTGATGATGATGTACATGTTGTGAGTGTGGATACACTAGTTGATCCTATTGATGACCGAAAAGACTCTTCTTGTAAGATCGATTTATGTCCACCTAGTGTTGATACCATTATGTTTAATGAAAGTACATTATCTTCTGAAATTTGTGTTGATCAACTTATGTGTGAAAATTACCCACCACTTGAGAATGTATATGATGTAATTAATGAACCTCAAGTGTGTGATGATGTTGAAAATATTAATCAAAGTGAGAATGAACCCGAGAACTCTTCTTGGGGTAATGTTGTGTTTGAAACATCCTTGAAACTTGATATTGATCATTTAGAGAGTAAGGAACTTGCTTGTTCCAAATCTGTCTGTGAGGTAGATCACACTCTTTTTATGTATAATGTCTTGTTTGAAGATGATTTAAACACTCCTAATGAACCTAGTGATGAAAGTAATGGTATAGCTTGCCTTGGAAGCTATAGCCTATATGCTAACCCACTATGGTGTGACAACATTCCTCCTAAAGAGGGAAATCTCTTCTTGGAAGATGAGAGTACTCTTAGGGGTAAGGAATGTGTAGTTGCGAAAGCTACTTCTTCTTCTACTTTGTGTGATTTCATTGTTGAGAGTACTCATGATGATTATTGGGAAACTAGTAGTGAGTACACACATGAGAGCACCTTAGTAGAAGTCGATTTTAGTAATACCTTTCTCTACTCTCTATTTGCTTTGGATGATATGTATGTTATTATAGAGAGTATGTCATTTAGTTTGGGTTTAGACCACGGGAAAGGGAAGTGTTGTCGAGACCTGTGTCTATGGCCACTTTTCCCATTTGACCCCGGTGCCAAATTTAGAAATGGTGATGTTGGTGCACCAAACTTGTTGCTTGGTCTACATGACAAGCAAAGTGTCACTCTTGATGTATCTTATAACCAAATCCTTTGTACATCTTTTATTGAGTTTTTAATATTCCTTTCAAAGGATTCTTGGTTATATTGCAAATATGTCCAACCTTGGCATGTTGAGATGATTTGTTATGCTAACCCTAACCCTTATGCCATGGGGAGTTTGTATTTGTTTGTCCTCTTTTCGGTTTTGCAAGGTTTGGATTTGAGGTCGAATCCTTTTCAAAAAGGGGAGGATGATACGGGACAAATGGCCATCTTATCTTTTGATGAAATTTTTGGAGGCCAACACATAGAGGCTCAAGACTTGGTCACCTTGATAATACAAGAACATGCATGGAGGACCCATTTTGAGAATAACTTAAAGCATTCTCGCGTGTGGAAGATTGCTTGGAGCATTTAAGGTTGAGGACTCACGGTTTTAGACCTTAATTAAGGGCATATTAGACATTACACGTGGTGTATTTACACACCATGGCCGCCCCTCTCACTAAGGGCAAAGTGGTCTTTTTATCTTCATTTGTAATATATTATAAATAGGCCCCCTTAGTCTTATTTTTACTATATTTGGAATGATGAAGAATTGAAAGACATATTTTCTCTCTTTTGAGAGTGTAACACTCTTAGTTGTAGGGCTTGGAAAAGTCATCCTTAGCATGGGGCTTGGAAAAGCCAATATTGATCTTTGCTTGGAAACGGTAGATCTTGAGGTGAGTTCATTCCCTTGGTGGTCACCATAAGAGTGTGGTTTTAATTGTTACATTCATTAGGGGTTAATGTTGAAATACACTTGGTTCTTAATCTTGTAATAATCTTGGTCTCACTATCTATCTTTATTTTTTTGCAAATCGTGTATGTGTTGTGTAGTTGACTATTTTGGGGTCTTCGTTGAACTCAAAACTTGTATTATTGTTGTTCATCTTGTTCATCACGTTTTGTAGCTGTTTTTGGTGTTAAAATATACTCTTGTACCTTCTATTCTTATTGTTGGTAAGCGAATCCAAGTGTCGTCTCCATCTTGGTCCTCGAATCCTTAAGATTAGTGGACTGATTTGGTGTTTGTTTCATGCTTCGCTTTTCTTTCCCGTATCATAATTGAACCTACTTTTTTTTTACTTTCCCTATTTTGTTTTCCCTAGGTGTTGCTTAAGGTTAGGCAAGGTGTCAATTCTTGCATATCTTACCATGTTTCAACATCTTATCCTAAGTTCTAGGATTTCTTCCTCTTCGTCTACTGTTATGAATATGTTCACTCTCATTAACTCCTTTAAAATAAGATCACTAGGCATAAGCTCATATTTGGTTTCATTATAGAAAAGATCAGAATTTTATTGATTACTCTTTAGGAGTAGAGCTATATTGATTACTCTTTAGAAGTCCAGAATTTTATGAAGTTTTCCATCAGTCTTCTGTATCCCATTTATTTGTTGGGAAAGCTCAACAGAATGACCAAGCGAAGACCTTATTGTGAATAGGTCTAAGCTCTTGGGGATCACGCTTGTGGATTTAAGCTCTTTCGAGATTGTGCAGCATGTTATGATTTCATGTGCTAATTGTGTCAACTCTTCATGTGAAGTGGGTAGGAAGGAAAACCATAAGATTGACTATTTGAACTCAATGAAAGATTACATAGTAAATTGATGGGTAGATACCTTGCAATGTCTCACCTTTTTTATGCTTTAAGCATGTTGGTTGTACTAGATATGGAAATAAACTTCCAAGTAAGACGAAGGAACTAGAACTGCATGTGGTGTTGGAACATCATATTAGGCAATTATTGTGTAGACATTTTGTATAGAGAGAAAAAAATAAGTTTTCACAATGCAAAAGTTGTTTCAAGAAATGCAAAAGTTGTGATTTTTATAACATTGAATTGCTAATTTTATGTTGAAATTAGTCTAACAATGAAGATGGGTGTCTGCTGTTTAGTTTTGTTGTTAGTAGAATAAGCTATAGGTTAGATTCTTTTCTCTTTTCTTCTCTGTTTATTCTATGCATCTATGGCTACCATTGTGTTATCTCATAATCCCCTTTTTTGTCTCTATTAAATAAGATGCATCTGCTAAAGTTTTTTGTTTGCTAATTTATGAGTTCCTAATATTTTCTAGATCAGTCCAGCAATCAACAAAACAATTATTCTTTACTGTACCAGATTAGGACTATCAAATTTAAGAAAAATCATTTTATTACTACAATTTATTGATTTTTTTTTCTAAGTATATATAGAGATTTTGAGGTCATCAGGGAGAATATTCTCAGTTTGTAACTAAATTAGTGCTATGGCATGACTTTGTGGAAATCTGATTGGGGTTCTCAAGAATATTTGTAGCTGTGATATATTATGAATTGAATTTATTTGTTGCCTTTACATGTTATTAGATGTGTGCATAAAACTAGTTTATTTCATAATCGAGTTAGGTGAAAGTACTGTTTATTTAGGGTGAATTACTGTGCATAAAACTAATTTTTAAAAAAAAAAGAAAAAAATAGCGGAGGTTTTAAACTCCCGCAATTTTTAAATTAAAATTTATTATAAAAAGAATTAAATTTATAATAACGGGGGGCAATAACCGTCGCAAATTAATTATGGGGGGTCGCAACCATCGCAAAATAACTGCCGCAAATTAATTATGGGGGTTGAAAAAAAAAATCACCGTAAATTGTTTGTGACGGCTCGTATTATGGAGGTTTTGAGAACCGCCGGAATTACATTTTGCGGAGGTTTAAAACCCCCACAAATCTAAAAATTAACCCCCACAATTTGACCATTTTTTATAGTGACAACACTAAGTGGTCGTTGTCGGATGTGACTAGATATTATTGTGCAGTCATTATCGGATGTGACAAGACATCAAATTATTATTATACTGTGTATTGAAATAACTGACCCAACTCAGCTTTTATGGGTTGTAGTAAATGTACAAAAATATAGATATTGATATGTAATTGCAGAAAAGTGTAAAGAATATTGAAAGCATAAAAATGTAATTTATTTGAAAATACTGTAAAAAAAAAAATATGGCGTCGTGTCGTGCATGTGTGCAATGATTGTAAAATGTTAAAAACGATAATGAATTGATAAAAATCCTAATATAAGAAGAATTATTAATAATTATGAAAAGTAAAAAATATGACGACAAATTGATAAAACCTAAAATAAGCATGATTAACAATAATTTGTCGATAATTATAGAAAAATATGTGAAAATTGTATTTTGTATTCTTTAACGATCAGGAAGCCTAAAGACGTAAATTCTAAGCACGGAGAGCAAAAATTAGATGTCAAAAAAATCCAACTAAGGTGCATCTTTTTCTTTGTAAAAATACATAATTAGCGTCCGATATATTTTTTCAATTTTTGGTTTGTCGCGATACATGTTTAGCTCTTGAAATATCCAACAAAGATACATAATTAGTAGGAATTTTTATAATTACTTTGTAAGGGTGTAAATTTGTGTAAATATATTGAGTTAAGGTGTATGTTTAAGTTATTTTTATACAAAAAATTAAATGGTCCAAGATGATATGACATGTTGGTAATTCCTGATAATGACAAAGGTTGGCTGCATAATTTTTAACACGTACTCAATAAATATGGGACACATAGGTAATAGAACCAAAGGTGTTGATTTTGAAGTTAATATGTTCAATGTCCCATAAATATAAAGCAAGAGTTGTACCTTCAATAAGCAAACAAATTCAATGAAATATCAAAAATGCCCTTGAATCACCAAATTTTACCTTTAAGAGGTGCTTGATTGATGCCATACTCTCTCTTATATAATAAGATGATATATATATATATGTGTGTGTGTGTGTGTGTGTGTGTGTTTTGTCATATTTTGGGGTCAAATTTACATTTGTTGTCATACTTTCAGGCCAAATTTGTTCTTCTACTTTAAAAAATTAGCTAAATATATCTTTTGTCATACTTTGGGCCAAATTTAACCTCAATATCA
Source organism: Capsicum baccatum var. pendulum (assembly GCA_030864225.1). Taxonomy (NCBI): domain Eukaryota; kingdom Viridiplantae; phylum Streptophyta; class Magnoliopsida; order Solanales; family Solanaceae; genus Capsicum; species Capsicum baccatum. The sequence goes on from CM061554.1 coordinate 170,978,522, forward strand.
TATTTTAGTGTAAAATTATCCTCATTATTGAGAAATTTTTCACATGTACCCTTCCTATAACAGAAGAGCTCAAATCAACGCTAAATGACACATTTTTAAAAAATAAAACACACCCTAATCTAACCTGCCCGATCCGACCAACAAAAAATACACAAACACATATGCCTCTTCACCTGTTCTGTTGGTCGAATTTCTTCAATGAACAAATGTACTTTTCTTTTAATGTGCATCACTGGTGAGTTGTTTAAAAATGAACAACAAGTCAAATGGAATGTGATAACGTAGAAGAATAGAATTAGAGAAAATATCTATTACAAACTCTGCTCCTGTTCCAATTAAGTTCAAATTTTAAATTACATGCAATTCTATTTGCATCTAGATTCTAGGAATTTTCTGAGCAAATAAAATGATGAAAATTTTATGTAGATCCAAATTATATATAAGACATAAGAATTAAGAAATATCACGATTGACACATACGGGGATCTCTTAACTCAATCATCTAGAGAAATATCCAATTAAAATTTGTTGGATTTGACCACTAAGTGATATTTTTCATGAGTTCTGCACTGATGTCGATCCATGAACACAAGGAGGGGTACATTTTTTTATATTTGCACTGATGCAGATCCATTTTTCATAAGCCATGCACTATAAATATCCAGTGGCTTAATCTCATTGGTAAAATTTGATCAACAAAACTGAGGGAGGTATATTCGTTCGTGTCTTTTTTAAGTCTCAAGTCGAATCGGCTAATTAGATAAGGGTGTGTTATTTCTAAAATAGGACATTTAACATTGATTTAAACTTTTCTATTAAAGAAAGGGTACGTGTGAACAGTTTCTTCGCGATGAAGGTAAATTTTGAATCCAAAGTATGACATCGAGGGTAAATTTAGTCCCACAATATGACAAAGGGTATATTTAGATAATATTTCAAAGAAGGAGGGTAAATTTTGCTCTAAAGTATGACAGAAAGGGCAAATTTGACCCCAAAGTATGATGAGGGTATATTTGGCTAATTTTCCAAATTAGAGAGGTAAATTTGATCACTTTCCCTAAATAATAATGATTGCAATCATCACTATAACATTCATTTTGTTATATTTACTTAATTTCAAATTAATTATTTTTTTAACTTGACACGGTGTTTACCAAAACAAGTTTAACTACACGTGTCACACATGTGTAACCTTTGATTATTTAAAATTAAACGATTTTGTCTATTGCAGAGATTTTAAATGAAGTGCAAAAATTTCAAATCACTTTTCGAAGATCCATCACACTTAAATATAATAATGTAAACATAAACATATATTTTAGAGTAAGCACATATATATTTTATCATCAGAGTTCCAAGTGGTTGATAAAATAATACTTTTGCATTTTTCATACAAGACCTCTTTCCCTTACTGCCAGAGAGTAAGAGAGATGCATCAATTTGAGTCATATTTGTGGCACAATTATTTTTTTTTTTGTTTTAAATTTTTTTATATTTTAAATATTTCCTTACTTTCAAAGTCAAATCTTTACAAAATCATTGATTACATACTTCTTACGTACTTAAAACTTTTAAAAATTTAGTTCTTCTTAAATTTTTCTTATTCTAATGCTTTTATATCTATTTTTAAATTTTTCAAATCTTCTTAAAATCAAGTGTAGTTTATTTAGAATTCATAACCAATGAAAAAAGTATTAGTTGTCATTAATTCTGATGATTTCTAATAAAGAAAGGTTTTCCTATACATATTTAATTAATTTTCAACTCATAAATATTAGAAAAATAGTGAAAAGAGAATTTTATCTAAAGTAGAGACTTTAAATAGAGAGCAAAAAGTTCAGACAACATTTCTAAAGCCCTACACACTTTTAATTGTAATGCCCCGAGTCTGTACTTCGGATGCTACACGATGCTTATGAACTCAAAAGACCACAAGCTAACCCATGACTAATATCTGCTATGAGCGCTGAATAATAATACTATAATAAATACGGAAAATAGGTTGAAATGCCATAAGTTTCAAAATCTGAAATACTGATAAATAATATCAACTGTAATAATAATCTGTAAAACTAAAAAATGTCTGAAAGTCTAGTTTGAAAACCCTCTAACTGAACAGACTGAAAGTGGAGTTGATGGGATAAGTCCCTAACTAACTCCGACTACTGAATTACTAATAAACTGAAATATTAAAATAAAAGCATGTCCTCGATAGATGAGCACTCGCTACTAAAACTGCTACTGATAACTTGATATGTCTATGCGCGGTCAGGAATCTGGGCATTTGAACCTATGATATGAGATATCATAGTGAAAATAAAGAGTATGAGTCAGTACGTAGAATATGAGTCAGTACGTAGAATATACTGGTGTAATGCCCCGCACTTTTCTAACCTGGAAAATGAACCGTTGTTCATATATATGAAAAACCCAATTTTGTAAACCATATTTGGGCACCTAAATTACCAAGAGTACCCTAGTTATAAGAGAGATTATGATGTGTTAAGTATGGTTATATGAGTCACTTAAGGTAGTACAAGCTAAGAGTTTTGAAATCCATCAAGTTTTAGTGTTTGAATTTGCAAGGGTCATCTTTGAATGAGCATTACTTGATAAATGTGTGGTATTTCTTCATATTTCTACCCACAAAATTATAGAGAATTGCAAAGTAGAGTGCATCGCCTAACCAATCGTATATGGCCACTGGAAAGCATATGCGGCGCCTATGTAAACATAGGCGATAGCATATGTGGCACCTATTTAAACATAGGCGATAGCATATGCGGTGCCTATGTATTGGTTTCAAGTGACTTAAACACTCCATTTTTGCGATATTTCAAGGATGAATAAACCTTTTAACATTCCTTACACATCCCTAAACATAACCCTACGAATTTAACCGCTCTTAAACACATCATAACCCTATTATCAGTCTAAGTTCATCATCCAAGAGTACTAAAGGAGAAAAACAACTAGGGTTGCACAATCAACATTGAGAGTCCAATCTTTCAATGAATCCGTTACCATAAAGGTATGTGGGGTTTTCAACAAGAGCCTTCTTTCGTTCTTGTGCCCAAATTGATGTTTACGTTTACAAATATACATGATTTTATATGCTTTACTATGAATTTGAGATGGAAACTTATATATTATATTTTGTTCAAGAAACTATGATATTTTGATGCCTTGAAGTTGAATACCATGAACTTTGATGATAATATCATGTTTAAAGTTAAAATTTTAGATTTTGTATGAATTATTTATGGTTGCTACATAAAGTATGAATCTTGAAGTATTTTTCTCAAGTGTCGATATATGGGATTTAAAACCTTTTTGAGATTATGATCTTTGGTGAAGTAATGTGTTATACATACCTTGATATTTGAATGATTTGACCTTTTGGTCTTGAAAGAGTTATTTTGAACTCGAATGAGAAAAGAATCCACATATTGATTTTATTATGAAAAAGGGGTAGCATGATGGCTCCCGATATGAATTGTTGAATTATGTTGTTGTGGGTTTTCTTTTGAAATGATCTGAGCTAAGTCCGGGAGTAGTCTTTAGCACCAAGTGGGAGGTATAGTTGTGATTGGTACTTCCCTAGAACTATGTGCCCTCATAGGATGTGAGCCTAAGGCTGCTTAATACAGTGATCACTAGTGGACCAAAGGTTAAGGTCCTACTCTGATGGCAAGGATAGGACAGCTCTCCCCAATGTGGGTTGGACGTTAGACTCCATGTAGCTCACATAATTTATGTAGGTTGTAAGAGGCTCCCAGTGTGTGTGTGTATTCTTATGTCTGAGATGAAAAGTGAAATAATTTGAAAGTTTAGTTGTAAAAGCTATCATTTTTGAAAAGTTTTAATGATTTTATATTATCCAAGAGGGATTTCATTATGAGGTTTGATCATCTAATGAATTGGAAAGTGATTGAGAATTTATATGATGACTCACATGTTTTATTACATATATTTCACTCTCTGATGATTACAGTGATCTTATTCGAGCGATGTGAGTCTTTTATTACATCATACATGTCTTCTATAAATGCTTATGATATTGATTTTTAAATTTGCATGCACCCCTATATGCTCGGTCCATTTCCATGGTACTGACCCACATCTCCGGATGTGGCCTACATTTTCTCAGAATGTAGGTTCAGGTGCTCAGTCCTAAGCTCGACAGTGATTTTTCAGGCACGCTGTTCTACATACTCTATTGTGGTAAGTACTCATGATCTGAGGACGTGACATTCAGATTTCTATTTCATTGAACTAAGCACTTTTAATACTGAGTATGAGTCAGTTGGGGTATGTCCCAATGGCTCTCTGATGTTGTTGACTTCTAGAGGCTTGTTAGACTAGACTAGATGTTTGGATTTGTTATGAGACATAGTATTTTGTTACTTTCCGCACTATTTTCGTCTTGATTTATCATATCACGAAGAATATTTTTAGGTATGTTTGTTGTAATCCAGTTGATAAGTGATAAATGATATGAATACGGCTCAAAGGGTTAGCTTGAGGTTACTTGTAGCCTTAAGCACCATGTGACGCCTCGGGACCCATTTTTAGGGCGTTATAACTGGTATGCTGAATGAGGTAAGGCTGAATGCAAGGGTTTATATGCATGAATAATAACTGACTGAATGATATAGAGTAACTGGATATGAGAGTACATAGATAACTGAATTGCTGTAAATACTGAGCATGCAATACTGTGCATGTACGTGTATACTATAACTGAGCTTGTCCTAAGCTAAGCACTGAGTTCTGATACTAAGTAACTGATATCTAAAGTTACTGATAACTAAGTTACTGATACTAATTGACTGTATCTGACAGTCCTGATTTAATAGAACTAAACTGAGTTCTATACTGAAATTGAAACTGAGACTGTGGAAAGTAATCATCTAACCAACATACCCCAAAAAAGATAACTAAGTTGGGGTCCAACCTGTGACCCCAGTTGGAAGGGTATCAGTATGTGCCATGAGTAAAGAAACTGAAGAGTTACCCCTCATCTGGCAAGTACTCTAATGAGAATGGTGGAACCCTCAACTAATAGGTTAAAATAGCTCATCAACCCTCAATTGGCAGGTTGATGTCCCAACCTATGCTGGCTACGTAGTTTCGGAATGCAAGGATTACTTCTAAGGATCACACCCTCTACTGGGAGATGATACCCTATCCTTAGGTTCACTCGATGCTGAGTCCTACTCCCAACTGAAAGACACTGAACTGAGTATACTGGACTGAACTGGACTGATACAGAGTTTTCCTGATTTCTGTAACTAACTGAGTTCTACTGAGTTCTGTAGCTGACTGAGTTCTAGTGATCATGACATGACTGATACAATTCTATGACTAATACTGGCTCTAGGTAAACAGCTAGATTGTCGGGTATTAAATACCCCCAGGACTCAATAGCATGAAAATAAAGCATAACATGATCTTGAAAGACATTATAACGTACACTTGTCCATAATTCATTTATAGAGATATTTTATCAAACACTTGTAGGGCATAAGCTTGTACATATACTAGCATGTCATGATTGCATCATTTAACTCACATGGATATTCTATCAAACACTTGGAGAGTACAACTTAATGCACATAATCATGGATAACATATAAACATTGCAACTACAATGCCCATATATGCAATTTCATGGATTTAACTTGCAATTCATAAAATTCTCCATAAATACTATTCTATTTTCATGAATCTTATCATAATCATGGATTGAAAACCAAATTAACATCATAGACATGCGTACAATCACTTTTAAATGTGGGAATTCACAATTCCATAAACTTGTAGTTTTAAAAAGGGAATTCTTGGACTCTATGGGTGGAAGGTACCCATAGATGAACATCTAACATACCTGAATTGATAAGTTATTGGAGTTCTTAGTGAGTTTATTGAGCTTTGTTCTTGATTTCTTTAGAGCTAAGGTTTGCTAATTGAGAGAAAATGATTTCTTTCTTGAGATAAGTGAGCAAATAATGAGATAGTAGGGTATTTAGGGCTTTAATCCCGTGTTTAGGCTGACTGGAATGAGGAAAAAAGACCTAAAAGCCCTTGGAATTTAAAACTCAAAATTAATTAAAAATCCCAATTTGGCATGCTGGCGCGATGCGGTGCTATCGCGTCGTGTCACTGGAATTTGTTAACTACGACCTGGAAGCTTGGCACAACGCGGTGGAATAGCATTGCTTCACTGCATGGGAATATGGCCCTGGGTGCGATGCGCCATGATTGTGGCTAACTGGAAAATAAAAATTGATTGGTAGTGCGATGCGTTGGTATCACGTTGGCTTACTGGAAAATAAAAATTGCCATTTGGACTGCCTCCGCGACGTGCTGAAGTACCAAGTGGTACACTGTTTCACTAAAATGGCTCTAATTCTTCACCCAAAAATCAGGGCCAAATTTTATATCATTGGAAGGATAACTGAATTTTCTACGCATTGGCAAGCTCTAAACTAAAAAATATTGAGTATTTCAAAAATTTTATATTGGATAACTCATAGACTGAGAGTTAATTTAAGCAAGAGAAATACGGGGTATTACAATATCTCTCCCTTGGGAACATTCATCCTCGAATGAGACTGATTGAGTTGAGAAACACTTATACACTGAGTTTAAACACTGAACGTGCACACTGAAGCATGACTACTTGACTGAACTACTGACAAGCTGAGTTTTTATACTGAACATACATATCTGATTCATGGAATACATGACTGAAGCTACTGATAAGCTGAACTTTAATACTGAACATGCATATCTGATGCATGAGTACATGTATGAACTAATTCATGAATGGATAAATGAAAATGCAACGGTAAAAAATACCAAGATTATAACTGTAACTTAATATGGAACTGATTAGAGCTAAGAAAGACTGTTACCTTAAGCTAAATCTGAGTTTGCAGAAAAAAGGTGAGGATACTTGATCTATATATCTACTTCTGATTCTCAAGTATCTCCCTCAACGTACTGATTCTACCAAAGAACTTTGACCAAGGAAACTTCTTTGTTCCTCAGTCTGCGGATATGACGATTGAGTATCTGGACTGGAACCTCTTCGAAAGAGAGATCATTCTGAATGTCAATGCCCTCTAAGGGAACTATGACTGTTAGATCACCAATATATTTCTTTAGTAATGTGACGTGGAATACTGGGTGTATTAACGCTAGATCTAAAGGCAACTTGAGTTCATAAGCTACCTTTCTAAGATTACTGAGAATTCTGTAAGGACGGACATATCGAGGACTGAGCTTTATCGAACCTCTTTACTCCCTTCATGGGAGAGATTTTCAAGAACATAAAATCACCGATCTCAAACTCAAGATCCTTTCTCCTCACATCTGCATACGATTTATGTCAGCTCTGGGCAGCCCTAAGCCTTTCTCTAATTAGCTGAACCTTCTCTAAAGCATCAAACACTATGTCAGGCCCTACTATTGCAGCCTCATCAACCTCGAACCAACCAATTGGATATCTACATCTCCTACCATAAAGAGCCTCAAACAGAGCCATCTGAACACTGGAAAGATAGCTGTTATTATATACGAATTCAATTAAAGGCAAGTGGTCATCCCAACTATCCTTAAAATTGACAACGCAGGATCTTAACATATCTTCTAGAGTCTGAAAGGTCCTTTCTGCTTGACCATCTGTCTGAGGGTGGAAGGTTGTACTGAGGTGAACTAGGGTACCAAGACCCTTATGGAATGCCTTTTAGAAATTAGAGGAAAATTGGGTACCTCTAACTAAGATGATAGACACTGGGAATCCGAGTAACCTGACCAACTCTCTGATATAGAGTTTGGCATAGTCCTCAGCTGAATAGGAAGTATGAACTAGCAGGAAATTAGCTGATTTGGTCATTCTATCTATGATAACCCAAATGGAATCATGCTGATGACGAGTATGAGGCAAACCCGTCACAATGTCCATGTTAACTTCCTCCCATTTCTATATGGGATTACTGAACTCCTGCATGGACCTACTAGGCGTTTCATGCTCAATTTTAACCTTCTAACATGTAGAGTACTTAGCTAAAAACTCTGCAATATCTTTCTTCATCCCACTCCACCAATAGATCACCCATAAATCACGGTACATCTTAGTGGCCCCTGGATAAATAGAGTATCGCGCACCATGCATTTCTGCAAGAATTCGTTGCCTCAAGTCATCCACACCTAGCACACATAAACGACCCTAGCAACGCAAAAATCCATCTCTCCTTGGGAGAAAACCTCTACTTTTTTATCTTTGACTGGCTCTTTCAACTTCACTAGACTGAGGTCTCTATCCTGTTTTTCCTTCACTTCAGAAACTAGAGATGATTCTGAGCTATTCTGCACCCATACATTACCCTCTATTGAATCAACTAAGTGGACACCTAGTCGGGCAAGCTAATGAACTTCCTGAACTAACTTATTCTTATCATCCTCAACGTGAACAACACTTCATCGACAATCTACTGAGAGCATTAGCTACTGCATTGGCCTTGCCCAGATGATACAGAACAATAATATCATAACCTTTCAATAACTCTAACCACCTTCTCTGACACAAATTCAAATCTTTCTGAGAAAATACATACTGCAAGCTCTTTTGATCTGTGAACACATCAACATACACCCCATACAAATAATGCTTCCAAATCTTTAAGGCAAACACTACAGCTGCTAACTCAAGATTATGAGTCGGGTAATTCTTCTCATAGGGCTTAAGCTGTCTAGAGGCATAGGCAATGACCTTACCTCTCTGCATGAGGACACAACCTAAACCTTCTCTAGATGCATCACAGTACACAACAAACCCATCTGAACCATCTGGTAGGGTCAAGACTAGGGCTGAGGTGAGTCGAGTCTTCAACTCCTGAAAACTCTTCTCGCAAGAATCTAACCACTGAAACTGGACTTTCTTCTAAGTCAATCTGGATATGGGGATGCAATAGAAGAAAACCCTTCAACAAATCAATGGTAATAGCCAGCTAAACCCAAGAAACTTTAGATATCTGATGGAGAGATGGGCCTAGGCCAGTTTCTCACCGCCTCAGTTTTTTGAGGATCAACTCTAATGCCATCATCAAAAATACTATGACCAAAGAATGCTACTGACCTTAGCCAAAATTTGTACTTACTGAATTTGGCAAACCACAAATGAGTTCTGAGAGTCTGAAGTACGATTCTAAGGTGATCTGCGTGATCATTCTTGGAATGGAAATAAACAAGAATGTCATCGATAAATACTATAACGAACATGTCCAAGTACTGCTTAAACACGTGATTCATTAAGTCTATGAAAGCTATTAGGGCATTTGTAAAACCAAAGGACATGACTAGAAACTTGAAGTGACCATACAAGGTTCTGAAAGCTATTTTTGGAATGTCACATTCCCTAACTCTTAGCTGATGATAGCCTGATCTAAGTTCTATCTTAGAAAAGTAAATGGCACCCTGAAGTTGGCCAAATAAATCATTGATTCTGGGAAGTGGATATTTATTCTTGACTGTGACACTGTTTAACTGACGGTAGGCTATACACATTCTAAGAGAACTGTCTTTCTTACACACGAATAAGACTGGTGCACCCCATGAGGAGCTGGGTCTGATGAATCCCTTATTTAGGAGATCTTTCAACTACATTTTTAACTCTTTAAGTTTTGTTGGTGCCATTCTATATGGAGGAATAGATATAGGCTGAGTGCCTAGAAGAAGGTCTATTCCAAAGTCAATTTCCCTTTCCGGAGAAACTCCAGGAAGATCTTCAAGAAATGCATTTGAGAATTCATTTACTACTGGAACTGGCTCATGACTGGGAGTCTCTGAACTAGAGTCGTTGACTCAGACAAGATGATAGACACATCCCTTGAATATTATTTTTCTCGCTCTAAGGTATGAAATCAACTGACCCTTAAGCGTTGTGGTACTACCCCTCCATTCAAAGACTAGTTCATTTGGAAACTGAAAATGAACTATTTTGTTTCTATAATCAACTGAGGTATAGCATGAATGGATCCAATATATGCCGAGAATGACATCAAAATCTGTCATCTTTAGCTCTACAAGGTCTGCTGAAGTAACTTTCTGAGATATCATAACTGGACCATTCCTGTATACCCGTCGAACTGTGATAGATTTCCTACTAGGGTAGACACTGAGAAAGGATCTGCTAGGATATTTGGACTGACTCTGAAGTTAATGGATATAAAAAGAGTTATGAAAGATAAAGAAGCTCCTGAATCTATCAAGGCATAAATATGTAAATGGAAGATTTGTAATGTACCAGTGACCACATCAGGAGAATTTTCCTAATCTTGTCTGGACTGAAGTGCATAAAGCCTGTTTGGGTGTTGCCCACTGGTGGCACTGGAAGTGGCACCCTACTGATTCAAGATAATTGACTAAGTTGAAGGATGATTATACTAACCCTGAGAACCTAACTGAGGACAATCTATGACTTTGTGGTCTGGCTTGCCACACCCAAAACAAACATCACTGTCAGCTCTGTAGACACCCTGGTGGTTTCTGACACATATTTCACAAAGAGGATTTGTTCGAGCACTACTAACACTAGTCTTTGTTACTATTGCTAAACTTAGGGACTGGAGCACTGGCTGAGGACGGAGTTGGAACTAAAAACTTTGGATGAAACTAGAAACGGTTACCGCTCTCTAACTTAGGCTGATTGAAATTGAAGCTACCTATTATGTCTCTCTTATTCTGCCTCTCTCTCTATATATATTCTTAGCCTCTTCTATCTGTTGAGCATGAACCATGAGCCTGATTATGTCCATCTCCTTAATCAACATCGCAGTTATTCACTCCTTAACCATACTATCTGACACCCCAGACATGAACTTATTCATTCTGGACCTACTGTCTACCACTACATGGGGAGCATACCTAGATAACTGAGTAAACTTGAGGGAATACTCTTTCACGCTCATACTTACCTGCCTGAGATTTATGAACTCTAACACCTTGGCTTCTCTCAGCTCTAAAGGAAAGATCTATCTAGAAAGGCAGTATCAAACTCTTCCCACTCTATGGGCTCTACATCCATGCCTCTGTCTACCTTCCACCGCTTAAACCATGTATGAGCTACATCTTATAGTTGATAGGCAGCTAGCTCATCACTCTCACTGAAAGTCACTCCCATAATATTATGACTTTTTGAACCTGATCAAGGAATTTTTGTGGGTTCTCTTCTGACTTAAATCCTGAGAATAGGGGAGGATTCATTCGGGTGAAGTCCCAAATCCTGGCTGCTGCAGTATTGGCCATAGGGTTAGCCTGAATAGCAGTTGTCCATTTATTCTAAGCTGTTACAAAATTGGCTAGAGTAGTGAATTCAGCTTTGAATTCTGCATAGAAGACATGCTCGTCCAGGGGATCTACCTAAACGGCTAAGGTTCTGACTGATTTCCGGTCCTTCTTCTATTAGTCTTTTTGGGAGGTATGTTCTATAAATGGAAGGAAAAATGAATTAGACTGAAAGTTTATCTTGAGCGCATGCTCACTCGCATGATATGAATTCTAAAAGAAGGGAAACTTTTCCTAAAACATCTCATAGCCTCCTGTCCATAAATGTGGAGCACTACACATCCATACATAAACTCTACTTGATGCAGATTTCAGACTCCCTAGGACTCTGTTTAACCTTAGGTTTTGATACTAAGTTTGTAACGCCCTAAGTCTATAACCCAAATGCTACACGATGCTTACGACCCCGAAGGACCACAAGCTAACCCATGACTAATATCTGCTGTGAGCACTGAATAATAATACTATAATAAATACGAAAAATAGGCTGAAATGCCATAAGGTTCAAAATATGAAATACTGATAAAGGATATCAACTATAATAATAATCTGCAAAATGGAATAATGTCTGAAAGTCTAGTCTGAAAAGCCTCTAACTGAACTGACTGAAAGCAGAGTTGATGGGACAAGCCTCCAACTAACTCCAACTACTAAAATACTGATAAACTAAAATACTGAAATAAAATCATGCCCTCGATAGATGAGGACTCACTACTAAAACTGATACTGATAAATGGATCTGTCTATGTGCAGTCAGGAACCTGGGCATCTGAACCTATGATATGAGACATCATAGCGCAAAGAAAGAGTATGCGTCAGTACGTGGAATATACCGGTATGCTATATGAGTTAAGGCTGAATACAAGGGTTTATATGCATGAATAATAACTGACTGAATGATATAGAGTAACTAGATATGAGAGTACATAGATAACTGAATTATTATAAATACTGAGCATGCAATACTATGCATGTACGCGTATACTGTAACTGAGCTTGTCTGAAGCTAAGCACTGATTTCTGATACTGAGTAACTGATATTTGAAGTTACTGATAACTGAGTTACTAATGCTGATTGGTTGTATCTGACAGTCCTGATACTGTAGAACTGAACTGAGTTTTATATTAAGACTAAAACTGAGACTGTGGAAAGTAATCATCTAACCGACATGTCCCAAATAAGATAACTGAGTTGGGGTCCAACCTGTGACCCTAGTTGGAGAGTGTCAGTACCGTGCCATGGGTAAAGATACTGAAGAGTTACCCTCATCTGGCATGTACTCTAATGAGAATGGTGGAACTCTCAACTAGCAGGTTAAAACACCTCATCAACCCTCAACTGGTAGGTTGATGTCTCAACCTACACTAGCTACGTAGTTCTGGAATGCAAGGATTGCTTCTAAGGATCACACTCTCTACTGGTAGGTGAGCCCCCATCCTTAAGTTTACTCGGTGCTGAGTCCTACTCCTAACTGAAAGACACCGAACTGAGTATACTGACTGAACTGATACTGAGTTTACTGAGTTTTCCTAATTTTTGTAACTTCCTGAGTTCGATGAGTTCTATAGCTGACTGAGTTCTACTGATTGTGACATGACTAATACTATTCTGTAACTAACGCCGGCTCTAGGTAAACAGCTAGATTGTCGGGTATTAAATACCCCCAGGACTAGATATCATGAAAATAAAGCATAACATGATCTTGAAAGGCATAACAATATACACTTGTCCATAATTCATTCATAGAGATATTTTATCAAACATTTATGGGCCATAAGCTTGTACATATACTAGAATGTCATGATTACATCATTTAATTCACATGGACATTCTATCAAACACTTGGGGAGTACAACTTAATGCACATAATCATGGATAACATATAAACATTGCAACTACAATTCACGGATTTAACATGCAATTCATAAAATTCTCCATAAACACCATTCTATTTTCATGAATCTTATCATAATCATGGATTGAAAACCAAATTAACATCATAGACATGCGTAAAATCAATTTCAAATGTGGGAATTCACAATTCCATAAACTTGTAATTTTAAAAAGAGAATTCTTGGACTCTATGGGTGGAAGGTACCCATAGATGAACATCTAACATACCTGAATTGATAAGTTTTTGGAGTTCTGAGTGAGTTTCTTCAGCTTTGTTCTTGATTTATTTAGAGCTAGGGTTTGCTAATTGAGAGAAATGATTTCCTTCTTGAGATAAGTGAGCAAATAATGAGATATTAGGGTATTTAGGGCTTTAATCCCGTGTTTAGGCTGATTGGAATGAGGTAAAAAGACCTAAAAGCCCTTGAAATTTAAAACTCAAAATTAACTGAAAATCCTAATTTGGTATGCTGGTGCGACGTGGCACTATCGCGTCGTGTCACTGAAATTTGACAACTGCGACCTGGAAGCTTGGCACGATGCGATGGAATTACGTTGCTTCACTGTATGGGAATCTTGCCCTTGGCGCGATGCGCCATGATCGCGGAGCAACACTAAAAATTAATAATTAGGAAATTGACTGGTGGCGCGACGCGGTGGTATCGCATTGGCTTACTAGAAAATGACAATTGTCATTTGGACTGCCTCCGCAACGCGCTGAAGTATCAGGTCGTACACTGTTTCACTAAAATGGCTCTAACTCTTCGCCCGGGTATCGAATTTGGGAGAATTTTATATCGTTGGAAAGCTAACTGAATTTTCTACGCATTGGCATACTCTAAACTAAAAAATACTGAGTATTTCAAAAATTTTATATTTGATAACTCATGGATTGAGGGTTAATTTAAGCTATGGAAATACAGGGTATTACATTAATATAGTATAGATAAGGAGGATTTTTAAATATTGTGATCATGAATTAAATTATGTCAAATATATCAAAATGTCTTTTAATCTTATGGTTATAAATATTATTTAAATGTACATAATCATTTCCAAAAAGTTCCAGGTGAAGAAAAAAAGATTATTAATCTTGACAAAATGGGAGTTACTCATCTACGACTCAGAAGTGTGGTTCTCAGAACTTCCAGAATACTATTGTATTTGGTACATAACATATAACAAATATGAGTTTGAATTGATTTAACTTATGAAACTATGCTTATCTACATTTAAATCCGAGGAAGTCTCATTTGGATATTGTTTCATGCACCTGGTGAGAGCTTGAGGTGTACAGATAGAGCATATCCAGGATTTAATTGTATAAGCAGTGTTATAAGTTTAACTAATGTAGACTTAATATTTTCACTCGGTACCAAATACAAAACAGTAGCAGACATTTGTACTATCTATAAGTAGGAATCATTTTTGTACAGTTGATTGTGAGATGGTGGTATTAATTTCCTGGTGAGATTCAATCCATATATAATCAATTGGAAGAAATCGACTACCGCTAAATATAGTATCAATAAACATAAAGTTTCTGAGGATAAAGTCCTACCTGCCACTACATTTGATGATAGAAAACTAGTCTAGTAATGACAAGCAACTGAAAAGATAAGAGGACCCTATATCAAATTGAAGAATTTACTCTATAACTCTATGTCACTTCATCTTATATCTGTAGATCGATTAGAGGTGGTTTTGTATTACTGTAAACATTTAAAGAAAGGGAGAAAGAAACCACAGATACAAGGTAAGGAGGGACTTAGTTATCTCCTTGAAATTGGATCGAATTTTCATATTTTACAACAGAAACAAAGGGACGGAGAGCACGGACCTATAGATCAACCGCAACTAACAATAAAATATGCATACGGGAGAACCATATAATAACTTTTGAGAAAGTCATGGACATTGAGCATATTCAAGAACCTTAGAAGCAGAAATTTCCCAATTTGTCTCTTGACGTTCCCTTTTATTGTTTATTGTTTTTTTTATATTGCTGATTTCTTTTTGGGTCGGGTCACTTTTGGACCTGGCCCATTGATGTAAATAACTTAATGTTTTCTTTGTAAAATGGGCTTCATGCCCGAGTTTCACTTTAAAAAAAAATATATTTTTTGTAACGCACTAAAAATAATAGGTCAAATAAATTAAAACGAAAGAAAATAATATAGTTTTTACTGTTAAATTATAAATAGTAACTTGCAAGTAGATTGTGGTTATCCTTATAGTGGTATTGCTAAATTTACGTAATTGGTATAAAGACATGCGAATTGAGTAAATCAATTAATAGGATGGTTATAAATTAACTTGCTTAAATAATATTATACTCTTAAGAATAGTGTAATCTCTTCTCATCATCCAATAGAATATGAGACAAATAGATGCATTTCGATTAGGATTGTATTCTATGATTACGATTTTATTATACATGTCTTTTTTATTTTGTCAAAAATCGATTTTACGATAAAGATGTTTATGACCTCCCCTCTATGCCTTGTGGTAATGATTTCTCTGACTTTACGACTTTTTTGACAATGACGTTGTCTATAGATCAAATTATTGTGTAGATTGAGTTTTACTTAACTGTCTATAGTTTCTTTGGTATGCTCGGAATAGAAGCTTTTTATAAATATATCATCATGTTATTAAGTATTTTTATTTAAGTTCTTTTCTTTATAAGAGGTAGAATAGAATGACCTGATTGAAGTGTATGAGCTTATGTTTGTAATTAATGCATTGGATTCCCTCATCCGGATCCATTGTAGCCTGGTGTTTATTTATGTTATTCTGGAGCTAGATGAGCTTGTTAATATGGCACCAGTCTTGAGTATCCTTAATGGAAAAACTGCAAGAAGTAGCATACTTAAGACTTAAATTATGAAAAATAGCAACACTTTCATGAAATTACATTGTGTAGCAAACATAACATTATTTTAAGTGTGGTCCCCCACTTAATGCCTTTGAGAAGTTATCATGTATAAGGTTTCCTTTTCATGCCACTTCTCATTCTCTTTCCTTCAACTGATTTTTACTTTACCTTTTATTGTTTGAAATTTCTTAGATTCCTCTTTCAATTTTTTCCTTTTCCATAAATTACTCTTATTTAAATTAGTAGATTCCTTTTCCAAATCAAACTCAATTATGAAGATTATTATCTTCATGATATTCAAAATTTCAAAATATCACTCTCTTATATCTCTAACTTTTTTTCTTGCTAGTTTTTTCATTTTTTTATCGTTTTACATTTTTATTTTAATTTCTTTTTTTTAATTTTTTTCTTTCCACTTTATTTTCTTTCTTCTACTTCTCTTTTTTTTTTCTTTTTTGTTTTTTCATTTTTTTTTTCTGTTTTTGTTTTCTTATTTTTTCCTTTCTCATATTTTTTTCGTTTTCTTCTTCTTTTTTATAATTTTTTTCGCCTTTGCTTTTACACTTCTATTTCTCCTTCTTCTTCTTTTTTTCTGTTTCACTTCTTTTTTTTTAGATTTTTATTTTTCGTTTTTGTCTTTTTTTTTACTCTTCTATCTCTATTTTTTATTTTTAAAAGACAAATACCTATACCGCATATACATATTCAAAAAATATACAAAATAAATAGACATACAGATCTGCATATGTATTTACAGTAAAAAAACATGCATATATATCTGCATATGTATTTACAGAAATACATAGGTGACTCACATGTATATATAAACATATATGATGTGTATCATGTATTTTTGGATTACCTATATATATTTGTATATAGTTGTCCTTTTTTTTGGTTTCTCATCCGGTGTCGTGCCCGCATTGGAGCCTCGACTAATCCAGATTGAGCATTGCAGGGCCCTTTAAGGTGGAAGAGCTCCCAATAGATTTTTCTCCATACCCAAGGTCGAACCCTCAACCTTTAGTTAAGGGTGAAACAGCCTCATCCACTGCACCACAACCCATGTTGGTATATAGTTGTCCTTTTTGTTATAGAGATTTTGTATCTTATACGTTTATATATACATATGAGTGAGATATGTATTTTTGTAAATACATATGCAGATACATATGTATGTTTTGTACTGTAAATACATATCCAGATCTGTATAGCTATGTATTTTGTATATTTTTTGAATATATATATATGTGATATACATATTTGTCTTTTCAAAATAAAAGTTAGAGATAAAAGAGTTGAAAAATGAAAATAAAATAAAAATAGAAAAATAAAAAAAGAAAAAGAAAAGTAAAAAAGAAAAAAATTGAATCTGAGCAGCTTAAAAAATCGATTTTGATCACTATATTGTTCGATCAGTTCAATTTACTGTTGTATTACTTTTTTTTTTAATTCGTTTACAAAATATTCAAAAATAATTTAATGAAATAAATCGTTAAATTGTACAACATAACGGGAAATTGATTTTGATCACTCTTAACAAAAAATTGTTAATGGCTCAAAATATTCAAAAATAATTTAACAAAAAATTAATTTTGATCACTATATTTGAACGAAACATTAATAATGGCTCAAAAAACTTTAAACGAAATAACAATAATGGTTCAAAAAAAATTCAGAACAAAAAATTTTTGACCGATTTCAAACGAATAATGAAATTCATATAAGAAAACAATATTACGGTTAAATACCTTCAACAAAAGTTCGAAGATATTGAACAGAAGAAGTTTCAGTTGAATTTGATTGTGATTTTCTTGGGGATGAAAACGATAATGTGAAACTGAAATTTGAATTTTGATTTCAGTTGGTAACAAATAACGGAAATCATGTTAATTAAGAGGTTTTAATGGAAAAAGAATCTCCACATTTAATTCATAGCTAATTATACAATATTTAACTCAACTGATTTGAGTTAAATATGGACATTAAAATGATTTGTATATGTATATTTATAGCAACAGTTTGTTCAAATACAAAATACAAGTTGTTAGTTTAAGTAATTATGAAAGTATTGCTACAAATCTCATAATTATAATTTTAAATATGTTATTTATGAATTTTACCCTACCTTAATTACGGATCTTCTGCACGCAGTTATTTCTTCTGACCATGTTTACTTTGTCCATATGGCTTTTGAGTTAATCTGACCTGTCCTATTTGACACTTATCCCCTCCTAATTCAATCATATATGGCTAGGTTATTGACGTCCTAATTCACTCATATATAGCTAGGTAGTTGACACATCATTACTCTTATAAATTAAACAGAAAAAAGTCATACTCCCTCCGTTTAAAAAGAAATGACCTACTTTGATTTGGTATAAAGTTTAAAAAAATAAAGAAGACTTGAATCTTGTGACCTTAAATTAAAGTAGTGTCAAATTTATCAAAATGCCCTTTAATCTTGTGGTCATAAACATGCCATGTGGAAAGTTGAAATTGAAGTATTGCCGAAAAAGGAAAGGGGTCATTCTTTTTTAAACGGATTAAAAAGGAAAGTAGGTCATTATTTTTTAAACGGAGGGAGTATGTAATTTTGAATAATTGAAAATGGTAAATAAATATCCTTCATTATATTCTTTGATTACTTGTGTCTTTGTCATCTAACTTTGGATATATATATATAACCCCGAACTATTGAAAAGGTTACGTATATATCTTTCAGTTGGATGATGCACGCCACGTATTCTCATCCAAAAGGAATTAACCCATTTTTCCTTAACAATTTATCCCCTGAACTCCAGCTGAAAATTCTATGGCCGGAGTTGGAAGCGAGTTTCGCCACACCTACTTCTTGACGAACCAAAACCAATATCGTCACAAAACATTCTTTAGGATGAGAAAATGTAGGCGAAACTCGCTTCCAACTTCGGTCGTAGAACATTTCCTCGGCAGGTCATGGGATAAGTTGCTAAGGAAAAATGGATTAATTTCTTTCAAATGAGGACACGCGGCATGCACCATCTAACTGAAGGGTATATACGTACCAATTTTAATAGTTCGGGGGTATGTACGTACCCAATGTTAGACGGCATGAATACAAATAACTCCAAAATAAAGCAAAGAATATTTACGTATCATTTTCAATAATTTGAGAGTTTATATGACCCTTTTCTGTAAATTAAATGTAATTTGTGAAAACTAACTCTAGAATCTTCACCTTTAACTAACAGAATTTATAGTCCGAAAAGAGTTGCCCCAACATGATGATTTACATAGATTTAATAAACGCAATGTATGTATACATAAATCTTTATTAATATTCTGTTCATTATTATTCCTTTTGAGTTTGACACACTTTAACCATTTATTAACTCCTGAAAAATAAAAAGGAAACTTTATTAATTTAGCCCTCATTAAATTTATTAACATTGATTACATTTTATCTCGACAGGGGCAAATTTAATAAAACATAATCAATTTATTCACGAATACTTAAACAAACACTTATTTAGGAATAACTCAAAAGACAAAGGAAACATTCATTTAAGAATGGAGGAAGTATTATATATCATTGTTACTCTTACCGTTCATATTTACTTGTCTATTTTTTTATTTTTGAAATGTTCAACAATACTTGTACAATTTATAAAATCAATAGGTGATTTATCTAGTTCTATCCATTTTACCATTAGCATTAAATACGATTTATCATCTAATGAATTTGTAAAGCATTAAATTTATTAGTATATTTGAAGAATAATATGGTATAATTACTTCTATCAGTTACTATTTTTTGTGTCAATAAAAAATAGACAAGTAAAGATGGACGTGGAGTAAATGTCATCGTGTATTATTTTAGTACTTGACTTATCAAATTAAATTGTTGAATTTAGACATATATAAACTTCGCGGGTGAACAAATATTTTTTGCTATAATCTATTGTATCCAAAAGTTACCCCGAAAGAGCTCGAGATTTTCATAAATCAAAAACAAAATGAGATTTTAAGAGAAGCCCTTAGTTTCCCTTCCCCTGAAGTAAGCCTGTCAAACGGATCGAGCTAA
The DNA here is from genome assembly GCA_030864225.1 of Capsicum baccatum var. pendulum. Lineage (NCBI taxonomy): Eukaryota > Viridiplantae > Streptophyta > Magnoliopsida > Solanales > Solanaceae > Capsicum > Capsicum baccatum. The sequence goes on from CM061554.1 coordinate 170,998,712, forward strand.
CCCAGGCTGACCCGACCCAGCCCGGCCCACTAAGCAAATTTGGCCCGATATGATCCGGCCCGGTCAGCCCACGGGCTATAGGAAACCGGCTCTCAGGATGGGTTATTTTTTGGTTTGGGCCCGGTTAACCCTACCCGGACCAAACCCAGTCCAGGCCCATCGCCGGTTAATCAGCCCGAATATTTTTTTTTAAATTCGAATTTGGTCAAAATTTGATCGTTGGACCAGTTGACCGTTGGGCCCAACGGCTATATTACCGTTTGGGCCCTTAAAACGGCTCAATTGGCCTTTTTTAATTAAAAAAAATTATTTTAAATATTTTTTTAATCCCAAAAAAAATTTTATAAATACCCTACACTCTCAAATTATTTTTCACACAAATTTTCATTCTCTCAAATTTCATTCTCTTTCAATTCTCAAATATTTTATATATTTAAATTCCTAAAGTTCTCACTTTAATTTTTTAATTTTGCGATTACAAAGTACGAGTGAAAGTTTTTAAAGTCGCAACCTTCGAATACTTTTAAAATTTGGTATTATCGTTCCATCTCTTAAGTTTAATTCTTAGTTAGTGTATTAATTGTTGAATATTTAATTTTATTATATTTGTGTTTTGAATTTTTTTAGTTTAATTTATATTATGGTTAAATTAAGAAACCTCGCCACTAAAGCTGTTAAAAAAATTTATTCCGGAAGTGGTAGTGGTAGCAAAAAGTGAATTACTAGCGGTAGAGGTACTTCAAGTAGTAGATATACCCGTGTGCATTCGCCTCCAGTACCGCTTGGTACACCTTTTGAGGAAGAAATAGGTGTAGGTACTCACGATATGGATTATGTAGAAGCTCAGGAAAATTACGGTATAGAAGAAGACAATGAAGTAGATATGGTTAATTTAGATGAAGATGATGAAAATAAAGGTGAGACACCCGTAGTAGGAAATGCTAACGTTAGATCCGAATCAGTTAATCTCCCTCCCCGTCCTCCCCATGCCTCAAGAGCTTATAAAACAACTAGTATTATATGATAATTTTTTAAATGTATATCAGATATTAAGGTGCAATACAATATTTGTCAAAAAATATATAAGCATAAAAGAGGGGGCAAACAAGAGGGTACAGGTACGTTAACAAGACATATAGAGGATCTTCATGAAAGAGAGTTACAAATTGCAAAATGAGGTAAGGTTGCTGGTGGGCCCACACAAGCTAGAATGGATCCAACAACTGGTCATGTAATTAAGAAGTATAATAAATTGAGGGATCGGAAAGAAATAACAAAAAATAGTAGTTTGTCCCTAACAAGAAATAACAATTGGTCCTGTAATCAACATTGTCAAAAAATATTCAATGTAGATTGTCCCTAACTTCTGATCTTGGTCGTGCTGTAAATAAAAATGATTATTTAACCGTTACTTGTCACTGGATGGATAGTAATTTTGTGATGCAAAAATGTATTCTTGCTTTTTTATATGATGAAGATCGTAAATATACTGGAGATTTTGTTGCCGATTCGATTGTTAAAGTTGCAGAATTTTATGGTATCGAAAATAAAATCTTATGAATTGCTTTTGATAATTCTTCTAACAACAAGACTGCTATAACAAAGTTAAAATCTAAGTTATCTCAGTCGTTACCTGAAATTTTTCATATTAAGTGTGCATGTCATATATATAATTTGATTGTAAAAGATGGTCTTGAGTTTTTTAAGCTTTATATTGAAAAAATCCGTCTTGTTGTTGGTTTTATTCAAGGAAATAATCGAAGAAAAAGAATTAGAGAATTTAAAGTTAAATGTCAAGAAAATGGACTTACACCGATATTGATGCCTGAGGAAATTGATATTAGATGAAATTCTATGTATGATTTTTAAAAACTTGTTATAAATATAGAGTTCCTATTACACTAGCTTTTAACCAACATTGTGGTTCATTTGCTGATTCTGCTGATTGCATGCTACATGATTCTGATTGGTTTGTAATTAATGATCTTATTAAGTTTTTATAAAAATTTTATATAGCTACGGTTGAATTTTTTGGTGCTTATTATCCTACTATTTGTAATATTTTGGCATATATAGCCGATATTTCTGGTTTGCTCAATGAAGATAAAAATAAAGAAGGTTATAAAGAAGTTGTTGGTGTCATGTTTACTAAATTAAAAAAATATTTTTTCCTGATTCCCCCTATTTACTTGGTTGGTTCTATGTTAAATCCGTGCATGAAATATAATACTATGTGCCACTTTAGTACTCTTATTTATGCTAACTTAGAAATAAATACTAACAATGATTCTGAACAAGTACAACCTGATTTGTCGACGACTATGGATGATGCGAATGCTTACATAGATAAATTATATAACCACTATGCTGATTTAGTTGATTTAGTTATACTGACACATATCACTCCAACTGTCGCTCCTCATCCTCCTAAGGAGTCATCATCTTCTAAAAGGCCGGCACATAGTGGTTTTTCTGATTTCTTTTATGATTTACCTTGTTGGAACAGTGTTGATGAGAGAGCTTACACATCAACTTATCAAGAAGAGCTTAAGTATTATCTTCGATCACCGCTAGAGGATCGCAGACAACGGATCACCACGTTGGATTGGTGGAGGAGTAATGAAACACAATATCCTATGCTTTCAAAATTAGCTAGAGATATTTTGAATGTTCCAATGTCAACTGTTGCATCAGAGAGCGCTTTTAGTTAGGGATTACAACAACTTGGAGACAACCGACACTCATTGGAAAGCAATGCAATGAATGTTCTAGTTTTCCTCAAAGATTGGATTAGAGAGGAAATAAAAAATAAGGAATAGAAGCGGAGCCGAACGACGAGCAGAAACTTGAAGAAATTATGACTTCATAGGAGAACTCAGCAAAATCAAGTCCAATGTATGGTTTTGACCCCGTTGATTTTGACTATCCTATGCAAGTTCCCATTAATATTAACATGATTAAGTTGGAAAAAATGATGCATAATTTGTAGATTTTTCATTCATGTAAATTATAAATTTTGGATCATTTTGCAATCAATAAAATTCAACATTCATTCACTCCTTAGTCCTTACTTTGTAATTTTTTTCATTTAATGATTTAAATTAAATTTCTCGTTTAAATTAAAAACTTACTTTTAATATATTATTAATTTACTATCAAGTATTATTAATTTATTATATTAAGTAGCATAATTTTTATATATTTGTGTATATTTAATGTATACATGTATATAAAATTTTATAAATTAGTATATAACTATATATATCTTGTAGTATATGTTTTATATAAAGTAGTACATATATATTGAATGGTGCGTATATATGTGTATATATCTTCTATAGACATGTATATTTAATGTATACATGTGTATATGTTTTATAAATTAATATATATATATATTGTAGTATATGTTTTATTTAAAGTAGTACATATATATTGAATGGTGCATATATATGTGTAGTGTATATATCTTCTATAAACGTATATATTTAACGTATACATGTGTATATGTTTTATAAATTAGTAATTAGTATATAACTATATATGTAATTATATATATTGTAGTATATATATTGTAGTATATGTTTTATTTAAAGTAGTACGTATAGTCGTATATATTGAATATTACGTATATATGTGTAATTGTGTATATGTGTATATATTTTTAAAATTCCAATGTAGTATATACTATATATATAGTGTATATATATTGTTTAACATATTTAAAGTGTATATAGGTGGGTGTATATACACGGTAGTCCTCGGTAAATATGTTTTTACTCGATCGACGAAATAATTATCTTCTAGTTTACTCCCTTTGATTCAATTTATATGATTTAATTTGACTGAATATAAAATTTAACAAATATGACGACACTTTTTATGTTCCAAAATTATATTTAAAGTAAATGATTTTTTATAGAAGATTATTGTGGTCTTTTTACCAACTAAGTGACACCCAACAACCAACATAAGTAAAAAAATGAAAAAATTACACAAATTAGACTATAATTACAATAAATAGCAACACTTTTTTAAAATTATAACTTATAACAAAAGTAGCAATATTTTACTCACTTCATAGTAATAGAAGAATATGTATTTTTCAGTTGTGCATATGTATTTATGAGTAATACATATATATTTGTATATGTATTTACATAGCAACATTTTATTTAAATACAAATACAATTTGCTATTTTTCATAATTATGAAACTGTTGCTATAAAAATTATAATTAAGGCTACAGAGTTGCTATTTCTGAAATTTTTCCTAAAAAAATTGATACAGAGAGAGAGTGTGTTTAAGTTGGGTGCACCGTAAGGGATCGTTTGGTGTGAGGTACAAAAGCAAATAATTTCAAAATAAAATAATAATTTTGGGATAAAAATTTTAATGCAACATTTGGTAGGCAATATTAGGGATAATTTATCTCGGGACTAATAAATAATACCGGAATAAGTTATTCCACATATTTGGTGGTATAACAATTCCGCCCGTATGGAGCAGAGACTTTGTTTACAAGGTATTAGCTATCAGCATGAAACCTATGCTGTTGAACTGCATCTTTGTTGGCGAAATTATGTACAGTTCGAACTTAATTATGATGTATTGACTCGGCTCTCGGCAAAAATGTTTGTATTGGAAGTGTTTGTTGGGAAACAGGTCTATGTGAACACACTTATGCTAACTATTTTGATTTTGTTGCAATGACCAAGTCAGTGTATTACCGGTATGCATCACATGTGAAGATAACTGTTTGTTCTACTTTCATGTTGGCTTTGTTGCAATGAACAAGTTGCTTGCACTTGTGCTATAAAATATGGTTTACTGCTTTATTCTTGCACCATACTGAAGACTATACAAATGTGTGCATCGAGTTAGACTCCTAGCATTGTAAATTGGTGAAAGTTTTTTTTTTTTCCTTTCATGTAGCATTATTTTAATGGTTTGACCTAAATACGACAGAATGATGATGCGTATTAGTTGATGTTGTTCCAACTGAGAAATAATTAAGTTAAATAAAGTGAGGGATATTTTTGTAAACAAACAATATATTTTTAGAAATAATGCAATACATATTATTTTTAGTACCACAAATTAAATAATCATTACAAAATAATATCAAAATAACTAATCCCAACACAACTAATTCCAACTTAACTAATTTCAGTATAACTCTTCTTCAAACCAAACGACCCCTAAGTGTAGTATATTTTTTACATCATTAGGTAACATTAACCTATAGCAAGTTACCAACTTTATTCTAATTGCTATTTTTACACCATCGATAACATTAACCTGCTACAAGTCTACAACAGATTACCAACTTTATTCTAATTACTACTTTTTCCCTAAAATTTGGTCAGTAATTTATTTTCATCTGTCTAATTCCCTTTCATTCAAATCTTTCTCTCGGTTGATTTAAATGACGATTCACAATTAAGTACAACTTTTACCAACACTTAGTGAAAAGTTATATATTAATTTTATTGTTAAAACATTAAATATTTATAAAATTTCAATTTCTAAAGTTCCATTCTAACGGCACAATAAATGTGTGTAGACGAACCCAGTAAATTATTAATGAGGACTTATTGTTAAATAAGAAGAAATTTCCCAAAATTCATAGTATATAATGTGTATAGAGAATTACTTATTTCAAAGTTAATAATGTTTGAAGTGTTGAAGAATTACTTCAACAATAATCTTAAGAGAGACAAAATGGCAAATGGTACGAATAAATTGGTTACCAATAAACATAGTAACTCATTTTGGTTAGAGTACAAATAGGATTCAATTTTCCTTAATTTTAATGACTCACAATTTAATTTTAGAAAAGGTAAACATATTTACCCAGGTGCAAATATTACCAGCTAAAATGAAGGGAGAAAGCACATAAAAACACAACTTATAACGTTTATCCCACAAGTAAATTTCATGGGTGGTCATTCAACTTAGTGTTCATTACCCAAAAATCATTATTCTTTGTTTTGTTACATAAAAGTCATTGAACTTTGCCCCATCTTTCACAAAAGTTACTTTGACAAAATTTGATTAAAAAACTACATAGAATGTGGAATGAAATAAAAAAAAATCTCTTATATTTGAAGATAGGTTCAAATTGCCTCTCAAATATACTTTTGATCAGTTTTGGTCCACTATATTACTAAAAATAAGCCTTTTTATTTACATATATTTGACAAAGTCTACCGACGAAATTTAACGAAATTGAAAAAAGAAAAACCAAAAAATCTTAAAATTTATTTATCATAAATGTATAATAATTATATTTTTATTTTACTATTGCACTGTTATTTTGAGTAATTTATAGATATCTTTTCTTTACTTTTGTTACAGATTTTTAGTAGATTATTAAGTAAATAAATATAATTATTTAATTGTTTGATAATAAATTCTATGAATCTTATTATCAATATATTGAATATGCGGAGTAAACTGCAATACTTTTAGCAAATAGAGTTACTAAAAAAATTTAAAAAATAAAACAAAGTTATTTATTAAGAAATAAAAATATTAAAAAGTTTTGAGTGACAGATTTTTTTGAGGGGCTAGGGAGGGAAGATTCGTTGAAATTGTTGAATGAATCGTTCCTTTGTTAAATTCCAAGACACAAATTGATACAAGAAAACCAAGGAACACAAGCTCAAAACAGTCCAAACACACTCCAAAAATAATCCACTAATTCAAAGAATCGAGGACCCTTATGAAGACCATTATCGGATTCAAGAATGAAATACAAGAAGGACAATATAACTAGGTGTGTGACACCTTTTGCAGCCAATAACAAACTAAGTTAACAACACGAGATGAAACAACAATGAGAAGAAGAACAACAACAACAAAAACGGCTTCGCAATACAAGATACAAAACGGATACAAGATTACAAAAGAAAAGGGATAGATAGATAGACCACATGAAGGTATAATATTAAGAACCCAATAATGGTAACTCTTGGACCCTTAACACTACACACAACAATAAACCTATCTCTTACAAAGACACAAGATCGAAATCAACCTCCCAAGCATCAATGTTTCCAAGCAAATGCAAACACAAGTGATTCTACACTTGTCTAAGCCCTAATTTCGGTTTTGGATGCCTTAAGGAAAGAGGACTTGTATTTCTTTGTCTTGTAAGACTTACAATTTCATTCATAAACTAAGTAAATAAAATCCTACATGTTCCTTATATATTATAAAACAAATAGAAGTTAAAATGACCAAAAAGGCCCTTCAAGAATGGGCTGCCCCTCTAGTGTATGGAGTGGGCTGTTTTGGTGTGTATTTGGGCCTTTAATTACACTTCTCTTGCACATACACTTGGTTGCTTTCAATGCACGCCCACGTAAGTTTATTTCCGCGATTATTCTCGTAATATCCTCTCCATCTTGAGAAGAATTTGCCCACAAATTCACGGCTTCACTTCGTTCAATTGGCTACTTCAAAAACAAGCACTCAAAATAGTCTACAAAACATGAAGAACCCTAGAGCTCAATATGAACAAGTCTCGTCCAACATCTTCATTTTGAACCTCAGCTTCCTCTCCATCTTGAGACTTGGCTTCAATCTTATCCGATTCAAGTCTCCTTCCATCATATAAGCATCATCGTAGACTCCATATACTTCGTGTCCCTTTCTTCCATACTCCTATATATGGATACATCAATTTTGTGGAAGTGGAGTTTAGGTTGAGGAGGCTATTTTGCAAATGTGAAGCTTCGGTTGTGGAGCTTGGATGGGAGGGAATCGGCCTCCAAGTTCTTTTTTAGGGTAATTAGTAACTTGGCTCATGGTATTTTGTGGTGAACTTGAAGGGTTAAATTTTGTATGCAAATTCTCGGGGTCAATGGTGATGGAAGGGTTTTGGTCATGACCACTTGAGGAAAATCGAGTCGAGGAGTAGAAGCACGAGAGTTCCGTCGACTCTCCATTCGATCCAACCTCTCATTCATAGTAGACATCTCTCATCGGATTGAGGACATAGTCGTGGTCATACTTTTCATTCCTCGGTTGATAGTTTCAAGTATTTCCAAGATAGAACCAAGAGCATTGTTGTCCATTGTAGCCAAGAAGTTACCTACAAAATAATAAACAAGTTAGTTGTTCAAAGAATGGTCCTCACACTCTCTCTTTAATCCTTTATCCCTCGGATTTTCTCACTTTTGATCTCACAATTATTGTGAGTTTGCTTGTAATCCATAAGATGTTGAAAGGTGAACCGAGTGTGTACAATCACTCAAAAGAATAAAAACACACAAAGAAACATAAACACGAAAAAAATGGTTTCAAAACCAACTCACAATCTAGTAAATTGTCACTAGTTTGTAAGTTAGTATTGGAATCAACAAACGAAACTAATGAGACAACAAAATGAAACTAAAAGATCACAATTTGAGCTTAACATTTTTGTATGAACAGTAACTTGGGTGATGTGGCAGCACATCATTGGTCACAGCCCCACAATTAGTCACTAGTTGAAGTTTACAAACTTTAGTTACTATGTAATGGAAACAATTGGTTTTGGAGGGAAAGTATATGTCTTGAATCTCCTTTAAGTTTAATCTTCAAAAGGCATGACTTGACTTTGTACAATTTTCACAAAACACGGTCTCTTGAAACAAGGAAAAGTGATTGAAAAGTAGATTTCAAGTCAAGTGATGGCTCAAGTCTTCTCACAAATAACTTTACAACTTGTAGGTTCACCTTTTTGAATTTATATTACACTTTTAGTTGTCTTAAGTTGTAATATGAGATGAAGAATAAGATGAACACCACAAAAATCCTTCAAGAACAACAACAATATTCACAAATTCAAGACCCAACCGGCCACAAGTCACAAATTCTCGCCCTAGGTCCTTGTTCACAACACAACTTTAACAAGTTCAAGCTCAAATATAGATCTAGACACCTTTAGTGTTAGTGAATCACGAAACTAACACAAGAAACAACAATACACACCAAAGGACTACTAGATCTAGACGCTACAAGCAACCTCGGCCAAGATGAACAACAAGAACAACACTTTCAAGGCCAAGAACAACAAGAACACCAAATTTGTTTTTTTTTAATTTTCTTACCAAGAAAGCCCAAGAATGGTATTGTAAGAACAAAACCAAAGATAGCTTTGATACCAAATGATACAATAAAATCAAGAAACACACGGAATTGACTCAAACAGTTCAAACACACTCCAAAAATAGTTCACTAATTCAAAGAATCGAGGACCCTTTTGAAGACCACTCTCGGATTCAAGAATGAAATACAAAAAGGACTATAACTAGATGTTTGACACTTTTTGCAGCCAATAACAAACTAAGTTAACAACACAAGATGAAACAACAACGATAAGAACAACAACAACAACAAAAATGGCTTCACAATACAAGATACAAAACGGATACAAGATTACAAAAGAAAAAGGATAGATAGATAGACCACATGAAGGTATAATTTTAAGAACCCAATAATGGTAACTCTTGGACCCTTAACACTACACACAACAATAAACATATATCTTACAAATACACAAGATCGGAATCCACCTCCCAAGCATCAATGTTTCCAAGTAAATGCAAACACAAGTGATTCTACACTTATCTAAGCCCTAATTTTAGTTTTGGGTGCCTCAAGGAAAGAGGGCTTGTGTTTCTTTGTCTTGTAAGACTTACAATTTCATTGATAAACTAAGTAAATAAAATCATACATGTTCCTTATATATTATAAAACAAATAGAAGTTAAAATGACCAAAAAGGCCCTTCAAGAATGGGTTGCCCCTCTAGTGTGTGGAGTGGGCTGTTTTGATGTGTATTTGGGCCTTTAATTACACTTCTCTTGCACATATACTTGGTTGCTTTCAATGCACACCTACATAAGTTTATTTTCGTGATTATTCTCGTATCATAAATGGCGTGTTCTATTTTAGCGCACGTACTATCCAATATATTCCCTACCTAGCCCCTAGGTGGTATGGTTTTGCTTGGGTGTTAATCAGTCGGTTTAAATCGGTAATTGATCAAATTAAAATCAAATTAATATAATTAATTTTTAAATTGTTAAAATTAAAATATGTATTTAACAATTTTGTTGTTAGTGATTTTATTTTTGTTTGATTTGATTATTGGGAAAAGGCATCATTTCCACCCCATACTATACAAGAAAAGTCTAAGACACACCTAAATTATATAAGTGACCTATTACACACCTTAACTATATAAAAGTGATATTATTACCTCCCCGCGACCCTCATTCTATGGCGTGTGTGTTACACTTATTTTAGGCGCGTCCAGCCTATTAAATAACAAAAGTAAACGGCTAAAACATTAAGCGAAAAAGGCATCGTTTCCACCCCAAACTATAGTTGAAAAGTCGAATCTACACCTAAACTATATAAGTGACCTCTTACACACCTTAACTATAAAAAAGTGATACTTTTTACTGACGTAGTGCTGACGTGGCAGCGCGTGTAAAACACTACACCACATGCAAGTGATGGTAGCCTGACAAGGTGTAAATAGTTTCACTTTTTATAGTTTAAGTGTGTAATAGGTCAGTAGTATAGTTTAAGTATGGCTTCGACTTTTTGGGTATAGTTTGAGGTGGAAACGATGTATTTTCCCTTGATTATTCGATTGTTTATCATACATTAAATAAAAGAAACGATCCATTCAAATGAGAAGAAAAAAGACAACTCCTACAAATAAAAGTTTTGAAAAGAGATTGATTGTGCCCGAGCCAAAAAAAATAAGACCTCTTTCCTTTATCTTGATTTTGGTCAAAAGAACAATTCAATCAGAAAGAAAAAAAAATTATGAGATTACCACATAAAACATATATCTAATAAAAGATACTTCAATTATAATAATATAGATTAAAACATAAATAAGATATTTAAAATTATTCATAAAAGATATTTATTATGTATATATTATTATAAAAAAGGATACACGTATAATTTATCGATTTGATTATTGCTTTGATTTTGAACAAAATTAAAACCTAATCAAATATATCAATTTTTTAAAATTTAAAATTAAATCAAACGAAAATCATTTTAATTTGATTTTTTAATTTAGGTTGATTTCTACTCAAACTATGAACACGCTCTGCTTGGGATAGAGAATCACGGCTTAAGAATAGTTTTTTCTTTTTCTTGCTCTAGCCTTTTTCTATAGGATTTTAATCCGTTCTTTTCCTAAAAGTTAGGCTGTTTGATATATTTTTAAAATGATTAATTATTAGATTATCTTTATTGAGTTGGCTTATAACATCACTAAGGGATCGTTTGATACGAAGTATTAGGATAAATAATTTTGAAATAAAATTTTAATGCCTCATAATTTCTTATTTGATTGTACAACTTGGGATAATTTATGGGGAAAGGACAAAAACTGTATTTCAAATTAAACTATTTTCACGAAAATAGTCATGAAATTTAAATTTCATTTTCTAGCCATTTCAATTTGTTGGCTTGTTCTATACCATTTCTACACACATTCTATACAATTTCTATACATATCTTATACATATAAATATTCTATACGAAAACTATACAGTTTCGATACACAATTTATATAATAATTATGCTTTTTTTTTACACTTTTTATATAATAATTATATAGTTTTTATACACTTTCTATATATTTTTTATATATATTTTATACATGTATATATTTGATAGAACTATACAATTTCTATACATATATCTTATATAGATACATATTCTATATAACAATTATATCATTTTTATATAATTATATTTAATTATTATTTTTAAATAATAAAAAAATAGAATATTTTTTCAGTAAAAAAATTTATAGCAAAAAAAAATTGAAATATTTTTAAAAGGGCCAAATGACGCAAGTTGAAAACTGTATCAGTATTGTATATGGACTATATCAGTATTATATATGGACTATATCTAAACTCCATGGGCCAAAATGACTCAAATTAGGAAATGACTATAAAGTGAAAATGTATACCCGACTGACCACTTTTTGAAAAAATTATCAAACTTGGGCTATTTATTTTAAAAAGTGTTATAGAGTGTCCCTTTCTCATAATTTATCCCAAGATTATTAATCAGTACCGGGATAAGTTATCCCTCCTTTTTGGTGGTATAGTAATACCAGAATTAGTTATCCTTGGATAAGTAATTAAAATGACAAAAGCACCTCACAAACCCTTTTTATAATCATTGTTCACATTCATGCATATTCACAATATTTTTAATACAGTTTATAATAATATTTACTCCACTACTCGTTATTTTATGATAAATCTTCATATTTTTTATTAAAGAAATTACACTATATACATTTTTTTTAATTTATGAATATATTATACATTGAATTTATTTGACTAATTATTATGTTTATCTTTTATCACGATTCAAAAACGAGGATCATGATGGCACTTGTCGCGGCAAATCTTGACAAGTAAACCTCTCACCCAAACTGATACACACAGGTAAAAAACCAAAAATACCCCCAAGGGAAGGCTTTTAGAATGAAATCGAACCACATAGATATAATAAAAGTGAAAAGAATAAAATCAACACATGCAGCTGTTGGACAATAAAATTTTGAGTCGAAAAAAGTAAATAATCGGGACAAGAAAAATATTGCAACAATCATTTTATTGATTTCAATAAGTGAGTGTTATAATCTCTATGAATCCTCTGAATCGCCTTTCAAATATAAATTCAAGGGCTTCGAGCTTGATCTTGAATTTGAACTTGATTTGTGAACTTGATAAATTTGATCTTGACTTGTGCTTGAATTCAAGGGCTTTGGAGCTTGTTCTTGAATCTTTCGGTTTTGATCTTGAATCTTGATTTGCAAATTTGATGAACTTGATCTCGACTTGTACTTGAATTCAAGGGTCTTTGAGCTTGTTCTGGAATCTCGTGTTCTTGATCTTGAATCTTGATGAACTGATTTTGAATACTTGAATTTATAGAGAAATCTGCGACGTTTGATCCACGAGCTCTCTATTGCTTCTTGCTAGAATTGTTGATCCTTTTTCTGAATTATGAGACCCTATTTATAGTTGTAGGAAGCAAAGAGTCACTATAAATATGAATTTTTTTTTACTAATCAGATTTAAGTGACATGTCATCTTTTATGGATTTTGATTCCACTAGGACTGCTGCATCATTTTGACACATAGCACAATTTCATTGGTTCCTTCACTTGACTTGGCGTTCCACATCATTCGACATGTGGCACTCAATTGGGCCTCTAGAATATGATAGTATCTTGGGCTTAGCAAAGTGAGCTCATCATTTGTAGCCTAAATCAATGGGATAGCTCAATAAAAAGTGGACTTTAATTAAATCCATACATACTAGACTTAAATAATTAATTTAATTATATTAATCCACAATATTTATTTGGGACTAATATATTTTTAATTTAATATAATTCAAATTTCGTATGGATTTTAATTTAATAAAATTTCATTGCCCACAAAATATCCCCTACTTTAAGTCTGGTCGAGTGTATACTTTAGAGAGTAGACTTAAGTTTGATTATTTAAACATGCTTCCTTCATGCTTAAAAAATTTTCATACGTATGAACATCCCATTCATTAGTTGAGAAAATTTAAAACTGAACCATATTGATATCACTCCTCAAAAACTCTCTTATTTTTTTCATGAATCTTTACACATAAGACCTATTGGTGAGGCATGGTATCCAATTCTAAATAGATTTTGAAAATTTTTTTACCACCTTACTTAATCAAGAATAAAACTCTTTCAATTTGAATTTTTATGTGTAATACCCCGTATTCAAGTACGTGTATTGGCGTATTCAAGTACGTGTATTGGTATTATTTATATGAAATTAATTTTATTTTATTTTATTTATACCAGAATTTGTCCGTCGATGGTTCCATACGAAGGTTATTGAATAAGATTTCCAACGATATAAAGATTTCCAAAAATGGATAGGTTTCGGATATAATCGAGCACGTTCGAAACTATAAAACGGTGGTCGAGATATTGGGAATAGTAAATGTGCAGGAAAATTTCCTGCACACAAACAACTGAGGCCAGCCAATTTCTTGGGTCAACTTTGAACGATCATAACTCCCTTAATATAATGAACTGGGAGATCTGCGACCTATGAAAAGAAATATCTTTGAATCTTCTTTCCAATGCAATTAGTTTCATCCAAATCCAACGTCTGAGTAAGGAGTTATACTCGTTTTACTTCAGCCTCTCAAAACAGATTTTTAGGGTCAACTTCAAACGATCATAACTCCTTGTACAGGACGAACTGGGTGGCCTACTTTATATGAAATGAAATTCCTTTGAATTATATTTCCAACGATACCAATTTCACCCAAATCCGATATCGGAGCAAAGAGTTATGGTTGATCTACTTTAGCTTATCAAAATAGTCCACCAAAGGACAGATTTGACATTATTTAAATTTTAAAGGCACTTTGGTCATTCCCTATGATATTATGGACGGGAATATGTGTATATATACATGTATATAAGTTCAAAAACTCATTTTCATCATCAATCATTGAGAAAGAACAAACCCTAGCCAAATTTGACCTTTAAATTACTTTTGATTCAACCATGGAAATTCCAAAGTAATCCGATAACTGCGTTTGTCATCTCAAGAGCTTCAAACGGCACCTATTATTTGTGCAAACAGGATTGCATAATCAAGAGGAGAATTCTAAGGTATGAATATTGTTTGCCTTTGTTCTCTTCCATATGTATATGTGTGATAGAGGATTATATGTATTGGTTGTTATTGAAAGGTGATGAAAATAGGGTTATGGACTATTTTGCATGGTTTAGTTGTATTGAATTGTGGAAGGTGGATATGGTAATTGAGTTATGGAAGGTGGATATGGTGATATACTATTGAATTGATGATTATTTATGTCTATGGCTCAATTTGGTTTAATGGATTGGTTGGAAGGATAAATGAACTCAAACTTGATATTGGAGGATGTTGTATGAATATGCATGGCATGTTAATGTAATTGGAGTATAAGAGGGTTAAAGTGACACCCTTTATGGTGTAATTAAGGCTTACTACTTAACCACTAGTTTGGTGAATTCAAATAATTGAATTGTGACGTTTGGTCGCTAATACTAGATTGCTATATATGTTCATTGTAGATAAGTAATCCGAAAAGTCGAGAAGTCCATTTGGGACTAGTATTGAAGGTTGACAGTCAGGTATGTAAAGCATACTCTATACCATATCTTTGGCATGAAAGTGAACAATTGTTCTATTAAGAAAGTTTCCAAAGTTATTTAATAACATGTGATCCATAATGGTTTTGTATGATGTCCTATGTTACCAATGTACTTGTTTCCACCCTATAAGATATCAAGACATTCCAATACTTACTTGTTTTCCAAATCTTACATGTTTATTGCACTAATGAATGTCAGAAGGTATCCGGTTATTCAAACAAGATCCATGTGCTATTAATGACTCCAAAATGTTTCATTGATATACCAATAAGTTCCTACTTCATTGTTATGGCATTGATGACTCCAAAACACTTCATTGATGTGCCAATGAGTTCTTACTTCATTGCTATTGCATTGATGGTCTATTTATATGTCTCTTATTGATGTATCATTGTTTCAAAGTATCAAAAATGTGTTGGCGACCGAAATAACAAACTCAAAGATTAATTGAACTAAGTGATGGAAGTTCTCTCTTATTGGGTGGTATCCTAGGGGCATAAGCCTATCATGGGTCGATCCCTATTTATGTGTTTATGGGTGGTATCCCAGGGGCATAAGCCTAGCATGGGTCGATCCCAGTTGATATATATTGGAGGCAGCCTAATGGTCACAGTACAGTAATGATTACAAAGATGATAAGAACGAAGGTAAAGTGATTGAATAAATACAATGTACAGGTTGTCACAAGTTCTATTAAGTGTGGTCCACTCCTATTACGATTTATTCACTTGTTTCTGATTTCTATTGAGCTCCTATATCATATGTGATTATCTACATCTTTACATACTCAGTACATATTTCGTACTGACGTCCCCCACGGGGGACCTGCATTTCATGTTGCAGGCACAGGTACCTCAGCTCATACACTGCACAAGTAGGAGCCAGGATACCCAGCTGCTTTTGGTGAGCTCCAGTTTACTTCAGGGCTTTCCGTGTCATATCCAGTCACTTTTGGTATTGTATAGAAGTTAGTTATATGGCGGGGTGTGTCCCGACCTTAGTTAAACTCTATGTATTGTCTAGAGGCTTTGTAGACCTAATGTACAGTCAAGGGGGTATTTTGTAATAGACGTGATGGCTCCAACGGCCAAGTATTGTATATACATATATATGTGTGCTCGAGCTTATACAGGTTATTATTTCCTTTTATATGCGATATGATGTTGTCCGAATTTCGGGTTATCATAGAGGCATGCATGGGAAGTATAAGGTTATGAGCTGGTTCTCCCGGGCCTCCTCGGTTACGGGTGTCAGTCCGCCCCAATAGGATTTGAGGCGTGATAGTATGGGAGAAGGAAACAACCTCCAATTTGAATTTTTATTGGAAATGAAAATCTTCCAATTTGAATTTGTAGTGAAGAAGAAAACAACCTCCAATTTGAATTTGTATTGAAGGTGAAAACTCTTCCACTTTGAATTTATATTGGAGATGGAAAAACTCTTCCAATTTGAATTTGTAGTGAAGAAGAAAACAACCTCCAATTTCAATTTGTATTGGAGGTGAAAACTCTTCCAATTTCAATTTATATTGGAGAAGGAAACAACTTCCAATTTGAATTTGTATGAAAGAAAGAAACAACCTCCAATTTGAATTTGTATTGGAGATGGAAGCTCTTTCAATTTGAATTTATATTGCAGAAGGAAACATCCATCCTACAACTCTATAAAAGGATGTAGGTTTCCTATTTTTTCAATATCAATTTTGAGGGTTTGAAGCCATCAATAATATTGAGGTAATTTCTTTCCCTCCTACTTTTCTCTTATTTTCATCACTTTTTTCCAGTACAACATGTTAGTGGTAGAAAATTCATATCTTATTGAAGGAATATCAAAATTATGAACCCTTTAATATTCAGAAATTAGACTTTGATATTTATAACATATCCAAAATTCAGCTTTAAATTCCTTCAATATAATTCTCAATAAATTTTTGAAGTTAGCCCTAAATTCTATCATGCTGAAAATTTTAGATCAACGCACCTCTGCCAAAATTTTCATATCTTAAAGTAGGAAGGAATAAATCACAAGCCACTTAATTCTTGTGAAACTAGACACAAAGATTTATAACATTTCCAAAATTCATAATTTAATACATTCGATATCTTTTCAGGTGTTATTCCTAAATCATCATTGAATTTTTTATGCTCCAGCAATTTCAAATTTGCGCAATGACACCAAAAAAATTATATCTCAATGTGGAAGTATCAAAATCATGACCCGTTTAATTCTATAGATTCCAGAAATATGAATATATAGAATATCCAAGATTTGGAACTTATGATCTACGAAATTGTTCAATATAATTTTTTGAAGTTGATCCTAAATTCTTTCTGATAGAAAATTTTAGATTTGTGTTGCCTCCCCAAATAATTTATATTTTGATGTGACAACATCACCATTAAAAGGTGTTCTAATTGCTGGAAATCCAACTTTAAGGGGTTCTTCTTTACCAAAATATCTTGTCTCAAGCCCATTCAAGTTGGTGATGTATGACTCTCGAGTTTAAAACGTCCTGACAGGTAATGAACTCTCTTCTACTTGTGGTTTCTTTGTGTTGTCTTTTTTTTTTCTTTTTGTAGGTAGGCTTCAAAGGATGGTCCATAAAAAAGGTAATCTTATGGAACATAGGGATGGGTAATCATCCCTATCTCAAGAAAAGGTAATTTCATGATAATCTTATGGCGCATAGGGATGGCTAGTCGTCCCCGTCCTAAAAAAAGGTAATTTCATGATAATCTTATGGCGTGCAGGGATAGATATTTGTTCCCACCCTAAGATAAGGTAATTTGATGATATTCTTACGGTGCATAGGGATGGCTACTCATCCCCGCCCTAAAAAATGGTAATTTTACGGTGCACAGGGATGACTACTCGTCCCCGTCCTAAGAAAAGGTAATTTCATGGTAATCTTACGACGTATAGGGATGGATACTCATCCCCTCCCTAATAAAAGGTAATTTGAAGAAGGTTTTAAATATTTAAAGACTTTAACTTATAGACCAAAGCACTTGATGACTCCAACTTTCAGAGCAGATTTGAAAACTTCAACTTGAAGACTTCAACGTATAGTTGTAGAGTATTTGAAGACTTTGACTTATAGATCCTGTGAACTTACAAGCTTTAATAAGGTGGATTTGAAAGATCCAATATGAAGAATTAGTGAATTTTAAGGTTTCAACTTATAGACATAGATCATTTGAAGACTTCAGCTATCAGACTTTAAAGGCTTTAATATGACAGATTTAAAGACTTCAACTTAAAGACTTAGTGAATTTGAAGACTTCAACTTATAGACATAAAGCATATGAAGACTTCAACTTGCAGACTCCATGTACTTGCAGGCTTCAGTATGGTGAAAGCTCCAACATGAAAACTTAGTGAATTTGAAGACTTTAACTTATAGACATAGGTCATCTAAAGACTTCAGCTATCAGACTTTATGAACTTGCAGGCTTCAATATGGTAAATTTGAAAGCTTCAACATGAAGACTTAGTGAATTTGAAGACTTCAACTTATGGACAGATCATCTAAAGACTTCAATTATCAGACTTCGTGAACTTGTAGGCTTCAATATGGTAACTTTAAAAGCCCCAACATGAAGACTTAGTAAATTTGAAGACTTCAATTTATGTCAAAGAAACTCACATTTCATAGGGGTTTGCCTCTACTGAGCCACCAACATTTGGTGCAAGTCTTAAGATTGATGAAACAAGAAGTCTCTTAAAGACCGCCTTTTTATGTAAGGGGGATAATATTTTTTTTACACTCATGTAACTGAACTTAGAATAAAATTTCAAGTGCCTACGTACCTCAATGAAGAGGATCAAGTCACAACGTAGTTCCAGGTGAGTAATTTTTATTTTTTTTTGAGTTCTAACTTTTGCCTAGGCCGTCTCTTTCGAGGGTTTCAACCTAGCAAACTTTTCTCTTTTTCTTTTAGTCGTACATAGTTTATACTCTTATGGGGCAGAAGTGGACATGCAGTTTATACTCGTGCCTTAAGGGGTGTTTCAACTTGAAGATTTTGCTCAAATTTAAAGAGCTTGATGGCATAAAATTTAGGCTCGTGTTTCAATGATCATTTAAACTTGAATACTTAGCTTAAATTTGAAGAGCTTGATGAATACACTTTAGGTTTGTATTTTAAGGAGCATGTCAACTTGGAGATTTTTCTCGAATTCGAAGAGCTTTATGATTTGACAATTTAGCTCGCAATTTGATGAGCTTTGTAACATTTAGCTCAAATTTGAAGAGCTTAGTGATATATAGTTTAGGATCGTGTTTCGAGGAGCATTTAAACTTGAATACTTAGATCAAATTTGAAGAGCTTGGTGATATAGAGTTTAGGCTCTACTTCGAAGACCAGTTTGACTTGAATACTTAGCTCAAATTTGAAAAGCTTTATGATTTAAAAATTTAGCTCGCAATTTGGTGATCTTTGTAACATTTAGCTAAAATTTGAAGAGCTTGGTGATATACAGTTTAGGCTCATGTTTCGAGGAATATTTCAACTTAAAGATTTTGCTCAAATTTAAAGAGCTTCATAATTTGAAAATTTAGCTCGTAATTTAATGAGATTTGTGACATAAAGACTTATCTCAAATTTGAAAAACTTTGTGATTTCAAAATTTGACTTAAAATTGAGTAGTGGATTGAGGTTTTAGCTCAGATTTGAAGAAATTTACAACTTGGAGTTTTGGCTCAAATTTGTAGATCTTGTGACATGTAGTTTAAGCTCGTGCATCCAGGAATAATTTAACTTGCACTTTAGACTTATACATTGAGGAGTGTTATAACTTACAGTTTAAGCTCATGCATTGAGGAGCAATTTAACTTGCAGTTTAGACTCATGCGTTGAAGAGTTTGTAACTTGCAGTTTAAGCTCATACCTTGAGGAGTGCTAAGACATAAATAGTCTTTGTGAATTTATATTCGGGTGTAAACTTTCCCCCACTATGAAGGTCTTCTATATATTCAACTTCGTGAGTCTTACAGATAAGCATCCATTGATCTCTTCTTACAACCATGCTTAATTCTATATCATGCGCATGAGTTACCAACTCTTCAAATATATTGGGTTTTAATCCTTGCAAGATGTATAAAAGACCCCAATTCATGACTTGAATTAACATTTCAATGCTAGAAGTTTCACTGAGGTGATCTTTACAGTTGAGGCTCAAACTTTTCCACCGATTGATAAAGTCAACAACTGGATCATCTTCATATTGGCGAGCCTTTATATGTTTATTAATACTAATGACACATCTTGTGATATAGAAATAATTAATAAAATCTTACTCTAACTGCTCCCAACTATTTATGAAACCAGGTTCAAGGTCTGTGTACCAATCAATGGCATTTTCTTTGAGAGATTGTACGAACTGCTCGATGAGATGGTCACCATATGTTCCAGCATCATGCAAGTCTTAATAAAGTGTGTTATATATTATTTAGGGTCCCTTTTTCCATCAAAATTTTGAAGCTTAGGAGGTTGATATCCATCAGGCATATTCAAGTTATCAATCCATTGTGTATAGACTTTGCATATGTGAGAGAAAATTTGGATGGAGACTCAAATTTATCTTTGATTTCTCCCATTATGAAGTACTTCAATTGAACAATAGGAATCAAACCTTCAGCAGATACACGAACGACTCTCTTTTCTCTTGAATCTCAAGAAGCTTCATGGGTGTCTGACTTGTTTCTCTCTCATACTTGCGCTCCATATTATTTATTAATCTGACAAGTATAGCATCTTATTCTTGCACACCATTTGTCAAGTATTCAACTGCTTTAACCAAGCTTGCTTGTTGTTCATCTATCGTGGAAGTCATTTCAGTGTTCTTGACCTTTGATGTTGGAAAAGTTAAGATAGGAGGTAGAGATTGTCCCACAGGGCGTGCCAGTTTGTTTCCAAAAAATTTTTTACAATGACAGAAATTAATTGCAATCACGAATAAAATATGATGTAACAAGATTTGACAAAAATGTGGATACAAGTTTGTTCCTTCCTTGATTCTTCTCTTATGATTTTCTCCGTAATTCGAGGTCTGTTAGTAGCATATTTTTCAAATGTATGAAGATTTGAATATGAATTTTCTCCATGAAAGGAAGATTTCTAAATCTTCGTAATGTATTTGATTATCAAAAAGAGGGAATTTTAATCTGTTTATGAATATCTCATGAATTTTTTAGAGATATTGGAGATGCTTCTTTAAGAGAATATTTGCCCCTTTATATATGTGTAATTTAGGGTTTGGGTTAGAGTAGCCTCCAAGAAAAATTTAGAGTAAAGTAGCCTCCAAGAACTCTAATGGGAATTGGATTCTCTAGAGTCCACAAAATTTTGATATCTACAAATGTTCCCAACTTCAAGACTTGTCGAAGTGTAGACTTGATAAAACTCAAAGACGAGTCTTGAAGTACCCATAGAGCTTTCATCTTTATAGTCTTGCGGCTACAAATTTGCATATTTGATTTATGAGAGAAGAGATAAAGGGCAAATTTGGTCCCACTGGGCATGTCAGTTTATCTCCAAAAAACTTTTACAGGGACAGAAATAAATTGCAATCACAAATAAAAATATGAAGAAACATAATTTTTTATTGAAAAACAATGTGGGTACAAATTTGTTCCTCTCTTGATTCTATTCTCTTGATTTTCTTCATAATTCGAGGGCTGTCAGTGGAGTATTTTCTGAATGTAGGCATATTTTGATTTGATATGAATTTCTTCGTAATTTAGGGGCCGTTAGTGGCGTATTTCTCGAACATAAAAATATTTCAATTTGATTTCCATGAAAGGAGTGATTGCAGATCTTCTTGATGTATTTGATTATCAAGAAGGAGGGATTTTGATCTTTATATGAATATCCCATGAATTTTTGAGATATATTAGAGATGCTTCTTTAAGAGAATATTTGCCCCTTTATATAAGCATAATTTAGGGTTTGGGGTGTAGTAGACTCCAAGATAAATTTAGGGTAAAGTAGCCTATAACACCCCGTATTCAAGTACATGTATTGGCGTATTCAAGTACGTGTATTGGTCTTATTTATATGAAATTAATTTTTTTTATTTTATTTATACCAGAATTTACCCGTCGATGGTTCCATGCGAAGGTTATTGAATAAACTTTCCAACGATATAAAAATTTCCAAAAACGGATAGGTTTCGGATATAATCGAGCACGTTCGAAACTATAAAACGGTGGCCGGGATATTTGGGAATAGTAAATGTGCAGGAAAATTCCCTGCACACAAACTACTGAGGCCAGCCGAATTTTTGGGTCAACTTCGAATGATCATAACTCCCTTAATTTAATGAACTGGGAGAGCTACGACCTATGAAAAGAAAGATGTTTGTCTTCTTTCAAATGCAATTAGTTTTATCTAAATCCAATGTCTGAGTAAGGAGTTATACTCGTTTCACTTCAGCCTATCAAAACAAATTTTTAAGGTTAACTTCAAACGACCATAACTCCTTGTACAGGACGAACTGGTTGGTCTACTTTATATAAAATGAAATCCCTTTGAATTATTCTTACAACAATACCAATTTCACCCAAATCCGATATCGGAGCAAAGAGTTATGGTCGATCTACTTTAGCTTATCAAAATAGTCCACCAAATGACAGATTTGACATTATTTAAATTTTAAAGGCATTTTGGTCATTCCCTATTATATTATGGTTGGGAATATGTGTATATATACAGGTATATGAGTTCAAAAACTCATTTTCATCATCAATCATTGAGGAAGAACAAACCCTAGCCAAATTTGACCTTTAAACTACTTTTGATTCAACCGTAGAAATTCCAAATTAATCCGATAACTGCATTTGTCATCTCGAGAGCTTCGAACGAAACCTATTATCTGTGTAAACAGGAATGCATAATCAAGAGGTGAATTCTAAGGTATGAATATTATTTTCCTTTGTTCTTTTCCATATGTATATGTGTGATAGAGGATTATATGTATTGGTTGTTATTGAAAGGTGATGGAAATAGAGTTATGGACT
Source organism: Capsicum baccatum var. pendulum (assembly GCA_030864225.1). Taxonomy (NCBI): domain Eukaryota; kingdom Viridiplantae; phylum Streptophyta; class Magnoliopsida; order Solanales; family Solanaceae; genus Capsicum; species Capsicum baccatum. The sequence goes on from CM061554.1 coordinate 171,021,984, forward strand.
ATTTTGCATGGTTTGGTTGTATTGAGTTGTGGAAGGTGGATATGATAATTGATTTATGGAAGGTGGATATGGTAATTGAGTTATAGAAGGTGGATATGGTGATATACTATTGAATTGATGATTACTTATGTCTATGGCTCAATTTGGTTTAATGGATTGGTTGGAAGGATAAATGAATTCAAACTTGATATTGGAGGATATTGTATGAATATACATGGCATGTGAATGTAATTGGAGTATAAGAGGGTTAAAGTGACACCCTTTATGGTGTAATTAAGGCTTACTACTTAACCACTAGTTTGGTGAATTCAAATAATTGAATTGTGATGTTTGGTTGCTAATACTAGATTGCTATATATGTTCATTGTAGATAAGTAATCCTAAAAGATGGGAAGTCCATTTGGGACTAGTATTGAAGGTTGACAGTCAGGTATGTAAAGCATACCCTATACCATATCTTTGGCATGAAAGTGAACAATTGTTTTATTAAGAAAGCTTCCAAAGTTATTCAGTAACATGTGATCCATAATGGTTTTGTATGATGTCCTATGTTACCAATGAACTTGTTTCCACCCTACAAGATGTCAAGACATTCCAATACTTACTTGTTTTCCAAATCGTACATGTTTATTGCACTAATGAATGTCAGAAAGTATCCGGTTACTCAAACAAGATCCATGTGCTATTAATGACTCCAAAACGTTTCATTGATATATCAATAAGTTCCTACTTCATTGTTATGGCATTGATGACTCCAAAATACTTCATTGATGTGCCAATGAGTTCCTACTTCATTGTTATTGCATTGATGGTCTATTTATATGTCTCTTATTGGTGTATCATTGTTTCAAAGTATCAAAAATGCGTTGGCGACCGAAATAACAATCTCAAAGATTAATTGAACTAAGTGATGGAAGTTCTCTCTTATCAGGTGGTATCCCAGGGGCATAAGCCTATTATGGGTCAATCCCTATTTGTGTTTATGGGTGCTATCCCAGGGGCATAAGCCTATCATGGGTCGATTCCAGTTGATATGTACTGGAGGCAGCCATATGGTCATAGTACAACACAGTAATAATTACAAAGATGATAAGAACAAAGGTAAGTGATTGAATAAATACAATATACAGGTTGTCACAAGTTCTAGTAAGTGTGGTCCACTCCTATTACGATTTATTCACTTGTTTCTGATTTCTATTGAGCTCCTATATCATATGTGATTATCTACACTTTACATACTCAGTACATATTTCGTACTGACGTCCCCCACATGGGACCTGCATTTCGTGCTACAGGCATAGGTACCTCAGCTCATACACCGTACAAGTAGGAGCCAGGATATCCAGCTGCTTTTGATGAGCTCCAGTTTACTTCGGGGCTTTCCGTGTCATATCCAGTCACTTTTGGTATTGTATAGAAGTTAGTTATATGGCGGGGTGTGTCCCAACCTTAGTTAAACTCTATGTATTGTCTATAGGCTTTGTAGACCTAATGTACAGTCAAGGTGGTGTTTTGTTAGTAAACGTGATGGATCCAACGGCCAAGTATTGTATATACATATATATGTGTGCTCGAGCTTATACAGGTTATTATTTCCTTTTATATGCGACATGATACTGTCCGAATTTCGGGTTGTCATAGAGGTATGCATGGGAAGTATAAGGTTATGAGCTGGTTCTCCCGGGCCTCCTCGGTTACGAGTGTCAGTCCGCCCCAATAGGATTTGAGGCATGACATATCCTCCAAGAACTCTAACAGGAATTAGATTCTTTAGAGTCCACAAAATTTTGATGTCTACAAATGCCCCCTACTCGAAAGCTTGTCGGAGTGTAGACTTGATGAAAATCAAAGACGAGTCTTGAAGTACCCATAGAACTTTTATCTTTACGATCTTTCAACTACAAATTTGCATATCTAATTTATGAGAGAAGAGAAGAAGGGAAAATTTGGTCCCACTAGGCATGCCAGTTTGTTTCCAATTTTTTTTATAGTGATAAAAACAAGATTTGATAAACATGTGGGTACAAATCTATTCCTCCCGTGATTCTTCTCTCTTAATTTTCTTCGTAATTTGAGGATCGTTAGTAGCACATTTCTCAAATGTAGAAAAATTTGGATATGAATTTTCTCCATAAAAGGAGGGTTTCTAGATCTTCTTGATATATTTGATTAACAAGAAGTAAGGATTTTGATCTCTTTATGAATATCCCATGAATTTATGAGCTATTGAAGATATTTTATGAATATCCCAAATTTATGAGATATTGAAGATCTTGTATGAATATCCCATGAATTAATTGGAACTTTGGAGATCATTTATCTTTTATTAATATCCCATGAATTTGTGGGATCTTGGATATACTTTTTCAAGAGAATATTTGCCCTTTTATATTGGCATAATTTAGGGTTTGGGGTAGATTAGCCTCCAAGATAAATTTTGGAAAAATGTAGCCTCCAAGAACTCTAACAGGAGTTGGATTCTTTAGAGCCCGCAAATTTTGATTTCAAAAGCAGCCATAACTCCTAAACCCGATGACAAAGGTGTAAGAACTACTAATACTAGCCAGGAGTCAAATTCATTAGAAAACTAACCACAAAGAAAAAATATATGTCTCTGAATACTAATAAAGACATAACTAATACAGAAAGATAGAGGTGAACTCCGGACGTATGAATGTCCAACCACGACCTTGAGTAATCTGAAGACACCCAAAATCAATCAATCTAAGGTGCACCCAAACCTGAAGCTACATTGAAAGGGTGAAGTAGGAGTGAGTACGTTCCACTTGTACTCAGTAGGTATCATAGGATGATCGAGAAAATTAGAAAATAAAGCATACAAAGTACACACTAAGGGCACGTCACCTGCAATCAGAAAATGTCCCACAATGATAGCCTACACCACTTACGCTACTAGTTCTAATATATCACATATACTGCAATGTCATACCATAACAGGACACAAGTATGTATTATACCACATATAAGTAGAACATGAATATACAAGATCATCAAATACAAGTAAATGAATTTACAATAAATACATAGATAACAAGTCAATATGGCAATACAATACAATGTAACACAATAAAGTAAGTGAAATGTATATGATGATTAAGATGCATGAGGACGTCGCACAATCCTCGTATACGCCTACAGAGATAAAGTTTTCAAAGTAGGACCCATGGGGGGTTCATCAATCCACATACAATCCACGTATCTCATATCTCCTTTCTGGAACATCCCTCGGAAAGGTTTTTATAAAGTGTTACAATATCTCCTCCCCGGAACATCCTTCGGGGAGAGTTTTAAAAGGTGTTGGTAGTATTTCTCAAATGTTGCCTTGGTGGTACTAATGTTTCATGAATGAGTATGACATGAGGATGTAATGCTCACAGCCAATCATTATGAGTATTTTCACAACCAACCACATGATATATTTCCACAGCCAACCACAATGATATATTTCCACATGCTCAAATGCCAATAAAGTATTAATATAATCACAATACACCAATGGTACCATATTAAGCATCTTAACAATACAATATTCACATGTATTCAAGGCTATCAGTATCACATAGGACCCCACCCGGTCACACATATCACATAATAACTTAATTTTGATAATTACATCACATATAGGCACCCATACGGGCACAACACATAAATAACTATTTTTTATGATTAGTTTTCACCCTTAAAATGCATTTTATACCACCATTTACTACCCATCTCAGTATGAAAGAATTAAGCCATAACCTACCTCAAAAGTCGAAATCGATCTGCTACACTTCAAACCCACGACTTTATTTTCCACGAATAATCCCAAACTTCACTAAGAATATAAAATATGAAATCTACACATCAAAATAAAATCAACGATACCCATATTGACTACTTTTGATTCGAGGTCAAAACGGACCCCCCGAATGGGTTTTCAAAAAAGAATGGAAAAACCAAAAAAATTCTTCAAAAATATATTTTCCACATTTTTAGGAACCTAAAGCTGAAAATCCAAGTCAAATTGAGTCAAAAATGAGGTTCAAATCGAAGAAAAACCATTTTTGAGCTTTATCGGATAAAATCTTTAAATTCTGAGTTAAAATCAAGAATCGAAGTTGTTTTGAAGGTTAAATTGATGAAAAACTAGTAATTATAATTTTAAAATATTATTCAAGTGAAAAGGAGTGAAATATGGGTTTAAAATCAAGCCCTAAGATTTTTGGAGTTTTGAGAAATTAATCAAGAAATTACTAAGAAAAAGGTGAATTCTTACCTTAAATTCGTAATAGAATCAAGAAATAGATGTTAATCTAGCTATCCAAGCTTCCACAAGCTTCACTTTTAAGTTTTCACACTATTCTAGGGTTTAACTCTCAAGAGGCAAGGTAAAAAAAATGAACAAAATGGGCCTAAAAAAAGTAAAAAGTTGTTTTTATGGATGCACCAGCTTTAAAAAGAACCAGTTTTTTTCTTTAAGGGATTGTTTGGTATGAAGGGTTTTCCAATTTTTTCATGTTTGGCTTAAATGTTTTTCAAATCAACTTATTTTCCTCAAATATAAGGAAAATGACTTCCCATTCAAAAAGTAAGGAAAATATTTTTCAAAACTCTCTTTCAACTTCACTCTAGGATCGTTTGGTGCGGAAAGAGTTATCCCGGGATAACTAATCCTGGGATTAGTTATCCCGGTATAATTCAGAATTAGTTATCCCACCATGTGTATGAGATAACTTATCCCATCACTATGGTGTATATGGTGGGATAACTAATCCCGGTACTAACTAATCCTTCAAACTAAACATGGGATAAAATAATACTTCATTTTATCTCGGGACTATTTATCCCTTATACCTCACACCAAACGACCCCTTAAGTTGAAATGTTCATACAACTCTCAAATCATCTACCCCTATTCCAACTCTCAATCCCCTACCCCCATCCCACCCCCTATCGAAAAAAAATATTTCAAATTTTTTTCTTACCTCATCCCCTACGCAAAACCCCTACCTACCCCTCTCCCCCCCCCCCCCCCTCCAAAAAAAAGAATATTTAATTTTTAAAAAAATCAAACTTTTTTCTTACTCCCCCCAACCCAACCTCTCGCCCTCTGAAAAATAAATTTTTTAAATTTATTTTTAAAAAAAATAATTTTTTTCTTACCCCACCCTCATTGCCCTACTAGCTCCCCCCCACCTCCACCTCTCCCCGCCTAAAAAAATAATTTGTTTTACAAGGAAATCAATTTATTTTCTTATTCCACCCCTACTATCTATTTTGACAACCCCAACCCCCACCTACCAACCCTTCTCCCCTAAAAAAAATGATTTTTTTATTTATTTTTTAATTAAAAAATCAAAACTTTTTCTTATCCATCCTTCTTATTCTATTCGTTCTCATTGTTTTTGCTAAAATATATACAAATAATTTTAGAAAACATATATTTATCCAATTTGCATAACAAACACAAGATTATAAGTAAAAGACAACTTATTTTTCTAGAAAATATTTTTCCTCCTTCATATCAAACACATCCTAAAATAAATATTTTTTGAGGTCAAAAATTATTTTTCTAAAATGTAGTTTTACTCTTTAGCTAAACACAAAAATATATTTTCGGAAATATATTTTTTCATTCACCAACTAAATACTCGAAAATATTTTTCAGAAAATATTTTCCACTCACCAAGCAAACATAAGAAAACAAGTAAAAATATCAACTTATTTTCCAAGAAAAGAAAATATTTTCCATGAAAAACATTTTCTTTCGTACCAAACACACCCTAAGTCCCACCCGGACTTCGATGGGCGTCCGAAATTCGTTCAGAGTTTGATATATGCAAAAGAACTATGTAAGCAAACTAAATTTGATATTTCAAACACGTTGTCAAAGTCAAATTTTTGAAAAAATATCATTTTCACAAAGTTGACCCCCGAAAATTAAAATCACAATTTTTTAAATCAAGGATCGAAATGAGATTTAAAAGCCGTAAAATCACACCAAATATGTTATCACCCTAAATCGATGTTTTAGATCTACTAGTGAAGTCAGATTTTCCATCTGAGGTCGTTTCTACTAAATGTAGGTCCCACATCCATATTTTAATTTTTCAACTTGCCGACCAATAGACGAAACAAACTCGGGTGCGCTGGGACCCGAGCCAAAGGTCTACCCAACCTAAAATTGATATTCCTAAGCTACTGGCATAACCCGTTCATCCATCCATCGCATTGATCAAAAGGTATCAACATAAGTCCAAAATAAGGCTCTCGAAGCCATAAAAAACCACAATATCACATAAATGGTACCAAAATGCATCGGAAACCATACCAATCACCCCCACACCCCCAGAAATACCATAATGCAACTATAGGGAGAGTTAAACAGTCAAATTACACAAAATCACAAATTTCATCATAATTTTCAGGTTGTTACATCATCCACCACTAAAAATCTAGTTTGTCCTCGAACTAAGATAAAGAAATACCTATATCAATGAAAATCTGGAGATAGGAACTACGCATATCAGACTCAACCTCCCAAGTATCCTCATCTACAGGTCGATGTCGCCAAGAACCTTAACCATAGGGATAACTCTATAGCGCAACCACCTAACATTCCTAGCCAAAATAAAGACCGACTCCTCAACAAAGGACAAGCACTCATATAGCTGAACCGACTCCCAAAGAATGACATGAGACTCATCAAGAATATAGCGGCAAAGCATAGAAACATGAAAAATTAGATGAAAAACTGATAGATCAGGGGGCAATGCCAACTCATAAGCCACATCACCAACAGTCCGAAAAATATCAAATAAACCAATATACCTGGGGCTAAGCTTGCCCCTTTTCCCAAACCTTATCACACCCTTCATGGGTGAAACTTGAAGGAAGATATTATCACCAACAATAAATTTCAAGGCATAAATTCTACGATTAGCATAACACTTCTGCCTACTCTGAGCTGCTCTAAGTCTATCCTAAATGACTCAGACTCTATCTAAAGACTCACGAAGCAAGTTCGCACCTCGAGGTCTCACCTCTAAAACATCAAACCAATCTACTAAGGAGTAACAACACGTCTCATACAATGCCTCAAACAAGCCATATCAATACTGAAATGATAGCTATTATATACAAAATCTGCTAAAGCTAAATATTGCTCCCATCGGACACCAAAATCCATCGCACATGCGCGGAGCATATCCTCTAAAACCTGAATAGTGTGCTCTGACTGGCCATCATTCAGGGGTGAAATATTTTGCTAAGATCAAACTGAGTACCCAAATCATCCTGAAAAGTCTTCCAAAAATAAGATGTAAACACAGGACCTCGATCTAAAATAATAGACACAGGCATACCATGAAGACGCACAATCTCATGAATGTAGATACGGGCCAACCTCTTAACAGTGAATGAGACCTGAACTAAAATAAAATGAGATGACTTGTTCAATCGATCCAACATGACCCAAACACTACTAGAACCATGAGATGTACGAGGAAAACCAGTCACAAAGTCCATAGTAATCTGTTCCCACTTCCACTCAAGAATGGATAACCTTTGAAGCAATTCACCAGGTCTCATATGCTCGGACTTCACCTGCTGGAAACAAAGTCAACAGTCTATGAAGTTTGCCATATCTCACCTCATACCACCCCACCAGTAGTGTTACCTCAAATCATGATACATCTTAGTCATACCTGGATGGATAGAATATCTAGAACAATGGGCCTTCTCCAAGATCAACATAATCCAATTACCCACTCTTAGCACACAAACTCGTCCTCCAATCCTCAAAACTCTATCTAAATCAAGTGAGGCTTTCTTAGCCTCCCCATTCAACACTTTATCTCAAATCAACCTCAATCCAACATCGTTAAATTAATAAGCTTGAATCTGCTTCATCAAAGAATATCTAGCCTCCACAAATACCAAAACACACCTAGGTGCCGAATATCAAGCCTAACCATATATTTAGATGAAGACTGAACCTCTAAGGCCAAATATCTCTCGTAGGTCAAAAAGATGCATCAAGCTACTCGTGCTAATTGACTTCTGACTTAAGGTATCCGCAACCACATTAGTATTGCTTGGATGGCAGAGAATATCTAAGTCATAATCCTTAAGCAACTCAAGACAACGACACTGCCTCATATTAAGATCTTGATGGGTGAAGAAGTATTGAAGGCTAGATAATCTGAGAAGATCTCACAACGGACTCCATACAAGTAGTGCCTCCACAACTTTAAAGCAAACATGATTGTGCACAACTTTAAATCATGGGTAGGATAATTCCTTTCATGAGGCTTCAACTGACGAGACACATAAGCAATCACCATGCCCTCCTACATCAACACAGCACCTAACCTAACACCTGAAGCATTACAAAAAATAATAAAACCCACACCCTCCTTGGACAAAGTTAAGATAGGAGTTGAAGTTAACAAATCCTTTAGATTTTGAAAGCTCACGTCACAAGAATCGGACCACTAAAAATAAATCTTCTTCTGAGTCAACTTAGTCAAAAAAGTTGCAATAAAAGAGAAACCCTTAATAAAATATTGATAATAACCTGTTAAGCCAACAAAACTCTGAATCTCGATGGGTGAAGTTGGTCTAGCCCAATCACAAACCGTTGCAACCTTGGTTAGATTAACCATAATACCTTTCTTAGTCACCACATAACCAAAAAATAGATTCTAACCAAAAGTTACACTCAAAGAACTTGGCATACAACTTTTCATCCTTTAATCTCTGAAGAACAATCCATAAATGCTCCTTACGCTCAACCTCACTCTTGGAATACACTAAGATATCATCTATAAATACAATAATAAAGAAGTCAAGATATGGTTGAAACACACAGTTCATCAACTTTATAAATACGATAGGGGAATGAAACACTCTGGGTTTTGACCCTTAGAAAATTTCTCTGTTCCTGGCTTCTAGATATCATACGACTTGGGGTACTTCTCGTAAGATAGGGTACAGTTTAGATGGCCTTGGTCGTATGGTAACTAGTGTTGGTTGGTTGGTTTTTATCCAAGTTACGATTGGATCATACTAGTCATACCTTAGGGTGCCAATGGTAAGATATCAATTGCATGTTGCTCTAAGTTTAGTATAGGTAATTATATTCTACCTAGGATATAATTTCATGGTACTAATCATATGGTTGGGTATGGTTTGGCTTTGGTAGTCGTATGTTGGACAGTGTTGGGGTCCAAGAGGAGCCCTAAGGTATGAGATAAGGGTCAAGTCTTACCCTAGGATACGGTTGGGGTGGGTGGTCATACTATCCTGTGGGAATTTTAAGCAGTTTAAGTTGGGGGGTAATTTGGACATTTTCCCTCTTAACCTATTATGGCCCCACAATATAAAGAACCCTTTTTGGGGATTAATTAACCTATTTGCAATCAGTCAAACTCTCTTACACACTCTCTTGAAGATTGAGTCTGGGATTTCTACAAGTGTTCTTCAAAGGACTCAAGAGTCAAGTTTTCTTTCGTGAATCTTCTTGTATAAGGCATGTACTCCTCCCCCATTGTTAGTTTCAACTAAAGACATATTTTATGAATTATTTTAATGGCATAAATATTGTATGGTTTTGGGTTTTCAAATACATATTGGGATTTTTAGTTACAATGGTTGATTATGGTTTTCCCATGTCTTTTACTTATGGCTTTCATATTATTATGGTAGTTTGAATATTTCGTTGCATGGGAATGGTTAATTGGTACATGGTTTTGGCTTTGGAAACACTATGCCCCTAACTTGTTTGATGAATGTCTATGAGAATATTTTTGGTTAAATTATCATACTTTCATTGAACTATGCATAGTATAACTTAGTAATGAAACCCTAAATAGTATAAATGATTTAAATGGTTTGGAATGGTTCAATGGTAAAATCTTGGTGGTTATGGTTGGTCTAGTTAAAAGTCTTGTAGGGTACAAGAGAATCCCCCAAGCAAATTTAATAACAAATATCTTGTGGGGTACGTAAGATTCCCCTAAGTCAACTTAATAATGTAATCTATGGGTACATGAGAATCCCTTCTTCTTAAAAGTGATGGCTAAGGACATTGTTTGCATGCTATAGTCGGTATGAAGATACCACAACATATGTTCGTGGTTAATAACAAATGAAATGGTGGTTTGGTTGTGTGGTAATGGTTTTAATTGGACAATAATGGTGGAGTGTGATAGTTAACCGTGAAGGTGTAAGTCTAATAGACGGACACTGAAAACTCATGTTTACCGACATGAGAATTGGTTATGGCAACCATATATGATAGTTATGGGGTACATGGCAATCCCCTAAGTACACTTGTATATATATATTATGGAGAGCAAAGGTTACTCGGGAATTTTCTACTCCTATGGTATCTCTGGTTTGTGTGGCTACACACATCGGTGCCCGTTCAAGGGGTTACACTAGACCTATATAGCTCATAGGTGGTTCTAGGATGGTTAAGCTACACATACCTAGGTTAATAGTTTTAAAGGCATGTTATACCCGATTCTCTTTTTCAGCATAGTTATATATATGTATGTATGGTTATGAATGCATATGGTTGGTTTACTTCATTTTAAAAGTCTGCATTATTTTATCCTTATTCGGAGTGCATGCTAGCGTTTACCCACAAACCCATCTTCGAACGTTGTATCCCTACGTTATGCAGGAATCGGTCTTTCTACTCTTCCTTCTTGGTGATTGGATTTGAGATCGGCTCAGTTGGATTGAAGTGGTGAGCTTTCATATTTTGGAATGCTCCATTTCATATCATAGATGTCTTTACATACTCTAGTTATTTCATAGACATTGGTTTTGACTATAGTTGGGGGCATGTCTCAATCGAATATTATTTTACTTTCAGTTAGAGGCTTTGTGAGACTACTATGGGTTGGTATGGGCAGTGTCAGTAGTAGTTTCATCCTTGGCATTAGTATTGGTAGTATGGCTAATACCGTTTAACTATATTTATGATTGTTCCACCCTATTATGTTATGGACTCGTACTTGGTTATTATTTTGGTTTTGGTATAGTTATTGGTTAGATATTGGATGGTTGGACTTTCTTGGGTTGGTCATGGTTATGAACTTATTCTAGAGTCTAAAGTGTACAAAATGTTATCTTGTTATTTGTTCAGAATTTATCTGACTCAGGGTATGTGTTTGGAGGTTGGGTTGGGTATCCAATCCTGATTGAACTTGGGGTGCCCATTACGACAGGGCCCCGATTCGAGTTGTGTCAAGTTGGTATCAGAGCTTTAGGTTCATGGTCAATTAGGAGTCCATAAAGCCGTGTCGGTTATTATCTCTTTTAAGGGTGTGTAGCGTGCCATACTCACAAGAGAGAGGCTATAAGGCATTTAGGAATATTTCTTTTTATTTGTGTTCTTTTTTCAAGATTGAAGTCTAAGTCCTAGAATCTTCTCTAATTTCTATTTGTTTGCCTTTCAGATTATGCCTCGATGATCTGATATGCACGAAAACTCTTCTATCCCGACTAGGGACAATATTGATGGGACATGCTCTACCCATGGGATCCATACTCAGTCTAGGGGTCCAGTCCCTGATTATTTTGGAGTTTCACCGGTTCATGTTAGTCCTCTTAAGGCTTCTTAAGTAGATGTGATGAATGCAGAGTTTCGTCAGTCGATCCATATGATTGCTCAGTTGGTAGCTTCTCGGGTTGAGCGTGGTGCATCTAGTATTGTATATTCTGAGGCCAAAAAGGTTGGCTAGTTTATAAGGTTTAGACCTCTAACTTTTATAGGTGTTAGAGTGGAGGAAGATCCTCAGGTTTTTTTGGATAAGATAGAAAAGATCTTCAGGGTCATGCAGTCCACGAATGTGGAAGGGGTGAATTTTGTTGTCTCTTAGATGAAGGGTGTTGCATACCAATAGTATGAGGAATGGGATCAATTAAGGGGTGAGGTTGATTAGTCATCTCTGTGGGAGACTTTCTCTAATGCTTTTATGGATTGCTTCTTTCCTCGGGAGTTAAAGAAAGTGAAAACAGAGGAATTTGTTAATCTAAAATAGGGAAAGATGTCGATCATAGAGTATACCTTGAAATTTTACCAACGGTCTAGGTATGCTCCAAAAATGGTGTCGGATATGAGGTCTAGGATAAGAAAGCTCACTTTAGGACTGTCTCATGAGTTGATCCTTGAAAGCAAGACTGCATTGCTGATCAAGGACATGGATATCTCAAGGTTTATTTTTCATATGCAATAGGTGGAGAAAAAAAAGAGTAAGCAGGCTAAGGTAGGTGAAATTCAGGGTAAGAAGTTTAGATTCCCTGAGTAAGGTGGTGGTCAACAGCAAAGTGGTCAGGATGGTGGTAAGTGGCTAAAGAAGAAGTGGGAGAGTTTTGGTTCTTTCTCCATAACTAGTGCTCCCTACCCAAAGTAGTCGAAAGACGGGCGTCAGTAGGGTAGCGATAACTTTAGGGCACATGGTGCCTAATCTCAGGATAGTGGGGCTCAGTCTGCTTCATAATGTCCTTTTTATAGGTTATATGGTCGGTTGCATAGGGGCTTCGTAATGAGGGGAGGGACAAGTGATTCAAATGTGGTCAGCCAGGCCATATGCTTATAAATTGTCCAATTGGTAAGGTTGCTTCGGGTGTGAACAAGGTTTTGGGTGCCTCTTCATTTACTCCTTCACCCAGGGGTGCTGCTTCTATATTTGTTTCTTCTTCTAGTATCGGCACATGACAGAATAGGTTATATGTTTTTATGTCCCGATAAGATTCTGAGGCATTGCTTGATGTCATGACTGGTATATTACAACTCTTTTCTCGTAATGCGTATTATTTACTTAATCTGGGGTCCAGTCTCTCTTATGTAACCCCATTTGTGGCCGTGTATTTTGATTTTGATCTCGAGGTTATTTTCAATCCTTTTTCTATTTTAACCCCGATAGGTGATTTGTGGTTGCTAAAAGAGTCTATAGGGGTGTGTGGTATCTTTTGGTAGTAAGGTGACTTTGATAGATTTGTTCGAATTATATATGGTCGATTTTGATGTCATTCTAAGGATGGATTGGTTATACTCGTGCTACGCGTCCTTAGATTGTCGGACCCGTAAGGTTGTCTTTAAGTTCCCTAGAGAACCGGTTACTGAATGGGAGGATGGTATCCTAGCTCCTAAGGGGAAGTTTATATATAATCTTAAAGCTCAAAGGTTAATCTCTAAAGGGTGTCTCTATCATTTGGTCTGGCTTAAAGACTCTAACTCGAAAGGTCCTTCTTTGCATTCGATTTTGGTGGTGAATAAGTTTCTTGAGGTCTTTTCGGGTGATCTTTCGGGTATTCCTCTAATAGGGAGATTGAGTTAGAGATTGATTTGGTTCCGAACACTCATCCAATATCTATTCCTCCTTATAGAATGGCTCCGTCTGAGTTGAAAAAACTTAATAAGCAACTTAAGGATCTTTTAGATAAGGTTTTTATCCGTCCTAGTATGTTGTGGGGTGCACCGGTGTTATTCGTGCATAAAAAAAATGGTTCCCTTTGGATGTGAATTGATTATTGGCATCTGAATAAGGTGGCGGTTAAGCACAAGTATCTTCTTTCTATAATAGATCACTAGTTTAATCATTTGCAAGGTGCAAAATTCTTTTCAAAGATAGATCTTTGATTTGGGTATCAACAACTTAAGATCAGGGAGGTGAACATCCCTAAGATAGTACTCTATACCCGGTATGGGCACTTTGAGTTCTTGGTTATGTCATTTGGATTGTCCAATGCTCTGGCGGCATTCATGGATTTGATGAATAGGGTATTCTGTCAGTTTCTGGATCTGTTTGTCATTGTATTCATTGATGACATTTAGGTGTACTCTAAGAGTGAGGTGGATCATGCCAATCACCCCCGTCTAGTGTTACAGACCTTAAAAGAGCAGAAGTTGTATGCTAAATTCTTAAAATGTTAATTCTGGTTGAACACTGTCACTTTTTTGGGTCATATTATTTCTAGTGGGGGGATCATGGTGGATCCACAAAAGGTGGTGGTGGTTAAGAAGTGGCGTAGACCCATAACTCCAACCGACATTCGGAGTTTATTGGGTTTGGTCGGGTACTATAGAAGGTTTGTGGAGTGTTTTTTCTTGATAGATGTCCCATTGACTAAGTTGACTCAGAAAAAGGTAAAGTTCTCTTGGTCAGATGCTTGTGAGGTTAGTTTTGAGAAGCTGAAGGATAAGCTAACTTCGGCTCTGGTTTTGACCTTACCTGAAGTCAATGAGGGATTTGTGGTTTACTGTTATGCATCCCAGGTGGGACTTAACTGTGTTTTGATGTAGCATGGTAAGGTGAGTGCCTATGCTTCTAGGCAGTTGAAGGTGCATGAGAGGAATTATCTAACTCATGATATGGAATTATTAGTTGTGGTGTTTCCATTGAAAATTTGGCATCATTATTCATATGAAGTGCACGTGGACATCTTCTCAAATCATAAGAGTCTGCAGTATGTGATCACTCAGAAAGAGCTTAACCTCGGGCAGAGGAGATAGCTTGGGCTTCTTAAGGACTATGATATGAGTCTTCACTACCATCCAGGTAAGGCTAATATGTTGTTGGTGATACTCTTAGCAGGTTGTCCATGGGGGAGTTTAGCTCATGTGGATAAGGAGAGGCTAGAGTTGGTGAAGGATATTCATCACTTTTCTGATCTTGGAGTTTGCCTTTTAAACTTCGAGAATGGTGGTGTGTTAGTATAGGAATTGGTTCGGTCATTTTTTTAGTACAGAGATCAAGGAGAAACAAATGCTAGATCCCATCTTAATGAAAATCAAGGGTGATGTAGGTGGGAAAAGGGTAATGGTATTTGAGATCAGTGGTGATGGTACCTTGCGGTACCAAGGGAGGTTATGTGTTCCTAACGTCGATGGTTTGCGAGAAAAGGTATTGGCCGAGGCGAATGAATCGTGCTACGTTGTTCATCACAGTTTGATGAAAATATATCATGATCTCAAAGAGATGTATTGGTGGAATAGTGTGACGAAGGATGTGGATAATTTTATGGCCAAATATTTGGTGTGTCAACAAGTGAAAGTTGAGCACATGAGGCCTGGAGGCTTGTATCAAGAAATTGAATTTCCTGAATAAAAATGGAAAGTGATCAACATGGATTTCATTACCGGTCTTCCTCGGTCTCAGAACCAATTTGATTCGATTTGGGTCACTATGGATAGGAAGACAAAGTCGGCTGACTTTTTGCCAGTGAGAACTAACTTTTTGGCTGAGGATTATCCGAGGTTGTATCTTCATGAGATTGTGAAGCTGCATGGGGTGCCTGCTTCGATTATCTATGATTGTGGTACGCAGTTTTTATCTCACTTTTGGCAGTCATTTCAGAAAGGGTTAGATACTAAGGTTAGTTTGATTACTGATTTTCACCCGCAAACGGATGGGCAAGCAGAACAGACTATTCAAACATTGAAAGATATGTTTCGTGCTATCATTCTAGCATTGGGATGGCCCCTTTTGAGGCATTGTATGGTGGAAGGTATAGATCTCTTATTGGGTGGTTCGATGAAACACCCTGGGTTTGGGACCCTTATAAAATTTCCTGTATTTCTAGTTTCTGGACAAGATATGACAAGGGGGTACAAGTCATATGTTGGGGTACGGTTGGTAAGGTTTGGTCGTACTCTAACTAGTCATGTTTGGTGGGTTAGATTAGTTTCTAGAATGGATCCAACTTAGATTAGTATGAGCTGTATGGTGGTTAACGGGTCTTATGGTTGGTGTTTCCTTCACTTAATCTGAGACTTAGTAAAGTAACTTGAATCTGAGTATGAATGGCTCACCGTGGGTCGTGAGATAGGGTACGAGTCGTATTGTCCCACCCGTATGTTGGACAGTGTCAACTCTTCTTGGTTTTATTATGGCTTCGGGTTAAGTGTACTAGTCGTATCCTTGGATACGGTTTGTCTTGCATGGTCGTATGTTGACCAGTGTGGGGGTCTAAGGGAGGTCTAGGGTACGAGTGGCGGGTACCACTCAGTGGAAATGCTATCATAGGAATATCTATATAAGGCATGGAAGTGTGCCTCATACTCAACAACTGTCATGGAGCCCTACTCCAAATGATCAAACTCATCCCGCATACGGTCTCGCAAACTGAAAGGCATAAATCTCTCTAGGAAAGCCTCGACGAACTGATCCCAAGTCATCTCAGGAGAACCACGGGGTCTACAAATGACAAGCGACCTTCACCAATCTCTAGTTGCATCGCTCAACTAATAAGATGTAGTATAATCCATACCATCCGCGCAGAAAGAGTGAAACACAACTCAGAAACAAGGTATGAAAAAACTTCACACGATAAAGAATAAAATAAGGAAAGTTTCGTAAAGACATCCTACAGCCTCTCGATATAGATATGGATGTCTATATACCGATCCACGAGACTCTATTAGACATACTGTTCTTACACCATTGAGACCAATGAAACCAGAATGCTCTGATATCAATTTTTCATGACCCAAAAACAAGGGTCATGATGACACTTGTCGTGGAAAACCTTCACAAGTAAGCCTCTCACCCAAACTGATACACACAAGAAAAGACAGAAATGCCCCCAAGGTAAGGCTTTCTAGAATGAAGCTGAACCACATAGATATAATAAAAATGGAAAGAATAAAATCAACACATGCAGCCATAACTCCCAAAACCTGGTGTCAAAGATGTAAGAACTACTAATACTATCCAGGAGTCAAATACATCAGAAAAATAACCACAAAGTAATAATATATCTATATATATCTGAATACTAATAAATACAGAAAGATAGATGTGAACTTCAGACGTATCAATGTCCAACTGCTACCTTGAGTAACCTGAAGGCCCCCGAAATCAATTAGTCTGAGGCGCATCCAAACCTGAAGCTGCGTCAGAAGGGTGAATAGGAGTGAGTACAGTTCACTTGTACTCAGTAGGTATCATAGGCCGATCGAGCAAAGTAGAAAACAAAGCATACAAAAATGCACACTAAGGGAACTTCACCTGCAGTCAGAAAATGTCCCACAATGCTAGCCCTCACCTCTTGCAGTACCAGTTTTAATATATCATATATATTGCAACATCATACCACAATAGGACACAAGTACGTATTATATCACATATAAGTAGAACATTTATATATAAGATCATCAAATACAAGTAAAGAAAGATACAATAAATACATAGATGACAAGTCAATATGCCAATACAACATAACGTAACACAATAAAGTAAGTGCAATGTATATGATGATGATGATGATGCGCGAGGTCGTCTCACTACCTCTGGGATCATCGCACTATCCCCGTATACACCTCGGAGATAAAACTTACCAACGTAGGACCCATGGAGAGTTCGTACACCTATATACAATCCACATATCTCATATATCCTTTTTGGCACATCCCTCGGAAAGGGTTTTATAAGGTGTCACAATATCTCCTCCCCGGCACATCCCTCGAAAAGGGTTTTAAAAAGGTATTACCAGTGTTTTTCAAATGTTTTCACTGTGGTACCAATGTTTCATGAATGAGTATGATATGAGGATGTAATATTCACAACCTACCACATGATATATTTCCACAACCAACTACAATGATATATTTCCACATGTCTCATATGCCAATAAAGTATGAATATAATCACAATACATCAATGGTACCATATTAAGCATCTGAATAACACAATACAATTATTCACATATATTCAAGGCTATTAATATCACATAGGACCCCACACGGTCACACATATCACATAATAACTCAATTTAGATAATTGCAACACATATAGGCCCCCACACGGGCACAACACATAAATAGTCATTTTTCATGGCTTGTTCTCACCTTTAGCATGCATTTTGTACCATCATTTACTACCCAACTTAGTCTAAAAGAGTTAAGTCATAACCTACCTCAAAAGTCGAAATCGATTCGCAACACTTTTAACCCATGATCTTATTTTTTACGAACGATCCCAATAACAGTACAACAATAACAGACCCAGTGTATTCCCACAAAGTGGGGTATGGGGAGGTTAAAATATACGCAGTCCATATCGCTACCTCAGAGAAAGTAGAGAGGTTGTTTCTGATAGACCCCCGGCTCAAGATAGAGAATAGTATACCAAGGTTGTAATGAAACATGAGACAGGATGGATAACATAACAGGAATAAGAAATAAGAAACAATAACAATTTATATCAGAGAAATAGGAAATAAGAGAAATATGAGCAATACAAAATATGAAAAAAAAAATGGATACCCCTATGGTAGTAACATACACTCACAGACCTAAGACACCCACCACACCCAAACTCTCCTAACACCTAGCCACAACCCACATACTCACACTAACCTTCTACCCTAATTCAACGAACGATCCCAAACTTTACTAAAAGTATCAAATATGAAATCTACGCATAAAAAAAATCAACAACACCCATATTGACTACTTTTGGTTCAGGATCAAAATGGACCCCCGGAACGGGTTTTTAACAAAGAAGGGAAAAATTATAAATTTTCTTCAAAAATATATTTTCCACATTTTTAAGAACCTACAGCTAAAAACCCAAGTCAAATCGAGTAAAAAAATGAGGTTCAAATAGAAGAAAAATTATTTTGGGCTTTACCAGGTAAAATCTTTAAAATCTGAGGTAAAATTAAGAATCAAAGTTGTTTTGAAGTTTAAATTCATGAAAACTAGTAATTATAAGATTAAAATATTATTCAAGCGAAAAAGAGTGAAATTTGGGTTTAAATCAAGCCTTAAGATTTTTGGAGTTTTGAGAAATTAATCAAGAAATTACTAAGAAAAGAGTGAATTATTACCTTAAATCTATAATAGATTCAATAAATAGATGTTATTCTAGCTATTCAAGCTCTCACAAGCTTCATTTTTAAGCTCGCACACTATTTTAGGGTTTAATTTTTAAGAGGCAAGGTGAAAAACATGGGTCCAAAAAAAGGTTTAAAAAGTTGTTTTTATAGATGCACCAGCTTTAAAAGGAACCAATTTTTTTCTTTAAATCCCACTCGGAATTCAACAAGGTGTCCGAAATTCGTTCGAAGTCTGATATATGCAAACAAACTATGTAAGCACACTATTTCCACGTTCCGAACGTGTTGGCGAAGTCAATTTTTTGAAAAAAAGTCATTTTCACAAAGTTGACCCCGAAACTTAAAATCACAATTTTTCAAATCGAGGATCGAGATGAGATTTAAAAGTCATAAAATCACACCAAATATGTTACCACCCTAAAATTGATATTTTAAATCTGCTGGTGAAGTTAGATTTTCCATCCGAGGTCGTTTCGACCAAATGTGGGTCCCACACCCATATTTCCAATTTTCTAACTTTCCAACCAATAGGTCGAAAGAAGCTCGGGTGCACCAGGACTTGAACCAAAGGTCTACCCAACCTAAAATCAGTATTTTGAACTGCTGACGCAGCCCGTTCAGCCATCCGTCGCACAAATCAAAAGATATATTCATATAAGTCTAAAATAAGGCTCTCGAAGTCGTAAAAAAATACAATATCACATAAATGGTATCAAAATGCATCAAAAATTATGCCAATCACCCCACACTCTAGAAATACCATAATGCAACTATGGGGAGAGGTAAAACAGTCAAATCACACAAAATCATAAATTTCATCAAAATTTCCAGGTCGTTACATTTATACATTTCAATTCCTCTTAAGAATAATAAAAATGTTGACTCCATTGTTGAATTACATATTTTAAATTAAATAATTTTTTAATCACTTACAAATTAATATTGTATCTCTATTAAAATGAAGATAATTTTAATATTTTATAATATATGAGTGATATGTGTTTAATTGAAGTGACATAAACAACAAATCTTCTTTTACTTTGAGAAGCTTAAGCTGAAAGTTTTATTTTAAACTAAATAAGATGTAAGATTTATCTGTAAACACACACGGCATAATCATAGGAAGGAATACACAAAAAAATTTAAGCTAAATAAGATGAAAGTTTTATTTTTAAATGCACACGACATATCATGGAAATGCGCACACAAAAAAATTAAGCTAAATAAGATGGAATTTATTTTCAAGAATGAATAACTAAAGCTTGAAAAGAAATTATATAAAAAATGTTAAATAAGATGAAGGGTATTTTTGTAATCAATTAACTTATTCTTAGAAACTATACAATGCATATTATTTTGAATACAATAAACCAAACATTCAATAAGAAATAATCCAAGCATAACTTATCCCAATATAACTTATCTCATCATTATTAATCCTAGCATAACTTATGTTCAAACGAAACGACCCCTAATAGTTATCACTTGTCACTTATTTTAGACGGACTTGGCCCCCCACCGGTGCCTAATCTGTCCAGTTCCTCAAGTGGGGCGTTACTATTTTGACACATGTATTCTTAATAATTTATAGTTGGAATTGCCCTTTTCTACAAAAAGAATAATTTTTGAAAACAAAATATTTATTTTTAAAAAGAAATGGTGTTTGGAAAACTTACAAAATATTTTTAAAAAAGAAGCAATCAGAAATTTTTTTCATAAAAAAAATATCCCTATAACTTATACACAACACACACACATACATATACATACATACATATTATATATATATATATATATATATATATATATATATATATATATATATATATATATATTTCTTATTAATTATTTAGCATATCGATTAAGTTTGAATAAAGTTTGATTCTAAAATTTTATACTCAATATTTACATCATAATTCTTTATTTCATTCTATTTGTACTAGATATCGAGGCGTCCATACTAGCACGGGCCTAATATATGTTATTTTTTATAACTTATATACGACACACACACATACATATACATATACACACACACACACATACAAACATACATACATACATACATACATATACATACATATACATACATACATACATACATACATATATATATATATATATATATATATATATATATATATATATATATATATATTTCTTATTAATTATTTAGCATATTGAGTAAGTTTGATTAAAGTTTGATTCTAAAATTTTATACTTAATATTTACATCATAATTCTTTATTTCATTCTATTATTTGTACTCGATATCGAGGCGTCCGTACTAGCACGGGCCTAATATATATTTTTTTTATTTTAATTTATGTGACACAAGTAGAATTTAGATAACCAATCATATTTTAATATAATTTTTTAGATATTTTAAGTTGTTAAATATTGTAATTTATAATACTTTCTATGTAATTTTTAAATAATATATGTTACTCTCTTTATCCAAACTTTTGTGGCATTGGTAGTCAATTATATTTTAAAAATAATTTAAGTTTGTAATTATTGTGATTTATAATATTTTTTTTCTTCTATTTCAATTTAAGTGACACTGATATAATTTCGAGAGTTAATCAAATATTTTATATCTTTCAAATTTTTTAAATTGTTAATTATTGTGATTTATGATATTTTTTACGTATTTTTTTGAAATATATAATAGATTAAGTTTTTTTTTTCTTAGATATTTTGAGTTGTTAACTATTGTAATTTATAATACTTTTTATATAATTTTCAAATAATATATGTTAACATCCTTGACCAAACTTTTGTAGCATTGATAAGCAATTATATATTTTTAAATAATATAAGTTTTAAATTATTATGACTTATAATACTTTTTCTTTTATTCCAATTTAAGTGGCACAATGCTTAAATGATCAGAATAATTAATTAGAAGTGATATAGTAAAATCATGATTGAAGCAGCGAAGTAAACATGTCCTAAATGACTTATAGTAACTAAATTAGAAGTGATATAGCAAAATTACTATAAAAATACTTGTGAAAAAATTTAAATGGGCCTCATAAGACGTCAAGTTAATTTAAAACATCAAAAGTTAATTTATCATTTTTGTCTATTTTAATTTTTTTATATATTATTTTTTTTTTTAATATTTAGATAACTTACAATAATTAATTAGGGTGAAATAGTAAAATTATGGCTGACGCAGCTAAAATGGAAATGTTATAAATGTCTATTTTACTTTCTATTATTAATTTTTTAATATGTGTAAGACTTAAAATAATTAATTAAGAGTGATATAGTAAAATTGCGGCTGAAAAGCTGAAACAGACATGTCATAAATGTATATTTTAATTTTTTAATTAAATATTATTAATTTTTTAATATGTAAATGACTTATAATGATTAATTAGGGGTGATACAGTAAAATCACGATTGAAGCCTAAGTAATAGTATTATTATTTTATTTTTCACTCATTTTCTTTAAGTAGAATCATAAATCCCATTGATGATGATCGAAATATATATTACTCTTTATTTTTTATTATTAATAATAATAAATGACACATAATTATGTTGTAAGATCAAACGATATTTTAGTAGCACTTCTAATTTTTTTTCAAATATTTAATTTTAAATAAATAATAAAATATTATAATAGATCGATTATCAATCCGATTTATATATAGACAAATCGATTATCAATGCGACAAATGAGAAAATAGAAATAGGTCATTTTGTTAATTAAAAATTTGAAGGGAATAAACCATTTTACTAATTGAAAACTTAACAGCTTGTTGGGATGATGGTTTACCATGGTTTCATAATGTATGGTACAGTATGCTATGATATGGTACAGTATGATATGGTATAGTACCATGTTTGGATTGATTGTATCGTTCACTGTGGTTTAATAATAATTTTTTTGTTTGGTTTGATGGTATGGTATTGTATCGTAAAAGGTAATTTTATTAAAATACCCCCGATTATTATAAATTTTAAATTCAATCAGTGTAGGCTATTTCTTCTAAAGTCTTACCTGTGTATAGAAAACAAACAAGAAGAGCAATAAACTGCTTCTTTGAAGCAATTCCAGTAATGCAATAAACTAGAATCTTGCTCTTCATCACCTCCGTTTTTGGGTCGTGTGTAATCTCCCCAATTTAGTATTATTGTTTCTCTTTCATAATATATCACTTGACCAAGGTAGAATATCTTCCTCTTCCACCATTTAGTATTATTGTTCGTAGTTCCTTTCAAGGTATCCACCTGAGTTCAAGCTTCTAAATAGAAATAGCTACTATTTGGTTAAGAAGTAACGAAGGGTAAAATTGAATTACAAAAAATTATATAAGGGTATAATTGAAAAAAAAAAAAAAAACCATGGCATACCGCCAATTTGGTGTATGGGAAACCACCATCCAAACAAGCTGTAAAGAAGCTTAAAAACCAAATTTGCTCCCATTAAAGAGGAAAAGTATGAATAATTGATTAACTAAATGAATTTAACCATGGTAAACTCTCCTTTCTTCACGTTACATGAAATAAATTCTCTTATTCAATCATATCTTTCAAAAGTAAATCACAAATCTCCCCTGACTAAATCTTTAGCTTCAGCCAAAAAGAAAATCTATATCTTTTTCAAATAAGCCTTTATTTTGTTTTCGAATTCTCGAGATTTAATTCTTTATCACTGTTATCTTTCACGTGCCGGAGGAACACCCTTTTAAACCAACCCCAATAATCCACTGCAATGTCACTGTTCATCTAAGAGAGAGAATTTGGGGTCAAAAATTGATTCGAGTGGATTTCCTTTAGGCCATGGCGAGAGTTATGCTCTCTTCTGTGATTTGAACTCACAAAAGTGAGATTTGATTTATTCTTGTGCGATTTGAAGGAATTAAGAGAGAGAAAAAAAGCTTTCTCAGGTTGAGATCCATTTAGGATGAATGAGCAGAGTTTACTGTGATTAAACCTCATTTAGGCTTCGTTCGGTAAAAATCATAATTTTTTTGAGTTAAAGTTAAAGCTGAAGTTGGAATTAAAGTTATGTTTAATCAGAAATATAAATTAAAGGTATTTTTAAAATTATGTGAGAAAAATAGGAGTCTAATACAATTTCAAATTGTATTTGAAAATTTGTAATCAAATACATATTATTTTTACTAAAGTAAAATAATTTTTAAAATAAAATAAAAAACCTTTATGGTCAAATCTATATCTAATAACAAAGGCAAAAATGTCATGTGTGAACACCTGAAAAATTCTATTTAAAAAATAAAAACAAATTTAAACATTAAAAAAAAAAATCTATCTACATCAACACATTTAACTATCTCTATATGAACGGGAGATTGAATAGTTACATTTTAAAAAAAAAAAAAATCATATGTAAAAAAAAATAAAAAAAAATTAAAATATCCTAAAAAGTAAATTTAATTAAACTATTTAAGTTTAAATCTAAAAACGTGCAAGCCGTAATCCAAGGCGTGTCTCTATTTATTCGGAAGTTATTACTTTTTAATTAATTGTATATATTTAAGCGAAAAGATATTTAAAATTAGCTTTTAAAACATAAAAATAAGTAATTATTATATTTTGAATTCAAAATAGTTACAATTTTTCACTTTATCAAAAATATATCTCAAATAAAAAAATACTCATTTTACCATATATAGAGAGATGCAGTCCCTTCTCTCCGTAAGAGACGTCTTCTATGAAAGAAAAGGACAGTTCGGTGCATTAAAGTTATCACTATACGTGATGTTCGGGGAAGGGCCCCATCACAAGGGTGTATCGTACGCAGGTTTATCTTGCATTTACGCTAGAGGCCTGTTTCCAAGGTTTGAACCCGTGACCTCCTTATCACATGGCAGCAACTTTACCAGTTACTCCAAGGCTCCCCTTTAAAAGACGTCTTCTACATTATTGTAAAATCTGTTGTTGTAAGGTTAGAGGATCTTGACATAGAGACAATTCGACGGGCATGCACAATTTGAGAAGAGTATATTTAACTGATGAAATAGATTGAAGTGCACATGATGAAAATACAATAGGTGTGCAAATTATGAATATCTTTAAATAATGATTTTTCACTTAAAGTGTTGTCATATAGATTTGATACTTTTTTTTGGATTACTTAGTTTGGTGTTCTCTTCATGTATAATGGTTAACAAAATGTTATACAAAACAAATAACTGCCTTAAAAAAATTTACTACTTAGAATTTTTCATTTAGATGCGTCGATTTTCTTCGAATATTATACGAGTTTTAATCTTATGGAAATTAAATTTCTATTGTCCCGAAGTCAAATCATAATTTGATTATATTAACTATTTAGAAAGTTCTTACATCTTATCTTATATGCGTCGATTTTCTTCGAATCTTATATTGGTTTTAATCTTACGGAAAGTAGACTTCTATTGTCCCGAAGTCAGATCATAACTTGATTAGACTAACTATTTAGAAAGTTTTTCCATCTTAACGTATATAAAATAGTGAGATGCATATGTGAACAATTACTATTCGAACATTTAATGTGTACTGGCATGTTAGATTTGCGGTAAATTATAATCTTAGTGAATTTGAGATGAGGCAATTCAATTACAAATAACTATATTTATTTTATTTATTTACGAAAACTATTAATTCGAAGTTGTGCAGAGAAAGAAGAAAACATATTACATTTAATTTTTTATAATAAAAATAATCAATGTTTAGTTGATGTAGAAATGATCCTCTTTTACTTTTGCCACATAATTTGAATCTTGCAACTCTTATGCGGCTTTACATTAAAATCATAGACTTTAATAACTATCTGTGGCTTTTATGCAAATGTAAGTTACACTTACAGTATTGAAGCAAATAAATTGAATACACTATTATAAATAAAAAATATGACTACTAAATAACCTATTTCTCAGTTTTTTTTTCTTAATATTATTCACTGTAATGTGAATGTGGTTAGGGGTGGGCATATTTTGGTTTAAACTGAAAAAACTGAAAAACCAAATCAAAATTTAATTTTGGTTTCGATTTTTCAATTTTTCGGATCGGATTCGGTTTGTAATTTTAGAATTTCGATTTTTCGGTTCGATTTTTTATTTTTTAAAAAAAAATCGGTTTAAACCGAAAAACTAAAATTTTATAAATAAATAAATAAATAAATAATATATATATATATTATTATATATAATATAATATATATATATATAATATTTATTATTATATATATAATATTTAGTATTATATATATATATATAAATATAAATATAATATTTAGTAATTCACAATTAACATTTAACAGAAATTCGCATACGCCGCAGGCTGTTTATGGATTGTTTTAGTGACTCAAATATTTTATGAACTATTTTGGTGACTTTGGACTGTTTTATGGACTATTTATGCAGAAAGTATGTTGTTTCAAGGACAATTTTTACGAGTTTTGTGTTGTTTTGTAGACTGTTTATGCAAGGTTATATTACATGTAATGATTAATGACGTTATTATGTTAAGCTTATGATTATTTCATTTCGTTTGATCCATGTTGAGTTATTTATAATTAATTATATTTGGGAATGAAAAACAGGTTTGAAAAAAATAATTTTTCTAAAAAAATTCATCAATTTTAAATGCTCAGTTATGAAAAAGAGAGGCTAATTACTTTAATATTTCAAATCGAAATAAAAATTCGAAATAATCGAACCGAATTTGTAAAAATCAAACCAAACCAAAATAAATGAATGTCATTTTTGTCAATTCGAAAACTGATAAATCGAACCGATATTAAAAAATCAGACCAAACCGACCGAACGCCCACCCCTAAATGTGGTAGTGGGAACATCTTTCTCATTAATAATAATGTGGGTGAATTTTTTCTATTATTGTGTTTAGATGTTTTTTATTTCACATATAAAATAAAAAAGTTGATTCTATGTAATTAAAAAGATCAAATTTTATGAATTCTTTTTCTCTAAAATTTTTCGCGCATTCCGCGAGTAGGGGTGTACAGACTAAACCGTCAAGTCAAATCGAACCAACAAACCAAACCAAACCAAACCGAGAAAAAAAATGACTTATGATTTGATTTCATTGGTTTGGCGTTAGAAAAGAAAACTGACCATTCATGGTTTGGTTTGGTGTTAACCATAAAAAAGTCAAACCGAACTCGAATCAAACCGACATAGTATATATATATATGTGTGTGTGTGTGTGTGATATTCAAACTTTTTATATATAAAATATTAATTATAATTAACTTTTTAAATATTTTTTCAATTAATTTTAGTAATTTTCAATAGTTTGAAAGTAGATGTAGATATATATTGAAAAAAATTTGGGCCTTTAAGTTGTAATATTTGTCCATTAATTGCTAATTAAATGATCGAAAACACAATATAAACTTAAAACCTAAACTTTTCTCTCTTCATCTCACTTTTTAGTTTCAAGAGAGTTTTCCGCTCCTTATTTTTTCATAATTATGATTTTTCATTAGCATATGAGTGAAAATATATTTGATCTTGTCTTCGATCAAAGTATAATTGTAAAAACTGAAGATTATAAAAAAAAAAAAACCGACTAAAATATAAACCGAAAAAACCAATTTTATGTTGGTTTGATTTGGTTTATAGTTTTAATTAACCGATATAATTGGTTTGTTTTTTCTTTAATAAAAATTGAATCAACCCGATTTATATACACTCCAACCCGCGAGTACAAATACTAATAACTACTTAATAATTAAATAGATCTGAGCAATCAAAATATTAAGAGGCCATGTGTCAAAATTATAATGCCCTACTTGACGAACTGAATAGATTAAATACTGGAGGGGAGCCGCTTCCGTTTTGGACCACCGAAATGCATTTTACGTAAATTGTGATATTACTTTACTCTATATAATAAGCACGACAACTAAGTTATTCATTTATTAGTATTTGAGGAGTTTCAAAATAATAATTAAGCTGCTCCAAGTTTTACTTATTATTATTTAAAGAATTTTAAAAATAACAATGAAACTCCTCAAAATCCTATTTATTGTTATTTGAGCAAGTCTTTAGAATTACTTATATTTATTTAAAATTTAAGTGAAAAAATACTATACATTATAATAATTAATTTAAAATATTTAAAAGGAATGATTAAAAAAAATTAATTGCTTCTTAAAATTTTTGCGATATTGCATAAATTGAGATAATTATTTTAAAATAATATAAAAAGTACTATAAATGATAATAATT
The DNA here is from genome assembly GCA_030864225.1 of Capsicum baccatum var. pendulum. Lineage (NCBI taxonomy): Eukaryota > Viridiplantae > Streptophyta > Magnoliopsida > Solanales > Solanaceae > Capsicum > Capsicum baccatum. The sequence goes on from CM061554.1 coordinate 171,050,059, forward strand.
AACAATTTAAAATATTTTAAAGATATTAAAAAATGAGAATGAAAGAGCTTAGGCTCAAATTTCAAAAATTATAAATAAACTCCTCAAAGTCCCATATTTGTATTTGGTGAGTTTAGGGTCAGTTTGCGCCATTTCGCCCTTTTACTTCTTCAGAATTACTTATATTTATTTGAGATTTACGTAAAAAAAATAAAATACTATGAATCACAATAATCAATTCTAAGTTATTTATAAAACATAATTAAGAAAATTGACTAATTTTCAAAATTTAGTCAATGTCACATAAATTGGGATAATTTTTATTTGAAAGTGATATAAAAGGTGCTATAAATTTTATATTTCACTCTATAATAGAAGAGTGAATGGAGAAAAGCTTAGGGTTGACGCATGTGGTTGTGTTGCCTGCTTCATCTGCTTCAATTTTGATTTTACTATATCACTCATAAATAATTATTATAATTGATTTATGTATTAGAAATAAATAATAGTTAATAAAAAATAAAATAGACATTTGTGACATGTCTACTTTAGTTGCTTCAATCATAATTTTACTATATTACTCCTAATTAATTGCTATAAGTCGTATTAGTATTAAAAAATTAATAATATTTTATTAAAAAAGGTAAAGTAGACATAAAATGATAAATTAACTCTTTATGTTTTAAATAAAACTTGACGTCTTATATGAGATCTACTTACAAAAATTTCACAAGTATTTTTTATAGTAATTTTTCAATGTCACTTCTAATTAGTTATTTTAAGTCATTTAAGACATCTGTTTTGTTGTTTCAATCATGATTTTGTTATATCACCTTTAATTAATTATTATGATAATCTAAGTATCATGTCACTTAAATTGAAATAGAATAAAGAGTATTATAAATCACAGCAATTAAAAATTTAAATTATTTTAAAAATATTATTGACTATCAATGCCACAAAAGTTTGAACAAGAAAAATAACATATATTATTTGAAAAGTACACAAAAAGTGTTATAAAATACATAATAATATCAAAAAAAAAAAATTAATCTATTATATATTCCAAAAAAATACTATAGATCACAATAATTAACAACTTACGAAATTTAAAAGATATAAAATATTTGGTTGACTCTTGAAATTATATCAAGGCCACTCAAATTGAAATAGTTAAAAATATAATTGATTATCAATGCCACAAAAGTTTGAACAATGAGAGTAACATGTATTATTTAAAAATTACATAAAAACATTATAAATTACAATAGTAAACAATGTAAAAAATCTAAAAATAAAATCAATTTGTTGTATATTTTAAGAAAAAAAACTTAAAAAAATACTATAAATCACAATAATTAACAACTTAAATTTTTTTAAAGATATAAAATATTTGGTTGACTCTTGAAATTATATCAGTGCCCCTTAAATTGAAATAGAAAAAAGGTATTACAAATCTCAATAATTAAAAACTTGAATTATTTTAAAAATATAATTGAGTATCAATGTCATAAAAGTTTGAACAAGGAGAGTAACATGTATTATCTGAAAATTACATAAAAAGTATTATAAATTACGATAGTTAGTAACTTAAAATATCTAAAGCATATTATAAAGATGATTGATTATCTAAATTCTATTTATGTCACATAAATTGAGACAAAAAATAACATATATTAGACTCATACTTGTACGAAATTTTGACATCTAATTGTGATAGAGAGAATAGAATAACCATATACAATTTCATAGACAATATATACATAGACAACATATATACACACGCGTGCTCTCTAGCTAGCAATATTAATTAACTGATAACAAATGCCGATCGATTTACTATCATAGGTTAATTTATATTGATAATGTAATCATTATACTAAGGCTTCATTTATTTACACTTAATGGAGGTCTGAATCTGAATGGTTCAAACTTCAGACCATTAAGTGCATTTGTTTTTTATAAGGTTTTAACTCTTAATACGTCTGAATAGGTCTTAATCGTTCAGCTCTAGAACCAAGTCTTAATAGATCTAAAGGAATATTCTGGTGTTGGATAATATTCACCACTCTATTCATAATCAGCAGTTTCCACCACAAACCACCTCTGCCACCATCACAATTGTCAACCAACACCCACAACCACCAACCACCTCCACCATCACAACCACCATCGATAAAAAATACCGCTACCAACCACAATTGTCAACCGCTATCACACCTACTACCTCTTTTATTCTAATTATATTCACCACCACCACTGCCATCAACAACATCACAATCAGCAACCACTAGCGGTCAATCCCTACTACTAACCAACTCATCTATCACAACTAGCACCACCACTAATTACCATTAATACATCACAACCTCTACACATTCTTTGGCCGTCACCAGCATTGTCACTAGTAATGAAACCTCTACCACTACTTCAACCAGTACCATCGCTGTAATTTATCTCTACTAACAACCATTTCCACCATCACAACAAATAACATCTCCAACTAGCACCAACACATCATCAATCATCATGCATTCATGTTTCAGCCAACACAATCAACATCTTAAACTACTAACATCAAGTAACGTCGCATCACAACCACCACCACCACCATCATAACGGTCACTATAATACCAACCATCACAATTATCACCACCAACAATATTAATCACTAACATCAATTATTGTCACCACAACCACCATTATAAGCCATCTCCACTATCACTAACAAATATAAATATTTTTCTCAATCAAATACTAATAATTTTATTGTATTAAATTATATACCTTTTTAATATATAATTAATTTTTTATTTGAATTTTATCTTTTATTTTATTATATATACAAATAATTTTTTTTATACATTCAGATGTTGAAAAACAAACAGTCTTAATCATTCAGTTTTCACATCTAGAAACAACATCTTAATCATTCAGATGTGCATTCAGATTCAAACGATTGAATCTTAAAATAAATAAATAGAGCCTAATATTGCATTAAAAAAAAAGACATCAAATCACTTCTAAATTTGTCAACTTAATATATTTTAACACTTTAACTTTAAAAATAATTATATACCTTTTAAACAAATTTTAAATGAATTAAATAGTATCCTAAAACAATAATTCACTCTTACAATGACAAGTGCATTGTAGACGCGACATATGAATGTCATGTCAAGCATCATATCATTGTCATGTAAAAGTCATGTCAATTTTATTTTTAAAAAAGCTAACCCCACTAAAAGTATAGCACTATATCATTTTTATAAAATAATACTGTATAAGTGAATTGTTGGAGTATTTATTTGTGTTTTAAAATAAGTGAATCATTAAATTTTTTTTAAAATTTACTCTTATAATTTAACAATTAATTAACTTTTAAAAGTATTACAAAATTAACTTTTTTTTAAGGATAAAAATAAAAAATTATATTAAATTTATGTCTTTTATATTTTTTTCTTAATTTTGTGTCAAAATTCTAACCATTTATTTATTATGAAATGAAGGAAGCAACTCACTTATTCCCCCAACCCTACCAACCGCAATCCCCATTTTCGTTGTCTTTCTTCAACACTTTCTTTCTCCTTTTACATTCACCTTTCTTCAATTCTTTTCACACCCTAAAAATTCAACGAATTCACCATTTAAAAATTTGGAAAAAAAATCAACAAATAGATTCATGAGTTGGATGCAGCTATAGGTAGAGCAAACAAGAAATTGCATCGTATTTGAAGAAACATAAGTACAATAATTTCAACAAAAAAAATTTTGAGCAGCTTTAGAGCATAAAAGGATTAACCATATCTTATTTTCAAGAAAAATATTTCTTGAAGAACTAAAAATTAAGAAACTTGCTCTACTTGTAAAAAAATAAATTGAGCTTTAAGAGAAAAAGTAATGATTATCCCCTTTCTTCTGAATAATGAAATTTGTGAAAAAGGGTTAAAATCGCAACTTCTTTATTCATGTTCTTTTCTTTCTTGAAAACGTTTATGAAGTATGGTAAAAATAGGGGTGTAAGGTTTGAAGAAGGAGAAAGAAATATCAAATTTGGAGAAGAAGAAAAGAGGTGGGAGTGGGAGTGGTGAGGTTCGAAAGAGAAAAGGTGTGGGGATGGTGGAATTTAAAGAACAATGGTATTTTCTTTATTTTTTAATTTTATTATATATTAGCGGGACACCTTTTCTTTAATTAAAATGTGCCTGTAATATTTTTTCATGTCACGTTAATATTAGGAATGATATTAATTCACTTCAAATAAGATTAAGAGAGTAAATAATTATTGATAAATGTAAAGTGCTAAATTAAGTTTATAGGATAAGTTTAGAGATATTTCGGTGACTTTTCTCTAATTTAAATTGTCTCATTTTAGCTCTTGTCCTAAATCTAATACTTCCTCCATTTCTAAATACTTGTCACCTATTTGGTTCAAGCACTTAAGAATATTAACTAAAAGGTAATTTAACTAATTATCCTTCCTTATTATGTATTTCTATTTAATATTTCTTTCTTTTGTACTATTAATAGTTCTTCATATTTATGATTAATGACAAAGATAAAAAATGACAACTAATTATATCTTAATTTTTTAAAATGATAAATATTATAATATATATACTTTTTAGTAAGTACAATAAATATTTAGGAACTCAAGTATTAATGTATCTACTTTATTCGCTTGGAGAAACTTTTATTAATGTATCTATTTTATTCGATTGGAGAAACGTTTACTTTTTCCAAAAGATGAAAAAAGAAAGCCGGGGAATCTTTGTTAGCATTAAGATTACATGATGGCGCATTATCTATCCGTTGTAAATTAACATGACACAGTTATTAAAAAAATAATAATTAATAATATAATTTTATCATTTCGCCCCTTTTAATTGTGTCTTGTTATTAGTTTCAATATTGATGGATAACTAATAACAAGGAGTAATCAATTACACTAAGGGTATACTGAAAAAAAAATTATCTTATCTTGATAAGTAAAAAAGAACAAGTAAAATGGGACATCAAATTAGAAAATTTGAGACGAGTAAAATGGGACGGAGAGAGTAATTGTTAATCCTAATATACCTATAATATATAATCTATATCTATAATTTAAAATCTATATCTATAATCTATAATCTATATCTATATCTATAATATCTATATCTATTCTATAATATATTAAAAGTGTGAAACTCTTTAGAAAAGTGATTTGAATTTTTTATCCTTCGTTAAAAGATTTTACTTAAGACAAAATCGTCTTTTCACTATTTTATTTAATATATTTTAAAATTCGTTAAATTGTATCCTAATATAAATCAAATATGTTACCTTCTAATATTTATGGAGAAAAAACGATGGTATACATCAAATATGTTACATTCTAATATGTTACATTAGGATGTTTGATTTTTTTTATTATAATTGAAATTATTTTTATTGGTAGAAAATAGTTTCCTTTTATGAAAAAACTCATTTTCATATATGGTTATTCTTTTTTTTTTTTTTAAATAATTTCCTTTTATGAAAAAAATCTTTTTCATATATGGTTATTCTTTTTTTTTATAAGGTAAAGTATATTAGAAGTGTGAAAACCTTTAGAAAAGACATTCGAATTTTTTGTCCTTCATTACAATCTTTATAAAATAATTTTTATTTTATTAAATTTAGGACTCCTAAATTAACGCTAATCTATATCTATAATCTCTCTCTCTCTTTATATATATATATATATATATATATATAATCTATCTATAATCTTTATCTATAATGTATAATCTATATTTATATCTATAATAATATATTAAAAGTGTGAAGACCCTTAGAAAAGTGATTTGAACTTTTTGTCCTTCATTAAAAGATTCTACTTTAGATAAAATTATTTTTTCACTATTTTCATTAATTTATTATTTAATTATTTTTATTATATTAACTAAACTCCTAAAATATATGGAATTCCTAAAATATATAAAATGAGAATCAATTAATATTTTCTTTTGTACAGATCAATTAGAAATCTACCCCTAAAATATGAAAGAAAAATACTCCTATAATAGGACTCTATTAAAGAAATACTTCTATAAATATTGAGATACACATTAAACTGGAAAAGAAAATGGTTTACTTATTGGGAAAATATGATTGATACTCATCTAAATTGATTCGGTTGCATGTCTAGGTGGATGCTTAATTTTCTAACACCTCAATTTCTTCACTATTTTTGTCAACATAATATAATTCAACGTGTGTGTGTATATATATATATATATATATATATATTCTTTGTTTTTATTCGAATCATTCTTTAGTGTCAAAATTTTTGCTCAGACAAGAATTCTTTTCATCAAAACTAAAGCTTTGTGATCACTATTGTATTATTTTGTTGTAGTTTATAGGTCGTAGATGAATTTACAGGTGGTAGATGAATGTCGGTCGACTTTGAGAATTTTTTTTAGGTAAATTTCAGGTTTAATTGTATTTTTTTATATCTCTATTTTGAAATTTTTTTGTGTAAAGGTAAAGTTTAGTTGTGTTATTTTGATATCTCTATTGTCGTAGTATTTTATTATAGTTTATAGGTGGTAGATGAGTATCAAACGACTTTGAGAAAATTTTGTGTAAAAGTTAGATTTAATTATATTTTTTTTGATGTCTCCAATATCGTATTATTTTGTTGCAGTTTACAGGTAGTAGACGAATGTCGATCGATTTTGATAAACTTTTTGGTAAAGATTGGGTTTAATTAAATTAATTCTCCAAAAGATGTTGACTTTAATTATTATATTCATCTTTATTATTTAAACAAATATCCTATTTAGTGTAACGTTTGGACTCAATAAAGTGAGGTACACGCACGGGGCGCGTACACCTAAACTAGTATTAAAAGTGTGAAGACCTTTAGAAAAGTGATTTAAACTTTTTACCCTTCATTAAAAGACTCTTCTTTAGACAAAACTGTTTTTTCACTATTTTCTTCAATTTATTATTAAACTAAACCTCCTAAAATATATGGGATTCCTACATATTAATTAATAATTTTCTTTCTATTGTTCAACTGGAAAAATACTTCTAAAATAGGGCTCTATTAAAAAAATATTTCTATAAATATACGTAATAAGGTATATACTTCTTGAATTTGTAAGATGGTCTTCTTTCTTTCTTTTTTTTCTTATGAAATTATTCTATGAATTGTTACATGTGGTAAAGATAAATTAGCCCATGGACAAATGAGATTTGGGTTCAATTTGCATCTTTATTACTTCTTTTTTTTCAAGTTAATTAATATAATTCTCAATATTTGCATGGTCTATTTCCCATTTATGTATGTTCTTTTGTTTTTGCTTTGTCACGAAAGTTGAGGTTGATGCTTTCTTATATGCATCTTGACGTTGTTGTAAGTATGTCATGTTAATATTTATATTCATTAAATTATGTATGTTTTTATGGAGTATTTTGTTAATTTGATGCTCTCTCAATTTTTTAACTTTACGATTATACTTTGATAAATTAGGGTTAATTTTTCTTGCGTATGGAGAAAATATGATTGATGCTCATCTAACTTGATTCGGTTGCAGGTCTAGATTAATGGATGCTTAATTTTCTAACCCTCAACTTCTTCATTGTTCTTGTCAACATAATAGAATTCAACGTGTGTTTATACATGTATCTTCTTTGTTTTCATTCAAGTCATTCTTTAGGGTCAAAGTTTTCGCTCAAACGAGAACTATTTTCATCAAAATCGAACCTTTGTGATCACTATTGTATTATTTTATTTTATTCTACAAGTTGTAGATGAATGTCGGTAGGCTTTGAAGAAGTTCTTGTGTAAAGATTAGGTTTAACTGTATTGTTTTGATATCTTTATTATCTTATTTTTTTATTTTAATTTACATATGGTAGATGAATGTCGATCGACTTTGAGGAATTTTTTTAGGTAAAGGTTAAGTTTAATTGTATTGTCTTACTATCTCTATTAGTTTATTATCTTGTGGTAGTTTATAGTTCGTAGATGAATGTCGATCGACTTTGAGGAATTTTTCTGTGTAAACTTTAAGTTTAATTATATTGTTTTGATATCTCTTTTATCGTATTATTTTGTTGTAATTTATAGGTGGTAGATAAATGTTGGTCGACTTTGAGAAAATTTTTTAGGTAAAGGTTAGGTTTAATTTTGCTATTTTAATATCTCTGCTTTGAGAATTTTTCTTATGTAAAGGTTAGGTTTAGTTGTATTATTTTGATATCGCTATTATCATATCATTTTGTTATAATTTACAGCTGGTAGATGAGCGTCGGACGGCTTTGAGCAAATTTTTGTGTGTAAAGATTAGATTTAATTGTATTGTTTTGATGTCTCTATCATTATATTGTTTTATTGAAGTTTACAGGTGGTAGATGAATATCGATCGATTTTTAAAAATATTTTTGGTAAAGGTTAGGTTTGATAAATAAATTCTCCATCTTTACATACTGAAAAGATATTGAATTTAATTATTGTATTCATGTTTATTATTTAAATAAATATCCTATTTATAGTAACATTTGAACTCATTAAAGTAAGATACAAGTGCGAGACGCGTACACCTAAACTAGTGTAAACTAAACATTTGAGACGTAAAATGTACAGTGTCCACTTTATCACATGTGGTGCACTTAAAAATATTATTAGTACTAGTATTTCTTCAATCTTAATTTATGCAAGATAACTTAATTTAGCATGGAGTTTTAAAAAAAAATACTTTTAAGAATTGTGATCTAAAATAAGTTAAAAATGTTTTTGTGACTGTAGATCATTTCATTAAGGATAAAGGAGGCATTTTAAAGTTAAATTGCTACTAAATATAAAAATGTTTCATTCTTTTTGAAACTGATTGAAAATGAAAGTGAGTCATATAAATTGAGAGAGAGGAAGTAATTACACTTAGTTTCTAAAATTATCTTTTCTGTGGGAGATTCTTACAAGCGACATAAACCATTTGAGCAACATAGAGTTCAACGTTTGACCCACGTTGAAGAGGACTGCTCCATACCTTGTCATTGGTATAGAACCTAAACTGGAATGATTACTAAACTTAGTCCATTTGGGCAAGAGAGATACTCTCCGACGAGGATCCCTTTAACCTATTGTGATACATAGTTTTTGAAAATTTGGGTGCGCTGAACTCATGTCACGATTTGAACCCGGGCTTGACTGTGACGGACATCTCAAGCCCACCCTAGGCCGGAGACAACCCCCTTAGCCTTACCTCAAGAGCATATTAAAGATAAACAGTGGAAGCCAGTCAAATTAATAAAAGAAAAAGATATGTCAAATGAAAGTCAGAGAGTTCAAATAAAACAACCAATCATCCCAATACTGTCCATAAAAGCCTCTAAACCAGAAATACCAACTAAGCCGGGACATGCCTCCGATTATGATTATTTTTTTCTCAAAAGTGCTATAAATATAAGAAACCTAATGAAATAACAGGGCCTTCCGAAGGATGGAGGCTTACCACTTCATAGCTGATCAACAACAGTACCCAACTACCCAACGCTACACATGAGCAACAGAAAAGTCTCCGGAGCCTACATTATGAAATGATGCAGCATCCGGGGATAGTCAGCGGGGCGAACACTAGCATGTAACTCAAGAAAAAAGAATAAAATAATGCATTAACACAAATTCAGTCATAAAGCCACATGCACAATGATTTATCTACATATATAGGATGCGGGGATAGAGACAAACATCATGATACATGATAGTTTAAAATATTAGCTTGAACTATATAGCTTGTACCGATATTCTAGGAATCCATGAGCTATATGGGTCTGGATCCCCTATTGAATGGGTTCCGGTCTATGTTAGCCACATGTACCGAGGAAAGTCTAAAGCCACCAAAGAGATAGCTGCTCAAAATATAATGTGTACATCAGACACATGGGCATATAGACCCCCAACATCGGCAAACGTTGTTTCCAATGTTGGTTCCCCCAGTACAACATCTTCTTAGTGAGCTACACAATCTCCTTTAAGCTCAAATTAAAATAGTTTGCACATAACCCAACATTAATCAAGGAGTCATTTATTAAAGCATTTTCTAACCTGGTATCGTCATACTAATACAGACACATATTTTAGATTAGATATATATAGTGTGAGTTGGAGGATGACCAAGGGTATTATAGTAATTTCACAATATAAATTCATAATCCAAAACCTATCTCTTTTTATGGGCCTCATTTTCCATTCAATCTTTTCTTTCTTCTTTAATATGCACTACTTGTCACTTCTTACCTTATCCATATAACCCAAAAGAAAATTCTCAAGATAATCTACAATTTAATATTTGTTATACTATTTCAAATTAATACCATTTTAACAAGTTTTAAATTTTAATTGCGGCAAAGTTGACAATTATTCAATCAAAAAAATTATAAATTTTGTTTCAAGCTATTTTTGTATAATAAATTTTAAAATACTCTCAAATTGTATATGAAAAGACCTCCCTCTTTAATACACTATTTGAAAATAATTTGAAAGAAAATTTTAAGAAATATATAGTCATTTCGTATATGTAGGAATATACTTCTTTCATTATGTAGGAATATACTTCTTCTCTATGATCAAACTTAGTTTGATACTTTTTCTGATTCACTACAAATTCAATGTCACATAAATTCAAAATACATGAATATATAATTAAGAATTCTTTCAATAAACAAAGAAATGAAATGAGGGAGAAGTATGAAAGATAATTAATTTCTATTATAAAGGAACTAAAAATTTTATAACAATTGAAAATACTAAAGGAGTATAACTGTATATTTTAAATTTAATAAGAAATTATGTTACAAATAATATTTTTAGGACAATTTGATCAATTTTTAAATTTCGTGGTGTACAAACTTTTTAAAAATAAAAATAAAAGGTTTAAAACCTATATAATAATACTACAAATCGGGCAAAACAATTAACATACTACAACTTATCATGTTAAGTTTCAAATTTGATAAGTCTTATTATAAAGTGATTGAGAATTCTGAGACATTGTTACTAAGATCTAAAAAAAAATAAAAAAATAATTTTTTTTAAAATAAACATAATGAAAAAGAAAAATAATATATGAGAATGTGTCTTTGTTTTGACATAACACAAAAAATATATTTATATATTTTTTCAGTTTAAAAGATTTATAAGATGTTTAATTGATAATAAATCATGAAATATTATTAAACAAAAAAAAGTGCATAGCACGGGATACATAATCTAGTATATATACATACATACATACATACATATATATATATATATATATATATATATATATATATATATATATATATAGAATTCTGAGACATTATTACTAAGATCTCAAAAAAATAAAAAAAAATTAAAATAAATAAACATAATGAAAAATAAAAATAAAATATGAGAATGTGTCTTTGTTTTGTCATAACACAAAAAATATATTTATATATTTTTTCATTTTAAAAGATTTATAAGATGTTTAATTGATAATAAATCATAAAATATTATTAAACAAAAAAAAGTTAGAAGAAATGAAACGAGGGAAAAGTATGAAAGATAATTAATTTCTATTATAGAGGAACTAAAATTTTTAAAACAATTGAAAATACTAAAGGAGTATAACTGTATATTTTAAATTTAATAAGAAATTATGTTACAAATAATATTTTTAGGATAATTTGATCAATTTTTAAATTTCGTGGTGTACAACCTTTTTAAAAATAAAAATAAAAGGTTTAAAACCTATATAATAATACTAAAATCGGGAAAAAAAATTAGTATGCTATAACTTATCATGTTAAGTGTCAAATTTGATAAGTATTATTATAAAGTGATTGAGAATTCTGAGACATTGTTACTAAGATCTCAAAAAAATAAAATAAAAAAAAATCATGAAATATTATTAAACAAAAAAAAAGTTAGGCCCGTGCATAGCACGGGATACATAATCTAGTATATATATACATACATACACACACACACACAGACACACACACACACACACATATATATATATGCTTGCAAGCTATTCCATTTATGCCAACAAAAATCATTTAACCATTTGACTCCCATATACATATAATATATATATATATATATATATATATATATATATATATATATATATATATATATATATATATATATATATATATATATATATATATGCTTGCAAGCTATTCCATTTATGCCAACAAAAATCATTTAACCATTTGATTCCTAAGTTCCATTTAAAATCCAAAATAATGGCCACCAAGAACATTCCAAAACCATTTTTATCCTTTTTCTATTTATCCTTAAATGCAATGCAATGATATCTAAAGATGAGTTAAATTATGTAAAAATCTATATTCAAAATCAAGATTTCAATGTGGGTTGAGGTTAGTGCCATTACCAAGTCAAACAAATTCATCAATTTGGAGAAACCCATGTCACCCATTCCAACCATTATAATAATGCACTAATTCGGTTCCAAAAGCCATAATTTAAAGCATGAATAACACATTAAAATCATCGAAAAAGTAATTCAAGTATTAGCAATCAAAAACCCTCAACTCAATTTTAAACCCATCATTCAAATCACATGAATATTGAATAAATTAATGCCACTATGTAAAATACAAGTTAAGGAATGAGTAACATGCCTGAAATATTGAAGAATTGAAGAAAAATTGAAGTTTAGATTTCGAATGATAAATTTCTTGTAAAACCCTTAAATTTTCTTGACTTGAGAGCTAAAGAGGAAAAGAATAAGGTTTGATCTTGATAACTGAAGGCAAAGGTGTCAATTGGATAGTTTTAAGTCATTTAAGGAGAAAAAGACTAAAAAACCTTTGCCCGAAGTAAATAAAACAAAATTGGATGAAATAAACATAGCAGCGTGGCACGCCGCTATCGCGGTTACTAGCCAGCATGCCACGACCTTATCGCGGTAACTAAGTGGTGTGGCACACCACTATCGCGGCTCCTCACTTATCCAAGATTCCAAAATGACCCCGAATCCCTCCCAAAAATTTCATTTTTTTTAAAACACTCCTTTAACATTCCTTGTCACGATTTAAGTCAAAAATTAACATTACGCATTCGAGAGGATAAAAAATAAAATGATAAAAAATTTTATGGGGTATTACAGCCCCCCTCCCCTCGATGCTAAATATTACTCCCAAAATATACTAGTGCTTATAATATATGAAATTCAAAGTTAAGCATATAGGTTTAAAAGTCTAAAAATCAATCTTGCTTCTGTTGCTTAATTATGCTTATAAATAACTATGTGAATTTCATATCTTGTTTGAGATCATAAGATCGAAACTGAGATTGTAATCATGCTGTGATAAACTGTAATCTGAAATAGTAAGCCGTAATTGCCTATAAACTAATGGAATCATGCTAAAAAGTCATGTACATTTACTAAACCGTGAAACTTCATGTCAAAACATTAAAACTCAATTCATAAGATCAGTTACGTGAAAAAAAACACGAGTATACATGAATTTTTGTACTAAACAAAGTTTAAATCATAGGGAAGCATCATAATTCAAAAGCATGGAAAGTGGGCATGAACCCTTAATATCAAAATTCATAAAATTTATGTAAAAATTGAGCTTTCGAACACAAGGATGAAAAGTAATTCTTATTCAAATCCCACATACCTAGTCGTGTTATTTTCTTGAAGGAAAGCCTGAATTAGAGCCTTGAAAGTACGATTTTTTGGAGAAGAACCTTTGTTTTGGTGTTCATAAGAGTTTGGGAGGAGAGAAATCGATGATTTGAGTTTATGGAATGAGTAAAACATGTTTGTATCAATTATAGGGTCACTTAGGATGTAAATGACTAGTTTGCCCTTGAAAAAATGAAGAAGAATTTTTTTTTAGCGTCAACATGACCACTAGCATGACATGGTCTTATCGGATAGCACAACTAGCGTGCCATGCTCTTATCACGTAGTACAGCTATCGTGTCACACTCTTATCACATATCCTTACAGGTTCTTTCATACAAATTCTCATAACTTTTCACTCCAGAATTATATGAAGACGAAATTATGTGCTTTGGAAAGAAAATTCAAATAGCTTTCATTTGGTGGGTCTTAAGATCCAGAACACAATATATTCTAGAAGTTATACTCGTTTGAAGTTGATCATTGTAGGATCAAATACTAAAACTCAATCGATAACGAATGCTCTCAACTCAACTTTGCTCTAAGTATTTTCTATGACCATGATTTTCATAAAAAACACTTTACATACTAGATAAATAATCATGACACTTATATATGATTAAAAATAATTATTTTTGGGCCTATAAACATATGACGAACCGTTAGAAGTTTATCTAGGAGTTTGTGTGTATTACAATACATATATGTAATTTTTACTATTTACCAAATATAGTTTCTATTGTTACAATACAAAACACAATCGGTTAGACTTGGGATGAAGAGACTTGGCTAGATTTAGTCTTATTTTATGAAATTGTGATTTGTTGGATAATTTTCGAAATGACTAAATACATGGACATCCTTCCCTCTCCCTCTCCTTCTTCAATACATTTTTTTTGTCAAATGTTTTTTTTTAAAGTAAAGCAGGCCATGAAGCTCATTATATTAAAATCCAAAATCTATACAAAGCCAAGCCTTAAACCAGTTAAGCCCAAGCAAAGAAAAGTCCAAAAATAATTTAAAAGAAAAAAACAAAAGGAAAACAGATAAGAAAGATCAGATGAATCTAGAAGGTAGACCCTCAAAAGAAAAAGTGGAATGCCTCTTCTTCTTCTTCATGATTCATCACCATCATCAAAGAATTTTGATGAGGTAACTTTAAGAGACAAATATGGAGCAGCTGAGAGCTCAACTAACCACAACATAGCTGCAATAGTAGATTTGCAAGACAACGGGATTGGATTGATTTCACTGAAAATATTCAAAAATCTCATGAAATTCAACATCAATAAAGACTTCTTCATCTTGATATATTCAAATCTAGTGAGTATACTTGTAGCTAGTTGCATATCGCCACTTATCTTATGGAATCGATGATGAAGTTGAATGACCCACTTGTATTCTTCTTTTCTAGCAGGTTGAATGTACAAAGCTAATACCACTAGTAAGGCGATAATAAACATATGTTGTTCGTTCAACTTAATTTCTTACAATCTAATTTATGAGATGACTGGTTATTCAGTGGATGTAATTGTAAGAATCATCATGTTCTTCTTTTCTAAGAAGATTAAGCCCAAAAGTAGCTAATACCACTGCTAAAGAATCTAGGAATCTAGGTAAATCATCTAACAATTCTCCTGTAGATCTAAGCTGTGATATTGTAATGCCCCGAGACTACTCCATGGACATCACACGGTGCTTAGAACCATAAGTGATCTCAACTAACCCATGATACTGACATAATTTGTGAGCAACTAAATAAATACATCAAATTGGAAATAATAAGTAGAAGAGATGTCATTAGTTGAACTTGTTCAATACAAAATTGTTTAAAACATTTACATCACTAGATTATACAAAAGGAAGCTAAAATTGAATACATCAACTCTGATTGACTAACTGTCTATGAAGCCTCTACAAAGACTAACTATAGGTAGCTGGTACATGACCCCCAACTATCCCTAATTAATACAAATGTGTAAAATATATAATACTTGAACTATAGTTGACTCGAGTCCTCAAATTAAAAGAACTCATCACTTATTGGCTAGAAGCTGGGACTTACCTGATTTTGGAGTGTGGGCTATAACTAGTACCTACATTATGAAATAATGTAGCCACACAGATGTATATGTGGTCAGTACTTCTGGAATATACTGAGTATATGGGGTAAATGTAATAAGTAAAAACTGAAGCTAAACATACTTTTAAATCATGCATGCTAAGTGTAAAAGGACTCACCTTGATCATGAATAAAATTTAAAACTAAAATATCATAAGCATCAATCATAAAACAACATCTGAATAAAGCTTGTGAGTTATTACACTTAGTTTCTAAAATCTTTACTTTTATAGGAGGTTCTTATAACTAGCATAAACCATGTGATCTACCTTGGAGTCCAATGTATTACTCATTTTGAGGAGACCTATTCTACCCTTTCCATCGGAATAGAACCTTAACTTAGAGTGATTACTAAACACAACCCATAAGGGGGGATAAGACATTTTTTGGTGAGGTCCCTTAAACCTACAGCGACACGTAGTTTCTGGAGAATAGGATACGCTAAACCCACATTCCCCTCTCGATGCTAAATACTACTCCCAAAATACATACTTATATGCTCATACTTATGAAATCCACCTTAAAATCTCACATGAGTTTATAAACTGAAAACCAACTATGCTTGTCTTACGTAAATCATACTCATGAAGAAACTTGTGGATTTCATATCCTATCTGAGGTCATAAGGTCAAAACTAAACTTTAATCATGCTGTAATACTTGTAGCTTGAACTTATAAGCTTGAACTTCTTTTAAACTTAATAACTTATGCTTAAACTTGAAATCATTCATCCTCTCATAGAAAATTCATATCAAAATATCAAACTCGATGCTTAAGATCAAGTTCATGGATAAAAAATAAGTAAACATGAAATATTGTGCAAAATAAGGCTTAACTCATGAGAAAATGTCAAAATCTTAAGGCTTCAGATAAGTGTATATTTATCCTAATAAATTAATTTCTTCAAATTCAATTAACAATCAAACATCTAGGCACAAGGATGGAAGAATATCCTTGTTCAAACCCCACATACCTAAATTTCTTGAAGAAAACTTGAATTTGGATCCTTGGAAGTTAAACTTTAGGTAGAAACCCTAACTTCTTTCTATTGAGAGTGGAGAAGAGAATGAGAATTAAAAATTGATAACTGATGAGTACATAATGTTTATAGGATTATTTAAGTCGTGGGGGTAGGGTTTGAGATGAATAAAAGACCAAAATAACCCTAAAGAAATAGGACAAGATTGCAGAAATTTATCAGTTGACAACTAAGTTGACAGCTCGTCAGTTTTTTGACTACTCATTAACTTAGTCGTCAATATCTCCCTGGATTTGGCCATTTAATGGTAAGGTTGATGACTTGAGTTGACAACTCATCACCTAGTTGACAGTTTATCAACTTAGTCGTCACCTATTTGACAGCTCATCAACTTAGTCGTCACCTTCTAACAGACAGATACTCCCAAGTAAAATGAGCATAACTTTCTACTTCGATTTCCGATTATGGTGAAACTAGATGAGTTGGAAAGAAGACTTGAAGGTCTTTAATTTGGTATATAGTATTCCATATAAATAGTTATATTCTAGTAGTAATGATCATTGGAATTTGACCCAAGTAGGAATGTCCGCTTAAACTCTATCGGTAGAAAAGTTCTTAACTCATCTTTGAGTTAGGAGATTTTTATGATCTCAATTAATATCTAAAGATGTTCACACACTATATAATTGATCAACACACATATTTTGACATGGAAATCATTGAGTTTGGGTCTATACATGTAGGAACAATAGTTTGAATTTTAGCTCGAAAATGCAGTGTATTACATTATCTCCCCCTTGTATCATTCATCCTCGAATTATGGGTAGGAACTTATTGAAGCTTTAGAAGTACGAAATAAAGGATGTAACTTCATATTAGGAATTATCCCTCAACACGACATACATAGGAATTGTATGAATTAATGTAGACATGACATGTCTGCTAATAAAGGATAAAACTGAGCTAAAAAAATAAAACTTCAATCATGAAACGCACTTTTGAGCTTACTTGATTGACTATAAGGATATTATTCATTCTAAGAGTTTAGAACTCAATTAAAACATTCGTGACACGATCATACGTATAGAACTACAAAGTAATAGCTAATGCAATTAAATTTCCAAGAGTTACTAATAATGGAATATGCGTTTCCTTAAGATCTCCTCATCATAACTTCTAATAACAATCGAGGGGAAGAATTTTGATCAACATGGTACTCGAATAAGGAATCGGAACATGGCTACAATTCAATAACATAGGATATAGGCATATAGGACAAAAGCTAGATTAGGATTACTATGCCTTAGACGATGCAACTGTTACCCCTTAAGCTTAATAACACGTATCAAATACTCTCTCAACAATACTTATTCTCTTAAATAATACACTTTATTTAATTCAACTTATAATCTTCATATGGGTATTGATAACTCCTCTGCAACAGTCTGAGTTGAACTACATACTCTCACCATGGTCAAGCCTAACTCAAAATCACAAGTTACTACATATAACACCACAATACCAGTCTAAACCATGGGATTCAATATTCTATGTATTTTCAGATCTCTCATCCTAAGAATAACACACTTTACCACATCAACGACTAACTCTAAACTCTTACTTTGAATTCAATAACGCATATTGTATTCATCCACTTATATTCCAACATGACATTTATGCCTATTATTATAACCACATAGGAACTTCTAGGAAATAAATCCACCTATGAATTTTCCCATATTCTCTAATACCTCTATCACTAACAACTTTCATGCACTATCCCTAAGAAGACACACCTAGAATTCTCAACTAACTATATCATATACCTAGGGTATTCCTTAATCTTTCTTCACACTTATAACCTTATATAAAATAAGAATACAATAATCTTCTCTAATTAGGGTCATCTACTCTCTCTCTAAGACATTGCTCATCCATTTTCATACCACTCTCTTAACATTAGAAGAGGACTCTAAAGAGCTAGAATATGAGGACTTGAAGCATGGAAAAATACTCTACATAATATTGAAAATTAACTAAGGCCCGAGGAATAGAGTAACAAAGGTATGAATTCATTAAAAAGATCTAAACCGAGGACGTACATGACATAATGATAATTCACTTGTCATTAAGGGTGTACGATAAGTTCTGAGAACTGATCGTACTCTGAAACATGAGTTCATACTTATCATAATCTACTCAACATAATACTGGAGTTCATAGATTCATGGGGGATGACTCAAATCATAGAGTGAAGCTGTTACTTCCTTACTAGGAGCTAAGAATGAACTTGAATCTGTATGAAGTGTATAAATATTGGTCACATGCATGACTCTATCACGAAAGACATAGATAAGGTCCATAATGATTGAAATTCAAGGAATATGCTAGAGTAAGAATGAACCGCTATCCCACCATAACTCTTGTTGGCATGCATCAAAATCTAATTCTCAAAACTTGATTTGGTTCTTCACCCTATCATCTCCCCCTTAGATTAAAGCCAATATTCTAAGTTATGTGTCTATTCCATATCCTCAAGACTAAGCCATAATTTCTTCACTCTAATGGTCTAATGATCTACACTGAATGCTCAACTCACCCGAATAAACTATATCTGGACAATACTAACTTCATTCTTGGACACTCCCTTAATATATACCATCCATAACTTTATTTATCTTGAATAATCATCACCATATACTTACACTCTTCTCCACAATCATACCATCTCTCTAAACACATAATCTACCATTTTTTCTTAATTTACTAATATCATACCCCTAAGCTTGTATTTTCTCTTAAACCTTGAGAATTACCATTACACCAAAATACCCAACATCGACAACCTATAACCGATAACTTAGCTATTAAGAATGCCATACAATAGATAACTAGCCTTATTCACACGTAGTAACTCAAGGGTACTATCTAAGCACACACAACACTTTAAGAACTTAGCAAATAATGTAGCCCTATATCACCTTGGGTACACCTCTACATCATACCTAAACCATCATACTTAATTACGAATAAATAAACTTAAAATCTTGCATACATTATTTCAAGCCTACTAGCTTACCTTCCATACCACTAACATCACTATCTCAAGCAATCACTATTTCCACCTTGATGATCATCCAATGTTCAAGCTTAAATTCTAGTACGAGGAATGATTAGCCATAACCTCACACACCATTCTTGCTTTGCAAAACATCAAGAAATACTAGTCTACTAGAACCTCATAATAACATAGTTGATCATAATATCATAGCCTATCTTAGTATAATCCATTAGAATATACTCCTTTCACACATTACTGCTACTTATCTACCCATATATTTGAATTATACTCCTAGCTCTACAAGTATCCACCAATTTCTTTTTCATAATTACAAAGAGAATCCCATATTTAAAAATCGTTAACAACCTAATACTTTCATTAATGAACTATTCTTTTCTAACATAATGCAATGCCATAAAGAAATCCTTTCCTACTTCAAGCATATTCTAAGTCACCTTAATAAATAAATCTTCCTCTACCTTTCACCATGAAATCTACACCTCACTCACTACCTTTTAGTTACACCCAACGGTATTATCTCTATCCTAACTGAATAACATGTATAGATCCATCAATATACTCTTAACCAATCGCTATCCCTAACTTCTTTTCACAACCCTTTTAAATCTATACTCCCAACTCTGAGGTCATTCAACTACTTATTAATCATAACACTCTAAGTTACAATATCCCTAAAATAAAAACTCTATTTAACAATCTAGGTACATACTATCTACTCTCATGAGCACTATTTGTATTGAGGGTTAATGAGGAATCTGAATACATATCATATTTTATATTATCTGCACTTGAGGACATAAGCTTTTGACTTAAAGAACTTAAAACACACTAATGGGATCCTTTAAAACCCAGCGTGCAACTTTTGAAGTTACTGATAGTATATCTGAGAGCATTATCTCGGGAGAAATTGGAATTTACTTCTTACATTAACTCAGAGATAAGTCATAGTTGTAGAATTTTGGAGTAAGGCATGAATTGACAGAAGTTTTTGAGAGAACATATTTGCTTTATGATCTAGAGCATGAAGGAAGGAAAACATATCTTAAATGCTAGCCTCTCTTAGAAAAGTACGAATGTCACTATATCTTTCTGCATGACTCTACTAGACACGACTTCACAGACACCCTAGGACACTTGAACTCTATACTCTGATACCAAGTTTGTAACGACTCGAGACTTTCCCCCGGATGTCACGTGGTGCTTAGAGCCACAAGTGATCTCAAGCTAACCCATTATACTGACATAATTTGTGAGCAACTGAATAAATATGTAAAACTAGAAATAATAACTGGAAGAGATGTCATTAGCTAAATGTAAGACCCTGCAAAATCCTAAGCTTAATTCAGTCCTTTAGGCTTGTCAAGGGGTCCCAAACTTAGAATATTTTAGCTAAGTACTCAGACTTAGTGTCATTTTAATCTATGAATATTGTCAATCTTATTTTGCGACCTTTAAATTCATTAAGTATTGATGTTTAGGTTGATTCATGATCAAGAATATTCATAGGTGTTTTCAGACAAGTTTTGGATTTTTTAGACTTCGTTTGAAGCCCCTTTGGAACCTTAAATTAGTGGATCAACGCGATCTTAACACGCTGTGTCAACTATCACGTTGATTAATATTTTTCCCAGCTATCAGTGTCCATTTCTAGTGAATCGACGTGAACATGGCATGACGCGTTGGCTATCGCGTCGATACCATCGAAGCTCCATGTCTACCTGCACGTCGGTAATCTAATTTTCAGTTATTTAAAAGATCGCATTATTGGGGGTATTTAGGTCTTTTTTCCTCGACCCTCATCCCTCAAAACACAAAATTAAACTCCCTATAGAGCAAATATAGTCATTCATTCTCCAATTAGCTCAAGAACAAAACCCTAGGTGCTTAAATTTCAAATCAAGGACTCAAGATTCAACATAAACTTTCAGAAATTCTTCAAAACAGGTATGTAAAGTGTTCATCCAAGGTTTCCTTCCACCCTTGGATTCCAAGAATCTCTTTTAAACTTCAAGTAATTGATTTTATGATTTTCATGGTTGGAATTAAAGTGTATCCATGATTTCTACTTGGATTAAGTTCCTAATTCATGATTATAAATATATATATATATCTCATGTGAAATTTATCATTATATATATAGATTCATGTGAATCCATGACAAACCCTTGACTTGTGAAATTAGAGATGAATTATGATGATCACTTATTTTTTAATACTATGTGCATATTCTATGCTCACCAAGTGCTTGATAAAGTGTCCATGTGAACTATTAAGAGAATGAAATCATGTCAAGTTAGCTTATTTGCAAGTTATATCATGCAAGTGTTTTTTAAAATGCCCCAATGTATGAATGATGATCAAGTTCATAGTTTACATGTTTCATGTTATGCCATGTCTCTTAATTTATGCTATCAAGTTCTGGGGGTAATTGTACCTAATAATTTAGTTGATTACCTAGAGCCATGGTCAGTCATAGAACAGTATCAGTAACGACACAATTAGTAGTACTCTCAGTCAGTTACAGAACTCAGGAAAACTTAGTAGAATCCATATTAGTCTAGTCTAATTCAATATCTAGTTTAGACCTCAGTAAACTTAGTCAGCTAACAGAATTCAGTAGTATTCTATCAACCAATGGAACTCAGTGAACTCTGTTTAGTTTAGCTAAACAACAATCTCAGTAACCGTTCAGTCTAGGCTAGTACAAACTGAAAATCATTTCAGTGTCTATTCAGTTAGGAGTAGGATTCAACACTGAGTCAACCCAAGGATGGAGGCATTCCTGTCAGTTGAGGGATTGCCCTTTAGCAGCAATCCCTGCATTTCAGAACTATGTAGTGAGCATAGGTTGAGGTATGTCCCTTCTAGATATTATGAGGGTTGATACTTCTCATTTGAGTTATCCTATCAGCGAGGGTTGATGAAAGAGCTTCTTGTCATAGAAGGTTAACTCATAGCTTGTCCTTACCCGTGGCACTGTATTGACACCTTTACAACTGGGTTACAGGTTAGATCCTAAATCAACTAGAGAAGGGGCATGTCGATTAGATGATTACCTTCTACAGTCTCAGTTTCTGTCTCAGTTTCAGTATAGAACTCAGTTTAGTTCTACAGATTCAGGACAATCAGACATGGTCACTCAGCTCAGTGCGGAACTCAGTATGGTTCCATAGTACTTAGAGCTGTTAGATACAGTCATTTAGATAATCAGTAATACAGTATTCGTAAACCCAGATATCGATTATTAGTATTTTGATTCAGTACTCAGTATTAACATGATCTCAGTTAGAGTCTCTGTGGTACTCAGTCATACACATGTTATTTAGTTATTATTGTTCATGCACATGAGTCCATGTATTTCAGCCTACCTCACTGAGCATACCAGTACCTTCAAAGTACTGACACATGTTTTTCTTTGCGCTATGATGTCTTATATCATAGGTTCAGACGCATGGGCCCCAGAGCACCCTTACCAGTCAGATTCTCAGCTTTCAGAGTAGTGGTAAGTCTTCATAGTTCGAGGACATGCTTATTATTACAATACTTTAGTTTTATTTCAGTAGATGGAGTTAGTTGGGGGATTGTCCCATCAATTCCATAATTCAGATAGTTAGAGGCTTTTTCAGACTAGAGTATATTCAGACAATTGTTCAGTTTTTTAGTACTTATATTCAGTTTTGGTATTTTGATACCGTATTCAGATTTATTTACAGATTTGGACCTTATGGCATATGTTTCCGCCTAATTCTGCATATTATTTAGCATTATCATTTAGTTATTGCAGCAGGTATCAGCCATAGGTTAGCTTGAGATCCTTTGAGATTATGAGCACTGTGTAGCATCCAGGGTACAGACTCGGGGCGTTACACTAAACTTATTCAATACAAAACTATTTAAAATATTTACATCATTGGATTATACAAAAGAAAGCTAAAATTGAATACATCAACTCTGACTGACTATCTATGAAACCTCTACTAATACTGCCTATAGGTAGCTGGGACATGACCCCCAGTTATCCCTAATCAATACAAATAAAATAAAATACTTAATAGTGGAACTATAGTTGACTCAAGTCCTAGAATTAAAAGAACTCATCACCTATTATCTGAAAGCTATGAACTGCGTGATTATGGAGTGTGGGCTGTAACTAGTATCTACATTATGAAATAATATAGCCATACAGAAGTATATGTGGTCAGTACTTTTGGAATGTACTGATTATATGGGGGTGAATGCAATAAGTAAAAAATAAAGTTGAACAACTTTTAAATCATGCATGCTAAGTGTAAAACGACTCATTTTGATCACGAATAAAATTGAAAGCTGAAGTATCATAAGCATGAATCATAAAACAATATTTGAATAAAGCTCGTGATTCATTACACTTAGTTTCTAAAGGCTTTAATTTTATGGGAGATTTTTATAATCAACATAAACCATGTGAGCTATCATGGAGTCCAATGTATTACCCATGTTTAGGAGAGCTATTTTATCCTTGCCACAGAAATAGAACCTTAACTTAGAGTGATCATTAAGATTAGCCCATCAGGGGAGAGGAGACCTCTCTGGCGAGGTCCCTTAAACCTATAGTGGTATGTAGTTTCTGAAGAATAGAATGCACTGAACCCACATTTCTCTCTCGGTACTAAATATTACTCTTAAAATATATACTTATATGCTCATACTTATGAAGTCCACCTTAAAATAGAACATGGATTTATAAACTGAAAATCAACTATGCTTCTCTTGCTTAAAGCATACTCATGAAGAAACTTGTGGATTTAATGTCTTATCTGAGATTATAAGATCAAAATTGAACTTTAATCATGCTTTAATACTTATAACTTGAACTTATAAAATTGAACTTCTTGTAAACTTAATAACTTATGCTTAAACTTGAAATCATTCATCATCTCATAGAAATTTAATATCAAAATATCAAACTCAATGCTTAAGATGACTTTCATGGATAAAAATATAAGTAAATATGAAATCTTGTGCAAAATGAGGCTTAACTCTTGAGAAAACATCAAAATCTTAAAGCATAAAAAAAGTGGGTATGAACTCTAATAAATTAATTTCTTCAAATTCAATTAAAAATCAAACTTTTGGGTACAAAGACAGAAGAATATACTTGTTCAAACCCCACATATCTGAATTTCTTAATTTCTTGAAGGAAAGCTTGAATTTGGATCCTTGGGAGTTGAACTTTAGGAAGAAACCCTAACTTCTTTCTCTTGAGAGTGGATAAAAGAATGAGCATTGAAAATTGATAACTAATGAGTACTTAATATTTATAGGGTTATTTAATTTGTAGAGGTAGGGTTTGAGGTGAGGAAAACACCAAAATAGCCCTAAAGAAATAGGACAAGATTGCAGAAATTTCTCAGTTGACAACTAAGTTGACAGGTTGTTAGTTTGTTGATAACTCGTCAACTTAGTTGTCAATATCTAGATGGATTTGGCCATTTAATAGTTAAGGTTGATGAATTGATTTAAAATCTCATCACCTAGTTTACATCTCGTCAACTTAGTCATCACCTTCTGGCAGACATACACTCTCAAGTAAAATGAGCATAACTTTCTACTCCGATATTCGATTAAGGTGAAATTGGATGCGTTGGATAGAAAACTTGAAGAGATTTTATTTGGGATATAGTAGGTTACCTAAATCATTATATTCTAGTAGTAATGGTCATTATAATTTGATCCAAGTAGGAACGTCCTCTTAAACTCTATCGGTAAAAAAGTTCTCAACTCGTCTTTGAGTTAGGAGATTTTTATGACCTCAATTCATATCCAAAGATTTTTCCACACTATATAATTGATCAACACACTTATTTTAATATAGAAATTATTGGGTTTGGATCTATACATATAGGAATGATAGTTTGAATTCTAGTTCAAAAAATGCGCGGTGTTACAGACATGAACTAATCAACTTATTAGACGTTATTATTGTAGCACCTGTTGAAATTATTAGTTCTACTGCTTGAACGTGTGTTTCTTCCTATAGATAAATGATCTAAACTTAATGTTGGTTGATCTTAACTAATGTTGAATCCCATGTTTTAATATCTTTAGATTCTAATATTTTTTTGGGAGATGATTTTTTTCCATATTAATGATTGTTTTAGCTTTTAATGATACTTCATGCACTAATGAGTATGTTATAATTTGCGTAGTTGTAAAATAAAACATTTAATTAGCAAAAACATAAGATAGCATGTTGCTTTTTTCTGAGTGTGTTCCACCACCACATTAGCATTAGCCATCATTAGGCGTGAGAATAAATACCAAAAAATTAAAATACCAAATCAAATCGAATTAATTTGTTTTTTTAATTTCATTTTTTTGGTTTTATGGTTCGGTTTCAATTTGTTTTTGTATAAATTCAGTATTTCGGTTTGGTTTTTGATTTTTGAATTGACGTAATTCGATTTTTGATTTAAACTAAAATTTTTGATACGCTTCAAATTTTTTCTAATTAATTATTACACACATATATTATATATATGCAAAGTGCTATGTATAAATTGTAATTAGTATGTTTTGAATGTTTTATTTTCTCTCCTTACTGGTAATTAGCTATGTCATGAAATTTTATTGGATATATCATTGGATAATGTTGTAATTTGGGTTTAGCAGCTTCATTTAAAAATGAAATTAACCATTGAATCTCTTTGAACCTCCACTGAACAATTTTTTTTTTCCACTAAATAGTTAACCATTTCCTGAATGAACTATACCTAAAGTGTGGAAAGAAAATGCTGGCAGAACACCAAGTACATCTAATGACACTGATCAGCAAAGCAAAAACAAGAAGTAAAAGAAATAGATGGAAAACAAATCTAGATAATAATTGTAAGAATTGATCAAGTTAGTATTTATAATTTCATTGACACATTCAATTTTTCCTAATATGTGTTTTTTATACACTAAAACCTGTAGAATAACTGAGAAAATTGCAAGTTAATCGGTACACCAACTCACCAACAAAATGAAAGCAAAGGTTCTCGGAATAGCAATTCTGCAATGGTTATACCAAAAAAACCAAAATTATTATACCAAAATCGAACTGAACCAAATTTACATAAATTGAATTGAACCAAATCAATTTGGTTTGATTTTCGGTACACATAATTTCATAATCGAAAATTGAAAAAACAAAAAAAAATTGTAATCAATTTAAATTATCGAATGCCCACCACTAGCGATAAGAGCGTGACACGGAGGTTGACATCCGTGATAGTGGCGTGCCACATTTCTATGTTAAATTCATGCAGTTTTATTTTTTCACTTGGGGTGAGGGTCTTTTTGGTCCTTTACCTCTTAAACGACTTTAAAATACTTAGATGATCCTTTTCCCACCAGTTATCAGGATCAAACATCATTCTTTTCCTCTTTAACTCCCAAACCAAGAAAGTTCAAAGGTTTTACAAGAAATTCAACATTCAGGCTCTAAACTTTAATTTCTCTTCAATTTCTTCTATATTTAATACATGTATCTCATTTCTTAACTTGTATTTTACATTTTGGCATAAATTTATTCAATATTCATGTCTTTGAATTGATGGATTTGAAATTAGGTTGAGGGTTTTTTGTTGTTATTACTTGAATTGATTTTTCCATATTTTAATTGTGTTATTCTTGTTTTAAATTGATGGTTTTCAGACTGAATTAGTCCATTGTTGTTATGGATGAAATGGGTTTCACCAAAATTGATGAATTTTTAGGTTGGTAATGGCATTAACCTCACCCACTTTAAAAATCTTAGTTTTGAATATGAAACTTTACACAATTTAACTTACCTTTAAAATATTGCATTGCATTAAAGGATAAATGAAAAAAATGGATAAAAGGATTTAGAATGCCCTTGGTGGATATGGTTTTGAAATGTCTTTAGTGGCCGTGGTATTGAATTTTAAATGGAGCTTAGGAGTGTAATGGTTAAATGGATTGGTTTGACACAATTGAATTAGCTTGCATGCATATTGGTATGATGATACCAAGTTGGTAAATGCCTTAATATAAGAATCCTGGGTTAATGGTTGGTTTATGTGCAAATTATTTTAATTTGTACCTAAAGGAAATTGTGTAGCTCAGTGAGAAAGTGTAGTCCCGGGAGGACCAATACTGGAAACCACATTTGCTGATGTTGGGGATCTATATGATCATGTGTCTGATGAACACATTATATATTAGATGGCTATTGCCTTGGTGTGTTTTTTATTTCCTCGATATAGAGGGCTAACATAGATTAGATCCCTTCCAGTAGGGGAAGTGGTACCCATATAGCCCATGGGTACCTTTAGGTCGGTACGAGCTATATAGTTTAGGAAAATATTTTAAACTCTCATATTTCATGACCCTTGTCCCTATCTCGACATTCTATATATTTATATACGATTGTTGTGCATGTGGTTTTTGACTAGTTTTGATCAATGCACTATTTTATCCCTTTTTCTTGAGGTACATACCAGTGCTTTCCCCACTTACCATCCCCGTATAGTGCATCATTTCATGATATAGGTTCAGAGGACTTTTTTGTTACTCTTGTGCAGTGTTAAGTAGTTTGGTACGTCTGTGGATCAACTGTGAAGTGGTGAACCCTTCTTCTTTTGAAAGGCCTGATCATTCATTGGTTTCATTATTGTCTTAGTACTTTTTGGATTCTTTTTGTCATAGTCGAGGAAATGTCCCGACTTAGTTTGTATTTCTAATTTAGAGGCTTTTGTGGAAAAGTATTGGGATGGTTTTTTGTTTATTTTGACTCTTAGAGCTTTCATTTAACTTATGCAATCATGTTACCATACCAATCATGTTACCAACTTAATTTGATGTTCTGGATCTACTGGTGTAGTCTATTTTGCCATGCGATGCATAGATCAATAAATGTTGACCGACGTCAACTATAAGACTTTTCAAGCCAACAAAAACCACAAACTTGCACAACTCATACCGAAATACATTAGGAATAGTGACAATCATTCCCATACCTCAAAAATAGCATTAAGCAACCACAGGGTGGGTAAAATTATCAAATCATATAGAATAAATATTTCACATAAATTACTAAAAGTCTGGTTGATACATCTCCCTCCTACTCGAAGCCTATATTCTCACTCTTTTCTAACCTCTTGAGTGTCTACTCTTAAGTTTTACAGCTCTCTTCATACATACCTCTGTAGGACCCTCCTCATGTTTCTAAATGTGGGGCTTAATTTTTGGTTTGGGAAACTTTATGAGAGAGCCCGAAGAGGTCATTGGATGCTTACACTCTAGCACCCCACACTCACCTACTTCCATAACTGTGATCATTCAGAAATCATTGTAGTGTGTGGGTGTATTTAGTGCTTTGTACACTCTGAGAGCACCTCTTCATCATTCAATCTCATTTTTTGAGTGCCGTCTCTCACATCAATTAGTGCTCCTCCAGTTGCTAATAATGGAAGTCCCAATATAATCAGTACTCTATCATCTGCATCATAATCAAGAGCAAAAAGTTTAGCAAAAATAATTCACTTACCAACCTTAATGAGAATGTCATTGATGATTCCTTCAGACATTACTTATGTTTTATCCATTATTTAGAGCACTACAGAACATGGCCTTGTCTTTCCCAAACCCAGCGTGTTGACCACAGATAGAGGTATCAAATTATGTTCTCCCCCAAATCACCCAAAGCATGGAAGACATCACTTTCACCAATTTGTATGGAGAGGTTGAAACTCCTAGCGTCCTTAAGCTTTTTTGCATCTTACTCATCACCACTAAACTTCACTCCTCAGTAAGTGCTACCATCTTAATGTCACCCAACTTTGTCCTATTGGTCACCACATCTTTCAAGTAGTTTGCGTACTTAGGCATTCCCTCCAAAATATTTAATAAAGGAAGGTTAATGTGAAATTCTCTGAACGTGTCAAAGTAATTCTTAAAAGAAGCATCCTCCTTTGTCGTTTTAAGCTTTTAAGGGAACGGTTATGGTGGTGGTTTCTTATGTGTACACTCAGCTGCCTTTGATTTTGGGTACTTAGACTTTTCCAAATTATCAGTCTCTTTGGCTACCACATGCTTCTCTTTCTCCTGCTGTGGTACTAACTTTGCCTGTACCTCCCGATTATTCTTTGAATGTATGTAAATAAGGTCTCTACTCCTCAAGGTGATTTTTATGTATCTAATAAAAGAAGGTTAATGTGAAATTCTCTGCACGTGTCAAAGTAATTCTTAAAAGAAGCATCCTCCTTTACTTTTTTAAGCTTTTAAGGGAACGGTGGTGGTGATTTCTTATGCGTACACTCAACTGCCTTTGATTTTGGGTACTTAGACTTTTCCAAATTATCAGTCTCTTTGGTTACCACATGCTTTTTTTCGCCTGCTGTAGGACTAAATTTGCCTGTACCTCCTGATTATTCTTTGAATGTATGTCAATCAGGTCTCTACTCATCTAGGTGATTTCTATTACTTGTTTTGAATTTTTTATACCCCTTGGGGTCTTGAAGTCTACATCTGAGCTAATGGACCTAATAGTGTTTCTTGATTTTTTTGAGCAAGCTACTAATTTTTTATCTTTGCAGCCATTTGTTCTTTATTGTCCAGGATCTTTTTCAAAGTATCTTCAATATTACTGGACTTAATGTTATTTTGAATGCTATGTTGCTGCTGAAATAGTTGAGTTTGAGCTCAATTATTCCCTATAAGTAATTGGGCTGACTCTACCAGTTATGGCTGTAGGAATTACCATAGTTTAGTTTTCCCTATTATGCATTGCCCACGAAGTTAAGCGCCTTTGGATTTGCTCTACATGAGTCTACAGAGTAATAACTAATTCTATAAATCTCATACCAAGACTGTGCCTACTAAACTGCATTTATTTGGGCCTGAGGTTGATTCATGCTCAACTTACCGAATTGTGTCATCATTTGATTCTGAAAGGAGGCCAACTGAGTGGCTAATGATACGCTACTATCCACCTCTATCATACCCATAAAATTCTTTACTAAATTTGTGTACATATCATACTGCCATTTGGGATTACCTTTTGCAATTAAATCCAGGAAAGTATGTAGCTCTTAATAAGTTTTTTTTGATTGCTTGACCACCTGCATCTAAATCTAGGAAAATTCTTATGTTATGGTCAAGAGCTTCCACAAAATTATGAGCTAATACCTCGTTGGTCTATTGGTGGTATAGGCAATCCCTGAGAAGAGACTTGAATCTCTCCCATAAATACAATAGGTTCTTATCTGGCTTCTGTTGAAAAATAAGATCTTACTCCTTAACCTTGTAGTTTTACCAAACAAAAATAATCAAATGAGGAAATTCTTTGCTATTTCATCCCAAGTAGTGATGGAGATTGAAGGTTCTACCTTCAACCATTTCTTTGTTTCCCCTAATAGTGATAAGGGGAAAAGAGTGAGCCTCACGTAGTCAGTGGAGACTCTAGTCGGAATAAAAGTATCACTGATCCTTAAGAAGTTCTGTAGATGAACTTGTGGATCCTTATATGATAGGCCTATTAATTGCCCGCTGCTGTGCAATAATTTCACCGTATTATGCTTGATCTCAAATATACTTCTAGCTTCTAGTCTACGGATACTAAAGGTAACATTAGTTGTGAGTGGTATTGCCACTTTGCATACTATCCTGTGGGCTGGTTGTTCTTCAACTATGATTGCAGGAGTAGCTTCATCTTATTGAACTTGCGGGATGTGATAAGCAAGTACTACTTCTCTTCGTAATTGATGTAAGCATCACTCGGGTTCAGGATATGGGTCAACCAAATCCTTTTCCCTTGCTAGCTTACTTGAGATTTAAATCTGTACCAGTAATTTTTAGAGGCTAAGACCAAGTTTTCAGCACTTTTAAAATAAAATATCAAAACTAAAACTAGAATGTTGCCAATTTTCAAGTCCCTTGCAATGGCACCAAAAGCTTGTTGCATTCCTACCACACACATAAGTGTACATTGTCATGCAAGTAAGAAAGTAGCTCTTTCGAGCCGTATAACGAACCCTAAGGACTTGTGTTTAGCAACAACCCAATGCTAGATTTACTAAGAAGATTAAATAAGTGCAAATTATAATCAAAGAGAAAGTTTGAGCATTGAGAAATTTAAAACAACGATAAATAATATGAGATTATAAAGTGGTTGAAACAATAATGAAGAGAAATCTAGGGTCAAGGAACTATGAACAATCCTACTAAGCTCTATAATCTCGTTGGTTAAGTTAACTATATTGGTTGTTGATTCATAGGGTTGATAACATGATTATGGTCTTTCGAGCATATGATTATCTATCTAAATTAGTCCCACAACTACATTGTTAAGCGAGGATGTGAGAACCAACTTAAATGCATTTTATGTCTTCCCATATTTGAACCAAATGGGGAAAATAAGGTATATCTCTATCCTACCTATGCCGATTATCTTTAATTCATTTAAAGTATTAGAACCTACTCTATGTATTCCACGATCTAATTTATTATTTTTTTTCCATCCTC
The DNA here is from genome assembly GCA_030864225.1 of Capsicum baccatum var. pendulum. Taxonomy (NCBI): domain Eukaryota; kingdom Viridiplantae; phylum Streptophyta; class Magnoliopsida; order Solanales; family Solanaceae; genus Capsicum; species Capsicum baccatum. Next base: position 171,082,395 of record CM061554.1, read on the forward strand.
ATAATAGAAATTTAGGTTTATTCTAAATATCGCAAGTCAATAGAATTGTAATAACAAGAATATATGAACAACAAAATATGATAATCAACATTAAACTAGCCCAAATGAAAGATAAGTTTTCATTTTCATAGCTTCAACGCTAGAACGAGGCTGTTTAGCCACTCATAGTCTAACAAAGAATCATAAGATTGGAATTTATAAGTAAAAAATAAAAGTAAACTAAAGTAAAGATTAAGAACCCTAATTTAAGCCTCCTTGTGCTTTTTCTCTCTCCAATGTCATCCAAGGTGTTCAGGATATGAGCCAAGTGTAGAAGGAAATTTTTCCAAATTTACTATTGGGCGCGAACTGTAACACCCTGGGTTTTTGGTCCCTGAAAATTTCTAAATTTTTATCCTCACTACCCTGACTACGACTTACCTTACAAGTTGTAGGGTGTTGTGATGGGTATTATGATTCTAGTAATAAGGTGTCTAGTGAATTATGCTTGAGTTGCTCTCCTAAGTATGATCTGTGAAGGCCCATGACGATTCGTTGGTTCAAATCGTAACTTAAATAAGTTTATGTGTAGATAAGTTTTGCTCTCAGTACGACTGGCTCACTATGAGTCGTGAGGACTCTTTACGAATTGTTTGGTGCAAATCGTAGGGTGACCAGTGTAAGGTCTAAGCGATTCAATCTTGGATATGACTTAGACCTTATGAGTCATAGGGTCACGATACGAGTTCTATGATGTAAGTCATAGGGTCAATAGTATGGGTGACCCCTAACACTGTCTTGGTTATGACTTATGATAATGAGTCTTAAGGTGTTGTTATGAGTCGCCGTGTGACCCGTAGTCACTAGCGATACTTTTTCAGCTTTTAAGATGAGGGCACTTTAGACATTGTCCACTTTAGCCACTTATACCCCACGTCCATAAAATGCCTTTGGGGTTTTATTTTCACACTTTAATGCATCAAAGACTCTCTTTATTTTCTCTAAATCCTATCAAGTAAGATACTTAAGGTTTCTAAGAAGTAGGTCATCCAATGGCTCAAGGATTGAATTTTTTTTGTGAAACTTGGTATTTCAGGCATGTTACTCTTCCCTAATTGCGAATTTGTTAAAAGCATATATTTTAAAGTGTTGTTCATATGGTATTGATGATGGATCTTAAATATCCGTCGAGTGTTTTAAATGCTTGTTGGTGAATAATGTTTCCCATGGTTTACACATGATTTTCCATGCTTTTAATATGTTTTTGAACCTCTAGGGTACATGGGTATGGTGAATAAACTAGGGGATTGTGAATTCCCCAAACTTGTGACTTTTGAAGTGGTAATGACCTCATCCTCATATTGTGAAATTGATTTTGATATGAAGAGTACACACATTGAATTAATTTAAACTGTGGTATAATTGAAAAGGCTAATGAGGCATATTGGTTTTTAATTGAACCTTGTGGGTTTTGTGATTTAACAAGCTATTGCATAATTAGACCGAGGGGGTTGTGTACTTCCTCATGTGATGTAATTATTTTGGCATGTTGATGTTACCTTGCAAGTGTAGTTGATATGACAATACCAACAATGTATGCCTAAATGTGTATCATGGTTCAATGAATGGGAATATGTGATAAATGATTTAATTTAGCATTAATTGTAGCTGAGTCATGAAAGTGGAGGTTCCAAGGGACCAACACTAGAAACTGCAATTGCCCATGCAGGGATCTATATGACCGGGTGGTTCAAGTCCCTCTTATTATTATCATATAATTGAGAGGTTCAATTCCCTCATATTATATTACAGATTGTATGCTTGAGTTGCTTTGATAGGCTGGGAGGTTTGAGTACCCCATAGTGCATGTGTATACCCTTTGGTTCGTGAAGCTACACGAATTGAGGCCCTAACAACTGGGGGAGAGCTGGGCCCATATAGCTTGTGGGTGCTTTATGTTATAATGGTTGAGATGCAAAATCCAGGATAAAGTTTTAAAGTACATGTTAAGCCTTGTTCCCTATCCCGATATGTGATATATATATGTAAATGCATTTGATTATGTGCATTGGATTTGAATAATTTTGAACTATTGATCACAACATTATGTTATCCCTATCTTTGAGTTACATGCTAGTGTTCACCTCCCTAACCATCTTTGGATGCTGTATCCCCATGCGATGCAGGCACCAGAGATCCTTCTACTTTTTCTATGTTGAGTTAGGTGGGTTGGCTTCGTTCGTCGATTCGTGGTGGTGAAGTGCTTAGCTTCCATTCTCCGTAAGGCTTAGGAATTTCATCTATTTTAATTCTTAGACTTGAGTTGATAGTTTTAATTATCATTAACATTATCATTGTCATCTGTCAGAGTCGGGGACAAGTCTTGACCAAGACTGGTTTTGATTCTTTTTTAGAAGGCTTTATTGGATTACTGTGGACTTGGGTGATATTGATAGCTTGTTTCACCTGTTATTGATTATCTGTATATACATTATTCAAATATCATTAAGATTATTCTTATGCTATCTAGTTATATATTTGGAATTCATCCAAAGTTAGGGATGTTGTCTTCACTTGGTAAGGTGTAGGGGGTGATATCTGGTCTATGTAGGACTTGAGATGCCCGTCATGACCAGGTCCTGCTTTGGGTTGTTATAGGTACACCCTAATTTCACATGTCCTTAGGCATGACACGCCCTTAATGTGGATCTTCACTGGAAATTGTCATCTGCTTTGTGTCCCAGGATGTGCCACACCCTTATTTTGGAGCTCTGAGGACGTGGCTCACCTTTGTGCTTCAAACACAATCTTTTCTTTGTTGTTTAACTGCTTCTACTTGCTTTCAAGTTTCACACTTTGTGGATGCCTTTTGTAATACCCCATACTTTTTCCTAGCTAATTTCATCTCAAGAATGTCTAGTATTAGCTTCTAAATTGAATGATGATTATTCCATGAGGAATTTTAAATATTTTCACTTTTTGTCATGTGGAAAATTCAATAAGCTTTCCATTGATATAAGATTCACCCAAATTCAATAAGCTTTCTAGTGTCTTAGTGCGATTTCCTCTATGTCACGCCAAAGTTCCAGGTAGCAAAAGAAGGGGCAACGCGATAGCTCCATGTCGCGCCATCCTCCAGTTTCCCAATTGTCAAATTCCAGTGACATGATGCGATAGCACCGCATCGCGCCAGGGGTTCAGTTCGGGAAATTTTTACTGAAATTAAATAACGCGCCTAGGGTTAATAAGGTCAACTTCCCACACCTATTTAATCCCTTTAACACATGATTCAACCACTTTTCACCCAAAATACACTCTCTTCTCTCAAAAACCTCTCAAGAACAAGCTAGGGTTTTCATAGAAAATTCAGATTCAAGAAGGTTTCACCGTCAATCTTCACGAAATCACGAACTAAGGTATGCATAGTGTTTATTCATGGAATCTTTTCGTCCATGAAGCCCAAGAATCCTTTTTCTAAATTCAAGTTTATGGATCTTCTTATGAATTTCATGATTGGGCTGCTCTTGTTCATGTGGATAATGAGAAATTGAATTCTACTCCATGTTGCGTGATAAATTCTATGTGGGTTAAATTATTATTGATATAGATTCATGCAAACCTATGACTAAACCCTTGAATGATGAAATTAGAATTGAACCATGATGTTTGATTATTGTACAATGATGTTTACATGTACCATGCTTATAATATGTTTGATTAAATGCCTAGATGAAGGAAAATTGCCTAACTAGCATGATACTATGAAATCCCCATGTCTGTAAAAGTTATGCCTATCACATATTTTGATGAAATGCTTCTATAAATGTTTTATGGATTATGATGTTAGTTATATGTTCAAGTAAGTTATGCTTGATAAGTTTCCTTCCATCGAGTCCTGGGGGTACTCGTACCCAAAACATTAGCTGTGTGCCTAGAGCTATGTAATGTTTTCACGATACTCTCAGTCAAGCTATGATCCGTAGACTTCAGACAGTCTTATGACTCAGGAAATCTCTATGATCTCATGAACACAGTCAGTTTTCAGATATCAGTAGTGTTTCGTCAGTTAACGGAATTCAGTAACTCAGCTTATGTTCAGTTTAGTAAATCATGTTCAGAGTCTATTCAGATGGGAGTAGGAATTAGCACCGAGTAAATCCAAGGATGGGAACACACACTATCAGATGAGGGTGTGATTCTTAGAAGTCATCCTTGCATTCTAGAACTATATAGCCAGCATAGGTTGAGATATCAACACTATCCGATGAGGGTTGTTAAGGTAGATAAGCTATGTCAGATAAGGGCCCCACCATTCTCGTATAGGGGACACTATCAGATGAGGGTCGCCCACAGCTTGTCCTTACCAGTGGTGCGGTATTGACACCCTTCTAATTGGGGTTACAGATTGGACCCCAACTCAGCCATAATGGTGTATCAGGGGCATGTCGGTTAGATAACTACTTTCCACAGTTTCATGTTATAGAATCAGGACTGTTAGACACAGTCAATCAGTCTCAGTAATAGAACTCAAATAGTTCTTCAGATTTCAGAAGTGTCAAATATAGTCAACTCAAAAATAGTGCGAAACTCAGATAGTTCTATCAGATTTAGGACTGTCAGATACAGTCACTTATGTTATCAGTTATATTCAGATTCAGTAATCATGTTATCACAGTGTTAGTGAAAGTTGTTATGTCTTATTCATGTAATCTCATGCTCATGATAGTTAGTTAGTTATTATTATTGTTCATGCATATGAACCCCATGCCTTTAGCCTACCTCACATGCATACCAGTACATTCAAAGTAATGATGCATTTATGCTATGGGGTCTTATACCATAGGTTCAGAGACACGAGCTCCAAAGCAACAGTAGATTCTAGATATCCATAGACAGAGTTAGAAGTGAGTCCTCATCTTTTGAGGAGATTATTATTTACCTATTATCTCATTAATAAGTTTATTAGTTGGTGTTAGTTGGGGACATATCTCATCAACTCCTTACTCAGACAGTTTAGTCAGTTAGAGGCCTTCTAGACTATCATATTTCAGACTTCAGTATGTTTAGTTTTGTTTTGGGTATTCCATTACCTCACACAGATGTTATATCATTCAAATCATGTTCAGTATTGAACCTTATGGCCTTTCAGTTTATTTTTCCACATTATAAATAATTTTATGCAGTATACAAGTACAGATATCAGTCATAGGTAAGATTGTGGTCCTTCAAGGTCATGAGCACCGTGTAGCATTCTGGGTGCTAGATTTAGGGCTCAATAGAGTTCTAGGAAGTGTAAAAGCTGCATCTAGTAGAGTCTTGTACATGTGTGTGTTATGCACCACATTTATGTACAGGAGGCTATAAGATATTTTAGGAATAGTTTCCCCTCTTTTGGTATTCAATTCATGCTAGTGAGTATAATATCAAGTGAATCTCTCAGTCTAATCTATTTCCCCCTTTTTTCTACAGGACATGCCTCATAAAAGAAGAAACAGAAATCTATTAGCTCCTCAGCCCGAAGATCCTTTGGGAAATTATGTTTCTCATGCGAAGTTTAGGGCCGTATTCCCTACCCTTTCTCAGTCAGTTGCCACTCAAAATAAATGGTCAGTAGTCATTCCGGCTAGCCCAGTGGCCAATTCAGCCGCAGCTATGATTCAGGACTTCACCCGAATGAATCCTCCGTCCTTGCTCAGGTCTAAACTAGATGAGGACCCTCAGGAATTCATTGATATGGTTTAGAAGGTGACAGACATCATGGGGGTGATTACTGTTGAGACTGCTGAGCTAGCTGCATATCAGTTGCAGGATGTGGCTCATACTTGGTTCAAACAGTGGAAGTCAGAGAGGTCAGATAATGCAGGTCCTATAGAGTGGGCGGAGTTTGTAACTGGATTCTTAGACAGATTCTTTTCCCAAGAGCTTAGAGAGGATAGAGTGCTAGAATTTATCAACCTTAGGTAGGGCAATATGATGATGAAAGAGTATTCTCTTAATGTTACTCAATCATCTAGATATGCCCCTCATGTGGTTGCAGACAGTAGAGCCAAAATGAGTAAGTTTTCTTTAGGGGTAAATAATAGCATGGTAAATGAGTGCAGATCTGGCATGCTGAATAGTGCCATGACTTTAGACTGGCTTATGACTCATGCTCAGTAGATAGAAGAGCAGAAGATTAAGCAGAGGGAGAAGCAGAATAAGAGAGCGAAGATAGTTAGTTTCAACTTCGCTCAGCCTAAATCAGAAGGAGAAAACTGTTCCTAGTTTCATCCTAAGTCATCAGTTCCAACCCCTTCTTCATCCAGTGCTCCAGTTCCTAAGTTTTGGGAGGGTAACAAAGATAGAGCGCCAGGCTCTAAGTCTTAGGGCAGTGTTAGCAATGCCCGAACTAATTCCCTTTTTTAGAATTATGGTAAAAACCATAAGGGTGCTTGCATAGCTGGCAGCGATGTCTATTTTGGTTGTGGCAAGCTAGGCCACAAATTTAGAGACTGCCCTCAGTCAGGTTATCAGAGTTATCTCCACTCCTCAGCTCAGTCTGGTCGCCCAAATCAGCAGGGTGCCACCACCACTGCTATTAGTAGGCGACGCCCAAATTGTCTCTATGCTCTTTAATCCCGACAGGATTAGGAAAATTCTCCTGATGTAGTTACTGGTACGTTACAGATCTTTCATATGCATATTTATGCTTTGCTAGATCCAGGAGCTTCTTTGTCTTTGCTTACTACCTATATAGCAGGTGATTTTAGAATCAGTCCCAAAATCCTAGCAGAGCCCTTTTCAGTCTCTACCCCAGTGGGTAAAACCATCATAGCCCAGCGGGTATACATGAACTTCTCGGTTATGATATTTCAGAAAGTCACTGCAGCAGACTTAGTCGAATTAGATATGACTGATTTTGATGTCATTGTCGGCATGGATTGGCTTTATTCCTGCTATGCCACAGTCGACTGCAGAAATGAAATAGTCCAGTTTTACTTTTCAAATGAACCCATCCTTGAGTGGAAAGGTAGTATTTCAGCGTTCAAAGTTCAACCTGTTTCCTACCTTTGGGCATGGAAAATGATATCTAAAGGATGTGTCTATCATCTTGTTCGAGTTAAGGTCACTAGTATTGAAACTCTCAGCCTTGAATCAGTTCCAGTTGTAGGTGAATATTCAGATATCTTTCCTAAAGATCTTCTAGGAATTTCTCCCGAAAGGGAAATAGACTTTGGTATTGATCTTCTTCGTTCATAAGAAAGATGGTTCTCTTAGGATGTGTGTAGACTACCGTCTACTCAATAAGGTCACGGTCAAGAACAAGTATCCTCTTCTTAGAATCGATGACTTGGTTTACCAACTTTAGGGTGCCAGTTATTTCTTTAAGATAGACCTCAGATCCGACTATCATCAGCTCAGAGTTAGAGAATGTGACATTCTGAAATTAGCTTTCCGTACTCGGTATGGTCACTTTGAATTCCTTGTCATGTTATTTGGTCTTACCAATGCCCCAGCCGCTTTCATGGACTTGATGAACCGTGTGTTCAAGCATTACTTAGATATGTTCGTTATAGTTTTCATAAATGATATCCTGGTCTATTCTCGCAGTGAGCACAATTAAGCAGACCATCTCAGAGCAGTACTTCAGTCTCTCAAAAATCATCAGTTGTCTGCCAAATTCAGTAAGTGTGAATTTTTGCTAAGTTCAGTATCATTCCTTGGTCACATTATTTCTGGTGATGGCATTAGAGTAGATCCTCAAAAGACCAAAATAGTAAAAAACTGGCCTCGCCCTATCTCTCCATTAGATATTAAGAGTTTTTGGGGTTTGGCTGGCTATTACAGATGGTTTATTGATGGATTTTCTTGTATTGCATCCCCTATGTCTAGATTGACTCAGAAAAAAGTCAAGTTTCAGTGGTCAGATCCTTGTGAGAAGAGTTTTCAGGAGTTAAAGACTCGACTCACCTCAGCTCCAATATTAGATCTTCCAGATGGTCCAGATGGTTTTGTAGTGTATTGTGTTGCATCCAGAGTAGGTTTGGGTTATTTCCTCATGCAGCATGGTAAGGTCATAGCCTATGCGTCCAGATAGCTTAATCCCCATGAGAGGAATTATCCTATTCATGATCTTGAGTTAGCAGCCGTAGTCTTTGCCTTGAAGATTTGATGGCATTATCTATACGGTGTTCATGTAGATGTGTTCACTGATCATAAAAGTCTTCAGTATGTCTTTTCTTAAAAAGATCTCAATATTCATCAGAGAAGGTGGTTAGAGATCTTGAAAGATTATGACATGAGTCTCCTTTATCATCCAGGCAAGGCCAATATAGTGGCTGACGCTCTCAGTAGACTATCCATGGGTAGTGTTGTTCATGTTGATGACAATAAGAAGAAGTTATCTTAAGAAGTCCATCAGCTTGCCTGACTAGGCATTTACTTAGTCGATACAGAAGAGGGTGATATATGGGTTCAGAGTAGTTCAGAATCATCTCTAGTTTCTGAGGTGAAAGAAAAGAAAGATAGAGATCCCAGCCTTGTCAAGTTGAAAGAGTCAGTCAAGGATAAAAAAGTAAAGGTTTTCTCCCCAAGGGGGAAATGGTGTCCTTCTTTGTTAGGGTCGTCTCTATGTTCCAAGTGTAGATGGCTTAAGGCAGCAAATTCTTTCTGAAGTACATGGTGTGCGATACTCTATTCATCCAGGGGTCATAAAGATGTACCGCAACTTGCAGAAAATCTATTGGTGGAGTGGGATGAAGAGAGAAATTGTAAAGTTTGTGGCTAAGTGCTCTACATGTTAGCAGGTTAAGATAGAACATCAGAATCCTAGTGGTCCTATGCAGGAGTTAATTATTCCTACTTGGAAGTGGGAAGAAGTGAACATGGACTTCATGACGGGTTTGCTTCGAACTCGTCATCACTATGACTCAGTCTGGGTCATTGTAGACAGAATGACCAAATCTGCTCATTATTTCCTGGTTCATACCTCTTATTCGGCCGAGGATTATGCCAAACTCTATATCAAAGAGTTGGTCAGATTGTACAGTGTTTCATTACCATTATCTCAGACAGAGGTACCCAGTTCACCTCTTATTTCTGGAAAGCATTCCAAAAGGGTCTTGGTACCCAAGTTTATTGTAGTACAGTCTTTCATCCTCAGACAGATGGTCAAGCAGAAAGTACCATTCAGATGTTAGAAGATATGCTAAGGGCATGTACAATAGATTTTAAGGGAAGTTGGGATGACCACTTACCTTTGATTGAGTTTGCATACATCAACAACTATCATTCCAGTATTCAGATGGCTCCATTCAAAGCTCTCTACAGTAGGAGATGTAGATCTCCAATTGGTTGGTTCGAAGTTAGTGAGGCCTCAGTCATAGGTCCTGACTTGGTATTCGATGCCTTATAAAAGTTCAATTGATTATAGAAAGACTCCGGGCTGCTCAGAGCTGAGAGAAGTCTTATGTAGATGTTCGTAGAAAAGATATCGAGTTTGAGATTTATGATCATGTCTATCTAAAGTTCTCTCCTATGAAAGAAGTGAAGAGATTCGACAAGAAGGGAAAGCTCAGTCCTTGATATGTTGGTCCCTTCAAGATTCTCAGTCTCTTTGGCAAGGTAGCCTATGAGCTTGAATTGCCTTCAGATCTAGCCTCAGTTCATCTAGTCTTTTCTGTCTCTTTTATCAAGAAGTGCATAGGTGACCCATCAGTTTTAGTCCTTATTTAGAGCATTGAAGTTCAGAACACGCTCTCTTATGAAGATATTCCAGTCGAAATCTTAGACTATCAGACTCGTAGACTGAGGAACAAAGGAGTCCCTCTAGTTAAGGTTCTTTAGCAAAATTAGTCCATCGAGGGAGCTACTTGGGAATAAGAGGCAACTATGTGTACCAAGTATACTCACCTCTTCTTCTCCAACTTAGATCAAGCTCAAGGTAACTGTTCTCCTTAAGCTTACTCAGTTTCATGTTCAGTGTTCATCATACACTTGGTATGCAGTTTCATGCTCATGTTCCCATTATAAACTTGGTATCAAGTACCATTGCATATTCAGTCATGCAATCATGTATCAGTTCAGTTATGTAATTATGCATCAGACATGCATTCTCATTGTGAGAAACTTAGTTCTTCAAAATACTTAGTCATGCATTCATGAATCAGTTACACATGCATCAGATATGCATGTTCAGTATTGTATGTTCAGCTTGTCAGTTATGTTAGTCATGATATCATGTTTTAGTTATTCATGTTCAGTATATACGTCAGTTGTCTTTTCTCCCCTCCCAGTCAGTCTCATTCGAGGATGAATGTTCTCATGGGGGAAATATTGTAATACCTCGTACTTTTTCCTATCTAATTTCATCTTAAGAATGTCTAGTATTAGCTTCTAAATTGAATAATGATTATTTCATGAAGAATTTTCAATATTTTCACTTATTGTCATGTGGGAAATTCAATAAGCTTTCCATCGATATAAGATTTTCCAAAATTCGATAATCGGGTCAGAAGTTACGACTATTTCAAGTTTTCATAGTAAAACAGTGCCATATTGGTCAGTGGCGCACCATGCCACAAGCTAAAATGGCAATTGTCCTTTTCCAGTGTCAGCGTGATTTCCTCCACATCGCGCCAAAGTTCCAGGTCGCAAAAGAAGAAGCAACGCTATGGCTCCGCATCGCACCATCCCTCTATTTTCCAATTGATAAATTCCAGTGACACGGCGTTATAGCGCCGCATCGTGCTAGGGGTTCAGTTTGGTAAAATTTTACTAAAATTAAATGACACATCTAGTGTTAAAAGGGTCAACTTCCAACCCCAATTTAAGCCTTTTAACACGTGATTCGGGCACTTTTCACCCAAAATACACACTCTTCTCTCAAAAACCTCTCAAGAATAAGCTCGGATTTTCATAGAAGATTCAGATTCAAGAAGGTTTCACCATCAATCTTCATGAAATCACGAACTAAGGTATGCATAGTGTTCATTCATGGACTCCATTCATCCATGAAGCCCAAAAATCCCTTTTCGAAACTCAAGTTTATGGATCGTCTTATGAATTTCATGATTGGGCTGCTCTTGTTCATGTGGAAATGAGAAATTGAATTCTACTCCATGTTGCGTGATAAATTCTATGTGGGTTAAATTATTATTGATATAGATTCATGCAAACCTATAACTAAACCCTTGATTGATGAAATTAGAATTGAACCATGATATTTAATTATTGTACAATGATGTTTACATGTACCATGCTTACAATATGTTTGATTAAATGCCTAGATGAAGGAAAAGTTCCTAACTAGCATGATACCATGAAATCCCCATGTATGTACAAGTTATGCGTATCATATGTTTTGATGAAACGCTTCTATAAATGTATTCTGGATTATGATGTTATTTATATGTTCAAGTAAGTTATGCTTGGTCAGTTTCCTTCCATCGAGTTCTAGGGGTACTCGTACTCGAAACATTAGCTGTATGCCTAGAGCCATGTCATATTTCATGATACTCTCAGTCAAGCTATGATTCTTAGACTTCAGACAGTCTTATGACTCAGAAATCTCCACGATCTCATGAACATAGTCAGTTTTTAGATATCAGTAGTATTCCGTCAGTCAATGAAATTAGTAACTCAGCTTATGTTTAGTTTAGTAAATCATGTTCAGAGTCTATTCAGATGGGAGTAGGAATTAGCACTGAGTGAACCCAAGGATGGGAACACACACTATCAGATGAGGGTGTGATTCTTAGAAATCATCCTTGTGTTCCAAAACGATGTAGCTAGTATAGGTTGAGACATCAACACTATTTGATGAGGTGGATAAGCATTATCAGATAAGGGCCCCACCGTTCTCATATAGGGGACACTATCAGATAAGGATCGCCCACAACTTTCCCTTATTAGTGGCGTGGTATTGACACCCTTCCAATTGGGGTTATAGATTGGACTCCAACTCAGCCATAATGGTGTATCAAGGGCATGTCGGTTAGATAACTACTTCCCACATTTTCATGTTACAGAATTAGGACTGTCATACACAGTCAATCAGTCTCAGTAATAGAACTCAAATAGTTCTTCAGATTTCAGGACTGTCAGATACAGTCAACTCAGATACAGTACAAAACTCAGATAGTTTCATCAAATTTAGGACTATCAAATACAGTCACTCATGTTATTAGTTATATTCAAATTCAGTAATCATGTCATCACAGTGTTAGTGTAAGTTGTTATGTCTCATGCATGTAATCTCACGCTCATGATGGTTAGTCAGTTATTATTATTGTTCATGTATATGAACCCCATGCATTCAGCCTACCTCACATGCATACCAGTACATTCAAAGTACTGATGCATTTACTCTATTAGTGTCTTATACCATAGGTCTAGAGACACGAGCTCCAGAGCAACATTAGATTCTAGATATCCACAGACAGAGTTAGAAGTGAGTACTTATCTTTCGTGGACATGATTATTTTCCTATTATCTCATTAATTAGTTTATTAGTTGGAGTTAGTTGCGACATGTCCCATCAATTCCTTACTCAGACAGTTCAGTCATTTAGAGGCTTTCTAGACTATCATGTTTCAAACTTCAGTATGTTCAGTTTTCTTTTGGGTATTTCATTACCCCACACATATGTTATATCATTCAGATCATGTTCAGTATTGAACCTTATGGAATTTTAGTTCATGTTTTCCATTATAAACTATTTTATGCAGTATACAGGTACAAATATCAGTCATGGGTTAGCTTGTGGTCCTTCGAGGTCTTGCGTACCGTGCAGCATTCTGGGTACCATTTTTGGGGCGTTACACCTTTTCACTTCATTTAAGATTGTTTTGCCTCTTGTCATTACTCCTAACACCTTCCATGGTCACCTAAAACATTAAATAACAAGTATTATTTCACAAAACACAATATAGTTCATCCACGTACACTAGAACCAAGCATAGCTCCAGCTAAGAACACTTGTTTTCTCGTCTATACTCTATGCAATCAATTCAAATATTAACTTGTTTTGATTGCACCATAAACACTATAAACATGTACTTTAAATAATAAATACTCAATTGCATCATTAACAACCCATTAAGAGCACAAAGAATTCTTCAAATCTAGGTTAAACATACTTAAATAATGATACTTTGGAGTATAAATACACCTATGATTAGACAACCTTGTGAGGAAGTGTGAGAGGTTGGATATTTATATTACCCCAAAAATTCAATCTTAGATTAAAACCATTCTTTAAGTGTGTATGGAACCAAATTCAATGATTATAGAGTATGAGAAGTGATTTAGATAAGGATTAAGGCTATAAGTAGCTCCTACCTTATAGTTGGTGCGTCTGTTAGGATGGTCATTTTTTAGTTATGTTTTTATAAGAGTTACCCAATCTTTTCCCATATTATAAACCCAAATACTATGTTTTTTCTTATCTATTCCAAGGGTGAATATTAAGCCTAGACTACTTAAAATCTCTCACCCCTCATAAATTTAGTCGATACATAGAAGAAAATCTGATAAGCAAATGACCTTTCCTCTCTAAAGTAAGAAAACTAGTGTTCATAATCTTTAAGCTTCAATTTCAAGGTTTTCAAATCCAGGTATATGGGATTTCATCAATGGGTATTCTTCACCCACTGAGTCCCTAAGTGGACTCAATTCTTTAGTTTAATTCATTATTTAGAGCTTAGGGTTTCATGAAAAGTATGAGTTCCTCGTGTTTCTATTTCATATCAAGAATAATCCATGTATATATGTCTCCCATTAAATTTAGTAATTTTATGGAGTTATATTTATGAACTCTCAACATACATACATAATAGATGATTTTGGACTTTTACTGCATAAATTTATAGTCTATTTTGAGCATAGTAATTATCACAAGCGTTTTTTTTCTTCAGAGATGGCGGGATATGAACACCCGACTTAGTATTTCATGAATTCGGATAACTGAACATTAAATCCTTCAGTTCCACATATTTTAGGATACTTTCAGATAAAGTGTCAATCACTCAATCTCAGACATTAGTATAATTAAGCTATTCAGTATTATTAGTTTTGCAGACATTTAGATTGCTTTTAGATAAAGAAAATTTTAAATAGTATTTTTAGATAATATGTACTATCAGACTGTTAACATCTTCATGAATTATGAATTAGGGTTCAAGTCTAGTCTTATAAGATTCCTTGCATATCTCAACCCACATATGTTTCTTTTATGTATTTACTGAGTGATCTCATGTCTCTTATAAATTTACAAGTCCCACTATTCAGAATTACATGGTGTATATGTGCACTCTTATCGGAACCAGGAGCTTAGGCTCATAATAGTAAAATTCAGGCCATCTAGATATGCCATCCATGGTTTTGAACACTTTTCTCCAAAAGTAAGTTTCATGATTAGTATGTTTTTTGCAGTTCCATCAATGGTCGTGGATTAGTTTTCTAATACAAATAAATTTCATTAGTAGTATTATAGTTAGGTATAACATTCATGATAAAGGATAGTTTGACATCCATGTATGTCACTGTCACCATCAATATTCTTATGAGCTGTTAGTTATGTTTAGCTAGGAGTAATACTCAACACTGAGTGGATACAGGAAATAAGACTCAGCCATCCGTTAGGCTGAGACCTTTAGTAGAAGTCTCAAATTTATAGAACTACTTGCCACCGTAGGTTTATTTAGCTCTCTCAGTGGGTATATAATTTTAGTTTAGTTGTACCACATTAGATCAGATCAACCTTTATACCGTAGTAAGGTATAATGGGCCCTATCGATGGGGATCTCACATGGTTATATGTCAGTTAATTTACCTCCCACAATTTTAGACTTTAGTATTTTCATCACCCTCCATTTAGTTTCGTTTCACATTATTTCAATTATCTCAAAATATTTATGCAATTAGTATTTATGCTTATCCAGATGGGTCCTTTAATTGCAGTATATATCAACATTACTTTTGATTTAAATAATTTTATTTTCAACATCCCCTATTTGTATAGCACTTTATAATTTTAGAATATCCTGGTGTTTCCAAACTCATACTTATAATTCAACAAATCATTACATTGTAGTATATTTCAACAATACTTTTGATTTAAGTAATTTTATTTTCAGTATCCCCTATTTGGATATCACTTTATAATTTTAGAATATCCTGGTGTTTCCATACTCATACTTACAATTCAGTGAATTCTTACATTGTAGCTTATATCAATTTTATATTCAGTTATTCATAGTACATATATCATATACTTGTTACAACCCGAATTAGGCCCTGGCCATGATGAGTATCTTAAGTCCCACGTGGATCAGAGATCATCACTGCAGCTAACCAAAGCAAACACAACATCCCCTAATGTCGGATGAATTCTAAACATATAAGAAAATATCATACAACAAGGGGATGAATTCCGACCATATAAAAAATAGCATGTGACAAGCTAAAAGAAAATCAAAACAGGTCTATAAACGATGACCGATGACCGGACAAACAACCGAACAATACCACCTAATATCCACCGTAATTGAAACAAGCCTTCTAAACAAAGAACCAAAAATCAGTCTTGGTCGGGACATGTCCCCAACTCTGACAGATGACAATAAGAATGAAAATAATAATATTAATGATAATAAAGGTAACTATCAACTCAAATCTAAGAATGAAAACTGGTGAAATGCCTAAGCCTTTCGAGAAATGAAATCTCACAACTTCAATAGAACACCATGAACCAATGGACCGAAACAGATCTGTGAAGAAAAAGTGGAAAAAGCTTGTGCCTGCATCGCATGGGGATATATTGTCTGGAGATGGTTAGTGGGGTGAACACTAGCATGTAACTCAAGGATGAGGATAGCATAATACCATGATAAATAGTTCAAAATCATTCAAAACTAATGCTCATAATCCAATGCATATGCATAGATATATCACATGCCGTGATAGGGAAAAAGGCTTAACATGTGCTTTAGTACTTTAGCCTAGACTGTGTAGCTCAATCGTTATAACATGTACCCACTGGATATATGGGTCCCAACTCTCACCCTTTGGTCGGGCCCCAGTGCGTGTAGCCACATGAATCGGAGAATAATCTCATATATATGCACGGGGGACTCGAACCTCTTAATCATATACTAAGGTGACTTAAGAACCCGATCCTGTAATGGCGTGCAGGGGACTCCCTAATCATGTAATAATAATAAGGGGGACTCAAACCTCCCTATTTAATTAGACTCCTACGTCAGCAAACATGGTTTTCAATATTGGTCACTTGAACCTCCAATTTCACGACTCAGCTACACAACCTCCATTAAAGCCCAATTTAAAACATTTATCACATAATCCCATTCATTGAACCACAATACACACTTAGGCATACATTATTGGTATCATCATAGCAATTTCTTGCAAGGTAACAACAACATGCCAAAACAATTACATCACTTGGGGGAATCACAATCCCCTTGGTTTTATTTTATAAATTCTCATATTTCTCGTAATTTAAAACCAATTTCACAAAATGGGTTTGGGGTCATAACCACTTCAAAACTCACAAGTCTGGAAAAATCACAATTCCCTAGTTCATTCACCTTACCCATGAACTCACAAGTTCAAATTCATGATTAAATCATGGTTAATCACATGTAAACCATGAGAAAACATTGTTCAACAACAAGCATTCAAAACCCTCAACCCTTGATTTCAAACCAGCATAAATATCTCATGAAAATTACTTTAAAACACATGATTATAACAAATTAACAATGAGGGAAGAGTAATATACCTGAAATAAAAAGTTTCACAAAAAAAATCCAACCCTTAAGCCCTTGGATGACTTACTCCTTGGAAACCCTAAGTATGGCCGCTTGAGAGAATTGAAGAGAGATTTTTAAAAGTGTTTTACTTATTTAATAATGCTAATGGGGTATCCAATAGGGTTTTAAGTCATGGGTTACAATTGGGTAGTGGAAAAATATCCAAAGTGCCCTTAATGAAAAGACTGAAAAATTATCACAAGTGACTGCGGGTCACTATACGACTCGTATAGACACATTATGACTATCCTCTGTGGTAACCAAGATAGTTACAAGGATACCCATACACTGTTGACCCTACGACTCAACTAGAACCACTCATCATAGAACCCTACGACTCATAGGGTCCAATCGTAATCAACACAGAACCCAATTGGGTAAACACTGGACGTCCTACAATTTGCACCTAATGACTCGTAATAAGTCCTTACGACTCATAGTTACCCACTCATACTTGAAGTAAAACTTTTACACTAAGTTTTTTTCTACACAACTTTTATTCATACTCATTTTCTCCTATGTACCCCTATAATAGCCACCCTCAACTTAGGCGATCTGCCTGAGTTAAAGTGCACATTGTTCAAGGAGGACCAGGGCCAAAATAGGTTCATTGTTGGTGTAAACAACAAAATTAGTCTATTAAGGCTCAAATATTTGGATCAAAGGGATTCATTCATTTTTGTTAGGGCATTTCGATTTAGGTAGACTGATAACAAGAGGGGCCTATAATCACTTCCTACTCGACTATCCTAGACCTAGGTAAAATCAATCGGGCAAGTTCTAGATTCTGACACACCGAGAACTCAGTAATACCTCACCCACACTCGCACAAGGTTGCATTGCTAAGTACTACTTATCTAGTTATGAAATTGTTTACCCTAATTGTTCTATCCCTAATCCTAATGCCATCTTTAGAGTCACAACAATCTCGTACATACACACATATGGAACAACACAATTTTTTTAGGAGAGGTTTCAACTTTTCAACATAATTTTGTTTAACACAAATACTAAGCATAATCATTTCAAATCCATAAATGTTCCCAAATTTTTCAATCAATTCAAAAATCACAATTCATTACAAATAATATTTCAAAATCACTAAAAAACAATCTTCTACCATAGGTGCCAATTTTCTCCTAATTTCAGCACCAAACCTGCAAGTCATAACAGAATTTTGCTACTTAAATTTTTCAGCCACTCCTAGAAATTTAGAATCAGATATACCCCCACCCCAACTAAAAATCTTAGCACTATCCCTAGTACTAAAAAATGTAAAGTAAGGATGAAAGGTTATATCTAGGTGCTCACAACACCGGCTCAACAACATTAACACGTGGCCCCTCATACTGGGTCCCATTGTCCTCATCCATCATCTCATCCATCTAGATTGAATCAGCAATAGTATTCGGTGGCACAACGCTGTCATCTCCCTCAGTATCAGTATTAGGTGGTCTCGATCTACCATCTCCAACAGACATCTCACGGACCCTCATCTCATAGTCCCGCTCATCTTGTATACTATCTCTTATTGCTTTCTCTAAAGCCCCTTTCTCTTTACTCATTCTCTTCTTCTTTGTTCTTTTTTCATCTCGGGTCTCCTCAACTTCTGGTTCTAAAATAATCCAAATATTATGAACATGGACAGTGGGCACCACTTTCTCAATCACGGGCTCCAAAAGCATCGGTCTATCATATAACTCAGATACTATCTTCTTGATCTCAACAACTTCTAATCTAATCCCATCAATATCAGGTGTCTGCCCACTACTCAGCTGTCGAGTAATCCTTGACTCAAATGCATTAAATCTAACTTGGATCCGTCTGTCCTAGTTTGCAAACTGTGTATCAAGCCAGGGCTTCATGCCCCCCTAACATATGACCCAACTTCGCCTCCAGTGTGTCTAATCTGGTTATAACCTTCATCCACATTGCATGTGAAATCATAAAAGGTCCAGAAGGCATACCTCATGGCCTAGGTGGCATAGACTGGACCAGAGGAGAAGCACTTGAAGTATCCACTATATCAGTCTACATAGTCTCAGTCTGTTCATCCATATCAGCTCCCTCGACAGTCTCATCCTGACTACTCTCTCAGAATATATCAACCATTATATGCTGCTTTCCTTGCTTGCTGGGTTAAAGGATTGGCTGCGTCTCTGATTTGGCCCAAGTCTATGGTGTTTGTGTCCTCCAGTATCTCATTGATACCTGAGAGTTCTTGTACTCCTGCAGCCAAGCACATCTATGTGATCATGCAAGGATACGCCAATAAAGACTTCTCAACTCCTATATCTCAGTCACTCAACTCCTGAGATAAGAATTCACCAACATTAAACTCATAACCGGCTATGAACCTGGCTATCATAGCTACTCGGATCAGGCTCAAAACATTATCTCCCACAGTAGGACAAAGCCTGTGTCAGGCCAATATCTACTATATGTTACCCTCGAAGTTGAGGATTTTCTTCTCAATCTTCTAGGAGACCACTCCTCGGCCTCCTACAACACATACAACATTTTTCCTGTTCGAAGCTATTCGCTCCACAATCCATCTAAGTAAATCCATCTTATCCTTAGAACCCAACGTCCTTTAAGTGATCTTTCGTATCGCCTCCATTCAAGAGTCCATCTCCTCAGTGTTTATCGGAGTTGGTACTCCGATGCATACAAGAACTAACAAATAGTACATGGTGAAATGTCCACCGGTACTCCCTGAATAGTAAGTAAATCAACAGAATCCTCCTTTTTCCATAGTTGGCCCTATGGATATTGTATCTATAGTTTTCCTTTGTATGCCATATAAAATTCTTGTACCAACACCCCACTATATTTCCCAGGCGCTCTCGTCATCCATTCAAAGCCATACTTCCTAAAGCACTCCTCGAACCTGGGTACTTTTGATATTCCAGTAGTCGTCAACCTCTGCTCTAGATACTATACCCATTTTATATTTCCACCTAAAGGTCTGCTCAATCTACTATTAAAAGTCTCTTACATATCGGGGTACCCTCATTGTTCAACGATGGGCACCGAAATAGTGGTAAGTGCAATTAGAGGGTCCTGTCGATCAATCGGGGTATCCTTGACCCCCTTTGCACTATGGACATTCTCAAAAATTATTTCCTCCTAAGTAGACTCAACATCATCATCATTATCAGAAGGTGGTGGTGTATGCGAAGTATAGATAGTTGGGTTCTTTCTCCTTGTACCTCATGGTGTGTTTACTTCGAGGGTGCAACCTTTTTACCCTTGTCATCCTTTTTACCTTTTGGGATAGATTTTCTGTTGTGGTGCCTTCATATATGTCATCGGTAATATCGGATTACACAGTAAACTCCGAACCACTAGATTTTGAACTAGTAGTTGGTGCCTTCTTGTAACCCTTCTTGGCCACTTGCTTAGCAGCTGATGTATTCTTTGGAGGCATGGTACTTGTAAGTACACACTAGTTAGTAACTAAATAAAGAAATGAAAGATAAAAAATAAGAAATGAAAGTTCAGTGTGCATGTTCTGTTAAGGGTATGGGGGTATAGGTCGTATCGACTGGATACGACTCATATGAACGAGTTGTATCCTACAAAGTACATGAACAATTGCTCACTAGTTTGCCTGTGACTCCTTCGAACCAGTCGTACTGACAAGGTATAAATTATTACCAATAGTTGTAAGTAGATCAAAAATATTTATAAAATATTATTACTCCTAGGTCAGTACGATTCTAAGCATATGAGTCATATGGATTGGGTATGACTCGTTTAGGCAAGTCGTATCCATTCCAGAACTTTGAATTGGTTAGACTTCTATGTTGTCAGTGGTACGAGTCCCATTACGACCCCATTACTAGTCCAAATTTAAAGTTTGACTCCAGATCAAAATACCCGTACTACCCATTACTTTATTCAACAATATTACTCATTTCCAAGCAAAATAACACACAAAATCAACACCAAAATTCAAGTTTCTCCCCCATTTCCATTTTCAACCCAAAACCTATGAACTATGGTATCAAAATTTATCACAAATGTAAAATCAAATCAAAAAAAGTTCAAGCACTATCACATTGTCCATTTTATGCAAGATATCATCAATTTAAATTCGAAATACTTACTTGAATGAGAAAATTAGTGTTACCTTAAATTTCTCAAAAATTCCTTCAAATTCGTGCTTAAATTCAAGAAATATGAAGAATCCAGGCAAAGTGGTAGTTAATTTAAGTTGTTTCAAGTGATTTGGTATGTTGGGAGCTAGAAATTTGGGTAAAATGGAGTTTTTTTGATGTTCGGATATCAGGTAACCGTCGGGTATCCTTTTTTTCCTTTTAACTGAAGAGATGGGTTGGGTTGACTCGTGACCCTGACCTAGTAAGCTTGGGTGCGAGTCATGTGTACAATTGTACCCAAGCCTATGGTTCTTTTCATTAACTCGTATAGTCCTAGAATCTTACCTGGGTTTTGGAGTCAATACGATTCAATGTGATGAGTCATACCTTGACGGTACGACTCATTCTGAGAGTCGTATACACTCCAAAAACTTTTACCTAATTCTGCTTAGTCTCCTAGGTCCATACGACTCCTACTCATGAGTCGTACCATCTAGATGCAACTCGTAAAGAGTTCGTATGACTAAACTTTTTGAACTTTTCTATGTATTTTTTGCACTCTTTAGTCCTGCACTCTGTACAAACATATTAATCTATAACTAAATATGTACAAAAACATGGGTTGCCTCCTATGCAGTGCTTGATTTAACATCGCAGCACGACGTGTTTTCCTTGGTTACTCAGCCTTCACCAAGGTCAATTTCAAAAAAAGTCATTCACTTTTTCATAATTTCTCATATATTTCTTTACGCTTTGCCCATTTACCTTAAATGGGGCTTCATCATCCCACTTTAGTTCTAAAGCACCATCGGAACAAGATTTTGTAATCGTGAATGGACCATACCATATTGATCTAAACTTACCTGGAAACAATCAAAGCCTTGAGTTATAAAGCAATACCTGATCACCTTTTTTGAATATTCTTTTCTCAATTTTGCGATCATAATACAACTTCATCTTTTCCTTGTAAAGTGCAAAACTTTCATACGCCCGGAGTCGAAACTCATCCAACTCATTCATACTCTTCATCCTTGACTTGGCTGCATCTTGCCATTCAAAATTCAGCTTCTTCAAAGCCCATAATGCCTTATGTTCAAGATCAATAGGCAAGTGACAAACCTTGCCATACACTAGCAGATAAGGTGAAACACTAATTAGAGTCTTAAGTGTTATTCGATAAGGCCATGATGTATCATCTAATTTTTATGACCAATCAATCCTGTTGGCATTTACTGTCTTCACCAAGATAGACTTAATTTCTCTATTGGACACATCTACTTGTCCACTAGTTTATGGATGATAAGGTTTCAACACTTTCTGTTTGACACCATACTTCTCTAGCATACCTCTGAATAGACGATTACAAAAATGTGACCCATGAAGTCTATACCCCATGCATCAAACAATTCCAATTCTAAGATAGGAGTTATAGAAAGTTCTTGGCGTCTATAGATATTACCTTGTCATTGACATTAATCACAAGTAGAAGCAAAATCATGTGCATATTTGTAGATTGTTGGCCAGTAATACCCACATTGCAAGATTTTGTGGGCTTTGCAGGTTCCACATAATGACCCCCAACTGGCGAAGAATGATAATCCTTAAGTATTCTCATCGTCTCTACCTCAAATATACATCTATGAATAATCCCATCCACACAAATTCTGAACAAATAAGGCTCATTCGAGAAAACTTTCCTTACCTCATGCATAAATCTATTTCTCTGCTAAAAGGAAAGATCTTCTGGGATTAGATCACTTACAAGGTAATTTGCATAGTCTGCAAACCATAGAATCAGATCTTGGGAAACTGTTAATATCTACTTATTTGGAAAATTGGCATCAATATCAATCCCATCTTTAACATTCTACATATTTTCCTCCTCTAGTCTATACAAATGATCCGCAACTTGATTCTCAGTGCCTTTTCTGTCATTGACCTCAAAATTAAATTCTTGCAGCAATAGTACCCACCTAATCAGTCTAGGATTTGCATTTTCTTTCACCATTAACTACTACAGTGCTACATGATTAGTGTGAACAATCACCTTAGTCTTAATCAAATAAGAAATAAACTTCTCAAAGGCAAAAACCACTACCAACAACTTTTGTTCTATCACAATGTAGTTCTTTTGAGTAGGATTTAGTGACTTGCTAGCATATTAAATGGGATGAAGGATATTTTCTTTCTATTTACCTAGTACAACCCCTAAGGCCAAACAACTTACTTCATATATGATTTCAAAAGGCAAGGACCAGTCTGGAGATACAATGATAGGAGCAGTCATCAACTTCTCTTTCAGACATTCAAAAGTCTTCAAGCATGCTTCCGTAAACTCAAATTTCACCTCTTTCTCAAGAAGCCTACAAAGAGGGTTGGCTATCTTGGAGAAGTCCTTGGTGAAACGCCTATAAAATCCAGCATGCCCCCAAAAACTATGAACACCCTGCATAGAAATTGGTGGAGGTAATTTCTCAATCACTTCAATCTTTGCTCTATCTACGTCAATACACTATTCTAAAATTTTGTGCACAAGCCTATACCTTCTTTAACCATAAAATGGCACTTTTCCCAATTAAATACCAAGTTTCATTCTTTACACCTTTTAAGAGCATTTGCCAAGTGAAAAAGACAGTCTTCAAAAGAATCACCAACGACTGAAAAATCATCCATAAATACTTCATTGGTGTCTTCTACCATGTCAGAGAAAATTGACATTATACAACTCTGAAATATGGCTGGAGCATTATATAACACGAATGGCGTACATCTGAATGTGAAGGTCCCATAAGGACATACGAAGGTGGTCTTCTCTTTATCTTTAGGTGCGGTAGTAATTTGGTAATACCCAGAATACCCATCAAGAAAAAAGTACCATCCTCTGCCTGCTAACTTATCTAATATTTATTCCATGAAGGGCATGGGAAAATGGTCCTTCTGAGTCCATGCATTCAATTTTTCGTAATCCATGCGTACTCTCTATCCTGTGACTGGTCTCATTGGAAGTAGCTCATTCTTCTCACTAGGCATAATAGTGATACCTTATTTCTTCAAAACATATTGTATTGGATAGACCCACTTACTATCAATAATAGAATACACTACACCAGTATCCAACCATTTAATTATCTATTTCTTCACCACCTCCTGTATAGAATAATTGAGTCGGCACTAATGCTCTATACTTGGAATACAATCCGTCTCAAGTTTAATTTTATGAGTACACAAATCACGCGGAATACCCACAATTTCTGCAATGGACCAACCTATGGCCCTCTTGAATCTCTATAATACTGACAATAATGCTTTAACTTATGACTGTATCAAATCAGCTTTAATAATAATAGGCAAAGTGTTGTCCCCCAAAAATGCATATCACAAATGAGATGGGAGGGCCTTCAACTCTAAGATAGGTGGCTCCTTAATAGATGGCGAGCGGGTGGAGTACTTCTATTCTTCTAATCTAGATCAAGCTTCTTTGGTGCATAAGTATAGGAACCACTCCTAGTAAGTTCACACACTATCTCATCATACTCCTCAATGCCATCACTATCAAAGTTCATAATCACAGCTACAAGCGCTTCAACACCTAACCTCTCTTCCATAGGAATAGAAACATTAGAACCATTATCCCAAAGAGTAACTGCATCAATATCATGGTATGAATCTGCCTCATCATCATACACATCAATCACATATATCACTCTCAACTAATCAATATGCTTCGTAGATTTGCATACGTTGAATATCACTTATTTATGATTGTGTCTCAGCATTAGATGTCTTTTATCCAAATTAATCAACGCCCTACCTATAGCCAAGAATGGTCTTCCCAAAATAATTAGGACCAGAAAGTCCACTTCGCAGTCCAAGATAACAAAATCAACAAGAAAGATAAAAGAAGCCACCTTTACCAATATGTCATATAAAATACCAAATGACTTCTTCACTGTCCTATCTGCTATCACTAGTCTCATGGTAGCTGGTTTTAGATCTCTTAACCCCAACTATTTGAATACTGCAAAGGGCATTAGGTTGATGCTAACCCCAAAACACAAAATGCTCGAGTAAAGTTGAAAGATCCAATAATACAAGGTATAGTGAAAGCTCTAGGATCTTTCTTTTTCTCTACTAATGATCTAGTAACTACAGCACAACAATAATGAATATTGTCGACTGGCTCATAACTCACTGACCTTTTCTTAGTGATTAACTCTTTCATAATTTTTGCATATCCTGGTGTTTGATCCCATGCCTCTACAAGTGGTATGTTGACTGACAACTCATTTAACATAGACAAAAAATTCTGATACTTACCCTCTTCTTGTTTTTTTTTCAGTCTTTGAGGAAAGGGAAGAAGAGGTCTCAGAATAAGCTTCTACATAGGCTTCTCAACCTAGTATTTTTTCTTTTTCTCTTTACTACTTTACATCAATAGGATCATTATCATTTTCATGCTCATCTACGGTGGGAACAGGTGGATCTATGGTATTTTACCACTTCAAGTGGTAATGGCATGAAATAAGCATCATTCTTTGAATTTTGAACTGTATTACTAGAAAGATTGCCTGATATCTCTAATTTTTTGTGGCTAACATCTGACCAAATTATTGCTCCAACTGTTTGATTAAAGTAGACTATGATTAAACTTTCTGATTAAGCCCTGACAGATTTGCCTTAATATCCTTAAGACAACTTTCTTGACCTTTGACTAATTTTGACAAAAATGCCTCCATTCTGGATTCTGAATCATGACCCCCAGGAGGAACATACTTATCACTTTTCTCCTTGTAGTCATCTTTCTGATGTAAATTATCATCTCTCTATATACTTTGATCTCTGTATCTATCATTATAATAGTTCTAACCTTGATTCCCTTTCCCTTGGGCTTGGAAATCCGCCAATCTATGATCAAGATACTTTGCCTATTCTTCAGATTCAATCTCAAAAGTTTTTGAAGTAGATTCCCGAGTCCGAACTGCATTTACCTTCTCAGTACCCATTGCTGCAAATTGCTTAGTAAGAGGCCTAATATTTATTTGAAGTTGAGCAACCTCTTATGTGGCTCACCAGCTACCCCAATAGCAATACACCTGCACCACGATCAGCATCTCTCGTGTGCCATCCTCTATAGGTCACTGAAATACCATCTAGCATCTCTTGTGCATAATCCCACTGAAGTTGCATAAATGTACCTCCTAAAATAGAATCTGCCATTGTCCTTGAACTGACATTTAGTGATCTATGGAAGATTTCTAGCAAATTTGATCCTCTGATTTTGTGATTAGGTACCATACTTTACTTCTTCTTGAATCTAAACCACGCCCCATACAAGGATTTTGTAGGTAAATTTTTAAAGTTATAAATTTAATCTTTCAACCTTAGCATCCTTGTAGGAGGGAAAAATCTTCTAAGAAACTATTTTCGCAACTCATGCCGATAAGTGATTGAACCTTTTGGAAGTTCCTCCAACCATAGTGATGCTTCTCTAGTAAGCAAAAATAGGAACAACCTCAACCTCTAAGCTTCTTGGTCCACCCCAGAATGGTATAAGATATGCAGATCCCAGTAAAGTTACCAAGATGCAGATTTGCATCATCAGTTGCTGCTCCTAAAACACACCTTTTAAGTTAAGTAGCTGGATCATAGCACTAGTAATATCAAACTTCATATTGGGGGATAGAGATGGAGGAATGATCGCTCCTGTCTCAGTCGGTTCAACATATCCCATATCCTCATCATCTTTCTCATATAGTTGCAGAGGATGATATACAAGGATCGCTGGAACTCTGCCTCTCTAAAGTTTATCACCTACTTATCTCGGCCTGACTCATTCTCTATGTTGATCTCTCTGAGCCTCTTCAGCTAATCTAACCTCTTCATCTTCTCGTCTCTCTCGTTAGAGAAGTTGTTGCGTCTGTATATTTGTAATATTCTGTGGATCAGGTGGATTAAGAAGATTGCTACATTTGGATAAACAGGTGGAGGTTCTTGAACCTTAGCAGGAACAGCATCAAGAACCTGTTCTGACACTCTTCGTGGTGTTTGAAGAATTCTTTCTGGCTCTGGATTGAAAGGGAGTAAGGGATTGCCTTTTCTTCGAGTGTTTGACATACATCGGCGTATCCTTGATTATGAATAAGATGATTGAGTCATATATTCTCCATACTTAGATTCTTAATTTGCCTTTAGGTTTTGTTGTGCTTACAAGTTATCCTATAAGTTGTATGGTGAGTTGACGACTCGTGAGGTGACACGTATCTTGTCCAAAATTGGTCTTTCTAGCTCCTTTTCTTCTATTTTCATGCCAACACTATTGCAGACCTGTTTTACCTAATATAAACACAAAAGTGCATCATATCCACTAAAACTACCTAAGGACCCACAAAAATTCATGATTTTAAGCATCGAAAGTTTCATGTTTCCATAACACATCAGTCAGTTAGAGTCGTGGGTCTAGGCCACTTCTTAACCCTCGAAACCTTCTATGAATATACTATGATCCCTTCGCTAGATACAATACGACCCAAGTAAGTCACATCATTCAACAAAAACTCACACTTTGAGAACTTAGCATACAAATGCTGATCCTTTCGGGTCTACAACACAAGGCGGAGGTGATCGGCATGATTCACCTTACTCTTGGAATACACCAAAGCATATCAGTAAAGACAATCAAAAACAAATCTAAGAATTGATAGAAAACCTAATTCATAAGATCCAGAAATGCTACTGGAGCATTAGTCAAGACAAATGACATCACAAAAAACTCAAATGTCCATACCGGGTTCCAAAAACAATCTTAGAGATACCCGCCTCCCTAATCTTAAACTGATGGTACCTCGACCAAAGATCAATCATAGAAAAGAACTTAGAACCCTGAATCTGATCAAGGAGATCTTCAATCCTCAAAAGTGGATATTATTCTTCACGGTCACCTTATTCAATTGGCAATAATCAATATACATTTGAGGGGAATCATCCATCTTACGCATGAAGAGCACGGAAGCACCCCATGGAGACACACTAGGATGGATAAAACCATTATCCAAAAGGTCTTTCAAATACCTCAAGTTCTTTCAACTTAGCCGGAGCCATGCTATAAGGAGGAATAGAAATAGGATGAGTGTCCATAAGAAGATAAATCCCAAAATCAATTTCCCTATTGGAAGAAATACTTGGAAGATCATCAGGGAACACCTCAGGAAATTCATAGACCATAGGGATAGACAGTAAAGAAGGACCTTTGGATCTAGAATCCTTAATATCCACTAAGTGATAGAGGCACCCTTTAGAGACTAATTGCCGGGATTTAAGATACAAAATAAAATTTCTCTTAGGTACTTGAGAACTACCTTCCGACTCAATCACCGACTCATTTAGGAAATGGAAATTGATTCTATGGGTCCTACAGTCAAGGGATGCATAACAAGTAAGTAACTAATCCATCCCCTGAATTACATCAAAGTCTACCTTGTCCAACTCTATAAGGTCCAACAAGGTCTCCGTATCATGGACCGACATCACACAACCTCTATAGACCCTTCTAGCTATAATTGAGTCACCCATCGGGCTGTACATAGAACAAGGATCCAAAATACACTTAGGATCAAACCCAAAATGAATGGCCACATAAGGGGTCACATAAGAAAGAGTAGACCCGGGATCAAGTAGATAATATACATCATGAGAAAAGAGTTTGAGCATACCGGTAACACGATCAGGGTATGCCTCAAAATCCTAGTGGATGGCAATAGAATATAGACGATTTCAACTCGCACCAGAGCTAGAGGAAAAATTAGCACCCTTCGGTGTAGAAGAGCATGAAGAAGCGACATAAACCTTATTTGCCCCGAAAGCAACCTTAAAAGAACAATCCCTCTATAAATGACCAGCCTGACCATATTTAAAGCACATATTCCTCTCTTCTTCACAAAAACCATGATGCACCTAACCATAAAATCTACAAAGAGGATATGATGAAGCTGATTGAGCCCCGCTTACCTGAGATAGAGCTCCTAGTGCACTAAACCCACTATTATATTAAGAACGATGATCACCTGATGGCTTAGGATAAGGAGCATTAGCCATAGAGTAGGATCCAAAACTACCCCACTTCTTCTTAAACCACTTCCCACCATATCTAACACTTTGCTATTAACCTCTACCCTTGTCCAAGTAAAAAAACTTCTTACTATGCCTTTTACTCATCTCTAATTGCTTCTTCTTTTCTTTCTCTACTTGTTGCATTTAAAACACAAGTTCAGAGATATCCATATCCTTATTCAACAAGGCAGCCTTGCTCTCCAGGATCAACTCATGGAAAACCCAGAAGTAAACTTTCTCATTCTAGCTCTTATACTAGACACCAACACAGGAGCATAATGTGACAAATGATGAAACTTCAAGGTATAATACTTTATTAATATCCTGCCTTGCTTCAAAAGCATAAATTCCTCAGCCTTTGCACCCCTTAATTCCTGAGAAAAGAAGCGATCAAGAAAAGCACCTAAGAAGTCATCCCATAAATCAGACTCAGTATCATCACCCCTAAGATGCTCCCACTCTTCATATCATTATTATGCAATGTCCTTTAACTGATAAGAGGTGAACTCTACACCCTCTAAATCAGTAGGATGTATCACAAGAAAGATCTTTACCATCTCATCAATGAAATTTTGAGGATCTTCCTCAGCCTTAGAACTAGTGAAAATAGGAGGACTCAACCTCATGAATTGGCCAACTCAAGTGGCCTCAGATAATGGGGTAAGAAATGCAACACGCTTAGTCTGAGAGGCTACCAACTAGGTAAGTACATAAATCGACTGGTAAAACTCAAAAATAGTGACCCTAGAATAGGTTTGAACTCCTCGAGTAGGATGATCTCCATCCATATTGTCCTCAGACTGGGTAGAAAAGTTGTCGCGAGCATCATATCTTCTGGGAGACATGATTTTAAAAGTGAACACACTAGAATTAGAGGAGGTTTATAAACTTAGACTCTATAGCTTGAATTAGAACACCAAGAAAGAAAAACATTCCTAAATACCTTGTAGCCTCCCCCTTATAAGTGTGGAGCGCTACACACCCATAAATAAGACTCTACTTAAAATGGCTTTTTTTGAAACCCAACGTAACGCCCTGAAATGTAGTTCCTGGGATGCCACATGATGCTCCGAACTACAAGTAGTCCTGAGCTAACCCTGACTGCCTTCTACTAAATCTGAATCTCAAAATAGGGGGATACGAATATAAAATGATAATAAATGCGAAAAAAATGTCTGAATTATCTGAGTATATCTGAAAATACAAATCTCATCTATCTGACAAGGAAAATAAAAAAAATCTAAATCCTGTAAATAAAATTTGAAACTGAATCTAATAGTCCGATAAGCCTCTACTGGCTAAATCTAGAGAGTCACTGGGACATGACATAGATGACTCAAACTATCTGAAATGAATACTGAACCAGCTACTAATAAACTAGAAATCTGAATTGCTAAGTTCCCAAACGACATGGACTCACTAACTGTAGAGATGTAAATAAGATGCTCAAAAATCACTCACGCTGCTGAGACAGAGCACCTGGACCTACATTATTAGAAAATATAACACATAGACGTATATGTGAATTAGTACATGGGAATGTACTGAGCATATGGAGGTGAATGCAATAAATAAGCAATATCATCACAATTTATAAAATTATGCATGATAAAGGTAAATGACTCACAAAGGCTGGAGTAATCTGAAAACTGAAGATCTTAAATCATGAACAATAAAACATATAGTATAAAACTTGTGAGCCATTACGCTTAGTTCTAAAATCTATATTTTGTTCTTATTCTCAAATCATGCACGCTAAGTGAAATCTATAAGTATGTATCTGAAGGTATATGTAAAGCAATATTTTAAAATTAAGAACTTTAAAGCTGTAGAGAAAATACTTTATCATAAGGATTTAGAAATCTGAAAACTTATTCTGCATGGGAGGCTCTTCTAACCGACATAAACCATGTAAGCATTCATGGAGTCCAATATTCTTGTCCCCCTAAGGAGGATTCCTCACATTGGGGAGAGGATTCATACTCTTGACAGGGAGTATAACCTATCTAAGTGATCACATATCTATCATCCACGTAAAAGTGGGACCAATCTAAATCCTATGTTGGTACATAGTTTTGGGGTATGAAACCGTAGTAACGTACCCAACTCGGTGCTAAATACTACTCCCACTAAATCTGTATGCTCATTCTGATGGAAAGCCATTTTAAAATAGTATAATGATTTATAATAAAAACCAACAGTATATCTATAGAGCTAAAACTATAATCTAAATTTGTAAAGTGGATTTCATAGCTATTCTGATACCAAAAGGTCAAATCTTTATCAATAATCTAAAAATAAATCTAGTCATAGGGTGTTTATAGCACAATAAATCTTGAAATAGCAATCTTTAATTAGGGCTTAGTAACCCATGCATTAAACACATGTTAAAACATCATAATGTTCATGCTTGGTAATGTAAACATTTATAAATCAACTTTAAATCTGGAAATTTCTGCAATATGCATGGAAATTTGAACATAATTATGTAATTAAACTTCTAAATCATTGGAAATCTCATAAGCTTGTAAATAACAATAATGGATATAAACCCTAACTCGAATTTCATGGGAAATCATATAATATTTAATAAATTTGTAATTAAAATATGTTTTAGGGCACAAGGATAAAAGGATTATCCTTGTTGAAAACCCCACATACCTTAATCAATGATCTTAGATGAAAAGATTGAACCTTGGACTCCTATTGTGTCTTTCGAGATGATTTTTTAGAGTTCTTGAATTAGGAATCCTTAATCTTGAATTTCTTTGGAGAATTAATGGAGGAATTGGATTTCTTGGGGAGTAAGCTTTGATGATCTAGGATTTTGTTTAAGAGTATTTTGGTGCAAAGTGGGTATAACATGCTTAGGATAGGTTAAATGATTTTTTATTTATGACTTGTGGCTAGAGAAAAGACCAAAGATCCCCTTTTAATATTTTACTCGGACTGGGAAATTTTTTTGAAATTGGCCTACGGCGCAATGCGCCGTTATCGCGGTGACCTACTAGAAACTGGTAACTGGGACCTGGAAAATCCGCAACATATAGCTATCACGGTATGCTTCCAAATTGAAATTTGGGCCACCTACGTGATGCACCACAATCATAGAGGCTCACTGGAAAGTGACAATTGTGAAATGGGACATCAGTGCGATGCGGTGGAATCGCGAAATCTTACTGGAAATTGATAATTAGGATTTTGGACCTCTCCGCGATACACCATAATTGAGGAGTCTTACTGGAAATTGACAGTTGTTATTTAAATTGTCTCCGCGATGCGCTAGTGACCGAAATGATGGTGTTTTACGCCTGGAACTTAAAATCGCCATAACTTCTCATTCGGTTACCAGATTAAGGCAAATCCTATATCGTTGGAAAGTTAATTCAATTTCCTACACATTGGAGCATCTAAATTTGGAAAATTCTACATGTATGAAAAATCATTCTCTCTTAAACACAATACTTGACATTCTCAATGATAAATTTAACATGGAAAAGTACGAGGTGTTACAATAGCTCACCCTTGGAATTATTCATCCTCGAATGTGGATAGTTAGACTAAGAATACTGAGGATATATGATAGCATGCACAACTGAAATAAATTGCAAAACTGAATCTAAATTATTCTGAGCTTCTAAGCTAATTCTGTGAGTGCATGAACTTCATGAGGACAACTATATAGCTGACTCTATGATTAGAAAAGAACAAATTAAGAAAGAGTATTACCTTTAACTAAATCTAAATTTGTGGTGAAAAGGTGAGGGTACTTGGATCGCATATGTACTTCTGATTCCCAAGTGGCGCTCTCAACAGACTGATTCCGTCAAAGAACTTTGACCAAGGGAACTTCTTTGTTCCTTAGTCTACGGATCTGATAATCTAAAATCTCAATTGGAATCTCTTCATATGAAAGGATATTTTGAATATCTGAGCTTTCTATAGGAACTACAATAATAGATTCACCAATGGACTTCTTAAGCATAGAGATGTGGAATACAGGATGAATGGACGACAAGCCTGCGGGAAAATCAAGCTCATAAGATACTTTTCCAACACGACTCATAATTTTGTAAGGGCTAATATACAGAGGACTAAGCTTCCCCTTTTTGCCAAATATCTTCACCCTTTTCATGGGTGAAATCATTAGGTACACTAAATCACGAACCTCAAACTCGAGGTCCTTTCTTCTCATATCCGCATATGATTTTTGATAACTCTGGGCTGTTTTCAATCCTTCACTAATGAACTGGACCATCTCCATAGCTTTAAACACTGCGTCAGGCCCAAGTAAAGCAGCCTCACCCACTTCAAACCAACCTATGGGTGATCTATATCTCCTCTTATAAAGAGCCTTAAATAGGGCCATATCTATTCTAGAATGGTAATTGTTACTATAAGCGAACTCAATCAATGGCAAATGCTCATCCCAACTACCTTTGAAATCAAGAGCACATGCCCTCAACAGATCTTCTAGAGTTTGGATAGTCCTCTCTATTTGACCATTTATCTGAGGGTGGAAAGCTGAAC
This sequence comes from Capsicum baccatum var. pendulum, assembly GCA_030864225.1. Classification (NCBI taxonomy): domain Eukaryota; kingdom Viridiplantae; phylum Streptophyta; class Magnoliopsida; order Solanales; family Solanaceae; genus Capsicum; species Capsicum baccatum. Next base: position 171,115,927 of record CM061554.1, read on the forward strand.
TAAGATGGACTTAGGTACCAAGACCCTTCTGAAAGGCTCTCCATAACTGGGAAGTGAACTGAGTACCCCTATCTGAAATGATGGACAAGTGAACTCCATGCAGTCTGACTAAGTCTTTGTTGTACAGCTTAGCATAATCTTCAGCTGTGTAAGACGTGTGAACTGGCAAAGAAATAAACTGACTTAGTCAACCTGTCTACAATAACCCAAATTGAATTATGCTGGCGACGCGAACGGCGAAAACCAGTCACAAAATCCATATTCACCTCTTCCTACTTCCAAGTAGGGATACCAAAATCTTGTAATAAACCACCAGATCTTTGGTACTCTACCTTAACCTATTAAAAATTTGCAAACTTAGCTACAAACTCTGCTATATCTCTTTTTATACCACTCCACCAATGGATTTTTTGCAAGTCACAGTACATCTTGGTAGCTCCTGGATGAATGGAATAACGTGCACCATTTTTTTCCACCATAATCCGCTGTCTTAAATCATCAACACATGGCATACACAATCTTCTCTGGTATCTTAACGCGCCATCTCCCTCTTGGGAGAAAACCTCTACCTCTTGGTCTTTAACTAACTCCTTCAATTTGACCAAACTAGAATCCTTGTCTTGCGTATCCTTCACTTCCAAAACTAGGGAAGATTTGGAACTACTCTGAACCGAAACATTCCCTTCAGCTGAATCAACCAACTTAACAACCAATCTAGCCAAATGATGAACTTCTCAAACTAACTCTTTCTTATCTTTATGCACATGAGCAATACTGCCCATAGACAATCTACTAAGGGCATCTGCCACTATATTACCCCTGCTTGGATGATACAACACACTCATATCATAATCCTTCAATAATTCTAACCACTTTCTCTAATGCAGATTCAACTCTCTCTAGGTAAACACATATTGCAAGCTATTTTGATCCATGAACACATCAACATGCACACCATACAAATAATATCTCCAGATTTTCAATGCAAACACAATAATAGCTAATTCAATATCATGAGTTGGGTAGTTTTTTTCATGAGTCTTAAGCTATATAGAGGCATAGGCTATGACCTTACCTCTCTGCATTAGAACACAACCCAAACCAACTCTAGAAGGATCATAATACACCATAAAATCATTTGTACCATTAGGTAATGTTAACACTGGGGATAAAGTGAGTTAAGTCTTCAATTCCTGAAAACTATTATCACAAGAATCTGACCATAGGAACTTAACTTTCTTTAAGGTCAATCTAGATATAGGAGATGCAATAGATGAGAAACCCTCAAAAAAATGTCTATAATAGCCAGCTAAACCCAAGAAACTCCTAGTGTCTGACGGTGATATAGGTCTAGGCCAATTTCTTATGGCTTCTGTCTTTTGGGGATCAACTCTAATACCCTTACTAGAAATGATATGACCAAGAAAAGCTATTGACCTTATCCAAAATTCGTATTTGCTAAATTTGGCGAACTATTAGCGGTATGTAAGAGTTTGCAACACAATTCTAAGGTGGTCTACATGATCATCCTCACAATGAGAGTAGATGAGTATATCATCAATAAAGGCTATGACAAATATGTCCAATTACTATTTGAACACTCTATTCATCAAGTCCATGAAAGCTGCTGGGGCATTGGTTAGCCCAAAAGACATGAGTAGAAACTCATAATGACCATAATTGGTTTTGAAAGCTGTCTTTGGGATATCACATTCCCTTATATTAAGCTGATGATAACCGAATCTAAGGTCTATCTTTGAGAAATAACTTTTACCTTGAAGTTGATCAAACAGGTCATTAATTCTAGGGAGAGGGTATTTATTCTTGACTGTGACCTTATTTAGCTGACGACAGTCAATGCACATCCTCAATGAACCATTTTTCTTTCGTACAAATAGGATGGGAGCACCTCATAGAGAAACACTAGGCCTTATGAAACCTTTATCTAAAAGATCTTTGAGTAGCTCTTTCAACTCCTTAAGCTCTGCTTGAGCCATATGATATGGAGGAATAGAAATTGACTGTGTATCTGGGAGAAGGTCAATACCAAATTCTATTTCCTTATTGGGAGTTAACCCTGGCAAATCTTTGGGAAAGACATCAGGAAACTCACTGACTGACTGAACTATTGAAGTCTTAGACATAGTGTCTTTAACTCAAAAAAGATGATAGATAGACCCTTTGGAAATCAACTTTCTAGCCTTTAGATAAGATATGAAATGACTCTTGGGAGACACTGAATTACCTGACCACTCAAAGAATGGCTCATTTGGAAACAAAAACTTCACCACTCGGGTGCGACAATCTACAGATGCATAACAAGAATGGATCCAATACACACCAAGAATAAGATCAAAGTCAACCATATCTAACTCTATTAGGTCTGCTAATATGACTTTATGATGGACAGTGATAGGACACTTCTTATAAATCTATTTGGCAATAACTGACTCACTTACTAGGGTAGAAACAAAGAAAAACTCAGGGATCTTTTCAGAACTTATTTCAAAATTTACTACAACTAATGGGGTCACATAAGAGAAACTCGACCCAGGGTCTAGTAACACATAAACATTAAGATGAAAGACACGAAGCATAAAATTAACAACATCTGGTGAATTTTCCTGCTTCTGGATGGATGGTAAAACATAAAACCTATTCTGGAGCAAACCGTCACTGGTACTAGATGATGCGCCCTGGGGAGGGGCTGGTCGACCTAGATGGGCTGGTGTACTATTATCCTAAGTCTGAGGATGAACATATCTGTTTCCCTGTCTTGCATGAGGTCACTCTTTAACCCCGTGACCCATCTTGCGACAACTATAACAACCTTTCTGACACCATAAATAGTCACCCGCATGATTCTTACCAAACTTAGCACATGGGGGATGATTGGGCTTCCCACTCACACTATTCTGAGATCTAGACTTTGATGACCTACCCCACTGCTCCTGTCTATTCCTAGGTGTAGGAGCACTAGTTGAAGATGGTGAAGGCATAGATGGACGATTCTAAAATTGTGAACGATTCCATCCTTGAGATGTAGCCTGGCCATACTTAAACTGTCCTATTCTAGCCTTCTTATTTACTCTCTCTCTTTCCTTCAACTTCTCTGCCTCAATCTGCTAAGCATGCATCATCAATCTAGCAAGATCTATATATCCAATGACCATAGCAGTCCTACACTTCTTAACCACCAACCCAGACACACCGGTCATAAACTTACTCATATTTTACCTAGGGTCAGCCGTCTGATCAGGGGCATACTTAGAAAACTGGTTGAACTTGAGGCAATACTCCTTCACTGTCATTAAGCCCTGGCTCAGGTTCATGAAATCTTCTATATTAAATTCCCTCATCTCACATGGGAAGAACTTGTCTAAGAATGCATCCTAAAATATCTGCCAAGTCATGGAAGCTATATTCTCCCATTTACATTTCTTCCACATCACTACCCACTCACATGCAACATCCTTCAGCCTATAGGATGTCAAGTCTACAATATCCTATTTAGAAACTTGCATAATATGGGTGATCTTCTTCACTTCATCTAGATAAAACTGTGGGTCCTCACCTGCTTTTGACCCAAAGAATTCCCGTAGGTTCATTCTTATAAAATCTTAAATTCTCGCTGTGGCTAAGTCCCTGTCTTATTGAAGTGGGACTGTAGACTGACGGTTGCCCCAAACATTAGCTGTCATAGCTTGGGCTAATGCCTGAAAGGCAACCCAAAACTCTGTATGTGACACATTCTCATTTAAAGAATCTGCGCACTGAGGTGTTAGTTATCAATCTTGCGTGTGTTAGCTTGACGAGGAGGCATTTTCTATCATGTGAAAGCACAAGTAAGAAGCAGATAGAGACACTGAATACATGATAGTTCATGAAAAAAGAGATGATTTTCTAAAATTCTCCATAGCCTCTTGCTCATAGATGTGGCATGCTTTACACCAATGATCAAGAATTCTATGTAATGTGGCTTGTCTAACTCCCTAGGTCTCTCTAAACCTTAGGGTCTAATATAAATTTTGTAATGCCCCAAAATCTATTTCTCGGGATGCCACACGGTGCTCCAAACTATAAGTAGTCCTGAGCTAACCCTGGATGCCTTCTACTAAATCTGAATCTCAAAATAGGGGATACAAATATAAAATCATAATAAATATGGAAAATCTGTCTTAATTATATGAGTATATCTAGAAATACTAATCTCATCAGTATTACAAGGCAAATACTGAGAATCTAAATACTGAAACTAAAATCTAAAACTGAATCTAATAGTCCGACAAGCCTCTACTGACTGAATCTAGAGAGTCACTGGGATAGGCCCCAACTGACCCAAACTGTCTGAAATGAATACTGAATCAGCTACTAATAAATTAGAAATCTGAATAGCTAAGTCCCTGAACTATGAGGACTCACCAACTGTAGAGATATAGATGAGATGCTTGAAAATCATACACACTGCTGAGACTAAGCACCAGAACCTACATTTTGAGACAATGTAGCACATAGATGTATATGTGGATCAGTACTTTGGGAATGCACTGAGCATATGAGGTGAATGCAATAAGTAAGCAATATCATCTTAATTAATAAAATCATGCATGCAAAAGGTAAATGAATCACAAAGGCTGGAGTAATCTGAAAACTGAAGATCATAAATCATGAATAATAAAGCATATAGTATAAAAATTATGAACCATTACACTTAGTTCTGAAATCTATTTTCTGTTCTTATACTCAAATCATGCATGCTAAGTGAAATCTATAAGTTTGTATCAAAAGGCTTATGTAAACCAATATTTTAAACTTAAGAACTTTAAAGCTATCGAGAAAATACTTTATCTTAAGGGTTTAGAACTCTGAAAACTTATTCTGCATGGGAGGCTCTTCTAACCGGCATAAACCATGTGAGCATTCATAGAGTTCAATGTTCTTGTCCCCCTAAGGAGGAATCCTCACACTAGGGAGAGGAGTCATACTCTTTACAGGGAGTATAACCTATCTAAGTGATCACATATCTATCATTCACATAGAAGTGGGAACAATCTAAATCCTAAGTTGGCACGTAGTTCTGGGTTATGACACCGTAGTAACGTACCCAACTCGGTGCTAAATACTACTCCTACTAAATCTGTATTCTCATTCTGATGGAAATCCACTTTAAAATAGTATAATGGTTTATAATGAAAACCAACAGTATATCTGTAGAGCTAAATCTGTAATCTAAATCTGTAAAGTGGATTTCATAGATATTCTGAGACCAAATGATCAAATCTTTATCAATAATCTGAAAAAAAATTTAGTCATAGGGTGCTTATAGCACAACAAATCTTGAAATAGCAATCTTTAATTAGGTCTTAATGACTCATGTATCAAACTCATGTTAAAACATCATAATGTTCATGCTTGGTAATGTAAACATTTATAAATCAACTTGAAATCTGGAAATTTCTGCAATATCAATGGAAATATGAACATAATCATTTAATTAAACTTCTAAATCACTGAAAATCTCATAAACTTGTAAATAATACTAATGGGTATAAACCCTAACTCGAATTTTATGGGAAATCATATAATATTCAATGAATTTGTAATTAAAATGAGTTTTTGGGCACATGGATGAAAGGATTATCCTCGAAAATCCCACATACCTTAATCGATGATCTTAGATGAAAAGCTTGTACCTTTGACTCCTATTGTTTCTTTGGAGATGATTTCTTAGAGTTCTTGAATTGGGAATCGTTAATCTTTAATTGCTTTGGAGAATTTATCGAGGAATTTGATTTCTTGGGGAGTAAGCTTTAATGATCTAGGGTTTTGTTTAAGAGTATTTTGGTGAAAAGTGGGTATTATTTGCTTAGAATGGGTTAAATAATCTGTTATTCATGACTTGAGGCTCGATAAAATACCAAAGAGCCCCTTTTAAAGTTTTACTCGGACTGGAAAAAATTCCTGAAATTGGCCTACAGTGCAATGCATCGTTATCGCCGTGACCTACTGGAAACTACCAACTAGGACCTGGAAATTTCCACAACGCAGAGCTATTATGGTACGCTTCTAGATTGAAATTTTTGCCACCAATGTGATGCACCACAATCGCTGAGGCTCACTGGAAAGTGATAATTGTGAAATGGGACATCACCGCGACGCAATGGAATCGTAAAATCTTACTGGAAATTAACAATTGGGATTTTGGAGCTCTCCGCATGCACCACAATCGGGGAGTTTTACTTGAAATTGACAATTGTTATTTAAACTATCTCTACAATGCGCTAGTGACTGAAATGACGGTGTTTTAGGACTGGAACTTAAAATCGCCATAACTTCTCATCCTGTTATCGGATTAAGGCGAATCTTTTATCATTGGAAAGCTAATTCAATTTCTTACATATTGGAGGGTCTAAATCTAGAAAATTATACATGTATGAAAATTCATTCTCTCTTGAAGCCAACACTTGACATTTTTAATGCAAAATTGAACTAGGTAAAGTACGAGGTGTTACACCCAAGGACATCAAACCTAGGCTATGATACTATTTCTTTCACAACCTAAACCAGGGCCTGGACATGATGGGTATATTAAGTCCAACATGGACCCAAGATCACCTCTGCCACCTAACCAAACCAAACACAATGACCCTTAAAATCATGTAAATTCTAAACATATAACAAAATAGCATGTGACAAGCTTAGACAAAATCAAAATAAGTCTATAACTGACAATCGATAATCGGTCAAACAATCGACCCACACCGGCTTATATCCTTAGTAATCCAAATAAGCCTTCTAAACAAAGAACCAAAAACTAGTCTTGGTCGGGACATGTCCCTGACTCTGACAGATGACAATGAGAATGAAAATGACAATGTTAATGATAATAAAGGTTACTATAAACTCAAATATAAGGATGAAAGGTGGTGAAATACTTAAGACTTCTGGGGTATGGAAGCTCACCACTTTACCCCAATACCACAAACCAACGGACTTAACCAGCTAACCTAAATCTGTACAGTAAAAGTAGAAGAAGCTTCGGTGTCTGCATTACGTAGGGATACAGTGTCCAAAGATGGTTAGTGGGGTGAAAACTAGCATGTAATTCAAGGATAAGGACAACATAATGCCATGATCAATATTTCAAAATCATTCAAAACCAATGCACATAATCTAATGTATAGACATAGATATATCATATGTTAGGGTAAGTAAAAAGGCTTAACATGATCTTTAAAACTTTAGCCTAGACTGTGTAGCTCAGCCATCATAACATGTACCCAAGGTCTATATGGGTTGCAACTCTCACCCCTGTTCAGGCCCCAATACGTATAGCTGCTCGAACTGGAGAATAATCTTATATATATGTACGGGGGTGATAAATCCCAGACTGTCCCTCCTTAGAAGGATAAAGCGATTTCTATCAAAATATAGCAACACAACTAGGTTGGTGTCTATCCCACAGGGTATAGGCTAGAAATCTATCTCAAACTTTTTGAAATCATCAAGTAGTGCAAAAAAGTAAAAAGGGGGATTTGTAGTAACTAGCTAAAAGTAACAAGTCTTGGTTGCTTTTGGTTGTAAATAATCTTAGACGAACACTAGGCATGTGTTCTCACTGGCTTCTCAACTCGGTAAACTTATTGTGCGCTATCAAACTATTACAATATTTTGCATGCAGAATCTGATAAGTTATTTACCATCAATAGTTTTTTGGATGAGCAGACAGATTTCAACCTTTACCTTTTGAGTCTCAGAATGTCGCCTTACTAACCATTATCTTGGATCCCAGTTAACTATTAATTTTTGAGTATTAAGTTATTAGATGATAGATAACCATCTTACGTAGATAATACCAATTAGCATGGATCAATAATTAATCTTCAAATCATTATTGTGCTTTTTTTTACTAGTCGCTACTCCTCTTTTGGAGTAAGTAGCAATAATCTAGTCGGGATCTTCACGTTGTCTTCCACTAAGAAATCAATAAGAATGAATAAAACCCAATACATGTAAGAATCTTTATCTTAAACGACTTGGAACTTCCTGTACTTCATTAATCCATAGGGTTCCTACAACCCTAGCTAAGAGAATTAGCCGTTTATAGTTATGAGATCAATCATGAAATCCACAAACAAAATTACAAAATCAATCTCACAATAATATAAAAAGAAATCCCAAAGTCTTAAATTAAATAACAAACCAAAAACAAACCAAGAACAATGAGATTATAGGATAGCCCATAAGGGCCTACCCCTGAATATATGAATGAATGAATCAAAATGTGAATACAAATCCTAAAGGGTATTTATAGATTACAAGAACCCTAGAAATCATATCCTAACTAAAATAGGAAAAGTTAATTACCCATACCTAATAAGACTTAAAAAAAACATATGAGTGTAATTGGGATACATGGAAACTCTATAAAATAATTTTGGAATGAGTGAAAAAAAGTTGAGGTCGGTGGCTACTTATGATCGCTACTTGTGCCCTGTAGAGTGAGCGTAAGTAGTACCTGTGGACTTTGGAGTGAGTGCAAGTAGTGACTGCAAGTGCCTGGACCAAAAAATCCCATAGCTCTTCTCTCGAGATTTTAGACTTCTGGCACATCCTTTGCCCATATGTGGTCCACATGTTGACTTAGCAAGTGTCGGGAGTAATATTTTCATCTATTCTTCAACTACCCTATATGTTTTGGTCATGAACAATCCAAAAAGTGCCACGAACACCCATTATTGCTCATTTAATTAGCCAAAAGCATCACTTTTCATCATTTTCTTGCATTTAACAACCAAAACACATCAAATATAAAAAAATAGCCTTAACTACATATATATTCTCTAAGTTTAAGCATCATAAGTGCTATATTTCTATAGCATATTAGGGGGACTCAAACCTCCTAATCATATACTAAGGTGACTTGAGCGCCCAATCGTGTAATGATGTGTGGGGAACTCGAACCTCCCTAATCATGTAATAATAATGAGGGGGACATGAACCTCCCTAGTCAATTAGACTCTCGCATCGGCAAATGCAATTTCTAGTATTAGTCACTCAGGCCTCTACTTTCATGACTCAGCCGTACAACCCCTATTAAAACCTAATTAAAAACATTTATCACACAATCCCATACATTGTACTACAATTCACGTTTAGGCTTATATTGTTGGTATTGTCATACCAACTACACTTGAAAGGTAACAACAACATGCCAAAATAATTACATCAGTTGGGGAAATTTACAACCCCCTTGGTTTAATTTTACAAATTCCCATATTTCTCATAATTATAAATTAATTTCACAATATGGGGTTGGGCTCATTACTACTTCAAAAGCCACAAGTTTGGGAAAATCAAAATTCCCTATTTCGTTCACCTTACCCATGAACCCATAAGTTCAAAACCATAATTAAAGCACGATTAATCACATGTAAAACTATGAGAAAATATTATCCAACAACAAGCATTCAAAACCCTCAACCCTTGATTTCAAACTAGCATAAATATCTAATGAACATTACTTTAAAACACATGCTTTTAAAAAATTAATAATGAGGAAGAGTAACATGCTTGAAATAACAAGTTTCACGAAAGAAATCCAACCCTTAAGCCCTTGATGACCTACTCCTTAGAAACCTCAAGTATGACTGCTTGAGAGAATTGAAAAGAGCTATTTGAAAGTGTTTTAGTGAGTTAATAATGCTAATGGGGTCTCTAATAGGGTTTTAAGTCATGGGTTGCAATTGGAGAAGAGGGAAAATATCCAAAGTGTCCTTAATGAAAAGACTAAAAAATTATTGCAAGTGACTACGGGTCACTATACGACTCGTATAGACACATTACGACTCAGCTCCCTGAGTTGTAACCAAGGCAGTTCACAGGACACCCATACACTATTGACCCTATGACTCAACTAATACCACTCACATAGGGCCTAGTTGTAATCAATACAAAACCCAATTAAGTAAACACTAAACATCCTATTATTTGCACCTAACGACTCATAACAATTCCTTACAACTCATAGTGAGCCACTCATACTCAGAGCAGAACTTTGCTATTAAATATCTAGTTTGGTTACAATTTGATCCCACTGACTCGTCATGTGTCTTTATGACTTGTGTCCCCAAGTCGTACCCAGGACAGTAACTCCAAACAACATTTACTGGACACCTTCTGACTAGGGTTACCTAACCCATCAAGATACCCTACGACTCATGGTGTAAGTCATAGTTAGGACAGTGAGGATAAAATTACAGAAATTTTCAATGACCAAAAATCTTGGGCATTATAATACTCTATACATTCAAAAGTACTAATCATATACCTCTTCTACCTATGTTTTTAATGTGATATAGATTCAAATGCTTACTATCAAGATCATCGTCTAGTAGATTACAACTTCCAACTAACATGTGATTAGTTCTATTTATTCAAGGATTTAAGTTAGTTTGCAGTTCTAATATCTTATTTCTATTTGTATATATTAATTAAGGTTAGCTAGGGTTGATTTCCAACTACCTATACTTAGTATTAGTTGAGGCTTCATAGATAATCAGTTAGAGTTTTATATTTAGTTCCTTTTTCTTTTTAAATTATAGTTGTAAATAAAATTTTTAATGGAAATATATCAAACTAGTTTATTTCATGATTATGCTTTCACTCAATCATTATAGCTCTTATTCATGATTATATTTAGTTTCTCATGCATTATGCCAACTCTATGGGATAACTTGGGATCACTTGTGGTTCTATACACCATGTTGTGACTAGATGGTAGATTCAGGTCATGACAAATTTGGTATTATAGCATAAATATCAAGTGTCTAGGCTGTCTATGAAGCCTTGTTTTATAGATTCTTGCAAAATAATACAAAGACATCTATACTTTTCTTAGAGAGGCTATAGAACATTTAGGAAATATTTTCCCTTCTTCTACATCTCACATCATTCAGTAGAGATTTTCTTTAAGAGACTTTTATAGATCCGAGTACTACTCTATTTTTGCTAACTATGCTTCATTTTTGAGGTAATAGAAATAGTCAAGCTTAAATCTATATCGATGAATTTTTCTTAGAGAAGTCTATAGGATTTTATGAGAATGCACAACGGCTTGAGAGGAGTCCATCATTACTAAATTTTGTAATTTGAAAGAATTCACTCTTTTTTTATGTGAATCATGCATTGATTTAAAGTTATATATGCTATCAACCCCTTTTTAGAACCTTATAGTAGATGACCCTAAATAAGGAACAAGTATGCATCTATATCAAAGTATTAGGTAGTGCTTACCCTAGAGTTATCATAATTTAGGATATATTATGGGATAGAAAAAAATAGTGACACCCTGAGAAAGAGCATAAGAGGTGGTAACAATTGATTATTTTCATAAATATTTGAGTGGACTAGTGTTTCCTAATTCCTATCATTGTAAAATGGTATAGTGTATAGGAATTGGTAAGGATATCATGTTGAGTGTTAGACCGTAAGAGTGAATTATGGATGATCAAACCAATGAAGAGGGAGAGTTTTGGATTGCAAAAAGAAAGGTGTGCCCAGGGTATTGAGATACTTCAGAATATTCTAAGTTTGTAAGCATTAAGTTATAGTATAATGGCTATGGAGGATAGAGAAAGTTAAGAAAGGTATCTTAGAAGGAAGTACTCACATCAGGTTTACATTTTCACATATAGTATTTAAAGGGGAGTTTAGTATTTCTATGTATATTTTTACCTTGATTTCTAGAGTAAGGAGATTATAAATTTAGTTTAGAGTTTATTGAAGAGGTCCACATACGTAGAATGATGACTTGTGATGTAGGGGGATATGATAGGACAAAGAATTAAGTTAGGTTATCAAATTCAAGTAGTGATACTAGTGAGTTATATAACATAGGGCAGATATTCAACCCATATTTATTTTAGTATTTTATGTGCTTAAGTTATTATGACACTTTACTCATGTTTTGCATTTCAGTGCTATGATCATAACTCATATTCATGTAGTTTATACAGAATGATATCCATTACGAATTCCTAAAATAAGAAGTAATATATCACTCCATAGTATGGATCATACTCTATGAATCTATGGATTCTAATCCCATTTCATACAACCCATGACTTATGCGGTCATGTTTTATAGTATGATCAGTTCTAAGTAATCGTGATATATCCTTAATGAGTAGTAAGATCACACTATGTCATGCTCACAGATTAGATCTCTTGAACAAGTTTGTTCATATTATAATTTACTCCTCAGGCCTTATTTTAGTACCAATGTTATGAAAATTCTGAATACAATATTTCACAGTGTCCCTTTTATTCTAGACCCTCATGTTCTAATTCGCTAGTGACCTTTCTTATGATTTTGTGGTGATATTAATAGCAATTAAGTATAGAATTGAATGATTTTTATATATACTGATAGATGATGACTTATGATGGTTTGTGACTCTCTTATTAGAACTTAAGGTTGATTGTTTAAGGTGGCAACATGAAGTGTTCATAGTGGATATAGAATATAGATCCATGTTGTTAAGACCAGTGTAGTCATTTTAGTGGTAGTGCTTTATATATCATATTTAGGCTTGAATAGATAAGAGCTTATAACTAGACTTAGCCTTTGGCATCCATATATAGTGTACCCTTAAGAGGGTTAGAAGTTTCAGCAGTTTAGTTGGTATTTTCTTATGATGAATCAAGGTTGAGAAATTATTTCTAAGTTGGAAAGTTATCATTTGCATTACTTAATGCATAGTAGTCCTAACCATACCTCCTTCCCTAGATGCTATATTTTATGATGGTAACTTCAAACCAAAAGTGGCTCATATACAACCCTAAATCATTCCTATTATATGAGCCCAAATTAACAAATTAGGATGCTCAGTCCTTATTAAGATTTTTATTTAGCTATCTCACTCATATCATGCCTTTGAGTTATCCCCGTAGTGTTATTAAGAAATTCTAACAAGAATCATTGAAGGTAATAGATATTCCTTTCTTAGTAAATCTTAGAAGTTTTTCCTCTTTTACCAATCATTTTGCAGCTCTCTGTGTACATACATTTCATGAGTGGCTCAATTGTATTCTAAACTCTTAGTATGAACCAGTCCTTATAGCCATCATTTCAGTTTGGAGATCAAACATACAATTCCATTAATTTTCCTTCATTTCTTTTAGTCGTACTCTCTTAAGTCCATGTCTGTGCCTATTCCATTCAAGCTCTTATCTATATTTTTGTTATGGGTAAATACAATTGAGTCTTATTCTCAATCAAAATTTAGTTCAAGGTAATAGTTTCCTCCTTATTACTTTTCTCACATGTCTTAGTATGTAATAATGAATTCAATCTAGTCTAAATTTTAGTTAGATATTCAATTATCATGTTAGTATTCATCTCTCAGAAATCAAAATTAGGATTTCAGCTCTTTCCCTATCTCTTCAGCTTTGTTAGTCTTTATTCGAGGAAATGATCTCAAGGGGAGATATTATAATGCCCCTCTCTAAAATTAGAGCTAAGATTATAACCATTCTTTAAGTTGGTATAGATATAAAATCAATGATTTGGTAGTATGAGAAGTACTTTAGATATGTATTAAGGCCATCATTAACTCCTAGCTTGTAGTTAAGTTTAAAGCTTCCTTAAAGATCAAATCCTCTTATAAGATCTTACTAGAGTCAAATTCAAATGAGTATAACTTTTTGAATAGAAAGATTTTTTAGGCTAAAAAACTGCCAAATTAAATTTCTGTGAGTCTTCATTCCAATACATATAATCGATTATAAACTCAATTTCAGAGCAAGGAGTTGTGGCCATTTTAGTGATGGAGTTTTAAGCTATTTCTTCCAATAAACATTGGTTGAAAGGATGATTGTTCCATGTACTCATCTGTATTAATTAGACCCAAAAGTCTTGAGGATTTTAAATTTACCTCTCTAGTCATAAGAGAGCAATGATCATTTGAAGAACCAACGAGTTGTTGGTGGTGGCTGTGGTTATGAGTTTGAACTGACTTGACTACTAACAACCAATCATGGGATGAATTGTTAGAGGGGCCAAAGATAATCCCTTGGCTTGTTTGATGGAGTACAGAGAGTAATAAAAACCCCATAAAACCAATAAGCATAATAAATGATCATTGGTAGATCCAACGAATCATTGATTGGGTCATCTGTCACGACGGACAATTTTCAGTTATATTTTTATAAGGGGTACTTTAGTCTTTTCCTATTATGTAACCTCCTATACTATATAATTTGGATATTCCATTGATGATTATTAAGTTAAAATATTTAAATCTCTCATTCTCGTATAAATTCAATCGACACTTTGAAAAAAATCAGAGAATACAAAATGACCCTTCCTCCCCAAAGCTACAAAACTAGGGTTCATGATGTTCAAGCTTTATGTTCAACGTTTTCACTTCTTGGTATGTGAAATTTCATCAATTGGTATCCTTCTACCCATTGATCCCCTAAGTGGACTTAATTTTTTGTTTTTTTTCGTTCTTCATGAAAAGTATGAGTTTCTTTGTACTTTAGTATCCCATAAAATATAATCCATCAATACATGTCTTCCATGAAATTCAATACGTTAATGGAGTTATATATATGAACCACAATATACATATATATATATATATATATATATTTATATATATATATATATATATATATGTATGTATATAATTCATGATATTTGACTTGTGTTGCACAAATTCATATTCAATTAAGAGTATAATAATTATCATAATTATCATGAGTATTTGCATTCTTCAAAGATGGCGGTTATGAACATTTGATGACTTAGTATTTCATGAGTTTCATAGCTCAATATATAGTCCTCCAGTACCATATGTTTTTGAATACTTTATGATAAAGTGTCTATAATTCAATCTCAGACATCAGTATTATTGAACTATTCAGTATTATCAGGAAAAGAATATTCTAAATAGTATTTTCAAATAATACATACAGTTAAATTATTAGCATCTTCTTGAGTTAGGATATAGGGGTCAGGTTTGATCTTATATGATTCCTTCCAAATCCCAGTCCTTATATATTTCTTCTATGCATTTACTCAAGCCATCTCATGTCTCCCACTAATTTACAATTCTCACTATTAAAAATACATGGTATATATGTGTACTCTTATCATAATTAGGAGCTTTGAGTTATAACAGAAAGATGCATGGCAACCATGATATCCATATATGTCATCAATACTTTTGAACATTTTTCCAAAAAATAAGTTTGATGATTCGTATGGTATTTGTAATGCCATCAATGGTCGTGGATCAGTTTTATTATAAAAGTAAAGCCCACTAGTAGTATGACCATTAGTATGCTCATCTATGATTATGATTAGTTTGACATCCAGATATGTCACCAAGAGTATTATCATAAGCTATCAGCTACGTTAAATTGGGAGTAGTATTTAGTAGCAAACATATACAAGAATGAAGGCTCACCCATTCGTTAGGCTGAGACTGATGTGTTATGGAAACACGATACTGTTGATGCTTAAAACCATGAATTATTGTAGGTACTTAGGTTGTTTTAGGGGATATGATTCACTTTTGTGTTTATTTCAGGTAAATCAGGTCTACAGTAGTGTTAGGAGGAAAATAGAAGTCAAAGACTTGAAAAGGCCAAGTCTAATCAAGATACGAGTCACCTCATGAGTCATCGGCATATCTTAAAACTCGTAGGATGACCCGTAAGAACACCAGAACCAAAGACCTAAACAAAAGACTAACTAAAGAAAATATACAACTCAGCCATACGAGTCATATACTTTGCATACGGGTCATGAATAGGAGTCGTAAGCATAACAGTGTCCATAGCTATAATCTAGAGTTAAAGTATCAAAAGTATATAAGTTGAAATCAAACTATAAGAAGACCAGTGTTCAAGCTTGGAAAGAAGAAAGTACCAGGTTAATATGAGAACATGACATGAGTCGTATGATCAAGATATGAATCGTGGCAGAAGTTGTATGATGAACATAAAATTGAAGCCATGGCAGACCAAACACTGGAATGGATATGAAAAGCCATGGTATAACTCATATGTTGAGCATAAGAGTGTATGTATGAGTCGTACCATGCGCCGACTTTACATTACCTTTTCCATTTTTATTAGGATTTCTTAGTATTTTCGAGATACTATAAATACCTAAGGGTTTCTCCTTTATTTGGTTACACACTTTGATATTTTTTCACATACTTTAGCATTATTTTACATTATTTATACTTTGTTCTTGAGCTTTTAGGTTTTTATTCAATTGAAGACTTCATATTTTATTTATCTCATTATTGTGTAGTTAATTACATGCTTTCTTTATTGATTATCATGGATTATTGCATGAACACGAGAGGCTAACTTCCCTGACTAGGGTTGTAGGAACCCTGGTGGATTAGCTACGTAAGGGAAGTGGGAGATTCATCTATTCTAAAGTAAACTACATGTATCTTAATCTTCTTCATCATAAATGACCTTAGAGCTACTGGTAAAGCTTGGGGATAACCTGTATTCATAAGCATCCTTTCAAGGGAAGTTTGTTATTAGGGAAAGAAGATTAAGACAGTAATTTTACATCATTGTCACTATTACTATTCTACCATCTCATCTAATCAACTCGAGACTCAAAGGTAAGAGTTGAAATAAAGTCATAAGCAAGGAGCAATAAGGCAATACCCTGAGACTTACAAGGTAAAGGATAAGATTTATCAACATATTCAAAAGACAGTTGATGATACATAGCTTGTCGAATTTACATGTAGAGCAGTAGAATAGGTGGGTTGAACACAAGAAACTTACAAAGTTAGGAAGTAAGGGGGATCACAGTCCTAGTGTTCATCTTCTATTGTCTATAACTCAAAGCACTCAAGTTTGGTTACTACTTTCTAATTACATGCAACCTGCCTCCGTAACGACCTAATTTTTTTTGGAACCGAAACGTCACATGGTGCTCATAATCCCGAAGGACTACAAGCTAAACATCTACTGATATCTATACCTGAGCATTGCATAATATCGGTAATAAATACGAAAAACTGGCAAAAACTAGCCGTAAGGTTCAAAACATCTAGAATACTAAAAACTAAAAATTAAATATTGATACATCTGTCTGAAAAATCTCTAAACTGTCATAACTGTAGAGTTGATAGGACATGTCGCCAGCTAACTCCGTCTACTGAAAATAAACTAAATATGATATGATAACAAAATAAGGATCATCCTCAAATAAAGAGGACTTACGGCTATGTCTACTGCTGCTGACTGGGACTGAGCTTCTAGGGGTACTCTAGATCTCGTTCCTCTAAACCTATAGTTTCAAATAAAACACTATAGTGCAAATGCGTCTGTATGGGAATGTACTGAGTATGAAGATGAGGTAAGGCTAAATACAAGGGCTTATGCATGAACAATTACTTGACTGAATAATCATGAGAATACTGAATGAGGACATCTTCATGAATGCACAAGCCATAACTGAAAACATCGCAACTCAAAATACTAAAACTCAGATACTGATTTACTAATATCTGAACTCACTACTAATACTGCGATACTGAACAACTGAATCTCCTAATATAGAAAACTGAGTACTGAAATCAAGATCAGTTCTATCTAGTGAGTTATCTCAGAAACTGATGATACTGAAGCTGATTAACTGAATCTACTCTTATCAATAATTGAAAGCTCAGCTTACTACTTTTGTTATCTGACTGCACGATATAGAGTTCTGAACTGAACACTTGAATAGTACTAGATCAGATCTGAGTACTGAACTGAGGCTAGAATACAAGTGATACTGAGATTTCTTAAGTTCTTTATCTATCTGAGAGTACAGAGTTATATAACTCACTGAGTTATGAGAATCGTGGCTTAACCGAGGTTATCGAGGAAACTGACATGGGCTCTAGACTGCAACTAATTTGTCAGGTATAAATACCTCCAAGACATAAAAGTAAAACATAAACATTCTTGAATAATCAAGACCATGAACATTCATTCACCACCACAGTCACTAAAGCATCTCTTCAAGTATTTAGAAATCATAAACATATGACAGTATAGGGAGACATGCTATTGGCTCATACTCCATTCAACAAGGTCTCACATCAAACACTCAGCATATATTAAAGTCTTAGCATGTATCGAAGAGCACATAATTAGGGAATTTCATGCTATCATATCACAATTGATTCACTAAGGCTTTTAAATAAACACTTGGCATGCATGGGTTTAAACACAATTGGGGATTTCTAGTCAACATGCTATAATGGATCTAATTCTTTCACATAAGCATTTTATCAAACATATGGGGAGTATGATTTGGTTATTCACAATTTCTACACTTAATTTACATAAATACATCACCTAACATGCAACTTGAAGAGGATTTATCATGAACATCACATGAATATCATATACTAGGATCAAAGCTTGAAACTTAATTGACATAAACACATCACCTAACATGCAACTTGAAGAGGGTTTATCATGAACATCACATGAATATCATATGCTAGGATCAAAGCTTGAACTTTATAAACAAAACATAAATTAAAACTCAATAATAACATGAACTTTAATTTCAATTCACGTGAATCATGAAAACTCATAAATATAAGATCTTTGAATTTAAAAAAGGATTCTTGAGCTTTTTGGGTGGAAGGAACCCAAAAATCGACATCTACATACCTTGTTATATGATTCTTGGAAGATTTTCGGAGGAATCTTGATGAATTGGGTCTTGGATTAGAAACCCTAGGTCTTGTTCTTGATTTCTTGAGAGAGAAATTATTTTAATTTGGGGAAAAAATGATGAATAAAGAAGTATTTTTATTATTTAGGGTATAGATCCCTTATATAGACTAGTTTGGGGCTTTAGGAAATTAAAAATTGGTCCTTGAAATTTAAAAATGGAATCTAAAACTCCCGATTTCACATGTTGGTGCGACGCGATGGAATCACGCCAGCTCACTGGAAACTGGACAATTGGGAAACTGGTTGGAGGCGTGATGTGATAGAAATCGTATTGCCCTCTTAGTTGCGAACTGGAAAGGCACCGCGACGGGGTGGAATCGCATTGGTGCACTGAAAATTGACATCTATAAAACTAAGCCTTGGCGCGATGCACCATAATTGTGGAGTCTCACTAAATTTTGATGATTGCCATTTTGGCTGGCTCCGCGATGCGGCAAAGTACCAGGTGGTACACTGTATTACTAAAACAACTCAAAATCTTTGCCCGAGTGTTGGATTTAGGTGAGTTTGGTATCAACAAAAAGATTATTTAATGCTCTACACAGTTTAAAATACTTCTTACTTGGGAAGACACCTCTCAACCTTTTAGGTCCAGATTAATACATTACTAAACACGCTCTAAGGCTCAGACTATGAGAGAATTTTGCGGGGTCTTACACCCCCGTTAATTTTTGGTATTGCTCGTGAATTATATCAAACTAAACAATTTTTCAACATCTTCCCTATGGGATTGATCCCAACCTAGTTGGTTTACTATATTTAGCATCGAATGCAACATACTTTTTTTTGAGGTTAGTCTTGGGCAATATCAAATTTTGGAGCCGTTGCTGGGGAAGACAATGTTATTATTGATTGAATTTGGTAAGGTTTATGAGTTTTATTTTCTAGTTTTTATTGGGAATACGTCTATGTATATCCAACACTAGGAGTAAAGGTAATACCTTACTCCCTTTTGATCCAGAGCTAGAAAGAATTCTTCAAACACCATGAAGAGTGGCAGAATAAGTACATGATTGTAACACCCCATATTTTATGAGATAGAAAGTAGACCATTGTTTCTATATGTGTAAACTCTAATCTCATGACTCATTTTTAAATTCATGTGTCTTGATCTTAATCCTAGTGTGTGAAGTGACTATGAGGTGAAAAAATGTTAATTTAAATCACTTATTAGCTTGCTTAAAGAGATAACAACCTAAAATTTTCTAAATGTTAAAAGGACTTAGTTGTATTTTAAACTCCTTAACTTTGATGAATTCTAAATTGACCTTTTCAATCTTGAGACGTAGAGTTTTGAGTTGATTCATATTCAGGGGTGTAATGGATATGTGTTAGGAGAGTTTTGGATTTTTTGGTCGGGGTTTGAGGCATATTTGGAATTTAAAAATAGAAGGTCATCGTGATTGTACCGCATCACGGCGGTAATAGTGATGGGGCCTCCATCATGTCGCTATGAAGTTCAAATTGATAGTGGTCAAGTTCTAGTAACTCACTGTAATTGCACTACATCTGGTGGGCATGGCGATGAGCATGTCATTGCATCACGGTGAGCACCAGATGCGGGTTTCTGCTAAACTTTTAAATTTTGAAGGGCAGTTTGGACTTTGCCCCATAATCCCAAGTCGTTTTAGCATCTTATTAAGATGTTATCAGGGTATAATATAACCAAAAATTATTCAAAATACTCTCTAATAAATCCCTAAACTTCCTTCCCAAAGATTAAGAATGCATCTTTAAGTTCAAGATTTCCAAGAAGCAAATCAAGATTCGGGTCCTATTCCTTGAACTAAGTAATCTAAGGTACGTAGGGTTTTCCTAAACTACATGGGCATGGTTAAATTGTTTTGATTAAGTTCTTAAGGTTTAGAAATCATGTATTTATGAAGGTTTTTGAGTTTACATTAATAATTATGCATTGTGAATTCTTTTTGATAATACTGTTTCCGTTTTGAGGCCTTCCCTTAAATTTGTTTTTTATTAGTATATATGTATGTATGTGTCTGGAGTTTAGAAGTTAAATTGAGAGCATAAATATTTATACTCCCTCTCTTGTTATGATATTTCTTGACTTTACATGTTGTGGGTTGAGAAATTGCATTATTGAAAACATGGGATAAGAGTTTTAATGTTGTTTATGATCTTGATCTTGGTTGTAAATTGAAGAGAGGGTGATTTAGTATTTTACAAGTGTTTTCTTCTTTATAAATATTCAATGTAATAATTGAAGGAATTGCATGATTTTTTTTGAGAAATTGACCATCATGATTTGAAATATTAAAAAGGGAGAATCTTTGCATAAGTTTGAACATGTTTTGAAATAAGGACTCCCTTGAATTGTTTAAATATTATTGGTGGTCAAATGTAACTCCCCGAATCTGGTACCCGAAATGCTTCACGGTGCTCATAACCCCAAGGGACCACAAGCTAACCCATGACTGATATCTGTACCTGAACACTGCATAATATACGTATATAAATGTGGAAACATAAGCTGTAAGTTCATAAGGTTCAAATCTGAAAAATAATATTTGATAAAACAATGTTTAAATGGGGTATACAAATACCCAAAACTAAAATAAACTATCTGAATATACGATAGTCTTAATGCCTCTAAACTGTCTGAATAAGGAGTTGATGGGACATGTCCCCCATCTGACTCCAACAACTGAAATAAACTAAGTACTTAAATGATAAAGTAATGATCATGTACTCGAAGGATGAGGACTCACTACTAACTCTGACTACTGGATACTGGAATGATACTGATGCTCTAGAGCTCTGGAGCTCGTGCTTCTGAACCTATGGTATAAAGTACAACACCATAGCGAAAATGAGTCTGTATGATTGAATGTACTGGTATGCATGTGAGGTAGGCTAAATGTAAGGGCTCATATGCATGAACAATACTAAATGACTGTATAACATAAATATGAGAATACATGCATGAACAAGTAACTGTGACTGAGACCATACTAACACTGGGTACTGAGTTCTGAGTACTAATTTACTAACATCTGGGTTTGCTGATACTGATAATTGAATCTAATGAATACAAGGGAACTGATGGTATATTACTGATAGAGGAATGATTGTTTTTGACAGTTCTGATTATGAAGAACTGGTCTGGTTGACTGTATCTGACAGTTCTGAAACTGATTATTGGTAAAATGAGTTACTGATAACTGACATAACTAATATAACTGAGATAACTGGTATAAATGATACTAGGCAATTGTATCTGACAGTCTATGTTCTGATGAAACTAGCTGAGTTTCGTACTATTCTAAGTTGACTATATTTGACAGTCCTGAATTCTGTAGAACTATCTAAGTTCTATTACTGAAACTGAATGACTGTATATGATAGTCTTGATTCTATAAATGAAACTGTGGGAAGTAGTTATCTAACCGACATGCCCCAAATAATTACAATATAACTGAGTTGGGGTCCAATTTGTAACCTCAATTGGAAGGGTGTCAATACCGTTCACTGGTAAGGGCAATCTATGAGTAATCCTCATATAATAGGTAACTCTAGAGAGAATGGTGGGAACCCTCATATAACAGGTTAAGCCACCTCATCTACCCTCATATAACAGGCTATGATGTCTCAACCTACTTTCGCTACGTAGTTCAGAAACACAAGGATTGCTTCTAAGAATCACACTCTCATATAATAGGTGAGTTCCCATCCTCGGGTTCTACTCCCATCTGAATAGACACTAAACATAATTAACTGAACTGGACTAAACTGATTTCATGGAGTTTTGTTGACTGACGGAATACTATTGAGATTTCTAAATTTACTGAGATTTCTTAAGTCACATGACTGACTGAGTTCTATAGATCATGGCTTGACTAAGAATATCATGAAATATTACACTGGCTCTAGGTACACAACTATAATTTTTGGGTACAATTACCCCCAGGACTCGATAGAAGGAAACTAACAAAGCATGATTTTCTTAAATACATAGCCAACATCAACAATTCATACTACAATAGTAGGGGATATTTCATGAAGCACATGGTTGTCATAATCTTGTATATAGCTTAGAATGCACATGATCATGTCTTAACTTCATCATTTTAATATCAGGATTATATCATCACAGAATTGTATTACACAACAATCCTAATGGAAATCATTTTAAACATAGGGGAAACACATACATTCATAACTTGGGTCACAGCCTAACTATCAAGCATAATTTCTATTCTCCTAGGCATTTTATCAAACATTTAGGTTGCGTGATTTAAGGCTTAGGCATGAGCATAAATTTAATACAACCTTACTTCGCAATTCAACCCAATTTCATGATTTCAGTCCATATATTAGTGTAATTTCATAAATCCATAATAAAGGTCCCATCTTGGAATTTATACAACAAAAACACATGAACATAAGTCAATTCATAGAATGAATATCACAATTCGTAATTTAAAACTTGATTCTTGGGCTTCATCGATGAAAGGAGTCCATGAATAAACACTATGCATACCTTAGATGGAAGATTCTTGATGATTCACAGAGAAATTTGCTTAAACTTGGATCCCCAATTGAAAATCCTACTGTGTTCTTGAGAGAACTGTGAGAGAAAAAGGTGTATTTTGGTTTAAATGAGGCTTAATCCCGTGTTTAAGACTTATATAGGGTTGGAAAAATTACCCCTTTGCCCTTAAAATTATAGACATTTAATGACTAAATAACTGGGCACCGACGTTATGAGTGACGCGGCGCGTCGAGGGCTGCGATGCGATACCCAATGCGGAGCACCATGAACGCTTTGAGCCTCAATTATTTTGGCTCTGTTTGTCTGCACAACCGGTGACCAACGCGATTGGCGATGCGGTGCACCAAGATCGCATTGGTTCACTATTTTGAACTTTGAATCTTTATGTAAACAAGTTTCCAAAAAATCCGAAACTTGTCCGGGAACACCTATTGACTTTTCTGATCATGAATCAATAAAAATACGGACCATTAAAGGACACTAAGGTAGAGAAATGAATTTTCCAACTTTTGAAGGCCAAAATTAAGCTAAGTCTGGAATGTAGCTAAAATTTTCTAAGTCTAGGATCCCCTTAACACGCTTAAAGGACTGCATTAAGCTTTAGAATTTTACAGGGTCTTACAATATCTACCCCTTGAGAACATTCATCCTCGAATAAAACTGACTGAGAGGGGAGAAACAATAGATTGAAAAACATATTGAGCATAAACGATTGGAACATGATTTTATGAAAGACATGACTGATAATTGAATATATCATACTGAGCATGCATATCTGATGCATGTGTAACTGATTCGTGAATTCATGACTGAGTGTTCTGATAAGCTGGGTTTTCTTATGATGAGAATGCATATCTGATGCATAATTACATAACTGACATGATGCATGACTGATTATGCAATGGTACTTAGTACCAAGTTTATAATGCAATTCTGAGCATGAAACTGAATGCTAAGTTGGTAATGAAACTGAACATGTAAACTGGGTAAACTTAAGGAAATCTTTTATCTTGGACTGATTTTGAATTAGCGGAGATAAGGTGAGGATACTTGGTACGCATGTTTGCTTCTGCTTTCCAAGTAGCTCCCTCAATGGACTAATTTTGCCAAAGAAATTTGACTAGAGGGACTTCTTTGTTCCTCAGTCTGTGAATTTGGTAGTCTAGGATTTTGATTGTGATTTTACTCATGAGAGAGACTGTTCTAAATATCTACACTCAGAATAGGGACTACAACTACTGGGTAACCTATACACTTCTTGAGCAAATCGACTTGGAAAACTAGATGAACTTAGGATAGATCTGAAGGCAACTCGAGCTTATGAGCTATCTTTCCTTAACTACTGAGAATTTTTTAAGGGACCGACATATAAGGGACTAAGCTTTTGCTTCTTTCCAAACTATTTCACTCTCTTTATGGGAGAGATCTTCCAATACACATAGTCACCAATGTTGAACACGCATAAATAGGAACATGAGAACATAGCTGAGTCTGTAACCGATGACATGAACTGAGTCTAGCATGTGATGTATGAACTGAATACTGTGAACTGAATATCGTGAATTGAATCAAGCCTCCAAATACATGGCTCATGGATGAGATTAGAACTTGAGGGTCAACTTATGACTATCCCCTATTCCAAACTGGATTCATTACGTGAAAAAAGAATGGGATGCTCATGTTATAGAAGTTTAGGGGATTATAGTGTATCTTCCCTTTGGGACACTATGTCCCTCTAAGAATACTGACTTGTATGAGCTTCTGGTGAAGTTGAAGTGATGCACAAGACACCTACAAACTGAGTCTTAACTGAATAACTAGGATCTGAAACTGAAACATGATACATGAACTGATATGAGCTTGCGTCTATCTAGTTGGTTTACCTTAGAATGGTTATATCCATGAGACTTTGAATAGTACGTCTAGATGGAAGGGATAGGAAAACAAACCATGCGAACTTGTCTGTCTGACTGCTAAACTGAATTACTGGTTTTACGGACTAACTCATGCTGAAAGATTATAGTCGACTGGAGACTTTTCTCCAACACTCTTCCTATAGAGTTCTAACGGTTTTAGGGTGCAAGGAAATCTTGGCCTTGTCTAAATAAGATAGTTGAATGAGAAAATCATTACATGACTAAAGTTTGGTAAGATTAGTTGAGTCCTACGAATACCATTTAAGATAAAATGACTAAGCCTCTTGCATTGCAACTAAGATTACCAAAAATATTATCATGGGTATTGAACATGAGTTCATAAATGTACTTCTCATCTGATTAACTGGATAGCTGACAGCTGAATACTGGGCATGTAAGACTGAACTGTACTTGTTTTGAATAGTTGGACTGAGACTATAGAGTATTATACATAGAAGTTAATGGCTGACTGGGTATCATAAGGTAACTGAGCATAAATTTCATGAAAATTGTATTAATTGAGGATGCAAGACCGAGTGTACGACATAATTTGGAAACATTTTATAGACTGAGGTATTGAAATAGTAATAACTGAGCATCTAACAGCTGTACTCTATGGTCAAGCAAGCCTAGAACTGAACTGAGTTTCCGATCTTATTACTAAACTGAAGCTGGCACTATAACTAGGATTCATACTGGAACTAAATGCCGAGTTCTAATAACTGAACATTGATTACTATCGCTTAGACTTATACTAAAGTACTTAATTCTAAGACTGAACACTAATTTCTGAGTACTGAATGCTGAAACTGTAATTGAGATGGCAACTGAGTTTGGATAGTTACGCAATGAAGGCTGACATAAGTCAAGGATCTGAAAGTGTTCTCTCACTCTGTACTTTCCCAACTTCTATTACAACCTCTTGCTAGCCCTTTACTTGCACACTTAACATGATATTCAAGCCTATCTTCATTACTATACCCTTTGGTAATATAAGCATTCAACAATCTTCTCTTAACATAAAATATTTACTCTCTCCCTTCTAAGAAACTACTCATCACTACACTATTTTCACTAAGAGAGCTTACTGAATGGTTAAATCAGGAGGACCTAAAGCATGAATGGATACTAACTAAACTTGACACATAGCTGAGGCCTGAGGAATATAATATCAATAGCTTGGATTTACCCAAAAGTTCTGAACTGAGGATATAGTAAATACATGACATATACTGGATTTAACTAATCAGTAGGAGTGTATCATGAGTCATGGAAAGTTGAGTATACTATAAAGCGTGACATATGTACATGAGTCATGAGCTGCATGACCGGAGTTTGGAGTTTTTCTGCATTTGTAGGTCATGACTTGGATTGCTGAGGGGAGTAAAACTGAACTCCTTATGCTAGGAACTAGAATCATACATGATTCTATGGAAAATGTGTGAATATAATCTGGGTTCATGGAATGGAGATGTAAAACATATGAAGGCGTCATGCTGATTGAAGTACGAAACCTTACTTTGAGATAAGGATGGCTTGGGAATCGTCTTTCCCTTATTGCTTTCCTATACATACCGACACTACTACTGGAATCTGAAGGCAACTCTTTTTGAGCTTTCATAATCGAACCATGCCTGTATTTCTGTCGGGCTATGATAGACTAACCCACTAGGGCAGAGACTACGAAAGGTCCGGTTAATACTTGGTTTGACCTCAACGTTGACTGACATGCAAGGAGTCACAAAAGAAAAAAAGTTCATGGATCTGCTGAGACATAAAAATTTAAATGAAAGATCTATAACAAACCAGTAACCACATTATAAGGAATTTCCTAATTCTGTTGGGGCTGAAGAGCATGGAATTTTTTTGGGCATTGCCCATTGATGGAGCTGGAGGAGGCACCCTACTGATTTGGGTGACCGGAATGAGCTGAAAAATGATTATGCTGGCTTTGAGGAATGGTTCTAGGACAGTATCAAACTTTGTGACCTGACTCACTACATCTGAAACACACATCATTTCTGACTTTGCATATGCCCTTATGATACTTACCACAAGTCTGACAAAGGGGATGGCTTCGGGCACTACTAACACTGCCTTGAGGTTTAGGACCTGGCGTCCTATATCTGAATTTAGGGACTGGAGTACTGGCCAAGAATTGAACTGGAACTAAAAAATTTAGGCAGAATTGAAAGTGGTTACCACCCTCTAACTTAGGATGGTTAAAATCGAGGATACCTGTTCTAGCTCTCTTATTTTCTCTCTTTATTTCTTACTATGCTTTCCCACCTCGATCTGCTGGGCACGAATCACGTGCCTGGGTGGGAAAATGGTATGCTGATTGCTCTGAGAAACTACTGAATAGGATATAGTAAGAGAGTCAATTTTGAATTTGCCATAAAAGACATGCTCATCCAGGGAATCTACTTAGACGGGTGGAAGTACTGACTGGTCCTTCGTATTCCTTTCATTAGTATTTTTAAGAGACATATTCTGTAATGAAAGGAAGACGCGAATTAGACTGAGATTTCAACTTGAGCTAATTCTCACTCACACCACATGAATACTAAAAGAAGGGAAACTATTCCTAAAACATCTCATATCCCTCTGAACACACCCATGTACAAGACTCTACAAGATGTGACATTTTAGGCTTTCTAGGAAGCTGTTGAACCTTAGGCTCTGATATCAAGTTTGTAATGTCTCAAATCTGGTACCTAAAATGCTACACGGAGCTCATGACCCTAAAGGAACATAAGCTAACCCATGACTGATATCTATACCTGAACACTGCATAATATATGTATATAAATGCAGAAACATAAGCTGTAAGGCCATAAGGTTCAAATATGAAACATAAAATCAAATAAAAAAATGTTTAAACGGGGAATAGTGTTAAAGCCTCTAAATTGTCTGAATAAGGAGTTGATGGGAAATGTCCCCCCAACTAACTCCAACTACTGAAATAAACTAAGTACTAAAATGATAATGTAATAATCATGTCCTTAAAGGATGAGGACTCACTGCTAACTCTAAAAGCTGGATACTGGAATGCTAATGATACTCTAGAGATCGTGCTTCTGAACCTACGGCATAAAGTAAAATACCATAGCTCAAATACGTCAGTATGATTGAATGTACTAGTATACATGTGAGGTAAGCTGAATGAAAGGTTTAATATGTATGAACAATACTAAATAACTGTTAAACATGAATGTGAGAATACATGCATAAATAAGTAACTGTAACTGAGACCATACTGACACTGGGTATTGAGTTTTGAGTACTGATTTACTAATATCTGGGTTTATTGATACTGATAATTAAGTCTACTAAATACTGGGGAACTGATGGTATATTACTGATAAAGCAATGATTGTTTCTAACAGTTCTAATTAAGGAGAACTGGTCTGATTGACTGTATCTGATATTCCTAAAACTGATTACTAGTAACATGAGTTACTAATAACTGACATAACTTGTATAACTAAGATCACTGGTATAACTGATACTGAGTGACTGTATCTGATAGTCTATGTTCTAATGAAACTAGTTGAGTTTTGTACTATTTTGAGTTGACTGTATCTAACAGTCTTGAATTCTGTAGAACTATTTAAGTTCTATTACTAAGACTGAAGGACTATATCTGACAGTCCTAATTCTATAACTGAAATTGTGGGAAGTAGTTATCTGACCGACATGCCATAAATAATCACAATATAGCTGAGTTGAGGTCTAATCTGTAAGCCCAATTAGAAGGGTGTTAATATCGCACCACTAGTAAGGACAATCTGTGAGTAACCCTCATATGATAGGTAACTCTAGTGATAATAGTGGAAACCCTCATTTAACAGGTTAACCCACCTCATCTACCCTCATATAAAAAGCTATGATGTCTCAACCTATATTAGCTACGTAGTTTAAAAACATAAGAATTGTTTATAAGAATCATATCCTCATATAACAGGTGGTTCCCATCCTTGGGTTTGCTATGTGCTAATTCCTACTCTCATCTGAATAGACACCAAACATAATTAACTGAACTGGACTAGACAAATTTCATAGAGGTCCGTTAACTGATCGAATACTACTGAGATTTCTGAATTTACTGAGATTTTCCGTGTCACATGACTGACTGAGTTCTATGGATCATGGATAGACTGAGCATATCGTGAAACATGACACTGGCTCTAGGTACACAACTATATCTTTTGGGTACAAGTACCCCCAGGACTCGATAGAAGGAAACTGATAAAGCATGACTTTCTAGAATACATGGCCAACATCTACAATTAATACTACGATAATAGGTGATATTTCATGAAGCACATGGTTATCATAATGTTGTATATAACTTAGAATGCACATGATCATGTCTTAACTTCATCATTTTAATTGCATGATTATATCATCACGCAATTGTATTACACAACAATCCTCATGAAAATTATTTTAAACATAGGGGAAACACATACATTCATAACTTGGGTCACATTCTAACTATCAAGCATAATTTCTATTCTCCTAGGCATTTTATCAAACACTTAGGATGAATTTAATACAACCTTACTTCACAAATCAACCCAATTTCATGATTTCAGTCCACATATTAGCGTAATTTCATAGAGCCATAATAAAGGTTCCATCTTAGAATTAATACAACAACAACACCTGAACATAATTCATTTCATAGAATGAATATCACAATTTATAATTTAAAACTTGATTATTGAGATTCATGGATGAAAGAGTCTATGAATGAACACTATGCATACCTTAGATGAAAAATTCTTGATTATTCACGGAGAAACTTGCTTGAAATTGGCTCCCGAATTCAAATCCCTAATGTGTTCTTGAGAGGATTTTGAGAGAAAAGGGTATATTTTGGTGTAAATAAGGCTTAATCCCATGTATAAACCTTATATAGGGTTGGAAAAAATACCTTTTCCCCCCTAAAAATATGGAAATTTAATGACTAAATAACTGGGCACCGACTCTATGAGTGACGCGGCGTGTTGAGAGATGCAACGCTATACCTGACGCGGCGCGTCATGAACACATCGAGCCTCAGTTGTTTTGGCTCTGGCAGTCTGTATTTCTTTATAGTATATAAATGGTGTATATGATTACCAGATAGAGAAGAGCGCTCGAGCCTTCATGGTTTGGGATGCTCATTACGGCCAGGGTCTCGTCTCAGGTCGTGAAAAACTTGGTATCAGAGCATAATTTATGGTCCCAGGGTGTCTTTGAAGTTGTGTCTAGTAGAATCTTATTTATGGGTATGTTGTGCTCCATACTTATAATCTGGAGGCTACCGAGCATTTAAGAGTTGTTTCATATTCTTTCATACTCTAGTTCATTCTATAGCGTCATCCATAAGAAAGTTATCCAAATTGCTTCCTTGATCAAATTTCATGGGCCATACCTCATAGTCGAGGCTATGCAAGTCTAAGAGTCTAGGTTTTCTAGCAATGTGGATCTCTCTAATTAAGTTATCCATAAAGTTATGAGATAGCACAAGGACTTGAGAGGAGTCCATTAGTGCTTCAAGGTGTATTTCTTAGACTATATGCCTTTATCCTGATGAAATCATGCTTTTCAGCCTGAGGTCCGAAGTGTTTTCAGTCTCCTTTTAAAATTTATGTTGTAGATGTCATGCATAAAGGGTAATGATATGTAGTAGAATACTGGAACTGTATCTTCACCTGAATAGTAGTATATGTTAAAGTGTCATAACCCATTGGTAATGAGATGGTCCACAAGTTGGTGACATGAAGTCACAAGGTTACCTGTCAGAGTGTGGGTGAATTTTGCGTAATGAAGTAGTTTTAGTTGTATAACCCTTTGATTAATGGGTGGTTTTACTTTTATGGTGGTTATCTAATGTTATAGAAAGATTTATAGATTGTATGGTAGTTGTGAAGGAAGTGTTTAGATATGATTATTATTGATTCAAATTAGGAAAGGAGCCTAGAGTGGATAGTTATGATAGTTATAGAAATCAGTTATAGGTTGTGAATGGAAAGGGGTAGACTAGTCAATATGTTATGGGTAGAGACTCATTGGTGTTTGTGGAATTTAGTGATAGTAAGAATGTATGCATCGGTAAGTAGACTTAATGAGAGAAGGTATGTAGTAGATTTTGAGGTATAGTAGTAATGTTATGGAGACGTTGTGATTGTAGGTAGTAGTAAAGTAAAATTCCCCAACTTGATGGACCAGTATAGTACATTGCATGCTTTATCATTGGTACATGATTGATTGTAGACTATAGGCTTGAACTTGAGATATGGGTAGTGGTAAAAAAGGATAGTAGCTTAATATTAGTGATGTATGTTTTATTGGAATGAATTAGTAGGTTTGATGTGAGGTATGAAATAGCTTAGGTTGGCAACTTGTGGAAAAAAGAGTGGATAATTGTGATATTTATGTACATGAGGACTAGTGTTAAGATGATGAATCATGGTTGAATCATTAAGTGTATAATAGCGTGAGTATATAAGAATAAGTTGAACCGGAGGTAGCATGTTGTTAGGTAAAGTGTGATGTGTACTTGTGTCACATGTACCTAGATTTCTTTCTAGAATCTCATAGTATGGAGAAGACTAAGGAGTTGTTGTGTGATTTTCATTAGAGCTGAATGGAGGAAATATAAGTAGGCAGTATGTGCCTTTGGTATAGTCTTAAAATTTTTTGTATGATGTAAGTTATGTAATTAACGATCTAATGTTAGAATGTTAAGTAGTGGAGAGTGGATTTTTATGTGATAAGTAGTGAAGATGGGTATGTTCACGAGACAGTGAGTTGTAGGTTGATGGCTATAGAGGATAGCGAAAGTGAAGAGTAGCATTCTTGGAAAGCAGTGCCTTTAGAGTATAGTAAAAAATGGGAGTTTAGCATTGATGTGTACAGTGATACCCCATTATGTTGAGTGTTGTGTGTGTAGATGTAATGAGAGGATATGTACTCAAGTCTAGGATGGTGACTTTGATCTAACGGGGAGATTATGAAGTAAGGTAGTTCCCAAAATTTTCTTGTGGGTTCAAGTTTTAGGTGTGAATCCTAACAAAAATCTATTGCTATTCAAGCAAGCTCCTCCTATTTCAATTTAAGGAGGATATTCTACCAATGTGTTATATGTAAAAGTCGTGCCTATGCCCAAGGTCCGAGTTATCTATGCAACTTATGTTATGATCCAACCACCAAACTAGAAGCAATGATGTGTCAGTAACTCAATCTTGCGTGTATTCAAGCTCTATGTTAAGATGTTCATGATCCATAAATCTGTGTCCTTAATCATGCTTGGTTCTAAGAAACTATGTTTTCGTTGTTACCGAATCACTCTATGTCGGGTTTAGCCGAAGTGATAAAGTTTATGCAAACTCATGACTATCTCAGCTCAGAAAATTAGAAGCAATAGCTTCAAGTGGCAATCCTTGTCTCAGTCATTGACCCTTTGAGTTTTGCCTTTATGATATACTGTTCATGATATATGCTCATATGTTTTTCACTGTGCCCTATCTTAGGAACTTATGTTGTGTAAGTTTACGTTTGAACGACTCTCTGTTTATGATCCAAACACTTTATATATAGAGCACTTCGTGTCTATTATATTTTATTTTCATCTCATTTCCCACCTTGAGTATTGTAATAAGTATATGTTATAATTGAATAGTGTTACTCCTTTTGTTGATACATATGCTCGGGTCCCTCAATGACCCTCTGAACAATAGTATGATAGTTCTTATGGAAGCGTAGTGACTTAGAAAGGGAGAGTAGATGTTCTTGAATGTGAAATTTTTTTATTTGATCTCTTTATCTAAGGTTATTGGTGAAGGGGGAAAGAAGGGGATGCACTTTCATTCTGAGAAATAGTTAGGAAGGAGATATATGGCAAAAAACTTTGTAAAAGTGTTTGAATTTACTAGTCTTAGTGGCGGGGGGAGGGGGGAGGGAATCTATGAAGTGTGTGTAGCAATGATAGGCTGGAATGTTGTGATATATGAAAACACAACCTATGTACTATCTAGTTAGTATTCCTTGAATAAAAATCTGATAGTGTTTGATGGTAGTGATAAGGTGAAGTAATATTCTTGTAGGGAGTCCTATAGTTTAAACTAGCACCTCTTTTCTCCAAGTTAGGATTCAACCTAGAAGTACCATGTAGTGGGACTCAAACTCTTGTAGTTAAAAGTGTGATGGAAGAAATGTAAGATGGAAAGGATGAAGTATGTTGTTTAATGTTGAGGCATAGCCGAGTAAGGTCTTTTGTTTTAAGTCTATTCATTGCATCATGAAAGGTAAACAAACTTCTATCCCAATCTTCCATGAAACCTTATTTCATGATTAGTACCAATGTAATCAGGCATATTATCACCAAATAAACTCATTCCTTATATTGTGATGATTGTGATTCATATAACTTATGTGCAAGACCATCCCTATGTAAAGTCTCATTACCTCATGCTTCGTGCTTACACGTTTTACTAGGGGTTATCATAAAGCTCATTTGATGCCTTTGTATATTCTGTTGTGGAAAAATGTTCAAAGCATGATTACGTTCTTTATTCTACACTTTTAGAGCTGCAAAAAGTCCCTACCCACCATTTGGGGTTGAATGATCCCAAGGGGGAGATAATGTAACACCTCGTATTTTTTGAGCTAGAAATCCGACTGTCGTTTCTAGGTGTGTAAACTCTAATCCCAGTAATCATACTTAAATTCATGTGTTATGAGCTTAATCCTAGTGTGTGAAGTGACTATGAGGTTATCTTTCTTAAAGAGCTAACAAACTGAAATTTTCCTAAGTGTTAAAAGGACTTAGTCATATTTTAAGATCCTAAACTTTGATGAATTCTAAATCAACCGTTCCGATCCTGAGACGTAGAGTTTTGAGTTGATTCATGTTTAGGGGTGTAAAGGGGACGTCTCAGGGGAGTTTTGTATTTTTTGGATGGAGTTTGAGGCGTGTTCGGAATTTGAAAATAGAAGGTCACTACGATTGTACTGCGTCGCGGTGGATATAGCACTGGGGCCTCTGTAGCTTCGCGATGCAGTTCAAATTGATAGTGGTCAAGTTCCAGTAACTCACCGCAATTGTACCGCATCTTGGTGGGTATGGCGATGAACATGTCATCGTGTCATGGTGAGGACTAGATATGGGTTTCTACTAAACTTTTAAATTTTGAAGGACAGTTTATACTTTTCCCCATAATCCCAAGTCATGTTAGCAACTTATTAAGAAGTTATTAGGGAATAATATACCCAAAAATTACTCAAAATCCTCTCAAAACAAAACCCTAAACTTCCCTCCCAAAGATCAAGAATCCATCTTCAAGTTGAAGATTTCCAAGAAGCAAATCAAGATTCAGGTCCTATTCCTCGAACTAAGTAATCTAAGGTACGTGGGGTTTTCCTAAACTACATGGGCATGGTGAAATTGTTTTGATTAAGTTCTTAAGGTTGAGAAATCATGTATTTATGAATGTTTTTGAATTTACATTAACAATTATGAATTGTTTACCCATTTTGATAATAATGTTTTGGTTTTGAGGCCTTCCCTTAAATTTGATTTTTATTAGTATATGTGTATGTATGCATTTGGAGTTTAAAAGTTAAATTAAGAGCATGAATATTTATACTCCCTTTCTTGTTATGATACTTCTTGACTTTACATGTTGTAGGTTGTGAAATTGCACTATTGAAAGTATGAGATAAGAGTTTTAATGTTGTTTATGAACTTTATCTTGGTTGTGAATTGAAGAGAGGGTGCTTTTGTATTTTACTAGCGTTTTCTTCTTTATAAATGTTCAGTGTAATAATTGAAGGAATTGCATGATTTTTTTTGAGAGATTGACTATCATGAGTTGAGATATTGAAAAGGGAGAATCTTTACATAAGTTTGCACATATTTTGAAATAAGGA
Organism: Capsicum baccatum var. pendulum; assembly: GCA_030864225.1. Classification (NCBI taxonomy): domain Eukaryota; kingdom Viridiplantae; phylum Streptophyta; class Magnoliopsida; order Solanales; family Solanaceae; genus Capsicum; species Capsicum baccatum. The sequence continues at coordinate 171,151,062 of CM061554.1, forward strand.
CTCCCTTGCATTGTTTAATTGTTTTTGGTGGTCAAATAATTGAGTTGATTGAAAAATCTAAAATAGAACCTTATATGGCTTAGACAGATGACTTGCTAGTCTTGGTATAACGATACCAAAATAGATAATGCCATGATAAACTCAGAACAGAATACATATTTTATTTGGATTTTGAGGTTTTAAGTTCAGAAAGATGTATATTTAGAAAATGTTAAAATGGACTTAAAGTAAGTTAGGTGGTTACCCGAAGAAGGCACGAGTTTAAATAAATTATATCCTAAAATTGTGTTTTGCCGATATAGATTTTATTATGTCCCAATATAGGGATTATACGCTGGCCTTATACCTTTTGGTGTATCAAAATCAGAAACTCTAACCCTTACGGCAAACTTGGGTTGGGGGCTTGGTCGCCGAGTCAAGGGAGGACTCTATATTGCCCGTGGGGTCGTAGAATTGTAGGGTGTACCACCTAGCTCAAAAGTAAGATAAAGAGTTGAGTTGTGATTTACAAAAATGTTTTGAACTCTATTGATTATGCCCATATATTTTCAACTATTTTAGACTGACATATTTTATGAATTGCTCTTACTTATGTTGTATAAAAGTACATTATTCTGGATTGCTCTGCATACCAATACAATTGTATTGACCCCATACATTTCAGGATTTAAGGCACAATCCTGGGGTTCCGTTAAGCAGTAGGTTGAATTATGTCAGAGATTGTAGTTGGTGAGCCTCCCTTATTTTGGAAAGCCTGTTCTAGAACACTGTTAGTTTATTTTATTCATGGTCCAACTGGGGGACCTTGTCCCAGTCTTTAGACAGATGTTGATTTTCATATTGTTAGAGATTTTGCGAATTGGTGTCGTATGTTTTTGAATGTTATGAAGTCAAATTTCATACTGTTTCGTTGAATTAAGTGATTGACCATGTTTCTATCTTTATTATCTTTTTCACATTTCTTTATAGTTTATAAATAGTGTGCATGATTTCTCGATAGAGAAGGGCGCTCGAGCCTTTATGGCTCGGGATGCTCATTGCGGTCAGGGCTTTGGCTCGGCTCTTGACAATGATGGTGTTCCTACTAGGGTTCAAGACCCTCCACCTTTTAGATCCAAATGCAATAATCTTGCTTAATCCACTTGATCCATAGAATGTTGCAGATATACATATGCAACAACTTCTAAAGTGAGAGAGATGAGAAGCTAGAGAGGCTAGGTTAGATGAAAAGGCTTAGAGACCTCAGAATAGAGAACTAGTCTGGACGAGTTAAGTGGGTGATAGAGTTTAGAGAGGCAAGGTTCTAGTGATCCCTGCATATCAGCCTCTGCAATCACTAAATTTCATTTCGATAGCAATGGCAAGTACTATTTTAGGAAGTGCATTTATGCGACTTCGATGGGCTTATGCGCATGAGATGCTAGATGATATTTTAGTGACTAATAGAGGATGGCATATGAGAGAGATGAACGTGGTATATGTGTATATGCTATTGGAGTTGCTGGTGATTATGGAGTAAATAATAACTTGGTCGAAAAAGAGGTTGCTCAACTTTAGACAGATATTGGGCTTCTTACTAAGCAATTTGCAGCAATGGGTGTTGAGAAAGTAAATGCAGTTGGGACTCAGGCATTTACTTTGAAAACTTTTGAGATTAAATCTGAAGAGGAAGCAAAATATCTTGATTGTAGGTTGGAATATTTTTGAGCCCAAGGGTAAGGGAATCAAGGTCAGAAACTATTATAATGACATATTCAGAGAGAAGTAGAGAGAGAAATAGTGATTGTCATTGGAAAGATGACTATAAGGAGAAGAGTGATTAGTATGTTCCACACTGGGGTCGTGATTTAGAATCTAGAATGGAGGCACTTTTGTCAAAATTACTCAATGGATAAGAAAGTCAAGAAAGCTATCTTATGGAGATTAAGACAAATCTGTCATGGCTAAATCAAAAAGTTGAATCACATGCTACAACAATCAAACTCTTTGAACAACAATTCGGTCAGATGTCATCCATAATAAATTAGGAAAGTCAGGAACTATCCCTAATAATATAGTTTAGAATTTGAAAAATTATGCTTATTTCCATGCCATTACCACTCATAGTAGTAAATCAGCTACAAACCCACCTATTCCCACTATAGATGAGCAGAAAAATAATGATGATCCTGTTGATGTAGAGAGAAGTAGTAAAAAGAACAAAGAAAAAGATATGGTTGAGGAGCCTGTGTTAAAGCCTATTCTAAGACCTCTTCCTTCCTTTCCTCAAAGGCTGAAAAAGAAACAAAGAGAGGGTAAGTATCAAAATTTTTGTCTATGTTAAAAGAGTTGTCAATCAACATACCACTTATAAAGGCATTGGAGCAAATACTAGGATATGCAAAATTCATGAAATATTTAATCACCAAAAAAAGGTCAGTGAGTTATGAGCCAGTCGACAATATTCACCATTGCAGTGCTGTAGTTACTAGATCATTGGTAGAGAAGAAGAAGGATCCAGGCACTTTCACCATACCTTACAATATAAGATCTTTCAACTTGACTCGAGCATTATGTGATTTGGGGGCTAGTATCAACCTCATTCCCTTTGCAATATTCAAGCAGTTAGGGTTGGGGGCTCCCAAACTAACTACCATAAGACTAGTAATGACAGATAAGATAGAAAAGAAGCTAGTTGGTATTCTATTTGACGTATTGGTAGAGGTGGCTTCTTTCATCTTTCTTGCGGATTTTGTAATCTTAGACTGTGAAGTGGACTTTATAGTCCTAATTATTTTGCTAAGACCATTCTTGGATATAGGTAGGACATTGATTAACTTGGAGAAATAACATCTGATGCTGAGACTCAATGATGAATAGGTGACATTCAATGTATGCAAATCTATGAAGCAGCCAGATGAGTTAAGAGTGATATCCATGATTGACTTGTATAATGAAGAGATGGATTTATTCTATGATGTTGACTCAGTGATTATTTGGGATGATACTACTGATACTGTTTTTGAAGCTTTGGCAACTGTGGTCATGAGCTTTGACAACGATGGTATTGAAGACTATGATGTGATGGTATGTACACTAGACGGGAGAGTTTCTTACATGTATGCACCTAAGAAGATTGATTTGGATTTAAAGGATATAACTACGCCACCTGCTCACACATCTATTATGGAGCCACTCATGTTAGAGTTGAAGGCCCTCCCTTCTCATTTGCGATATGCATTTTTGGGGGCTAGCAATACTTTGTCAGTTTTTATTGCAACTGATTTGTTGAAGACAGAAGTGAAATCTTTATTGTCAATGCTATAGAGATTCAAGAGGGCCATTAGTTGGTGTATTGCAGACATTATGGGCATTTTTCCTGGAATTTGTACTAAAAAAATTCAACTTGAACCAGACTGTATTCCAAGTATAGAACATCAGTGTCAACTTAATAATCCTATGCAAGCGGTGGTGAACAAAGAAATAATTAAGTGGCTGAAAGCTGGTATGGTACATCCGATTATTGATAGTAAGTGGGTCAGTCTGGTACTATGCGTTTCGAAGATAGGCGGTATTACGGTTGTGCCTTATGAGAAGAATGAGATAGTGATAGTGCGGTCTGTCACTGGATAGAGAGTATGCATGTACTATAGGAAATTGAATGCATGAACTCAAAAGGATCACTTTCCCATTCCCTTTATGAACCAGATATTGGATAGACTTATGGACAGAGGATTGTACTATTTTCTAGATGGGTACGCAGGCTACAACCAAATTACTATTGCACCTGAGGAACACGATAAAATAACCTTCACTTATCCTTATGGGACCTTCGCATTTAGACGCATGCCATTCGGGTTATGTAACACTCTAGCCACATTTCAGAGATGTATGATATCAATCTTCTATGACATGGTAGAAGACACCATCAAAGTATTTATGGATGATTTTTCAATTGTTGGTGATTCTTTTGATACTGCTTGGTTCACTTGGAAAAAACACTTAGAAGGTGTGAAAAATGCAACGTGATGCTTAATTGGGAAAAATGACATTTTATGGTTAAAGAAGGTATAGTGCTTGGACACAAAATTTCAGAAAGGGGTATTGAGCTAGATAGAGCAAAGATTGAAGTGATCGAGAAATTACCTCCACCAATTTCTGTGAAGGGTTTTCGTAGCTTTTTAGGACATGCTGGATTTTATAGGAGGTTTATCAAGGACTTATCCAAGATAGACAATCCTCTTTGTGAGATTCTAGAGAAAGAGAATAAATTTGAGTTTACAAAAGCATGCTAGAAGGCTTTTGAATGTCTCAAAGAGAAGTTGATGACTTCTACTAATATTGTATCTCTAGATTGGTCCTTATCCCTTATACTATACTTGCAAGGCACTAAATCCTACTGAGAAGAGCTACACCGTGACTGAACAAGAGTTATTGGCAGTGGGTTTTGCTTTTGAGAAATTTAGGTCATATTTGATTAGGACAAAGGTGATTGTTCATATTGATCGTACAACACTATAATACTTAATGGCAAAAAAGGATGCAAAACCTAGACTGATTAGGTGGGTACTTTTGTTGCAAGAATTCAATTTTGAGGTCAAGGACAGAAAAGTCACTAAGAATCAAGTTGCAGATCACTTTATAGATTAGAGGATTTGAAAATAGGCTTGAGATTGATGACAATTTTCCAGATGAACAATTATTGTCAGCTTCCCAAGATCTTATTCCATCATTTGCAGACTATCCAAATTATCTTTCCAGTGATCTAATCCCAGAAGATCTTTTCTTCCAACAACGAAAGAAGTTTATATATGAGGTTAGGAATTTTTTTTGGGATGAAAATTATTTATTTAGAATTTGCGCAGATGGAATTATTGTAGATGCATACCTGAGATGAAGATATAAATATACTTGAGGCATGTCATTCTTCACCAGTAAGGGGTCATCATGGAGGAACCCACACAAGCCACAGTATCTTGTAATGTGGGTACTATTGGCCAACAATCTACAAAGATGCACATGATTTTTCTTCTGCTTTTGATCAATGTCAATGACAAGGTAACATCTCTGGACAACATGAACTTCCTATGACTCCTATCTAAGAATTGGAATTATTTAATGTACGGGGTGTGGATTATGGTACCTTTTGTAAGTTTGTTTGGCATGAAGTATATACTTATGGCTATGGATTATATTCTAAAATGGTTGGAAACAGTTTTGCTTCCCAACAATAAAGCACATAGTGTCACTGCATTCTTGAAAAAGAATATCTTTTCTCGATTTGGCATTCCCCATGCTATAATTAGTGATGGAGGGTCACATTTTTTTAATCATCTATTCATAGGTCTACTAGAGAAGTATGGAGTCAAAGATAAGGTGGCAACACCATATCATCCGCAGACTAGTGGAAAGGTGGAACTGTCCAATAGAGAAATTAAGTCCATCTTGGCAAAAATAGTAAATGCTAATAGGACTTATTGTTTGCGAAAGCTTGACGATGCATTATGAGCTTACCACAAAGCTTTCAAAACCCTTATGAGTGCTTCATCTTATCAGCTAGTGTATGTTAAGGCTTGTCTCTTGCCTATTGAGCTTGAGCATAAAGAACAATGGGCTTTGAAGAATCTGAATTTTGAATGGCAAGATGCAACCAAGTCAAGGATGAATAGTATGAATGAGTTTGATGAATTCTGACTTCGAGCGTATGAAATTTCTGCACTTTAAGAAGAAAAGATAAAGATGCATCATGATCGCAAATTTGAGAAAAGAATCTTTGAAAAAGGTGACCAGGTATTTCTCTACAACTCAAGGCTTCGATTGTTTCTAGGTAAGTTGAGGTCTATATAGTATGGTCCATTCATGGTTACAAAAGTTTATCCCTATGGTGCCTTAGAAATGAAGAGGGATGGTGAATCCCTCTTTAAGGTAAATGGGCAAAGAGTAAAGCACTATATGGAAAAGTATGAATCGGTGAATGAGGTTTTTGAAATTGACCTTGGTGAAGATTGAGTAACTAGGGCAATTACGTTATGTTGTGATATTAAATCAAGTGTTGCATGAGAGGCAATCCATGAGGATGGTTAGGTGCAATCTAAGCATTCAACTTAGCCTCGTCATTAAATCAAGCGCTGCATAGGAGGCAACCCATGTTTTTCTACTTATTTACCTATAGAGTAATATGTTTGTTTAGTGTGTAGGCCTAAAGAGTGCTGAAAATACCCAGAAAAGTTCAAAAAGTTTGGTCACACAGACCCCGTACGAGTCAGATCTAGATGGTACGACTTGTGACTAGGAGTCATAAAGACCTGGAAGACTAAGAAAAATCTGTTAAAAGTTGCTGGAGAGGATACGACTCTTAGAATAAGTCGTATCCTCAAGGTATGACTCGTCACATTGAATAGTATTGACTCCAGAAACCGGGTAAGGTTCTAAGTCTATACGAGCTAAAGAAAAAAAACATAAGCCTGGGTACGATTTGTATACACAACTCGTACCCAAGCTTACCAGGTTAGGGTTACGGGTCAACTCGGCCCAAAAATTGATTTTAAATAAAAAAAAGGGTACCCAACTAGCACCCGATACCGAAAATGCACCCACCACCAATTTTGTGCAAATTACAAGCTCCCAACATACCAAATCACTTGGAAACAACTTAAATTAACTACCATCATGCTTTAATTCTTTATCTTGCTCTAATTAAAGCAAGAATTTGAAAGAATTTGGGAGATATTAAAAACAACCCTAATTTTCTCATTCAAGTAAGTGTTGTAACCTAGTTTGCTCTAGTTTTCAAGTTGAAATCATATATGTAAATTGTTTCTAAATTTCTTTAAGTTGATATTGCTTGGTTGTTAGATTTTGGAACCTTAGTTCTCGAGTTAGAGTTGAAAATGAGAAATCAGAGAGAAATAGGGTTTGGGTGTTGCTATTGTGTATTGTTTTGACTAAATTTGAGTACTACTTTTCATAGATTAATGGGTAGTTTGGGTATTTTGAATTGGAGTCAAACTTTAAAGTTGGACTTCTATGTTGCAGTACATACGAGTCTCAGTACGCCTCATACCTACTGGTAATGAGGTCGTAATGGGACTCGTACCCACTGAAAACATGGAAGTCTAACTAAATTAAAGTTCTGTAATGGATACGACTAGCTTAAATGAGTTGTACCCAATCCATATGACTCATATGCTTATATCATACTGACTTGGGAGGAATAATATTTTATAAAATATTTCTGATCTGCTTATGACTGTTGGTAATGGGTCATACCTTGTTGGTACGACTGGTTAAGAAAAGTCATAAATAGACCAGTAAGTAATTGTTCATGAACTGTGTATGAGTCATACCCAGTCGATATGGCCTATATCCCCCACTCATACCTTGAACAGACATGCACACTAAACTTTAGATTCTAATTTTTATTTTATTTTATTTATTTATTTACTAATTAAAGTGTACTTGTAGGTACCATGTCACCTAAGAACATATTAACTGCTAAGCAAGTATCCCAAATGGGCAGTAAAAAGGCACTGACTACTAGTTCAAAATCAACTGGTTCTAAGTTTTGTGTGTCATCCAACAGTAGCGGTGACCTATACGAAGGCACAACAATGGGCAAGGCTGCTCCAAAAGAGAAAGGGGCTGATAAGGGGAAGAAGGTTGCACCCCCAGAGAAAATACCTCCATGAGGTCCGAGGAGAAAATATCCAACTATGTCTCCTCCTCATACACCACCACCTTCTGATGCTAATAATGATGCTGAATTGAGTTCGGAGGAAGCAAGTTCTGAGAATGTCCACAGCAGAGAAGAGGTCGATGCTACCCCGATTGATTGACATGAGCATCCACTGGCACTTGCCACTAATCCAGTGCCCATCATTGAATGATGGGGGTATGCCGACATGCAGGAAACTTTTACTAATAGACTGTATAGATTATATAGTGGAAAGATTAGACGTGTCTTATATTTAGATAGGAGACTGACTACTACTGAGATATCAGTGATACCCACGTTTGAGGTACACTTCTGAAAATATTGCTTTAGGTGGATGACGAGAGCGTCTAGGAAATATAGTAAAGTGTGGGTGCATGAATTTTATGCTCTATACAAGGGTGAATTAAATATACAATACCCATAGGGTCAATTATGGAAAAGAGTTGAACCTATTACTTAACTTATTATTCAAGGAATACGGGTTGACATTTCCCTATGTACTATTGGTCAATTCTTATATGGACTGGAGTATCAGCCTTTGACCAATACAAAGGAGATGGACTATCGTCTAGAGGAGATGAGAAAAATCACTCTGAAGATATTGGGTTTAGACAAAAATATGGAAACGAACATAATGTAGTGTGGGTAGTGGGTGTCTCGGGTGCACCTCATAGAAGATTGAGAAGAATACCCTCAACTTCGAGGGTAAGGCATGGTGGATATTGGATAAACACAGGATTTGTCCCACCATGGGAGATAATGTTCTGAGCCCATTCCAGGAAGCTATGATAGCTGGGTTCATAGCTGGTTATGAGTTTGATGTTGGTAAATTCTTAGCTCGAGAGTTGAGAGACCTAGCTATAGGAGGTGAGAAGTTTCTATTGGAATATCCTTGTATGATCACATAGTTTTACCTGTCTGCAAGAGTATAGGAACTCCTAGGGATCAATAAAATATTAGAGGCCATAAACACCACTGACCTAGGCCTAATCAGAGATGAAGCAAACCCTTTGGCTCGACAGGCAAGGCCAGTAGTAGATTTGCTGCCTGATATATTCTGGCAGAGTGGTCAGGCTGAGAATGTTGAGGTAGCAAACATGAGTGAATATTCAGAGATTATGCGGAGTGACATAGCGGGTACTTCCAGTGCTCCTTCTCTGGTCCAGTCTGTGCCACCCAGGCTACGAGGTTTGCCTTCTGGACTCATTATGATTTTCCAGGCCATATGGATCAAGTCCATCACTAGACTGGCCACACTAGAGTCTAAGGCCGTTCACATAAAAGGAGACGTAAAGCCCTGGCTTGACACACCATTTATGAGTTAGAATAGACAGGTCCAATGGAGACTTGATGCATTTGAGTCGAGGATCACTCGATAGTTGAGTAGTGGGAAGATACTTAATTTTGTTGGGATCAAAGCTAAAGTTGCTAAAATTAAGAGGATGGTCACAGAGTTGTATGATAGATCGATGATTCCGGAGCCCATGATTAAGACAGTGGTACCCACTATCCATGTTTGTAATATTTGGGCTATTCCGGAGTAGAGAGTTGAGGAGACTCAAGATAAAAGAAATGCAAGAAAAAAGAGAAAGTGTAAGGAGAAGGAAACAGAGAAGAGGGCTAAGGCATATAGTCTTTAGAACGAGCAGGACCGCGAGGCATGGGTCCAGGAGATGGTTTCTATAGCTGGTGGTTTGAGACCACTAGTTATTAATGCTGAGGGGGACGATGTTGTAACCTCGACTACTGTTGTTGATTCAGTCCTGGTTGAGGAGAATGGGACCCAATCTGAGGGCCTAAGTGTGGATGTTGTTGAGCCGGCACCTTGAGCGCCATGGTATGACCTTTTATTCTTACTTTACATTATTTTTTTCATTGGGAACAGTGCAAAATTTTTTAGTTGAGGGTAGAGGTATATCTGATTCGGAATTTCTAGGAATAGCTAAAAAATTTAAGTAGCTAAAATTTTGTTAGGACTTGCAGGTTTGGTACTGAGAAGGTACTAAAATAGGGAGAAAATCAGCACTTACGTTAGAAGACTGATATTTTTTTTATTCTTGTATTGATTTTGAAAGTTTTTTAATTCAAATAGTAATAAATTATGGTTTTGAAAGTGATTGGTGATTCTAGAAAAATAAATTGTGGATTTGAAATGGTTATTCTAAAAGCATTTATGTTTAATAGAATGGTGTTGAAAATTTATGTGTGAGATAGTTGTGAATCTGATAATGGCATTAGGATTAAGGATATAAAAATTAGTGTACAGTCGAATAACTGGATAAGTAGTACTTATCAATGCAACCCTGTGCGAGTGTGTGTGAGGTATTACTGAGTTTCGGTGTTTCAGAATCTAGAACTTGCCCAATTGCTTTTACCTGAGTCTAGGTGAGTCAAGTAGGACATGATCATAGGCCTTTTTTATTGTAAGTCCACCCGAGACTAAATTCCCAACCAAAATAAATTTTGAATCCCTTTGATCCAAATATTTGAGAATGTATTGACCATTTTTGTTTGAAACATTGATTTCACCTTCCTATTTCTATAATGAACCTGTTCTGACCCTGGTCCTCCTTGGACACTGTTCACCTCAACTTAAGAAAATTACCTAAGTTGGTAGTGGCTATTATAGAGGGCGTAGGAAAAATGAGAATGAATAAAGAAGTGTATAATGAAAAATGAAAGTAGATAGGTGCGGTAAGAGTAAAAGAAAACAAAAGAGAAAGAAAAAAAGAAAAAAAACTAAAGTGAGAAAATCGTACCTGGCCTAATTCTGAATATGATTTGAAAGTAAAAAGGGAGACATAAGAGTGAAAATAAAGTTGGTAAAAAAAGTGGAAAATAAGTGAACCCTAAAAAAATGTGTAGTGTCAAGGAGGCATAGTCGCTAATATAGATCCCAAAAGTATAGCATACCAGCCCTTAAGCTATGTTACAAACTGAAGAAATTCCTTTTTTGATCCTACTTTAACTATTTGGAAACTTAGGAAGAGAGAATTTGGGCAAGCCTATGGTATTCTGTATACACCGGTGATATTTATTTGTGAGCAACAACGTTGTTTGTTATATATCTGAATTAATTGAATAATCTTAATTGAGCGAATGAGCTTTCTTTGACTGTGAGCACACGGGGGTTGTGTTGTTAGGTTTCTAGTCTGTTTGGTTAATGTGGCTTAGTTGATGCCTGGTTGTCTATAACTAATGTGTTGCCATTATTGGATTTCTTTGTGTTTCTCCATATGTTGAATTGTTATACACAGTTTGATTTTGAAAAGTGAGATTAGGAGAGAGAAATAATGTATGAGAAAATTGAATTCAAAATCACTACCATGGGTAGCTTATGCTATTTTTGTTTAAGCATCGTTTTGAGTTATAAAGATTAATTTTGGTTTCCCGAGGACACCCAAAAGTCTATGTTGAGGGAGTTGATGTGTCATGGAAACACAATAATTTTATGCTTAAAACCATGAATTTATGTGGGTACTTAGATTGTTTTAGTGGATATGATGCACTTTTGTGTTTATTCTAGGTAAAACAGGTCTACAATAGTGTTGGGATGAAAATAGAAGAAAAAGACCTGAAAAGACCAAGTCTATTCCAGATACGAGTTACCTCACGAGTTGTTAGCACATCATACAACTCGTAGGATGACTCTTAATCACAATAGAACCAAAGACAAACAAAATTCTAAGTGAAGAAAAGATAGGACTCGACCATACGAGTCGTATACTTTGCATACGGGTCGTGAACATGAGCCATAAGCGTAATAGTGTCCAAAGCTACAATCTAGAGTTTAATTCTCAGAAGTATATGATTCGGAAGTCTAAGTATGACTCGTATGATCAAACCATAAGCATACAAAAGTCCAATCTTGGAAAAAAGAAAGTCCCAGGTGTATACGAGAACAAGACACGAGTCGTATGATTAAGATTTGACTAGTGAGCAGAAGTCATATGAAGAATAAAAAGTTGAAGCCATGGGAGACCAGACACTGGAAGGGATACGAAAAGCCATGGTATTACTCCTATGATGAGCATACAAGTGGATGAACGATTCGTACTATGTGTCGACTTAACTTTACCTTTTCCATTTTTATTAGGATTTCTTAGTATTTTTGAGATACTATAATTACCTTAGGGTTTATTCTTTATTTGGTTAGACAGTTTGATATTCTTGTACACACTTTAACATTATTTTACATTATTGATACTTTGTTCTTGAGCTTTTAGGTTTTTATTCAATTGAAGACTTCAGATTTTATTTATCTCATTATTGTGCAATTAATTACATGCTTTGTTTATTGATTATCATGGATTGTTGCATAAACATGATCAAATAACTTCCCTGACTAGGGTTGTGGGAACCATGGTGGATTAACTATGCAAGGAAATTGGGAGATTCATCTATTCTAAAATAAATTATATGTATCTTAATCTTTTTATATCATAATTGACCTCAGAGCTACTACAGAAGATTGGGGATAGCCTGTGTTCGTAAACATCCTCGCAAAGGAAGTTTGTGATTGGGAAAAAATATTAAGACAGTAATTTAAGAAACACTATCACCATTACTATTCCTCTATCTCATCTAATCAACTCGAGACTCAAAAGGTAAGAGTTGAACTGAAGTCATAGACAAGGAGCAATAAGGCGGTACCCTGAGACTCACTAGGTAAAGGGTGAGATTTATCAACATGATCACAAGACTGTTGATGATACATAGCTTATCGACTTTCCATGCAGAACAACATAATAGGTGGGTTGAACACAAGAAAATTACGGAGTTAGGAAGCCAAGTGTTACACAGTCCTAGTGTTCGTCTTTGACTATCTACAACTCAAAGCATTTATGTTTGGTTACTACTAGTTGATTACTTCCAATATCCCCCCTTTAATTTTCGGTATTGCTCGTGAATTATATCAACCAAGTAAATTTTCAACATCTTCCTTATGGGATCAACCCGAGCCTAGTTGGGTTATTCTATTTGGTATCACCGTAGCATACTTATTTTAGAGGTTAGTTTTAGGTGACATTAGAGACCTTTAGTAGAAGTCTCTAAGTCACCGAACTATATTCCACCATAGGTTTATTTAGCCCTCTCAGTGGGCATATTCTTTTAGTTTAGTGGTACCATGTCAGATTAGATCAACCTTTATACCCTGTCAAGGTATATTATGCTCTATGGATAAGGATTATACATCAAACTCCATATTATTCTCACATGGCTATATGATGGTAAAAAATTCTTCCCATAATTTCATAATTCAATATTGGCATGACCCTTAGTTTAGTTTAGTCTCGCAGTATTTTAGTTAACTCAAAATATTCACACACTTAGTGTTTATGCTTATCCATATGCGTCCTTCCATCGCATTATACATAAATATTACTCTTGATTAAAATAGTTTTCTTTTCATCATGCCTAGTATCTATATCTCTTTATATTTTTAAAATACTTGGGTGTTCCCACACTCATACTTATCATTCAGTGAATTAATTTTATAACTCATGTTAGTTATATTTATTCATTTATAGTGCATATCACATATAATACATTTAAAAGTACTTATCATACCTTTTCTACCTATATTTTCATATGATGTAGATTCAGGTACTTACTATTAAGATCAAAGTCTAGTAAATCACAACTTTCAGCTTGATGGTGATGATTTCTCTTTGTTTGAGGACTCAAGTCACTGTGTTGTTCTAGCATCTTATCTCTATTTGTATGTATTTATTATGGATAGTTATAGGTCATGTACCAACTACCTGTTATCAGTATTAGTAAAAGCTTCATAGATAATTAGTTATTGTTGTTGTTTTTTTTGCAGTTTCTTTTCATATTATAGTGGTTGTAAATAAACCTTTTAATAGAAATACAATATACCAAATTATTTCATAATTATGCTTCTGCTCAATCATTCTAGCTCTAATTCATGTTTATATTCAGTTGCTCATGCATTATGCTAGTACCATTGGTAACCTTGGAATCACTTGTGGTTCTAAACATCGTGTTGTAACCAGGGTGTAGTCTTAGGTTGTGACAATACTGTAGGTATGAATAGGGGTATGTATAGGCAGATGAAGTATTGAAGTAAGGTGATTAGACTGGATGTGGCTCATATTTAGGTTACCAAGGACATGACATTAGATAGGGGGATATGTGGGACACGTATTAGAGTAGAAGGTTAGTTGGAAAAGAGTGTTGCCATGCACTATAGTATGGTAGCTTAGTTTTAAGTAGTATATATGTATCATTGTTGTTGTTTATTATGCTTTGATTATCGCACTATTTTATGGTTGATTAGTGTTTTTCTATGGCTGATTAGTTTTCATATTTTCTTCATTATCTTACAATTTCTTGTGCATGAATTTTCTACACTTGAGTTGAGGATCCTTCAAAAGCAACATCTCCACCTCCCTGAGGTAGTGGTAAGGTCTGCATACAGTTTAACCCCCCTATACCCCCTTGTGGAATTTTATTAGGTATGTTGTTATTATTATTGTACAATATTTAAAAAGTATATAAAAGTTTTGATTGACTTTAAAAATTCTATTAGTGCCACATAAAATATGCTAGAAGGATTAACATAAATTATTTAAAAATTATGTAGAAATATTTTAAATCACAATATTTAACAATATAAAGCATATAAATCACTTATTTGAAATTTGCTTGACTGTCCAAATTCCATCTATGTCACATAAATTGATATAGAAAAAGTTACATGTATTATTTGAAAATGGCATAAAAAGTACAATAAATCACAATAATTAACAACTTACTCTATCTAAAAACCATGTAAAAAATTTGGTTGACTCTCAAAATTTTAGTTGAGTCACATAAATTAAAATGGAAGGAGTATCGTATAAACATGCTCCTATATCGTGTATATATAGAGAGAGGGGGAGGGGAGAGAAAGAAGCACCACCAGGCACTAGGTGCAACCAAGAAACTATTTTATATGGGATTTCATTAAATTTTCAGGCTCTATCATGTTTTTCTTTTTAACAATTGTTTATAATTTTTTTTAGAATAGTATAATTTACTATCAATTTTAAAGATGGTGGAAATAAGCTAGTAGATGCTAAGTCAGTATGTTAGTGCTTTTAAGGGTTGATCAAATGGCTAGGTCTCAAGATTAGTTGTTTTTATAGATCACTATTTTTATTGTATATATTAAGCTTTGATAATCAAAAACCAAGTTGTAATATTTTTCTCTCCGTTCTTTCTTCTCTTCTATAAGTTTCATCAACCTCTTTGTTACTCACCTATTCTTCTTTATTTCTTTAATATTTACTAAGATCTATCCTTGAAATCTTATCTAATATCTAAAATTCTACATGGTATCAGAGCATACCATCATTTCAATCAATAGTGCTACTTATTAATTTTGGCAAACTTTTCTCAGTTCTACTACAATAAGAGTTATCTGTCATATTTTGCTAATTATAGAAAAAGTATTGGTTTTGTTTGAATCTTCTCAAGAATATGGCTACTGGTAGAGTGAAAAATAGGCTTAAAATCACTACTTCACCATTCTCAGGGATTTCAGCATCTGGCAATGTAAATTCTATCGGCACAACAATTGATTCTAATCACTCTCTCTTCTTACATACTTCTGATATGAGTGGTATCTCTCTTGTATTTTTTATACTATTTGGTACTGAGAGTTACTCTCTTTTGAGTACATCCAATCATATTACATTATTGGATAGAAACAAGTGGGGGCTAGTAATGGGTTTTACAAGAAATAAAGATTCAAAGAGGAGTTTTGTGGACAATAGAAAGGGTAAATGCTATTGTGTTATCCTAGATTATGAAATCTGTAACTGTAAGTCTGTTAAGTGGAATTGTGTATACGTCTAATACATGGTATATTTTGAGAATACTCGAGGGAAATATTTGGTAAGGTTAATGGTTCAAGAACTTTTAATCTAAATAAAGTAATAACCTACTTTTCTTGAGGAACAACTTCAGTTTCTATCTATTTCTCTGAACTTTAGGTGTTGTGGAATGATTTTGAGTTTTTATTGTCATATCTTGGTTGTGAGTATTATAAATCAAGGGATTTTGTTCTTTATCTTCAAATGCAAAATTTGTATTAATTTTTTATGGGCTTCAATGGCTCTTATATGCAAGTAAGAAGTCAAATTATATTTATGACTTCATTGCCTTTAGCCAATTAAGCATATGTTATGATTGTGAGTAATGAAGGCCAGAAGTAGATTGTCACTACCTCTTCTTCTCTTTTAAGAGCTGCTCCTTAATCATAGGTGGATTTATGCACTCAAGTGTTGTTATCTAGCCTTATTAGCCTAGTTTTGAGGACTTCTCATGCGTATAACGAGATAATGTTGATACAATTGAGCATCTAACTATTAAATTACATATTTATAATCCTTAAAGTTTGTTCAAAACTAGTTTGGAATGAAAATGTTCACTTAGATCTTTAACGAGGAAACCAGTGTTCTTAGCTTGAGCTATGCATGTTCTAGTGTATCTTGTTGAATTCTATTGTTTGTTTAAGAACAAATTTATGGTGTTTTATGATATAGAATGCCTTGGGAGATGTTATATATGATACACAAGAGTAAAACAAGGTCTAACCCATGAATAGATGGAAAATCACCCATGAAGATGTCCATCATTCGTTGCAAGTCCGTAAGTGGCTAAACACCCTCATCTAGGGTTGAGGCCAAGAACATGATTACTTGTGCTTATATTTGAGTTGGTTCATGTTATTTGTCATTATTGGTTGTTCACATTTCCTTGTATTTACTATTCTATGGATTCACAATCCTCAGAAGAAACATATATTTCTATTATGATCCCCGAAAGGAGGAACGATAGATTAGAATATGGGATGCATGGTATAGGTTCTTAATAATTCAAGGGATTGAAGTTATGATTTTCATTTACGATAAGAATATAAATAATTCACCCTATTTTGTTTATATATGGGATGAAATATAAATGTGTTTAACTTAGTACTGGCATCCCCACTTAACAACGTAGTTGTGGGGCTAAGTTAGATAGACGTTAGAGGATCCGAAGACCGTAGTCGTGTTATAAACCTCTTAAACCAACAAAAATGATACTAACTAAGCCAATGAGATTATATATCTAAGTAGGATTTTTTGTAGTGCCTTAACCCTAGGTTTCTCCCTATTGTTGTGCAACATATTATATTATAGAATTGTTTCCGGCTACTTTTAGTTTTCAATTTGTAAACATTTTGGGTTACTTTCACACTTGTTTAATCTTTGTAGTAATACTAGAATTAGATTATTGCTGAGCACAAGTCCTTTTGGGATAGATACTTGGCTTTTGATAAGCCACTTTACTACTTAGGTGACCATGTACACTTGCGTGTGCACTTGGACGCAACAAGTTTCTTGGCGCCGTTGTCAAGGACTTGTAAATTGGCAACTATCTTACTTTTAGTTTTTATATCTTGTTATACAAGTGTTAATAACCTGATCATAGCTTCTAAGTTTGCGGGTTTAGGTTTGAAAAGAAAGTAAACTGGAAAGGGAAAGGGATTTGGTTGACCTATATCCTGAACTCGAGTGATGCTTACACCAGTTGAGGAGAGAAGTAGTACTTATCTACCAGACACCTCAAATTTAACAAGAGAAAGCTATTCCTACTCCCATGTCTAAAGATCCACCAACCCACAAGACAGTACATAAGGTTGCAATCCCACTAGAAATTAATGTTATATTCGCCATCTGTAGACGGGCACCTGGAGGTAGATTTGAGCTGAAATAGAACATGGTGCAACTCTTGCACAACAATAGAAAGTTCGCAGGCTTGTCACATGAGTATCCACAAGTAACTTCTTGGAAATTAGTGACACATTCATCCCCACTGGAGTCTCCACAAATTATATGAGTCTCACACTCTTCCCCTTATCACTCTTGGAGATTCAAAGAAGTGGTTGAACGCAGAGCTGAAAAGTTCCATCACTACATGGGATGATCAGGTAAGGAATTTCCTCATCCATTTCTTCCCACCCGACAAGACTGCAAGGCTATGTAGTAAAATCTTGTGTTTTAAGAAAAAGCCAGATGAGAACTTATATCATGCTTAAAAGATGTTTAAATATATACTCAAAGACTACCTCTATCATCAAAAGTCCAATGAGGTATTTTTAAATATGTTTGTTGAAACTCTTGAGCACAATATAAAGATTTTGTTAGATTCAACTTGAGGTGGTCAAGCATTTGAGAAAACATATGATGAGCTCTATACCTTGGCGAACCAAATTGCACATGGCAATTCTGACTGGTATGGTGATATCTTCAGAAGTTCAATGAAAAAGTCTGCGGGTATGATTGAAGTTGATAGTGTCACAGCCTTAGCCACCCAATTGTCAACTCTTCAAAATCAGACGATGACTTAGTTTAGAAAATTAGGTGTGAATCATTCTCAAGCTCAGGTAAATATAGTTTAGCAGGCCCCATCTTGGTGTAAAACTTATGGGATCAGTGGTGACTCTACAGACTTATGTGGAACAAATCTAGAGTCTGTAAATTTTGTAGGCAATGTAGATAAGGGAACCTATGGTAATACCTATAACCACAAGTGGAAAAGTTATCCCTACTACTCATGGGACACAAATCAAAATTAGTAGTTTCATCAATAACAAAACTTGTAGTCCAACAATATTGAAGAGACATTAAAAAAGATCCTGGGTAATCAAAAGCATACGGCTGCTAAAATTAAAATAAAAAACTTTCTTAAAAGAACTTAGATATGCCAGTTGGGGTATTTAGCTAGGCAAAGAGTATCAGGACCCAAGGCGAATTGCTAAGTGACATAGAGATTACAAAGAAAGTTATGGAAATCACATTGAGAGTGGTACAGATCTTATTGACAGCTCTCCTAAGAAAAATAAGGAGATTCAGGCAGATTTAGTCCCCCAGCAAATTGAAGAAACACAAGTTAGAAGTAAGGAGGCTAAAAATTTAGGGAAGTTTGTGTACTCGAAAACAAAATTAGTTGAACATGGACCTGAAAGAATACCACCACCATTCCCTCAAAAGCTTAAGAACTCCAAGGAGGATGCCTATTTTAATGAGTTCTTTGACATGATCAAAGAGCTTCAAATTAATCTTTCTTTGTTAGATGTTTTGCAGGGTATGCCTAAGTATGCTAAATACTAGAATGATATGGTGACTAATAAGACAAATCTACAGGACACTGAGTCACTGTCAATTATTGAGAAGTGCAGTTCGATGGTGATGAGGAAGATGCCCATGAAGTTGAAGGACCCAGGGAGTTTCACCCTCCCGATACAAATTGGTGATAATGATATAGTCCATGCTCTGGTGATTTGGGGAAAGTATAAACTTGAAGCCCCTTTCTATTTTCAATACTCTTGGTTCGGGGAAGCTGCGGCATTCTTTTTGGTGCTCCAAATGACGGGCAACACTAGAGTGCATCCTGAAGGTATCATTGAAGACGTGCTTATTATGGTTGGTAAATTTGTTCCTGCTAATTTTATTATTATTAATTATGATATAGATGATAGGGTTCCAATCATATTGGGACATTCATTCATGGTGACGGGAGGATCATTGATTGATATTAGAGAGGTCACTCTCAAAATAAGATTGGATGATAAAGAGGGATTTTTAAAGTATAAAAACCACTTAATCCACCTTCACATTACAAAGATCTGTGCATGATCACATCCATGGTAGTGGATGAGTGTGGGGTGGTAGAGTGAAAACCACCAATAACCTCTATAGACTGTCTCATAGATTTTCCCAGTCCACTACTTAAGCCCAAAGTTGTGAAAATTGAGAAGGATCCTAAAAAGCTGAATGTAGGAAAATATGCTAACCTTGAGAGTACACACTTAAGAGGTCAGAAAAATATGAGAAAATAGCCACCATGTAGGAGAAAAAGGATGAAGGAATATGGTTAAGAGTATTTATGTTTTATTATTACTTATGTGATGCTTAATATAAAGAGTTTCTCAAGGGCGAATAAGTCTTAAGTGTGGGTGATGATCTTAGGTGGATTTATGCATCTAAGTGTTGTTATCTAGCCTTAATTAGACTAGTTTGGAAGACTTCTTATGTGTATAAAGAGTTGATATTCATAAACTGAGCTTATAAATGTTACAGTACATATATATAATGCTTAAGGTGTGTTCAAAATTTTTTTTGAATCAAAATGTTCACATAGAGTTTTAATGAGGAAACTAGTGTTCTTAGCTTGAGCATTGCATGTTCTAGTGTATCTTGTTGAATTCTATTATGTGTTTAATCACTAATTTGTGGTTTTTGTTCATATAGAATGCCTTGGGAGATTCTAAAGTTGATATAAAAGATAAAAACAAGGTCAAAAGATGATGGAAAAGCACACACGAAGTGAGGGACTTAATGCCAAATGGATGGTGCTTTCTTTGACGAAATCTTGAAAATTTGAGCACAAGGGTTTACCATACCCTTGGATTTTTGTGTTAAGGACGTGACATTTCCTTAGTCAGAAATCAAAATGGCAAATTCTAGTGAGCCTCCTAGAGAGTGTTGCACGATCAAGTGTCAAAATTAGCCACTTGTTTCCCATTATAAATAGAACACTTGGAACATATGGTACATTCCTTGGATGACCTTTGGGGCTTGGAATAAACTTGAGGAGGATTCACTTAGGTTTTTTATCCTTTCCTTTAGTTTGCTTTTGGATTATTAACCTGAGTTCCTTAATCGTGATTTGTTGTAAATCCATGAGTGGCTAAACACCCTCATCTAGGGTTAAGGCCAAGAACATGATTACTTATGCTTATATTTGAGGTTGTTTATGTTATTTATTAATATTGGTTGTTCATATATTCTTTTATACACTATCTATGGATTCGTGACCCTTAGAATAAACATTTATTATATTGTGAGTACGAAAGAAGAAACGATAGATTGGAACGTAGGATGTATGGAGTAGGATCTTAATCATTCAAATGATTGAAGTTAATATTTTCATTTAGCATAGGAATATACCTAATTTTCCATATTTAGTTTATATCTGGGATGAAATATAAACGTATTTAACTTAGTACTCGCATCCTTTCTCAACAATGTAGTTGTGGGGCTAAGTTAGATAGATAAGTAGAGGATTGTAAGACCATATTCACGTTATAAAACCTCGTGAACCAACAACCAAGATAATTAACTAAACCAACAAGATTATACAACAAAGTAGGATTGTTTGTAGCGCCTTAACCCTGGGTTTCTCCCTTTTACTGTCCAACACTTTGTACTATTAAATTACTTATAGTTACTTTTAGTTTTCAATTCTCAAATATTTTTTTGTTAATTTTGCACTTGTTTAATCTTCGTAGTAATACTAGAATTAGATCGTTGCTAAGCACAAGTCCCCGTGGGATCTGTACTTGGCTTTCATAATCCACTTTACTACTTGGGTGACCACATACATTTGTGTGTGTGGTTGGGTGCAACACTCTTCATGTCTCTTATGAGTCTACTACCATATACTTTAAATCCAATAGCCAAAAATTCAAGATTACAATTTACAATGTGACTATTACAATCTTGAGGTTCCATTACTAAAAAAAGACAGATTTTTTACCACAAAAAATCGACCACATATCGTCGATTATTTATTTTTAAAATTTTTAAAATTTTTTTAAAAGCGACCACAAGTGGTCACTTTTATATTTTTAAATTTCAAAATAATAGTTTTTATATTAATTATTATTTCCTTTACAACTAAAACATAAAAAAAAAACTGACCACTTGTGGTCGATTTTATTTAAAAAAATATAATTAAAATTATTTTTAAAATTATTTTTAAAAATTAAAAACCGACCACAAGTGGTCGGTTTTGAAAAATACTTCTTAATTATATTTTTAAATAAAACCGACCACAAGTGGTTAGTTTTTAATTAAAAAATGTAAATATTTTTAATCAACCGACCACTTGTAGTTGGTTTTTAATTAAAAAAATAAAATTATTTTTTAAAACCGACTGTGGTTAATTTTTAATTAAAATAAAAACAAAATAATTTTAAAAAAATGACCACTTGTGTTCGATTTTTAATTAAAATAAAAAAATTAATTTAAAAAACCGACCACTTGTGGTCGATTTTGGAATTAAAAAAAAGTACATAAGTTTTAGGAAACCGACCACTTGTGGTCGGTTTTTATTAAAAATAATTATATATATAATTTAATATATTATTTTTTAAAATTACACTAATCACATGAAGTCAATAAACAATATAATAATAATAATAAAAATCAATCAATCTTTGTTTGTGAAAAAATTACACTAAAAAATATATCAAATAAAATAAATAAATTACGTTAAACATAATCTTTATCTTTTGCTTATGTTTGAATATATAAAATAAATATTTTTCTTTGTAGATACATTAAATGACGTTAAACATGCATAATCATTGTATCATGAATATGTGTGCATATATATCATACCGTTGGGATAATGATATTATACTACTATTGCAGTCATAATAATGTAATATATAATCGATAATTCATCAGAATATAATGAACGTGTTCTATTATAAGGTACTATACTTGTGGATGTGATGTATATAGTACGCATTCAAGAGTTCGTATATATTAATATCTTTATATATATATATATATATATATATATATATATATATATATATATATATATATATATATATATATATATATATATATATATGATGTAGTGATCAATTGATAAACGATGTAGTCAAAACCTAGTAGAATCTATCCAAACATATTGAATACCTTGATTTAAAATGACAGAAGTAATAATATATACTGTACGTTGAAGTATATTAATGTAAGCTAATCAAATTAATCGATCACTCATCAGAGTATGTAAATAATATACAGTTGCATTATATTATATGATAATATACTCGTGTATGTATGTGATGTATATAATACATATTTATAACTTGATATAGTCGACAGTGTGTATATGTGTGTATGTGTATAGGTATTTATATAGTACGTATATACATATTATATAGTGAAGGTATATTAATGACATAAGATAAACCAATCGAAAATTCATCTAAGTATATATGAAATACGTTGTGTATTATTATGGGATAGTAAAATCGTGTATGTGATGCTTATATTATGTCTTTGAAAGCTGATAGACAATCTACTGAATCTAAATATCAAAATATTTTGAATTATGTACGTTGATATATATCATACTATTGAGGAAATAGATATATTATTTTGTGTCAATGTAGACACGCTTATGTTGTTGAAATTGTAATAGTGTAAGACAAGTATTACAAGGTATATATGAATGGTGGGGGAGATGAGGGAGGAAAGAAGTAGGGGAGGGTAAAGAAGATAGAAATTTGAATCCTGAAACTAGCATATACTTACCATTTGATTTGAATTCAAATTTTGAATGACCGCCAAATTTTGACGACGAATTTGAGTTTTTTTGCTTACAAATTTTGTGTCTGAGTATATGCGAAATATGTTATATATTATTATGGGGTATTAAAATCGTATATGTGATGTTTATAGTACATATTTGATTGCTGATAGATAACTGAATATATGTATATATACATATATCTCGTATAGTGACGTATGCAGTAATCGAGAAAGCTAGATAAATGAATCTATATATGAAAATATTTTGAATGATACATTGATATATATCATACTATTGAGGAAATAGATATACTATTTTGTATCAATGTAGATACGCATATGTTGTTGAAGTTGTAATAACGTAATTAACCAAAAATTTCTCATAATTTACAAAATTCATTGATATTATTATATGATTGAGGAAATATACTACTCGTATTAATGTGTTGATAAAATAACCAATTATCTTATTTGTACATATACGCATTACGTTAATATGATGATAAAATAACTAATTATATGAGTTAATTTTTTTTATTAAAATTGACCACATGTGATCGTTTTTCGATAATAACTATTTTAAAACTAAATCGAACACTTATATTTTATTTTGTGAATAATTTTATAAAATTTTAATTAATTTCCAGAAAATCAACCACGTGTAGTCGGTTTTCTAGAGATTAATTAAAAAATTTATTTTATAAAATAAATCCTACCCGACCCCACCCCCATAAGACCCGACCTGACCCGACCGAATTTAACACACACACACACACATATTCGACATACACACACACAAAAATTTGACAAACCCCCACACAAAATCGACCCGCTGCCACTGTTTGCCATTGACCATAGTGACGCCGGTGACCACACTCCCGCACAGTTAGTGCAAAAAACATCAACTCTTTTGAATATCTGTTCAAGGCAAAATTCTTTATTTTTCTTGTTAGAAACTAGCAAAAGAGTCAAGATTATTATGCATCTTTGTTTTTCAACTTCAATTTGGTACTAAAGCATCTGTTCTAGTTATTATGCTTCATTACATAATTTTTGTTAGTTCAAACTACAAAAGTAATGGAAATTGCCTTTTAGATACTTCCACCACTGCACAAGTATTTGTTTTTATTCTTTTTAGATTTTTTTAAGATCAAAATTATTTCTTTTTGATAATTTTTTTGTGGGATTGTGTTATTTCTTATCAATCTTCTTCACATTATCATAGTGTGTGTGTTTTGTCACTTGGGGTTTATCAAGATTCATTTTTTTGACCTATTTTCACAGTGTGTGTTTTGTCAACTAGCAGCTTATCAAGATTCAATTTGTTTTTTCATTTTGATATTTTGTGCATTTGTGTGTATTTTTGGTCACTTGGGTTTATCAAGATTCCATTTGTTTCTTCATTTTGACACTCTATGTGTGTAGTTTGTCAAGTAAAGCTTATCAAGATCCCTCTCTTTGTGTGTTCTTGTAAGTAAATTAGGGTTTAATTTTGTTGATACTCCATTATAGTTTTAGTATTTTGGTGGTTTGTTTATGGTGATTTTAAGCAAAAATTATGAGAAAATAAGGATGCCAAGATTTTTGTTATTTGCCTAATGATCAAGATTTTTTATTCTACTTGCCTAATGGGTTGCTTGGAATTTGATATTACTGTTTGACAGAATCCAAATTCGAAAAAAAAATTGCTTTGCTATTTTTCTGGTGACCGCTTATCTCTTTCTCTTTAATTTAGGCCAAGTAAAGGTAAGTTGATTTCTCTTTATTTTCTTATAATAAAGTCTTTAAATGTAGTTTAGTTTGGAATTATTCGCTGTAGAAGGCTTTAAAAGCCGTAGGAATTTTGTGATGATTATATGATGTGAAAGGAAGATGCGACGCCTCTACTAATTTGCTTTGTTACACTTGTTCAATTATTTGACTTATTATACTATAAATTGATATGTTACTTGAAAGTGAATAAGTGTAGTTACTTGAAGGTGAACTTTTATTTTGAATTTTGTTGAAGTGTAGGTACTTGAAATGTGAACTTTTTATTCTTAATTTTGCTATGCTTGGTAATTTTGAATGTGGTTTAGTTTGGTAACATGGGTGGTGACTTAGTGACTTGAAATTGATTAAGTGTAGGTAGTTGAAAGGTGAATTTTTTCTTTCGAATGTGGTTTAGTTTGGTGACTTGGGTGGTGACTTAGTGAGTTGAAATTGATTAAGTGTAGGTACTTGAAATGTGCATTTATCATTTTGAAAGTAGATTAGTTTGTTGTTTTAGGAGATGGCTTAGTGACTTGAAAATGTTGAAGTTTAGCCACTTGAAATGTGAATTTTTGTTTTGAATGTAGTTTAGTTTGGTAACTTGGGAGATGACTTAGTCAATTGAAATTGATTAAGTGTAGGTACTAAAAACTTGATTTTTTTTTTAAAAGTGGTTTAGTTTGGTGACTTAGGAGGTGACTTAGTGACTTGAAAATGTTGAAGTTTAGATACTTTCAATAGAAAATTTTGTTTTGAATTTGGTTTAGTTTGGTGACTTGGAAGGTGACTTAGTGAGTTGAAATTGATTAAGTGTAGGTACTTGAAATGTGCATTTATCATTTTGAATGTGGTTTAGTTTGGTAACATGTGAGTTTACATAGTCACTTGAAATTGATAAAGTGTAGGTACTTGAAAGGTGAATTTTTATTTTGAATCTGATTTAGTTTGGTGACTTGGGAGGTGACTTAGTCACTTGAAATTGATTAAGTGTTGGTACTTGAATTTATTTTTGTTTTGAATGTGGCTTAGTTGAGTGACTTGGGTAGTGACTTAGTGAGTTGAAATTGATTAAGTGTAGGCACTTTAAATGTGAATTTATCATTTTGAAGGTAGTTTAGTTTGTTGTTTCAGGAGGTGACTTAGTAACTTGAAAATGTTGAAGTTTAGATACTTGAAATGAAAATTTTTGTTTTGAATGTACTTTAGTTTGGTAACTTGTGAGGTGACTTAGTCACTTCAAATTGATTAAGTGTAGGTACTAGAAAGATGAATTTTTATTTTGAATGTGGTTTAGTTTGGTGACTTGGGAGGTGACTTAGTCACTTGAAATTGATTAAGTGTAGGTACTTGAAAGGTGAATTTTTATTTTGAATGTTGTTTAGTTTGGTGACTTGGCAGGTGACTTAGTGAGTTGAAATTGATTAAGTGTACGTACTTGAACTATGATTTTTTTTTTGAATGTGGTTTAGTTAGGTAACGTGTGAGTTGACGTAGTCACTTGAAATTGATTAAATGTAGGTACTTGAAAGGTAAATTTTTGTTTTAAATGTAGTTTAGTTTGGTGACTTGGGAGGTGACTTAGTTACTTGAAATTGATTAAGTGTAGGTACTTGAATTTATTTTTCTTTTGAATATTGTTTAGTTTGGTGACTTGGGTAGTGACTTAGTGAGTTGAAATTGATTAAGTGTAGGTACTTTAAATGTGAATTTATCATTTTAAAGGTAGTTTAGTTTGTTGTTTTAGGAGGTGACTTAATGACTTGAAAATGTTGAAATTTAGATACTTGAAACGTGAAATTTTTGTTTTGAATGTACTTTAGTTTGGTAACTTGTGAGGTGACTTAGTCACTTGAAATTGATTAAGTGTAGGTACTTGAATTTATTTCTGTTTTGAATGTGGGTTAGTTTGGTGACTTTGGTAGTGACTTAGTGAGTTGAAATTGATTAAGTGTAGGTTCTTTAAATGTGAATTTATTATTTTGAACGTAGTTTTGTTTGTTGTTTTAGGAGGTGACTTATTCACTTGAAATTGATTAAGTGTAGGAACTTTTTCATTTTGAATTTAGGTACTTGAAATGTGAACTTTTTGTGACTTGAACTAATTAGTTGAATATGATTTATTGTGTAGATGGAACCTGATTATAGCTGGATATATCAACAAAATAATGATAATAGAATGGATCTTAGGGTGGAATTTGTTGAAGGTGTCAGACGATTTGTTGAACTTGCTAAGACTCTTGATGTTTGGTCATGTTTTTAGGCTATTCATTATCCTTGTGTTAGATGTGATGGTACAAATCTTTTAAAAGAAGAAGTTGTGAAGGAACATCGTTATAGAAGGGGTTTTCACAAGGACTTTTTAAGATTGCGTACTATTAATGGTGATGTTGAGCAAAATAACTTTGTTGTTGGTGAAAGTAGTAGGTCTATAAGGCATAATGAATATCAAGATACTAGGATGATAGAAATGGTGCACGATACTTTTGGGATGAAACACGGGGGCGACTTTAGGAAAAATGTCAAAGATGTTTTAATAGAGAAGCGGGCCCTTTTTATGAACAACTGCATGCTGCTAGTCATCCTTTGTTTGACGGTTGTTCGCACTCTCATTTGTCTATTGCTATTAGATTATTAAGTATTAAATCTGACTGGAATATTGCTGAAGGAGGAATGGACTAAATGATAGACCTTATTAAAGACTTAGTTGACCCAGGGTTAAAGGTTCCTCATTCTTTCTATAAGGCAAAAAGATTGGTGTCAAATTTGGGTCTCTCCTCGGTTATAATTGATTATTGTGAAAATGGCTGCATGTTATACTACAAGGGAGATGCTAACCTAGAGTCCGGTAAGTTTTGTCAGCACCCTCGATATAAGCGTAGTTGTAATGGAAATAAAATTGATATTTAGGTGATGCATTATTTACCTTTAATACCAAGGTTGAAGAGATTGTATGCTTCAAACAGCTCAGCTCCTCAAATGAGATGGCACAGTGAAAATAGAAGGCCCACTGGTGTTATATGTCATCCATCTGATGGAGAGGCTTGGAAGCATTTTGATTCAACTTATCCAGATTTTATAGCTGATCAACAAAATATTCATTTAGGATTATGTACGGATGGCTTCTCTCCTTTTTCAGTTGATGCTGCACCATATTTATGTTGGCGTATATTTATCACCCCGTATAATCTTTCTCCTGAAATGTTGATGATTAGTCCCTATATATTTTTAAATTGTGTTGTTCCTGGCCGCGTAATTCAAAAAGCGGAATAGATGTCTACTTGCAACCTTTGATTGATGAACTTCAAATTTTATGGCATGAGGAGGTTGAAACTTGGGACATCTCACTTAAATAGAATTTTAATCTGCATGCATATATAATGTGGACTGTTAATGATTTTTCTGCATATGATCGGTTTTTGTTGAAATTTTTTAAAAAACTGACCACTTGTGGTCGATTTATTTTAAATTTTTTTATTTTTAAAATCTTTTTTTATATTTTAAAAAAATAATAATGAATTTTTAATATATATATATATTTCAAAAAATCGACCACACGTGGTCGGTTTTTAAAAAGCTACCACGCTTTTATTGACGACACATTTTGGTTGGTTTTGGTGGTCGGTTTTCCTATTTTTTTAGTAGTGTTCATCTCAAAGATAACTGTTGGAAACTTATTGGTTATCTTCTTAATTTTAAGAAGAGGAAGCCTAAAAACGTGACTTCTATGTGTCATGCTATGTGGGATGGGTCAACATCCAATTGTCATGGTTCAACTTCTAATACACAGGGTAAAAACACTCATTGCTATCCTATAATAATGACTCAAAATAATATATCTTCTCATTTGACTGGACTATATCAAGTATTTGAGCAGTGGAAGTTGCCTTAAGGGACAACGATGACTCAGCCACCAGGAATTATATGTTTACTCAAGAGTAATATAATCAAATCCTCCAAATGCTTAATAAGAATATATGCCCCTCAGCTGGCACTCAAGCTGTTGTGGAATCATCTAATGGTAACCTATATGATTCAGAGGCATTAAAGGCTCTGATTTCATCTCAAAATCTAACTAACTGGATAATTGATATAGGTTCAACAAACCGTATAATGTTTAATTCTATTATGCTTGATAAAGGCACTATTACTAAAAATCAGGTTTGACGTAAGGTTTATTTACCTAATGGATACATCTCACTAGTAACACATACTGGTACTATCACTATATCACCTAGAAGTACTTTAGAACATGTGTTTTTCCTTCCTCAATTATAGTATAATTTGTTATCAGTTTTCAAAGCTACTAAAGAACAACATTGTGCTACTTTGTTCTATCTTGATTTTTTTATATTTCAGGACCTATCAAGTGAAACGGTGAAAGAGATTGGTATATTACAGAAAGAAATTTATATGCTTAATCAACACACAACTGAAAAACCTATTCATCTTTTTAATAAATCTGCTCAAGCATGCACATGTACTTCTATGGACAATTCTCTTTGGCATAAATGATTTGGCGCTATTTCTCCTCACGAGTTACAAAAACTAATACCTTGTAAAGTTGACAAAATTGCTAAAATTGTTAATAAGTGTGTAATTTTTTTATGTGCCAAGAAATCAAGGAATCCTTTTTCTTCTAGTAGCATAAAGAGTGATGACAGTTTTGATTTGATTCATATGGATATACGAGGGCCTTATAAAACTTCCACTACTAATGACTCAAAGTACTTCTCAACAATAACAGATAACTTTCCATGAATTACTTTGGTGTATTTACTTAAATTAAAGTCTGGTGTATGTGTTATCATTCAATAGTTTCTAAAGTTTGTTCAGATTCAGTTTAATAAAATAGTTAATGCTTGTAGGATTGATAATGGGATAGAGTTTGTGAATGAGATTTGTATCAAGTTGTTTAAAGAATTAGGGATAATTCATCAATGGTCTTGTGCCTTCTCACCTCATCAAATGGGGTTGATAATGGAAATACATGAACATATTAGAAGTGACAAGAGCCTTACAAATTCAAGCTCACATTCTTATCAAATTTTAGGGTATGTATGTCCAAACTATTGTATACATCATAAGTAGACATCCTTCTTCTGTGATCAATATGTCCCCTTATGAGAAACTTTACAATAGACAACCTTCTCTTGCTAAAAGTTGT
The DNA here is from genome assembly GCA_030864225.1 of Capsicum baccatum var. pendulum. Lineage (NCBI taxonomy): Eukaryota > Viridiplantae > Streptophyta > Magnoliopsida > Solanales > Solanaceae > Capsicum > Capsicum baccatum. Next base: position 171,181,060 of record CM061554.1, read on the forward strand.
AGGATTTTATGCTATACTAACATCATGAATCAAATAAATAAACTTTTATTAAAGAGTAAACCTATTATGTTATGGGGTTCTTACAAGTTCAAAAGGGATACAATTTTTATGATCCTCAAAATGGATCATTCTTTATGAACAGAGATGTTTATTTCATAATGTATTTAAGAAGTATTAAATAGGATACTTTATACCCCATCTCTAATTATATTTCTTATGATCCACTCTCTAACAAAACACCAAACTTATCAAACTAACTTCTATTCTGAAATACAACCCAGTTGTTACTCAGAAGCTATTAAGGATCCTACATGGATCAAGGCCATGCAAGTAGAGATTAATGATCTTTAAGGAAACAAAACTTGAGAGCTAGTCACACTACATGAAGGAATGAAATCTGTATGGTGTAAGAAGATTTACAAGATCAAGTATAAGGATAATGTGGAAGTCAAACGGTTCAACTCTAGGCTTGTGGCCAAACGTTATAACTAGCAGAAGGGAATTGACTATTAGGATAACTTTTCTCCTATAGTCGAAATGATTTTAGTTGGGACTATATTATCCATTGCAGTATCTAGACATTAGAACATCCATCAAATAGATGTGTAAAATGCTTTTCTCTAAGGAGATCATAGAAATGAGATATAAATGGAGGTTCATCGGGGCTTTACCACTCAAGGATAAAACCACAAGTTTACAAATCGGTTAAATCCTTGTATGGTTTAAAACATGCTCCAAGGCTCCAAGGCAGTGGAATCCCAAACTAACAGAAGCTATACTACAACTCAAATATGTTTAGAGTTAGTATGATCACTCTTTCTTTATCAAAAAAACTGAAAATGGGTAGTAATCGTCCTGTTATATATGGATGATATATTAGTCATAGGAGATAGCTTGAGTCTAACTGAGGACACAAAGAGATCATTATAGAATATATTTAAGATGAAAGATCTTAGAGATCGAAATTATTTCTTTCAGAATAGAATTTGCAAGATCCAAAAAGGGTATCATTATACACCAAAGGAAGTGTTCTCTAGAAGTTATATAAAAACTAGGATTAGTAGCTTCTAAGCCTACTTATACTCCTATCGATAGAAGTTTCAAGTTAACTACCAAAGAATATGATGAGCACACCAACAAAAGAAGTAAAGAAGATCACTTGTTAGCAAATAGGACTACTTATAAGAATTTAATAGGTAAACTTTTATACCTAACAATTACAAGACCACACATCTTATTTAGTGTACAAACACTAAGTCAATACGTTAAACAACCCTAGAAATTACCTATGAATGCTGCACTATGAATTGTAAGCTACATCGGTCATAACCTGGACAAGGGATGCTGATTTCAAGCAACAACATTGCAAAGTAATAATATTTTGTGATGCTGACTGAACTTCATGTTCTTATTCTAGAAATTCAGTGTCAGGGTTCCTAATTAAACTAGAAGATTCTATTGTCTCTTGAAAATCAAAGAAGCAAACTTCTATATCAAGGAACTCTGCAGAAGAAGAATATAAAAGTATGGCATTAGCTATTTCTAAACTAAGTTGGCTTACTAAAGGAACTTCCTATTCATATATACACTGATAGCTACAGTTAATCCATTGTTTCATGGAAAGAAAAAACACATTGCTATTGACTTCCACTTTCATTAGAGGAAAATTCAATAGGGAATAGTTCAGTCCACTAAATATCCACAACTAATCAGCCATGCAAATTTTCTTACAAAGAGACTAAAACGAGTTTAACATCAATATCCTTGCTCCAAGTTAGGTATTCTTAACATCATTCATAGAACCTAACATGAGGGGGGATGTAGAAATGAGCCAACTAGATGCTAAGTCAGTATGTTAGTTACATAATTTCAAAAAGTTAGTTAATATTGTTAAACAACTAACTTTTTGAAATTGTTAGTTAGTCAGGCTGCTTAGTTAGCTTTTAAGGCTTGATCAAACGACTTCAGCTCACCATTCAAAGCTGTCTTGAAGCATAAGCAGTAACATGACCCTGTTGTATCAATACACAACCCAAACCAATACCAGAAGCATCACAATACATGGTGAATCCCTCATCCTCAAAAGGAAGATGCAAAATAGGAGCCGAAGTAACGAACTTCTTGAGCTTCCCAAAGCTTGACTTACACTCCTCGGAATATAAAAAAGAAACCTCCTTCCAAGTCAATCTGGTTATAGGTGATGAAATAGTAGCAAAACCCTCAATGAATCTCGATTAATAATTGACTAATCCAACAAAGTTGCGAACCGCAATTGGAGAAGTAGGCCTAGACAAACACGAATAGCCTTAATCTTCATCAGATCTACCATAATACCATCCTTAGACACTATATGCCCAAGGAATGTAACTGACACAAGCCAAAACTCACACTTAGAGAATTTGGAAAAAAGTATATGGTCTCTCAAAGTCTGGAGTACTATCCTTAAATGTTGTGAATGCTTTTCTGTACTCATCGAATACACAAGGATATTGTCAATAAACACAATCATGAAGGATTCCAAATAGGGTCTGGACACTCGGTTCATATAGTCTATGAATATGGTTGGGTCATTAGTCAAGCCAAGGATATTACCAAGAACTCATAATGACCATAATGGATCCTAAAGGCTATCTTTGGGATATCTTAGCCTGAATCCTTAACTGATAGTACCTGAACCTCAAATCAATATTAGAAAACACTGTTGCACCCTGAAACTAGTCAAACTAAGAAGCAATGTGAGGTATAGGATAACAGGTTCTTCACTGTTATCGTATTAAGATGCCTATAATCAATACACATACACAGGGATCCATCTTTCTTCTTTAAAAACAACATAGAAGCTCCCAAAGGGGACACACTCAGTCTAATGAAACCCTTACCAAGAAAATCCTAAAGTTAAGAATTCAAATCCTTATGCTTGGCAGGAGCCATACAGTAAGGTGCCATAAAAATAGGTTGGGTACCCGTATCAAGATCAATAACAAACTCAATCTCATGGGCAGGAGAAATACCAGACATATTGGTAGGGAATACATCAAGAAACTCAGGAAATATAGGGACAGTATCAAGTGATGGTCTCTTCATACTAACATCATGAATATAAGCGAGATAAGACTCCCAACCCCTCGATATAAGTCTCCTAGCACGAACATAGGAAATAATCCTCGTCGACTCACGTCTAACAGCTTCCTACCACCTGATCTGGGGTATGTCGGGCATGTCTAAAGCAATGGTCTTAGCTAAACAAATAATGACTGCATGATATTGGGATAACAAGTCCATGACCAGAATCACATCAAAATCCACCATGTCTAATATAATGAGATCAATATGAGTATCAATATCTATACAATCATAACATATTATCTGAAAACAGGATCCACTACTAAAGAATCGCCTTTGGGAGTAGATACACATAAAGACATATAGAGAGTCCCGAGATAACTCTAATTGTGGGTCATAATAAGCAGACACATAATAGTAAGTGAATCCCAAATCAAATAAAGCAAAGGCCAACTAGGGCACTCCTACGAGTAATGACCAAAACTTCACAACTATAACATGTCCCATGAGTAGTACCAGAACCAAATAATCTAATTGACCCAGAATAACCAAAAGATGAGCCCCTTAAATATAGAGAGCTACCTTGAAGAGGGCGGCCACTAACCCAAGACTGAACTCCATCAGTAATCTGGAGCATTGCCTAAATAAGTCTATGATATTAACTCTGAGTCTAATACGGCAGCCACAAAATTGGGTCTTGCGAAGGCCCCTTATCCTGGCCCTTAATTGGGGACACATCTCGAGGTTGTCCACGACCTCTGGGCCACCCACGAATAGTGATAAGATCTCTAGGCTCAATCTTGGGACCCTCATCTTGTGTAGTGATAGCACGTATCCTAGCCATCTGCAAAAGAGTGAAACCAAAATAATGCTTTAGAAACCAACTCAGACCCTTAGCACTACATAAGTGAAAGAAGTGAAGAACTCCTAAGGATGTCCTATAGCCTCCCAAAGATAAAAAACAAACGTTATCATTTTGATGTGCGTGACTCTGCTAGACATTTGTTGTTGTATCAATAATATCAGTGAAACCTAGGATTTGGTACGAATATGTCACGACCCAATTTACGAGTCATGATGGCACCTACTCTAACTTAATAGTTTGTAAGCCGAACCATATCTCAGAGCTATTTGCAATGGTCTAACTTGGTGGAAAATTCCCTAACAAAGGCTAAATGGACAATGTAACTCATAAATAAGAAAAGCAATAGATATAGACTAAAAGGTAGCCATAACCTAGAAAACTATCCTACGACCTGGTAGATTCATAACAAGAGCTACTATAACTCACCATAAGTTCAAGAATAGTCAATATAATCTATCTCAAAATATAAGACTAAACATAGATGGATAGAAGGAAAAGGGCAACTTTGGCACCACGATCTCACCCTATCTCGAAAATCCAACGCAACGCGATCATAGAATCAGCGGTGGAAACGAGTACTAGGATTAGCCTGAAAAAGGTATAGAAGTATAGTATGAGTACTAAAACCACGGTTACTCAGTAGGCATCTGTCATGATGCAAAAACTAGGGTCATGAGGGCACTTATCACGGCATACCTTAACAAGTAAGCCTATCACCTAAATTGATATGAAAAGAGAAAAAGATAGAAATATCCCAAGGTAAGGCTTCTAGAATGAAGCCGAACCATATAAATAATCATACAATACGGAAAGAACTTATCCAAAATACCAATCATACCCAAAACCAGGTGTCAATAGTGTAAGAACTACTAATATAATTCAAGAGTCAAATGCATCAGAAAAATAACCACAAATGAAGAATATTTATCTCCGAATACTAATAAAGACATAAATACTATAGAAAGATAGAGGTAAACTTTGGATGTATGAATATCCAACCGCTACCTTAGAAGCTCCAACAATCGCCTGAGTCAAGCAAACTGAGGCGTACTCAAGCTAAGACCTGCACCGAAAGGGTGCAATAGGCATGAGTATAGTCCACTTATACTTAGTAGGTATCATAGACCGACCAATAAAAGTAGTAAATAAAGCATACAAGATATACATTAAGGGCACGCCACCTACAATCAGAAAATGTCCCACAACGGTAGCTCACACCGCTTGCACTAACAATTTTAATATATCTCACATATATTACAACATCACACCAACATAGCACAAAAGTACGTATTATATTACATATAAAAAGAACAAGGGGAACATGCATATACAAGATCATCAAATACAAGTAGAAGAAGATACGCTAAATACATAGATGACAAGTCATTATGCCAATACAACATAGCAAAACACAATAAAGTAAGTGCAATGTATATGATGATGATGATGATGCACGAAGTTGTCGAAAAACCACCGGGATCGTTGCACAATCCCCGTATACACCTACGGAGGCAAGCCTCCCAACTTAGGACCTATGAGGGGTTCATCAAATCGTATACAATCCATATATCTCATATCTCCTTTCCATCACGTTCCTTGGAAAGGTTTTTATAAGGTGTTACAATATCTTTTAAAAAGGTGTTGCCAGTGTTTCTCAGATGTTGCCACGGTGGTACCAATGTTTCATGAATGAGTATGATATGAAGATGTAATGCTCGCAACCTATCACAATAAGTATTTCAACAAATAATCACATGGTATATTTATACAACCAACCACAATGATATATTTCCACAACCACATGTGTTAATATCCGCTTATTATTTTTGTATCATCCATAAATTTTCACATGTCTCATTTGCCAATAAAGTATAAATATAATCAAAATACACCAATAGCACCACATTAGCATTATAACATTACAATACAATTATTCATATGTATTTAAGGATATCAATATCACATAGGACCCCACACGGTCACACATATCACATAATATCTCAATTTTGACAATTACATCACATATAAGCTCCCACACGAGTACAACACATAGATAGCCAATTTTTATGATTAGATCCCACCCTTCACATGAATTTTGTATCATCATTTACTACTCAGCCCAGTCTGAAAGAGTTAAGACATAACTTACCTCAAAAGCCGAAACTGGTCCGCTACATTTAAAGCTGCGACCTTACTTTTCTTGAATAATCTCGAACTCTACTAAAAATATTAAATATGAAATCTACACGTCAAGACAAAACCAATGACACCCAGATTGACTACTTTTGGTTCAGGGTCAAAACAGACCCCCAAAATGGGTTTCTGATAAAGAAGAGCAAAATCGGAACTTTACTTCAAAAACATATTCCCCATATTTTTAGAAACCTAAATTTGAAAACTCAAGTTAAATCGAGTCAAAAATGGGGTTCAAATCGAAGAAAAATTATTTTTGAGCTTTACCAGGTAAAATCTTGAAAATTCGGGTTATAATCAAGAATCGGAGTTGTTTTGAAGGTTAAATTGATGAAAAAAATAGTAATTATAAGATAAAAATATTATTGAAGTGAAGGGAGTGAAATTTGGGTTTAAAATTATGCCCTAAGATTTTTGGGGTTTTGACAAATTAATCAAGAAATTACTAATAAAAGGGTGAATTCTTACCTTTAATCCGTAATAAAACCAAGAAAAATGTGTTAATTTATCTTTCCAAGCTCCCACAAACTTTGATTTTAAGCTCCCACAATATTTAGAGTTTATCTCCCAAGAGCCAAGATGAAAATGTGGAAAATGGGCCAAAAGTAGGTGGAAAAAGCTATTTAAATTGTAGTTTTTCTCCAATAACTGCTAGTTTTTTTTCCTAAGTCGAAATGAATTTCGACAGGGTGTCCGAGATTCGTTTGGAGTCCGATATACATAAACAAACTATGCAACCACACTTAATTCGATGTTCCGCACGAGATATCAAATTATTTAAAAAATATCATTTTCACAAAGTTGACCTCTGAAACCCGAAATTATAATTTTTTAAATCGAGATTTGAAATGAGATATCAAATTATTTAAAAAATATCATTTTCACAATGAGATTGTTTCGATCAAATATGGGCCCCACACCCATATTTCCAATTTTCCAATTTCCTGACGAATAGGTTGAAATGAGCTCGGGTGCACCGGGACCCAAACTAAATGTCTACCTAGCCTAAAATCAATATTCTGAAGCTTCTTGCGTAGTCCGTTCGGTCATCCATCGCACAAATTAAAAGATATCCATGCAAGTTCAAAATAAGGCTCTCGAAGCCATAAAAAATCACAATATTGCATAAATGATACCAAAATGCATCAAGAATCATGTCAATCATTCCCACACCACAGAAATATCATAATGCAACTACTAGGAGGGGTAAAATATTAAAATCACAAAAAATCACAAATTTCACATATTTCATCAAATTTTTAGCTCGTTACATCATCCACCACTAAAAATCTAGTTCGTCCTCAAACTAAGGCAAAGAAATAATTGAATCAATGAAAAGCTATAGATAGGAACTACACATATCAGACTCAACCACCAAAGTAGCTTCATCTACAGGCCATGTCGCCACTGGACTTTAACCACAGGGATCACTCAAGAGTGCAACCCCCTAAGATCCCTAGCAAAAATGGAAACCGGTTCCTCAAAAAGGACAACCGCTCATCTAACTGAACCGATTCCCAATGAATGACATGAGACTCATCAGGCATATAGCGACGAAGCATAGAAACATGAAAAAATAGATGAACAACTGATAGATCAGGGGGCAAAACCAACTCATAAGCCACATCAACAACAGTCTGAAGAATCTCAAATAGACAAATATACCTGGGGCTAAGCTTGCCCCTCTTCCCAAACTTCATCACACCCTTTATGGGCGAAACTCGAAGGAAAACACGATCACCAACACAAAATCTTAAGATACAAAGTCTACAATCAGCATAACACTTCTGCCTACTCTGAGCCACTCTAAGTCTATCCTGAATGATCCTGACCCAATCCAAAAAATCATGAAGCAAGTTCGTACCTCGAGGTCTAACCTCTGAAACATCGAACCAACCTACTGGAGAGCGACAATGCCTCAAAAGGAGCTATATCAATACTAAAATTGTAGATATTATTATTTGCAAACTCTGCTAAAGCTAAATGCTGCTCCCACTGTCCACCAAAATCCATCACACATGCACAAAGAATATCCTCCAAAACTTGTATAATCCGCTCTGATTGGCCATCAGTCTGGGGTGAAATATTGTAAAAAGATCCACTCGAGTACCCAACTTATCCTGAAAAGTCTTCAAAAACTGAGATGTGAACACAGGACCTCGATCCGAAATAATGGACACGGACACACCATGTAGTCATATAATCTCATGAATATAGATAAAGGCCAACCTCTCAGTAATGAATGAGACCTTAACCAGAATAAAATGAGCTGACTTGGTCAATCGATCCATGATGTCCCAAACACTATCAGAACCATGAGATATACGAGGTAAACCAGTCACAAAGTCCATGGTGATGCGTTCCTACTTCCAGGACTAGGTGACCTCTGTAGAAAACCACCAGGTCTTATATTCTCGTCCTTCACCTACTGACAACGTAGGCAACGAGCCACAAAATATGCTATATCTCGCCTCATACCACCCTACCAGTAGTGCTATCTCAAATCATGATACATCTTAGTCATACCTGGATGGATGGAATATCTAGAACAATGGGCCTCCTCCAAGATCAACCTAGTCCAGTCACCCACTTTTGGCACACAAACTCGGCCTCTAATCCACAAAACTCTATCTGAATCAAGTGAGGCTTCCTTAGTCTCTCCACTCAATACACTGTCTTGAATTGACCTCAAACCAACATATCAAACTAAGGAGCTCGGATCTGCTCCATCAAAGAAGATCTAGAATCCACAAATACCAAAACACGCCTCGGTGTTGAAATATCAAGTCTAATCATCTGGTTAGCTAAAGACTTAACCTCTAAGGCTAAAGGCCTCTCCTGGTCAAAAGATACGCCAGGCTACCCATGCTTATCGACTTTCGACTTAAGGCATCTACAACTATATTAGCCTTGCCCAGATGGTAGAGAATAGTCAAGTCATAATCCTTTAGCAACTTAAGCCAACGGCGCTACCTCATATGTAAATCTCACTGGTAAAGAAGTACTAAAGGCTACGATGATCTGAGAAGATCTCACAATAAACTCCATACAAGTAGTGCCTCTATAACTTCAAGGCAAACACAACTGCGCACAACTCTAAATCATGGGTAGGATAATTCCTCTCATGAGGCTTCAACTGAGGAGATGCATAAGAAATTACCTTGCCCTTCCATATTAACAAAACACCTAACCCAATATCTGAAGCATCCCAAAAGATGGTAAAACCCACGCCGTCCTTGGTGCAAAGTCAAGATAGGAGCTGAATTCAACAAATCCTTGAGCTTTTGAAAGCTCACCTCACAAGTATCAGACCACTAAATAGAAATCTTTTTCTAAGTCAACTTAGTCAAATGAGCTACAATGGAAGAGGAACCCTAAAAAATACTGATAATAACTTGCAAGTCAACAAAACTACGAATCTCGGTGGGTGAAGTAGGTCTATCCCAATCATGAGCCACTGCAACTTTAGCTGGATTAACCATAATAACTTCCTTAGTCACCACATGACCCAAGAAAGAAATAGACTCTAACCAAAACTGGCACTTAGAGAACATAGCATACAAATTCTTATCCCTCAATCTCTAAAGCATAATCCACAAATGCTCCTCATGCTCAACCTCACTCTTGGAATAAACCAAGATATCATCTATAAATACCATAACAAAAGAGTCAAGATACAGTTGAAACACTCAATTCATTAACTTCATAAACACAGCAGGGGCATTGGTCAACCCGGAGAACATTACCAAGAACTCATAATGATCATATCTAGTCCAAAAAGTTATCTTCGGAATATCCAAAGCTCTAATCCTCAACTGGTGATAACCAAACCTCAAATCAATCTTTAAAAACACCACAGCACCCCTAAAGATGATCAAACAAATCATTGATGCGGGAAAGAGGATACTTATCCTTAACTGTCACCTTATTCAACTGTCAATAATCAATTTACATCCACATAGACCCATTATTTCTCTTCAAAAACAAGACAGGCACACCCCAAGTGAAATACTAGGTCGAATAAATCCCTTATCCAACAACTCCTGTAACTGATCCTTCAGTTCCTTTAACTCTGCTAGAGCCATCCTATAAGGAGAAATAAAAATGGGCTTGGTGCCTAACTCAACATCAATAATAAAATCAATATATTGATCCGAAGGCATACTACGCAAGTCCGTAGGGATCACCTCCATAAACTCACGGACAACACAGACAAAATACAAAAAGGAAGAGAAACAACACTTGTGTCATGAATATGGGCCAAGTAAGATAAATATCCCCTCTCAACCAATTTACGACCCTGAACATAAGATATGACCCTCTTAGGACCCGAATGAAGTGTACCCTTCCAAGCTATTTTACTCATACCCGACGAAGTTAAAGTCACGATCTTAGCCAAATAATTTAAGACAGCATGATAAGGAGCCAACTAATCCATACCTAAAATAACATCAAAATTGATCATATCTAACACAAACAAGTCTACCAAAGTCTCACACCCAGCAAAAGTCACAACACAAGATTGATGTACCCAATCCACCACTAAAGAATCACCTACAGGGGTGGATACACAGATATGCATGGCAAGAGGCTCACTAACAGAATCAAAACCCAAAGAAAAATATACAGACACATAGGAAAAAGTCGATCCGGGATCAAAGAATAAAGATGCAGGTCTAAAACTAACGGGGACAATACCTATAATCAAAGTATCAGAAGCCTCTACCTCAGGTCAGGCTAGTATAGCATAACACTAACCATGACCACCAGCTGCCTGGGTAGCCCTACGACCACCAACTGCCTGAGTGTACCGACGACTACACCCATGATCTCTACTAAGATTACCTCTCGCAGATGAAATAAGAGTAGCTCGAATCACTTGGTGGTAACAGTCCCTGGCCACATGGCCAATCTCACAATATACATAGCAACCTTTACGACCAGTCTCAATAGGAGAAAGTACAACTAAGCCCGAACGACCACCCTGAACTGCTGGACTAAAAGGTCCATCACCTGAAATTTGTAATGTCTCCTGCACTAGCCTACCATGGTATCCAAGAGAACCTATAAAATCTCTAACTCGAGAGGTCTGACTCCTGAACTCACTAAAACATCGCGCCTTCTTGTCACCTATCTTAGATGCACTAAGAATACCCTCTGTCATCTTAGCATGATCCAAAATACTCTAAGAAAAAGCCCCAAACACAACCATCTGAGGCATAGCCAACAGAACGGAGACAACCAAACCTTGCACAAAATTTTGAATCTTCTCAAACTCAGTGGAAATGCTATCATAGAAATATCTGGATAGGGCATGGAAGTATGCCTTATACTCAAAAACTGTCATGGAGCCCTGCTCCAAATGATCAAACTCATCCTACATACGATCTATCAAACTGAAAGGCAAAAACCTCTCTAGAAAGGTATCAACAAACCGATCGTATCACAACCCAGGAGCATCAACAAGCCTACAACCAACAAATGATATCCACTAATTTCTCATAGTATCTCTCAACTGATATGTAGTATAAGCCACACCAACTACGCAGAAAGAGTGAAACACAACTCAGAACACAAGATATGAAAGAATTCGCATGATAAGGAATAAAATAAGGAAGATTACCTAAAGACATCTTATAGCCTCTAAAAGATAGATACGGACGTCTACGTACCAATCTGCAAAAATTTATTAGACATCTCGCTCTTACACCATTGAGACCAATGAAACCTGGCTGCTCTAATACCAATTTGTCACGATGCCAAAACCAGGGTCATAATGGAACTTGTCGTGATGTCCCTTGATAAGTAAGCCTATCACTCAAACTGATATGAAAAGAGAAAAAGATATAAATATCCCAAGGTAAGGCTTCAAGAATAAAGACGAATGATATAAATAATCATACAATGTAGAAAGAACTTATCCAAAATACCAATCATGCCCATAACCAGGTGTCTATAGTGTAAGAACTACTAATACAATCCAAGAGTCAAATGTATCAGAAAATTAACCACAAATGAACAATATCTTTCTTCGAATACTAATAAAGACATAACTACTGTAGAAAGATTAAGGTGAACTTCTGACGCATGAATGTCCAACCGCTACCTTAGAAGCTCCAATAATCGCCCGAGTCAAGTAAGCTGAGGCGCACTCAAGCTAACACCTGCCCTAAAAGGGCACAATAGGCATGATTACAGTCCACTTGTACTTAGTAGGTATCATAGGCCGACCAAGCAAAGTAGTAACTAAAGCATAAAAAATATACACTAAGAGCATATCACCTGTAATTAGAAAATATCCCACAACGGTATCCCACACCTCTTGCACTAATAGTTCTAATATATCTCACATATATTGTAAGATCACACCAAGATAGAACAAAAGTACGTATTATATCACATATAAAAAGAACAAGGGGAATATGCATATACAAGATCATCAAATATAAGTAAAAAAAGATACGATAAATACATAGATAACAAGTCAATATGCCAATACAATACAAAATAACACAATAAAGTAAGTGCAATGTATATGATGATGAGGATGATGATGATGCACGAGGTTGTCTTACAACCTTCGGGATTATCTCACAATCCCTGAATACACCTACGGAGGCAAGCCTCCCAACGCAGGAACCATAAGGGGTTCATCAATCCATATAAAATCCACATATTTCATATCTCCTTTCCAAAACATCCCTTGGAAAGGGTTTTATAAGGTGTTACAATATCTTTTAAAAAGGTGTTGCCAGTATTTCTCAGATGTTGTCACGGTGGTACCAATGTTTCATGAATAATTATAATATGAAGATGTAATGCTCAAAACCAATCACAATGAGTATTTTAACAAACAACCACATGATATATTTCTACAACCAACCACAATGATACATTTCCACAACCACATGCGTCAATATCCGCTCATTATTTTTGTATCATCCATAAATTTTCATATGCCTCATTTGCCAATAAAGTATGAATATAATCAAAATACACTAATGGTACCACATTATCTTTTTAAAAACACAATATAATTATTCATATGTATTCAAGGCTGCCAATATCACATAGGATCCCACACGGTCACAGATATCACATAATATCTCAATTTTGACAATTATATCACATGTAAGCCCCCACACGGGCACAACACATAGATAGCCATTTTCCATGATTAGTTTCCACCCTTAAAATGCATTTTGTAACATCATTTACTATCCAACCCAGTCTGAAATAGTTAAGCCATAACTTACTTCGAAAGCCAAAATCGATTCGCTACACTTAAATCCGTGATCTTACTTTACACAAAAAATCCCGAACTCTACTAAAAACATCAAATATGAAATCTACGAGTCAAAAAAAGACCAACGACACCCATATTGACTACTTTTGGTTCGGGGTAAAAACGAACCTTCAAAATGGGTTTTCAAAAAAGAAGGGCAAAATCGGACCTTTACTTCAAAAAAAAATGTTCTCCATATTTTTTGGAACCCACATCTGAAAATCCAAGTTATATCGAGTCAAAAATGGGGTTCAAATTAAAGAAAAACCATTTTTGAGCTTTACCGGCTAAAATCTTAGAAATTCAGGTTAAAATCAAGAATCAGAGTTTTTTTGAAGGTTAAATTGATGAAAACTAGTAATTATAAGATAAAAATATTATTAAAGTGAGGAGTGAAATTTGGGTTTAAAATCATGCCCTAAGATTTTTGGAGTTTTGACAAATTAATCAAGAAATTACCAATAAAAGGGTGGATTCTTACCTTTAATCTGTAATAAAACCAAGAAAAATGTGTTAATTTAGCTTTTCAAGCTCTCACAAACTTTTCTTTTAAGCTCCCATAATATTTTAGGGTTTATCTCCCAAGAGGAAAGACGAAAATATGCAAAATGGGCCAAAAATAGGTTGGAAAGCTATTTATATTGTAGTTTTTCTGCAATAACTACTGGTTTTTTTCTTAAGTCGAAATGGATTTCGATGGGGTATCCGGGATTCGTTTGGAGTCCGATATACACAAACGAACTATGCAGCCCAACTAAATTCGATCTTTCGGATGCGACGGAGATATCATATTTTCAATAAAAAATTATTTTCACAAATTTGACCTCCGAAACCCGAAATTATAATTTTCTAAACCGAGGGTCAAAATGACATTTAAAAGTCGTAATATCATACCAAACATGCTAAGATCCTAAAATTGATATTCTGGTTCTGCTGCCGAAGTCAAATTTTCCATTCGAGTTTATTTCAATCAAATGTGGGTCCCACACCCATATTTCCAATTTTCTAACTTTCTGACCAATAGGTCAAAATGAGCTCGAATGCATCGCGACCCGAACCAAAGGTCTATCGAGCCTAAAATCGATATTTTAAAGTTGTTATCACAGTTCGTTCGGCCATCCGTCGCACGGATCAAAAGATATCCACATAAGTCCAAAATAAGGCTCTTGGAGCCATCAAAAACCACAATATTGCATAAATGATACCAAAATGCATCGAAAATCATGTCAATAACTCCCACACCCGAGAAATATCGTAATGCAGCTACTGGAGGGGTAAAATAGTCAAATCACACAAAATCACCAATTTCAAATATTTCATCAAATTTTTAGGTCGTTATAGCATCATCAGCCTATTGAGTTAAATCATGATATAAGTACGATAATAAAACTAAGTCAAGAAAAGGGCAAACCTGGAAGTAACTCCAACTTCGTTGTACAAAATTAAATAGTTAAAGAGGAATAATAATATAATGAACATGTAATTATAACTACCAAATTGTCTCCCATAAGCCAATAAATACAAAAAAAGTAAATACCACAATATAGGCCCCCATAAGCCCGGAGGGTACAATCAAGGAAAATATATAATCGAGCAAATATAACCTACATACCATCATGGTATTACTGGGAACCCATCCGTATCATGTCACACTAAGAAAAACTCCCTCTACCGGACTCGAACAACTGTTCATATCCTCAATACCATGATCAGTTTTTGGACTTGAACGGGTACATACATTATTAATATTCGAATAAATAGCAGGACTCGAACCGGTACACATATCATCAATATCAAAATCAATAGCCAGACTCAAACCGGTACATATATCACTATATCATACTCAATAGCCAAACTCAAATTAGAACATATATCATCAATATTAATAACTATCAGGTTCTACCGTAATTAGCCTCGGCTTCAAAAATCAAACCATTATGACTATAAAGTATCTAGTATCATCAAGCCTTATAATAAGCATTTCTAGCATATATAATAAAGGTATAAAGGTCTACAAAAACTAGTTCAAGTCTTGGCCTAAGGCGAGCCGAAAGGGGCCCACTTCCAATCCCCAAAATCCATTATAAGGCAAACTCTACCCCAGACTAGGCTAAGGTATATAGATCCAATTTTAGGAGCTAAGAAAGCCTTAACTAGACCAAAGACAAAAATTCTACAAATGACCTAAGCAACTAAGCCAACTACACCTAAATTACAATTTTTGGATACCTTAAATAATCCAACTAACCAAGGAATTATCAATCGTATTACCAATATCTAAAATCCATCCCAAATCTAACATATTATCATAAATATACCATGACATAGCTAGACTTATGAAGAGGGAAAAACCTCGCCTACCTGGACACCGAAGAAAGATCAAAGAATCCGCTAAATCACCGATTTTCCCTTCCAAAAAGCTTCAGCAAGGTGCCACGCTATCATGATCACAATCTACTAATTAAAATGAGAGCACTATTCAGCAAGGTGCCACACTATCAAGCCAACTACATATTGCACTATTTTGCTTCGGGTCCCGAATTATGAAAAAATCTCATGTGGGGCCTGTTTAGAAAAATTACATTTTTGAAACCCACCCAACGCTCTCCTATACTCATGGAGTATTTATCCTCACAGATGAGTGAAATCTGAGCTATATTGGTGGTAGAATAAACTCACTAAGATCCTAGGGATTTTAAATGAGAATGTGAAAATCAACCATGAAAATAAAGGAATTCTACCACAATTTTGAAGGAGAATTGCGTAATTAATCTTTATCCAAGCTCCCAAAATCAACCACAAATATTATCCCTAAGTTTTCCCAATTATTAGGGTTCAAGTATCTTAGAGATGGATGATAAATGGGCTAAAGGGTCTATTTATACCATTCCCAGGTACACGGGTATCATATACACAATCTGCCATTTGCATAAGTGATACTGGCCAAATACGCGAAAGTCGCTTACTTGGACATTATTATTGCAAACACAATACCTGAACTTCTGTTGGGGATGTTGCTTACGAGAAAACAAATGTTTCTTACGCAACACTTACTGGTGTCTGCCAGATCGTGTACACGATCAATGGATTGTGATCCCGGGTGAATAAACACCAGCTGAGACTTGGAAATTCCCATGTCTCCGCCAGCCCATCAGGATTCTTCCAAAATCCCGAATACGCAAACGAACTATGCTACCCTATCAAATTTGATGTTCTGGACTCAATGGTGCAGTAAAAATTTCCATACAAGGTCATTTCGATTAAAAGTGCATCCCACACCCAACTTACCATTTTTGAAACTTTTGGCCAATTGCTCGAAATGAGCCCAGGTCCCTCAGGACCAAAACCAAAGGTTCATCCAACCTAAAATCAATATTTTGAAGCTACTGGAATGGTCAGATTTAGCATATGAGATTGTTAGACTGAAGTTTTTTCTCGGTTGCTATTTTGAACCAGCAAAGACTTCAAAATAGGAAATTGCCTCTAAAAAACAAATGAACTATCCGATAACCGAACTGTTAGTCCTAGCAATTCATAAATGACTTGGGGTTGCTATAAGTAATCTCTAACAGTGAAAATAATAAAAAATACAGAAAATAACTTAAAGGGACATTAGAATATCTACTACTAAAAGAAATTTTGTCCGCAAAAGTAAATGATTAGGATATACTGATGTCTTAACAGGTAAGGATACTGCATCTGCATTGAACTCTCGATCTCCTAAGTAGCCTCCTCTACTGGGCGGTGCCTCCACAGAACCTTAACTACAAGAATCTCCTTAATTCACCAACCGTCTGGAATCACTAACCAAAATGAGCACATGCTTATCGACGAAAGCCAACCGTTCATCCAACTAGATTAATCCCATATAAGCATATTATATGGATCAGGAATATATCACCGCAACATGAAAATATGAAAAATTGGATGGACAATAGCAAAATCTAGGGGTAAAGGTAATTCATAAGCCACCTCACCCATGGTGTGAAGAATCTCAAAGGGTCCAATATATCTAGGCCTGAGCATGCCCTTCCTCCCAAACCTTATCACACCCTTTATGGACAATACATGGAGGAATGTCCCATCACCAACTCCAAATGTTAAGGCACAAAGCCTACGGTATGCATCAGACTTTTTTATACTCTGTTCCGCTCTTAACTTGTCCTGAATCACCCTAACTCTATCCAATAACTCCGGAAACCAGTCGGTACCATAGGGTCTAACTTCGAAAGTATCAAACCATCCAATCAGGGAACGACATCGCCTACCATACATAGCCTCAAAAGGTGTTATCTCAATAGTCAAATGATAACTGTTATTGTATGCAAACTTAGCCAAAGCTATGTGTTGCTCCTACTGACCTCCAAAATCCATAACACAAGCTCGGAGCATATCTATAAAAACCTGAATAGTCCACTATAATTATCCAGCGATTTGAGGATGGAAGGCGGTACTAAGATCCACCTGAGTACCCAACTCATCTTGGAAATCTCTCCAAAAGCTATAAGTGAACACGGAGCCTCGATCCAAAATGATAAATATAGGCACACCATACAGATGGACTATCTCGTGCACATGGATATGGACAAAACTCTCAAAACTTAAGGAGATCTAAATAAGAATGAAATGTGCTGACTTGTTCAACCAAAACACAATAAACTGAATACCATCAGAACCACGAGAAGTGTGAGGCAAACCACTAACAAAGTCCTTGGTAATCTTCTTCTATATCCATTCAGGAATGGGCAAGCTCTAAATTAATCCACCAGGTCACTAATGCTTGGCCTTCACTTACTGACAACACAAGGAACGAGCTACAAAGTTTGCCATATCTCTCTTTATGCAACTCCATCAATAATGTTGTCTCTCAGTGTCTATACATCTTAGTTGCACCCGGATGGATAGAATACCTAGAGCAGTGAGGCTTATACAAAATAAACTAAATTAGGTCATCAATCCTCGAAATACAAATACGACTGTCGAATCTCAAGACATCCTCATAATCTATGGTATCCCTCTTGGATTCACAACTCAACACATGATCACGGAGTATACAACATTTCTTATCCTTGAACTGGCAATCTTAAATCTGCTCAAGTAGTGAGGACCTCACTCAACACTAGCAAGAATCTTCCTAAGGTCTAAAATATGAAGTCGCACCATCAAGTTGGCCAAGGACTGAATGTACCATGCCAACAGACTATGAGAAACTGAAATACCAACCAAGCTACCCATACTCACTGCCTAAGACTACGAGGCATGTATCTCTCCAAGAAAATCTTGGAGAACTGAGTCCATGTCAAAAGAGAAGATCCAGGTGGCTTGGAATTAAGATGACCTCTCCACCAATGTCGAGCTGCCAAGTAAAAAGAAAGGCAGTGTAGTCCACACTACGAGTCTCAAAACAGGCCCAAATTACAGAGCTAATCCTCACAGGAAATCAATAACTCATAAACATTCTCTCCTGGTGCACTAGAGAACCTAGGAGGAGCCAATCTCAAGAATCTTTCCAACATCTTCTGCTTCTCAAAAGACATAAAAGGATTGGCAACCACTAAGTGAGTAACTACTGGTTAAGCAATTATTGGTGTAGAAAGGACCTCATCTCTAGGAGCCACAACTACAGGTTGTGACCCCGCCTTAGTATCACTCTATTTTGTAGACTACACACTATCAAATGGTGCACAACCAACCAATCCCAAAATCTGAACCAAAGAATCTCTAAGTAAGGAAGAGGAAAAAATCCTTGTAGAGCCTGGGCTGGTCCCAGGCCCACCGCTGGTTGGAGCAGAAAAATCTCTAGATCAGGAATGGGAATAGGGTTTGTTGAAGGCCCCATATCCTGGCCATTAGCTGGGGAAACATCTTAAGGTTGTCCACAATCTCTGGGTCATCCACAAACAATGACAGAATCCCTAGGCGTTGTCTTAAGACCCTTATCTCGTATAGTGGCAGCATATGTCCTAGCCATCTACGAAAGAGTGACATCAAAGGAATGATTTAGAAACCAACTCAAACTCTAAGCATAAAATAAGTGAACGAAGAGAAGAACTCATATGGATGTCATATATCCTCTTAAAGATAAAAAGTGGATGTCATTGTACCGATCCACAGGAATCTACAAGATACTTGCTCTTGCACCAAAAATACAGGTGTAACATAGGATCTAATACCAATTTTCATACAAGTCTGATGGCACCTACTCCAACCCACCCATAGGTAACCCAAACCATAGCACGAGGTTATTTACATCGGGCTAACTTGGTGGGAAATTCCCGAAAAGAGGTTAAATGGACAATTTAATTCCTAAATAAACAACACAATAGAAATAGTCTAAAATGTAGCCATAATATAGGAAATCATCCCATGACCTGGTAGAGTCAGTAAAAGAGCTACTACAATACACCATAAGTTCTAGAATAGTCAATACAATCTGCCTTGAAACAAATACTAGACATAGATAGATAGAAGGAAAAGGGGAAACTTCGACTCTAAGAGCTGACCCTATCTTTAAAATCTAACACAACATGATCGTTGAATCAAATACAACAACTATTTCTTAAATCTGCACCAAAAAGATACAGAAGTTTCTTATGAGTACCAAATCTAGGTACTTAATAGGCATCATCAGCCGACTAAGCTAAATTATGATTTAACTATGATAAGATGCAAGATAACATAACTAAGTCAAGTAAAGGACCTGGAAGTAACTCCTACATCATTGTACATAATTAAATAGATAAACCAGAACAATAACATAAGGAACATGCAATTATAACTACCAAATTGATTCCCACAAGCCAATAAATACAAAAAAGTAAATAACCCAATATAGGCCTCCATAAGCCTGGAGGGTACCATCTCACTCTCGATCGCCCAAGTATCCTCCTCTACTGAGCGATGCCTCTATTAAAACATAACTATAGAAATCTCTCTAGTGTGCAACCACTTAACATCACTAGCAAAAATAAGCACTCCTCTACGAAGTCAACCGCTCATCCAATAAGACTGAGTTCCATCTAAGCACATGTCCTGGCTCTGGAATGTATCGTTTCAACAAGGAAACATGGATAACTGGATAGACATTAATAAAATAAAAGGGTAAGGCTAACTTAAAAGTCACCTCATCCACAGTGCGAAAGGTCTAAAATATATCTAGGACTGATCTTTCCCTTATTTTAGAATCTTATCACACCCTTCATGGGTGATATATAGAGAAATATCTCAAGGAACAAAGCCTACGGTTTGCATAAGACTTTTGCCTACTTTATACCACTCTCAACCTATCCTGAATCACCCTGACTCTATCCAATGACTCATAAAGCAAGTCAATACCATGGGGTCTAACCTCAGAAGTCTCAAACCATCAAATCGGGGAATGATATCACCTACCATACAAAACCTCAAAAGGCGCCATCTCAATACTCAAATGATAATTTTTATTATATGTGAACTCTTCCAAGGCTAAGTGTTTCTCCCACCAACCTTCAAAATCCATAACACAGGATTAGAGCATAACCTCAAGAACCAAAATAGTCCGCTCTGACTGGTCATTGGTTTGAGAATGAAAGGCGATACTAAGATCCACCTGAGTACCTAACTCTTCCTGAAAATCTCTCCAAAAGCTAGAAATGAACATGTAGCCTCGGTTCGAAATAATAGATATAGGCACACCATCCAGATGGACTATCTCATAAACATAGATACGGGCTAGCATCTCAACACTGAAGGCCATCTAAATAGGAATAAAATATGACGACTTGGTCAACTATTTCAAAATGACCCAAGTACTATCTAAACCAAAGGAAGTGCAAGGCACACCACTAAAAAGGTTCATGGTAATCCGCTCTTATTTCCACTCAGGAATGGTAAGATCTAATCAATCTACTAGGCCCTTGATGCTCGGCCTTCACCTGCTAACAACACAGATAATGAGCTATAAAGTCCTCCATATCTCACTTCATGCCACTCCACTAGTAATATTGTTTCCAAGTCTCAATACATCTTAGTTGTACCCGAATAGATAGAATACCTAAAGTTGTAAACCTCGTGTAAAATCAACTAAATCAGGTCACCAATCCTCAAAACACAAATGCGACTGTCAAATCTCAAGACACCTTCAGAATATATGGTAGCTCTCTTGGACTTACCACTCAACACCTAATTATGAAGGATGCAAAGTCTCCTATCCTCGAACTAGTAATCCTAAATTTGCTTAAAAAGCGAGGACCTCGCCATTATTCTTGCAAAAATCCTCCTATGGTCCGAAATAATAAGACATGCCATCAAATTGGCTAAGGTTTGAATGTCCCATGCCAACTACCTCTAAGAAATTAAAATACAAGACAAGCTACCCATACTCACTGCCTTTCGGCTCATGGTGTCTACTACTATATTTGCCTTGCTTGGATGATACAAGATAGATATCATAATCCATAAGCAACTCCATCTATATATGATGCATAGCATTTAGATCTCTTAGGGTCATAATATGCTGAAGATTGTCATGATCTGTTAAAATCTCATAATGCACACCATAAAGATAATGCCTTTAAATCTTAAGTGTCATAGTTGCACTCGTTCACTTTAAGTTGCCTCAAAGTATAAGCAATAACAAAATCCTGCTGCATCAACCCATAAAATAAACCACCATAAGTATCTCAATACACGGTAATCCCTCACCCTGAACAAGAAGAGCCAAAATAGGAGCCTAAGTAAGGAAATTCTTGAGCTTTCCAAAGCTTGACTTACACTCCTCAGACCATTAGAAAAGAACCTCCTTTTGAGTCATTCTGGAGATGTAGGACTGGCCAATCACGAGTAGCCTCAATCTTTGTCGGATATACCATAATCCCATCCTTAGATACCACATGCCCAAGGAATGTCACTAACTCAATCAAACGCTCACACTTAGAGAACTTTGTAAAAAACATATGGTCTCTTAAAGTCTGGAACACTGTCCTTAAATGTTATTCATGATTCTCCATACTCATCGAATACCCAAGGATGTCATTGATGAACACAATCACAAAGGAATCCAAATAAGGTTTGAACACTCGATTCATCAAGCCCATGAACACAAAAGGGACTTAGTTAACCTAAAGGACATCACCAAGAACTCATAATGAGTCCTAAAGGCTATCTTTGGGATATCCTCAGCCTGAATCCTCAGCTGATGGTAACCGAACCTAAAATCAATCTTAGTAAACATTTCTACACCATGAAGTGGTCAAACAAATCATCAATGTGAGGCATAGGATAATGGTTCTTCACTATTTCCTGATTAAGGTGCCTATAATCAATACATATATGCATGGAGTGGTCTTTCTTCTTCACAAACAACATAAGAGCTCCTCAAGAGGACACACTCAGTCTAATGAAACACTTACCAAAAAGATCCTAAAGATGAGAATTAAGCTTCTTAATCTAGACATAAACCATATGGTAAGGCATAGAAATAAGTTAGATGCCTAAATCAAGATCAATAACAAACTCAATCTCATGAGGAGGAGGAATTCTAGATAGATCGATAGGAAAAACATCAAGACACTGACGAACTTTAAGGACAGAGTTAAGCGATGAACTCTCCATACTAACATCATGAGTATAAGTAAGATATGAATCCCAACCCCCGAGATAAGTATCCCAGCACAAACATAAGAAAAAATTCCCATCAGCTCGCACTCTCTGCCACATGATCAGAGGTATGTCAGGCATAGCTAAGGTAATGGTCTTGGAATAATAATCTATGATCGCATACTAGTGGGATAAATAGTCTATGACCAGAATCACATCAAAATCACCATGTCTAGTATAATGAGATTAGCATGAGTATCAACATCTCTAACAATCATAACACATGATCTGAAAAATTGATCCACTACTAATGAATCACCCATATGAGTAGATACACATTAAGGCACGGATAGAAAAACCCAAGATAACATTAACAATGGGGAACAATAAGCAAACACATAAGAGTAAGTGCATCCCAAATTAAATAAAGCAAAGGCTGAATAATGGCATACAAAAATGGTACCAATGATAACAACATCCAAAGACTCGTCCTCGGTCCTAGAAGGTACTGCATACAACTAACTATGCGCGCTATTTGATTGGGCTCTTGACTGATCTCCTACCTTACTTGACTGAGAACCTCCACAAGTACCTTGGGGACTATGACCATGCATACCACCTCTAGCTGAGAGATGAACTACTTTAATAAGGGGAGAACTCTAAGCTGAGGTAACAATCGCTCCATTACTAGGGCACTCTCGCGAGTAATGACCAAAAGCTTTACAACCATAATATGCCCCATGAGTTGTACCAAAACTAGAAGATCTTGTTGACCCAAAATAACCACCATGACTATAATAACTAGAAGATTAGCCCCTCAAAGACTGACTGTTACCCTGACCAGGGTGACCACTAATACAAGACTGCCTTTGTCAGTAATCTAGAGCATTTCCTGAATGGGTCTACTACGCAGACTCTGAGGCTGATACGACTGTCATGGAGGGTACCTACCATAAGAACTACTACCTTTGAATTAGGAGCTACTGCAGCTCTCATTGAAACTACCCTATTATCGAGGACTCTTATCACTATACCTTGGATCTCGTGATACATCTTCTCCACCATCTGAGCTTGGTTAGATACCTCAGGAAAAGATCTACCTATAACAATTAGACTCTGAGTGGACATACAAAGAGGGAGTCTCAATCCCCTAATAAAGTAATGCACCATTTCATACTTCAAAGTCAGAATTAAAGTAACATTCCTACCCAACTTGTGAAAAAAGCCTCATACTCTACAAAAGACATGGAGAGACACTCCAACTATGAGAATTGATCTTTTAAATGATTGTTAATACTGTGAGGCATGTACTTCTCTAAGAAAATCTCAGTGAACTGAGTCAATGTCAATAAAGAAAATCTAGTTGGCCTAGAATTAAGATGACCTCTCCAACAATGTTGAGCTTCCAAGTCCAACTAAAAGATAGTGTAATCCACACCATAAGTATCAACTAGGACCAAATTATAGAATCAATCCTCATAAGTAATCATAAACTCATAAGTATCCTCGCCCGATACACCACAGAACTTAGGCGGAGGCAATATCAAGATCTGCCTAACCACTTCGACTACTCAACAGATATTGTAGGCTGGGCAACCACTGGTTGAGCAACTACTAGCTGAGTAATTACTGATGGAGAAGGGACCTCAACTGTAAAATCCACAGCTACAGGTTGTGCCCCCACCTCAATACCACTCAGATCTGAAGACTACATACCATTAGATAGTACGCTACAAACCAATCCTAAAAGCCAAACCAAAGCATCTCTAATAAAGGAAGAGGAAATAAATCCTGGTGGAGCTTGGGCTGGTCCCTAGCCTGCCACTGTTTGGGGCAGCAGAATCTCTTGCTTAGGAGTAAGAATAGAGTCTGGTGAACACCCCTTATACTATACCCTAGCTAGGGATATATTTTGAGGCTATCCACGACCTCTGGTTCATCCATAAATAGCGAAAGTATCCCTAAGCTTAATCTTGGGACCCTTATCTTATGTAGCGGTGGCACCTGTCCTACATATCTGCAAAAGAGTGAAACTAAAGGAATGCTTTAGAAACCAACTAGGACCCTTAGCACAAAATAAGTGAACGAAGTAAAGAATTCCTAAGGATGCCCTATAGCCTCCCGAAAAGAAGAAACAAATGTCATCATTCCAAACGGTGGGACTCTACTAAACACTTTCTCTTGTACTAACAACACCCGTGAAACCTAGGCTCTAACACTAATTTGTCATGACCCTATTTATGAGTCATCATGATACCTACTCTATCCCACCAGTAGGCAAGCCAAAATATATCCTGGAGCTATTTGCAATGGGCTAACTTGGTGGAAAATGCCCCAAAAAGGGCTAAATAGACAATGTAACTCATAAATAAGAAAGCCAATAGAAACAGTCTGAAAGGTAGCCATAACATAGAAACTATCCTATGATCGGGTAGAGTCAGTACAAGTTCTACTACAACACCTATAAGCTCTAGAATAATTAATACAATCTATCTTGAAACAAATGACTAGACGTAGATAGATAGAAGGAAAAGGGGCAACTCCAGCTCCAAGAGCTCACCCTATCTCTGAAATCCAACATAACATAATCGTCAAATTAACAGTGACAACTAGTACTCAGATCTACACCAAAAAGATATAGAAGTGTATTCTAAGTACCAAAACCATGGGTACTCAGTAGGCATCATCGGTCGACTGAGTTAAAACATAATATAAATACAATAAGACGCAAGATAACATATTTAAGTCAAGTAAAAGGCAAACCTAGAAGTAACTCTAATCTCGTTGTACACAATTAAATATATAAACCAGAACAATAACATAAGGAACATACAATTATAACTACCAAATTGACCCCCATAAGCTAATAAACATGGAAAAGTAAATAACCCAATGCAGGCCCCCATAAGCCTGGAGGATACAATCAAGGAAAATAAATAAACGAGCAACC
Source organism: Capsicum baccatum var. pendulum (assembly GCA_030864225.1). Lineage (NCBI taxonomy): Eukaryota > Viridiplantae > Streptophyta > Magnoliopsida > Solanales > Solanaceae > Capsicum > Capsicum baccatum. The sequence goes on from CM061554.1 coordinate 171,206,992, forward strand.
ATAACCTACCAACCTTCATGCTATGAATGGAAACCCATCCATATCATGTCATACTAAGAACAACTCCCTCTACCGGACTCAAACTAGTGTTCATATCCTCAATACAATAATTAATTATCGAACTCAAATTGGTACATATATCATTAACAACTTCATCAATAGTCATACTCAAACTGGTACTTATATCATTAATAGCATAATCAATAGTTAGAATCAAACCGGTATATATAACATCAATATCTTAATCAATAGCCGAACTCGAACCAATACATATATCATCAATATTAATAACTATCGGGCTTTGCCATAATTAGCCTTAACTTCCAGTATCAAACCATCATGACTATTAGGTATCTAGTCATATCAAGGTTCATAATAAGAATTTCCAACGTATATAATGAGTGTATAAAGATCTAACTAAACTAGTTCAAGTCTTGGCTGAAAGTGGGCCAAAAGAGGCCCCACTTCCAATCCTAAAAATCCACTATAAGAAAAACTCTATCCTGGACTCGGATAATATATATAGATCCAATTTTAGATGTTAAGAAAGAAATTCTACAAAGAACCTAAGAAACTAAGCCAACTACACATAAATTATGGTTTTCGAATGGCGTAAATGATCCAACTAACCCAAGTACTATCAATCATATCACCAATACCGAAAAATATACCAAATATAACATATTATCATCATAAATATATAATGAAATAGCTCAATATAAGAAGAGGAGAAAACCTAGCCTACTTAGACGCCGAAGAAAGCTCAAAGAATTCACTAAATTGCTGATCTTCCCCAATAAGAAGCTTTCGCAAGGTGCCACATTATTAAGATCACAATCTCCACATTATTAAGATCACAATATACTCATCAAGAGGAGAACAATGATGTCCATATTATACTATTGTGCTTTGGATCCAAAATTACGCAAAAATCTTATGTGAGGCCCGTTTATAGAAATCGCATTTCCAAAACCCATCCAATGCTCCCCTATGTGCAAGGAGTATTTACTCTCAAAGTTAAGCAAATCCAAGCTATGTTGGTGCTAGAATCAAGTCACCAAGCTCTTAGGGATTTTAGATGAGAATGAGAAAATAAACCATGAAAGTGAAAGAATCTTACCACAAATTTAAAGGAAAATTGCGTAATTAGTCTTTATCCAAGCTCCCAAAATCACCCACAACTGTTGTCCCTAAGCTTTCCCAATTATTAGGTTTAAATATCTTAGGGATGGATAAGAAATGGTGAGAAACAGGCTAAAGGGGTATTTATACCCTTCTCAAGTACACGGGTATCGCATGTGCGATCAGCCATTCTCATACGCTATACCTAACTAAATATACGAAAGTCACTTACATGACATTATTATTGCAAACACGATACCTGACCTTCTTCCAGAGATATCTCTTATGCAAAACTTACTAGTGTTAGTCAGATCGCATACACGATTAATGGCTCACGATCATGGGTGCACCAGCACAAGCTGATAATTGGAAATTCCCAAGTCTCCGCTAGACCCTCGAAATTTATTTGGAATTCTTTATATGCAAATAGAATATGCTACCCTATTAAATTTGATGTTCTAAATTCAATGGAGCAATCAAATTTTTTATTCGAGGTTGTTTCGATGAAATATGAATCCCACACCCAACTTACCATTTTCATAACTTCCAATCAATAGCTCAAAATGAGTTTGAGTGCCTTGGGACCTGAACCAAAGGTCCATCTAGCCTAAAATCAACATTCTAGAGCTACTGAAATAGCCAGATTTAGCATATGAGAATTTTTGACTGAAGTTTTTGCCCCGTTGTCATTTCGAACCAGCAAAGACTTCAAAATAAAAATTATCTCTAAAAATAAATAAACGGCTCGATAACCAAACAGTCAGTCCCAACAAGTCATAAATTACTTGGGATAGATATAGAAAATTTCTAACAGTGAAAATAAATGGAAATATAGAAAATGACCTGAAGGATCATTGCATCACACTTGATAAATTAAACATTTTTTTTGAATAAACAAGACTCCATCGATTACAAAGTCCTTAATAAACTGTGCATAAATGATAATGATCATAGACCCTTTTATAAGCATATATTTTGCAAAGTTAGATTCTCTATTTTAATTTATTTGATCTATTTTGACTTGGCATGGAGTTAAAAAAATAGATTAGATTTTTGAATTTTGTAATCTTAAACTAAAGTGTAATACCCCATACTTTCTCAGTTCATCTCAGCCTTTAGTACTTGCTTAAGATACTTAGAACCTGAAAATAAAACAAAGTGTTGGGGACTTAGTCTCATTTTGATCTCTTCACTTTGAGGATTTTTAAGTTGACCTTCTGTGCGTCGAGGCAATGATTTTTGAGTAGATCCATGTTCAGAGGTGTAAAGGGGATGTCTCGGGGGAGTTTTGGCTTTTCCGACTGAGGGATGGGATATTTTTTTATTTCAAAAATAGAACATCAATGTGATTTTGGCACGACGCAATGGCTATCACATTAATGATCCCAACGCGACGCGATTCTGGTCACAGACGATAGTCTGATGAAAAGTTTATTTTCAATTGGCAGTTTAGACTTTTCTCCAAAGCCCTAAATCATGAAAACACGAGATTTAACCCTATTCTAAGAAAAATATTCTTATTCCTTACCAAATTTTCTCTCCAAGAAACTCTAAAGCTTCAAATTTAACTTCAAGAACTCTAAAGTTTCACCAGTTTTTTCAAGATAGTCAAGAATTCAAGTTTACGGGTTCAAGAACTTCAAGAAAAAGCTTCAAAAACATCATTAGAGTTTCAAAGTTCAAACTTCTAAATTAAATTAATCAAATAAGGTATGTAGGGTTATGAACAAGGATACTTCTTTCATCCTTGTGCCCAAAACTAGTTTTAAAAGTTGAATTTAGATGAATTTCAATTTAGAGTTCATACCCAATTATCAATACTTGAAGTTTATGAAGTAACAAGTGATTTAGGTGTTGAATTAAATATCTACTTTCACATGTTTATGCATGAGACTTGATTTCATATATTGAGAATTGAATTTCACTATCTTGACTAGAATTTTTATAGAATTTCAAGATTTTGATTATTGAACATGACTTAGTAATAATTTGGCATGAGTTTGAAACATTGGGTACTAAGCCCTAGTTTGAATAATGGTATTTCAAGAAGATAATGCTTTTTGGCACCCTATGATTAGTCTATATTAAGATTTCAAACAAGATTTGATCTTTTGATCCTCAACTAAGATCTAGAATCAACTTTACAGTTTTGATTGCAACTTTGATTACAGTTTAAAGTAAACAGATGCATAACTGGTTTTCATTATAAACCCTTATGCTAGTTTTAAAGTGGGTTTCCTACTGAATGAGAATAAAGATTAAAGAAAGTAGTATTTAAAACAGAGTTGGGTATGTGTCCTAGTTCATATGCCCGAGAACTACGAGCCAACGTAGGTACAGATTCAGATTATTCCTATTTATATGGATGCAAATACAAATTGTGAGCACGCAGCTCAGGTTATGCTCTTTGGCAAGAGTATGCCACCTCTCCCCAATGTGAGGTTTTCCCATTAGGGAAACTAAAATTTGGATACCATGATATCTCAAGTGGTGTATGTCGGTTAGAAGAACCTCCCTTACAAAAAGGAATAACAGAAAAGATTTTAGTAGAAAACTTCCTAAAGTCCTAAGATAGAATGATATAATAAATTTTAGAAACTAAGTGTAAAGGCTCACAAATTTTATTAAGATATTGTTTTATATGAGACTTTAGCTATAAGCTTTCAGCTTTTAGTTTACAGATATTAAAGATGAGTCCTTTTACACTTAGCCTGTGTGATTTGAAAATAGACTTAACTTCAGTCCTACTTGTTCCACTAATAGAAAGAGTAACAGTACAGTTTTCAGAACTAAGTGTGATGGCTCACAATAATTGTCTTTATGCTTTACTACAAAATGCTTATATTTCACAGTGTTTACATTATTCAATCCAAAATGAGTCATTTACACTTAGCATGTATTCTTTACAAGTTATATGCACATCGAGTTATAGTTCTACTTATGCATTCACCCCCATATGCTCAGTACATTCCAAAAGTATTGATCAACATATATGTCTATGTGTTTCATTGTTTAATAATGTTGGTTCAGGTGCTCAGTTCCAGCAGCATGATTAAGCGCAAGAATCTTTATCTACATCCTGATACTTAGTGAGTCCTCATAGTTCAGGGACCCAGTTATTCAGATTTCTAGATTTATAAAGTAGTTTATTCAGTTATTTCTAGTTAATTTGAGTTAGCTAGGGGTCTGTACCAGCAACTCTCTAGTTAGTAGTGTTAGAGGCTTGTCCAACTATTAGATATATTTTAGACTTAGTGCTAGTTGTTCAGATTTCCTAGTTAAATACTTTCAGACATTATGTTTATTTCAGACAGTATTTCAGTGCTTTACATGCTTATATTTCCTTTACTTTGAGTTTCAGAATGAGTAACAGGCTTACAGGGTTAGCTTGGGACTACTTGTAGTTCGGGGCATCGTGTGATATTTCTGGATCCATTTTTGGGGCGTTAAAAACTTGGTATCAGAGCCTAAGGCTTAACGAGTCTTAGGGAGTGTGAAAAGTCACGTTACATAGAGTCTTGGTCATGGGTGTGAAGTGTGCCACATTTATGATCTAAAGGCTACGGAATGATTTAGTAAATTATCTTTCTCTTTCATGATCTGTTGTGCATACAGTTTTTTTATCTGTTTTGACTCATGCTCTTATATGATAAAATATGCCTCCCCACCTAGCTAATGCATGCAAAAATGATAACTAGCCACCCCAGCCTGCAAATTCTCTAATGAGAATATGTCCCATGCTAAATTTTGGGCTACCTTTCAGGTATTGGCCCAAGCTATGACTGACAATGTTCAAGGCAACCATCAGGTTACAGTCCTACTTCAGTAAAATAGTGATTTAGATGCAGCCATAATTCATGACTTTATAAGAATGAATCTGCCTGAATTCTTTAGGTCAAAAGTAGGTGAGGACCCACAACTATACCTTGATGAGGTAAAAAAGATCACCCAAATTATGTATGTTACTGAGGATGAGAGTGTAGAATTAGTATCCTACAGGCTGAAGGATGTTGCTTATGATTGGGTGGTTATGTGGAAGAATGGTAGAGGTGAGAATGTAACTTCCTTGAGTTGGCCGGTATTTTAGGATGCATTTCTAGATAGGTTCTTTCTGCATGAGCTGAGAGAAGCTAAGATAGATAAGTTTATGAACCTAAGGCAGGGCTAAATGATAGTGAAGGAGTACTACCTTAAGTTCAACCAGTTGTCGAAGTATGCTCCCGACTTGATAGCTGACTCTAGATCAAGTATGAGTAAGTTTGTTACTGAAGTGTCTAGTTTGGTAATCTAAGAATGTAGGACTGCCATTCCTATAGGGGATATGGATCTTCCTAGACAGGTGACTCATGCTCAATAAATAAAGGCAGAGAATTTGAAGGAGGGAGAGAGGGGAAGTAAGAAGGCTAGGACCAAATCATTTGACTATGACCAAATAAGGTTTAGAAGTAGAAATCACTCACAGTCTTAGGGTCGTCCATCTATGAAAGCTCCTTCTTCAGCCAGTGCTCCCGCACCTACAACCAGGCAGGAGTAGTAGGGTAGAATTTTGATGTCCAGGTCTCAGAATAGTATGGGTGGAAGGCTCAGTTATCCAACATGTTCTAAGTATGGTAAGAATCATTCTGGTAAGTGTTTTTTGAGACATAAAAGTTGTTATGGATGTGGTAAGTTGGGTCATGAAATCAAAGAGTTCCCTTATGCTAAGCAGAGAAGCTGAGATATTCATCTTTAAACTCAAGATACTAGTGTACCAGCCCCTCTAGGTCCCCCAGCCCTTCTCCAGGGTGCATTATCCAGTACCGATGGCGGTCAGTACCAGAATTGGATCTATTCTTTACCATCCCAGTAAGAGAAGGAGAGTTCACCAGATATTGTTACTGGTATGCTTCGTGTGTTTGAACGCGATGTTTATGAGTTATTAGACCCAGGGTCAAAAGTCTCTTATGTGACTCCATTTGTTGCAGTGAATTTGTAGGTAGGTCCTGAAAAAGCTTTCTAAGTCCTTCTAAGTTTCTACCCCAGTGGGTAAGTCAGTTTTTGCCAAATGAGTCTATAAAAATGTGCCCTATCACTTCCTTTACAAGATCATATTAGTAGACTTAATAGAGTTAGATATGGTCGATTTTGACCTTATTTTAGGAAAGTATTGGATCTATTATGCATTTATATATTGTCACACTCGAGTAGTGAAGTTTCAGTTTCCTGATAAGCCATTCTTTGAGTGGGTAGGTAATTCAGTATCTCCTAAGAGTTATTTCATATCTTATCTTAAGGCCAAAAAGTTTATATCAAAGGGGTGAATTTACCACTTAGTTTGAGTTAAGGACACTAAGTGTGAGACTCCAACAGTTCAGTCAATCTATGTAGTAAATGAGTTTCCGGAAGTTTTTCTCGAAGTTCTATAAAGGCTACCTCCCAATAGAGAAATAGAATTCGGTATTGACCTTCTTCCTGATACTTAGAACATCTTCTTTCCTCTATATTGTATGGCTCCATCCGAGCTTAAAAAGTTAAAAGAGCATCTGAAAGACCTTCTAGATAAATTTTTATAAGACCAAGTATCTCTCCATAGGGCGCTCCGGTCCTTTTTATGAGTAAGAAAGATTGTTCCCTTCAAATATGCATCGACTACCGCCAGTTAAATAAATTCATAATAAAAAATAAATATCCTCTTCCTAGGATTGATGACTTATTTCACCAACTCCAAGGTGCAAGTTACTTCTCTAAGATAGACCTTAGATCCGGCTATCACCAGCTTAGAGTAAGGGAACGTGATTTTCCAAAGATAATTTTCAGAATCTGTTATGGTCACTTTGAATTCCTAGTCATGTCTTTCGGTTTAACAAATGCTCCAGCAGCTTTGATGGACTTGATGAACAGAGTGTTCAAATGGTACTTGGATAGGTTTTTCATAGTCTTTATTGACGATATTCTTATCTATTCTCGTAGTAAGGATGATCATGTACAAACTCTTAAAGACCACCAGTTGTTCGCTGAGTTCAGCAAGTGTGAATTTTAGCTAAGATCAGTAGCTTTCCCAGGTCATATTATTTTTGGTGATGGCATTAAAGTCGATCCCCAAAAGACCAAAGTAGTGAGAAACTGGCCTAGACCCATCTATCCATCAGATATCATGAGTTTCTTGGGTTTAGCTGGCTATTATCGATATTTTGTTGAGGGTTTTTCATCTATTGCGTTCCCCATGTTAAGATTGAGTCAAAGGAAAGTTAACTTTTAGTGGTCAAATTCCTATGAGAATAGTTTTCAAGAGTTAATGACTCGGCTCACCTTTGCCCCAATTTTCACCTTGTTAGATGGTACAAATGGATTCATTGTCTATTGTGATACTTATAGAGTTGGTATGGATTGAGTTTTGATACAAAGAGGTAAGTTCATAGCCTATGCCTCTAGACAGCTTAAGCCTCACAAAAAGAACTACCCTACCCATGATCTTGAGCTAGCTGCTATTCTGTTTGCTTTGAAAATCTAGAGTTATTATCTTTATGGCATGCATCTTTATATGTTCACGAACCACAAGAGTTTGCAGTATGTATTTTCATAAAGGGAGTTAAATCTCCGTCAGAAAAGGTGGTTGAAGCTATTACAAATCATCTAGGCAAGGACAATGCAGTGGCAGATGCCCTTATTAGATTGTCTATGGGTAGTGTGGCTCATGTTGAAAATTATAAGAAAGAATTAGTCTGTGAATTTCATCGGTTGGCTATATTAGGTGTTCACTTGATGGACTCAGCTGAGGGAAATGTTTGGGTCCAGAGTAGTTTAAAATCTTCTTTAGTTTCTGAGGTGAAGGAGAAACAAGATAAGAACCCCAATTTGGTTAAGATAAAGGAGTCAGTTGGAGATCAAAAGGTAGAGGTTTTCTCCCAAGGGGGAGATGGTGTGTTGAGATACCAGAGTAGATTGTATGTGTCGTGTATTGATGGTTTGAGGTAGCAAATTATGGCAGAAGTGCATGGTGTGCGTTACTCCATTCACCCAAGAGCCACTAAGATGTACTGTGATTTATGGTAAGTCTATTGGTGGAGTGGTATGAAGAAAGATTTTAAAAAATTTATGGCCAAGTGTGCTACTTGTCAACAGGTTAATGTAGAGCACCAAAGGCCTGGTAGCACCTGCAGGAGTTTAGTATTCCCACTTTGAAGTGGGAAGAGGTGAACATGGACTTTGTGACAGGGTTACCCCATTCATTCCATCAGCATGATTCGATCTGGGTTATTGTTGATAGGTTGATCAAATCAACCTATTTCCTTCCAGTTCACACATCTTTCTTAGTCGAAGATTATGCTAAACTGTATATTAAAGAGTTTGTCAAACTGCACAGAGTTTCTTTATCCATTATTTTGGATAGGGGTACTCATTTTACCTCTCACTTTTGGAAAGACTTTCAGAAGGGTCTTGGTACCCAAGTTCATCTCAATTCAACTTTTTACCCTCATACAAATGGTCAAGCAGAAAAGACCTTTCAGACCCTAAAGGATATGTTGAGGGCATGCGTTATTGACTTCAAGGGTAGTTGGGATAATCATTTTTCGTTGATTGAGTTTGCCTTCAATAACTGTTACTATTTTAGTATTCGGATGGCCCTGTTTGAGGCTCTTTATGAGAGGAGATATAGGTCACATATCGATTGGTTTGAAGTAGGTGAGTCCACTTTAATTAGGACAGACGTGGTGTTTGAATCCATGGATAAAGTCCAGTTGAGTCGAGAAAGATTGAAAATAGCTCACAGTCATCAGAAATCTTATGCAAATTTGAGAAGAAGGGATCTTGAGTTTGAAGTTGATGACTTAGTTTATTTGAAAGTTTCACCCATGAAGGGGGTGAAGAGATTTGGCAAAAAGGGGAAGCTTAGTCCCCGATATGTTGGGCCTTACATAATATTGAGTCATGTTGGGAAGGATGCGTATGAACTCAAATTGCCTGCAGATTTGTCATCCGTTCACCCAGTGTTCCATGTATCCTTATTAAAGAAGTGTATGGGTGATTCAGCTGCTGTAGTCCTTATAGAAAGTGCAGATATTCAGGATAGCCTTTCATACAAAGAGCTTCCAGTTGAGATTCTTGATCACCAGATTTGTAGACTAAGGAACAATGAAGTTCCCATGGTCAAAGTTCTTTGGCAGAATCAATCCATTAAGGGCGCTACTTAGGAAGCAAAAGCAGATATGCGAATGAAGTACCCTCATCTTTTCTCAGCAAGTTCAAACTCAGCTTAAGGTAACAGATTTCCTCATATTATCTCTTTTCTATTCTCAGTTCCAGTTGTATATCATCATATTCATGTCACTTCATCCATTCATGAATCAGTTCAGTTATGTAAATCATGTTTCCAGTAATGCAAATTTAGTACATAATCTCAGTCCCTCAGTATTCTTAGTTTAGCCATTCTCATTCGAGGATGAATGTTCTCCAAGGCTGAGATATTGTAATACCACATACGTTATCAGTTCAGCTCAACCTTTAGTACTTGTTTAAGATACTTAGAACCTGAAAATAAAACTAAGTGTTGGAGACTTAGTCTTATTTTGACCTCTTAACTTCATGGATTTTTAAGTTGACCTTCTGGACTCCGAGATGATGGTTTTTGAGTTAATTCATGTTCAGGGGTGTAAAGGGGATGTCGTGGGGGAGTATCAGATTTTTTGGACTAGGGATGGGAGATGTTTGGATTTAAAAAATAGAACATCGACGCGATGTTGGCTCAACGCGATGGCTATCGCATTGATGCTCCCAATGTAATTTATCACTCGTCATAGGCGAGATTCTATTGAAAAGCTTATTTTCGAATGGCAATTTAAACTTTATCCCAAAGCCAGAAATAGTGAAAACAGGAGATTTAACCTTATTCTAAGTAAAATATACTCATTCCTTACTAAATTTTCTCTCCAAGAAACCCTAATGCTTCAACATTAACTCCAAGAAATCCAAAGTTTTACCTTTTTTTTCAAGATAGCCAAGAATTCAAGTTTTCAGATTCAAGAACTTCAAGAAGAAGCTTCAAGAACATCATTAAGGATTTAAAGTTCAAACTTCTACATCAAATTAATCAAATAAGGTATGTGGGGTTATGAACAAGGATACTTCTTTCATTCTTGTGCCCAAAACTAGTTTTAAAAGTTAAATTTACATGAATTTCAATTTAGGGTTCATACTTAATTATCAATACTTGAAGTTTATGAATTTACAAGTGATTTAGGTGTTGAATTTCATATCTACTTTCGCATGTTTATGTGTGGGACTTGTTTTCACATGTTTAGAATTGAATTTCACTATTTTGACTAGAATTGTTAAAGAATTTCAAGATTTTGATTATTAAGCATGACTTTGTGATAATTTGACATGAGTTTGAAACATGGGGTACTAAGCCCTAGTTTGAATATTTATGTGTCAAGAAGATTATGCTTTTAGGCACCCTATGATTAGTCTATATTCAGCTTTGAACAAGATTTGATCTTTTGATCCTCAACTAAGATATAGAATCCACTTTACCATTTTGATTGCAATTTTGATTATAGTTTAAAGTAAACAGATACATAACTGGTTTTCATTGTAAACCCTAGTGCTAGTTTTAAAGTGGGTTTCTTACCGAATGAGCATAAAGATTAAAAGGAGTAGTATTTAACATCGAGTTGGGTATGTGTCCTAGTTCACTTGCCCCAAAACTACGAGCCAACATAGGTATAGATCCAGATTATTTCCATTTATATGGATGCAGATATAGATTGTCATCACTCAGCTTAGGTTATGCTTCTTGGTAAGAGTATGATACCTCTCCTCAGCATAAGGTTTTCCCCTTAGGGGAACTAGATGTTGGACACCATGATAGCTCAAATGGTGTATGTCGATTAGAAGAACCTCCCTTATAGAAAAGAATAACAGAAAAGCTTTTAGAAGAAAACTCCTTAAAGTCCTAAGATAGAATGACAAAAAAACTTTTGAAAACCAAGTGTAAAGGCTCGCGAGTTTTATTCAGATATTGTTTTATATGAGACTTTAGCTATGAGATTTCAGCTTTCAGTCTACAGATGTTAAAGGTGAGTCCTTTTACACTTAGCCTGCATGATTTAAAAATAGACTTAACTTTAGTCCTGCTTATTCCTCTAATAGAAAGAGTAACGGTATAGTTTTCAGAACTAAGTGTGATGGCTCACAATGATTTTCTTTAGTCTTTACTATAGAATGCTTATATTTCACAGCTTTTACATTATTCAAGCCAATGTGAGTCATTTACACTTAGTATGCATTCTTTACAAGTTATATGCACATTAAGTTACAGTTCTACTTACACATTGACCCCCATATGCTCAGTACATTCCAAAAATACTGATCCACATATATGTATATATGCTGCATTGTTTAATAATGTAGGTTCAGGTGCTCAATTCCAGCAGTGTGATTGACCGTGAGCATCTTCATCTATATCCCGACAGTTGGTGAGTCCTCATAGTTTGGGGACCCTATTATTCAGATTTCTAGCTTTATAAAGTAGTTTATTCAGTTGTTTCCAGTTAGTTTGAGTTAGCTGGAGGTCTATCCCAGCGACTCTCTAGTTAATAGCATTATAGGCTTGTCCGACTATTAGATATATTTCAGACTTACAGTGTTGGTTGTTCAGATCTCCTAGTTAAATACTTTCATACAGTATGTTCATTTAAACTCAGTCCATTCAAATAGTATTTTAATGCTTTGCATGCTTATATTTCCTTTACTCTGAGTTTCAGAATGAATAATAGGCTTACAGGGTTAGCTCGGGACTACTTGTAGTTTGGGGCACCGTGTGATGTCTCGGGACCCATTTTTGAGTCATTACATAAAGCTATGTCAAATGTATTAAAATGTCTTTTAATCTTTTGTTTTTTTTGTGATTTTTTAGGCATTTTCCCCTATTTTTTCCTTATTTTCAAATTAAAAAATTAATAATATTTTACCCTATTTATTGACTATTATTAATGCTTATTGTAATTAAGGTAATGGAGAATTGAAAAGCCTAATCAATCTTTAGGGGATATAATGATTACTTTATTTTCATATTCTTCATTTTTTGTTTCGTTGATTGGTTAAATGTTTGATTTGTTTTATTTGGTTTTACAGATTCCAAGGAGATATAAATGTGCAGTGTGAATCTTTTATCATATTTATCTTGCTATAAATTTGTTGCGTCTTCCTTTAATATCCTAGACATGTGAATAGATAACATTTTTGATATGCCATGTTACTCAACAATTTAACTTTCTTTGCCAATCATTATATACTCCTAACTTGTAAATTGTTGATTTGAAGGTTTTCAAATTATGCAGTATGAATTTACAGAAGAGGAACAAAATAAAATTTTCGCTAAGTATTTCAAATTTTATTGATATCGAAAGGTGAAAGGAGGAGGAGGCAGCGTCGTAGGAGGCGACTTAGGAGGAGCAAAACAAGTAGAAATAGAAGAAGCACGAAGAAAAAAAAATGAATTAGAAGAAGAAAAAGAAATAGAATTCATGACACTTTTGAAGAAGTTTTGACCTAAATTTATCATCAATTTGCTAGTGTTTATTTTTGTCAAGCGTTATAAAAGATGATCTTGATGGAGGCAGATCTATTCTTTAAGAATATTTTATTGTTAATGATTTTTAAGAGAATACCATAAATTTAGCAATTTTATTATATGTGGGTCAATTTGTTGTTGATTTTTAGGAATCAATTTTATTTGTAATCTCTATTTATTTAGAAAAACTTCTGACAATAATAGTCAAGCAAATTTTTAATATTACTGTTTACTCAATTCCAACATAATTTTATTTATTTTTTAATTAAGACTCTTGCATGAATGTAATAATTTTCTTCTTCTCACCTCTCTACCTTTTTCACTAAAATTATTTAAATTTATATGAGAAAAAAATAACAATATTTCAGAAAAACTTCAATATTAAGGAATTTTACATCAAATTAGAAATAACAATATTTCAAAAAAAACTTCAATATTAAGAAATTTTACATCAAATTAGAAAAAAGGATAAAATGAAAATTGAAAAGTATATGAAATTCTTTCTTAGAATTGTGATTTTTCCCCCATTTTTTGTCTACTTTACTAAATAAAATTAACATCTCTTTCTTTATTATTATTATTATTATTATTATTATTATTATTATTATTGGTATTATTATTATTATTATTATTATTATTATTATTATTACATTTCTTGAAGTCTCTCTCCTGTTAAATATAATAATTAATATAACATACTATGGTTAACTCTTTCTTTAGCTCTTTCCTTCTAAAGAAAGAGTATTGTAACGTTTAATAACATAATTTATTTCACATCATGATGCAATCAGTACACGCTATAACAAATGCCAATGAAACAATTGCTTTTTTCATTTTGTGTCTTTTTTTTTTACAATAGCAGTTCTTTTCTTCTTCACATTTTTACTCGTCTTCTTTATTGTTCTATTTTTTTCATAATTATTTGGTGCACTTTTGTTGAAAATATGTCACAGATATAAAGTAGAAATAGATATTTTTAGTAGTTTTTACTTATTAGAGTCCTATGTGACTTAGGAATTAGTTGTCCCTTTATTATTTAAATAGAAATTAGTTATCCCAATTTAAAATAGATTGTAGTTAGAAATTTAGCTATAAATATATGTTTTGAGTTACTAATAAAATAATTTCCTCTGATAATAAAATTGCAGTATTTATTTCTTCAACTCTTTTTTTTATTTCTCTAATTTCAAAGCTAAAAACGAACAATTAGTATCAGAGTCAATTTCTTGAGAGATCTGTGAGAGAGATGAATTCTGAAAAGAAAAATTTCAAATAGCTTCTCCTGCCTTTGATGGTGAGAATAACCATCTTTGAGCAGTAAGAATAGAGACTTATCTTAAGGCTTTAGATCTTTGGGAGGCCATGGAGGAGGATGACAATGTTCTTCCATTGCCTGATAATTCCACGGTAGCCCAGATCAAAAGTCATAAGGAGAACAAAATCAAAAAATCAAAGGCAAAACCAACTTTGATTGCTAGTGTTTCTCCAACAATTTTCATGAGAATTATGATCTTTAAATTAGCAAAAGAAATTTGAGATTATCTAAAGGAAGAATATACAAGAGATGAAAGAATATGAGATATGAAGGTGTTGAATCTAATAAGAGAATTCAAATTGCAAAAGATAAAGGAATCTGAGACTGTCAAAGAGTACTCAAACCCTCTTCTTGGCATTGTTAACAAGGTAAAATTGATTGGTACAAAATTTAAAGATTCAAGAATTGTTGAAAAAATTCTTGTTGCAGTGACTAAAAGATACGAAGTATCAATAACTACCTTGAAAAACACAAAAGACCTGTCAAAGATTACATTGTTAAATACGTTGCAGGCACAAGAGAAAAGGAAGCTTATGAGAAAGGATGGTATGGTTGAAGAAGTTTTGGTATCCAACCACAAGACACAAAGAAAGGGTAATAATTTAATAAAAAATTACACACCTTGACAGCACTCTGGAAAAATAGGTCATCCTCCATTTAAATGTTAGAAGAGACCAGATGCACAATGGAAGATTTGTAATCAACTTGGTCATGAAGCGGTGATTTGCAAAAACAAATCTCAAAAATATGAAGCAGAAGCTCAAGTCACTAAAGAAGAAGAGGAGGATCACTTATTTATGGCAACATCTTCCACCAAGAAATATGATTTTTGGATGATTGATAGTGGTTGTACAAACCACATGACATACGACAAAACTCTTTTTAAAGATTTTTAGCCATTGGAAAATTACAAAATCAGAATTGGAAATGGTGACTATATTCCTGCATAAGGAAAAGTGAATGTTGCAATCAAAATAATTTTAGGTATAAAAATAATTTCAAATGTCCTTTACGTGTTAAATATTGATAAAAGTTTGTTAAGTGTTGGTCAGTGAATGGAAGAAAGATTTAAATTACTATTTAGAGATAAATATTATTGAATCTTTGATTCCACTAATCATGAGATTTTACAAGTTTATATGAGAGGGAAAATTTTCTTACTTAATCCTACAGAAGATGCACACAAGCCTTGCAAGAACAAAGATGAATCGACAGATTAATTCAAGAGGTCAAATTCAGCCTAACCTGATACTACGATCTACAATTTCTTATATGAAGCTGAGACTGTAATCTATAATTTCTGATCCAAGGAGAAGTGTTGAAAATATGTCTCAGAAATAAAGTAGGAATAGATATTTTTAGTAGTTATTAATTATTAGAGTCCTATGTGACTTAGGAATTAGTTGTCCCTTTATTATTTGAATAGAAATTAGTTATCCCAATTTAAATTGAAGCGTAGGTAGAAACTTAACAATAAATATATGTTTTGAGTTATTAATAAAATAATTTCCTCTGACAATATAATTGCAGTGTTTCTTTCTCCAACTCTTTCTTTGTTATTTCTCAACTTTCAAAGCCAAAAACCAACAATTGGTATCAGAGCCAATTTCTTGAGAGATCTGTGAAAGAGATGAATTCTGAAAATAACTTTTCCCAAATAGCTCCTCCTGTCTTAGATGGTGAGAATTACTATTTTAGGGAAGTAAGAGTAGAGACTTATCTTGAAGCTTTAGATCTTTGGGAGGCCGTGGAAGAGGATGACGATGTTCTTCTACTGCCCGATAATCCCACGGTAGCCCAGATCAAAAGTCATAAGAAAAAGAAAATCAAAAAATCAAAGGCAAAAGCAACTTTGTTTGCTAGTGTTTCTCCAATAATTTTCATGAGAATTATGATATTTAAATCAACAAAAGAAATTTGGGATTATCTGAAGAAAGAATATACAGGAGATGAAAGAATACGAGGCATGAAGGTGTTGAATCTAATAAGAGAATTCAAATTGCAAAGGATGCAGAAATCTGAGACCGTCAAAGAGTACTCAGACCGTCTTTTTGGTATTGTTAACAAGGTAAGATTGCTTGGCACAAAATTTAAAGATTCTAGAATGGTTGAAAAAATTCTTGTTATAGTGCCTGAAAGATACGAAGTATCAATAATCACCTTGAAAAACACAAAATACCTGTCCAAGATTACCTTGGCAGAATTATTAAATACGTTGCAGACGCAAGAGCAAATGAGGCTTATGGGGCAAGATATTATGGTTGAAGAAGCTTTGACAACCAACCACAAGACTCAAAGCAAGGGTAATAATTTAAGAAAAAATTACTCACCTTACTAGTACTGTGGTAAAATAGGTCATCCTCCATTTAAATATTAGAAGAGACCAGATGCACAATGCAAGATTTGTAATAAACTTGGCCAGGAAACGGTGATTTGCAAAAGCAAATCTCAGAAATATGAAGCAGAAGCCCAAGACACCAAAGAAGAAGAGGAGGATCACTTATTTATGGCAATTTATTCAACTAAGAAATCTGATTTTTGGATGATTGATAGTGGTTTTAAAAATCACATGACATATGATAAAACTCTTTTTAAAGAGTTTTTGCCTTTGAAAAATAACAAAATCAGAATTGGGAATGGTGACTATATTCGTGAAGAAGGAAAAATGAATGTTGCAATCAAAATAATTTCAGGTACAAAAGTAATTTCAAATGTCCTTTACGTGCCCGATATTGATAAAAGTTTGTTAAGTGTTGGTCAATGAATGGAAGAAAGATTTAAATTATTATTTAGAGATAAATATTGTCGAATCTTTGATTTCACTTATCATAAGATTTTACAAGTTGATATGAGAGGCAAAAGTTTCTTACTTAATCCAACAGAAGATGCAAACAAGTCTTGCAAGAACAAAGATGAATTGACAGATTTATTCAAGAGGTCAAATTCAGTCAAAGTTGAGACTACAATCTACATTTTCTGATTTGAAGCTGAGACTGCAATCTACAATTTCTGATCCACGGAGGAGTGTTGAAAATATATATCAGAAATAAAGTAGGAATAGATATTTTTAATAGTTTTTAATTATTAGAGTCCTATGTGACTTTGGAATTAGTTGTCCATTTATTATTTGAATAGGCATTAGTTATCCCAATTTAAATTGGAGTGTAGTTAGAAATTTAGCTATAAATATATGTTTTGAGTTATTAATAAAATAATTTCCTCTGACAATACAATTGAAGTTTTTCTTTCTCCAACTCTTTCTTTGTTATTTCTCTAACTTCAAAGCTAAAAAACAACAATTGGTATCAGAGCCAATTTCTTGAGGGATCTGTGAGAGAGATAAATTCTGAAAATAACTTTTCCTAAATAGCTCCTCCTGTCTTTGATGGTGAGAATTACCATCTTTGGGCATTAAGAATAGAGACTTATCTTGAGGCTTCAGATCTTTGAAAGATCGTGGAGGAGGATGATAATGTTCTTTCGCTACCTGATAATCCCATGGTAGCCCAAATCAAAAGTCATAAGGAAAAGAAAATCAAAAAATCAAAGGTAAAAGATACTTTATTTGCTAGTGTTTCTCCAATGATTTTTACGAGAATTATGATCTTTAAATAAGAAAAAAAAATTTGGATTTTCTGAAGGAAGAATATACAAGAGATGAAAGAATACGAGGCATGAAGGTGTTAAATCTAATAAGGGAATTCAAATTGCAAAAGGTGAAGGAATTTGAGACCGTCAAAGAGTACTCAGACCATCTTCTTGGCATTGTTGACAAGGTAAGATTGCTTTGCCCAAAATTTAAAGATTCGAGAATTGTTGAAAAAATTCTTGTTAGAGTGCTTGAAATATACGAAGTATCAATAACTATCTTGGAAAACACAAAAGGCCTGTCCAAGATTACCTTGGTAGAATTTTTAAATACGTTGCAGGCGCATGAGCAAATGAGTCTTATGAGGTACGATGGTATGGTTGAAGGAGCTTTGGTAGCCAACCACAAGACTCAAAGTAAGGGTAATAATTTAAGAGAAAATTACCCACCTTGCCAGCATTGTAGAAAAATAGGTCTTCCCTTATTTAAATGTTGGAAGAGACCAAATGCACAATGCAGGATATGCAATCAACTTGGTCATAAAACGGTGATTTGCAAAAAACAAATTTAAAAAATATGAAGCAGAAGCCCAAGTCACCAATGAAGAAGAGGAAGATCACTTATTTGTGGAAATATTTTCAACCAAGAAATCTGATTTTTGGATGATTGATAGTGATTGTACAAACCACATGACATATGACAAAACTCTTTTTAAAGAGTTTATGCCTTTGGAAAATAACAAAATCAGAATTGGGAATGGTGACTATATTCCTGCGAAAGGAAAAATGAATGTTGTAATCAAAATAATTTCAGGTACAAAAATAATTTTAAATGTCCTTTACGTGCCCGGTATTGATAAAAGTTTGTTAAGTGTTGGTCAGTGAATGGAAGAAAGATTTAAATTATTATTTGAAACTAAATATTGTCGAATCTTTGATTCCACTAATCATAAGATTTTACAAGTTGATATGAAAGGCAAAAGTTTCTTACTTAATCCAACAGAAGATGCACACACGCCTTGCAAGAATAAAGATGAATTGACAGATTTATTCAAGAGGTCAAATTCAGCCAAAGTTGAGACTACAATCTATAATTTCTAATCCAAGGAGGAATGTTGAAGATATGTCTCAGAAATAAAGTAAGAATAGATATTTTTAGTAGTTTATAATTATTAGAGTTCTATGTGACTTAGAAATTAGTTGTCTCTTTATTATTTGAATGGGAATTAGTTATCCCAATTTAAATTAGAGTGTAGTTAGAGATTTAGCTATAAATGTATGTTTTGAGTTATTAATAAAATAATTTTCTCTAACAATACAATTGCAGTATTTCTTTCTCCAACTCTTTCTTTGTTATTTCTCTAATTTCAAAGCAAAAAACCAACAATTGGTATCAGAGCCAATTTTTTTAGGGATCTATGAGAGAGAGAAATTCTGAAAATAACTTTTCTCAAATAGCTCCCCCTATCTTTGATGGTGAGAATTACCGTCATAGAGACTTATCTTGAGGCTTTAGATCTTTGGGAGGCCATGGAGGAGGATAAAAATATTCTTCCGCTGCTCGATAATCCTACGGTACCTCGGATCAAAAGTCATAAGGAAAAGAAAATCAGGAAATCAAAGGCAAAAACAACTTTATTTGCTAATGTTTCTCCAATAATTTCACGAGAATTATGATATTTAAATTAACAAAAGAAATTTGGGATTATCTGAAGGAAGAATATACAGGAGATGAAAGAATACGAGTCATGAAGGTGTTGAATCTAATAAAGTAATTCGAATTGCAAAAGATGAAGAAATCTTAGACCGTTAAACATTACTCAGACCGTTTTCTTGGCATTGCTAACAAGGTAAGATTGCTTGACAAAAAATTTAAAGATTCGAGAATTATTTAAAAAATCTTGTTATAGTGCCTGAAAGATACGAAGTATCAATAATCACCTTGGAAAATACAAAAGACCTGTCCAAGATAATCTTAGAAGAATTGTTAAATATGTTGAAAGCACAAGAGCTAAGGAGGCTTATGAGGCAGGATGGTATGGTTGAAGGAGCTTTGGCAGTCAACCACAACACTCAAAGCAAGGGTAACAATTTAAGAAAAAATTACTCATTTTGCCAGCACTGTGGCAAAATAGGTCATCCTCCATTTAAATGTTGGAAGAGACCAGATGCACAATACAAGATTTGTAATCAACTTGGCCATGAAGCGGTGATTTACAAAAAAGAAATCTCAAAAATATGAAGCAGAAGCCCAAGTCACCAAAGAAGAAGAGGAGGATCACTTATTTGTGGCAACATCTTCAACCAAGAAATCTGATTTTTGGATGATTGATAGTGGTTGTACAAACCACATGACATATGACAAAACTCTTTTTTAAAGAGTTTTCGCCTTTGGAAAATAACAAAATCAGAATTGAGAATAGTGACTATATTTCTGCAAAAGGAAATCCGAATGTTGCAATCAAAATAATTTCAGGTACAAAAATAATTTCAAATGTCCTTTACGTACCCGATATTGATAAAAGTTTGTTAAGTGTTGGTCAGTGAATGGAAGAAAGATTTAAATTATTTTTGGAGATAAATATTGTTGAATCTTTGATTCCTCTAATCATGAGACTTTACAAGTTGATATGAGAGGCAAAAGTTTCTTACTTAATCCAACAGTAGATGCACACAAGCCTTGCAAGAACAAAGATGAATTGACAGATTTATTCAAGAGGTCAAATTCAGCCGAAGCTGAGACTACAATCTATAATTTCTGATCTGAAGCTGAGATTGCAATCTACAATTTCTGATCCGAGGATGAGTGTTGAAAATATGTCTCAGAAATAAAGTAGGAATAGATATTTTTAGTAGTTTTTAATTATTAGAGTCCTATGTGACTTCGAAATTAGTTGTCCCTTTATTATTTGAATAGGAATTAGTTATCCCAATTTAAATTGGAGTGTAGTTAGAAATTTAGCTATAAATATATGTTTTGAGTTGTTAATAAAATAATTTCCTTTGACAATACCATTGTTGTATTTCTTTCTCCAACTCTTTCTCTGTTATTTCTCTAATTTCAAAGCTAAAACCAACAACTTTGTTGATCTGCTTCTTAATACTACTAATTTTTTTTTTATGGTTTTACTCTATATTTTTTGAATTTATCATGAAAAGATTCACTAAAATTACACTTATTAGCCTCAAATAATCATTGCAACATCACTTATAGTCCAATCCAATTAAGGCTGGTATATATAATTAAATGATATGACATATTTATTGTGGTTAACATAAATACCTAATAGATATTTTAGAATACACAATTTTTTTCTCAAAAAGTGTCACTCTAAAAAATTCATGCTTTATACATGTTCCAGGTCAGTGAGAGAGAGTGCAGAATATATAAGACTTGGACAACTAACTACAATCTTTTTTTGGAATCAATTGCACTAAATAAAAAGATAAAAAGAAAGAGGCATAATATATAAATGTGTCATTTAACTTAGCTAGCTGACATTTATCTCCTTCGATTTTGTGTGTGCATAAATAGACACTTAAATTTATATAAAGTTGAATAAGTAGAAATATGCATATTATTATCTCATTTTCAACAATATTTAAAATGTAAGTTCCACTTACTGATGTATTTGTTTAGCGTTTTACCATTATTCACATTATGAGATATTTCAAAGATATTAAAAACAAAAAGATGCACTAAAGTATACGTTGCAAATTAAATGCTCAACTTCATTAGATGTATAATAGAAATGATATAGAATTATTATTAAAAAATATATTTTTAACTTATAAAGAATATATATATATACTATCCCTTATTTAATAAATGTTAAATTTGTTAACATTTATTTTCCTTCATCATTTGAAAACAATCTTAATAATATAATTAAACAAGTGATAATATTATTAATAGACGATACAGTAAATATAAATTTAATTGAAGAAAAAATATTTAAATCTTTAACGACCGCACGAAATGCAAAAAAAATCTCTAGTGTACTATGAGAAGTTAAAATTAAAGATTCACCAATAAAAAAAGAGATCATTCTCTTTTAAACAGAATTAAAAAAAAAAAGTAGGTTAACAAAATTAAAACAGAGGGAGTACATCATAATTATAATTTTTTAATTTCTGATATATCTCTACAAAATATCTAACTTTTAACCGTGATAATAAAGTTTAGACATGAAAGTAACGCTAGACACTTTAATACTTGGTGGAATATCGATTGTCCTACAAATAACTGTAACGGACACAATAATGTGTTAGAATTGTTCCACAAATTTGGTGAAATTTTTTCTACAACATTTCAAAAAATGGCCTTTTTATTGTGATTTATAAATATGGTATCAACACGTGACGTTTCAAAGTATATGATCATACATATAATTTTTAGTCGAAATATAAGCTCCTAAAAGTTACATTCTTTTGAATATTCGATCAACATCTTTTTAGTTTGTATGAAAAAGAAATATTCTTTTACTCGAGACACATCCTTTTACTCAAGACAAGGGCAAAAGGGGTATCATGTGATTGTTTCACTTTATTGCGTCAAAATGCATACAACAAGACCATCTGACACATCATCATTGTTAGAAACATAAAAGAGCCCGAATCAGTACTTCAATAATTAAAGGGGCGCTATACTCCCTTTGTGACAATTTATAAGACTTAATTTTGTTTAATCAACTGTTTAAAAATTAATATATTTCTATGTATAGTAGTAATATACTTCCTCTATTTATTTTTATTTATTACTAATTTTTTAATTAAATTTTTATTTTTACTTATTACTTTTTATATATCAAAGAAAAATATTCTTGTTTTCTATTTTATTCTTAGTATTAATTATTTTGTTCTAAATTAATTTTAAGATACAATATAGATATAATTTAATAAGGGTGTTATGATAAAATAATTATATTATTAATTATTTTTTAATAAATATATTAATTTAAATTGTGATAAATAAAACCAAATGGAGAGAGTATTGAGCAAGTTTTCTTTGGAAAAAAAATGAAAGAAAAAGTTGACACATAAAGGGAGATGAAATGGGGCTAGTCCGCGTGCAGTGCACGCTGAACTGACAGTAAGTATAAAGGGAGAGGGGAAAATTTCCAATCAAAAACTTTATTGGCTGTTGTAATGGGTAGCTAATGATTGAATGGACAAGACAGTTCCTTGAAGTGTCTCCCCTAAATTGGGTCATTCAAGAATTAGGACCATATTGCCATGTGATAACATGTGGGAGCATCGTATATACTTGATTTTTTTTCTCAAAAATTTTTTTTAAAAAAAACAGTTAAGGAAGAAGATAAAAGGTGACAGCAAAATAAGAGACCACAAAAGTTGCTGAACTGGTGGTCCTTTTGATTTGAACTAAAATGACTACTTCAACGATGTGACGCTTTTTATATGCAAATAGGGTCAGATCCAGGGTATCGGACAGGGATTAATAGAATCAGTAACTTTTTATTCGAAGCCTATATTTATATATAGAATCCGTTAAATATATAATAGAATGTTATTTGGAAACCATAATTAGATGAAGTTGTTGGTTCAGTGGCCAAAAAGGAACCTTCCTTTTTACGAGCATTTTAGTTCCTCAACTTCATGTGCTCAACTCTGAGCCTCTCTTCATATATATTAGGCCAAACATATCGATAGACATTTTCACTTGACATAATTTTTTACTTTGATATCTTAAGTGGACGGTATTATTTTAAGAACCTACACCAGTGATAAACTGTGTCATTTTGACATCTTTTTGCATCAGATCTGATGCGTAGAGTTTACTCGCTCCGACGTAGATTAAATGACCAATTAATTTGTGCCAACTCATTTTAAATCGCCAGATCATTATATACACATAAAATTATATTTTTTTGTAAAAACTCAAAATTATTTAGGATAAACAACATAAATCTCAAACTTTAGGTAGTTAATTACACTTTTTCCGAAATTTGTTATTTATTTTTCTTTCTCCCGAATTTTTAATGTTCTTATACATTGTTGATCGTTAGTATGCATTACAACCTATATATATGAAGTAACTGTTTTAATATTATTTATAGAAAATAAATCAGTCGCTTTTAATATGTTGCACAATTAACGCCACTTATTTGAAAATTGTGATCAATAGATTCTTAAATTAAGTAATAACAAATCAAATTTAAAAAATATCAAACATCAAAAAAATTTCATTGATCAAAATTTCTCTATTTTTCGAAGCAATTAATTTTCGTGTTCTTGAACCCCTCCTCGAATGTATAATTTAGAACCTAAATGTAGTTAACTCTATTCTTATACATAACATGCTTAAGTATAAAGTAAAATATAGGTGCAAAAAAACTTAAACCTATACATCAAAAGATAACATGGAATGTATAAAGTAAAAATAGTAGCAGTTAATCCTAACATGCGTAAGTATAAGGTAAAAAATATCACTGCAGGTAAAAATCTGAAAATGGGTCAAATCATATAAATTGCATAACACAAACAATCTCTATACATAACCCTTAAGCGTATAAGATCAGAATACTTCAAGCCATATACATTACACACTACTGACAACCCTTATATATAACCCTTACATGTATAAATAACAAAATGAGTAAATCATATACATTGCGTATTAATATATATGGAGTAGAAATAACAGAAGATCTCATAAAATAAATAGGACTTCACCCCTATCTATGTATAATAATGTATAAGAATACTTAAAATCGAGAAAAAAAATATAGATTAAAAAATAAATAACAAAACCTTTGAAACCTAAGGTAGTGTTGATCCTTCACTTTTTTTCTTACTTGAACATTTCACATATAAGCACAACGTCACAATTTAAGTGGGACAAAGGAGACATTTTTTTTTCCAAAACAAACAGAAAATTTGATGATACATGCATCTATTGTGCAGGCGTGATACTCCAAAAATAATATCACATCTTCACATTACCAAAGCATGCGTAGGATGTTATTTGAATGAAGTTATGTGTATTGTCGCAAGTCAGTCATGACGGCTGATTAGGGGTGGGGGAGTTTCAGGAAGGGTAGCGGCTAATTGAGGGGTGACGGGGGGGGGGAGGAGTTTCAGGTAAGATTTAAGGTTGTTTTTGTAGGATTTTTATGAATTAAAAATAGAGATTTGAGAAGAACGGTAAATTCAAAATTTGAAAAATTGAGGTTCCTTGATTGTAGGAACCTTCTAAGGAAGTAAAAGGTTGAGAAGGAGAAGGTAAAGTTATGTATATGGATCATACAGAGAGAAATTATAAATATGAAATATTTGTAATTAGTTTTTGGATTTGAGATATTATGTAATAAAAAAAATAAAGTTGTGAACTTTTGTAATTATTTTTTTTTATCGAGGCATTTGCATACCCACAAATCAAACTATTCCAAGAAAACACATATCTTTCAGTCATTCTTTCAAAAACCTTGTAAGCTGCTTCCGTAATCTTGAAAACCGCATACATATTAATCAACGAATTACCCATTGACTCAAACTCATTCCTCACCATCAACCCGTTGACAATTCTTTCATGAACAACTGATCTTTGGTGTGCACAAGACGAAAACAGTGAAAGTGAAGATATACTCATCGGGAAGAACCCGAATGGGGTGGTCAAAATTCAAGAGTTGGCGAAAAACACTGAAACTTTCGAAAGAACTTTGAAATTTTGTAGAAAATTAAAATATTAATTCACAAAAGAAATCATGGTACTGTTGGGAGTTGAATTTACTGGGTTGGGTGCTTGAAAGTGAATCTTGCGGATCAAATTGTATTTTAATAATATTCTTTAAGAGATAATATCAAATTGTATTTTAATAATACTTTAAGAGTCAATTATCACATTGATACAATAAATTACTCTTCGTGTTTTAATTAGTAACTAAATTTTTTTTTAGCTATATTTTTAGACAATTTTTTGTTTTCTTCACTTTTTCTTTTATATTATTAATTAGAAGTGATATGAAAAAAAATATTTAAATAAATTATAAACAATGAGATAGAGGAGGTTTGGGAGTACCATTAAAAGAATTTAAGCTTGAAAAAATAGTAGAAGATAGTGAGATGAAAAAATGGGAAAGAAGATGATAAATTAAATGAAAAATGAACTAAAATGACTATCACGCGCCCAAAAGCGATTGTTTTACACTAACTTTGCCACATTAGCGAAAGGTGTCAAAGCGACACACAGTTTATGACTACTTTAGGTGCTTAAAATGAACACCTTCCACTTAAGGTGCCAAAGTAAATGATCGTGTCAAGTTAAAGTCGGGGGGGAGGGGGGGGGACCCATGTGTTATTTTGGGGTGCTCCGGCATCCACTAAACTCGACGTAGATTAGATATACTTATATAAGAAACATAGAAAAAATGGTATAATAAATAAAAAATCACCCAGAAAATAAAAACTTGGTTGGGTGTTGAGACTTTAGGCGTACTCCTAAAGTTCCTTCCATGCTAGTGGTGTGTGTTCGAATACCTGCAACACCATTTATTTTTATTTTTGTATAATTTATTTTTTAAAGCACCCACAATCTTTAAATCCTCGGTCCGCTACTGGTTAAAGAGTTTATTGATGTGTTTGATCTATATATTTAGAGCCATCAATATGGGCCAAGGCCCGGTGGACCAGCCTGGCCCGACCTGTAATTTGATGGGGTGGGCTTCAATTTTTTCAGGTCATTTAAAAACAGGGCTTTTTAGTTTGGCCCGAATAAGCCCATGGCCCGTAGGGCTTGAGGAATGTGGGTTGGGCTAGCCCGTGGACCGGCCCGTCAGTCAAATAATAAATAATTTAAAAATAAAATAATATACTGAAAAATAATAAAAGAGTTAAAAAACAATCAAGTCCAATGATGAGCATTGACCGGTTCCATTAACAAAGAAAATGAAAACTGGAAAGTTTCCTACTTTCCTATCTAATAAATAATAAAATAATTAAATATCTACCACTAAAACATAAAGAGTGCATTGTACTCTTCACTTTTCTAATTTCCTTAGTTCAGCTAGCCGTCTCCTCTTCACTATATCTCCCTCAATGCGCCATCGGCTTTCAACCGTGACGTATCCGATTGAGTAGTGTCACCTCTTCGTTTTCTTCCTACTTTGGGTGATTCGAACTCTGGCTCCCTTTTGATTAACAACCATTAATACTATGTGTTATTGTGTGATAAATATTTATGTTTATTAACAGTGCAAATTAAATTATAAAATATTATTTTTTAAAAAGTGGGCTGGTCCGTGAGGCCCGCAACCCACAGGGTAATAGCGCGGGCTTGGTGCGTTTTGGCCCGTCATTTAAATAGGCCAGCCCAGCCTGATCCGTCAAACTCAAAGCCCGTATAGGCTAGTCTAGTTGAGTTGGACCAACCCGTATTGACAACTTTATATATATTATAAAAAAATCAAAAAAACTTGACTAGTTACAATTTATATGCTCAACTTCCTCCAAACATATATGTACTTTAGCCTTTCAATTTTACATATCGAATAAGTCGACTGATGATTGTTAAATTCATATCAAATATCAATATCAAACCAACTGATATTTTATTAGTCGGTTATTAGTTTAGTACAATTAAAAATTGATAATCAATAAGCGAAATCATTAGCATAAATATTTAACTGAATCGCCCGATAAGCATCCGTATTAAAAATCCACAAACTTAAAATGATTAATCTGCCTCTGCATGTGAATTAAGTATGTACATTCCCCTTTTCTTTTTGAATTACTGATTCAGATACTTTCATATTTCTAACAACAATGATATGCCAGATGGTCTTGTTGTACGCATTTGATGTAACAAAGTGAAACAAAATACACATGATACACCTTTTGCCCTTGTCTTGAGTAAAATGATGTTTCTTTTTGATACAAAGTAAAAAGATGTTGATCGAATATTCAAAAGAATGTGACTTTTGGTTTTGGGGGCGTAAGTTTCAACTAAAAAATTATACATCTGATCATATACTTTGGCAAATCATGTGTTGATACCATATATATATATAAATCACAATAAAAGGAATTTTTTTAAATATTGTAAATTTATTTTCAACAACTTTGTGGGATTATTTTAACACATTATCGTGTCCATTACAGTAATTTGTCGGACAATCGATATTCCATAGAGTATTAAAGTATGTAGCCTTATTTTCATGTCCAAACTCTATTAACATGGTTAGAAGTTAGATACATCATAGAGATACATCATAAATTTCAAAATTATGATTTTATGATATTCTTCCTCCGTTAGTTAAATTTATTTTCCTTCTTAGCCTGCTTCAAAAAGAATGATCCCTCCTCCCTTAAATAATTCTTTCATTTCAACTTTTCACATGACATGTTTTAAGATGACACGACTAAATGATATTTTGATACATTTGATATAACTTTAATTTATGATTACAAAATTCAAAATTCTTTTTACTTTTATAAACTTCATACGAAATCAAAATCAAACAAATTAAAACAGAGAAAATACTACCTTTGCGGAATATATGCTTATCAAAGGGCTTATGATCATCATCATTTTAGCACAACTTATTACTAGACTTTGTATTTAATGGAGTTTTATTTATTCTGAAAAACGATGTCAATTTCATCAAATGAAACCTGAAATTGGCACATTTATTTGTCTTTGAAACTGGTAGTAAAATATAATGTTCTAAAAAAAATTCCCTAACCAATTGGAAAAAAGAAAAAACATGATAGAGCCTGATCAAAAGTTATTGAGATCTCATAATCATATAGAAGGCTTCCATGGTTGTACCTAGTGCCTGGTGGTTCATCTCTCTGCATATACTAGATGCTCCGTGTCCATGCACATATGAATGCTTGTTACTATTATTACCATTATTTCTATTAACACCTACAAAATATAAAGCTAATTAAATAATTAATATATATTTCATACTATGTACATTCATTTAAGGAACAAAATTTGCACAAGGTACGCAGAAGAAATTATAAAATATCCAGTTTAAACATAGTGCATTTCATCTTGCTTTCTACGTAAATTCTTTAGCTTGTTAGAAAGATTTATATCAAGAAGGATGCAGCAACAGGAACAATTGACAACTGAATAAAAATAGCCACACATTCTTCTTATTGTCTTCATTTATACTTTCATTCTGTAAGAAAACAAATTATGCGATAAGGATTTATATACTAGGAAAGACGATTCAATGAATTCAAAGAACCTTGTACTAAATACACTTACATTAGCTTAGGAGGTAAAGTCTACATATCAACTCCTCCATTTTTTTTTATTAAAAGAAGAGTGACATTACAACACTCAGGTTGTGTTTTTCTCTAAAAGGAGAAATATGCTCTCAACAAACATTCAATTTTCTATAAATTCAAAAATTTGAAAAAACAATAAATAAATTATATACTTAAAAGGACCTAACTCAAAGTTCTTATTTGTAGTCTCGCTGCAATTCAGTATGACAGCGTTGGTAGAAAATGCAATACGGAAAACACTTGAATGCTCGACAATATCTTAAACATTGTAAAGGAAATACTTCATGTAGAAGAACCATTTCTACATTTATCCTCTATATGTTATTAAATTTATAATTCACACCCTTTATATTATGTGCTGATAGTGCAAAAAAGGTCATAATTCATCATCTGAACTGATTTGAGACACTACTTTCTTACTATACCAATTGTCTTACTGCAAAGTAAACTTGGTGAATTCACTTCAATTTAGTATCTATAATATAATAAGTTCATAATTATCTAACATGTATAACCTAATATGCAACATATGTTGGGTTATTGGTCTTTTTTCCTTCCTATGTGGATAAATGAAGCCCAATTTGGACCAACCCACTTTTGTCCGTAGGCCCATTACTATAGGGCATATATATTGATCCTTTTAGGTCTTATTCACCATCACAAAAAGAGAGTTTTCAGCAGCCAAAGAGAGAAAAACAAAGCTGATTTTCGCACCTAAGTTTCAGCTACAACTGTCAACTTCAAATTGCGATTCCCGCTTCGTTTCTTGTCCGATTGAGTTGATTTTTGGATTGCTTGTTCCTCTCATCTCAATCTTTGATTAGGAACTGACGGAGGTTGATTTGGTGGCCTGTAGCTCCTGTTCTTCATTCCCGAACAGTAGCTGTGTTTTTGGTGCTTTCACTCCTTTATTTCTCTAGTGTTTGATGTTGTGGTTTATGTATTGTTTCTTGTTGTTTGACACTTGTTTTGTGGAAATTTTGGAAGACAATATTGTAACTCTTTGGTGATTATAGTGGAGGTTTGGTCCCGTGTTTTTTTACTCTTCACACCGAAGGGTTTTCCACGTAAATTTGGTGTCTTGTGTGATTGCCTTTATTCTTGCCCTATCACATTTGTGTGGTAATATTCCATATTACTTCATTTTTCTTGGTTTTCTTGTCTCCTCTTGGTTCAAGTTGAAAGGGAAAGTTTAGTCTTGGATATTTTCCACTGCTACCCTGTCGGGCTCTTTGATTGTGTGCCCGTCTTTTCTAACAAGTGGTATTAGAGAGTTGGTTGTTGTTGATTATAGGTTTGAATGATGGAGGCAAATATGATTAAGATGGTGTGTTTGAATGGTAGTAACAATCATACTTGGAAAGGCAAGATGAAAGATCTTCTATTTGTCAAGAAAATGCATCTACCTGTGTTTGCATCTACTAAACCTGAATCCATGACAGATGAGAATTGGGAATTTGAGCACTTACAGGTTTGTGGCTATAACAGATAATGTTAGAAATCATATTGTGAATGAGACATATGCTAGAAGTTTGTGGGACAAGATCGAGACACTTTATGCTTCGAAGACTAGCAATAACTAGTTGTTCCTACTTAAGAAATTAATGAATATTAGGTATAAAGAGGGAAGTCCTATTTCTGATCATATTAATGATTTTCAGGGTGTCCTTGGCTAGCTGTTCGAAATGGGTATAAAGTTTGATGAAGAAATTCAGGGACTTTAACTTCTTAATACTCTGTCTGACTCTTGGGAAACTCTTCGAGTTTCTTTGACTAATTTTGCTCCCGGTGGTATTATAACTATGGAATATGTTAAGAGTGGTTTCTTGAATGAAGAGATGAGAAGAAGATCTCAGTTGAATAGCTTAGTAGAGAGGATGAATAGAACACTAGTTGAGAGGGTTAGATGTATGCTTTTAGATGCTAAGCTGCTAGATTTTTTTGGGCAGAAGCACTTAATATGACTGTTTATGTTATAAATTTATCTCCTACTGTTGCTTTGAATAGTGATGTACCTGACAGAGTTTGGTCTGGTAAGAATGTTTCTTATGATCATCTTAGAGTCTTTGGGTGTAAATCTTTTGTGCATGTTTCTAAGGATGAAAGGTCAAAGTTGGATGTTAAAACTAGACAATGTATCTTCATTGATTATGGTCAAGATGAATTTGGCTATCATTTCTATGATCCAGTTGAGAAGAAACTTGTTAGAAGCCGCAATGTTGTGTTCTTTGAAGACCAAACAATTGAAAATTTTGACAAAGCTGAGAAGGTTGATTCTCAGAGTAGTGAGAGCCTAGTTGATGTTGATCCAGTTCCTTTGACTACTTCTCCTGAAGAAAATCTTCATGATGATGAAAATCAAGTTGATAATGAAGATGATGATCATGTTTAAAATGACCAGCAAGAAGTTGTTGATGCTCCAGTGCAAGTTGATATGGTTGATCAGCAACCAGTTGTTGATGCTCCGGAGAGTTCACTCAGATGATATACAAGAGAGAGAATACCTTCATCTCGTTATTTTTCCAGTGAGTATGTACTCTTGATTGACGGAGGAGAACCTGGGAGTCTTGATAAGGCCATGGAAAGTGAAAAAAAGAAAAGTGGTTTGATGACATGGAATATAAAATTAAATCTTTGCAAGATAATCATACCTTTGATTTGGTTAAGCTGCCTAAAGACAGAAAAGCTTCGAAAAATAGGTGGGTTTTTCGGGTGAAGCATGAAGATGGTAATCCAATTCTATGGTACAAAGCTAGATTGATTGTGAAGGGATTTAACCAGAAAAATAGAGTTGATTTTGATGAAATATTTTCTCCAGTTGTAAAGATGTCATTCATTCGTGTGGTTCTAGGATTAGCTGCAAGTCTAGATTTAGAGGTTGAGCAAATGGATGTTAAAATTGCTTTTCTCCATAGTGACTTAGATGAAGAAATTTATATGGAGAAACCTGAAGGTTTTGAAGTCAAGAAAAAAGAGAATTATATTTGCAAATTGAAGAAGAGCTTTTATGGTTTGAAACAAGCTCCTAGGTAGTGGTACAGGAAGTTTGGTTCCTTTATGATTCAGCAGGGCTTCAAGAAGACTACTTCAGACCATTGTGTTTTGTGCAAAAATTATCTGAAGGTGACTTTATTATTGTGTTGCTTTATGTTGATGACATGCTTGTTATTGATCATAATGCTTGCAGAATTCAAAAGTTGAAGCAAGAGTTGAGTAAGTCTTTTTCTATGAAAGACTTAGGACCAGCAAAGCAGATTTTTGGCATGCAGATTGTCCGTGACAGAAAGGACAAGAAGTTATGGTTATCACAAGGGAAGTATATTCAGAAAGTACTTCAAAGGTTTAACATGGACAAGGATAAGGTTGTCAGTACACCTTTAGCTATGCACTTCAAGTTGAGCACGAAACGGTGTCCTTCCAATGATGATGAGAAGGAATATATGAAGAAAGTTCCTTATGCTTCAGCTGCTGGTAGTTTGATGTATGCAATGGTTTGAACAAGACCATATATTGATCATGCTATTGGTGTTGTTAGTCGTTTTCTTTCTAATCCGGAAAGAGAACATTGGAATTCTGTGAAGTGGATTATGAGATATCTTTGTGGCACTTCTAGTCTGAGTTTGTGTTTTGGTACAGGAAAGCCTATTCTTTGTGGTTATACTAATTCAGATATGGCCGGTGATGTTGATACTTGCAAGTATACTTCAGGGTATTAGGTTACTTTTGCAGGGAGAGCTGTTCTTGGTAATCTAGGTTGCAAAAATGTGTTGCTCTATCTACCACAAAAGCTGAGCTTATTGCTGCCGTTGAAACTTGTAAAGAATTGCTTTGGATGAAGAGATTCTTGGGGAACTTGGTTGTGCTCAAGAGAGGTATGTGATTCATTGCAACAGACAAAGTGACATACATCTTGGCAAGAATTCTACATTTCATGGTCGGTCTAAACACATTGATGTGAGATATCATTGGATTCGGGAAGTGTTGGATTCTAAGTTGCTTGAACTTGAGAAGATTTATACGGATGATAATGGTTCCAACATGATGACTAAAGCTTTTCCAAGAGGAAAGTTTGAAGATTTTTGGATGACCGCTGGGATGGCGGTCTCCTCCACATAGTTGGGAGGGGGAGAATTGTCGTGTTATTGGGTCTTTTTCCCTTCCTATGTGGATAAATGAAGCCCAATTTGGACCAACCCATTTTTTCCCATAGGCCCATTACTATGGGGCATATATATTAATATTTTTAGGTCTTATTCACCATCACAAAAAGAGAGTTTTCAGCAGCCAAAGAGAGAAAAACAAAGCTGATTTTCGCACCTAAATTTCAGCCACAACTGTCAACTTCAAATTGCGATTTCCGCTTCATTTCTTGTCCGATTGAGCTAATTTTTGGAATGCTTGTTTCTCTCATATCAATATTTGATTAGGAATTGATGGATATTGATTTTGTGGCATGTATATCCTGTTCTTAATTCCCGAATAGTAGCTGCGTTTTTGGTGCTTTCACTCCTTTATTTCTCTAGTGTTTGGTGTTGTGGTTTATGTATTGTTTATTGTTATTTGGAACTTGTTTTGTGGATATTTTGGAAGACAATATTGTAACTCTTTGGTGATTATAGTGGAGGTTTGGTCCCGTGGCTTCTTACTCTTCACACCAAAGGGCTTTTTACGTAAATTTGGTGTCTTGTGTGATTGCCTTTATTCTTGCCCTATCTCATTTGTGTGGTGATTCATTTGCTGCCATATTACTTTTTTTTTCTTGGTTTTCTTGTCTCCTCTTGGTTCAAGTTGAAAGAGAAAGTTTAGTCTTGGGTATTTTCCACTGCTACCCTGTCGGACTCTTTGATTGTGTGTCCGTCTTTCCTAGCAACATATTTACAACTAATGATGTCAGAATTGAAACTTGGCTCTTAAAGGTCACAATACATCAATCTCCTCACAAGACAGAGAAAAAAAACATATCAGATAATACATCATTAATAAAAAATCAGCTTTTTTTCTAATTCATTAGTCCACATAAGCATATTATAAAACAGACATTCTAAAATCTAATAAATGTAGATAATGTTTATAAATACCTCAATAAATATGCTAAGTAAAGAAAAATAAAACCTAGAGTAGTTTCACTATTTCAATCATTCCTAATTTTAGCATTGGTCTCAAATATGGAAGGGTAACTATATAAAAAAGAACATGAACCAGCATAATTTTTAGCCTGTCAAGTGCAAAATTCATGTTAAAAATAGTTTGTTGAGATTCATCGACAAAGATGTATTTGCATTTTAAAATCATAATGTAAAAATTTTGCATACAATGAGTATTTATCTATTTATGTTGAACTTGAGTTAAGTGAGGCACCCTATAGGTATTTTTTTCAATATTCAAGTATCAATTGCACTATAAGCAATATAAATCAAGGCACAACTGTAGTAAATCTTGCTAGCACTACTAATAGGGTTATAGTAGCAATGCTTGATACAAGCTCTATTCTGTTCTAAATTTTCTCTCACAGTGTAGTGAAAAAGAGAACAATCAATAAAGTATTTTTTATTGTCATCCAATTTCTCATTTTTCCCCTCTAATTAAATATGATTGTAATCTAATGTATTATTTTATGTTCATGAAGTTGTAAAGCTATAATACACAAATTAAAACTCCAAAATTGAATTGGTATTTTAGGTACGAAGACTTCAACTTTTTCTCAAGTTATTATCAACTTTTTTCTTTTCTTATAATCTTATTTGTATGATCAGGTTCCTAGTTGTCACGACCTAAAAATCAAGGGTCATGATGGCACTTGTCTCGGTAAGCCTCGACAAGTAAGTCCGTCAACCACACTAATATAAAAAGGAAATAACACCGAATACCTAAGGCAAGTCTCCGAGAACGAAGCCAAACCACACAAGTCTGATAAAAACAGAGATATACATATAACCAAGGATACCATACCATAATCCCAAAATTTGATGTCACAGTGTAAGAATTAACTAATATAACTCGAGGTCAAGATACATAAGATATCCAAACAGGAACAACTTTGTCTCTGTATACAAATAAAGACATAGCCTAGATAAAGAAAGATAGTAGTCAACTCCAGATGCAAGGATCTAACTGCTACCTCAAAATGCTCCAAATATCACCCGAATCAATTGCCATGAGGCACACTAAAATTAGGATCTACACTGAAAGAGTGAAGTAAGGGTGAGTACGGTCTATTTGTATACAATAGGTATCATAGGGCAACTGAGCAAAGTAAAAAATAAAGCATACAAAATACAAGCTAAAGACACATTATCTGTAATCACTACAAGAAAACTGCTTATTACCTGGGGATTTTTATAGGGATAATATGGTAAAATTCCCAAGTAATTTGATTACCTGCGGATTTTTTTACCAATTATAATCCAAAGGAAATACCTTCGTAGGTAATTATTACCTCCGGATTTATAAAATCCCTAGGTAATTTAGTTGTGAAAATAAATCCGTAGGTAAGTTATTTGCAATTAACTATCAAAATTTTACATGAATTATTCGGTAAAATTTCATAAAAAAGGATTTTACCTGTGGATTTCCATGAAAAAATCACCAATTATTCCCCACGAAGATTCCCAAGTAAATCCCTAAGAAATTTAGCTGCGTAAATAAATCTGCAGGTACGTTATTTACCGATTTATTTGCGATTAACTATCAAAATTTTGTATAAATTATTTGGTAAAATTCCATAAGAATCGGATTTTCACGAAAAAAATCACAAATTATTCCCCACAAAGATTGCCAAGCAAATTTCTAGGTAATTTAGCTGTGAAAATAAATCCACAGGTACGTTATTTGCGGATTTATTTGCGATTAACTATCAAAATTTTTCATGAATTATTTGGTAAAATTTCAAAAAAAAAAATATTTTACTTGCAAATTTTCATGAAAAAAATGACAAATTATTCCCAAGAGGATTGCCAAATAAATTCCTAGGAAATTTAGCTATGGAAATAAATCCGCAGGTACATTATTTGCGATTAATTAGCAAAATTTTGAATGAATTATTTGGTAAAATTTCATTAAAAAGGAATTTTACCTACGAATTTTCACGAAAATAATTCACACGTAAATTACTAGAGATATTTCACAATTAATCAAAAATTTATTTAAAACCTTCAATAATTCTCAAAAACATCATTCAAAACAAGTTTAATGTAAACCATTATATCTAACACAAAACATAATTCAAAACATCCACATCAATAATGTATGATTCTTAAATGGTCCAAAACAAAATATTTAAAACTTGAATCCTCAATAAAACTACCAACCATCAGGATCAGAATCACTTTCATTCACGTTATTAGGATTATAACTTTCATTCACGTCGTTAGAGTCATCATAACTTTCATCCTCCTAATCTTGGTAGTCTTCTTGAGATAGACGTTCATCATTTGAAGACGATTTGTTGTAGACATGCTTCATCAAAAAGTGTAATTCCTTTCTCATCCTCTTATTTTTCTTTCGCTCATTCTGCAGTAGAGCATACAAATCAGCATTTGAAGCATCAACTTGAGACTTAATCATCTCATCAATTTCTTTTGGAAAAGTTGATGTTGAACTGTTAGTTGTCTTTAAACTTCAACCTAGGGAGTCAAGATCTTTGACTCTTCCATTTTTCTTTCCACCAATAGATTGCACCCAGATATCCATTTCACTTAATTGAGTCGGCTGACTAGCTAAATTAGTTACTCTATCCACAACTATTGCAGTTTGAATGACTAATATTTCTTGTTTCTTTCTTTCAAACTCATTCTGGATAAGGATATGTTAAGTCAGACCATAAAAAGTGGTAATAAATATATTATTAGTATAAATTATATTAGATTATAGACTAACTGTTGCTACATTATTAATAGACTAAATTCTCATTTTCATAGGGATGTTGCATTTTCACCAACACATAGCACTTAAGCAACAATAAATCATTGAACTAGATGACAGCAACAGAGATTTGTATATCTTTAAATATGTACCAGATGACAACAATAGAGATTAGTCTATATATGTTGACAAGAACAGAGACCAATAGCCCAACTTACAAACCATTAGGAGTGTCCTATTTTCTATTTAGATCTTCTAGTATCGGGTTTTTGTGCTACAAAAAGGGTGCTCTAGCTCTTAGAAGACCCTTGTAGAAGATTTTTATAGACTAGTTCATCTAACAATTAAAAAAAGGCTTTCATAGCATGGGACAAACTCTATATACGTACTACTGCTGGAGGTCTAAATTTCATCTCTATGGCAGCTTGGAACAAGGCAGCCATTGTAAAGCTTCTTTAGAACTTGTGTAAAAAGAAGTACACCTTATGTATACAGTAGGTGCATAGCTATTATATTAAAGATGGACTGATATGGGATATCATTCCTTTGCAAGCTTTGCGCAAGGTTTTATAAAAAGTTTCCAAAGAAAATAAGTACTATATTAAGGTTGGTGTGAGTTATGTAGATGTGATAAGTATAGAGAACTACTCCATCAAGGAAATGTGCATGAAGTTACAAGGTATTTTTTCAAAGGTACACTAGAAGAGACTTCTTTGTAATAGTTTGGCACCAGAAAAATGGATTTTCATTCTTAGGTTGGCTATTTTGGGAAGGTTATACATAAAATACAGTCTACACAACTAGGGTATGGATGCTACATTCAGAGGCAGAGCCAGACTTTTAAGTTTGTGGGTTCAGAATTTCAAGCAAAGAGCTGTTCAGTTCGGCCCACTGGCAGAACTCTTAGTGTAAAATGACATTATAAAGAAGCTTTTGTCAGCCGAAAAAACAAAAAAAGAATATAAGGGAAAGACCCCTCATATCTATCAAATTTTGTTAGTAGTAATTTTTAGGAAAAATTACGAGAAGTTGGAACAACTAAGCAACTTTGAGAACTGCACATTAAGAAATAAATGTATGACTACACTCTGCAATATCATTCAATCTCTGAATTCAAAATCCATTGTACACTATGAGAACTTGTCCTAGTGAAGTTTAAAAGTTTATGCCAGAATTCAAAGCACAAACACGAAAAAGAAAATGAAGCAGTACTCAAAGTTAATTTATTATCTACATGTCTTACGTAATAACTCTTGTAATGTAACAATAATAAGTACATTTCATGTCCACTGATGAATTGGTATAAAGATTATGAAACAAGTGCAGGTATAGGCTTTTGTGGGTAATAGTGAGGATAATTTAAGATAAAAGGGGCAATAATATCTAGAATTCATTTAGCAACTATCAAAATATAAACAATGCCCATGTTTTCTTATGACTGTCACAGCTTGCGCACCTCGACTAATTCCAGGGGAATCTGCTATCTCCAACCAACACAAATCTATACCACAAGTCTAAAATAGTTTGGAACGAATCACCTAGTATCAGGTGTTGGTTTTATAAAATGTTTAAGAAATTTACACCACCTACTCCAGCCATTATGTTAAAATATTGGGTTGGATGCTCAGATAGTTCACACAACTACTCTAGCTCCGCCCCTGGATACTTTAACTTGTCACTTATGTAATGGAATTGTAGAAAGTCATCAATACTTTTGTTGAGTTCTTAATTTTCAAGAGAGGCTTGGGCAAAGCTGTACGTTAAGTTGGCAAGGGATTACAAGGTCAATATCCCGTTGGCAAGATGAAATCACATGGACGAGTTCTCATTCTAATATAAGATCAGCTACTTCTCATATTTTGAGGATATATTTAGCATGGTGCATATACCATGGTGTATATACCAAATCTGGCCAGAAAAGAACAACAGACACTTTCAGAAGAAAGTTGGTATAGTGAAGATAGTTGTGAGAAAGATAGTATAAGATGTGTTTTTTTGTTGCACGTAAGCAGGTTAAGCTTGCAATGACATTAGTACAACTGAATTTCTACCGTGTATAAGTTGAAATATACGTAGATTAATTAGGAGTTACTAAGTTGTGTTATCAAACTTAGTTTTTGATGTGTTGTAATAATCTCTTTGGTAATAAATGGAGTTTAGTTACCAAAAATGTGATTACGGTTAGGTAACGAATTAAGCCACTTAGCCGATCAACGCAATTTTTTTAGAGCATTTTATATGTAGCTTACACATATTAACTAGGTTTACATATCTCAACAACTAGGGCTCATTTATTTTCGTAAAAATTAAAACTTTAAAACTAAGGATTCATGGGGTAGCTTGACAACTCAATTTGGGAGAAGGTTCTGCCAAGGAGGAGGGGAATGCTTGGCCCAACTTATTCACCTTTAATCGTACAACATCTACTGGTATAACTCTTAATTTAAAACCCCCAACTGTTATTGAAGGGAGACATAAACTAGAAGCACCTGAAATTGATCAGATGACAGACGTATACTAGAAGCACCTGAATTGATCAGATGACAGAAGTAATACTAGAGCTACTTCTATGGCAGGCATTAAGGGAGTTGCAACTAGAACCATTAGTGTCATTGATCATCCGGAGATCAATTGAAAAGGAAAGATAGACAACACTCTCCACCCTGACTGCCTATCTACTTGTGCTCGTAGGTCGATCAGAAATCAAATTATGGTCCGACTGGGGAATCTAAAGTGAATATTCACCAAGACAAAGTGTGATATTAAGTGAAGGAAAGCAAAATTTTAAAAAAAATTTACTTG
The DNA here is from genome assembly GCA_030864225.1 of Capsicum baccatum var. pendulum. Taxonomy (NCBI): domain Eukaryota; kingdom Viridiplantae; phylum Streptophyta; class Magnoliopsida; order Solanales; family Solanaceae; genus Capsicum; species Capsicum baccatum. The sequence continues at coordinate 171,246,489 of CM061554.1, forward strand.
CATTCCCACCAAAGTAGAACAACGTTGAAAGGGAAATATAAAGATTTAGGGAGGGAGAAGTTGGGTAATTGACGGTATATTTAACCATACAACATCTACTGGTATGACTCTTAATTTTAAACCCCCATCTGTTAGTGATGGCAGACGTAATACTAGAAGCACCTGAAATTGATCAGATGGCAGACGTAACACTAGAATCACTTGAATGAAGATCTATATAGCTAATCCCATAGTATTAGTGTTATTCTTACAGCTTTTTGTTCTTCGATCTCTGTTACAATCTGTAGTGTCTTGTACTTCGGTTATCATATTATTTAGTTATTGTTACTGTCTGTTTTTTAATTCTAGAATGTTGTGTAATGCTTCCCTTAGTAATATTAGTTATATGTCTGTTTCTTCAAGTCCTTACTGTCGTTGTTGTTATATGTAATATCAGCCATTTTCCATTGCTTGATCAGAAACAAGAAAAATCAATGTTAACCCTCACATAGATACTAAAGTGCATCCATAGTTCAAGGATTCTGCATTTTGGTTTAGCTAACGCATAGCAGGTATTTAAGCCCCAGGTTTAACTTCTATAGTTCCTCCTCGTCCGTTGGTTTTTGGAATGGTTAGTGTGTCTCTGGATTTCTTAAAATAGTATATGGATCAGTACTAGTGACTTGAAATAGGCCACATATAGCTTCACTAGACAGAAAACCATAACAAGAACAACAAGATGTCAACAACAATGCTAGTGAATTGAAATAGGCCACACACGGCTTCACTACACTTCAAGATTACAACAAAAATTAGATTTTAAGAGTACAAGATTGCAACAAGTTATAGTGAATCGAAATTGGCTCCACACGGCTTCACTACTTCAAAACTGAAATGTACTCAACTAGTAAATAAAGTAAATGAACACTTACATAAGTAGCTCCAGCTTTCTCATTTACCCAAATTTCATCACTTTTCTTGCGATGAGTTCGAAAATAAAATTCTAAAACAGAAAGATCTTTTCTAGTAGCTTCTTTCTATATTAAAACAAAAGATATGTATGTTATCAACATTGAATATGATATTATTTTCTTCAAGGAAATATATTTGGAAAGATTTATAATTACCATTTTCTTATAGATCAATCGATGAGGTACACAACCACCGGTATAAAGTGATGTACTGGCATTTGAATCATGATTCTCTTTATTTCATTCAGACTTTTTTTTGAACTCATCAGACTCCCAATACACCTTCATCTCCTTGATACTGCATCTCCCATCCAATGTGGTTTCAGAGGCAATTTTTTTCTAACATCTTGAAAAAGTTGGGTCATTTTTGAAGATGCCCTTTTATTAAAATTAGACCATATAGAATCATTATAGTGAGGAAGCCACTTAAATTTCTTCTGCATCTATCAAATGAATAAAATATTAGTTATATAGTTCCACAATTATATTTATACATGAATCAGAATGTATAAACTTTTTACCTTGAATTCCTCAAACCACATCTCGTGAGTGGACTCTGGAAACTTCTTCCATGATGGTCTAGCCAATTCAAACTTACTCCGAATGCATTTAGCAATACCATCAATAACTACCTTGTGTGGATCCAATCTACATAACATATAGTAGTTATCAAACATCTGCACATATAAATAGTCCACTAAAATATATGTATTATCAAACGTTAGTTATATTACCTATCCCCTTCAGGTACAATCCATATCTGATTATCGTCGTCTACATTGTCAACTGTATTAGGTGAGGTGGCTGGAGTCTTGTTGGCTAGCGGGGACATTAATGGTTCAGAATCTTGATTTATAGGTTGGGACGGATTAGATTGAGATGGAGATTTAATAATAGCAGGCTGGGGTTGGTTGATACTAAGATTAGGTTGAGACTCATTTACATGAAGTAGACTAGTGTGGGAATAGAGGGGTTGTGATGGTATTATGGGAGGCAAAACAATGTTATAAGTTTGGGATTGATTGACCTTAGGATTTGGTTGATGTGAGGAAGAGTTATTCACATCAGGTGAACCAGAATGAGATTGAAGGGATCCTGACGGAATTATGGGAGACAATTGAACTGTTTGTCGCTCTAGTGTTTGTTTTTTTACTTGAGTTCTCTCCTTTTCCATTAGGTAATCCAACTTTTTTAGATTCTGCACCTAGCATCTGCAGCAAATAAAAATAGAAAAAAAATAATATATTAGTGATTTAATTGATGAACAACACATGAATAAAGGTGATCAACAAATATTTTGAGTATCAATATCCATCCTAAAATAATGATGCAGTAGATAGCTGTAGTAGAGCACAAAGTTTTAGAGCAACATGTTCAACCTATTATTCAAAAAGTAGCAGGGTAATGGCAATGGTGTGCAAACTATGTAGCTGGGGAACGAGGCAGAATTATAGTACTTTGGGATCAGACTTAAACTTTATACCTCTAGCTATGAGCAATCAGTTTTTACATGGAAGAATGCAAGTTAAGAGAATTGGTTTTGAATGTGATTTTACAGTTGTGTGTGGTCTACATACCATACAAGACAGAACTAGTTTATGGTCAGGCCTTAAGAACTTGTCAGATACTCTTCAACTGCCGTGTGTGATCATTGGAGACTTTAAAACAATCTTGGAAGTGGACGATAGAGTGGGGAGTCCAGTGCAGGATGCTAAAATAAGAGACTTCTCTAACTTATTCCAAGACATCGACATGTCTAAATTGAAATCAGTTGGCAGAACTTACACATGGACTAACATTCATGTCTATAGATAGCTAGACAAGGCTATAGTAAATGTTGAATGGATACAGCTGGAGGCTGAGGTGATGGACTCGGGATGCTCGGATCATTCTCCAGTTGCAATCATGTTAGATGAAAAGAGATCTACTGGAGGATGAACCTTTAAATTTTTTAATACTTTAGGCGATCACGATGAGTTCTTAAGTATTGTGCAGCAAGTTTGGTCAGATCCTATGTTAGGTACTAATATGAAGGGTGTTTGGAATAGAATGAAGTTGGTTAAAATAGGTCTGAAGAGGCTAAATACAAAAGAGTTTAATAGTATCGAGGACAAGGTTCAGATGATTAGAGATAACCTAGCTACAATCCAAATTCAAATGACAGACATTAACCACTTCCCTGAACTATTATTTGCAGCCTATTTTTGTTTTATGCTATTTCATCGTAGGTTGCCGGAACTTGCTACTTAGCACTACAAGGAACATTAGAGTGACATAAGTCAACAAAGCCTCCCTCTTCAATGTCATCAGGTAAGCAAATAAAGAAGTAAATAAAGGTGTAGTAGCACAAATAGGCTAACTAAACCATACCGGCAAGTACCTAAGCGAGATATCCACTGACAATAGAAGTGCAAAACACAAGACTCAAAGAAGAGATCTTCATAAACTGAACCCATATATCATATAGTTTGCATTGGTACCATTTTCATCCAAGCAATATCTATATAGCTTAATAAAGAACAAACAGTCATATTACACATAGTAAGAAAAATTGGATATTTAAGCCCATAATTGCTTAATACTTGTTTAGTAACAAAACCTTAATGTTTGATGAATACCAAGATGTTACTAAACCAATTGTAAACAATTGACCTGAACTCTTTCCTCCATACATTATACACACACAAATCGAACCAACACCCAAAACCTCAAATCTCACAAAGAACAAAACCCACAAAGGATTTTCCGTATAGACCAAAATATACTGAATGATATAAAATATGAGTACTTAAATTTAACAAGTAAATTCTCTTCCAGTAGTATTGTACATTGACAAAAGAAATCGACAAGCTAATATTCACAATCCTCCTCATATTCATCTCCATCTTTCTCTTGAGTATGAAAGTGACTTGCTGAATCATCACTATAAAAAAATTCTTCCTCTTCACTTGTTTCCTCCTCTTCATCATTAGCTTCTTCACTTGATGTCTCCTCATCACGTTTCTCTTCTTCATTTGATATATCGTCATCTCCCTCTTTAATTATATCACATTCATTTTTATTAACAATATCTTGAAAAATACTTCCATCAACTTCTTCACCATCAGCTTGGTCATCATGTAAGCAATCAATTGGGTCATTCTCTATACTTGCACTAAACTGTGATTTCTCCTCTTGGTAGGCAACTTCCAAATTGTATCTTGTATCTATAGCTCTTCTTGGCTTTGTCTTTATAACCACACACCAATCAGCCTTATTTCCTTTTCTTTCAGGATGATTTGCATTATAAACTTGAGTTGCAGTTTGTGGAAAGATAAAAGGATCAAATTTAGAATATCTTCCCCTTTTTTGAACCTCGACAATACCAAATTGACTATAAACTTTCATGCCATGTTTTGAGGGATCAAACCAATCACAATAAAATAAAACTACCTTCATAAATGATGTCATTGGCCATTCAAATTTGATAATCTCCTTAAGAACACCATAATATGTAGTGCCATCTTGGCCAATGCCAGTAACACACACCCCACTGTTATATGTACTTTTTCCTTATCCCCAAGAAGAAGTATGAAATTTGTATTCATTCAAAAAATAAACAGGCCAAGACTTTGCCTTTCTTAAAGTTCCCATTGCTAAGATTTGCAAATATGAATTCTGCAACATTTTTTGTGGATTGCTATTTACCTATCAAATAATTGAAGCATTTTAGATATGCATTTTTAGTGATATATCCTTTATTAAAATAATTGATTCATACATAATCTTTGAACCATCGCGGAAAGTCTTCTTCAATTTGTTTGTCAATGACATCATTAGTGAGATCACTGTAAGTATCTTTTAGGATTTGTTCATACAAACTGCATGTACTTACATTAGCACATTAGTTTCAATCCAAATATAATAATTAAATGAACAAAATGGCTGATACTTGATAAAAGTCTTAACCTCATCACAATTTATAAGAATATGCAATTGTGCTGTAGCAACTTCTTTATCATCTAGCCATCGGATATCACCATCCTTCTTACCATAACTTCGACCAGGATAATTAAAGACTGATAGTGTTGGGTGAGTTGTATTTTTTTCAACGACATCATCATTACCCCCAAATATTTTGTTGCTACATAGGACATGAGATTCAAAATAATGGGAAGTAAAGTATGAGATTTCTTGAGCCAAATATGCTTGAAAAATAGACCCTTCAACTCTGGCTTTGTTTTTTACAGTCTTTTTAATCTTGTTTAGGAACCTACAATTATTTTTAGGAAATAAATAATTATGTAATAAAATAATGAGACAAGTAATAAAATTTTATACCTTTCAAATGGATACATCTATCGATATTGAACTGTCCCACAAACTCTTGCTTTGTAAGGCAAATGAATTGGTAAGTGCTCCATCGAATAAAAAAGCTAGGTGGAAATATTTTTTGCAACTTACACAAGATTATAGGAATATTTTGTTCCATTTGCATAATATGATCCACCCATAATACTGTTGAGCTCAAATCTTTAAAGAAAAGACTGCATTCAATTAGTGACTTCTATATAGGTTTTGGAAGAGCGCTAAAAACAACTGGCATAAGGTGTTGCATGAAAATATGGCAGTCGTGACTTTTTATCCCAAATAACTTTAAATGCTCCATGTTAATATATCTACCCAAATTAGAAGCATATCCGTCAGGCATCTGAAGTTGATCAATCAATTCACATACATCTTTCTTTTGACCATCATTTAAGGTAAACTTTGCTTTCAGTTTAATCCATCTCCCATCATCATTTAATTGCAAGTGTAAATCATTTTGCCGACAATACTCTTTTAAATCCATTCTTGCCTCCTCGTTATCCTTTGTCTTCTCCTTGTTGTCCATGAAAGTATGAAAAAAAACATTATCAAATAAATTCTTCTCTGCATTCATTACATCACTGTCTATCGAAAATAGCCTTTCTACTTCTTTAGAGGTAGAAGTATCAACTGCGTACATCTTACCCTCTCCAGACCTCACTATGTGGGAGTACATTGGGTTTGTTGTTGTTGTTGTATGCATTACATCAATATTGTTGGGAACTGGATGGGTCCTCCAATATGGCAAATCCCCAAAAATGCTTTTTTTGGTCCAATTTTGTGATTTTCCATAGCCATAAAATTTTCATGGACCAGATTCAGTGATCTTAGGAAACCCTCTCACTTTTTCCCACACCTGATCTCCAGTTAACCTAGGAGGAGGCCTAAAATTTTCCTCTTTTTCTTTATAAAAAGAATTCTTATTTCTTCTAAATTTGTGATTGAGAGGCAAGAATTGACGGTTACAATCAAACCAAGTAACTTTTCTTCCATTTTTCAAACTAAAAGTTTTTGTTTGTTCCATGCAAATCGGGCACGCTAATTTACCTGCTGTACTCCATCCTAACAACATTCCATAAGCCGGAAAATCATTAATTGTCCACATCAATATTTCTCGCATGAGAAAATTTTGCTTCTTTGACACATCATAAGTTAGTGCACCATTTGTCCATAATTATAACAACTCATTTATTAATGGTTGAAGATACATATCAATTTTATTCTTGGGATTGCAAGGACCTGGAATGATCAATGTTAAGAACATATATGGGGAAGTCATACACATATCAGGAGGAAGATTATAAGGAGTAACAATCACAGGCCAACAAAAGTACGGTGATACTGGTTGGCTATAAGGAGTAAAACCATCAGAACAAACACCGAGCCTGACATTCCTAGGCTCTGAAGCAAAGTCTGGATAAGTTCGATTAAAATATTTCCATGCTTCTCCATCTACAGGGTGACACAAAATACCTTCTTCCCTACGATTCTAAGAGTGCCACCTCATGTGCTCTGCAGATCGAGTTGAAGCATATAGTCGTTGAAGTTTAGGAATAAGTGGTAGGTAATGCATAGTCTTGTGTGGAACCTTTTTGCTACCCTTCTTTCCTACGCTTTCTTTATAGAGAGGTTCTTTACAAAACTTATATTCTATCATCTCTTGATCAACCTTGTAATACAACATACATCTATTAACACAACAATCAATCTTTCGGCTAGTTAAACCAAGCCCCGCCACTAACTTCTTTTCTCGGTAGTAATCAAGAGGTATCTTACTATCCTAATGTCTTGTATCCTTCATCAATTATGACATTGCATTAAAACAACCATGAGACATATTAAATTCAGATTTAATACTCATCATTCTAACAACTATAGATAATTCTAAATATTTACATTAGTGCCATAAGGGTTCTTGAGCTGAATTCAACATTTCATAAAATTTGTTAGCACCCATATTTGGTGACTCTTCTATAGTAGGCTAAACATGATGATCAAGTTCTATCCCAGCAGCATCATACACCATACCTTGATACCTATTTACGTATTCAGAGTCTTCCGCTAGAATGTTACTTTGACTACTTGAAGACATGTCAAAGCTAAATCCTTGATGACTAGTTAAAGCACTTGAATGGACATGTCCATTCAAATTAATTGAAGGAGCTTCCTCTCTATGTGATGTCCAATACCAATATCCAGGAGTGAACCCTTTCTTGAAAATATGAACATTAACTTCATCGAGCATAAAGTGCTTCATGTTCTTACAAATTTTACAAGGACACCTTATGACTTTCTCAGACAAGTACTTCGGTTGACTACAAGCAAATTTAATGAAATCTTTCATGCCTTTTATAAATTCATCTGTCTATGCCACTTTACCAGGAAGAAGTCTATTTATCATCTATTTTCGATGCTCTGGAATAGTCATTTCTGAATCAAAAGATACTATGTATAAAAACACATAATAATAAAATTTAAAGAGTTCTCAGTCTTTATTTCCACTAAAGAGTTAATGAGATAATATAGTCAACAAAGACAACAATATGATTGCATAAAGTTCAAAGTCAACCAACATGATGAAATAATTCAAACTTGCCATAAACCTTTCGCTTATAGTTTTCCAGTGAAGCATTTGAAATAGACACCTGCTTCCTTTAGCCTATGATCAATAAATGGCCTTTCTAAAAGCAGATAACAGTCTAAGAATTGTCAATAGATAGAATCAAACCTAGTTTAAAATGTGGGATACCACTATAACCATAACTCCTTGTCACTTTTCTATCAGCTAGCAGTATAAAGACAAGAATCAACACTAGTTACAAGAAGTTCCATGTAAATTTGGCAACAGAGAATCTTGTATATAGATATCAAAGCTGCAAAATAGGATGACAAACTGCACACTAACAAAACAAATACAATGGGTAATAGTAAGTTCATTCCGAAATTGTTTTTAAAGTATATTGGCTCCAAAAAATCTCTGTCGAGTGGAAGGCTGGATATAAATGCATCTTTAACCTATTTCAGGATAAGAATCACTCGTCCTCGTATGAAGGATAAACTGGATTAGTCACATGAGATAATATCATAGTATTAATAATGAAGCTAACATCCATGAAGGATGAGCCTACACTATAATAACTAGATAGTTACATGGCATTTCTAACAAGATCTAGGAGTATTGACTCTATTAAATAGGGAGAACATCAGTATATATGAGATCCCACATAATATAAAGGACAACATGCTTAAAAGATTAGCTACATAAGAAAAACAACAACCTTTGTTCTCTAAGTCCTGAAGATAGGCATAAATAAACAAGTACCAATACAAAATCAATTAACTGGAACTGAAAATATGACATGGCAGAGACTAGTTTATAATGGAAGCAAACGTTCACTTGAGCTTAGTTCAATTTGTACATTTCCTATTATTTTGTCCTAGGTGAGACTAAGTACTCACAACTCACTAGATTGCGGTGGAGAATTCTAGGGCTTCCAAGATAAAGGTGACCGTAGTTTTCTAGTCATTGAACACCTTCAACTATACTTGTTTGCTGAATATTTATGCTAAGATGGAACAGGATAACATTTTGTTCCTTTAGGATTTCACTTATCTCATTCCTGTTTCCCTTTTCTAACTTTTTCTTCTGACATGAGTGGAATGAAGAAGCACAAAATAACTCAAAAAGAAAAATAACAGAATCTGGTAACAGAAAATTTCTACAAATTTTCCAGAAAATATCAACATTAACAACAGAGTCTCATTTCCTTAACAACATTAACAATTGTTACCCAACAGAGGTACAACAGAATCTTGTTACATACGCAAGTCCATCTATTATCTCTAACTAATTCTGCTTGAACCATTAGTCTACTAATTCATACCAAATGAGACAGAATAAAATGATCTAAAATAAAGTGAAGAGGAATAATATAATTATACGAGTCATGGAGTAACAAAGAAATAACAATACCTGATCGAGACAGAGGAACCGTCGTAAATTGAGAATTGAGAAAGAGGAAAACGATTCAGAGGAGACTTCTTAGAGAATTTGTGATATTAATTTGTTTTGTTACTTAAGAGAATTGAATTGAGATAATAAGGATGGACACCACTGAGCTGTCAAGTGGAAAAAGGGGAGGGAATACGTTTTTCTTCAAAAATTTATACAATTAATATATTTTGGTACATTTTTTTGTTTAAGCTTTTTCTTATGATAAACGTTTTTTGATTTTTTATCAATTAATATATTTTGGTACATTTTTTGTTTAAGTTTTGGTTCAAATCGAAAAACCCAAAAAATTAAATTGAAATGTAATTTTGATTTTAATTTTTTGGATCGATTTTGGTTTAAAATCTTAGAAATTCCGTTAAACGGTCCAGTTTTTGATTTAATTTTAAAAAATCGGTTAAACTGAAAAATCAAAATTATATAAATAATATATATATATATATATATATGTATGTATGTATGTATATATACTATTTTATATATTCAGTATAAATAACATTTTTTCATTATTTTTTTTTTTGTTTCCCATCCAGTGTCTGATGTCCGCATTGGAGCCCCGACTAATTTGGATCGCGCATTGCAGGTTTCATTAAGGTGGCAACACTCCTAATGGAGTTTTATCCATACATAGGGTCGAACCCTTGATATCTGGTTAAGGGTGGAGCAGCCTTATCTACTGCACCACAACCTATGTTGGTACGTTGTTTTATTTCATTTCATCCATGTTGAGTAATTTATATTTGAAAATGAAAAATAGGTTTGAAAAAAAAGTTATTTTTTCTAAAAGAAATCATCAATTTTAAATATTCGGTCATGACAAAGAAAGAGTCACTACTTTACTCTTCAAAATAGAAATAAAAATTCAAAATAACTTAATTAACACCTAATCAAATTTATTTTTGTTTGTTTGTTCGTTACGGTTGTCATTTTCGTCAATCCAAAAATTAAATAGGTTGTTTAAATAGATTTTGAGTAATTGAAAACAACAATCAACCTGATTTAGTCCAGAAATTGGGGTCAGTGGAGGGTACAATATATGCATACCTTACCGCTGAGGTAAATAGGTTGTTTCCAATAGATCCTCGATTCAAGAAAAATAGTCTGAAGATGTCCAATTTCAAGAAAAATATTAGTAAATTGAGAGTAGAATTGAGGAGATGAGTCAAATTGAGATTAGATATTAGGTTAAAAAAATGGAATTGGAGATTTCAATTGAGTCAAATTAAACTCAATTGACACAAATCGGGTATAAAATGACTAGAATTTAAATAAATTAGGAAAATTGAATTGAATTAGGTTGATATTTATAAATATATTAACTATATAAAATTAATATTAAAAATAAATAAAATTATTATTTTAAATAATTGAGTAGACTGCTATTTAATAAATGCAGGAAAGCCATAATAATAAAGTTGTAACAACAACAACAACTACAAAAACAACAACAACAACAAGAACAAAAATAACAACAACAACAACAACAACAATAATAATAATAATAATAATAATACACAATGTTTGTAAATTATGAGCATGTATACTTGCGGAAATGATTTAATAAATATAGTAACTATATAAATTAATATAAATATAAATTATTTGTTAATTAATTGGCACAATAACAACAACAACAACAAACCCAGTATATTCCCACATAGTGGGGTCTGGAGAAGGTAAAATGTACACAGTCCATAGTCCGCACTAAAAAGTGATGGATATTAAGAGTCGATGTAAATGAAATAATTACATAATAATAATAACGAGGAAAATAATAAGACTCGATATAAATTTTATTTAAAATGAACAAAATTTAATTCAAAAATCGATTAAAATTGACATCAATTAGATATAACGTTGGCTATAATTTAAATAAAATTGAGAAAATAATTGAATCGACTTTGAATGCTACGTAAATATAATAATAATAATAATAATAATAATAATAATAATAATAATAATAATAATAATAATAATAATAATAATAATAATAATAATAATAATTGATCAACGCCTAAGATCTCAAGACTAAGAATTTGGTTTAAAAATTGAATGGAATTTGAAATTGAGTTCAATTGGACTAAATTTGGGCTAGAATTGTAATAAATTGGATAAAATTAGGCTAAAATTATTATAAGTTGGTAAAATCAGGATAGAAAATAAATAAATTAGAAAAAACAAATTAACTAAGATTGAGGATTAATACGATAATAATAATAGTAAAATAAATAATATAATTATTCTCATATTAGTTGTGAATAAATTGTGTAAATAAAAATACGGCACATAAATATTACTTTAAAATCAACGATGACAATAATTCGAAATAGACACCTATAAATTATGAATATAAAATTTAAAATTCTTGATAATACATATGTGATAATTGCATAGACTTAGACTGCTAAATTTTTAGCAACACAATCCCTCAATAATTTTTCAAGTAATAATTTCCCAGGTAAATCCCTAAGAATAAATCCCCAACAAAATTCTCAGAACAAAATGCCCAAATAATTTCTCAGGTAATAAAATTCATTACATAAATTTCTACCAAGATATCTCTACATAAAATACGTAGGATGAATTACTTGGAAATTTTTCTATGGATTTAATATATATATATATATATATATATATATATATAATATTTGTTCATATTCCGGCGGATTTACCTAGAGATAAAATACTCGCCGATACATTTCCCCAGGTAATGCCATGAGTAATAATTTCGCAGGTAAATCCCCAAGAATAAATCCCCAGCAAAATTCGCAGCACAAAATCCCCAAATAATTTCCCAGCTAATAAAATCCATCACATAAATTTTCACCAAAATATCTCTAAGTAAATTCGTAGGATAAGTTACATGGGCATTTTTTAATGAATTTAAAAAATATATGTATTTGTTCATATACCAGTGGATTTACCTAGAGATAAAATACCCGCCGATACATTTCCCCAGGTAATGTCGCAAGTAATAATTTCGCAGGTAAATCTCCAAGAATAAATCCCCAGCAAAATTCGCAGCACAAAATCTCCAAATAATTTCCCAGCTAATAAAATCCATTACCTAAATTTTTACCAAAATATCTCTAAGTAAATTCGTAGGATAAGTTATCTGGGGATTTTTTCTATGGATTTAAAATATATATATATACATATATTTGTTCATATACCTGCGGATTTACCTAGATATAAAATACCCGTCGATATATTTCCCCAGGTAATGTCGCAAGTAATAATTTCGTAGGTAAATCTCCAAGAATAAATCCCCAGCAAAATTCGCAGCACAAAATACCCAAATAATTTCTCAGGTAATAAAATCCATTACATAATTTCCACCAAAATATCTCTAAATAAATTCGTAGGATAAATTACTTGGGGATTTTTCTATGGATTTAGAAAATATATATATTTGTACATATGCCTGTGGATTTACCTAGAGATGAAATACCCCGCCAATATATTTTCCCAGGTAATGTCGCAAGTAATAATTTTGTAGGTAAATCCCCAAGAATAAATTCCCAGCAAAATTCGTAGCACAAAATCCCCAAATAATTTTTTAGGTAATAAAATCTACTATATAAATTTCCACAAAAATATCTCTAAGTAAATTCGTAGGATAAATTATTTGGAGATTTTTCTACGGATTTAAAAAATATATATATTTTTATATATACCTATAGATTTACCTACAGATAAAATACTCGCCGATATATTTCCCCAGGCAATGTCGCAAGTATGAAATTTGCGCAATATGACGCCAAATTTACCTACGGAATTTGTTGCAAATATATAGTTCGCAGGTAATATATTTTAATATTGACTAGTTTAATAACTTCGTAGTTAAATCCGCATATATTTCCTGTGATATTATTCTCTAGGTAAAATCCCCAGGTAATAAGCAGTTTTCTAGTAGTGAATCAGAAAACGTCCCAAACTGTAGCTCACACCTTTTCCACTAACAGTTCTATGATATTTATACATACCACACACAGATACCACAAGGAGGTACAAGTATACAAACATCACACATACAAGTATAAAGAAGTAATACACAGACAAGTATCATATCAAAGACAATTAATACATACAAAGAAAGCACAAGGTATATAAGAATGCGCTGATGATGAGGATGATGTGATGCACGAGGTCGTCACACAACCTCTGTATACACCTACCAATCTATGCTCCCAGGTAGGACCCATAAAGGGTTTGTCAACCCATATACAACTAAATCCAACACCAATATCTATATCTCCTCTTCGACATATCCATCGGTAGAAAGTTTTTCAAGACGTCATATTTTTCTGTTAGAAAAACCAGTCTTTTCAGTGTTTACATGGTGGTACTAATGTTTAATGAATGTATATGATATGAGGATGTAATGCTCACAACCAACCAAAATGAGAATTTCCATATCTAACCAATATACTAACCAAGTGAGTCAAAATTTACTCAATATTCCAACCATCCATGAAATCCGACTTAATTCATCTACCAACAGATAAAACATACATTAAAATACACCATTGGTATTAAGTTAGTTTTCTTCAACAGACAAGATACAACTAATTTCACATACACAAGGCCACCAATATCATATAAGACCCCACATGGTCACACATGACAAATAATATTCCACAACTACTAAATAACATCAATATAGGCCCCCACACTAGCACAATATGACAAATATAGCCATTTTCATGATTAGTTCCCACACCTTTAACATGATTTTATATCAATATTCATTATCCAGCCCAGTCTGAAAAAGTAAAACCATAATCTACCTCATTGTCGAAATTGATCCAAAAGCCTGCAATTCAGAGTCTCTCTCTTATGAACTGAACCGAAATCAACTAAAACATACAAATATAAAATTTATACATCAAAAGAAAACCAATAATACTCATATTGCTTATTTTGAGTTGGAATCAAAATGGACCCCCAAAATGAATTTTGAAAAAATAGGTAAACTAAAATTTTAGTCCAAAAACACAACAACAACAACAACAAACCCAGTGTATTCCCACCTGGTGGGGTCTGGGGGGGGGGGTAAGATGTACGCAGTCCATACCTCTACCTCTAAAGAAGTAGAAAGGCTGTTTCCGATAGACCCCCAGCTCAAGACACGAGATACCACACAAATACATAGTAAAGCACAGAACAAGATTACAAGATTACATAACATAAATACGGCACCCATAAGTAAAAGAAAACAGAGGAAAGCACCCAGATTCGTACTAAAAGAAGGAACACGGAATCATAACAAGGATACTACCCCCACCAAGTAATTCCCTACACTAGCGACCCAAACTGGCCCTAGTCTTCTGCCCTAATTCGCATCCTCCAGACCTTCCTATCTAGGGTCATGTCCTCAGTGAGCTGTAACTGCTCCATGTCCCGCCTAATCACCTCACCCCAGTACTTCTTCGGCCTACCCCTACCCCGTCTAAAACCATCCAACGCTAGCCTCTCACACCTATGAACCGGGGCATCCATGCCCCTCCTCTTCACGTGTCCGAACCATCTCAATCGGACTTCCCACATCTTGCACACCACTGGAGTCACACCAACCTTCTCCCTGATAGTCTCATTCCGAACTCTATCCCCTCTAGTCAGCCCACACATCGAGCGCAACATCCGTATTTCTGCCACCTTCTTTTTTTGGATATGGGAATTCTTAACTGGCCAACACTCTGCTCCATACAACATGGCCGGACAGACTACCGCCCTGTAGAATTTTCCTTTAAGCTTGGGCGGCACCTTCTTATCACACAACACCCCCGACGCGAGCTTCCACTTCATCCATCCCGCCCCAATACGGTGCGAGACATCCTCATCAATCTCACCGTTACCCTGGATCACGGACCCGAGATACTTGAAACTATCCCTCTTATATACCTCCTGTGATTCCAGCTTCACTACCACCTCATCCTTCAGCCTTACGTCATTAAACTTGCATTCCAAATACTCTGTCTTGCTTCTGCTCAACCTGAAGCCTTTAGACTCAAGAGTTTATCTCCACACCTCTAATTTGTCATTCACACCCCCTCGAGTCTCATCAACCAGAACTATATCGTCTGCAAAAAGCATACACCACGGCACCTCCCCTTGAATATGCCGCGTCAACACATCCATCACCTAAGCAAACAAAAAGGGACTAAGAGTAGATCCCTGATACAATCCTATCAAGACGGTAAAATGCTCTGAGTCTCCTCCCGCCGTCCTCACCTGGGTTTTTCCTCCCTTATACATGTCCTTAATTGCTCTGATATATGCCTGCGGGACTCCACTCACCTCCAAGCACCTCCAAAGCACCTCCCTGGGGACTTTGTCGTGTGCCTTCTCCAGGTTGATAAACACCATGTGCAGGTCCTTCTTCCTTTCCCTATACTGTTCCACCAACCTCCGTACCAGGTGAATTGCCTCCGTCGTCGAGCGGCCAGGCATAAACCCAAACTGGTTTTCCGAAATAGACACTATCCGTCTCAGCCTCACCTCGACCACTCTCTCTCAAATCTTCATAGAGTGACTCAATAACTTAATCCCCCAATAGTTATTGCAACTATGGATGTCCCCTTTATTCATATAGAGAGGGATCATGGTACTCCACCTCTAAGCCTCGGGCATCTTTTCCGTCTTGAAGATTTCGTTGAACAATCCAGTCAACCACCTTACACCTGCCTCTCCAACGAACTTCCAAAACTCCACCGGTATCTCATCCGGCCCCATCGCCCTACCCCTTCGCATCCTGTGAACAACCTCTCTAACCTCTTCTACTATAAAACGTCTACAATAACTAAAATCCCGACAGTGCTCCAGTACCCCTAACACAATAGCTCTATCCCCTTCGTCATTCAAGAGCCTATGAAAGTACGACTGCCATCTATCCTTAATGTGGCCGTCCTCCACCAACACTCTACCGTCCTCCCCCTTAATGCACCTCACCTGGTCGAGGTCATGACCCTTCCTCTCCCTAGCCTTAGCGAGTCTAAAAAACTTTTTCTCCCCTCCTTTCCCCTGTAACCCTGCATACAAGCTCTCAAAAGCGGCCGTCTTAGCTGCCGTGACAGCTGACTTAGCCTCCTTCCTACCTAGATTGTACTCTTTCCTGTTTACCCGCTTCTCTTCTTCGTCCTTACTCTCAACCAACTTAGCATACGCCCCTTTCTTGATCCCCACTTTCTTCTCCACCTCTTCATTCCACCACCAATCCCCCCGATGATGCTCGGATCGGCCCCTAGAAACACCCAACACCTCACATGTATTCTCCTTGATGCACCTAGCCGCCCTATCCCACATACTATCCACGTCCCCCCTATACTCCCACACCCCTATTCCCGCCAACTTCTCCCCTATCTCCCATACCTTCACTGGCGTCAAGCCGCCCCACTTAATTCTAGGTCTACCCTCCTTACTCCTCCTCTTTCTATTCTTCTTTATACCTAAATCCATAACCAAGAGCCTATGCTGGGTCGAAAGATTCTCACTCGGGATGACCATACAGTCCTTACACAACACCCTATCCCCTTTTCGAAGCAACAAAAAGTCAATCTGGGTCTTGGCTATCGCGCTTCGAAAGGTGATCAGGTAATCGTCCTTCTTCGGGAAGCCCGAGTTCACCACCACCAGCCTAAAGGACCTCGCAAACTCCAATAAAGTAGTCCCCTCTTCATTTCTGTCCCCAAAACCAAAACCACCATGCACATCACCAAAGCCTCCCGGTAACGCCCTGATGTGCCCGTTGAAATCTCCTGCTACAACAATCTTCTCCGAGCTAGGCACGCCTCTCACCACCTCTTCCAAAGCCTCCCAAAACCGCATCTTCTCCTCCCCCTCCGAGCCCACTTGCGGTACATAAGCACTACATACGTTCTGGGTAAACCCCCGGATGACCAACTTAATAGTCATCAACCTATCGTTGATCCTCTTCACCTCTACGACCTGACCTCTAAGCTCTTCATCTACTAAGATGCCAACTCCATTCCTATGCCTCTCGCTCCCAAAGTACCACTGCTTGTAACCATCCATATCCCTTGCCTTAGACCCTACCCACTTGGTCTCTTGAACACACGCAATATTGATCCTCCTTTTCCTAAGGATCTTCACAAGCTCTATGGACTTACCCTGAAGGGTCCCTATATTCCAAGACCCAACCCTCAGCCTACCATCACTATCCACACGCCCTCCTGTACCACCCCCACGGCCAAGCCTTGGCCTCCCTCCCACTCCCGCCCTTTCCTCATACCCTGCCCCCACAATAGCCCCATGCCCCAACCCCCTCGAACATGACCCTATCCAACCATTACCGCCCACAGCCACTACTATAAGAAATATAAGAAAATATAAAAATATAAACGATGGTAGTAGCAAAGCAGCAACAAGAAATACAAGGCTCACACAAAATCAAAGAAATAATCAAGAAACCAAACTAAACTCAAATAGAGAGCAAATAGCCCTGGGCTCGACACCTACAGCCCCAAAAACAAAGCCCCAAGCCGATAACCCAATCCAGTTAAAAGTAGTGCAAGAAACGACCACAGCAACAGCAACAGCAACAACAGACAATAGACAAATTTAGTCCAAAAACACATTTCACATTATTAAAGAAACATATAGAAGAAAATTCAAGTGAAAATGAGTTTAAATTGGGATTTAATTCAAAGAAATAGTATTTTAGGTCTTTCGGATCAAAATCCCCAAATTTCACCTTTGGATTCAAGTTTTAATGAAGTCTAAATAGTAAAAATTGAAGAAAAGTGATTGAAATTGGGATTTGGAGCTTACCCAAACTTAGGAATTGAGGAAATTGCTCAAAAACACGAAATCCCAAGCTCCAAGTCTCAAAAATGATAAAGAAACCAAGAAAAGGATGATTTATACCCAGGGTCAAGGGTGTCGCTAAAACGGTCAAGTGATTGCTTTAGCGGTCACCGCTAAAATGGTCAAGCCCACCAAGGCAGCCAGTCTGCTAAAGCGAGTAAGGGACACTTTAGCGCCCTACACTAAAGCAGACAAGCTCCAATAAAACGCCCTTACCCATTTGAAAGCTAGCCACTAAAGCGACTAATTAACGCTTTAGTACCTGCCATTAATGAGGCCAAAAAGGCACTTTAGCGATTGCACCAACTGGAGACTTGGAGAATTCTAAATCTTTGCAAACCCCTCAAAATTCATTTGGAATTTCGAGAATGCAAAAAAACTATGCTATCCTTCTAAATTTGACACTATGGACCTAATGGCGATATGAAATTTCAAAAGAATGACGTTTTCAAAAAGTCGACCCCTAAAACCCAATTTTACATCTTTTCAAATCGACGATCGAAATGATATTTAAAAGCTGAAAAACCACCCCAACCATGTTATCACCCTAAAATCAATGATCCAAATTTACTGATGCACTTGGTTTTGCCATTTGATGCACAAATCAAAAATATTTACCAAAGTGAATTATAAGGCTTTTAAGTTACCAAATACCATAGCTTCCCACAAATCACACTGAAAGGCATCAAGAACCGTGTCAATCATCCCCACCCCTGAGAAAACAACAAAGCAACCACAAGAAAGGATAAAATGGTCCAATCACACAAAATTAAACATTTCACATAATCACCAAAAATCAAGTCGTTACATGATCCACCACTAAAAATCTAGTTCAGTCTCAAACTAAGGGCACGAAATTACCTGAAATTACGAAAAGATAGGGGTAAGAACTACGCATATCAGACTCACCCTCCCAAGTAGCCTCATTGTGTCTATGCCTTCACTGTACCTTAACTACTAGAATATCTCTAGATTAAAACTGTCCAGCATATCTAGCTAGAATAGAGACCAACTCTTCAACAAAAGACAACCTCTCATCTAACTGAATTGAATCCCAACGAATGACATGAGACTCATTTGGAATGTAACGCCGAAGCATGGTAACATGAAAAACTTGATGAACAGTTGATAAATCTGGAGGCAAAGACAACTCTGAAGCCATATTACCAATAGTCCAAAGAATCTTAAATGACCCAATATACCTAGGGTTAATCTTTCCTCTCTTCTCAAACCTCATCACAACCTTCATGGGAAAAACTAAAAGGAAAACACGATCACCCACACCAAACCTCAAGGAACAAAGTCTATAATCTGCGTAGCACTCCTGCCTAATTTGAGTTGCTCGATGTCTATCTTGAATGATCTAAACTCTATCCAAAGTCTCATAAAGCAAGTCCGTACCTTGAGGTCTAATCTCAAAAATCTCAAACCAACCAACTGGAGAGCAATAACGCCTATCAGATAAATCTTTAAAAAGAGCCATATCAATACTGGAATGGTAGCTATTATTATAACCAAACTCTGCCAAGGCTAAATGTTGTTCCTACTGACCACCAAAGTCTATCACATAAGCGCGAAGCATATCCTCCAACACCTAAATAGTTCTCTCTACTTGCCCGTTAGTTTGGTGGTAAAATATTGTACTAAGATCAACCTAAATACCCAACTCCTAAAAGGTCTTCCAAAAGTGAGATACAAACACTGAACCTTGATTTGAGATAATAGACATTGATACTCTATGAAGATGAACTATTTTATGAATATAGATACAGGATAACTTCTTAGCACTGAAGAATACCTGTACTAGAATGAAACAGAAAGATTTGGTCAATTAAATCATGATGATCCAAGCACTATCAGAACATGAGAAGTCCAAGGCAACCCAGCCATAAAGTCTATAGTGATCCATTACCATTTTCACTCGAGAATGGGTAACCTCTTAACCAAATAACCAGGTCTCAAATGATCGGCTTTCATCTACTGACAACATAGGCAACGAGCTACAAAGTCTGCTATATCCTTTCTCATACCACCCTACCACTAATGCTACCTCAAATCACGATACATCTTAGTCACCCATAGATGGATGGATGGAATACCTGTAACAATGGGCCTTCACAAAAATCAATCTAATCCAATTACCCACTCTCGGTAAATAAATTCGACCTCCAATCCTCAATATACCATCTAAATCAAGTGAGACATCATTAGCCTCACCGCTCAACATCTTATCGCAAATCAATCCTAATCCAACATCATTAAAATGATGAGCCCAAATCTGCTCCATCAAAGAAGACTTAGCTTTCACGAATGCCAAAATACACCAAGGTGTTGAAATATCGAGCCTAACCATTCTAGCTAACCAAAGACTGAATCTTTAAGGCCAAAGGCCTCTCCTGGTTCAAAAGATGCGCCAGGCTACCCTTGCTAGTCAACTTTTTTCTCAAGGTATCTACAACTACATTAGCCTTTCTCAGATGATAGAGAATAGTCATGTCATAATCCTTAAGCAACTCAAGCTAATGATGCTGTCTCATATTAAGCTCTCATCGGGTGATGAAATGCTAAAGCTACGATAATTCAAGAAAATCTCACAATGGACCCCATGCAAGTAGTGCCTCCACAACTTCAAGGGAAATACAACTGTGCACAACTCTAAATCATGGGTTGGGTAATTTTTCTCATGAGGCTTCAACAAGCGAGAAGAAAACACAATAACCTTACCCTTCTGTATCAACACTGCACCTAACCTAACACCTGAAGGATCATAAAAGATGATAAAACCTATGCCCTTCTTAGGAAAAGTCAAGATAGGAGTGGTGTCAACAAATTCTTGAGCTTTTAAAAGCTCGCCTCACAAGCATTGAACCACTAAAAGGAAATATTCTTCTAAGTCACCTTGGTCAACAAAGTTGAATAAATGAGAAATCCTCAACGAAACGCCGATAGTAACCTGCCAAGCCAACAAAACTCTAAATCTTAATGGGTGAAGTAGGCCTAGCCCAATCACAAACCGCTGTAATCTTGGCTGGATCAACTGTAACACCATCTTTGTCTCCATATGACCCAAGAAAGAGATAGACTCCAATCTAAACTCATACTTGGAAAACTTAGCAACTTCTCATCCCTCAATATCTGAAGCACAATCCACAAATGCTCCTTATAATCAGCCTTAATCTTGGAATAAACCAAGATATCATCTATCAATACAATGACAAAAGAGTAGAGATATAATCAAAATACCCAGTTCATCAACTCCATGAACCCGACTAGGATGTTGGTCAACCCAAAGGACATGACCAAGATCTCATAATGACCGTATCGAGTCTGAAAAGCTTTCTTAGGAATATTCGAGGCCCTAAGCCTAAACTGGTGACACTCGAATCTCAAATTAATCTTCAAAATATTGAATCACCCTAAAGTTGATCAAACAAACCATTAATACGAGGTAGAGGGTACTTTTTCTTGATCGTTACCTTTGTTCAATTGTCGGTAATCAATACACATACGGATAGACCCATCCTTCTTCACAGACTAGACAAGCACACCCTAAGGTGAAACACTAGGTCGGATAAGTTTCTTATCCAACAACTCTTGCTACCAATGCTTTAATTTTTTTCAACTCAGCTGGGGCCATCCAATAATGAGAAATAAAAATAGTCTTAGTGCCTGGTTTAATATAAATGGCAAAGTCATATCATGATCCGGAGGCATACTAGGCAATTCCGTACATAATCAAAACAAATAGAATCCAAGGAAAGAGATGAAGCAACACTAGTATTATGAATATGAGCCAAATAAGATAAATATCCCCTCTAAACCAAGCGACGAGCCTGAACATAAGATATAACTCTCTTGAGAGCAAACTAAAGTGCACCCTTTAAAGTTATCCTTGGCACAACAGGTGAAGCTATAGTCATGGTCTTAGAATAACAATCTACGCCAGCATGGTAGTGAGCCAACCAAATCTTACCCATGATAATGTCAAATTCAACCATATATAATACAAGAAAATCTATACAAGTATCACGCCCAGCAAAAGTCACAACACAGGATTGGTACACTCGATCCACCACAAAAGAGTATTCTATAGGAATAGATACACGAATAGGCATAACAAGAGGCTCAGTAGTAGTATCAAAACCCAAAGAAATATATGCAGAAAGATAGGAGAAAGTCAACCCCAGATCAAATAACATAGATACAAATCTGAAATAAACAGGGATGATTCCTATGATAACAACATTAGAAACCTCTACTTATAATTTAGCTAGTATAGTATAGCACTGTCCATGACCACCAACCGACTGAGTACCCCTGGAACTACCACTGCGAGCACCACTACCTCTGCCTTCTACACCTCTGGTAGAACCTCTACTTCTCATAACTAAAATAAGAGTAGCTCTGAATATATGATGGGGACAATACTTCACCACATGGCCAACCTCATCATATATAAAATAAACCCTAAAACCCAACTCAATCAAAGAAAGAAAGGTTGAGCTAGGACAGCCACGCAAAACTACTGAACCAGAAGATCTACTACCTAAACTCTGCAAGGCTGCCTGCACGGGTCTACCATGATATTCATGAAAACCTCTAAAATCCCTACCTCAAGAAGTGTTACCTCAAAATTTACCCTAACGATGAACCTTCTTGGCACCTCCCTAAGATGCTCAAAGAATAGACTCAATCATTTTAGCATGATGCACTATACTCTAAAATGATACTCCATAAACTACTATTTGAGCCATATCTAGCTGAAGAGAAACATCCAACCCATTTATGGACTTATGAATCTTCTATGATGTGGTGGTAATACTGGAATAAGAATGTCTAAGATAAGGCATGGAAGCATGCCTTACACTCTACCATCATCATGAAGCCCTAATCTAGGTGATCAAACTCATCTCTCATTTAATCCGCTAAACTGTAAGGAATGAACCTCTCTAAAAAGGACTTAACGAACTGATCTCAAGTCATCTTAACAGTATCGAGAGGTCTGCACCCAACAAGTGACCTTAACCAATCTCTAGCTACATCCTTTAACTAATAAGTAGTATACTCAATACTATACAACTCCAAAATACCAAGTTTTACAACTTCTCACAGCAATTAATCAAGAACTCAAAGGCATCCTCGCCCACATCACCATTGAACCTAGGGAGCCCCAAATGAGAGAATCTCTCAAACCTCTTTTGATCCTCAAAAGACATAATTATACTCGTAATAAGAGGAGGCATGGTAATTCTGGCTTAATGAGACCCCACCCTAGGAGGTAACATAGATGAAGGTTGAAATCTTAATCTTGGAATACCATACTCAAATATTGGGTGCTGAAGGAGAAATAACCCTCAGTCTGCGGGGTACCAAAAGTAGAAGTAGGTACTATTGGAGGATCCCACTTAGGGCTGAAGGAATACCATAAGTAGATTTTGGAATATGCAGAGGTACAACCCTCAGAGCTGGAGGGACACCAAGCGCACTTAAAGGAGCACCCTTTAAATAGGTCAACAAGCGAACCAATAACCCTTCCAAGACTGGGGTAGAAAAACTTGGTGGAACCAAAGTAGGACCCGACCTACATCTCTAATACCGGGGTAGAAGAACACGGTCATATAGACCCTCAACGCTTGAAAACATGGTTTCTAATATTTGTTCCCCTTGGATTTACACCTTCACGGTGAGCTACACAACTCTTTTTAAGTCCAAATTAAAATAATTTGCACATAAAACCAACCAATAACCTAGGAGTCATTCATTAAGGCATTTACCACTTGGTATCATAATACTAATATACTTGTAAGCTAAATTAATTATGCCAAACCAATTCACACAACCAAATTAGACTCCCAAGTTCTATTTAAAATCCAAAACCAAGGTTATCAAAAACCACATTCATATCTATTTATCCTTTAATGCAATGCAATGGGTTCAAAAAAGTTAAACCATGCAGTTATACATATGTAAAACCAAGATTATAAATTGGGTTGAGGTTAATGCCAATTCAAAGAAAAAATTCATCCAATTTTGGAAAATCTATGTCCCCCATTCTAATTATTTAAACAATGCACCAATAGAGTCCCCAAAAAGTCAATTTAAAGCATGGATAATCAATTTAAAACATGGGATAAATAATTTAATAGATAACAACCAAAACCCCTTATCCCAATTTTAAAACTCATAATTAAATCACTTAAAATTCCATTCAATTAATGCCATAATGTAAAATTATTATTTAGGAAAAAGAAACATGCCTAAAACACACAAAAAATTGAAGTCAATTTAAAGTTAGGAGTATGAATGATGAATTCTCTGTGAAACCCTTGAATGTTCTTGTGTTTTGAATTTAAGAGAGAACAAAAATGATTTGATCTTTGAAAAAAAAAGGGAATGGGATTATTTTATATTTAAAGATCGTACAAGGGGTAAAAAGATCAAAAACCCCTCACCCCAAGTGAAAAAATCAAAAACTAGATAAAATTAAAAAACTGGTGTGGCACGCTACTATCACGAAGGTTAGCCTCCATGCAATGCTGATATCGTAGACACCCTTTTAACATTCGTAAACATTATTTAAGTCAAAAATCGACATTACAAATGTGGTAGGGTCCAAAATAAAATCATCAAAGTTTTATGGGGTCTCACATTATCCCTCCTTAGGATCATTCATCCCCAAATGATGAGTTAGGACACTTTTAGCTTGACAATAGCAAGAATACACTTGAATCAGATGAGAAACTCAAAAAATGACAAGAGAGAAATGAAACTAATACCTAATGCACTTTCATCCAACATGGGAAACAAGAATAAATACATGGCCTGTATATCTTCCTCAGCTTCCCATGTAACCTCTTCTACCTTATGGTTCCTCCAAAGAACATTCAATGAGGCTACATCTTTCATCCTCAATCTACAAACTTACCATCCAATATCTCAAACGGGAACTCTTTATAAGATAAAGAGTCTGTAACACCAACATCCTTAATAGGCATTATCTAAGAGGGGTCACCCCACATACTTTTTATCATAGACACAGGGAAGATAGGGTGAATAGAGCTCAAACTTGCAAAAAAATCCAACTCATAAGAAACATTACAAATTCTTCTAAAAATATGATATGGAGCAACATAACGGGGATAGAGTGTAACATCCAAAGTCTACACTCTGGATGTCACACAGCGCTTACAATCCCATAGGACCACAAACTAACCCATGACTGGTACCTTCTATAAGCACTGAATAATAATATTGATAACATATGCTAAAATATAACTGAAATGCCATAAGTTATCAAAATACTAAATAAATACTAAATACTGATAGTAATACTGAAAAACTAAATATCTGTCTGAAATAGTCTAGTTTAAAAGCCTCTAACTATCTGAATATAGAGTTGATGGGAAAAGTCCCTAATTAACTTTGACAACTGAACATACTAAACTACTGGAATGCTAAAATAATAACTCCTTTCTCAAAATATAAAGGCTCACCACTATAACTGTTGCTGATAACCTGACCTGCTATGTATGGTCAGGAGCTTAAGTGTCCGAACCTACTATAGGAGACATCATAGCGCAAAGAAAGAGTATGTGTCAGTACGCGAAATATACTGGTATGCTAGATAAGGTGAGGCTGAAATACATGGGCTCATATACATAAATTGTAACTGACTGAATGATATAAACATAACTAAACGAGAGTACATGGATAATTGAAAATGCTGTAAATACTGATTATGCAATACTGTGCATATATATATATATATATATACTATAGCTGAGATCATACTAAAATTAAATACTGAGTTTTGATAATTGTGTGACTGATATTTGAGATTACAGATAACTGTATTACTGATAACTGGGTGACTCTTTCTGACAGTCTTAATTCTGTAGAACTAAATTGAGTTTTGTACAGAGTCTGAAACTAAAACTATAACTGTGGGAGTGTTTATCTAACCGACATACCCCAATTATAAACTGAGTTGGTTCCAACCCGTGACCCTAGTTGTTAGGGTGTTAGCACCGTGCCACAGGTACTAACAATGGCTATGTGGGTCCACTAAAAATTCATCCTTATCTGGCTGGTGAGATATGTGTTACCCTCAACTAGCAGGTGAACACTCTATCAACCCTCAACTGGCAGGTTGATATATTAAACCTATACTGACTATGTAGTTATGGAACTAAGGACTGCTACTAAAGGTCATACCCTAAACTGGCAGGTGAGCCCCCATACCTAGGTTCGCTCAATGCTGAATCCTACTCCCAACTGAATAGACATTGAACTGATCACTAGACTGTACTAGGCTTGACTGAACTATTACTAATCGTGTTGACTGATTGAACTGGATTGAGTTCACT
Source organism: Capsicum baccatum var. pendulum (assembly GCA_030864225.1). Lineage (NCBI taxonomy): Eukaryota > Viridiplantae > Streptophyta > Magnoliopsida > Solanales > Solanaceae > Capsicum > Capsicum baccatum. The sequence continues at coordinate 171,272,990 of CM061554.1, forward strand.
GAGTTCTATAACTGACTAAGTACTACTATTTGTGACATTATTGAGATAATTCTTTAGCTACTGTAATTCTAGGTAAATAACTAGATTTTCCAATATTGAATACCCCCATGACTCTATAGCATCAATAGAAAAACATGGAAAATTCTTGAAAGCATTACATTAATTACTTATTCACTATGAATTCATTAAGTCATTTTGTCAAACACTTGAGATACATGAATGGGACCACATGATAACATGTCATAAATTCACTACTCAATTTACATAGACATTCTATCAAATAATTGGGGAGCATAATTAGTGCACATAGAAATCATCAAGATATAAACATCATGGATACACCATTTAATTTGCAAATTCAAGGGTTTAACATGAGAATCACATAATTTTGCATACATGCTAATTAATTCACTTGAAACTTGTAATGAATCTTTATTTGAAAATCAAACATTAATACATACATGAACACAATCCAATTCAAACATGTAAATAATGAAATCAATAAACTTGTAGTTTATAAAGGTTCTTGAACTCCAATGGTGAAAGGAAACCCAAGGATGAACACCTAACATACCATGATTGTTAATTTCTTGAAGATTGAAGAAAATTTCTTGGAACTCTATTTTGAGCTTGATGAATTAGGGTTTAACTTTATGAGAGAACTTTGTGAATAATGAATGTAATTTGCCCTTTTGATAGCTTAATTTTGTATTTTGGCTGACTTAGGTTAGGGGAAAATGACTAAATTACCTTTGGAAAGTTAAAATTAAATGAGTAAAAATGTGCCCAGTCACATATTTGGCACCGCGCTGCATCGATTGGGTCGATGAAATAGCCAACGTGATGCATCTTGATCATATTGGCTCACTAGAAATTGCACTAGAGGCTTTCCCCACGATGCTGCAGCTGATGTATCGCATCGATAGGGTCGATGCGATGGCCGATGCGCTGTATTGAGGGTGACATGATGACGCCTGATGCTAGTGACAATACTATCAACGTGATAGCCGACACATCGCGCTGAGATCACATTGACTCACTATTTTTGACATCCAATTAAGCTTCTAATGACGTCTGAAAAATTCAAAACTCACCTGAGGTGACCTATTGACATCCCTAATCATGAATCAACTTAAAAATTAATATTATAAGGTCGTAAGGATTGAAAATAAGATCACTCAATTTTGAAGGAAAAAAATACTTCTAAGTCTTGACACTTAGCTGAATTTTTTTCTAAGTCTGGGACCCTTTTTGGCATGCTATAAAAGACCGAAATTACTTGGATTGTGGGGTCTTACAATATCTCTCCCTTGGGAATATTCATACCCAAATGAGACTAACTAAGCAAAAAATACTGATAGATTGATTTTGCATACTGAACATGCACAACTGAAGCATAATTATATGATTGAAACTACGGATAAACTGATTTTTCATACTGAACATGCATAACTAAAGCATGGTTACATGGCTGAAATGATTTATGAATGCATGACTGTCATGAGGATGATATGCAATGGTAATTGATACCAAGGTTGTAAAGGAAATCTGAGTATGAGATTGAGTAAATCTAAGGAAGACTGTTATCTTGAGCTGAGTCTGAGTTTGTAGAGAAAATGTGAGGATACTTGGTTCGCATGTCTGCTTCTTCTTTCCAAGTAGTTCCCTCAATGAACTGATTCTGCCAAAGGACTTTGACCAAAGGAACTTCTTTGTTCCTTAGTCTGCGAATTTGATGATCAAGGATTTCGACTGGGACTTCCTCATAAGAGAGACTATTCTGAACATCTATACTCTCTATAGGGACTACAACTTCTAGGTCACCAATGAATTTCTTTAGAAAGGAGACGTGAAATAATGGGTGTACTAAAGCTAAGTTTGAAGGCAACTCAAGCTCATAAGCTACCTTTATGAAATGACTGAGAATCCTATAAGGACCAACATATCGAGGAATAAGCTTCCCCTTCTTGTTAAATATCTCTACCCCCTTTATGAAAGAGATTTTAAGATATATAAAGTTGCCAATCTCAAACTTGAGATCTTTCTTTCTCACATCTACATAAGATTTCTATCGGCTCTGAGCTGCCTTAAGACTCTCTCTGATTAACTGCACTTTCTCTAAGGCATCAAATACTAAGTCAGGCCCTACTAGTGTGGACCTACTTTAAACCAACCAATGGGAGATCAAAATCTCCTCCCATAAAGTGCCTCAAATAGATCCACCTGAATACTGGAATGATAGTTGTTATTATACGCGAACTCAATCAAAGGTAAGAGGTCATCTCAACTACCCTTAGATTCAACAACACATGCTTTTAACATATCTTCCAGAGTCTGAATGGTCCTTTTTGCTTGAACATCATCTGAGGGTAGAAGGCTGTACTAAGGTGAAATTGGGTACCAAGACCCTTTTGGAAAGCTTTCTAAAAGTGAGGTGAACTACATATCTCTATCTAAAATAATGGATAACGGAACTCCATTAAATCTGACCAACTCTCTAACGTAGAGCTTGGCATAATCCTCCACTGAGTAAGAGGTATGTACTAGCAAGAAATGAGCGGATTTGGTCATCCTGTCTATAATGACCCAAATCGAATCATGCTAATGACGAGTACGAGGCAAACCCATCACGAAGTCCATGTTTAATTTGTCCTATTTCCATATGGGAATACTGAACTCCTGCTAACACGTAGAACACTTAGCCACAAACTCTATAATATCTCTCTTCATCCCACTCCACCAATAGACTTTCCACAAATTATGGTATATCTTAGTATCCCCTGGGTGAATTGAGTAATGCATACCATGCGCTTCTATAAGAATCCACTGCCTTATGCCAACCACATATGGAACACACAACCTATTTCGGCAATGAAACACACTATCTCTCCCTTAGAAGAAAACCTCTACCTTCTAATTTCTGATTGATTCTTTCAGATTAATTAAACTGGGATCCCTGTCCTGCTTTTCTTTCACCTTGGAAACCAAAGAAAATTCTACACTATTCTGCACCCATACACTACCCTCAGCTAAATCAACCAAATAAACACCTAACCTAGAAAGCTAATGAACTTCCTGAACTATTTTCTTTTTACCATCCTCAACGTGAGCAACACTACCTATGGACAATCTACTAAGAGCATTAGCCACTACATTGTCCTTGCCCAGATGATACAAAGCACTCATGTCATAGTCTTTAATCAATTTTAACCACCTTCTCTGATGCAAGTTCAAGTATTTCTAAGAAAATACTTACAGTAAACTTTTATGGTCGGTGAACACATCAACATGTACCCCAAATAAATAGTGCCTCCAAATATTTAAAGAAAACACAACAGCTGCTAACTCAAAATCATGGGTCGGGTAATTCATTTCATGGGGCTTAAGCTGTCTAGAGACATAGGTTATGACCTTACCTCTCTGCATTAAAACACACCCCAAACCAACTCTGGAAGTAGCCCAATACACAACAAACCCATCTGAACCATTGGTAAATTCAAAAATGGGGCTGTAGTAAGTTGAGTCTTCAACTTCTGAGAACTCTTCTTACAAAAATCTGACCACTGAAACTTGACTTTCTCCATAGTTAATCTAGACATGGGGGATGCAATAGACAAAAATCCTTTAAAAAATTATCGGTAATAGACAGCCAAACCTCAGAAACTCCTGATATCTGATAAAGAGATGGGTCTGGTCCAGTTTCTCACTGATTTAGTCTTTTGAGGATCAACTCTAATGCCATCATCGGAAACTATATAACCAAGAAAAACTTCTGACCTTAGCAAAAATTTGTATTAACTAAATTTGGCAAATAACTGATGAGCTCTAAGGGTCTGTAATACTATTCTGAAATGGTCGGCATGATAGTGTTCACTACAGGAGTAGACTAGAATGTCATCTATGAAGACTATGAAAAACATGTGAAAGTACTGGTTGAGCACTCTGTTTGTCAAGTCCATGAAAGTTGCTGGGGTATTGGTAAGACCAAATAACATGACTAAAAATTTGAAGTGACCATACCGATTTTTGAAACATATTTTTGGAATGTCACATTCTCTGACTCTGATCTGATGATAGCTTGAGTCGAGGTCTATCTTAAAAAAGTAACTGGCAACCTAAAGTTGGTTAAACAAGTCATTAATTTTGGGAAGTGGATACTTGTTCTTGACTATGACTTTGTTCAACTTATGGTAATCAATACACATTCTGAGAGAACCATCTTTCTTAAGCACGGATAGAATTGATGCACCCCATGAGGAAACACTAGGTTTGATAAATACCTTATATAGAAGGTTTTTCAACTACTCTTTTAGTTCTTTGAGTTCTGCTGAAGCCATTCTATGTGGCAGAATAGAAATAGGCTGAGTACATAAAAGAAGGTCTATTTTAAGGTCAATTTCCCTCTCGGAGAAAAACCGAGAAAATCTTCAGGGAACACATTTGGAAATTCATATTCTACTAAAACTGACTCAAGATTAGGGGTCTCAGAACTAGAGTCTTTAACTTGAACGAGATGATAGACACACCCCATGGATATAATTTTTCTCTCTCTAAAGTAGGAAACAAGCTGACCCCTAAGTGCTGAAGTACTACCCCTCTATTCTAGGACAGGTTTATTTAAGAACTGAAAATAAACAACTCTATTTCTACAGTCAACTGAAGCATAGAATGAATGAGTCCAATCCATGCCAAGAATAACGCCAAAATTTGTCATCTCTAACTCTTCTAAGTCTGCTAAAGTAACTTTCTGAGATATCATAACTCGACAATTCCTGTATACCCGCTGGGCTATGATAAACTTACCCACTGGGGTAGAAACTGATAATGGCTCTTCTAGGATTTTAGGATTGACCTCGAAGTCAACAACTATATAAGGAGTTACAAAGGACAAAAAAGCTCCTGGATCTAGCAAAGCATAAACATGTAAATGATAAATTTGTAACAAATGAGTGGTCATATTAGGAGATCTTTATTGATCCTGTCGGGATTGAAGTGCATGGAGTATGTTTAGGAGCTGGCCACTGGTGGCACTAGAAGTGGCACCCTGCTGATTCGGGCGACCGGACTGAGCTGGGGGATGATTGTACTAACCCTGTGAATCTGACTGAAGACAATCTCTAATTCTATAACGTAGCTTGCTAGTCCTAAAACACATATTACTGCTAGCTCTGCATACATCCTGATAGTTTCTGCCATACTTCTGGTAAAGAGGATTTATTCGAGCACTGCTAACACTACCCTAGGATTTAGAGCCTAGTGCACTATCCTTATTACCATTTTAAAACTTTGGTACCAGAGAGCTAGCTGAGGATGGAGTTGGAACTAAAAATTTTAGGCGGAACTGAGGACAATTACCCCCATCTGACTTAGGCTTAGTGAAATTGAAGCTACCTGTTCTAGCCCTCTTGTTCTCCCTCTCCTTCTCCTTAGTATTCTACTCCTATATATGTTGAGCATGGACCATTAACCTAGATAAGTCCATCTCCTTAATTAGCATCACAGTCCTACACTCCTTGATCATACTGTCAGACACACCAGACATGAACTTACTCATCTTAGATCTACTATCAGCTACTACATAAGGAGCATATCTAGCTAACTGAGTAAACTTGAGAGAGTACTCCTTCACTATCATGCTGCCATGCTTCAATTTAATGAACTCTAATACCTTAGCTTCCCTTAACTCCAATGGGAAAAACCTATCTAGAAAGGTAGTAGCAAACTCCTCCCATTCTATAGGCCCTGCATCTATGGCCCTATCTACCTTTGACTACTTAAAACCTGTATGAGCCACATCCTACAACTGATATGCATCTAACTGAGCACTCTCACTAGAGTTTACCCCCATAATATCTGTGACCTTCTGCACCATGTCAAGGAATTATTGTGGGTTCTCTTCAGACTTAGACCTTGAAAATGAAGAAGGGTTCATTCGGGTGAAGTCCCAAATTCTATCTACAGTAGTATTGGCCATTGGGTTGGCCTGAATAGCAGTTGGGCATTCATTCTGGGATGCTACAGAATGATCTAGAGTGGTGAAAGCTGCTCTGAATTTTGTATGAGAGACATGTTCATCTAGGGGATCTGCCTGAACGGGCGGAGGTGCTAGCTGGTTTCCAGTTCTTCTTCCATTAGTCTTTTTGGAAGGAATATTTTGTATATAGAAGGGAAACTTGGATTAGACAAAGATTTTAACTTGAGCCCATGCTCACTCGCATAACATGAATGCTGAAAGAAGGGAACTTTTCCTAAAAATGCCTTATAGCCTCTTGCCCATAAGTGTGGTGCACTACACCCCATGTAAAATACTCTAATTGATGTGGCTTTCAAACTCCCTCAAACTCTATTGAACCTTAGGCTCTACTACCAAGTTTGTAACACCCCGAGTCTACACCCTGGATATTACACGGTGCTTACAATTTCGAAGGACCACAAGTTAATCCATGACTGATACCTGCTATGAGCACTGAATAATAATACTAATAACGTATGCAGAAATATAACTGAAATGCCATAAGGTTCTTAAAATACTAAAATAAATATAGAATACTGATAGTAATACTAAAAAACTAAATATCTATCTAAAATAGATTAGTTCGAAAGCCATTAACTGTCTGAATTTAGAGTTGACTGGACAAGTCTCCAACTAACTTCGACTACAGAACATACTGAACTGCTAGAATACTAATATAACAACTCTCTTCTCGAAATATGAAGACTAACCAATAAAACTATTGTTGATAACCTGAGCTACTAAGTACGGTCAGGAGCCTGAGCATTCGATCCTATGATATGAGACATCATAGCGTAAAGAAAGAGTATGCGCCAGTACGTGGAATATACTGGTATGCTAATGAGGTGAGGCTGAAATGCATAGGCTCATGTATATTAACAGTAACTGACTAAATGATATAAACATAACTGAATGAGAGCACATGGAAAACTAAAATTATTGTAAATACCGATTATGCAATACTGCGCATATATATATATATGTATATATATTATAGCTGAGATCATAGTGAAAATGAATACTGAGTTCTGATAATTGAGTGGCCGATATTTGAGATTACTGATAGCTGTATTACTGAAAACTGGGTGATTATTTCTGATAGTCCTGATTCTATAAAACTGAACTGAGTTCTATACTGAGTCTGAAACTGAAACTATAATTGTAGGATATTTATCTAATCGATAGAGCTCGATGATAAACTGAGTTGGGGTCCAACCTATGACCCTAGTTGGAAGGGTGTTAGCACCATGCCATGGGTACTAACAATGGTTCTGTGGATCCCTAAAGAATCACCCTCATATAGCAGGTGAGATATATGTTACCCTCAACTGGCAGGTGAACACTCTATCAGCCCTCAATAGTAGGTTGATATGTTTAACGTACGATGAATCGACTTAAAAATTGACATTTTAAGGTCATAAGGAATAAAAATAAGATCATCCAAACATTTAGCATAATTTTTTCTAAGTCTGGGACCCCTTTTAGCATGCTATAAAGGACCAAAATGAGTAGGATTTGCAGGGTCTTACACTGAGCTTCCCCTTTTTCCCAAACCTCATGACTCTTTTCATAGGAGACACCTTCAAGAATACCCAATCATTTACTTCAAAGTCTAACTCTCTTCACCTCACATCTGCATAAGACTTTTGGAAACTTTGAGCAGTTAAAAGTCTTTCTCTAATTACCTTTACCTTATTCATGGCATTCAGGATCAAACAACCTAGTCTCACCAACCTCAAACCACCCAATACGAGACCTACACCTCCTACCATAAAGAACTTCAAAATGAGCCATCTGAATACTAGAATGATAACTATTGTTATAAAAAAACTCAATAAGATGAAAATGGTCAACCCAACTACCAATAAAATTGATCACATAAGCCTTAGAATATCCCCTAAAGTCTTAATAGTATAGTCTGCTTGCCCATCCATTTGAGGCTGGAAAATGGTGCTAAGGTTCACCTGAGTGCCCAAACCTTTCTGAAACAAATGCCAGAAGTGTCAAGAAAACTACATACTTTTATTTGAAATAATGGTCACTGGTGCACCATGCAATTTCACAATATTCTGGATAAACAACTTAGCATAATCCTCTCTTTAGTAATTAGTCCTCACAGGTAAGAAGTAAGCAGACTTAGTCATCCTATACACATTGACCCAAATAGAAGCATACTTATAGTGAGACTATGGAAGACTAGTAAAAAATCCATATTAATCACCTCCCATTTCCATATAGGAAACTCTATCTCTTGGGACATACCAATAGGCCTCAAATGCTCAATCTCAACTTGATGACAAACCATACATTTGGCAACAAAATTTGCCAGATCTCTCTTAATATTATTCTACCAGTAGATTTCCTTTAAGTCATGATATATCTTAGTTGAACAAGGATGAACTGTATATCTAAACTCGTGAGACTTAGTCAAAACCCTTTCCTGGAGTCTATTAACATCAGGAACACACAACCTACCTTGATACGTCAAGATGCCATCTCCCCAAATTTTGAAAGCCATAACCTTTTGCTGACCCACATCATCTTTAATTTGCATAAGTACAGGATACAAAGCCTATTTCTCCTTTACCTCAGCACTAAGAGATGATTTTACCACTACCTGAACAATCACTCTCCCTCTTTAGAGTCCAAAAGATGAACTCCTAAGTTAGTCAGCCTATGAATGTTCTTTAACAATCCTCTTTTCTCCTCAAAACAATGAGATAAGCTCCCCATAGACATCTTGCTAAGAGTATCAACAATAATATTATCTTTACCTGGATGGTAGTTGTAATGCCCCACACTTTACTAAGCTAGAAAACGAATTATTATTTACTTATGTTAAAACCCTAATTTTGTAAGCCATAGTTGGGCACCTAAATTACCAAGAGTACCCTAGTTATAAGAGAGATTATGGTGTTTTAAGTGTGGTTATATGAGTCACTTAAGGTAGTACAAGCTAAGAGTTTCAAATCCATCAAGTTTTAGTGTTTGAATTCATAAGGGTCATCTTTGAATGAGCATAACTCGATAAATAAGTGGTATTTTTGCATATTTCTATGCACAAAATTATAGATAATTGAATTAGCCTTCCAATGATATCAATTTCATAAGGATTCGACACCCGAGCAAGGAGTTATGGCTGTGCGAAGTAGAGTGCATCGCCTAACCAATTGCACATGGCCACTGGAAAACATATGCGATAGCATATGCTGTACCTATGTAAATATAGAAGATATCATATGCGGAGCCTATGTAAATATAAGAGATATCATATGCGGCGCCTATGTAAATATATGCGATATCATATGCGGCGCATATCTTATGGTTTTTGAGGTTATTTTGAGGGAAATTAAGTCTTTTGACACTCCTTACACACCCCTAAACTTAACCTTATGAATTTAATAGATTCCAAACACATCATAACCCTATTATCAGTCTAAGTTCATCATCCAATAGCACTAAAAGAGAAAAACAACTAGGGTTACACAATCAACATTGAGGGTCCAATCTTTCAATGAATCCATTACCATAAAGGTATGTGGGGTTATGAACAAGAACACCCTTTCATTCTTGTGCCCAAAGTTTGGATTATTTTACAAAGATACATGATTTTTACATGTTTTATCATGAATTTAAAGTGATAAATCTTATCCTATGTTGTTGTTCAAGATACTATGATTATTTTAAATGTTTAGAAAATAAACTCCATGAGTTTGAGATTATTGTTATGATTAATGGCTGAAAATTTTCAGATTTCCGTATAAATTATGCATGGTTGTGATATAAAGCTTAAATGTTGAAATGTTTTGATTAAGTATCGCTATAAGGGTCATTAACCCACATTGAGATAGTTGTTTTAAGAATTTATGTTCTACATGCACCCATGTTTAGACTATTTTTGATAAAGTATAGAATGATTTGACCTTTTGGTCACAACAGAGTTAAAATCTACTTTATGAAATGAGTTACGGATTTTATCATTTATTTAATTTAAGAAATATGAGATTACTCTTAAAGTGGATTTTTCTTGAGATTTGTAAGAATAGTATTAGGAGTAGTATTTAGCACTGAGTTGGGTATGTTACTATGGTTTCATACCCCAGAACTACGTGCCACCATAGGTTGAGACATTGTCTTCCACTATATGTGGAAAATTGAGATAGTGATCACTGAGATGAGATTGTTCTACACCGATGGAAAGGGTAGGACAACCCTAACATTATGGGGGCAAGTCGTGGGACCTCATGGGTGCTCACATGGTGTACATATCGATTAGAAGAACCTCCCAAGGAGTCATCCCTCATTCTTAGGTTGATTTTACTGATTTAAAAAAGATTTGAAATGCAGATTTATGATGTATTCAATATTCCAGATATCACTAAGATTGCTTTGATGATTTGGAATCCAGAAGGAAGTAAATTGAGATTTATTATGATGACTCACATGTGTAACCCGATATATTTTACTCTCTTATGATTATGATGATTTTAATTCGAGCTAAGTGAGTCATTTATATCAGTATGCATAATTTTATAGATTGTGAAGATATTAAGATATTATTTTATATATGCATTGCACCCCTATATGCTCAGTACGTTTCCATGGTACTGACCTATATGTTCGCATGTGGGCTATATTTTCTTAGAATGTAGGTATAAGGTATAGTGTACATCTTTAGATCCAGTCAGTTCGCGGCATCCAGTCAGCAGGTGATGAGTCCTTTTGATTCAAGGGCTTGAGTTTGTTATACAGTTTGAGAAGTGTTGTATTTTCTTTATTCCATCGCATTGATTTGGGTTAGTCGGGAGTCATGAATCGGCTACCTACAGTTAGTACTAGTAGAGGCTTCATAGACAGTCAGTAGAAGTTCATGTATTCCATTTCAATTTTGGTTGTAAAAGCAGAGTTATAATCTTGTAAAATTAGTTTTGCATCTATAATATTTAGAAATGAGTTATTTTTTGTAGATTTGTTTAGATTTATACTTTTTGTTCAGTTGCTTATGAGTTATGCCAGTAGAAGGGTTAGCTTGGGGTCACTTGTGATCCTAAGCACCGAGTGACATCTCGGGACCTCATTTTAGAGTGTTACAAACTTGGTATCAGAGCACAGTGTTCTAGTGTCCTAGGGTGTCTATGAAGCTGTGTCTAGTAGACTCTTGTAGAACGGTATGGAGACGTCTGTACTTTTCTTCGAGAGGCTACAGGGCATTTAGAAATGTCTCTATTCTTTCAAGTCTTAAATTATGCTATAGATAAGTTCTCCAAGAAACTTATACAGGTTCTTCTCTTACCCTAGTCAGGCCATCTCTGCCTTATTTCAAAGGTATCAGAAATAGTCGAGCTTAATTCTCCATAGATAGTTATGGAATTGTAATAGAGCTAAGAAAGTATCCTATCAGTACTTTTGAGTTTCAAAAACTGAAGTGCTTTATCAGGCTTATAGAAATCATGCACTAAGCACGAGTCAGATATGTTTTCAAATTTCTCTTCAGAATCCATAATGATAATCTATACTTCCTTATCTATGTATTATTCTTGAGATAGGATGATCAACAAGTTCCAGTTCCTCTCCAGATAGTGCTCTTATATTTGCTAGCAAAAGTTTCAGAAGTTACAAATTGGCTTGAGAGGAGCTTTTTAGTGTGTTATAAGTCCCTCAAATTTATAGTTATGCCCTCGTTCTTATGAGTTATTCAATTAAGATACAGTAAGGTGTATTCTTAGATCATTGAATATTGTGTATCAAGTTTCTATCTCTTGTATTATGCAATCTTGTTATCATTATATTTGTGAAAAATCAAAGTCAAGTAAAGCCGTATAAGGCCTATTTCGATTCACTAGCATAGTTTCTTTGTTATTCATATAATTTTCTTAATCAAAACACAAAACCAATGTCTAGTAAAGCCGTGTGAGGCCTATTTTGATTCACTAGCAACTTGTTATTTATCTTGTTGTTCTGGTGTTAGTTGAAAGTGTGGGTTTCTGTGTAGTGACAGAAGTATTAATGTTTACTTGAAAGACTTGAGTTAGTTAAACTTGTGTGTTTAGAAGTGTAGTGGCAAGAATGGTGGTAAGGGCGATTTATTGAATATGTATAGCTGAATTTTTGCTTATGATTGAATTAGTAATGAAGTGATATACCCTTGCTTGTTAGTTTAGTAAAGTTAGAGAAGGAGATTATTAGTTAAGGTGGATTGTTGTTTGCTTGAAGTATGAAAAGAGTTATTGGTGGTATTTTTTGTGCTAAGAAAGTATAGGTTTTGATGGAAGTACTTGGTGGTTGAGTATTGTTAATTTAGGCTTTCCTGAGATTGCAAGAGGAAGTTTAGTTGAAATTTATAGAGCTATGAAATTAATTTAGGTGTAAAGATGGGTAAATAGTAATGATGTAAAGAAGGAGGATGTGTTAACAGATTATGAATAAGATAGGCCATATGATTATGATCGATTGTCATTGTGTACTAGTTTTATTAATGCTATGTTCTATAGTTTTGAAGTGAAAATTGTGTGTGAGATTGGGTTGTAAATTATGTTAAGGTCTAGACATTAAGTTTGAACAGTTGATGGCTCGGTTGTTGATGCTATTTATATGGAGGTGATCTAGTAGGCTTTAATAGTGTATGCAAGAGTATAAGATCATGTGTTCATAATTAAGTATGGTGTAGAGGTGTGCCCAAGGTGCTATGAGGCTGGATTATTTTTTGAGGATTATTGCATAATGTGTGGTTAGTAGTAACGTTGAGTTTCTAGGTGGTGAAAGGCTAGTTAGATAATTTATGTTGTTCTTGATAGCTAAGTTAAGGAGTTATGATTGAAGATATTGAGTCTTTTTAGTATGATTTTATTATCATGGTTTGGGAAAAATACAAGTATAGAAGTGTGATCTTGGTAGGCTATGATTATGTGATTAGAGATATAGATATGGTTTCAAATGAGAGTGTAAGTCTTTGATGATGATTATTAAAGCTAGGAATTACGGATGTCATATGGATGGGTTATTAAAGAATGAAGTCAGTAAGTTCAAAATTAGTTTATTCTTGTGAGTTTAGCATTTATGTGTACATAATAGAATGATGAAATTATGGCTTAATCTCGAGGATATGGAGTAGACCATCATACTTAGAATACCAGCTTTGACCTAAGGGGGATATGGTTAGTGAAGAACCAAATCGAGTTTTGAGAATTAGATTGTGATACATGTCAATAATGAGTTATGATGAGATAGTGATCCCTTCTTACTGTAGAGTATTCCTTGGATTTCAGTCATTATAACACCAAATCCATCACTTTCTTGACAAATCTATGCCACAGGCCTATGCTTGCACCTATCATGTGTGCTCAAGCCCATTCTCAACTTCTAGCAAGTATGTAACAGCTTCACTCTGTGATTCGAGTTATCTCTTATGAATCTATGAACTACAGTCTTATGTTGAATAGCTTATGATAAGTATAAGCTCTTGTTTCAGAGTATGACCTGGTTTGGAACTCATGATACTAGTGATCGCATTATATCATGATGTCCTCAGCTTAGATTTCTTTAATGAATCCATCCCTTTGATATTTTATTCCTCAGGACAAAAATAAGTGTTAATGTTATGTATTGTAGTTTTCGTGCTTCTGGTTCATATGTGTTAGCCCTTTGGTAACCTCTTCCTATGTTAAGATAGTGGTGATGATAGTGGATAAGCAATGGTTTATATGTGAGAGAGTTGATTACCCTCATTAAGAAAGATTATTTATGTTTTTCTATCTAAGGCTAAAGTGTGAAGTAAGATTGAGACCAAGTCTTTGATATATGTCATGGTTAGTTAGAAATTATGTGTATGTTTTTAAAAATAGTGCAGGAAAATTGTTGTTGATAAAGGTTTAGAGAATATGCAAAGTATGCCTTTAGGGGTATTTTCCTTAAAGTTATATATGATTTTTAATGATAGGCTTGAATGTCATGTTGGGTGTAAGATGATGAATGCAATATGCACTAGTGAATCCATATCAAGGGTTTTAAATTAGTCATTGAAGTGGTAAGGCATGTTATGATTAGTGTTTGAGCTCTAAGAAGATATATAATATTGAACCTTGTGGTTTAGACTAGTATTGTGGTTTGACATATTGTATCTTGTGATTTAGTGTTAGGCTTGATCATGGTGAGAGAACTTAGTTTAGTTTAGACCTTAGTAGAAAGATTTCGCAGTGCCAATATGAGAATTATAAGTTGAATCAAATGAGTATGGTATTTAAGAGGAATAGTATAGTTGAGAGAGGATTTGAGAAGTGATGCTATTCTTGAAAGTAAGAAGTTGCGTTGCCTACAGCCTAGCAATCCTATCCTAATTTATGAGTTATATAATTATATTCCATGCTATAGAGTTATATCAATATTGTAATTCCTTAGTCAAATGTCTTGTTCAGAGCATGCCCAAAATTCTTTGCTCCCTAATATCAATAGAATTTCGTAGAAAAGTGCTAAAGAAATACTCAATTTGAGTATGGGTAGTCAGTATGATCCAGTTCATATAGCCTGTAATCTAGTTTAGCAAGAAAGGAGATAACATCCTATAGATGCTTAATTTTCCAGCTAGTCTTACTATCCGCAGTCTTATACGTATGTACATTCCAAGAGGCAATGTTTTTGTGTGCAATTAAATTATGAATTCAGCTCAGTTCATGCATCAGTTTCAGTTTCAGATATTAAGTCATGATTAACTTCGTAAGTATCTTGTGTAGTGTCACAGTCTCTTCCTAGTATTTTCATCAAATTATTATCAGTCGGGGACGAACGATCCCAAGAGGGGGATGTTGTAATACCCCGAGTTTTCATGTCATGAACCTCTCGTCATTTCTCATGAGATCAGATCCAATGCAAAGTAATGGTTACTCATAAGTTGACACTTTCGTTTCTATCTTAGCCATATAGTTATTTTTCTTGAGGATTTATGCACTTACAGAACAGTTCAGTAGCTCATTATTCTTGAGATCCAGGGATTCAGTTCTATCAGTTACACAGGATAGCTTAAAGACTAATATTCCTCTGTGTTTCAGGTAAATTATCCACATTCGAGGATGAATGTCCCCAAGGGGGAGATATTGTAATGCCTCGCACTTTCCTAAGCTTGAAAATGAACCATTGTTCCTTTATGTGAAAACCCCAATTTTGTAAGCCATATTTGGGCACCTAAATTACCAAGAGTACCTTAGTTATAAGAGATCTTATGATGTGTTAAGTGTGGTTATATGAGTCACTTATGGTAGTACAAGCTAAGAGTTTTGAAATCCATCAAGTTTTAGTGTTTGAATTTGCAAGGGTCATCTTTGAATGAGCATAACTTGATAAATATATGGTATTTCTGTAAATTTCTACCCACAAACTTAAATAGAATTGAATTAGCCTTCCAATGATACCAATTTCACAAAAATATGACACCGGAGCTAGGAGTTATGGCTTTGCAAAGTAGAGTGCGTCGCCTAACCAATCACACATAGCCACTGGAAAACATATGCGATAGCATATGCGGCGCCTATGTAAATATAAGCGATATCATATGTGGCGCCTATGTAAATATAGACGATATCATATGCGGCGCCTATGTAAATATATGAGATATCTTATGCGGCACATATCTTATGGTTTCAAGTGACTTAAACACTCCATTTTTGGGTTATTTTGAGGGCAATTAAGTATTTTGGCACTCCTTACACACCCCTAAACTTAACCTTACGAATTTAATAGATTCTAAGCACATCATAACCCTATTATCAGTCTAAGTTCATTATCCAAGAGCACTAAAGGATAAAAACAACTAGGGTTACACAATCAACATTGAGGGTCCAATCTTTCAACGAATCCGTTACCATAAAGGTATGTGGGGTAATGAACAAGAACACCATTTTGTTCTTGTGCCCAAAGTTAGCATTATTTTACAAAGATACATGATTTTTACATGTTTTATCATGAATTTGAAGTGATAAATCTTATACTATGTTTTTTTTCAAGATACTATAATTATTTTGAATGTTTAGAAAATAAACTCCATGAGTTTGAGATTATTGTTATGATTAAAGGCTGAAATTTTTCAGATTTCCGTATAAATTATGCATGCTTGTGATATAATTCATAAATGTTGAAATGTTTTGATTAAGTATCGCTATAAGGGTCATTAACCCATATTGATATTGCTATTTTGAGAATTTATGTGCTACATGCACCCATGTTTAGACTATTTTTGATGAAGTATAGAAAGATTTGACCTTTTGGTCACAACAGAGTTAAAATCCACTTTATGAAACGAGTTACAGATTTTATCATTTATTTAACTTAAGAAATATGAGATTACTCTCAAAGTGGATTTTTCTTGAGATTTTTGAGCATAGTATTGGGAGTAGTATTTAGCATCGAGTTGGGTATGTTACTACGGTTTCATATGTGGAAAATTGAGATAGTGATCACTTAGATGAGATTGTTCTACACCGATGGCAAGGGTAGGACAACCCTAACATTACGGGGGCAAGTCGTGGGACATAATGGGTGCTCACATGGTGTACAAGTCGGTTAGAAGAACCTCCCAAAGAGTCGTCCCTCATTCTTAGATTGATTTTACTGATTTAAAAAAGATTTGAAATGCAGATTTATGATGTATTCAATATTCCAGATTTCACTAAGATTGCTTTGATGATTTGGAATCGAGATGGAAGTGAATTGAGATTTATTATGATGACTCACATGTTTCACCCGATATATTTTACTCTCTTATGATTATGATGATTTTAATTCGAGCTAAGTGAGTCATTTATATCAGCATGCATAATTTTAAAAACGGTGATGATATTAAGATATTATTTTATATATACATTGCCCCCACATATACTTGGTACGTTTCCATGGTACTGACCCGCATACTCATATGTGGGCTACATTTTCTTGGAATGTAGGTACAAGGTATAGTGTACATCTTCAGATCCAGTTAGTTCGCGGCATCCAATCAGCAGGTGATGAGTCCTTTTGATTCAAGGGCTTGAGTTTGTTATACAGTTTGAGAAGTGTTGTATTTTCTTTATTCAGTCGCATTGAGTTGGGTTAGTTGGGGGTCATGACCCAGATACCTACAGTTAGTACTAGTAGAGGCTTCATAGACAGTCAGTAGAAGTTGATGTATTCCGTTTCAGTTTTGGTTGTAATAGCAGAGTTGTAATCTTGTAAATTTAGTTTTGTATCTATCATATTCAGAAAAGAGTTATTTCCGCAGATTTGTATAGATTTATACTTTTTGTTCAGTTGCTTATGAGTTATGCCAGTAGAAGGGTTATCTTGGGATCACTTGTGATCCTAAGCACCGTGTGACGTCTCGGGACCCGATTTTGGGGAGTTACAATAGTGAAGACATGCCATAATATTTAGGCAATTCAAGCTACAGCCTTTGACTGAGGTTTAATTCCTTCTGGTTAAACAATACTACTAGCTCTTATGATCTGAATAGATGTCTATATGTATTCTATACAAATAATGGTTCCAGATCTTCAAGGCAAAGAACACAGCCACCAACTCTAGATCGTGAGTTAGTTAATTCATCTCTTGAACCTTAAGTTACCTAGAAGGATAGGCCACAACCTTACCATGTTGCATCAAAACACAACCTAGTCCCACATGGGATGTATCACAATACACAACAAACCTTTCAGTCCCCCACAGAAAGACCCATCTTTCTGTTGCATGAAAAGCACATCCGTAAAGACCCATCTTTCTTTCACAAGAAAATTATAGGAGAACCTCACGGTGAAACACTAGGATGAATGAAACCCTTATAAAAAGTATCCTTCAATTGCTCATTTAGCTCTTTTAATTTAACTTGAGCCATTCTATAATGAGGAATAAAAATAGGATGAGTATCTGGCAGAAGATCAATCCCAAGATCTATTTTCCTTTGGGGAGGAATTCTGGGAAGATTATCGGGAAACACTTTAGGAAATTTATTCATCATAAGGACAAATTAAGAAGGATTTTAAGAGTCAGAATCCTTAACCCAAACTAGATGATATAGACACCCTATTGAAATCAGATTTTGAGCTCTAAGATAGGAAATAAACCTCTCTTTGGGTACTAAGGAACTCACTTCCATTCAAATACCGACTCATTAGGAAACTGAAAAGTGACCTTTTAAGTCCTACAATCTAGAGAAGCATAGCACGAATAAAGTCAATCCATCCCCAAGATAACATCGAAATCCATCATATCCAACTTTATCAAATCCACCAATATCTCCCTATGAAAGTTTAACACTACACAAACCCTATAGATTTTTCTAGCAATTATAAAATCACCCACTAGAGTAGATACAAAGAAGGGAAGAAAATACTTTCAGGAGCAAAACCAAAATACATAGCCGCATAAGGGGTCACATAAGAAAAAGTAGAACCTGGATCAAGCAAATAATAAACATCATGGGAAAAGAACTGTAATATACCCATGACAATATCTGGGGATGCCTCAGATTCTTGGCGGGTAGCAAGTACATAGAGATGATTTCAGCCAGTTCCAGTACTAGAAGTATCTCCCTTTGGTATAGGAGCTTAAAATGTGGCGACCAAAACTTTATTAGCCCATTGGAAAACTTGGCTGAAGGATAATCTCGTTGCATATGACCAAACTGACCACAATTATAACACTGATTTCTACCCTTCTTATAATATCCACAGTGAAACTACCTACAAAAATGGCAAGGAGGCTAAGATAGAGAAGACTGAGCTCCACTAGCCTAAGACTGGGCACCCTATGCCTTAAGACCACTGCTAGTCTTAAAACAATGATCACCTTATGACTTAGGATAAAAAGCACTAGCTATTGAATACGAATTCCCCCAATTCTTATTCTTATTCCACTGTCTACCATCTCTCCCTTTATTCTACTAACCTACACCCTACTCCAAATATCTAAACTTCTTATTCTACCTATCTCCTATCTCTACCTGTTTCTTCTTTTCATCTTTCACTTGTTGCATATAAACCACAAGTCTGGAGATGTCCATATAATTGTTCAATACTATAACCTTACACTCCAGTACCTAAGTCATGAGACAAAACAAAAGCAAAATTACTCATTTGGGACCTCATATTAGACACTAACTGTAGAGCATAACGAGCCAATTTCTTACACTTTAAAGCATACTCCTTGACACATATCTTACCCTGATTTAGATTAACAAACTCCTCAGCCTTATCTTATTTCCACTCCTGGGGAAAAAGCGATCAAGAAAGGCCCCTAAAAAGTCATACCGCCTAATCAACATCATTACCCCTCATATCTTCCCACTCCTCATACCACAGATAGGCTACATCTTTCAATTGATATGTAGAAAACTCCATACATTCAAAATCAGTAGCATATATCACCCTAAGGATTTTCTCCATCTCATCAATAAACCCTTGTGGATCCTCCTTAACCTTATAGCCTATAAAGGTTGGTGGATTCAACTACATAAACTGGTCAACCTGAGTGACCTCAGATAAATAAGCAACAGAATCAACATGGTCAAACTGATAAGACTATGATACCTCTAAATAAGTAAGCATGTGAATAGACTGATGGAACTCTGCATTAGAGATATCTCCCTAAGGCGAAAATACATAATTATCACCATCCGGAGAAGCCTGAAGAATGACTAGTAGGGACTGGTAGAACTCCACGTAGGGCAATTCAATCAGGAGCAAGGACCCTAGATCAGGTCTGAACTCCCTAAATAGGGCGAGTCCCCTGTACATTCACCTCAGGTGGAACTGAGGTTCCAACAGAGTTTCTATGAATATCAGATCTTTGGGGAGGCGTAATGTAAATTCGAGGAAGCCAGGAGTTAGAGAAGTTTCATAACACTAGAATCTATAGCCTGAAATAGAATACAAAATATGGAAATATTCCTAAATGCCTTGTAGCTCCTCCTTATAAGTATGGCTCACTACACACACATAAAAAAAATTTACTCGACATGTCTTTATGGACACCCAAGGACTCTAAACCCAGGTTTGATACCGAGCTTGTCATGACCCAAACGGGGGCATGACCGTGATGAGTATCTCAAGCTCACATGGACCGGTGACCACCCCCTTATCCTAACCGTAAGAGCAGAATAATAATAATAATAATAATAAAGCGGAAACCAATTAAGATAGTAATAAAAGATGAGTAGATAACTCAAAAAAAACTAAGAGTTAAAACAAAAACCAACACATACTTGTCCATAATAGCCTCTAAAACTAGAATAGCAACTAAGTCGGGACATTCTCTCGACTATGACCAAAAAGAAGCCAAAAGTATTGAGTCAATAAAGAAAGAATAATGAAATGATAATGCCTTCCAAAGGATGGAGGCTCACCACTTTGTATCAAATTAATAAACATGCTCAACCACTTAGTCTTTGAACCCCACATCATGAAATGATGTAGTATCCTAGGACGGTCAGTGTGAAAAACACTAGAATATAACTCAGGAAAAGTGATAACATAGTTCCATGTCAAAAATCAGTCAAAACCATACGTACACATTCATATATACATATATAGGATGTCGGGATAGGGTAAAAGGTCATGAAAATGAGAGTTAAAAGACTTAAACTGAATTGTGTAGCTCGATTCGTTTTAAAGGAACCCATGGGATAATGTATTTACACTGCTAATAGGGCCTCAATACGTGTTAGCCACATGAATCGAGGAAAAATAGAGGGAAAACTATAGCCACCATGGGCAATGTTCGTCCCCCCAAAAAATATATAAAGTGTGAACCAAACACACTGTCATGACCCAATTTCTCAGGTCATGATGGCGGCTACTATAACTCACTAGTAGGCAAGCCAAACATGTAGTGCAAAATGGATAGTAACGGACTACCCAAATAGATAAAGGAAAGTATGCAAAATAGATGTAATAAAAGCTCAAATATATAATATAGTACCAAAACCTAGTGGTATTAGTAAAAGAGCTTCTAATATAATAAGAGTAGAAAAATGCAATACTAAGAGAATTACACTGTTATAACTTATAACTGAATATAAAATAGAGACTAGTCTAGTACATAAGAGGGATGAAAGTAATACTCTGAATGTTAGGAGCTCGCTCTATGTCTCCGAGCCATAGTTGTTTTGCATGATGCACACATTAACGGTAATAACTAGTACTATGATCTATAGGCTGTAGAAGTGTAGTATGAGTACCAAACTTGTGGTACTTACTAGACAACTGCCAACTGAGCTCCAAATATAATATAGATACATATAACATATAAACAGAATAAAAACTACACCACAATGTCCAAAAATCATATAATAGAGCTAGTGAGATAGTAAGGGCAACTATTTTACTCATAGTTGAGAAAACTAACATAATAAGGCTAAGAAAGTATCATGTATGAACTATCCTATTCTATCCATACTTAGAAATCTTGAAAATATATAGTATATCCCTGTCCAATATACAAATAAAGAGCAAAAGAAAAATATATAACAGTATACAAGGTCAAGGAATAAATATACATTCTGAATAAATGAAGAAGGGATATACGGAAAGACCATAGCTATATGTATCTAGATATACATAAATATATAAATAAACAAGGTCAACTTGAAGTATAGCCTAAATCATCAGACTAGCATTTTAAGACCTCAAAATTATAACAGGAAATAAAACTAGAATACTTAGGGTTTCTAATCCATATGTCTAATCATGAATTAATCATTCATAATAATGAAATTGTAAGATGAAAGATCCAAAATCATACCTCAAATATTGATACCAAATCAGTAACTAATCTATCACAAACTAGCAATAACAATGATAATAACAATATCACTGACAGTGCTTGTAACAGACTTGTCGGGAAAACAAATACCTAGTATATCTATTCACATACCCCCACCTCCCCAAGATCAGAAGGTTTAATAGACATATAACACACCACAAGGCATAGTCATCGCCCATACCTATGCAAACCCCCATATGGGCTGATAGATATAGGCGCATACTGGTGATAGATGATGTACATGCAAGGATAAATGCAACAGAATCTACAATACCATAATCGATCCAAGTATTATAATATAGTCATCATAACCATCACCATCAGATTAATCACCATCGTAATCATCATCTTCATAATCATCCTCCAGACTTGTCGGGTATATGTAATTATAATACATAGGGCCAACCAGACTTGAATCGGTAGATATACATATAGGCACATCAATATAATCATCTTTTAGCCTTACTGGGTATAAATATCATCATCATATATCCTTTTTCCTTGCCAGGTATATAGACATATCATCATAGTCATCCCTTAGCCTTGCCGGGCATATAATCAGTATCATCATAATCATTAACACATATATATAAAATCAATACTAAAATTTCTCATCATGCCTCTCCCATAATTGATATTTTCAATAAAAAATCATTCTTCTTTCTATATTGAAGAGATGTAGATATAGATGTACAAAAGGTGCACAGACTTAAGCCATGTCTAAAAAAAGTATGAATCCATAAATCCATTACCCGAAGTGAACTTTCGAGACTAAATTATTACAAAGGTGTAAAAAGGGGTTAGAATCTCTCATGCCAAAGTAATTAGTAGTATCAAATCATAGACCAGGATCTATCTCGATTAAATCTTTAAAATATCATTATTAACCTCTTTTACATATAAGTTATCCATTAAGACAGACAGTTATTATTATTGATGTGCTATGATTTCATAGCACTTATGATGCTTATACTTGAAAAATATGCATGTATTTATGGCTATTTTGTTCGATTTGATGTGTTTTTTGAGTAATTTTGTAGGAAACTAGGTTTTGGATGCTAAACGAAAGAAAAACTAGGTTTTGGATGCTAGATGGAAGAAAAACGAGGTTTTTGATGCTAAACGGAAGAAAAAGATAAGAAGTTGAAGTTTTAGGCCACTTACCTAGGCACTTACTGGGAGTAGGTTCCACTTACTTAAGTAGGTGCCTAAGTAGGTGTCAGAACTTGAAGTTCAAAGGCTCAGGAGTAGGAAAAAAGACTCTGACACTTACTAAGGCCACCTACAATCTGTAGGTACCAAAGTAGGTTGCAGAACCATGAATTCCAGAGAGTTTTTAGCACTTTTAGAGGTCAGGGCACTTACCAAGGACCACCTATGGATCGTAGGTAGTACCTACAATCTGTAGGTGATCATAGTAAGTGGTCAGTGACCTCAATTTTCTTAGATCATTTCAAAATCATTTCCTAGTGTTTCCATGTAAATGATATACACTCCTATGATGTTTTAGTCATCATTTTGTATGTTTAGTGAAATTTTCCTATTTTATTTAGGATTTGAATTCTAGGTTTCCTTGCAATCAATAAATAGCCTTTTTACATTCTTAGAGAGGGTGTGCTGAGAGAGAGGCCCTTTGGGTCTAAGTTTATACACCATATACCCTTGTTCTTGATTTTGGTTTGTTATTTAATATAGGAGTTTGGGATTTCTTCTTTCATAATTGTAATGTTAATTCTACTATTTTGTTTATGAATCCCATGAATGATCCCATAACTATGAGTGGTTAATTCTCATAACTAGGGTTTTGGGAATCCTGACATATTAACAAAGTAGAGGAAGTGACAAGTCATTCTAGATAAAGATTGTTAAGTGTATTGTGGTTTTTTTTATTTGATTGTCTTTTTAATGGGTGCACACATTAGGATCCCGCCTGTATTCTCTACGAGCCTGACCGGGAGGAAGAGATTGGGAAATGGAGATCACAACGATGATTTGGGGTTAATTTTTGAAATAAACTTACCTGATCAATTTACTTAAGACGATTAACTTTCATCTAATAACTTGAGATTTAAAAGGTAATAGTTAAACTAGGATCCAGGATAGGGGTTAGTAAGGCAACACCGTGAGACTCAAAAGGTAAAACGTGAAATCCATCAATGAGTCAACAAGATAGTTATGGTACATAACTTATCAGATTCTACATGGAAGATATTGAAGTAGTTCGACAGTGTATGATAAATCTAATAACTTCGAAGCCTGGGGAAAGACAAGTCTAGTGTTCGACTTATATTTTTTACAACCAAAATCATCCAATTCTTGTTACTTCTTCTAGCTACCAAAAAATCCCCCTTTTACTTTTTTGCACTGCCTGGTTGCTTCAACAAGTTCAAGTAAGATGTCAGACGTATTTCCTATGGGATTGACCCCAAACTAGTTGGGTTACTATATTTTGACAACAATCACTTTATCCTTCTTAGGAAGGGTAGTTTGAGAATTATCAGTTATGAATAAATCTATTTTTAAGGTGAAAAGTGGGATTTAACCCTTATTTAGGAAAAACAGTAATAAATCATCGCTAGAATTGCATCATTTACCAATTTAATGATCATGAATGTACCAAATCTATGCATGCCATCACTAGTATTCAAATAATGAAACAATAAGCATCAATATATATATATATATCCATAAACTACAACCACATCCTTTACAAGGATAAACACTTCTCAAATGTCCAATTGATATCATAACATGGTCTTTTGCCTAATAATCTGTCTGGAATAATTACAATATCATAATCACTGCCTTAGGCCCACATACATATCCGAAACTCAAATCAATAATCATATTTGTAAGTTATCTCATAGCTACAAGCCATAAAATATATTTATAATCATCTCACGTCTAGGAGGCATCTCTTGTCTATGAGGCATCTCATATCTATAGGTTATGAGTCAAATCTATAAGACATCTCACATCTAGGAGGCATAATTTAGCACTAGGCCATAAATCATAATTATGAGACATATCACCTCTATAGGCCAAATATCACATTTAAGAGAAATATTATCTTTATAGGCCAAATATCACATCTATGAGGAATATCATCTCTATAGGCCAGATAACACATCTATGGCTATATCATGTCCATGAACCATTAATCATTCTCTGGAAAAATACCATCATGACTTACCAAGTTGAGAAGTAACCTTACACTAAAGGGTTACAAGTCTCAACTATACATAACAACTGCAAATAAGACCACATAGGATAACACAAGTCTTGGCCTAAGATGGGCCAGAAGAACTTATTTCTAATCCTTGAATTCAATATTTAGACAATTTATACCCTAGACTAGGCTAAGGTATCTTAATTCACTACTCTATTGTACATAAGCCATAATCAACCCTAAGATAGGAATCCCACCTAGAAACATGAGCAATTAAGTCAACTCCACCTAAATTATTTCAATAACTAGAATAGTCCAAATAATGTTAATCATACTAAACATGCTTCCAATGCTTAAACCACATCCCAAACCTAGCATCATATCATATCCATGCTATGAAGTAGTTCAATCAAAGGAGGAGGCAATAGTATTCTAAAAGTGTAATAAGTATTTTACTTTGCGATTCAAAAACCCTCATTTAATCCCCAAACTTTAATAACCAAGACTAGGTCATTCCATCTATAATCAAACTTAACATTCAAATCCACATGCAATATATAACACGCATCATTTTACGAAGAAGTGTAGACAGAAGCCTACCTTAAAGTCAAACCATAAATCCTCAAATCGTCAGAAAATATTCGTCTTCACTTCAACATCTTGAAATGTCTCACTCTGTCAAAATTGTAATCTACTCATAAATATGAGAATAACAATACTCATATTGCACCATTGTTCTTTGGTTCGAAAAATCATACCCAAATCCCTATGTGGGTCCCATAATGGAAACCGAATTTTTGAGACCAACTTAATATTCATACATGCTCAATGAATCATAACCTTACAAATTAGGTGAAAACCAAGCTAAACTGGGGCTAAAGTCAAGCCCTCAAGATATTGGGATTTTGGGCAAATAATCAAGGAATTCAGGCAAATAATCAAGGAATTCCACCAAGAAAAGGGTGAATTCTTACCTTAAATAGGATGATAATCATGAAAATAGATGTTAAACAAGCTTCCCAATCACCAACAAGATCCAATTTTAAGGTATCGAATCCTTTAAGGTTTTTGCTCTTAAGAGACGGGTGAATAATGTACCAATTCGCGACATAAAGGACTTATTTATACCCCTTCCAAGTACTTAGATGTTGCAATCCCAATATGTTGGTATGCAATCGCACTACATGGCATCAGGAGCAGGTGTTGCAATTACAACAACCCTTAGTGCAATCGAACCATCCCATTTGCTAAGGTTACCACGATCTCATCCCTTGGTATACGATCGCCGGCCTATTAGATTTCAGCTAAAACTTAAAATTTCCAAGTTTCCACCAAGGTCTCGAGATTCATTCAGAACCCTATATACACAAATAATCTATGTAACCATACAAAATTCGATGTTCTAGATGTGATGGTGAAGCTGGATATTTCATCCGAGGTGGTTTCTTCCAAATATAGGTCCCATACTAAAATTTCAAATTTTTCAACTTTCAGACTAATAGGTAAAAATGAGCTCGGGTGCCTCAAGACCCGAACCAAAAGTCTACCGAACTTGAAATCAATATTCCAGAGCTGTTGGTGCAGTTAGAATTTACATCCGAGGTTATCTACTAGGTATTGGTCCGAGACCAAATCCTAACCAGCAAAAGCTCAAAAATAGGGAAATGAGCCTAAAATTCAAATAAACTATCCGATCATCCAGCCGATAGTTCTGGCACGTCATAAATGACTTCTAACCATTGTAGGAAGGCTCAAAATGCCAGAATTACATCCAAATCAAGGAAATGTCCTAGAGGGTTATTATAATATCCACTACTAAAAGGATTTTCATCCTCAAAAGTCAATGGATAAAAAGATCTCAAAAGCTCAAAAGGATGAGGTACTGGGCCTACATACTCTGAGCATGACTTCCCAGATAACCTCCAAAAAGAGAGAAAACTTCCAAGGGATTTTGCCACAGGTATCCCTTTTTCAACTAGCTCTCTCACTCCACTTCCAAATAGCTAAAAACTCAACTTCAACCATAACTAGCCTCCAACTAAATTGAAAAAGGTTGATGGATACAAATCTGAACCACAACACACTGATACCATATCGATACCCGCACAAATCAATAAAGGCTTATCCAATCCAAAATCGACCTAAGACATAAGTCATACCACCGACTTCAAATCCAAATATAACCTTACTTTACCATTCCACACTTGCTATCCACTCTAAACCTAGAAAGAAAAATCACCTAAGTTATGTTTGCGCAATCTCATCATAGAGAACTCGAAGAACTAAAGCTGATCCATTGAAAGTCCAAATGACAAATATGAGATAAGCCCATAGGGCGTTATCTAGGAACACAAATGGAGATAATCAAGGAGTACAATCTATGCCCATACTACAAGTAGTCTGAATCCAAAAGATTAACACATAAATACTCATTATTAAATAATCTGCTCTACGATGTCCCATCATCCAAGAATGAAACCATAACGAATCCAACTATAATGTTTTACTCTTACTGAGCATATGATCCAAAATTCCCAAAGAAGATTGAAGACCCATGCTCAAAGCTGAAAGAACCAATACCGAATTCATGAGCTATCATCTAAATACTTATCAACTATAATCCATCTAAGGTTGAGAAGATCAAATAGGGAGCCACAAAGTAGGCTCGACCAGCCTATAAATAAAATCCAAACTGAGACAAATCTAAAATAAAAGTTGTACGCAAGCTCTACAACTCCAAATAGTAATTTCAAATTAAAGGTTGAATTTCCCGATCTCAACTACCCAAACCAAACCTAAAAATAGGTAAGCATTCATACTCTAAATCTATCATAACTTCCAAATCGCCATTCTAAGGCATCAAAACAAAAACTGGACCAATAAGTTCCAACTAATGCCCAATACTCAAGTTGACCTTAGTATCAAAATTTGACATGTCCATGCTAAATAATACAAAGCCAACATTAAGAAAATAGTTGAAGAACAAAATCATCACAGGAATAAACCATTGACTAAAAATGCGAACAACCAAATCTATATCCGCTAAGGGCACGACATTTATTAACAGAACATAAATCATGCCAACGGATAAATCCTTGGCTAAAAACATAGGGAATCAACTCCACATCTGCTAGAGGGCATGAACTATCAAAACATGCTTAAGAACTCCACAAGGTTGCAAACCACACTAGTAATGGCAAAAAATCTAGCAACTCGGACAAATGCAACTTTAGCCAGAAGCTAACTAGCCTAACACTCTATCTCGGTAAGGAATAGCCATAGGCACATATTATCAATGAGAAACACTCCACCAAGACCCATTAGGCCAAAAAAACTCTTAAATGGTGATTTCTTAAATCCATCCAAGTAGGGAAATCATAACTCAAACAAACTATGAATCACATCATTGAGGAAAAATATACCATTCTCAACACAAATTCCAAGGTTAAGACCACTACAAGAAAATGAACCAAACAACTCAAGATGAAGAACTTCCAACTTGCTAACTCGAGAAGTGATCACAGGAAAGCCCACATGCCTCTAACTCACCAACTCTACTTTAGACAGAGGCCATATCACAGTAGAAAAGAAGCATCTAATCTCAGCACTTATAATAAAACCATCACAAAAAGACAAACCCAACCAATCTAAGAGATGGATCCAAGACATCTCAATATCAATATCAAAACCACTATTAGCGATAAAATAGCCAGTAGCAGAGAACGGGTCCAAAACTGGTCAAGCTAAAAAATAAGCTATATACAATGGGATAGACAAAGTAACAACCTTTGCAACCCAATAGGCAAGTCTAAGAATCTCAAACCCAAGAACGGGCAATATAAGAAGATTGCCAACTCTAGAACCATTCAAACCCATAGAAAGCCAACTTACCTTTGATACCATAATCCATCCCATAATCAATCTAGCATATCTAACAAAAGAGGAAAACAACTAATCTCACCTCGCTACATAAATTAAATCATCAAATCCTACTATAGCTACCCAAGCCTCCAAATAAGAACCACAAAGAATGGAATTCTAACTAGGCAACTCTAGTCTAAATAGCTACCCAATGAGAATTAATAGCAGTAATACCAACAATAATCTAAACATCAATATAATGAATAGGTGGTACCAAAATAAAAATCAATAGTAAATACCACTCAAGGGCTACAATAAGGCTAATATGCCATGATAGATGGGACTCAAACCCAAATGCTACACCTATAGGGAGACAATATCCATACATATCTACTCCATCCATTACTACAAGAAATAAACCATGGGGTAGCCACATAACCATGAATTCAATAACAAGGCACACAATAACTAACATGAACTTATTAAGGCATATAATCATCAATGGGTACGTAAAACCCAATATACATAAATAAAAAAAATAAATGCAAAAAATAAAAACAAGTCTATCATAGTGAAATCCAAAATTACATGCTTGATGGGTCTATGACAGAATAAATCAAAATGGGTTCAAACTTGAACTAGCCGACTGAATCATCAACTAAGGCTCCATATGCACTATCTTTAATTAAAAGTGTCACAACATCATGAGTCTAATCTAAATGAGATGAACAACCAATAATCCCTCATCAAGGATACACTTTGGACCAATATCCCATCTCACCACAACAAAAATCATCAACTAAGGCACCAAGCATAATATCTTTAATTAAAAGTGACACAACATCATGAGGCTAATCTAAATATGCTGGATGACCAATAATCTCTCATCAAGGACACACTTTGGACCAATATTCCATCTCACCACAACAAAAATAAGCTTCTAGAATACTTTGAAGTGATACACACTCTAATCTAGGATAAGCACCACGATTAACATGAATGTCACCCATAATATGAAACATTGCCTACATAGAACTGATAGGCTTCAAGTGAAGCTGGTCTCTACTTGAAGGATCCTCACTCTCAAATGAAATACCAATAAAACTATACTAATGGCATGGCCTCTTACCATCACCTCTATATGTCTTAATATATGCTCTCTCTTTGTCCCTCACATAATCAATAACTTTAGAGAAGGAAAACCCAACTACTATCATGTTCTTCGATGCCAAGCGGAGTGACAATGCTAAACCTCTAATAAATCCATAAACCATGTACAACTCCAAAGAATATAGCATAAGATTATGCCTGGCCCAATCTAGAAACCCAATATTGTACTTCAAAACTGGTAAAGAACCTTGATGAACACTAATGAGTCCAACTTTGTCCTGAGAACTACTCGATGACTCGAATGTCATCCATGGCTGTGAGAGATATGCAATATAACTTAGATACCCAGTGTTGAACCTCAAAGGGATGAAGTAATCACAAGCACTACTGGAGCTCGATTTGTCCTAAAACATATGTCAAAGTCTTGTTCGCATATATGAATCATCTTGCAACATTCATTTGGGGATAGAATAAAGTCCAATAATATGTTTGTGGCTCATAGCAATATGGACATATGACATGGATTCAAGAAATAAATTTCCTAAGAATGTCCCTATAGACTTCTGAAGATAGGTTACAGACGTCTTCGCACCAATCTGCAAGACTCTACTAAATACTTAATTATTGTACTAATACACCATTGAACCTAGTCTTCGATACCAATTTCTCATTACCTAATTTCTCAAGTTATGATGGCGCCTATTATAACTTACCAATAGGCAAGCCAAACTCATTGTCTAAAATGACTAGTAATGAACTACCCAAATAGTTAAAGGAAAAAGTGGAATAGATATAATAAAAGATCAAATATATAATATAGTCCCCAAATCTGGTAGTATCAGTATAAGAACTTCTATTAAAATAAAATTACGAAATACAATGCCTAGAGAATTACTCTGTTACAACTTATCCCCAAATATAACATAGAGATTATTCTAGAACATAAGAGGGATAAAAGTAATACCCTAAATGTCAGGAGCTCACTCTATGTCTCTAAACCATGGGTTTTTCGCATGATGCATACATCAATGGTAATAACCCATACCATGATCTGTAAGATGCAAAAGTATAGTATGAGTACCAAACACATGGTACTAAGTAGGCAACTGTAAACTGAGCTCCAAAGATAATGCAGATACATATAACATGTAAATAGAATGAAAACTACAACCAAATGTCCAAAATTCACATAATAAAGCTAGTGAGATAGTAAGGGCAACTATTCTACTCATATCCAAGAAACTAACATAATAAGGCTAACGAAGTATTAAGGATGAACTATCCTATTCAGCAATACTCAGAAATCTTAACACTATACTGTATATCCCTGACCAATATATGAATAAGGGGTGAAAGAAGAAAATATAACAATATAAAAAGCCATGGAATGAATATACAATTTGAATAAATAAAGGAAGGGATATATGTTAATACCATAGCTATATATAGCTAGATATACATACAGATATACATAAACAAGGTCTACTCAAAGTATAGCCTAAATCAGTAGAGTAGAATTTTAGGACCTCATAATCATAGTAGGAACTAGTACTAGGATACTTAGGATTTCTAATCATGAATTAATCATTCATAATAATAAAGTTGTAAGATAGAAAAGCCATAATCGTACCTCAAATATCAATACCAAATTAGTAACCAACCTATCACAAACTACCCATAACAATGATTATAACAATGATAATAACAATATCAACGATAATACGAGTAATTGTCTAGTTCGGACAACTAATACCTAGACGAGCCTTTAGCGTACCACACCACCCCAGGGTTAGAAGTTTTAATCATAATACAACACACCACAAGGAATAGTCATCGCCCATACCTATTCAACCCTCCTCTCATATGGGTTGATAGATATAGGCACATACTGGTGATAGGAAATATGAATGCAAAAAAATCCACAATACCACAAATGATCCAAGTATCATAATATAATTATCGTAACCATCACCTTCATAACTATCATCAAAATAACCATCCTCCAGCCTTGTTGGGTATGCATAATTGCCATACAGAGGGATAGCTGAACTTAAATAGTAGATGTACATATAGACACATCAATATCATCATCCTCCAACCTTTCTAGGTATATCATCCTAATCATACTTAGGCCTTGCCGAGTATCAATATCATTTTCATAATATCTCTGGCCTTGTCTGGTTTATAAGCATATTATCATAATCATCCTCCAGCCTTGATGGGTATGTAATCAGTATCATCATAAACATCAATACATATATATAACATAAATACTAAAATCCATCAATAGGTCTCACTCATAATTTATATCATCAATACAACAACTTCCTCCCTCCCATATCGAAGAGATGAATATATAGATGTATAATAGGTGTGCGTACTTGAGCTATGACTAAAAAGAGTGAATCCATAAATCCATTGCCTAGAGTAAACTTTTGAGACTAAATCATTATAAAAGTATAGAAAGAGGACAGAATATCTCACGACAGGAGTAGCTAGTAGTATTAAATTATGGATTGGGATCTGTCTTTGTCAAATCTTTAAAACATCATTATTAATCTAATTTATATATAAGTTATTAATTAAGACAAATAGTTATTATTATGAAGAAATATGTTTTTAAGGTGAAAACTGGGGTTTAGCCCTTATTTATGAAAAAAATCGTATTTTTGCTAGAACCGCATCATTTATCAAATTAATGATCATAAATGTACCAAAGATATGCATGGCATCACCGAAATTCAACCAATTGAACCATAATCATCAATATATATATTCATAAACTACAACCGCATCTTTTATAATGATCAACACTTCCCAGATGTCCAACCAATATCATAACACGACCTTTGACCCAATAATGTGTCCAGAATAATTACAACATCATAATCATGGCCATAGACCTACATATGTATCTAAAACTTATATCAATAAGCATATTTGTAAGTTATCTCATATCTACAAGCCATAAAGCATATTTATAATCAACTCACGTCTAAGAGGCATCTCACGTGTAGTAGATATCTTATATCTATGGGTTATGAGTCAAATTTGTAAGGCATCTCATATTTAGGAGGCACAATTTAGCACTAGTCATAAATCATAACTATGAGACATATCACCTCTATAGTCCAAATATCACATCTTTAAGGAATATCATCTCTATTGACCAAATATCACATTTATGGATATATCATCGCCATGAGTCATTAATTATTCTCTGAGGAAATACCATCATGACTCACCAAGTCATGAAGTAACCTTAAACTAAAGTCTTACTAGTCTCAACTATACCTAAAAACTGAAAATAAGTCCACAAGGGCTAATACAAGTTTTGGACTAAGGTGGGTCGGAAAAACCCACTTCTAATCCTTAAATTTCATATTTAGGAAATTTATACCTCGGACTAGGCTAAGGTATCCAAATTCACTTTTTCAAGGTACATAAGCCATAATCAACCCTAAGATAGGAAATCCACCTAGAAATATAAGCAATTAAGTCAACTACACTTAAATTACAATTGCAAGATCACTAGAATAGTCCAAATAAGGTTAATCATACTAACCATAATTCCAATGCTGAAATCACATCCCATACTGAAAACCCCCAGATTTTGGTTCTTGAAAATTTCTTGAGCTCTGAGATCAATGTCTTGATTACGACTTGACCATATAAGTCATATAGTGTCTTGACGAGTCAGGTGGCCTTAAGTCATAAGGTGTCCAGTGGATAGTGTTTGGGTTTTTGCATTGGTTATGACTTGGGGATACAAATCGTAAGGGATAGTCATGGGTCATTAGGATGAGCCATAAACAAATCAGTAAGTTTGTGACTAGACTCTGCTCTGAGTATGAGTAGCTAACTAAGAGCCTTTGGGATATGTTACGAGTCGTGGGGTGAAATCATAATTTGTCCAGTGTTTAAATCATTTGAATTCTATGTTGCCTATGACTAGACGTTACGAGTCACAGGGTTTGGTTACAGTTGGGTGGTTGATTCATAAGGTTGTTATAGGGGTCTTGGTCACTGTATTGGTTACAACTCGGGGTCATGAGTCATAAGGAGTGGTTATGAGTCAATGGTTGACTCGTAACCAAGGGCGGCACTTTTTTTGACTTTTAAGTTAAAGGATTTTTGGACATTTTCCACTTTAACCCCTTGGACCCCACGACTTAAAACCTTCCTTGGGAATTCATTATCCCATTATTCCCAATAAAACACTCCCAAAATTCTCTCTCAAAATCTCTATTCAAGCTAAGGCTAGGGTTTCAAAGAAAGTGATCATCTAGAGTTCTAATGGTACTATCTCTTCTAAATTTCTTGGTATTTCAAGCATGTTACTCTTTCCTCATTTTTATTTTATTAAAAACACATATTTTAATGTATGCCTTTCATGGTATTATTATAGTTCTGAAATAAAGGTTGTGGTTTTTGGAATTGTTGAATAATATTTTCCCATGGTTTAATATGGTCTTCTATGTTTTAAATATGATTTTGAACACGTGGGTGCATGGGTATGGTTCTTGAACTTCAGAATGGTAATTTTTTCCAAACTTATGACTTTTTAAGTGGTTGTGACCCCAAACCTATATTGTAAAATTGGTTTCTAGTTATGAGAAAGGTGGGGATTTGAAGTAAGGGTACAATGGAATCCCCAAGATGTTTGGTTTTGATTTATTACTTGAATAATGCATTGCATAAATGGAAAAATTGATTAATAATGGTTTTTAAAACCTTGTGGGGAGCATGGGAATCCCCCAAGTGATTTTACTAATAGAGTCTGTGGGGTACATGGGAATCCCCTAAGTCAGCTTAATTAAATTGCTTGCAAGCTATAGTCGGTATGATGATACCACTTAATAATGCATTAATAATTTCTCCTAGTATTAATGGTTGGTTATGTGTTAAATGTTTTAATTGGGAAATAATGGGCGTTATGATAGCTAGCCATGAAGGTGTGAGTTCAAAGGACGGACACAAGAAACTCATGTTTTCCGACATGAGGGGTGGTCATGATGACCTTGATCTTATGGGGTACAAGGGAATCCCCTAAGTCTATACATATATATATGTATCTTACAGAGAAAAAGGTACAAGAAACTACTCGACCATCTATGGTATCTCCGGTTCGTGTGGCTACACGCACTGGGGTCCGTTCAGGGGGTAATATTAGACCCATATAGCCCATTGGTGGAATTATGAAGGTAAAGCTTACACAATTCAGGCTAAGGTTTTAAATTACAAGCTAAACCTTATTTTCTATCTCGGCATGCTATATATGTAAATATGCATTTGCATATGGTTTATGTTCATTGGTTTGATTTGGTTTGGATTACTAGCATTACTTTATCTTTATCCCTAAGTTATATGCTAGAGTTCTCCCTGCTAACCGTCTTCATGCGCTGTATCCCCACTCGATGTAGGAGTCGGCTAAATTGACACTCTTCCTGATCAATGACTTGGTGATTTAGGGATATCTCTTGAGTCAGACTGAAGTGGTAAGCTTCCAGACTCCGGAAGACCCCATTTCATGCTATGGATTTATTTATGTCATTATTTCTTTTGTTTTTTTTTTGGAAATGGTCGGGGGCATGTCCTAATAGGATTTTTTTTGTTTTGATTAGAGGTTTTGTTGGACTACTATGGGCATGGACGGAGTCGGTTTTAGTGTTAGTATTAGTATTGGTATTGGCATTGGGGTTAGTATTGGATGGTTAATTGGTTGTGGATTTCGGTTTTATTATAGACTTGTTATCAGGTCTTCAAATTAATACTATTTCATCTTGCTATTTGTTCGAAATTTATCCAAAATGGGGTGAAGGGTGGTCAATGGTTTGGATATTAGATGTGGTCTCCGGTCCTAGTTGGACTTGAGTTACCCAACCAGGATAGGCTCTGATTCAGGTCGTGTGACAAACCTAGCATCATATCATATCCATTTTATGAATTAGTTCAATCTAGGGAGGAGGTAATAGGATTTTAAAAGTGTAATAAGCATTTCATCTTAAGAGTCAATACCAATATGCTTCCAAGCTAAATTAATTATGCCAAACCAATTCACACAACCAAAATAAACTCCCAAGTTTCATTTAAAATCCAAAACTAAGGCCACCAAGGCCATCCAAAATCATGTTCATATCCATTTAACCTTTAATGTAATGCAATGGATTCTAATCAAGTTAAACCATGCAATTATCCATATTTAAAACCAAGATTATAAAGTGGGTTGAGGTTAATGTCAATTCCAAGCCAAAATTCATTCAATTTCGGGAAACCCATATCCCCCATTCCAATTATTTAAACAATGCACCAATTCAGTCCCAAAAACATCAATTTAAAACAAGAATAATTAATTTAAAACATGGGACAAGTACTTCGATCAGTAACAACCAAAAAACCTCAACCCAATTTCAAAACCCATAATTTAATCACATGAAATTTCATTCAATTAATGCCACAATGTAAAATTAAAGTTTAGGGAAGAGAAACATGCCTGAAACACATAAGAAATTGAAATCAATTTGAAGTTTGGAATCTGAATGATAAATTCTCTATGAAATCCTTGAATGTTCTTGGGTTTTGAGTTTGAGAGAGAGAGAAGGATTTGATCTTTGAAAATTGAAGGGAATGGGATTATTTTATAATTTAAGGTCGTGAAAGGGGTAAAAAGACCAAAAGCCCCTCACCCATGGGATTATTTTATAATTAAAGGTTGTGAAAGTGGTAAAAAGACCAAAAGGCCCTCACCCCAAATTAAAAAAATCAAAAATTAGAAAAAATTTAAAACACTGGCATGGCATACCAATATCGCGGAGGTTAGCCTTTGTGCCACACTGATATCCCAGAGGTTAACCTCCCTAACACGACCTTATCGCAGATCCTCACTACCTCGGGGTCCCAAAATGACCCTGAACCCCTTTCAAAAAAATAGAAACTTTCCCCAAATACTCTTTTAACATCCCTAAACTTGATTCAAGTAAAAAATGAGCATTACGCACATGGAAGGATCATAAATAAAATCATCAAATTTTTATGGGGTCTCATATCAATTTGTCACGACCCAAAAATCAAGGGTGTGATTGCACTTGTCTCGGCAAGCCTTGACAAGTAAGACTATCAACCAAAATGATATAGAAAGGGAAATAACACTGAATACCGAAGGCAAGGCTCCTAGAATGATGTCAATCCATACAAGTATGATAATAGCGGAGATATACATATAACCAAGGATACCATGCCATAATCCC
This sequence comes from Capsicum baccatum var. pendulum, assembly GCA_030864225.1. NCBI lineage: Eukaryota > Viridiplantae > Streptophyta > Magnoliopsida > Solanales > Solanaceae > Capsicum > Capsicum baccatum. The sequence continues at coordinate 171,310,167 of CM061554.1, forward strand.
AAAACATGGTGTAATGGTGTAAGATAGCTAATATAGCTCGAGATCAAGATACATAGATATCAAAACAGGAACAAATTTATCTCTCAATACAAATAAAGATATAGCCTAGATAAAGAAAGGTAGTAGTCAACTTTGAATGCAAGGATCCAACCGATACCTCAAAATGCTCAAAATATCGACCGAATCAACTGCCATAAGGTGCACTCAAACTAGATCTGGACCAAAAGGTGCAGTAGAAATGAGTAAGGTCCAACTGTACTCAATAGGTATCATAAGCAACCTACCAATCTAGAAAATAAAGCATATAAAATACACGCTAAGGGCACATCACCTGCAATAAGAAAATGTCCCAAACGGCCGCCCACACTGTCCCCACCAACAATTCTATAATATTCATATATATCACACGCAGATACCACAAATAGGTACAAGTATACGAATATCACGCATACAAGTAGAATGAAATAATACACATAGATAAGTATCAAATCAAAGACTATTAATACACATGAAGAAAGCATAAGCTATATAAGAGTGAAATGATGATCAAGATGATGATGATGATGATGATGTGATGAACAAGATTGTGATAATGATGATGATGATGTGATGCGTGAGGTCATCACCATAACCTTACTAGATCTTCTCCCAGGTAGGAGTTATGGGGGGTTCGTCAATCCATATGTAACCAAATCTAATATAAATATTTATATCTCCTCTCTGGCATATCCATTGGTAGAAGGTTTGTAAGATGTCATATTTTCTGTCAGAAAAGCCAGGATTTCCATGGTGGTACCAATGCTTCATGAATGTATCTGATATGAGGATGTAATTCTCACAACCAACCACAATGAGAATTTTCATATCCAACCAATATACCAAGTAAGACAAAATCCACTCAATATTCCAACCATCCATGAAATCTGACATAATTCATATACCAATAGAGAAAAAATACTCTAAAATACACCATTGGTATCAAATTAGGCTTCATCAACAAACAAGATACAACTAATTTCACATAAACAAGCCCAACAATATCATATAGGACACCACACAATCACATATGAAAAATAATATTCCAAAACCACTAAATAACACCAATATAGACCCCCACACGGGTACAACACGACAAATATAGCAATTTTAATGATTAGTTCCCACACCCTTAACATGATTTTATATCAATATTAACTACCTATCCCAATTAGAATAAAGTTAAGCCATAACATACCTTGGACGTTGAAAACCGGTACAAAAGACTTCAATTCAGAGTCTCTCTCTCACAAACCGACCCAAAATCAACTAAAACATGCAAATACAGAATCTATACGTCAAAAGAAAATCAACAATTTCCATATATCCTATTTTTAAGTCAGGATCAAAATGGACCCCCCAAATAAATTTTTAGAAAAGAAGGGTACAATTTTTCAAACCGAGGGTTGAAATGAAATTTTAAAAGTAAAAAAATTACCCCAACCATGTTATCACCCTAAAATCAATGATCTGGATCTGCTGGCATAATACGTTTTGCCATTCGGCGCACAAATTAATAAATGTTGACCAAAGTAAACTATAAGGCTTTTTAAGCCACCAAATACCATAATTTCTTACAAAAAACACTAAAATGTATAGAGAACCATGCCAATCATCCCCACATCCCAGAAATACCACAAAGAAATCACGAAAAGGATAAAATGTGCAAATCACACATAATTAAATATTTCACATAAATCACCAAAAATCAAGTTGTTACATTAGTTCTACTACTCCATAATCTCCTCAACAACTTAAACAATGCACCAACAGATATTAGTGTGTATCTAACAACCACAAAAGATAAGTTATCACTACAAGAATGTGCATTTAAATAAAATTTTAAGGTTAAAAAAGGACTAAAGAGGACCTGTGTAGTGATCTAATGTAGTAGGGAACCTTGTTTTAGTAGGACCGTGTACATATTTCCTCGATAGAATAATATCACATAGGGCCATATCAATTAGCATAAAATAGATGCCTTCATTATCCATATCTTCAATTTCATTCTATATGGCCAAACCCATCTAGTAACAACTTTATTGAAAAATATATTTCAAGAATACAAAAATTACATGAAGAACAACACAAGCATGAAAACTTGGCAATACGAGTAATGAATATAAAATTAAGACTTAAAACACATGCGAAATACTTTTTAAAAATGATATTTGCTCTCTTTTCTGCGAAATACTTTTTTAAAAATGATATTTGCTCTCTTTTCTCTGCGAGATTTATATGATATTATATGCAAATAGTTTTTGCGGATATGACAAGACTATTGAATTCTTCACTAAGAAAATAGTGAAAAAATTATTCTAGAAGGCATGAACTTGAAACTTGATCTATTGGAGAATAAAATAATTCTTTAGGAAAGTGTTCTTGGCAAAAGTTACATTGGAACCACTAGTAGTTGGATTTTAATATAACTAAGGTTATCAAAGGATGAAAAGACACAACCTTTTACTAAAGGGAACCTTTTCATTAAAAGACAATTTTTCAAAAAAAAACTTATAATTAGAAAACCCTAACAATTCCCCCACTTTTTTTAAATATAAATTATGACACAAAGATTAAGTCATGTTTATGCATAGAATAATGCATCTTTTTTATTAGAACAGTACCTTATTTCAATATCACAAGATAAAATCAAAATCTCACATAGCTTAATAGGTTTGAACGTGTTATTTCTTGTGATAAAACTGGTGGCACTACACACATAAACATTTCATTCGAGCTTTCCACTCAATATGCTTAGCACTTTTCTGTCCATGTGCTATCTAAAATTGAATAATATTCATAAGACGATCTCCAACTCTCAATTGAAACGGCACCACTTCTATGTTCATATGGGTGAATGTTTTTTAGTGTCTTTGTCATATTTGAGATACTTTTTTCGTGAACTGAACATCATTAAGAGTATTGGAACCCAAAATTTTTGACAACCTCTTCTAGTATATCTCTTACTTAAGTACTGAAACATCCATGTATCAATAATTTATTATTTCTATCAGTTCAAAAACTAGGTCATAATGACACTTGTCACAACCTAGACTTCATAAGTAAGCCATAGCCTTGACAAGTAAGTCAATCATCCAAACTAATAAAACAATATAGATATCACAAAAAAAGACTAATTCGAGACTTCTTGAAGGAAGTTAGATCAATGCCAGTATAATAATAGTAGAAAACTAAAACGAATGTCATAATAAACACAAAAAGTGGTGTGTAATGACCTTAGTTTGTGAATTTCCTATTTATATGTGATTTGAACAATTTGTCCTTTTCCATTGTTGCTAAATGTTGATATTAAAGTTCAGGGATGATTGACACAATTCTCGAGATAATTAGGAATGAGTTGTGCGAGTTTGTGATTTTTGCAAACTTAAGAAGCTATATAGTTGACTTTAATGAACACTTGTTGTTTTGAGTTATCAGATGGAAAAACACATTGTTCCAGTAAATTCAAAAGGCAAATGTGGATTGATAGTAGGATTGGATCGATTTTGGAACCTTAATATCTTATTTTGACCTTTTATTTGGAAAAAAGTAAAATAGGGTCTCGAGGGTTAATTTTGTACTAATGACCTTTTCTTCAAAATCCAACGCCGCCATTGAGTCAGGAACGTCAAAATTATCTAGTAGCATATATAGTTTGTCTCAGTGAGACTTTGTCAAATCCCAATGGTCTAATCAGAATTGGTAGGTTTATACCAAAATCAGCATTAAATGATATCCGGTGTATCCGCTTAAGTGACCAAAGGTTGCTTAAGCAATAACCACTTTAGCAGCAAAACACTGCTAGTGCACTAGTTACTTTAATAGCTAGGCATTGCTTAAGTAGCAGTCTGGTACCTCTTTAGTAATAGTCGCTTAAGCGGACCACTTAACTGCTAAAGCAGCAACCATGATATACAACCTCCCTTTCTAGACTCTATCTCTATTTTTGGACCTCTAAGATTTGGCAAAGGCAATTTTTAAGGTTTTCAACATTAATTTTGTGTAGGTAACTCCTAAACTCAGAATCCCATTATGATTGTTTCTTGAAAAACACCTTTAAATTATAATTTCATAGTTGAAATTGGGGTTTTATCATTAAAGTTTAAAAAGGCGTTTTCTTCAGTTTAAAACTCAACTTTAACCTATTTTGCATGGATTTCGTCCAATGAACTCCTATAACCTTAGGAAATGAGTTTTTGGAATAAAATTTTCTAATTTTACCTATTTTATTTTCAAATCCATTTTAACCTCATTTTGACCCCAATCCAACTATTAAAAATTATGTGTATCATTAGCTTTCTTTAAATGTGTAGATGCTATATTTGATTTTGAGGTTATATGTAAGGGGAAGGCTCCATATTGAGGCAATTAAAATTGGGATTTTGTTGTTTTGAAGTTAGTTATGTCTTACCTTCTTTAAGATTGAGTAGGGTAGTTAATTTATGAGTAAAACGTGTTATGGATTGGGAAAAATAACCATGAAATTTGTATTTCAAGATTATTTATATTGTCGTGTGCCCATGTGAGGGATTATATGTTGTTGTTAATGACTTATGATATCTAATATTGTATGTTGCTTGTGTGAAGGTTCAATTTGATATCATTAGCCTAATTTGTGCATCTAAATATGTTCATTCTTGATATAATGCTCGTGTAGTGGCTTATTTTGCTAATTCAGTCCTTATTTAAGCATTGGTTTCTTTTATCTAGATTGATTAATCGAGTTAGGTGTTGATATGATACAAATAATGTCTTGTATGTATACTTATTCTGATGGTGCCTAATTAGAGTCTAAAATCATGAATTATGGACTTATTGAGTTGATTTCTAGGCTCACTTGTAAATATATTTCATGTTGGATGGATGATAACGCTCAATCTACAGCTCTCGTAGGATTGTAAGGCGGTCGTTGTCAAATATGTAACCCAACTGGGTTGGGTATCGATCCCATAGGGACTAGCTTGGTCAACAAGTAAGCAAAGATTACTAGACTTTTAGTGCAAGTCTCGTAAAAAGGGAGGAGTTTTATCGTGCAAGTAATATAGCCAAAGTAATAAGGTAAAAACGGAAAATAGCAAAGTAAAAAGAAAGAATGTTTGGTAAGATGTAAAACAATGAGAATTGAGAGGTTGGGGTTATGTCCACTTTATGAGTTGTACGTCTCTATTGGCTATGCGTTGTGCAGAATTCAGACATGCATGTGCTTATAGAGGATTGTATTCGATGGTAAATCCGAGCGTCTTTTGACCTAAACAAGGACTATTTCACGTTAAATCTTTCGAGCTTAAAGAGTATCTAATGGTACGAATTCTCCAAGAGGTTAATCCAGTTACGACACTAACTTTTTAATAGGGGATGGGACCCTATTACCTTGACATTATCTCTTTTCCAGACATATAACTTTTCTTTCAAACAAGTTAATGCTATACTGGCGTTATTCTATGTGTCTGCAGCCACAAGAATTTGCATTAAGATGAAAAGAATAATGATATAAGCAACACACGTGTCACGAATTCACAAAATCATAGCCTTAGATAGTATCTCATAAGGCTTCCATAACTCCAACAGAGAAGTTTAGCTATTCATGAGTGCGATGGAAATCACAATAGACATTATTATTATACCACAATAAAAGTTCTCACGTGCAGTATGGTGTGGTGTTAGGTGTGAATTCCTTGCAAAATAGCAATTCTCTTGTTGTAAAATTAAAAGTCGAATAGATGAAAAATAATGTCAACAAAGAATTAATAAAGAGAATTGTTTTGATGGATGGATGGATGGTGGATGGATGGTAATTGATGGAATGGGTGGATGAATGGGTGAATTGTGAGGAATGAATTAAAATCTCTAGCAAAATAGGGTATTTATAACACCCATATCCTATTCCTACTAAGCTACTGCATTACTTAACCCAATACTACTAGGTTAATGTATCATTATCCTAATCCTACTAAGTTACTGCTAGTGCCCAAAGTCTTCAGAATTGCTGTTTTTGCCCGGGACAGATTTTCCATGCGCCAGTTTTGGTCCTTGGCGTCCAAGGTTTGCTTTCCTCCTTTTGTGAAGCTTTCTTTGGCGTCAAGTTATCCATAAAATGCTGAATTCTGCATCATTTATACCTGAAAACTTGCTAATCACGTTTGTTAGCTCACTTACAGGAAAAAGGACTAAAAGTGCATGAATTATATATTTTGTCCTCAAAACTTAGCTAAAATATGGGTAAAATATAGAACTATAGGCGTGTAAATTCGCCTATCATCAACACCCCAAACTTAAGGCTTTGTTCGTCCTCGAACAAGCTTTCATGTCCATCTAAACATCTACTTGGGATTTCACAGTAACAACACAAAATATTCATCAAGTCAAGCACGTCAATCATTAACAAAGAGTAGTTTTCTGAGCATTAGTAGAAATAATTCAACCTCTAACATAGACTCGTGATGGTGGTCAACTCATATTCAAAAGTCAAGGCACAAAGGATCATACACTACTGCCCAAAACTCATCAACCATGTGTGTCTCACCATATATTACCCATAATCACTCACAAGTATTGTATATATTTTGAACATGGGTATAAGATAATCCTTGCTCTCACTCTCACAAAGAATTCTTATGTTGCAACTGATGACCATAGGCTTGCCCTTAGTGTAATGCTCTACTAAATGTTAGAATGCTAAGCTTAGGATCAAATAGGTCTTTTACAGGTTGTAATGTAGGCTAAGGGACGGGTAGGACTATTTTGGCCAGAAATAGTGACTATGTTCCTAAGCTCTTTAATACATCACATTATGCCATTAATATTTTTCTTTTCAAACAACCTTTCTTCTTTCTTTTATTCTACCACCCCTTTTTTCCACCTTTGTTTTTCAATTTTAAACATAACTAACTTTTCAGTTTTCTTTCCCTTTTTTTTCTTTTTTATAACACCTCTTATGATAACAATTCTTTTTCATAACAAATTCAAGCACCATTACATTCTAAAGCATCATACTCACCCAATTTCCTCTTATTTTGTCACATGACTTTACACTTTAAAGCACTTAGGAATTTGGATCAAATTATGGTCTTGAAAAAATGGATTAGGCTTACATATGAGGTTGTCAAAGAAACTAGGCTAAAGGCTCAAAGGGGTTATCTAGGATAATGTCCATCGGTAGGTAAAAAGAAAGTAAACAAGTATAGGTTTCCAAAGAAATGCCTAAATCATCTCCTAAACTCACGTTCTTTATTTTCGCTTCACACACACACCAGGAAAGTTCTAGCATCAGCCACAAACATAGAATATACTATTATTTCACACACACAAGGCACATGGTCGACTTTATTGGGAGTAGTATAGACTCTTGTCCCAACAGTTGAAGCAATTAAACCATATAAATATCACATAGTGAGTCACAATTAGAGCCTAAACGTCTCAATAGTAATGATTTTATCACAGACTCTTGTCATAATACCATGCTTCCTATCAGAATTATTTCATGCAAAGTTAAAAAAAAAATTTATCTAAGAAAAAATTTAACTACTAAAAAAATTTAACTACTACTAAAAAAAAATTTACTACTAAAATAAAACAAACAAACGTAAATAAATGCAAATGTAGATAGAGAAGTATAGCATGCAAATACCAGCACCCCACACTTAGACGGGACACACTGCCCTCAGTGGAAAATAAATAAGAAGAACCTGGTTAGTCGGACTCCTCCTCTATGTCTGGGGTCATACCCCCTGCGTCGGAATCATCATCAGAGTCGTCATCCTCAGAGTTTCCTCAAATTGTACCCCACTTGATTCAAAAGTGCGTTTGAGGTATTTGTAGTGAGGAGGATTCAGTTTGCTCTTTTCTTCCTCTTTTCTTACCTTTTTGTGTGGTGGGCGCTTTTTCTTTTCCTTGTCGTCCTTTTTGTGCCATTCTACCTGAGATCTCAATAAAGTCATGTTAGCTTCATCACGGTGGATATAATCAATAAACAAGCAGTAGTGGCACCACCCCGCACTTAATTTGTTTGTACAAACTAGTGAAGTGAACGATGTCGATTACTCAGACTTCATCGATATACGTTTATGTGATATGTTCCAACCATATAATCAGTGCAGTCATACTTCATGAAATCTTAGCAATACTTTAATGTTTGATATATCAAGAATACTACATAGAGATTGAATCAAGGTATAACATCTAGAAATACTCACAACCTCATATGTTGGTATTCAACCATAATTCTTATCTCGATGAACAAGTCATTCCAACATGTAGGCTTTCTATTGACAAGATTATGCAATTTTCTTAACCATGTCAAATCCGCAAAAGTATGGCAGTGCATCAAAATCAAATTCAAGTTGGAAACATGTTAAGATTATTCTTACGTATTCTTTCACTCACTTAGTTGTATCACAACACATCAACCACATTCAAATCAGCAATACTACTTCAAGATTCAGCAATTCATAACATGCGTAGTAGTGTAGTACTTACGGAATATAAATGAAGAACAAAGTAGTACTTACTTGGTTGATGACTTTGGATGATGTTCTTGTAGAGAAAAAGAGCAAAAGTAAAGTTTTGGAGAGGATTTGGAGACTATAGGCGGCGCTTATGCTAGGTTTCCAATGTGATTTTTGTTCAAGACTAAGTCTCTTATTTATAGGACAAGGTTGGGTCGGGTTTTGACCCATTTAAAATTGATTTTGGAGACAAGAAGTGACCATAGGCGGTGCCTTTTGCTTTGCCTATGCTTGGCATAGGCGGCGCCTTTTGCAAAGCATTGTTTGGCATAGGCGGCGCCTATGCCATGGCATATGAGATTCAGAGACAAAAGGCATTGGCATAGGCGGCGCCTATGCTATGGCATTCTTAGGCATGGGCAGCGCCTATGCTATGGCACACTAGATTCCGAGAGCTTAGGCCATAGTATAGGCCTTGCCTTGTTCGTGGCCTAGATTTACATAGGCCTTGCCTTGTTCTTTGCCTATATTTTCATAAGCAATGCCCAATCCATAGCCTTTTGCTTCTTCATTCCTAACTTACCACCTTCAACATGCAATCCTTCCAAATCAAAATTTGAAACCAATCTCCTTTTTGACACCTATTGTACCTACACTTGCTCAAAGACAACAAAAATGATTAGAACGATGGGTTGCCTCCCATCAAGCGCCTTAGTTTTGGTCATGGCACGACTCTTCTTTTTGGATTTTTATTTATCAAAAGCAAACAATTAGTAGAATGAAAGAAAAAAAAATGAAAAACAATGGGTTGCCTCCCACCAAACGCTTGATTTATTGTCGCGGCACGACATAACTATCTCGATTACTTAGACTTCATCGAGATAGATGGTGGATCATTTTCTGAATGGATTCAGACGATAATGAGGCTTACTTGTAGGCATGCAATCTTCTTCGAGATAACCCTTGTGCATGCCTATCCCGGGAGGGATACCAATTATATCATCAATAGTCCAACCCATGGATCTCTTGTATCTCTTCAGAGCAGAGATGAGAGCCTCTACGTGCTGTTCACTTAAATCATCCTCCATACTTACCGGAAGTATATTTCCACTTTCCAAGAACACATACCTTAGATAATTGGGGAGCTCTTTCGATTCTAGCATTGGTGGCTCTTCATTGGAAGTCTTCGCTGTTGGTGACGGTGGATTCTTAAGATCAAGGTCCGGCTATTCAGGAGTATGAGAATAGGACCCTATTTCTGTTAGAGCACACGTAGTTTCTTCATAATCTTCATCATCCTTATGCTCAGCATTTAGTAGCGCAGCAGACAATGGCTCAATAGTAAGCTGTTTTGTTTCAGATAATGCTTTCTTATTCTCATAATGAACATCAGCTACAGAGAACACATTCATATCGCTGGGCTGCTTCATTGCTTTTCATATATCAAAGCGGACCACTTCGTCATTCAACCGAAATAAAAGTTCATTAGCTCTCATGTCAATAAGCACACTTCCAGTTGCGAGGAAAGGACATCCCAAGATTATGGGAACTTCAGAATCCACCTCACAATCCAGAATAACGAATTCTATAGGAAAGATGAATGAATAAACCTTCACCAACACATCATTCAAGATACCCATAGGTCGTTTTACCGACCTATCAGCCATCACGAGCCTCATATTGGTTGGTGTCAGATCGCCTAACCCCAACTTCCTGTAGACGGATAGTGGCATCAAATTGATGCTTGCTCCCAAATCGCACAATGCCTTAGCAAAATTCATAGATGTAACCGTGCACGGAATAGTGAAAGCACCGGGGTCAGCCTTTTTCTGAACTAGTGATCGGGTAGCGATTGCGCTGCAGTGATGAATAGTATCCTTCAACTCATAGCTTGCTGCTCCCTTTTTTGTCAAAATATCCTTCATAAATTTCGCATACCCAGGCATTTGTTCTAGTGCCTCTACCAACGGAACATTAATGGTCAGCTGCTTTAACATATTCATGAATTTGCTGAACTTTGTATCATCCGCAATCTTCTTTAATCTTTGAGGAAAAGGTGGTGGTGGATAAGGAATTGTTTTCTCTATGGCTTTCTTCTCCTCTTGCTTCTATTTTTCAGCCTTTTCAAGCTGCAACATACTCGGTGTGACATCATGGACGTCGTGGGTAGCTTCTCCTTCGTTTTCTCCATTAGCCTTATCATCGTTGTCCGCTACATCATCGACCACTTGCTTGCTTTTGGATGAAGTTTCCATCACCTTACCACTTTGGGTAGTAATAGCCATGCATGATCCGTCATTCCTTGGATTTTGCACAGTGTCGCTAGGTAAGGTGCCAGCCTTTCTTTGATTGAGTGCTGCTGAAAGTTGGCTCAATTGCTGCTCTATTTGCTTGATTGAAGTGGAATGTGAGTCAACCAATTGCTTAATTGAGGACAAGTCATTTATTACCTATGTTACTCCTGCACTAGTTGCTTCCACTCCTTTCAATAGTTTAGCCATCATGTCTTCCATACTTCCAGAACCAGATGTGGTGGTGTCACGTCTTTCTGGGGGAACGTATAAACCACTATTGTCATTATTGTTCTTCCAACTACCTTGGTCCTTGTTTCTAGGTTTATCATAATAGTTCCGACCTTGGTTTCTGTGGGTATTACCTCGGAAACCCCCTGATTGTTCAAGTAGTTGGCCTCTTCTTCTGAATCAGATTCGTCTCTTTCTTTTAACGCAACAGCTTTGACTTTTTCAGTCTTCCCTGATAATAGATGCTTTGTAAGAAGATCCACTTGTGTTTTCATGTGGGCCATATCTTGATCACGTTCTTCTTCTCTTCTCCTTTGGTCTGCAGTCATGCCAATAGATAAAGTGGGGCTTGCTACCTCAAAATCCCTGGTATGCCAAGCTCTACTTTGCTTCGTTATACGATCTAGCATATTGGTTGCTTGACCAAAGGTGAGGTCCATAAAAGATCCTCCAACTGCATTATCCACCACTGATTTAGTTATTGAATTCAAGGCTCTATATAGTATCTCCATTAGGTGAGCATTAGTCATATGATGGTTCGGGCACCGCATTAGCTTCGTCTTGAATCTCTCCCATGTTTCATGAAGGGCTTCAGTTGGAAGCTGCCGAAAGTTGCTGATTTCATCTCTCAATTGTGCTCTTTTGGATAGTGGAAAGAATCTTTCTAGGAAAGCGTCTCTCAATTGCCTCCAATTTGTAATAGAATTAGGAGTCAGCCCATTCAACCATAGAATTGCCTCCCCAGACAGAGACAATGGAAATTGACGTAATCGAATTGCATTTTGACCAACACCAGGATTGTCAAATGCCTTGCATGTAGAAATAAAGTTGATGAGATGCATATTCGGATCATCGCCTGCTAGTCCACCAAATAATCCCTTGAGTTGCAATAATTGAATCATGGTGCTTGTGATGTTGAACTTGGCTTCGGGTGCCAATGGTGGAGTAATAATGGCTCCTGTGGCTCCGGCTCCATCAAGATCATCATCATCATCGTCGAAAGCTGGTTGTGCAGGTCGGTGTTCATGCCTAAACCTTGCTTGACGATCTCTTCTGTTGGCAGGTGTTGCGATCTAAGCAGCATGCCTAGGGTTTAGTAACTCGTCATCACCTAGGTCCTCGTCTTCAGGATTTATTGCTCGCCCACGGTTATCAATATTCTGTTGATGCACTTGAGCGGCGGCTAGAGCAGCTAGTCTCGCTTGTTCCTGTTGAGCAGCCATCCTTTCAATTTCGTGTTGTGCCTCCATTCTGCCAATACGTTGTGGTTCAGGATTGATAGGTAATAACGGTTGACCAGAACTTCAAGTATGGGGCATGCACTGAATAAAAACCTGCAGAGAACAAAAATAAAAGCTAAAAGTAAAAGTACGAGAATCTTTGAACAAAGGGTCTAGTTATTATCACAAACTAAATTGACACTCGTATTCCCCTGCAACGGCGCCAATTTTTTATAACGCTCAATCTATAGCTCTCGTAGGAGTGTAAGGAGGTCGTTGTCAAATATGTAACCCAACTGGGTTGGGTATCGATCCCACAGGGACTAGCTTGGTCAACAAGTAAGCAAAGATTACTAGACTTTTAGTGCAAGTCTCATAAAAAGGGGGGAGTTTTATCGTGCAAGTAATATAGCCAAAGTAATAAGGTAAAAACAGAAAATAGCAAAGTAAAAAGAAAGAATGTTTGGTAAGATGTAAAACAATGAGAATTGAGAGGTTGGGGTTATGTCCACCTTATGAGTTGTACGTCTCTATTGGCTATGCGTTGTGCAGAATTCAGACATGCATGTGCTTATAGAGGATTGTATTCGATGGTAAATCCAAGCGTCATTTGACCTAAACAAGGACTATTTCACGTTAACTCTTTCGAGCTTAATGAGTATCTAATGGTACGAATTCTCCAAGAGGTTAATCCAGTTACGACACTAACTTTTTAATAGGGGATGGGACCCTATTACCTTGACATTATCTCTTTTCCAGACATATAACTTTTCTTTCGAACAAGTTAATGCTATACTGGCGTTATTCTATGTATCTGTAGCCACAAGAATTTGCATTAAGATGAAGAGAATAATGATATAAGCAACACACGTGTCACGAATTCACAAAATCATAGCCTTAGATAGTATCTCATAAGTCTTCCATAACCCCAACATAGAAGTTTATCTATTCATGAGTGCGATGGAAATCACAATAGACATTATTATTATACCACAATAAAAGATCTCACGTGTAGTATGGTATGGTGTTAGGCGTGAATTCCTTGCAAAATAGCGATTCTCTTGTTGTAAAATTAAAAGTCGAATCGATGAAAAATAATGTCAACAATGAATTAATAAAGAGAATTGTTTTGATGGATTGATGGATGGTGGATGGATGGGAATTGATGGAATGGGTGGATGAATGGGTGAATTGTGAGGAATGAATTAAAATCTCTAGCAAAATAGGGTATTTATAACACCCATATCCTATTCCTACTAAGCTACTGCATTACTTAACCCAATCCTACTAGGTTAATGTATCATTATCCTAATCCTACTAAGTTACTGCTAGTCCCTAAAGTCTTTAGAATTGTTGTTTTTGCCCGGTACAGATTTTCCATGCGCCATTTTTGGTCCTTGGCGTCCAAGCTTTGCTTTCCTCCTTTTGTGAAGCTTTCTTTGGCGTCAAGTTATCCATAAAATGCTGAATTCTGCATCATTTATACCTGAAAACTTGCTAATCATGTTTGTTAGCTCACTTACAGGAAAAAGGACTAAAAGTGCATGAATTATATATTTTGTCCTCAAAACTTAGCTAAAATATGGGTAAAATATAGCACTATAGGCGTGTAAATTCGCCTATCATCAATGGAGTGGCTATTATCATTTGAGTTGATTGTAAGAATTACATCCTTATTCCATACATATACATTTATGAGATACTAGTACCACTGGAAAATACTATTTTTGAAAGAAAATAAGACACCTTTACAAAAACCCTCTCCATAAACATAAGCTAGAAAGGAAAGTTGATATTGAGATTGAGATATAAGATACAGTATATTGGTTGTGAATCCCCCATAGGTCCTGCATGGTAGCAGTTAGCTCGGTAGGAGTATACAAAAGGTCACGTGATGGATTTACTATTCATAGCATCCACATTGCATCACATTACATACTTATCTTGTTTATTGTCGTAGTTTTCTTTGAATTACATGTGGTTTCAAGGCAATTTTCCTCTTTTGTATCTGTGTCATTGCCAATATATGTATATATATGTATATATATATATATATATATATATTTATATATATATATATATTGTAAGCTACAATTTGGGGTTTTTCTATTTGCGTGTAATGTGCTCATAGTATATTTTACTTCTTTCATTTCATACTTTGCTCAGTTAAACTGTGATACCTACTACTGTACTCACTTCTAATGTTCCCTTTGGTGAAGATCCTAGTACAAGTACAACTCATAGAGGTTGATTTTTCTGATGGAGCTGGTGACATTTCAAGGTACTGGCCACTTTAGGCTTATCAAAGTCGAATCCTAGGCCCTTTATCTATGAGTTGTCTTTATTTGAACTTTGGAAATCGACTATGTATTTTTAATTTTGGATATTGTATTATTATATGCTCTTATGTTGTGACACTAAATTTTAGGATTTGATTTTTTGGATTTTTTTCTTGTTCTATTGTAATTATATTCCATAATCATCTTGAATTCATTCTAGGAGAAATACCTGGGTGTTTATTACTGTATTTGTGTATTTTCTTAGTTTAGGTGAATGGCTTACTTATTAAGGTATAGTTGCGATAAGTGCCATCATGACCTAATTTTTAGGTCGTGATAAATTGGTATCAGAGTAGCCTGGTTCACTGTTCTGATAAGCATAAGAGTGGGATGTTTAGTAGATTCTCATGGATCATTACAGATGATAAGGATTAGATCTTGAGATGTCAAGGATGTTGAGCCAGCACTTGTGGATAGATCCTAGACTATATAGTAAGGTAGGCACTGTGGATGTAGTGCTAAGGCGATCTCCCCTGGTCCCGAGGTTTAGGGTAAAGGAAATAAGAGACCATCTTAGGTCTTTCATAGTTCAGTTGCTATCCAATTTTAGAGGGTTTGTTGATTCAGTTATTCACTTCTTTGGATGGTGTTCCCCTTAGTGCACATAGTGTCCCTCAAGTTCTAAGTACGGTACCACCATAGTGCTGACATCTACATATGGTATTCCACTGGCCGCGGACGTAGTGTGTCCATCTATAGTAGGATCTACTTATGATATTTCTCGGACTTTGAGTAGTGTTTTATCCTTTGTGCTGGTATCTAATCATGGTATTCCTCATTTATGGTTACATCTTTCATCTATGGTACCCCCATACATGGACTCTCCATCTTACAGACTTACAATTTTTTTCTGTAGCTTTGCATACAATTATGTTTTTTGATGATCATAATAGATTTGAGAGATTTATTCGATTGGGTTAGACTAAGTTCAATGGTGCTCTAGACAAGATATGCCTATGAGTTCTTGGTTGATGGCTAGGGGACATGATGTTCCATGACTTTATAGTATTTTCAATGTGTAAAACTATGAAAATATGCAAGTACTTAGGCCGTTCTGTTAGAAGTAATGTGTTTTTGTGTTTTTTATAGGAAGATAGGGTTGGAAGTGACTGGCATGAAAATGGAAAGAAAAAGCTTCTGAATTGAAGTTTAATCTTGGATAAAGAGTCATTGGGTGATGCTACAATTCTCCATTCAATCCTTTGGGTGAAAAGTAAATAAATGAAAGATGTGTAATGAAGTTAATACTGGCTATGACTTGTAGGCTCGAACTACGAGTTATAGTGAAGGTTGTTTTGAGAAAATATGGGACAAAGTCCTAAATAAGTACAAGTATGATCCCATTAGGGATAACATCAGTGATGATTCGTAGAACTAACTATGACTCATAATGAAGGTTATTTAAGAATTTGGAGTAAAGATCTCAAAGCTGAAAATGTTACTAGAGGCATAACGAGTCAGGAAACGAATCATTTGGAGACATGATGAATCATCACCCAAGAGCATTGAGGCCAGTATACGGAGATGACAATGAGTTGTCATCAGTACGCATGCCTCATTGTCTGAGGTGTTAGCACTGTCAACCTTATTTTCCAATTTTATTTTGGTTAGGATTTTTAGTTTTTTTTTTTGTAACTATAAATACCCCTATGATTTTCTTGAATTAGTATACACACTGTTTGTACTTACAACATTATATTGATTATGAGATACACTTTTGATCTTGGAATCCTTATTCTTGACTTTTATGGTTTGAGATTAATTTGAGATTCTAGTTTTCATTCTTTATTTATTATAAGATTATTGATATGCTTTCAATCAAGAATTCTATTGATATTTTTACAAACATGAGTGGCTAAAACTCTTGACTATGGTTGTGGTAACCCTGGCGGAATAACAAAGTAAAGAAAGTGTAAAATCTTTCTTCATCGATGTTTATGAATGTATTGTGGTTTTCTTTTTATTGATTGTTTTATTAGCGACTGCAGAAGCTAAGATCCCACCTATATTTGATACTAACTTGAGAGAGAGGTTGTTATTAGGAACAAAAGATCACAACAATAATTTAAAGCTGCCAACTTAATCTAAATAACTTGAGACTAAGAGGAGATAGTTAATCCGAGATCTAAGAAAAGGGTTACTAATGCAACACTCTAAAATTGAGAGAAGATAAATGAAATTCACCAAATAATATCTAGAGATGGTTGGTGATACCTAACTTGTTAGATTCTGGATGTAAAACACTGAGAGAGTGTGACGAGCATGATAATTCTACGAAGTTAGGAAGTCAAATGAAACACAACCCTAGTGTTGGTATCATATTGATTTCAACATAAAGTGATCAAGATTTATTTATACTACTATTGTTACTACAAAATCCCCCTATTTACTTCCTGTATTATTACAACTACATTAGTAAGTTCTCTATAAAGATTCATTTTATTCCTTATGGGTTTGACCCCAACCTTTGTTGGGTTCTATATTTAAAAAGGATTGGATTATACTCTATTATAGGTATAATTTGGGTGACATCAAGAAGTTGCATAATCTAAAATCCTTTGTCCAACGAAGTTGCTTGTACTACTTACCAGTTGATGAATGTGGCTAGGGATTGGTGGAGGTCTATGACTTGGACATAATTTTTTGAGGATTTATTTGAGTGATTCGTGACATATAGTTTGAGGAACAAAATGTGCGACGAGTTTGATAAATTGGAGCAGGGCTCTATGACTATTGTTGATTATGAGGCTCGTTTTTACATATTGTCCAGGAATTCAACTGCTAGCATCTCCACTAAGTTTAAGCAGATTTGGAAGTTCGTAAAGGGATTGAATGGTACTTATCAATTGGATAAGTGCTATTGAGCATGCCAAGATGATGGATATGATCATCTAGGCTACTAAAGGAGGAACCAAGAGGGTGCATTGTTATGGTGAGTTTAATGGTCACACCACCCAAGGTGGATACTTTTTTGGTAGAGGTTCCCTTGGTTATCATGGTAGGCTAGTTAAGGCTATTTTTTAGAGATTGGGTAGTAGGTCTTCAAGTTCAACATATTTGGGTAGTCAGACATCTAGCCATGGTAGTTGTCCTAGTTCAACTCCACCTCCTCAGATTGAGTCAGGACACAGAGGGTGTTTTGTATATCCACATTGCAAGGGATTATCCTCGACATATTCTTAGGCGTACTTTTATATAGGCAGTGATAGGTGGTGCACAAAGTGGAAAAGGTGCAACTAGAGGTACTCAAGGGAGAGGTAGAGGTATTTTTGGTGGTGGTCGAGAAGTTTTTCAATTTGGTAGTAAAACCTACATACCCAAGGTAGAGGCCTCTGATATTGTTGTTATTGGTATAATCCAGATTGCTACAGATCTGTTATCGAATTATTTGACCCAA
This sequence comes from Capsicum baccatum var. pendulum, assembly GCA_030864225.1. NCBI lineage: Eukaryota > Viridiplantae > Streptophyta > Magnoliopsida > Solanales > Solanaceae > Capsicum > Capsicum baccatum. The sequence continues at coordinate 171,328,125 of CM061554.1, forward strand.
GGTCGACTTTTCCCTATGTATCTACATATTTTGCTTTTGATTTTAATATTATGTGTGAGCCTCTTTCTATGCATCTTTGTGTTTCTACCTCAATAGTAGATTCTACAGTGGTGGGTCAGGTGTACTTCTCTGGTATGGTTACCTTTGTGGGCAATAAAACCTGGGTTGACTTGATCATCTTAGATATGGTTGATTTTGATGTTAACTTGGGTATGGATTGTTTAACTGCTTATCATGCTATTTTAGAATATTACGCCAAGACTGTGACCCTAGCTATGCTGGGTATGCTGAGGTTAGCTTGGACGAGTATACATAATTTGAGTATGAAGAGTATTATATCCTTTCAATATGCTCATCACCTGATAGAGAGAGGGTTTTGTAATACCTCAAACTTTTTTAAGTCAAATCTAGTCTCCAGAAGAGTTAGTGATGACTTCCTAAATAATTAATGTTTAAATCGGTTAGATTTTCCCCAATTTTGAATTTTTATCATATGGTAAATTGAATTATCTTTTGAACGATATAAATTTCATCCATATCCGGTATCAGAGTAGAAAGTTATGGCCATTTTACTGAGAGCTGTCAGAACCGCCCAGGTGCGACGGGTAGGTTGACAGACCGTTGAGCTAGCGATGGACTGTCGCCTAAACCATCGCAGCTAAGGCAATAAGTCAATCTTCCTACTAAGGTGCGATAGAAAGGTTGACAGACCATCGAGCTAGCAATAGACCGTCGTCCAAGCCGTCACTACTAAGGCAGTGAGTACCTATTCTGGCCTAAGTGCAACGGTCAGAACTATGGGCTGTCGAGCCAGCGATGGACCATCGCAGATCTCGTTCAACAATTTAAAGACATTTTTAAGATGGTATTTGGGTTTTTTTCCACCTGTATTAATCCCTAATTATACCAAACAATAGCTCATAACTTTATTATTCATTCACAATATCCAATTAGGGTTTCTCTCAAAGATCCATCCCCGAGGACATGAAACCCTAGGTGCTTAATTCCAAGTCAACAATTCAAGAAAGTTGATGACAAATTCCCACAGTTACAGTCTCAGTATCAGTCTCAGTAATTGAACTCAGATTGTTCTACAGAATTCAAGATTATCAGATATAGTCACCGACTTCAGAATGGAACTTAGCTAGTTCCACCAGAAATAATACCATCTGACACAGTCATTCGGATAATAGTACAACAGTTTTACAAAACCTATGTTATCAATATTCAGATTCAGTGATGTCTTGATCTCAGATACAGTTCACGTGTTCATGCATGTATTCTCACATTTATGTTATTTGGTCAGCTAGTATTGTTCATGCATATAAACCCTTGCATTCAGCCTACCTCACTTTCATACCAGTACATTTAATCATACTGATGCATTTGCGCTATGATGTTTTATACCATAGGTTCAGAAGCACGAGCTCTAGAGCATCAGTAGCATTCCAGTCGCAGCAGTCAGAGTTAAAAGTGAGTCCTCATCCTTTGAGGACATGATCATTACTTTATTATGTTATTACTTAGTTTATTTCGGTATATGGAATTAGTTTGGGACATGTCCCATCAACTCCTTATTTAGACAGTTCAGTTTTAGAGGCTTTCAGACTATAATATGTTCAGATAATTTATTTCAGTTCATGTTTTGGTATTGATATACCATACTCTTAGATAGTATGTTTTATCTATTTTGAACCTTATGGCATTTTCCAATCTATTATTTCTGCATTTTACATGATTTCATACAGTATACAGGTACAGATATCAGTCATGGGTTTGCTTGTGGTCCTTCAGTTTCATGAGCACCGTGTAGTATTTTGGGTACTAGATTCAGGGAGTTACAAACTTAGTATCAGAGCCTAAGGTTGAATAGTGTCCTAAGAAGTCTGAAAGCCACATCTAGTAGAGTCTTGTGCATCGGTGTGTTTTACGTCACATTTATGTACAGGAGGCTATGAGATGTTTTCGGAATAGTTTCCCATTTTTTAGTGTTCATGTCATACCAGTGAGCATAATCTTAAGTTAATCCCTCATTCTAATCCCTTTCTCTTCTATTTATAGAACATGCCTTCCAAGAAGAGAATCGGGAATCAGTCAGCCCCTCAGCCCGAAGATCCTTTGGACAAACATATCTGTCATGCAGAGTTTAGAGCTGTATTCACTACTGTTGGCTAGTCATTTGCTGCTCAAAATCAATGACCAGCTATCATTCCGTCCAACCCAATGTCCAATTCAGCTTCACCTAGAATTCAGGACTTCACTTGAATGAATCCTCTATCCTTTTTTGGGTCTAAGTCAGATGAGGACCCTCAGGAATTTCTTGATCAAGTTCAGAAGGTTACAACCGTCATTGGTGTTATTCCTAGTGAGAGTGCTGAGCTAGCTGCATATCAGTTATAGGATGTTTGTCACACTTGGTTCAAGCAATATAAGTCAGAGTAGTCAGTTGATGCAGGATCTATTAAGTGAGAGGAGTTTGTCACTGTATTCTTAGATAGGTTCTTTCCCCTAGAGCTGAGAGAAGCCAAGGTGTCAAAATTTATCAACCTCAGGTAGGGCAACGTGATGGTGAAAGAGTATTCTCTTAAGTCTACTCAATTAGCCAATTATGCTCCTTATGTGGTTGCAGATAGCAGGGCCAAGATAAGTAAGTTAGTTTCCAGGGTGAATGATAGTATGGTTAATAAGTGCAGGTGCACGATGTTGAATAGTGACATAAACATAACCTGGATTATGACCCATGCTCAACAAATAGAATACTAAAAGATGAAGATGAGGGAGAAAAAGAATAAGAGAGGAAGGACATGTAGTTTTAACTTTGCTCAGCCTAAGTCTGAGGGAGAAAACCATTCTCAGTTCCATCTTAAATCATCAGTTCCAGCTCCTTCTTCAGCCAGTGCTCCAACTCCTAAGTTCAGGGATAGTAATAGAGATAGGGCACTAGGTTTTAAGTCTCAGGGCATTGTTAGCAATACCCGAACTAATCCTCTTTGTCAGACTTGCGGTAGAAACCACAAGGGTGTGTACAGAGCTGGTAGCGATGTTTTTTTTTAATGTGGAAAGGCAGGACACAGAGTCAGTGATTGTCCTCAGTCAGGTTATAAGGGTCAGCAGAACCGTTCCTCAGCTTAGTTCGGTCGCCCAAATCAGTAGGGTGCCACTTCCAGTGCTACTAGTGGGCAACGCCCAAATCAAATTTATGCTCTCCAGTCCTGACAGGATCTGGAAAATTCTACTGATGTAGTTACTAGCATGTTACAGATCTTTTACTTGCATGTTTATGCTTTTCTATATCCAAGAGATTCCTTGTCTTTTGTTACTTCTTACATAGTAGTTGATTTCGAAGTTAGTCCCAAAAATTCTAGCAGATCCCTTCTCAGTATCTACCCTAGTAGGTAAAACTATCATATCCCGATGGGTATATAGGAACTGTCCGATTATGGTATCTTAGAAAATCACTTCAGCAGACTTAGTCGAATTAGAGATGACTGATTTTGATGGATTGGCTTTATTTTTGATATGCCACCGTCGACTGCAAAAATAGAGTTATCCAATTTCAGTTTCCAAATGAACATGTCCTAGATTAGAGGGTAGTACTTCAGCTTTCTGAGGTCATCTTGTCTCCTACCTTCGGGCACGGAAAATGATATCTAAGGGATATGTCTATCATCTTGTTTGAGTTAAGGATACTAGTTCCAAAACTCCCAGTCTTGAATCAGTCCTAGTCATGAATGAATATTCAGATATCTTTCCCGAAGATATTCCAGGAATTCCTCCTGAAAGGGAAATAGACTTCGGTATTTTGCCATATAGAATGGCACCAACAGAACTCAGAAAATTGAAAGAACAGTTGAAAGATCACCTAGATAAGGGATTCATCAAACCTAGTGTGTCCCCATGGGGTGCACCAGTCTTATTCGTGCAGAATAAAAATGGTTCTCTCAGAATGTGTATAGACTACCATCAACCCAATAAAGTCATAGTCAAGAATAAGTATCCGCTTCCTAGAATCGATGACTTATTTGATCAAATTTAGGGTGCCAGCTACTTTTCTAAGATAGACCTCAGATCAGGCTATCATCAGCTCAGAGTCAGAGAATGTGACATTCTAAAAATAGTTTTTCATACTCAATATGCTCACTTCGAATTCTTAGTTATGTCCATTGGTCTTACCAAAGCCCCAGTAGCTTTCATGGACTTAATGAACCGTGTGTTCAAGCAGTACTTGTACATGTCCATCATAGTTTACATAGATGACGTCCTTATTTATTTCTGCAGTGAGTGTGATTATGAAGACCATCTCAGAAAAGTATTACAGACTATCAGAAATCATCAGTTGTTTGCCAAATTTAGTAAGTGCAAATTTTGTCTAAGGTTAGTAGAATTTCTTGGTCATATTATGCATTAGGGTCGATTCTCAAAAGACCAAAGCTGTAAGAAGCTAGCCTCACCCTATCTTTCCATCAAATATTAGGAGTTTCTTAGGTTTGGCTGGCTATTACTGATGGTTTGTTGAGGGATTTTCTTCTATTGCATCCCCTATGTCCAAATTTACTCAAAAGAAAGTCAAGTTTCAATGGTCAGATCCTTACAAGAAGAGTTTTTAAGAGCTGAAAACTCCACTCACCTCAGCTCTAGTTTTGGCTCTTCCAGATGGTTTTAATGGGTTCGTAGTGTATTGTGATGCATCCAGAGTAGGATTAGGTTGTGTCCTTATATATCATGGTAAGGTCATAGCCTACGTCTCCAGATAACTTAAACTCCATGGTAAGAAAAAGTTAGCTCAGGAAGTCCATCAGCTTGCCCGACTAAGTGTTCGCCTAGTTGAATCTTCAGAGGGTAATATATGGGTTCAAAATAGTTTAGAATTATCTCTATTTTCCGAGGTGAAAGAAAATAAAGATAAATATCCCAGTCTAGTCAAGTTGAAAGAGTCAGTCAAGGATCAGAAAGTTAAGGTTTTCTCCCAAGCGGGATATGGTGTTCTGCATTGTCAGGGTCATCTGTGTGTTCCAAGTATAGATGACTTAAGGCAGCAAATTCCTGCAGAAGCACATGGTGCGCATTACTCTATTTATCCAGGGGCCACAAAAATGTACCGCGACTTGCGGGAGGTCTATTGGTTGAGTGGGATGCAGAGAAATGTTGTAGTATTTATGGCTAAGTGATCTATATGTTAGCAAGTTAAGATTGAGCATCAAAAGCCTAGTGGGTCCATGTAGGAGTTCAGTATTCCTACTTAGAAGTGGGAAGAAGTGAACGTGGACTTAGTGATAGGTTTACCTCGTACTCATTACTAACATAATTCTATTTGGGTCATTGTAGATAGGATGACTAAATTATCTTATTTCCTTCCAGTCCATACCTCTTATTCAGCCGAGGATTACGCCAGACTCTATATTAGAGAGTTGGTCAGATTGTACAGTGTTCCATTATCTATTATCTCAGCAGAGGTACCTAATTCACCTCTTATTTTTGGAAAGCATTCCAAAAGGGTCTTCGTACCCAAGTTTATCTCAGTGCAACCTTTCATCCCTATACAGATGGTTAAGCAGAAAGGACCATTCAGACTTTAGAAGACATGCTAAGGTCATGAGCAGTTGATTTCAAGGGTAGTTGGGATGACCACTTGCCTTTGATTGAGTTTTCATATAATAATAGCTATTATTCCAGTATTTGGATGGCTTCATTCGAAGCTCTTTATGGTAGGAGATGTAGGTCTCTAGTCGGTTGGTTCAAAGATATTCAGGCCTCAGTTATAGGGCCTGACTTAGTATTTGATGCCTCATAAAAATTCCAGTTGATTAGAGAAAGACTTCGGGCTGATCAGAGCCGACAAAAGTCTTATGGAGATGTGAGCAAAAGGGATCTCGAGTTTGAGATTGGTGATTATGTCTATCTAAATATCTCTCCCATGAAGGAAGTAAAGCGGTTCAGCAAGAAAGGAAAGCTTAGTCCCTGATATGTTGATCCGTTCAAAATTCTCAGTCATTTTATTAAGGTAGGTAATGAGCATGAGTTTCCTTCCGATCTGGCCTATGTTTATCTAGTCTTCTATGTCTCTTTGGTCAAGAAGTGCATAGGTGACCCGATAGTCATAGTCCCTATTCATAGCATAAATGTTCAGAACAGCCTCTCTTATGAAGAGATTCTAGTCAAAATCCTAGACTATCAGACTCGCAGACTGAGGAACAAAGAATTCCCTCTAGTAAAAGTTCTATAGAAAAATCAGTCTATTAAGAGAGCTACTTAGGAAGCAGAAGTAGATATGCGAACTAAGTAACCTCGCCTCTTCTCTACTAACTTAGATCTATCTCAAGGTAACATTTCTTCTTAATCTTTTCAGTTTCATGTTCAGGTTTTAGCTACAACCTTGGTATCCATTTCATGTTCAGAATTCCATTATAAACTTGGTACTAAATACCATTGCATATTTAGTTATTCATTTATGTATCAGTTCAGTCAAGTAATCATGCATCAGTTATGCATTCTCATTGTGAAAAACTTAGTTCCTCAGAACACTCAGTCATGCATTCAGGAATCAGTTACTCAAGCATCAGATATGCATGTTCAGGATGATATATATTTAGTTTATCAGTCATGTTAGTCATGGAGTTATGTTTCAGTCATTCATGTTTAGGATGTTCTTTAATCTACTATTTCTCCTCTCTCAGTCAATCTCATTCGAGGATGAATGTTTTTAACTGAGAGATATTATAATACCCCAAACATTTTTAAGTCAAATCTAGTCTCCAGAAGAGCTAGTGATAACTTCTTAAATGATTAATGTTTAAATCAGTTAGAATTTCCCCAATTTTGACTTTTTATTGTGTGAAAATTGAATTAGCTTTCCAGCGATACCAATTTCATCCAAATCTAGTATTGTAGTAGAAAGTTATGGATGTTTTACTGAGAGCTATTAGAACCGCCCAGGTGCGATGGGCAAGTTGACGGACCGTCGAGCTAGCGACAGACCATCGCCTAAACTATCGCAGCTAAGGCAGCAAGTCAATTTTTTGACTAAGGTAAGATGAACAGGTTGATGAACCATCAAGTTAGCGACGAACCTTCACACAAGCCATCACTAATAAGGCAGTGAGTCCCTATTCTGGGCTAAGTGCGATGGTCAAAATTATAAACCGTCGAGCCAACAATGGACTGTCACACTAGCCGTCGCAAATCTCATTCAACAATTTAAAGCCAATTTTTAAAGGGTATTTGGGTCTTTTTCCACCTATTTTAACCCCTAATTATACCACACAATAGCTCATAACTTCATTATTCATTCACAACATCCAATTACGGTTTCTCTCAAAGTTCAATCCCCAAGAACAATAAACCCTAGGTGCTTAATTCCAAGTCAATAATTCAAGCTTTCCTCCACAAATCTTTAAGAAATCATCCACTCACGTATGTTAAGTGTTCATCATGGATTCTCTTTGTCTATGAAGCACAAGAATCTAATTTTAAATTATAAATTATGATGTTTATGTTGTGGATTGATTACGATCATGTTGATGTTGTGTATGATAACTAACTTTGAATCGTTAAATGTGTTTTCATTAATTTATGCTAGCATTTGGATTGAAATATACTAAATTGTGTTGATTTATGCAACCATGATGAATTAGTTTAATGGCCAAGCCTAAGTTTATAGTTATGCATGTAAAGTGTTTGATAAAATGCCTAAGAGAATAGGAAACATGTCTTATGACTCAATTATGACCAAAATGATAAACCTATATTTCACCCTTAAGTTCAAATGACTCCCATGTTATTGTTATGATTTGTGAAGGATTGATGTAATGTTCATGAGATTAGGCTTATGAAACTATGGTATATTTACATGAACTTCTATTCATGTGTAAGCTTATGGCATGCAAATACTACATAAATATCCCAATGATTGTACTATGAATTGTCGACTATGGTCATGTATCAAGAAGTGTAATGTGTTGTTAGTTTAATTCTATCAAGTCCTGGGGGTACTTGTACACAACAATTTAGCTGTGTGCCTAGATCCAGTGTCATGTTTTCACGATACTCTCAGTCAAGCCATGTTCAGTAGAATTTAGTCAGACTCATGACTTAGGAAAACTCAGTAATCTCAGTAATCTCAGCTAGTTATCAGATCTCAGTGATACTTTCTCAGTTAACGAAACTCAGTAAACTCAACCCAGTCAGTTCAGTATAATTAATTCAGTGTCTAATCAGATGGGAGTAAAATTCAACACCGAGTGAGCCCAAGGATGGGAACTCACCTATGAGTAAAAGGTATGATTCTTAGAAGCAATCCTTGCGGTCCAGAACTACATAGCCAGCGTGGGTTGAGACATGTAACCTTTTATATGAGGGTTGATAAGGTGGCTTAACCTGTTAGATGAGGGTCCCACTATTCTCGTTAGGGTACCCATTAGATGAGGGATCACTTACAACTTGTCTTTACTAGTGGCATGATACTAACACCCTTCTAATTGGGGTTATAGATTGGACCCCAACTTAGCTATATTGCTTTATTTAGGGCATGTCGGTTAGACGACTACTTCCCACAGTTATAGTCTCAGTCTCAATCTCAGTAATAGAACTCAGATAGTTCAATAGAATTCAAGATTGTCAGATACAGTCATCGACTTCTGAATGGAACTCTGCAAGTTCCACCAAAAATAAGACCATCAAACACAGTCATTCGGATAATAGTACAACAATTATAAAAAACCTATGTAATCAATATTCAGATTTAGTAATGTCTTGATCTCAGATACAGTTCACGTGTTCATTCATATATTCTCACGTTTATGTTATTCGGTCTGCTAGTATTGTTCATCCATATGAACACTTGTATTTAGCCTACCTCACTTGCATACTAGTATATTCAATCGTACTAATGCATTTGTCCTATGGTGTTTTATACCATAGGTTTAGAAGCACGAGCTCTAGAGCATCAATACCATTCCAGTCTCAATAGTAAGAGTAAGCAGTGAGTCCTCTACCTTCAAGGACATGATCATTACTTTATTATGTCATTAATTAGTTTATTTCAGTAGTTGGAGTTAGTTAGGGACATGTCCCATTAACTCCTTATTCAGATAGTTTAGTTTTAAGAGGCTTTCAGACTATAGTTTATTCAGATAGTTTATTTTAGTTTGTGTTTTGCTATTAATATATCATACTCTCAGATAGTATGTTTTATCTATTTTAAACCTTATGGCATGTTCCGTTTTATTATTTTTGCATTTTACATAATGTCATACAGTATACTGGTACAAATATCAGTCATGGGTTAGTTTGTGGTCCTTCGAGGTCATAAGCATCGTGTAGAATTCCGAGTACTAGATTCGGGGCATTACAAGTTTTTGTCTTATTTAGCTCATTTCGATGATACTAATGTTGTGTTATCTTTTCCTATGGATTCTATTTTATTTGTTAATGAGTTCATGGATGTGTTTCTTATGGATTTTCTTGGTATTCTTCCGAACCGTGATATTTATTTTTCTATCCATTTGGATCCAACTCCAAGCCCATTTCTATCCCTCCCTATAAGATGGCCCCAATTGATTTGAAGGAGTAATTGCAAGGTTTGTTGAGTAAAGGGTTTATTATATGTATCCCCTTGGAGTGTGCCTATCTTATTTGTGAAAAAAAGAATGATTTTATGCATATGTGTAGTGATTCTTTTGACCCAAGAGTAGCGTTTAACCTTGGAGGTATAGTCTTAAGCTAAATAGATGTTTAGGCTTAATATTTTAACACTTGGGTATGTTTTTGCTTTTCTTGATTCTAGGCCTTTCTTGCTACAACAGATTCAAGCTCACAAGTTTGATGATGATAGTTTGAGGCTGATTTGGGATATGGTAATGAGTGGTAAAGATATGGAAGATTTTCTTAATTTTGATGGTGTATTGAGGATTGGTGTCTGAGTTTCTATGCCGAGTCAGAGATTAGGTGAGATGAATATTGGAGGTGGCTCATTTCTATAGGTATTGTATCCACCTAACTGTGAACAAGATGTACTGTGATTTGAAGAAGTTTTACTGGTGGGGTAGTATGAAGAAGGATATGGCAAATTTTATAGCTCATTGCTTGTATTGTCAGCAAGAGAAGTTCGAGCATCAAAGCCCAGGTGGTTTGATTTAGAGGTTTTCCATTCTTGAGTGGAAATGGGAGTGAACCACTATCAACTTCATAATAGGTTGCATTGTATTTCTTGGGGTTCTGACAGTACTTGGGTCATCATGGAATGATTGATCAAATCAATCCATTTCATTCCAATTCATATTTCCTTTTGTGTTGAAAGGTTGGTCCCATATCTATGTTATGAGATAGTTTGGTTTCATGGGATACCCATGTCAATTATTTTAAATAGAAGCTCACTGTTCATTTTTAGTTTCTAGTGGACTTTTTATGAAAAGTTAGATACTCGGGATGACCTTAACACAGCCTTCCACACTAGACTGATAGTTAGTTGGAGCAGATTATTTAGGATTTTAAGGATATAATCTGCACATGTGTTACAAATTTTGGTGTCAATAGGAGCAATATTTGGATTTGGCTGAGTTTGCTTATAATAATAGCTATTATTTGAGTATTGAGATGGCCCCTTTCGAGGCATTGAATGGTAAGCATTTTTGATCCCCTATTAGTTAGTTTGAGACTTCAGAGGTTATACCCTGTGATACTAATTTTATTCATGAGATGTAAGATAGAATTTTGTTCATCTAGGATAGACTCTGAGCATCTCAGAGTAGGCAAAAGATTTAGGCAGACCATAATTGTCGTGCCTTAAAATTTCATATCAGTTATAGTGACTTCCTTCGTGTACCGTTAATGAAGGATATGGTGAGGTTTGGGAAGTGGTACAAGCTTAGCCCCAGGCACATTGGACATTTTGAGATATCATCAGACAGTTAGGGATGTTTGATAACGCTCAATCTACAGCTCTCGTAGGAGTGTAAAGCGGTCGTTGTCAAATATATAACCCAATTAGATTGGGTATCGATCCCACAGGGAATAGCTTGGTCAACAAGTAAGCAAGGATTACTAGACTTTTTGGTGCAAGTCTCGTAAAAAGGGGGGATTTTATCGTGCAAAATAGTGTAAACAAAGTAATAAAGTAAAAATGGAAAATAGCAAAGTAAAAAGAAAGAATGTTTGGTAAGATGTAAAACAATGAGAATTGAGAAGTTGGGGTTATGTCCACCATATGAGTTGTACGTCTCTATTGGCTATGAGTTGTGCGGAATTCAGACATGTATGCGCTTATAGAGAATTGTATTCGATGGTAAATCCAAGCGTCTTTCGACCTAAACAAGGACTATTTCACTGTAACTCTTTTGAGCTTACAGCATATCTAATGGTACAAATTCTCCAAGAGGTTAATCCAGCTACGGCACTAACTTTTTAATAGGGGATGAGACCCTATTACCTTGACATTATCTCTTTTCCAGACATATAACTTTTCTTAAGAACAAGTTAATGCTATACTGGCGTATTCTACGCGTTTGCAACCACAAAGAATTTAGATTAAGATGAAGAGAATAATGATATAAGCAGCATACGTGTCACGAATTCACAAACTCATAGCAATATATAGTATCTCATATGGCTTCCATAACCCCAACAGAGAAGTTTAGTTACCCATGAGTGCAAAGGAAATCACAATCGACATTGTTATTGTACCACAATAAAGATCTCGTGTAGTAGAGTGTGGTAGGCGTTAGGCGTGAACTCCCTTGCAAAGTAACGTTTCTCTTGTTGTGGAAAAATAAGAATTGATTAGATGAATAGATGAAGAATAAAAGGTAGAATTAATGGAAGAATTAGAATCGGAGTTGTAAGTTGTGGAATAAGAAGTAGAATGAGAATTTTAACTAATGGAGGAATTAAAAGTAGTAAATTGATAAAATCTCTAGAAAAATAGGGTATTTATAACACCCATATCCTATTCCTACTAAGCTAATGCATTACTTAACCCAATCCTACTAGGTTAATGTATTATTATCCTAATCCTACTAAGTTACTGCTAGTCCCCAAAGTCTTCAGAATTGCTGTTTTTTCCCGAGACAGATTTTCCATGTGCCACTTTTGGTCCTTGGCATCCAAGATTCCCCTTTCTTCCTTCGTGAAGCTTTCTTTGGCGTCAAGTTATCCATAAAATGCTGAATTCTGCATCATTTATACCTGAAAACTTGCTAATCACGTTTGTTAGCTCACTTACAGGAAAAAAGACTAAAAGTGCATGAATTATATAATTTGTCCTCACAACTTAGCTAAAATATGGGTAAAATATAGTACTGTAGGCGTGTAAATTCACCTATCATCAATGTTTCTTATGAGTTGACCTTTCTTTCAGACTTTTCAGCCATTCTTCCAGGTTTTTCATGTATCAATTCTTTGAATCTATATTATCGATGAGTCTCATGTGCTTTGTTGGGACTCCATTCAGTTGGATGAGAAATTGACCTTTGTTGAGAAACAAGTGTCCATTTTAGCCAATGATATGAGATGATTGCATTCTAGAGAATTTTTTGTAGTTAAGGTTTAGTGGATACATCATTTGCTTAAGAAGTCTACTTAGGAGGTCGAGTCAGATATGCATAGTAGTTATCCTTAGCTCTTTACTAATTCAGGTATTTTCTTACCTTTAGTATGAGGATGAACTATATTTTCAGTGATCGATGTTGTAATGACCTTGGATGTTGAATTTCCCATTTATATGTAATTTGACCATTTTGTCCTTTCTCATAGTTTCTACATGTTTATATTGAGGTTTTGGGATGGTTGGTAATATTTCTGAAGCAATGAAGAATGAGTTGTGTGAGTTTATGGTTTTTGGAAACTTGAGAAGCCATATAATTGACTTAAGTCAACACTTATTGTTTTAAGTATTGGATGGAAAAATAGGTTGCCCAGTATATCCAAAATGTCAAATTTGAGTTGGTAGCTCGGTTAGATATATTTTGGAACCTTTATATCTCATTTTGATTCTTCATTTGAAAAATAGTGAAATAGGGTCTCGGTGGTTAATTTTGTGAAAATGACCTTTTATTGATAATATGAATCATCATTGAATCCAAAACATCAAAATTAGCCTTGCAGCATATTTGGTATGTCTTAGTGAGATGCTGACCAAATCTTGAGGTCGAATTAAAATTGTTCGTCTTGCACCAAAATTAGCATAAGCTAATATATAGTGCAACCACTTAAGTAGCCAAGGTCCGCTTAAGCAGCAAACACTTTAGCTATGCAAGACCTCTTAAGCGGTAGCTGCTTTAGCGGCCAAGCATCACTTAAGTGGTAGTCTCTTTATGGGCCTAGTACCACTTTAGTTGTAGAAGATAAAGCGACAATAACTATATATAACCTCCCTATCTTGAATTTTATTCTATTTGGCTTTCTTTTATTGCATAGATACTATGTTTGAATATTGTTCCAAGGCTGTATGCAAGGAGAAGGCACCGTATTGAGCAATTTATACTAGAATTTTAGTGTCTCAAGGTAGGTGATGGCTTGCCTTCTTTCAGATTGAGTTAGGTAGTTAATGCATAAGTAAACCATGCTATGAGTTAGGAAAAATAAATATGGGGTTTATATTTTGAGATTATATATATTATTGCATGCCTATGTGAGGGATTATATGTTGTTGATATTGACTTGTGACATCTGATATTGTGTGTTGACCATGTAGGGGATCTATTTGACATCATTAGCCTAATTTATACATCTGAATGAGTTCATTCTAGCTATGATTCCCATGCGGGGGCTTATTTTTCTAATTCAGGCCTTATTTGCGCATTTGTTGCCTTTATCTGGATAGATTACCCAAGTGAGCTGTTGATATGATATTATTGAGGTAATGTATGCATATTTATTTTGATGGTGCCTAAGTGGAGTTAAAAATCACGAATTATTAACTTATTGAGTTGATTTCTGGGCTTACTTTAATATATATTCCTTGTTGGATTGAGTGGATATTATCATTTGAGTTGATTCTGAGCATTAAATCCTCATTCCATACATACACATTCATGAGATAATAGTACCACTGGGAAACACTGGTTTTGAAATTATATGAGACACCTTTACAAGAACCTTTTCTATAAACATGAGCAGGAGAGGAGAGTTGAGATTGGAAATGAAAAAAGAGATACACTATATGTGTCGCAAACCCTCCCTAGGTCCTTCCTAATAGCTACGAGCTTGGTGGGTGTATATGAAAAGTCATGTGGTGTCTTTCTCCATTCACTCCATCCACATTATGTTGCATTGCATACATATCTTTCTTGTTATCGTAGTTTTCTTTGAATTGTGTGTGTTTTTTTTGTGCGGTTACCTCTTCTTTATCTGTGTTGTTACAAATTTCTTATATATATATATATATATTAGAACTATAGTGGAGATGGTGTGAGCCACCATTTGGAACTTTTCTATTTATAGGTGATGTGCTCATAGTACATTTTACTTATTTTATTTTCTACTTTACTCAGTCGGCCTATGATATCTATCGAGTATAAGTGGGCCATACTGACTCCTACTGTTCTCTTTTAATGCAGATCTTTTTACGAATATGACTCAAAGAGGATGATTGGTACGGTGGATTTGGTGACATTATGAGGTACTGGCCACTAAAGGCTTATCATAGTTGACTCCAATCCTTTTCTATCTATGAGTTGTCTTTATTCCTACTTCGAAGATAGACTACATATTGTCAGTTCTGAATATTGTATTAATAGATGCTCTTATGTTGTGACACCAGATTTTGGGATTAGATGTAATGGATTTCTATCGGCTTTACTTCGCAATAGTAGTCATGCATGTGTATTTATTACTGTATTTGTGTATTCCTTTACGAGTTTGGATGATTGACTTACTTATTAAGGTTTAGCCGTGACAAGTGCCATCATCACCTAGTTTTTGGGTAGTAACATGGTGGCATATGTCAAGAGCCTCTAATAAAATCTAGAATAGTACTACAAATACATCTGTCTCCGAAAGTAAGTAATGACATAAAAGAAATAAGAAGAGGTCAAAAAGTCAGCCCCAAACTCTAGAGTACAACAGTACCTCGATGATCCAACCAATGTCGCACGAACTCAAATGTTGGTGTCATACTCAGATCTGGATATGCACCAAAAAGGCATAGTAGGGATGATTGGTACGAGCATCTCATGAATGTATATGTATGGAATGAGGATGTGATGATCACAATAAGTCCAAAATGAGGATATATAATCCAATCAACATGTAAGTATAAATAGGTGAGCCCCAAAATCAACTCAATATGTCCATAATTCATGATTATCAACTCCAATTAGGTACCATCAGAATAAATGTGCATACAAGACATCATTAATATCATATCAGCCCATTACTTGGGTATTCTATAATGATAAAAGCAACTAATTCTCATATAAGGCCTTTATTATCAAATTAAGCCCCCACACGGGTAATATATCTAGAATGAAGGCATATAAATTCACATATAAGGCCAATGATATCAACTAAATACCCCATAGGAAACACACAATATCAAATATTAAAAGTCAACAACAACAACATAGAAGCCCCCACATGGGCACACAATAGTATAAATAATTTGAAAATATAAACTTCATAACTATTTTTCCCAACCCATAGCATTCTTTACTTATTCATTAACTACATGGTTCAATTTGAAAGAAGTTAATTCATAACCTACCTCAAAACGACGAAAACCCTATCTAAAGTGCATCAACATGGAGCCTTGCCTTCATGAACGGTCTTAAAACAAACTACAACATTCAAATATAGCATCTGCACGGTAATAGAAAGCTAACGTACCTAATTTCCCATATTTGGGTTGCCCAATTTTCCACTAGTATTTTTGAAGATAAAGTTAATGGGAAATAGTAGATTAAGAGTTTTGAAGGTACCTACATGAAAATCAATGTAGAAACCCTCAAAAATTGTCTTTTCTCAAGCTTAGAGGTCTAAAAATGGAGTAAAATCATGGAAGTAAAGTATTTTTACTATTTAGTAAATAGTACTTTGTGAACGCAGTCAACCCTTTGCGTTCAAAAGGGTCAACACTGACCAAGCCATTAAGTTGGCCTTTGTGTTCATGGCCAAAGCTTCATATTTGCGAAGGTTGATAAATAAGGCCTTAGTGTTCGTGACAACCTCGTCTCATTCGCAATGAAGAACTCCTTTGCCCTTCGCGATTGTAACCATCGCCTTACAATCATAATTAAGGGTGATTTTTTTATCCATGTTCATGGCTAGAGGTGTGCGTTTGCAATGAAGGATCCATGCACTAAATATCAGTTGGGAATCAACTAATTTTGTAAGGTTTTGAATGTTCTAAATGGACCCTTGAGATTTTTTTGGGACCCAACAAAAATAAACCATATATGATACTAGGCTAATTTTGATGTTTCAAACTCAATAGTGATGTCAGGCTTAATTTCCCAAGTATCCTCCTCAGTAGGAAAGTGTCTCTACTGAACCTTAACCATATGAATCTCCCTAGAATGCAATCGTCTCACGTCATTAGCTAAAATGAAAATTGGCTTCTCAATAAAGTTCAATGTCTTATCCAACTAAAATGAGTCCTAACGAAGAACATAAGATTTATCCAAAATATAGCATCGAAGCATAGATAGATGAAAAAATGAATGAATGGCTGAAAAGGCCGGAGGTAAGGTCAATTCATAATCAACCTCCTCAATTGTCTAAAGAATCTCAAAAGTTTCAATATACGCTGAGCAAATGTTGTCCCTCTCCCCAATCATCATCACACCATTCACAGGTGACACACGAAGGAAGAGTATATCATTAATCCAAAACATCAAGGGACAAATCCCGCGGTTTGCATAACTCTTTTTCCTACTTTGGGCTGGCCGGAGCCTATCTTGAATCACCCAAATTCTATCCAAAGACTTCTGAAGTAAGTCAGCAACATGTAGTCTAACCTATGAAGTCTTGTGATGACCCGACATGATGTCCTGGTTGTAACGAGCATCCCAAACCATAAAGGCCCGAGCGCCCTTCTCTATATGGAAATCATGCATGCTATTCATATACTATAAATATATGCGGAAAAGAGAATAAATATAGAAACATGGTCAATCACTTATTTAAAATGAACAGTACGTCATTTGGGTTCATAACCTTTAAAAACATACGACACCAGTCAACGAAATCTCTAACAATGTGAAAATCAATATCTTTCTAAAGGAAGGGACAAGGCCCCCAGTAGGACCAAAACAAAATGAAACAACAATGTTCTAAGAACAGGCCTTCCAAAATAAAGGAGGCTCACCAACTGCACACTTCTGTTTGAGAAATCTACCGCTTAGCAAAACCCCTGGACTGAGCCTCGGACCCTAAAATATAGGAGGTTAATACAATTGTACTGGTACGTGGAGAAATCCAAAATAATGCACTTTATATATAACATAAGTGAGAGTATTTCATAAAACGTTATGCATGAAATAATTTAAGACACATGGGCAATCTCAAATGATCTTAAAACAATTCTATAGATGTAATTCCTTTCTTTGTTTTTACTTCTAAGCTAGGTAGTACGCCCTACAAGTCTGATATTCCATGGGCTCTATGGAATTCACCCTTAACTCGGCAGCTAAGCCCCCAACCCAAGTTTGCCGCAAAGGTTGGAGTTTCTGAGTCTGATATGCCACAGGGCACTAGGCCAGCATATAATCCCTCTTGGGGACACAATATCCCGTATCGGCAAAACATGATTTTGGGAAATGAGTTTTCTAAACTCGTGATTTCTTTGGGTAATCACCTAACAGTTCTTAGGCCCATTTTTAACCTTTTCTAAACATGCATATTTAAAACACAAGTTTTGAAAATCTAAGTAAAATTTGACTTTTTTTCTGTTCTGAATTTGTTATGGCATTGTCTGATTTGGTATCATCATACAAAGACTTGCAAGTCATATATCTAAGCCATACATTATCATGTTACAATCTTCTTTTCCAAACTGTTATTTTCAAACCACCAAACTAGTCAAACAGTATAAGAGGATATGTATAGTGAAATTCATGAAAAGATAGGCAAAGATCCGCAATTCAATTCACAGATACATAGTGGTCAAGTATTTTATAACAAACAATGAAATCTCTTTAAATCATCACTTTAATTTATGTATTTATGAAAAATGCCCTTTCTTCAAGTCATCACCAAAAACCTAGTGAACAAACAATAGTAAAGGAATTTAGATTAGGATTCTCAGTATAAAATTGGATAATTCATAACAAGTGAGGGAGTATAAATCTACATGCTCTCAATTCAATTTTTAAAACTCAAACCACATGAATACATATACATATGCCAAAAATCAAATTTAAGGGGGAGGCCTCAAGAGCAAAACATTATTATCAAGGAGGGTTCAGAATGCATAATTGTAAATATAA
Source organism: Capsicum baccatum var. pendulum (assembly GCA_030864225.1). Classification (NCBI taxonomy): domain Eukaryota; kingdom Viridiplantae; phylum Streptophyta; class Magnoliopsida; order Solanales; family Solanaceae; genus Capsicum; species Capsicum baccatum. The sequence continues at coordinate 171,346,541 of CM061554.1, forward strand.
ATTCAAAACGCTTTTTGTAAATTCATGATTTCTCAACCTTTAAACATGATTAAAACGATTTCACCATGCCCATGTAGTTTAGGAAAACCCCACGTACCTTAGATCACTTAGTATGGGGAATAGAACCTAACTCTTGACTTGTTTCTTAAAAAAAACTCTTGAACTTAAGGATGAATTCTTGATCTTTGGGAGGGGAATTAGGGTTTGTTTCTTGATAAATTTGAGTGGATTTGGGTATTTTATGCCCTAAAAATGTCTTACTCAACTGGTTACACGACTTGGGATTATCGGGAAAATACGAGAATTCCCCTCAAGGTTAAAAACATTCAGCCGTACCCCACTCTTGCCTAGCAATACGACGCATCAAGAGGCCTGAAGTGATATCCATCACGGTGCATTGACATCGCGTCGGCCTTATGCTTTCAAAATCCAAAAACACCCCATCCCAAGTCCAAAAAAATTGAAACTCCCTCGAGACAACCCCTTTATACTCTTGAACATGAATCAACTTAAAAATCAACGTCTCAAAGTCAAAAAGGTCGATCTAGAAATCATTAAAGTTTAAGATCTTAAGATAAGGCTAAGTCATTTCAACACTTAGAAAATTTTCAGAGATTTAGCACTTTAAGCATGCTACCAAGCGAGGTATTAAGTCAAGAACGCTACGAGGCATTACATTATCCCACCTTGGTCTCATTCATCCTTGAATGATGGCTCAAAACACAAACAAGTATGACTTCAAGCACACTAAGGAAAAGATAAAGAGAGTAGTATATGATTTATACCTTCTATGTCGTCATCCTCAGTGTCAAATATAGTTGGGTATCTATTTCTTATTTTATCTTCTGACTCATAGGTAGATTCTTCAGAAAAGACCGCCAAAATTGCAAAGAGAATTGTGTACCTCGATCAGATATAATGGATACCGGTGCCCCATGCAAGCAAACTATTTCCTCAATGTACAACTTGGCATAATCATATCCCGAATAGTTAATCTTCATAGGAAGAAAGTGAGCTAACTTGGTCATCCGGTCTACAATCACACAAATAGAGTCATATTGGTTTTGGGACTTCGGAAGCCTCGTGATGAAATCCATAATCATTTCCCATTTCCACATTGGCAAGACTATCTCTTGGGAAGTACCACCTAGCCTCAAATGTTCCACTTTGACTTGTTAACAATTCAAACACTTAAAAACAAAGTTAGCAACATCTCTTTTCATATTGTTCCACCAGTAAATAGCCTTAAGGTCATAATACATTTTAGTAGATCCTGGGTGTACAACATACCTCAAAGTGTGGGCTTCATCGAGAATTCCTTCTCGCAACCCATCTACATCCGGCACACAAACCCTAACTTAATACCTGAAAATACCATCACCACTAATTTCAAATGCCAGCACCTTCATTTGACCCACATCATTCTTAATCTGCAGCAAGATAGGGTCTTCAGCCTGCTTTTCCTTAACTTCAGCACATAGGGAATATTTAGCTTCTCATGAACAATTACTCCTAGATCTTTGGAATCCAAAAGTCGAACCCCTAGATTTGCAAACCGGTGAATGTCTTTCACCGTCTCCCTTTTTTCTTTCTCAACATGAGAAAGAATGCCCATTGACAACCTGCTGAGGGCATCAGTCACCGCATTTGCCTTGCTCAGATGATAGTGCTGGCTTATATCATAATTCTTCAACAGTTCCAACCACCATCTTTGCCTAAGATTCAATTCTTTCTGCGTGAAAACATACTGCAAACTTTTGTGATCAGTGAATATATCTACATGCACCCCATAAAGATAATACCGCCAGATTTTAAGTGCAAACACCACGGCTGCTAACTCTAAGTCATGAGTGGGATTATTTTTTTGTGTACCTTCTACTGCCTACATGCATTAACCACCACTTTACCATATTGCATAAGCACACACCCAAGTCCCACCTGAGACGCATCACAATAGACAACAAAACCTTCTGTACCATCTGGGAGAGTCAAAACTGGCATGGTAGTCAACTTATCTTTTAGTTTCTCAAAACTATTTTCACATGAGTCCGACTACAAGAATTTTTCCTTTTTCAGACAATTTGGTAAGGGAGAATTTTGCCTTTTTCTGAGTCAATTTGGTAAGGGAGCAGCTATGGAGGAAAAAATTTCTACAAATCTTCTGTAATACCCTGCCAAACCTCAGAAGCTCAGGATATTGATTGGAGTCGTGGGTCTGGGCTATTTTCTCACAGCCTCAACCTTGGGGGTCAACTTTAATCCCCTCACTAGAAACAATGTGCCCTAATGAAGCAATAACACTAAGCCAAAATTCAGATTTAGAAAACTTTGCATATAACTCATGATCTATGATAGTTTAGAGGATGATTCAGAGGTGGTTAGCATAATCCTTCTTATCTTAGAATAAACCAAGATGTCGTCAATAAAGACGATGATGAACATATCTAGAAACTGATGAAATGCCACCATATTCATTAGGTCCATGAAAGCTGAGGGGGAATTAGTTAATCCGTAGGACATGACTAAAAATTCATAATGACCATATCGAGTTCAAAATATTGTTTTGAAAATATCAGCCTCCTGAACCTTCAACTAATGATACCCCAAATAGAGGTCTATTTGGAGAAACATTTGGCACCCTAAAGTTGGTCAAACAGATCATCAATTCTAGGAAGAGGGTATTTGTTTTTAATAGTGACCTTATTTAGATGAGGGTAGCCTATACACATATGGAGGGAACCATCTTTCTTACGCACAAAGAGTACAGGTGCACCCCAGGGAGAAACACTAGGATGGATGAAGCCCTTGTCAATATCTTTTAGCTGTTCTTTTAACTCTTTCAATTTTGTAGGATTTATTCTGTATGGTGAGATAGAAATAGGATGCGTGTCTGGCAATGAATCAATGCTGAAATCTATCTCTCTTTCGAGTGGGATCTCCGGGAGATCATCAGGAAAAACTTTTGGGAATTCATTAACTACAGGGAAAGACCAAAGAAAAGGACTTTCAGTATTAGAATCTTTTACCTGAATCAGATGATATAGACAACCCTTAGATATAAGTTTACGAGCTTTGAGATAAGAGATGAAATTCCCCTTAGGTGATCAACAATAGCCCTCCAACTCTATCACAGGTTTATTTGGAAAAAAGAAGGTGACTTTTTGGGTTCTACAGTCTAGTGTGGCATAATACGAGTGGAGCCAATCCATCCCCAAAATAGCATAACAATATCAACTCTAATAGGTCTGCCATGGTATCCCGGGTACAAATGGACATAATACAGTCTCTATACACCCTTCTATCCATAATAGAGTCACCAGCAAGGGTGGAAATAGAGAAAGGTTTTGAAATAACTTCAGGCTCAAACCCAAAACTGACTGCAACATACGAGGTCACATAAGACAAAGTAGACCTGGGATCAAGTGACACATACACATCAAGGGAGAAATTTTTAACGTACTCATTAATACATTGGGTGAAGCCTCTGCATCTTGGAAATTTGATAAAGCATACAATCGGTTGTGACCGCCTCCGATAGCTGAAGTAGTATACTTAGGTGATGGTGGTGGTGCTGTGGAATTTGCTTAAGACCTGGCACCACCAAAGTTCCTTCTGGTGGAAGGACAATCTCTATGAAAATGGCTTGACTAACTACAAGTATAGCACACCAAGCTACCCAAATGACACTTTCCTGGATGATACTTACCATAAGTCCCACATCGTGAAAATGATCGAGGTGGCAGAGCTACACTGTGTAATGACCCAATGTTCTAGAACCAAAATGTCACACGGTTCTCATGATCCCAAAGGACCACAAGCTAACCGTCTACTGATATTTGTACTTAAGCACTGTAAAATATCTGTAACAGATGTAGAAAAACTGGCAGAAGCTGGCCATAAGCTTCAAAACATCTAAAATACTCAAAACTGAAAACTGAAAACTGAATACTGAATACTGATACATCTGTCTGAAAAACCTCTAAACTATCTAAACTATGGAGCTGATGGGACATGTCCCCAACTAACTCCGTCTACTAAAAATAAAAAAATTTTGATTCAGTAATAAAATAAGGATAATCCTCAAATAAAGAAGGCTCACGCTATGTCTACCGCTGCTGACTGGGACTGAGCTACTAAGGGTACTCTGGATCTCGTGCCTCTAAAACTATGGTGTCAAATAAAAAACCATAGCGCAAATGCGTTGGTATGGGAATGTACTGAGTATGAAGAAGAGGTAAGGCTAAATACAAGGGCTTATGCATGAACAGTTACTTATCTAAATAATCATGAGAGTACTGAAGAAGGACATATGCGTGAATGCACAAACCGTAACTGAAAACATTGCAACTCAAAATACTGAAACTCAAATACTGCTTTACTAACATCTGAACTCACTACTAATGTTGAGATACTAAATAACTAAATCTTCTGATATTAATAACTGAGTACTAAAGTTGAGATAAGTACTATCTAGTGAGTGATCTCAGAAACTAATGATACTGAAGCTGATTAACTGAATTTACTCATATCAATGACTGAATTCTGAGCTTACTACTCTTGACTGACTGAATCTGAGATTGAACCTCTCTAATGGATGATCCCTGAATCTACTATCAATGATAAGAAATGATTATGTTCGAGATCAAACCTATCTAGCGAAAGATCTCTAAACCTGATAATGAGAATATTCGACTGAATTTGAGACAGAGATCAAGCCTATCTAATAGGTGATCTATGGATTTGATAATGCAGATACTAAATAACTTTATATGAGACCATGCCTATCTAGCGGGTGGTCCATAAATTAACGAAACTATCTGAGTTCCTTACTGAGATAAATGACTGTATCTGGTAGTCCCTATTTTTGAGTTCTACACTGAAGACTGATACTAAAACTGTAACTGTGGAAGTGTGATATGCCCCAAATTTGAAATGGTGGGGTCCAGCCTGTAACCCCAGCTAAAAGGGTAACAATACCATGCCACGGGTAATGACCTTAACTCTGGTCAAGCCTCTCTAACGGGTGACCCTCACAGGAAGTCAAGACTAAGGCAGTATAATAGTCAAGCCTTTTCCTAACGGGTGACATCTGCATCCTGCACTATCTATGCAGTTCTGGGGTTCAGGGATTTATCCTAATGATTCTTCCTCTCTAATGGGGAGCCGCAATCCCTGTACTCGCTCGGTGCTAGCTCCTACTCCCAACTGAAAGTCACTGAACTAATTCTTAACTAAACTTAAACTAAGATGAATCTGTTACTGATCATATTTCTCGAATGATCTGACTAAGTTACACTGAATTCACTTGGTTCCATATCTGACGGAGTACTATTAAATCTCGTTATTTGACTGAATGATACTAAGTTCCAAACTGAACACTTGAATACTACTAGATCTGAGTTGAATACTAAACTGAGGCTAGAATACTAGCGATACTGAGATTACTGAGATTTTTAAGATTTCTTAAGTTTTGTATCTGTTTGAGAGTACAGAGTTCTATAACTCACCGAGTTCTGAGAATTGTGGCTTAACTGAGATTATCAAGGAAACTGACACGGGCTTTAGACTGCATCTAATTTGTTGGGTAAAAATACCCCCAGGACTCGATAACATAAAAGTAAAACATAGCCATTCTTGAATTATCAAGATCATGGACATTTATTCACAACCACAATAACTAAATCATCTCTTCAGGAATTTAGAAACCATAAATATGTGATAGTATAAGGAGATATGCTATTGGCTCATACTCCATTCAACAAGGTCTTGCATTAAATACTTAGCATGTATTAAAGTCTTAGCATGTATCGAAGAGAACATAATTGGGGGATTTCATGCTATCCTATCACAATTCATTCACTAAGGGTTTTCAACAAATACTTGGCATGCATGGGATTGCACACAATTAATAATTTCTAGTCAACATGCTATAATGGCTCTAATTCTTTCACATAAGAATTTTATTAGACATATGGGAAGCATGCTTTTCTTATTCAACATTTTCTAAACTTAATTGACATGAACACATCACTTAACAAGCAACTTGAACAGGGTTTATCATGAATATCACATACTAGGGTCAAACATTGAAACCTCATAAACAAAGCATGAATTAAAAACTCAATAATAGCATAAACTCTAATATCAATTCACATGAATCATGAAAACTCATAAACATAAGATCTTTGAAATTTAGATAAAGGTTCTTGAGCTTCTTTGTTGAAAGGGACCCAAGAATCAACATCTGAATACCTTAGTTTCTTGATTCTTGAAAAGTTAATAGAGGAATCTTGATGATTGGGGTCTTGATTTAGGACCTCTAGCTCTTGTTCTTGAACAATTTTGAGAGAAAACTAGTATTTTTGGGGTAATAAGGAAAAATCATATGTTAAAGAGTATATATAGGGTTAGTAAAATGACCGTTTTTGCCCTTGGAATTAAACTAAAAAATCCCAATTTTACATGTTAGCATGACGCACCATAATCACGCCAGCTGACTAGAAATTGGACAATTGGGAAACTACTTGATGGCGCGATGCGGTGGAAATTGTGTTATCACCTTGGTTGCAAACTAGAAAGGCACCACGACGCATTGGAATTGCGTTGGTGTACTAGAAATTGACAACTCTAAAATTAAGCCTTGGAGTGATACACCATAATCACGGAGGCTTACTAGATTTTGACGATTGCCATTTTGGCTGGCTCCGCGACGCGCTAAAGTACTTGGGGGTACACTAACTTACTAAAATGGCTCTAAATCTTTGCCCGAGTGTTGGATTTGTGATAATTTTGTATCGATGGAAAGCTTATTCAATTTCCCATATGATAAAAAGTCCAAATCTTAAAAATTTCACATGGAATAAAATATCTTCATCTTTGAATCAAGATCTTTGATATTCTAGAGATGAATTTGAACTAGGAGAAGGGTGGGGCATTACACACTGCCTTGGGACTAAGTACCCTGCATCCTCTATCCATTGCTAGATTGAGGGTTGAAGGAACGCTAATTATTTAAAGGTCTGGGTGCTGGGGGTGATTGAGTGTTGCTCCAAAACTTCTTTTTAGACCACCTGTTACCCCAATTACCACCTTGGTGTTGACTGTCATTCTTTTCGACAGATCTGGCCCTCTTGGCCTGCCTTTCCTTATCCCTTGCCTCTGCCAGCCTTTTCTTCTACTCTTCTCTCTGTAGCATATGAACGGATATCTAGAGAAATCCATGTCTCTTTTTAGCATTACTCCTTTACATTCCAGTATAAAATCATCCGAGAGATTGGATGCAAACTTCCTCGTGAAAGTTTTCATGTTACTCACCAATTCTGGGGTATAACGGTATAATTGGTTGAATTTCAGGGTGTACTCCTTGACACTATTTTCCCTTGTTTCAAATTCATGAATTCTTAAACCTTTGACTCTCTCAATTCCTGGGAAAGAATCATTCTAGGAAGGTCTCCACAAACTTACCCCACACATAAGGCTCAGCAGCACTACCCTTTGAATGCTCTTATTCATTATACCACTGATTGGCCATATCCTTCAAATAATAGGCTGCCAACTCAACCCCTTCAACTTTATTCACATGCATAACCAGGAAAAATTTCTCTAGTTCTTTAATAAACCCTTGGGGATCCTCCTCAACCTTTGTACCAGTAAACATAGGAGGATTTAGCCTCATGAATTGACCAACCTTGGTAACCTCAGATAAACCAGACATAGAACCCACATCTTCAGATCGACGGGTATGAGATTCCACCATTTATGCAATCATATGAATGGACTGTCAGAACTCATCATTTGAAACATCCCTATGAAGAAGCTGGGATAGTTAACACCAGTCCGTGGTTCCCGAGTTGGACTAGTCAAAACTGGAGAAGATCCCAGAGTGGCAACAAACTCTGGGGTATGAGCTTTATTATGGGTCTATATCTCATGAGTGGGACTGACATCCTCAACTTAGGTGTTTTGTTCATTGGTCCTACGAGGAGGCATGATCAATTTTCTAAAATATAGGGATTCATTGGTTAGAGGACATTCAGACTCTATATTACAAATTAAATCATGAAAGAAAGAGAGAGACATTACCAAATGCCTTATAGCCTCCTACTTATAAGTGTGGTGCACTACACACCCATATATCGAACTCTACCTAATGCGATATTGCAGAAACCCTAGAACCATGAATCATTCTCTGATACCAAGTTTGTCATAACCCGAGCCATGGCCCTGGCCTCAACGAGCATCCCAAACCATGAAGGCCCGAGCACCCATCTCTATCTGGTAATTATGCACGCCATTCATATACTATAAAGATATACAAAAAAGATAATAAGGACAAAAACATGGTCAATAATTTAGTTCAACTGAACAGTACGTCATTTGAGTTCATAGCCTTCGAAAAGATACGACACCAGTCTGCAAAATCTCTAACAATGTGAAAATCAATATCTGTCTAAAAATTGGGACAAGGCCCCCCATCGGACCAAAACAAAATGAAATAACAATGTTCTAAACATAGGGCTTCCAAAATAAGGGTGGCTCACCAGCTGTACACCTTTGTCTGAGAAATCTATATCTTAGCGGGACCCCTGGACTGAGCCTCAGACCCTAAAATATAGGGGTCAATACAAATGTACTGGTATGCAGGGCAATCCAAAATAATGTACTTTTATATATTACATAAGTGATAGCATTTCATAAAATGTTATGCATGAAATAAGTTAAGACACATGGGCAATCTCAAATGATCTTTAAACAATTCTGTAGATGCAATTCCTTTCTTTGTTTTTACTTCTGAGCTAGGTAGTACACCCTACAAGTCTAATATTCCATGGTCTATATGGAATCTTTCATTAACTCGGCAGCCAAGACCCCAACCCAAGTTTGCCGAAAAGGTTGGAGTTCTGAGTCAAATACGCCACAGGGCACTAGGCCATTGTATAATCATTCTTGGGGACATAATATCCCGTATAGGCAAAACATGGTTTTGGGCAATGAGTTTTGTGAACTCGTGGCTTCTTCGGGTAACCATCTAACATCTTGTAGGACCATTTATATCCTTTTCTGAACATGCATATTTAAAAAAAGTGAAATCTGACTTTTGTTATGTTCTAAATCTGTTATGGCATTGTCTGATTTAGTATCATCATACCAAGACTTGCAAGTCATATCTCTAAGCCATACATTATCATGTTACCATCTTCTTTTTAAAACATTATTTTCAGACCACCAAACTAGTCAAATAGTATAAGATGATGTGTATAGTGAAATTCATGAAAACATAGTCAAAGATCCCTAATTCAATTCATAAACACATGGTGGTCAAGTATCTTATAACCAATAATGAAATCTCTTTAACTCGTCACTTTTATTTATGTAATTAAGAAAAATTCCTTTTCTTCAAGTCATCACCAAAAACCAAGTCAACAAACAACAGTAAAGGCATTTAGATTATGATTCTCAATATGAAATTGAATAACTCACAACAAGAGAGAAAGTATAAATCTACATTCTCTCAATTCAATTTTCAAAACTCAAACCACATGAATACATATATATATATGCCAAAAATTAAATTTAAGGGGGGAGGCCTCAAGACCAAAACATTATTATCAAGAAGGGTTCACAATGCATAATTGTAAATATAAATTCAAAACCCTTTTTGTAAATTCATGATTTCTCAACATTTAAACATGATTAAAATGATTTCACCATGCCCATGTAGTTTAGGAAAACCCCAAGTACCTTCACTCACTTAGTATGGGGAATGGAACTTAACTCTTGACTTGTTTCTTGAAAAAAACTCTTGAACTTAAGGATGAATTCTTGATCTTTGGGAGGGGAATTAGGGTTTGTTTCTTGATAAATTTAAGTGGATTTGGCTATTTTATGCCCTAAAATCATTTTAATCCATTGTTTACATGACTAGGGATTATAAGTAAAATATGAGACTGCCCCTCAAGTTTAAAAATGTTCAGCCATACCTCGCTCTTGCCCAAGGACGCGACGCGTCAAGAGGTCTGATGCAATAGCCATCACGGCGCGTCGACATTGCGTCGGCCTTATGGTTTCTAAATCCAAACAAACCCAATCCCAATTACGAAAAATCAAAAACTCCCTCGAGACAACCCCTTTACACTCCTGAACATGAATCAACTTAAAAATCAACTCTCGGGGTTAAAAAGGTCAATCTAGAAATCATTAAAGTTTAAGAGCTTAAGATAAGGCTAAGTCATTTCAACACTTAGAAAATTTTCAGATAGTTAGCTCTTTAAGCATGCTACCAAGCGAGGTATTAAATCAAGAATGCTGTGGGGCATTACAAGTCTTAAACCAACCAATAGGGGATAGACAATGCTTTCCATATAATGCTTCAAATGAGACGGTCTCAATGCTCGAATGGTAGCTACTATTATAAGTAAACTCCACCAAGGACAAGTACTACTTCCACTGACCCTCAAATCCATAACATATGCATGAATCATACCCTGTAAAATCTAAATAATCTACTCCAATTAATCATAAATATGGGGTGGAAGTTGTTCAAAGGCCAATCTGAGTACCCAACTCCTCCTAAAAAGTTCATGAAAAGCTAGAAATGAATACTTAGTCTATGTCTGAAATAGTACATGGGTACCCTATAAAGACAAACTATATCATAAACATGGATACAGGCCAACCTCTCAGCTTTGAAAGAAATCTAAATAGGGATGAAATAGGTTGATTTGGTCAACCAATCCGTATTGACCCAAATACTATTTGGATGGATAAAATATCAGAGCAATCAGCCTCTTCTAAAATCAATCTTAGTCAATTACTAGGAAATACAAACATAACTACAAATCCTCAACATTAACATCAGAATCAAGAGAGGCTTCCTTAGCCTCACAACTCTACACCTTAACCTATATAACCCTCAAACTATTGTCATCAAATTAGTGAGCTATAATCTGCTCCATCAAGGATAACACACAGCCACATGTCGAGACAACAAGCCTTACTAGCTGGTTAGCTAAATATTTAACCTCCAGGGATACAGTCACTCCTGGATCCAGAGATGAGTCGAACTCCCTATACTAGCTGACATTCAACTCAAGGTATCCGCATCTACTTTAGCTTTGCCTGGATGATAAAAAATAGTGATGTTATAATATTAAGAAACTCAAGCCAAAAATGTTGCATCATATTAAGTTCTCACTGTCTTAAGAAGTAATGAATGTTGCGATAGTCTGAGAAAATCCCATAATGCATTTCGTACAAGTAATGATGCCATAACTTCAACACGAACACTACAGCTGCCAACTCCAAATTATGGATAAAGTAATTTCTCGCTTGATGCTTCAATCGAAGAGAGGCATAAACAATCACTTTACCCTCTTTATCAACACAACACCCAAAGTAACACCTAAAGCATCACAAAACATGGTAAAACCTACACCCTTCTTGGGTAAAGTCAAGATAGAAGCCAAAGTCAACAACTTCTTAAGCCAAAGTCAACAACTTCTTGACAATAACCCGCCAACCCAATAAAACTCTCAAACTTAGTAGGAGAAGTAGGTCTATCCTAGTAACAAATCATCCCAATATTGGTCGGATTGACCATAATACCATCCTTAGTCAACACATGACTGAAGTCATAGAATCCAACCAAAACTAACAATTAGAAAACTAAACAATTAACTTCTAAATACATAACCTCTGAGGCACACTCTTCAAATACTTCACGTGGTTGGTTTCAATCTTGGAATAAATTGTAATAGCCTAAATTTTTCAAGGTCCAGACCTCTTATAGGATAGGCTACGAAATTAGCTTTCCCATGCTTTAATTTTCTCCTTAATCCTATGTCATAGCAAAGAGTTATGGAAAGATTTCCCTAAAGACCTAATACATTGCTATGACTATGACTCAGGAAATAAGTCTTAACCACTCGTGATGAGTCATCATAGGTGAGTCATAGTCATAATAGCATATTACCCAAGACCCACTCCAGTGGTTAAGAGTCTAGCATGTGACTCGTAGTCTGACATTACGGGTCAAATAGGGGACTCGTTGCCTGACCAGTGAGTGACCTAGGTACTTAGCCTCAGACTACAACTCTATCTAATGAATCATAGCCAGTACCAACAAGTCATAGGGTGGTGAGTCGCAGTCAAAAAAGTAAAGGCCCCAGCCTATGACTCAGACTATGACTCATAACCAGTCGTAGGATGAGTCCTAACGACTGGGAACCAAGATTTCCTGTACGTTTTCTAGGGGGTTTTAAGTCTTTTACAATTTCTTTTAAAGCCTAACCTATGTCGTTTAGGCTTTCTGAAGGGGGTTATAAAATCCCTAAACCCCCAATTCCATTAATTATTATAATTTAACTTAGAGAAATCAAAAGGAGCATTTTCTTTCCCCATCAAGAGGAAATTAGGGTTTCTCAAAGAAATAGACCAATCTCAAGGGTTTCACCAAATCCTTCACTTCAAGTATGTGGGATATTCATCAATGGGTCCCTTCCACTGATTAAGTCCCAGGAATTTCCTATTTTGCAAGTATAAACCTTTTTCCCCTAATTGATGAAATTTCTTATATATTATGAATTTTATAAACTTTCTATCAATTGTACTGATCCTAAACCCTGAAAGTATATTCCCTCATGACAATGATGTTTCCATATGTTTGATAATGCAAATGTCTACCCCATGCTTAATCATTGAACTATTGGGTGTTAATCATGATTTTTTCTCTATCATGGATTGTTAAATTCTGTATTAGATAGTGTCGGTGGGTTTTGAACACCCAATACCTAGAAAAATCATGCAGGTTAAAGTATTCAGGTTATAAGTCACTCAGATTATGCTTGTTTGGTTATATTTAGAATATTATAATAATGAGCGCTTATCAATATCATATCGTGCAAAATGAATAATAATACCAGTGTCATTTAGTTGGGAGGAATACTTAGCACTGGGTGAACGCAGGGATGGCGGCTCCCCCATTAGTTAGGCATGAGTCGATAGTAGCAGTCCATAAGTTCCAAACCTAAGACACCACTGTAGACTTTGAGAGGTCCCCCATTAGTAGAGGCATAACACCCTTGTCCTTTGGGACATCATATTAGTAGATCCACGTCAGCCAGTATTAGTACTCTTGGTAAGGTACTAACACCCATCCAACCTAGGATACTAGTTGGACCCCGATTTTGCTCAGATTGAGGTATGTCAGTCATAGTTAGCTTCCACAGTCTTAGTTCAACATTCATAATATACCAGTTCAGGTTTGCATGACCAAGTGTCCAATTTATCATTTAGTAATTTAAACAATTTTATAGATTATTTCAACACATGCTTTACTTGGTCTTGCATTCGATTTACATGTTCATGCATACATTCTCAGTACTACTAAATATATACACATCAAAGAGTCCTTATCTCACATACTAGTACATTTAAAGTGTTGATCGCACACTCTCATTTGCGCTATGTTCTACTCAGCTGTAGTATTTTGTGAGTCCTCATTATTTGAGGACTAATTATACTGTTTATCATGCTTTCCAGTATTTCATTTCATGTTTATTTCAGTAGTTAGAGTTAGTTGGGGACCTATCCCAACAACTCATCATATTTAGAGGCTTTCAGATAGTCAGGTATATTTTTAGTGATGTGTTTCAGACTTCTTTACTATTGACTTAACTATTTAAAATTTTATCAAATGAATTCTATACAGTATTTTATTATTTTCCTATAACATTTATAGCTTATGCCAGATCATGGGCTAGCTTGGGGTCACCCATGGCGTTAAGCACTATAATATCCTGAGACTACCCCTAGACATCACACGGTGCTTAGGACTATAGTTGATCCCAAGCTAATCCATGAACTGACATACTATTAAGCAACTAATTTAAATTTATGTAAAATAAGTGAGTTTACTATGCGGAAACATAATCATGATTAAATATGTGGAAATATAATATTGATACAATTTTACACTCTGATAAAACTGAAAAGAGGAACTAAAATTATATCACCGACTTTGACTGACATTATGAAGCCTCTAATATACTAACTATATGTAGTTGGGACATGCCTCTAACTACCACTAATCAATAAATATTAAAAATAATGTAAGGTACATGAATAACGTCTAACTGAAGTCCCCGAAGTAGGAGAACTCATCACCTACTGGCTAGAAACTGCAACTGTCTAATCATGATGTACGAGCTATAAATAGTACCTACATTATGAAACAATGTATCCACAGAGACTATATATAGATCAGTACTTCTGGAATGTACTGAGTAAGAGGGGCTGAATACACTAAGTAAAACTGATTTTTTTTGAAATCTTAAAACATGCATGCTAAGTGTAAGTAGACTCACCAACAAGCTGGAATAAACTAAAAGCTGAAAATATTTTAAAACATGAGTAACAAACATAATCTGATAAGCTGGTGAATCATTACACTTAGTTTCTTAAAACTTTACTTTTTATAATGTAAGTAGAACTTAAACTATAAAATAGTAAAACATGGGTATTGTATGAATATTATGTCCTGTAAGGATGAACTGTACATAGTCTGAACAACTGGGCTAAAACTGTGGAGTGTTATGCTTATAAGGTAAGAACTATCAAAACCACATGAGATAACTGAACATGTATGCATGAAAACTGTATTATCTGAGAATGCAAGACTATGTGTATATCTATTATAGTTCTGGGATAATCTATAATCTAAAAGAATGAAAGCTATAAAACTGAGTATCTAAAAATCTATTCACTTAGTCAAGGAAGCCTGAACTGAAAACATATTGAATACTGACTGAGACTGTGGGAGCTATCATGTAACTGACATAAACCATGTGAGGTATCAAGGAGTCCAATGTCTGATCCACATTGAGGGTTGTTCTATCCTTGCCATCAGAGTAGAACCTGAACCAGAGTGATCACTAAACTGAGCCCATATTGGGAAAGGGGAAACACTTTCTGGAGAGGCCCCTAAACCTAAGATGGCATGTAGTTTTTGGGGAAGTAGGATGTGCTGAACCAACACTTCCCACTCGGAGCTAAATCTTAATCCCAACTGAAAGACACTAACATACAAATTGGTTCATCCACTGAAGCTGATAACATAAGATCAGGTCATGGTTTTTGAAAAGATCACTGCATATGGATTCTAAGGTAATTATTAACGTATAAACTGATATTGAAACTAAAACTGGACTGAGTTTAACTGAACACGATACTAAATGACAAGGCTCATGGTAAGACTGTAATCATTTTATAGGTACTAAAAAATTAGGTAAACAACTAAATTTTGGTTATTCATAACCGCCAGGACTCGATAGCAATAACAATAAGAACACATGAAAACTTTGAAACCATAGAAGGGAATCATTGTTCAACATTCAACACTTGGGCATTTTATCAAACACATGAAGATTAAGACTTTAACGTGGGGCAATTCATTAAACATATGGGGATCATGAACTTGAACATGAGAATATCTTGAACATGGGGGCATAGCATGATCATATGACAAAAATAAAGAATTGGGGATTTACATGGAATTCACGTGAAATAGGGCATGAGCGTTTCATCAATACATGGAAGGATCATAACTTGAATCTTAATAATGTCTTAAACATGAGGGAACAATAGAGTTATAAGGGAACATTCATAACTTGGGGATTCATCTAGACATTAACTGAATAGGATATGGGAATTTCATCAAACATGTGGAAAGCAATAATTTAAAATATGGGAATGTTGCTAAAAATCATGAATTTAGGATCTATCATGGAATTCACTAGAATAAAACATGGGGAAACTCAATTTCATGGCATGAGGAATTCAAAATCTTGCATGGAATCACACATGGGCTGAATTGAATTAAAACACCATGAAAACATGAAATTCAATCTCCCTTGAATATCTAAAATAACAAAACGATAGACAAATTCATTCTTTAAATGAAAGAAAAGGATTTTGGGATCTATGGGTGAAAGAAAACCCCTGGATGAACTCCCACAAACATTAAAACTTTAAATCTTTTAGAAGAAGCAAAATCTTGAAACTTTCTTGAATTGGAAACTTGATTCTTGGTTGTTCTTGAAGAAGAGGTGATGGAATGGATGATCTTCAAGGGGATTGATTAGGGTTTGTTCTTGAGAGTAAAATAGGATAATGAGGACAAATAAAGCCATAATGGATGATTAAAATCGTGTTTTTATGACCTGTGTTGAGGTGGGAAAAGAACCAATTGCCCCTCATTCATTTAACCCAAAAATTCATAACCCGGATTACGGTTTAAAGGCTTACTGCAACGCAGCGTAATCGCGGTGGCTTACTGCCTCGCACAAAAAATGCCATAACTTTTCACTCGGTCTCGGATTAAGGTAAAATTGGTATTATTCGAAAGATAATTCAATTATATACAATTTGGTGGGTCTTGAGCTGAAAAATTCTACATACATCAAATGTTATACACTTTAAAAGTTGACCCTTGTAAAATCGAATACCAAACTTTGGACGGATCAAAGAATGCTAGCTCAATTTGGATCTAAGTGATTTCTATGAACATTTTTCACGTAATAAGCACTTCAGAAACTAGGATAAAGATCATGACACATGCATTTAAATTTTAAATCAACATCATGGCGAATACGCCTTCACCACGATGCGCCAAGGCTGCCACCGCTATAGCCACCGATACGTGCCACAATTGTGGTGACTTACAATTTTGGAAATCCAAACGTGGTCCAAACCTTATCTAAAAAAATCTAAAACTTACCCAAGACATGATACTTACACCCCTGAACAAGAATCAACTCAAAATCTTATGTCTCGGGGTTGGGAAGGTAACTTTAAAAATCATCAAAGTTAAGAGGCCAAAACTTAAGCTACGTCCCTAACACTTAGCTAAATTTTCAGGCTTTTAGCCTCTTATGCAAGCACTAGGAGCTGAGCTTAACTAAGAAAATACAGGGTATTACAATATCTCCCCCTTGGGAACATTCATCCTCAAATGAGACTGGTTAGACTGAGAGTATTGTAATAAGGCAACTGAGGTCATATACTGAATATGCACTACTAAAAACATGATCACATAACTAAGTCTAAAACATGGTACGTGAACTGAATATCATAAACTGAAATGATTCCTTGAATGCATGCAATGACATGAGAATGGTTATAAGGCTAATATTGAAATGAGAGAGTCAACTTTTAAGTAACCATTGCCTTAGGCTGGATCTGGTTTTGTGAAGAAAAGATGAGAGATTTAGGACATGAAAACCTAGGGCATCACAACATCTCCCCCTTCGCATACTTCATCCACAGAATGATACTGACTTGGCTGAAATACTAAGGAAAGATTGAGATGATGCATGGGGCACTACGGATTGAATCATGACAAAATAACTAGAATCTGAAATTGATGCGTGATGTATGAACTAATCTGAATTCGTAATTTGAATGGATATAAAAAGTTTACCTTATGGAATAGCCATATTCATGAAACTTCGGATAGTAAGGCTAGATGGAAATACGGAAAACCATAGGAACTTGTCTGTCTGACTGCTAATCTGAATTACTGGCTATACCGGTTGAATTATATTGAAAGCTTATACTCACCTATACATCCCACTTGTACACCAACATGACATTCAAGCCTATCTTCATAACCACACATGAATTTGTTGGCAAATAACCACAAAACCATCTTTCTCAAATTATCTAAACCTCAATCCTTAAAACTTCCATGCACTACCCCAAGAAAATATGCCTAAAATTTCAACTAATCATGACATAATGAGAGGTCACTGAAAGTTAGAATAAGGACCTAATGCATGAAAAAATGTTATGCATAACTTGGACACTTAGCTGAGGCCTGAGGAATAGAATATCAATATCATAAACTCATAAAACTAGTCTAATCTAAGGACATACATGACATGATCTGAATGTCGTTGATAGTTAAGAGTGTAGCATAAGTACTGGAATTGAACATACTGTAAAGCATGAGTACATAAGTCATGAGCTGCATGACCTGAGTTTGGAGTTCATAAATTCATGGAACATGATTCGTACTGCTGAATAAACTGGAACTCCTCATACTAGGAACTAGGAGAGTACATGATTCTCTATTATTTGCATGAACATGAACTATGATCATGGAGCTGACATGTTAGGCTTGAGTAGATATTGTGATGACTGAAATACAACACTGAAATAACAATGGGTTTGGAATCATCCTCCCTTACTAATGTTCTACAATACTCTAGCATCAGTACTAGAATCTGAAAGCCTGACTTGAGTACTTGTTCTATCATCTCCCCCTTAGCTTTAAGCCATCACTCTAAGTCTGTGGACCACTTTACTAAACTCTAAACTGAACTACAATCACTTTACTTTAAAGTCTGGGGTATAATAATACAAATGAATGGTAAACTCATCCTGAAAGACTGAACCTTAAAGTATAAAACCCACTGCTAATACTATCTCCTGGGATAAACTCTTAACTTTCTGTATCCCCAATAGTCATCATATAATAACTTAAACACTTACTAACTTAGAATCTTTAAGAGTTTAATTATACCAACATACCTAATATCAACAACCTATATCCCATAACATAGCTGGTAAGAACATCACATACTACATAACCTCATTCGTCATTTAACAACTCTAGGGTACTATCTAAGAACACACACTTTAAAAACTTAGAAATAATGCAGTCCCATCAACTTGGGTACACCTCTAGATCACCAAAACATCATCATACTTAATTCTGCGTCAATAAACTCAAATTCTTGCATTCACTGTGTCAAGCCTACTGATTAACATTTCTTACAATTACCTCTATGAATACAAAATTTGCTTAATCTAGATAACTCTATCCCAACTCTACTACTGCTAAACTTTTGGGTTAATGCTTCTAATTCTAGATCATATGCTATCATAGGATTCTGGGGAGGGATTTTAAAGCATATCTGACTTTGGATTAGTGTATGAGTTTTCATGATCATGAATGAAATATTTAAAACTTTGGAACATGACGGAAGTGATAGGATATTTTTGAGTTTGTGTAGAATCCCATAATTTTCTATAGGGACTGTCTGAGAAAGATCTATCTGTAGAAATTTGAGATTTCCTATTTTTGTTACCTTGAAAGTAAGGTAGAGTTGACATGAGTGGAGCATGATAAGAATCTACATAAGTTTCTTAGAGAACCTTTCTATAGCACGATCTGAGACATGAAAAAAGGGAAATATTTCCTTAATGCCTTGTAGCCTCTTAAAGAAAAGTACAGACATCTTTGTACCATTTTGTAAGACTCTACTAGACACGGCTTTATAGGTAACCTAGGACACTTGAACCTTGTGCACTGATACAAAGTTTATAACACCTCGAGACTACCCCTTGGACATCATATGGTGCTTAGGACCATAGGTGATCCCAAGCTAACCCATGAACTGGCATATTATTAAGCAACTAATTTAAATATATGTAAAATAACTGAGATTATTTTTCGAAAATATAATCAAGATAAAATCTGGGGAAAATACAATATTTATACAATTTACATTTTGATAAAACTGTAAAGATGAACTGAAATTACATGACTGACTCTGACTGACATCTATGAAGCCTCAACTATACTGACTATAGATAGCAGGGATATGTTTCCAACTACCACTAATTAATAAATATAGAGTGGGATGAGTTTGGTACTGCTTTCTTAGACAGGTTTTTCCCACTCAAGTTGAGGGAGGCTAATATGCAAGATTTTATTAATATGAAGTAGGGAAGCATGAGTGTGAAGGAGTACTCACTAGAGTTCACCCAGTTAGCAAGGTATGCTCCAACTATGGTGACCAATGCTAGGTCCAGAATGAGTAAGTTTATGTAGGGAGTTTCAGAAGGGGTAGTCAAAGAGTATAGAACAACCATATTGATTAAGGGGATAGGACTCTCTAGATTGATGTTCCATACTTAGCAGATTAAGGAAGAAAATCTTAAAGAAAAGGAAATAAAGAATAAGAGGGACAACATTGGTAGTTTTAACTTTTCTCAACAAAGGTCAGATGGTGGGAATCGCTTCCGATTCCACTAGAAATCTTCAGCCCCAGCCCCATCCTCTGCCAGTGCTCTAGTGCCTAAGTTTCAGCCAGATACTCGTAATGGAGCACCCAGCTCTAAGTCTAAAGATAGTATGAATAGTGGCTGCACCAATCTAGTCTATAAAGATGTATGGTAAGAATTATAAGAGTGAGTGTATGGCCGGCAGCGATACGTGTTTTGAGTTGGCAAGACAGGCTACAGGATATGGGATTGCCCAAAGGATTTGTGGAAGGGGAGGATTGATCGTTAGCAGGGCTAGACTAATTTTTTAGCAACACCAATAGGTCTCCCTACTCTACAGGGTGCCACTTCTAGTACAACCTGTAGACAACACCAAAATCAAATCTATGCTCTTTAGACTCGACAGGATAAAGAAGGCTCTCCTGATGTGGTTATTGGAAGTTACAAGTCTTCTATCTCTATGTTTATACATTACTAGATCATAGATCCACATTTTCTTTTATGAATCCTTACATAGCTATAAACTTTGACATCAGTTCAGAAAATCTTAAAGAACCCTTATCCATATATACCCAAGTCAACAATGCTATTATAGCCAAGTGGGTATACAAAAATTATCTAGTAGCTATAGCTCAAAAAGTTACTTCAGTTGATCTTGTAAAATTAGATATGACCAATTTTGTTGTCATTCTTGGCATGGATTGGCTCCACTCTTGCTATGCCTAAGTTGATTGTAGAAATAGGATAGTTCAGCTTTAGTTTCCTAATAAGCCAGTCTTAGAATAAAGAGGTAGTACCTCAGTCCCAACAAATCAATTTTTCTCTTACCTTAAGGCAATGAAAATGATATTCAAGGGTTGTATCTGTCATATTTTTTGAGTCAAAGAATCAAGTTCCAAAGCTCCAAGTATTGAGTCAGTTCCAATAGCAAATAATCTTTCAGAGGTATTTCCATAAGATCTTTACAGAGTATCTCTTGAGAAAAAAGTTGACTTTAGAATATATTTCCCTCCAAATAACCAACCTATTTCAATTTCTCATACAGAATAGCTCCATACGATCTTAAGGAATAGAAATAGCATTTAAAATATCTCTTAGAGAAGGGTTTCATCAGGCCTACTATTTCCCTATAAGGTGCTCCAGTTCTCTTCATGCATAAGAAAGATTGTTCTCTCAGAATGTGCATCGACTAACATTAATTGACCAAAGTCACAATCAAGAATAAGTATCCTCTACCTAGGATTGATGACTTGTTCGATGAAATTCAGAGAGAAAAATATTTCACTAAGATAGATTAGATCTAACTATCATCATATCAGAGTCAGAGAATGTGACATTTTGAAGACAACCTTCAAAACTCGATGTGGTCACTTTGAATTTGTAGTTATGTCTTTTGCGTTAACGAATGCTTCTGCAGTTTTCATGGACCTGATGAACAGAGTGTTCAAGCAGTAGTTGTACATGTTCATCATAGTCTTCATAGATGACATCCTCGTCTTCTCTCATAGTGAAGGCAATCATGCAGACCACCTAAGGATTGTTTTGCATACCCTTAAGGATCATCATTTATTTGCTAAGTTCAGTAAGTGTGAATTTTGGTTAAGATCAGTAGCCTTCCTCAGTCACATCATTTCTTGTGATTGCATTAGAGTTAATCCTAAAAAGACCAAATCAATGAGAAACTAGACCAGACCATCTCTCCATCAAATATCAAGAGCTTCTTGGCTTAACCGGTTACAATAGACAGTTTCTAGAAGGATTTTCTTCTATTTCCTCTTCCATGTCCAGACTGACTCAGAAGAAAGTCATTTTTTAGTGGTTAGATTCCTGCAAGAAGAGTTTTCAAGAGTTGAAGACTCGACTCAGTTCCGCTCTAGTATCGACTCTACTCAAAGATTCGGATGGATTTATAGTTTATTGTAATGCTTCCAGGGTTAGTCTTGGATTTGTGTTGATGCAGTGAGGTAAAGTAATAGACTATGCCTCTAGACATCTTAAACCCCATGAGAGGAATTATCCGACATATGATCTTAAGTTGGCAGCGGTTGTCTTTTCCTTAAAGATTTGGAGGCATTATCTATATAGGGTTCATGTTGATGTGTTCACCATTCACAAAAGTTTACAGTATGGGTTCACGATAAAAGACCTAAATCATCATCAAAAAAGTTGTTTGAATTGTTGAAAGACAATGATATGAGTGTGTTGTATCACCCGAGTAAGGCCAATGTTGAGGTCGATCCCCTTAGCAGGTTGTCTATGGAAAGTTCTGCCCATGTTAAGGACGATAATAAGTAGTTAGTTCGCGAGGTCTATTAGTTGGCTAGATTTGGAGCTCAGTTGGTTAATACAGGCAAAGGCAGTATATAGGTTTAGAATAGTTCAGAATGTTCCCTAGTTTCCAAGGTAAAATAAAAGAAGGATAAAGACCTTATTCTGGTTAAGTTGAAAGAGGCAGTTCGAGATAACAAAGTTGAGGTTTTCTCCCAAGGGGGATATGGTGTACTTTGTTGTCAGGGAAGGTTATACATTTTGAATGTAGATGGTTTGAGGTAGTGAATGTTAGCAGAAGTGCATGGTTCATGATATTCTATCCATACAGTAGCCACTAAGAAATACCATGATTTGAGAGAAGTCTATTGGTTGAATGGTATGAAGAAGGATATTACAGAATTCATGGCTAAGTGTCTGAATTGTTAGCATGTAAAATTTGAGCATCAAAGACCTAGTGATTTGCTATAGGAGTTCAGTTGTAACGCCCCAAAATGGGTCCCGGAGTGTCACACGATGCTTGAGGCTACGAGTAGCCCCAAGCCAACCCTTTGAGCCGTTTTCATTCAGTTCAACATAAATCAATGGGGTTTCCATAAATAACCCTCAAATATCAACAGAGTAATAATCATCCAAGAATAAAAGAATTTCAGAAAGATAATAAAATACGACTTATTAGTCAACTCCCAACATCTATACTAGTCTGACAAGCCTCTAAGAAAATCAATAAAACCAACGAGCCATTGAGTCATGCCCCAACTGACTCATACTCAGTTATCAAATCTAAACGATTCAGTGAAACCAATATCATACATCACATCCTCGGAACATGAGGACTCACCATAATAGAAGATGTAGAACAGCGTGCCCAAAGAATCACTGTCGAACCTGGAACTGAGCACCTGAACCTACATTCTGAGAAAATGTAGCCCACATCCAAACATGTGGGTCAGTACCATAGAAAGAAACCAAGTATATGGGGGTGTATGCAGTTGTATAAACATCATCATCATTAATATTTATAAGAAATATGCAGGATGTATAAAAGACTCACATAGCCCAAAGAAAATCATCATAATCATGAGTGGATGAAATAAGTACAATAACACATGTGAGTTATCATATACTTTGTCAATCACTTTCAGTTCATCAAGAATATCAATTCTCATAATGTAAATATCATTCAAATTCGTAAATGTCAAATAGAAATCATGTCTTTGTAAAGAAAATTACTTTTGGCCACAAGAACGAAAGAGAGTTCTTGTTGAAAAACCCCACATACCTTGAATGACGACCTTTAGATCGATACTCATTTTTGAGATGTTAATCGTGCCTTTGAATGATGGTTCTTGGAGTTCTTGAACCAGAAACTTGGAATCTTGAATAAATTTACAGAATTAATGGTGAACTTTGGAGGTTCTTGAAGTTGGATGTAGGAGCTTAGGGTTTTCTTTTTGAGGGAATTTGATAAAATATAACCTATAATGCTTCTAATAGGATTTAATATAGGGTTTGGATAGATTTTGGGTGAGGGGGAATGACCAAAACGCCCCTAAAAATCAAATAATTCTCGAATTTGTCCTTTGATAGACTGTTTTAATAGTCTGAAGTAGATCAACCATAACGTTTTACTCCAATATCCAAATTGGATGAAACTAATTTCATTAGAAAGAGGACTCTCATATCTTTCCGTTGATCTATAGTATCTCACCCAGATCATTGTGTACGAGGAGTTATAATCATTTGAAGTTGACCCAAAATTCTCTGTTGTTAGACTGAAGTAGATCGACCATAAATTTTTGCTCCGATAGAAAAATTGGATGAAACTAATTTCATTGGAAACAGAACTCGTAGAGATTTTCGTTGATATATAGTAGATCACCCAGATCATTATGTACAAGGAGTTATGATCATTTAAAGTTGGAGCAAAAATACGTTAGGCCTCAGTACTTTTTCCTGCATGTTTTACTGTTCACTACTATTCACAGTTCGATCGTAGTGTTCATAACTTGTCGCTCGGGTGTTCGTTTTGGATGATCCACATATCGTTGGAAATATTATTTGATACTCTACGTAATGGTGGATCATAATCTAAGACATTCCATACGAAAAATTTATAATTCATTCTAGAAGATAAAACCCGACACATTTACGCATAAAATTTTAATGAAAAAATTTCCTGGGGTATTACCTCATCTCCCCTTGGAAAAATTCATCCTCAAATGACACTAGACATGCCAAGATTATATAGGGAATAGAGCATATAGCTGAAACAATTCTTTAGACTCATCACCACATCGTTTCTCACTCTAAATGCAACATGGAATGCATAAATTCAAGAAACTACAGTTGAACACATAATAAATGACAGCTGAACTATTGCAACTTTTATAAAAACTGCATGATTTAGGAAAGAACAGTACCTTTAGCTTGATCGGAGTTCGCAGAATATAGGTGCGGGTACTTGGATCGCATATCCACCTCAGCTTCCCAAGTTGCACCCTTAGCAGATTGGTTTCGCCACAACACCTTGACCAAGGGAACTTCTTTGTTCCTTACTCTTCGGACACTAAAATCAAGAATCTCAACAGGAATCTCATCAAAAGAAAGATTTGCTTGAATGTCAGCACTCACAGAGGAATCCACTACCACAGCATCGCTAATATGCTTTCTAAGCATGGAGACATGGAATATTAGATGAACAGAGGACAACATGGAAGGCAACTCGACCTCATAAGCTACCTTACCAACACGACTAAGAATTTTGTAAGGACCAACATAACGGGGACTAAGCTTTCCCTTCTTTTCGAATCTCTATACCCCCCTCATGGGTGAAATTTTTAAATAAACTAGATCACCAACTTTAAACTCAAGGTCTCTCCTTCTAACATCCGCATATGACTTTTGACGACTCTGCGCAGTTTTCAAACTTTCCCTAATCAACTTAACTTTTTCCATAGCCTCAAATACCGAATCAGGACCCCTCACAGCTGCTTCACCCACCTCGAACCAACCTATGGGTGATCTATACTTCCTCACATATAAGGCTTCAAACAGAGCCATGCCAATACTAGAGTGGAAACTGTTATTGTAAGCAAACTCTATCAATGGTAAGTCATCATCCCAACTTCCCTTAAAGTCAAGTGTACAAGCTCTCAACATATCCTATAAGGTCTAGATGGTCCGCTCATCCTAACCATCGATCTGCGGACGAAAAGCAGAACTCAAAAACACTTGGGTACCAAGACCCTTCTGTAAAGCTTTCCAAAATTGCTAAGTGAACTGAGTACCCTTATCCGAAATGATAGACAAGGGAATTCCATGCAGTTTGACTAGCTCTCGGATATACAATATGGCATAATCCTCAACAGTATATGAAGTATGAACAGGCAAGAAATGAGCAGACTTAGTCAACCTATCACCACAACCCAAATGGAATCATGATGGCGTCAGGAAGGAGGTAATCCAATCACGAAGTCCATATTTATCTCTTCTCACTTCCAGGTGGGAATACTAAACTCTTGCATCATACCACCAGGTCTTTGGTATTCAACCTTAACCTGTTGGCATATTGCACACTTAGCTACAAATGCTGCTATATCTTTCTTCATGCCACTCCACCAATATATTTTCTGCAAGTCTCGGTACATCTTGGTGGCACCAGGATGAATAGAACATCGCACCCCATGCACTTCAGCCATAATCCTCTGTCTCAGACCATCAACATTTGGGACACACAATCTACCCTGCAATCTCAACACACCATCTCCCCCTTGGGAGAAAACCTCTACTTTTTGGTCCTTGACTGACTCCTTCAGTCTGACCAAACTAGCATCTAAGAATTGCTTTTCCTTTACTTTCGAAACCATGGAGGATTCATAACTACACTGAACCCCTATACTACCTTCAGCAGAGTCAAACAACCTAACCCCCAATCTATCTAAACGATGTACATCATGAGCCAACTCTTTCTTATCTTTTACCACATGCGAAACACTACCCATGGACACTCTACTTTGGGCATCTGCCACAACATTGGCCTTGCCCGAATGGTACAACATACTCATATCATAGTCCTTTAACAATTCAAACCATCATCTCTGCCTATGATTCAATTCTCTCTGGGTAAACATATACTGCAGACTCTTATGATTAGTGAAAACATCAACATGGACACCATACAAATAGTGTCTCCTAATTTTCAAAGCAAAGAAAACAGCAGCCAACTCAAGGTCATGGGTGGGGTAATTTTTATCATGGGGTTTCAACTATCTAGAAGCATAAGCTATCACCTTACCCTTCTGCATCAATACGCAACCCAACCCAACTCTCAAAGAATCACAATACACCACAAAACTATCAACACCATCAGGCGAAGTCAAAACAGGGGTTGAAGTGAGTCGAGTCTTCAACTCCTGAAAACTCTTCTCACAAGATTCGTACCACAAGAACTTTACTTTCTTTTGGGTCAACCGAGTCATAGGAGATGTTATAGAGGAGAAACCCTCAACAAAACGGCGGTAATAGCCAGCTAAACCCAAGAAACTTCGAATATCAATCGGAGAAATAGGTCTAGGCCAATTTCTAACAGCTTCGGTCTTTTGGGGATCAACTCTAATACCCTCGGAAGAAATGATATGACCCAGAAAAGCAACAGACCCTAGCAAAAATTCACATTTACTGAACTTGGAAATAACTTGTGATCTCTAAGGGTTTGAAAGACAGTTTGAAGATGATCAAAATGTTTGTCCTCACTATGGGAGTACACCAGTATATCATCGATGAACACTATGACAAACATATCTAGATATGGTTTGAGCACTCAATTCATGAGGTCCATGAAAGCTGCTGGGGCATTAGTTAACCCAAAAGAATAACAAGAAACTTAAAATGGCCATAACAAGTTCAGAAAGCAATTTTTGGGATGTCACACTCCCTAACTTTGAGTTGATGATAGTCGGAACGAAGGTCTATCTTTTAGAAAGAACTTGCACCTTCAAATTGGTCAAACAAATCATCTATTCTCGAAAGGGGGTACTTATTTTTTATGGTGACTTTATTTCGTTGGCGGTAATCAATGCACATACGCAAAGAGCCATTTTTCTTTCTCACAAACAACACAGGAGCACCCCAAGGAGAAACATTGGGCCTTATGAAACCCTTATCTAGTAGATCTATGATTTTCTCTTTCAAATCCTTAAGTTCTGCAGGGACCATACAGTAAAGAGGAATAGAAATGGCTTGAGTATCAGGAAGAAGATCAATCCCGAACTCAATCTCTCTATCAGGAGGTATCCTTGGGAGATCATCCGAAAAACATCATAAAACTCATTGACGACGTTAACAGACTGGAGAGTTGGAGTCTCAGACTTAGTGTCTTTGAATCTAACCAAATGGTAAATACACCTCTTGGAAATAAGCTTTCTAGCTTTAAGGTAAGAGATAAAATGACTCTTGGGTGACACAAAATTCCCAGATCATCATTATTTCTTCTCACTTAACGTGAAGAAATATTTCTGAAAGAGGAGAGCATGAATTAATAGCAGAGAGAGACACTTTAAGCACGAAAGACTTCTGACAGAAAGAATCATACTTTTTCCTAAAACGTCTTGTAGCCTCTTGCTCATAGATGTGGGAGGCTACACACCGATGATCAAGACTCTACTTAACGCAGCTTGTGAGACTCCCTAGGACACCTTAAAACCTTAGGCTCTGATACCAAGTTTGTAACACCCTAAAAAATAGGTCCCAAAGCATCACACAGTTCTTGAGGCTACGAGTAGCCCCAAGCTAATCCTTTGAGCCAGTTTCATTCAGTTCAACATAAATCAACGGGGTTTCCATAAATAACCCTCAAATATCAATAGAGTAATCATCATCAAAGAATAAAAGAATTTCAAAAAGATAACAAAATATGACTTATTAGTCAACTCCTAAAATCTATACTAATCTAAAAAGCCTCTAAGAAAATCAATAAAACCAGCGAGCCATTGAGACATGTCCCAACTGACTCATACTCAGTTATCAAATGTAAATGATTTTATGAAACCAACATCAGACATCATGTCCTCGAAACATGAGGACTTACCACAATGGAGGATGTAGAACAGCGTGCCCAAAGAATCACTATTAAACCTAGAACTGAGCACCTGAACCTATATTCTGAGAAAATACAGCCCACATCTGAAGATGTGGGTCAGTACCATGGAAATGAACAAAGTATATGGGGGTGTATGCAGTTATATAAACATCATCATCATAAATATTTATAATAAATATGCAGGATGTATGAAAGACTCACATAGCCCAAAGAAAATCATCATAATTATGAGAGGATGAAATAAGTGCAATAACACATGTGAGTCATCATATAATTTGTCAATCACTTTATGTTCATCAAGAATATCAATTCTCATAATGTAAATATCATTTAAATCTTTTGAAAAAATAACTTTCACAATTCCACTTTCAAATCACTTCACCATTCACCATAGACACAAAGAAACATACACACACTGGGAGATCCTATAACCGACATAAACCATGTAAGCTACATGGAATCCAACGTACAACCCACGTTGGGGAGATCCATCCTATCCATGCCATTGGAGTAGGACGATCAATATCAAATCCACACAAACTAGTGATCACTATATAAATAAGCCTCAGACTCACTCCTATGGGGGCACGTAGTTCTAGGGAAGTAAGGTCTCTTTATACCTCCTACTCAGTGCTAAAGATTTCTCCTGGACTTAGCTTAGATCATTTCAAAGACAATCCATAACAAAACAATTTCAGTAATATATAAATATACATCAGGAGCCATCATGCTTCTCATCTATCAAAATCAACCACGTTGTGGATTTCCTTCACACTCGAGTTCAAAACAACTCCATTAAGACCAAAAGGTTGAATCATTCAAAATATCTCAAATATTCCACATCAACGTGATTATAACGCACACTTTCTCAAAAAAACACAATTTCCAATGGGGATTTACAACTGAAATATCAAAATCATGATAAATATCGTTCAAGATCCATGCTTTATATCTCCGCACATGTAAATTCATCTTTCAAAATCATAAACATCAATATTTCATAATAATCATCATAAGATATGGGTTCATGCTTCAAATTCGTAAAATTCAAATAAAAATCATGCCTTTGTAAAGAAAATTACTTTTGGGCACAATAACGAAAGAGAGTTCTTGTTGAAAAATCTCACATACCTTGAATGACGAACTTTAGATTGATACTCATTTTTGAGATGTTAATCGTGCCTTTGAATGATGGTTCTTGGAGTTCTTGAACTAGGAACTTGGAATCTTAAATAAATTTGTAGAATTAATGGTGAACTTTGGAGGTTCTTGAAGTTTTTGAACTAGGAACGTGGAATCTTGAATAAATTTGCAGAATTAATGGTGAACTTTGGAGGTTCTTTAAGTTGGATATAGGAGCTTAGGGTTTTCTTTTTGAGGGAATTTGATGAAATATAACATATAATTCTTCAAATAGGCTTTAATATAGGGTTTGGATGGATTTTGGGTGGGGGGGATGACCAAAATGCCCCTAAAAATTAAATAATTCTCGAATCTGTCCTTTGGTGGACTGTTTTGATAGTTTGAAGTAGATCAACCATAATCTTTTACTTTGATATTCAAATTGGATAAAACTAATTTTATTATAAAGAGGACTCTCATATCTTTCCATTGATATATAGTATCTCACCTAGATCATTGTGTACGAGGAGTTATGATTGTTTGAAGTTGACCCAAAAATTCACTTTTGATAAGCTCAAGTAGATCGACCATAACTTTTTGCTCCGATAGAGAAATTGGATGAAACCAATTTCATTGGAAAGAGAACTCGTAGAGATTTCCGTTGATATATAGCAGGCCGCTCATATCATTATGTACAAGTAGTTATGATCATTTAAAGTTGGAGAAAAAATATAGCAGGCCTCAATACTT
Source organism: Capsicum baccatum var. pendulum (assembly GCA_030864225.1). Lineage (NCBI taxonomy): Eukaryota > Viridiplantae > Streptophyta > Magnoliopsida > Solanales > Solanaceae > Capsicum > Capsicum baccatum. Next base: position 171,376,848 of record CM061554.1, read on the forward strand.
TTTCCTACACATTTTACTGTTCACTACTATTCACGGTTCGATCAAAATGTTCATAACTCATCCCTCGGGTATCCGTTTTGTATGATCCATATATTTTTGGAAATCCTATTTGATACTCTATGCAATGGTGGGTCATAATCTAAGACATTCTACACAAAAAATTTATAATTCATTCTAGAAGATAAAACCCAACACGTTTACGCATAAAATTTCAACAAAATATTTCCCGGGGTATTACATCAGCATTCTCACTTGGAAGATGAAAGTGGTGAGTATGGATTTTATTATAGGTTTACCTTACACACAGTGTCAGCATGATTCAATTTGGGTTATTATGGATAGAATAACTACGTCAGCCCATTCTTGCCAGTCCATACTTCATATTCAAGTGAGGATTATGCCAGACTTTATCTCAGGGAGTTAGTAAAACTACATGGGGTTTCATTGACCATCATTTTAGATAGAGGTACTCAATCTACCTCTCATTTTGGAAGACTTTTCTGAAGGGTCTCAGTACCCAAGTTTATCTCAGTACAGCTTTCCACTCGTAGATAGATGATCAGGTAGAGAGGACCATTCAAACCTTAGAGGACATACTAAGGACATGTGTTATAAATTTTAAGGTTAGTTGGGATGATCACTTATCTTTGATTGAGTTTTCATACAATAACAACTACCACTCCAGTATTCTGATGGTTCCATTTGAGGCTCTTTATGGCAGGAGGTGTAGGTAACTTATTGGTTGATTTGAAGTTGGTGAAGCTGCTTTTATAGGGATAGACTCAGTACATGAGGCAATGGAGAAATTTTAGTTGATTCTAGAAAGGATGAAGACAACTAAAAGTCATCTAAAACCTTATGCAAATGTGAGAAGAAGAGAGATTGAATTTGATGTTAGAGATTTTGTGTATCAGAAAATTTTGCCCATGAAATAGGTGAAGAGGCTTGGTAAGCAGGGGAAGATTAGTACTCGCTATGTCATACCGTACATCATTTTGAGCCATTTTGGCAAGGTAGTTTATGAGTTAGAATTTCCTGCCAAGTTAGTATCAGTGCATCCAGTGTTTCATGTCTCTCTGCTAAAGAAATGCATTGGTGACCCAGCTTCGATCGTTCCTTTGGAGAGTTTGGGTGTGGAAGATAGCATCTCATATGAGGAAGTCCAAGTTGAAATCCTTGACCATCTGATCCATAGTTTGAGGAATAAGGAGGTTGCCTTGGTTAAGGTTCTATGGAGAAATCAGTCCATCGAGGGATCTACTTGGGAAGCAGAAGGCGATATGTGAGCCAAGTATCCCTATCTCTTCTCTACGAATTTAGATTCAGCTTTAGGTAATGATTTTTTCGATTAATTCTCTCATTTTGTATCTCATCTATCTAACCATCCTCAGGTCATAACATGCATTCATGAGTTTAGTTCAGTCCATGCATCACGTTTCAGATTCTAGATATTAAGTCATGATTCAGCTCTTACATGTTCAATGCATGATTTTTTTCTTCTTAGTGTCCCAGTTCAATTATTTTTATTCGAGGATGAATGATCCCAAGGGGAAGATATTGAAATACCTCAAATTTTTCAAGGTCTAGATCTCTTAAAAGATTGTCCACGAAATTAGCTTTTCAAAGCTTCAAGTCTCACCTTAATTATATGTTATGGCAAAGAGTTGTGGAAAGTTTCCTCTATAAACCTGATACATTGCTATGAATATGACTCAAGAAATAAGTCGTAATCACTCATGATGAGTTTTCATGAGTGAGTCATAGTCACAACAATTTGTTACCTAATACCCACTCTAGTAGTTATGAAACTAGCATGTGACTCATAGTCTGACATTATAAGTCGTATAGGGGACTCGTTGCCAGACTAGTGAGTGACCCAAGAACTAAGCCTCATACTATGACTCCACCTAATGATTTGTAGCCAGTCTTAATGAGTCATAGGGTGGTGAGTCGTAGTCAATACAAAGAAGTCCCCAACCTCAAAGTTCTAATCTACGACTCAGACTACGACTTGTAACCAATCAGGACGAGTTGTAACAACTGGAACCAATATTTCTTGTAACTTTTCTCGGGACTTTTAAGTTTTTTTCCACTTCTTTAAAGCCTAACCCACTTTTTTTGGGCTTCCCAAAGGGGGGTATAAAAGACCCAAAACTCCCAATTCCATCACTATGATAATTTAAAGTAGAGAAATCAAAAAGAGCAATTTCTTTCCTCATCGAAAGCAAATTAGGGTTTCTCAAAGAACTAGACCAATCTCAAAGATTTCACCAAATCTTTTGCTTCAGGTATGTGGGATATTCATCAATTGGTCTCTCCATCCAATTGAGTCCCAATAATTTCCTATTTTGCAAGTATAAACCCTTTTTCCCTAATTGGTGAAATTTCATGTAGATTATGAATTTTATAAATTTTTCCTCAATTGTTTTTATCCTAAACCATGAAAGTATATTCCCTCATGATAATGGTGTTTCCATATATTTAATAATGCAAATGTCTACCCCATGCTTAATCATTGAAATATTGAGTGTTAATCATGATTTTTCTTCTATTATGGATGGATTGTTCAATTCTGTATTAGATAGTGTTGGTTGGTTATGAACCCCCGATACCTAGGAAAATCATGCATGTTACAGTTATCAGATTACAAGTCAGTCAGATTATGCTTGTTTTGTAAAATTTAAAATACTGTCATAATGAGCACTTATCAGTACCATATCATGCTAAATGTATAATAATACCAGTGTTATTTAGTTGGGAATAATACTTAGCAACGAGAGAATGTAGATATGCCAGCTCGCCCGTCAGTTACACATGAGTCGTTAGTAGTAGTCCCTAAGTTCCAGAACTATGGCACCACCGTAGAATTTGAGGGGTCCCCCATCAGTAAAGACATGATACCCTAGTCTTTTGGGATATCATATTAATGGATCTACACGAGCCAGTGTTGGTACCCATGGCAAAATACTAACACCTATCCTACAAGGGTTACTAGTTGGACCCCGATTTTACTCAGATTAGGGTATGTCGATTATAGTTAGCTCCCATAGTCTTAGATCTGTTTTCGAATTATACCAATTCAGGTTTGCATGACAGAGTATCCAGTAAATCATTTAATCAGTTAAATAGTTATACAGATTATTTCAGCATATGCTTTACTTGGTCTTGTATTTGATTTACATGTTCATGCATTCATGCTCAGTACCACTACATACATACATATTATCTAGTCTTTATTTCATATACCAGTACATTCAAAGTTCTGATAATATACTCGCTTATACGTTATGTTGTCTTATAACATAGGTTTGGACACTCAGTTCTCGGATCATACATAGACAGTTTGTAGGCCACTCAGCTGCAGTATTTGGTGAGTCCTCATCAGTTGATGACTAATTATACTATTTATCATACTTTCCAATATTTCAGCTCATGTTTATTTCAGTAGTTAGAGATAGTTGAGGACCTGTCCTAATAACTCATCATGTTTTGAGGCTTTTAGACAGTCACACAGTTAGTTATTCTTTTGGTTGATGTGTTTCAGACTCCTTTACTACTGACTTGACTATTTAAACACTTATCGAATGATTTTCTCATAGTATTTTGTTATTTTCCTTCAGCATTTACAGCTTGTTCCGGATTATAGGTTAGCTTGGAGTCACCCATGGCCTTAAGAAGCATGTTACGACTAGGGGGTAGCCTCAGATCGTGACATGAACTATGATGTCATCTATAAATACAATCACAATAAAGTTGAGATACTGTCAAAATACTCGATTTTCAACTCTATAAATGCTAGGGTCCTTGGTCAACACAAATGACATGATTAAGAACTCATAATGACTATATCGAGTCTAAAAAGTTTTCTTTGAAACATCCAAAGCTCTAATTTTCACTTGATGGTACCTAATCTCAAATAAATCTTAGAAAACACTGAAGCACCCTAAAACTAGTCAAACATATATCAATGCGAGAAAGAGAATGTTTTTTCTTAACCATCGCCTTGTTCAACTGCCAATCATCAATACATATATGTAACGATCCATATCTCTTCTTCACAAACAAGTTACGTGCAGTCCAAGGAGATACACTAGGTCTAATAAACCTTTTACTCAAAAAACTAGAAATTGCTCCTTCAACTCCTTCAACTCAATCGGGCCATCCTATAGGGAGAAATAGAAATGGGCATGGTGCCCGGCTCAATATTTTTATAGAAAAATCCATTTCATAGACCATAGCCATACTAGGCAAATCCATAGAAAAGACATCCATAAACTCATGAAAAATGCAAATAAAATATATAGGAGGTGATAAAGTACCACTAGTATCACAGATATGAGCTAAATAAGGCAGATGCCCGTGCTATTTAATGCAGCAAACACGCAAAAAGATATAACACCCTTTGAACTAAAATTAATCATGCCCTTATAAGGTAACCTTGACACATTGATGTAGCTAAGATCACGGTCTTAGCATAATAGTCCAAAATAGCATGATAAGAAACCAACCAATCCATACCCAAGATAACATCAAAATAAATAATATTTAAGACAATCAAGTCTACCGAAGTTTCATAGCCTGCAAAGGTAACCATAAAAGATTGGTACACCTGATCCACTACTAAAAATATTCTACTGGGTAGTAGCATGAAGAAGCATAGAAAGATCTTCAAAGGCAACATCAAAATAAGAAGCAAAATATGTTGACACGGGAAAATATCAAACTAAGGTCAAAAAATATGAAAAAAAGTCTATTGTAAACCAGGATGATACCTGTAATAACAACATAAAATGCCTGTACCTCGAGCCAAGATGGTATGACATAACACTGACCATGTTCTCTCTAGACTAAGTAACTCCTTCACCACCATAACGGGCACCTCTATCTCTACCTCGAGCACCTCTTGCTGCACCCCTACTACTCTTTGAACAACCTATCACTACTGATATAGGAGTAGGTCTGAAGAGACATTAACGATAACCTTGGCTAAATAGGCGAACTCATCACACATAAAGTACCTTTCATGGCATTACTCAATCTAAAGAAGTGCGGTTGAACTAGTACAACAATCCTGGCTAGATGTCTGACTACCTAAAGTCGTTGAACCAAAAGAGCAACCACCAGAACTATACAAAGCAGCATGAACTATCCTACTATGTTAACCTAGAGAACCTCTACCAGATAAGTATCTATATTGGGAGGCACAACCACAAAACTCACTATGATGACACACCATTTTATGCCTATTTGAGTAGCCTAGATAATAGACTCAATTATCTTGGCATGCTAATTAATACTATGAAACGAATCTGCTGAGACTACAATTTGAGTTGTGGCCAATTAATTAGTACCGTTCAATACATATATAAACTTCAAAATTTTCTCAGCCTCGTTGATATGGTAGCGATTGAATACCTAGATAAACTATGAAAATGACCTCATACTCAGTGATAGTCATAGAGACCTTCTCTAAATGATAAAACTTATCATGCATCTGGTCCTTCAAACTATATGGTACAAACATCTCCAAGAAAGCCTCAACAAATTGATTCCAAATCATAGCAGGCGAACGCAAAGTCCTAAAACGCGCAAACAACCTCCACCAAAATCTCCAACTGATAGGTTGTATAACCAAATTCGTGATACACAAGGGATCCAATATTATATAACTTCTCCTGGAAATGATTTTTTTATACTTAGAATCGAAAAATATACAAGTACTTAAGCTCATTTTGATAGATATAATGTGTTTTTGTGTTGTGTTTTGCTAAAACTAGGCTTTGGAGCTTAAAATAAAGGAAATAAGTCAAGACTGTAGAATACGCTTCTTATGATACAACCTACGTGATGGAGGTTGCACCTACATAGTGTAGGTGGGGTGGCGTAGGTTACAAAAAGTCTAAGTTTAGAGAATCTGAAAGATGAAATTTTGACTGACACTTATGATAGGTCACTTACCTAGGGTAAGTGTCACTTATGCCTCATAAATGTCATCATAAGTAGTAGAGAATGAATCTTCAGAGAAGCTAAGGAGTTCAAAAGTTTTTGACACTTATGATGGGTCACATATGGGAGATAAGTACCACTTATGTTTCCTAAGTGCCATCGTAAGTGGTCATCATGCAACACTGAAGATTTCAGACTTAGGTAACTTACGATAGCCACTTACCTAGGGTAAGTGTCAATTACGATAGCCACTTACCTTAGGTAAGTGGCAGCCGACCTAAGATTTTCAGTTCGTTTTGGTTTGGATTTTTAGTGTTTTTATATAATATGTAAATGCTCTTTTAATGTTCTTTAGTTGTTTACTCACTTTTAGAAGATGAGAAACTTTTTTTCCAGATTTAAATAAAGGTATTCCTAGATTAAAATATTAGGAATCAAAGCAATAAAATTAGCATTGATGAAACAGGGTATTGCACCTTCAGTGAGAACCGGCAGAGTGGGGGCCTACAATCTTCTCCATCAGGGTTGCCATAGTAAAATATACCAGATAGGGGGAACTTACATACTTTATACTATTAAAAAACATTGTTTGATTTCAATATTGACTTTTGATCATGAAATCTCTTTGTTCTTGGTTTTTGATTAATTAATTTATTTGAGACTTTGGGTTTTATTATTCCATTGTTGTAAGATTAATTATATGTTTCCTGTATTGAATTTCATAGATTGTTTTGCAATAACGAGTAGCTAAATCCCTTAGCTGGGATTGTGGGAACCCTGATGGAATAACGAAGTTGAGGAAGAGCAAAGTCGTTCTTGATCAATATTCTTACATGTATTGTGGTCATCTTCAGTCTAATTATTTTCTTAGTGGTGGAAAAGACTGAGAACCTACCTTTATTCGATACTTACTTCATAAGAGAGGTAGCGATTAGGAAAAGAAGATCAAGATAGTAATATGAGCCTATCAACCCTTATCTAATAACTTAATACTAAAAAGGTAATAGCTAATCAAGGATACATATTAATGATTAGTATGGCGACACAATGAGACTCAAAAGATAATGAGTGAAACTCACTAAAGTTGTTCACAAGATGGTTAATGATATATATCTTATCAGATTCTATATGCAAGATATTGAGATAGTTTGATAGAGCAGGATATATCTATGGAGTTTGAAGCAAGGGGGAACACAAGCCTAGTGTTCATCTTAGATTGTTTACAACTAAAAGCATTCAATTATTATCACTTTTTACTGATTACTGCAAATTCCCCCATTTACTTTTCTGCATAGCCCGATGATTTCAACAAGTTTGAGAGAAATTTCTAGCCTATTTCCTATTGGTTCGACCCCAACCTAGTTGGGTGACTATATTTGACATCGGCTATATTATACTTCTTGGAGGTGTAGTTTTTGGAAACATCAAATTTTAGCATCGTTGTCGAGGAATACGATTGCAAAATTATTGATTGAAGTGTTGAGGTTTTCAAATTTTATTTTTTATTTTTATTAGGGCATATGTCAGTTTATACCTAGCACTAAGAGCCAAGGAAATCCCTTGATCCCACTTGATTGAACCAAAAAGAAGCCTACAACCAAATCGTAGGATGACGGAAACACAAATGTGAAGGCCATCTTAAGGGGCTTCAAGGTAATCTAAATTGCCTTATCCTCCACCGATTTTAGTTTAGGAGACTGTAGATCGTACCACTAATCGATTATTAGCAAAAGCCAGTGTGAGTAGGAATGTGGATCCCCATCTTATAGCTCAGGATACAAAGGTAGCCAGATAGAGACAAAAAGTAAATCATTGAGCAAAACTCAATTAAAACTGAGATAAAGGTTGAAGGAATAGAGCTCAAGTACTTATATCCTTTCAATACTTTCTAGTATATGATGATCTAGAGGAAGACACATCATATGTTGAGCTTACCAAGATAGGAGCTATCATTTCTCCTGTATTTCCACTAGGTGTGTAGTTTGATATAACAAGTGTTATGATTCATCTACTAATTCTAAAGGGTGTGTTTATGGGCTTTCTAACTAATGAAGAAAACATGCACCTCATAAATTTTATTAGAATTTTCACTTTATATAATATACCTGGGGTGGATCAGGAAGCTTTTACACTTATGTTGTTCCCATTATCTCTAACTAGTGAATCGATATTATAGTTAGAGGAACTACCTCGTGGGTTCATTAGTACTTGGAATGAGTTTTGAAAATAGTTGTTAGACCAATTCTTTCCTCCGGCCAAGATGCTACAAATTAAGGACAAAATTTATTATTCAAACTGTTGCATTCTGAGTCATTATATGGATCTTGATTAAGGTTTAAGAAGAAGTTAATAATGGTGCCCAATCATAGAATTACGGGAAGCAATTTACTCAAAATATTCTATAAAGCACTAAATACCATTTTCAAAGCTATGATAGATACTATTACTGGTGGAGCATTCATGCGCCTGCGTTGGAAGATAGCATTGAGATATTAGATCAAATCTTTCTTATCAACCAAGGTTGGAATATTTGAATGGTAGAGAAAGGTGTTGGTACTTATTCTATTGGGGATTCTAACGAGCTCAAAATTCTAAATAACACAGTGGCACAGGAGGTTTCATAGCCAAGGGTTGAGATTGGGTTATTAACAAAACTGTTTGAATCTATGAATTTTGAGAAGGTGAATATTGTAGGCGCACAAGGTAAGGATTCTAGGTAATATTATTCTGATGTGGATAAAGAATTAATGTATCTAGATAGAGAGTTAGCAAGTTTTCGAGCAAAGGTTCAATCGTTTGCTTGAACCAATTGGAACTTAAGGCAAGGAAACTAAGGTTGGAACTACTATAGAGATAGATATAGGGATCAGAGCAGAGAGAGGGATGGTTTATTGAGAAACAAGGATGATTATAAGGAAAAAATGGTGCATATGTTCCATCGAGGAATTGTGATACTGATTCAAAGATGGAGTCTATGTTGTCAAAGCTGGTAAAGAATAAGGAAAGTTAAGAAAATTGCCTTATGGAGATTAAGACAGATATTTCAAGTTTGACTCAGAAGGTAGAATCGCATGCTATTGTGATTAAGAAATTGGAGCAGGAATTTGGACAGATGTCAACAACCTTAAATCAGCATCAACTGGGCACTCTTCTGAGCAACACTAGCAATATTCAATAAATGACGGTCATTGTTGAGCCGTTACTACTCAGAGTGATAAAGCACTATTGATCCACCTATTCCTGTAGTTGATGAGACAAGAAATGATATAGTTTATATTGATGGAGCACCTGAATCGTAGTTAGAAAAGTTGGTGACTAATGCTGAGTCACCATAAAAATCAATATATAATGACAAAGGAGTTGCAAAGGATAAAGGTAAAGGGATGGTGGATGAGCCGATGTTGAAGACCACTCCACAACCTCCCCCACCTTTTCCTTAGAAGTTGAAGCAGAAGAAAGAATAAGAGAAGTACATAAATTTTATTGTTATGCTGAAAGAGTTGAGCTTGAATATCCCTCTTCTTACAAATCTAGAGCAGATGCCTGGGTACGAGAAATTTATGAAGGCCTTGATAACAAAAAATAAAGTAGTTATTTTTGAGGATGTAGGTGGGTTGCATCATTGTAGTGCGATCACTTCGTGATCAATGGCACAAAAAAGGAGATCCTTAAGATTTCACAATTCCTTGTACCATTGGGCCATCTAGGTTTGCCAGTGCGCTATGTGCCTTGGGTGACAACATTAAATTAATGCCGCTAACAGTTCTCCAACAACTATACCTGATACCTCTCAAGACAACGGCAATGTAGTTATTAATGTCAGACTATATAGTGAAGAAGCCTATGGCATATCATTTAATGTTTTGGTAAAGGTGGAAAACGTTATTTTTCCGACAGACTTTGTTGTCTTAGGCTATAAATTTGACTTTGAGATGCCCATAATCATGGGAAGACCATTTTTAGCCACGGGTAGAGCATTGGTAAATATGGAGAAAGGGGAGCTTAATTTCATACTGAATGGTAAGGAGGCCAGATTCAATGTTAGTAGAACCATGAAGCAGCCAACTGACATGACAGTGGTTATGGTAATAAACTGTGTTGATGATCCTGGAGTCCAAAGATTTATCTACCTTTATGAATTCTAAGTAATCAAGGTACCTGTATTGTGCCGTGACGTAAAATCAAGCAATGCATGGGAGGCAAATCAAGGTATCTTATTATTTTTGCATTTGTGGTAATTCATGTAAGTCTAATTGATATCGGACCTACGCACCTAAGGTGTAACAAGTATGTTCCTAACTCTCTTCCTTTGTAGTTGCGCAATCCATTAGGGACAGTGCATGTTTATTTGATGGGGTGGGGCTATTTGTGGGTCTAGATGGCCTCTTGGGGTTTTATTGTCATTCCTCTTTTTCTTGGAGTCTGTTCTTCGTAGAACAAATATTTCTAGAACGTATTGTATTTTTTTCTTAATGTTTTATGTTTTTTTTTAACTAGGAGAAAAATAAGTACCTACGGACAGTTGATGCATTTTTTTGTGCTTAAATGTGTTAGAAAAATAATACCCTTCCGAAAAAATATTTTTAAACTGCGTGATATGTATATATATGTGATCATTCTAAATCTCATTGTGGCATTAGGACTAGGTACATAATAATCATAGCTAACATTCGCATAAACCGAATAGGTAGTAATATTTGATACAATCCTGTGCTATGTGTGTGAGAAATGCTTACATTATTCCCTTTGTGTGTAGAATTCAGACCTTGCCTAATTGTTCTAGCCTAAGTTGTATGATAGTTGATTAGGAAAGGATCATAATTCATTCTTGAATTAGTTCACTTTTAGCCTAAATCACCTTCTAAATGTTAATAAGTATCCCTTGATCCTAATTTTGAGCCTATATAGACTATTTTTCTTGTTTTCACCTTTCACCTTCCCAGTTTGATTACAATTAACATGTTTATGAACCTTTTGTGGTCATGATCCTTCTTGGGTATTATGCACCTCACCATAGGAAAATTGCCTAAGTTGGGGGTAGCTATCATAGGTGTGCATGATTAGAAATGGGTATGACAAAGAGCGTAAATAAGAGAAATGAAAGTAGCATTGGATGTGGTAGAAATAAAAAAGAGAAAATCAAAAAGAAAAAGAGAAATAAATGAAACTGCAGCCAACCTGAATGAGCAATAAAAATTTATTTTTAAAATAAAGGGCAGAATAAAAAAAAAATAGTTGATAAGTGAACCCCAAAACGTAATTATAGTGTCAACGAGGCTTTGTCACTAAATTTTCAAAAGTACCCCACCAGCCCCCAAGCCTACATTACAAGCTCAGTAAATCCCTATAGTGATCCTAATCCAACTATTTGAAAACCTAAGGTAAAGAAAGAAAGGGCAAGCCTACGGTATTCTCTACACATTATTGAAACTTCTTTGTGAGTATAAGTGTCTTGTGATAGTCCTCGCATTAACATGCATAATTTATCTGAGTGAGTGAGACTTCTTTTTGTGAGGGTGTATGGGTTGTGTTGCTACTGCTTGTTTGTTCGGGTAGTGTGATTTGTATATATGCTTGATTGTTTGTTGCTAATGTAATGTCATAGTTAGATTCCTTAGTGTCATATTTTTGTACTACATAGATCCACACGGTTTTGAAAATTTAAAAATAGAAGGGAGTGATGTTTTAGAGCTAAAATTGAAATTAACTATCGCAAGCATATTAGGTTTCTCTTGATTAATCATCGTGTTATGTTTTGTTGTGATTTTGTTAGCTGAGGACATATAAAAGTTTTAAGTTGAGTAGATATGCAATTAACTAGGCATGTTTTGGTAGATATGATGATTTTTGTGTTGTGTTTTGCATAACACTAGATTTTGGATCTTAAAATGAAGAAAAGAAGTCAGGAATGCAGAATGGACTAGTTTCGATGCAACTTATGTGGTGTAGGTTGGTCTTACATGGAATAGATGGGGTTGCGTAGGTTGCATAAAGTTCAAGTTTAGAGAATCTAAAAGATGAAATTTTAACTAATAGTTACAACAGGTCACTTACCTGGGGTAAATTCCACTTACCCCCCATAAGTTGTCATCATAAGTAGCAAAGACTGTAGGTTCAGAGAGGCTAAAAATTTTAGAAGTTTCTGACACTTATGATAGGTCACTTACAGGACATAGTACCAGATATATCCCATAAGTCCCATCATAAGTGGTCATCAAGCAACATTGAATATTTCAGACTTTGATCACTTACAATGGCCACTTATCTGGGGTAACTGCCACTTACGATGGCCACATACCTGGGTTAAGTAGCAGTCGACCCAAGTTTTTCAATTTGTTTTTGTTTGGATTTTCAGGGTTTTTACATAATCTATAAATACTCTTTTAATGTTTTTAGTTAGTTTATGCACTTTTATGAACTTTTACACACTTTATACTCTTACAAAACATATATTGATTTTAAGATTGACTTTCGATCTTGGGATCTCTTTGTTATTGATTTTTGATTGATTAATTGATTTAAGACTTTATGTTTTATTATTTCATTGTTGTGAGATTAATTTTATGCTTTATGTATTGACCATGGATTATTTTGCAACTATGAGCGTCTAAATCCCTTAGCTAGGGTTGTAGGAACCCTAATGGAATAACGAAGTAGAGGAAGTGCAAAGTTGTTCCTGATCAATATTCTTGCATGTATTATCGTCATGTTAGATTTTATTATTTTCTTAGTGGTGGCCAACATTGAGAACCTGCCTGTATTTGATTGTTACTTCAAAATAGACGTAGCGATTAGAAAAAGAAGATCACGACAGTAATTTGAGGCTATCAAACCTCATCTAATAACTTGATACTCAAAAAGGTAATAGTTAATCTGAAATCCAAGATAAGAGTTAGTTAGATGACACTCTGAGACTCAATAGGTAAAGAGTAAAATGAACTAAAGACATTCATAAGATGATTACTAATCATATCTTATCAAATTCTACATCTAAGGTATTGGGATAGTTCAACAAAGCCCGATAAATCTACGGAATTAAAAACTAGAGGGAACACAAGCCTAGTGTTCATCTTAGATTGTTTGAAACCAAAAACATTCAAGTCTTGTCATATTTTATTAATTACTGCAAATCCCCCCATTTACTTTTCTACATTGTCGGGCTATTTCAATAAGTTCGAGAGTGATATCTAGCCTATGCCCTATGGGTTCGACCCCAACCTCGTTGGATTACTATATTTGACATTGACCACATTATATTTCTTGGAGGTATACATTAGATGACACCAAGAAAACAACTACAAACTCAAAGTCATCATAGCCAGTAGCACCACTGAACTTGGGACGACCCAAGTGAATGATCCTTTCAAACATCTTCTAATCATCATAAGACATAATTGCACTCGATACAATTGGAAAAATAGTATGTCTAGCAAACTGAGAATCCATACGTAGGTGTACCATAGATGAAACTTACACCCCTAAACTAGAAATACCATGATCAAATACCGGTATAAACAGTGGAACACCACTCAAGGTTGAGAAATATCATAAGCAGATATCGATACAGATAGCGAAACCACACTCAGGGTTAGAGAAATACCATAAGCAGATGCTAGTACTGACGGTGGTACCATACTCAAGATAGAAGGCACACCATGTGCACTTAAGGAAACACCATCCAAAGGAGTAAATAACCAAATCAACAAACCCTCTAGAACATGGGTAGAAATTAAATTTCGTGGGACCTGATCTGGCTCCGCATCTCCTACATGCTCAACCTCATGCTCAAAAAGGTCCCCCTAACACTACCTTTAATAGGGAAACTTTTTGTGCCCGTCTTCCACTTCTAGGTTGTCCATGGCCCATGGCTTTCCCTCTAGTCTAGGCTTTATCCTTGGGTGTTGGCTTAACATTTCTAACCTCTTGAGATTTAGTCCTTACTATCTGCACAAAAAAGAATGGAACATAACTTAAAACATAGGTTATGAATAACCGGCATGATAAGGAATCAAATTATAAAAGTTTTTCTAAAAAATATCTTATAGCCTTTTGAAGATAGATACACATGTCTACTTAACGATTCGCGACATGTATGCTCTTACACTTATGAGACCAGTGAACCTAGATTCTCTTATTCCAATTTATCAAGATCCAAAAATTAGGTCATGATGGTACTTATCGTGGCCTAGCCATAAAAAGTAAATCAATCACCCAACCTAACAGGATAATAGAGATATAAAAAAACCCAAAACTAAGATAAGGGTTCTCGAAGGAAGTCCGACCAATACCACTATAATAATAGCAAAAAAATAAAATGAATGTCAAAATAAACCAAAGAAGTGCTGTAATAATTCAAGAACCTCTGATACAATCGAGAATAGTATTGGAAATAATATCTGTCTCTAAAAGTGAGTGGAGATATAAAGGAAATAAGATGAGGTCCGAAGTGACGACATAAAGGAAATAAGATGAGGTCCAAAGTTAGAACCAAACTCCAAAGCACGCCAGAACCTCAAAGATCCACCCGATCTCGCATGAACTCAAACACCGTGTGTCATACTCGAACCTAGATATACACCAAAAGGACATAGTAGGGATGAGTACATATCCACTTATATTTGGTAGGTATCATAGGCCAACTATCAAATTAGAAAATACAATAAATATACTATGAGAATGTCACCTACTATATATATATATATATCCAAACAAAAATAGCAACAACATAAAAATAAAGGAAAAATACACGAAATCAAACACAAGTCAAGAAAACTAAAGAAAATGAAGAAGATTCAAATATAGACGCAATGCAATGTGGATGGGAAGAGTTACGAAAGTCATTGCATGACTTTCCCACCGAGCTCGAAGCAAACAGGCAGGACCTATTGAGGGTTCGTAACTCATATATTGTATCTCATATCAAAATCACAATCTCAATCTCAATCTTAATCTCAACTCTTCTTTATGGCTCGTATTCATGGAGAGGATTTTCAAAAAGGTTTTTTATTTTAGAAAAAAAATAATATTTTCCAGTAGTATCAATATCTCATGAATGTGTATGTAGTAAATAAATATGTAATGCTTACAATCCATCCAAAATGAGGAAATCCAATCCAATCAGCATGTAAGTATATATAGGTGACCATAAAAATCAACTCAATGTGTCCATAATTCATGATTATCAACTCTGATTAGGTATCATCATAATAAATGTCCATACAAGACGTCATTAATATCATATCTACTCGTAATTTGAGTATTCTAACATGATAAAAGTAACCAATACCCAATTAAGGCCTACATTATAAAATTGAGCTCCCGCACGAACATTATATCTAGAATGATGACATATAAATGCACTGATAAGTCCAACGATGTTAAATAAAATCCTTGAACGAGCAAAACAGAATATCATATACCATAGATCAACAACAAAAACATATAAGCCCCTACACGGGCACACAACAGTATAAATAATCTTAAAATATAAACCTCATCGCTATTTTCTTCAACCCATAGCATGCTTTACTTATTCGTTAATAGATGTCATAAACTACCATGAAATAATGAAAACTCAATCTAAGTGACTTAATACAAAATCTTCCCCTCACGAATGACCTCAAAACCAACTACAACATTCAAATATAGCATATATGTACTAAAATAAGGCTAACAAAATTCATATTGCCCATAAATAGGTTGGGGCCAAAATGAGCTTGAAAATGCAAGAGTTACAACCAAAATTTTATTGTAAAAACTAAATTCCTCAAGGTTATAAGAGTCTACAAGATAAAACCTATGAAAAAATGGGATAATATCGAGGTCCAAAATGAAGAAAACGCCTTTTAAAATATTTTCGATTAAGCCCCAATTTTTTTATTTTGAAATAATAATTTAAAACTTTTTTTGAAGATAAAATCAATGGAAAAATATGAAATTATGAGTTTGGAAGTAATCCATATGAAAATCAATGTTGAAACCCTCAAAAATTGACTTTTCCGAAGCTTGTAGGTCCAAAAATAGAAAAAAATCACATAATAGAGTATTAATACTGTTTAGTGAACAACACCTCGCGAATATGGTCAGCCATTTGCATTCGTGAGGGTTGATATTGACTAAGCCATTAAGTTGGCCTTCATATTTCTGACCAAGATTTTGGATTTGTGAAGGCTAATGAATTAGGCCTCTACATTCATGCAACCTCATCGCTTTCGCAATGAAGGACTCTTTTGCCCTTCGTGATCGCGGCCACCATGTTACGATCGTGATGGAGGGTGAATTCCTTCACTTCGTTTGTTAAAAAGGATCCATGCACCAGATATCAGCTATGCACCAACTAATTTTGTATGATTTTGAATATTTCGAACGAATCCTAGAGATCTGACAAAAGTAAACCATATATGTTACTGGGCTAATTTTGTTGTTCCGAACTCAATGGTGAAGTCAAATTTTAAAAAAAAAAGGTTGTTTTCACAAAATTAACTCCTAGGGTCCTTTTTTATTATTTTCCAAGCGAAGGATCAAAATGAGATATAAAAGTCTAAAAATTGAATCAACCCCGCTACTGATCAAAATTCGATATTTCAAATCTGTTGTAGTCTTTTTTGTCATCCAACACTCAAAACAATAAATATTGACTAAGTCAATTATATGATTTCTCATGCTTCTATAAACCACAAGCTCAAACAACTTATTTGTTATCGCATCAGGAACTATGTCAACCATACCGAACCTCAAAATCAACATGTAACATCTACGAAGAAGGATAAAATGGCCAAAATACATAGAAACTGAAAATTCACAAATTTAGGTCATTACAGTTACCTTTTAAACCCATAACTATTCATTTCACATTGTTAGTAGGATTGTCATTATTGATGGATCTAATTAAGGAGTTTTAACATAATCAAACTTGAAAATGCATTCAACAACTTCCTTTTGATAGGGTTAATAAATAGATTAGTCAAATTCTTTTGACTCGATCAATGTGATAGAAATCATCCATCTTTGAACTAACTTTCTCACATAATCATGTCAATAACTTATGCGTTTTGACTCGCCATTATATAATCTCTGTATGCTTAAGCTAGAGTGGCTTGAGTATCACAAATTGAGCTCATGTTTTGGAAAATCAATGAATTCTCTTAATGATCCTTCAACCACTCAACTCTTTTAATTTGTTTGCTCTGACCAATGAAAAAATTCTTGATTTCAAGAAATTATACCTCCTCGCAAGGTAAATATCCACTATGTGGTATATTTATTTTTCTAACATATTTGATACCTACTTGTATTGATGTATTCTTATAAAATAGTATAAAACTTTGAGTTTTGTAAATCTTTAGTTCTCTAAGGAAAATAAGAACTCAACTACAATTTAGTACTTGCTTACATAATAAGTTAAGCCATAATTTTTCATTCATAATTAGTTAACAAGATCTAGGATCATGTAGGGTATTTTCCACTTTTATATTTAATGACTAAATTTATTTAACACTCTTTTCTCAATGTAGTGAGAGTAACTCAATACTTTACTCCCACAATTCTATTTAATCTTAATACCCAATATAGTATCAATTTCTCCAAAATTCTTCATTATAAATGTGAAAAAATAGAACCTCATTGTTTCTATTATGACTTTTGTATCAAGTTTTACGTTGAATATATTGATAAACTATCACACAATAATGCATAACCATCATGAATTGTAAGATGAAGGTAAACAAACTCAAATGTATCAGCTTCAAATATATATTAAAGAATGTTAAGTCTAATATTGACTTCTAATCACATGTCAAACACGCACACACTTTAAACATATCAAGTGCATTTTCATATCACATTTAGAGAAAACTGAATTCTCTACTCATGTTCTCTAGATCTCATACTCATTAATAATAATTTTCAAGTATACTCACATATTTGTAAATAATGTAATTTTTCATACCATCCTACAACTTTACAGTAAAGTTCACATATAATCTTATGATCGTAAGCAAGAATAACGAATCACATAGGAAGATATTTTTTCCTAAATTACCAAGCTTTTGAATATCATCGCAAGTATATCATCTACCTAATATTTATGAAAAAAAATTCAGAAAAATCACAAAAGGTAAAAATTTATAAATAAATAAATAAATAGATAAATAATGTAAGGTAGAAATTTATAAATAAATAAATAAATAGTGTTAAGAAAACAAAACCCGAATTATACCCCTTTCGTTACTCATGTATCACTACTTTGATGTTCTGTTTTGACCACTTATCTTCGATATCTTCCTACCGAGGGGCTTACATTCATTTTTTTCAAATCAAGCCATGATTTGAATTATCAGTGACACAACAATTAAAATGTTACCAATTGTCTTCTCATTCACATGAACTTATACCAAATCTTTTTTTGAATATATAATGAAAGAAAACTAGCAGAACTTTATAGATATTATTTCTTCATGTCACTTTTCCAACACCATTTAATTTGGTTCCACATGGTGGTAGGAGACATTATTTGATTCATCTGTTGCGAATCACCTTCTATTCTCATATAAAATGGACTAACATCTTCCATACAGTAGGAGTAGTCTCCAATTTGATTTCTTTAACATCTCCCAGACTTTAACTAATTCCCCTATTTGGAAATTCATGTCTATCCTATTAATTCAAAATTCACATTCCCACATTAAATCATCTCATCACAACAACCAAATTCAATCTTCCTTAGCAATAATCCATAATCTCCACAAGGCCTAGGATGGCAAACTAGTTTTACGATAGATCACTATTCTAATTTAATTTCTACAGGCAGCTCTGCATAATGACCATCTCAGCTTTGCTCAAATTTTTTTATGAAACTTTGATTCTCAAATTTGAATATAAAGAATCCTCTTTGTAACAATACCATTTTTCGATTGTTGGAAAATATATTTCAAGAACACAATAATTATATGAAGAAAAACACAAAGATGAAGATTTGACAATACAAACAATGAATACAATATTGAGGCTTAAAATGCATGAGAAACACCTTTCTAAAAATAATATTTGATCCCTCTCATCTTCGAGATTACAATAATATTATACGTAAATAGTTTTAGTGGATATGACAAGTTTATTGAATTCTACATTAAGTAAATAGTGGAGAAATTCTTCTGGAAAGCAAGAACTTGAATTTGATCTTTTGGAGAAGAAAAGATTCTTTAGGGAAGTGCTTTAGTATTTATCATTCTTACTTTCATATAGAAGCTGACTCTTTGTTTAGAGCATCTTTAAGGTCTTTTTGCTAAACAAAACCCAAATCACAAACATAAAATAGCTCAATCTTGAAAATATTTATAAGATGAACCAAGAGCAAGACCATAAAAAGAGCACTACAACAAAAGGTCTATTTATGATCAATATTTAGGGTTGAGTCAATAATTTCATCTCTAAAAGTATACTTATTAGGACAAGATTGAATTTTGATCCCTAATTGTGCATTTTATAGTAAAGGTATAAAATCTGGTCCTAAGAAAATTATTAACTGGTCCCTATTAATAATTTAGAGAAATTAAAAGTACCACCAAATAATTAGTCTAATAAAATTTTTAATAAAAATAATGCTAATTATAATAAAACTTAACGCACCAAAATGAAAAAAATCTTTGTATTCTCCAAAAAAATATCACGCCCTAGCTAACTGTTGCTCCAACATTATCAAAATAAAATCATGCCCTAAATTTCTCTGTTTCCTATTGCAGCTTCCATAGCAACTGATCAAGGTTGATTTCTCATCCATAAAATCTCATCTCTCAGGTTTCCATAGCAACGACCTGTTTTAGCTCTATATCGGCGCTCATGATGCCCTCGTAGCTTCTTAGCCTATTTTGAAAGATGATAAAAATAATGTCTATAGTAGGCCTAAACTAAACATGTTCATTTAGATATTTGCCTCTTATAGCTACTTTGCTATTTTTAGGCGTTTTTATGTTCCAGCATGATGAAGTAGTGTCTCTTGTAATAGTGATCCAAAGTTTATGGTTTTAGTTATTTGTTGTTTGATAAAGCTTTAATATTTTTTGTGTACCCTTTTGGTTTTCTTTAACTCTATTAGATCAATTCTGTGTGATTTTTATTATGAAAAGGGTTCATTTCAATTTACTGAGATATGTATTTGTGATCTCTTGTTTCAGAGAATTTTTAGTTCATTTGTTGATATGTTAGTTACTAGATATATATTTCTGTCTTATCCTGTAAGTTGTTAGATTTTCCTTTTTTGTGTATTCTTTTTGTGCTTTGCTGTAATGCTTTTGGTGTCTGTGTAGTACTGATCCAAAGTTTTATTGTTTCAGTTTCTTATTATTTGGTGAAGTTTTAATCTTCTTTGTGTACCCTATTTATTTCTTGAACTATGTGGATCAATTTGGTGGTGTTTACTATCAAAAGGTGTCATTTCCATTTCTAAGATATTTATAGTGAGGAATAAGCTTCAATCAGCTAAAGTCTTGATCTTTTTCATTTTTTTCATTTTTTGTGATTTTGCTATAATTGCTTGGGCCTTTTTTTAGTACTGATCCAAAGTTTGTTGTTTCAGTTTTCTGTTATTTGATAAAGTTTTCATCTTTTTGTGTGTAATCATTTTTTTTCTTTGTCTTTGTGGATCAATGTGTGTGATTTTATTTGAAAAAGGTCTGTGATTCTTGTTCAGAGAATTTAGTTCATTTTCTTAATCTGTTTATTGCTAGATGCATATTATGTCTTATCTTTTAAGCTATGAGATCTACCCCTTTTTTCCAACTTCTTTTTAGTTTTCAAGTAGCCAAAATTATGGTAATATGGTCTTTACTGATTTCCTTGATGATAAGTGAAATTGTTATATAAAGTAAGTTACTTGTTAAAGAAGATCTATTTTCTAATATGATATGGTTGTTGTTTACTGAATTGATATTTGATCATTTTTGTCTACCCATATGTTTCCTTAACTTTGTAGATCGAAGTGTATCCAATATCTGTGACTGGTGATTTCTTATTTTAGACATAATTGAACTTAGTTATACTGTTTTCTTTTATGTTTGTTATACTGTTATCGATCCTAAGCTGCGGGTTTATCGAAAGAAACCTCTCTACTTCACCTGAGGTAGTGGTATGGTCTGCGTACACTCTACCCTTCCCAGACCACACTATGTGGGAATATACTGGGTATATTGTTGTTGTTGTTTGATGAGGTATGTCTTTCAGTTAAATCAATGTAATAGTCGTAGAATATTCTTACAAATTATGATTATTTGTTATGTCATTGTTCTTTGTTTTATGGTACTATAGAGTACTAATTTGTGTAGGAAAATTTAAACGCCATTGTTAATCATTGTTTTCTCATTTTACTATACTTAATTCCCAGTTTATTGTCAGTGAAACACTTTTCCTATATGGGTATTTTGTTCAAGTGAAGAGAAATCATAACGGTACAGAAGTAAAGGACAAACAAGAACTGAACTAGACGTTTACTGCTTAAGTACTTAAAGGCTGATTCGGTAGCTTACGTATATTTATTATTTGTAACCTTGTCGATTATTCATCCAGGATCCATTTAAGTCTTAAATGTTAAGTCTTTTGTGGGATTTGAAAAATAGAGAGGAGCTAAATCTGCATACTGGTAGCTGTTTTGTAGAAATTTTTAACTTTTGAAAGAGAGTTGCCACTTAATTTTGAAAAGGAATTAAGAAACCTTTAGAGAGTTACTTCAAACGATTCAAAACAGGAAAATCATTTAAGTTAAGAGATTCTGAGTAAGCGGTTCCTATTAATGTTTTAGGAAAGTGTTAGGTACCTAAAACGTCCGCTAACTTGCGGTTATCCGGACTGTTTGAAAATTGTCTTTTGATTAACTTCAAAAAGATTTATTTTGAAAAGTGTTTGCTTTTTTGGAAAGAAAGCAATTTTAGAAATATTTTGATGTTTAGGCAAAACTAGTTTTTTGGCGACTTAACTAAGAATTTGACTAGGTTCGCAAAGCACATAAAGAAAATAAACATAAAGAACGGGGAAAGGGGAGGAAGTAAGGGATTTAGGCCATTAGGCCCAAATCGATAAGACCTGTCCTAATCTACTTGGGCTTTCGACCCATAACCTGTTCTAATCTAGTTTCCGAACCTTTAGCTCGAGTTTCGCTTCACCTTTATTAAATACAACTTTAGCTTCGAGGCCCGAATGAATGGATAAACAAATAATTACATAAATAAATAATTAAAGGAAACAATGAAAAATAACAGGACTTTAAAGCACCCTTTGTCGCTTAGAAGATGAGACTTTAAGACGCTTCTTCTTCTTCTGACTCCATGCATGTTTGTACTATATAATGGACATTCAATGCTTTATAAAGAGGTGGGCCTCAATGGCCCCATTTCCTAATGCGAGAGTAAAGAGCCCAATTGACCTCCCGAGTAAATTCATGCAAAGAAAAGATGAGTAAATTAATGCCTATTCTGAATTTTCAACTGACACACAAAATATTAAATGATTTAAAGAAAAATCTACCAGCTAGAGGATTTAAAATTGATGGGAAATAAATTAGCATCAATCTATGATTGGTGACCCTAACTAACCACTAAAGCTCTTGAGCAATCAACAAAATAATGCGTCATTGGATATTAACCAGTATACTCCTGCTATAATCACACATTATAACAAGAGTCTTTCATTTTAACAAGCTGTCAATGGAATCCGCTCAGGAAAACTCATACATACACTCAGGACAATAATACATATTCAAAAGAAACATGCGAAGATTTGACGCCTAGTTTAACACTTAGAGAAAGGAATCTCGGGACTTGATTTTTAGAGCATTTTAACCATATGGGAAGATATCATCAGTAGGTGTCAAATTCATAAATAAATTGAAGGGATAAAGACTATTCCTAATTCAAAAAGTTTAACATGGAGTAGGCATGACTCATTTTTAGGCGTGACTTATGAAATTCATCCAAATAATGAACAACTTAAATAATCGTAGATAAAATATTGTTGCAAGCTCATAGGTTAGCCTCATAGATTAGCCATGTGAATGGATGAGTAATACTCTATATTAGTCATTCAAATTAACGGACTAAAAAAAAAAGAAATCTGAACTACATGCTTTAATAACGTCTTTTATTATCAAATGATCAAGTATCAGTGATTTGATTTTCTTAACATCATGCATGTTGTTGAAGGAAAAAAAGAAACATTTGAACTATAATTTTTTTAGAGAAGACTTCATAAATTAGTCTATTTCCATAACCCAAAACATCAGAAATTACATTGATTCTAGTAAAGTTACAAGAGAGCAGTCTTTAAACCGGTTCAAACTATTCGATTAGCTCACAATTTTGAACAAGCACTTCCTCATTTTTGTCAAAAAAAGTAAAAGAACAAAATATAGGACCGAAGATCCTTGGGACTGGTATTGTGCGGATTGACAGGCCCCTTTAGATATCTTGAATCTAAAGGATCACTCAAGTTGCGGATAAATCATACAAACAAACAGTAAGCATAGAAAACTCAAAGATAACACAAATTCTCAGAATTCCCCCATCTAAATCCCCAATAGAAAAATCAAATTACACGGCCATGATGCCAACTTTGGTAGTGTGTATTCTTTTCTTCCCTCTTTCCCTTTTGACAAACTAGGAAATGAGTACTTAATAGTCAAATGGTCATCGGAGAATCAAAGGATTTTCATTAACTTTTGTTTAGACGTATGCTTGTTATCCTTCGTCACTTGAGAAGCCACAGAATTCAAGAGAAAATCCCAACAAACAAACGATGTCAAATAGTAACAACACAGTGAAAACACCCTCATCCGAAACTATCGAACAAGATTAGAGAAAAGAACTTTAATAGTAAGACCAGCTATAACCAAATACCACCAAGCTAAAATGATTAAAGCATGAAATTTCAATGCGAAGTCAACTATAACGTACTACTATCAATCCGAAAATGAAATAAAGCATGAAGCTTTTCACCATCAAATCAGCCACGACAGACCACCATCAAATCAAAATTAGCTAAACATGAGACTTTAACAAAATCAAACCAAAAATGAGAGTATTGAAATTGAAAACTCCATCAACAATGTCGTTTGGACTGCATAACATACCATGAACGAAACCTATGGCTATCACAACCATCTACCAGCAAACAATCCAGCATAAAAGTTTTTGGGTCGGGTCGGGTCGGGTCAGTCCACATGGGAAACCCATGACCTGTAATCCAACATCTCCTACTTCGCACAAGGTGGACAAGACCGAACTACTATGACTTCAACAAGTTATCAGTTCATACGATAAATAGTTCCTGTGACCTGTGAGCATCACGAGCTTTACCTATAAGCTTCTACAAGCTACATATAGGAATCTAATTACATGTGGAAAGAATTCTTTACTAATATGAGGATTCTAATACTCATAATACCCCAGATGTCATTCACTACTTCAATAGTTACTTATCTGATCCCTCATCCTCTTAAAGGGGTGAACTGGAGTTCATGATTAACTTTATATACACAATTACACTTGACTCTTATATGGTTAGTGTAATAGCCGTCTTATGTAAACAAGTTAAAATATTCATCTTAATCATCTTTCCTTTCTACTCGAATCTATCTATTCCAATCAACTGCTTTCTTAGACATGCATTGCATTGTCGAATCTCTCATGGATATTAGTAACATGCTAAAGTAGCAACACCGATCGAAACTTCAAGAAACAGTTAAAGTTATAAGGGTACTTTAATGAAAAGTTAAAATATTTTTTTTAGGGTCTCACATAATGAAGAAGCAGAGATTTATTCTTCCATTAACCCATTGATCGCTAAGCACACGTGGTATGAAACATGTGCTATGATGTTCTCACCTTATATTGGTGCGCGTGTGTTATTCTTTTAGCCATTTAACATCGTACAGATTTAGGTCTAGACACCTCTAATGTCTAACCTGAGTTTCTTTCTTTAATAATCCTCAAATTCACATTCTTAGAGAAACTCATATCTGGCTTTACAAAACAAGTCATTATCTTATGGTGGAACTTTTCTCTTCATGATTCTCGACATAGAAGGTGATTGCTCATGTGAGAGAGCCAATCTCGCAACTTGTTCGACACACTATATTAATAAAACATATTTTTACATGCATATGAGATGGAACATAAATTCAAGATTCTTATATTGATAATAATTATAATCAAGTCATCTACAATACATAAACATAATCATATCCTACGTAATCCTAGAGCCATAACATGTTTCTCAAACAAGTCTCTAGTTATCGCCTTAGTGAAGGGATCAACTATCATTTTTCGTGTAGGAATGTATTGTAAATTTATTTCTCCACTTACTACTATGTCTCTTATAAAGTTATACTTAATATCAATGTGTTTGGTTTTGCTGTGATATTTAGGATCCTTCATATATGCGATAGCCGCTTGACTGTCACAATATAAAATCATGAACCCTTAGAATTCTTTGCGATAGTCAAATGCTCAAAGAATCTCTTCAACCAAACAACTTCTTGTACTACAGATGCACAAGCCACAAATTCAGATTCCATAGTCGACATGGCTGTGCAAGTTTATTTCTTGCTTTTCCATAAAATTGCACAACTATTTAGCAAGAAGACATAACCGGAAGTTGATTTTCTATCATACCGATCACCTGACCAATCAGCATCAGTATAATCTCTTATGGATAAATCAGATCCACTATAGCATAGCGAATAATTAGCAGTTCCCTTCAGGTATCAAAAAATTTTTTTACTGCTTTCCAATGATCTCTTCTAGGATTGGATTGATACCTGCTAACCAGACCTACGACATAACAAATGCCTGGACGAGTACACATCATAGGGTTCATCAAACTCCCAACTACACTGGAATATGGTACTCGAGACATGTCTTTTTTTTTTTTCAGCCTTTGGACACATTTTAAGGATTAAAGTTTCACCTCTTGCTATAGGAGTATCCATGAATTTGCAACTATTCATTAAAAAATATTTCAAATTTTCATTATGTATGTTTCTTGAGATAGACTCAAAATTTTCTTGGAACGGTCTCTTTTAACACTCAATATATAGTCTGCTTCACCCATATCTTTCATGTCAAATGACTTTGAAAGCCATGACTTAACAGTTTTTACATACTCCAAATTATTTTCAGCTAATAAAATATCATCCAGGTAAAGTGAAAGAATCATAAACATTTCATTGAACTTTTTCACATAGATGCAATGGTCTTCATCGATCATGGTGAAATCAAATTAAATCACTTCCTTATGAAATCTCAGGTACCACTGCCTTAAAGACTGCTTAAGGCCATATATTGATCTGTTTAATTTACAAACCTTCTTTTCTTGGCCTTTAATAACAAAACCTACAGGTTGTTCCATGTAGATTTCCTCATTTAGTTCTCCTTTGAGAAAAGTGGTCTTCACGTCCATTTGATGTAATTCTAAATCTAAACGTGCAACTATAGCTAAGAGCAATCGAATTGAGGTACACAACTGGTGAAAAAGTTTCCTCATAGTCTATTCCAGCTTCTTGAGTAAAACCTTTTGCCACCAATCGTGCTTTGTGCCTTTCTATTGACCCATCTAATTTGTGTTTAACTTTGAGAATCCACTTGTTTCCAATAGATTTACGCCCAGAAAGAAGGTTAACTAGATCCCAGACTTTATTGATTTTCATGGACTCTAATTCTTCTTTCATCGCTTTTATCCATTTATCTTTTTCAGGACTAAATAAAGCCTCAGTCACAGAATTAAGTTCATCCAATTCTGTGGGAGATACCAAGAAGACATAATCCTCAATCTCATAAAATCGTTTTGGCACATCTTTTCTGATACTCTTACGTAATTAAAGTTCAAATTTCTCAATAGGATTTTAGGATTCACAACTCCCACTTGGACCAAGAATCATTTCTTATTCTATTGAATTATCAGGCATGTCCGACGACATTATTTGATCATCTGAATTCAGCATTTTGTAAAGAGGCTCATTTTCCTTTATTTCACCCCCTTTTGAAAAATTATTTTCCAGGAATGTGACATCTCGTGATTCAATTTTAGTAGTACTTCCATCTTTCAATTCACCAATGAACACATATCCTTTGGAGTATTCTGAGTATCTTATCAAGATACATTTATTTCCTTTTGGACTTAGTTTTCTAAATTTACCAAAGCGATTTTTAATTTATACAGTACAACCCCAAGGTCATAGATCATTAAAGTGTGGTTTATTACCAGTCCATAGTTCATAAAGAGTAGAATATACTAATTTAGAAGGCACTTTGTTCAATATGTATGCCGCGGTTAATAATGTATCTCTCCAGAAAGAGATTGGTAAATTTCCCTACGCCACTATGGACCTTTTCATATCTAATAATATTCTATTCCTTCTTTTGGCTACACTATTTTGTTGAGCTGTATAAGGAGTAGTTAATTGTTTGATGATGCCTTTTCCAATACACAGTTCTTCAAACTATTTTGACAAATATTCATGACCTCTATCAGTTCTTAATGCTTTTATACTTTTGTCTAATTGATTATCAACTTCATTCATATATCTTTTGAAGCATTCAAAAGCTTCGAATTTATGAGATATCAAATAGACATAACCAGAGCAAGTAAAATCGTCAATAAATGTAATGAAATATGAAACACCAGTCCTTGCCCTCACATTCATTGGACCACATATATCAGAATGGATTAATTGCAATAGGAATTCGACTCTTTTAGCCTTCCTAAATGGTTTTTGTGTAATCTTTTCAGCAAGACAATTTTCACAAGTTGGCATTTCAATTTTAGAGAAAGAACCTAGATGTTCTTCCTTTGCCAATCTATTTATTTGATTTTGTCCTATGTAACCCAATCTAGCATGCTATGTAAGTATATCAACATCATTATTACTAGAATAACATGACATTACACAACGGTCAATATAAGAGTCATAAGTTGCAGGATTATAATCTAAAATAATAAAGCGATCATAACGATGTTCAAAATCATAAAAAACATTATCTAGAGTAATTCTTACACAATTACAACTAAAAAACAAATGAAAACCAACATCTAAAAGAACAAAC
This sequence comes from Capsicum baccatum var. pendulum, assembly GCA_030864225.1. Classification (NCBI taxonomy): domain Eukaryota; kingdom Viridiplantae; phylum Streptophyta; class Magnoliopsida; order Solanales; family Solanaceae; genus Capsicum; species Capsicum baccatum. Next base: position 171,404,879 of record CM061554.1, read on the forward strand.
ACAGATACTAAGTTTCGTCAAATTTATGGAGCATATAGGACGTCATGCAACATTAAAGACCAACCTCCACGCAAACCTACTTTGCAAGTGTCAATCCCTTTAACTTCCAGTCTTGCATTATTTGCTACATAGATCCACCTTGATACAGGTGAAAATCGACAGAACTCTACAAATACTTCTCGATGTCGACTCACATGGTCGGTGGCTCCTGAGTCTACAATCCATATAGGATAAGATTCAGTTAATAAAGCAGTGCGAGAAATATATGTAGCACTTAGAGATGTGTTTAGAAATGCTACCTTTTTCTTCTCAGGACATTCACGAGCAAAATATCCCAGAACTTGGCAGTTATAGCACTTCATTTTGCTCTTGTCTTTCTTCTTGAAAAACTTTTTTTTCTTCTTAAAATTTGGCTTGTTCTTTTTCTCGGAGGGTCCTTCTTTATCCACTTTACCCTTTTCGTTCTTTTTTCACTTCTTATTACGCTTGAATCCTGAAGAGGTCTTACCACTTGATTCTACCATAAAGGCATTAGAAGTAGCTTTAGCAGCACTAAGTTGCTCATCTTTAAGTTCAACATGACGGGCAACATCAGAAAAAGTTTTAATGTTATCATTGTGGGTTAAGTTGACCTTCAAGTATTCCCAACTCTTGGGAAGAGATCGGATCACTGCCTGAACCTGCCGCTCATCTGAGAGAACATGAACAACACTTTTGAGTTGAACTATCATATTAGACCTCACCCTAAGGTGTTGTTTAATGTTCTGACCATGACACTTCTTGTAAGTGTCAAACTTGATAGTCAGCTGTCTGAGGCGGGTGACAGAAGTACCCCTATATGTTCCTCGCAAGTGTGCCCAGATGACATTGGCATTAGGAAATTCCTTACACTTATGTATGAGGTCATCAACCACAGAACTTACAATGATTCCACGTGTAATGGAATCATCCTTTTTCCAAGCCTTATAAGATTCAAGGTCTCTTCTGTGTTGTGCAGTATTGCCCTCTTCTGGTACACATATGACATGGTTAATACCTTTAAGAGCATTTTGTTCTTCCAGTACATACCACATTTTACGATTCCAAATATCGTAGTTGTCTCCATTTAGTTTTTCTCCTTTGTTCAATTCAACAATTATGCTTTTTGATTCCATGTCTGTTATTAAGAGACAATCACACAAGTATTTTATCAATTATGCATCCAAGTTACACATTCAAGCAAATTATTTTGCTTAAAAGTTTCATATTTAGTGTATAATCTAAAGGCCACTTAAGAATCCAATCATCTTCTACTAACTAAATATTTGACCAAAATTAGAAATTATTTTTTTAATGTGTATTAGAATGATACTTTCAATTAAGTCGTTTTCAACTCAGACAAATGAATGAAATTCATCTAAAAGGAGATAAACAACTTAATATTTATATAACATAAAGTTAATAAATAACTTCATGTTACAAGTTAATTTAAAGATGAAAGTCATTCCACAAATATTCTAGACGGCTTATATACACCCAAAAAGGCTTGCTAGGCCAAGTCTCATTGTAAACATTAATTAATCTCTCACCCCAAGGATCACAGAGAGAATTTGCTAACATAGCTAGTGCTTCTCAGTCTGAGATTTCTACATAATTTTCTAGTTCTACACGTTTCAATTCAAAAATATGAATAAAACTAGCAACAATAATATTAGGTGCCATCTTAAAAGACTTGAACTCTATTAATTTCTTCTGTCTTTCCCTTCTTACAACCCTCTCATTTCATAATAGATTTTGTGTTTCCCCGGGGACACCATTTCGTATGATCTCACGACCTCGAAAACATGCCCTTCAACGATGTACTCTTTCACTTTGTTTCTTTGTTCGACATCCTGAACTCCCACTTGGAGTGATTCGAGTTTGTCCCCGATCATCCATGTGTGAAATAGAAACTAAGAAACAACAAGAATGATTACGCTATTCAATGCGATAACTTATATCACAATTTATCGTAGAAGATAATCTTTTATGAAATATTTAGGAACTATTTAGACAATAATTTTAATAAGTCTAATTTATACGCTTATTTAATCTACTTTAATGAATAATGACAAAAGTTAATATTAAAAAAAATCATTATCCATTTGCACTATTAATATAACAGATTTATTTAATTTTTAAATACTTCTTCTTAAAAAAGAAAAGTAACAGAACCTTCAGTGGAGATGAATAAAAAAAAACAATACCAAATTGTTACACCTTTTCCTAGAAACACAATTCTTTACACAATTCTTGTGTACGTGGACTGCACCATAAAGTCAACAAAAAAAAAAAAAAAACTTTTCCCTATATTTTGTTAACACAGAAAAGGAGAACACAGTTAATATCATATCCATTTCTTCCACAAGTTTTCTTTTTTTAAAAAAAAATAAAATAATAATATCTATAAATTCCTTTTACAGATCTATTTCTTTCACAAGTTCCTCCCTTTTTTTATAATACAAACTTCATTGATAGATCTATGAAGGAACGAAGTAAAAAAAAATAAGTAAATTTGAAACACAACTTATATATTTTTCGCAACTCGCCACAAATCAGGGGCAAAAATTTCAATTTGTATCGGATTCATATTTCTCGATCTAGTTCTGGTCATTTATACTCTCCAACAGGTATTTTCAAGTTTCCTAACAATTAATTTCAAGAAATTTTCTCACTGTATTAAGAAATTATCATTCAATTAATTTCAAGAATTTTTATCACTGTATCAATAATTTACTATTCAAAGACGGAGCGTTTTAAATCTGTCTCTGATGCCATTGTAGTAAAATTCGGAACAAAACAGTGTACCTTTAATTCACAGCGAAATTGATTTTACTTTCGAAAGGATCTGCCCCAAGTTTACTTTGAATCTCTTGGAAACAAAGCCTTACAATCACAAACTAAATGCCTTTGTTCGTCACTACAATTTTCTTTCTTTTTGTGTTTTGTTTTCGTCACTTTCTCTCTGCAGAAGTACATATTGAAGTTTATAAGGGGATGTTGAGCAGTTTCATTTTGTAATTGTTCCCCCCCCAAATTTCAAAATTGTAGTCTGTTCTTCTTTCTTCAAATAAAAAGAAAATTTTGTGGGTCGACCCATGACCGTAATCCAATACACATATATATATATATATATATATATATATATATATATATATATATATATATATATATATATATATATATATATATATATATATATATATATATATATATATATATAATGCACCAGAATACCGCTACATAATATACCATATCTTTTATCAACTTCAATATGTGAATTATCAGTCCCATCATTTGTGTTTAGGTATTAATTTGTATAAGGATTTTCCTCGTTATTTCTATAGGTCGATTTTTTACTTAAGCATCAAGGGACTTTGCTTCTTTTTAACTACTAGATGATTATAGAGATTTGAAAGACTACAACTCAAGGACAATTGGACTAAGGCTTTTTTTTTTTATAGAATAGGCACCTGCCACTGCTAACTGTTAAGTTAATTCTATTGCTGATCTAGAAGCGCTTCTCAGCCAGGTCATTAAAGACCCGAGTGATATATTTCAGAAAATAAGCATCATTCGATATTATCTAGAGGACATAACTGAAGTGCCCAAGTATCATATGTGTTGACCCAGACAAATTTGGAGAAAATATATTAACAAACTTGAGGTTTGTTCTGGTTGTATTATGTTTTTCATTTGCTAATGTTTTAGCATCGAGAGATAATTTTTTCGTTATGAGATTTAATGGTCACTAATGCTCACTGCACGCAGAAGATTTAACAAAGTTAAGAGGACATGTTTTTTATTATGATCTTCGAGATAGATAGAAAATCAAAAGAAGCATTTAGAATTGAAAAATCATATAAATATATTCTTGATTTCACTTTCACTTGTCTAACCAAACTTAAACACATAAGAGGTAACTACATAGAAGTGAAAAATTAAACCTAAACATATTACAAATTAATGAAAAGATTAGATACTTAACTCTTCTTTTAATATTAGATCAGATCATTTGGTGCTTTGCTTAATATTTATTACGGGACAATTGTATATGTACTAATCAAATTATGCTATTGATGTATTTTTTGCTGCCTTTATCTCAATAATAAAAGGACAAACTAAATATAAGATTGAAAGTTAATAGAGTTTTAAACTAGGACAGTTTTGATGTTTTCGCACACAGAAAATATTTACTAATTTTAATTACCGTGTCTAATAAAATTACTTCCATTTTTCTGTATATTATAAGAGTGGGTTTCGACATGTCTATTATCAAAGATTTAAATTTTTTTTAGGGTATTTAGATAATTAAAGAAAGTTTATAGGAATTAAGTTGCTTTAAGAGTTGTCTCCTCTGCATTATTGTTTGTACTATTTTATTGAAAGCATTAAAAAAAAATACATCCTATTTCACTTAATTATAAACCATATCCTTACGTAAGTAACCACTTTTTTCAGTTAAATTACAAACTATGCCCCTAAGGACATACACTGTGGACCCTAGGATTTTCATATGTTTCTCATTTGTATAGGTTTAAATTATATTATTTAATATGTTCAAGTAATTAAATTTATTTTCCATATGATTTAAAATAAAATTTGAGAATTAAAAATTTAATAATATTTAATAAAAATAACTAAAATAGATATTTTTGAGATGTCTGTTTCAGCGGATTCAATCATAATTTTAATATATTACCCATAATTAATTATAACAAGTTATTTAAGTATTTAAAAATTATTATTATTTAATAAAAAGGATAAAATAGACATAGAATGATGCATTAATTATTGATGTTTTTAATTAATGTGATGTCTTATATGAGGCTTACTTATTTTTTTTTTAAATAGTAATTTTTCTATATTACTTTTAATTAGTTAATACAAGTTATTTAAAACATGTCTACTTCACTGCTTGAATTGTGATTTTACTATATTACACCTAATTAATTTTTATAAATTATTTATACATTAATAAAATAATAATATTTAATTAAAAAATTAAAATAGACATTTATGACATATCTGCTTCAGCTGGTTCAATAGTGATTTTTACTATATCACCCCTAGTTAATTATTATAAGTCATTGGGTGTTGAAAAATAAATAATATTCAATCCGTGATATTACTATATTATCCTAATTAATTATTATAATTTATTTATATATTAAAAAATAAATAATATTTAATTAAAAATAAAATAAATATTTATGACATATCTGCTTCATGCGTAATTTTACTATATCACCCCTAATTAATTATTATAAGTTATTTATGTATTAAAAAATTAATAATAATATTTTCTGAAAAAATAAAAAAAATAGACATTTATGACATATCTGCTTCAGTTATTTCAACTGTCGTTTACAAAATATTACCTCTAATTAATTATTATAAGTTATCTAAGTGTTAATATTAATAATATTTAATAAAAAATATTAAATAGACCTAAAATGATAAATTAACTCTTGTTGTTTTAAATTAACTTGACGTCTTATACGAGACCTACGTAACTTTTTGTAACAAATATTTTTTTACTGTAATTTTGTTATATCACTTCTAATTAGTTGTTGTAAGTCATTCAAGATATGTATGCTTCGATGTTTCAATCATGATTTTACTATCACCTTTAATTAATTATTATATTCATCTAAACATTATGACACTTAAATTGAAATTTATTACCTCACTTATAAGGGATGATAAATTGGCAACAGATCAACATGTTTGCTTGTGTTGCTTGCTTAGATATTTTCTTTATATTTATTTAGTTTACTTTTCTTTTTAATCTGTTGTATATTTGAGAATGACATTAAAGCATCATAAATCATAATAATTAACAACTTAAAATAATTTTTAAAAAATGTAAAAAATTACAATTGACTCTCTAAATTTTATTACTGTCACATAAATTAGGATAGAAGAAAAAGTACTATCAATTGCAATAATTAATAATTTAAAATATGTAAAATATTTAGTTAACAATTCTAAATTGTGTCAATACTACATAAATTGAGAAAGATAGTGTAACATATATTATTTGAAAATTATGTAAAAAAATATTATAAATCACAATAATTAATCTAAAAATGCTCTTCACGTTGAACGTGAACTCGTACTAACATGGCCATTACCCCCTAGTATATCTTATAATTAAAACACTTATTATTCCTCTTTAAAATCTCATATAATTGAACCCTATTAATTAAACTAGTAGGCATAAGTTCTAGAAAATCAACTTAGATAACATTAATTGTTGAAGATTTTAAATCTAAAGTGATAAGAGTATTAATTGTAAATCTTAAACCTTAGACTTCTTCTTCTTTTTTTTTCTTTTTCTTAAAATATTAAAAGTTGCCCACACATGCCATCGTAGACAAAAATATCCTAAACATAGTTATGCAAATCATAAAACAAAATAATTTAAGATAGACACAACCTATATTAACAGTAATTTGTATAAAAGAATCCTAAACGTAAATTTAAAAAGTTCATACCCAACTATAAAATCGAATAAATAGGAAATCTTTGTACTTAACAGTAGTAAGCCTTTTGCCCCCCCCCCCCCCCCCGCCCCCCGCCCCCGCTCCTGCTTCACCCTTTGTCATCTCAAGTCTTGGACAAACAATTACTGCTATTATTTAGTAATATAATAGTTTTAATAAAAGAAAGTTTTATTACTGGGTTATAGATGATATTTTTGTGTATAGTATTATGCGCAAATTGAATAACTCTAAAATATGAATGAAAGGTCAATTGCTATCCAATTGGGACCTAATCATGACCGGTATCTTAAGTCCACCATGGACTGGAGACCGCCCCCTTAGCCTAACCTCAAGAGCACACTAATAATAATAAAGTGGAAGCCAATCGTTATACTAATAGAAGATAAATAAGTCAAATGAAAGTTCTAAGAGTCAAAACCAACAATCCAACCCTCACTTGTCCACAAAAGCCTCTAAAATTAAAATAATAACTGAGTCGGGACATGCCCTGACTAAGACCAAAAAGGAAATCCAAAATACTAGAATAGTAATGAAACTAGTGAAATAACCAAACCTTCCGAAATATAGAAGCTTACCACTTCACAGAAAATTCACAGGAATGCTCAGCCACCTAATGCTACGCAGGAGCACCAGAAAATACTTCGGATCCTACATCATGAAATGATGTAGCATCTAGGGATGAACAGTGGGATAAACACTGACATGTAACTCATGAAAAATGATAAAATAATGTCATGTCATAAACCAATGAAAATCATATGCACAATCATTATATATACATGTATAGAATGCCGGGAGAGGGACAAAGGTCATGAACATGTGAGTTTAAATCATTAACATGAACTATATAGCTCACTCCATCCTAAAGGCACTCACGGGTTATATGTGTTCAACGCCTCCTGCTGAAAGGGTCCCAATGCGTGTTAGCTGCACAAACCAAGGAATCCGAAGGAAGGGCTAAGGATATCAAGGCTCTAGCCATTCCAAAATATAATTTGTGAACCAAGCATACGGTCATATAGACCCCCACACTGGCAAATAAGGTTTTCAGTGTTAGCCCTCCTAGATTACACCTTCAAGTTGAGCTACACAATTTCCTTTAAGACCAATTTAAAGCAGTTTGCACATAATCCCAACCATTAACCTAGGAGTCTTATATAAGGCATTTACTACTTGGTATCGTCATACCAATTATGCTTGCAAGCTCATTTAATCATGCCAAATTAATCTATTTAACCATTCGACTCCCAAGTTCCATTTAAAAATTCAAACCATAGCCACCAAGGCCCTTTTAAATCCGTTTTAACCAATTATACATTAATTCAATGCAACGGGTTCATAAATAAGTTGAATTATGCAATTATCCATGTTCAAAAATCAAATTTACAAAATGGGCTGGGGTTAATGCCATTACCAAGCCAAAAAGTCATCAATTTGAGAAAACCCATGTTCTTCATTCCAATTTCCACAACAATGCACCCAATCAATCCAAAAACCATAAATTTAAAGCATAAATCATCAATTTAAATCATGAGAAAAGTAGTTCAATTGATACCAATCAAAACTCCTCAACCCAATTCCAAACCCATCAATTTAAAATACATGGATAATGATTAAATAAGTGCACAATGTAAAATAAAAGTTTGGGAATGAGATAAATACCTGAAATACACAAGAAATTGAAGTCAATTCAAAGTTTGGAGCCCGAATGATGAATTCACTTAAAAACCCTTGAAAGTTCTTGGATTTTGAGTTTGAGAAAGTAAGAGAACGATTTTGATCTTTGAAAACTGAAGTGAATGGGGTTATTTTATGTTTGAAGATCATACAAGGGGTAAAAAGGCAAGAAATCTTTTATCCCAAGTAAAATAAATAAAAATTGGATGAAATTTAAGCAACTGCATGGCATGCAGTTATTGTAGAGGTTAGCCTTCGTGTCATCCAATATCGCGGAGGCTACCCTCCATAGCATGCCAATATCGCGAACCCTCACTACCTCAGGGTCTTGAACCCCATCCGAAAATTTCAAAACTTTTTCAAATTACTCTTTTAACATCCCTAAATATAATTCAAGTAAAAAATTAACATTACTAATGCGAGAAGGTCAAAAAATAAAATCGTTGAAATTTTTAGGGGTCTTACATTACCCTTACTCTAGGATCTTTCATCCCCGAATGAAGAGTTAGACTACTTTTAGCACGATATTAGCAAGAATGCACTAGAACTAAATGACAAATTTCAAAATGCGACAAGAGAAAAATGTAACTCATACCTCAAGCACTCTCGTCCAACATAGGGAAAAAGAATATGTATTTGGCGTTTATATCGTCCTAAACTTCCCATGTAGCTTCTTCCACCTTTTAATTTCTCCAAAGGACTTTCACCAAAGCTACATCTTTCATTCTCAATCTACAAACTTTCTTATATAATATCTCAACTGATACCTCATCATAAGACAAGGAATCCGTAACACCAACATCCTTAACCGACACTATCAAGGAAGGATCACCCACACATTTTTTCAGCATAAACATATGGAAAACAGGGTGAATAGAAGTCAAACATGCTGGTAACTCTAACTCATAAGTGCCATTCCCAATCTTTCTTACAACTCGATATAAACCGATAAAACAGGGACTGAGCTTCCTCTTCTTCCCAAACCTTATGTCTCTTTTCATAGGTGACACCTTAAAGAATACCCAATCACTTACTTTAAATTCCAACTCCCTTCGCCACACATATGCATAAGACTTTTAGGAACTTTGGGTAGTCTTAAGTCTTTCTCTAGTCACCTTCACCTTCTCCATGGCCTGATGAACAAAGTCAGGGCCAAACAACCTAGTCTCACCTACCTCAAACCAACCAGTATGAGACCTGCACCTCTTACCATAAAAAGCCTCAAAATAAGCTATCTAAATACTGGAATGGTAACTATTATTATACGAAAACTCAATAAGAGGCAAATGATCCACCCAACTTCCCTTAAAATCAATCACACAAGCTATTGCATATCTTCCAAAGTATGAATAGTCTGTTCCACTTGTTCATCCGTTTGAGGGTGGAAGGCAATGCTAGGGTTCACTTCAGTACCCAAACTTTTCTAAAATGAATGCCAAAAGTTAGAAGAAAACTACGTACCTCAATCTGAAATGATAGACACAGGCGCTCCATGGAATTTGACTATTTTTTGAATGAACAACTTAGCATAATCCTCTCTTGGGTAGTTGTTCCTCACAAACAAGAAGTGAGCAGACTTAGTAATCGTATCCACTATGACCCAAATCGAATCATACTGATTGCGAGACTGCGGAAGACTCGAAATAAAATCTATATTAATAATCTCCCACTTCCACATGGGCAATTCTATCTCTTGAGACGTACCTCCCGACCTCAAGTGCTCAACCTTGACTTGTTGATAAATCATATACTTACTAATAAAATTTATCACATCCCTCTTCATATTATTCTACCAATAGATTTCCTTCAAGTCGTGGTATATCTTAGTCGAACCTGGATGAACTATATATCAAGACTTGTGAGCCTTATCAAAATCTTTACCCATAACCCATCAACATCGAAAACACATAATCTTTTATGATACCTCAGAATGCCATCTCCCTTAATGTTGAATGCCATAACCTTTTGTTGACCCAGATCATCCTTAATCTACATAATTATGGGATCCAAAACTTGCTTCTCCTTCACCTCAATACCAAGAGATGATTTAACCACTTTTTGGATAATTACTTCCCCATCCACGGAGTCCAAGAGACGGACTCCAAAGTTAGCTAATCTGTGAATATCCTTCACCAATCCTCTTTTCTCCTCATCCATATAAGATAAGCTTCCCATAGATAACCTTTTAAGAGAATCAGTAACAACATTAGCTTTACCTGGATGGTAGTGAAGGCTCATATCATAATCTTTAAGAAACTCGAGCCACCATCTCTGCCTGAGATTTAACTCCTTTTGAGTAAATGTTTACTGCAAGTTCTTATGGTCAAATAAATATCCACATACATCCTATACAGATAATGGTGCCAGATCTTCAAAGAAAAAACCACCATTGCCAACTCTAGGTCATGCCTCAAAATATAACCCAGCTCTATAGGGAAACATAGGCTATGACCTTATCACACTACATCAAAACATACCCCAATCCCATATAGGACACATCACAATACACAATAAACCCATCAGTACCCTTAGATAGGGTCTAAACTGGATCAGAAGTCAACTTATTCTTCAACATCTCAAAACTACCTTCACAAGCATCAGACCACAAGAACTTAACCTTATTTTTTAATACCCCATAGGCTCCTAGATAATTGTACCATACCTACCTTCTTGTTCCTTAAAAAGTGCATAAAATGAGCCTTTAAGAACCCAATATCGATGATAAATCATACCAATATTTAGGCATACACTATTGTTATCGTCATACCAACTACAGTTAAAAGTAACATCAACATTCCATAGCAATTCCGTTAACTTTTGAAAACAACTCCTTTTGCTCATTAATACAAGGTGGGGAAAACCGACTTCCTTTGTTGATTAAATAAAACCATCAAGCTTCAATAAACTCTTTATATCATGCAATTATTTAAAAAATAGTTCAATGGAATTTTACTAATATTGAAAACTATTTTCAGAAAATTGGGTTGGGATTATTACCAATTCAATTGTTAATAGTCACAAAATTTGGGGAAACCACAACCCCCTAGTTTATTTACTATTACCATGCATCAAATGTATTTCATAACCACTATTTAAAACATAAACAATGCATATGTAAACATGAAACATCACATAAACAACAATCATTCAACACCCTCAAGCCATGTTCCAAAACCAACATAAAAACCACATGGAGAACTATTTGAAACACATGCTTTCATAAAGAAATAGTTGGGGAAGAGTAACATATCTGAAATATCAAGAGTTATGGAGAGAATTTTCCCTTTGGAGCTCTAATTGATCAACTTCTTGAAAACCCTAAGTAACTTAGTTGAGAGAATTTGAGAGAGATTGAGAAGTTATGTCAATTTGTTTTGGAGTGATTATGACACCCTAAAGGGGTTTTAAGTCATGGGTCATGATTTGGGAAAAAGGGAAAATGTACAAAGTGCCTTTAATTAAAAGCTGAAAAATTATCGCCAGTGACTTTGAGTCACTATGAGACTTATAAAGACACATAATGACTCATCACCCCGAGTCGCACTGAAGACAATAGCTGAAGGACCCTTCTACGGTGAACCTATGATCACACCATACTACTCGTCATGTGACCTTACGACTTGTAGGGTCCAAGTCATAGTCAAGATAGAAACACTTAGGGGCACACTAGTTTGGATACGGATGGGCCATAAGACTCATTTAGAGTCTTTACGACTCGTTAGGAGCCACTCGTAGTCAGGATAGTGACTTGGGCTACCTTTACTAGACACCCTATGACTGGGGTCCTATGACCCATAATGACATGTTACAACTTGTAGGGTGAATCGTAGTCAGGACAGTTAGTTCAAAAACTCAGAATTTTTAGTGGCCAATGCTTGGGGAGTCACATTCTCCCCTCCTTAGGTCATTCATCCTTGTGTGACGTGTTAAGTCACCCATTAGTATGATTTAATGCAGAAACACACCCACACTTACCTATAACAAAGACAAAAAATAAAGATCATAATATTAACACATACCTTAAGCACGAGTATCTAGAATGGGGAAGAAGAATGGGTATTTGGACTTCATGTCCTCTTCAGCTTCCCAAGTAGCTTCTTTACACTTTTGGTTCCTCCATAGAACCTTCACTAAAGCCACAACCTTTGTACGAAACCAACGGATTTTTCGATTCAAGATTTTAACTGGGACCTCCTCATAAGATAAGGAGTTAAAAACCCTAATACCTTTCAATGGAACCACCCATGAAGGATCACCCACATACTTGCTCAACATCGACAGATCAAAAATTGGGTGAACAAAACCCAAATAGGAAGGTAACTGTAACTCATAATCTACTTTACCCACTCTCTTTAAAATTAAATAAGGGCCCACATAATAGGGACTGAGCTTTCCCTTCTTTTCAACTGACATCACTTCCTTTATGGGAGATATTTTTAAGAACAACCAATCGCTAACTTCAAATTCCAACTATCTTTGCCTTACATCTGTATAGAACTTTTGGCGACTCTGGCAGTTTTAAGCCTATCTTGAATTACCTTTACCTTTTCCATAGCCTGATAAACCAAATCAAGACCGAAAAACCCAGCCTTACCAACCTCAAACAACCCAATAGTAGAATGACATCTCCTACCATACAAATCCTTAAATAGAGCCATCCCAATACTTGTGTGATAGCTATTATTATACAAAAATTCTATGAGAGGCAAATAATCAAACCAACTACCACCAAAATCAAGCATATAAGACCTTAACTTATCATTCAATGTATGAATAGTCTTCTATGCTTATCCATACATCTGAGTGTGAAAACTGGTGCTAAGGTTTACCTTAGTCCCCAAACCTCTCTGGAAAGAACACCAAAAGTGTGAGGAGAATTGAGTGCCTCGATCAGATATAATCGAAGCTGGAGCACCATGCAACTTTATGTTCTACTGAATGAACAACCTTGCTTAATCCTTTGCAGAGTAATTAGTTCTCATAGGTAAGAAATAAGAAGACTTAGTGATCCTGTACATGATGACCCAAATTGAATCAAACTAATGGTGGGACCACGGAAGACAAGTAATGAAATCCATATTAATCACTTCCAACTGTTATTCGGGAAACTCAATCTCTTGAGATAACCCATCGGGTCTCAAGTGCTCCACCTTGACTTGTTTACAAACCATACACTTGGCCAAAAAATTTTCCACATCTCGCTTCATGTTATTCCACCAATAGATCTCTTTTAAATCATGGTACATATTCATCGAACCAGGATGAAAAATATATCTCTATTCATGAGCCTCAACTAAGATCCTCCCCTGCAGCCCATCAATATCGGTGACACACAACCTGCCTTGGTATCTCATGATACCATCACCACCAATCTCAAAAACTATCACTTTCTGCAGGCCCATGTCACCCTTAATCTGTATCAAGGTAATATCCAAAGACTTATTTCTTTCATATCAGCACTAAGAGATGACTTCACCACCTCTTGCACTATCACACCTTCATCCTCAAAGTCTAAGAGACAAACTCAAATGTTAGTTAACCGGTGAATATCCTTTACCAACTTTCACTTCTCCTTATACACATGAGATAAACTTCCCATAGATAACCTGCTAAGAGCATCAACAACCACGTTTGCTTTACCTGGATGATAGTGAAGACAAATATCATAGTCCTTGAGTAAATCAAGCCATCTTCTTTGCCTAAGATTCAACTCCTTTTGGGTAAACACATATTGCAAGATTTTATGATCTGAATAGATGTCTTCATGAACCCCATACAAATAATGGCACTAAATCTTCAAAGCAAATACTACAACTAATAATTCTAAGTCGTTCATCAGGTAATTCTTCTCTTGAACTTTTAATTGCCTAGTAGCATATGCAACCACCTTGCCATGCTGCATTAAAACACAAACCAGTCCTACACTAGATGTCTCACAATAAACCATAAAGCCATCAGTACCCTCGGGTAGAGTCAGAACCGAAGTTGAAGTCAACTTATCCTTCAACTTTTCAAAACTACCCTCACAAGCATCAGACCAAAGTAACTTTACCTTTTTCTGAGTCAACTTAGTTAATGAGGCAACAATAGAAGAGAACTTTTCCATAAACCTCCTATAATAACCGGCTAAACTCAAGAAACTCTAAATATCAATTGGAGTCATAGGTATAGGCCATTTCTTAACCATATCAACTTTCTGTGGATCCACCGTGATCTTCTCACTTGATAAAACATGATCCAGATAGGTCACAACATTCAACCAAAACTTACACTTAAAGAATTTAGCATACAAGTACTAATAAGAGTCTGCAACACTATATAGACGTGATGGATATAATCCGCCTTGCTCTTAGAATAAAACTAGATGTCATTAACAAACATAATAATGAATAAGTCCAAAAACTAATAGAAGATTCGATTCATAAGATCCATAAATACCATAGGGGCATTAGTCAAACCAAAATACATGACCAAGAATTCATAATGGCCATACCGGGTATGAAAAGCAGTCTTAGGGATATTCTTCTCCATATTTTTTAGCTGATGATAGCCTGATCGAAGATCAATCTTTGAGAAGTACGTAACACCCTAAAGCTAGTCAAATAGGTCATCAATCCTAGGAAGAGGATACTTATTCTTCATCGTCACCTTATTTAATTGGTGATAATCTATATATATTTGGAGGGATCCATCCTTATTACACACAAAGAGCATAGGAGAACCCTACGAAAAAACACTAAGACTAATAAAACCCTTATCAAAAAAGTCTTTCAACTACTCCTTAAGTTCTTTTAACTCAGTTGGAGCCTTTATATAGAGAGAGATAGAGATGCAACAAGTGTTTAGAAGAAGATTTAGCCCAAAATCAATATCCCTATTAGGAGGAACACTAGAAAGATCATCAAGGAATACTTCTGGAAACTCAAAGACCATAAAGATAGATTATAATATAGGACCCTCAAAACTAGAATCTTCTACATGGACTAAATGGTATATACACCCCTTAGAGATCAACCTCTAGGCTCTAAGATAAGAAATAAACCTTTCTTTAGGCACGAAGGAATTACCTTCCCACTCAATCACTGGTTTATTCAGGAATGGGAAACTGACCCTTCGGGTCCTACAGTTAAGAGACACATATCACAAGTGCAACTAATCCATCCTCAAAATCATATCAAAGTCTAATATGTCCAACTCTATCAGATCCACTAACATCTCTCTACCATAGATAGATTCTATACAACTCGTAAAGACTCTTCTATCTATAATAGAGTCACCCACCAGAGTAGACACAGAAAGTGGTCTAGAATACATTTGGGTCTAAAACCAAAATAAATAGACATATAATGGGTCACATAAAAAAGGGTAGACCCTAGATCAAGAAAATAATACACATCATGGGAAAAGAGTTGTAACATACTAGTGATAGCATCCAAAGATACCTTGGATTCTTGGTGAGTGGCAAGAGCATAAAGGCAATTCCGATTAGTGCTAGAGCTAGAAGTAGCACTATTTGGTGCAGGAGGTGAATACATAGCAACCAAAACCTTATTAGCCTTGTAGCAACCCTGACTGATAGATAATCCCACTGCAGGTGACCCAACTAACCATACTTAAAGAACTTAATTCTTCATTCCTCATAAAATCCATAATGCACCTACTTATAGAATTGGTAAGGGGGATAAGATGGGGCCGACTGAGCTCTATTAGCCTGAGTCTAGTCACCCTATTCCTTAAATCCACTATCTCTCTGAAAATAATAGTCACCAAATGACTTAGGACATGGATCACTAGCTGTAGAATAAGAACCAGAATTGCCCCATTTCTTCTCAGTCCATTTTTAAGAATCTCTGCCATTTTGCTGCTGATCTCTACCCTGATTCAAATACTAAAATTTTTTACTCTGCCTCTCCCTAATTTCTACCTGCTTCTTCATTTCCTCCTTGACCTGTTGTATATACACCATAAGTCGAGATATATCTATATCCTTGTTAAACAAGGCGGCCTTGCTCACTAAAATTAGATTGCGGGATAACCTAGAAGAAAATTTTCTCATTCTAGCTCTCATGGAAGACACTAGATCAGGAGCATAATGGGATAACTAGTGAAACTTCAGGGCATACTCTTTAACAGTCATCCTGCTTTGCCTCAAATTTATAAACTCCTCGGCCTCTACTTCCCCCAGCTCCTGAGGAAAGAAATGATCTAGAAAAGCACCCGAGAAAATATTCCATAGTGCCAACTCTGAATTATCACGCTTATACTTATCCTACTCTCCTACCACTGATATGTCATATCCTTTAGCTGATATGCGGCGAACTCCACACCTTTAATGCCAGAAGCATGCATAACTCGAAAGATCTTCACCATTTCATCTATGAATCCTTAATGATCCTTCTAAACCCTAGTGTAACGCCCCAGAAATGGGTCCCGAGATGTAACACGATGCTCAAGACTATGAGTAGCCTTAAGCTAACCCTGTAAGCCTTCTACTAAATCTGAAGCTCATAATAAAGAAATATAGATAGATAATCAAAACTAAAATGCAGAATTTTGTCTAAGCTAAGCTGGAATTATCTGAACATAATATCTGAAAATAATAGATTCAAAATTTTGGACAATCAATGCTGGAAATTTGAATTATATCTAGCAGTTTGACAAGCCTCTACTACTAACAGCTAGAGAGCCACTGGGACAGGCCCCTAACTGACTCGAATTGACTAAATATATTAAATCAACTACTATAATAAGCTAGAAAATCTGAATAACTGGGTCCCCAAACTATGAGGACTCACCACTATTAGAATGTAGATGAAGATGCTCGAAATCACTTACGCTGCTAAAACTGAGCACCTGAACCTACATTATTAAATAATGTAACACATAGACGTATATGTGGATCAGTACTTCTGGAATATACTGAGTATATAGGGGTGAAATGCATCGTAATATAGTAAGGGAATACATATATCTTCCTCATAAAATAATGCATGCTAAGTAATTATGGCTCACTTTGGCTTGAGTAATAGAAAACTATAATCATAAATAATGAATGATGAAACATACTATATGAATGCTGTGAGCCACTACACTTAGTTCTAAATCTGCACTTGAAATCTATTTTCAAATCATAAACACTAAGTGTAAAAGGACTCACCTTTATATCTGTGAACTGAAAGCTGAAATCAAGTAGCTAATGACTTATATAAAACAATATATGAATAAAATCGTGAGCCTTTACACTTGGTTTCTAAAATCTTTTCTGTTATTCTTCACTCTTTTTTGTAGGGATACACTATGTGAGCTATCATAGTATCCAACGTCTAGTTCCTTTATAGGAAAACGTCACGTTGGGGAGAAGTGTCATACTCTTGCCAAGGAGTATAACGTAATCTAAGTGTTCACATCTGTAACTGTCATCCAAATAGAAATGGGAATAATATGATAATCTGAACCTACATTGACTCATAGTTCTGGGACATGTGAACATACCCAACTCGGTGTTAAATACTACTCCCTTAAATCTTTATGCTCATTCTATAGGAAATCCACTATTAAAACTATTATAAGGGTTAAAATGAAAACTACCTGTGTATCTGTAAACTGTAAACTGTAATTAAAACTGTAAAGTGGATTCCATATCTAAGCTGAGATCCAAATATCAAATCTTGACCAAATTCTGAAAATAACTAATCATATGGATGCTTAAAGCATTGTCATTCTTGAAATATCAATGTTCAATTAGGGCTTAATAGCCCATGCATCTATTTTATGTCAAATTATCATAAAGTTCATGCTTAATAATGAAAGTATTAATAATTCAATTCTAAATCTGGAAATTAATGTCATACGCATAAAAATATGAAAGTACACATGCAATTTAACATCTAAATCATTTGTAATATCATAATCTTTAAATAGTGATGAGTGGGTATAAACTCTAAACTAAAATTCAAAAAATTGTATGTAAAATCAACTTTAAACCTAGTTTTGGTCAAAAAGATGAAAGCATTATCCTTGTTGAAAACTCCACATACCTAAATTGATGCATAAATGAAGAAGCTTGAACTTTGAGTCCCTATTTGTGCTCTTGAAGATTGTTTTTTGAAGATCTTAAATTTAGAACCTTGAAACATGGGTTATCTTGTAAATAGAATAGTGGGATTTAGATTTCTTAAGGTTTGAAATCTTAAAGTTCTAGGGTTTCTTGGAGAGTGGTTTGATGAATTATGAGTGTATAATGCTTAGAATATGTTTAATTCTTAGTTTTTATCGATTTGGGGGCTTGGGAAAACACTAAGTTGCCCTTAGGAAAAATTAGTTCAAAACTGGAATCTCGAGTTCGCACACCGGCGCGATGCGGTACCATCGCAGTGGCTTACTAAAAAAGGGACGAGTGCCATTTTACACCATGGCGAGATGTGGAATAATCGCGTTGCACCACTAGTAAAGGACAAGTGCTATTTCGCACTCCACCATGATGCGATGTCTATTCCATCAAGAATTTTGGTACGATACTGGCAAATCGCGGTGAGCTACTGGAAAGGGACGAGTGGGATTTTTGACTTCACCACAACACGGCGTAATTGCGGTGCTTCACTGGAAAATAGACAATTGTGAATCTGCCCTCCACCGCGATGCTATGCTATCATGTTGGCCTACTGTTTCTCACTAAAAGTGCCATAACTTCTCAGCCGAGTATCGGATTAAGGTAAAATTGGTATCGTTGGAAAGATTATTCAATTCTCTATAATTTGGTAAGTCTGGAGCTAGAAAATTCTTCATGTATCAAGAGTTATACATTTTTGTAATTGACCTTTGACATACTAGGAGCTAAATGGGACTAAGAAAAGTATGGGGTAGTACAATATGTCCCTCCTGGGAATATTCACCTTCGAATGAGACTAGTTAAACTGAGGATACTGAGGAACTGAGACTATATGCTAGCATGAACAATTGAAACAAAACTGCATGACTAAATTATACTGAGTGACTGAACTAATCTGCGAATGCATAACTTGACATGAGATAATCACATGGCTAAAAATGATATTGGAAAAGAACTGAATTAAGGAAGACTGTTACCTTAATCTGAATCTAAGTTCGTATAGATAAGGTGAGGATACTTGGTACGCATGTCTGCTTCTGCTTCCCAAGTAGCACCCTCAACAGACTGATTTTGCCACAGAACTTTGACCAAGGGAACTTCTTTGTTCCTTAGTCGATGGATCGAACGATCAAGAATCTCTATTGGAAGTTCTTCGTATGAAAGGCTATTCTGAATGTTTATGCTTTTTAGAGGGACTAAAACAACTGAATAGTCTATTCACTTCTTCAATAAAGATACATGGAATACTGGGTGAACTGATGACAAGTCTGCAGCTAGCTCTAGCTCATACGCTACCTTTCGAACATGACTCAATATCCTGTAGGGACCCACATATGGGGGATTAAGCTTCTCTTTTTTACAAAATCTCTTCACCCCCTTCATGGGTGAAACCTTCAAATACACAAGATCATCTACTTCAAACTCAAGAAATACCATATCTAGCCCAATCAAAGCGGCCTCACCTACTTCAAACCAACCGACTGGTGATCTACATCTCCGCCTATACAGAGCTTCAAACGGGGCCATCTGAATACTAAAATGGTAACTGTTATTATAGGTAAACTTGATCAATGACAAATGGTCATCCCAACTGCCTTTGAAATCAAGCACACTCGCTCTTAACATATCCTCTAAGGTATTAATGGTCCTATCTGTCAGACTATCTATCTGTAGGCGAAAAACTGAACTGAGATAAACTTGGGTACTAAGACCCTTCTAAAAGGCTTTCCAAAACTAAGAGGTAAACTGAGTACCCCTATCTGAGATTATGGACAAGGTAACTCCATACAATCTAACAAACTCTCTGAATATATCTTAGCATAATCTTCAGCTGTGTAGGACGTGTGAGATGGCAAAAAATAGCCTGATTTGGTCAATCTGTCTATAATAACCCAAATTGAATCATGTTCATGACGTGAATGAGGTAATCCTGTCACAAAGTTCATGTTTACCTCTTCCCACTTCCAAGTGGGAATACCAAACTCCTGTAATATTTCACCAGGTCTTTGGTGCTCTACAACAAGTCGCACACTTGGCTACAAATTCTGCGATATTTTTTTCATACCACTCCACCAATAGACTTCTCTCAAATTGCGGTACATCTTGGTGGCTGCTAGATGAATGGAGTAACATGCACCATGAACTTCTGCCATAATCCGCTGCCTTAAATGGTCAACACATTGCACACACAATCTACTTTGCTATCTCAACGCACCATCTCCCCCTTGGGAGAAAACCTCAACCTTTTGGTCTTTAACTGAATCCTTTAGTTTGATCAAACTAGAGTCCATATCCTGCTTCTCTTTCACTTCAGAAACTAGAGAAGATTCTAAACTACTCTGAACCTAAATGTTCCCTTAAGCTGAGTCAATCAACCTCATACCAAATCTAGCTAATCGGTGAACTTATAGAACTAATTCCCTCTTATCATTCTCTACATGACTAACACTACCCATAGACAGTCTACTAAGGGCATCTGCCACTACATTGGCCTTGCCCGGATGATATAACACACTCATGTCATAATACTTCAACAATTCTAACCACCTTCTCTAACACAGATTTAACTCCTTTTGAGTGAACACATATTGCAAGCTTTTGTGATCTATGAATACATAATCATGTGCCCCCGTAAAGATAGTGCCTCCAAATTTTCAATGCAAACACCACAACAGCTAGCTCAAGGTCATGGGTAGGGTAGTTCTTTTTGTGAGGTTTAAGCTGTCTAGAGGCATAGGCTATAACCTTACCTCTCTATATCAAAACACAACCTAGACCAATTCTAGAAGCATCACAACAGACAACAAACCCATCTATACCATCAAGTAGCGGTAAAACTAGAGCTGAAGTGAGTCGAGTCTTCAACTCCTAAAAACTCTTCTCACAAGAATTTGACCACTGAAACTTAGCTTTTTCTAAGTTAATCTACACATAGGGGATGCAATAGAAGAAAATCCTTCAACTAAACATCTGTAATAGCTAGCTAAACCCAAGAAACTTCTGATATTTGATAGAGAGATTGGTCTAGGCCAATTTCTTACTACTTCTGTCTTTTAGGGATCAACACTAATGCCATCACTGGAAATAATATGACTGAGAAAAGCTACTGATCTTAGACAAATTCACATTTTTTGAATTTGGAGAACAACTAGTGATCCCTAAGAGTTTAAAACACAAATCTATGATGGTCTGCATGGTCATCCTCACTACGAGAATAGACAGGAATATCATCAATAAAGACTATGATAACCATGTCCTAATAATATTTGAACACTCGATTCATTAAGTCCATGAAGACTGCTGGGGCATTTGTCATCCCGAAGGACATAACTAGACACTCAAAATGACCATAACAAGTTCTGAAAGATATATTTGGAATATCACATTCCCTTACTCTAAGCTGATGGCAGTCGGATCTAAGGTCTATCTTAGAGAAATAACTTGCACCTTGGATTTGGTTGAATAAGTCATCAATCCTAGGAATAGGATATTTGTTCTTGATTGTGACTTTATTCAGCTGACAATAGTCAGTGCACATTTGCAAAGAACCATCTTTCTTTTACATGAATAGGACGGGAGCGCCCCATGGAGAGATACTGGGCCTTATGAAACCTTTATCTAAGAGATATTTAAGCTACTCTTTTAACTCCTTAAACTCTACTGGAGCCATTCGATATGGAGGAACGGAGATGTGATGAGTATCTAGAAGAAGGTCAATACCAAATTTTGTTTCCCTATCGGGAGGTACCCCTAACAAATATTTGGGAAAAATATCAGGAAACTCATTGACTACGTAGACTGATTGAATTGTTGGAGCCTCAGGCTTAGTGTCTTTGACTTGAACTAGATGATAGATGCACCCTTTTGAGATTATTTTTTTGGCCTTAATATAAGATATGAAATGACTCTTGAGAGACACTAAATTACCTTCCTACTCAAAGACTGACTCATCTGAAAACTGAAACTTCACCATCCGGGTGCGACAATCTATAGATGCATAGCAGGAATGGAGCCAATCCATGCCAAGAATAAGGTCAAAGTCGACCATATCTTGCTATATTAAGTCTGCTAACATGATCTTATGAAGGACAATGATAGGACACTTTCTATAGATCTGTTTGGCAATAAATGACTCACCCACTTAGG
The DNA here is from genome assembly GCA_030864225.1 of Capsicum baccatum var. pendulum. Taxonomy (NCBI): domain Eukaryota; kingdom Viridiplantae; phylum Streptophyta; class Magnoliopsida; order Solanales; family Solanaceae; genus Capsicum; species Capsicum baccatum. The sequence continues at coordinate 171,427,337 of CM061554.1, forward strand.
TAGAAACTCAAAGGGCTAAGGGAGATTTTCAGGACCTATTTCAAAATTTACTGCAACTAGTGGGGTCATATAAGAGAGATTTGACCCTGGATCTAATAACACATAAACATCAAGATGATAGACACGAAGCATACCAGTAACAACATCTGGCGAACTCTTCTTCTCCTAATGGGATGGTAAAGTACAAAATCAATTCTGGCACTAACCGCCACCGGTACTGGATGATATGCCTTGAGGAGGGACTAGGCTCCCTAGAGGAGCTGGTGCGCTAGTAGCCTGAGTCTGGGGACGAACCTCCCAGTTTCCCTAGTTAGCATGCAGACACTCTTTGATTCCATGACCTAACTTACCACAACCATAACAGCCTTTCTATACCAACAAACACTAACCAAGATGATTCTTACTACACTTAGCACATGATGGATAACTGGGTTTTCCACTCACACTATTCTGAGATCTGGATATAGAAGTCTTACCCCACTATTTCTGTCTAGTTCTGGGGGGGTGAGCACTAGCTGAAGATAGCGCTGGCATAGATGAGTGACTCTGAAACTGTGAATAATTTCCCCCTCTAAACTTTATTTTGCCATACTCAAACTACCTGGTTCTAGCCTTCTTATTTCCCCTCTCTCCCCCTTCAACTTTTCTGCCTTAATCTGTTGAGCATGAATCTTCAGCCTAGCAAGATCCATATCCCCTATAAGCATAATAGTCCTACACTCCTTGACTACCAAACCAGATACTCCAATAACAAACTTACTCATACTCGACCGAGGGTCAACCATCATATCAGGGGTATACTTAGACAACTGGTTGAACTTAAGGCAGTACTCTTTCACTATCATCGAGCCCTACCTCATGTTCACAAACTCCTATACTTTAGCTTCTCTCATCTCACGCAAAAAGAACCTGTCTAAAAATGTATCCTGAAATACCTGCCAACTCATAGGAGCTGCATTCTCACCTCTACCATTTTTCCATATAACCACCCAATTATACGCCACATCCTTCAATCTATAAGAAGCTAACTCTATACTCTCTTCCTCAGTAATATGCATAATTTTGGTGATCTTTCTTAGAAATCAGGCGGATTCATTCTCATGAAGTCATGAATTCTAGCAGCTGCTAAATCCCCATTCAACTAAAGTGGGATTACTGCCTGATGGTTTCCCTGAATATTGGCAGTCACAGCTTAGGCTAACGCCTGAAAGGCAGCCCAAAATTCAGCATGGGATACATTCTCATTCAGAGGGTCAGCAGGCTGGGATGGCTGGTTATCATTTCTACGTGCATTAGCTCAGTGAGGAATATTCAATTGTCATATAAGAGCACAAGTTAAAGGAAGATAGAGACATTGTTTGCACGATAGATCATGAAAGAAAAGGATGACTTCCTAAAATGCCCCATAGCCAATTTCTCATAAATGTGGAGCACTTCACAACCATGATCAAGACTCTACGTAACATGGATTGTATGACCCCCTAGGATTCTTATAACCTTATGCTTTGATTCAAAGTTTGTAACGCTCCGAAAATGGGTCCCGAGATGTCACACGGTGGTCGAGACTACGAGTAGTCTTAAGCTAACTCTGTAAGCCTTCTACTAAATCTGAAACTCATAATAAAAAAATATAGATATATAATTAAAGCTAAAATATAGAATTCTGTCTGAGCTAAGCTGAAATTATCTGAACATAATATCTCAAAATATTAGGCTAAAAACCTAGAAAATCAATACTGGAAGTCTAAATTATATCTAGCAGTCTTATAAGCCTATACTTCTAACAACTAGAGAGCACTGGGACAAGCCTCCAGCTGACTCGAACTGACTGAAAATACTAAATCAAATACTAATAATCTAGAAGATTTGAATAACTGGGTCCACAAACTATAAGGACTCACCAATTGTTAGTATTTAGATGGAGATGCTCGAAATTACTCATGCTGCTGAAACTGAGCACCTGAACCTACATTATTAAACAATGTGGCACATACATATATATGTGGATCAGTACTTTTGGAATGTATTGAGTATATGGGGGTGAAATGCATAGTATAATAGTGAGGGAATACATATATCTTTCTCATAAAATAATGTATGCTAAGTAATAATGGATCAATTTGGCTTCAGTAATTGAAAACTGTAATAATAAATCATGAATGATGAAATATGCTATATGAATATTGTGAGCCACTACACTTTGTTCTAAATCTGTACTTGAAATCTATTTTCAAATCACATATGCTAAGTGTAAAAAGACTCAGATCTGTATCTGCGAACTAAAAGCTGAAATCTAGTAGCTAATGACTTATATAAAAAAATATCTGAATAAAATCGTGAGCCTTTACACTTAGTTTCTAAAAGTTTTTCTGTTATTCCTTACTCTTTTCTGTATGGAGGTTCTTCTAATCGACATACAATGTATGAGATATCATAGTGTCTAACGTCTAGTTCCCTTATGGGAAAACCATACATTGGGGAGAGGTGTCATGCTCTTGCCAAGGAGTATAACCTAAGCTAAGTGATCATATCTGTAACTGTCATCCATATAGAAATTATAATAATGTGATAATTTGAACCTACATTGGCTCGTTGTTCTGGGGCATGTGAGCATACCCAACTCAATACTAAATACTACCCCCTTTAATCTGTATGCTCATTCTATAGGAAATCCACTTTTAAAACTATTATAAAGGTTATAATGAAAACCACTTATATATCTGTTTACTAAAACTGTAAAGTGGATTTCATATCTAAGCTGATATTAAAAGATCAAATCTTGACCAAATTCTAAAAATACTAATCATAGGCATGCTTAAAGTATTGTCATTCTTGAAATATCAATGTTCAACTAGGGCTTAGTAACCCATGCATCAATTTCATGTCAAATCATCATAAAGTTCATGCTTGATAATGAAAGTATTGATAATTCAATTCTAAATCTGGAAATTAATGTCATACGCATAAAAATATGAAAGTAGACATGCAATTCAATATCTAAATCACTTATAATATCATAATCTTCAAATAGTGATGAGTGGGTATAAACCCTAAACTAAAATTCATAAAATTACATGTAAAAATCAACTTTAAAACTAGTTTTGTGCACAAGGATAAAAGGATTATCCTTGTTGAAAATCCCACATACCTTAATTGATGAGTAAATGAAGAAGCTTGAACTTTGAGTTCCTATTTGTGCTCTTGAAGATTGTTTCTTCAAGATATTAAATTGGGAATCTTGAAACTTGGGTTATCTTGGAAAAAGAATGGTGGGATTTGGTTTTCTTAAGGTTTGAATTTTTGAAGTTCTAGGGTTTCTTGGAGAGTGATTTGATGAATTATGAGCATATAATACTTAGAATAGGTTTAATTCTTTGTTTTTCACGATTTGGGGGCTTGGGAAAAGATTAAGTTACCCTTTGGAAAAATTAGTTTAGAACTGGATCCCGAGTTTGCACACCGGTGCAACGCGGAGCCATCGCGGTGGCTTTTTAGAAAAGGAATGAGTGCTATTTTGCACTATGGCGAGGCGCGACATAATCGCGCTGTGTCACTGGAATAGGACGAGTGCCATTTTTCACTCCACCACGATGTGGTGTCTGTTCCATCAAGAATTTTAGCGCGATACTAACAATTTACGGTGAGTGACAAGAAAGGGACAAGTGGGATTTTTGACTTCACCTTGATGTGGCGTAATCACAGTGCTTCACTGGAAAATGCACAACTGGGAATCTACCTTCCACCGCAACACGGTGCTATCGCGTTGGCCTACTATTTCTTACTAAAAGTTCCATTACTTCTCACCTGAGTATCGGATTAAGGTGAAATTGATATCATTGTAAAGTTGATTCAATTGTCTATAATTTGGTTGGTCTAGAGCTGGAAAATTCAACACATATCAAGAGTTATACATTTTTGTTGTTGACCCTTGATATACTAGGAGCCAAATGGGACTAAGAAAAGTATGGGGTATTACACTTAGAGACAGTAAAGGTCGAAGGATTGAGCCTCATAAACCATCTAACTCGAGTAACCTTAAAAGAACTCACAACAGTACCAATAGGACCTAACTAACATGAGTGAGATGTCACCAACTGGTTCAACAAATAAAAAGATCAGCGAAACTCAACATTAGAAATGTCTCCCCGAGGAAGTGGGCATGATCATTATCTACCCAAGGGGCTCGAAGAGGAATGGTAGGGACAGATAGAACTCTACATTAGAAATCTGAAGTTGGAGCCCTAGATCAGGTTTGAACTCTATAAGTAGAACGAGCTCCATCGATATTATCCTCAAACGGGATAAAAAATCTTCCACACACATCAGATCTTCTTGGAGGCATGATCTAATAGGTGAAAAAATAGGGCTTAGAGGAGATTTAAGACCTTAGACTCTACAACCCAAAATTGAAAAACAAGGAAGAAAAATATTCCTAAATGTCTTTTGGCCTCTGTTATTAGTGTGGTGTGCTACACACCCATAAAAGAGACTCTAATTTACATGGATTTATGGATGCCCAATGATACCAAACCTAGGATCTGATATCATTTTTCTCATGACTCGAACCAGGGCCTGGCCATGACGGGTATCTCAAGTCTATTGAGGACCAAAGACCACCCCATTTGCTTAGTCAAACAGGATATAATACTTCTAGCAATAGCTAAAATCCAAACATATAGAAATATAATAAGAGTAATAAACTCAAAGATATATAAGCATGTTAACATCAATACCCAATTCACAGTAATATCCACAAAGCCTGTACTAAAATGAAAATAATCAAAGTCGGGACATGCTTTCGACCAATGATAATGATAATATGAAATCCTTGATTGTAGTTTATTAAAGGAAACCGATGGAATGACCAAGTATTCTAGAAAATGGATGCTCACCACTTCACTACAAACGATCGACGAACCAAGCTGATCTACCTAGCACTATGCAATAAAAGTAGGATTACCTTTAGACCTTGTATCGTATGGGGATACAACATTTAGAGATAGTTAGAGGGTTGAGCACTGGAATGTAACTTAGGTATAAGGATAAAGTAATGACAATTCAATAATCCAGTTCAACTTAATGTACATGTTCACATACACGCGTCCATAAATATATACTTACATAAAATGCTAGGATAAGGAACAAGGCTTAGAATGCAACTTTCAAACTTTAGCTTAGATTATGTAGATTAAACATCATAATAATTTTACCCACAAGATATATGTGCCATAGATCTCACTCCCTTATTGGGCCCCAGTGCGTGTAGTCACACGAACTAGGAGAATAATCTCATATATATGCACGGGGGACGCGAACCTCCCAACCATATACCAAGGTGACTTAAGTATCGGATCATATAAAATATTATGGGGGAATCAAACCTCCCAATCATATAATACGGTAGACTCGAACCACCCGATCATATGAAAGGGGCCTCGAACCCCAGGCTATTAGACCCCGCGTAGGCAAATAGGTTTCCAGTCTTGGTTCCTCGGGACTTCCACTTTGACGACCCAACTACACAATCTCTTTTAAGCCCCATTAAAATGTTTACTATGCATTCCCATTCTTTGAACGATGATACATATTCAGACATACATTGTTGGTATCGTCATACCAACTACACTTGCAAGTAACATCAATATGCAATCACAATTCCATTAACTTAGGGAAAATAACCTCCCTTTATCATTAATACAAGGTGGGGAAAACCAACTCCCTATGTTCATTAAATCAAACCATCATGTTTTAATAACCTGTTTATATCATGCAATTTTTTTAAAAAATAGTTCAATGCAATTTTACTCGTACTCAAAACCAATTTCATTAAATTGGGTTGGGGTTATTACCAATTTAATTATCAATATTTAAAAAATTTGGGGAAATCACAATCCCTTAGTTTATTCACCATAAATATGCATCAAATTGATTTCAAAACCACTATTTAAATCATAAACAATGCATATGTAAACATAAAACATCACATAAACAATAATCATTCAAAACCCTCAGCCCATGTTGCAAAACCAACATCAAAATCATATGGAGAACTATTTAAAACATATGGTTTCACAAAGTAAGAGTTGGGGAAGAGTAAGACACCTGAAATATCAAGAATTATGGAGAGAATTTGCTCTTCAGAGCTCTAATTGATCAACTTCTTGGAAACCCTAAGTAGCTTGCTTGAGAGAATTTAAGAAGTTATTTCAATTTTTTTTAGAGTGATAATGACACCCTAAAGAGGTTTTACGTCATGGGCCATGATTTGGGCAAAAGAGAAAATGTCCAAAGTGCCCTTAATTAAAAGATGGAAAATTATCACCAGTGACTATGAGTCACTATACGACTTGTATGTTCATGTTACAGCTCGTCACCACGAGATGCAGTCAAGACAGTAGCTGAAGGACCCTTCTCTAGTGACCCTACAATTCACACCATGCGACTCATCACATGACCCTATGATTTATAGGATCCAAGTTATAGTCAAGACCGGAATACTAAGGGCATGCACTGGTTTGGATACGGATGAGACTATGCAACTCATTTAGAGTCTTTATGACTTGTTAGGAGACACTCGTAGTCTGGAGAATGACTTGAGCTGCCTTTACTAGACACCCTATGACTGGGGTCCTATGACCCATAATGACACGTTATGACTCATAGAGTGAGTCGTAGTCAGGCCAGTGAGTTTATAAACTTAGAATTTAAGTGGCCAACAGGTGGGGTGTCACATATGGTTTCAGCTCCCCCTGCTGAAAGGGCCCTAGTATGTGTTAGTTTCATGAACCAAGGAATTCAAAGGAAGAGCAAAAGACACCAAGGCTCTAGCCATTCCAAAATATAATGTGTGAACCAAGCACATAGTCATATAGACCCCCATGCCGGTAAACATGGTTTCCAGTGTTTGTCCCTCTGGGAATACAACTTCAAGGTGAACTTCACAATTCCCTTTAAGCCCAATTTAATATAGTTTGTACATAATCTCAACCATTAATCAGGAGTCTTACATTAAGACATTTACCACTTGGTATCGTCATACCAATTATGCTTGCAATCTCATATAATCATGCCAAACCAATTCACGTAACCATTCGACTCCCAAATTCTATTTTAAAATCAAAACCATAACCACCAAGGCCTATGTAAATTCATTTTGGCCAATTATCCATTAATGCAATGAAATAGATTCATAAATAAGTTTAATTATCCAATTATCCATGTTCAAAAGCCAAATTTATAAAGTGGGTTGGGGTTAATGCTATTACTAAGCCAAAAAGTCATCAATTTAGGGAAACCTATGTTCTCCATTCCAATTACCATAACAATGCACTTAATCAGTCCAAAAATCATAAATTTAAAGTATAAATCATCAATTTAAATCATGAAAAAAGTAGTTCAAGTGATACCAATCAAAAACCCTCAACTCAATTTCAAACCCATCAATTTAAAATACATGGATAATGATTAAATAAGTGCCACGATGTAAAGTTTGAAGTTTGGGAATGAGATACATGCCTGAAATAGACAATAAATTGAAGTTAATTCAAAGTTTGGAGCACGAATGATAAATTCACTTTAAAACCCTTAGATTTTCTCGGGTTTTGAGTTTGAGAGAGAAAGAGAATGAAAATGATTTTGATCTTTAAAATCTAAAGGGAATGATATTATTTTATGTTTCAAGGTTGTACAAGGGGTAAAAATACCAAAAGCCCCTTATCCCAAGTGAAAAAACAAAAAAAATAGATGAAATTAAAATATCTGTATGACACATCGTTACTGCAGAGGGTAGCCTTCGTGCCACAGCAATCACAAAGGCTAACCGTTGTGGCACACCAATATCACAAACCCTCACTGCCTCAGAATTCCAAAATGATCCCAAACCCATTCCAAGAATTCCAAAAACTCTTTAAATTACCCTTTTAACATCCCTAAACATCATTCAAGTCAAAAATTGACATTACAAATATAGGGGGCTCAAAAAATAAAATTATTAAAATTTTGAGGGGTCTAACACCAATGTATGTAAAATTTATATAATAATGATAAATTAATAGGTATATATGAAAATTTTACATTAAATATCTAATATGAAAGAAAAGAAGAATCAATCATCAATTTATAATGTGAAAAATCTATAAACAATTGGTAATGCTAGAAAATTAAATAAAGATACTGACCTTAATTATAATCAGAGTTAGATAATATAACTGGAGAAAAATAATAATTAGAATTTAAACAAATATAATTAGAACTAAAAAAATATAATAATTTATTTAACATATAACAAATATCAAGTAAAATTAATTTATTCGGGAAGAAGTCAAGAAGGAAAGTTTTCTTATAGTTTCATATTCTTTCGAGGATGAATTGATATTATAGTTGGTAATTCATTTTAATTAATTAATCAACTTATTTATTTGCAATTTTGTCTCTTTCTAAATATATCAGTACATTAATCTTCCTTCTTCTGCACAAAAATATTGAAAAAGCAATTATTGGCTTGTATAGATTTATTCCTATATTGATTGAAAAAAGTAATAGAGAAAATTATCTATTACCCCCCTACCTTTACCAAAAATTAGAACTACACACTCAACCTTCATGAGAGTTCCATCACCCTTCCGAACTATCTTTTCCTATATTTAGTACCCTCTGAAGTGTTGACCTGTAAATATAAACCAAATAATAAGATATGTCTATTTACACGTATTGGGCCAACTCCAACTTTTCCATTTCCCTCCTAAGCAAATAGGCCCCATTTTAAGCTAATAGGCCCCATTTTCTCCATTTTCTCAAAATATTCTTTTTGAAAATTTCAGACAACCTTTTCAACTTCCTGTCTCTTCTCTCTTAGCAATTTTATCTTTTCTTAGTATGGTAATCAAATCTTAGTGATAAAGGGTTGTGGATTTTGAAGGTAAACCATCTTATTGCTGGTTTAATTTTGTAAAGGTGAGTTTTTTGTGCCCTAAATTGATTTTAATCTTAATTAGGGTTTACTACTAATCTAAAAAATTAAGAATTTAATTGTGTGAAAGCAAGTTGTGTGTCTTACTATTATGTTTTCTAAGTATTCAATTAACACTATTGTCACGACCCAAAGTCCCATCGGGCCGGACTGGCACCCGAAGCCGAGAAGGCCCGGGAGAACCTGTTCAAATACCTGTACTTTCACTTACATGTCACCAAAAATTTGGACAGCACTTCGTTGCATATAGAAGGGTCTAATTACCTATATCAGCACAACACGCACAAATATATATATATATGTATATATAATACTTGGCCGTCGGGGCCACCACATATACAAATATAACATCACTATATAAACTTTCATAACTTTACCCTTTCTTATGTCTACAAAGCCTCTAGGATATACATAACATAACTAGGGTCGGGACAAATCCCCGCCCACACATGACTCCTGTACAATAACAAAACATAAGGAACCAACTCGGAAAGCTCTGAAGCAAACTGGAGCTTACCAACAATAGCTGTATGACCTGGCTCCTATTTATGTTGTGAATGAGCTGAGGTACCTGTGCCTGCAACATAAAATGCAGGTCCCCGTGGGGGACGTCAGTACGAAATATGTACTGAGTATGTAAAGCTGTAAATAATCATATGTGATATAGGGGATCAAGAAAATCAGACGCAAGTGAATAAATCATAATAGAAGTGAACCACACTTCATAAACACTTTTAGGATCATGTACATTATCATTAATCTGAATTGGGTTCTTGAATTCAAACACATTTGTGGAACGGTATACATTCGTTCATTTCATTCTTTACAATTATCATTCGCCATTACCTACTCCTCCCGAACCTCCAACCACCTAACAATAATTAATACTGTATCGTACTGTGACCATTAGGCTGCCCCCAGTACATATCAACTGGGATCGGCCCATGCTAGGCTTATGCCCCTGGTATACCACCCATAAACACCTAAATAGGGATCGATCCATGCTAGGCTTATGCCCCTAGGATACCACCCACACGTATATCAAGTAACACACATAAGAGATCTTTCCAATAACTTAGTTCAAAAGCTTTTGAGATTATTACATTAGTGTTCATGCCAATATAGTACCTTTGGAACAACCATACATCAATAGGAATCAAGTAATAGACCTTCTATACAATAACGATGTAATAAGGACTCATTGGTACATCAACAATGTGTTTCAGAATCATCAATATCACAATAATGAAATAGGAGCCTTTTGGTATATCAATGAAACATTTTGACACTTTATAGAATGGAAACAACTTCGTTGGTAATGTAGAACAATACATGTTTTTGGACAACCTCAGAATCTTACTTGATGGAACATTGGTGTTTTCATGCCAAAGAACATCGTTAGAGTATGCTTTACATACCTCGTTGTAGATTCGGATACCAATTCAACACAACTTCCCGCCTTTACAAATCACTTATCTACAATGAAATGTTTGACATCTAGTATTAGCAAACCAACACCACAATTCTCTTCCATAATTCGATACAACCAATATTTGCATAACATTCCAAAAACCAACTTGAACAATAGGTTTATGTGTATATATATATATATATATATATATAGTCATCATTTCAATACCACATCATCACACCAAATCCCTTCACAATTCAACATAATCCAACCATGCACAAGAATAATCCAACATCATTTCCAATCATCTTTTAACAACAATCAAATAACATACTTCTTATGCTCACATGCATATATATACATATCCATATAAATAACACCAACATAATTTACATCCTTACCATAAAATGGCCCTTTTGATTTCGAAGTCCTGTTGGCACAAATAAGAGGTGCTTCTCGAAGCCCTTGAGACAGTGAACACAACTATGGAATCAATTTGGACTTTCTACGGTTGAATCACAAGATAATTGGAGTTGAAATTAGGCTAGGGTTCCTTATTCTTCAATAATTGGATGATGAATGATGGATATGAGGCTAAGTTTATGTATATAATGACCAATTTTCGTCCATGAGGTGATGCAAAATGACCATATTGCCCTTAAAAATTTAAGTAAATCCGAATCTGTCCATGGTGGACTGTTTTGACAGGCTAAAGTAAATCGGTCATAACTCTTTGCTACGATATTGTATTTGGGTGAAATTGGTATCTCTGGATAGATAATTCAAAGGGATTTTATTTAATATAAAGTAGGCCACCCAGTTCCTCCTGTATAAGGAGTTATGATCGTTTGAAGTTGACCCAAAAAAACCGTTTTGAGAGGCTGAAGTAAAACGAGTATAACTCCTTACTCAGATGTTGGATTTGGATGAAACCAATTTCATTGGAAATAAGACTCAAAGTTTTTTCTTTTGATAGGTCGCAGCTCTCCCAGTTCATTATATATGAACATTTATAGTTGACCCAAAAAACTGGCAGGCCTCAGTAGTTTGTGTGCAGGAAATTTTCCTGCACATTTACTGTTCACATATCCCGGCCACCGTTTTATAGTTTCGAACGTGCTCGATTATATCCGAAACTTATCCGTTTTGGGAAATCTTTATATCGTTGGAAAGTTTATTCAATAAACTTTGTATGGAACCATCGACGTGCAAATTCCGGTATAAATAAAGTCGATTGCCATACACATATAATCAAACCATACGCTTGAAACCATCTCAAAATAATCAATACTCATACTTAAACTCATATATACCTAACTTAGGATCAATACATATACTCCAACACATATAGCCATGGATAATGTACGTAATTAAGTATGGGGTGTTACAACTATATTACATTCGTAATTACATCTAATTAATTTTTTTGTTGAATGATTAAGTTAGGTGATTAAAAATTAGGGATTTTGTAGGGTTTACTGTTAATCTAAAAAATTAAGAAATTAATTGTGTGGAATAGCATGTGCATGTTACTATTTTGTTGTGTAGGTGTTCAATCTATACCATATTACAACAATTTTCAAGAATTCAATTTTTTCTCCTCTTCTAAGTTGCATGATATTATATATATGTGTGTCTTAGTATTAGGTTGTTACATTGTCCAAAGAGTAGCATATTACATTCATATTTTCATATTATGTATTTTTTCTTCATTTTCTTAAGCCTGATAATGTTGGATTAAAGTTTGGTAATGCTTGATTTTTGATAATATTGCTATGCTAGCTATGCTACTATGTCTAGTCCAATAATTCTTATTTGATCTTTATTATCATTAGGTAAGTCATGAATGAGTTTACTCTGATTATTCTAAGATGGTACCATGGTGGGGTTTTAGATTTAAGTACCGACGAACAAATTTATAATGGTGAAAAAATTACTGAATTTTTGGATGTTTATGTAGATAAGATGTCATATTTTGAGTTGAAAGACTATATTAGAAATTTGGAATATTGCACAAGCTGCACCTTTAGCATTAAATCGCCTAATGGTGGCATTTTGGTAGATGTTGATAATGATATGGATATTTTAGGCATAATGTGTTCCAAGAAAGATGGGGATGAAGTGGAGGTATTTGTCAACCATTCAGTTGATGAGCCAATTATGGGCCCTACATTATTAGAAAATGTTAATCATGGGGATATGAAGGAATCTGGTGCATCATTTAATACTAGGCCTAATTTTAGGGTAGGTGAGGACTATTTAAGTATGGAGAACCCTTTTACTTCTTTTTCAACCTCACCTCTTTTCAATACCACACCTCATTTTACTACTACAACTAGTGTTGTTGCACCTAGTGTTGCTTCACCTAGTGCTCCTACAGTTGATGATATAGATGTTGGTACTACTAGAAGTGATTTATTACAAGAAGAAGTAGTGGATTTTGATTAATCTACTGAGGATAGTGTTGAGTAAGAAGCAAAATTAGTTTGAGATGATGATGAGTAGGAGTATAGTAGTGATTTACATGAGGAGTTTAGGGAGTTGATAGCTTGAAAGAGCAAGTCTGAAAGGAGGAAAAGAAATAAAAAAGTACCATCTTACAATGCAGAGGTACCAACAGGTGAAGTAGGACCAGATCTAAGTTTTATTAAAACTAAAATAAGTAAAGTAGGTCATGAAGGAAGGCTAAGAGGTGATAAGACTTACTTTGTAAGTTCTGATGAGGTTAGTTTTGAGTTAGGTGAAGATGATTATTGTGGTGATGATGAATATGATGTGGCTGCATTTGTTAGGGCAAGAATTGTTAAGTTGTCAAGAAAAAAAAGGACAACAACCCAGAAAATCATTCATGACCCAACTGCAAAGAAAGTTGTTTGGCAGTTGGGTATGGTGTTTAATGATGTGAATGAATTTAGAAGAGTAGTCACTAAATATGCAGTAAGAAAGAGGTGTCCTATGGAGAATTAATTGAATGACACAAAAAAAAAATTAGAGTTAGATTCAAGGATAGTTGTCTATGGCTTTTGTATGCAGATCTTGACAAGACAACAAATGATTTCATGATACAAACTTACATTCCAAAACATACGTGTAATAAGATAACAAAAAATTACTTGTGCAATGCAAAGTTTTTAACTGAAATCTTTAGAGAAAGAATAATTTAGTAACCAAACATTAGGGTATTCAAGTTGCAAGAGTTGATTAGAAAAAAATTCAAACTTTATAATGGTAAGACTACTGTAAGAAGAGAAAGAGATAAAGTGTTGAAAGATACAATGGGTGATCATGTTGTAGAATTTGGAAAAATTCTTGACTACAATGATAAACTGTTGAGGACAAATACCGGGACCATTTTTATTCTTAAACTTGGTTTAGTGTTTTTACATTTGTTTTGATGCTTTGAAGAAGGCATGGGTACATTGTTGGAAGTGCATAGGTTTAGATGGTTGTTTTCTTAAAGGTGTTTGTAAAGTCCAATGGTTAGTTCCTGTGGCTAAGGATGGAAATAACCAGATGCTATCACTTGCTTCGACAGTACTTGAAAAGGAGAACACAAGCACATGGACTTGGTTTGTTAAGTGCATAAGGGATGACCTAGGACTTGGAGAAGATGAAGGTATCACCCTGATTATAGATATGCTGAAGGTATGTATACTATTTTATGTTTAATTTCTATTTACTTTAACCTATTATATGTAATAATGTCCTAATTTCATCTTATTTTATGGTATGTATGTGTGCTGTTGGGACTGTTTGCAGAACTTGAGGAGGTGTTACCTCAATCAGAACATAAAAAATGTGCAAAACACATCTTAGCAAATTGGGCTAAGGACTGGAGAGATCTTCAAAGAATACAATAATTTTGGAAGATAAACAAAATTATATTTGAGTCTTAATTTAGGAAAAACATAGAGAAGATGAACTTACTTGGTCTTCAAAAAATGATGGATGAGTTAATATAATATAACATTAATTACTGGTGCAAGATTTAATTTAACACTGAAGTCAAGTGTGATTCTATAGTGTCTGAGTGTTTTAATGCATGAATCTTTGCATCTAGGCACAAGACCATTATTACCATGCTTGAAGAAATCATAGTAAAAATGATGACAAGAATAGGCACTTTATTACACTCTTCAACGTGGTTGAAAGTTTTAGAGGAAAACATCAACAAGTTTATGGGTTGTACCATTGAGTTTAATGGAGTTGCTGGTTTTGAAGTGAAAGAAGGGATTTGTCAACACAAAGTAGATATTATCAAGAATACTTGTAGTTGTAGGGTGTGGAAGTTAAAAGGGCATACCAAGTGCATATGCTGTGTCTACATTGTTATTCAAAATGTACCATCTATATAACTATATTGACAACTATAATAGTAAGGAAACACACTTGAGGACTTATGCCAATTTTCTTTAACCACTAACAAACATGAAAATTGGCCAGTTTCCTCAAACATTACAGTTGTACCACCTGAAATCACAAAAATGACTGGCAGTCCATCTAAGGATAGAAGGAAGGAAGTTGAAGAAACTAAGAAATTAGGAAAATTTCCTAGAACTGTACTAGCAATGACATGTAATCTGTGCCATGTTAGAGGCCACAAAAAGAGAAGATGTCCTTAAAGTGCACCATTAGCAGAACCAAGTGTACCATTAGTAGCAACATCTACTGGTTTAGGAGGAGGCAAACCAAAGGTAATTTTTACACTTGAATTTATTACATTATAACTTCTCTAATTTTGTATTAACATTCTTTTTGTATGTAGAAAACTCCACCAGAAGCAGCTAATGCAGTTCCTCAAGAAAAAAGTACTTTTTTAGGCAGAGGTAGAGACAAAGAAAAGGTATATAATACTTGAATTTAGTACTAATTTGCTCAATTTATAAAAAAAATTTATATGTATAAAAAACTTCATCAGAGACCATTAGTACACCTCCCCAAGGAAAAAAGGAAGAGGGATCCAAAAAACATCAGTAGAACCTCGTTCATATCCTCTACCTAAAACACCTCCCGCAACTCCTACCCCTATTATTTTTCCAGCATCCTCTTCTGCACCTCCTAATTATTATGCATCATCTTTAATAGCTGAAACTATAAAAAGTGGAATGGATAGTGGTAGAGGAAACACAACCCCATTCAAAAGGCCAAGAGTAATGTGAATGAGTGTGTTCCTAGCTAAAAATGGCTACAAAGTCCTCAATGTAAGTCTCTTACTTTGTTATATTATGTGTAAATCATGATTCTTTTATATATATTGATTGTTGAATTTTTTTACCATTCATTCCAGCCTGCCATGCCTAGCAGTAAGATCTACTCTACTGGTCAAAGAAAGGTGACTAGATCAGCTGATGGAACAAGTGACATTGGTTATACACGTAGGGTATGAGATAAGGGTACCACTCATACCTCAAGGTACGATTAAAGAGGGATGAGTTTTACCCTCCGGTGACCATGTTCTCAGCTTTTAAGCTAAGGGCATTTTGGACATATCCCACCCCCAAATTCTTACGTACCCATGCCATAAAACATGTTGAGGCGTCTCATAACTTACATTGAAAGATCAAAACACTCCAAATACTCACTATAAACACTCTGTTGAAGACTAAAGGCTAGGGTTCCTACAAGTGTTCATCTAAGAGGCTAAAGGGTCAAGTTTCTCTTCGTGTATCTTATTGTATTAGGCATGTGACTCTTCCCTCATTGTTAGTTCTCTAATGTCATGTGTTTTAGACATGGTACAGTGTTGATCTGAAAGATCACAGTATTATCTTCAAAATAATCCTTTTATAAAATAGATTTTGCAAAGTCTATTAGATTGATTCAAGTTTTACCATTTAAATTATAGATCTGACAGTACCATATAATAGCAAGTTAAAAACAAGAATAATAATCTTTACTTCCCCTCCCACTATGGCTCTGATACCAACAAAACTATCTAACTATCAAAGAAGAGAAGGGACAAAGGAATGCCATTGAAAATTTGCAAGAGAGTGATTAAAAACAATAACAATAATAACTTAAGTGCTTCCTATCCTTGGATCAAGATACCACTGGGTTCCATAAAGAAAAATATTCAAGTATATAACTCAATATTATATGGGAGAGTCAGATCTGGTAATTAAATTAGTGGAATTTGATCTCAATTCTATTTGTATTAGCTAGATTAATTTTAACTAAATGGTTCTTCCATCAGATAGTCCAAAGGTTAAAAATAACCATCTGCAAGTCCGATATACATATATATATATATGTATGTGTGTATGTATGTATATTTGAGACACGAGTCTCAAAGATACATCCTAGGACTGTCTGTCATCAGCCTCTAATAGAGATTCAACTAATAGAAATAATCAACTAAAATGTCTTAGATGTAAATAATAATAAGGTAAAAATAGAGAGATTTGAGATGTTCCGTAGTTGTCACAATCTGATTTATGATCATGATCGCACCAACTTTATCCAACCAGTAGGTAAACCAAACCATAGCCCAGAGTTAGATGCAATAGACTAACTTGTTGAAAAATCATCATAAAGACAAAAATTAACAAATAAAGACTTAAATCGTAAATAAGCAGGTATAAAGGTCTAATAGATAGAGAATCAACAGTCATTCCAAGACTCAGTAATGTCGATACAAAAGCTACTACAAATGAATTATGAATACTAAATATAGCCAACTACAATTCGTCTAGAAGATTAAAGACTAGACATTGATAAAAAAAGGAAAAAGGATAACTCCAACTCCAAGAGCTCACCCAATATCCAAAATTAATCCTACTAGGGCATGGAATCAGCAGCAATAACTAGTACTCGAATCTGCACCAAAAATGTACAGAAGTGTAGTATAGGTACAAAAACTAGGGTTACTCAGTAGGCATCGTTGGCCAACTGAGCTAAATCATGATATAAATACAATAAAATGCAAGATAAAATAAGCTATGTCAAGGTAAAGGGTAAACATGGAAATAAACTCCAAATCAGAGCTGTCTACGAATAAAGAGATAAAGACCAGAATAATAATATAAAGATCACACAATTATAGATACTAAATTGGCCCCCATGAGCCAATAGGTGTGGAAAAGTAAATGACCCAATGCAAGCCCCTAAATCCTGGAGGGTACAATCAAGGAATGTAATTAACTGAATAACTATAATTCACTAACTGTTGTGCCATAACAAAGAATTCATCTGTACCATATCACATCATCAAGAACGCTCAACGCCGGACTCAAACCAAAATTCAGTAGCATTGTCGTCATTACCATCATTTGTCGGACTTCAATCGGAACTCAATATCATTATATCATCATTACCATCATTTGTCGGACTTGAATCGAAACTCAATTTACAAACCATATCAATGAAACATATCAACAAACCATACCAATAAACAAAACTCAATAATCTATACCAATAAACCCAACTATAAACTATCCTTTTACGCATACTACGAATCGAACCAAGAATCATAACCATACGTCATATCGATACCCATCCCCATAAACTAGACCAATACCATACCTATTAAGGTGATCAAATAATAAGCCTATATGTCATGACGACAAGCATATTCGTAAGTAGTATCCATAATTACATCTATAAGCCGTACTATTACCCATATACGGATTCCATAGAAATAATCATATCTATGAACTATATCACTAAGCATATCAAGAATTCATACCAATAATCATATCTATAAGATATATCATTAAGTATCTCCACAATTCATATCAATAATCATATCTATAAGTTATATTATTAAGCATATCCAGAATTCATATCAATGATCATATCTATATGCTATATCATTAGGCATTACTCTTTCATTATCCCACCAACATACTCATTAGATATCTTCAATCAGCTCAAACCCCAAATCTACCATTAATAAGGGTATATCATGCATAAACTAGCCTAAAAGATTAATAAAAATCTTGGCTTAAGGTTGGTCGTAGAGGCCTATTTCTAATCCCCAAAATTCATTTATAGCAAAATCTGCTCGGAGTAGACTAAGGTATCAAAATTCACTTATAGATGTTAAATAAGCAATAATTGGCCCTAGGATAGCAATTCCCCCCAACCTAGAGCAACTAAGTCAATTCTACTAAGGTAATAACAACTAGGGCTAGTGCAACCCTAAACACAAGTGACTAAGGCATACTCCTCCTCCATTGAGTAACTAAGGTACTTTTATCCTAAATAAGATCCACAAAGCTAACTTTATCTTAGGTATGAGTAACTAAGCTAATTACGATCCAACTAACAGAAATACGGACAATCACACTACCCAAACTTAAATCCCATCCCAAATCTAATATAATATCATAATCACACTATGAAATAGCTCAATCTATGAAGAGGGTAAACCTAGTCTACCTGGATACCAAAGAAAAGCCCAAAGAATTCGCTAAACAATCAATTTCCATTTTTTGTGAAGCTTCCGCAAGGTGCCATACTATAAGATCATAATCTACTCATCAAAATAAGAACAATGATACCCATATTGCACTATTGTGCTTTGGGTCCAAAAATTACGTAATATCTCAGGTGGGGCTCATTTATGAAATTGTGATTTCAAAACAAACCCAACGTCCCCTATGCTCAAGGAATATTTACCTACCTCCCCAAATGGGTAAATTTCAAGCTCAATTGGTTGAATAATTAAGCCACCTAGATTCTAGGAATTATAGAAAAAGAAGGAGAATTCTACCAAGAAATTAAGGAAGCTTACCACAAATTTGAAGGAGAAATGTGTAAACAAACTTTATTAAAGCTCCAAAACCACCAACAATTGATTCCCCAAGATTTTTCACTTTTTAGGTTTAATATTATAGAGAATGGAAGAAGAATGGTGAAAATAGGACTAGGTGGGAGTATTTATACCCTTTCCAGGTCAACGGGTATCGCTTAAGTGAACTTCTGGTCTCTTAAGCGATACTTGTGCTCTGGCACATAGATCACTTATGCGATATCTTACTAGTTAATCAATTGTCACGTTCACGACATAAGCATTGGTTATATGATAACCTATCACTGACTAGCTTATTTGTATAAGCATCACTTATGCGATATCTTAATAGGGTTTGGCAGATCGCTTAAGAGTTCAAAGGCATCGCTTAAGTGATGCACCAGCACTAGCTAAGACATAGAATTATCCAAGTTTCCGCCAATCCCTCGGATTAATCTAGAATCCCGTATATGCAACTAGACTATGCTATCCTATAAAATTTGATGTTCAAAACTCAGTAGAGAAGTCAAAATTTCCATCCGAGGTTGTGTCGATGAAAAGTGGGTCCCATACCCACTGGCCATTTTGGTTAACTTTTGGCTAATAACTCAAAATTAGTTCAAGAACCTCAGGACCTAGACTAATGGTCCTCCTAGCCTAAATCGACCTTCTGAATCTATTGGAATAGATAGAATTGTCATATGAGGTCATTTGACTAAATATTTTACTCGGTAGCTAATTTGGACCAGCAAGGAAGGACTTCAAAAAAGGGAATAGGCTCTAAAAAACAAACGAAGTGTCCGATAACCGAACTATCTGTTCCAGCAAGTCATAAATAATTTGGGGTAGTTATAGGAAAACTCTAAATAGAAAAAATAAGAGAAAGTTAAGAAGATGATCTGGAGGGTCATTATAATATCCACTACTAAAATGACTTCTATTCGTGAAAGTAAAGGATTAGGATGTACTTGAAACCATAAACAAGTGAGGATATTGGGTCCGCATCTCGATCTTAATCTCCCATGTAGCCTCCTTTACTGGGTGGTGCCTCCACTGAACCTTAATTACAAAAATCTCCTGAGTGCGCAACCGCCTGACATCACTAGCCAAAATGAGTACAGGCTCCTCTATGAAGGTCAACTGCTCATCCAACTGGACTGAGTCTCATCTAAACACATGAGATGGATTTTGAATGTATCATCATAATATAGAAACATGGAAAATGGGATGAATAGTTGTAAAATATAGGGGTAAGGCTAACTCATAAGACACCTTATGAATTGTGCGAAGAATCTCAAAGGGTCCAATATTGCCTTCCCTCCAAAATCTCATCACACCCTTCATGGGAGATACTCTAAAGAATACCCGTTTCCCAACTCTAAATCTCATGGCATGAAGTCTATGATCTCCATAAGCCTTCTTCCTACTCTATGTTTCCCTCAACCTATCCCAAATCACCTTGACTCTATCCAACGGCTCTTGAAGTAAGACAGTGATGATTACCATAGGGTCTAATCTCAAGAGTATCAAACCATCCAATCAAAGAAAGACATCTCCTACCATATAAAGCATCAAAAAATGCCATCTCAATACTCGAATGGTTATTATACAGGAAATCTGCCAAGGCTAAGTATTTGTCCCACTAACCTCTAAAATCCATAGCACAGGCTTGGAGAATATTCTCGAGAACCTAAATAGTTTGCTATGACTGCCCATCGATTTAAGGATGAAAGATTGTACTAAGATCAACCTACATACCCTGCTCCTCCTAAAAAGATCTTTAAACGCTAGAATTGAACACTACATTTTGGTCTAAAATGATAGATATAGGCAAACCATGCTAATAGACTGTCTCATAAACGTAGATACGAGATAAACTATTGATACTAAAGGAAGTCTGAATAGAAATAACATATGCCGACTTGGTCAACCAATCCACAATGACCCAAATACCATCTGAACCATGGGAGGTATAAGGTAAAACACTAACATAGTCCATGGTAATCCGCCCCTACTTTAACTCGAGAATGGACAACTTCAAAATCAATCCACCAGGTCTCTGATGCTCGACTTTCACCTGCTGAAAAAATAGGAAATATGCTACAAAGTCTGCCATATCTCTCTTTGTGCCACTCCACCAATAATTTTATATCAAATATCTATACATCTTAGTTGTACCTAGGTGAATAGAATATTTAGAGCTATGGGCCTCATGTAAAATCGACCAAATCAAGTCATCAACCCTTAAAACAGATATATGGCTATGAAATCTCAAAACACCCTCCGAATCTATCGTAGCCCTATTGAACTACCATTCAACACCTGATCACGGATGATGTAAAGTCTTTTATCCTCAAACTAACGAATCTAAATCTGCTCAAATAGTGAAGATCTCACCTCAACACTAGCAAGAATCCTCCCAGAGTCTAAAATATCGAGTCACACTATCAAGTTGGCTAAGGAATAAATGTCCAGTGTCAACGACCTCTAAGAAATCAAAATACAAGCCAAGCTATCCACACTCTTCGTCTTCCAACGCAAGGCATCCGCTACCACATTTGCCTTTCTTGAATGATTCAAGATAGAGATATCATAATCCTTAAGTATCTTCATCTATCTATGTGGCCTAGAATTAAGATCACTCTGGGTCATAAGATACAGAAGACTATGGTGATCCATGAAGATCTCATAATACATGCCATAAAGATAATGCTTCCAAATCTTAAGCGCAAAAACTACCACTACCAACATCAAATCACGAGTGGGTATTTGCACTCGTGCACCTCTAACTGCCTCGAAGCATAAGTAATAACATGAACCTGCTATATCAACAAACAACCTAAACCAATACCATAAGCATCATTATACATAGTGAATCTATTAACCTCAATAGGAAGAGCCAAGATAGGAGATGAGGTCAGAAACTCCTTGAGATTTCTAAAGATCAACACACACACCTCAGACCATAAAAATGAATCCTCTTTATGAGTCAATCTGGCTACAGGTGCTGCAATAGTATAAAAACTCTCAACAAATCGTCTATAGTAATCAACCAGCCCAATAAAGCTATGAACCTCAATCAGAGATGTAGGGTGGGACCAATAACATATGGCCTTAATCTTTATTGTGTCTACCTTAATCCCATCCTTAGACACCACATGCCATAGGAATGTCATTGAATCAATCCAAAACCTTCACTTAGAGAATTTAGCAAAAAGAATACGATCTCTCAAAGTTTGGAGCATAATTCGCAAATGGTGTGCATGTTTCTCCCTACTCCTCAAATATACGAGCATGTTGTCGATGAACATAATCACAAATGAATCCAAATAAGGCCTGAACACTTCGTTCATCAATTCCAAAAATGCGGCTGGGGTATTAGTCAAGCCAAAAGACAACACTAGGAACCCGAAATGACCATAAAGGGTCAAAAAGGCTGTCTTTAGGATATCCTTAGCTCGAGTTCTCAACTGATGGTAATCAGACCTAAAATAAATCTTAGAGAACACGGTTGCTCCTTGAAGCTAGTCAAACAAATCATCAGTGTGATGCATAGAGTATTGATTCTTCACTGTCACCTTATTAAGTGGCCTATGAGCAATACACATATATATGGATCCATCCTTTGTCTTCACAAACAACATAGAAGCTCCCCAAGGAGACATATTCGATCTATAAAAACCTTTTAAGAAGATAATTAAGCTGATAATTCAACTTCTTATGCTTGGAAGTCCCATTCGAAATCCTTGATTGTCAGATTCGTAGACTAAGGAACAAAAAAGTTCCTTTGGTCAAAGTTCTTTGGTGGAATCAGTCCGTTGAGGGAGATACTTGGGAAGAAAAGGCAGACATGTGAACCAACTATCCTCACTTCTTCTCCACAAAATCTGACTCAACCCGAGGTAACAGTCTTCCTTAGATTTACTCTATTCCATAATAAGTTATAGCTGCATAACATTTCCATATCATTTATGCATTAATGAAATAGTTCAGTCATGTGTCATGTATCCAGATTTAGTCATGCTTCAGTTATATATGTCAGTGTAAGTACATTTCCTCAGTTCCTCTCAGTTTAGTCAGTCTCATTAAAGGACGAATGTTCCCAAGGGGGAGATATTGTAAGACTCCCTAAAGTTCTAGTTATTTCATTCCTATATAGCATGCCTTAAGAGGTCCCAGACTTAGAAAATTTCAGCTAAGTGTTGACACTTAGTCTCATTTTGGCCTCGATATTTCAATTACATCATTTACGATCTTTCTGGCCTTAGATTATCTATTTTCAAATTGATGCATGATCAGGGATGTTAATGGGTCATATTAGGTAAGTTCTGGAATTTTCAAACATCGTTTGAGTTGTGTTTCGAAGGCCAAAACAGCAAGCCAATGCGATCTTGATACGTCGTGTTGGTTATTACATCAACAGTATCGAGACAACGTGTCAATAATTGCATTAACAGTATTGACGCATCGTATCGCCTATCGCATCACTAGGACAGTTTTACTCATTAAATTCTAAGTTTCCAAAGGCATTTAGGTCCTTTCCCCCTCACCCAATTCAGCCAAAACACGAAATTAGGCTATCAAAAGGGCAAAATATATTCATTATTCACAAAATTCTCTCAAGAACAAAATCCTAGATTCATCAATTTCAAGTCCAAGTTTCAATAAATCCCCAACAATCTTCATGAAATCAACAATCAAGGTATGTTAGTTGTTCATTCTTGGGTTTCCTTCCACCCTTGGAGTTCAATAACCCTTTTTAAAACTACAAATTTTCAGATTCATGATTTACATGTGCAGATTAGGTTGTATTCATGTTTGTGTTATTGTATGGGTTACAATTCAAAATTTAACTATAAGTTTCATGAACATAAGATAGCATGCATGTTTATTGATTTAATTCTAATGTTAAAACTCTTGAAATTGCAAGTTTAAGTTGTAGTCATGATGCTCATGTGTTGTTCATTACCATGTGCATTAATTATACTCCTTAAGTGTTTGATATAATGTCCATATGAATTAAATAGTGTAATCATGACATGTTATCATATGGTCTCATTCTTGTACAAGTTCATGACCTCCAAGTGTTTCACAAAATGTCTCAGTGAATGAATTGTGAACAATTCACTATTGTTATGCATTCAAGATTTGTTATGTTTTATTATTGATGCTATTAAGTCCTGGGGGTATTTATTATCCAAAATTTAGTTGTTTACTTAGTTGTAGTAGTTATAGAATTATCCCAGTAAAGGTCAAGAACAGTAGTACTCAGTCAGTAATAGAACTCAGCGAACTCAGTCCAGTTCAGTCAGTCAATAGGATCAGTGTCAGTTAAATTAAGCCTAGTACAGTCTAGTGATCAGTTCAGTGTCATTTCAGTTGTAAGTAGGATTCAGCACCGAGCAAACTCAGGGATGGGTGCAATCCTGCCAGCAGAGGGTTTGACTCTTAGTAATAGTCTCTGCATTATAGAGCTACGTAGCCAACATAGTGTAAGTCATCCTCCTGCCAGACTAGGGTTGGCGCCATCATATATATATATATATATATATATATTTCATGAGTCTTCCTGCCAGATTAGGGTTAACCCAACATTATTAGTATCCCTTGGTAAGGTGATAACACCCTTTCAACTGGAGTCACAAGTTAGACCCTAAATCTGTTTATATCGAGGTATGTTTGTTAGATAAACACTCCCACAGTTATAGTTTCAGTATCAGTATTCAGTAAAGACCTCAGTTAGTTCTACCAAACTATGGCTATCAGTTATTAATTACTCAACCATCATAATTTAGTACTCAGTTTCATTATAATCCCAGATACATGATGTATATCTATATGCACAGTATTGCATGTTTAGTATGTTTAGCAGTTACAATTTTGTAGGCACACTCATCCAGGTACTTTATGATGTTCATTCAGTCAGTTATCATCTCATGCATATGAACCTATGTATATCACTTACCTCATTTAGCATACTAGTACATTCCACGTACTGATGTATACTCTCTTTTGATCTATGATGTCTTATATCATAGGTACAGATGCACGAGTTCCTGATTATACGTAGAAACTCAGGATATCAGCGGTAAATTCAGTAGTGAGTCCTCATCCATTAAGGATGTTATTTTATTTTAGCATTTCAATAGATTTAGTATGTTCAGCAGTCGGAGTTAGTTGGGGACTTGTCCCGTCAACTCTATATTTAGACAATTAGAGGTTTTCAAACTAGATTACTTCAGATAGATGTTTAGTTTTTTAGTGTTATTATCAGTATTTGTTTTCAGTTTATGACCCTTATGGCATTTTCAGCCTAACTTCCGCATATATTTTCAGTACTATTATTCAGTGCTCACAGTAGCTACCAGTCATGGGTTAGCTTGTGATACTTTGGGGTCGTAAGCACCGTGTGACGTCTAGGGTGTAGACTCGGAGCGTTACATAAGATCAGCATGAGTATCAAACTATCGTATAGTCATAACACATGATCTGATGACCCGATCCACTACTAAGGAATCACCCACGGAATCAGATATGCATAATGGCACAAATAATGAATCCCAATATAACTCTAACTAT
Organism: Capsicum baccatum var. pendulum; assembly: GCA_030864225.1. Classification (NCBI taxonomy): domain Eukaryota; kingdom Viridiplantae; phylum Streptophyta; class Magnoliopsida; order Solanales; family Solanaceae; genus Capsicum; species Capsicum baccatum. The sequence goes on from CM061554.1 coordinate 171,453,026, forward strand.
GGGGCATAATAATCAGACACATAAAAATATGTGGATACCAGAACAAATAAATCAAAGGCCAACTAATAACACACTAAGATCATACTTGTGATAATAGAATTTGAGGACTCCGCCTCAAGTCTAGCAGTTACTGCATACATCTTACCACACTCACCACTTAGTTGGACTCCTGACCTTATTTTGATCCTACTTGCTTGACAACCTCCCCAAGCTCCCTAGGTAACACAACTACGACTATGCATACCACCTCTAGCTGGGGGCGAAACTACCCAAATCTCTGGAACACTCTAAACTGATGGAACCATCACTACACAACTACGGTACTCCCTTGAGAAATGATAAAGCTCCATAACTTTAATATGTTCCAAATGTTGAGACAAAAGCAGAAAACCCAATAGTCCAAAAAGAACTACCATGGCTAGCATAACTAGAAGATGAACCCCTCGAAGGCTAACCACGTCCCTGGCTAGGACGATCGCTGAAGTTAGATTGGCCTACATCAATAATATGAATCGCTGCTTGAATCGGTCTACTAGACTGACCCTGGCACTGATATGGCAAAAGCAAAGGGTATCTACCCTAAGAACTACTTTCTCTAAATCGTAAGCTACTATGGCTCCCACTGAAACTACCCTAATATTGAGACCTCTTATTGCTACCCGCTTGGGCCTTATAATGCATATCCTATATTTCCTGAGCGTGGTCTAAAACCTCGATAAAACACCTACCCAAAAACCAAACTCTTCATAAACATATGAAGAATATGTCTTAATTTCCTAACAGAGTAACAAATCCTCTCATACTCAAAAGTCAGAATAGAAGTAGCATGCCTAGCCAACTCGTGAAAATGAGCACTCCACAACAGTCATAGAGCCCTTCTCTAACCTCAAGAAATGATCACTCAAATGATCCCTAACACTGCGAGGCACATACTTCTCGAAGAAGATCTAAAAGAACTGAGTCCATGTTAAAGGAGAAGATCTAATTGGCCTGGAACCAAGATGACCTCTCCACTAATGTCTTCTTGTTAATTCCAACTAAAAAGTAGTGAATCAACACCATGAGTCTTAATTATACCCAAATTACAGATCCTATCCTCATAACAAGTTAGAAACTCATAAGTATCCTCGCCCGATGCATTAGAAAATCTTGGAAGAGCCAATCTCAAGAATCTACCCAACATCTTTTACTTTGCAAAAGACATAGCAGGATGGAAACCTACTAGCTGAGCGACTACTTGTTGAGTAACCACTGGCGTAGGAGAGACCTCAACTCTAAGTGCTGCAGCTATAGGCTGGGCCCCTGCCTCAGTACCACTATGATCTGTAGACTATGCACCATCTGATGATGCACCACTAACTAATCCTAAAAGATGAATCAATATAATCTAAGCAGAGAAAAGAAAATAAATAAGCTAGTCCCTGGCTCACCACAGGATGGGGCAAAAGAATCTATAGCTCGAGGGGAAGAATAGGGTCTGGGAAAGGCCCCATATCTTAGTCCCTAGCTTGGGCTACATCACCAGTCTTTCCATGTCCTCTAGATGATATATGAATAATGATAGGATCCCTAGGATTGATCTCGATATCCTTATATATGTAGCAATAGCATGTGTCTTAGTCATCCGCGAAGACTAAAATCTAATGAATTCCTTATAAACCAACTCAAACTCGTAGCACAAAATGAATGAAATAAGTGAAGAACTCTTAAGAATGTCCTATATCCTTCCAAAGATAAGAAATAGATGCAATCATTCTGATCTGAAGGAATCTACTAGACACTTTCTCTTATATTAACAATACTGGTGACCTAGGCTTTGGTACTATATCACTACCTAATTTATGAGTCACGATGACACATAATTTTTCTTGCTAGTAGGTAAGTCAAACCATAGACTAGAGCTAGATTCAATGGGCTAACTTGGTGGAATGTAGTCAAAAAGTCAAAATTAAACAAATAAAGACTTAAATAGTAAATAAGTAGATATAAAGGTCCAATAGATAGATAGAGAATCAGTAGTCATCCTAAGACTCAGTAATGTCGATACAAGAGACTAAATAGTCAAATACAATCTGCCTCAAAGATGAAAGACTAGAAAAAGATAAAATAAGGAAAAAAAGTAACTCAAACTCTAAGAGATCACCCAATCTCTGAAATCAACCCTGTATGAGCATTGAATTATAGGCAAAAACTAGTACTCATATCGGTACCAAAAAGGTACAAAAGTATAGTATGAGTACAAAAACCATGGGTGCTCAGTAGGCATCATCGTCCGACTTAGCTAGATCATTATATAAATAATATAAAATGCGAGATAAAATAAGCTTATTCAAGGTAAAGTACAAATATAGAAATATACTCCAAATCACCGATGTGCATGAATAAAGAGAAATGAACAAGAGTAATAAAAAAATCAAACAATTATAGGTACCTAACTATCTCCCATAAGCCAGTAGGTGCAGGCAAATAAATAACCTAATGCATTCCTCATAAGCTTGGAGGGTACAATCAAGGAAAGTAAATAAACAAATAACCATAATTCACCAACTGTCGTGCCATAACTAATAATCCATCCATACCACATCACTTCATAAAGAATGCGCAATATGGAACTTTGATAGGAACTTAATATCATCATCATCATTACCATTATTTGTCAGACTTTAACTGGAACTCAATAGCATCATCATTACCATCATTCGTTGTACTTGAACCAAAAGTCAATTTTATAAGTTGTATCAATGAACCACATCAACAAACCATATTGATAAACTAAACTCAATAGACTATAACAATAATGCCCAACTATAAACCATCTCTTTACTCATATCTAAGAACCGATCCAAGAATCATAACTATATTTCATACCGACACCCACACACATAAACTATACCAATATCATTCATACTATGGTGAGTCAACAACCAAGCCTATAAGCCATGAAGATAATCATATCCGTAAGTCATATCTATAATAACGTCTGTAAGTCGTTATATTATCCATAAGTAGAATCCATATCAATAATCATTTCTATGAACTATATCACTAAGAATATCCAAAACTCATATCAATAATCATATGTATAAGCTATATTGTTTAGTATATCCGAAATTCATTTCAATAATCATATCTATAAGCTATATCGTTAAGCATATTCAAAATTCATATCAATACTCATCTCTATAAGTTATATGATAAGGTATTACTCTTTCAATATCCCGCTAGTATACTCGTTAGATATATTCAATCACCTTAAGCCCCAAATATACCATTAATAAGGGTATATCATGCATAAATTAGCCTATAAGGTTCATACAAGTCTTGGATTATGGTAGGCCGGAGGGGCTCAGTTGTAATCCACAAAATCATTTATAGATTAATCTACCCCAGACTAGGCTAAGGTATTTAAATCCATTTGTAGATGTTGAATAATCCATGAATAGCACTAGGATAGCAATTTCTCCCAACCTAGAGCAACTAAGTAAATTCCACCCAAGGTAATAGAAAATAGGGCAAGTTTCACCCTAAAAATAAGTGACAAATGCAATCTCCTCCTACATTGAGAAACTAAGTTATTTTCATCTTAAATAAGATCCATAAAGCCAACTTCACCTAAGGTATGATTAACTAAGCTAATTACGCCTAAAAGCGATATCTGAGATAACCTAATCGGTCTAACTAACCCAAATACTAACATTCATGCCACGAAGACCTAAATCCCATTTCAAATCTGGCATAAGATTATAGCCATACTATGAAATAGCTCAATTTATGAAGAGGGTATACCTAGCCTGCCTAAATGCTAAAGAAAAGCCCAAAGAATCTGCTAAACCACCAATTTCCCATTTTAAAAAGCTTCTACAAGGTGACACGCTATTAAAATCATAATCTACTCATAAAAACAAGAACAATGATACCTATATTGCACTATTGTGCTTCAGGTTTAAAAATTATGTAAAATCCCATATGGGGCCTATTTACAAAATCATACTGTCAAAACCAACCTAATGACCCCTATTGTCAAGGAACATTTACCCTTAAAAATAGATAAATTTTGAGCTCAATTGATGAAATAATCAAGCCGTGAAGACTCTAGGGATTTTAGAAAAAGAAGTACAATTCTATCAAGAAATTAATGGAAGCTTACCACAAATTTGAAGGTGAAACATGTAATAAATATACCAAAGTTCCAAAACCACCCACAATTGATTCTCCTAAGAATTCTCACTTTTTAGGGTTTAATATTCTAGAGAATGGAAGAAGAATGGTGAAAATGGGCTATGTAGGGTATATATACCCTTTCTAGGTCCATGGATCTCGCTTAACAGAACTTCGGGCTGCTTAAGCAATACTTGTTCTCTGGAATGCAGATCACTTATACAATCAGATAATCGCTTATGTGACATCTGGCTAGATGATCAATTATTGCATTCGTCAGATAAGCATCACTTACGTGATAGCTAGCCATAGATCACTTAAGCGACACATTTTGTAACTTAAGCAGTGCTTAATGGGGTTTGGCAGATCACTTAAGCGATGCCCCAATACTAGATGAGACTTGAATTTTCCAAGTCTTCGTGAACCCCTCGAGATTCATCCAGAATCCCGTATACGTGAATGAACTATGTTACACAATCAAATTTAATGTTTCAGACTCAATGGCATAGACAAAAATTTGATCCAAGGTTGTTTTAATGAAAAATGGGTCCCACACCCACTTGTTATTTTTGTTAACTTTTGACTTTTAGCCCAAAATTAGTTTGAGAGCTTTAGGACCCAAACCAAGGGTCCTCCTAGCCTAAAATAGGTGTTTTGAAGCTGTTGGAATAGTTAGAATTGGCATACAAAGTCGTTGGACTGATGTTTTTACCTGATATCCAATTTGAACCAGCGAGGAATTTAAAATAAGAAATTGGCTTTAAAAACCAAATGAACTATCTGGTAATTGAATTATTAGTTACCGCAAGTCATAAATGACTTAGGTAAAATATAGGAAAGCTCTAAATAGTGAAAATGAGAAAAGATACAAAAAAAATGACCTAGAGGGTCATTACAGAAGTCCCTCAGTCACTACCTCGATCTCCATAATGTTAACTCCAATGAAACGCCATCTACATATGCCAACAAAACCAATACCTGCACGGGGTATAGAAAAATAAGAAAAAGGAAAAAAATTACAAGGGTGATTACAAAACCACATGTAATTAATGAGCATAATAAATAATCTATCCTAATCTAAATTGATGGTGAGAACTACCACCCTAGCTACCTTAGGTATCTGAACAACCTATAATTCATCAAATCACAGTGCTTTATCCTACTCGGGTAACCCAACACAATAGTCAATAGGTACATCACATACATGTTTGGTATACTAATCTAGGTGTGAATATTATTTATTTATGTTCAATAAAGAAAGTAATTTATTAAGAAGTCTCACAAATAAGTTAAATAGGCTTAATCAGTTGACATTAACAAAATACTATGGGATACCAATAAGGAAAGAATATATATAAGAGTATATCTCATGCTACCTAAATTTGCTACCCATCTATCTCTCCTATTAGGCCACAACGACACCCCAAGTCTATCAAATGATATAAGATAGTAATGAAATAAAATAAATGATCAAACAAAGTTTCATGAACAAGGTTCTATGATGACAATAAATACAAAAATAAATACAAACACTATATCAAATCAAACCAAGTAATGTAATGCAATGTAATTATGAATTACTGAGGATGATGATGATTGGTGATAGTCATCACATAAATTTCTATATACACCCACCGAGATCACAACTTTGAGGTAGAACCCATTGCAGTTTCATAACCCAAATACTAAAATAATTTCAATCTTATGTCTCAAATCTATATTGCCAGCACACTTATTAGTATAGGCATTTTATAAGGTGTCTCTTTTATTACAAAAATCAAAAGGTCCTAGTGGTACCAATGTCTCATGAATATGCAGCATGAAATGAGAATGTAATGTTCAGAACCAATCAACATAAAATTAAAAATCCATTTAATACATATATAGGTGAGTATAGAATCAACACATTATATCAATAATTGTAACGACCTAAATCTACCCCATGGACGTCACATGGTGCTTAGGACTACGAGTAGCCGCAAAGCTAACCCATGATATCTATTCAGCACTGAACCATGATAAATGTACTTAAAAAGTGATTGGAACTTGCATTAATAATCTGAATTTAGAAAGCGATAAATAATCTCAACTAAAACACTATGGATTATCATCAACTGAAATCCATGAAAATCTGAAGGAAAAGTAAACCAACTACCTAGTCTTGACAAACCTCTAAGACTACTATAGAGCCACTGGGATAGGTTCTAGCTGACTAGAATTAAAACATAAAGTCTTAACATATTAATAAATTAACAACTAAAAGTAACCATAGAATTGGCCCTAAGAATATGAGGACTCACCAACTGATGGGATGTAGACGGTGGTGATCATGGCTAATCATACTGCTAAGGACAAATACTAAAACCTACATTATGAAACAACTTATCCACACAGACATATATGCGGTCAATAATTCTAGAATGTACTGAGTATATGGGGTGAATGCAATAAGTAAGAATTGATATAAATCATAATATAAAACATGCATGCTAAGTATTATTAGACTCACCATGATTATGAATAAAGATAAAATTTGAAATAGATAAGCATAAGTCATAAAACAGCATCTGATAAAGTTTGTGAGTCAATACACTTAGTTTTTGAAATTATCTTTTCTGTGGGAGATTATTACAACAGACGTAAACCATGTGATCTAGCATGGATTCCAATGTCTTACCCACATTAAGGAGGGTTGTCCCATACCTTTCCATTAGTATAGAACCTAAACTAGAGTGATCACTAAATTAAGCCTATTTGTGCAAGAGAGACACTCTCTGGAGAGGGTCCCTTTACCCTATGGTGTCATGTAGTTTTTGGAAATTTGGTCACTCTAAACCCACCTCTCCTCAGTTTTAAATATTACTCCAAAAAAAATATTGGTGCTCATAATATATGAAATTCACCCTAAATTAAGCATATGAGTTTATAATTCTGAAAACTAATCATGATTCTATTACTAAATCATGCTCATGAATAACTGTGTGAATTTTGTATCTTGTCTGAGATCATAAGATCAAATTTAAAATCTTAATAAGGTAGTGATAAACAATGATCCCAAATAGTAAGTAAAAATTACTTGTAAACTGACCGAGTCATGCTAAAAATGATGTACATTTACCAACTTATGAAACTTTATTTTAAAATACTAAAACTTATCTTATAATATCAGTCATGTGGATAAAAATATGAGTAAAGGGAAATTATAGTGCTAGATGAACTTTAAATCGCATAAAAATATCATAATTTCAAAAGAATGAAAAATAGGTATGAACTCTAGACATCAAATCCTTAAAATTCATTTAAAAACTTAACTTTTGGGCATAAGGATGAAAGATGATCCTTTTTCAAACCTCACTTGAACTTAATGAATGTCTAGGAGAAAACTTGAATTAAAGCCTTGATAGTATGAATTTTGAAGAAGAAACCCTTATTAAGTCTTCTTAAGATCATAAGAGGAGAGGAACAGTGTAATTTGACTTATGAAGGGACAAAACTCATTTAGTACTAGTTGTAGGATAACTTATGATGTACAAAATTATCCTCAATAAAATAAAGAGAAAATGGAATTTTAGATTTTCCACAACCACTGGTGTGGAATGCCTTGTAAGTGGCAACCAGCAGGCGTGACATGCCCTTATCGCACTAGGCCATTGGTTTTCACATTCAGAGTATGGCTTACCTTCGTACCTGATGAATGCCAAAACAAGACCTCCTATTGAGGATAAAGCAGTTGCTGTCAAGTATAATAACCCAACTAGGTTGGGGTTAAACCGACAGGAAAGACGTGGATGTATATCTCTAGCTTGCTGAACTTAACGGGCTGAACATAAAGTAAATGGGGGTTATTGTTGTAATCTCTAACAAGTAGCAAATCTAACCTTTGATTGTAATCAGTCAGTGATGAACACTAAGATTGTGTTCCCTCTGGCTTCCCAACTTAGTAGGCTTATTGTGCTTTATTAAATCAACCCATTACCTTGCATGTAGAATTTGATAAGTTATGTATAATTAACTGTCTTGTGGACATATTAACGGATTTCATCCTTTACCTTTCGAGTATCAGGATGTCTCATTACTAACCCTTATCCTAGATTCCAATTAACTATTATCTTTTGAGTATAAAGTGATTAGATAATAGTTAACCATCTTAAATCGATAATATTGATTAGCCTAGATCAACAATTAATCTTTAAATTACAATTGTACTGATCTTTTCCTAGTCACTACTCCTCTTGTGGAGTAAGCAATGATAATATAGGTAGGATACTAACATTTGCAATAACTAAGACATCTATCAAAACAAATATTTACAATACATGCATCGATACTGGAGCAGAACTTAGTATTTCCCCTACTTTGTCAATACGCCAGGGTTCCCACAACCTTAGCGAAGGTATTTTACCGCTCATGATTTTGAGATAATCAATGACATTCATAATGAACATCATTAAATAATATCACAATGATAAAAAAGTAAAGCCCAAAGCTAACAACTGAATTATCAATCATAATAAAGAACAAGATAATCCCAAGATCAAAATCCCAATCTTGGAATCAAATATGAGTTTACGAATATCAAGAGTGCATAGCCTAACTAAAAAATGTCTAAGGGGTCTATATAGGATACAAGGAAACCAAAAAAATGAAATCCCAAATGAAAAATGATAATATAGGTCAGTGACCACTTACTTAGGCCACATATGGACCGTATGTACTACATATGGATTGCATGAGGGCCTAGGTATGTACTAGAAGTACTGTTCAACTCCTGTAACCCTATGAATTTGAACTTCTATAACATACTTCGGTCACATATGGACCGTATGTGCTACGTACGGACCACATGTTCCCTCAGTAAGTTACAAAGTTTTCTTTTTCCTATTTCTAAGCCTCTAAACTTCAAGTTCTGACACATACTTTTGTCATCTAAGCCCGATAAGTGGCACATATGCCCAGAATTGCCTTAGTAAGTAGCCAAAACCTTTAATTTCTGTCTTTTTCTTTAATTTAGCATCCAAACCTAATTTCCTTCAAAACATACCCAAAACACATCATATCTCACAAAACAACCTAAGAAGATTGCATATTTTCATAGTTTCAAGCATCAAAACTGCTATAAATCTATAGCACATAAGTGGCACACCCAAATAGTAGACCCTTACTATTTTGGAGTCCTGAAATATCCCAAAACTCAGTTCAAAAAATTTAAAAACACTTCCTGATGGTCCCATTAATAGTCCTTATTATTATTCAAGTTAAAATTACATTAAAACACATGGGATATAGAAAAATAAAATCATATAAATTTTAAGGTATAACATCATCTCCCCTTTGGTACCATTCATCCTTAAATGAAGGTTGGGATAGGGAAAAGATCTATCTTATGGGTGTGTTAAGCGTATTTTGCTCTGCAACTGAAACTACTTATCCTGAGAACAAGCATAGAGCAAAAATGACTTAATACATATGAACTTTATAGTTTAAACTGACATGATTAAGTATAATGCTGAGGAGAGTAGATTATAAGGAATTTCTTACCTTAAGTTGTCTCTGTGCTAGGAGAAAATAGATGGTGATGTCTATTCATTATTTCTGTCTATAATTTACATGTTGCTCCCTTAACTGATTAATTCTTCCATAGAACTTTCACTGAAGCCATTTCTTTATTCCTTAACCTTCAAACTTGTCGATCAAGAATTTCAATTGGGATCTCCTCATAAGAGAAACTATATTTTATTCCAATACTTTATGTGGTCACTACTAAGGATGGGTATCCAATGCATTTCTTCAATATAGACACATGGAAAACTGGATGAACAACCACTATTTTTGATGAAAGATCTAGCTCATAAGTGACATCTCCAACATACTTTAAGATTTCTTATGGTCCAATGTACGGGGGTCTGAGCTTTCATTTTCTTCTAAACCTCATCACTCCCTTCATGGGATAAGCCTTTAAAAATACTTAATCACCTATTACAAACTTTAGTTCTCTCCTTGTCACATCTGCATACAATATCTAAAGACTTCGTATGATTTTTAACCTCTCACAAATCAGCTGTACCTTCTTCATTGCTTCGAGAATAGAATCTAGCCCAATCAAATAAGCCTCATAGAATTCAAGCCACTCTATTAATGACCTACACCTACGCCTATGCAAAGCTTCGAATGGTATCATCTAAATACTAGTATGGTAACTTTTATTATAAGAAAACTCTATCAAGTGTAGATGATCATCCCAATTTTCTTTGAAGTCAATCACGTGGGCTCTGAATATATTTTCTAGAGTTTGGATAGTACGCTCGACTTGACCATCTATCTGTGGGTGGAAACCGGTACAAAGCTTCACCTTTATACCAAGGTCTTTCTAAAATAATTGCCAAAATCGTGAAGTAACTGAGTACCTCCATTTGAAATGATGGATAAAGGAACACCATGGAGTCTTAATAACACGTGAACATATAACTTATCATAATCTTCAACTGCATCTGAGGTCTAAACTAGCAAGAAATGGGATAACTTGGTTATTTGATCCATGATGAACCAAATCTAATCATACTTTGGTTTGGTGTGAGGAAGTCCCATAATAAAATCCATATTAATGATCTCCCACTTCAAAGTAGGGATTTCAATATCCTGAAGTATACCTCTAGGTATTTGATGCTCAACTTTCACTTGCTGACAATTGGAACACTTACTCACAAACTCTTCTATGTCCCTCTTCATACCATTCCACCAGTAAGCTTCTCGTAGATCAGGTACATCTTGGTAAAAACTTGGTGAATCAATACATAGAACTATCAGATTTCACTAATATCCTTTTTCTTAACCCATGAACATTGGGAACACATAAGAGACCTTGATTGCAAAACACCGTCTCCCCCTTATGAGAAAACTTTAACATTTTCCTGATAAACTACATCCATTAATTGGCTAAGTAGAAGATCATCATGGTGTTTCTCTTTCACTTCAGCTATTATGGAAGACTCTGAACCATTCTAAGCCACTAAACCACCCTCATCTTTGTCATGCAAAAGAACTCCTACTAGAGCTAATACATGCCCCAATTTGGCTAAATCATTTTTCACCTTCTCCATATGGGATACACTACCCATAGACAACCTACTCAAAGCACCAACTACCATATTTTTCCTACCCGGATAGTAGAGCATAATCATTTTATAATCTGTTAGCAAATTCAATCACCTTTTTTGATAAAGATTTAACTCTTTCCATGTGGAAACGTAGTGGATATTTTTTTGATTAGTAAAAATATCCACATGCACACCGTATAAATAATTCCTCCAAATATTCAAAGGAATCACCACAACTACTAATTTCAAGTTATGAGTCGGATAATTCTTCTTATGATTTAAAGTCATCTAGAGGTATAAGATATCACTTTTCCATTTTGCATCAACATACATCCTAACCCAACTCTGGAGGCATCACAGTATATCACAAATATATCTAACATATCTTGGAAAGATAATATCGGTGCCGAAGTCAATATATTCTTCAGATCTTGAAAATTTTCTCATATTTGTCTGAGCATTGGAACTTTACATTCTTTTATCTTACTTGGTCAATGGTGCAGCTATTGCGAAAAAACCCTCAACAAATCTCTTTTAATATCGTCTAAACCCAAAAATCTCCTAATGTCGGATAGAGTAATAGGTATAAGCCAGTGCTTTACTTCATCTGTATTCTGAGGGTCTACATGAATACCGTCACCCGAAATCACATGCCCCAAAAAGGTAATTGACTCCAACAAAATTTCACATTTACTAAATTTTACAAACAACAAACAATCTCTAAGGGTCTGAGCCACTATTCTCAAATATTATGCATGCTCCTCCTCACTCAAAAAATAGAGAAGTATGTCATCTATGAAGACAATGGTGAACATGTCCAAATAATTCTTCAAAATCATATCATCAAATCCATAAAAGTTGTGGGAGCATTTGTTAGCCCAAAAGACATAACCACAAACTTAAAGTTACAATATTAAATTCTAAATCGGTCTTCTGAATATCACATTCTATGACTTTCAACTGTTGATATCCTGACCTGAGATCAATTTTTAGAAACTAACAGACACCCAGGTATTGGTAAAAAAATTCATCAATTCTTGGGATGGGGTACTTATTCTTGGCAATAACCTTATTTAACTATCTGTAGTCTATACACATTCTGAGAGTACCATTTTTTTTGCACACGAATAGAATTGAAGAACCCCATAGAGAAACATATATTGGGTCTGATAAACCCTTTATCTAAGAGGTCCTTAAGTTGTTCCTTTAACTCCTTAGGTTCAGCTGGAGCCATCCTGTTGGGAGGAATGGAGATGGGCCGGGTATATGAAAGAAGATCAATCCCAAATATGATTTCTCTATCAGGAGGTACCTAGGGTAGATTTGCAGGGAAGACATTAGGAAACTGGTTAATTACAAGAATTTGCTACAGAGTTGAGGTCATAGACATAGTGTCTTTAACCCTAACTAGGTGATAGATATATCTTTTAGAGATTAACTTTCTACCTTTAAGATAGGTGATGAAATGACCCTTTGGAGTTACTTAAATGCCCTCCCACTCAAGGATTGACTCATTAGGAATTGGGAACTTCACCACTGGGGTGTGACAATCCACTAAGGCATAGAATTAATGTAGCTAGTATGTACTAAGAATGCAATTAAAATTTATCATATCTAATTCTATTAAATTAGCTAAAGTAACCTATGGAGGACTATAATAGGTCATTTATTGTATACTTACTTAACAATAACTGACTCACCAATGTGAATGGATACTGAAAAAAGTTGAAATTTTTTTTTGAGACTTACACCAAAGTTTACAACAATTAGTAGGGTTAAAAAAAGAGGCTTGACCCTAGATCTAACAACACATAGGAGTCAAGGTGAAAGACATGAAACATACTAGTGACTATATCTGCAGAGCTCTCCTTCTCATGGAAGGAAGATGGAGAATAAAACTAGTTTTGATGATGAACACCATTGATATTAAATGACATACCTTGCTGTGGAGCTTGGCGGACTGACTGAGCTGCTGAAGTGGTGGACAGTGCTTGAGGGTGAGCATCTCTGTTTCCCTGCTTATTCATTGGACATTTCTTGATCCTATGTACTACCTTACCACAACCATAACCACTATCTCTCCGCATCATGTACTCATATGGATGATTTCTACCACACTTTTTATATGCTAGATTTGTTCTTCTCTTATAAATGCTACCCCACCATGTCCTCACCCGCATGATATCTACCCAACTCTTCCTGATTAATACTAGGTAAAGGGGCATGGCTAAAGAAGAAGTGGGTGTTGACGAACTGCTCTAAAATAGAGAATGATTTTTGCCTGCTCACCTATGCTGACTGTACTCAAATTTCCCAATCCTAGCCTTCTTGGTTTCCCTTTACCATAATTTATTTTTTCAACCTCAACATACTAAGCATGGGTCATCAATAGAGCAATATCCGTAACCCAATTAATATGGAAGTCCTACACTCCTTGACCACCAAGTCAGACACTATGGTGATAAATTTACTCATATACGTCCGAAAATCCAGCAAAACCTCTAGTGCATACTTAGATATCTGGGTAAACATAAGATAATATTCTTTCACTAACATGGAGCCCTGCTTATGGTTCATGAACTCCTCCAGCGTGGCCTCCCTCATCTAACGAGTAAAGAATCTATCAAGAAAGGCCATCTGAAATACATTCCACCTTATTGGAGTTGCATTTTCACCTTTGCCTTCCTTTTACATGGTAAGCCAATAATCAACATCATACTTTAACTACTAGGATGCCAATTCTACACTCTTCTATTTTTGTGACATGCATAATCGGAGTGATTTTCTTTCTCTCATAAATGAAAAACTATGGATCCTCATTCACATTTAAACCTAAGAACTCTGGTGGGGACATTCTCATGAAGTCTCAAACGATGGATATGGCTAAGTTACCATTTTGCTGTATTGGGAATACTGATGTCTAATTACCCTGAGCATTCACATCCTGATCTAACACCTAAAAGTCAGCGTAAACTCAGCATAGGAGATATTCTCATCAAAAGGGTTTGCAGGTGGTGGTGGGGTTGGTTGGTCCTCTTTTATATAGGCATAAGCTTTGCGAGAAGGCATTCTCTGTCACATAAAAACAGAATTTAGAGCAAATAGAGATGACTTCATAGCATGATAGAGATCATAAAAGAAGGGATAGTTCTTAATATATCCCGTAGCCTCTTACTCATAATTATGATGTGCTTCACACCCATGATCAAGACTCTATGAAACACAACTTGTCGGATTCCCTAAGTCTCTTAACACCTTAGGTTCTAATACCTAGTTTGTAATGACCCGAATCTACCCTGGACATCACACGATCCTTAGGACACTAGAAGACCCAAAGCTAACTCATGATATCTACTCGGCACTGAACCATGATAAATATACTTAAAATATAATTGGAACATTCATTAATAATATAAATTAAGAAAGAGAAAAACAATCTTATGTAAAACACTATGGATCAACATCAACTAAAATCTATAACAAATTTGAAAGAAAAGAAAACCAATTGACCAGTCTTAACAAGACTCTAAGTCTACTGAAGAGCCATTGGGACAAACCCCAGCTAACCAAGACTGAAAACATAAAGTTTAAACTTATTGATAATTGAACAACTGAAAGTAACCACAGACTTAGCCCTCGAAACATTAGGACTCACCAACTGATGAAATAAAGGATGTGGTGATTGTGGCTAATCATACTGCTGAGGACGAACACTAGAACCTACATTATGAAACAACGTATCTACACCGGCATATATGTAGTCAGTATTTTTGAGATATACTGAGTATATAGAGGTGAATGTAATAAGTAAGAACAAATATAAATCATAATCTAAAACATTCATGCTAACTATAAATAAACTCACCGTGATCATGAATAAAATTGGAAATTGAAATAGCATAAGTCATAAAACAATACCTGATAAAGTTTGTAAGTCATTACACTTAGTTTAGAAAAATTTTTTAGTCCGTGGAAGATTTTTACAACTGACATACACCATGTGAGCTAGCATATAATCCAACGTCTGACCCACGTTGAGAAGGGCTATCCCATACCTTGCCATCGGTATAAAACTTGAACTGGAGTGTTCACTAAACTGAGCTTATTTGGGCAAAGGAGATACTCTCTAGTAAAGACCTCTTTAACCTATGGTGGAACATTGTTTCTAGGAATTTCGGTACGCTGAACCCACCTACCCTCAGTGCTAAATACTACTACTAAAATATACAGGTTTTCATAATATAGGAAATTCACCTTAATCTAAGCATATGGGTTTATAATTCTGAAAATGAATCGTGCTTCTATTACTAAATCATTCTTATGAAAAATTATGTGAATTTTGTATCATGTCTAATATAATCATAAGATCAAAACACAAATCATAATATAAACTGTAATCTGAAATCACAAGTATGAATCACTTGTAAATTGATTAAATCATGCTAAATATCATATACCTTTACCAACTCATTAAACTTCATCTTAAAATACTAAAACTCATCTCATAATATCAGTAATATGGGTAAAAATAAGTAAATGTAAATTCTTATGCTAGATGAACTTTAAATCATATGGAAATATCATAATTTTAAAAGCATGAAAAATGGGTATGAACCCTAGCCATAAATCCTTAATATTCATGTAAAAACTTAAATTTTGGTACAACAATGGAAGATGATTCTTGTTCAAACTTCACATACCTGAACTTGATGAATTTTTTGGAAGAAACTTGAATTGGAACATTAAGAGTTTGAATTTGGAGAAGAAACCCTTCTTAAGTGTTCTTGAGAGCTTTGAAGGAGAGGAACGATTTAATTTGACTTATGCGGGGAGAAAAATCATTTAGTACTAGTTGTAGGATTAATTAGGATATGAAAGACCAAATTACACTCGAAAAAGTAAAGAGAAAATGAAATTTTGGCATCGCCACAAGGACTGGGGTGGCACACCCTTATTGTGCCATGCCAGGGGCTTGGCACGCCCTTAACTCCTCAACCATCAGGCGTGGCATGCCCTTATCATGCCATGCCATTGGTTTTTATGTTCAGGGTGTGCCTTGCCTCCATGGCACACCCTAATCGTGCACCCTTACTATTTTGGAGTCCTAAAATGTCCCAAAAATCATTCCAACAATTTCAAAACAATTCTAGTGGTCCAATTAACATTCCTTCTCATTATTAAACTTAAAAATCACATTAAAATGCATGAGATCTAGAAAAATAAAATCAGTTAAATTTTGGATATAATAATAATCCATGAAATTAGTTCCTCTCAGCACTACCAGAATAAAAAGTTATGTTATCATCAATATTATCATTACTAAACCCTTCCTTGGGCATCACTATAATGATTATGCAATTAATGGCCTAATAAAGCCTACAATGTCAAGTTAATCCCTCACTAGAGCGATACAGTGATAGATAGGGCACTGTAATGCACAAATAAGGCCTCTCATAAAAAGTCAATCCCCCCCAAATGATATAATAATAAATAAATCATTTAATGCTTAAAGATGATCAATAACATCAAGTCAAGCCCCTACCTAGGCATCACAATAATTTATCCCACTCGGGTGCACGATCATATATAAGTCTTAAAGTCCATAAATATTTTCACATACGCCTTACTTGGTCAACACAAATAAACAACAATCCCAATATCCAACTATCACGAAACTACCCTAACCTAGTTTGGTCCATACATTGAGACTCAACTAATACAAGTCTATTCATACTTTAGGTATCCTTTAAAACCTTTATCATTCCATTAATAATGACGATAATCACATAATTGCCCCTTAACAAGGCGCTAAAGCACAAACTTCACGATAAAGTCCACTAACAAAATGCAAGCTCTAAAATAGGCATTTAATATCAATTATCCAAGAATCACTGGGTTATCTATATACATTCTACTCTAAGGATATTTACAAGTAGTAATACTATATAATCATTAGATTAATACAACTACAATCCATCAAGGACTCTGATACCCGTTGAGATACTTGCTATTTTTCCCAAGCAGGGCCCCCAATTCTAAAAAAATCATAACCTACAAGCAAACACACATAAAATACATAAACACTTTGAAAAAAGTCAAGGTACATCTCAATTTTCCATAAATGAAGATCCACAAGCCCAAATGAAATCCAACACCTTAACTCTCTTAAATCAACGCAAAAAGCATCCAATCTAAACAAATATGACATTTACCAGTCAAAACAAAGCTAATGATATACGTAATGACCCAATATAAGTGGTGGTCAAAATGAATTCAGAAAAGAAGTTCAAAAATAAAAGGGTAAAACTGGAGTGTTATTTAAGAAAAATGTTCCCCACAATCATAGGAGTCTATGTTTGATAAGCCATGAAAAAACATGTTAAAAAAAGGTCCAAATCAATGAAAAACCATTTTAAAGTTTTACTAGAAAAAACTCTAAAATCCCCTTTGGAATTAAAGAATTTGAAGTTGTTTTGAAGATAGAATCAATGAAAAATGATAAAATAAAGATTTAGGAGCTTAACCACTAAAGAATTCTCAAGAAATCCAATAAAATCACCCAATACCAAGTTTTCAAAAGTGAAATATGGTGAAAATAGGATTTTTGTCAAGGTCCTAACTTCTTACTGCGATTGCTATTACTTAAGTTGTAATCTCTACTCAACCCTAACCAATCCCTCACGAATAGGGGCATTTAGTCGCAAAAATGATGAAAAAACTAACCAGACCCACATAGTTATGCATATTGATCATGGTACCCACCATCACGATCATAATGATAGAAGAATTTGACCTTTAAAAATGCGATATAGGGGTCAAAAATGCACGGACAAAAAGGAAGGGCTACATGGTACAACATAGGAGGCCACGATCGCAATGAAGAGAAACCTGCACCAGGAAATGGCTGAAAACCAGTAACTCTAGGTTTAAAAATCCTCCAAATGGAGCCCTCGAGATTTCATCGGGACCCCAAATATAAAACCTTATATGTTACAAGGATAATTTTGACATTATAGACTAAATGGCTACCTCGAATTTGAAGAAAGGATCATTTTTAATAAATTAACCCTTAAGACCCCTTCAACAAAATTTAGATAGTTATCAAATGAAGGCTTGAAATACAAAATAAAGGTTATAAATGCAGACCAACCTCACTACCTACAAAAAATTCACGTTTTATATCTAATGAAACTTTTAGAATCCTTATTTAAGACTCAAATCACAAAATATTGACTATAGTCAAACTTATCCTTTATAAGGATATTCATAACTATCAACTCAAATCAAATACTCCCAAATGCACCGGTGATCGTGCAAACCATCTCTGTAACTCATAAATTCGATAAGTCAAACACAAGGATAGGAAAAATGGTAAAAACATACAACAACAAACCTAGTGTATTCCCACCTAGTGGGGTCTGGGGGGGAAGATGTACGCAGTCCATACCTCTACCTCTAACGAAGTAGAAAGGCTATTTTCGATAGACCCCCGGCTCAAGACACGAGATACCACACAAATACATAGTAAAGCGCAGAACAAGATTTCATAACATAAAAACGGCACCCATAAGTAATAGAAAATAGAGGAAAGCACCCAGGTTCGTAATAAAATATGGAACACAGAATCATAATAAGGATACTACTTCCACCAAGTAACTCCCTACACTAGCGACCCAAACTGGCCCTAGTCTTCTGCCCTAATTTGCGTCCTGCAGACCATCCTATCTAGGGTCATGTCCTCGGTGAGCTGTAACTGCTCCATGTCCCGCCTAATCACCTCACCCCAGTACTTCTTCGGCCTACCCCTACCCCGCCTAAAACCATCCAACGCTAGCCTCTCACACCTACGAACCGAGGCATCCATGCCTTTCCTCTTCACGTGTCCGAACCATCTCAATCGGACTTCCCGCATCTTGCACTCCACTGGAGTCACACCAACCTTCTCTCTGATAGTCTCATTCCAAACTCTATCCCCTCTAGTCAGCCCACACATCCAGCGCAACATCCGCATTTCTGCCACCTTCATTTTTTGGATGTGGGAATTCTTAACTGGCCAACACTCTGCTCCATACAACATGGCCGGACGGACTACCACCCTGTAGAATTTGTCTTTAAGCTTGGGTGACACCTTCTTATCACACAACACCCCAGAGGCGAGCTTCCACTTCATCCATCCTGCCCCAATACGGTGCGAGACATCCTCGTCAATCTCACCGTTTACCTGGATCACGGACCTGAGATACTTGAAACTATCTCTCGTACATACCTCCTGTGATTCCAGCTTCACTACCACCTCATTCTCCAGCCTCACATCATTAAACTTCCATTCCAAATACTCTGTCTTGCTTCTGCTCAACCTGAACCCTTTAGACTCAAGAGTTTGTCTCCACACCTCTAATTTGTCATTCAACCCCCTCTAGTCTCATCAATCAGAACTACATCGTCTGCAAAAAGCATATACCACAGCACCTTCCCTTGAATACACCGCGTCAGCACGTCCATCACCAATGCAAACAAAAAGAGATTAAGAGTAGATCCCTGATGAAATCCTATCAAGATAGTGAAATGTTCTGAGTCACCTCCCGCCGTCCTCACTTGAGTTTTCGCTCCATCATATATGTCCGTAATTGCTCTGTATATGCCAGCGGGACTCCACTCACCTCCAAGCACCTCCATAGCACCTCCCTGGGGACTTTGTCATATGCCTTCTCCAGGTCGATAAACACCATGTGCAGGTCCTTCTTCCTTTCCCTATACTGTTCCACCATCCTCCGTACCAGGTGAATTGCCTTCGTCGTCGAGCGGCCAGGCATAAATCCAAACTGGTTTTCCGAAATAGACACTATCCGTCTCAGCCTCACCTCGACCACTCTCTCCCAAATCTTTATAGAGTGACTCAATAACTTAATCCCCCTTATCCACGTCCCCCCTACACTCCCACACCCCCATTCCCGCCAACTTCTCCCCTATCTCCCACGCATTCACTGGCGTCAAGCTGCCCCACTTAATTCTAGGTCTACCCTCCTTACTCCTTCTCTTTCTATTCTTCTTTATACCCAAATCCATAACCAAGAGCCTATGCTGGGTCGAAAGATTCTCACTCGGGATGACCTTACAGTCCTTACACAACACCCTATCCCCTTTCCTAACCAACAAAAAGTCAATTTGGGTCCTGGCTATCGCGCTTCAAAAGGTGATCAGGTGATCGTCCTTCTTCGGGAAGCCCGAGTTCACCACCACCAGCCTAAAGGACCTCGCAAACTCCAATAGAGTAGTCCCCTCTTCATTTCTCTCCCTAAAACCAAAACCACCATGCACATCACTAAAGCCTCCCGAAAGTGCCTCGATGTGCCCGTTGAAATCTCCTGCTACAATAATCTTCTCTGAGCTAGGGACGCCTCTCACCACCTCCTCCAAAGCCTCCCAAAACTGCATCTTCTTCTCCCCCTCCGAGCCCACTTGCGGCGTATAAGCACTACACACATTCAGGGTAAACCCCCGAATGACCAACTTAATAGTCATCAACCTATCGTTGATCCTCTTCACCTCTACTACCTGACCTCTAAGCTCTTCATCTACTAAGATGCCAACTCCATTCCTGTGCCTCTCACTCCCAGAGTACCACAGCTTGTAACCATCCACATCCCTAGCCTTAGACCCTACCCACTTGGTCTCTTGAACACACGCAATATTGATCCTCCTCTTCGTAAGAATCTTCACAAGCTCTATGGACTTACCCTGAAGGGTCCCTATATTCCAAAACACAACCCTCAGCCTACCATCACTATCCATACGCCCTCTTCTACCACCCCCGCGGCCAAACCTTGGCCTCCTTCCCACTCCCGCCTTTTCCTCATCCCCCGCCCCCACAATGGCCCCACGCCCTAACCCCCTCGAATATGACCCTATCCAACCATTACCGCCCACAGCCACTACTATAAAACAATATCAGAAAATATAAAAATATACACGATGGTAGTATCAAAGCAGCAGCAAGAAATATAAGGCTCACACAAAATGAAAGAAATAATCACAAAACAAAAGTAAACTCAAATAGAGAGCAAATACCACTGGACTCAACACCCACAGCCCCAAAAAAACAATGCCCCAAGCCGATAATCCCAATCAAAAGCAGTGCAAGAAACGATCACAGCAACAGTAACAACAGACAACAGACAATATCAACAAATCAAACCAAAGTCAAGGTACAGGGGATAATACTAGCATAATACGAAGAATGAAATAACAAAGGTTTGAAGTCACTGGGTTACGCTTATAGACCAAGCCGAAAACCAAAACCCAGCATCGACAGGGTTCCGGGGAGTTCCGGTGCTGAGATGGAGCTGTGGCTTCTGGTGATCGAGGGGACTGGTCATCGTTTGGGTGCTTCGACTACTGGCGACCGAGCGGTCGGTGTAGATGGAGCTGCGGTTAGAGACGGAGCTGCGACTGTTGGAGGTCGATCGGCGGCTGGAGTCCGAGCGGCGGTTGGCTGGAGACCGGAGCTGGCTGGCTAGCTGGAGACCGAGCGGCGACTGGCTGGGAACCGAGCTGATGGTTCTCGTCGGAGCCAGCGGGTAGGGGTATGTTGGATCTCGCCGGAGCTGGAGACCGAAGGGGGCTGTTGGTTCTCGCTGGAGCTGGAGATGGAGGGGGGAAGCAGATTGGGACCGGCGGTCGGCGCCGGAGGGCGGCGGGGAGCGACGACGGGGGTCGGCGCCGAGGGCCGGAGGTTGGGTCGGGTCGGCGTCGAAGGTCGGCGATGGCGATAGGGTCGGGGACCGGGGAGAGAGAGAGAGAAGGTAGGTAGAGAGAGAGAGAGAGTCGTTAGGTAGAGAGATTTTCTTGAAAAAGTCCGGTCAAAACATAAAAAAATTCTAAATTTTAAAGAAAGGGTCATTATAGTGTCCACAACTAGAACTCATATTTGTTCATGAACGCACAAGAAAGAAAATACTAAAAATAGGCATCAGATGAAAATTTCCATCAAGAGACATAAAGTAAGCACTCCAATATGGAGTCAGAATCATAGAACTACTACACTCACCATAAAACCAAAAATATAAAACATAAGGATTTACTAAGT
The DNA here is from genome assembly GCA_030864225.1 of Capsicum baccatum var. pendulum. Lineage (NCBI taxonomy): Eukaryota > Viridiplantae > Streptophyta > Magnoliopsida > Solanales > Solanaceae > Capsicum > Capsicum baccatum. The sequence continues at coordinate 171,475,364 of CM061554.1, forward strand.
CACACCACTAGACTTTAAGGCCAAACCATCAATAAAGTCAAATTTCTACATTTTAGAACATCCTCTATACCTACGAACTGAGTCGAACACCTTTGAAGTCATAATTACACTAGTCTAAACTTAACCTGACCAAGAAACCACAAGAAACTAGCTAAAACTACAAGACCAAAATTATCTGTGGACCTACCAAAAGCTAAGGGACTCAATAAATCAACATTGCCCACTAAAACACTGAACAAACACACCTAAGCCTAATACTATCACTATCAAGACAAACCACACCACAACTCTAAGCTACAACTACTAGGCTAGAAACTGGTATCAAAGCTATATAAAACCTCAAAAGCCATACTCAACACAGTAGGTCACCATTCAATAGATATAACCTACCGCTTAACCCTTTGAAGAAACTGAGAATCACCATAACACTCTATAAGCTATAGATATGAATACAAAAAAATGCACCAAAATAGCATGTAACTCACCACAATAAACCATACATTCCTCTAAAATCATGTAATATTAGTCAATAAAAAATACTCAATAATCTAGTGGAACAAAGTGTCCATCTTGACAACACATATTCCCAACTTATCATATCAAGGAAGATCAAACCATAGAAGAAGCATAACAATTACCATACCACACCAATGAATGCCTAAATTATAAATCAAATCTCAAGAAAGTCACAACTAGACTCCCCATAGCCACTGAAGAACTTCAAATGTCAAGGCTTTAAATTTCTAACTCGAACTCATAGATAAGTTTTGAATATATCAAAATTCCTTATAACCAAGTTCCTTATACCTTTCATAACTCAATCCCCATTCAGTATTCCTTCAGCACAAGAACTATTGAATAGTAAAACTACTCAAAAATCAAATTCATGAGCGAAATATCCCACTAGACCACTTATCTGTAGAAGTATCCTTTTCTAAAATTAAGTTTTACCTTCAATTTAAAACTCTTTATGGAACAAAGATAGAATCCCTCATAAGTTGAAATCCTTGAAACCTAACCGAGGATTTTCTCAAAACTGTCAAATCCCATCACGCAATAAAGGCCAATCACTAAGAAAGTAACTAATCACATGGCTCGAATTCCTAAAATATTTCCTTTTCTAACTAGAATCTTTCTAAGGTGATCCTTCCAAGTTGGATGTACAAAACCTACTCCACCACAAGGTCTTCTTGCACAATCTAGTAAGCACTACTCCTAACCCTACAAATTCAATAGAATTAATATGACATTCACCCAAACCACAAATACATCAAATTGACCCATCTACAACAAGAAATTCATGCACACACACTGACAATAACACATGCATTAAATTATACACAAGCCTTATAGATATAACCTTCTATACTCGCACCTCACTATGCCAAAATTCAAAAGAACTTGTAAATCCCAACTGACCCATAACTCTTTAGAGAACCTCTAGATCACATACTATAATATGAGTAGGCCAAAATCCACCATTGATCCACCAATGATTCACAATGTAGCCATCAAATAGATCATATCCAAATACACCAAAATCTACAAACCTTAACAAATCATGCCTAATCATGCTATGCACTCTAAGTAAGTATTAACATAGGATTGGTACACCTGATCCACCACTAAGGAATCCTTTATGGAGTAGCAATTTAGTAAACCCAGCCAAAGAACTTAAATCATATCAAGAGTCAATACCAAATAAGTAAACACATAGGAGGGTATAAATCGATAATCAAACACTACCAAGAAAAATCAAAGGCAGACTTAAATTATTCCTGTGGATACTATACCAGAAACTCCAATATTATGTCTATTCCGTAGAACCTGATACTAAAACCTGTCATCTCTTGGAGTAACTGATGAAACATCTCTTTGTCTAAGCTATGGGCAATATTTTTTATAATGACTGAAACCTCCACACCAGAAGTAAACAAAAAAAGTCGGAGCATATTGAACCAAACTCGAAGGACCTCAAAGATCATCCAAATCTAACACTCTCCAAGTATAATGATAAAATCCTTACTTATATTATGTGTGTCATGATAATCATCAAATATCTAGGATATATAACTTGTAAGACTCTTATATCTCCATACAAAATCCTTTAAAAATAGTCAAGCAAACTAATCCAATTAAAAAGAAGGTTATCCAATTGGTTTACCCTCCATAAAGGTCCTTCTCCACTATCTAGCTAGCCTAAAGAACTAAAAGAAAGTAAAGTTTATTTTGTTATAATTGAACTAAGCCCAATATGTGCAACATCTCATAGCTATTGAGCAAGAGCATGAAAGTATCAAACCTATGATCTCCATCGAATCAAGAAGGATCTAGCCTCAGGAACTCAACATATCTAATTTGTCCTTCTATGGATTTAAAGGGTAAAGTCACCAATTATGGAGCAATCATTGATAATGTCTCATAAACACTAGGAGAACCAGTATGATTCACAAGTGCCTCTATAGTCTAAAGGCTTAAAGTAGCATACTAAACCAAAATAAGTGCCACCCTATGAAGGAAACACATTGTCAATCATAGGTATGGCCATAGGTGGCATCTGCACTGGCCTCAACCCTTCTAAAAATCTAGAACTACCATTACTAAAAAATCTAAACCCTGAAGAGACTACTTAAATATAACCATGAAAGAACGTGTGCACACTCTCTGTATGAGAGTGAACAAGAAGTTTTTGGTTTTACAAAGCTCTGAATGCCCAAAATAGAGTGAAAGAATAAAAATCTCCCAAGGATATGTAGCCTCTCAAAGATATATAACAAAAGTCTCTAAACTGATTCATAAGACTCTACTAGACTCAACTTGTACTATTGAGACTAATGATTTGGGTTATGATACTAATTTATCACGATCCAAAATAGGTACGTGATGTCTCTTGTCAAACCCACCAAACAACTAAGTCTAACTCATCCCAAAGAACACTATTTAAGTGAAAGGATGTATAATAGAAGAACAAATAATCTCAAATATATATATATATATATATATATATATATATATATATATATGCATAAATATGAGCCATGAGTTTCAAAGATACATTCCAAATTTGGTTGTCATCAGTATAACTACTAATATAGATTTATCTAATAGAAATAATTATCTAAAATATCTTTGATATGAATAAAATATAATACATAAATAGAGAGATTTGACATGTTCCAAAGTCAATCAGCTAATAACTCGAATCCATAATGTCAATTCTGATAGAACACCATCTATCATCTACCAATTAAACCAGTACCTACATAAGGTATAAAAAATATGAAAAAGGGGAAAGAAAATAAGGGGTGAGTATGAAACTACATATACTTATCAAGAATTATCTATAACCAACCCTAATCTAATGCGATGGCGAGAACCACCACCCCAGCTACCCAAGGTATTTGAAATAACCTATAACTCACCAAATTATAGTACTTATCATATAAGGGTAACCCAACATAGTAGGAAATAGATACATTAAATACAAGATAGGCACATTGATCTTGGTGAGTCAACACTATTCATTTATATTGATTAACAAGAAAAGCCATTTATGAAGACATTTCATAAATACAAAAAAACAAGATTAATCAATTATCATTAACCAAGTACTATGGGATGGAAAAAGATAGAATGTAAATATACCCAAAAAAACTTAATTGAACACCACAGAAGGCATAAATATACCCGATTACACCAAAACTGACCAAGACATAGCTATAACTACAAGAACAAAAATTATCCTTGGACATACCAAAATCCAAGGAACCCATAAATCACTTCACTACCAACCAAAACACTAAATGAACCCATCGTAGGTCTATACTATCATCATCATACCAAACCATACCAAAGCCCTAGACTATAAATACTAGGCTAAAAACCAACATCAAAGATACACAAAACCTCAAAAGCTGCACTCAACACACTAGGTCACCACCCAATAGACATAAACTAATGCTTAAACCTTGAGGCAACTGAGAATCACCATAACATTATATAAACCATAGAAATGAACACTCAAAAAAGCACCAAGACCTTATGTAACTCATCACAATAACATATCCAATCCCTTACATTCAAGTAACATCAATAAACATAAAATCCTCCATAATTTAGTGTAATATAGAGTCTATCTTGAAATCACACATACAAAACCTTTCATATCTGGGATGATCAGCCCATAGAAGAAGAAAAATATCACCATATAACATAGATAGATTCCTAAATCATAAATCAAATCTCAAAAGAGTCGCTACTAAACTCCTCATAGCCATTAAAGAACACACATGTCAAGGCTCTAAATTTCTTACTCAAACCCATAGATAAGTTCCCAATATTACAAAATTTCTTATATATGATTTTCTTATAACTTTCATGACTTAATTCCTATTCAGTATTGCTTTAGGACAAGAATCATGAAATAATAACACATACTCCATAGTCAAAACTCAAGAGCAAAACATCCCATTAGGCCACTTAGCTATAGAAGTAAACTTTGCTATAAGTAGGTTTTCCCTTTTATTCAAAACACATTTTGAAATAAAGCCGGAATCTCTCATAAGCTGAAATCACTCAAACCTCAATGAGGAATGTCTCAATAATATCCCATTATGCAACAAAGGCCAATCACTAAAGAAGTAATCAATCACAATGCCTAAATACCAAAAATCTTTCCTTACCCAACTAAAATCTTTCAAATACAATCCTTCCAATCTAATAATGATAAAATTTGAAAGATAAAAAAGTATAAAACCAAAAGAAATAATAGAATCAAAATATTAAAAGATAAAAAATAGAGACAAATATAGATAAATAGACACAATAAGATAAGGAAATGGATAACCTATGGATATATTAATTCCAAGACCTTACTTTTGATTAATAAAAAGCACTGATCTCCTATGTAGACCTCGAGGGAATCATTCTTCCATATAACACATATTTTTAAATGATTTTTTAACATAAGCTAATCCTAGCTCTCATAGTATCAAGTTACTTATAATAATATTAAAAAATTAAGGAATAAAAGATAAAATACTAATATTTATAGACATGGGCCATTTATTACAAATATGGGACCAAACGTAACCTATTTCAATAAATTGGGGCATCCGCCTATGTAGATGGGTGTTGCATCCTAGCAGACACATAAGTATATATAATCACACAAGTAGTAAGCTGGCTTTTAATAGCCAAGTATTGATCCCACAAGGAGTTGTTCTTAGAAATAATCTAATTCTAGTATTACTACAAAGATTAAACAAGTACAAACATAACCAATAATGTTTGAGATTTGAAAATTGAAAGTAACCATAAAAAACTCAAAATTATAATGTCTTGAAGACAATAATAAGGTAAAATCTAAGGTTAAGGCACTAAAAACAATCTTACTTAGCCATACAATCTCTTTAGTTTAGTTAATTATCTTGGTTATTGATTCACAGGGTTGATAGCATGACTATATTCTTTTGAGCCTCTAATCGTCTATCTAAATTAGCCCCACAACTACATCATTAAGTGGGAATGTGAGAACTAAGTAACACATTTATATTTCATCTCGTATATGAACAAAATAGGGAAAATTATGTATATTCCAATGCTAAATGCAAATAATCACTTCAATCCCTTGAATGTTTAAGATCCCATTCCATACATCCAATATTTTAATCTACTGTTCCTCCTTTTGGGCTCACAATAGAAATATAGATTTATCCTATGGGTCAAAAATCCATAGGATAGTAAATACAAGGATATATTAACAACCAATCATGATAATAAACATAAAAGAACTCAAATATAGGTTAAAGTATTCATGTTCTTGGACTCAATCCTATACTAGGGTATTTATCCATTCATGGATTTAGAACAAATCACAAGATTGATATTTATGTATAAAAGCCAAAAGTAAACTAAAAGAAAGAATAAGAACCCAAAAAATCCTCATAAATTGAATTTCCAGCCCCAAAATTCGTCCAAGTTGCTTAAAACAAGTCGCAAGTGTCCTATTTATAATATGAGAAAAGTTAGTTGTTTTGGTGCTTGGGCGTGTCACGCTTGTGTTGCTACGTATTTAGGTGAATGGCACGCAATTAATAAGGATGAAAACTTTTTTGGACATAATTATTTTGTGTCTAAGGATGTGTAACTCCACTATCTCAGAGGTCCAAGGGTGTGACACACCCATGGCCTCTGAAATTCCAGATTTTGACATCTTAAACTTCTTCCTTTTGCCTTTGGTTTCCTCGCTTCTTGGGTGTCTTTCCACTTTAATTTAAGCTTTTTTTATCTTCCCAACAGTAATATTAAAATCATACATGGTCTCATATAACCTCAAACAAAACTAATTAGTGAACACAACAAAATGTAATCCATCAAGATACACTAGAACAATACATAGCTCAAACTAGTAACACTAGTTTTCTAGCTAAACTATAAGTGATCATTTTGGTTCCAAAGTTACTTTGAACGAACTTTAACAATAATAAATAATTAGTTTCACACTAATATACTCAATTATAAGAATATTAACTCATTACGCATGCAAGAAGCCCTCAAAACAAGGCCAAACAAGTATAGATTAGGACAGTAGGTGTTTAAATCCACCTAAGATCATCACCCCACATTTAAAGCCTAGTTCATCCTTGAACAACTCTTTATACTAAGCATCCACTACTATAAGAAATATACTCAATCTAGAACCAGAATGACTATACTTATCACAAGTTCCATATTAGCATGTCATATAAAATTAAAACTCATGAATACTACTTCAAAACACTCTAGCCTCAAGAATTGACTCTATCAAGTTGATAAACTAATGCATATTACTCATTCCAAAGAGATCATATAAGTTATCTAACTATCATCGAACATGTTCTCTCACCTTAAGATAGTTACCTATATTCACCCGCAAAGATAAAATTTACCACAAGAATTGGTATAAGAATCAAATTTTGCTCACTCTCATAAAGAGTTCACACGTCATATAAGATGAACCTATCATGACCCAATTTATGAGTCATGATAGAACCTACTCTATCCCACTAGTAGGTAAGACAAACCGTAACCCAAAACAAAACACAATGGGTAAACTTGGTAGAAAATTCCCCATAAGGAGAAAAACCACAAATGTAACTTGTAAATAAACAAGGTATTGGAATAGGTAAAAGATAGTAAACACCAAAATACCATCCCATGACCTGGTAGAGACAGTACAAGAGCATCTACAAATACAATCCAAGTATCTAAAATAGTCAATATAACCTGTATCATAATTAAAGGCTAGTCATAAGTAATACAGAATAAAATGAGCGACTCTTACTCTGATAGCTCATCCTATCTCCAAAAATCAACACAAAGGGTACTGAAGTCTAGTATAAGTACAAAAACCACGGGTACTCTGTAGGCATCATCAGCCGATTGAGCTAAATCATGATATAAGTATGAAAAATTATAAGATAATATAACTAAGTCAAGGAAAAGACAAACCTGAATTAAAACCAACATCATTGTGCATGAACAAGTAAATAAACTGGAATAATAACATAGCATAAAGTATTAACACATGCAATCATAACTACAAAATTGTTCTCCATTAGCCAATTAGTGCGGAAGAGTAAATAACCCATCACAAGCCCCATAAGCTTGAAAGGTATAAACAAGATGGAATAACCTACCACCATTATTTGCCAACTCTCATGATACCACTAACATCCATCCATACCATGCCACATTAAAACCATAGAGTGTCTATTAGCCATTATTTATTAATTAATCAATGCTTATCAGCTAACCATCATTTTATCAACTAATCCTCCTATATCGGCTAATCATTATTTATCAACTAATCGACATATATCAACTAATCCTTATATATTACCTAATTATCATCTATCGACTTATCATTACTTATCAACTAATAATAGTATCACTAGAATCCATTCATATCATGTCATATTATAACTATTTTCTCTGTTTTAGACTCAGCTAGAATCACTATTATCAATCTCACACCTCGCTATCGTCATATCATAATAAGTATATCATCAGCATATACTGTGTATATCTAGACTTAGATTGGTAAGTATAATCAACAATGTCATCATAAATATCATCATCACTATCATCCTCGATATCATCAATATCTTCATCAATATCATGACCATTCTCCGGACTTTCATCAAGTATAAATAATCAATATCATCATCATTATCTGAACTTGAACCGATATTTATATAATTCATAGCATAAGCAGTATCCGAACTTGTATCAGTAATAATATCACCATTACCATGGCCGATAGCATAGTCATTAGCTATTTAGCATGATCACTAATGTAGTCAAAAGCGTGATCTCTTGCATAATAAATAACATAATTGCTAATGTAGTAAATATGCATGATCTTTAGTATTATCAATAGCATAATTGCTAATATAATAAAAAAGCATGATCATTAGCATAATTATTTATAATCACTTATATAATTAATAAGCATTCTCTTTAGTATATTCAATAATATAATCACTAATATAATCAATAAACACACTATTTAGTATAATCAATAGTTTAATAGCTAATATAATCAATAAGAATGCTCTTTAGTATAATCAACAATATAATTGCTAATATAATCAATAGACATTCTCTTTAGTATGAACAATAGCATAATCACTAATATAATTAATAAGCATGATCACTAACATGACCAATAGCATCATCACTAGCTAGTCAAACAACATGGTCACTAGCATAAATATTATTGTGATCACTTATACAGTTATTAACATGATGGCTAACATAATACATAAGTACTGTTAATAGTAGATTAAATAACTTACCAATGGCATAGTTAATAGCTTATTCATAGATGAAACACCCTAGATTTTTGGCCCTTGGAAATTTCTTGAGCCTTGAGCTTATGCCTTGGTTACATCTGGATCCCCGGAGTCGTAGGGTGTCTCAATGACTCATTAATATTATGGCATGATTCTTCTTTGAGTATAAGTGGCTCACTATGATCCATAAGGATTTGTTACGAGTCGTAGGGTCCTATTATGATTTCTATGGATGAGTCGTAACTTTAGTAGTGTGTTTCCTTGGTGGTACTTCCTTGGTTATGACTCATGGTATTAAGTTGTACGGAGTGTCTACGAGTCACGGGTTGACCCGTAGTCAAAGGAGACACTTTTCAGTTTGTAAGTTAAGGGCATTCTAGATATTTTTCCCATTATATAAATTAAAACCCACGTCTTATAACCTATTATGGCTATCATTAGAACTCAAAAATACATCAAAGTAACTCCTCAAATGCTCTCAAATCCCAAAGGTGTAGAACACTTACAGTTTTCAAGAGGTTGATTAATTAGGGCTTTCAAGGGTGATTTCTCTTTGTACATCTTACTATTTCAGGCATGTTACTCTTCCCCCATTGTTAATTTGTTAAAAATCATATGTATTAAAATATTCTTTGCGTGGAATTATTTGCTTTTGAAAATAAGGGTTGTGGGTTTTGAATGCTTATTGTTGAACAACATTTTCCCATGATTTAATTATAGTTATTCATGCTTTAAATATGATTTTGAACTTGTGGGTGCATGGGTATGGTGGATGAATTAGGGAATTGCAATTTTCCCAAAAATGTGACTTTGAAATGGTTATGACCCAACCCCATAATGTGAAATTGGTTTTTAGTTATGAAAAATATGGAAATTTGTGCAATTGAACTAGTCTTGAACTATTGCATGATATAAAGAGCTATTTGAAACAAAATGGTCTAATTTAATAAACAAAGAGAGTCGGTGTCCCCCACCTTGTATTAATGTACAAAGGGAGTTATTTTTTCCAAGCAAGGGGGATTGTTTGGGATATTGTTATTACCTTGCAAGTGTAATTGGTATGACGATACCAACATTGTTGTCCTTAATTTGGAATGTGGTTCATGAATGGGAATATGTTACACTTGTTTTAATTAGGATCAATAAGGCTTGTGTAGTTGAGTAGTTAAAGTGGAGGTCTGAATGACATACTCTGGAAACAACATTTGTCGATGCGGAGTGACCATGGAGGTTCGAGTTCCCCTTATTATTATTTCATGATTAGGGAGGTTTGAGTCTCTCGTAAATCATTACATGATTGGGTGCTTAAGGCACCTTAGTATATGTTTAGAGGTTCGAGTCCCCTATATTCATATATATGAAATTATTCTCTAGTTCATGCGGCTACACGCACTAGGTCCCAATCAGGGGGTGAGAGCTGGGGCCGATATAGCCCATGGATGCTATGTTAAGACGGTTGAGTTACACAATTCTAGCTAAAGTTTTAATTACACATTAAACCTCGTTCCCTATCCCGGCATATGAAGCATATATATATATATGCATTTGATTATGTGCATTGGTTTTGAATGCTTTTAAATTGTTGACCATGACATTAGGTTATTCTTATCCCTGATTTACTTGCTAGCGTTCACCCCGCTAACTGTCTTCAGATTCTGTATCCCAACGAAAAGTAGAATTTTGCCATACTTCCACATCTCCTACTCTATGTTTGGAATTTGGGATCAGCTAGCGAGTCAGGCTGAAGTGGTACACTTCCATGCTTCAAAAGACCCCATTTCATGATTTTGGTTTCCTTTACACTTAACTATTACTTTGGATTTAGTTTTTGGCTATTATTATCGGAGGCATGTCCTGACACTTTATTGATTTTCAGTTTTGGATCTTTTTAGAAGGCTTTGTTTAGACTATGGTGGTTATTGGATGATGTTGGTCGGGTGGTCATTTATCCTGTTTATAGTGGTTGGTCATGAACTTGAAATGAAATTTTCTTACGTTATTTTACACTATCTTCTTATATGTTTAGAATTCATACGACTTTGGGGTGTGTAGTGTTTTGGTTAGTTAGGTGCACGGGGGAATCTCAGGTCCACATGGGACTTGAGATACCCATAACAGCCAGGCCCTAATTTGGATCGTTACAATAACATAATAAATAGCTTATCCATAGCATAATCAATAGCTTAGCCATAACATAATTAATATCTAAATCATAGCATAATCAATATCTTATTCATAGTATAATCAATAGCGCAATCAGAGCATAATAAATAGTATAATCATAGTATAATTAATAGCTTATTCATAGCATAATTAGTACCTTATTTATAGCATAATTGCTAACATAATTAATAAACATGATCTCTAGTATAAACAATAGCATAATCGATAATATATCAATAAGCATGATCACAAGCATAGTTAATAGCTAATTCAATGGCCTAATCTATAGCCCAATCAATAGTATAATCAATTAGTCTATAAGTATTACTCCTAATGTCAACCCATCATAACCATCAAGTACCAAGGCATCTCAATATTATTGTAATAAACATTTTCTAAATGAACATAAGTGTATAAAAGGGGTCTTTAATAACTAACACAAGTCTGTGCCTATGGTGGATCGAAGAGCCCACTTCTAAATCCCCAAAATCCTTTACCTAGTAATAACTACCTCAGACTAGGCTAAGGTATCTAAATTTACTATTAGATATTGAATAAGCCTTAACTAACCCTAGGACAGCAATTCCTCCCTATAGAGAACAACTACGTCAATTCCACCTAAGGTCATGACAACTAGGGTAAGTTTCACCTTAAACCGAAGTGATTAAGGCAATCTCCTCATTGATTAGGTAACTAAGGTATTTCTATCATAAACAAGAACCAAGATGTCAACTTCACCTAAGGTATGACTAACTAGTCTAATTATGCCTAAATGCGGTATCCAAAATAGCTAAAACGGTCCAAATAACCCAAGTATTGCAATTTCTTGCACCAATACCTAAAACCCATCCCAAATCTAACACAATATCATAAACATATAATGAATTAGCTCAATCTAACCATGAGGTAAAATCCACCTTACCTGGACACTGAAGAAAGTTCAAAAGCTTCACTAAATCACCATTTTACACATCAATATGAGAATAATGATACCCATATTTTACCATTGTGCTTCAGTCCAAAAATCACCTAAAAATCCTTTGTGGATCCCATTTACGGGAAATCACATGTCCAAAACCAACTCAATGTTCCATTATGCTCAAGGAGCCATTACCCTCAAAATGGGTAAAATCTAAGCTAATTTGCAGCTAAAATCAAGACTCTAAGGTTTAGGGATTTTGAACAAGAAATAGGAACAATCTACCATGAAAAGTGTAGAATCTTACCACAAATTAAAGGATAGTCGTGCAAACAAGTATTAGCCAAGCTCCAAAATCACCCAAAAGCTTAAACACCAATATTTTCCTATCTTTTAAGGTTTTAGACTCTAAATACTGGTGAGAAATAGGAATAATAGGCTAAAAGGGTCTATTTAAACTTATACCAGGTCCTCAAGTGTCGTTATTGCGACACATGTATTATGGTTGCCATATATTGGGATACCATGGAGAGTCTCTATTGTGACAAGTATTATCGTGATTGTGGTATCTGTGTGCCTTGAAAAGGCAATCATAATCATGCTCGTTTGGCTTGCTTTTAGTGATGGCACCAGTTACAACTGAGACTAGGAGTTTTTCCAAGTCTCCACCAACCCCTCGGGATCCATCCAGAATCTCGTATATGAAAATGGACAATAAAATCCTATTAAATTCAATGTATCAAATATAATGACATAATTAAACTTTCCATCTGGGGTCGTTTACAAAAAACAAGTCTTACACCCTTATTCCATTTTCTTAACTTTAATGACCAATAGGTCGAAATGAGCCTGGGTGTCTCATACCCTAAATAAGAGTCCTCCTAGCATAAAATCGACATTTTAAAGCTGCTATATAGTCAAAATATGCATTTGATATTGTTTGACTAACGGGTTTGCACTGTGGATATTTGGAACCAACAAAGATTTCGAGACAGCTAATTGACTTTAAAAACCAAATAAACTACCTTGTAACCGAACCATCAGTCCCAACAAGTTATAATTTTCTTGGGGAAGCTTGGAAATCTCTAACAATGAAAATACGCAGAAATATGGAAAATGAACTGAAGGGTTAATACAATATCCACTACCTAAGGAACTTTCGTTCGCAAAAGTCTAAGGATTAAGATGTGATTGAAGTATCGAATAGGTGAGGATACGTGGTCCACATCTTTCTTTTGATCTCCCAAGTGGCCTCCTCCACTAAACCTTAACTACAGGAATCTCTCTAGTGCACAACCGTCTGACATCACTAGCCAAAATGAGCAACGACTCCTCTACGAAGGTAAAATACTAATCCAACTGGATTAAGTCCCATCTAAGCACATGAGATAGATCATGAATATATCACCATAACATGGAAACTTGGAAAACTGGATGGGTAGCAGCAAAATTTAAAGGTAAAGATGACTCATAAGATACCTTACCAATTATGTGAAGAATCTTGAAAGGCCCAATATAGCTGGGTCTTTGCTTGCCCTTCTTTTAAAACCTCATAACACCCTTTATTGGCGATACTCAAAGGAATACTCGATCACTAACTCCAAATCGCAAAGAATAGGGCCTACAGTCTGCATATACCTTCTGCCTATTCTGACCGTCTCTTAACCTATCCTGAATTACCCTGACTATATCTAATGAGTCTAAAGAAAATCAGTACCATGGTGTAAAACCTCAAAATTCTCAAATCATCCAATAAGGGAAAAATTTCTCCTACCATACAAAGCCTCAAAAGGTGCCATATCAATACTTGAATGATAACTATTATTATTTGTGTACTCCTCCAAGGCTAATTACTCCTCCCAATAGACTCTAAAATCTATAACACAAACTTGAAACATATACTCAAGCACCTGAATAATCTTCTTGGACTGGCCATCGATCTGTAAGTGAACTCCTATACTAAGGTCCACATGAGTTCCTAAATCCTCCTAAAAAGCTCTTTAAGAGATGGAAGTAAAATCAGAACCCTATTCTGAAATGATAGTTATGGGAACACCATGCAAATAGACTATCTCACTATAATACCCCGTATTTCCATAGCCTAGATTAACCAACAGTACATGGGTTATCCTTAATAAAATTTTTGGAATACTTAGTGATTTTCAGATTTGAGTCTACCATTGTGTAAAAAATTCAATTAGATTTTTAATGATATATACTTTGCCTAAATCCAACAAACGGGTAAGAAGTTATGGAAATTTTAAGTTTCAGTTGTTAAACATCGTCATTCAGGCCTGTAGCACATCACAGAGTGTGTTAAATAACAATTGTCAATTTCTAGTTTTGCTCCATGATATTGGATCATCGCGCCATAGACCCAGTTCACAATTATCAATTTCCAGTGTACCAATGTGATTCCACTACATCACGGTGCACTTCCAGTTGACAAACAAAGTGGCAATGCAATACCACCACGTCGTACCACCATACAATTTCCCAGTCATCATTTTCCAGTGGCCCAGCGCGATTGTGGTGCGTCATGCCAAGGGTCCAAATTGGGAAAAATTTCTCAAAAAATTAAAGTGTCGCTAAGAGTTAAAATAGTCTTTTCCCATGATTTTATTCGGCTCAGATGTGGGATTTAATCCATAAAATCGTGTAAAACCCTTCATTATTCACTTTTCCCCAAAATCAAAAGATAGTTCTCTCTTAAGAAAACAAATCCTATCTCTCAAGAATCAAGGTCAATCCCAAGAATTTCTCCAAGAACTCATCAAATTAAGGTATGTTAGATGTTCATTCATGGATCCTTACCTTCCATGGAGCTCAAGAATTCTTTTTTAAAATACAAGATTTATGATTTATGATTTCCATGTTTGAATTAGATTGAATTTATGTTCATGATGTTGTTTGAGTTTTAATCCATGATTTAGATTACGAGTTCCAAGAATTGATTCTAGTATGTGTTGAATTACATGATATTCATGATAAACCTTTCAATTTGTAAGTTGATTGTTGTAACCATGTTAACCCTAAGTGTTTATGATTTAATGAACCAAGTATGCTTCTTATGTGTTTGATAAATTTTCTATGAGAATGAAATAATGTCATTATAGCATGCTAACATGTACTCCCTATTCATGTACAAGTTAAGTGTTTGATGAATGTCTCTATGAATGAATTATGACCAAGTGAACCTTGTTATGTTATTCAATATTATGCCTTTTATTTACTTTTCATGCTATCGAGTCCTGGGGATATTTAATACCTGATAATTTAGCTGTTTACCTAGAGCCAGTGTCAGTCACAGAGTAGTATTAGTCATGTAACAATCAGTAGTATTGTCAGTCTATTATAGAACTCAGTAGAATTCAGTCAGTTAAAGAACTTAGGAAAACTCAGTAATTTCAGTTAATTCAGTCTAGTATAACAGTTCAGTGTCTTTCAATTGAGAGTAGGATTTAGCACCGAGTGAACCTAAGGATGAGGGCTCACCTGCCAGCAAAGGTTGTGATCCTTAGAAGAAATCCTTGCATTCCAGAACTACGTAGCTAGCGTAGGGTGAGAGATTAGCCTTGCTAGTTGAGGGTTGATGAGGTACTCTACCTGCCAGTAGAGGGTACCACCATTCTCATTTAGGGAACCTACCAATAGAGGGTTACTCTTCTTCTTATCTTTACTTATGGAACGGTACTGGCACCCTTCTAATAAGGGTTATAGATTGGACCCCAACTCAGTTATCTTATCTTATTTGGGGTATATTGGTTAGATGATTACCTCCCATAGTTTCAATTTCGGTCATATTCTTAAGAATAAAACTCAATTCAGTTCTACAGAATCAAGACTGTCAGATACAGTCACTCAGTTAATAGTAATTTAGATTATCAGTGATCCTAGATTATTAGCATATTTAGTTATTAGTTATTATATTTAGATTTAGTATACTGAGTCCCAGTAGGAACAATGTGTTCAGTAATTATAGATCCTTCATGTATGCTAATCCAGCTCTTGCATATCATTCAGTTAGTTATTGTTCATCCATATGAACCCATGCATTTAGCCTTACCTCATTTAGAATACTAGTACATTTTAACGTATTGACAGCATACCCATTTCTTGCACTATGATGTTTCATATAATAGGTTCGGACGCTCAGGTTCCTGACCACGCTTAGCTAGATTCAGTCAGTAGTAGAAGATTTAACAGTGAGTCCTCATCTATCGTGGATATGCTTTTATTTCAGTACTTCAGATTAGTAGTATTTTAGTAGATGGAGATAGTTGGGAGATTGTCCCATCAACTCCACTTTCAGACAAATTCAGTTAGAGGCTTTTCAGACTAGATTTTTAGAAAGTATTCAATTTTACAGATGTTATTCTTATCAGTATTTTAGATGTTTTGAATGTTATGGCATTTCAACTCATTATTTCACATTTATTTTAGTATTATTTTTCAGTGCTCACAACAGATATCATTCATGGGTTAGCTTGTAGTTCTTCAGGGTCACAAGTACTATGTGACGACTAGGGGCAGTCTCGGGTCGTTACACCCATGCACATAGATTTAGGATACTTTCTTAGTACTAAAGGACATATAAATAGTAATGAAGTGCATTGACTTGGTCAACCAATACATGTTGACTCAATTACCATTAGAACCATGAAAAGTATGAGAAAAATCACCAACAAAATTCATGGTAATCCATTCTTATTTCCACTCAGTATAGGGAAATCTCTGAATCAATCCACCAGGTCGATGATGCTCGGCCTTTACTTACTGACAACATAGGCAATGAGCTACAAAGTCCACCACATCTCTCTTCATGCTACTCATTAATAATGTTGTCTTAAATCCTTATACATCTTAGCTATGCCCTAATAAATAGAATCCTAAAACTGTGAGCCTCATGAAAAATCAACTGAATCAAGTCATCAATCCTTGAAATACATATAAGGCTATCAAATCTCAAAATACCCTCAGAATCTATAGTGATCCTGTTAGACTCACCACTAAACACCCGATCCCAAAGAAAATGAAGATTCTTATTCTTAAGCTACTCATACTCACTGTCTTCTGACTCAAGGCATCTGTTACCACACTAGCCTTGCCTGAATGATAAAAGATGGAGATACCATAATCCTTAAGAAACATCATCCATCTACATTGTCTAGCATTAAGCTCTCTCTGGGTCATAAGATGTTCAAGACAATGATGACCAATGAAAATATCATAATTCACAGCATAAAGATAATGCCTCTAAATCTTAAGTGCAAAAACTATCGCTGCCAACTCCAAATCATAAGTGGGATAGTTGTTCTCCTGCACCTTAAGTTATTTCAAAACATAAGTGATAAAACAACCCAAGTGCATCAAAATACAACCTATACTAACACTAGAAGCATCACAATAAATGTTGAGTCCCTCATCTTCTATAGAAAAATCCAAAATAGAAGATGAAGTGAGAAAATCCTTGAGCATTCCAAAGCTCAACTCACACTCCTCAAACCATCAAAAAGGAACCTTCTTACGAGTCAATCTGTTCATAGACACTGAAATAGTAGCAAAACCCTTGACAAATCATCTATAATAGATGTCCAAACTAATAAAGGTATAAACCTCAGTCAGGGATGTAGTTCTAGTTCAATCACGAATTACATCAATCTTAGTTCGATCTATTATAATCCATTAGACACCATATGTCCAAGGAATGTCATTGACTCAAGACAAAATGTATACTTAGAGAACTTGGAGAAAAACACATGATCTCTTGAAGTCTAAAGCACGATCCTCAAATACTGTGCATGCTACTCTCTACTCCTTGAATACACAAGGATGCCATCGATGAACATAATCACAAAGGAATCAAAATAAGGTCTTAACACTTGAATCATCAATTCCATAAATGTGGTTGGGACATTAGTCAAGCCAAATAAAATTTCCAAGAACTCATAATGACCATATTGGGTCCTAAAGGCTGCCTTCGAGATATCCTTAGCCCAAATCCTCAACTAATGGTAACCATATCTCAAATAAATTTAGAGAACACTATTTCTCCCTGAAGCTGGTTGAATAATTCATCAATGCAAGACATAGGATAATGGTTCTTCAATGTTAGCTTATTAAGATGCCTATAATTAAAATATACATACATGGAACCACCTTTCTTATTCATAAACAACAAAATATCTCCCCAAGAAGACACACTCAATCTAATAAAACTCTTACCAAGAAGATTCTAAAGCTGAGAATTTAGCTCTTTAACCTCACTAGGAGACACACGACAAGGCTCCTTAGAAATAGGATATGTTCTAGGCTCGAGATCAATAGAAAACTCAATCTCATGGACAAGAGGAATACAAAGTAGGTCGATAGGGAACGCATTAGGAAACTTACAAACTACAGTAACAAAGTCAAGAGATGAACTCTCTACACTAACGTCACAAATATAAGCTAGATAAGACTCGTAACTGCTTTACATAAGCCTCCTGGAAGGAATATAAGAAATAATCCTCGTCAGTTTGCTGCTAACTACTCTCTACTACATATTTGGGGGTATGTTAGGCATGGCTAAGGTAACAGTATTGGCAAAACAATCAATGACTATATGATAGTTGTAAAACTAGTCCATGCCTAGAATAACATTAAAATCTATCATATTTAGAAGAAATAAGGTCAACAAAAGTATCAATATCTCTAACAGTTAGAACACATAATCTAAAAATCCACCTATAAAAGAATTACCAACGAGAGTAGATACGCGTAATGGCAAAAATAATAAATCCCAAGATAACTCTAACCATAGAGCATAATAAGCAAATATATAAGAATAAGTGGATCCCGAATCAAATAAAGTAATGGCCGACTAAACACACACCAAGATCGTCCTATGATAACAACATTCAAAGACTTAGCCTCAGGCCTAGCAGGTACTGCATATAAGTGACCACGCCTACCACCTGGCTGGGATCCTAACCAACCTCTTGTCCAACCTAAAATTCAAGAGAAGGGAAGGTAAATTGAAATTTTCTTCTATGAGTCGACTATTGACACTTCAAAGTTAACTCGCATGCTGATCAGAACACTTCCAAAATAGATTAAATTTAGAACAGTCAAGTAATTAAATAACAAAACATAAATTAATAACATAAATATTTAACCTGGTTCAGCACACCAATGTATTGCCTACTTCCAGTTCCCTTGGGTTTCAAAGTTTCCTTAGATCATTGAAAGTTTGGTTTGAGTACAATGATAGGAAATAAGTTCTGAATACTTATTTTGCTCTTCAGATCTTGTGACACAGATTCAATTGATGTAACAAAGTTGACTCGATACTACTCTTTATATAACAATTATAAAGTAAAGTTATAGAGCTTTATAAGACTAAGAATGTGACAGTTTGAATTTTCTCCTTGAAGTTGCATAAAAAGAGTATCTTTTTTCTTCATCTTTTATAGTCTTCGACATCTGCTCTTCATAAGGAAACCAAAGAGATTTCTTCTCAATTAAGGATGTAAATTGATTTATTGATTGAGGAATATAGCCGTATGATATATCCATATATGGATTTTGATCACATCCATATTAGATATGTCCATGATCTATTTTTTTGGTTTTGTAGAGATTGGTTTCTTTCCAAATTTTCTCGTGATCTTTTCTTCCTGATTGATGTGGACTGCCTTGATTTTGGGATTGTGATCCTTCTTCTATTTATGTGAATGCCATATTCTTTAATTGTTTTTCCGTTCCATTTGGCATGTCGTGATCTTCCATATCTTTTAATGATTTTTTGTGACATTTGGAGCTGAGATTCTCCTTCTATTTGTTCTTGTTGTGATTAATTTTCCTTGGATATTGTGGATGTCCTTCCATTCTTGATGTCCTTCTATTTTTAGTGCTAGATTTCTTTATCTTTTCACTATTAGCAGTTGCAAGGATGCACTTGTTAGTTTGTCATTATTAAAACATAAACTTAGGAGGCTAATAATCTTCCCCTGTTGATAATGACAACAAGAGTAATCATCAATTGACTTCTTTGTCTGTCAGCTTGTTCCCCCTGACTTGTGTAAGTATTAGCTGACATGTAAACTTGCTCTATTTCCCCTGACTGGTAGGCTATTCAGATGTTATTTTGTTGTTCCTACCTTTCTCTCTCTCTCTGACATGATAAAAATAAATAATACATATGAAATATGCAGACAAAGAAATACACAATAAAAATAAAGCAGAAAGATTCTAAATATCATGAATGCTAAGAATTCCAATCCTATTTTGTATAAAGAAAAATCTTTCTTCGAGCAAGGGTTTTGTAATGATATCTGCTAGTTGATTTTCAGAGTCAACAAATTTTAGACAAAAGTCACCATTTTCGACATAGTTTCGAATAAAATGATGCTTGATATCAATATGTTTATCCCTAGAGTGATGCACAGTATACTTAGATAGGCTAATAGAACTAGTGTTATCACACATAATAGAAACAAATTCCAAAGATAAGTCAAAGTCTAGAACTGATGCATAATCCATAAGATTTGAGTGCCACAACTTCCAATAGCTATGTATTTAGCTTCTATGGTCGAGAGAGCAACAAAAGTTTATTTGTTACTATGCCATGAGATAAGGGAATTGCCAAGAATTTGATATGTTCCACTGGTTCTCTTTCTGTCACACTTTTCTTTTTTAAAATTAGAATCTAAATATCTGATTAAATCAAAGTATGAGGAGCAGGGTTACCATAGACCAAGGTCTTGAGTTCCTATTAGATATTGGATGACTCATTTAATGGTAGTGAGATGAGATTTCTTAGGAGTCGATTGGAATCTAGCATAATTACACACACTAAACATAATATCTGACCAACTTGTAGTTAAGTAAAGTAGAGATCATATCATCCCCCGATATATTTTTTCATCAATATATTTTGGAGCCAAGTCTGAATCAATGCTTGTGGATGGGCTCATGGGTGTTCCATACACCTTTCCCTTCTCCATGCAGAACTTTTTGATGAGTTCTTTCATGTATTTGGCTTGACTGATGAAGGTTCCCTTGGGAGTTAGTTTGATTTCTAATCCCCCAAAAAAATTGAGATCGCCTGTAAGACTCATTTCAAATTGTCCTTTTATGAAATTAGCAAAATTCTCACGAATAGATATGTTAGAACTACCAAAGATGATATCATCAACATAAATTTACACAATGACGAGATCTAAATCATTTTTTTAAGGAACGTAGTTTTGTCATATTTACCCCATTGAAAATTATTATTTAGTAGAAAAGTATTCAATCTCTCATACTAAGATTTTGGATCTTGTTTGAAGACGTAGATTGTTTTTGATAACTTGAAAGCTTGATTTGGAAATGAAGGATCTTCAAATCTAGGGGGCTATTTTACAAAAGCTTCCTCATGAATAAAACCATTTAAGAAAACACTTTTTATGTCCATTTGATATAACTTAAAATATTTGAATGCGGCAAAAGAAAATAAAATTCGTATTGACTCTAACCTTGCCACGGGGGCAAAGGTTTCATCATATTCAACACCTTCCCGCTGAGATTATCCTTGTGCTACGAGCCTGGATTTATTTTTAATAACTTTACTTTTTACATTACCTTAACTTTGTAGACCCATCTAGTTCCAATTACTTAGCAGTTTCTTGGTCTTTCAATTAGAGTCCAAACTTGATTTTGTTCAAATTGTTCCAGTTCTACCTTCATAGCTTCAACCCATGATTCATCGTTAAGAGATTCATCATTTTTCTTTGGTTTATTTTGGGACACAAGGGAAATGGATGCTTGTCTCCTTAAGGACGCTCTAGTTTGCACTTTATCGCCTATATTTTCGATGAGGAGTTTATTTGGCTGGCTGGAATCATGATTCCATTTTTTTGGAAGGGTGTAGTCGACTTGTCTTGTGAGGGATCTAGAGTTGAGCTATGATTTTCTCCTATTGGTATATTACTCACCTGTTCTTCATTAACACGTATACTCATAGAAAGGTGGTTAGATTCATCAAAAACAATATGTATAGATTTCTCAACACACAAAGTTCTTTTATTAAAAGCCATGTAGACATGACTAGTGGGAGAGTACCCAAGGAAAATACCTTCATCACTTCATGGATCAAATTTCCCTAGGTTATTCATACCATTATTGTGAATAAAGAATTTGTAGTTCAAAAAATAGAAGTAGCCGATGTTGGGCTTTTTTCCTCTCCAGAGTTCATAAGGTGTTTTCTTCAAAATAGGTCTGATCAGACACCTGTTGATGATATGACATATTGTACTAACTGCTCTGCCTAAAAGTGATGTGGGAGATTATGTTCTAACAGCATTGTCCTAGTAGTTTTCTAGAGGTATCGGTTCTTCTGTTCCACTACACCATTTTGTTAAGGAGATTGCAGTGAAGACAAGTTCTGAGAGTATTCATTCTGAGCATAATACTTCTCAAATGCCTTATTTTCAAATTCTCCTTCATGATCACTGTGAACGTAGGTGATAAGGTGTCCGACTTCTCTCTTATTTTTCAACCAAAAATCTCAAACTTTGTTATAGCTTCATATTTATATGAAAGAAACCTAACCCAAGTAAATAATGAGTAATCATCAACTATGACAAAAACATAACTTTTTCCACCAATGCTTGACGTCTTGATCGGACCAAACAGATCCATGTGGATTTTTTGGAGAGGCCTGGTAGTAGAGACAATTTCGTTGTCTTTGAAAGATTTTCTAATATGTTTACCCAGTTGACAGATATCACAAATGTGATCCTTTTCAAACTTGAGTTTTGGCAGATATTTTACCAAATTAAGTTTAGAAAATTTCTCAATAATATGTATACTAGCATGCCCGAGCTTCTTGTGCCACAATCAAGTATCATTAGCTTGCACAATGAGGCAGGTTAAAGTGGAAAAATCAGGACAATTTAAAACATAAATGTTATCAATGCGTTCACTGATAAGGGATATATTTCTTTTGTCATGTTTGATAGAGTATCTTTCAGCTTTGAAATAGACTCCAAATCTGGTATCACATAGTTGACTGATGTTGAGCAGGTTGTGTTTGAGACCATCTACTAGGTATACTTCAGTGAATTTGCATGATGAGATGAGTCTCACTGACCCCCCATCTACTTTCTTTAGTAAGGAAAAGTTCTCCTTCTTTTCAGTCATATGTCTAGAACATCCGTTGTCAATGACTTACATTCTTTTTGTATATCTTTTACGGACCTATTCTTGCAAAATAAGAAAATTAAGTTTGATTAGGTAGCCAAGTGGTCTTGGGTCCTTGCAAGTTATATGATCTCTCTTTGGGCTTTCAAACCCACACACTTTTAGGCTTATGACTCCAGTCTTAGAATTTTTGCCTTCTCTATCCACCAGTAAAGAAAATGGGTCCTCAAGAGTAGAAGGAGGTCTTAGCTAATTTAAACTACCCTGAGAAGGAACTCAAATTTTTTGAAGGAGTTTTCTCCTATGAAACTATGGCTTGGGGATTTTTTCAAGATTGTTCAATTTTGTTTTTGCGTTTCCAAGATCTTCATGAATCAAGTCAATTTCAACTTGACATGCTTCAATTTCTATTTGCCAGTTTCATCATTCCTCTAAGAGTTTTTGTTTAAATTGAGCTTCACAACTTTCCTTCTCTTGATTAAGCTTATTATACTCATCTATGATTTTTTGAAGTTCATCGGTTAACTTATCTAGATTACAATCAAGAGTATTACAATTATGACAGTCATGTGATCTTACCTCACTAGGTTTACTTGTTTCCATAAGGCACATATTGGTATCCTCTATTTCTTTTTTAATTTTATCTTCATCGCTTCAGGCTCCAAAATTGATATTTTTTGGATGATCGTCGTCTTGATTTTGGACAGTTTTGTTTGAAATATCTAGGCCTTCCACAGTAGTAACAGAGATCATTGATCTACCTTACCTCACGGTTGATGAGGTCTATTCCTTTACTATTAGCATCTTCTAGAATATCCTCCTCTCAAGTTGGAGTAGCATTGAAGTCTACTATTTTCTTTCTTTCTTCCTTATGAAAACTGTTGATATAATTTTTCTCATATGGGATAAGGTTACCTCATAGTTCATCATATGTTATGTTGTGAAGATCTTCATATTTCAAAATGAAAGCCTTGGTTTCCCAATTTTTTTGGGAGACTTCAAACCAGTTTTAGGACTTACGGTTTGTGAGGATAAATCATCCCCTGTGATTTTAGTTCACAGATGATTTTATTGAATATGGAAAGCATTGTTCCAATGTCCTCATTTTTTCCATTCTGAATAGTTTGTACTCATTGACTAGGGCATAAATTTTTGAGTTCTTGACCTTGGAGATTCCTTTATAGGTTATCTCCAATATTTTCCCACATTTCTTTTGCAATTTCACAAGTTGATATCTTGTCGTATTCTTCCACTCTAACTACACACAAAAGGAAACTTATAACATGTGCATTAGTTTGAATTACCTCTTATTATTCTTTAGTGACCTTGAAGCTTTCAAGATCTTCTAAGTCAATACTGTTAGATTCCTTGTCTTTGTCCTTTCACTTCTCCTTAAGTCTCAAAATTGAATCTGGACCCTTCCTGATTACAACCCAGGCTTGGAAGTCATTTGATTGGACAAAAATTCTGAACCTATTTTTCCAGTAAGAGTAATGTTTCCCATTAAAGTATGGTGGTCTTATGGAGAAATGACCACCCTAGAGAAGAGCACCGGGTATCTGATAATTTACCATTTGATATTTGCTCACTTGCGGTTAAGCAATGCAGTTGGTGAGACAATTCTTTGATACCAATTGAAATTCAAGAAGGAAGTGAATTGAAATATTCTTCTGTGAGTTAACTACTAACTCCTCAAAGTCCACTCGCCTGCAGATCAGAACACTTCACAAATAAATTAAATTTAGAACAGTCAATTAAGTAAATAACAAAATGTAAAGTAAACACAAAAATTTATCTTGGTTCGGCACACCAATGTAGTGGCTACGTCCAATCCCCTTGGGTTTCAAAGTTTCCTTAGATTGTTGAAAGTTTGGTTTGAGTACAATGATAAGAAATAAGTTCTAAAGGCTTATTTTGCACTTCAGATCTTGTGACATAGCTTTAGTTGATATTACAAAGTTGACTCGATTGTACTCTTTATGTAACAATTGTAAACTAAAGTTACAGAGCTTTGTAAGACTAAGAATGAGACACTTTTAATTTTCTCCTTCATGTTGCATGAAAAGTGTTTGTCTTCGGTCTTCATCTTTTAGAGTCTTTGGCTGCTACTCTTCATAAGGAAACCCAAGATATTACTTCTCAATCAAATATTTAAATTGATTCCTTGATTATGGAATATAGCTATATGATATGTCCATATATGGCTTTGGATCATGTCCATATTAGATATGTCCGTGATCTATTTTTCTTTTTGATTTTGTACAGATTCATTTCTTTCCAAATGGGCTCGTGATCTTTTCTTTCTGATTAATGTGGTCTTCCTTGATTTTGGGATTGTGATCCTTCTTCTATTTCTATGATATTTGATTGATCTGCTTGCCATATTCTTGAATTATTTTTCCATTCAATTTGCCATGTCGTGATCTTCCATATCCTCTAATGATTTTCTGTGACATTTGTACCTGAGATTCTCCTTCCATTTGTTCTTATTGTTATTGATTTTTCTTGGATACCGTGGATGTCCTTCCGTTCTTTATGTCCTATTTTTTGAGCTAACTTCCTTTATCTTCCCACTATTAGCAGCTGCAAGGATACACTTGTTAGTTTGTCATTATTAAAACATAAACTTAGGAGGCTAACACTACCTACCTGAGAACCTTCTTTATTACCCTGAAAACCACCCCTACGACTATGCATACCACCTCTAGCTGAGGGATGAACTACTCTAATAAGGGGAAAACTCTGAGATGAAGCAACAATTTCCCCACGACCAAGGCACTCTCATGAATAATGACCACAAGCACTATAATTATAACATGTACCATGAATTACACCAAAACCAGACAATCTGGCTTTCCTGGAGTGGCCACAACGACTGGAAAAACTATAAGATGAAACCTTTATAGACTGGCCACCACCCTTTCCAGGGAGATACTAGAAGTATATTAATCTCCATTAGTTATTTAAAGAGTTGCCTGGACTGGTCATCTAGGATGACTTTGAGACTAATACAACGACCGCGAAGGATATTTTCCATGAGTGTAGCTACCTCTGAATTGGGAACTACTACAACTCCCCCTGAAACTTCCCTAATAATAAAGCCTTTTATCGCTACCTCCACAAGCCTTATGATATATCTCCTCCATCACCTAAGCATGGTGTATCACCTCTACAAAATACCTACCTGCAACAACTTAACTTAGAGTAGACGTTCGAAGGGAAAGTATCAACCCTTTAACCATGCAATGAACCCTCTCATACTCAAAAATCAGATAGAAATAGCATTCCTAGCCAACTTATGAGAACGAGCCTAATACTCCATAACAAACATAGAGCCCTACTCCAATCTAAAAAACTGACCTCTAAGATAATCCCTATGGTTACGAGGCATATAGTTTTCCAAGAACATCTTAAAGAATTGAGTCTATGCCAAAGGAGAAGATCCAGCTGGTCTAGAATCTATATACCCTCTCCAATAATGTCTTTCAACCAAGTCCAACTGAAATATAATGTAATCCACACCACAAATCTTAACAAGGCCCAAATTATGAATCCTATTCTCACAAGTAATCAAAAACGCATATGAATCCTTTCTTGGAGGACCAGAAAACCAAAGCAAAGTCAATCTCAACAATCTACCCAATATGTTCTACTTCTAGTCAAACATAGTAGGCTAGGCAATAACTGGCAGAGCAACTATGGCTGAGCAACTATCGGCGCAGGAGAGGCCTAAACTCTGGGAGCCGCAGCTACAGGATGCACCCCCGCCTCAGTACCACTTTGATATGTAACACCCAAAAGCTTAACCAAATAATCTATAAGCATTAAATAAGAAATAAACCTTGGTGGAGCCTGGGCTGGTCCCTGGCCCACCGCTGGCTGGGGCGGAAGAACCATTGGATTAGAAATAGGAATAGGATTTGATGGAGCTCGCTCTCCTGGTCCCTAGCTGGGGATAGATTTCTAGGCTATCCACAACCTCTGGGTCATCCATAAATAAGGGTAGGATCCCTAGCCTCAGTCACGGGACCGTTATGTTATGTAGGGTAGCACGTGTTCTAGCTGTTCACAAGAGAGTAAATTCAAAGAAATGTTCTATAAACCAACTCAAAATCTAGTACGAAATGAGTAAAAGAAGTAAATAACTCCTAAGAATGTCCCATAGCCTCCCAAAGATAGGAAATAGACATCATAATTCTGATCTGCAAGACTCTACTAGACACTTGCTCTTGCACCAACAATACTGGTGAAACCTAGGCTCCGATACCAATTGGTCATGACCCAATTTATGAGTCATGATAGAACCTATTCAAACCCGCGAGTAGGTAAGACAAACCATAACCCAGAGCTAAACACAATGGGTTAACTTGGTAGAAAATTCCCCAAAAGGCGAAAAAACACAATTACAAATTGTAAATAAATAATGTATTAGAATAGATAAAAGATATTCAATACATAAATACCATCCCATGACTTGGTAGAGCCAGTACAAGAGCATCTTCAATACAACCCAAGTATCTAAAATTGTCACTACTATCTTCCTTAAAACTAAAGGCTAGACATAAGTACGATAAAATAAAATAGGCGACTCTAATTCCAAGAGCTCACCCTATCTCCGAAAATGATCATAGTATGAACATCGATCAATGATGGAAACTAGTACTTGGATCTTCACCATGGGTACTCTGTAGGCATCATCGTCTGACTTAGCTAAATCATGATATAAGTATGATAAAATGCAAGATAACATAACTAAGTCAAGGTAAATACAAACCTAAATCAACTCCAACATCATGATTCATGAATAAGTAAATAAACTAGAATAAAACATAAATAAAAACCATCAACACATGCAATCAAAACTACACAATTGGCCCCCATAATCCAATTAGTGCAAAAGATTAAATAACTCATTACAAGCCCCCATAAGCCTGAAAAGTACAAACAAGATAGAATAACCCACCACCATTGTTTGCCAAATCTCATGATACCACTAGCATCCATCCACGCCATGCCACATTATAACCATCAATTGTTTATTAGCCATTATTTATCAATTAATCAACACTTATCAACTAACCATCTTTTATCAACTAGTCATCCTATATCGACAAATAATAATTCATTAAGTAATTATTATATATAAGCTAATCCTAATATATCGACTAATAATCATTTGTAAAATAATAATTACTTATCAACGAATCCTAGTATCGCTAGAATCCATTTATATTATGCCACCTTATAATCATTTCCTCATTTTCAAACTTATCCAGAATCACTAATGTCAATCTCACACCCCAATATCGTCATATCATAATAAATATATCACCATTGTTTACTGTGTATATCCGGACATAAACCAATAAGTATAATCAATAATGTCATCATAAATATCATCGTTGCTATCATACTTATTATCATCACTAATATCATCATAAATATCACGGCCATCCTCCAGACTTGCACCGGATATAAATAATTGATGTCATCATTATTTTTTAAACTTAAATCAGTATTTTTATAACTCATAGCATAATTATAATCCAAACTTATACTTGTAACCATATCACTATTACCATGATCGATAGCATAGTCATTAGCAATTTTAGCATGATCACTAACATAGTCAAAATCGTGATCCCTAGCATAATTACCAATGTAGTAAATACGCTTGATCTTTAATATAATCAATAGCATAATTGCTAATATAGTCAAAAAGCATGGTCATTAATATAATAAATAGCATAATTGCTAACATGATAAATAAGCATGCTCTTTAGTATAATGAATCTTATAATAATCACTAATTGTAATAAATAAGTACGCTCTTTAGTATAATCAATAGTATAATCGCTAATATAATCAATAAGCATGGTCTTTAGAATAATCAATAGTATAATCCCTAATATATCAATAAGCATGCTCTTTAGCATAATCAATAGCATAATCACTAATATAATCAATAAGGATTATCATTAACATAACCAATAGCATGATCACTAGTATAGTCAATAGACATGGTCACTAGCATAATCAATATTGTGATCACTAATATAGTCAATAGCATGATAACTAACGTAATCCATAAGTATTGTCAATAGCATAGTCAATAATTTAGCAATAGTGTAATCAATAGCTTATTCATAGCATAATCAATAGCTTATCCATAACATAATAAATAGCTTATCCATAGAATAGTCAATAGCTTAATCATAGAGTAATCAAAAGCTTAATCATAGTATAATCAATAGCTTATTCATAGTATAACTAATAGCTTATTCATGGAATAATTAATAGCTTATTCATAGCATAATCAATAGCTTAATCGTAGCATAATTAATATCTTATTCATAACATAATAAATAGCTTATTCATAGCACAATCTATAGCATAATCACTAATATAATCAGTAAACATGATCTCTAGCTTGAACAATAGTATAATCACTAATATACCAATAAGCATGATCACTAGTGTATTTAATAGATCATTTAATGGCCCAATCGGTAGCCCAATCAGTGTTATAATAATAATCCAATCAATAAGTCCATAAACATTACTCCCAAAGTCAACCCATCATAAACATCAAGTACCAAGATATCTCAATAAAAATTTCCTAAATGTAAACAAGCATATAAAAGAGGTCTCCAATAACTAACACAAGTCTGGGCCTAAGGTGGGTCAAAGAGGTCTCTTCTAAATCCCTAAAATCCTTTACTAAGTAATGTCTACCCCAGACTAGTCTAAGGTATCTAAATCCACTATTAGATATTAAATAAGCCACAACTAGACCTAGGATAGAAATCCCCCCCAATAGAGAACAACTAAGTTAATTCCTACTAAGATAATGACAATTAGGGTAAGTTTTATCATAAATTTAACTAACTAAGTCAATCTCCTCATTGATTGGGTAACTAGGGTATTTTTGTCCTAAAAAAGAAACACAAGGTCAACTTCACCTAATGTATGACTAACTAGGCTAATTATTCCCAAAGCCGATATCCAAAGTAGCCTAAATGGTCCAACTAACCAAAGTACTGAAATTGTAAGACCCAACAAAATCCTAAGCCTGATTCAGTCCTTTAAAGCATGTTAAGGGGTCCAGACTTAGAAAATTTTAGCGAAGTATTCATGCTTAGAGTTATTTTAGCCTGCATAGTTGGTGATCTTATTTTACGACCCTTATGACCATTAAATATCGATCTTTAAGTTACTTCATGATCAGGAATGTCAGTAGGTGTTCTTAAATGAATTTTGAATTTTTTGGACATCGTTTGAGGCACGTTTGGGAGTCCAAATAAGTGTATCGATATGATATCAACGCGCCATATTGCCTATTACATTAATGAATATTTTTACCCAGCCCTCAGTGCAATTTTTAGTGAACCGACACAAACTCGACGCGATGCATCAGCCAAAAAGTCAACCCTATTAATATAATGTGTCAATCTGTGCATTACTAAGTCAGTTTTTAGTCATTAACATTCCGCATCCTTAGGTGTATTTAGGTCTTTTCCTATGACTATTCATCCCCAAAAATATGAAATTCAGCTCTCCTTAAGCAAATTACACTCATTCACTCTCAAATTACTCAAGAACAAACCCTAGGGCTTTCCATTAAAGATTCAAATCTCAAGAATTTGATCATCAATATTCAAGGATTCAAGCATTAAGGTATGTGGAGTGTTCATCCAAAGGTTCCTTCCATCCTTAGAGTCTAAGCAACTCGTTTAAAACTTCAAGTAGATTGATTTGATGAATTTTATGATTGAATTTGATTGTGTTCAAGACTATGATGTTATTTAGGGTTAGAATCCATAAATAATTTATAAGTTCATGAAAAATAAATTAAATGTGTGGATTCTTGTATGGGTTCATATTAAAAACCCATTTGAACTGTGAATTGGGGTTATGATTATGATGCTTGCTTGTTATATTACAGTCAAGTGATTGATGAATTGTTCATATGGGTTGACTAGTGTAACCATATCATGCTAGTAGGTATATAATTTTATGTTATGCAATTGTTTGGCAAAATACCTTAATAAATGATTTGTGATCAAGAAATTTGTTATCATGTTTGAAGATTGTCCAATGTCTTAAAATTTATGCTATCGAGTCCTGGGGGTATTTAATACCCGATAATTTAGCTATTTACCTAGAGCTACAGTAGTTACAGAACAGTATCAGTAGTTTTATGAACAAAAGTACTCAGTAATCAGTCACAATCTCAGTTCAGTATTCAGTTCAAAGCTCAGTGAACTCAATCAGTTAACAGAACTCAGTAGTAATCTATCAGTTAGTGGAACCCAGTGCACTCTATTTAGTTTAGTTAGATAGTATGATAATTAACAGCTAAATCAAGTCTAGTACTATCTAAGAATCAGTTCAGTGTCTATTCAGTTGAGAGTAGGATTAAGCACCGAGTGAGAGTAGGGATGGCGGCTTTTACCATTAGGTAAAAAGAGTTGTTAGTAGTAATCCCTATACTTCAAAACTGTGTAGCCAGCGCAGGATGAGGTTTCACCCATCAGACTAGGCTTGACTACCTCCTGGGGGTTACCCATCAGATTAGGTTTGGCTTCGCCCAGGTGTTACCCATTAGTTAGGCATGGTATCCTGGTTTTTATTATATTAGTACCCATGGCACGATATTAGCACCCTTTTAACTGGGGTCACAGGCTGGACCACATCAGTTTAGAGTTTAAATTTTGGGTATGTTGGTTAGATGATTACCTCCCATAATTTCAGTTTCAATCACAGTATAGAACTCAGTTCTATTCTACAGAATCAAGACTGTTAGATACAGTCACCTAGCTCAGTATAGAACTTAGATCAATTCTATAGATTTATGACTTTCAGATACAGTCACTCCGATTAGTATAGAACTCACATCAGTTCTATACATTAGGAGTACTATTAGATACAAACACTCAGTTATACGTTATACAGTATCAGTAACTAAGATATCATCCAAAACTTGGTATCCAGTGTTATCATGACCCAGTTACACTTTATGTATTCATGCATGTACTCTTATTCAGTTATATTTTTGTACTCAGCCAATTATTGTTCATGCATATAAATCTATGCATATCATCCTACCTCACTTAGCATACCAGTACATTCAAAGTATTGATGCATACTTTTCTTTTCTGCTATGACGTCTTATATCATAGCTTCAGACACACGGGCTCCTGACCGCACTTAGCAGCACAACCTATCAACAACAGACTTCGTGATAAATCCTTATAGTTTGGGATAGAGTATTTATTTCAATATTTCAGTATAGTTTCTAGTAACAAGAGTTAGTTAGGGTCTTTTCCCATCAACTCCATAATTCAGGCAGTTAAAGGCTTTTAGACTAGACTATTTCAGATAGCTATTTCAGTATTCAGTATTGATTTTTTTTATCAGTTATGAACCTTATGGAATTTTTAGCCTAACTTTCGTATTTATACCATTTATATTGTTATTATAGTGTTATTATTATTTAGTGCTTATTGCTAGCACCGTATAGCATCTAGGGTACAAACTCAAAGCGTTACAAACTTAGTATCGAAGACTAAGGTATAGTGTCTTAGGAAGTCTGAAAGCTGCATCAAGTAGAGTCTTGTGCATGGATGTGTGGCGCGCCACATTTATGAACAAGAGGCCACAAGATATTTTTGAAAAAGTTTCCCTTCTTTTAGTATTCATGTCGTACGAGTGAGCATAAGCTCAAATTAAACTTTTAGTCTAATCATATCTTCCTTCTATTACAAAACATGCCTCCCATGAACAACGAAAGAAGAATAAAAAATCAGCCAGCCCCTTATCCTACCCAGGAAGATCCTGTTTATGAGTATGTCTCCTATGTGGAATTCAGAGCAGCTTTCACCACCCTAGCTTATTTTGTGGTAGCCATAATGAATGTCCAACTACTATTTTGGCCAATCTAGAGAACAATATTGCTACAGCTAGAATTCGAGACTTCACCCAAATGAACCCTCTTCATTTTATTCGGTCTAAGTCAGATGAGGACCCACAGGAATTCCTTGATCAGGTGTAGAAAGTCACAAACATTATGGGAGTATCTACTAGTGAGAGTGTTGAGTTGGCTGCATATTAGTTGCAGGATATGGCTCAACCAGTGGAAGGTAGAAAGGGTCACATATGCAGGGCTCATGGAATGAAAGGAGTTTGGAACCGCTTTTCTTGATAGGTTCTTCCCACTGGAGTTAAGGAAAGATAAGGTTTTGTAGTTTATAAATCTGAGGAACGACAACATGAAAGTACAAGAGTATTCTCTCAAGTTTTCTTAGTTAGCCAGATATGCCCTTGATGTGGTAGTATATAGCAGATCTAAGATGTGTAAGTTTGTGTCTGGTTTGTCTAGAAGTATAGTCAAGGAGTGTAGGACCGCAATGATGATTAAAGAGATGGAAATATCTAGGCTCATGGTCCATGCTCAGCAGATAGAAGAGGCTAAGAATAAAAAGAAGGGGAGGTATAACAAGAGAGCTAGAAAAGGTAGTTTCAACTTTATGCAGCCTAAGTTAAAGGGTGGTAATTTTTCTAAGTTCTACCCAAAATGTTTTGTCCCAGTTCCATCCTCAGCCAGTGCTCCAGTGCTAAAATTAAGGGATGTCAATAAAGATAGGGCATCCGAGCCTAAACCCCAGGGTAGTATTAGTAGTGCTCGAACAAATCCACTTTGCCAAAAATATGGTAGAAACCATCAGGGTGAGTGTAAAGCTGGCAGAAGTATATGCTTCGATGTGGTAATCCAGGCCATCAAATTTGAGAATGTCGGGTAGTTGCTCAGAAAGGTAGGGAGTTGCACCAATAGGGCCTATGCCATTAGTCGTCAATTCCAGTCAGTCGCCCAACTCAGCATGGTGCTTCTTCTAGTGCTACCAGCGGGCAATACCAAAATAGACTCTACGCACTTCAGTTCTGATAGGATCAAAAAAGTTCTCCTAATGTTGTCACTGATACGTTACATGTTTATACATGTTTATACTTTGCTAGATCCAAGAGATTTCTTGTCCTTTGTAACTCCGTATATAGTTGTTAACTTTATAGTCAGTCCCAAAATCCTACTAGATCCTTTTTTAGTCTCTACCCTAGTGGGTAAATCTATCATAGCCCGGTGGGTATACAAGAACTGTCGATTATGGTATATCAGAAAATTATTTCAACTGACTTTGTAGAATTAGAGATTATGGATTGACTTAACTCATGGTATGCCTCAGTTGACTACAGAAATAAAATTTACAAATTTTAATTTTTGAATGAGCCCATCCTAGAGTGGAGGGGTAGCACTTCATTTTTTAGGGGTCAGCTTGTTTCCTACCTTAGGGAAAGGAAAATGCTATCTAAGGGATGTGTCTAACAAATCGTTCGAGTCTAAGACTCTAGTTTAGAGACCCCAACTATCGAGTCAGTATCACTAGTATGTGAGTTCCCAGATATGTTTCCCAAAGATCTTCCTGGAGTTCCTACCGAGAGGGAAATTGACTTCGAAATTAACCTTCTTCCAGATATTCAGGCCATTTCTATTTCTTCAAACAGAATGACTCTAATATTACTCAGAGAACTAAAAGAACAGTTAAAGGATCTCTTAGATAAGGGATTCATCAGACCCAGTGTTTTCCCTTGGGGAGCAACAGTTCTATTTGTGCATAAGAAAGATGGTTCTCTCATAATGTGTATAAACTACCATCAGCTAAATAAAGTCATGGTAAAAAATAAGTATCCACTTTCCATAATTGATTACTTGTTCGACCAACTTTAGAGTGCCATTTACTTTTCTAAGATGGACCTCAGATCAGACTATCATCAGCTCAGAGTTAGAAAATATGACATCTTGAAAACAACATTTAGAACTCAGTATGGTGACTTAGAATTCTTAGTCATGCTATTTTTTCTTACCAATGCCCCAATAGCTTTTATAGACTTGAAGAATCATTTGTTCAAGTAGTACTTGGACATGTTCGTCATTGTCTTCATTGATGATATCCTTGTGTACTCCCGCAGTTAATATGATCATGCAGACTATCTCAAAATAGTGTTACGGACTATCAAAAACCATTAGTTCTTCACTAAATTCAGTAAGTGCAAATTTTGGCTAAGGTCAGTAGCTTTCCTCGTCTATATTATTTTCAGTAATATTATTAAAGTTGATCCCCAAAAGCCTGAAACAGTGATAAACCAGCCCAGAACCATCTCTCCATTAGATATCAGGAGTTTCTTAGGCTTGGATGACTATTACCGGTGGTTTGTTGATGGATTTTTGTCTCTTGTATCTCCTATGTTCCGATTGACTCAGAAGAAAGTCAAATTCCAGTGGTCAAATTCTTATGAGAAGAGTTTTCAGGAGTTGAAGACTTGACTCACTACAACCACAGTTTTAACTTTACCAGATGGTTCAGACGGATTTATGATATATTGTGAAGCTTCTAGAGTTAGTTTGGTTTGTATTTTTATATAGAGAGGTAAGGTCATAGCCTATTCCTCTAGATAGATTAAGCCCCACAAAAAGAACTATCCCACTCATGATCTTGAGTTAGCAGCAATAGTGTTTGCCGTAAAGATTTGGAGGCATTATTTGTATGTAAGGCACCTGGATATGATCACTAACCATAAGAGCCTGCAGTACGTATTTTCTCAAAAAGATCTGAACCTTCATCAGAGAAGGTGGTTGGAGTTGTTGAAAGACTACGACATAAGTTTCCTATATCACCCGATCAAGGTCAATGTGGTGGTTGATGCTCGTAGTAGGATGTATATAGGTAGTTTTTCTCACATGGAAGATGATAAAGAGATATTTGCTCAGGAAGTGC
The DNA here is from genome assembly GCA_030864225.1 of Capsicum baccatum var. pendulum. Taxonomy (NCBI): domain Eukaryota; kingdom Viridiplantae; phylum Streptophyta; class Magnoliopsida; order Solanales; family Solanaceae; genus Capsicum; species Capsicum baccatum. The sequence continues at coordinate 171,511,279 of CM061554.1, forward strand.
ATCATCTTGGCCGACTAGGTGTTCACTTAGTTGATTTAGCAGAAGGTAGAGTATGGGTGTAGAGTAGTTCAGAATCATCTCTAGTTTCTGAGGTGAAGGAAAAGATGGATAGGGATCCCAGTCTAGTTAAGTTGAAAGAATCAGTCAGAGATTAGAAAGTTAACGTTTTCTCCCAAGGGGGAGATGGTGTGTGGCATTGCCAGGGTTGGCTATATGTTCTAGGTGTAGACCACTTGAGGCAATGGATTCTTACAAAAGCATATGGTGCGCACTACTCGATTCACCCAAGGACCACTAAGATGTATTATGACTTGCGGGAAGTCTATTGGTGGAGTAAGATGAAGAGAGTTATTGTAGAATTTTTGGCTAAGTGCTCGACATGTCAGCAGGTCATGATCGAGCATCATAAGACTAGTGGGTCCCTATAAAAGTTTAGTATTCCCACATGGAAATAGGATGAAGTGAATATGGATTTTGTGATGGGTTTGCCCTAGACTTGTTGGAAGCATGATTTAGTTTGGGTCATTATAGACAGAATGACCAAATCAGCTTAATTCTTACCAGTCCATTCCTCTTATTTAGCCGAGGATTATGACAAGCTCTATGTTAGAGAGTTGGTCAGATTGCATGGAGTCCCCTTATCCATCATTTCAGATAGAGGTATGTAGTTCACTTTTTATTTATGGAAAGCCTTTCATAAGGGTCTTGGTACCCTAGTTCACCTCAGTATAACCTTTCACCCTCAGATAGATAGTCAAACAGAAAGGACAATCCAGACTCTAGAACATATATTAAAGGCATATGCCATTGACTTTAATAGTAGTTGGGAAGACCATTTGTCACTGATTGAGTTTGCATATAATAATAGTTACCATTCCAGTATTCAAATGGCTTCGTTTGAGTCACTCTATGAGAGGAGATGTAGATCTCCCATTGGTTGGTCTGAAGTGGCTGAGAAATAGTGGTAGGACCTGACTTGGTATTTGATATCTTAGAAAAAGTTTAGTTGATGAGGGAGAGGTTAAAGCCAACTCACAATTGACCAAAATCAGACACGGATATACAAAGAAAAGATCTTGAGTTCGAGATTGGTGAATATGTATATTTGAAGATCTCTCCTATGAAAGAAATGAAGAGGTTTGGCAAGAAGGGGAAGCTCAGTTCCTGATATGTCGATCCTTACTGAATTCTCAGTTGTTTCAGAAAGGTAGCTTACAAGCTTGAGTTGCCTTCAGACTTAGCTTCAGTGCACCCAGTGTTTAATGTCTCCTTGCTAAATAAATGCATAGGTTACCAACAGTTGTAGTCCCTATAGAGGGCATAGATTTTTAAAACAATCTCTTTTATGAAGAGGTTCCAGTCAAAATCTTTGATTATCAGATTTGCAGACTGAGGAACGAAGAAGTCCCTCTAGTCAAAGTTCTTTGGCGGAATCAGTTCGTTGAGGGAGCTACTATGGAAGCAAAAGCAGATATGCAGACAAAATATCCTTACCTCTTCTTCGCAAACTCAAACTCAGCTCAAGGTAACAGTTTTCCATAAATTTACTTAGTTTCTTATTCAGATGTAGTTACCTACTTGGTATCAAGTAACATTGCATACTCAGTCATGCATTCATGAATCAATTCAGTCATGTACTTATGCTTACTATATGTATGTTTAGTATACAAACTCAGCTTATTAGTAATATAAGTTACAAAATCATGCATCAGTTATGCATGTTCAGTATGATTACTCAGTATATAAGTAGTCTCAGCCATGAAATCATGCTTCAGTTGTGCATGTCCGGTATGTAGTTTCACTCTATCAATTCTCCCATCTTAGTCAGTCTTATTTAAGGACAAATGTTCCCAAGGGGGAGATATTATAAGACCCTATAAAATCCTAAGCTTGATTCAGTCCATTAAAGCTTGTTAAGAGGTCCCAGACTTAGAAACGTTTAGCTAAGTATTCATGCTTAGAGTTATTTTAACCTATGTAGTTGGCGGTCTTATTTCGCGACCCTTACAACCATTAAATATCGATCTTTAAGTTGCTTCATGATCAGGAATATTAGTAGGTGTTCTCGGATGAGTTTTGGATTTTTTGGACATCATTTGAGGCACGTTTGAGAGTCCAAACTAGTGTATCGATGCGATCTCAATGCATCAAATTGCCTATCACGTTGATGAATATTTTCCCCTAGCCCTCAGTGTAATTTCCAATGATTTGACACGGACACGATATAGCGCATTGGCCATAGCATCAACCCCATCAATGTGAAGCATCAATCTGTGATCACTAAGTCAGTTTTCAGTCATTAAGATTCCACATATTTAGGGGTATTTGGGTCTTTTTACCACGACTATTCATCACCAAAACATGAAATTCAGCTCCTCTTAAGCAAATTACACTCATGCTTTCTTAAATTACTTAAAAACAAACCCTAGGGCTTTCCCTTCAAGATTCAAATCTCAAAAATTTCACCATCAATCTTCAAGGATTCAAGTATTAAGGTATGTGAAGTGTTCATCCAAGGTTTTCTTCCTCCCTTGAAGTCGAAGAAACTCTTTTATCAGTTATACAGTATCACTAACTCAGATATCAGTGAATCAGTAATCCTGAACTCAGTATCCAGTGTTATCAACCCTAGTTACAGTTTATGTATTCATGCATGTACTTTCATTTAGTTATGTTTATGTACTCAGCCAGTTATTGTTCATGCATATGAACACATTTATATCAGCCTACCTTACTTAGCATACCAGTACATTCAAAGTACTGATGCTTACTTTTCTTTTATGCTATGATGTCTTCTATAGTAGGTTTAGATGCATGGGCTCCTGATCGCACTTAGCAACCCAGCCTATCAGTAGCAAACTTATTGGTGAGTCCTCATAGTTTGAAGACAAAGTATTATTTCAGTATTTTAGTACAATTTCCAGTAGTCGAAATTAGTTGGGGGCTTGTCCTATCAACTCCATAATTCAGGCAGCTATAGGCTTTTGAACTAAAGTATTTCAAATAGTTGTTTCAGTATTCAGTATTGATTTTTTTTGTCAGTTATGAACCTTATGGAATTTTTAGCCTAACTTTCGCATTTATACCAATTATATTGTTATTACAGTGTTATTATTATTCAGTGCTCACAGCAAGTACCAGTCATGTGTTAGCTGGTGGTCCTTTAGGGTCACTAGTACCGTGTACCATCCGGGGTATAGACTCGGGGCATTACAAACTTAGTATAAGAGCCTAAGGTTCAATAGAGCCCTAAGAAGTATGAAAGTTGCATCAAGTAGAGTCTTGTGCATCGGTGTGTGGAACGCCATACTTATGAATAGATGGCTACAAAATATTTTAGGAAACGTTTCCCTTCTTTCAATATTCATGTCGTGTGAGTAAGTATAAGCTGAAATTCAACTTCTAGTGTAATCCTTTCTTTCTTTCATTACAAAATATGCCTCCCAAGAAGAACAAAAGAAAAATAGGATATCAGCCAGCCCCACAGCCCGCCCAGGCAGATCTTCTGGATGGGCATGTCTTCCATGCGGAATTCAGTGCAGTTTTCACCACCTTAGCTTATTCTGTGGTAGCCCAAAATAAATGCCCAGCTGCCGTTTTGGCTAATCCAGTGGCCAATACTGTTGCAAATAGGATTTAGGACTTCACCCGAATGAACCCTACATCTTTTACTGGGTCTAAGTCAAATGAGGACCCACAAGAATTCCTTGATCAGGTGCAGAAAATCACAGACATTATCGGAGTGACTGCTAGAGAGAGTGCTGAGTTGGCTACATGTTAGTTGTAAGATATGGCTCACTAATAGTTCAAGCAGTGGAAGGCACAAAGAGTTGTAGATTCAGGGCCCATGGAATGGGAGGAGTTTGCTATCTCCTTTTTTTGATAGGTTCTTCCCACTGGAGTTTAGGGAAGCTAAGGTTTTGGAGTTTAAAAATCTGAGGCAGGGAAACATGACAGTACAAAAGTATTCTCTCAAGTTTACTCAGTTAGTCAGATATGACCCTCGTGTTGTAACAGATCGTAGCTCTAAGATGAGTAAGTTTGTGTTTAGTGTGTCTGGAAGTATTATCAAGGAGTGTAGGACCACAATTCTAATTAAAGAGATGGACATATCTAGGCTTATGGTCCATGTTCAGCAGATAGAGGAGGCTAAGAATAAATAGAAAGAGAGGGAGAACAAGAGAACTAGAACAAGTAGTTTCAACTTTACCCAGCCTAAGTTAGAGGGTTGTGATTATTCTTAGTTCCGCCTGAAATCTTTAGTCCCAGCTCCATCCTTAGCCAGTGCACCATTTTCAAAATTCAGGAATGACAATAGAGATGGGGCATCAAGCCCTAAACCTCAGGTTCATGTTAGTAGTGCCCAAATGAATCTTCTTTGATAGAAATATGGTAGAAACCATAAGGGCGAGTGTAGAGCTGACAGTGGTGTGTGATTTGAGTGTGTAAAAGCTAAGCCATCATATTTAGAAGTGTCAATTAGTTCCTCAAAAAGGTTGGGAGTTGCGCCAACAGGGCCAGTCCCATTAGTTACCAGTTCTAATCGATCACCCAACTTAGCAGGGTGCTTCTTCCAGTGCTACCAGCGGGCAACGCCCAGAAAAACTCTACGTACTTTAGTATTGATAGGATCATGAAAGTTATCGTGATTTGGTCATTGGTACGTTACAAGTTTATCATTTATATGTTTATGCTTTGCTAGATCTAGAAGCTTCTTTGTCCTTTGTAACTCCATATATAGTTGTTGACTTCGGTGTCAGTCTTGAAATCCTAGGAGAGCCTTTTTGAGTCGCTACCCCAGTGGTTAAATCTATCATAGCTCGACGGGTATACAGGAACTATTCAATTACGATATCTCAGAAAATTACTTCAACCGACTTAGTAGAATTCGAGATGATAGATTTTGATGTTATTCTCGGCATGGATTGGCCTTACTCATGCGATGCCTTAGTTGACTGTAGAAATAGAATTAGCTAATTTCGGTTTTTGAATGAGCCTGTCTTAGAGTTGAAGGGCAGTACTTCAGCATGTAGGGGTCCGCTTGTTTCCTACCTTAGGGCAAGGAAAATAATATCTAAGGGATATGTCTACCATCTAGTTCGAGTCCAAGACTCTAGTCCAAAAACCCCTACTCTTAAGTCAGTATTAGTAGCATGTGAGTTCCCAGATATGTTTCCTGAAAATCTTCTCAGAGTTTCTCCCGAGAGGGAAATTGACCTCGAAATTTACCTTCTTCTAGATACTAGGCTTATTTCTATTCTTTCATATAGAATGACTCTAGTAGAACTCAGATAATTAAAAGAATAGTTGAAGGCTTTCTTAGATAAGGGATTCATCAGACCCAACAAATCTCTTTGAGTACACCAGTTCTATTCGAGCGTAAGAAAAATGGTTCTCTCAGAATGTGTATAGACTACTATTAGCTAAATAAAGTTATGGCAAAACACAAGTATCCACTTCCTAGAATCAATGACTTATTCAACAAACTTCAGGGTGCTAGTTACTTTTCTAATATAGACCTCAGATCAGGCTATCATCAGCTTAGAGTCAGAAACTATGACATCTCAAAAATAGCCTTCAGAACTCGGTATGGTCACTTTGAATTTTTAGTCATGTCATTTGGTCTTACCAATGCCCTAGAATCTTTCATGGACTTGATGAATCATGTAATCAAGCAATACTTGGACATGTGTGTCAAAGTCTTCATTAATGACATCCTTTTCTACTCCCACAGTTAACATGATCATGAAGACCATCTTAGAATAGTGTTACAGACTCTCAAAAACCATCAATTTTTTGCAAAATTTAGTAAGTGTAAATTTTTGCTAAGGTCAGTAGATTTTATCGACCTTATCATTTTTGGTGATGGCATTAGAGTTGATCCCCAACGGACTAAAGCAGTGAGAAACTGGCCTAGACCCATCTCCCTATCAAATATCAAGAGTTTCTTAGGCTTGGCCAGCTATTACCAATGATTTATTGAGGGATTTTTGTCTATTGCTTCTCCTATGTCCCTATAGACTCAGAGAAAAGTCAAATTCTAGTGGTTAGATTTTTGTGAGAAGAGTTCTTAGGAGTTAAAGACTCAACTCACTATAGACCCAATTTTGACTTTACCAGATGGTTCAAATGGATTTGTGGTATATTGTAATGCTTCTAGAGTTGGTTTGAGTTTTGTTTTGATGCAGAGAGGTAAGTTTATAGCCTATGCCTCTAGACAGCTTAAGCCCCACGAAAAGAACTATCCCACTCATGATCTTAAGTTAGCAGTAGTAGTGTTTGCCGTAAAGATTTGGAGGCATTATTTATATGGAGTGCATATGGATGTGGTCACTGACCATAAGAGCCTACAGTACATATTTTCTTAGAAAGATCTAAACCTCCATCAGAGAAGGTGGTTAGAGTTGTTGAAAGACTACAACATGAGTGTCCTGTATCACCCGGGCAAGGCGAATAGGGTGGTTGATGCTCTCAGTAGGATGTATATGGGTAGTGTTGCTCACGTGGAATATGATAAGAAGAAGTTAGCTCAGGAATTTCATCATCTTGCCAGACTAGGTATCTGCTTAGTCGATTCAGCAGAAGGTAGTGTATGGGTGCAGAGTCATTAAGAATTATCTCTAGTTTCCTAGGTGAAGAAAAAGTAGGATAGGGATCGCAGTCTAGTTAAGTTGAAAGAATAAGTCAGAGATTAGAAATTTGAGGTTTTCTCCCAAGGGAGAGATGGTGTGTTGCATTGCCAGGGCCGGCTATGTGTGCCAGGTGGGGACCACTTAAGGCAGTGGATTCTTGTAGAAGCGCATGGTGCACACTACTCGATTCACCTAGGGGCCACTAAAATGTACTGGGACTTACGAAAATTCTATTGGTGGAGTGGGATGAAGATATATATTGTAGATTTTGTGGCTAAGTACTCAACATATCAGCAGCTTAAGATCGAGCATCAAAAGCCTAGTGGGTCCATGTAGGAGTTCAGAATTCCCACATGGAAATAGGAAGAAGTGAACATGGATTTTATGATAGGTTTGCCCCGTACTCATCGACAACATAATTTATTTTGGGTCATTGTAGACAGAATAACTAAATCAGCTCATTTCTTACCAATCCATACCTTTTATTCAGCTGAGGATAATGCTAGGCTCTATGTTAGCGAGTTGGTCAGATTGCATAGTGTTCCCTTATCCATTATTTCAGATAGAGGCACGCAGTGACCCTCTCATTTATGGAAAGCCTTCCAAAGGGGTCTTGGTACCCAAGTTCACCTCAATATAGCCTTTAACCCTCAAACAAATGGTCAATCATAAAGGACCATCCAGACTCTAGAAGATATGTTAATGTGGTGTTCCATTGACTTTAAGGGCAGTTGGGATGACCATTTGCTACTGATTGAGTTTGTATATAATAACAGTTACCATTCCAGTATTCAGATAGCTTTGTATGAGGCACTCTATGGGATGAGATGTATATCTCTCATTGGTTGGTTTGAAGTGGGTGAGGCCAAAGTGGTAGGGCCTAACTTGGTATTTGATACCTTAGAAAAAGTTCAGTTGCTCAGGGAGAGGTTTAAGACAACTCAGAGCAGACAGAAATTGTACGCGGATGTACGAAGAAAAAATCTCTAGTTCGAGATTGGTGATTATGTATATTTAAGATATCTCCGATAAAAGGAGTGAAGAGGTTTGGCAAGAAGGGTAAGATCAGTACCCCATATGTCGATCCTTACTGAATTATTAGCCGTTTTGGAAAGGTAGCTCACAAGCTTGAGTTGCCTTCAGACTTAGCTTAAGTGCACCTAGTGTTTCATGTCTCCTTGCTAAAGAAATGCATAGGTGACCCAGCTGTTGTAGTCCCTATTGAGGGCATAGATGTTAAGATTCCGCATCTTTAGGGGTATTGGGGTCTTTTTCCTATGACTATTCAGCCCCAAAAACATAAAATTCAGCTCCCCTTAAGCAAATTCAACTCATTCTCTTTCAAATTACTCAAGAACAAACACTAGGGCTTTCCATTCACGATTCAATTCTCAATAATTTCACCATCAATCTTCAATGATTCAAGCATTAAGGTATGCGAAGAGTTCATCCAAGAGTTCCTTCCACCCTTGGAGTCGAAGCAACTCTTTTATAATTTCAAGTAGATTGATTTGATGAATTTCATGATTGAATTTATTGAGTTCATGACTATGATGTTAGTTGGAGTTAGAATCCATAAACAATTTACAAGTTCATGAGAAATAAATAACATATGTGGGTTGTTATATGGATTCATGTAAAAACCCTTGCAATTGTGAGTTGGGGGTTATGATTGTGATGCTTGCATGTTATATTACAGTCATGTGCATAAATTATGCTCTTTAAATGATTGATGAATTGTTCATGTGGTTGAGTAGTGTAACCATATCATGCTAGTATGTATATAAGTTAATTTCATGCAAGTATTTTTCAAAATGCCTCAAGGAATGATTTGTGATCAAGAAATTTGTTATCATATTTCAAGACTATGCTATGTATTAGAATTTATGCTATCGAGTCCTGGAGGTATTCAATACCCAATAATTTAGCTATTTACCTAGAAATACAGTAGTCACAAAATAGTCTAAGTAGTGTCATGAACAGTAGTACTCAGTAATCAATCACAGTCTCAGTTCAGTATTCAATTCAGAACTCAGTGAACTCAGTCAGTTAACAGAACTCAATAGTAATACGTCTGTTAGCGGAACCCGGTGTACTCAGTTCAGTTACACTGTATGATTAGTAATAGCTAAATCAAGTCTAGTACAGGCTAAGAATTAGTTCAGTATCTATTCAGTTGGGATTAGGATTCAACACCGAGAGAGATCAAGGATGGTGGCTTTCCCATCAGGTACGCAGAGTCGTTATTAGAAATTCCTGTACTCCAAATTTGTGTAGCCAGAGCGGGATGATGAGTCACCTTTTTTATTAGGATTGACTACCTCCTAGGGTTCACCCATCATATTAGGCTTGGCTCCGCCCAGGTGTCACCCGTTAGTTCGGCTTGGCATCCTGGTCTTTCCAGTGTTAATACCCGTGGCACGGTATTAGCACCCTTACAACTGGGGTAACAGGTTAAACCCCATCAGTTCAGATTTAGGGTGTGTCATTTAGATGATTACCTCCCACAATTTTTATTTTAGTCTCAGTACAGAACTCAGTTCTGTTTTATAGAATCAGGACTATCAGATACAGTCACCCAGCTAAGTATTGAACTTAGATCATTTCTACATATTTATGACTGTCATATATAGTCACTTAGAGCAGTATAGAACTCAAATCAATATAATACTCAGATTTGTTCTACAGAATTAGGATTATCAGATACAGTCACTCAATTATTAGTTATACAGTAACAGTAACTCAGATATCAGTGAATTAGTAATCTAGAACTCAGTACCCAGTGTTATCATGACTCCAGTTACAGTTTATGTATTCATGCATTTACTCTCATTTAGTTATGTTCATGTACTCAGCCAGTTATTGTTCATGAATATGAACCCATGCATATCAGCCTACCCCACTTAGCATACCATTACATTCAAAGTACTAACGCATACATTTATTTTAGGCTATGAGGTCTTATATCATAGGTTCAGATGCACGGGCTCCTGACCACACTTTACAGCCCAAACTATCAGCAACAGACTTAGTGCTGAGTCCTCATAGTTTGAGGACAGAGTATTATTTTAATATTTCATTACAATTTCTAGTAGTTGGAGTTAGTTGGGGGCTTGTCTCATCAACTCCATAATTCAGGCAGTTAGAGTCTTTCGGACTAGAGTATTTCAGATAGTTGTTTCATTATTCCGTATTGATTTTTTGTCAGTTATGAACCTTATGCCATTTTCTGCCTAACTTCCGCATTTATACCAGTTATATTTTTACTACAGTGTTATTATTATTCAGTGCTCACACCAAGTACAAGTCATGGATTAGCTGGTGGTCCTTCGGGGTTTCTAGCACCGTGTAGCGTCCCGGGTACAAACTTGGGGTGTTACATAAATTTATCGCACCAACACCTAAAACTCATCACAAATCTAACACAATATCATAAACATATGATGAATTAGATCAATCTAACAAGGGGGGAAAACCTAGCGTACTTGAACGCCAAAAAGGCTCAAAAGATCTACTAAATTACCGTTTTTTTCTTTTGAAAAGCTATTGCAAGATGCCATGATATGAAAATTATATTCTATTCATCAGTACGATAATAATGATATCCTTATTGCACCATTGTACTTCGGGTATGAAAATCACCCAAAAATCCCATGTGGGTCAAAGAATCACATTTTCAAAATCAACCCAATATTTCCTCATGATCAAGCATTCATTACCCTTAAATGGGTAAAATACGAGCTGATTTAGGGCTAAAATCAAGCCTCCAAGGTATAGGGATTTTGAACAATACCATGAAAAGGGTGGAATCTTACCACAAATCAAAGGATAATCATGTAACCAAGTGTTAGCAAAGATCCCAAATCACCCACAAGCATCAATCCCAAGCTTCTCCTCTCTTTTAGAATTTTGATCTCTAGATAATGAGTGAGAAATGGAAAAAATAGGTTAAAAAGGGTCTATTTATACCCTTATTAGGTCATCGGGTGTCTCTATTGCAATAAGGGTATTACGATTGCCATATATTAGAATGATATGGTGAGTTTCTATCATCACTAGTATCACCACAATTGAGATGTGTGTCCTGCCAAGGGAGCCACAATCACTCAACTTTGATTCACTATTAGCGATGGCACCAGGCACAACTTAGACTTAGAATTTTCCAAGTCTCCACAAACCCCTCGGGATCCATTCGAAATCCTATTTATGCAAACGGACTATGGAACCTTATAAAATTCAATGTTAAGGATACAATGGTGTTGTCAAAATTTCCATCTGAGTTCATTTTGACAAAAAGTGTATCTCACACCCATATTCCATTTTCCTAACTTTCTGACTAATAGGTCGAAATGAGCCTGGGTACCTCGAGACCTAAACCAAGAGTCCTCTTAGCCTAAAATCAATACTTTAAAGTGCTGGAATAGTATGAATTTTCATACAATATTTTTTTAATAAGGTTTTTGTCTGATGGCCATTTGGAACCAATAAAAACTTTGAAACAAAGAATTGGCTTTAAAAATCAAATGAACTGCCCTATAACCCAACTGTCAGCCCCAACAAGTCATAAATTAATTGGGAAAGATATAGGAAAGTTCTAACAACAAAAAGAAGTGGAAATATGGAATATAAAATAAAGGGTCATTGCAGAACCATCGGCTTGCCCTTACTGTAGTACTCCACTAATATCAAAACTTCGAGGCTTAAAAGTAAATGTGACTTAAGGGGTTGTAATATAGTCTATGGTTTGGGTAGGAACTATTCTTTCTAGTAATAGTGACTATCTTCTCTAAGCACTTTAATACATCACATTATACATTGAACTCTTTTCTAAATGACTAAACTTTCACCCTCATCTACCTTCACACATCTCTTTTTCTCTTGCCCTATCTCTTTAAGCTAGTTCACATCTATTAAGGAGGGAGTATTCTCTACCAACATATGATTTAATTTTTCACAATTATGTATTGTATCATCACATTACTTCAAACCTCAACACATCAACTTTTTTGCACCAATAGCTACCCTTTTGGGGCTTTACTTTCACCTTTTACTTTCTATTAACTCCTTAACCATACAAATTTTTCAAATAAAGCACTTAGTAACTTTGGATAAAATTATGGTCAATCAAAGAAGGGAAATAGTCTACATATGTGGCTACAAAAGAATAGTCTAAAGGATCAACAAGGATAACTAAGATCGTCAACATAGGTACGAAAAGAGGGTATGAACATGGCTATCAAAGAAATGCTTATATCGTCTATTAAACCCACCATTTGTTATTTTTCTTTGCATAAACACCGGGCAAGTTCTATCTATTACAAGTCAAGTAAGACCATTATAGAATCAACCAAGAAATAACGTTAATCATAATAAAGCCAACATCACACTAGAGTAATAACAATGAGCCTAGGTGTCTCAAGAATAATCACTCAACACAATCAACATGATTTACATTAAAAACTAACTTGCATAATGTAATCATATATGTCACATAGAAAGAGCATCTCACTTATTACTAACAAAAAAATTTAAAAATTTACTTTTAAAAATGAAAAAGGGATACTAGGTTCAAAGGGCGCCCCCTCAAGGGTGGAGTGAAGTGTACTGACACCAACCAAAAATAAAAAATAAAAGCTAAAAGCAACCAAAGAGAAAATCATTTTGCAATTTTTTCAAATTTAGCCAAAATCTAAAAACAACAACTAAGAATTAAAATCCTTTAGCAACACTTCACCCTAAACCAAGGAAGGATTCCCAACCCCACACATAAAGACACACTTTCCCTAAAGTATAATTCAAAATCAAGGATATAAATAATCCCTGAGGCCTCTAGGCCTAGATAATAATATATTTAATCATCCGTGAGGTCTGGTGGATCCCATACCCAGTCTTTTCTATGCTTCTTATCTTAGGATTTCGGTAATCAGACTTTCCATCAACTTGTGACACAACAAAATAAAAATGTATATGAAAAAAGAAAAAATACTCAAACAAAATACCTATCTTAACTAGGGTTTCCTTCCAATAATTTTTTGATTTAGTGTCGCGGCACAACCCACATTACTAAATTTCAACGATATTCATTTATCCATTTCCTCATAATCAGAGGCCATCTTCTTACTCTTTTTTAACCTCTTGACAGTGTACTCTCTAGGTCTGCAACTTTTTCAATATTATCCTTGTCAGACAGTTATTTTAGCTTTTTATTTTTGGGCTTAATGGGTGGCTCATGCAAATTTAAGAAGAGATACTGTAGAGAGGTCATTGGTGGTTTTCCCTCTACCCTAGACTCACCTACTTCCATTATAGTTAGCATGGACACATTATTTTAGTGTGTAGGTGTATGAGTAGTTTGTATACCTTAAAATTCAGTCTCATTTTTAGAGTGCCCTCTCTAACATCAATTATTTTTCCTCTCATTGCCAATAATGGACATTCTAGTTTGATTAAAACCCGGTCATCTGCATCATAATCAAGAACAATAAAGTCATAAGAAGAATAAAGTTACCAACCTTAATGAGGACATCTTCAATGATTCCTTCGGGTTACACTCTGGTTCTATCTTCTATTTGGAGTACCATAGAACATGGCCTCGGTTTTCCTAAACCAAAAGTATTAAAAATATATTGGGGCTTCAAATTTATGGTCTCCCCCAAGTAACTTAAAGAATGGACCACATTATTACCATAAATTTGTCTAGGGAGGGTGAAACTCTTTGGGTCTTTCATATTCTTTGGCATCTTTCTCATCACAATTGAACTACACTCCTAAGTAAGTGTCGCTATCTCAATGCCTCCCACCTTTGTCTTATTGGTCACCATATCCTTGAAGTATTTGGTGTACTTAGGCATACCCTGTAAAATATCTAAAAATGGAGGTTAATATGAAGTTCTCTAAATATGTCAAATAAAATCTTGAAACATGCATTCTTCTTAACCTTTTTCAGTTCTTGAGGAAACGATGATGGTGGTCTTTACTGTATATATTCAATTGCCTTGGATTTTAAGTTCTAAGACTTTTCCAAACTTTTAGCATCTTTAGCTACAACCTGCTTCTCCTCTACCAGCTTTAGGACTAACTCTACCTGTGCCTCCTATGTTTTATTGGGAGGTCTATCAATGAGATCTTTACCACTCCTCAAGGTGATTTCCATAACCTTCTATAGATTTTCTATATCACTAAGAAAATAATCTTGGGGTCTGGTACTCTCGTCTGAGATGATTGCCCCAACTGTATCTCCAAATTTTTTCTGGCAAGTTATTATTTTTTGTAGCCATTTTTTATGGATTGTCCAAGATGTTTTTCAATGTTTCTTCAATATTACTAGCCTGAATATTCTGCTTCTACTGAAACTATTGAGTCTGAACTGATTGTTGCTCTGTAAATAGTTAGGATGACATTTCCACTTATAATTGTAGGCATTATTATAGCTTAATTTTCATTCTGTGCGTGGCCCAAGAAGTTCATTGACTCCGAATTTGCTCCACATGAGTCTACAAAGTGACCACTAATCCCAAAAATCTCAGACTAAGATGAGTTTTGCTGGACTACATTCACCTGGGCCCGAGATTGGTTCACACCCAACATGTTGAACTTCATCATTATTTCATTTTGCAAGGCTACCAATTGAGTGGCCAAATCTATGACACTCTCCACCTCAATCATACCTACAGGATTTTTCACCGCACTCCTAGTGTTATCTCCATGCCAATTAGAAATACCTTGTGCAATTTGATTTAGAAGAGTATAAAGATAATCATATATTTTCTCCAAGCCTTGACCACCTGCAGCTAAATTTAACAAAATTTTTATGTTATGATCAAGAGATTCAACAAAAGTATAAGCTAATACCTCATTGGTCTATTGGTGATGGGTACAATCTCAGAACCTCTCCCAAGCATGATATAAGTTCTTATCCGACTTCTACTTAAAACTTCAAATCTTACTGCGTAACCTTACAGTCTTGCCAAACGAGAAGAATCAGATGAGGAACTTCTTCGCCAAATTATCCCATGTAGTAATGAAGCTTGACGATTTTATATTTAACTATTTCTTGACTTCCTCCAAAAATAAGAAGGGGTAGAGAGTGAACCTCACGTATTCAGTAGGGATGAAAGCATTACCGATCTCTAAAAAGTTTAGTAGATAAACTTGAGAATCCTAATATGATAGGCTTGTGAATTTACCACTACAAAGAAACAACTGAACCATATTTTAATTAAGCTTGAATCTACTTCCAAGTTTCGAATTATGGATAGTGGAGGTAACATTGTTTGCGAGTGGGATTGCCAATTTGTGTATTGTCCTGCTGGCTGGTGGATCTTCAGCCATTGATGTAGGAATAACTTCTTCTTATTGAATTTGGGGAATCTGATAGTGAAGTAATGCTTGTCTTCTCAACTGATGTAGGCATCGCTCAAGTTCAGGATATGTGTCAACCCAATCCCTTTTCCTTGCCAGCTTACTTATGTTTCAGACTTGTACCTATAAATTCAAAATATAAGCTTGAGTTTTTATCAATTAAGAAATCAAATAGCAAAGCTAAATATTAGGCAGTTTCCAATTTTCATGTCCCCGACAAAGGGGCTAAAAACTTGTTGCGTCCTAGCACACCCGCAAGTGTACAAAGTCACCAAAGAATTGAAATGACCCTTAAAATTCAAGTATTGATCCCACAGGGACTTTTTTCAGAAATAATCTAATTCTATTACCACAATAAAGAATAAACAAGTGCAAAAGTAACCAATAACATTTGAGATATAAAAACTGAAAGTAACCGTAAACAATTCAAATTAGAAATATGTTGGAGAAAATAATAGGGTAGAATCCAGGGTTAAGTCCCTACAAAAAATCCTAATTATAAATAAAATCTCATTAGTTGAGATAATTATCTTGGTTATTGATTCACGGGGTTGATAGCATGACTATGGTCTTTCGAGCCTCCAATTGTGTATCAAACTTAGCCCCATAACTACATCGTTGAGCGGGGATGTGAAAACTATGTTAAATGTATTTATATTTCACCCAATACATGAACTAAATGGGTTTAATTAGATATATTCATATCATAAATTTAAATCCACACTTCAATCCCTTGAACATTTAAGATTCCACTCCATACATCCCACGTTCTAATATATTGTTCCTCCTTCCGGGTTCACAATAGAAATATACATTTATTCTATGGGTAGAAACATCATAGAATTGTAAATACAAGGATATATATGAACAAACAATCATGATAATAAATATAAATAAACTAAAATATAGGATAAAGTATTCATGTTCTCACCCTCAACACTAGACAAGGGTGTTTAGCCACTCATTGATTTACAATGAATCACAAGATTGAAATTTATGTACAAAAACTAAAAGTAAAATAAATAAATTATTAATAAGCCTAAAATAATACTCATCCAGTGTATTTACATCCCCAAAATCCATCCACAGTGTTTACAACAAGTCCCAAGGGTCCTATTTTTAATATGAGAAAAGCTGGCCGTTTTGGTGCCTTAGGCATGCCACTCTTGTATTCTCCGTGTTTAGGGGTATTGAACACCCTTAACGAGTGTTAAAACTATATTGGAAATATTTACTTTTTTTTCGAAGGGAATTCCACATCCTTTTCTTGAGGTCCAAGGGTGTGACACGCCCATGGCCTCAGAAATTCCAGATTTTGACATCTTGAACTCCTTTTTGCCTTTGTTTTCCTCACTTCTTGGGTATCTTTCTATTTCAATTTCAGATTTTCTAGAAACCCAAAAATTATATTAACATCATAAATGGACTAATATAACATCAAAAAAGAAGAATTATTGCACACAACGTAATGTAATTCATCGAGATACACTAGAACAACACAAAGCTTAAACTAGTAACACTAGTTTTCTCATCTAAACATTAAGTGATCATTTTGATTCTAAACTTGTTTTGAACAAACCTTAAACATCATAAAGAAGTAGTTTAACAATTATAGGCTCATTTATATGAAGATCAACTCATTATACATGCAAGAAGTCCTCAAAACAAGGTTAATCAAGCATAGATTATGACAGTTAGGTGCTTAAATCCACCTAAGATCAATAGGTCACCTGATAGTACATGTCAAGGCGTAGATGAAATTCCCTCACATATGCTGAGGTATGTCTCCATCTTCTAGGGAATGTTGCAATGTATGTCACTCCAATATTTTGTATAGCTCCTCTTGCCTCCCCAACAACCTCTTTAATGGCTTCCTTGACTCCAAGTTAACCTCCTCATATGGTATTGTACTCTTGGGAGCTTAAAAAGAGTCCTACACATACGTCCTTGCAACCTTTAAATGATCATGGCATAGATCCCTTTGTGTCAACCATGAATTATGCATATTAAGAGATTAATACCGATTTGGATTGTATCATCCTTCCTTTCTTAATAAGGATTCAACATCGAATCCAAAATATAAAAACACATAAGGCAGATAAGAAACCAATATATCCTCAAAGCATAAGGGTTGGCATATGGATTAACAATAATATTTCCATGACAATGGGTGTCACAACTTGATTTACGAGTAACGATGGAACCTACTAAATCCCACTAGTAGGTAAGCCGAAACCATAACTGAGAGATAACATAATGAGTTAATTCCATTACGTTCCACAATTATCATCAGTATTCTATTTACCAAAATTATCACAATTTACCTGTAATGCCTCGATTCTGCACCTTGGATGCCACACAATGCTTACAATCCTGAAGGACCATAAGCTAACCCATTATTGGTACCTGCTGTAAGCACTGAATAATAATACTAATAACATATGCGAAAATATAACTGAAATGCCATAAGGTTCTCAAAATAGTGAAAAAAATACTGAATACTAACAGTAATACTAAAAACTAAATATCTGTCTGAAATATTCTAGTCTGAAAGCCTCTAACTGTCTGAATATAGAGTTGATAGGACAAGTCCCGAACTAAATTCGAATACTGAACATACTAAACTATTGAAATGCTGAAATAATAAATCTATTCTCAAAATAGGAGGACTCACCACTATAACTGCAACTGATAACTTGAGCTGCTAAGTACGATCAGAAGCATGTGCATCTGAACCTATAATATGAGATATCATAGCGCAAATAAAAGAGTATGTATCAATACTTTGAATGTACTTGTATGCTAAGTGAGGTAGGCTGATATACATGGTTTCGTATGCATGAACAATTAGTGATTGAATAATATAAATGTAACTGAATGAAAGTACATATATAACTGAAACTGTTGTAAATATTGATTATGCAATACCATACATATACATATATATATATATATATACTATATCGGAGATCATAATGAAACTAAATACTTACTAATAACTGGGAAACTGGTATCTGAGATTACTGATAATTGAGTTACTGATACTGGGTAACTGATATCTGATATTACTGATAACTGAGTGAATATTTCTGACAATCCTAATCCTTTAGAACTGAACTGAGTTCTATGCTGATTCTGAAACTAAAATTATAATTATGGTAGTGTTCATCTAACCGACATACCCTGATTAGTAACTGAGTTAGGGTACAACATGTGACCCCAGTTGGAAGGGTGTTAGCACCATGCCATAGGTACTAACAATATCTATATGGATCCACCAAAGAATCACCCTCATCTAGCAGGTGAGATATGTGTTACCCTTAACTAGCAAGTGAACACTTTATCAACCCTTAACCGATAGGTGAACACTTTATCAACCCTTAACTGGCAGGTTGATATATTCAACCTACACTGGCTACGTAGTTCTAGAACTAATGGGCTGCTACCAAAGATCACACCCTCAACTTACAGGTGAGCCCCTATCCCTAGGTTTGCTCGGTGCTAAATCTTACTCCCAAATGAATAAACACTAAACTGATCACTAGACTATACTAAGCTTGACTGAACGGTTACTGATTGTGTTAACTGACTCAAATAGACAGAGTTCACTGATTTCTATAACTGACTGAGTAGTAATGTTTGTGATATTACTGAGACTATTTTGTAGCTACTACAATTCTAGGTAAACAGCTAGATTTTCGGGTATTGGATACCCCCAGGACTCGATAGCATCAATAGCAAAACATGGAAAATCTTGAAAGCATTACATTAATTACTTATTGACCATGCATTCATTTAGACATTTTATCAAACACTTGAGAGGCATGAACGTGTACATGAATGGGACCATATGATAACATGTCAAGAATTCACTCTTCAATTTACATAGGTATTCTATCAAACATTTGGGGAGCATAATTTGTGCACATGGAATTCATCAAGATATAAACATCATGGCTACAACATTCATCTTGCAAATTCAAGGGTTTAACATGAGAATCACATAATTCTACATACATGCTAATTAATTCACTTGAAACTTGTAATGAATCTTGATTCGAAAACCAAACATCAATACATACATGAACACAATCCAATTCAAACATGTAAATCATGAAATCAATAAACTTGTAGTTTAAAAAGGATTCTTGAACTCCAATGGTGGAATAAAACCCAAGGATAACACCTACATACCTTGATTGTTGATTTCTTGAAGATTGTAGGGAATTTTTTGGAACTTGATCTAGAGCTTGATAAATTAGGGTTTGTTCTTAAGAGAATTTTATGAATAATAAATGTAATTTGCCTTTTTAAGGGTTTAATTTTGTGTTTTGGCTGACTTAGGTGAGGGGAAAATGACTCAATTACCCATGGAAAGTCAGATTTTTAAATGAGAAAAAACTGCCCAGTGACGCAATACACGACGCGCCATATTGATGGAAAATGTGACGCATCGACATTGCGTTGGCTCACTGGAAATTGCAAATACTATCGATGCAATGGCTGATGTGTCGCGTTGAGATCGCGCCAACCCATTATTTCAGACATCCTATTAAGCTTCTAACGACGTCCATAAAATTTGAAACTCACCTAAGGTGACCTATTGACATCCCTAATAATGAATCAACTTGTAAATCAATATTCTCAGGTCGGAAAGATTAAATATAAAGTCATTGAAATATTGAGGCAAAAAATGAGACTAAGTGTCAATACTTAGCTAAAAATTTCTAAGTCTGGGACCTCTTTTGGCATACTCTATATGACTGAAACAATTGGGTTTTTTGGGGGCCTTACAATATCTACCTCTTGGGAACATTCGTCCTCGAATAAGACAAACTAAGCTTAGAATACTATTAGATTGAGTTTACATACTGAACATTTACAACTAAAGCTTGATTACATGACTGAAACTATTTGTAAACTGAGTTTTCATAATGAACATGCATAACTAAAGAATGATTACATGACTGAGCTGATTTTTGAATGCATGACTGTCATGATGATATTCAATGGTAATTGATACCAAGTTTGTAAAGGAAATCTGAGCATGAAATTGAATAAATCTAAAGAAGGCTATTACCTTGAGCTGAGTCTGAGTTTGAGGAGAAGAGGTGAGGATACTTGGTTTGCATGTCTACTTCTGCTTCCCAAGTAACTCCCTCAACGAAGTGATTTGAGCAAAGGAACTTCTTTGCTCCTCAGTCTGTGAATCTGATAATTAAGGATTTCGACTGGGATTTCCTTATAACAGAGACTATTCTAAACATCTATACAATCGGTAGGGACTACAATTGCTGGGTCACCAATGAATTTCTTTAGCAAAGAGACGTGAAACACTGGGTGTACTGAAGCTAAGCCTAAAGGCATTTCAAGCTCGTAAGCTACCTTACAAAAATGGTTGAGAATTTTGTAAGGACCGACATATCGGGGTCTGAGTTTTCCCTTTTTACCATATCTCTTTACTCCCTTCATGGGAGATATTTTCAAATACACATAATCACCAATCTCAAGATATTTTCTCCTCACATCTCCATATGATTTCAGTTGGCTCTACACTATCTTAAGCCTCTCCCTGATCAACTGAACTTTCTCTAAGGAGTCAAACACCAACTCAAGCTCTACTACTGCAGCCTCACCTACTTCGAAACAACCAATAAGAGATCTACATCTCCTCTCATAAAGCACCTCAAATGGAGCCATCTGAATATTGGAATGATAACTGGTATTATATGCGAACTCAATCAAAGACAAGTGGTCATCCCAACTACCCTTAAGTCAATGACACATGCTCTTAACATATATTCTAGAGTCTGAATAGTCCTTTCTACTTGACCATCTCTCTGAGGGTGGAAGGTTGTACTGAGGTGAACTTGGGTGCCAAGACCCTTTTGGAAGGCTTTCAAAAAATAAGAGGTGAACTCTGTACCTCTATCTAAAATTATGGACAATGGGACACCGTGCAATCTGACCAACTCTCTAACATAGAGCTTGGCATAATCCTCATTGAGTAAAAGGTATGGATTGGTAAGAAATAGGCTAATTTGGTCATCCTATCTACAATGACCCAAATCAAATTATGCTAATGATGAGTACGAGGCAAACCCATCATGAAGTCCATGTTCACTTTCTCCCACTTCCATATGGGAATACTGAACTCTTGCATAGACCCACTAGGCTTTTGGAGCTCAATCTTAACCTGTTGACACATAGATCACTTAGCTACAAACTCTGCAATGTCTCTCTTCATCCCACTCCACCATAAAATCTCCCATAAATCGCGGTACATCTTGGTGGCCCCTGAGTGAATCGAGTAATGTGCACCTTGCACTTCTATAAGAATCCATTGTCTTATGCCATCCATACATGGCACACATAGTCTACCTTGGCAACGTAAAATACCATCTCCCCTTGGGAGAAAACCTCTACTTTCTGATCTTTGACTGACTCTTTCAGCTTAACTAAATTGGGATCTCTTCCCTGCTTTTCTTTCACTTCAGAAACCAAGGACTATTATGAACTAGTCTGCACCCATACACTACCTTAACCTAAATCAACTAAATGAATACCCAACCTGGCAAGCTAATGAACTTCCTGAACTAACTTCTACTTACCATCCTCAACATGATCAACACTACCCATGAATAATCTACCAAGAGTATCAGTTACTATATTGGCCTTACCTGGATGATACAGGACACATATGTCATAGTCTTTCAACAACATTAACCACCTTCTTTGATGCAAGTTCAAGTCTTTCTGAGAGAATACATACTGTAAACTTTTGTGATCTTTGCACACATCAACATGAACCCCATACAAATAGTGCCTCCAAATCTTTAAGGCAAACACAATAGCTACGAACTCTAGATCATGGGTGGGGTAATTCTTTTCATGGGGCTTAAGTTGTCTAGAGTCATAGGCTATGACCTTACCTCTCTGTATAAAAACACACCCCAAACCAACTCTGGAAGCATCACAATGCACAACAAACCCATTTGAATCATCGGGAAAAGTCAAAACTGTGGAAGTAGTGAGTCGAGTCTTCAACTCTTGAAAACTCTTCTCACAAGAATCTGACCACTGGAATTTGTCTTTCTTCTAAGTCAATCTGGACATAGGGGTTTCAATAGATGAAAATTCTTCAACAAACTATCGCTAATAGCAAACCAAACCTAAGAAACTCCTGATATCAGACATAGAGATGGATCTGGGCTAATTTCTTACTGCTTCAGTCTTTTCAGGATCAACTCTAATGCCATCACAGAAAGTATATGACTAAGGAAAGCTACTAACCTTAGCCAAAATTCTTATTTACTAAAATTGGCAAATAACTGATAAGCTCTGAGGGTCTGTAATACTATTTTGAGGTGGTCTGCATGATCATATTCACTACAGAAGTAGAAAAAAATATCATCTATAAACACTATGATAAACATGTCTAAGTACTGCTTGAACACTATGTTCATCAAGTCCATGAAAGATGATGGGGCATTGGTAAGACCAAATAACATGACTAAAAATTTGAAGTGACCATACATAGTTCTGAAAGCTATTTTCAGAATGTCATATTTTCTGACTCTGAGCTGATGATAGCCTGATCTGAGGTTTATCTTAAAAAAAGTAACTTGCACCCTAAAGCTGGTAAAATAAGTCATCAATTCTGGAAAGTGGATATTTGTTCTTTATAGTGACTTTGTTCAATAGACGGTAATTGATACATATTTTGAGAGAACCATCTTTCTTACACATGAATAAAACTGGTGCGCCCCACAGGGAAATACTGGGTCTAATAAATCCCTTATCTAGAAAGTCTTTTAATTGCTTTTTTAGTTCTTTGAGTTCCACTGGAGCCATTCGGTATGGCGGAATAGAGATAGGCTTAGTGTCTAGAAGTAGGTCTATTCCGACGTCAATTTCCCTTTCAAGAAAAACTCTGGGAAGATCTTCAAGGGACACATTTGGAAATTCATATGTTACTGAAATTGACTCAAGTTTAGGGGTCTCAGAACTAGAGTCTTTAAATCAAATGAGATAATAGATACACCCCTTGGATATCATTTTTCTCGCTCTAAGGTAGGAAATATGTTGACCCCTAAGTGCTGAAGTATTAACCCTTCATTCTAGGACAAGTTCATTTGGAAACTGAAAATAGACAACTTTGTTTCTACAATCAACTAAAGCATAGCATGAATGAAGCCAACCCATGCCGAGAATGATATCAAAATCTGTCATCTCTAACTCTACTAAGTCTACTGAAGAACTTTATGAGATACCATTACAGAATAGTTCATGTATACCTATCGGGTAATGATATTTTACCCACTGGGTAGAGACTGAGAATGGATCTACTAGGATTTCGAGACTGACTCCAAAGTCAACAGCTATATAAGGAGTCACAAAGGACAAAGAAGCTCCTGGATCTAGCAAAGAATAAAATGTAAATGATAAACTTGTAACGTACCAGTGACCACATCAAGAGAACTTTCCTAATCCTGTCTGGACTGAAGTGCATAGAGTCTGTTTGGGCATAGCCTACTGATGATAGGCGAATTTACACGCCTATAGTGCTATATTTTACCCATATTTTATCCAAGTTTTGAGGACAAATTATATAATTCATGCACTTTTAGTCCTTTTTCCTGTAAGTGAGCTAACGATCATGATTAGAAAGTTTTCAGGTATAAATGATGCAGAATTCAGCATTTTATGGATAACTTGATGCCAAAGAAAGCTTCACGAACGAAGGAAGGGAAAGCTTGGATGCCAAGGACCAAAAGTGACGCATGGAAAACCTGTCCCGGGCAATAACAATATTTCTGAAGACTTTGGGGACTAGCAGTAACTTATTAGGATTAGGATAATGATACATTAACCTAGTAGGATTGGGTTAAGTAATGCAGTAGCTTAGTAGGAATAGGATATGGGTGTTATAAATACCCTATTTTGGTAGAGATTTTAATTCATTCCACACAATTCCCCCATTCCATCAATTCCCATCCATCCACCATCCATCCATCAATCAAAAACATTCCCTTCATTAATTTATTCTTGACAATTTTCTTTCATCAATTCGACTTTTAATTTTCACAACAAGAGAACTGCTACTAGCAACAGAATTCACATCACAAGTGACGCCCAAAACAACTTTTCGTGAGCTTGTGATTATTTCGATATGATGATAATGTGTATTGTGTTTTCCGTTGCAATCATGAGTAGCTAAACTTCTCTGTTTGGGTTATGGAAGCCTTATGAGATTCTATCTAGTGCTATGAGTTTGTGAATTCGTGACACGTATGCTGCTTATATTATTATTCTCTTCATCTTAATGCAAATTCTTGTGGCTGCAGACGTATAGAATAACGCCAGTATAGCATTAACTTGTTCGAAAGAAAAGTTATATGTCTGGAAAAGAGATAATGTCAAGGTAATAGGGTCCCATCCCCTATTAAAAAGTTAGTGTCATAACTGGATTAACCTCTTGGAGAATTTGTACCGTTAGATACACTTTAAGCTCAAAAGAGTTAAAGTGAAATAGTCCTTGTTTAGGTCAGAAGACGCTTGGATTTACCATCGAATACAATTCTCTTTAAGCACATGCATGTCTGAATTCCGCACAACTCATAGGCAATAGAGACGAACAACTCATAAGGTGGACATAACCCCAACTTCTCAATTCTCATTGTTTTACATCTTACCAAATATTCTTACTTTTTACTTTGCTATTTTCCATTTTTACCTTATTACTTTGGTTACATTACTTGTACGACAAAACTCCCCCCTTTTTACGAGACTTGCACTAAAAGTCTAGTAATCTTTGCTTATTTGTTGACCAAGCTATTCCTTGTGGGATCGATAGCCAACCCAGTTGGGTTATATATTTGACAACGACCGCTTTACACTCCTATGAGAGCTGTATCTTGAGCGTTATCAAAAATTGGCACTGTTGCCGGGGATCGAACCCGGGTCACCCGCGTGACAGGCGAGAATACTCACCATTATACTACAACGAGTGTTAATTAAGTTTGTAATAATTACTAGACCCTTTGGTCAAAGATTCTCGTACTTTTACTTTTAGTTTTTGTTTTTGTTCTATTCAGGTTCTGTTGACAGAATGGATGCACAACGTGACATAGAAAGAATGGCTGCTCAACAGGAGCAAGCTAGGTTAGCTGCATTAGCCACCGCTCAAGTTCATCAACAGAATATTTATAACCCTGGGCGAGCAATAAATCCTGACGATGAGGACCTAGGTGATGACGAGTTACTAAACCCTAGGCACGCTGCTGAGATCGCAACACCTGCCAACAGAAGAGATCGTCAATCTAGGTTTAGACCTGAACGCCGAGCTATACAACCAGCTTTCGAAGATGAAGATGATGATCTTGATGGAGCCGGAGCCACAGGAGCCATAATCCTCCACCATTAGCGCCCGGAGCCAAGTTCAACATCACGAGCACCATGATTCAGTTATTGCAACTTAAAGGATTATTTGGTGGACTAGCAGGCGATGATCTGAATATGCATCTCATCAACTTTATTTCTATATGCAAGTCGTTTGGCAATCCTGGCGTTGGTCAGAATGCAATTTGATTACGTCTATTTCCATTGTCTCTGTCTGGGGAGGCAACTCTATGGTTGAATGGGATGACTCCTAATTCTATTACAAATTGGAGGCAATTGAGAGACGCTTTCCTCGAAAGATTCTTTCCACCATCCAAAAGAGCACAATTGAGAGACGAAATCAGCAACTTTCGTCAGCTTCCAACTGAAACCCTTCATGAAACATGGGAGAGGTTCAAGACGAATCTAATGAGGTGCCTGAACTATCACATGACTAATGTTCACCTAATGGAGATACTATATAGAGCCTTGAATTCAATAACTAAACCAGTGGTAGATAATGAGGCTGGAGGATCATTTATGGACCTCACCTTTGGGCAGGCAAGCAATATGCTATATCGGATGACGAAGCAAAGTAGAGCTTGGCATACTAGGGATTCTGAGGTAGCAAGCCCTACTATATCTATTGGCATGACTGCTGAACAAAGAAGAAGAGAAGAAGAACGTGATCAAGATATGGCGCACATGACAACACAAGTGGATCTTCTTACAAAACATCTATTATCAGGGAAGACCAAAAAAGTCAAAGTTGTTGCGTCAAAAGGAAGAGACAAATCTGATTCGGAAGAAGAGGCCAACTACTTAAACAATCAGGGGGGTTTCCTTGGTAATACCCAAGGAAACCAAGGTCGGAACTATTATGATAAATCTGGAAACAAGGACCTAGGTAGTTGGAAGTACAAGAATGAAAAGAGTGGTTTGTATGTTCCCCCAGGAAGACGTGACGCCACTACATCTGGTTCTGCAAATATAGAAGATATGATGGCTAAACTGTTGAAAGGAGTGGAAGCAACCAGCTCGAGAGTAACGGAGGTAATAAATGATTTGTCCTCAATGAAGCAATTGGTTGACTCACATTCCACTTCAATAAAGAAAATAGAACAGCAATTAAGCCAACTTTCCGCAGCACTCAATCAAAGAAAGGCTGGCACCTTACCTAGCGACACTGTGCAAAATCCAAGGAAAAACGGATCATTCATGGCTATTACTACCCGAAGTGGTAAGGTGCTGGAAACTTCATCCAAAGGCAACCAAGTGGTTGACGAGGTAGCAGACATCGATGATAAGGCGAAAGGAGAAGCTGTCGTAGAAACCACCCACGATGTCCATGACGTCACACCGAGTATGTTACAGCCTGAAAAGGCTAAAAAACAGAAGCAAGAGGAGAAGAAAGACGTGGAGAAAACAATTCCTTATCCACCACCACCTTTTCCTCAAAGATTGAAGAAGATTGTGGATGATACAAAGTTCAGCAAATTCATGAATATGTTAAACCAGCTGACCATTAATGTTCCGTTGGTAGAGGCACTAGAACAAATGCCTGGGTATGTGAAATTTATGAAGGATCTTTTGACAAAGAAGAGAGCAGCAAGCTATGAGTTGAAGGATACTGTTCATCACTGCAGCACAATCGCTACCCGATCACTAGTTCAGAAGAAGGCTGAACCCGGTGCTTTCACTATTCCTTGCACCATTTGATCTATGAATTTTGCTAAGGCATTGTGCGATTTGGGAGCAAGCATCAATTTGATGCCACTATCCATCTACAGGAAGTTGGGGTTAGGAGATCCGACACCAACCAATATGAGGCTCGTGATGGCTGATAGGTTGGTAAAACGACCTGTTGGTATCTTAAATGATGTGTTTGTGAAGGTTTCCACCTTTATCTTTCCTACAGGCTTTGTTGATCTGGATTGCGAGGCGGATTCTGAAGTTCCCATAATCTTAGGACGCCCTTTCCTCGCAACTGAAAGTGTGCTTATTGACATGAAAGCTAATGAGCTTTTATTTCAGTTGAATGACGAAGTGGTCCGTTTTGATATATGCAAAGAAATGAAGCAGCCCAACGATATGAATGGGTTCTCTGTAGCTGATGTTCATTATGAGTATAAGAAAGCATTATCTGAAACAAAACAGCTTACTGTTGAGCCATTGTCTGCTGTGCTACTAAATGTTGAGCATAAGGACGATGAAGATTATGAAGAAATTACGTGTGCTCTAACAGAAATAGGGTCCTATTCTCATACTCCTGAACAGTCGGACCTTGATTTTAAGAATCAACTCACCAACAGCAAAGACTTCCATTGAAGAGCCACCAATGCTAGAATCGAAAGAGCTCCCCGATTATCTAAGGTATGCGTTCTTGGAAAGAGGAAATATACTTCCGGTAAGTATGGTGGATGATTTAAGTGAACAGCACGTAGAGGCTCTCATCTCTTCTCTGAAGAGATACAAGAGAGCCATGGGTTGGACTATTGATGATATAATTGGTGTCCCCCCCGGGATAGGCATGCACAAGGGTCATCTCGAAGAAGATTGCATGCCTACAAGTAAGCCTCATTGTCGTCTGAATCCATTCAGAAAATGATCCACCATCTATCTCGATGATGTCTAAGTAATCGAGATAGCTATGTCGTGCCGAGATAATAAATCAAGCGCTTGGTATGAGGCAACCCATCGTTTTTCATTTTTTTTTCTTTCGTTCTACTAATTGTTTGCTTTTGATAAATAAAAATCCAAAAAGAAGAGTCGTGCCACGACCAAAACTAAGGCGCTTGATGGGAGGCAACCCATCGTTCTAATCATCTTTGTTGTTTTTGAGTAAATGTAGGTGCAAAGAGGTATAAAACGAGGAGGTTGGTTTCAAATTTTGATTTGGAAGTATTGCATGTTGAAGGTGGTAAGTTAGGAATGAAGAAGCAAAAGGCTATGGATTGAGCATTGCTCATGAAAATATAGGCATCGAACAAGGCTAGGCCTAGGTAAAACTAGGCCACGAACAAGGCAAGGCTTATACTATGGCCTAAGGTCTCAGAATCTAGTGTGCCATAGCATAGGCGCCGCTCATGCCAAAGTATGCCATAGCATAGACGCCGCCTATGCTAATGACGTTTGTCTCTGAATCTTATATGCAAAGTGAAAGGCGCCACCTATGCCTAGGAATGCCATGGCATAGGCGCCGCCTATGCTAGACAATGCTTTTCAAAAGGCGCCGCCTATGCCAAGCATAGGCAAAGCTAAAGGCGCCTCCTATGGTCACTTCTTGTCTCCAAATCCGATTTTAAATAGGTCAAAACCCGACCCAACCTTGTCCTATAAATATGAGACTTAGTCCTGAACCAAAAACACATTGGAAACCTAGCTTATACGCCGCCTATAGCCTCCAAATCCTCTCAAAAATTTTCTTTTTACTCTTTTTCTTCACAAGAACATCATCCAAAGGCATCAATCAAGTAAGTACTACTTTGTTCTTCATTTATATTTCATAAGTACTACGTTACTACGTCTATTATGAATTGTTAAATCTTGAAAGAAGTAGTGGTGATGTGAATGTGTTTGAATTGTTGTGATACAACTAAGTGAGTGAATGAATACGTAAGGATGATCTTAACTTGTTCCCAACTTGAATTTGATTTTGATGCATTTTCATACTTTTGCGGAATTGATATGGTCACTAAAATTGCATAATCTTGTCACTTGCATACTTACATGTTGGAATGACTTGTTCATCGGAATAAGACTTATAGTTGCCTACCGACATAGGAGGTTGTGATTATTGATAGATACTATACATTGATTCAATCCCTATGTAGTAGTCTTGATATATCTAACATGAAAGTATTGCAAAGATTACAAGAAGTATGACTGCACTGATTTTATGGTTGGATTATAGTACCTAAAACGTATGCCAATGAAGTCTAAGTAATCGACCACTTTCACTTCACTAGTCTGTACCAACAAACTAAGTGTGGGGTGGTGCTCTTATTGCTTGTTTATAGATTGTATCCATCGAGATGATGCTAACATGAACATTGTTTTAGTCTCAGGTACAATGGCACCCAAAGCAAGACAAGGCAAAGATAAGGCTACCACTTCCCAAAAAGGCAAGAAAAGAGGCCAAAAAGAGCAAGGAGAATCATCTTCGATGCAATTACCATGCCATATGTTTGGAATAAAATGGGTTCTTGAGGAGGAAGCGAAGGAATGGTATAGTAACAGCAAGGAAAGAAAATATATTCATGTGGACTTGATAAACAAGGAAAGCCTAGCGAAGAAGGAGCCGCGCATGTTGGCCAAGATCATGGCATTACATCTTGATTTCATCTTCCGAGACATAGGAGAATGTAATCTCGATTTGACAAGAGAATTTTATGCCAACTGGTCGCCGAAAACCACAGGCAGCGAGGTCAAGATTCGGGGCCAAGTTTTACAACTCAATGCGGATTTCTTCAACTCCTTTCTTGGCTTGCCTTCAATCGATCCATCACCATTCAAAGAGCTGTACAGTAGACCTCCATATAGAGCAATTCGACACACACTTTGTGGAACTAGATCCATGGAAAGGTGGAGCAGACATAAAGACACCGGACGACACAACACCTTCCCATATGCTCCTTTGAATAGGGAAGCAAGGATATAGTTGCGCATAGTCAACTCTTGCCTTATTCCAGGGACGCAATACACAAAAATAACAAGAGATAGAGTGTGCTTGGTATATACATTGATGATGAATGTCCCTATCAATATCGGGGAAATCATTCGCTCCACAATGCGGAAAGCTAGGCTACACAAGCGGTCCCACTTCAGCTTCGACAATCTGTTGACTGCAATCTTGAGGAAGGAAGACATCGAAGAGGAACCGGCTAATCATAAACTCCCCCACAACCCAAAGAAGGTTGACCTCACAAAGGTCAAAGATGTTGAATCAACGCATGGAGTCAACCCTACCACGGCAGAGAGACATGATCGGGATGAGAGTTTCTTTCGCCATCTTTATGGCATGACTCAGTTTACAATGATGAGCAGAGGTCGTGTTCCAACTGCTGCAGAGCTCCAACAGCTGGATCATGACTATCCAATGAATGTACATGCAAGGGATATGTATGGAGTAGGTACATATTTTGAGTAATCTCTTGATGACGATGTGCCAACCGATGATGATCGATGAATGCCAGAGTCCGACGTGGAGGAGAATTCTGATGACGACGACTCCTATGATGATTCCGATGAAGGGGGTATGACCCCAGACATAGAGGAGGAGTCCGACTGACCAGGTTCTTCGTACTTATTTTCCACTGAGGACAGTGTGTCCCGTCTAAGTGTGGGGTGCTGGTATTTGCATGTTATACTTTTCTATCTGCATTTGCATTTATGTTTGTTTTGTTTTTCTTTTTAGTAGTTATTTGTTTTTCTTTTTAGTAATAAATTTTTTTTATTAGTTAAATTTTTTTAACTTAACTTCGCATAAACTTATTCTAATAGGCAGCATGAGATTATGACAAGAGTTTGTGCTAAAATCATGACTATTGAGACGTTTAGGCTCTAATTGTGACTCACTATGTGATATTGTGTGGTTCAATTCCTTCATCTGTTGGGTCGAGAGTCTATACTACTCCCAATAAAGTCGACCATGTGCCTTGTGTGTGAGAGATAATAGTATATTCTGTGTTTATGGCTGATGCTAGACCTTGCCTGGTATGTATGTAAAGCGAAAATAAGGAGTGCAAGTTTAGGAGATGATTTAGGCATTTCTTTGGCAACCTACACTTGTTTACCTTCTTTTTACCTACCCGTGGACATTATCCTAGTTAAACCCTTTTGAGCCTTTAGCCTATTTTCTTTGACAACCTCATATGTAAGCCTAATCCATTTTTTTCAAGACCATAATTTGATCCAAATTCCTAAGTTCTTTAAATTGTAAAGTTATGTGACGAAATAAGAAGAAATTGGGTGAGTATGATGCTTTAAAATGTATTGGTTCTTGAATTTGTTATGAAAAATAAGTGCTATCATAAGAGGTATGTTATGAAAAGAAAAAGGAAAGAAAAAAATAAAACTGAAAAGTTAGTTATGTTCAAAATTGAAAAACAAAAGAGGAGAAAAGGGGTGGTAGAATAAAAGAAAGTAGAAAGGTTGTTTGAAAGAAAAGTGTTTATGATATAATGTGATGTATTAAAGCGCTTAGGAACATAGTCACTATTTCTGGCCAAAATAGTCCTACCCGTCCCTTAGACTACATTACAACCATCAAAAGACCTATTTGATCCTAAGCTTAGCATTCTGACATTTAGTGGAGCATTATACTAAGGGCAAGCCTATGGTCATCAGTTGCAGCATATGAATTCTTTGTGAGAGCGAGAGCAAGGATACCCTTCTACCCATGTTTCGGCAACTATACTATGCTTGTGAGTGATTATGGGTAATATATTGTGAGACACACATGGTTGATGAGTTTTGGATAGTTGTGTATGATTCTTTGTGCCTTAACTTTTGAATATGAATTAACTACCATCACAAGTCTATGTTAGAGGTTAAATTGTTTCTACTAATGATCAGAAAACTACTCTTTGTTAATGATTGCTATGCTTGTCTTGATGAATATTTTGTGTTGTTACTGTGAAACCCTAAGTCGATGTTTAGATGGGCATGATAGTTTGTTCGAGGACGAACAATGCTCTAAGTATGGGGTGTTGATGATAGGCAAATTTACACGCCTATAGTGCTATATTTTACCCATATTTTAGCCAAGTTTTGAGGACAAATTATATAATTCATGCACTTTTAGTCCTTTTTCCTGTAAGTGAGCTAACAAACATGATTAGCAAGTTTTCAGGTATAAATGTTGCAGAATTCAGCAGTTTATGGATAACTTGACGCCAAAGAAAGCTTCACGAAAGAAGGAAGGGAAAGCTTGGATGCCAAGGACCAAAAGTGACGCATGGAAAACCTATCCCGGGCAAAAACAACATTTCTGAAGACTTTGGGGACTAGCAGTAACTTATTAGGATTAGGATAATGATACATTAACCTAGTAGGATTGGGTTAAGTAATGCAGTAGCTTAGTAGGAATAGGATATGGGTGTTATAAATACCCTATTTTTCTAGAGATTTTAATTCATTCCACACAATTCCCCCATTCCATCAATTCCCATCCATCCACCATCCATCCATCCATCAAAACAATTCCCTTCATTAATTTATTCTTGACAATTTTCTTTCATCTATTCGACTTTTAATTTTCACAACAAGAGAACTGCTACTAGCAACATAATTCACGTCACAAGTGACACCCAAAACAACTTTTCGTGAGCTTGTGATTATTTCGATATGATGATAATGTGTATTGTGTTTTCCGTTGCAATCATGAGTAGCTAAACTTCTCTGTTGGGGTTATGGAAGCCTTATGAGATACTATCTAGTGCTATGAGTTTGTGAATTCGTGACACGTATGTTGCTTAAATCATTATTCTCTTCATCTTAATGCAAATTCCTGTGGCTACAGACGCATAGAATAACGCCAGTATAGCATTAACTTGTTTGAAAGAAAAGTTATATGTCTGGAAAAGAGATAATGTCAAGGTAATAGGGTCCCATCCCCTATTAAAAAGTTAGTGCCGTAACTGGATTAACCTCTTGGAGAATTTGTACCGTTAGATACGCTTTAAGCTTGAAAGAGTTAAACTGAAATAGTCCTTGTTTAGGTCGAAAGACGCTTGGATTTACCATCAAATACAATTCTCTAGAAGCACATGCATGTCTAAATTCTGCACAACTCATAGACAATAGAGACGAACAACTCATAAGGTGGACATAACCCCAACTTCTCAATTCTCATTGTTTTACATCTTACCAAACATTCTTACTTTCTACTTTGCTATTTTCTATTTTTACCTTATTACTTTGGTTACATTACTTGCACGACAAAACTCCCCCCTTTTTACGAGACTTGCACTAAAAGTCTAGTAATCTTTGCTTACTTGTTGACCAAGCTATTCCCTATGGGATCGATACCCAACCCAGTTGGGTTATATATTTGACAACGACTGCTTTACACTCCTACGAGAGCTGTAGATTGAGCGTTATCACCTACTGGTGGCACTAGAAGAGCCACCCTGCTGAGATAGGCGACCGAACTAAGCTGGGGGATGATTGTACTGACCCTGCAAACTTGACTAAGAAAAATCTCTGATTCTATGACCTAGCTTGCTGTACCTAAATCACATATCGTTCTCAGCTCTATAAACACCCAGATGGTTTTTTCCATACTTCTGGAAAAGAGGATTTGCTCAAGTACTGGTAACACTACCCTAGGAAAGCCTGTGCCGTATCCTTATTTCCATTTTTGAATTTAGGCACCGAGGCACTAGCTAAGGATGGGGCTGGAACTACAGATTTTGGGTGGAATCGAGGATGATTACCACCCTCTAACTTAGGCTGAATAAAGTTGAAGCTAACTTTTCTAGACTTCTTGTTCTCCCTCTCCTTCTCCTTTGTCTTTATCTCTTCTATCTGCAGAGCATGGACTATTAATCTAGCAAAGTCTATCTCCTTAATTAGCATCATGGTCCTACACTTCTTAACCACACTATCAGACACACTAGATATGAACTTACTTATCTTAGATCTACTATCAGCTACCACATACTGAGCATATCTATCTAACAGAGTAAACTTGAGAGAATACTCCTTCACGGTCATGTTGCCCAGCTTTAAGTTAATGAATTCTAACACTATCTAGAAAGGCAGTAGCAAACCCCTCCCATTCTATAGGCCCTGCATCTGCGACCCTATCTTCCTTCCATTACTTAAGCCATGTATGAGTCATATCATGCAATTGATATGCAACTAACTCAGCACTCTCACTAGCAGTTACCCTCATAATATCTATGACCTTCTACACCATGTCAAGGAATTCCTATGGGTCTTTTTCAGACTTAAACCTTGAAAATAAAGGAGGGTTCATTCGGGTGAAGTCCCAAATTCTAGATGCAGCATATTGGCCACTAGGTTGGCCTGAACAGCAGCTATGCGTTCATTCTAGGCTGCCATAGAATGATCTAGATTGGTGAAAGCTGCTCTGAATTCTACATGAGAGATATACTTATCCAGGGGATCTGCCTGAACGGGCGTAGGTGCAGGCTGGTTTCCAGTTTTTATTTCGTTAGTCTTTTTGGGAGGCATATTTTAAAAATGGAAGGGAAGTTTGGATTATATAGAGAGTTTAACTTGAAATCATGCTCACTCGTATGACATAAATACTGAAAAAAGGGAAATTTTCCTATAAACGCCTCATAGCCTCTTGTACAGAAGTGTGGCGCACTACAAACCCATGAACAAGACTCTAATTGATGCAAATTTCAGACTCCCTAGGACTCTATTGAACCTTAGGCCCTGATACCAAGTTTGTAACACCCCGAGTCTGAACCTTGAATGTCACACGGTGCTTACAATCCCAAAGGACCATAAGATAACCCATGACTGGTACTTGTTATGAGCACTGAATTATAATACTAATAACATATACGGAAATATAACTGAAACTCCATAAGGTTCTAAAAATACTAAATACTGATAATAATACTGAAAACTGAACATTTGTCTGAAATAGTCTAGTTTGAAAGCCTTTAACTGTCTGAATATAGGGTTGATGGGATAAGTCCCCAGCTAACTCTGAATACTGAACATACTGAACTACTGAAATTCTGAAACAATAACTCTATCCTTGAAATATGAGGACTCACCACTATAACTGATGTTGATAACCTGAGCTGCTAAGAACGGTCAGGAGCCGTGCGTCTGAACCTATGATATGAGACATCATAGCACAAAAGAAAGAGTATGCATCAGTACTATGAATGTACCGGTATGGTAAGTGAGGTAGGCCAATATACATGGGTTCATATGCATGAAAAATTACTCAGTGAATGATATGAATATAACTGAATGAGAGTACATAGATAACTGAAACTGCTGTAAATACTGATTATGAAATACCATGCATATACATATATATATATATATACTGTATCTAAGATCATACTAAAACTAAATACTGAGTTATTGATAATTGGGTGACTGATATCTGAGACTACTAAAAAATGAGCTACTGATAACTTGGTGACTGTTTCTGATAGTCCTGATCCTACAGAACTGAAATAAGTTCTATACTGAGACTAAAACTGAAACTATAACTGTGGGAGAATTAATCTAACCAACATACCCCGATTAGTAACTGAGTTGGGGTCCAACCTGTGACCCTAGTTGGAAGGGTGTTAGCACCGTTCAATGGGTACTAATAATGGCTATCTGGATCCACTAAAGAACCACCCTCATTTGGAAGGTGAGATATGTGTTACCCTTAACTGATAGGTGAACACTTTATCAACCCTCAACTTGCAGGTTGATATATTCAACCTACGCTGGATACATAGTTCTGGAACAAGGGACTTCTACTAAAGATCACAACCTCAACAGACAGGTGAGCCCCTATTCCTAGGTTCGCTCGATGCTGAATCTTACTCCCAACTGAATAGACACCGAGCTGATTACTAGACTGTACTAGGCTTGACTGAACTATTATGATAGCGTTAACTGACTGAACTAGACTGAGTTCACTGAGTTTTATAACTGACTGACTACTACTGTTCATAACATTACTAAAACTACTCTATAGCTATTACAATTCTAGGTAAAAAGCTAGATTTTTTGGTACTGAATACCCCCAGGACTCGATAGCATTAATAGTAAAACATGGCAAAATCTTGAAAGCATTATATTAATTACTTATTCACCATGCATTCATTTAGACATTTTGTCAAATATTTAAGTGGCATGAACTTATACATGAATGGGACCACATGATAACATGACATGAATTCACTCTTCAATTTACATAGGCATTCGATCAAAAACTTGGGGATCATAATTAGAGCACATGGAATTTATCAAGATATAAACATCATGGCTACAATATTCAGCTTGCAAATTCGAGGGTTTAACATGAGAATCACATAATTCTACATACATGCTAATTAATTTACTTAAAACTTGCAATGAATCTTGATTTGAAAACCAAAACATTAATACATACATGAACAAAATCCAATTCAAACATGTAAATCATGAAATCAATAAACTTGTCGTTTAAAAAAGGTTCTTGAACTCCAAGGGTCGAAGGAAACCCAAGAATGAACACCTAACATACCTTGATTGTTGATTTCTTGATGATTGTAGGGAATTTCTTGGAACTTGATCTAGAGTTTGATGAATTAGGGTTTGCACTTGAGAGGATTTAATGAATAATGAATATAATTTTCCCTTTTGAGGGTTTAATTTCATATTTTGGCTGAC
This sequence comes from Capsicum baccatum var. pendulum, assembly GCA_030864225.1. Classification (NCBI taxonomy): domain Eukaryota; kingdom Viridiplantae; phylum Streptophyta; class Magnoliopsida; order Solanales; family Solanaceae; genus Capsicum; species Capsicum baccatum. The sequence goes on from CM061554.1 coordinate 171,548,022, forward strand.
TTGGGTGAGGGGAAAATGACTTAATTACTTTGAAAAGTCAGATTTTTAGCAAAAATTACCTAGTGATGCAATACCCGACGCATAACATCGATAGGATAGACGCGATGGCCAACACGACGAGTCGAGATCGCGTTTCCTTACTAGAAATTGTAAATGTTGTCGACGTGATGGCTGACGCATCGCACTGAGATCACGTTGACTCACTATTTTGGACATCCTATTAAGATTCTAACGACGTTCGAAAAATTCAAAACTCACCCAAGGTGACCTATTGACATCCCTAATCATTAATCAACTTTAAAATCGACATTCTAAGGTCGGAAAGCTCAAAAATAAAGTCATTGAAATATCAAGGCCAAAGATGAGACTCAATGTTAATACTTAGCCGAAATTTTCAAAGTCTGGGGACCTCTTTTGGCATGCTATATATGACTGAAACGCCTGGAATTTTGTGGGGTATTACATTGCCAACATTCCATAATAATACCATCATTTAACAACTATATCAGCAATACTCAAAATTCATATTTTATTAGCTAGCTCTTACAAACTAATCCATTTAATAACAAGATATTATATAACTTCCAGTCAACATTTAGAAACTATTCACCACATATCCGCTAATCACTATTCATTAGATAACCATCATTTCTCATTTAACATCATTTATTATCTTATCCTCATTTGCCAGCTAATGCTCAATTATCAACTAGTCATTATTTTATCACTTAAATAAAATTCACCACTAATCATCAACTACCACTAATCATCAATTATCACTAACCATCAATTATCACTAATTATTACCACTTTTGGGTTATAACCCGCATCCCCATTCTCAATATCATACCCAACTAAATACAAGTATATATATAGTAGCCATACATAAGGCATGGCCGGACTCGAACCGGTAGATGTACACATAGCCACATCAATATAATCATTCTCTGGCCTTGTCGGGCATCAATGCATCATAATCATTCTCTGGCATTTTCGGGTATCAATATATCATCATAATAATCCTCTGTACTTGCTGGATATCAATATAACAGCATAATTATCCTCTGTCCTTGTTGGGTATGAATATATCATCATAATATCTAGACTTAAACCGATAGTCACATCAACATAGTCGATGAAAAAATTAATAGTATAAGTAATCATATAATCAAACACCATGATTTCTAGCATATTTACTATCATAGCTTCCAATGTAATCAATAAGCATGACTTCTACAATATTTCATGGCACAATTTTTAACATCACCAATAGGGATGTTTTCTAACATGCTTACAAGCATAATTTCATAGCATGATCATAATCATAAGCAATATTATGAGCAATAACTTTCCAAGAATATTCAATGTCAAATCATTAGCATAAAAGATAGTTTATCATTTGGATCATCCATATTTGTCAAAGTATAAATTATGTCACATTTATAGAGGAATCCATACCATATCCAATTTCTTACCTTAACATGATCCATAGCTCATCATAGGATAGTCAACAATATCAATTACTCAATGAATATTACCTTAATGTCATTATCACCGTAATCAATTACCAAGGTTCTTCAATATTGCCTCAAGGGCATTCTTTATGTATTCAACAAGCATATAAGGTTTTCAAGAGAACTAATCATCAATCTTGAATTAAGGTGGGTCAAAGAGCCCACTACTAAATCCCCGAAATACATTCTAAGTCAAATACTACCCTAGACTAGGCTAAGGTATCTAAATCCACTCTTAGGTGTATATAAAGCCACAATTACCCCTACGGTAGAGTTTCTTTTCAAACACAACAACTAAGCCAATTACAAATTATGGCAACCTTCCTTAATGAAGGAACTAAGGTCAATATTACACTAAGCATTGGTGTGTAAGGCATTTTTATATAACTTGAGTAATCTAAGGCATTTTCATGTTAAACATGAGTAATGAAGTCCAATTCACCTAAGGCATAAGGAAACAAGCCAAGTGACTCTATGATGTCAAATTAGCTTAAACGGTTCAACTAACTAAATGTATTGCATATCATCAATCCAACACCTAAACCCCAACCAATATCTAAAAAAATATAATAAGAATACAATGAAATAGCTCAATATAACAAGGGATAAACCTAGCCTACTCGACACCAGAGAAAGCTCAACAAATTGCTAAACTACTATTTTTTCCTTTTGAGGAGCATCCTCAAGATACCAAGCTTTCAAAAACACATTCTACTCATCAACATGAGAAGAAAGATACACATATTGTACTATTGTACTTTGGGTCCAAAAATCACATCAAAAACCCCATATGTGACACGACCTAAACCAGGGCCTAGCATGTCAGGTGTCTCAAGTCCAACCAGGACTGGAGACCACCCCCATTACCCCACCTTTAACCACCCTAAACCCTATGTCGGATGAATTTCGAACATAAAACAAGATAGAACAATAATAATCTATATATAATAAAGTAAGCTTAAAACCAAAGTCAAAAACCACAACTAACCAGCCATCCATTTTCAATCCCAATATCAATACCAATACCAATGCTAACACTAATATAAACACCATCCATTCCCATAGTATTTCGACAAACGCTCTATCCAGAATCAAAGAACATCCGATTGGGACATGCCCCTAACTATAGCCAAAACCAGAACCAAAGAAATAACAATAGTGAAAATAAGTCCATAGCATAAAATAGTCTTTCAGAGTATGGAAGGTTGCTCCTTCAATCTATCTCAAAGATGTCCCAAAATCTAAGGAACTGAGAAGAAGGAATAGTAGTATGGCCGGTTCCAGCATCGCATGGGGACACAGTGCCTGAAGATGCTTAGTGGAGTGAGCGCTAGCATGTAACTTAGGGATAAAGGTAAAATAATGTCACCACTCAAAACCAAATTAAATAACCATATGCAATCACATGTATACATATATATTGTGCGGGGATAAGGAACAAGATTTTGGCATGCACTTAAATCCTTAACCTGGGATGTGTAACTTAACCGTCAAAAACCATCCACAGCATATATAGGTTCAATTCCCCCTAATGAAAGGGCCCCAGTTCATGTTAACCGCACGATTGGAGAAAAGAACCAGAGATTACTAGTATATCTCCAAAAATATAAAGTGTGACATTATGCACACGGTTACCAATACCTCCATCACATCAGCAAATATGAGTTTCCAGCATCAGTCCCCAAGGGACCCCTATCTTTCATGGCTTTGCTACTCAATCCTTTTTAAGCCCATATTAAATCAATTATACATTCACAACCATTTACCTAGGATTCTTTTAACTAGGCATTAACCAATGGTATTGTCATACCAAAATTAGCGCTTGCAAGTCCATTACCTTATGCCATACAAACCATTAAACCAACTTAGACTCCATCTTTTCCAATTAACCAAAACTATTTATACTCAAACCATGGACACCAAGGACTTTCTAAAACCATATGAAACTGACCAAAACTAATTCATGTTTATTCAATCGTTTATGCAATACAAGATTCCAAGAATAGTCAAACTATGTGGCAAACATTCTCATTGACAATTTCACAAACAAGGTTAAGGGAATGCCATTACCAAAGCCAAAATCATTAAATTTGGGGCTCAATTATGACCCTTCAGTTAAATCACCATTCCCATGCAACAACATATGGAAAACTATAATTAAAACACGAGGAACATTATCAACCATGAACATCCAAAAACCCCAACCTTAATTTCAAAACCATAACAATACCATGAAAACCATACATTAAAACATATGGTTTTAGTCAAATAACAATGAGGGAAGAGTAACATGCCTCAATTACAAAGATTCACGGAGAGAAATTGATCCTTAATCCTTTAGATGACCACCTTAAGAAACCCTAGAAAATCTTTCTTAAGAGAGTAAAGAGGATGTTTAATATTCTAAAGCACGGAATGAATGACTAAAAAGTGTTATAGGGATGTGGGGTCTTAAGGGTTTTCAGAGGGAAATGTCCAAACTACCCCCAGCTTAAAATTATAAATAGATTAACGGGGTTACAAGTCGGCCCCTATGACTCGTGACCACAACATATGACTCGTACCCTTGAGTTGTCACCAAGATAGTGAGCTGGTCACCTATACATTGTCCACCATAGGACTCCATGATCCCAGACATTACTAGACTGTACAACTCGTATGGTCTAGTTGTATCAAAGATAAAACCCACTAGGTTAGACACTGGACAACATAAGACTCGACCCTACCCCTCATAACCTATCCTCATGGCTCTTAGTGAGCCACTCATACTCAAATCAAAGTCAAGTCACTAAGTTTTTTATTTTGTTAAGGATTATCCTAATGACCCATCACCAACCTTAGCGACTCATACCACCAAGTCATTACCAAGACTGAAAATATAACCACCACTCACTTATCCCTAATGACTAGGGTTACCTAACTCGTATCTGTACCATATGACTCATATGGTTAAGTCGTCAGTAGTACAGTGAGCTAGAAGCTTAGGAAGTTTCCAAACGCTAAAAGCCAGGGTGTTTCAATCCTTCCTCACTTGGATCATTCATCCTCGAATGATGAAACAAAGTAGTGACTAGCACGATTAAACCCCCAAACATCTCTACGCTTACCTTTAAGTCAAAATAGATTACTAATGAATTCACAATCTACCTTTAACAAAGATAGAAAACAAAGGTGTTAAGATCAATACATACCTTAAGCATGATTTCCTCTTCAGCTTTCCATGTAGCCTCTTTCACCTTGTGTTTCCTCCATAGAACCTTTACCGAAGCTACGTCCTTTGTCTGTAACTGACAAACTATCCTTGATAGGTATAGTTTGCGATGGATCACCTACACACTTTCTAAACATAGAAATATAGAACACCAGGTGAATGGAGCTCAAACTAGAAGGCAATTCTACCTTATACGCAACATCGCCTACCCTTCTCAAAACCAAGTACGAACTAATATACTAGAGATTGAGCTTCCCCTTCTTCCCAAACTGCATCACACCCTTCATGGGGGATACCTTCAAGAGTAACCTATCCTCGAACTCAAACTCTAACGCCCTATGCCTCACATCTGCATAGGACTTCTGGCGACTTTGGGCAGCCTTATTCCTATTCGAAATCACCTTTAGCTTTTTTATAGCTTGGTGAACCAAATATGGTCCAAACATCTTCGCCTCACCAACCTCGAACCACCCAATAAGAGACCTGCACCTCCTCCGATACAAGGCCTCAAATGGACCATCCGAATGCTAGAGTGGTAGCTATTATTATACCCAAACTCTATAAGAGGCGAATGCTCAACCCAACTACCACCATAGTCAATCATGCAAGCATGAAGCATATCTTCCAACATCTAAATAGTCCTTTCCGCTTGCCCATCTGACTGCAAGTGGAAAGCAATACTAATACTGACTTTGGTCCCCAAGACTTTATGAAACAACTGCCAAAAGTATGATAAAAACGGCGTACCATGATCCGAGATGAAGAAATACACACTCCATGCAACTTTTCAATCTCTTAGACGTACAACTTCAAATAATTCTCTGCCAAAAAATATTCCTTACTGTCATAAAGTGAACATACTTAGTCATCTTATCCATGATGACTCAAATCGAATCAAATTTATTCTGAGACCGGAAAGATCGGTAACAAAATCAATGTTGATCATTTCACACTTACACACTGGAAACTCATTCTCTTGATATAACCCTTCGAACCTTATATGCTTAACTTTTACTTGTTAGTACAATATGTGCTTAACTACAAAACTAGCCACATATAGATTCATGTTGTTTCACCAATACAACTTCTTAAGGTCATGATACATTTTCATCGAGCCAGGATGGATAGCATAGCATGACTTATGCGCCTCCGCCAAGATCCTCTCCCGAAATCCATCCATATATGAAACATACAATCTCTCTTGGTACTGCAAGGTACCATCACCACTAACCTCAAAAGCCATTACTTTCTGCCCACCTGCATCACCCTTGATCCTCATCAAAATATCTAATGCTTATTTCTCCTTTACCCTATCACCTAGAGATGACTTCGCCACCTTCTATAAAAATATGCCACCATCCTCAGAGTCCAAAAGGCAAACTCTAAGGTTAGCTAAACAATGAACATCTTTCAATAATTTTCACTTTACCTCGTCCATATGAGCTAGAATCCCCATGGGCTACCTGCTAAGAGCATCAACAACAAATTTAGCTTTACCTAGATGTAGTAAAGACTCACGTCATAATCCTTGAGTAGTTTAAGCCATCTTCTTTGCCTAAGGTTCAGCTCTTTATGAGTAGACACATACTGTAGGCTCTTATGATTGAAAAAGATATCCATATTCACTCCATACAAATAGTGATGGCCGATTTTCAAAGAGAACACCAAATCCAATAGCTCCAAGTTATGAGTCAAATAATTCTTCTAATGCACCTTCAACTGTCTAGAAGCATAAGTCATCACCTTTCCATGCTGCATCAAGACACAACCAAGCCCCACTCGGGTGCATTAAAATAGACCACAAACCCATCAGTGCCTTCAAACAAAGTCAATATTGGCACCGAAGTCAACTTTTTCTTCAACTTCTCAAAACTACCCTCACACGCATCAAGCAACAGGAACATCATCTTCTTCTTGGTTAACTTAGTCAACAGGGTATCTATAGAAGAGAAACTTTCCACAAACCTCATGTAGTAACCAGCTAAACCCAAGAAGCTTCGAATATCAGTTGGAGTCATGGGTCTAGGCACTTCTTAACCACTGCAACTTTCTACGCATCCACCATGATCCCTTCACTAGAAATGACATGACCTAGAAAAGTGACAACATTCAACCAGAATTCATATTTCAAAAATTTGGCACATAACCGTAGATCTTTTAGGGTCTGCAAGACAATACGGAGGTGATCAGCATGATCCACCTCACTCTTAGAGTACACCAGAATATCACCTATTAACACAATGACAAAAGAATCCAGAAACAGATGAAACACTCTATTCAACAAGTACCTGAATGTCGCTGAGGCATTAGTTAACCCAAGAGACATGACCAGAAACTCAAAATACCTATATGGAGTATTGAAGGCAGTCTTGGGAATATCCACCTCCTTAATCTTTAGCTAATTATACCCAGACCAAAGATCAATCTTGGAGAATAACTTAGCACCCTGAAGATGATCAAACAAATTATTTATTCTTGGAAGAGAGTACTTATTCTTTACTGTTACCTTTTGCAACTGTTGGTAATCAATACATATCTGAAGGGAACTATACTTCTAACGCACAACTAAAACTGGTGCACCCTAGAAAGACACACTAGGACAGATGAAACTCTTGTCTAAATGATTCTTTAGTTTCTCCTTAAGCTTCTTCAACTCAGTTGGAGCCATTCTATATAGGGGAATAGAAATAAGACGAGTGTCCAGAACAAGATCTATCCTAAAATCAATCTCCATATCAGGAGAAACACTAGGAAATTCATTAGGGAAGTTCTCAGGAAATTCATTCACCACCGAGATATAAAGTAAAGAAGAAGCCTCTGAGTTAGAATCTTTAACCCAGACTAGATGATAGAGACACCCATTGGAAATTAATCTCTGAACTCTAAGATATGACATGAACCTTTCCTTAGAAGCTAGGGGTCCACCCTCCCACTTAATAACTGGCTCATTAGGAAATTTAAAGATGACCTTACGGGTCCAAAACTCTAAAGAATCATAGAATGAGTTTAACCAATCCATCCTAATATGATATAGAAATCAACTGTGTCTAATTCAAACAGATCCACCAAAGTCTCCCGACCACCCACAGATACCATATAACCCATCTAGACTATCCTAGCAACCACAGAGTTACCCACAAACTGTGACATTAAGAAATACACTCAAGATAGAAACCAAAATGTACAGGCACAAATGGGGTCACATATGAAAGAGTGGGCCCCAGATCAAGTAAACAATACACATTATGGGAAAAGAGTTTCAACATACAAGTAATGATATCAGGTGATGACTCAAACTCCTAATAGATAGTAAGAGCATAAAGTTGGTTCCAACTAGTATTGGGGACAGAGCTGATGAAGACGCAACAAAAACCTTATTTGCCCCCAGAGGCAACCTTACCAATAGGACAAATTTTAAGTATATGCCCTGGCTAACCACAGTTGAAGCACTTGTCATTTTCTTCATCAAATTAACCCCGATGCAAATGACCACAAAATCTGTAAGGAGGATGGGATGAAGCAGATTGGGCCCTACAAGCCTTAGATTGGGCACCCTGTGCCCTATAATTATCGATACCATAAATATGCCTTTCACCAGACGGATTAGGGTAGGGAGCACTAGCAGTCGATTAAGACCCAAAATTACCCTAGTTCTTTTTAGAACACTTTCCACCATCCCCGACACTCTACTGTTAGCCACCACCCTGCTCAAAAAATCTAAACTTTTTACACTATCTTTCCCCTATCTCCGCCTACTTCTTCTTCTCTTTCTCAACCTGCTTATGTACATAAACAACCTGGAGATTTCCATGTACTTATTCAACATAGCATCCTTACTCTCAAAAATTAAGTCTCAAGACAACCCAGAAGCAAAATTCCTTATTCTAGTCCTCATGCTAGAAACCAACTTTGAAGCATACCAAGACAGCTGGTGGAACTTCAAGGCATACTCCTTGACTGGTATCTTGTTTGGCTTCAAGTTAACAAACTTTTTAGCCTTCGCCTCTCTCATCTCCTAAGAAAGGAAAAGTTTTATAAAAATACTAAAGAAATCATCCCATAGGGCTGAATCAGCATCACCACCCCTAGACTAGTACCATTCCTTAAACTATTAGTATGTTACATTTTTCAGTTGGTAGACAGCAAACTCTACACCCTCCACGTTAGTAGCATGTATGATGTGAAAAATCTTTTTGATCTCATCAATAAAACCTTAAGGATCCTCCTCAACTTGAACACCAGTGAACATAGGAGGGCTCAACCTCATAAACTATCCAACCCTTATTACCTCAGAAGATGGATTAATAGAAGCATTATGCTTGACTTGAGAAGCTACAAACTGTGCCAATATATGAATAGACTAACGAGACTCAGTATTAATCACATCAGCCTGACGATCTCGAGAAGGACTGGAGGGGACTAATGGAACTCCAAGAGAACAATCAAGAACTAGACCCCTAGACCAAGTCTGTACCATATAAGTAGGACCGATCCCATCAGCATTATCCTCGAGTAGGACATAGAAGTTTTGTAAACTTCAGACTATTTGGGAGGCATAATCTGAAAAGTTAATAAATGGGTATAATAGAAGATTTCAGGACCTTAGACTTTATAACTTAGAAATAGAACACAAGAAAGAGAAATATTTTTAAATTCCTCTTAGCCTCTCCCTTAGCAGTGTGGTGCGCTACACACCCTTTAAAGAGACTCTACTCGGCATGGGTTTGTGGACTCCTAATTAACAATGAACCTAAGGCTATGATACCTATCTAACACGACCCGAACCAGGGCCTAGTGATGTTGAATGTCTAAAGTCCAACAAGGATCAAAGACTACAACCAATACCCTACCGTTAACCACCCTACACCCTATATCGAATGAATTTTGAATATATAATAAGATAGATTAATAATAATCTAAAGATAATAAAGTGAACTTAAAACCAAAGTCTAAAACCATAACCAATGAACCATCTATTTCCAATCCTAATGCCAATACGAATACCAATGCTAATAGTAATACTGACACCGCCTATGCCCATAGTAGTCTGATAAAGCCTCAAACTAGAATAAAAAAAATTTGATTAGGACATACCCCCGATGATAGCCAAAACCAAAACCAGAGAAAGAACAATAATGAAAAGAAGTCCATAGCAAGAAAAAGAGTCTTGTAGAGTATGGAATCTCACCACTTTAATCTGACTCAAAGATGTACCTGAATCTAAGTCACTAAGCAAGAGAAATAGTAGTATAGCCAATTCCTACATCGCATGGGGATACAACACGCGAAGATAGTTAAGGAAGCGAACGCTAACATCTAACTCAAAGATAAAGGTAAAATAAAGCTATCATTTAAAACCAAATCAAATAACCATATGCAATCACATATATACATACATATTATATGGGGATAGGGAACAAGGCTTAGCATAAACTTAAATGCTCAACCTAGGTTGGGTAGATTGACTATCCAAAAATCACTCATGGGTTATATGGGTTCAGCTCCCCTTGCTGAAAGGTCCCCAATGCGTGTTAGTCCCACGATCGGAGAAAAGAACCTAAGATGACTAGTATATCTCCAAAAATAAAAAGTGTAAATTTTAAGTGTTGGTCCCCCTAGGACCCCCACCTTCCACGGCTTTCCTACTCAACCCCTTTAAGCCCATATTAAATTAATTACACATTCCTAACCATTTACCAAGGATCTTTTAATTAGGCAAGAACCATTGGTATAGTCATACCAAAATTATTGCTTGCAAGTCCATTATCTTATGCCGTATAAACCATTAAACCAAATAAGACTCCATCTTTTCCAATAAACCAAAACTATTTATAGTCAAACCATGGACACCAAGGCTTTTCCAAAACAATATGAAACAAACCAAAACCAATTCATATTTCTTTAACCATTTAAACAATGCACATATTTCAAGAACAGTCAAACTATCTGACAAAATCATTCTTATTGATAATTTCACAAAGAGGTTGAGGACATGCCATTACAAAAGCCAAAATCATCAAATTTGGGACTCAATCATAACCCCTCAATTAAGTCACCATTCCCATGTACCCACATGTGAAAACTATAATTAAATCATGAGGAACATTAATCAACCAGGAACGTCCAAAACCCCCAACCTTTATTTAAAAACTATAACAATGCCATAAAAACCATACCTTAAAATATATGACTTTAGTAAAATAACAATAAGGGAAGAGTAACATGCCTAAATTATAGAGATTCACGAAGAGAAATTGATCCTTAAGCCCTTAGATGACCACTTTGGAAAAATCCTAGCCAATTTTGCTTGAGAGGATTTAGAAAAAGTAAAGAGGATGTGTAATCTTCTAAAGTGTGCAATGATTAACCAAAAGGTGTTATAGGTATATGGTGTCTTAAGGATTTTAAGAGGGAAATATCCAAAGTTCCCCTATCTTAAAATTATAAAAAGACCGCACGTGGTTATGAGTCATCCCCCGTGACTTGTGACTACGATATACGACTCGTACCCTTGAGTCATCACCAAGATATTGAGTTGGTCACCCATACACTATCCATCATATGACTCCATGATCCTATATAATACTACACCATACGACTCATATAGTGTATGATAACGCTCAACTTACACCTCAAATTAGTGAAAGGCAGTCATCGTCAATATATTTACCCAACTTTGGAGTCGGTGTCGAATCCACAGGGAACAATGTGAGTGGCGATTAAGCTAATTTCAAACTATAGATCCAAGTTCAATACAAACAAATGGTACGAAAATATAAAAGTAAGATGGGGATTTTTATGAGTCAAACAAAAGTTAACAGTTTAACTTTCTTCAGAACTCAAAAATAAGATTTCAATTGTTCAAATCAATGATAGAGAGAAACTAGGGTCATGATCACTATGACTATTAATCTCTGAATAATAACTGTTCAAGATTCTCGTGGTAGGTCGGAACAGTAGAATATCCCTACCAATGATACTATATAAATTATCTCTCGACCTCTCCAGATAATTTATTATCTAACTCTCTCAAACTTAGATAACTTATCTATTTCCAAGAGAATGCTATCTCTGGTAGATTAATTCAGTTACGACATCAATCATTAAACAGAAGGTTGGTAGTTTCCGAGTCCCTATTGATAATTCACTTCCTATAGATTATTTCTCTGTTCAAGCAAATAAACCTATGGCGTAACCTATTGTTTGCAACCAATAGATTTAAGTTAAAGTAACGGCATTTCAAGATATTCCCATAATCATTCAAACCCTAAACAAACTATTAAATTAATGAAATAATAATCATAGATCCCACAACCCTAGTTGTGGGTTTTATTTGCTCATAAGATAGCAAGAGATAACCACAATTGAATTCATAACTAAACTTACAAAAGATGAAATTCAAAGTTGATTCTTCTTCAAGTACAATAAGAATTTCCCACAACTAAATCAAAGGATTAAAAATTGAAACTAAAATTAAGAGACCAAAAAGTACAGAGAAAAAGTGACCAAGTACGTGAACTTCAAGGTTAGCACCCCACAAAAAAAGATTTAAAAACCCCTTTTTATAATTCCCTCGATGTGATAAAACCTAAAAACTATGCCTTAAATAGAAAGAGCTATATATGGAAGCAAATCTAAAGTTTTAGATTTTTTTCTCGAAATAGATGACGACAATCTTGACGGCGTGTCATACGTCTGACGGCGTGGGCAATATGTCGTCAAAGTTTCCAGTGAATTGATATCTTCTAATTCTTTTGACGACAAATCTGACGGTGTGTCAATTATGTGACGGCATGTGAGAAATGTCGTCACATCCTCATTGGAAATCATCATGTTCTTCTTCGAGTTGACAACAATTTTGACACCTTGTCAAAGTTGTGACGGAACTTCAGAAATGTCGTCACACTTCACTTCAATTTTTCAGCCTTTGTCTAATCTTGACGGCAGTTATGACAACCTTTCACATGTCTGACGGCACTTCAAAGATGTCGGCAGCTACACTTCATCTTATTTGCACCAGATTTCAACTGATTTTGTTCTTCTTTCCTTTAGTTTCCTCCTCGATCACTTACATCTGCATTAAAACAATAAAAACAATCAAAAATAAAAAAAGTTACTTAAGAATTCACAATTATTTAGAGTTAAAAGCCTCAAATATGTTAGCATCTGCTCGCACATCAACACGCTCAACTTAAAACAATTGCTTGTCCTCAAGCAACCAAAACACAACACTACGATGCTTAACCAAGAAATACATAAGATACCCATGGCAGTTGATTTTCAATTTTAGCTCAAAACATATGTCACTCTCCAAGTTCAATTACTTATAAACCCAACTATGTTTATAAATGAAGATCCCCAATGTAACACAAACGAATCAAGATTTGGCATCACGTTAGAAACAACAACCATGCAAATATACAAGTTACACTACCCAAACAAGTAGGCAGCTAGTGATAGAACTTGTGTGCCCTTACAACAAAGAGGTCTCTCCTAACTCATGTATAAAATCAAGCATGTCAATGTAGGGACGGTCAGGAGACACTCACTCTCAGAAAGAAATTCCAATCAATGTATGTTAAATACCATATGCTTGCCCTTATTTTCATTACCAAGGCTTTCAAACAGTTGAGTTAGGATCACTATAGATCTTTTTCTTCATTTTGTAATCTAGGCTTGGGGATGGAATGGTGTTCACGGATATTTAAAGTGACTAAGCCTCCTTGATACTACACTACTATTTTGGGGTCCCACCTCTTAGCGTTTTTTCATTTTTCATTCATTCTTGATCACACATATTTCGGATGAGTGCGGTCTTTTTTTTTAACACTTTGTTCTTTCTTTTCACAGTCTTTTTATTTTCTTATTCTTTTTCTACCACGTCCATCTTTTTAAATTCTTTTTCTTTTTATTCAATCCTTCTTCATACTCATTGTTTATCACGCACCCCTATGATAGTCACCCTCAACTTAGGTTATTTTCCTAAGTCAATGTGCACAGTATCCAAGAAGGACCAAGGCCAAAACAGGTTCATTGTGACATAAATGGAAAGGTGATAGGTGTCGTAAAATAAATATAGATGTCATAAAAGAAATAAACATTTAGGCTCAAAGTAGGGATCAAGGGAGATATCATGCACACAGGGTAGGTAATTTAGGCTAAAAGTGGACTAATATCAACAACAACCTTTGATCATTTCCTAACCCCTATCTTTCAATCAAGGAAAGACTAACCGGGTAAGTTCTAGATTCAACATACAAAGGAAACTGAGCTAGACCTCACACACACATGGCATAAAGGTACATCACAAGCTTTTACCTATCCAGTTCCTGCAATTATTAGAAATGATTATTATGTCCCTAGAACTAATGCCATAAAAAGAATCATAGTAGTCACATATAGATACACATCACGTTGTTATCAGATAGATAGTTAGAGAGGTATTTGTCATTCCAACAAAAATCAACAAAAATATATCAACTGCCCTTGAAACTTATTTTTCCCTTAGTTAACCACAACACATCACAAAATAAAACACAATACGCCTAAATATGTTGGCTCTATAGGAACAAGAATCCGGAGAAAAGAGGCACGATAACAAAAACCCACGAAGGACATCAACATCCACAAGTAGTCCCACCCTCAACTTAAAATCATGCAATGTCTCTAATGCGTCAAACCAAAACAAAAGAGATAGAAACATACCTGTGGCACCATGGATGCGAAGATCTGATGTCAATCACATAAAATCAATACAAGCAATAAAATACCTTAGTTTGCCTCCCAAGCAGCGCCTGGTTTAACGTTGCGGCGTGACTCAGTTATCTTGACTACTTAGACTTCGTCAAGATACCTTGTTGATAATTATTTCTGTCTCCACTTGGAGGATTTAAAACGCTGGCCCAACTTTTAATCAATACATCTTCGGGGTGTGTTGTGAAAATGTGAGGGCATGATAAGGAATGTTCTATCACGCTACTTCAAAGACTTGAATCGCTTGCCCAATTCTGCATCCAACTTTTGTGTGGGCTCATTGGGAAACGATGATGATCTTAAAAAGTCACTAAATGGATATCAATTTTTAAGATTCTTAGCCTTCAAGTTTGGGGTTGTAGTATACCCTTTTGGAAAGATAAACTCAAAAATGTAAGAATATTCCTCGTCATTTTCAAAATTAATCATTTGCTTGGGTGAATCGACTTTCATCAAATCCACCAAGCATAATGTTGAAAAGTGGTTCGAATGAGGACTAACTCTCAATTTTGGAGTAGCATCTCTATTAGTATTTTTACCCCGAAATGGATTAGAGTCTTCACACAGTTTGTATTTGATTTCTTCTTTTGCCTCTAATACCATTTCCTCATCCTTGGCATCTTCATTCATGAATGGTTTGGTTGGTTGGAAAATCACTGAGGGTTAATCAACATCAAGCTCATTATCAACATCAGATTCTTGCTCTTCATCCTCACACTATTCCATTATTTTAAATAATTCTACAGACAAGATATCATCTAAACATAATTTAGAAAAGTGTTTTGGATGATTGACCACGATATCCATTTCTTCTATCCTTTCTCTTCCCTCGTTAAATGCCCTAATTTCTCGACGTATGTCACATATGGTATCATTCATTGTGTCTATACAATTCAACATTAGTTGAAGCATAGCTTCAATGTCGCTCTTTCCAGTGCTTCGTTCTTCCTTTTCTTGACCATAAGACTTGCCATACTCATAAGAAGAACTAAAACTTGGGTTAGCGCAATAGGGGGGGACATTTGGGCAATCACTCTAACGTCCATCTTAACCACCATATAAAGAACAATTATACTCCCGTAAGATGGAGATGGTGCACACATCTCTCCAGGGAGCATATCTACAATCTTTCCAAAAGTAGGGTCCATCACAATATGGACATAGATCATCCAGATAAGATTTCCAACCATCAAACTCACATTCATTCCATGATGCCATAGTGAGAAATAAACAAAAATAATGAAAATCTACCTAACACAAGAAACAAAGTAAATTACAAACAAATATTTATAAGTTTGAATTCAAGCAAGTAAGCTAAAATTCCAAACAAACTTAATGCGCCAAATTGTTCCCCGGCAATGGTGCCATTTTTGATAACACTCAACTTACACCTCAAATTAGTGTAAGGCTATCGTCGTCAATATATTTACCTAACTTTGGAGTCGGGGTCAAATCCACATGGAACAATGTGAGTGGCAATTAAGCTAATTTGAAACTATAGCTCCAAGTTAAATTCAAACAAATGGTACAAAAATATAAAGTAAGATGGGGATTTTTATGAGTCAAACAAAAGTTAACAGTTTAACTTTCTTCAAAACTCAAAAATAAGATTTCAATTGTTCAAATCAATGATAGATAGAAACTAGGGTCGCGATCACTATGACTATTAATCTCCATTGAATAATAACTGTTCAAGATTCTCGTGGTAGGTGGGAACAGCAAAATATCCCTACCTATGATAATATCTGAATTATCTCTCGACCTCTCCAAATAATTTATTATCTAATTCTCTCGAACTTAGATAACTTATCTATTTCCAACCGAATGTTATCTCAAGTAGATTAATCCAGTTACGGCATCAATCATTAAACAGAAGGTTGGTAGCTTTCGAGTCGTTGTTGATAATTTGCTTCCTCTAGCTTATTTCTCTATTTAAGAAAATAAACCTAAGGCGTAACCTATTGTTTGCAACCAATAGATTTAAGTCAAAGTAACAGAATTTTAAGATGTTCCCACAATCACTCAAACCCTAAACCAACTATTAAATCAATGAAATAATAATCATACATCCAACAAACCTAGTTGTGGGTTTTAGTTGCTCATAAGATAGCAAGAGATAACCACGATTGAATTCATAATTTAAAGGAATTAAACTTTCAAAAGATGAAATTCAAAGTTGATTCTTCTCAAAGTACAATAAGAATTTCCCACAACTAAATCGAAGGATTAAAAATTGAAATTAAAATTAAGAGACCAAAAAGTACAAAGAAAAAGTGACCAAGTACGTGAAGTTCAAGGTCAGACCCCCACAAAAGAGAATTAAAAACCCTTTTTTATAAGTTCCTCGATGTGATAAAACCTAAAAACTATGCCTTAAATAGAAAGAGCTCTATATGGAAGTAAATCTCAAGTTTCAAATTTTTTTCTTGGAATAGACGATGGCAATCTTAACGGCGTGTCAGACGTTTTGACGGCGTGTGCAATATTTCATCAAAGTTTCCAGTGAATTGCTATCTTCTGATTCTTTTGACGGCAAATCTGATGGCGTGTCAAATATATAATGGCATGTGAGAAATGTCGTCACATCCTCATTGGAAATCATTATGTTCTGCTTTGAGTTGACGGCGATTTTGACGCCTTGTCAAAGTTGTGACGACACTTCAGAAATTTTGTCACACTTCACTTCTATTCTTTAGCTTTTGTCTAAGCTTGACGGTAATTATGACAGCCTTTCACATGTCTAACGGCGCTTCAAAGATGTTGTCAGCTACACTTCATCTTATTTGCACCAGATTTTAACTAATTTTGTTCTTTTTTCCTTTAGTTTCCTCCTCGATCACTTACATCTGTATTAAAATAATAAAAACAATCAAAAATAACAAAAGTTGCTTAAGACTTCTTAATTATTTAGAGTTAAAAGCCTCAAATATATTAGCATCTGCTCACACATCAGTCTAGTCGTATCTAAGATAGAACCCACGAGGTTAGACACTGGACAACAAATGACTCAACCCTACTATTTGTAACCTATTCTCACGGTGCTTAGTAAGACACTCGTACACAAATCCAAGCCAAGCACTAAGTTTATAATTTTTTTAAGGATCATCCTAATGACCCATCACCAACCCTAACAACTCGTACCACCAAGTTGTTACTAAGACCAAAAACCTAACCATCATTCACTAGTCACCTAACGAATAGGGTCACATGAGCCGTACCCACACTATACGACTCATATGTTTAAGTCATCAGTAGTAAAGTGAGCTCAAAGCTCAGAAAATTTCCATGGGAGAACACCCAAAGAGTTTTAATATGGGTCCCACTTACTAAAATAGTATTTTTGAAACTAACCCAACATAATATCAAGCTCAAGGAATCATTATCCTCAAAAATGGGTAAAAATCAAGATAAATTAGGGAAAAAATAAAGACCTAAATGTTTTGTGATTTTAAGCAAGATATTAAGAAATTTCACTAAGAAAAGAGTGAATTCTTACCTCAAATAAGAAGATAATTGCGAAAATAGATGTTATCTAGCTTCCCAATCACCAGCAAGCTTTAGCTTTAAATTATACACTATTTAGAGTTCTTACCTCTTAAGCAAGTGATGAAGAATGGCCAAAATCATGGAAAAGAGGGTTCTTTTATGCCTATTCCAGGTCCTTGCTAGTCGCTATCGTAAACTGAGGCCTCGAGATCTAACCATCTTCTATCTGCCATACAAGTCGCGGTCGCGACACCACTTTATGATCACATATTCTCCTCTACATAGTGAGTTACAATCGCAGTCAAAAGAGTTGTTATCACGGTGCACCGGGAACCTGTTGCACCAGATTTTGAGTCCAAAAAAAGGCTCGACCAGGTGTTCAATATTTATTTAGAATCTCGTATACGTAAACAACCTATGTAACCATACCAAATTTGACGTTTTGGACTCAATGGCATAATCATATTTTCCATCCAAGGTCATTTCGATTAAATGTGGGTGCTACAACTATTTTTTATTTTCTTAATTTTCTAACTAATAGGTTGAAATGAGCTCTGGCTCCTCGAGACCAAACAAAATATTACCTAGACTCAAATCGATATTTTGGAGCTGGTGGTACATTCAAAACTTATACATGAGATCTTTTTACTAAATTTTTTTCCCGATGGCCATTTAGAACTAGTGAAGACTTCAAAATAGGGAATTGGCTTTAAAAACCAAACGAATTGCCCGGTGACTGAACTGTCAGTCCCAGAAAGTGATAAATAACTTGGGGCAACTATAGAAAATCTATATGGGAAAAAATATTTAGAAATATGGAAAATGACTTGAAGGGTCATTACAATATCCACTACTAAAGAAACTTTCATGAAACACCCTGGGTTTGGGGCCCTTCAAATTTTTTTAGATTTTTGGGTTTTGGACAATATAAGAATGATGGGTACCATTCGTGTACTGGGGTATGGGTGGTATGCCTTGGTCATATACTGACCAGTGTCATTTGGTGGGGATTGGATTGGTTTCTGAAATAGGTACGACTTGGGTTGGTCCGAGTCATATGGATTAAATACGGGGCATTTTGTTTTGGATTTTCCTTCACTTAATCTTAGACTTGGTATCCTAACATGGATCTGAGTATGAGTGACTCATCCAGAGCCATAAGCTAGGGTACGAGTCACACCATGGACTCGTATGGTGGACAGTGTTCAAACCTCTTATGATTCTATTCTGCTAGGGGTACAGGTCACGTGTACTAGTTGTATACTTAGGTATGACATGGTTTGGGTGAGTCATATGTTGGACAGTGTTGGGTTGAAGGGGGAGACCTAGGATACAAGTGGTGGGTACCACTCATATTAGAGGGTACAATTGGTATGGTTAGTTGTACCCCCTAATGTGAATTTTACAAAGTCTAAGTGAGGCCAATCTCGATATTTTTCCACTTAACCTAATAAGGCCCCATGACTTTTAACACTCTTGGAAGATTATTTGTCTTATTATTCTATTCATTAACACTTAGAAAACACTCTCTAATCCTCTCTAAAGTTCTTGGGCAAAGGAAACTAGGGTTTCATCATAAGGATTAATTTAGGTCTTCTGTTGGTGATTTCTCTCCATCATCTACTCAATTTAAGGAATTTACTTCTTCCCTTATTGTTAGTTCCAACTAAAGGTAAATTTTGTACATTGTTTTTATGGCATAATTGTTATATGGTTTTGAGTTTTCAAATAAATATTGGGGGTTTTGGTTATAATGTCTTGGTTATGGTTTTCTCATGTTTTAATTATATATTTACATATTTTAATGGTGGTTTGAATACTTAGTTGCATAGGAATGGTTAATTGGTATTTGATTTTAGTTTGGAAACACTATGCCCCCAATATATTTGATACAATGCCTATGAGAATGCTTTTACTGTATTGTTAGACATTTTAATAAAACTATTGCATGGTATGGTTTGGTAATGGAACTCTAAATGGTTTAAATGGTTAAATGGAACGGTTTGGTGATCATGGTTATGGTTAACTTAATTGAACTCCTTGTGGGGTACAATGGAATCCCCCAAGTAAATATTCTAATGAACAACTTGCGAGGAACATGGACTCCCCCAAGCAAACATATTAACGGAACACTTGTGGGGTACATGGGACTCCTCCAATTTAATTTGGTAAATAGGTACACAGGAATCCCTTAACCTCTTAAGGTTTGGCTAAGGATAATACTTGCAAGTTATAGCCGGTATGACGATACCACTATTAATAGCCTTGGTTAATAATAAATGAAATAATAGATTAGTTGGTTGGAAATGGTTTTAATTGGACAATAACGGCGGGGTGTGATAGTTAACCGTGAAGGTGGGAGTTCAATGAACAACCGCTGGAAACTCATGTTTGCTGACATGAGTGGTTGGTTATAGGGACCATATATGATACTATGAGGTGCACGAGAATCCTCTAAGTATATTGCACATATATATCATGGAGGGTAAGGGTACTTGGGAATTCCCTACTTTTATAGTAACTCCAGTTAGTGTGGCTACACGCATCGGGGCTCGTTCGGGGGTTACACTGGACCCATCGACTTGATTTCACTTCCCAAGGATTTCACCAAGTTCAACTCCATTCACCTGTATGATATCGTGGTTAAGAACGCTAATGTTTTTCATGTCACGGATCGTGTAAAATCCAAAAATTAAGGTTAAAATCCAAGTTTTAAAGTTGATTTTGATATAAGTTAGTAAGTAATCAAAGAAATTAGGTTAAGAAGTTCACACAAATAAGTTTCATGAAAAATTGCATTTTCTCAAGTCTCAAATTCCAAAAATAGTGAAAATGGAGTTGGATTCACGAAAATGGGATTTTTATATTCTTCTGTGAATAGTGACTCACGGATGCGGTCAATCCCTTACATTCACGAAGGTTATAGATCCAGAACCACCGTGATTGCAATTTCCCGATCACAAATATGAGGATCAAAGAAACCAGACCGACCCTGATTACTCTTTGCGAATGCGGCCACCGCCTTACATTTGTGATTCCCAAGAGAATCCTTCTCTACAAACTCAAAAGGGGTCCTGCAAATGTGAAGAAGGAATATGTCTACACCAGAAGACAATAATTCAGCTAAGGAAAATAATTAAAAATTCTTCGAACAAACTCTCGAGGTTTGTTCGAAAAAGTATGGAAATAAATTAATTATACTACTTGGCTAATTATATCAATACTCTAGACTCAATGAAACCATCAGATTACCAAAAGAAGTTTTTTTAAATAAGTTACTCCGAGAACCCCTTTGGGCTAAAATAACTAGTTTCTCGTCTCAATGCTTAAAATTCAAAATAAAGACTCCAAAGTCAAACTCAAAAATGATATTCCGAATCTAATAAAACCGATAAAGTCTCCATCTGATGGTCAAATCACAGAATGTTGATCAAAGTCAAATACAATACTTTAAAGGTTACTCAAAACCTCAAACTCACGTAAATCATTTCCAAAGGCTTTGGGGACCGACAGACTATCCTTACGAGTACTCTTAAATGATAAAAAGCAACTACAAAGATGGGGAAATGGTCAAAACATTTTTAAAAAGAGCTAAAAATCATAACGAGGGTTGTTACAGTTTATTCCAAGGCACCTACCCATTGATGCATCTGGCAAAGCAGAATCATACGACAGTATCAATAGCTTCAGCAAGATCTAACAAATCCAAGAAGAATTGATGAAATATCAAGTGTAGTTGGACAAAATTGAAGAAGAAGACAAGAGGAAAATCCATCAAGTTACCTTAAATGGGGCAATTTATCTATTTAATTCCTACATGTATCAAATAAATTTGAGGTTGATAACAACTTTCGTTTGGATTTTTATTTTTTGCATTATTTGACCGTCCTCGTTTGTAATATCATCATAGAGTGTATCAAAAACTATTTGATGTTCATAGAATATTTCGTTCTCTCTACCTCTTATTTTCTTTATGCTTGTACTTCTTTCTGTTGAGAATTTTTTATTTTAATAAAATACAATTGAACAAAAGAAATTCTCAATTATGAGTAGTCATAAACTCGAAAGCTTTGCTTTTCTTGAGATCACTCTACCTGACTAGTACTAGTAATATTTTTACGTGTACAACACGTGATAAAGTGGCACTGTTCATTTGACCTTCTCAAATGTTTAATTTACATATATAAGGATTAACAATTAAATCCATATATAATGCGCCATCTTGTGATCATAAAGCTTAAGGAAGCTTCCCCCTGCTCTTTTTTTTTTATTATTAATAAAAAGAAAACGTTCCTCCAAGCGAATAAAGTAGATAAAACTCATTAATATTTGAAAATAAACTACCCCATTCCTAAATATTTCTTATCCTAACTAAAATATAAATATTTTATCATACTTGTCATTTTAAAAAAATCACCATACTTAGTACTCCCTTCGTTTAAAACAGAATGACCTACTTTGACTTGGCACAAAGTTTAAAAGAATAAAGAAGACTTTTGAATCTTGCGGCCTTAAATTAAAGTTGTGTCAAATGTACCAAAATATCCTTTTATCTTGTGGTCCTAAACATGTCATGTGGAAAGTTGAAATTAAAGTATTGCCAAAAAGGGAAATGGGTCATTTTTTTTTTAAACGGACTAAAAAGGAAAGTAGGTCAATCTTTTTGAAACAGAGCGAGTATATTTTTTCATCTTTACTCTTAGGGGTCGTTTGGTAGAGTGTATAAGAATAATGCAAAATATGGTGTATTAGTAATGCTTGTATTAGTTGTGCTTGCATTAGTTATACTTGTATTTTTCTTATGCAGTGTTTGGTTCAATATTTAAAAAAAAAACATGAATCACACAATTTCTAAAAAAAAATTTTTTTTTTTTTTTACATAATACCCTCAATATATATGTTGGAAACAATGCGAAAATTTTTTTGAGGGGTAATAGGGTCTTTAAGCATGTTAATGCATGCATTAGATCCATTGCATTACTAATGCCATAGATTTTGAGGTATTAGTAATACACACCTCAATACATAATAGAGTGTATGACTAATGTTTGTATTAGTTATACATAGGGTAAAATAGTATATCAAACAAGGTACTACTAATACACATTAAATTAATGCATGCATTAACATTTTAATACACTCTACCAAACGACCCCTTAGTGATAAATATGAAGAGATATTAATATAATAAAAAAAGAAAGTATTACGGAGAGATGTATGATAAATAATTTTAGTTAATGTTTTATCTTAAGAAGCGTGCAAACAAAAAAAATGACAAGTACTTAGGAACAAAGAGAGCTTATACGCAATGATAGTATAATGACTATATTATCGATATAAATTAACCTATTGTAGTAAATCGATCTGAATTTGTTCTGAGATACCAATAATTAATTAAGAGCACATTTATGTTTATGTAATTACTGTATAATTGTATATAGTTAAACTTAAATATACTCTCTCTATCACAATTTAAACGATGATGTATTTCGATAGTCTAAAACAAGTGATAATTATTAGTGATGTTATAAAGTCATCTCAGTAAAGATAATTTAATATTTAAATATATCAATCAGACTAAAAGTTTAGGAAAAGAGTGCGTTAAAATCCCATGGAAAAAAGTTAGAGACCAAAAAAAAAAAAAATACGTAAGGTAGCAGCCTGATTCAATAAAGTTGAATTGAGTATCATAGGATCTCAAGTTTAATTCTCAATAGAGAAAAATATTAGGTGATTTGTTTTCATTTGTTTTAGCCTTGATCAACGAAGTTATCTGGTGCCTGTTATTCGTAGAAGGGGCATATATCCTGTAAAATTAATCGAGATGCACAAAAATTAAATCCAACACCATGGTTATATAAAAAAAAAAATGCTATTCTTAAGCCGTGATTTTCCGTCCCCAAGCAGAACCATACGTGTGCTCAAAAAGAACACCCCATGCGTGTCTTCGAATTTAACAAAAGGAAGGCCCACAATATCTAGATTCTACACTAAAGCTAAACAAACCTATCATCACCTATCTTTTCAAACCACTTCAAAGAGTATTTTTCAGTTGTTTTATCTACCTCTTCACTTGTATAAATACCCTCCAAATCTTTCCCCCTTACCACCAACTCAAACTCATTTCTCTCTGCTTCACTAACCTAGCTAGCTCTAGCTGATATTTGAAAAGGAACACACACACACATACAAGTGAAGTTGAAATGTCTGGAGTTTGGGTATTTAAGAATGGGGTTTTCCGTTTGGTAGAAAATGGATCAGGAGATCAAGCTCAAAGAAGAAGGAAGGTATTGATACACTTACCAAGTGGGCAAGTGGTGTCATCCTATTGTTCTCTTGAAAGAATTCTCAATGGTTTAGGATGGGAAAGGTATTATGGAGGTGACACTGAACTTTTCCAATTCCACAAGCATTCTTCCATCGACTTGATTTCACTTCCGAAGGATTTCGCCAAGTTCAACTCCATTCACATGTATGATATCGTGGTTAAAAACCCTAACGTTTTCCATGTCAGGGATGTTTAACTAACCATCTCATGTCATCTTAAATTTGTATAGGAAATCTAACTAGGGTTAGCTTTTCATTTGGTTTTGTTCCTCTTTCCTTCTTGGGGTTGGTTATTACTTCGTGTCTGCTTTAGCCATCGTTGGTGGGTGCATTGTTAAAAATGATAACCTCTATATGTAGTTTGAGCTCATTTGGTTATTTTATGTCTTTAGGGTTCAATAAATAGTTCTCAAATGGTTGTGGAATAAAAGTTACATGTTTTGTTTCTATGTGTTTTCTCCCTTCAATTTAGCAGGTAATGATTTTTAATTGGTTTGCGCCTGATTATATACATAATTCCCATTTCTCAAAAGGATATATATGTATATATATTTCGACAGCAGTGACTATGGAGAGGGAAGGATCCTTTTTGGCTGTTGGAATTGAATCAGAATATGGAACTAAATATGGGTGGTGCAGTGGTTCTTTTGCCAAATAAACTACAAAACAAAATTCAATCTCTATGAGAAGAATTCATTATTATAATAGTACTAAATTATTTCACTTCCTTACTCTTTTTTTGTAAGTAATTTTGTTTTTGTTTTTCTCAACCTTTGCTTCTAAAATTTCGTAAGAAATTTCAAATGTCCAGCAAGAGAGGAAATGTATATTTATGTCTCGCTAGAGCGCACAATGTAACACAGCAGATCAATTTTTTTAACTTATAAATTTTCTTTTATGTAAATTATACATAATACTCGCAATTTGTTTGACATATTTTGACTTGACATACAAATAATTTTTTAAATTTTTTTTTTTAATGTTGTGGTCTTAAATTAAAGATATGTCAAATGTATCGAAATGCCTTTAATTTATGATTTTAAATATGTCACATGGAACGTTGAATTCAAAGAGTTGCTAAGAAGGGAAATGATCACTCATTTGGAAACAGATTAATAAGGAAAGTTTAAACAAATTGCAACTTGAGGACTAATGTGTGGCCGTGCATGTTTGACGGGAAGGAAAAGTAAGCTTCTTTTAAAATCTCATTTAGTTTGTGATGTATGAACAGGTTTTAGTATTGTATTTTTATCTGGACAACTAATTATCAGACAAAGCTAAAGGCCCTATCAAAATCTTGAGCTCTTTCCATGTGATCTTTGGATGCAACAGACTATAAAAGAAGATACTTATTCACATACGAAGTTTAATTTATGTCTAATTCAACAATTTAATTGAGTCAAATATTAACAATGATATATAGTATTGATAAAGGTTTATTCCAAGATAATTACATACATTGCATTTATTAAATCTGTGTAAATCATCATGTCGGGGCAACTCTGTTCTAACAATAAATTCAGTAAATTAAAGGTAAAGATTTTAGAGTTAGTTTTCACTGAATTGTCAACCACCTAGCTACATATGAGTAAATTAGGAAGGGATAAATGGCAAATAGGACAGATCAGATATAACTCGTAAGCCATAAGGACTAAGTAAACATCGGACAGCTTTATTAGACATGGTCAGAAGAACCGTAACCCCATCTAGCTCCAGAATCGCATAACAAAACACCAGTCTGCAATCGTTCCCGATAAGGTCCAAATCTAATGCATTACAAACGTATGATCATTACGCTTCAACCGAGTTATTCTATTCCACCTCTTAGAAAGAAAAGAACTTAAATAAAAATACTTAATAGCAGAACGATACATTATACAATTCTTCTACAGCAAGCGCACACAACGAAACCGTAAACAATCAAGTGAAACCCAATCAATAAAATAATTTAATCTATGGACAATGTTGTTGTGGTAAATGTCGTAATGCCTAAGGAATTATTACCGCTAGGCATAGAGGGTCATAAGCGTCTATTCCTTATAATCGATTTTCGACAAAATGAAAATGATATATATAGTAGAATCGTAACCATAGAATACAACCATAATCGAAATATATACATTCATCTCATATACTTCTTCCGTTTAAAAAAGAATGACCTACTTTGACTTGGCATAAAGTTTAAGAAAATAAAGAAACTTTTGAATCTTGTGGCTTTAAGTTAAAGTTGTGTCAAATGTACTAAAATGTCCTTTAATCTTGTGATTCTAAACATGTCATGTGGAAAATTGAAATTAAAGTATTACCAAAAAGCGAAAGGGGACATTCTTTTTTAAACGGACTAAAAAGGAAAGCAGGTCATTGTTTTTTAAACGGAGGGAGTACTGTGGAAACAGTGAGAAGAGTAATCTGTTCTTAAGCTATAATATTCATTAAGCAAGTTAATTAATAACCCACCTATTTGATTAGCTCAATTCGCATGTCTTTATAACATGTATGTAAATTCTACAATACCACTATACGGATAATCAGAAATCTACTTACAACTTTCTATTTATACTTTTACATTAAAAACTATACTACTTTTCCGTTTCAATGTGTTTGACTTACTTTTCTTTTTAATCAGTTTAAAAAACAATGCTTCTTTTCTTTTTTAGCATCTCTTTAATTTCAATTTTTACATTACATGTTTATGATTACAAAATTAAACGGTATTTTATAATATATTTAATATATTTTAAATTTAAAATCACAAAATTAAAAATTCTTCCTTATTTTGTTTAACACCATGTCAAATTAAAATAAGTCAATAAATTTACTTTTTTATAAAAGAACTATTTAGCAAATTTTATAGAATCTTCATTTATTTCTTAAATTTCATGTTCAATCAAAGATGACACATGGAATAAAACAAATGAAGTATAATTAACGGATAAAAAAATAAAAATAAAAGAAAGGTCACCTACTTCAGAATTAAAGAAAATTTACGTTAAAGTTCTCCTTCTACCTTAAATGAAATAATTTACTAATAAATAAATATTTAAAAAATATTTTGAATAATAAATTTTAAAACTTTTACCTTTTTCCTTAAATATCTTATTAATTAAAAAAATACCATATAAAATAGTACAGCAGGATAGAAGTTACAGAGAGAGGTCCCCTACATAGTGGAGCCAAGAAAACAAGAGACCGGGGAGAGGAGTTCACGTGAAGTGAATCATGGTCCTTTATGATAGGGCAAATGTACATGTACATGTGTCATCAGGAGTTGACCTTTGTTGGACTTTGAGAGTGTTTGCACGTGGGGCATACTTGCATTTTCTCATTACTCACATTGTTTGTAAGGCATGTGAGATGTGACCACTTTCAAATATGTTTTACACTTTACAGACTAGAAAACCTGCTTCCTCTTGGTATATACTACTACTTTCTTGAGAAAATGGAAGAAAATGTGTTATTTAAGTCTTCAAAAAAGGATTGATGACATTGGTCAATTTAAAGGGTCAAACATAATTAAAAAATTTGATTAAGTTAATTATGAACTTGATTAATATTTTTAAAACTTTCTAATCTTTTAAAAAATACAAATCAACCTATACGCCTCTCCTCTTCAAATCAACCGTCTCTTCTTTCTCTCGACAGTTTCTCCCAACCAACAGTTATATAAATTTCTCTTTTTAATCCCCAGCGACTTCAACCTCCAGGGACAAATAGTTGGGCTTTGAGTTCTTTTTCGACTTTCAACCGTCAATCGACGTGACAACCTTGCTCTCCGGCCCCGAGTTCTTCATTGCCCCTTTAATTTCTTCTTTCACAGGTAAAGAATTATGGTTTTTTTAGTTTTGAAGAAAAAGAGGAACTTGAGTCAATTTCTCTTCTAGTATTAGTTAACAATTTCAATATTGGTTACTTTAATTTGAAATGCGGTCTAAATAAAATTCTAATTTCTGACACTTTTTCTATTCTCTTTTCGAAGTGAAATATGATTTTTTAAAGTTTGATTTTTATTGTTTGTGTTTGTACAAACAAAACGATGTTGGTGTTTTTGGTGTTGCAACCGTTTCTGGGTTGATTTGTTTTTGTTCTTGGTAAAAATAGTGATGTTACTGTTGTTCTATTGAAGAAAATCATGCTCTATCTTTTTCTGCAATAGATTAACCTTTTGATGCAACAGATTAACCATCTAATGCAATAGATTAACCATCTGATGCAATAGATTTACTATCTGAGGTAACAGATTAACCATTCGATGTAATAGATTTACCATATAATGCAATAGAATAACCATCGAATTAAAAAACTGATGCAACAAATTAAACATCTGATGCAACAAATTTACTGTCGTATTAAAAATCTGATGCAACAGATTAACCATATGATGCAACAGATTAACCATCTGATGTAATAGATTTACCATCGGATGCAATAGAGGAACCATCGTATTAAAAATCTAATACAACAGATTTACCATCTGATGCAACGGAGGAACCATCGAATTAAAAATCTGATACAACAGATGAACCTTCTATTGGATAACATCCTATCAACTATTCCAACTGGACATGTCCGAGACTTAATTTTTCAAACTGATCATTCATCTGTCGGGATAGATGACCCTTCTGTTGAAACAAATCTAAATAATATTAACTGTTAGTAACAGTTCTAACAGATCACTCATATGTTGCAACAGATGTGTGATCTGTTACATAGACCAGTCATCTATTTCAACAAATGAGTGATCTATTTTTATTGTTGCAACAGATTAATCATCCGTTTCAACAGGTTAGTTATATATTGCAACAGATCACTCATATATTGCAATAGATGTGTGATCTGTTGCATAGACTAGCCATCAGTTTAAACAGATGAGTGATCTATTTTTATTGTTGGAACAGATTACTTATCCATTGCAACAGGTTAGTTATATGTTGCAATTGATAACCTACCTGGTGTAACAGATGTGTGATCCATTAGAACTGTTATTTTGTTATATACATGTTAGATATACTGTTATTCCTTTTTAAAGATGTATTAATTAATTATAATCTATTTTATGTTCCTATTATTTTTAGATTATATGGATCCCAAAAGAATAGAAACTGAATCAAGTCTAAGTAAAGGAATAAGTGAAGCAGCTAGGCTACATTCACCACTCTATGAACTTGTTTTATAAGCGTTATCTCAATCAGAAGCAGATGATAATAAACATGAGGCGGAGGAATATTTCATAAGAGATGATCGAAATGCTAATAGCCCTTCCACCGAAGAGTTGGTCAAAACCTTTATCATTGATAGTTATCCTGTGAGAATGCAGTGCGATGGTTCCACAGATTTAACGAGTGATTTCGTGGTTAAGTCAGCCATGGAAAATTCTTTCAACGCCTTCAAAAAAATATTTTGAGAATAAAATTTGGATGCTTTTTTTAGGGACAACTGCTTTGGGTTATATCTTGACTTGCTGGAGAACAACAATGCTCTTTTCCAAATGAAAGTGGTATATGATCTTCTCAAGCGTAGGTGTATGTATGAAAACAAAGATAAGATGGATGAGCTGTGGATAAATAATTGTGGCATGCCTATTTGTTTTGGTTGGAAGGAGTTTGTCATAGTTACTGGACTAAAATATTATCCTCCTTCTCTTTCTCAAGTTATACCTATTCTAACTCCAAAAAAAATACCACACATACCCAAAAAAGTCAAATGAAAGTGAAGTGATCATGAAGACTTTGTGTCCCTTATTGGTCTAAGATTCAAAAATAAAAATATGATAGAAGCATTGAAAGGTAAAAGACTTTCAAAGAAACACAAGAAATTATTGTGCTTGGTTTGGTTTGTACATAATATTCTTTGGGCGAGAGACGTTAACAAAAACATAACACTTTGTTTAATAAAGCTCTCTGAGGATCTTGAGGCATTTAAGAGCTATCCTTGGGGCTATGAAAGCTTCAAAATGACTGTCAAATATTTGTTGACTCCGTTAGCGCCAAAGACAGTCAAATTATATGGCTTTCCATGGACTTTCATGATAAATATTTCTTTTATTATGATATAATTTATTTTTTATTAAATAACGCTTTTAATTTATTGGCATTATTTTATAGGCTTGGGGGTTTGAAGCCATTCCTTATTTGAGACAACAAGTGAACTACCTGGAAGAAGTTTTCTATCCAAGAATTCTGAGATGGTTGTCATTCCAAAATTGATAAAAATGTAAAATTTCTTGATCTCTTCAATCCCCCCCACCCCTGAAGGATGCAGTAAGTCTAATTCTAATGAAGTTTTTATTTTAATTAATGAATTTTTTGAATGATCTAATCATTATTCTAATATATATATATATATATATATATACTTATTTATGCTAGATTGTGCATCCATCGCTTATTCTGACCAATCGAGAGTTGAAGATACCATTTTTTCTTAATTTACTATCTGTGAAAACTTTATCGAACTCTAAGGTCATTAACAAGATAAAAATGGAATTGTTTGGAGCAATAACCATCACAAGAAAAATAATTTTGGAGGGTGGGCATGTTATTATTGATGGAGTTAGTGGTGATGGAGCTGTTAGTGGTGGTAGTGGTGCTTCTGTTGGGACTAATGATGCTCCTCTTACAGTTTTTGAAACAAATCATTATGAGTATGATCATACTGGTTATACAGATTTTTCCCCTCCTAGAGAATGTTCTGCATGCAAATGTCAAGACTGCAAGACAAAACCTAATGTAGTAATTAATGTTATTAATGCATTAATTACTTCTGTAAAGGAATTGAGATATAAGAGAGGTGTCATTCCATTAAAGAGGATTTCATATCCATTCATTCCATTAGAGAGTAAGGCTAAGAGGAGAAGGAAAGTAATTTTGTAATGCCCCAAGAACCCATCCCTAGACGTCACACGGTGCTTAAGGTCACACGTGGCCTCAAGCTAAGCCTCTAAGACTGTCATCACTTTCAGAACTCACTGTAACACAAATCGTGCTAAGATAAAGAGGAATAAACATGTCATGACCATGCTTAGATACAAAATGATACTGTCCTACGCAATAAAAATACTGATATCCTATACATACTGGCACACTAATCTGACAAAGCCTCTTCTACATAAGACTGAGGAGCCATTGAGACAGATCCCAAACTGACTCGTACTGAACTGAAAATAAATGACTATCTATCAGCAAGACAAAATGAGAGATACAGGTCCTCGAACCATGAGGACTCACCAACTGCAGAGATATGGAAAAAGGTACTCTAAGATCACTGTCGCTGCTGAGACTGAGCACCTGAACCTATATCACAATGAAATATAGAATACAAAAGAGTATAGGAGTCAGTACTTGGAAATGCACTGAGTATGCGGGGGTGGATGCAATATTTAAATAATATCATAAATGTATAAGAAAATCATGTATGCTGACCATAATAATTCTCTTCGCTTGAATTATCTGAAACATTTTTCTCATAAATCATCAGTAGTAATACGTGTTTCATAAATCTCGTAAATCGTTTATCTCAACTCAAACTCTTTAACTCATGACTTAGAGTGACTCGGTAACTCAAGAGACTTAAATCATTATGGATGTGTGAGTTTATTATAACCGACATGACTACACCATGTTAGCCGCATGGAGTCCAATGTTTTGTCCTCCTAAGGAGAGAACCCCATATTGGCAGGGGTGTTGTACTCTTGCCAGGGAGTACAACCTCAATCTCATCTTCACAATCTCATACTCGGCCTTTGGCCCACAATTATCAACATTAATCCTACAGTGGCATGTAGTTTTGAGAAAATACCAAATTTTCCGCTCGGTGCTAAATACTCCTCCCAGACTCAGCTCAAAATGCGTTAGGAAATCCACCTCAATTAATATCAACTGATGGTTCTATTATAAATACCAAAACATAAATATATATCTCATCTAAAAATCATAAACATCTTATGGATTCCTAACTCGACACAACTCAACACAAGTTTTCTCAATATCAAGTACATTTGTTTATCAAATCATTTTAAATATCAAAAACTTCATGGAAACATCATAAGACTCATTCTTGCCTCTCAATTTCACATATCAATATACATTCAATAGTCGAATTTCTCATGGAAAGGCATAACTCATGACACTTGTCTCAAATCATTCAAAAATTATCAATTCGTAACAAAAATATTCAACTCATGGAACTTGACTTAAATTGCTTAGAAATCATCAATATATAATGATAATATACTGCTCATGGAATAAATTCTCAATTTCAGAAACATGATGGTGAAATAATCATAAATATCAAACTTATTCAACTCAAATTTCATAAATCATTAATAGAAAAATTTGGGTGCAAACCCATTTGCAATATCATGTAAATCAATAATAGAAAGTAAATCTCTAGGCACAAGAACGAAATGAGTGTTCTTGTTCAAAGCTCACATACCTTAGATTTTGATTTTAAAGATATAGAAACTTTATTGAAACTTCTTTCTCACACTTTTAGACCTAGACCTTGCTGCCTTTGACTTGAGGAGCTTAGTTCTTGAACAACTTGAAGAAATTTATGGGAGATTTCTTGAATTTCTTGGAGATGATTTGATTTTTTTAGGTTTGGAAGAAACCCTAGGTTTCTAGAGAATTCTTGAAATAAATTTGGAGAGAAATGGAGTGAAATGGTCTTCTCTTCTCTACATATATATATATATACATATAAGGCCACAAGGAGCGGAAATGACCAAGATGCCCCTTTGAAAAAAAGTTAAAATTTGCTGATTGGGGCCTGTGACGGTCCATCAGAGAGATTGACGGTCCAGCAAGTCGTCCGTTACTCGAACACCAAAACTGGAATATTCAGCCTTGATGTGACGGTTGACCTGACGGTCCGTCAGAAAAGTGATGGTCCACCAAGTTGGTCGTTACTTGAGGGCCAGAAATGAGACATTCTGTCTCTGTCTGATGGACACCTTGACGGTCAGTCAACGTTGTGACGGTCCACCAACCAGGCCGTCACACGATGGCCCAAAAATAAGGTTACCTCCTTGGCTTGACGTGACACTTAACGGTCCACCAGGGACCTGACGGTCCACCAAGTCTACCGTCAAACCTGGGCGTTCTGATATCGTTTAGTAAAACGACCATAATTCCTTCGTCCGATGTCAGATTTTGATAAAATTGGTATCGATGGAAAGCTTATTCAATGCTATATATGAAAAAAATTAGAAATTAGAGAAATATAATATGTTTTAAACATCAATCAATTTGAATTAATACACATCCAATTAAAAAGACAGATTTAGGCTTAAGAAATGATTGGGGTATTACAAATTTCCAAGGCTAATCAAGCATCCAAAAAAGTAAAATTACAACTCAATTGTCTTTGTATTGTACTATAGAGAAATGTACAAGGTTCACAAGAGAGCATCATGAGATGAAGAAAGTGAATATATAATATCTATTCAAACTAACAAATAGACACATATCTGTTTCAACAGATTACATATCTGCTAAAAATTATCAAACAGATATATACATCTGTTGCAATAGTTGAATAACCTATTGCATCAGATGCGATCTCTATTACAACATATTTCTTGTCTATTTTAGCAAATCAAACAGCTCTACGTATCATTTTTATTTGTACTAACAAATTACTTATCTATTGCAACAGATGCATTATATATTGGGATAAATTAAATCAAGACTTCCTACTATTTTAGTTTTTCCAAATAGATGAGTCATATATTGCAACAGATGATTCATCCATTGAAAATTATAATATAGGTCTTCGTCATATTTTAATTTGTTCCAACAGATGATCCATATGTTACAGTCGAAAGATAATCTGTTTGCTAAAACAGATGAGTTATGATTTTTCATTTTCTTGTATCTCTATAATTAGCATTAACAATTCTGGCTTTTCAGGTGGATGTCACAGTAGAAGCTACTTCTAAACAACATTGACAATATGCTACTCTTTTTATGGAAATACGAGAAGCGAAAGCACATAAATCATACGAAAGCAACATTAAAGATCCATGACGACCAAAATCAAATTTCATAGCACCAAATGAAGAGCAACTTGTCCATATTAAGTAGATCCTTATAGCTTGAGTCTGTCAAAGTAATAACCTCACCCCTCCTTAGGAATTGTTGGCATTAAAACTTAAATTGTTAATTTATTTGTTGAGATCTGTACCCATAGTAATATTTTTACATTTTATTTATTTGTTGATTTATTTCATGTAATTTCTGAAGGCTTCGATTTATTTTATGTTGTCTATGAATTTTATTTTGTCCTTAGATTTGAACTTATTAACTGAAATAGAGTACTAGATTCAAATATTGCAACAGATAAGGTATTTGTTGCAACCGATGACATATCTATTGGAATATATCAAACAGATTTAGACATATGTTGCAACATGTACGTCATCTATTAAAAATTATCAAACAGGTCTTTCCACTGTTGAAAAAGATATACCTAGATAGAAACATAGACATAATGCAATAGATGATCAACCTATTGCAATAGATAAACTATCTATCAGAATAGATAGAATATTTGTTACAACAGATAGACAATCTGTTGTACTATAAAAAAATTCAACTTTCATTAGATATAAAAAATTGTCACTATATATAAAGTGAAGTAACTTGAAATAGAAAAGACGGAACCCATTGATAGGCACCTAAAGTTGCAGCGATCTTTCACTTTGGCACCTCAAGTAGACAATGTTCATTTTAAACACCTAAAATAGGCATCAAATGTGTCAGTTTGGTACTTTTTTTCCTGTTGGAAGCTCGCGTGTAATTCACGCAGCCAAGGCACGTTGAACCCCCATTTTTGCTGACTTGGCATCTAATTTAGCCCCCACCGATTATTTTTCTCTCATTTTCTTATATATTCATCTTCTTCCTAAAACTTAACCCTAAATTCCCAGATCTTCTTCATCATCATATTTTTTCTATCCAAATTCTTCATATTATTTATATTTAATTTTTCTTTATCTTTTTTTCATTTTTCCAACTAAGCTTGACAATGTCGAGCTCATCTTCCACTGTTTTTTGTGATAAAGATTTTCAATATTGTAAGTGTGGTCATGAAGTTCTATTGAAGACTTATTGGTCTCAACAAAATCGAGATCGTAGGTTTTTTACTTGTAAGATTTCAAAGGTAATATTTTTTATTTTATTAGTTGATTAATTATTGACTTATAATTATTTTGTAATTGTGGTTTTGTTTTAATAGAAATTGGGTGTATGTGATTACTTTGATTGGTATGAAGAATGACATCCTTCATAAGAAAATCGTGTAATCTGGGGTTTGTTGAAGAAAGTCAAGGCTTTTAAAGAGAAACAAAATTGAGCAAGAAGATACTACATTGTTGGTATTATTGCTACTGGTTTGGTGTTGTTGGGCACATGGATATTGAAGCCTAATTGCTAAAATTTTTATGGTGGTGTATTTGCTACTTGTTTGGTGTTGTTGAGTACATGGATATTCAAGAGTAATTGCTGAACTTTTCATGGTGTAATTGCTACTGGTGTAATTCCACTATTGCAACAGATAGCATTGATAGAAACATCAACATAATGCAACAGATGATCAATCTATTACAACAGATAAACTATCTGTCAGAACAGATAGAAGTTACAATAAATAGACAATCTGTTTCATCATAAAAATTCAATTTTCATGAGACAAAAAAAATTACCACTATATGTAAAGTGAAGTGAATTGAAATAACAAATTATTATGGTGCTTGTGTTTCTACACCTTATTCTTTATACACAGGCTCCAAGCTTCCAGTTAGTACCCTATAAGCCCAGAGCTCTTTCATGTTTCCCACAATGTTGTCGCATAGAAAGGTTGTTGGATCAGCCTTTTCTATGTCGATCAGCAAACATTCGATCATTTTTGTGTTGGTCAACAAACATTCAATGTGTACAAGTGCATACGACCCGCACGCAGCAACGGTTTTATTTTTTAGAAGGTCCATGTCCTTGTTTCAACCTTTAAAATCCTATGTTTGCTTCATCAACACTTCCGCTGGAAAGTAATCAATAAGTTTATTCTGCCTTAAAAGGTTGGGAAACAACTCCAACAGTAGTTGGGTGCGGGTAAGAAAAATGGCCTCGTCGAAGGCAGGTAAGTTACAGTCATAACTCTTGATCTTTCCCTCCTCGAGTAGTATCTCAACAGCTAGAAAATGTATGATGTCCACGTTCATGATTGCAAGAGTTCTCTTTTCCTTGGTTCAGCTCTTTTTGTATGGATATGGCCTTTCCCCTCTAACATATTGAATCATTTCTTCATCCCATTGGAACCCAAAAACTAACGAATAAAATCCCAGGCCATCGGGAGTTGACGCTAGCTTAATGAGCTCATCATACCTATTCTTGAAATTATTGTAAAAGTTCAGGTCCATTATCCTATCAGCAACATCATAAGCTTTTGGGTACGCTAATTGCCTACCCCTCATGAGGTAGAGAATTTCTTTAATATATTGTGATATAAGAAGATAATTTTTAAATAGGTTAGCAATTGTAAAGAAGGAAAATATAGTGGAGAGATGCAATGGATGGTCCATCAGTTGCAGAGGATTCTTTGAATTTATTCACAAATTACCCATCTAACGCAACTTATGTAACAAATGGGTAATATATTGCAACAAAACTACCACCAGTTGTACCAGAATACCCAGTTGTTGCAAAAGATAACATATCTATTGCTAACTTCTTCTTCATGGAGTAGATTAAAAGGCTAGGTTAGGAAAAGTAAACTTACCTTGTCCACATACCAGTAATGCATATCTGTCATATTCTTGAAGTCTTAGGCGGAAAAGGTATGCATGGGGTAATCTTATGTGCATTGCTTGGCATTCATGGCCCGTAGTAGATCCCTCTTCTCTTTGTTGCCAAGTTCCGCGTATATGTCTGTCTTCTTCAATGTCCTCTAAAATTCAACAACTTTTGAGATGGAGGAGTTGTAATCTTTTTTGTTTCCAATAGGAGAGTATTTGGGTAATTGAACTTTTCTTACTCCTAACTACCATTGTAGGGGTTTAAGGCTCCCTTTCTTCTTGGATGGTATGAAACTCCTCTGGGATTTCAATTCCTCGACAACTTTATTGATATCCTCTACCTTGTCAAAGAGTTTATCTTGTCTATCCTTGTACTCTTTGCATTTGCAATGAGAACATAAGGGTGAAGAGGGGTGAGAGAGACTACTGTAAGGATAGGAGTGACCGGTGTAAGGGTGAGAGGTACCTGTGTAAGGTGAGAGAGACCCATGAAATAGGTGTTTTCAAATATATTTATTTTTTCTTGAGCATCAACATGCTCATCACCACGACTAGCTGCAATATCAGCATCAATATAGTTGCCACCAACATCAACAACTCTACCAGCAACACCCCCAGAAACAGCACCTTGATCTGTTGCAATAGGTTGGTCATGAAGAGCCTGAATATTAGGTTGACCTTGACTAACTGCTCTTTTTATGGCTATTTCTCCAGCTAATTTCTTCTTTATTAACTCTATCGTTGGGTCTACTATTGTATCAACAAGACCTAGAGTAATAAAAGAAGTCATCCCCAACTCCTGCTTAGTAGGCACGATCCATGGATGCACAACCTATAAAAAAGGCATATATATTTAAATCATATAATAATTTGTTGGGTTACATGTTAACACAGACAACTTATAAAATAGATGATCTTTCTATCACAACAGATGATTCATATGTGGTAACAAATTACATATATGTGGCATTAGATTATCCATCTATTGCATAATTTATAGTAGATGGGTAATCTGCTGAGTCGGGTTTAGAGAACCAAAGCAATAAATGGGTAATATGTTGTGAAATATAGATTGTTTATTGCAATAGATTACCCATCTGTTGAACTAGTTGCAATAGACGGGTAATATGTTGCAACAGATGACCCATCTGTCTCAACAGATGGCACATTTGTTTTAATATATTTCTTTGAGTCAAATTATTTTACTTAAAGAAGACTTACTACATCATCCGGAGGGTTAAAGAGATCAGCCTCCTTAATTATTGTGTTGCACTTTGCAGCCAATCACCTAAGGATCCTTAGATAAGAAACTTCATCCAGGTAATCCTTGACTTATTTTCGGACGGGAGGAATGGCTTCATGCCCAAGTCTAAAAAATATAAACATAAATCAAGCAAAAAAAAGTCATATTAATTATTCAATATAAATTAATGGAAGAGTAACCAAATAATGATTAAATTTACAATGAAAGCCCAAGGAAATCCATATAATGTGACCGTATTTGGGGATAGCATTGTCTGTAAATATTTGATAGTCAAGTTGTAGCTGTCATATCTCCAGGTATAATTGTTGAATATCTCAAAATCCTCAGCAATCTTTAAAATATCATCTTCTCTGACTTTGTTGATGTCTCTTGCCAATATAACGGAATGGGAAAACCAAACTAAGCACAATTGCTCCGTGTACTTCTTTGGTATGGTTTTATCCTTCAGATGTTTTAAAAACTTATTGGCTCTGTACCCACATCCAGCAATGTCCAATAACTCATCTATTTTTTCCTTGTATTTGTTGGTTTTGGCGGGTGGTGGTTTGGCTATCCTACTTGCCTTGAAGCTTTTACAAGGTGTTTCCTTGATAAGAGGTTCTTCTGGAAGATTGTATCTCAAGCCTGTCGCTATGACAAACTCTTTCAAGCCAAAATAAACCGGTATACCACAGTAGTTGATCCCAATTTCATCCATCTTTTTACCCCACTCCTTCAAATCATTCCCCATGTACTTGATCTTGCACTTGATAAGAACATATACCATGCTCATTTGGAAATGGGCAGTATGCTCCTTAGGATACTCAAGAAAGTGTCCAAATCAGCTCTTCTTAAAAAATTCGTTTATGTTTTCATTTTTCATAGTATTCCTAAATTAATCAAAAAGTTTTCCCAACTGATATTTAAGTACTAGATCACCAGTTAGTTCTGCAGGGTCATCTATCCACATTGCAACTTGAAACCTAACAATACTAATAGTTTTGACAGCCTCATGTTGAGATTTCAATACTAATTCATGCTCTATTGGCGATGCGTTATCATCATGTTGATCATTATCCTCTTTCTCACTTTCTTCTTCCTTCTCTTTTTGTTTATCTTCTTTTTCTTCCCCATTTTCATTCTCCTCATCACCATCTATAGACCCTTTTCCACCTCCCACAACATTGTTTTCATATCTTTTCTCAGCTTTACTTTTCCCGGGATGAGATTGTTCTGGAAACTCCTCCGAATCCATCAATACTGTAGCCTTTTTAGTTAGGTGGTCAGAATTTGATCCACTTTCACTTTCTTTTCTTTTGGAAGACATGTTTTACCTATAAACAATAGAAAAATAAAAAATACAATTACAATTTATGTATGCATAAATTTTAAAAAAAGGTAAGACAAATTTCAATAAATTTTTAAGTGCCAGATTACAAAAACGTATTCCAACAGACAACCAATTAGTTGGAATAGATGAATTATCTGTTACAAAAGATCAATAACCTATTGCAACTGATGAACAACCTAATGGATACGATTAAAATAGTCTTGCTACTAATGATATGTTTGTTGCAAAAAATAGAAAATCTATTTGAAGACCTATTTTAATATCTCCCAGTAATTATTCCACCTGTTGCAACAGATGGACCACCAGCACCACCACACATACCACTAATAACGACACCACCGACCAATGCTACCAACACCACCACATACAACCAACACAAACACCACCAATAGCCACCACAAATACCACCAATAGCACCACAAAAATCACCAATACTGACACCACCAACAGCCACCACAAATACCACCAATACCGACACCACCAACTAATGCTACCAACACTACTACCAATAGCCACCACCAATGCCACTAACACAACTACCAGCACCACCAATACCACCAACACTAAATCACCAACACCACCTTCAACACCAATGCCACCAATACCAAAATCAAAATCACTAACACAACCAATGCCACCATGATAACCACCAACAACTACCAAAACCACCACCAACACTACTACCAATGCCACTAATATCACCACCAAACCACCAATACCAATACCACCACCAACACCACCTTCAATGCCACCTAAACCAACACCACCACCAACATCCACCAATAACACAACAAATACCATCCATTAATACCATAAATGTCAATGGAATACTAGGACAAAAACTAGGGTTTTCTCAGGTTCTTCATATGATTTTAGCATCAAAACTCAAAATTATTAACCATTCTCGAAGATAATACAACTAAAAGAATTTTTTTTATCATTAACTAAAAATACCTTGTTTTTAGAAAAAAGAACAAATATATAACTCTTCTCAAACTCTGTATCTATGATGATAGAGAAATATTGGATACAAGCAAGAATGAAGTCAAAAATAACAACTATGTACTCAGAAATGGGAAGAAAATCAATTTAAGATTGAGTAATATGTTGAGTAGTTGTTGTCTGTATAATTAAGAGAGAAAAAAAGAGTGAGAACTCAATATTTGAAATAATGAAATATTTTTCCAGCAAATGGATGATATGTATGGGTTGATTTGTATTTTGGAAAAGAATGACAAGTTTTGAAATTATTAATTTGGTTTGAATAACTTTCTCATCCATAGTGTAGCTAAATAAATTTAGGTATCTCAAATAATAAGATGAAATGAATCATTTCAACTTAGATTGGTCTATTAATGACTCGGGTCAAGCGGAACGCAATACCAACATCATGTAATATAGGTATCCCTATTAACTCATCGATAGTTTTAGCTAAATCAATCTAGGTATTTCAAATAATAAGATAATATGAATTATTTTAACTCAGATTGGTCAATTCACGACTTGAGTCAGGAGGAGAGAAACACTAACATCATGCAATATAGTTGACCCTATAAATTCATCCCTAGTTGTAGCTAAATCAATTTAGGTATTTTAAATAATAAGCTAATAAGAATCATTCAACTCAGATTCGTCGATTGATGACCCTACTCAAAAGAAACGCAATACCAACATCATGTAATATTGTTGACCCTATCAACTCATCCCTAGTTGTAGCTAAATCTGTTTAGGTATTCCAAATAATAAGCTAATATGAATCATTTCAACTCAGTTTGGTCGATTGATGACTCAGGTCAGGAAGAGCGCAATACCAACATAATGCAATACAGTTGACCTTATCAACTCATCTCTAGTTGTAGCTAAATCAAATTAGGCATTTCAAATAATAAACTAATGTGAATTATTTCAATTCAAATTAGTCAATTTATGACTTGGGTCAGGATGAGCGCAATACCAACTTCATACAATATAGTTGACCCTATCAAATCATCCCTAGTTATAGCTAAATTAATTTAGGTATTTCAAATAGTAATCTAATATTAATCATTTCAACACAGATTGATCAATTGGCGACTTGGGTCAGGAGGAGTGCAATACCAACATCATTCAATATAGTTGACCCTATTAACTCATCCCTAGTTCTAGCTAAATCAATTTAGGTATTTTAAATAATAAGCTAATATAAATCATTACAACTCAGTTTGGTTAATTGATAACTTAGGTCAGAAGGAGCGCAATACCAACATCATGCAATATAGTTTGACCCTATAAACTTATCCCTAGTTGTAGCAAAATCAATTTAGGTATTTCAAATAATAAGCTAATATCTATTATTTTATCTCAGAATAGTCAATTGATGACTCAGGTCAGGAAGAGTCCAATACCAACTTCATATAATATTGTTGACCCTATCAACTCATCCCTAGTTGTAGCTAAATCAATTTAGGTATTTCAAATAATAAGCTTATATGAATCATTTCAACATATATTAATCAATTGTCAACTCGGTTCAGGAGGAGAGCAATACCAATATCATGCAATATAGTTGACCCTATTAACTCAACCCTAGTTATAGCTAAATTAATTAGGTATTTTAAATAATAAGCTAATATGAATTGCTTTAATTTAGTTTGGTTGATTGACGACTCGAGTCAAGAGGAGTGCAATACCAATATCAAGCAATATAGTTTACCCTATCAACTCATCCCTAGTTGTAGCTACATCAAATTAGGTAGTTTAAATAATAAGCTAATATGAATTGTTTCACCTCAGTTTGGTCTTTAGATGACTCAGGTCTGGAGGAACGCAATACTATCATCATATAATATAGTTGACCTTATCAACTCATCCCTAGTTGTAGCTAAATTAATTTAGGTATTTCAAGTGATAAGCTATTATGAATTATTTCAGTTCAGATTGATCGACTGACGACTCAGGTCACGAGGAGTGCAATACAAACATCATGTAATATATTTTCTCCTATCAACTCACCCCTAGTTATAGCTAAATCAATTTAGGTATTTAAAATAATAAGCTAATGTAAATCATTTCAACTCAAGTTGATCGATTGATGACTCAGGTAAGGGGGAGCGCAATACCAACATCATGCAATATAGTTTGACCCTATAAACTTATCGCTAGTTGTAGGTAAATCAATTTAGGTATTTCAAAT
The DNA here is from genome assembly GCA_030864225.1 of Capsicum baccatum var. pendulum. Classification (NCBI taxonomy): domain Eukaryota; kingdom Viridiplantae; phylum Streptophyta; class Magnoliopsida; order Solanales; family Solanaceae; genus Capsicum; species Capsicum baccatum. The sequence continues at coordinate 171,590,869 of CM061554.1, forward strand.
AATAAGCTAATATGAATTATTTTAACTCAGTTTAGTCGATTGATGACTTGGGTCAAAAGGAGCACAATAACAACATCATGAAATATAGTTGACCCTATCAACTTATACCTAGTTGTGCTTAAATCAATTTAGGTATTTCAAATAATAAGCTAATATGAATTATTTCAATTCAGATTAATTGATTGATGACTCGGTTCTGGAGGTATGCAATACCAACATCATAAAATAAAGTTGACCCTATCAACTTAACCCTAGTTATATCTAAATCAATTTAGGTGTTTTAAATAATAAGCTAGTATGAATTATTTCAACTCAGTTTGGTTGATTGATGACTCGGGTCAGGAGGAGCACAATACCAATATCAAGAAATATAGGTGACCCTATCAACTCATCCTTAGTTGTAGCTACATCAATTTAGATATTCAAATAATAAGCTAATATGAATCGTTTCAACTCAGTTTGGTCTATAGACGACTCGGGTCTGGAGGAACGCAATACCATCATCATGAAATATAGTTGACCCTGTTTACTCATCGCTAGTTATAGCTAAATCAATTTAGATATTTTAAGTAATAAGCTAATATGAATTGTTTTGGCTTAAATTGATCGATTGACAACTCAGGTCAGTAGGAGCGTAATACAAACATCATGTAATATAGTTGACCCTATCAACTCACCCCTAGTTGTAGCTAAATCAATTTAGGTATTTCAAATAATAAGCTAATATGAATCATCTCAACTCAGGTTGATCGATTGGCAACTCAGGTAAGGAGGAGCACAATACTAATATCATGTAATATAGTTGACCCTATCAAATCATCCCTAGTTATAGCTAAATCAATTTAGGTATTTCAAAATAATAAGCTAATATGAATCATTTCAACTTAGTTTGGTCGATTGATGACTTGGGTCAGAAGGAGCGCAATACCAACATCATGCAATATAGTTGACCCTATAAACTCATCCCTAGTTATAGTTAAATCAATTTAGTTATTTCAAATAATAATCTAATATGAATCACTTCAACTCCGATTGATTAATTGATGACTTAAGTCAGCCGGAGCATAATCCAACACATGCAATATAGTTGACCCTATCAACTCATCCATAGTTATAGCGAAATCAATTTAGGTATTTAAAATAATAAGATAATATGAATTGTTTCAACTCAGTTTGGTCGATTAATGAGTTAGGTCAGGAGGAATGCAATATCAATATTATGCAATATAGTTGAACCTATCAACTCATCCCTAGTTTTAGATAAATCTATTTAGGTATTTTAAAGAATAAGCTAATATGAATCGTTCCAACCCAAATTGATTGATTGATGACTCGGTTTAGGAGGAACGCAATACCAATATTAGGAAATATAATTGACTCTATCAACTCATCCCTGGTTATAGCTAAATCAATTTTGGTATTTTAAATAATAAGGTAGTATAAATCATTTTAACTCCGTTTGGCTAATTGATGACTCGGGTCAGGAGGATTGCAATACCAATATCATGCATTATAGTTGATCCTATAAACTCATCTCTAGTTTTAGCTAAATCAATTGAAGTTGTAGTTGAACATATGAACTCAATTAAAATTGTATAAAATAATTGTTAAACCTGTTGCAACAGATGACTTATCTGTTGGAATTTATCAAACAGATTACCTTTCTGTTATAAATTATCAAATAGATGATGCCATCCGTTGGGACAGATGACTGAGCCATTGGGAATTTTCAAATAAAAATTGACATATGTTGCAACAGATGGCTTATATGTTTTAACATCTTTTTTTATTTTAAAGTAATTTCCTATCCGAGATAAAAAAGATAAAATACTAAGGCGGTAAAGACTATTACTTGGATAACTCAAAAATATCTTCCTTGAGTAGTCTTATCTTGTATTTTTAGTTTCACCATCTCCTTGTGCTCCTTGAAGTTATTAATGAATATTTAAAACTCGTCTCTATAATTCTCTCTCCTTCAGCCATAAATTAACTCATCTCTCTACTTTCTTTCAGAATTCTCTTTCTCTTCTCTTTAGGGTAATCATAACCCATCTCTAGAATTCTCTTTCGCATGAGGATCCTTTTAGATCTCAACTAATCTATATCTTTTCTCAACTAAAATGGGTGTTCTGATTACTTTGTTTTTCTCACATAGCAGGTATAGTTCACTATTGATCTTTTCTTTTCGTCTTCTTATGTGTATGTTATTTAAACTAGATATTTACATCTGTTGTTTTCATTGATTTACTCATTACCAGTATCCTATTTATTGAGAAAATTGTAGGTGACTTTTAAGTCTTGAATGAATGAACCATTATTTTTATTACAATATGCAAAAAAAATCTTCTATTGGGAGAACTTAAAAAGTCTTATTGTCAGTATCATTTTTTAATGTCTTTTGTTTGTTTGTTAGTGGAGCTATTGTTGAGGGTATTAATGTTGTTGGAACATGTGGTGTTTGTGTTATCGATGGTGTTGGAACATATGGTGTGGTTTCTTTATTGTTGTTGATGTTGTTTTTGATGTTGTTGATGGTGTTGCAATAATTTTCTCAACTGTTGCAACTGATGAATCAACTGTTGGAATAGACAGAGCAACTGTCGGAAGAAATCAAACCAATAGCAATGCTGATTTGATTTATTCCAATAGATGACCCATTTGTTACAATATGTCAACCCATTTGTTATAATATAGTTCATCATTCAATTTTGTGTTACCCTTTTGTAATGTTCTTTTTGTTCTTCTCTTGTCTGACATCAAATATTTTTCTTTTGTTTGAAAATAAAAAGAAGTGAAAGTGGATCAATTTTCACCCGACCAACATTAAAGGCTGGTTCGGAGGAATAAGCTACTTACAGATGGACCACTTCATGTGTGGGAGGTATGTATTACTGATCAACCTATCATGAAAACACACATATAATGCACTAATTTTGTGAATGTTGGTTCTTTACCTGTATTAGGTATTAGTCATTAAAACAAGATATTGCATTTTACAATTTAGATTGTTAGGTTTGAACTGATAAAGCTGAGGGACCAAGTAGGTGGTGTTGATACCCTGTTATAATTTAACAAAGATTTAGCTAATGTTTATATGTCAAGTTTAGAAAGGGGTTTAAGTTTTTAGTTGAAGTGTAAATATTCAATATTGATTGGACTAATTTTAAGGGTTCAATGGTATTTTAAAAGGCCTCTAAAGCCACGAAAAATAGAAATGAATATAGTTATTGCCTTAGTCCAAATTTATATAAATTGGTTGCTCGAGGAGACGATTATATAACAGGTGGTGATTGAGAGAATACCTATATGGGAAGGGGGAGGTAGCAAAGACCATATACCAACTCATACCTTATTAAAGAAGAAATACAGGGTAGGAAGGAACGTGTAGCGAATCTGACTAATGAAATTAACATAAAAAATGAAAAAATTGAATGAGCTACAAATGTGAAAGTGTATCCAAAAATTAAAATCCGTTAGTCCATTTTGAAAATAAAAATGCTAAAGTGGTCTGGAGTTGTACACTTTGTTAAGGGACTGCAACTAGCTAGCGTGGCCTAAATGAATACCCACAAAATGCAGGACCATAACTCTATCGTTTTTGCTTTGCGAGCACGGATGGTGGAAAGATTGTCAGTCAGGAATGAAACCTAAACAAGTAACTCTTGAAGTAAAAATAAGGGATCAAGCCAAGGTGGTAATTTCTGAAGTTAAACTTGCATCCCAGGCATTCTTTTTGTGGTTCTGGTCTGGTCAAAGGTAGTGGAAATAATAAGGCATGTGATTATTCCCAACTTAAGACCTTTTTGTTTCTACTATCATTGATTAAATCAGAACCACAAATAGAAGGCATGGGATGTAAGTTAGACTTAAGAAATTGATGCCTTCGCTTCCCTTACTTTTACTTTTGGAGTTGTTGGTTTAGGTTTTATTCTTGACTAAAAATCTTACCAATCCTCTATGGTCACCAAGCTGCTTCCTTAGAGTTTTGGTCCTGCATTTTGTGGGTCTTCATTCAGGTCATGCTAGCTAGTCACAGTCCTTAGTAAAGTGTCCAGCTCTAGTCCTCTTTAGCGTTTTCCTTTTTCAAGAACAATTGACGAATTTTAATATTTGGATGCACTTTTACATTTGCAGTTCATTTAGTGTTTTCAGCTTTCAAGTCAATTTCATTGGCCAAATTGGCTAGAAGTTCCTTATGTACTTCCCCGTGTTTCCTCTTAAATAAGGTTTGAGATGATATATGGTCTTCTCCATCTCCCTTTTCCCACACAGGTATTATCCCAAACACCTTCTACTGTATAATAGTCTCCTCAAGCAACCCATCTATATAACTTTGGACCAGGAAAATTTTATTGGTTTTCCATTCTTATTTGTTACAGTAGAAGGCTTTGAAGGCCATCTCAAAGTCCATTGCACCACTAAAATTAGTCCAATCACTATTGAATGTCTATAATCCCATCAGATATTGATTCATTCTCAGAACTTGGTACATAAACATGAGTAAAACCATCATTAAATTGAAACAGGGTATCAACACCACTTTTTTGGAATCCTTCAGCCTTATCAGTTTGCACCTATCAAACCAAACTATAAAATGAAAGATCTTGTTAGAAGGATTAATGTCTAATCGGTAAAAACATTAAACACCCTGGGTTTTGACCCTTAGAAAATTTCTTGGAAATTCATTCTTGGGATCTAATATGACTTATGGGTACGAGCCGTATATAGGGATATAAGTAGTATAGTCTTGTCGTATGCTAACCAGTGTTGGTGGATGGGATAGTTTTGGTCTATGGAATAGGTACAACTTAGGGGTATGAGTCATACGGCTAGGTACGAGTCATATCAAGGACTGATATGATGGGCTGTATTTGATCCTCCTTGTATTTTATTCTACCAGGGATATGGGTTATGGGTATGGATCATATGTTGTGGTTACAATTTAGTTGGATGATTCGTATACTAGACAATGTTTGAGCCAAGGCTTGAGTCTTGGATACGAGTGGTGGATACCGATCGTATAAAAGTATATGACTCGTATGGATTAGTTGTATCCCTGTGATGGGTTTTAAGGGATTTAAGTGGGGGTATTCTGGATATTTTCCTACTTACTCTGACTAGGACCCACAACTCCTAATACACTTAGGAGGTTATTTACCCTATTATTCTATTCATTAACACTTAGAAACTATTTTAAAACATCTCATAATTCACTCAAGAGCTTTTGGGGCAGGAAGGCTAGGCTTTCATCTTGTGGATTGCTTTGGGCTTGTCTTGGTGATTTTATTCCATCAATTCTTTGGTATAAGGAATGATTCTATTCCATCATTGTGATTTCAACTAAAGGAATGGCTTATCTGATTGATTTTATGGTTTTAGTATTTCATGATTATGGTTTCCAACTATTATTTGGGGGGGTTTTATATTGAATGCTTGGTTATGGTTTCCGATGGTTTTACTTATGCTTTTATATGCATCAATAGTGGATTTGGACAATTGGATTGTATGGTAATAATTTAATGGTCTTTGGAATTGGTTTTGGTTATATTATGCCCCCAAGGTGTTTGATAAAATGCTTATAAAGATATGTTCATTGCATTGACTTCTTTTAATGAAACTCTTATATGTTTTAAACTGGGTAAAGGATTTATGCATGGTTTAAATGGTTTGCAGAGGATAAAGGCTAAATGGTTATGCTTGTAGAGAACATGAAAGTCTCCCAAGTAAAATGAATATGGTAATTGGAAGGGCACCTAAGGTCCCCTTACCCTAAATGGTTTGACTATGGATATTACCTGAATGTAAGTGGTGGTATGACGATACCACTAATATTGTTGTTGGTTATTAATTGGTAAATGGATTGTTTGTACATGGTTTTGATTGGGCATTAATGGCGGGGTGTGTATCTAAGCCATGGAAGGTGGCAGTCTCGAGGGGATCTAAATTGGAAACTTATATTTGCCGATATGATGGATCTTGATGACCATGTGCGTGGGTCACATTTTATATTGGGGGATGTACTAGTCATCCCATGGGATATTTCGTAGTTGTGTGGCTACACGATCGAGGCCCTTTCAGTAAGGGGAGATGAACCTATATGGATTGTGGATAGTTAGGATGGCAAAGCTACATAGCCCAGGTATAAAGGTTTTAAATGCATGGTAAACCCGGTTCCTGTTCCCGTCACTTATATATGTATGGTTGTATGCATTATGGATGGTTTCAATTATTTTATAACTAGCATTATTTTATCCTTATCCTGAGATTCATACTAGCGGTAATTCGCTAACCCCGTCTACTAGCAGCGGTATACCCACGCTATGCAGGAATCGGCCATTCTACTACTCCTATTTAGTATGTGAATTTGGTATCAGCATTAGGATTGAAGTGGTGATCTTCCATCCTTTTGGAAGGCATTATTTCATGTTATGGATTATGGTTTTGGCAATGGTTGGGGGAATATCCCAACTGGATTTGCTTACTCTATTGGATAGAGGTTTTATGGTACTTCTGGGGGTTGGTATGGGCAGGATCGGTAGAGGTGTCATCCTTAGCATTGGTATTGATATTGATATTGAGGCTGGCATCATCAAACATAATTTCTCACTGTTCCATCCTACTACATTTCGAAATTGATTTTCATTTTATGTTTTTGTATTCCCTTTGGTTTATGGTCTATGGTTTGGTTTGGTATGGTTGGGTGGTTGGTGCGGTACAGTTGGACTCGGTTGTGTCAGTCACAGTTGTGACCCAATCCCAGAGTCTTACTGAAAACAATAATGCTATATTGTTATGTGTTCAAAATTTATCCCATCTAAGGCTGGTTATAGGTGGTTGGGTTGGGTAACAAGAGATGGTCTCCAGTCCTGGTTAGACTTAGGATTCCCATTACGACATGTCCCGGGGTCGAGTCATGTCAAAACTGCATTCATAAAATCATTATACTTTATGTGTGTCTGTCACGAAAGCTTGATCAATAATATATAACTCCCACACATGAAAATAGATCCATCCATCTGCACACACCTTATTCTTCATACCCCATCAATGTTAGACATTATTTATTCTTCACTTCCCATCGTTATACAGTGTACAATACTACGGAGAAGAAGAAGAAGAAGAAGAAAAGGAGGAGGAGGAGGAGGAGGAAGAGGAAAAGGAGGAAAAGAGGAGGAAGAAAAAGGGGAGGAAGAAGAAGAAGAAGAAGAGAAGGAGGAGGAAGAAGAAGAGGAGGAGGAGGAAGAGGAAGAGGAAGAAGAGGAAAAGGAGCAGGAGCAGGAGGAGAAAGAAGGGGAAGAAGAGAAAAAAGAAGAGGAGGAAGAAGAAGAAGAAGAAGAGGAAGAGAAAGAGGAAAAGGAAGAAGAAGAAGAGGAAGAGGAAGAGGAGGAAGATGAAGAGAAAAAAGAGAAAAAAGAGGAGAAAAAAGAAGAAGAAAAAGACGAAGAGAAAGAGGAAGAGGAACAGGAAGAGGAAGAGTAAGAGAAAGAGGAAGAGGAAGAGTAAGAGAAAGAGGAGGAGGAAGAGGAAGAAGAGAAACAGAAAGAGGTAGAAGAGGAAGAGAAAGAAGAAGAGAAAGAGGAAGAAGAAGAGAATGAAGAAGAAGAGGAAGAAGAGGAAGATGAAGAGGAGGAGGGGGAAGAGGAGGACGAAGGCAAAGAAGATGAGGAAGAAGGGAAAAAAGAGAAAAAAGAAGAGGAAAAAGAAGAAGTAGGAGAAGAAGGAGAAGAAGAAGAAGAAGAAGAAAAGGAAGAAGAAGAGGAAGAGGAAGAGAAAGAGGAAGAGGAAGACAAAGAAGAGGAAGAAAAGGAAAAAGAAGAAGAAGAATAGGAAGAGGAAGAAGAGAAAGAGGTTGTGGTGGAAAAGGAAGATGAAGAGAAAGAGGAAGAGGAAGAGAAAGAGGAGGAGTAGGAAGAAGAGGAGGGAGAGAAAGAAGAAGAAGGGGAAGAAGAGGAGGAAGAAGAAGAAGAAGAAGAAGAAGAGGAGGAGGAGGAAGAGGAAGTGGAAGAGGAAGAGGCAGAGGAGGAAGAGGAAGAAGAGGAAGAAGAGGAAAATGAAGAAGCGAAATAGGAAGAGGTGGTAGAGGAAGAGAAAGAGGAGAAAGAGAAAAAGGAAGAAGAGGAAGAAGAGGAGGAGGAGGAAGAAGAAGAATAAGAAAAATTAGAATAAGAAGAAGAAGAAGGAAGAGAATGGAAAGGAAAAGGAGGAGGAAGAAGGGGAAAAGGGGAGGAGGATGAGGAAAAGAAGGAAGTGGAAGAGGAAGAAGAAGTGAAAGAGGAGGAAGAAGAGGAAGAGGAGGAAGAAGAGAAAGAGGAAGAAAAAATGGATGAATTAGAGGAAGAGGAAGAAGAAGAGGACGAAGAAGAGGAAGAAGAGGAAGAGAAGGTAGAAGATGAAGAAGAGGAAGAAGAATAGGAGGAAGAGGAAGAAGAGGAGGAAGAAGAAGAGGAAGAGGACGAAGAAGAGGAAGATGAAGAGGAGGAGGGGGAAGAGGAGGACGAAGGCAAAGATGATGAGGAAGAAGGGAAAAAAGAGAAAAAAGAAGAGGAAGAAGAAGAAGTAGGAGAAGAAGGAGAAGAAGGAGAAGAAGAAGAAGAAGAAGAAAAGGAAGAAGAAGAGGAAGAGGAAGAGGAAGAAAAAAAAGAGGAGGAAGTGGAAGAAGAAGAAGAAGAATAGGAAGAGAAAGAAGAGGAAGAGGTTGTGGTGGAAAAGGAAGATGAAGATGAAGAGAAAGAGGAAGAGAAAGAGAAAGAGTAAGAAGTGGAAGAGAAAGAGGAGGAGTAGGAAGAAGAGGAGGGAGAGAAAGAAGAAGAAGGGGAAGAAGAGGAGAAAGAAGAAGAAGAAGAGGAGGAGGAAGAGGAAGTGGAAGAAGAAGAGACAGAGGAGGAAGAGGAAGAAGAGGAAGAAGAGGAAGAAGAGGAAAATGAAGAAGCAAAATAGGAAGAGGTGGTAGAGGAAGAGAAAGAGGAGAAAGTGAAAAAGGAAGAAGAAGAAGAAGAAGAGGAGAAGGAGGAAGAAGAAGAAGAAGAAAAATTAGAATAGGAAGAAGAAGAAGGAAGAGAATGAAGAGGAAAAGGAGGAGGAAGAAGCGGAAAAGGGGAGGAGGAAGAGAAAAAGAAGGAAGTGGAAGAGGAAGAACAAGTGAAAGAGGAGGAAGAAGAGGATAAAGAGAAAGAAGAGAAAGAGGAAGAAGAAGAGGACGAAGAAGAAGAAGAAGAGGAAGAGGAGGCAGAAGAGGAAGAAGAGGAAGAACAAGAGGAAGAAGAATAGGAGGAAGAAGAAGAAAAGGAGGAAGAAGAAGAGGAAGAGGAGGAAGAAGAGGAAGAAGAATAAGAAGAAGAAAAGTAGTAGAACAAGAAGAAAAAGAAGAAAAGGAAGAAGAGGAGGATAAGGAGGTGGAAGAAGAAGAAGAAAAATAATAAGAAGAAGTAGTAGAAGAAGAAGTAGTAGAAGAAGAAAAGGAAGAAGAAGAAGAAGAAGAAGAAGTAGAAGAAGAGGAAGAAGGAAGAGGAAAAAGATAAAGAAGAGGAAGAATAGAAAAAAGAAGAAAAAGAAGAAGAAAAATAAGAGGAGAAGGAAGAGGAAAAGGAGGAAGAGGAAGAAGAGAAAGAAGAAGAAGATGAAGAGGAAGAAGATTAAGAAGAGGAAGAATAAGAAGAAGAAGAAGAATAAGAAGAAAATAATAATAATAATAATAATAATAAGAAGAAGAAGAAGAAGAAGAAGATGAAGAAGAAAAGTTTAAGTTGAAGAAGAAGAAAAAGAAGAAGAGGAAGATGAGAAAAAAGAGAAAGAGGAAGAGGAGGACGAGAAAGAGGAAGAGAAAGAAGAGAAAGAGGAAGAAGAAGAAGAGGAGGAAGGGGATGATGAGAAGGAAGAAGAGGAGGAAGAAGATAAGAAGATGGGGAGGAAGCCGAGGAAGAGAGAGACGAGGAGGAAGATGAGAAAGTGGAAAAGGAGGAATAGGAAGATGAAGAGGAAAAGAAAGAAGAAGAGGAAGAGGAAGAGGGGAAGAAAAAGAAGAGAAAGAAGAAAAAGAACAGGAAGCGGAGGAGGAAGAAGAAGAAAAATAGGAAGAAGGGGAGGAAGAAGAAGAATAAGAAGAGGACGAGGAAGAAGAAGAAGAAGAAGAACAGGAAGAAGAGGAGGAAGAAGAGTAGGGGGAAGAAGATGAGGAGGAAGAGGAGGAGAAAGAAGAGGAGGAAAAAGAAGAGGAAGAATATGAGGAAGAAGAAGAGGACAAAGAAGAGGAAAAAAAGATGATGATGATGATGAATAAGAGTGGAGGAGGAAGAATAGGAAGAGGAGGAAGAAGAAGAAGAGGAAGAGAAAGAGGAAGAGGAAGAGGAAGAGGAAGAGGAAGAGGAAGAACAGGAATAAGAGAAAGAGAAAGAGGAAGAGGAAGAAGAAGAAGAATAAGAAGATGAAGAAGAAGATGAAGAAGAAGAAGAAGAAGAAGAAGAAGAATAAGAAAAAGAGGAAGAAGATGAAGAAGAAGAAGAGGAAGAGGAAGATGAAGAGGAGGAGAAAGAAGAAGAGGAAGAAGAGGAAGAACAGAAAGAAGAGCAAGAAGAAGAAGAAGAAGAAGAAGAAGAAGAAGAAGAATTGTCATTCTTGGATGCCATTGAAGAAGAAAAAAAATTGGAGAAGAAGAAGAATGGAAGAAGAAGAAATGAAGAAGAAGATGAAGATGATGATGATGAAGAAGAAGAAGAAGAAAGAAAAACAATAATTAAAATTATGTATATTTATTAAAAAAAAAATTAAAAATAAATTTTTAATAAAATATTTTCGTTCTCACTCTCTTTAAAGTGAGTGAAACACACTCTCTTTCCATGTTAGCATTGGAGGGGTAATAATTTCATTTTAAAATAGTTCAGGAGGGGTCATAGGACCTTTTCAAAGTATAAGTGGGTAGTTGAGATTTTGGGTACAGGTTGTGGGGTATTTGACCATTTTCACTAATAATGTTAGCAAAATTATATTAACATTTTTTATTTTTCATAATATTGATCTATACTGACACAGGCATTACTAGTAGTACTAAGAGCATTCTATTAGATATTATTTCTATGTTAACGGTTCAAAAATCATTGCATTAGATATAGAAATCATTGCGATGGAGATATCACAACGGGTTGGAATGCATTGCATAGGTGAGCGTTACGGTTGATGTATCACAACGACTTTTGCAATGGTTACAACAACAGTTACAATAGGTCTATGTATTGCAACAACTATTTTTAAATCCTATTGGGATGCTTCATATTGTCTATAGAAACTGTTAAGAACCATTACAATAAACTATATTGAAACGACAAGAAAGCGTTGCAATAACCCTATTGCAACAATTTTTGAATATCTACTGTCACAGTTATTGGTCTTTTGTAATGGTTTTAACTATCTATTGTAACACTTGTTGACACCTATTGCAACGGTTTGTGAATCTTTTGCAACATTTTTGTGCTACCTATTGCAACTATTTTAATTAGCTATTTCAACAGTTTTTTCCACCTATTGCAACTACTTCCAATACCAATTGACATTTTAGATGAATTTATTAGTATTTGTATATATATACGCATCACGACAAAATCTTCCATTACTAATAATTCAAACTAAAATTTTATGCAACAAACTAGTAATCTAAAAGAAAAAGCAAAATTTATAAAGTTAAATGATCATTAGTTTTCCCATATAGTATCAAGTTCGAGCGGCGATAAGTTCCACTAACTTCAATATCAAAAAGATCGATATGAAAGCATCTATCAACAATTAAAAAATCTTTTCAAGTAAGGTCAATTTATTCATCACTTCTTTCTTCGTCTCTTTCTTCATTTTAGGCACCTATAAAAACAAAAAAACTCAATTAGCACTTAAATGACAACATATTTAAAAAGGGTAAGTTAGGCGATTGTGTATAATATCATAACGACCAAAGAAGTAAAAGAAAAAAGGAAATAGATAGAGCTCTTTACTCCATAAATACTTCAAGAGAGCATAACTTATTAACATACAGTACCATAACAATCGTGTATTAAAAAGTAGCATCAAGAATCAGAATAAATGAAACAATGGCTCACTATTGCTAGCCAAGACACCTAGAACCACAATAGTTTCTTTCTTACAAGTAATCACACAAGCAAATATAGCAGTAAAAATGTTGTAGTAGCACCAATCAATTGATTAAACAATACAAGAAGGTATCTCAATGACGTATTCCCACACACAACACTAAAATAAAAAATAACACTCAAAGAAACAACCAGGGATTTAGATACCCAAACAATAACTTCTCCTTAGTCTCAAGCAAGTAGAGATCGGCTATATGAATCTCCAGGCCTCAATTCCAAGTAATGTTGAAGTCAGTTATATAAATCCCCACTACATGCAAGAAATAACAACAATTACTCCTCACTCTCAAACAAGTTATTTGGGGTTGACTATATGAATCTCCACTATACCTAAACAATAAGAAGTTTTTTTTATCTATTGCTTTTAATAAGAAAATGAAGAAAAAAGAATGAGAAGAAGAAGAAGAAAAGAAGACTGACCTTGATTGTTACTACCAATAAGTGGGGCTGAATTATATATGCAAGCTTGAGTACGATCTAGGGCATTAGGAAAGTAGTTCATAAGGACTAATGACTTTTACTTATTATTCATAGGAGTTAATTCATGAGTTGGACAAGAACCAAGTTTCAGACCACCATCTCCATCTGTAAATCCAAAGGCTGACAATTAAATTCTATCAATTTTGCTCTATTTTTCTTCAAAATTTCTTAACTATTGGTGTAGTTACTAGTAAAAGAGGGATAAAAATGAAATTTTGTCTTTTCTCCCTAAAGCTGTTAAGGATGAGAATGCCTTATATGCCAAAACTATAGGCATTTCCAAACTATAAGCATGACAAAGTGGAAGTTTTCAAATGTTACATAATTTGTTCATGAAAACTTTCTAAAGCTGTATAATTGTAGCATTTCTCTCCAAATGAGTGATATAGAAAAATGTCATTGTTGAAGTCATATATATCAAGCATTAAACCTCTAACACTATTCTGTGTCAATTCATGTTTAAAGAAGCTCATTAGTTTCCATATATACTAGTAATTTGGAAGCCCTTCTGAGTTAGCAGTTCATGTCTTCTAAATCACCAACTTCCAAATATTTTAATAGAGAAATAGAGAATAATAAAAAAAAGGTAATGCAGAATCCACTAGTGTTTTACCTTCTCTTTGTGAAATCCGATTTTTATCCAAAATGTTATGACACGTTTAACCTTTATACAAGTCCTCAAACATTAAGAATCAAGTCAAGTGAATGAACAATAAAATTAAATGGACTATGAGGCAGAAAAGTTGACTATTGTACTGATATTTAAAGAATGTATTTTTAAATCCTTCCCTATATAACTAAGGATATTTCTTGGAGAGAGATGCACTTACATCCTAAATGCACAATAAATGTGTATAAACAACATCGTAGTTAGAGAAACAGTCATCACTACCGTACATTCCTAAAGCTGAGAAAAAACTCTAAACAAAATTATATACCTTCTCAAAAAGCCCGAGAATAATAACAGAAAGTGCTGTGAAAATCATATTATAGAGAGACTAGAACCATTCATCATAGAACCTTTGACCAGAGAACCTACTGCAGAAGGTAAACGAAAACAGAGTCAGTGTAAACATCAGATTCTTGAAAAAGAAATATGTCACCACCTGCATATAAATCTTCCAGATCACATAACTACCCAAACACATCATAAAAATTTGCAAATAGATGTCCAGATGAAGGTAAACCGTGCATATTCAAATATATGACCAGCGTCCACCGACAAGCAATAAATCAGTGAGAAATCAAAACTGAGCTATTGTAAAATCACTAGACAAATATATACCACTGGTACTACTTCACTAGCATCGCTAATAATACCGAATAATGCTACATAATATAATGAATTCCACTTATTAAATTGCATAGCAACACAAAAATCAACAAGAGTCGGCAACGGCTAACAACTACAAGACATACTAGTCTAACTTTAGAATTCTCAAGGTACCCCGCATAGACTTTAAATTAATATAAAATACTAATAAAAGTAGTAATGGTATAGTGACACAGGCATTACTAGTGATACTACTAGTGTAGCATATTCCACATGCTTTTAAAAAGAGAAAATACATCATTTCACCCCCGAACTTATCCGCTCAACTTAGTTACCCCCTTAATATCTTTAAAGTGTATTAATATTACCGCTAATACTGACATGATATTTTTTTGTTTAAAAAAAAAAGAAAAAAAACACATATTTTCTTAAAAAATAGATGTGGTTCAACTTTTATTATATATATATATATATATATATATATATATATATATATATATATATTTAAAGAAACCCACCCCTCACCTCTCACCCCACTTATCTTCTTCATCTTCTTCATACCGCCCCACCCCCTCACCCCCATCCTGTCTTCTTATATTTCTTCTTATACCCCACTCCAATTTTATTTCTCCTTCTTCTAATTGTGTGTGAAAATTTATGAATTTTAATACACTTTTCAAATCTTTTAAGGGAAAAAAGGAGCTACCATTTAATGGGTTAGAAAACAATTCTGGAAAAGAGAGCCTTTCAATACATGATTATTGATCTGAATTACTTATGTTATTTTTCAACAAATCTATTGTTGGATTTATGAGATTACCCTTTGTATCAACCATTATTGAACCTTGAAAAAGTTTGAAGACAAAAAAAAGTGTTTGTCGAATTCATGGTTGATGTCCAAATTGATTATTGAGATTTTCTAATGATGTTGTGTAGTTGTACTTGAAATTTTAGTTTGATTGGTATGAATTTTGCTAGTTTAATTTTGTATCCACCACTATTGAATCTTGAAAAAGCTTGAAGACAAAAAAAAAATAAGTTTGTCGAATTCATGATTGATGTCCAAATTGATTATTGGGATTTTCTGATGATGTTGTGAAGTTGTACTTAAAATTTGAGTTTGATTAGTATTAATTTTGCTAGTTTAATTTTGTATCCACCTTTATTGAAAACACAAAAAAATGAGTGTCGAATTCACGGTGGATGTCCAAATTGATTATTGGGGTTTTCTGATGATGTTGTGAAGTTGTACCTGAAATTTGAGTTTGATTGGTATGAATTTTGATAGTTTAATTTTGTATCCACCATTATTGAACCTTGTAAAAACTTGAAGACAAAAAAAATGAGGTTGTTGAATTCATGGATGATGTCCAAATTGATTATTTGTTTTTTCTGATGATGTTGTGAAGTTGTACTTGAAATTTGAGTTTGATTGGCATGAATTTTGCTAGTTTATGTTGGAATTTGAGATTCAAAAATGAAGAACCCATATATGGGAAATGTTGAAGATGACATATGAGAGGAAGGGGTTTAAGGGGAGGGCGGGGGGAGGGTTGAGGAAAACACTTTTTAATATATTTATATATCTATCTATCTATCCATATCTATATCTATATCTATATCTATATCTATCTATATATATATATATATATATGAAATTATATTTAAAAAAAAATTTTCTTGCGTGGTTCCGACGTGGCGCTAACGTGGTTTTGATGTGTCGGTGCGTGTAATGCACTCTCTATTGTGAGAGATATGTTTAGAGTGGTAAATAATTCATGCGAAAGCTGTTTAGGAGAGTAAATAATTACATATAAAGTTAAATTGCTAAAATAAGTTGTGACGATAAGTTCAGGGGTGAAATGGTGTCTTTTCTTTTTTTAAAAACAATGCATTTTGTAATCGATCTAAAATATTGACCAACGATTACTTCATTAAAGAACATGCATTGCAATATACTAGCCAGATCTTTCTATGATGAGTCTCGTTATAACGACATTTTATTATAGCTGATTTTCTGCATAGTTGATTTTTCATGTTATATTTTTTCCCTATATAACAACCTTCTATGTACAACAACAATGACATTTATTATAATAGTAAACTTTTTATAAAATTATCTCTCTTTAACAACATACTCAAATATTGTGTAATATTAATATTTTATAAAAAATATATATTATATACTATATAAAATAAAATATTGAAATACTTCTATCAATCATCAATAAACTAAAAAAATTGTAAGCCTTTTTAAGTTCTTCAATCATTGCACTTTCGGACAACATAACTTTAATGTCTATAGTTTTTTTAATCTAATGAGAAATCAATTTGGGATACAGATTCCCACAATCACAAGGAAAGAAGAAAAAATAAAAACTTAGAAAAATCGTTGAAACCTCCTTGTTTCACTACTATTCTAGTTTAAATTAATTAATAAATACATTATTTTTTTATTTTTGGTACATTAAAATTACTAAACTAGGTAGTGCCATTAAATTGATTATAAATTTATTAACTTTTTTTTAGTGTTAATTCAATTCTTACACCACAAGGTTCGTACATAATCACCATAATAAAGTATAAACTATTGTAAGATCAAATGATTTTTCATATTTTTATTTATATGAAAATTAGGGATTGTATCTTCTACTGCAACATCCCTAATTTCACTCCTCTTCTTCTTCGTTGATTCTCCCTCCGCTCAACTACACCACCTAACCACTAGATCCGCCAAGATTCCTCTCTTCCTTTACCTTTTCCTACAATAATGTCTTGTATATTCTATCCATAAATTCTTTTTTCGATTTTCCTCAGACCCATCACTTTCTCCTATTACACACACACACACATATTTAGAGTTGTTGGGTGGTTGATCTTTTTGTTAGTGGTGCTCGTTGAAGTAGGGGTATCATGGGTTTGAAGGTTGAGAAAGTTGTGTGTCACGTCGGAGACGAAGGTGACATAGTGGCTTTTGGTTAGGATTTTTGGATAGTGGGCTATTAGGTTTGCCGGTGGTAGATGGTTTTTTGACCTAGGCATGTATCACAGATACACATAACCTTAAAATACTTAAGATACATATTCCATTAAATATTTGAGAAACACAGAGTTAAAATTATTTCAGATACACAACGATACATATTTCAGATACACATAAATACATATTTATGACACACAGATCCTTAAAATATTTAAGATACCTAGGTCATAAACTATTTAAAATACATAGAGATAAAATTATTTTAGATACTGAAAGCTTTAAAATATTTAAGATATATAGGTCATAATATTCGATACATAAAGCTAAAATTATTTCAGTTATACAGTGATACATATTTAAGACACAAAGATCCTTAAAATGTTTTAGATACATATGCCATAAATTTTTAACATACATAGAGCTAAAATTATTTCAGATACACAGAGCTTAAAATATCCCAAACACATAAACCTCAGAAAGATTTTGTAATTTTTAAAACATTGGTGCCTCCAAGTAATTAGGGTCTAAACGCCCTACATTTATTTAATTTATCCTAATATTTTTCCTGAAATTGATTCAAAAGTTGCTCAAAGACCTTTAGGCCGAATCTTTGATTTTTATTTTAAAATTAATTTACCCCTATGGTAGAGAGCTCATATGCCAAAAATCAGCTAAAATAAGTTGTTAATCGGCCTTTCAATTTAAAAAAATTAGACAAATCTAATCTTTAGGAGAAAATCCTAGATTTTTCAATTCCAAACACCAATTAAATAATCACCAAATAATAAATTAGCAGAAAAGATATAATAAGAGGGTTATAATGTTACTCCACTAAGAACTAGCAAAATCACGAGAGAAATGTTCAATTTGAGCTCCCAATCTTCAAAAATTGGTTAGATAAAAAAAATTGAGAATTTTATCTCACGGTCCAAATGGACATAAATGACACCTACCATTTCTCCGGTGTGAGAATCAATTACCTCGGAAGCATTAACCAATACTTAAAGAAATAAAGATAACTAATCTAATAATAATTCAAAAAGAGATTCAAAGTCTAAAACAAAGTAAAAGAAATGCAGAACGTTATCAATACCCTTCCCTAGAATACAAAAGTCGATATATCAAAACTACTAAATATTGTCAAGTACAGAAAGCAATCCCGAAATCTAAAAGAAATGTATAAGTCTAAAACAAAGGACTATATCATCCAGGAAGGATCCATGGTAGCCCAAAATATGCTGCTCACCCTTGAATTCGAATAACACGTTAGAGTCATAAGTGAGGTCTTGTAGGAGTACTGGAATATACACTACATTAAAAAAAATAGGAGCAGTTGAAGTATCAGTAAATAAGAAAATAACAGTGTACTGTAGGGTCATTTGTCCAACTCATGATGAGAAATATGAACACTTAATTATAAGACAGTACAACAAGTTAACACATGTTCACCTCTTCTAAACTTTAATACAACAAGTAACACTTAGGCCCTTTCCGTAACCTAAGAAACAAGTCAAAAGAGGTCAACAAATATGTTACTCAAGTCAAGTAACATCAATTCAATCATCAAAGTAAAACAACAATATATATTTCCTCGATTTACTCACAAAACTGTTAAACTCATTAGTACCTTGTACATACATGACAAGAGTATTATGATTGCCCATAAGTATTGAACTACTAGGGAAAAGAAATAGTTAACGTGCAACTATAACACAAGTTAGATTAAATGACGTAACCATCACCTACCTCAATCCAAAGCTAGCACAATTCAATAAAATTTGAGTCTTGCCTTTTCGAGTTATTTCGGCTTGCTTTTGCTATAGAGATAAATACAAAGCACATAATCAATGTAATGACCTTCTCCATTGGAGATTATAACTCATTCTTATCTCTTAATAAAAAGTTCATGATCATTCCCACTTAGATCTAGGGCTTTTCTATAATATGTCACCTAAAATTATCAACATGCAAGAGTAATTTAAGGATCATTAATCAAAACACAATAATTTTATACCTAAATTACTCACTTAAACCAGATTACAAACTAAAATCAACACTTAACCCCTCCCAAACTATGTAAACTAGTAATACAAACACAAAATTATCAATTTACTAGTTAACGAGGATAATTTCCTTACTGTAATAGAGAAGAATGATGAAGAACTGATGATTTTTGCCCAAATCGCTACTGCTGAATCCCCAAAAAGCTTTTAAAATAAATAAATATTTTGGTTTTTATTTGGATAAAACAACGATTCACGTTTATATAGCAACATATGTCGCATAACAACGTCACTATAGAAGCCCTTGACCACATTGACATGTTGCTAAACATGAAGGTTTTGCTTTTGGGCAAATTGATATAGCGACATGGATGAGAAAACTATTCGATTTCCTACAAAATTGCCCTTTTTCCAACTTGACATAATTCTAAGACATCATGAATAATCCCCTTTACGTCAAGATGAATTTTGGGAGTTCTACTAACTTGAATTTGATTTTAAAATGTCCTACAAGTTCCTTATTATCTTAGCTAACTAGGAAAAAATAAGCACTACCAAATTATCCCACTGCATTTTCGAATTGACCAAGACAATACCTCGCTCAAAATTCATCTGAGATTAGCCTAACACGAAAAATATAACTTAAAATTTAGGGAGAATCTTAGTCTAAATTTGTAAATAAGAGACATATGTAACAGTGGAAAGGATTGTTACAACAGGTACCAATTTATCCATTGTTCGTCTTCGAACGATCAAACAAGAACAATAGGTTGAAATAATGAAAGCAGAAAGTACTTGCATCCTCAAATAAGTGAGGGTACTTGTCCCATATGCCATTCTCAATTACCCTAGTGGTTTCTTCAATCGCACTATGCATCCATTGAACCTTGATCGAATAAATTTCCTTTGTTCTCAACTTTTAAATATCCTAATCTAGAATTGTCATCAGTTTCTCCACATAAGTCAAATCCTTATATAATAAAATCGAGTCTCATTTAATAATGTAATCTTCATCCCTATGGTACCTTTTGAGCATGGACACATAGAACACTGGATGAACTCCCGACAACCCCAGTGGCAAAGCTTGTTTATAAGAAACTGGACCCACATCCTCAAGAAACTCAAAGGGACCAATATATAAAGGGATGATCTTTCCCTACTTACTAAACCTCATGATTCCTTTCATAGGAGACACTTTGAACAATACCTGTGCACCAACCATGAAAGCCATGTCTTTTAACTTATGATCCACATAATCTTTCTATCTACTTTGAGTAACCAACAACTTGGTTTAGATAACCTTACCTTTTCTTGAGCCTTACTTACCAATTTATTTTCTAAAGATATAACATCTCCTATCTCAAACCACCCAATAGGTTACCTACACCTCCTTCTATTGAGTTCCTCAAATACTGCCATACCGATATTGGAGTAATAATTATTATTGTATGAAAACTCAAAAATGGTAAGAACTAGTATCAATGACCACTAAAATGAATTACATCAGATTTTAACATGTCCTGTAGAACTTGTATCATCCTCTCTGACTGCCTGTCGATTTAAGGGTGAAAGGTTGTGTGCAACTCCTCATGTGACCTATCCCGAAATTTTGAAATATATTTTGCATCCCTTTAAAAAATGATTGTAAATGGAACCCCAAAAAGCCTTACTATTTCTTTGATGTAGATTTTAGCTAATTGCTTGAAGCTATAGTCTACCCAAAATGCCATGAATTGTGCTAATTTGGCCAATTGATACACTGTAAAACAAATAAAATCATAGTTCCCCAATGTCTTGGAAAAACACAGCATGAAATCCATAACAATTTTCTCCCATGTCCTTATAGGTATAGACATTCTCTGAAGTAATCCCACAGACCTTTGATGTTCATAATTCACTTTCTAATATTAAGACACTTAGACACACACCCCACTATGTTTATCTTCATTTTAGGCCACTAATAAAGCTATCTCAAGTCACGGTACATTTTGGTTCCACCTGAATGAATAAAATAATGCGAATTATGGGACTTAGAAAGTACATTGTGAATCAATTCACCAACTTAAGGAACACATATCAGTCCCTAAAGACATAACACTCCACCCATGTCAAAAGTGACATCCACCACCTCTTCACGCACCACCTTATTCCAGAGTGCATTTAACTCTTTTCTGTAAATTTGTGGGCCTTAATTTGATCTAGAAATATTAACTTCACCTCAACATTAGACAATACCCCACCCTTATGTGAAATACCAAACTGCATGTACTGTGATGCTAGAGTTTGAAACTCCCTATCCAAAGGTTTCCTTGACACCCTAAAAAGGAATAAACTACCCATATTTACAGCTTTCCAGCTTAATGTGTATGCCACCACATTAGACTTTCTTGGATGATACTTAATTGTCATAATATAATCCTTTAGCAATTCCAGCCATTTCTACTGCCTTTGACTCAAATCTCGTTGAGTAAACACATGTTGTAGGCTATGGTGATTTATGAAAACTTCACACTTGAAACCATATAGATAATTCCTCCAAATCTTTAGTGCAATAAGATCCAAATCATGGGTTAGATAGTTTTTTTCATGAGTATTCAATTGCCTCAAAGTATAGGCAATACCATACTTATCCTGCATTAATTCAACACCCATTCCCAAAAGTGAAGCATCAAAAAACACTACAAGTCCTTTCCTTCAATTGATAAAGAAAGAATAATAGTCGTGGTCAATAATGTGTTGATCCTTTGAATGGTATCCTCATAATTATTCGGCCATACAAAAGGTACCTCTTTCTAAGTTAACCTTGTTAAGTACGTTAGCATCGACACAAGGTTCTTGAAAAATCTACGGTAATAGCTGGCAAGATATACAATACCCCTTACATCAGTCACTGAGCTACGCTTAGCCCAACTATTAATTTCCGTAATCTTCGAGGATACACCATCACACCATTTTCTGAAACATGCCTCAAAGAAGCAAACAAACATAAGCCGAATTTACATTTTCAAAAATTGGCATATAACTTCTTCACTTTTAAAATCCCCAATAGTATGCGAATATGATCTGCATGCTCCTCCTTAATATTGGGGTAAACTAAAACAACATCAATAAATATAATGACAAAAGAATCCAGATATGACTTAAAGATACCATTCATTAAGCTCATAAAAGCAGTCGGTGCAATGGTAAACCCAAAGGACATTACAGGAAACAAATAATGGCCATATTCAATTCTAAATGTTGTCTTTGTTATATCCTCCTACCTTATTTTCGGATTATGATAACCTGACCATAAGTCAATTTTGAAAAATATCGCACCGTCCTGCAACTGGTCAAATAGATCATCTATGAGAGAAAAAGGATATTTATTTATAATGGTTACCTTATTCAACTATCTATAATTAATACATATCCTTATGCTACCAGAACAAATAGGACCAGAGCACTCTAATGTGAAACACTTGGATAAATTAACCCCTTTGTCAAATGGTTCCTGCAATTGATCTTTGAGTTTTCTCAACTTTCCAAAGACATTTGATAGGGAGAAATGGAAATAAGGTGAGTGTCTGACTCTAACTCAACGTAGAAATCAATATCTCTATCCGGAAGCATACCCAATAAATCTAAAGAAAACACTTCTTGAAATTTATAAACCACCAAAACTAACTCTATCAAAGGGGATCCTACACCTGCATCTCAAAGATAAGATAAAAATGTTGAACACCCCTTCCCAGTAACTTCCTAGCCCAGATAAATGATATAATTTTCAGCAGTTTGTCCTTATAAACCCCTCACACTCTAGTTTATCCATCCCAAGATTAGCTAAAGTAACTGTCTTCACATTATAATTTAAGACCACATGATATGGAGATAACCAGGTCATATAAAAAATTACATCAAAGGCCAACATATCTAAAATAATAAAATCTAGCCACATATGAAAACTCCAAAAAACACAACAAGAACAATAAACATAGGTTACCACCACAGATTCTCCAATTGGGTAGACACATACATGGGAGAGTTAAGTACATCAAAACTAATTTCAAACCAATGCCAAACTTGAGAAACACATACGAATTGGTAGACTCCAAATTAAATAAAGTCGAATCCATCCGATTATAAACTAAAATTTACCTGGCTGTAATCCTTCCCATGCACGACCATTTTCTCAATCGCCATGATCATTTTTATAATTCCCCCATCCACCTAGTGGATAACCCCTACTATTAACTCCTCCTCCTCTAACTGCCAAATCTATAGCCCGAGTCTAATACTATATATTACTACCTACCTGCCTCAATGAGATCTCATTCTTAAAATGACCAATAATTCCATAATATTAACATCATCGATTGAGAAAAGGCCAAATAGTAGAAGAGTAAAAATCCATTTGGCTCCTCATAACTATGACTAAGAAGAGACCTTAACTAGACCTACAGTAGAAGATGGCAACACTGACTGAATATGGTGGTTGGGTGGGCCTTCTAATTATGGCCCTTGAAGTAAGACCACTAGAGTTCCAAGTATTGTGAGACTTATTAGCTAATATCTTAACCTGACCAGCTTGCATTACCCCTTATAACTTCTTCACATAATCAAAAACCTCATTTAACCCTTTCCATGTAGAAGTCATATGATAGACAAAACCATAAGATCATAACTCATTCTTTTTGCAATCTTGAAGGGCCCAAGAAACACTCTACTCTTAGAACAAAACATAAAATTGATCCAAGTTAATAGAGATAAAGTCAGTGTCCGACATTCAACATACGTTCTCCATAATTCTTTTGCATTCTTCTGCAACAAAAAGATCACAAATTTAATCCATGTTGGTGAATGCCCATCTTATGTAATCGTTCATAACAATAAATAATAAACTCAAAAGTGTTCTCAGTCTCAGTACCCTGGAACGGCAGAGGTTTTATCTTTAAAAATTTGGTCAGTAGCTCATTTCAGTACCAGTTATCACAAAACCCAAAATTGGACAAGGAAAAATTTCTCTCCCTAAAGCCTTATCCATTCTAAGAACCATAACTATGGTAGGATAAAACCTAGAGACCAAACAACAAATATAGTAGCTACAATTCCAACAAGTCTACTTAGAAAAGCTAACACCTATTGATTACCTCTATAGACTTGGAGGTAAAACTATACCTCGAGTTGGTGCCCGCTGCTTTCTTCTTCATTCTTTGCTCCTCTAATACTTTTATTTCTTCAATATGATCCTAAGTTAGGAAAGGTAATACTGGCCTTTTTCGAGCTTGAACCGCTGCTTCTTGAGCTCTACCCCTGGCTGGTGTCGCTCTTCTCCTTCCTTTCATCTCCCTTTCTTATTACTTACCGTTATGACTGACTCTATGATGGAGTTGTCAATAGAGGCAATTGCTTGAGTTTTATTTGATTGAGTAGTTAGCATCTGCAGACAAAAGAGTAAAGATAATTAGATACTAAAATGAACCACTGTATAACAATTGGGATGAAGTTACATCATGAAAGAAGCAAAAATGGTTGTGTTTCTAAAGTCCTATAGCCTCTCAAAAAAGTACATGTCTCCGTATGATTTGATGAGATTCTATGGGACCCATTTTGGTACAATAAGATCAATGGACATAGGTTATCATACCAACTTTGACACAGCTATTATGGACATGATTGGAACCCATCCTATTCACCAGTGGGAGAACTAATTACCCATAAAGCATTGACCAATATTTACAAAAAATAAAGGCAACTAATTCATTTATAATATGAAAAAAAATCAGTGTTTAAAACAAAATAGAAGAATTGCAGAACATTAGTAATACCTATCCCTAGGATCTAAAAGTCATTCTACAAGAACTACTAAAGATTATCAAGAATGGGATGCAACCATATACTAAATAAAATACATGATTCAAGAATGAAGGACTATATCATCCAGGAAAGATCCATGGTAGCCCAAAAGATACTGCTTACCCTTGAATCCTAATCACACGATAGAGGTATGAGTAAGGTCTTCCAAGAGCAACAAAAATTTATATTGCACACTACAAAAACAAGAGCAGATGTAGTATGCACACAAAAAAATAATGGTGTATTGGTAGGGTAATTTGTCCAACCCTAGATAAGAAAAATGAAAATTTAACCATAACATAGTACAACAAGTTAACATATGCTCACCTCTAATACCCCATATTTTAACAAGTAACACTTAAGGCACTTTCAGTAACCTTAACAACAATTCAAATGAGGACAATAAGTATGCCAATCAAAGTACAAAAATGTTATGTATTTCCTCAGTTCACTTATGGAGTCGTCAAACTCACCTATAATTTTTACATACACGGCAAGGGACAAAATTTTTCTATGTACTAAATCCCAAACATAAGTTTTTGCCAACCTTATTTCACTAAGATCTTGTGAGAATATCCAAATACCAAGATATTCGACAATTAACAATGTTATATATATAGGAAATCACGTACTGAAATGATAAGAACCAACACTTTTAATATTCACAAACTCTACATGTAAGTTCAGTGAAATGTTGTCACACTTAACAACAACAATCAACCAGAAAAACTAAGAAATAGTTAACACAACCCAACTAAGCTTGAGCCTTGCCTTTTCTGGTAATTCTACTTGCTTTTGGTCTAGAGATATATACAAAATAAAAATTAATATAATGACCTCCCCCGTTTGGTATTATAACTCATTCCTAAATCCTAAGGCTAAGTTCATGATAATTTCTCCTTGTTCTAGGGCTTTTTCTCTATAATTCACCTAAAACTACCAATTTCATGGATAATTTAGTAAATTAACAACATGAAAGAGTAATTTAATAATAATTAATCAAAACCCAATAATTTTATACATAATTTACTCCTTTTCATTAGAAATCAACTAAAACATCCCTTAACCCTCCCTAAACTACGTAAACTAGCAATTCTAAGGCTAGATTATTTAATTCACTAGTTAAAGGATAGATTACTTACTTTAACAAAGAATAATGATGAAAAACTAATGATTTTTGCCCAAGTTTCCACTACTAAATCCCTAAAATACTTTTTGCAAAATAAATTATTTCGGGGGGGGGGGGGGGGGGGGAGGGTTGGGATAAAAAAGTAGTTTCTGTCACAATAACGACATAGTCACTATAGTGGCCCTTGACGGCATTGGCCGGTCACTGTACGAGAATATTTTTTCTTTTGGGCATGTTTGTATCATGACATGCATGCTTTTATAGAGATATGGAAGAAGCAAAATATCTATTTTCTGTTGAATTTTCCTTTTTTGTAAAACACCTTAATTTGAAGACTATCACACACAATCCCCTTCATGTTAAGATCAATTCGGGGAGTTCTACTTGACCAAATTCAATTCCAAAAAGTCCTATAAGTTCCTTATTATCTTATCTAGCTATAAACCAAGATAAGCACTACTACATTTTCTTAATAAATTCTCAAATTTTCCTATGACACACCTGGCTTAGATTTCATTGAGACTAGCCTTGCCTGAAATTTATAACTTTAAATTCAAGAATAATTTAGCTCGTATTTTAAATTAGTGATTTACACATAACAACAAAAAGTGTCATTACATTTTCTTACTATTTATGACTAAGTATTAACGAAGAAGCTGAGAAGAATCATGTGCAAGCTGGACAAGGCAAGAAAATCATCATAGGAGATGAACTCACTTCAGTTTTACGACACTGCAAAAGTCGAAAGGACCTCACACATAGAGTTTTCATATGACAATTCCTCATAAAATCAAACATTGAAGAATAATGCACCCTTTATCAAAGTGGAACCACACGCGTAGATGCAATATTGCTCTTACAATACCCACCTTATTGAGACAAAAGTCCACCCAGTCGACTAATATTGTTGAAGTAAAACCCTTCCACTAAAGTAGTATTATAGAAGAGGAAACAGGATGTTAGTACAATTGCACCCGATAAAGTAAAACCAGCAATACCCTAATTCCACCAGTATATAATAAGAAATTATTAGTCTAAAAGTCATAATTTAAAATAAGTAGACTCAGCTGAGGATCATATATAAATACTAATTCTAAATTTCTAACCATGGGAGAGTCAATTAACTAACCTAAATCACATGAACTAACATGAAGTCCGATGTATACAACTCATTAAAAAGGCCTAATATACCTTTATGTGATATAGAGGAATGACTGGCATGATTACTAAATTGATGTCCAACTGGGTGGATTGATGAAACCTATGGTGGCACGTAGTTTTGGGACATGGGTGTGTTTAACCCTAGTTCAACTTGGTATTTAAGTATTACTTGCATACTGGTTTATAATGATAGATCGATAAATCATGATACTATAAATTATGTTAGAATATGATTTATTTGAAAGTATTTTGAAATTCTAATAAGCTAAAGTTGTTCTATAAACTGAGGCTGAATAACTTTATTTACACTAAAATTAATAATTTACTAGTGTTATTTGTTAATAACAGGTCAAGCTTTATAACTGAAAAGAAATTCATATGGAAATACTACTAAATCAAGCTAAGTATCTATTTAGAAAGTATGACATTATGCAACACACCAAAATCATGGAAAATACATAATTATGCTATGGAAATCATGATTGAACTGAAATCATAGAGGAATCATAAATTGAATGAATATACTAGATTTAATTTGTAAAACATTGAGAAACTATGAGTTATTTGGGACTCAATAAGTGAAAGGGTACCTATTCAACATACCTGGAATGACAGTTCTTACTAGAAGGTTTAAAATTCTAAATATTTAAAGAAGAACCCTAGATTTTCATTTGAGAGACATTAATCGCTCTTTATGATTTTTTAAAGTGTTAAGAGAGAATCGGGATGATTTAATCAACTAATCCAATTTAATCCAACTTTGAGTAGCCTTAAATAATGTAGTATAGGTGTTAAGAGAGTAGGAAAAGACCAAAAGGTACCTAAGAAAAATATAATTAAAACTTCTGTCCAGTGATGAATGATTCTCAGTATGACTCATCCTCACTTATAATGAATCATTATTTCAGTCATTATGATGTGATTGGATTTGGGTAGTCTGATGATAAGTGGTCATAATGACTCATCTTGACACCTGATGAACCATCGAGAAAGGTCATAATCATTAGGAAATATTTTCAAATTTCAATATATTATCAAAACATAAGCAGATGAAGACTCTTCATTAATGATAACAACTTGTCATCATGAGTCGTTACCACTGGGATGAATTTTTCATATTTTTAGACTTTAGGTAAATTCACTCAAATGAGTGTTGGGATGATTCATTGTGACAAAAAATGCCTCTTTATCAACAATAATTGCCACAAAGGAAAATTCTAGTCATCTAGACTTTTTGGCTAACACCTTTCAATTTTTTTCGTGTTTAGTATAAAATAGAGTCTTAAGAACTTTTAGGGTCTTACAATATCCCCCTTTTGGAAGATTCATCCTTGAACAAAGACAAACTAGACTGAAAAGATAAGGAAAGAGCTTAGATCCCAATACTGACTTGTAAAGCCTGATTATTGAAATAATAAGTAAATTTTTGACTTAAATATAAGCTAAAATTAATTAATGAAACATTCATTCCAACTAAGACATAAAAGAAACGGAGGACATAAACAGAGAGGAATCCAAAGAAAGAAACTATTACCTCGAGCTAGAACTTAATTAGAAGGGAATGAGTAAGGGTACTTGGTCATCATACTAGCTATTGCTTCCCAAGTAGCTTCCTCAACTAGATGAATCCTCCATAGAACTAAACCAAATTTGTTATTTCTCAACCTAAGAACCTTACGATAAAAGAATCTCAACTCGGACCTCTTTGTAACAGAGTCTATCTTTCACACCCATATTCTTTTAAGGAAAAACTAAAGCTCGATCACTAAAGAATTTCTTCAATAGAGACACATGAAAAACTTGATGTACCGATGCAAAATCTACAGGAAAGTATAACTCATAGGCCATATTACTAGTTTTTCTTAAGATCTATGTTACCCAAATTACACCTTATAATGAGATCTAATGCAGTTGCTGTCAAATTTAGAATCCAACCAAGGTTGGGGTCAGTCCTATAGGAAATAGGTCAAAATATCAGTCAATATGTAGTTGAGGTAATTAATAACAATATTAAATGAAAGAGGTTGGGTGTTTTGTAAATGAATAATTCAGTAGTAACAGTTTATTAGATTTGTAATTATTAATATAGAGGGACCATGACTATATTCCCTGATAACTTCATAACATGCAAGTTTTTTGTACTTCATAATCTCTGTTGGTGTTTGGTATGCAGAATTGTTAAGTAATAACTTTACGCTCTTGTCTAAGCAATATCCTTAAGTATGTTTTCTCTTCTCTTGATCTTGCTTTATTAAACCCTATATTGAATACTATATAGCTATCTCAGATTATAAACTTAAGCTATTAAGTAGATGTTAGTAGCTCCAAGTCTGTGCTGTTTATTCCTTTCTTCCTATCTGTACTCTCCCTTTCTTCCAGAATAAAGATAAGGCAAGTACTAATATTGTACACCACCAAAACCAAGGGAATAAAAATACATACATGAACACTAGCTGAGAATTATTTTGTACTACAAAATTTTACATTGTTAATTCATCATGGTTGCCACAATTCTAATTGTGGTGTTTAACTACTTATAACAAAAAAAACAAATGAAGTATTATGATATGAAAACATACTTATTAAGGAACAATAAGATTATGAAAATCGCTAAGTTCTCACATTGAATTAAACCACTAAGAATTGATATTTATAGTTCCAAGAGACAAAATGTGCCCTAGAATCTTTAATATAATGTAATAAATGCAAACTAATACGAAATAATGGATAAGAGTATTTATAGATAAAATAAAAACCTATCCTAAACATAACATGATTTTAGTGTCGGTCATCTAGATGAAGGGAAGGTACGATTGTGGTTTGATTCTAGGATCGTCCTTGATACTCGTGGTTCGCTCATGGACTGTCACCTTCAGGTCTTATTAGGTGTGTTCCTCAGTACTAATCCGTATCTTTTACCTACAATCATACAATGTGGTCATTTTATTATCATACATTTCAACTTGTATAGACTTTAACATTAACCCTTATTTACATGACCTCTTGATACCACCATTTAATTTCTGGGTAAAGTCATAGGATCCAGCGATCTAATCATTTTCTCACTTAGGTTCTGTAGACTTGCTTTTAGGAGGTCCTTCCCATGATTAGGTCGTACGACCGTGACATCAATGCATGAAAATGGGATACTTCAATCTGATCATTTCCTGAGAATCATCCGCTTGTTCTTCCTACAATTGTCTTGCACAACCGTGATCAGATTACATGATCGTTATATAAAGTCTCTAATGCCTTTTTTGTTCAAAATCTTGTATACCATTTCTATGGACTTATTTTTCCCTCATATACCCAAAATAGATCATATCAACATAAAATACCCTCTTAATTATAAATATTCTCTATCTTAAGTGATAAATATGCAATAACTTCACAACACATCAATAATATCAACTTAGACAATTTGCATGTCCTCTAGTAAATGAGACACAACTATACTATCACAGAGTTAACTAAGAGAAAATTAAGTTACTAAGGAAGTCAAATTTTCACAAAACTAGTTTATGCAAACATTATTCAAATCCATATGTTCCATACCCTCTAATACTATCAAAACAGAACACATGCAGTGGATACACAAATTATCAATCATAACGCATTGGGATAAATAAATAACATCACATTATCAATGGACAACCTGAAACTTAAACCACGGACACTACCTGAACAAGCAGTAACCACAATACAACCCCTACGCTCCTATGAGAATAAAGTACACATCATATTAATGCCAATGTTATGGTAGAATAAAATCTCTCACTCTTACAAAGATGCCAGGTAATGTACATTTAATACCATAGGATTATTATCACTACTTAAGGTTGCCCCCTAACACGGTGCTTATAGTCAAAAGTAACCTCGAGCTAACCCATGGCAAAGAATACTTAAGAAATAACAAAATACTAGGCGAAAGCTGAACTGAAAAATAAACTGATAATAAATAATTATGGAATCAATACTAACACTATATAAAATACTCAACAAGCTGAGAATCTAAACATTTGTCTGTCTATCTAAAAGCCTCTAACCATTATGAGTTATTGGGACAAACCCCCAACTATCTTTAATAGACTGAAATTAAAAGAAATGCTGAAATAAATAATTGATAATTTGGCCTTAAATAATGAGAAATCACCAATAATGCTGCTGATGGTACAAAAATACACTAAGTACGATCTGTATTCGAACCAATATTATGAGACAATGTAGTACAGAAAAAGTATGTGATCGGTTGTCTGAATGTATTATGTATGTGAGATGGAAAATCTAACTAATATAACCTGAACATGAATACATGAATCATGATAAAATGAATGCAATACACCAAAATATCTTCTATGAATGCAATGAATGCAATAAAAGCATGCCCATTTTCACTATGAAAGTACCCCAAAATATCGTCTATGAATACGATAACAAACATATCAAGGTATGATCTGAGCACTCGTTTCATTAGGTCCATGAATACTACTGGGGCATTAGTTAACCCGAAGGACATAACAAGAAACTCAAAATGACCATAGCGAGTTTGGAAGGCTATTTTTAGGATGTCACACTCCCTAACTTTGAGTTGATGATAGCCGAAAAGAAGGTCTATCTTTGAGAAGTAACTTACACCTTGCAACTGGTCAAACAAATTGTCTATTCTTGGAAGGGGATACTTATTTTTGATAGTGACTTTATTCAACTAGCGATAGTCAATGCACGTACGCAAAGAACCATCTTTCTTCCTTACAAATAACACAGGAGAACCCCAAGGAGAAATACTGGATCTTATGAAACCCTTATCTAACAGATCTTTGAGTTGCTCTTTCAACTCCTTAAGTTCTGCAGGTGCCATATGGTAAGGAGGAATAGAAATGGGCTGAGTAACGGGAAGAAGATTGATCCTGAACTCCATCTCTCTATTAGGAGGTATCCCTGGGAGATCTTTCGGAAAGACATCAAAAAACTGATTGACAATGCTAACTGACCGGAGAGTTGGAGTCTCAGACTTAGTGTCCTTGACTCTAACCAAATGATAGATACACCCCTTGGAAATAAGTTTTCTAGCTTTAATATATGAGATAAAATGACTCTTGGGAGATATAGAACTCCCAGACCACTCAAACACAAGTTCATCAGGAAACTAAAACTTGACCACTCGGGTACGACAATCTATAGAGGAATAACAAGAATTAAGACAATCCATACCCAGAATAACATCGAAATCCACAATGTATAATTCAATCAGATCAACCAACATGACTCTATAAAGGACTGTAACAGGAAACTTTCTATACACTTTATGGGCAACAATTGAATCACCTACTGGGGTGGAAACTAAGATAGGCTCAGAAATATTTTCGGGACTCATTTCAAAATTTAGAGCAATCAGAGGTGTAATATATGAAAAATTGGACCCAGGGTCCAACAAAGCATAGACATCAAACTGAAGTATATAGATCATACCAGTAACAACATCGGGAGAGTCCTCCTATTCCTGGTGAGACAGCAAAGCATAGAACCTATTCTGGTGCTGACCGCCAGCAGTGCTAGAAGAGACTCCCTGAGCTGGGGCTGGGCGAGTCACCTGAACTGGAGCACTAGCAGTCTGAGTCTGAGTTTGAGGGCGATTATCACGATGCCCTTGTCTGGAATGTGGGTATTCCCTAAGTTTGTGACCCAAGTCACCATACCCAAACAACCATTCTTCTAACCCCAACACTCACCCGGGTGGGTCCTACCACACTTAGGACACGGAGGATAATTTGGCTTACTGCAAACACTGTACTGAGACCTAGATACATATGACCGATTACCTTTCTCCTGCCTACCCCTAGGCATGGGTGCACTAACTGACGACGGTGCTGGCGTAGATGAATGGTCCTGAAACTAAGGGCGGCTCCCTGCATGTGACCTAGTCTGACCCTGTTTGTACTGCTCGGACCTAGCTCTCTTATTCCCTCTCATTCTATCTCTCTCCCTAATATTATCTACTTCAATCTGTTAGTCATGAGTCATCAGCCTTGAAAGATTCATATCACTATTTAGCATAGCAGACCTACACTCCTTCACTACATAGCTAGACACTCTTGTCACAAACTTACTCATATTGGCTCGATTATTAGATGCTAAGTCAGGGGCATATTTGGCAAACTGATTGAACTTCAGACAGTACTCTCTAACAGTCATAGCGCCCTGTCGCAAGTTCATGAACTCTTCTACCTTCACCTCTCTCATCTCTAAAGGAAAAAACTTGTCCAGGAATGCATCCTGGAACTCCTGCCAAGTCATAGGGGTGGCACCCTTACCTCTACCTTTCCTCCCAGCAACCACCCAATCATAAGCAAGGTCTTTCAACCAATACACTACCTACTCCCAACTATGCTCCTCAGATACATGCATCACCCGAGTAATCTTTTGAACTTCCTCTAAAAACAACTATGGATCCTCATTTGACTTGGACCCATAAAATTCTAGTGGACTCATCTGCACAAAGTCACGAATCCTCGTAGCAGCTGAATCACCTCCCTGCTGATGTGAAGCCGGGGCCAGATTGACCTAAACATTCATGGCAACAGCTTGGGCCAGCGCCTGAAAGGCTGTCCGAAATTCAGCATGGGACAGATTCTCATTCAATGGGCCAGCAGGTTGGGGTTGCTGATCATCGTTATTTTTTCTATCTCAACGTGGAGGCATATTTATGAAAGAGAAGAGCACAAATTAATAGCAGATAGCGAGACACTTTAGGCACGATAGACTTCTGAAAGAAAGAATCATACTTCTTCCTAAAATGTCTCGTAGCCTCTTGCTCATACATGTGGAGCGCTACACACCAATGATCAAGACTATACTGAACACGGATTGTCAGACTCCCTAGGACTCATATAACCTTAGGCTCTGATACCAAGTTTGTAACACCCCAGAAATGGGTCCCGAGGCGTCACACGGTGCTTAAGGCTACAAATAACCTCACGCTAACCCTTTGAGCTATATTCACATCCTTCATCACTTATCAACCGGATTACAACAAACAAACCTCAAAATATTCTCCATGATATCATAAATAAACACAAAAATATTGTGAAAAGTAACAAAATACTATGTCTCATGACAACTCCAAACATCTAGTCTAGTCTAACAAGCCTCTAAAAGTCAACAACATTAGAGAGCCATTGGGATATACCCTAACGGACTCATACTCAATATGATAAGTACTTCATCCAACGAAATAGAAATCTAAATGTCACATCCTCGGATCATGAGGACTCACCACAACAGAGGATGTAGAACAACGTGCCCGAAAAATCACTATCGAGCCTGGGACTGAGCCTGAACCTACATTCCGAGAAAATATAGCCCACATCCAGAGATATCGGTCAGTATCATAGAAATGGACCGAGCATACGGGTTGCATGCAAATCTAAAAATTAATATCATAAGCATTTATAGAAGACATGCATGATGTAATAAAAGACTCACATCGCTCGAATAAGATCACTGTAATCATCAGAGAGTGTAATAAAATATGTGAGTCATCATATAGATTCTCAATCACTTTCCAATTCATTAGATGATTAAACCTCATAATGAAATCCCTCTTGGATAATATAAAATCATTAAATCTTTTCAAAAATGATAGCTTTCACAACTTAACTTTCAAATCATTTCACTTTTCGTCTCAGACATAAGAATACACACACACACTGGGAGCCTCTTACAACCGACATAAACCATGTGAGCTACATGGAGTCCAGCATCCAACCCATGTTGGGGAGAGCGGTCCTATCCTTTCCACCGGAGTAGGACCTTAACCTTTGGTTCACTAGTGATCACTATATCAAGCAGCTTTAGGCTCACATCCTACAGAGGCACATAGTTCTAGGAAAGTATCAATCACAGCTATACCTCCCACTCAGTGATAAAGACTACTCCCAAACATAGCTCAGATCATTTCAAAAGAAAACCCACAACAGCACAATTCAGCAATTCATATCAGGAGCGTCATGCTACCCCTTTTTTCATAATAAAATCAACATTTGTATTTCTTTTCTCATTCGAGTTCAAAAATAACTCTTTCAAGACCAAAAGGTCAAATCATTCAAATATCAAGGTGTGTATAACACATTACTTCACCAAAGATCATAATCTCAAAAAGGGTTTAAATCTCATATATCAATACTTGAGCAAAATACTTCAAGATTCATACTTTATGTAGCAACCATATATAATTCATACAAAATCTGAAATTTTAACTTTAAACATGATATTATCATCAAAGTTCATGGTATTCAACTTCAAGGAATCAAAATATCATAGTTTCTTGAACAAAATGTAATATATAAGTTTCCATCTCAAATTCATAGTAAAGCCTATAAAATCATGTATATTTGTAAACATAAACATCAATTTGGGCACAAGAACCAAAGAAGACTCTTGTTGAAAACCCTACATACCTTTATGGTAACGGATTTGTTGAAGATTGGACCCTCAACGTTGATTGTGCAACCCTAGTTGTTTTTCTCCTTTAGTGCTCTTGGATGATGAACTTAGACTGATAATAGGGTTATGATGTGTTTAGGAGCAGTTAAATTCATAGGGTTATGTTTAGGGTCATGTAAGGAATGTTAAAAGGTTTATTTATCCTTGAAATAACGCAAAAACAGAGTGTTTAAGTCACTTGAAACCAATACATAGGCACCACATATACTATCTCCTATGTTTACATAGGCGCCGCATATGCTATCGCCTAT
The DNA here is from genome assembly GCA_030864225.1 of Capsicum baccatum var. pendulum. Taxonomy (NCBI): domain Eukaryota; kingdom Viridiplantae; phylum Streptophyta; class Magnoliopsida; order Solanales; family Solanaceae; genus Capsicum; species Capsicum baccatum. The sequence goes on from CM061554.1 coordinate 171,626,617, forward strand.
GTTTACATAGGCGCCGCATATGCTATTGCATATGCTTTCCAGTGGCCATATGCAATTGGTTAGGCGATGCACTCTACTTCGCAAAGCCATAACTCCTAGCTCGGGTGTCGGATTTTGATGAAATTGGTATAGTTGGAAAGCTAATTCAAGTCTTTATAATTTTGTAGGTAGAAATATACAAAAGTATATTTATCAAGTTATGCTAATTCAAAGATGACCCCTGTGAATTCAAACACTAAAACTTGATGGATTTCGAAACTCTTAGCTTGTACAACCTTAAGTGACTCATATAACCACACTTAACACATCATAAGCTCTCTTGTAACTAAGGCACTCATGGTGATTTAGGTGCCCAAATATGGTCTACAAAATTGGGTTTTTCATACGTACGAACAACGATTCATTTTCCAACTTAGGAAACTGTGGGGCATTACAATATCTCCCCCTTGGAGACATTCGTCCTCGAATGACGCTGGGTATATTAATAGTAAAGAGAAAATGAAGGGTGCACAACTGACAGAACTTGCTAATCTTTCCTTTACTTCATTCTACATTTCGGACACAACAAAAAGTGCATGACTCATGAAATCTTAGCTTAATGGCATACAATAACTGCTGAACTACTGCAATTCGGCATAGAATTGGAATGATTTAGGGAAGAATGGTACCTTCGGCTTGATCAGAGCTTATGGAAAATAGGTGTGGGTACTTGTATCACATGTCCGCCTCAGCTTCCCATGTTGCACCCTCAACGGATTGGTTTTTCCACAACACCTTGACTAAGGGAACTTCTTTGTAACTAAGTCGTTGGACTTGGTGATCTAAAAACTCAACAGGAAATTCCTCAAAAGAAAGACTATCTTGAACATCAGGGTTTTCTAAAGGATCTACAACAACACAATAACCAATGTGCTTCCTAAGCATGGATACATGGAAGATGGAGTGAACGGAAGACAACTCTAAAGGAAACACAACCTCATACGCTACCTTACCAATACGGCTAAGAACTCTGTAGGGTCCAACATAATGGGGACTAAGTTTTCCCTTCTTCCCGAATATCTTCACTCCCTTCATGGGTGAAATCTTCAAATACACCAAGTCACCAACTTTAAATTCAAGGTCACTTCTCCTCTCATCAGTATACGAATTCTAATGACTTTGTGCGGTTTTTAATCTTTCTCTAATCACATTGACTTTTTCCATAGCTTCAAAGATCAAATCAGGACCACTCACGGTTGCTTCACCCATTTCAAACCAACCAATGGGTGACCTATATTTCCTCTCATACAAAGACTTAAATGGAGCCATGCCAATGCTAGAGTGAAAACTGTTATTTTATGAAAACTCTATCAATGGTAAGTGCTCATCCCAACTCCCCTTAAAGTCAAGAGCACACGCTCTCAACATATCCTCTAAGGTCTGGATGGTCCTCTCAGCCTAACCATCTGTCTGCGGATGGAAAGAAGAAATAAAATGCACTTGGGTACCAAGACCCTTCTGAAAAGCTCTCCGAAACTGCGAAGTTAACTGAGTAACCCTATCTAAAATGATGGACAAGGGAACTCCATGCAATTTGACTAATTCCCGGATGTACAATCTAGCGTAATCCTCAGCAGTATAAGAAGTATTCACAGGCAAGAAGTGCACAGACTTAGTCAATCTATCCACAACAACCCAAATAGAATCATGATGGCATCGGGAAAGAGGTAAACCAGTCACAAAATCCATGTTTATCTCTTCCCACTTCCAAGTGGGAATATCAAACTCTTGCATCATACCACCAGGTCTTTGGTGTTCTACCTTAACCTGTTGGCACCTTGCATACTTACCCACAAATTCTACTTTATCCTTCTTAATGCCATTCCACCAATAGATTTTGTGCAAGTTGCGGTACATCTTGGTGGCACCAGGATGAATAGAATATCGCACACCATGTGCTTCAATCATAATTTTCTATCTCAGATCCTCGACATTAGAAACACATAATCTATCCTGCAATCTCAACACACCATCTCCCCCTAGGGAGAAAACCTCCACCTTTTGGTCCTTGACTGATTCCTTCAGTTTGACCAAGCTAGAATCTAAGTCTTGTTTCTCCTTCACTACCGAAACCAAGGAGGATTTGGAACTACTCTGAACCCCTATACTACTTTCAACAGAGTCAAACAGCCTAATCCCCAGTTTAGCTAGACGGTGCACGTCATGAGCCAACTCTTTCTTACCTTCTCCAATATGCAAAACACTACCCATAGACACCCTACTAAGGGCATCTACCACTACATTGGCCTTGCTGAATGATACAACATGCTGATATCATAGTCTTTTAACAACTCTAACCATCTTCTCTGCCTAAGGTTCAACTCTCTCTGGGTAATAAATATAGCAAACTCTTATGATCAGTGAAAACATCAACGTAAACACCATACAAATAGTGTCTCAAGATCTTTAGAGCAAACACAATAGCATCTAACTGAAGATCATGGGTGGGTTAATTCTTCTTATGGGGTTCCAACTATCTAGAACCATAAGCTATCACCTTACCCTTCTGCATCAATACACAACCCAAACAAACTCTAGAAGCATCACAATATACCACAAAACCGTAAACACCATCAGGCAGAGTCAAAACAGGGGCTGTAGTGAGTCGAGTCTTCAACTCCTGAAAACTCTTCTCATACGAATTGGACCATAAGAATTTCAGTTTCTTTTGGGTCAATCTTGTCATAGGGGATGCTATAGAAGAGAAACCTTCAACAAAATAGTGGTAATAGCCAGCTAGACCCAAGAAACTTTGAATGTCAGTCGGAGAGATAGGTTTAGGCCAGTTTCTAACAGCTTTGATCTTTTGGGGATCCACTCTAATACCTTCGGAAGAAATAATATGACCCAAAAAAGCAATTGATCTTAACAAGAACTCACACTTGCTGAATTTTTCAAACAATTAATGATTTCTTAGGGTTTTCACGACAATATGGAGGTAATCTGCATGCTCATTCTCGCTACAATATTCGACCAGAATATCGTCTATGTATATGATAACAAACATATCAAGGTATGATCTGAACACTTGATTCATGAGATCTATGAAAGTTGCTGGGGCATTAGTTAACCCAAAGGACATAACAAGAAACTCAAAATGACCATAAGAAGTTTGGAAGGCTGTTTTTGGGATGTCACACTCCCTAACTTTGATTTGATGATAGCCGGAAAGAAGGTCTATCTTTGAGAAGTAACTTGCACCTTGCAACTGGTCAAACAAATCGTCTATTCTCGAAAGGAGATACTTATTTTTGACAGTGACTTTATTCAACTGGCGATAGTCAATGCACATATATAAAGAACCATCTTTCTTCCTTATAAATAACACAGGAGCACCCCAAGGAAAAATACTGGACCTTATGAAACCCTTATCTAATAGATCTTTGAGTTGCTCTTTCAACTACTTAAGTTCTGCAGGTGCCACGGTAAGGAGAAATAGAAATAGGTTGAGTATCGGGAAGAAGATCAATCCCAAACTCTATCTCTCTATCAGGAGGTAGACATCAGAAAACTTATTGACAATGTTAACTGACTGGAGAGTTGGAGTCTCAGACTTAGTGTCCTTGACTCTAACCAAATGATAGATGCACCCCTTGGAAATAAGTTTTCTAGCTTTAATATATGAGATAAAATGACTCTTGGGAGATACAGAGCTCCCAGACCACTCAAACACGGGTTCATCAGGAAACTGAAACTTGACCACTCGGGTACGACAATCTATAGAGGCATAACAAGAATAAAGCCAGTCTATACCCAGAATAACATTGAAATCCACCATGTCTAACTCAATCAGATTAGCCAATATGACTCTATAAAGGACTGTAACAAGACACTTTCTATACACTTTCTGGGAAACAATCAAATCACCTATTGGGGTGGAAACTAAGATAGGCTTAGGAATATTTTTGGGACTCATTTCAAAATTCACAGCAATCAGAGGTATAACCTATGAAAAACTAGACCCAGGGTCCAACAAAGCTTAGACATCAAACTGAAGTATACGGAGCATACCCGTAACAACATCGGGAGAGTCCTCGTGCTCCTGGCGAGAAGGCAAAGCATAGAATCTATTCTGGCGCTGACTGCCAGTAGTGCTAGAAGAGGCGCCCTAAGGTGGGGCTGGGCGAGTCACCTAAACTAGAGTACTAGCAGTCTGAGTCTGAGTCTAAGGGCAATTATCATGCCGCCCTTGTTTGGCATATGGGCACTCCTTAAGTTTGTGACCAAAGTCACCACACCCAAAACAACCTTTATTCTCACTCCAACACTCACCCGGGTGGGTCCTACCACACTTAGGACACATCATGGATAAAACCTTTAACTAGACAAAATCACCAATTTGAACATCAAGCTCCCTTCCCTTCATATATGTATAAGATTTCTGACAACTCTGAGCAATTTTAAGACTTCCCCTAATCAGCTGAACTTTTCCATCACCTTATGCATAAAATTTGGCCTATCAAAGTAGATTCACCAACCTTAAATGAATAAATAAGAGATCCACACCTATTACGATAAAGTTCTTTGAATGGGGCTATTTGAATGATACAGTGGTAACTGTTATTATAAGAAAACTGAATTAAAGGCAAATGATCATCTGAGCAACCCTTGAAATCAGTCACACATGATCTCAACCTGTCTTCTAATGTATGAATGGTCCTCACTTCTTGACCATCCATCTGTGGGTAAAAAGTTGTATTGAGATGAAGTCTAGTACCAAGACCCTTCTAAAAAGTCTTCCAAAATCGAGAGGTAAAATAGGTACCTATATCTGATATAATAGTTTAGGGAACCACATGCAATTTCAACATTTCCCTGAGATAGAGTTTAACATAATCTTCAATCAAATCTAAAATGTGAACTGGTAAGAAGTGCGCTGACTAAGTCATTCAGTTCCTGATAACCCAAATAAAATCATGTTATCAATGAGTATGAGACATCCCTGTAACGAAGTCCATAATTACCACTTCTTAATTCTAAGTAGGAATATGAAATTCCTGATTCTCAACCTTTACCTTCTGGTAATTTGGACAATTAGCTATGAATTCCTCAATACCCTTTTTCATGCCATTCCACCAATAGACTTTTTGCAAATTATGGTACATCTTAGTGGCTCCTAAGTGAATAGAATACTGAGAACTGTAAGATTCTGCTAACATCCGCTATCCCAAGTCATCCATATTTGGAACACATAATTTACCTTGACAGTGTAGATAACTATCTCTAATCCAAGAGAACCTTAAACTTCTAATTCCGAACAACCTCTTTCAACTTATGAAAAATAGAATCACTATCTTGCTTTTTCTTTACCTCAGCAACTAATAAAGATTCCGAACCATTCAAAACCTAAACTTTACCTTTGGATGAATCAACCAGTTGAACTCCCAACCTAGAAATATAATGAACCTTACGAACTAACTATTTTTTCTCATCCTTAATATGAGAAACACTTCCCATAGAAAATCTACTCAGGGCGTCAGCCACAACATTAGCCTTATCCTAGTGGTATAAGACGCTCATATCATAATCCTTCAACAACTTTACCCACTTATTTTGATGAAGATTTAGATTTTTTGACTAATCACATACCAAAGACTCTTATGGTCAGTGAATATCTTAACATATACCCCATGTATATAATGGCACCAAATATTTAAGTCAAAATAACTGCTGCCAACTCAAGAATATGAGTTGGATAATTCTTTTTATGAGGCTTGAGTTTTCTAGAGTAATATTATATAACCTTGCCCCACTACATCAACACATAACCAAGGCTAACTATAAAAGCATCATAATAAAACACAAAACTGTCTGAGTCCTCAAAGACTAACTCTAAAAGCATCCTAATAAACGACAAAACTATCTGAGCCCTCTACTAGAGTCAAAACTGGAGTAGAGGTGAGTCAAGTCTTTAACTCTTGAAAACTCTTCTTGCAAAAATTAGACCACTAGAATTTGACTTTATTTTGAGTCAGTATGGACATGGGAGAATCAATAGGGGAAAATCCTTTAATAAAACATCGGTACTAATCACCTAAACCTAAGAAACTCCTGATATCTGATGGAGATCAGGTCTACGCAAGTTCCTTACTGCTTTGGTATATTGTGGATCAACTCAAATGCCTTCACCAAAAATTATATGACCAATGAATGCTACTGATTTAAACCAAAATTCACAAAGCTAAACTTAGAAAATAGTTGGCAATCTTTAAGAGTTTGCAAGACAAATCTAAAATTATCTACATATTCACCCTCACTCCTAGAGTAAACGAGGATATTATCTATGAAGACAATAATGAATATGTCCAAGTACAACTTAAATACCCTATTTATCAAGTCCATACAGGTTGCAAGAGTATTCGTTAGTCTAAAAGACATAACTATAAATTTAAAGTAACCTTATCAAGTTCCAAAGGTTGTCTTCGAAAGGTCACATTCTCTAACTCTGACCTGGTAATAGCAAGATCTCAGGTCTATCTTAGAGAAATATTTGGAATCCTAAAGTTGGTCAAACAAGTCATCAATCCTAGGGATGGAATACTTATTCTTGACTATGACCTTATTCAAATTATGATAGTCAATGTACATTCTGAGAGAATTATATTTCTTGCACACGAAAAGAACTGGTGCATCCTACGGAGAGACACTAGGCTTGATAAAACCTTTTTCTAAGAAATGATTCAATTATTTATTCAATTCCGTAAGCTTGAATACATCCATTCTATAGGGTTGAATTGAGATTGGTTGGGTATCTGGAAAGATATCTATTCTAAGTCTATTTCCATTCGAGAGGAATTTCGATGTGCTAGCCTTCTATTAGCACATTTAAGACTTTTAAATTGGAATAATTGTAAGTTCTTAAGTAACTATCTTTTTTTATGGTATTTCATGTGATTTTGTAGGAAGGTCAAGATGCATGAACATATAGGAAAGCTACTTTGAGAATGATGATTTTTGGTGAAATATACAAAAAATCAAGTTTTGAAGATTTCATTCGATGAATTGGTCTGATAAGCTATCAGATCTGTGATAAACTATCAAAATATATTCTCACACATAGGCAGAGAACAGGAAAGGTAAAGCATTTCTGACGACATTTTCTGATAAGTCATCAACTTCCTGATAAGTCGTCAAGACATCTCGTCAGCCAAACGCAACAAACATGGAATTTGAAGAGGAGTTAATGACATTTTTTGATAAGTGGTCAACTTCCTGATAAGCCATCAGGACTTATCGTCAGCCTAAGGTAGCAAACATAGAATTTGAAGAGGAGTTGATGACATTTTTTGATAAGTTATTCGACTCCTGGTAAGTCATCACACATGTCATTAGATTTGTGATAAGTCATCAAAAATGTAATTATCTAAAGGAGCAAAAATTTGAATTTTTAGTTTCGTATTTCCTTTAAGTTACAGATATAAATAGAAACATCTAGTGTTTCATTCAGCATCTAGAACTTATTCAAAAGGTGAAGTCACCTCTTTTTGGGCGTCTGAACTCAGAATTGAATTTTCAACTCTATGATTGGGTTTTGGGAACTTTTTCTTGAACTTGGAAAAGAATCAACTTTAGAATTCATCTTTTGTAAGTTTAATTTCTCTAAATGACGAATACAATTGTTGCTATCTCTTTCTTTCTCATATGGACCTAAAACCCATAACTAGGGTTGTGGGATCTATGATTATTCCTTCATAGATTTAATAGTTGGTTAGGATTTGAGTGATTGTGGGAACATCTTGATAATTACTTTGCAATGATTGTTTTCTATTGGTTACAAACAATAGATCTAGCCTTATGTTTGCTTGGTCGAACTGAGAAATAAACTAAAGATAGTGAATTATCAATGAGGATTTGGGAAGGTTAATATTTCATCTAATGATTAATGATGTAACAAGATTAATCAACTCGAGATAAAATTAGTATGAATAGAAGGTTTTTCTAAGTTAGAGAGAATTAGGGAGCACAACATCTAGGTAGGTTGAGAAACACTTATATGGACTGTCAATACTGATAATTTGGTGTTTCCCACAAGTCACAAGAATCCAGTACTACAACTATTATTCAGTGAGGGGTTCATAATCATAATGATCACAACTCTAGTTTCTCTATATCATTGATTTGAACCATTGAAATTTTAGGTTTGAGTTATGAAGCAAGTAGAAACTTTAATCATAGTTTAATTGATATGTAATGCCTCGAAAATGGGTCCTGGAGCGTCCCACAGTGCTTGAGGCTACAAGTAGCCCCAAGCTAACCCTTTGAGCCATGTTTATTCAGTTCAACATGAATCAATGAGGTTTTCATAAATAACTCTCAAATATCAATAGAGTAATCATCATCCAAGAATAAAAGAATTTCAGAAAGATAACAAAATACGACTTATTAGTCAACTCCCAACATATATACTAGTCTTACAAGCCTCTAAGAAAATCAATAAAACCAGCGAGCCATTGAGACATGCCCCAACTGACTCATACTCAGTTATAAAATGTAAATAATTCTGTGAAACCAACATCAGACATCACATCCTCAAAACATGAGGACTCACCATGATAGAGGATGTAGAACAGCTTGCCCGAAGAATCACTGTCGAACCTGGAACTGAGCACCTGAACCTATATTCCAAGAAAATGCAGCCCACATCCGAAGATGTGGGTCTGTACCATGGAAAAGAACTGTATATATTGGGGTGTATGCAGTTTTATAAACATCATCATCATAAATATTTATAAGAAATATGTAGGATGTATGAAAGACTCACATAGCCCGAAGAAAATCATAATAATCATAAGAAGATGAAATAAGTACAATAACACATATGAGTCATCATATAATTTGTCAATCACTTTCATTTCATCAAGAATATCAATTCTCATAATGTAAATATCATTTAAATCTTTCGAAATAATAACTTATACAATTCCACTTTCAAATCACTTCACCATTCACCATAGACACATGGAAACAGACACACTGGGAGATCCTATAACCGACATAAACTATGTAAGCTACATGTAGTCCAACGTACAACCCACGTTGGGGAGAACCGTCCTATCCTTGCCATCGGAGTAGGACTATCGATATCAAATCCACACAAACTAGTGATCACTATATGAATCAGCCTTAGGCTCACTCTTACGGGGGCACGTAGTTCTGGGGAAGTAACGTCACTTTATACCACCCAATCGGTGCTAAAGATTTCTCTCGGACTTAACTCAGATCATTTCAAAGACAATGCACAACAAAACAATTTCAGTAGTATATAAATATACATCCGAAGCCATCATGCTTCCCATCTATCGAAATCAACCACGTTGTGGATTTCTTTCACACTCGAGTTCAAAATAACTCCATTAAGATCAAAAGGTAAAATCATTCAAAATATCTCAAATATTCAACATCAACGTGCTTATAACACCCACTTTCTCAAAAAACACAATTTCCAATGGGGATTCACGACCTAAATATCAAAATTATGATAAATATCGTTCAAGATTCATGCTTTATATCTCCACACATGTAAATTCATCTTTCATAATTATAAACATCAAGATTTCATAATAATTATTATAAGATATGGGTTCATGCTTCAAATTCGTAAAAATCAAATAAAAATCATGCCTTTGTAAAGAAAATTACTTTTGGTCACAAGAATGAAAGAGAGTTCTTGTTGAAAAACCCCACATACCTTGAATGATGAACTTTAGATCGATACTCATTTTTGAAATGTTAATCGTGCCTTTGAATGATGGTTCTTGGAGTTCTTGAACTAGGAACTTGGAATCTTGAATAAATTTGCAGAATTAATGGTGAACTTTGGAGGTTCTTGATGTTCTTGAACTAGGAATTTGGAATCTTGAATAAATTTGCAGAATTAATGGTAAACTTTAGAGGTTCTTGAAGTTGGATATAGGAGCTTAGGGTTTTCTTTTTGAGGGAATTTGATGAAATATAACATATAATGCTTCTATCAGGCTTTAATATAGGGTTTGGATGGATTTTGGGTGAGGGGGAATGACCAAAACTCCCCTAAATATTAAATAATTCTCAAATCTATCCTTTGGTGGACTGTTTTGATAGTCTGAAGTAGATTAATCATAACTTTTTGCTCCGATAGACAAATTGGATGAAACATATTTCATTGGAAAGAGGACTCACAGATCTTTCCGTTGATTTATAGTAGATCACCCAGATCATTATGTACAAGGATTTATGATCATTTAAAGTTCTAGAAAAAATACGCTAGGCCTCGGTACTTTTTCCTGCACGTTTTACTGTTCACTACTATTCATGGTTCGATTGGAATGTTCATAACTCGTCGCTCGGGTGTCTGTTTTGGATGGTCCACATATCTTTGGAAATCTTATTCGATACACTACGAAATAGTTGTTCATAATCTAAGACATTTCATATGGAAAATTTATAATCCATTCTAGAAGATAGAATCCAACACGTTTATGCACAAAATTTCAACGAAACATTTCCTGGGGTATTACATCACCCCCCCATGGAAACATTCATCCTCGAATGATGCTAGACATGCCAAGATTAGATAGGGAATAGAGCATACAACTGAAAGCATTCGTTGGACTCATCAACACATTGTTTCTCACTCCGAATGCTACATAGAATGCATAAATTCAAGAAACTACAGCTGAACACATAATAAATGACAGCTGTACTACTGCAATTTTTATCAAAAGTGCATGATTTTGGAAAGAACGGTACCTTCGACTTGATCGGAGTTCGTGGAAAATAGGTGCGGGTACTTAGATCTCATATCCGTCTCAGCTTCCCAAGTTGCACCCTCAACAGATTGGTTTCGCCATAACACCTTGACCAAGGGAACTTCTTTGTTCCTTAGTCTTCGGCTACTGAAATCAAGAATCTCAACAGAAATCTCATCAAAAGAAAGATATTCTTGAATGTCAGTACTCACAGGGGAATCCACTACCACAACATCGCTATTATGCTTTCTAAGCATAAAGACATGGAATATTGGATGAACAGAGGACAACTCGGAAGGAAACTCGACCTCATAAGCTACCTTACCAACACAGCTAAGAATTTTGTAAGGACCAACATAACAGGGACTATGCTTCCCCTTTTTTCCGAATCTCTTCACCCCCCTCATGGGTGAAATTTTCAGATACACTAGGTCACCAACTTCAAACTCAAGGTCTCTCCTTCTAACATCCGCATATGACTTCTGACGACTCTGCGTAGTTTTCAACCTTTCCCTAATCAACTTAACTTTTTCCATAGCCTCAAATACCGAATCAGGACCACTCATAGCCGCTTCACCCACCTCAAACCAACCTATGGATGATCTACACTTCCTCTCATATAAGGCTTCAAATGGATCCATGCCAATACTAGAGTGGAAACTATTATTGTAAGAAAACTCTATAAACGGTAAGTGATCATCCCAACTTCCCTTAAAGTCAAGTGCACAAGATCTCAACATATCCTCTAAGGTCTGGATGGTCCGCTCAGCCTAACCATCGGTCTGCAGATAAAAAATAGAACTCAAAAGAACTTGGGTACCAATATTTTCAAAATTGCGAAGTGAACTGAGTACCCCTATCCGAAATGATAGACAAGAGAACTCCATGCAGTCTGAATAGCTCTCGAATATACAATCTAGCGTAATCCTCAGCAGTATATGAAGTATTAACAGGCAAGAAATGAGCAGACTTAGTCAACCTATCAACTACAACCCAAATGGAATCATTATAGCACCGGGAAGGAGGTAAATTAATCACGGAGTATATATTTATCTATTCCCACTTCCAGGTGGGAATATTAAACTCTTGCATCATACCACCAAGTCTTTGGTGTTAAAACTTAACCTTTTGGGATGTTGCACACTTAGCTACAAACGCTGCTATATCTTTCTTCATGCCACTCAACCAATAGATTTCCCGCAAGTCTCGATCCATCTTGGTGGCACCAGGATGAATAAAATTTTGCACCTTGTACGCTTCATCCATAATCCTCTATCTCAGATCATCAATATTCGGGACATACAATCTACCCTGCAATCTTAACACACCATCTCTCCCTTGGAATAAAACCTCTACTTTTTGGTCCTTGACTAACTCCTTCAGTCTGACCAAACTAGCATCTAAGTATTGTTTTTCCTTCACTTATGAAACCAAGGAGGATTCGGAACTACTTTGAACCTCTATACTACCTTCATCAGAGTCAAACAACCTAACCCCCAATCTATCCAAATGATGCACATCACGAGCCAACTCTTTCTTACCTTCTACCACATGTGAAACACTGCCCATGGACATTCTACTTAGGGCATCCGACACAATATTGGCCTTGCCCGGATAGTACAACATATTCGTATCATAGTCCTTTAACAATTCTAACCATCGTCTCTACCTAAGATTCAATTCTCTCTGGGTAAACACACACTGCAGACTCTTATGATCAGTTAAAACAATAACATGGACACCATACAAATAGTGTCTCCAGATTTTTAAAGCAAACACAATAGCAGCCAACTCAAGGTCATGGGTGGGGTAATTTTTCTCATGGAGTTTTAACTGTCCAGAAGCATAAGCTATCACCTTACCCTTCTGCATCAATACACAACCTAAAACAACTCTCGAAGCATCACCGTACACCACAAAACCATCAACACCATCAGGCAAAGTCAAAACAGGGGATAAAGTGAGTTGAGTCTTCAACTCCTGAAAACTCTTCTCACAAGATTTGGACCACAAGAACTTCACTTTCTTTTGGGTCAACCGAGTCATAAGAGACGCTATAGAGGAGAAACCCTCAACAAAACGGTGGTAATAGCCAGCTAAACCCAAGAAACTTTGGATATCAGTCGAAGAAATAGGTCTAGGCCAATTTCTAACATCTTTGGTCTTTTGGGAATCAACTCTAATACCCTTAGAAGAAATGATATGACCCAGAAAAGCAACTGACCTTAGCCAAAACTCACACTTACTAAGCTTGGCTAACAATTTATGATCTCTAAGGGTTTGCTAGACAGTTCAGAGATGACCAGATAATTCATCCTCACTAGGGAGTACACCATTATATCATCGATGAACACTATGACAAACATATCCAGATATGGTCTGAACACTCGATTCATGAGGCCCATGAAAGCTGCTGGGGCATTAGTTAACTCGAAAGAGATAACTTGAAACTCAAAATGGCCATAACGGGTTCGGAAAGTGGTTTTCGGGATTCACACTCCCTAAATTTGAGTTGATTATAGCTGGAACAAAGGTCTATCTTCGAGAAATAACTTGCACCTTGCAATTTGTCAAACAAATCATCTATTCTCAGAAGGGGGTATTTATTTTTTATGGTGACTTTATTCAGTTGGTGGTAATCAATGCACATACGCAAAGGGCCATCTTTCTTTCTCACAAACAAGACAGGAGCACCCCAAGGAGAAACACTGGGCCTTATGAAACCCTTATTTAGTAGATCTTTGAGTTGCTATTTCAAATCCTAAAATTCTGCAGGGGCCATACGGTACGGAGGAATAGAAATGGGCTGAGTATTGGGAAGAAGATCAATCCCGAAATCTAACTCTCTATCAGGAGGTATCCCTGGGAGATCATTCAGAAAGACATCAGAAAGCTCATTGACGATATTAACAAACTGGAGAGTTGGAGTTTCAGACTTAGTATCTTTGACTCTAACCAAATGGTAAATACACCCCTTGGAAATAAGCTTTCTAGCTTTGAGGTAAGAGATAAAATAACTCTTGGGTGACACAGAATTCCCAGACCATTATTATTTCTTCTCGCTCGACGTGGAGGCATATTTTTGAAAGAGGAGAGCACGAATCAATAGCAGAGAGAGACACTTTATGCACGATAGACTTTTAAAAGAAAGAATCACACCTTTTCCTAAAATATCTTGTAGCCTCTTTCTCATAGATGTGGAGCGCTACACACCGATGATCAAGACTCTACTTAACACGGCTTGTCAGACTCCCTAGTATACCATAAAACCTTAGGCTTTGATATCAAGTTTGTAATGCCCAGAAAATAGGTCCCGGAGTGTCACACGGTGTTTGAGGCTATGAGTAGCCAAAAGCTAACCCTTTGAGCCATTTTCATTCAGTTCAACACGAATAAATGAGGTTTCCATAAATAACCCTCAAATATCAACAAAGTAATCATCATCCAAGAATAAAAGAATTTCAAAAAGACAACAAAATACGACTTATTAGTCAACTCCCAACATCTATACTAGTCTGACAAGCCTCTAAGAAAATCAATAAAGCCAACATGCCATTGAGACATGCCCCAGCCGAGTCATACTCAGTTATCAAATGTAAACAATTTTGTGAAACCAACATCAGATATCACGTCCTCAAAACAAGAGGACTCACCACGACAGAGGATGTAGAACAGCATGCCCGAAGAATCACTGTCGAACCTGGAACTGCGCATCTAATCCTATATTTTGAGAAAATGTAGCCCAATCCTAATATATGGGTCAGTACCATGGAAAGGAATCGAGTATATGGGTGTGTGTGAAGTTTTATATACATCATCATCATAAATATTTATAAGAAATATGCAGGATGTATGAAAAACTCACATAGTCCAAAGAAAATCATAATAATCATAAGAGGATAAAATAAGTACAATAACACATGTGAGTCATCATATAATTTTTCAATCACTTTCAGTTTATCAAGAATATCAATTCTCATAATGTAAATATTATTTAAATCTCTCGAAAGAATAACTTTCACAATTCCACTTTCAAATCACTTCACCATTCACCATAGACACAAGGAAACACATACACACACTAGAAGATCCTATAACCAACATAAACCATGTGAGCTACATGGAGTCCAACGTACAACCCACGTTGGGGAGAGCCATCCTATCCTTGCCATTGGAGTAGGACTATCAATATCAAATCCACACAAATTAGTGATCTCTATATAAATCAGTCTTAGGCTCACTACTACGGGGGTACATAGTTCTAGGTATGTAAGGTCGCTTTATACCTCCAACTCGGTGCTAAAAATTTCTCCCGGACTTAGCTCAAAGACAATGCACAACAAAACAATTTCAGTAATATAAAAATATACATCCGGAGCCATCATGCTTGCCATCTATCAAAATCAACCACGTTGTGAATTTCTTTCACACTCGAGTTCAAAACAACTCCATTAAGACCAAAAGGTCAAATCATTTAAAATATCTCAAATATTCAACATCAATGTGCTTATAACACAAACTTTCTCAAAAAAACACAATTTCCAATGGTGATTCACGACCCAAATATCAAAATCAAGATAAATATCATTCAATATTCATGCTTTATATCTCCACACATGTAAATTCATCTTTCAAAATCTTAAACATCAAGATTTCATAATCATCATCATAAGATATGGGTTCATGCATCAAATTCATAAAAATCAAATAAAAATCATGCCTTTGTAAAGAAAATTACTTTTGGGCACAAGAATGAAAGAGAGTTCTTGTTGAAAAACCCCACATACCTTGAATGATGAACTTTAGATCGATACTCATTTTTGAGATGTTAATCATTCCTTTGAATGATGGTGTTAGAGTTCTTGAACTAGGAACTTGGAATCTCGAATAAATTTGCAGAATTAATGGTAAACTTTGGAGGTTCTTGAAGTTCTTGAACTAGGAACTTGAAATCTTAAATAAATTTGCAAAATTAATGGTGAACTTTAGAGGTTCTTGAAGTAGGATGTAGGAGCTTAGGGTTTTCTTTTTAATGGAATTTGATGAAATATAACATATAATGCTTCTAATAGGGTTTCATATAGGGTTTGGATGGATTTTGGGTGAGGGCGAATGACCAAAACACCCCTAAAAATTAAATTATTCTTGAATATATCCTTTGGTGGACTGTTTTGATAGTCTGAAGTAGATCAACCATAACTTTTTGCTCCAATAGACAAATTGGATGAAACCAATTTTATTGGAAGGAGGACTCACAGGTCTTTTTATTGATTTATAGTAGATCAGCCAGATCGTTATGTACAAGGAGTTATGATCTTTTAATGTTGGAGAAAAAATACGCCAGGCCTCAGTACTTTTTCCTGCACGTTTTACTGTTCACTACTATTCACGATTCGATTGAAACATTCATAACTTGTCGCTCGGGTGTCTGTTTTGGATGATCCACATATCGTTGGAAAGCTAATTCGATAATATATGCAATGGTGAGTCATAATCTAAGACATTCTGCATGAAAAATTTATAATTCATTCTATAAGATAGAACCTAACACGTTTACGCACAAAATTTCAATGAAAAATTTTCTGAGGTATTACATGATAAAACCCCCAATTAAAGGAAACCATTATCTATCAGTTATTTTAATCACAAATAGACTTGATTGACTCCTTATTCCCTGTGGGATTCGACCCCAACCTAGTTGGGTTATATACTTGACAATGACCGCTTACTCTCTCATAAGAGAGGTGTAATTTAGGTACATCAAAGTTTAAGAAGATCTTTAGGAAACATTTCTAGAAATTTATTTACTATTGGAACTGAATAAAAACATGGGGCTTTTGTCCTTGAGTCCTTGAATCAAGATAGATGATAGATTCATCCTTTGGAAATTATTTTCCTTTTTTTAAGGAAAGAGACAAATCGACCTACCGGTACTGCGGTACTACCCTTCCACTCTATAACTTGCTCAGTTGGAAACTAAAACTCAACAAATATATTTTTACAATAAGCTGAGGCATTGAAAGAGTGGATCCAATTCATACCATTAATAACATCAAAATCGATCATGTATAACTCTACAAGATCGACTGAAGTAAATTGCTAGGATACTGTGACTCGGTAATTTCTATATACCCGTCTGGCTATGATTAAACTCTCGAATTGAGTAGGAATTGAGAAGGGTTCTTCAAGGATTTTTGAGATAATACTAAAATCTACTGCTACATAGGGATTCACAAAGGAAAGTGTGGCTCTGAGGTTTAACAATGCATATACATGAATATTAAAAACTTGTAACGTACTAGTGACCACATCAGGAGAACCATCCTAATCTTGTCGAGTCATAAAGGCATAGAACCTACACTGACACTGTCCACCAATTTCACTAGAGGTGGCACCCTACTAAGTCGAGCAACTTACTAGAACTACTAAAGAGTTAGTCTGACTCTGCTGATAATCATTCCTATCTCTTTGTGGAATCGTTAGGAAATCCCCTATTCCATGGCCTAACTTTCCACACCTAAAACAAGCATCACTACCAGTCATGCACTCACCCTTGTGGTTCCTGTGACATCTCTTGCAAACTAGATTTGGGAAAATACTAATTACACTACCCTGTGACTTAGAGCCTAGTGCTCTATCTCGAGTATACTGTATGAATATAGGCACTGGAGATGTAGTTGAAGATGAGCCTATATATGAAGATTTCTGGTGGAACTAAGAGTGATTATCACCATCTGACCTTTGCTGAGAGAAACTAAGGCTACCAGTTCAGACCCTCTTATTCTCTCTTTCCTTCTCTATGATATTTTCCTTCTCAATCTATTAAGCATGGACTATCAGTCTATAGATGTCTATCTTCTTAACCAATATCGTTTTCCTACACTCTTTGACCACATCCTCAAAAATATCAAAAATGAACTTGCTCATTCGGGTCCTGGAGTCAGCAACCATAGTTGGAGCATACCTTGACAAGTGAGTAAACTTGAGAGAATACTCTTTTACACTGATGTTTCCCTACTTCAGGTTTATGAACTCCTACACAATAGCTTACCATAACTTAACTAAGAAGAAACTATCTAGAAATGCAACAACAAACTCATCAAACTAGACTGACCCTACATCTATACCTCTTATCCTTTTTTCTCTACTTAAACCAAGTGTGAGCCACTCCTTGTAATTGGTAAGTAGCCAAGTCAGCATTTTCCGCTGGAGTGACACCCATGATTTTAATGACCTTTAACATAATGTCCAAGAATTCCTATGGATCCTCCTTAGAATTATCCCCAACGAATGTCGGTGGATTCATTTAAGTAATTCCCATATCCTAACTGCTGCTATATTCACAACTGAGTTAGATGGTGCAACAACTTTTTGGTTATATTAGGATGTGATTGCCTAGTCTAATTCTATGAAAGTAGCCTGAAACTCAGCATGGAAGACCTACTCTTTTAGAGGGTCTTTATTAACTAGCGGTGGTGTTGGCTGATTCTCATTTCTCCTTATGTTAGTTATCTTGGGAAGAATTTTCTAAAAATGGGTAGAGGTTGAGTTAGAGGAAGAATTTAAATAGAGTTCACTCTCTATCACATGAGATGAATCATGAAAGAAGTGAGACTTTCTTAAAAATTTTTATAGCCTCTTACTCATATGGGTGGCATGCTTCACACCCATGAACAAGACTATACTTAATGCGAATTTTAGACACCCTAGGACACCTTAAATATGGTTCTTTGATACCAAGTTTTGCATGACTAAGTCTACACCCTAGTCATAATATGGTGCTTAGAGTCAAAAGTGGCCCCGAGATAACCCATGGCCTAGCATGACACTAAGAATACTGAATAAATAACAAAATCAAAGGTAGATAATTAACTAAAAATAAATTAATAATAAATAATAATTTGACAAGATCAGAATTAAAACGTCTGTCTATCTTTCTAAAAGCTTCTAACTATTGTGAGTTTTAGGATAAGCCCCTAACTAACTCCAATTGACTAAAACTAAAAAAAATGCATAAATAAATAACTGTTAACTAGTCCTCAAAGAACGAAAGCTCACTAAAACTTCTATTGATCGTACAAAAATGTACTAAGTGGGATCCAGGTGCTAAGCATTCGTACCTACGTTATTAGATAATATAATGCAAAAAAAACATGTGATCAGTACTTTGAATGTATTGAGTATATGAGATGGGAAATCTAACAAATATAAGCTGAACATGAATACATCAAACATGGTGAAATAAATTCTAGACTAAGTATAAATATGTACTAAATAGAACTGATAACTGGATACAAGTTCACGCATAATCTAATGTTGAATCATTAATTGAGGACTATGGGAACTAGCAATAACTGACATACCTCAATCTGGGGTCCAGTATATAACCTAAGTTGAAAGGGTATTCAGTACCTTGCCAAGGGTACGAACACTAGCTGATGTGGATCCACTAAATTGATGTTCCAAAGGACTAGGGTGTAAGCCTCAACTGGTGGATGACCCCTTATAACCTGCAATGGTGTAATAGTTCTAAAACTTAGGGTCTTCAACTAAAGGTCTAAAGCCTAACTGATGGGTTATCCTTAATCCTTGTATTTACTCGGTGCTAAGTACTACTCACAACTAAATGACACTGAAAATTGAATCGTTCATTATTATTATATTCTGAAGGATAATCCAAGTGCTCAAAGACATATAAAATGATAGATGCATGAATCACTAGGTAAAGGGTGTTCATAAACCATCCACTCTAACTAATGCAACTGAACATAATAATATTAAAAAGCTGATCATAATGGGGACTTTCATAATTCAAGCCAAAACTCAATCATTTATCAATAAAAAGGGGAATTCAGGATTTTGGTATAGAAAGATGCCAAACCTATGGGAAAACATTTACTCATAGTTTAATTAAAAAAATAGACTAAAATTCCAAGAAAAACTCATACTTGGCATGGAACCCGAAGTAAAATGGTGAGTTAAACTTGAGAATTTTGGATAAATATTTTGGACTAATGGGTGGAAGGAACCCATTGATGAAATCCCACATACCTGGAGATTAAATATTATATGAACTCTTTGGTTTTTGTTCTTGAATTTGAGGAACCTTAATATTGCCTTTGGAGATGAAAATCACTTATATTGTCTGTTCAAAACTAAGAATTGCATGAATTTTAAGGTAATGAGGGATTCGGGGAAATTTAACCTTATATTCCAACCTCGAGAAAGCCTAAATGAGGTACCTTTGGGGGTTAAAGAATGCGAGAAAACCAAAAGCCATTTTTAAAATATTTAGGAATTTCTAGGAAACAGTCGTAATGACTCAGTCTACGACTCGTTTGGTTTGGTCATGAGTTATTGCCTGAAGTTTTAACCTAAGGATCTAAGACTTGGGTCCTTAGTATTATGACAGTGGGTCCACCTAATGATTCATTTGGAATAATAATGAGTTGTATTCTGGACTCATTATCACTGGACTGAAATCCCTAGTCCCTTACTTCCATGACTATGACTCTTCACTATGACTCATTTTGATTGACAATTGGTCTTTGCCAGAGTCACTGTCACTGGTAGTTGACAGTTCCTCATTCAGTTTTCCATAAAATTTAACTGTGATATCGGATTAGAGCGAGAGCAGTGGCGTTGGAAAGCTAATTAAATAATCTACATGTTGGGGTGACAGGGTCAAAAGCTTGAAAACATAGGGAATTACACTTGTCCTAATGTTATACACCTTAGTTTTTAGCCAAGATAAGGATCACTGCAGTACTTTTATTGTCTTTTAATGTAGGCTCGGGTAACGGTATTGTACATATGGTTACAATGACTTGTTCCACGCTATTACACTATATTTGGCTCCACTTTTATTTTTTCTTTTATTATTCTCCTTTTTTCCAACATTCTTGTACTTTGGGTGTGGTTTTATTTTCACAACATACTTTTTTTCTTTTTTTTTTGATTATTTTTATTTTTTTCTCATCTGGCACTCCATGCTACACCCGTATCCTTTTTATTTTTTGTTAATGATTTCCTCATACCCAATATTTCATGAACCCTTACAATATCCACCCGTAACTTAGGTGATTTACCTGATCTGAGGTGACTAGTATCCAATGAGGGACTAGGGCCAAAGTTTGTTCATTATACAAATCGAGAAAGTGAATGGTCTAGCTTTAAGAAAAGGTCTATTGAAGCTCAAATTTGAGATAAAGGGATTTATATTCACTTGGTAGGATTTTTAGGCTTTTAGTAGACTAATTATAATGCTAAAATTACACTCTTGAATGGGTGTAAGTGATCGTTGTTAATATAAAATCCAACTAGGTTGGGGTTGAATCCCACAGGGAATAAGGTGTGAACCCAAGTTGTTTGCGATTTAATTCACTGATAGTTTAATGTTTCTTGAAATGGGGGGTTTAAGTTTCACGAATAATTTTTTGTCACTTTAATTTCGATGTTTGTAATCAAGAGTTTATGAAATAACCAGAATTATATTCACTACGGCTTACGGTACATGACAGATGCTAAAAGTGATTCAAGATTCTCATGGTGGGTCGGATAACAAGTGAACTTTATCGATGTTATGATCAAATGTATCTTGAACTACTTAAGCATTTAATTTCCTAATCCTCTTGGACTTAGGGAAATTCTATTCACTGCCCAGATTTTACCTCAGGTTAACCAACCTTGTTATAGAACTGATTATTAAACGAAGTATTTCTGAGTCCCTGTTGATAATTCACTTCCTACTATATTTGATTTCTTTCTCAAGCAAATTAAAGCAGGTGTGTCCACTGTTTGCAACCAACAAATGTTAATTAAAGTGTCAAAATTATCAAGATATCCTACCACCTATTGAATCTTGAATACCTAGCACCTTATCAAGACCTAACCCTAGATCCCATAATTCAAGTTAATGGAGTTTAGCCTCTAATGACATAAAGAACTAAATACATAATTGAATTCATGATTTGAAAGATAAACTTACAGTGATGAATAAAAACCAGTGAATCGTTGATTAGATCACAAAGGAAAAATCCCCCAATACTGATAATAATCTTTTCAAATAGTTGTGTAGTTAATTCTACAAGTAGAGAGACAAAATATAGAAAATGGCACCGTTGCTAGGGAATACGATCGTAAACAGAATGTTTGTAGGCGCTAATTGACTGTTAGTTAAGTTTCGTAGATTTATGTTTATTTATTGTTTTTGTTTAATTTCAGGATCCTTGTAGTTTATGCCAAAAACAAGAAGTTTTGGAGAATCATTATTACCAATTAATCCGAAACCACAGCTAATCGGGAGAATGGCAGAACAACAAGAGGCTGACAGACTGGCAGCCTTGGACAGTGCTCAAGTGAATATTCATAATGAGGGTCAAAAATTACGTTATCCGAACCCTAATGATGAAAACTTGGGTGATGAGGAATTACTGAATCCTCAAAACCCAAGGCGAGTAGGGAAAATTGTTGCACCAGTGCAATGAAACTTTAATAGAAATCATCAGTTAGAGAAATGTATGGTCAACAGCTTGTCCAATACGAGGTTTATGACGATGATGAAGGAATGGATGGGGAAGGTGCAACGGGTGCTATCATTCCTCCACCGTTGGTACCTCATACAAAATTCAGCATAAGAAGTACTATGATTCAACTCCTGAATCTGAAGGGATTTTTTGGTGGCCTTCCTGGGGATGAACCCAACCTGCATCTGGTGAATTTTGTCCCCATTTTCAAATCTTTTGATAACCCAGGAGTGGGCTAAAATGATATCCAGTTCAGGTTGTTTGCGTTATCTCTATCTGGGGAGGCAACATTGTGGTTAAATGAACTGACACCCAATTCTCTATCCAACTGGAGGAAATTAAAAGAAGCTTTCCTATAATGGTTCTTTTCACCTTCCAGGAGGGTAATGTTGAGGGATGAGATCAACAACTTTCGGTAGCTCCCGATTGAAGCCTTGCATGAAATTTGGAAGAGGTTCAAGAAGAAGCTGACACAGTGTTCGAACCCCACATGACAGACATACATTTGATGAAGACTTTGTATAGGGCTCTTAACTCTGTTACAAAGCCAATTGTATATAATTCTGCGTGTTATTCATTCGTTGACCATTCTTTTCAAGATGCCTCAGATATACTGAATAGAATGACCAAACTGAGTCGGGCTTGGCATACAAAGGTGTCTGTGGTAGCAAGCCCTACTATTTCTATTTGTTTGTCTGCTAAATAAAGTAGGAGAGATGAGGAGTAGGATAAAGACATGGACAATCTAAAGACTCAGATGGACCTACTCACCAAGTACTTATTATTGGGAAAGACTAAAAAAGTAAAAGATGTGATATCTCAGGACCGAGTTAATGTGAAACTTAAAGAAGAGGAAAATTATTTTAATAATCAGGGGGTTTTTGAGGCAATAGACAAGGGAATCAACGTTGTAACATTTATGACAAGCCTGGTTACAAAGACAGGGAGAAAGGAAACTGGAGAAGAAGTAATGACAGGAGTGGTTTATATGTTCCTCTTGGAAATTGGGAAGCTGCTGAGACTAGCTCTAAAAAGATGTCCATGGAGGACATGATGGAGAAGATATTGAAGGAAGTTGAGGCCACCAACTCTGGTGTGACTACCATGAAGACTTATCTGACATCCATCAATCAGTTGGTGTACTCACATTCTACAGTAATTAAATATTTAGAGCAGCAGATGAGCCAACTTTCTACTGTAGTCAACCAGAGAAAGAGTGAAATGATACTAAGAGATATAGTAAAGAACTTATGGAATGATGGCTCATGCATGGCAATTGCCACTAGGAGTGGTAAGATCTTACCTATCCCTTCAGTGGGCAAATCTGTAGATGGTGAGGTAGTTGTAAGTGAATTTGAATAAAATAACCCAGTAGAGCCAGAGAAGCTGAAAAATTCTATTGATGCTTTGGAGAAGGAAAAAGAGAAGGAAAAGAAAGTGGTGTTGAAAATTATCCCACGACCACCACCTCCCTTTCCTCAACTACAGAAGAAGAAGGTTAATGATGAAAAATTCAGCAAATTCATGGCAATGCTCAAGCAGTTGATAATAAATATGCCTTTGGTTGAAGCACTTGAGAAAATACCAGGATATGCAAAATTTATGAAAGACCTTATGACTAAGAAAAGAGCTGTGAGTTGCAAATTAGAGAAAAACCTCCACCATTGTAGCACTATCTCAACAAGGACCTTGGTGCAAACGAAGTCGGACCCAGGTGCATTTATTATTCCCTATACAATTGCAACTATGGAATTTGCCAAGGCATTATGTGATCTAGGAGAAAATGTTAATTTGATGCCACTAACTATTTATAGAAAGCTGGGTCTGAGAAATTCCACACCTACCAACATGAGACTCGTGATGGTGGATAGGTCAGTAAAGTAACCAGTTGGCATTTTGTATGATGTGCTAGTGATGGTGTCCAAATTTATATTCCCTAGAAACTTTGTCATTCTGGATTGCAAGGTGGACTTCGAGGTGCCCATAATTTTGGGTGGACCTTTCCTTGCAACCGGAAGTGTGTTGATTGATTTGAGAGTGAATGAGCTCTTATTCAGGTTGAACAATGAAGTGGTATGGTTTGATGTGGGCAAATCAATGAAGTCACATAAAGAAATGAGTGTGTTATCAGTAGTTTATATGTATTATGAGGACGAACAGGATGTGTCCATAGCTGATCAACTTGTTATCAAACCTTTGGCCACAGTTATGATGAATTATGATAGTGAAGGTATCGGGAAGTATGAAGAGATAGTTTATGCCATGATAGGACTGGATTCATATCCTTATTCTCTTATAACGATGGAATTTGATATGTCTAATCAACCAATACCACCAGCCTAGCCATCAATTGAGAAGCCTATGATGTTTGAATTGAAGAAACTACCTGGACACTTACAGTACGTGTTTTTGGGCAGCGGGAACACGATCGCTGTTATTATTGTAGCTTATTTGGGTAAAGAATAGGTGAATGTAATTATTTACGTACTTCAGAGACACAAGAAAGATATAGGGTGGACCATCGCAAATATTATTGGCAATCTCCCAAACATTTTCTCGCATAAAATTCAACTTGAGAAAGATTGTATTCCAACCATAGAGCACCAGCACCGTCTTAATCCACCAATGCAAGAGGTGGTTAAGAAGGAGATTATTAAGTGGGTTGATACAGGAGTGGTTTACCCTATTTCTGATAGGATGTGGGTGAGCCCAATTCAATATGTGCCTAAAAAAGGGGGCATGCCATTGGTTGCTAATGAAGGGAATGAGTAGATTCCACTCAGGCCTGTAACTGGGTGGAGAGTTTGCATGGACTACCACAAGATGAATTCTTGGACTCTGAAAGACCGCTTCCCGATGCCTTTTATTGACCAAATGCTTGACTGATTGGCTGGAAGGGGGTGTTATTGCTCCATGGATTATTATTTTGGATACAACCAAATCTTCATTTCTCCTGAAGATTAGGAGAAGACGACATTCACATGCCTATATAGCACCTTTGAATTTAAGAGGATGTCATTTGGGCTATGCAATGCACTCGCCACTTTTCAATGGTATATGATGTCTGTCTTCTCAGATATTGTACAAGATACCATACAGGTATTCATGGATGATTTCTCTATGGTGGTTGATTTGTTCAAGACGTGTTTGGAAAATATGAATCTAGCCTTGCAAAGATATGTAGAATTTAATTTGGTGCTTAACTTGAAAAAATGCCATTTCATGGTAAAGAAGGGCATCTTTCTCGGCCATAAAATTTTGGAAAAAAGGATAGAAGTATATCTAGCAAAAGTGGAAGTTATTGAGAATCTTCTTGGACATGCTGGCTTTTATCGGAGATTTATAAAATACTTCTCAAAGGATGCAAATCCACTTTGTAAACTTTTGGAGAAAGAAGTGAAATTTTCTTTTGATGACAAATGCTTGAAGGCATTTGAATTCCTTAAAAAAAGCTTATTGAGGCCCTTATTATTGTTGTACTTGACTGGGAAAAACCATTTGAGATCATGAGTGATGCAAGTGGTGTTGCCCTTGGGGCTGTATTTGGATAAAAATAGGACAAACTGTTTCATCCGATATATTATGCCATCAAAGCACTAAATAAAGCACAAAAGAATTACACCATCACAGAACAGGAGCTTCTGGCTTTAGTGTATGCTTTTGAGAAGTTCAGAGTTTATTTGCTTGGGACCAAGGTGGTGGTCCACACTGACTATGCTGCCTTGAGGTATTTGATGGCTATGAAGTATGCAAAATCAAGGTTGATTAGATGGGTATTGCTTCTGCAAGAATTTGACTTTGAGGTCAAAGATTGGAAAGGTTGTGAAAACCAGGTTTCAAACCAATTGTCTAGAATGGATGGTGAACAGGAAATTAGTTATGCAATGAAGAAAAATAATTTGTTTCCTAATGTGGAGATCCTGGCTGCCATTGTGGAAAACTTGCCTTGGTATGCAGATTATGCAAATTATGTTGTGAGTGAGGTCATCCCAGATAATCTTGCTTTCAATCAATGGAAGAAGTTCTTACATGGTGTGACACATTACTTCTGGGATAAGCCATATCTTTTTTGGTGATGTGCAGACAATATTATAAGGAGAGGCGTGCTAAAAGTAGATGTATTGTGCGTATTGGAGGTCACCATGCAGGAGACGAAACGGCTAGGAAGTTGTTGCAGAGCAGCTATTACTGGCTGACATTATTCAGGGATGCCCACAAGTTTGTGCTGAAATGTGACCAATGCCAGAGGCAGGGTTCAATCTCTAAAAGACATGAGATTCCCTTGACGAAGATGCTTGAAGTGGAATTGTTTAATGTCTGGGGCAACGATTTCATGTGTCTTTTTGTAAGCTCGTACAAGATGAAGTATATTTTAGTTGCCGTTTACTACGTATCAAAATGGGTAGAAGTTGAGGCCTTGTCTGATAATAAAGGGAATAGGGTTGTTGCTTTTCTCAAGAAGAACATTTTCTCTCTCTTTGGAGTACCATGTACAATTACAAGCGATGAATGATCCCATTTTTGCAACAAAGTGTTTCTAGCATCTTTGGAAAATTATGGGGTGAAACATTAGAGAGTGAATACTCTATACCACCCACAAACCAGTGGGAAAGTGGAGGTCTCAAATCGTGAGATTAAATCCATACTAACAAAAATGGAGAACGCTTGCAGGAAATATTGGTCTCGAAAGCTCGATGATGCCTTGTGGGCATATCGAACTGTTTTCAAGAAACCCATTGGCATGTCACCATTTCAGCTGGTATAGGAAAGTTTGCCACCTACTAATAGAAATGGAGCACAAGGCATATGGGCAATCAAAAGGTTAAATCTGAATTAGAAGGAAGCAGTAGAGCTGAGATTGGGGAAATTGAATGAGATAGATGAATTCTGTCTCAGGGCATATGAACGAGTAGATCTATCTAAAGAAAAGTGGAAAAAGTACCAAGATTTAAGAATAGAGAACTGA
Organism: Capsicum baccatum var. pendulum; assembly: GCA_030864225.1. Classification (NCBI taxonomy): domain Eukaryota; kingdom Viridiplantae; phylum Streptophyta; class Magnoliopsida; order Solanales; family Solanaceae; genus Capsicum; species Capsicum baccatum. The sequence goes on from CM061554.1 coordinate 171,653,874, forward strand.
GAATTCAAAAAAGATGACTTGGTGCTTCTGTTCAATTCCAGACTTAAATTGTTCCCAGACAAGCTAAAATCTAAGTGTCAGGCCCTTATAAAGTTAGTCAAGTCCACTCATCTAGAGCAGTGGAACTTGAAAATGAAGATGGCAGTACCTTCAAGGTAAATGGACAACGTGTCAAGCTTTACATTGACCCAAAAGAATCGATGAAAAGTATCACCATTATCTGTCTCAATGAAGTATGAAGTAATCGAGATACAAGAGTTATGCTGCTATGTTAAATCAGGAACTGCATGGGAGGCAACCCATGAACCCTGAGATTAAACCATTCTAGGTATACTCTAACCCTTAGGTTTGTTTTTCTTTGATTTTAAGTTGATGGTGCAGGGTAGTCTATTGTTGTAACATATTTTGTGGTGACTAGGAGAAATACAAGTACAGAAAGAAGTTAACATATTCTTGATTGATTTTTGAACACCTCTAATGTTTTGTTTGCAAGACTGTGTGAAATAAATTTACTTGTGACCATTGTGAATCTTTTGTGGCATTAGTTATAGCTGCTTGATGATCATTGCTGAGCAATTGCATAAACTAGATAAGTGATAGCCTGCGATATACTTGTGTACTATGTGTGTGTGAGCAGCTACTTAATTCATTCTATATGCCAAAGCCAAAACTTGACCTGTTAGTCTTACCATGGTTGAAAGGTAGAGGGTTTGGAAAGGATTATAGGCCATTTTGTTGATTAACCCAATTTTAGACTAAATAGCCTTTCCTATGTGCATAATACCCCTTGATCCCTGTTTTGAGCCTAAATGGACCATTTCTTTCTTATGATACCTTTCACCTTCTTACTTAAACAATAATGAACCTGTTTTGGCCGTGGTCCTCCTTAGAGACTATACACCTTGACCTAGGCAAACAACCTAAGATAAGGGTTCTATCATAGAGGTGCATGGTGTAAAATGAGTATGAAGAAGGGTTGAATAAAAGAAAATGAATAAAATTTAGGTGTTTATTAAAAAAAAGAAGAAACACCCAACTCGAATATATGCAATCAAGAGAAGAGAAAAAGAGAAAGAGGTTAATAAGTGAACCCCAATAGAGTAGTGTAGTGTCAAGGAGGCATAGTCACTCTAAATGTCCTTGAATGTCATACCAGCCCTAGACTACATTACAAGCCTAAAAGAAGTCCTATAGTGATCCTAGCTGGCTTATCTGAAGGACTTGGTAATGAAAATAAGGGCAAGCCTATGGTACTTTGCATACACTGATTGGAACTTTATTTTGAGAGTAAGAGTATTTTGATGAACCCCACGATTACATTTTTGGTTTCTTACATGAGAGGAGGGGGATTTCTTTATTGTGAGGGCACACTGGTATCATTAATAGCTACTTGCTTGTTTAGATAATGTATCATTGGTATATAAATGGTTGTTGTGGCTAATATTGATGCCATCGCTTGATTTCGTTGCGTTACATTATTGTTTTTTCAATGTTATACACAGTTGGTTTTAATTGGATTGACCTTGAAGGTTGTAACTATGTCCTGAGCTTAAATGGAAAATGGGCTGCTGAATGTGCTATGTACTCTCTTAGTTGGGGCTGAGTTTCTTGAGGACAAGTATTTGTTTTAAGTTGAAGGTGTTTGATGTGTGAGCAATTGCGAACACTTTTAAGGTCTTTAACTGAGAATAATTTCGAAGTCCTCAGCAACTTGTCATTTTTGATTTGTTTATGTTTGATTTTACAGTTTAAGTTAATGAGATAGATAACCAACATGAATGAAAGCAAAGAATTTGAAATTTGGAGAAATCTGAAGAGAAGTGTAGCTGACGATATCAGTTATAAGGCGTGAGGATGGTGATAAGGTGTCAAGGATACCATCAGACTTAGGTAGAACATGAAAGTTGAGAAGAAGTCTTGATGACATTGGTGATAAGCCATCAAAATCCTGATAAGCCATCGTCGTCGTCATCCATAGACAGCAAGAGCAAAAAGTAAAGAGGAGCTGACGACATCTGTGATAAGTCGTCAGACTCTTGATAAGCTATCACGGATGTTGTTGTCTATTCCAAGGAAAAGCTGTAACCTTGATTTTGTTTCCATAATTAGGTTAAACTATTTAAATCTTTGTTTTAGGGTTTTCTTGATGATGATTATTCATTATTATTCGACACTTTGAGTTTGGGAACATACTTTGATATTTTCTCTCTCTACTTCTAGTCTTAACAACGTAACTATTTAGAGAGGTTATTATCAATTTTGGGGGATTTGTCCTTTATGATCTAATCTATGATTCACTAGTTTTTATTCATAATTATAAGTTTATCTTTCAAATCATGAATTCAATTATGTGTTTCATCCTTTGCGTCATGAGAGGCTAAACTCCATTAACCTGAATTATGGGATCTAGGGTTAGGTCTTGATAAGCTGATAGGTATTCAAGATTCAATAGGTAGTAGGATTTCTTAATAATTTTGATGCTTTAATTAAAGTCGGTTGGTTGCAAACAGTAGACACACGTACTTTGATTTGCTTGAGAAAGAAATCAAATATTGTAGGAAGTGAATTATCAATAAGGACTTAAAAATACTTCGTTTAATAATCAGCGTTGTAACAAGGTTGGTTAACCTGAGGTAAAATCTGAATAGTGAATAGAAATTCCCTAAGTTTGGGAGTATTAGGAAATTAAACGCTTAAGTAGGTCAAGAGACATTTGAGCATAACATCCATAAAGATAGCTTGTTATCCTACCCACCATGAGAATCTTGAATCACCTTTGGCATCTTTCAAGTACCATAAGCCCTAGTGAACATAATTCTTGTTATTTCATAAACTCTTGATTACAAACATCAAAATTAAAGTGACAAACAATTATTTGTGAAACTTAAATCCCCCATTTTGGAAACATTAAAATATCAGGGAATTAAATTGCAAAAAACTTGGGTCTCAGCTTATTCCAAGTGGGATTCGACCCCAACCTAGTTGGGTTTTAGATTGGCAACGATCGCTTACACCCATTCAAGAATGTAATTTGAGAGTTATCAAAAATGGCACCGTTACCGGGGAATACGGTCGTAAACCAAAAGTTTTTGTGCGCTAACTGACTAAAAGTTAAGTTTCGTAGATTTCCATTTATTTGTTGTTTTTGTTTAATTACAAGATCCTTTTTGTTTATGCCAAAAACAAGAAGTTCCGAAGAACTGTTATTACTAATTAATCTTGAACCATAGCTGATCGGGAGAATGGTAGAACAGTAAGAGGCTGACAGAGTGGTAGCCTTGGCCAGGGCTCAAGTGAACGTATAGAACGAGGGTTAACAAGTACGTCATTCGAACCCTGATGATGATGACTTGGGCTATAAGAAATTTCTGATTCCTCAAAACCCAAGTCGAGCAGAGCAAATTGCTGCACCAGTGCAGCAGAACTTCAATAGGAAACCGTCAAGTTAGAGGAAGGTATGTTCAATATCCTGTCCAATACGAGGTTTATAATGATGATGAAGGAATGGATGGAGTAGGTGCAACGGGTGATATCATTCCTCCACCGTTGGCACCTGGTGCAAAATTCAACATAACAAGTACCATGATTCAAATCCTGAATCTGAAGGGATTGTTCGGTGACGAGCCTGGTGATGATCCAAACATGCACTTACTGAACTTTATAACCATTTGCAAATCTTTTGATAATCCAAGAGTGAGCCAGAATTCGATTCGGTTGAGATTGTTTCCATTGTCTCTGTCTGGAGAGGCAACAATGTGGTTAAATGAGGTTACGCCTAATTCCATCACCCACTGGAGGCAGTTGAAAGAAGTGTTCCTGGAATGGATTCTCCACCCTCTAGGAGGGTATAGTTGAGAGACGAGATCAACAACTTTAAAAATCTCCCGAATAAAGCCTTTCATGAAACTTGGGAGAGGTTCAAGAAGAAGCTGACTAAGCGTCCGAACCACAACATTACAAACATAGATTTGATCGAGACTTTGTACAGTGCTCTTAACTCTTTTACAAATCCAATTGTAGATAATGTTGTAGGTGGCTTGTTCGTTGAATTTTTTTCCAAGATGCCTCAGATATGCTGAATATGATGACCAAATAGAGTCGGGATTGCCATACCAGGGAGTCTATGGTAGCAAGCCCTACTATTTCTGTTTGTATGTCTACTAAACAACGTAGGAGAGATGAGGAGCAGGATAAAGACATATCCCATCTAAAGCCTCAGATGGACCTTCTCACCAAGCACTTATTATTGGGAAAGACTGAAAAAGTGAAAGCTGTGTTGTCTCAAGATCGAGTTGATGTGGAGCCGAAAGAAGAGGCAAATTATATTAATAATCAGGGGGGTTTCCAAGGCAATAGCTAAGGGAATTAAGTTCAGAATGTTTATGACAATCTTCATTATAAAGACAGGGAGCAAGGAAACTAGAGAAACAGTAATGACGGAGTTGTTTATACAGTCCTACTGGAAATCGAGAAGCTGCTATAACTAGCTCTGGAAAGATATCCATGAAGGATAAGATAGAGAAGCTGTTGAAGGGAGTTGAGGCGAACAACTCTGGTGTGAACACCACGAAAACCAATCTGACATCCATCAGTCAGTGGGTGCACTCACATTCCACTGCAATCAAACTGTTAGAGCAGCAGATGAGCCAACTTTCTATTATAGTCAACCAGAGAAAGAGCAAAATATTACCAAGTGATACGAAGTAGAACCCACAGAATGATGGCTCATGTATTACAATTACCACTAGGAGTGGAAAGATCTTACCTAGCCCTTCTGTGGGCAAATCTATAGATTGTGAGGTAGTTGTCAGTGAATCTGAAGAAAATAACCCAGTGGAGCCTGAGAAGCTGAACAGTTCTATTGATGCTTCAGAGAAGGAAAAAGAGAAGAAAGAGGAAGTGGTGTTGAAAACTATCAAATGACCACTACCTCTCTTTCCTCAATGACTGAAGAAGAAGGTTGATGATGCAAAAATCTTTAATTTCATGGCAATGCTCAAGCAGTTGACAATAAATGTGCCCTTAGTTGAAGCACTTGAGCAAATGTCAAGATATGCGAAATTCATGAAGGACCTTGTGACTAAGAAAAGAGCTATGAGCTGTGAATTGGAGGAAAACCTCTATTGTAGTGCTATCTTTATAACGATTTTGGCGCAAAAGAAGCCTGACCCGAGTGCATTCACTGTTCCCTGTACAATCAGGACTATGGTATTCGCCAAGGCATTATGTGATCTGGGAGCAAACGCTAATTCGATGCCACTACTTGTTTATAGAAAGCTAGGTTTGGGAAATCCCACACCCACCAACATGAGACTCATGATGGCAGATAGGTCAGTACAACGACCTATTGGCTTTCTGTATGATGTGTTGGTGAAGGTGTCAAACTTTATATTCCCTATAGAATTTATCATTCTTTATTATGAGGTGGACTTCGAGGTTCCCATAATCTTGGGTTGACCTTTCCTTGCAACCAGAAGTGTGTTAATTATTTTTAGCGAATGAGCTCTTATTCAGGATGAACGATGAAATGGTGTGGTTTGATATGGGAAAATCAATAAATCAACATGAATAAATGTGTGTGTTTTCAGTTGTTGATGTGTATTATGAGGACGAACAAGACGTTTCCATAGCTGAGCAATTTTTTATCAAACCATTGGCCATAGTTATGATGAAATATGATAGTGAAGGCATCTGGGAGTTTGAAGAGATAGTTTATGCCTTGACAGGAAAGAGTTAATATCCTTATAATCCTAAAAAGCTGGACCTTGATCTTGCTAATCGACCAAAACCACCAGCCAAGCCATCTATTGAGGAGCCTCCGGTGTTGGAATTAAAGGAACTACCTAGACACTTACGGTATATATTTCTGGGCAGCGGGAAAATGCTATCTATTATTATTGCAGTTGATTTACGTGAAAAACAGGTGAATGCACTTATTTCAGTACTTCAGAGGCACAAGAGAGCTATAGGGTGGACCATTGTAGATATTATTTGCATTTCTCTGGGCATCTGCATGCATAAAATTTAACTTGAGGAAGATTGTATTCCAACCATAGAGCACCAGTGTCGTCTTAACCCACCAATGCAAGAGGTGGTTAAGAAGGAGATTATTAAGTGGTTGGATGCAGGAGTGGTTTACCCTATTTGTGACAGTAAGTGGGTGAGCCCAGTTCAATATATGCCCAAAAAGGGGGCATGGAAGTTATTGCAAATGAAAGGAATGAGTTGATTCCATTCAGGCCTATAACTGGGTGGAGATTTTGCATGGACTACCATAAGATGAATTCTTGGACTCTGAAAGACCACTTCCCAATGCCCTTTATGGACCAAATGCTTGATCGATTGGCTAGAAAGGGGTGGTATTGCTTCCTGGATGGTTATTCTGGACACAACCAAATCTTTATTTCTCCTGAAGATTAGGAGAAGATGACATTCACATGCCCATATGGCATCTTTGCATTTAAGAGGATGCCATTTAGGCAATGCAATGCACCAACCATTTTTTAATGGTGTATGATATCTATCTTCTCCGATATGGTGAAGGACGCCAAAGAGGTATTCATGGATGATTTCTCTATGGTGGGTGATTCATTCGAGACGTGTTTGGCAAATCTGAATCTAGCCTTGCAAAGATGTGTAGAATTTAATTTGGTGCTTAACTGGAAAAAATGCCATTTCATGGTAAAGATGGGCATCATTCTCGGCCATAAAATTTTCAAAAAAGAGATAGAAGTGGATCGATCAAAAATAGAAGTTATTGAAAAACTACCACCTCCCATTTCAGTTAAGGGAGTGTGTAGTTTTCTTAGACATACTGGCTTTAATCGGAGATTTATAAAAGACTTCTCAAAGGTTTCAAATCCACTTTACACCTTTTGGATAAAGAAGTAAAATTTTCCTACGATGACGAGTACTTGAAGGAATTTGAATGCCTTAAAAAGAAGCTGATTGAGGCCCCTATTGTTATTGCACCTGGCTGGGCAAAACCATTTGAGATCATGTGTGATGCAAGTGGTGTTGTCCTTGGGGATGTATTGGGATAAAAGAGGGACAAACTATTTCATACTATATATTACGCTAGCAAAGCACTGAATTAAGTGCTAAAGAATTATGCCATCACTGAACAGAGGCTTCTGGCTATAGTGTATGCTTTCGAGAAGTTCAGAGCTTATATTCTTGGGTCAAAAGTGGTGGTCCACACCGACCATGCTGCCTTGAGGTATTTGATAGCTAAGAAGAATGCAAAACACAGGTTGATTAGATAGGTATTGCTACTGTAAGAATTTGACTTTGAGGTCAAAGATAGGAAAGGTTGTGAAAACCAAGTTGCAAACTATCTTTCTAGAATGGAAGGTGAATAGGAAATTAGTGATGAAACAAAGATAAATGATGCATTTCCTGATAACGATATCCTAGCTACCGCTGTGAAAAAATTTCCTTGGTATGCAAATTATGTTGTGAGTGAGGTCATCCCAGATAATCTTGCTTTCCATCAAAGGAAGAAGTTCTTTCATGATATCACACATTACTTCTGGGATGAGCCATATCATTTTTAGTGATGTGCAGATAATATTATATCGAGATGCATGCCAGAAGTAGATGTATTGTGCATATTGGAAGTATGTCATGCTTCCCCGATTGGGGGTCACCACGCTAGTGACCGAACAACTAGGAAGATGTGCAGGGTGTCTACAATTGGCCAATATTATTCAGGGATGCCCACGAGTTTGTACTAAAATATGACCAATTCAAAAGGCAAGGTTCAATCTCTAAAAGACATGAGATGCCCTTGACGAAGATGCTTGAAATGGAATTGTTTGATGTCTACGACATCAATTTGATGTGTCCTTTTGTAAGCTCATACGGGATGAATTATATTTTAGTTGTTGTTGACTATATATCAAAATAGGTCGCAAAGGTTGACTTGTCTAATAATGAAGGGAATAGGGTTGTTGCTTTTACTAAGAAGAATATCTTCTCTCGCTTTGGAGTACCACGTACTATTAAAGAGATGGAGGATCCTATTTTTGCAACAAAGTATTTCGAGCAGCTTTGTAAAAATATGGGGTAAAATAGCACAGAGTGGCTACTCCATACCACCCATAAGCCAGTGGACAAGTGGAGGTGTCAGATCATGAAATTAAAGTTATCCTAGCCAAAATGGTGAATGCTAGCCTAAAAGATTTGTCTCGAAAGCTCGATGATGCCATGTGGGAATATCAAACTGCTTTTAAGACACCCATTGGCATGTCACCATCTCAGCTGGTCTTTGGGAAAGCTTGCCATCTACCAATAGAGCTAGAGAACAAGGCCTTATGGGCACCCAAAAAGTTGAATCTATATTAGAAGGAAAAAGCAGAGCTGAGACTGGGGCAATTGAATGAGATGGATAAATTCCATCTCAGGGAAAATGAACAAGCTGATCTATATAAATAAAAGATGAAAAAGTACCATGGTTGGAGAATAAAGAAATGAGAATTCCAAAAAGGTGACTTGGTGTTTCTGTTCGATTTCAGACTCAAAATATTCCCAGGCAAGCTAAAATCTAAGTGGTCAGACCTTTTTTTAGTTAGTCAAGTCCACTCATCTGGAGTAGTGGAACTTAAAAATGAAGATGACAGTACCTTCAAGGTAAATAGGCAACGTGTCAAGCTTTACATTGGCCCGAATGAATCGATGAAAAGTATCAATATTATCTATCTCAATGAAGTCTGAAGTAATCAAGATACCGGAGTAGTGATGTGATGTTAAATCAGGCGCTGCATGGGAGGTAAACCATGACCTCTGAGATTGATCCATTCCAGGTACACTCTAACCCTTAGTTTTGTTTTTCTTTGATTTTAAGTTGAGGGTGTAGGGTAGTCTATTGTTGTAACATAATTTGTGGTGTCTAGGAGAAACACAAGTACAAAATGAAGTTGACATGTTTTTCATTGATTTTTAAACACCTCTGTAATGTTTTATTTGCAAAAATGTGTGAATTACATTTACTTGTGACCATTGTTAATCTTGTTGTGGCATTAGTTCTAGATGCTTAATGATCATTGCTGAGCAATTGCATGAACTAGAGAAGTGATAGCCTGCGATATATTTGTGTGCTATGTGTGTGTGAGAAGCTACTTAATTCCCTCTGTATACCAAAGCCAGAACTTCCCTGGTTAATCCTACCATGGTTGAAGGGTTGAGGGTTAGGAAATGATCATAGGTTGTTTTGTTGATTAACCCACTTTTAGACTAAATAGCCTTCTCTGTGTGTATAATACCCCTTGATCCCTGCTATGAGCCTAAATTGACCATTTATTTCTTAAGACACCTTTCATCCTCCCATTTATACCATAATGAAACTTTTTTGGTCATGGTCCTCCTTGGACACTGTATACCTTGACCAAGGAAAATACCTAAGTGAAGGGTGGCTATCATAGGAGTGCATGGTGTAAAATGAGTATGAATAAGGGTTGAATAAAAGAAACAAATAAAATTTGGGTTCTTATTCAAAAAAAAAGAGAAGAATCCAACTCGAATATGTGTGATCAAGAGAACAGAAAAAGAGAAAGAGGTTAATAAGTGAACCCCAATAGAGTAGTGTAGTGTCAAGGAGGCATAGTCACTTTAAATGTCCTTGAATATCATACCAGCCCCACCTATATTACAAGCCTAAAAGAAGTCCTATAGTGATCCTAGTTGGCCTACCTGAAGGTCTTGGTAATACAAACAAAGGCAAGCCTATTGTACTTGGCATATACTGATTGGAACTTCGTTTTGATAATGAGAGTCTGTTGATGACCCCCATGATTACATTTTTGGTTTCTTACATGAGAGAAGGGGGTTTCTTTGTGAGGGCGCAATGGTATCATTTCTAGCTACTTTCTTATTTAGATAGTGTAGCAATGGTATATGAATATTTGTTGTGGATAATATTGATGCCATCTCTTGAGTCCTTTGCATTACATTATTGTTTTTCAGTGGTATACACAGTTGGTTTTAATTTCATTGACCTTGGAGGTGGTAACTATGTCCTAATCTTAAATGGAAAATGGGTTGCTGAATGTGCTATGTACTCTCTTAGTTGGGGCTGAGTCGCTTGCGGACAAGCAATTGTTTTAAGTTGAGGGTGTTTGATGTGTGAGAAATTGCTAACATATTTAAGTCCTCTAACTTAGAATAATTGCAAAGTCTTAAGCAACTTTTATAATGTTTTATTTCTTTATGTTTGATTTTACATATTTAGCTGATGAGATAGAGAACCAACAAGAATGGAAGCAAAGAAGTTGAAATCTAAAAAAATCTAAAGAAAAGTGTGGCTGTGACATCTGCGATAAGGCATCAGGATGGTGATAAGGCCTCAAGGATACCATTAGACTTAGGCAGAACATAGAAGCTGAGAAGAAGTCTTGATGACATTGGTGATAAGCTGTCAAAATCCTGATAATCCTTCATCGTTATCGTCAGCCTTAGACAGCAAGAGCCAAAAGTAAAGAGGAGCTGACAACATCCGTGGCAAGTCGTCAAACACCTGATAAGCTATCAGGGATGTCATCTTCTTTTCCAAGGAAAAGATGTAACCTTGATTTTGTTTCCATAATTAGGTTAAACTATTTAAAGCTTTTTTTAGGGTTTTCTAAAGGATTATTCATTATTATTCGACACTTTGAGTTTGGGAACATACTTTTATATTTTCTCTCTCTACTTCTAGACTTAACAACACAACTATTTGGAGAGATTATTATCGGTATTGGGGTATTTTTCCTTTGTTATCTAATCTACGATTTACTGATTTTTATTCATCACTATAAGTTCATCTTTCAAATCATCAATTCAATTATGTGTTTTGTTCTTTGCCTCGTGAGAGACTAAACTCCATTAACCTGAATTATGGGATCTAGGGTTAGGTCTTGATAAGGTGCTAGGTATTCAAGATTCAATAGGTGGTAAGATTTCTTTATAATTTTGACACTTTAATTAACGTCAGTTGGTTTCAAACAGTAGACACACCTTCTTTGATTTGCTTGAGAAAGAAGTCAAATATAGTAGGAAGTGAATTATCAATAGGGACTCCGAAATACTTCGTTTAATAATAAGTGTTGTAACAAGGTTGGCTAACCTGAGGTAAAATCTGGGCAGTGAATAGAAATTCCCTAAGTCCGAGAGGGTTAGGCAATAAAACACTTAAGTAGGTCGAGAGACATTTGAGAATAACATCCATAAAGATTGCTTGTTATCCTACCCACCATAAGAATCTTGAATAACCTTTAGCATCTGTCATGTACCATAAGCCCTAGTGAACATAATTCTGGTTATTTCATAAACTATTGATTACAAAAATCGAAATTAAAGTGAAAAACAACTATTTGTAAACTTAAACCCCTCATTTTAGGAAACATTAAACTATCCATGAATTAAATCGCAGACAACTTCGGTTCATACCTTATTCCCTATGGGATTCGAACCCAACCTAGTTAGTTTTATATTGACAACGATCGTGTACACATAGTTGAATTTATGATTTGAAAGATAAACTTATAATGATGAATAAAAAATAGTGAATCATAGATTAGATCAGAAAGGACTAATCCCCCAATACTGATAATAATCTCTCCAGATAGTTATGTTGTTAAGTCTAGAAGTAGAGAGAGAAAATATCAAAGTATGTTCCCAAACTCAAAGTGTAGAATAATAATGAATAATCATTTTCTAGAAAACCCTAAAACAAAGATTTAACTAGTTTAACCTAATTATGGAAACAAAATCAAGGTTATAGTTTTTTCTCGGAATAGACGACGACATTCGTTATAGCTTATCAGGAGTCTGATAAATTGTCATGGATGTCGTCAGCTCCTTTTCACTTTTGGCTCTTGCTATCTAAGGCTGACGGCGACGACGATGGCTTATCAAGATTTTGATGGCTTATTACCAATGTTATCAAGACTTCTTCTCAGTTTCCTTGTTCAGCCTAAGTCTAACGGTATCCTTGACGCCTTATCACCATCCTGATGCCTTATCACAAAATGTCATCACAACTTCTCTTAAACTCCCATTCTCTGGTTAAAGCTGGCGCTGGCCTTGATAGCTTATCACCAGACTGATGACTTATCATGAATGTCATCAGCCACACTTGTCCTTTATTTACTTATGAATTCAACCTTTTTTCTTCCATTATTTTTGGTTCCCCTGCATCTCATCTGTTACTGCAAAATATCAAAGTAAACTAATCAAAAAACAACTAAAGTTGCGCAAGACCTTTCAATAATTTTGTGTTAATAACTTCCAATGTGTTAGAATAGGCTTACACATCAACACCCTCAACTTAAACAATTGTTTGTCCTCAAGCAACCATAACCTAACTAAAAGAATACAAAGTAAAATCTGGCAACTAACTACTCATATTAGTTCAGAGAATATTCACCATCTCCAAGGTCATTCAATTTAAAACTCACTATTGATGTTTTGAAGAACAACCATGCAACTCACAAGCATCAAAATGCGGAAAAAATTCAGCAATAACAACCGTTCCATACCAAGATCACACTGTCTAAACAAGTCAGTGACTAGCAACATAACCAGTGTTCCCTCACAACAAAGAAATCACTTTTTCACTCATATCAGAATTCACATACATAACATAGGGATAATCACAAGAATCACACTCAAAATGAAATTCCAAACATTGCATGTCAAATGTCGTAGGCTTGCCCTTATAGTCAGTACCCAAGTGTTCGGACAGGTCAGTTAGGATCACTATAGGGCTTTTCTTAAGCTTGTAATGTAGGTTAGGGGCTGGTTTGATATTCATGGATATTTTAGAGTGACTATGCCTCCTTGATACTACACTAAACTCTTGGGGTTTCAACTCATAACCTTCTTTACTTCCCCTGTTTTATTGATCACACAAGCTCAATATAGATGCGGCCTTTCCAATTATCATATTATCTTTTTATCATCTTTTACACAACTTTTTATTTTCTTATTCCTTTTTCACCGCACCTAACTTTTTATTCTTTTCTTTTATTCTTCTGCTCTTCATACTTATTTCATATCACGTACCCCAATGATATCCAGCCTCAACTTAGGCTATTTTCCTAAGTTAAGGTGCACAATGTCTAAGGAGGACCAGGGCCAAAACAGGTTCATTGTGATGTAAACGGGAAGGTGAGAGGTGTCGTAGAAAGAAATAGGCTAATTAGGCTCAAAACAGAGATCAAAAGATATTATGCACATAGGGAAGGTCATTTTAGCTAAAGTAGGCTAAAATAAAAAACAACCTATGATATTTCCTAACTCCTATCCTATGACCATGGCAAGACTAACAGGGCAAGTTCTAGATTCAACACACAACTGGAACTGAGTAAGACCATTCACACATATGGCACACAAGTATCTCGTATATTACTACTTATCAAATTTATGCACTTATTTAACAAAGGTTATTCAGTTGCCAGACTAATTCCACAAAAATATACACCATGGTCACAAATGGATGCAATTCACACAGTAAACAATATTACTCCTAATTATCTACCAATGGAGAGGTACTCAAAAGTCACAAAACAAGATAACTGCCTCAAGCACCTATATTACTCCTAATTATCTACCATTTTTTTCCTTTTTACAACAACATTCTTCCCTACACCTTCAACATAAATTTGAAAATAAAATAAACTCAGTGGTTAGGGCATACCTGGAGTGAATCAAGCGTCAGGCTTATGGGTCTCCGACCCTGCTACTGCTTCATCTGTTATCTTCTCTCCCTCAGGAGCACCTGGCCTTACAGTGGATGGAGCCCTACTAGATGAGGCACCTGCATCAATAGTTTTGATGGCTACCTCCTATTTCTCGTTGTTTGCTAGGGATTCCATTCTTGCTTTTTTCAATTTCTCCTTTTCAACCTTCTTTTTCACCATTTTTTCACTCTTCTTTCTTCTCACTGTCCAGTTCTTCTCTCTTATCTTTGCCCTTATTCTCCCCCCTTTTCTTATTTTTCTTTGATGAGTCTTTAGTGAGCTCAAGTATTGTAATTTCTTTCTCAGATTCATCCACAGCTGGACCTGTCGGCACCGTAAATTGGTGCTACTATAACACACCAATATCTGTCTTTACCTTTTCTAATGTCGCTCTGAATTTAGCAAGATCTTCCTTTGACATTTCTTTTTCCCGTGCATCAAATCAGTTTTCTAAATGTGCAACCCATTCAGGCAAAGTCACAAAAGGCTCAATGGCAGCATTAATTCTCTTGTGTACTGCAGCTGCAAACTTTTTGGCAAAGGAATGTAGCTGTACCTCACACCATTTGGCTTATGTATCCACTTTTCTGATATCAATTGGATGAACTACAAATCCTGCTACTGCTATAGGAGCTGAGCAGATGGTTTCATTCTCAGGAACTAAACCTGCATGTGCTAAAGAAGTTGGGTGTGCAGTCTCAGAATCTTGTACCTCCACATTAGGTGCTGAACCGACATCTGTAACTGGAGGGTCTACTGCTATCCCCGTACCTCTATCAAGTCTCATTCCTGGTTGATTTTTATCATACTGTATGGGGTTTGAGTCTTTCAGTCAGGAATGTCATTGTCAATCTCTACAATCTTTAGAACATTAGCAGCTCGGCATAACTCTGTGATAAGACAAGGAAAAAGATAAGTAGTGTCAGTTCTCGACATACTAATTTTCATCTCATCAGTAATGATTTCCCCAAAATTTAGAGGGAGCTTCTGCACCATGCTTTTTACTAGGATAACTCGATCATCACCTAAAATATTATCTCCATTAGTGGGCATCAACCAGATACGCACTATACTCCACTAAAACATTGCCTCTCGAGTCAAAGAGAAAATAAAAATTCTCTCATTTGGGTTGGTCACCCATGGTGGTTCTCTTTCGGCTATGATGTTGGCCAACCACGGACATCATTTTGCTCTATTTTTAATCCGATCATAGACTGATGGTGCAATGGCTTGAGAAGTGAAATTGGGGCCATGCAAGAACCTATTGATGGTTTTGATTAAGACATCAACTCCTATACCCCTTACCTGAACTCTATCAACCAGGGGCTGGTCTGCAGCCCTTTCTCCTGGTCTACACATGTTTTCTAACAGAGCTTGGTAGTTTGCATAAAACTCCCGAAGCAGTGCAGGGCAAAATGAGCCTCCCCTTTTTATTGTCCATCCCAAGCCGTACTCTTGGAACTTCTATTCCACTTTAGGGTACCTGCTCAACCCTTGGGTGATAATTCACTTTTCTTCTTGAATCGGCAATTTAGCTCTTGTTCTATCAATTATCTGAATCCCAGCAGTGAAGATGCCCTCTGCTTTGAGAATTTTCCATCTAGCATTGTCTCAAACTTCAGGGTTCTTATATTTGATAAGTTTTTCTCGAGATGGAGAATCTTCATTATCTTATTGTTCACTGAATGGGGATCCGGATGCTATTCCCTCAGACTCAAACTCCTCGAACCCTTTCTGTTCCACTTCTTCAGATTCAGCATGTTCAGACTTATTCTACTCAGAAGCTGTTGTTGTCTCAGTGTCCTTACTATCCTCCACCTTAACTGGTAGGGATGGTGCATGTTTTGTAGGGCTTTGCTTCTTTTTTCGCTTGTAGAGCAGAGGTTCTTCCTCTTTATAATCAGGCTCCTCATTGTTGAGTTTCCTGCGTACACTTTTCTAATTATCCTTCTTGGTAACCTGAGGATTCTTTCCTTTGGGTGCCATTATAAGGTTCCTGTAGCAATAGAAAAACATCAGTCAATCCTTAAGAGCACAAACAAATTAATCATTTAAGCTTCACATCCTTTGAGAAAGATCATTTATGCTTCATGCTCCAGGTGTGATGAAATTTCTTGATAAGCCGTCACGACTATGATAGCTTATCACAGTTGTCGTCAACCTTAGACAGAACCTACAACACTTTATCAACTTCTGACGAAATATCTGATAAGCTATCATAATTATGATAGCCTATCACGAATGTTGTCAGCTTTGATCAGAACTCCGATTTTAGCCTCAACTCAATTTTTGGTCCCATTATTTCTCATAATCCACACCAGTTCTAATTTGTGAGCTGAACTTTAAGCCCTAGGCTTGCATAGCAAACCTTAGGTGCGATTTTTAGCTTCTAACTAAGTTGAACTTGGTTCAAGCCTCTTGGGAACTTGGTTTGTCATCACTCTATCACTTACCTTAAGAATAGAAAAAGTTAAACTTAAAGCACACCTGATGGGAGCCCACACCGAGATTACAAGCAGAAGAGAAAGTAGAAAGAAATTCTTGATTTTGAATTTCAAACCCACACTCAAGGGAACTTGTTTTTCTTAATTAACTTTGGGAAATTATTTGGAATGAGTAATTAAATAAAAAAAAGTAAAGAAGGAAATAAACTAAAGAAGGAAAGAAAATAACATAAGCGAGAATCTTAGAATGTTCGTCTATGGGCTGGGTCGGATTTTCTGAACTGGGCCCAAAATGGTCTAGAAATGCTTT
The DNA here is from genome assembly GCA_030864225.1 of Capsicum baccatum var. pendulum. Lineage (NCBI taxonomy): Eukaryota > Viridiplantae > Streptophyta > Magnoliopsida > Solanales > Solanaceae > Capsicum > Capsicum baccatum. The sequence continues at coordinate 171,670,346 of CM061554.1, forward strand.
CAAATTCTTCTTGACAACATCTTGTGATGGCTTATCACAAGTGTGATATCTTATCACTGATGTCACTAGCCTTAACAAAAACTACCTAAAGTTTGGCCTATCTGACGATATTTCTGATGGCTTATCACAGTTGTGATGGCTTATCAGGGATGTCGTCATAACCTTTTACATGACATCCTCATTTTTCACCTTTTCTGTACTAAATACTAATTATAAAAGTAAAAACACTTGCTGAAGCATACCAAATTTGGGTTGCCTCCTAATAGTGCCTGATTTACTATCGCAGCACGACTTGGTTATCTTGACTACTCAGACTTCGCCATGACAACCTGTTGATACCCCTTTACTATTATCAGAAAAGACGTCAATGATTCAGAAAAAACTCATCTTTTTTTGCTGAATCGTTGATGGGTGTATTTTGAATGTGCTTCTTTTTCATTAAACCTTAACTTTAGCTCGTTCAACTCCATGTCTACCAATACTCTCCCAGTTGCAAGTAATGGCCTACCTAAGATGATAGGCACTTCAAAATCCACCTCCTAACATAGGACCATAAAATCCACAGCCAGAATAAAATTGTCTACATTTACCAAAACATCATGTAGTATGCCCACAGGCCGATTTGCAGACCTATCTGCCATTACCTACCATATATTTCTTGGGGTAGGATCCGTCAAACCTAATTTATTATACACATCCAGTGGCATTAGATTTATACTGGCTCCCAGATCGCACTATATTTTTGTGAATTTCAGGGAACCAACAGTACACGGGATGGTACATTCTCCCAGATGTGCCTTTGTCTGCACTAAAGACCTTGTAGAGATAGCACCTCAATGGAGAAGATTATCCTCTGGCTCATGGATAACCTTCCATTTCTTGGTTACAAGGTCTTTCATGAACTTCGCATATCCTGGCATTTACTCAAGTGCCTCAATCAAAGGCACCTTTATTGTCAATTGTTTGAGCATTGCAAAGAATTTGCTGAAATTTGCATCCTTAACCTTTTTATTCAATAGTTAAGGAAAGGGAAGTGGTGGTCTTGGAATAGTTTTCAAAACCACTTCCTCTTCCTTCTCTTTTTCCGTATCCAAAGTATCAACCTAACTATCCAGCTTCTCAGACTCCACAGGATTGCTTTCTTTGGATTCATCAACAACTATTTCACAATATACAGATTTGACCACAGATGGGTAAGTAATATCTTACCACTCCTAGTGGTAATTTCCATACATGACCCATCATTCTACGGATTCTGAACGGAATCACTAGGTAAAGTAACACTTTTTCTCTATTTCAGTGTTGCGGAAAGTTGGCTCATCTGCTGCTCCAACTGCTTGATAGGAGTGGAGTGTGAACAACCATCTGACTCAGGGTAGAGAATTCACACTTCATAGTAGTTACCCTTGAGTTGGTAGCTTCAACTCCCTCCAACAATTTTTCCATCATGTCCTCTATGGACATTTTCCCAGAGTTAGTTGATGCAATATCCCGACTTCCAGGAGGAACATATAAACCACTCGTATCATTATTGCTTCTCCAGTTTCCTTGCTCCCTATCATTATAATCAAGCTTGTCATAAAAGTTCCGACCTTGATTCCCTTGGCTTCTACCTTGGAAATCCCCTTGATTTCCCAGATAGTTTTCCTCTTCATCTGCATTAGTAGCCACAGTGCCCTGACCTTCCACATCTTTAATCTTTTTAGTCTTGCATGACAGTAAGTTCTTGGTCAGTAAGTCCATCTATGTTTTTAGGTGGGCCATGTCTTAGTCTCTCTCCTCATCTCTTCTGCGCTGCTCCACACTCATACCAACAGAAACAGTCAGTCTAGCTACCACAAAATCCCTGGTATGCCAAGAACAACTCTTTTTGGTCATCCTATTCAGCATATATGAGGCATCTTAAAAAGACAGATCAACAAACGAACCACTAGCAGCATTATCTACAATCGGCTTTGTTATATAGTTGAGAGTCCTGTATAAAGTCTCCATCAAGTGTAGTTCCATCATATTGTAGTTCAGACACTATGTTAGCTTCTTCTTGAACCTCTCCCATGCCTCATGCAAAGCTTTGGTAGGGAGTTTCTAAAGTTGCTGATCTCGTCTCTCAACTATACCCTCCTGGAGGGTGGAAAAACCCATTATAGCAACAGTTCTTTCAACTCTCTCCAGTGGGTGATGGAATTAGGAGAAAGCTTATTTAACCACATTGTTGCCTCTCCAGATAGAGACAATGGAAACAATCTTAACTGAATCTTATTCTGGTTCACTCCGAAATTATCAAAAGATTTGTAAATAGTGATAAATTTAACCAAGTGCATATTCAAATCATCACCAGGCAAGCCACCGAACAATCCCTTCAAATTCAGGAGTTGAATCATGGTACTTGTTATACTGAATTTTGCACCAGGTGCCAATGGTGGAGTAATGATATCACCCGTTGCACGTGCTCCATCCATTCCTTCATCATCATCATCAACCTTATATTGGACAGGCTGTTGACCATACCTTCTTCTAACTGGACAATTTCTATTGAAGCTTACATACACTGATGTAAGTGGAATCAATCACTTAAATGACATGATTCAACTACCAGTGAGATTAGGAGCTTCCTGAGAAGAGTAAGTTTCGCTGCAATGGAGCAACAATTTGCTCTACTCATCTTGGGTTTTGAGGATTCAAAAATTTCTCATCACCCAAGTCTTCATCATTAGGGTTCGGATGATGTACTTGTTGACCTACGTTCTATACGTTCACCTGAGCCCTGCCTAAGGCTTCCAGTCTGTTGGTCTCTTGCTGTTCTACCATTCTCCCAATCAGCTGTGGTTACGGATTAATTGGTAATAATGATTCTTCTGAACTTCTTATTTTTGGCATAAACAACAAGGATCCTGTAATTAAACAAAAACAAAAAATAAACATAAATCTAGGAAACTTAACTAACAGTCAATTAGCAGACACAAACTTTCAGTTTACGACTATATTCCCTGAAAACGATGCCATTTTTGGTAACGCTCAAATTACACTCTTGAATGGGTGTAAGCGATCATTGTCAACATAAAATACAACTAGGTTGGTGTTGAATCCCATAGGGAATGAGGTGTTAACCCCTGTTGTTTACGATTTAATTCACTGATAGTTTAACATTTCCTGAAATGGGAGTTTAAGTTTCATGAATAGTTGTTTGTCACTTTAATTTTGATGTTTGTAATCAAGAGTTTATGAAATAACCAGAATTATGTTCACTAGGGCTTACGGTACATGATAGATGCTAAAGGTGATTCAAGATTCTCATGGTGGGTAGGATAACAAGCTATCTTTATCGATGTTATGGTCAAATATCTCTCAACCTACTTAAAAGTTTAATTTCCTAATCCTCTCAGACTTAGGAATTTCTATTCACTGCCCTTATTTTACCTCAGGTTAACCAACCTTGTTTATTAAAAGAAGTATTTTTGAGACTCTATTGATAATTCACTTTCTACTATATTTGATTTCTTTCTTAAGGAAATCAAAGCAGGTGTGTCTACTGTTTGCAACCAACATATGTTAATTAAAGAATCAGAATTATCAATAACTCCTACCACCTATTAATCCTGAATACCTAGCACTCTATCAAGACCTAAACCTAGATCCTATAATTCATGTTAATGGAGTTTAGCCTCTCATGACGCAAAGAATGAAACATATAATTGAATTCATGATTTGAAAGATAAACTTATAGTGATGAATAAAAACCAGTGAATCATAGATTAGATCACAATGGACAAATCCCCCGATACTGATAATATTCTCTCCAAATAGTTGTGTTGTTAAGTCTAGAAGTAGAGAGAGAAAATATCAAAGTTTTTCCCGAAACTCAAAGTGTCGAATAATAATGAATAATCATCCTCTAGAAAACCCTAAAATAAAGCTTTAAATAGTTTAACCTAATTATGAAAACAAAATCAAGGTTACAACTTTTCCTCAGAATAGACGACGACATCTTTGATAGCTTATTAGGAGTCTAGCGACTTGTCACGGATGTTGTTATCTTCTCTTTACTTTTGGATCTTGATGTCTAAGGATGATGATGAGGACGATTACTTATCATTATTTTGATGGCTTATCACCAATGTAGTCAAGACTTCTTCTCAGCTTCCATGTTCTGCCTAAGTCTGATGGTATCCTTGACGCCTTGTCATCATCCTGATGCCTTATCACAGATGTCGTCAGCCACACTTCTCTTTAGATTTCTCCAGATTTCAACTTCTCTGCTTCCATTCTTTTTGGTTCTCTATCTCATCAGCTTAAACTATAAAATCAAACATAAACAAAGCAAAAACAACAAAAATTGCTTAAGACCTTGCAATTATTCTCAGTTAAAGGCCTTAAAAGTGGTAGCAATTGCTCACACATCAATTAATTAAAGAATGAACTATGATCCTTTTCTACCATCCATCCTATAACAACAGTGAAAATAGCCAAGGAAGTTGTAGACTACATACATATACAAACTCGGTAAACCTCATACGCACTTAGTTCAGGGCAAGGTATTTAGTCACTACCTATCTGGTTCATACAAGATAGTATACGACTATCACATTTATTATCCTAGTTCTATATGATATCCAATATTTGTCACAGTCCTGATAAGAGCAAACACACCTTAAAATTAAATAAATTCTTTAGCAGGGGTATTATTTAAATCAACCAAACTAAGATTTCATGCTCTTTTTATTTCGACTGCACTAAGTTCTCTTATTCTTTTCTCGATCATACTCACAATAAAAAATAATAACAAAAACAAATAAGTCAAACTTTAAACATGCCAGTTCTAACTAAGATGGTGCAACGAAGAAAAAGAAACTCGACAACAAAAACCCTTAGTTGTTGTACATCCCATCCCCCAACTTGAAAATCATGTAATATCCCCATTACATGAAAACATAGAAAAAATAAAACAATGGAAAGGGGAATACCTGGGGAACATAAGACACTGGCAGCCCTCTAATTAGTAGGGGTTATATGGCACCCTTCCAATATCCTCCGTTCTCGTGGCTTGGCTGAGACACTCTTTAATAAATTGGTACTAGTGGTGTTTGATTTACTTAATGATGTCATGGGGGTAGACTCCGTACCTCGTCCAATTTGAACAACAACCTTAGTATCAGGAGGTATCTCAATACCCTCTAGAATATGGAGATCTTAGAGGTCTGCTCACTCTCTTACTTCTTTTTCTTTTTCTTTTTCTTCAGATTCCTATCACTCCTTATTCTTTTTCAAAGATAAAAATCATACTCTATCTCCTCAGTATCTGAGTCATAACCCCCTAGGGTGTAAAATTAAGGACTTGTAAATCCACATCTAATATAAGATCAACTAGTTATGGCATAAGAAAAGGTAGATGTGGTACAACTGGGATGTTCTGCTTTGTAAGATCCTTAACTACTTCCTTTAATGCAACCAGGTCTATCATGATTAGACTCATATCAAGATCATAGACCTCCTGTAACTTAGTGATCATCTATCCCTCAAATTTGAAAAATTAAATCTGAACCACCTATACTGTAACCTCAATCTCATCTACTACATGGGCTTTGGCCCTACCTCGAATATCTATATCCAGGCATTATATAACACCTAAGTTAATATGATCTACCCTAGTTAATTAGTGGGGATAAATATGTATCCAGCAAGTATAAATAGATGGGAACTGAAAGATGTTATGCCCTGCTAAGAAGTAGAGGATATAACACCGACTTCAGATGCCAAGATATCACTAGGTGGGGAATACTCTACTATCTTTGAAGGCAAATTTAGTTAAGTTCAATGGGCTAGAGCTATCAGTTTATTCAAGTCCTTTATTAAAGTAATATTTGTGTTTTTATTAGACAGATGAATCTGTCAACCTCCAGAATAACTGTCACTTATTATTACTTTAGTTGTTGTGTAATGATACATGGTATGATTAGTATGGAGCTGAACTATAATATTTAATATCAAATATCTTCCGTAAAAAATTTCAACTCCAACTCTAACATAAAAGTTGCAACCATACCTGCATTTGTGGTACACAGTGTGTTATTATTCATTGTAGGTGTGATATCGTGCTAAATAATCAACCACCAAGATTTGGTTGAGAACTTTAAAGTATGTTTGTAGATAGTTGACCCGTTCACCCAAACTATAGTTTCTCCTACTTCAGTAATGTGGTCCATCAACCACATCTAATGCAGAGATTGTTGTAGGTGGTTAATTTTTTTATTTTATTAAAATCATTGATTTGAAAGTCACACTCTGGAGTCTATTTAATTGGTACAAAAACATTACCAAATAAGATCCTAGAAATGGCCTTAACTGATATATTAATATCATAATCCAAAACTCTCACTATGATTAGGAGAGGCTGCACCTCATGTCTTTGTCTTTGACCATGGGAGTCATGTTCTAGAGTATCCCCACATAATTAGCATAAAAATCCCTCACTATATCGAGATTATAGTTTTTGAGTGATCAAGTTATCCACCCCAATTAATACTTCTCAAATACCTGAACTAGCATTGGGATCCTCTATAAAGACTCAGGAAATATCCTGGGCACTTCTTGTATACTATGTTTTTTATTTCCATGATTTTTCAGTGAAACCTTATCAATATAGTTGTCTTAAGCATTCGGCTCAGCCCACCCCCTCAGGTCAACACCCTATATGTCTCAGTATTAGCAAACCCTTTCAAGGATATAGGATCAAACTCTTCACCCTCCTTCAAGGAACTTAGCTCCTCAACAACATCAACATGGTCAACCTCATCTTAGTTTGTGATTTGACTTCCCACTTCAAACTTCAAAAGTTGACTGGCTTAGCTGAGAGAACCAAGACAGTGGATACAACTTGGTCCTTAGCCTTTTTTAGTTTCTTAGCCTGGATCTAGTGGTTTGAGGTATATGTTGGTCATTAGATAAACTAGAAGAATATTCAACCTCGATACCACTTGAGTCTTGACATTCACTTTTTGAGGCCGGGGATATGTTTCTCGGTGCCTACGTTAATGAGACCTCCTTCTGTATCTGGTTGAGGGTATTTGTATGCATAATATATGTAAAAGTAATTATTAATCTCATTTTTTAATCCATAGTCCAGGTTCAGGAATTTTGAACAAATGAGCCTTTCCACGATCGTGTAATAAAGGTATGATTGTACCTTTTAGTCATAGGAAGGCTTCCTTAATGTAGTAGAGTGTTATCACATTAAAAGAACTCGTACATAATCATACCATGAAATGATAATTGTGGGATGTGATTGTCTGATAAAATTCTTGCAAGTTAACATCTGGCACCCACAATGATCCAACCCATAAACATATGTTAAAATGGAGATAGTGGATTATGTCATTGATTGTCCATTTATACTTGGTCAATTTTAAACACTTTATCCGAACCTATTAGACAAAATTTTGAGATAAAATGGTTACTCAAACTTCCCTCTTTATTGGTTCATTCACTTTCAATTCCCTAAAACATGCCTAACATACCTAAACAACCTAATTACAATAACATTTAATTTAGAATCTAAAATCATCAATTACCAACATAGGAATAAGAGTATCAACATCAATACCCAATCCTCAATAATATCCAAAAAGCCTCTATAATAGAAAACAACCTACGTTGGGACATGGCCCTGACCCTAACAATGACAGTGACAATGAAAATGTAAAGTCTACAATTCTAATTTATGGAAGGGAAAAGCAGATGTAATGATCAAGTCTTCTGGAGAATGAAAGCTCACCACTTCACCCTAAATGACCAACTCTGATATCACCACTCAATGTCCAGGAAAAGTAGAAGTTCCTTCAAACCCTGCATCTCATGGGGATACAACGTCCGATCATGGTTAGTAGGGTGAGCACTAGCATGTAGCTCAGGATAAGGGTAAATTAATGTTAGTCAAAAGTTTAATTTCAAACTCACTGTACATGCTCATATACATGCATACATATATATTTAATAGATGCTGGGGTAGGGAATAAGGTTTAGCATGATACCCTTAACTGTGTAGCTTAAACCTTATAAATTGAAACCCATGGGCTATATAGGTTCAACTATCCTGCTTAAAGGGCCTAGTGCATGTTAGCCGTATGAACTAGAGGTATTAATGAAGACTAGGGAATGCATCAATCACACGTCAATCCTAGATACAACATATATCAATAGTGTGAACCATGCACACGGTCATCAAGACTAACTCTCATGTTGGCAAACATGAGGTTTCAGTACAAGTCATTCGAGACCCACGCCTTCAAAACTTAGCTACATGACCCTCATTAATCCTAATTAAAATAGTTTCACACAACCCATTTATTAGCCAAAGAATTATACATTAAGGAACACTACAGGTATCATCATATCATACGCTTGCAAGCTTATAATTATGCCATTAAAATTCCATTAACTTGGGGGAATGCCTCTACCCCCTTTGTTCACTAAATCAAGTTGGAGGAATTCCACAAACTCCCTTAGTTACCAAATCAAAATTGGCCAACAAGGCCTTCAAAAACCATATTCGTTGTTTAACCATTTATACAATGTAATTGTACAGGTATTAAGTCAAACCAAGAGACAATTACATAATTCAAAACCATTTACACATGTGGGTGGAGGAAATACAGTTGTTCAAAACCAATTTCCAAGTTCAAAACATCAATTTGGGGGATTACCCCGACCCCCATTCATATTCCCGCAACCAAGCACCTCATTAGTTCAAAACATTCAATTCAATGCATAAGTAACTCATAAAAACCATGAGAGAACAAGTCCAGGATAAACCATTCCATAAGCCTCAACCGCATCAAAACCCATATTCAAATACATACAATTAAACCATTTAAAACACATGCTTTTCACAAAATAAGATTTAAGGAAGAGTAACATGCCTGAAAGTATCACAACTATGGAGACAAATCACCCTTGAGAGCCCTAATTGACCAACTTTTTAGAAACTCAAAGTGTTCTTGATCTTGGGGATTTGAGAGAGGATGAGAAGTTATTTTGATTTGGTTTAGAGTGATATTGATAAACTAAAGGGGTTTTAAGTCATGGATCATGATTGGGGAGGAGGCGTAATGTCAAGAGTGCCCTTAGTTTAAAAGCTAAAAAATTGTCGCTAGTGACTACGGGTCACTATATGACTCGTAAGGACCCACTACGACACGTAGGGTCCAAGTTATAATCAAGACAGAAACTTTAGGGTACACACTGGTCACCCTATGATTGGTATGTTAAGAATCGTAATGAGTCATTACGTCTCATTGAGTCTACTCGTACTCAAGGTAGAACACATTGGGCATCATACTGGTTATTCTATAGGAGGGGACTATACGACTCGTAATGAGTCTTTACGACTCGTGACCTCAAGTCATCACCAGTGCAGTAACTAAGGCAAACCTCACTAGACACTCTACGATTTGGGTTCTACGACCCGTCAAGTCACCATATGATTCATAAGGGAGAGTCATAGTCTGGGCAGTAAGCCCATAAGTCAAGAAATTTTCAAGGAACAAAATTTGGGGTGTTACATTCCCCCCTCCCCCTTTGGATCACTCATCCTGAAATGATGGATCAAGGTGTTCTTTGTCATAATTAGCAAACAAACACACCCATACTTACTATTATCAAAGATAGAAAACAAAGATTTTAAGTAAATCACAATTTCCTTGAACAAAGATAGAAAACAAAGATTTTAAGATTAACACATACCTTAAGAATGATTATTTAGAAAAAAGAATAATAACGGATAACTGGACTTCATGTCCTCTTTGGTTTCCCAAGTAGCTTCATTGACCTTATGGTTTGTCTATAGAACTTTCAGTGAAGAAGCATACTTAGTCCTCAAACGACGGACTTTCTTATCCAAAATCTTAACCCAGACTCCCTTATAAGACAAGGAATCTGAAACGCCAATATTAAACAAAGGAACAACCAAGGGTGGATCACGCATGCACTTCTTCAACATTGAAATGTGAAACTCCAGATGTCCCACTTACCTCAAAAGACAAAAGGGACCAAAATACCAGGGACTATGCTTCCCCTACTTTCCATACACATTAATCCCTTCATGGGAGATACCTTCAAGAACACCAAATCATCCACATTAAACTCCAACTCGCAATGCCTCACATCCGCATAAGACATTGAACGACTCTGGGTAGCCTTAAGTTTATCTCAAATTACCTACACCTTTTCCATGGCTTGGTGAACAAAGTCAGGACCGAATAACCTATTCTCACTAATCTCAAACCACCCTATAAGAGACCTACACCTCCTACATGAAGGGCTTCAAAAGGATCCATCCCAATACTACACTAAAAGCTATTATTATAAGCAAAATCTATGAGAGGCAAATGATAAGCCCACCTACCACCAAAGTCAAGGATACAAGACCGTAGCCCATCTTCCAAAGTCTAAATCGTCTACTATGCTTGACCATCTATTTAAGGATGAAAAATGCTGCCAAGGTTTACCTTAGACCCCAAACCTCTTTGGAAAGTTCGAAAAATAAGATGAGAATCGCGTACCACTATCAAATATAATAGAGATAGGTGCACCATGAAACTTGATAATTTCCTGATGGAAGAGCTTAGCATAATCCTCTACAAAATAATTAGTTTTCACTGGGAAGAAGTGAGCGGACTTAGTTATCCCATAAATGATGAACAAAATCAAATCAAACTGATTTCATGATCACAGAAGACCTGTAATGAAATCCATACTGATCATTACCTACTTCCCCCCAGAAAACTCAACCTCTTTAGAAAAACCACCAAGCTACAAGTGTTAAGCATTTACTTGCTGACACACCATGCACTTAGCCACAAAATTAGCCATATCCCACTTCATGTTATTCCACCAATAGATTTCTTTCAAATCATGGTACATAACTGTCGAACTAGGATAAATGGTGTACCTCGACTCATGAGCCTCAATAGAGGTCCGTTGTCACATCCCATCAACATTGGGAACACATAATCTACCTTGGTATCTCAATATATCGTCACCACCAATCTAAATGACCATCATCTTTTAGCGACCCACATAATCCTTGATTCTCAATGGAATAGGATCTAAAACCTGTTTCTCCCTCACCTTAGCACCCAGAGTGGATTTTACCACCTCTTAAACAATCACACCACATCCTCAGAGTCCAAAAGACGAACTCTAAGACTAGTGAAATGGTGAATATTCTTCACCAACCCTCATTTTTTCTCATTAACACAACACAAACTCCACATAAATAACCTGCTAAGAGCATTACTAACTATGTTAGCTTTACCTGGATGATAATGAAGACTCATATCATAGTCCTTGAGCAACTCAATCCATCTTGTTTTCTTGAGATTCAACTCCTTTTGGGTGAACACATACTGCAAACTCTTATAGTCTGATAAGATGTCAACCTGAACCCCATACGAGTAATGGCATAAAATTTTCAAAGAGAAGACTACCACCAACAACTCTAAGTCATGAGTCAGATAGTTTTTCTCATGCACCTTCAGTTGCCTAGAAGTATATGCCACCACCATACCATATTGTATCAACACACAACCCAGTCCCATATGGGACGCGTCAAAATAAACATTAGAGCCATCCTTACCCTCGAGTAGGGCCAAAATTGGAGCAGAAGTCAACTTATCTTTCAACTTCTTAAATATACCCTCACAAGCGTCAAACCATAAAAACTTCACCTTTTTCAGAGTCCACCTAATCAATAGGGAAGATATAAGCAAAAATCTCTCCACAAACATCCTATGATACTCGGCTAAACCTAAAAATCTCCAAATATTGATTGGAGTCGTGGGTCTACGCCACTTCTTAACCACCACCAATTTCTGTGGATCCACCATGATCCATTCTCTAGAAATAACATGACCTAGAAAAGTAACAATATTCAACCAGGACTCACACTTCAGAAACTTAGCATACAAATATTGATCCTTAAGAGTCTACAACACTATATGGAGGTGATTAGAATTATCCACCTCGCTCTTAGAATAAACCAGGATTTCATCAATAACCAAATTGATGAATAAGTCTAGAAACAGATGAAATACCTGGTTTATTAGATCCATAAATACCTTTGGGGAATTAGTGAATCCATATGACATCACCAAAAATTCAAAATGACTATACCGAGTTCAGAAAAAAGTCTTAGGGATATCAACCTCCCTAATCTTCAACTGATGATAACACAAAGGTCAATCTTAGAATAGTATTTTGCACCATACAACTGGTCAAATAGGTCATTAATTCTAGGGAGAGGAACTTATTCTTCACTATCACCTTATTCAATTGGCGATAATCTATACACATTGGAAAGGACCCATCCTTCATATGTACAAAGAGTACCAGCGTACCCCATAGGTAAATACTAAGGCAAATGAAACCCTTATCAAGAAGATCTTTAAACTAATCCTTAAGTTATTTCAACTCAGTTTGATCAATTCTATAAAGAGGGATTGAGATAGGATGAGTGTTCGAAAGAAGATCGATCCCAAAATCAAATTTCCTATATTAAGGAACACAAAAAAAATCACCAGGAAACACTTCAGGAAACTCACAAATCATTGGGACAGATGAAAAGGATGGACCCTATAATTAGAATCTCTAACCCTAACCATGTGATACAAACACCCTTTGGAAATTAATTTGTGGTCTCTTAGTTAAGAGATGAACCTTTCCTTAAGCACTAGGGAACTTTCCTTCCACTCATTCATTGATTCATCCAATAATTGGAAATAGACACTTCGAGTCCTACAATCAATAGATGCATAGCACAAATTGAGCCAATCCATCCCCTAAATAACATCAGTATCTAATATCTCCAGCTTATCAAATCCACCAATATTTCCCTATCACAAATAGTTACTACAAACTTCTATAGATTGTCCTAGCCATATTAAAGTCAACCACTGGAGTAGACACAGAAAAAGGATCAGGAATACACTTAGGACCAAAACAAAAAAGAATAGCCACATAACAGGTCACATAAGAAAGGGTAAACCTAGGATCTAGCAAACAATACACATTAAGAGAGAAAGGTTTTAGTGTACCATTAACAACATCAGGAGATGCCTCAAATTATTGACTAGTGGCAAGAGTATACTAATGATTTCGACTAGTGCTGGAGCCAAAAGTAGGAACCTTTGGAGCAGAAGCTGAAGAAGCAACAATCGAGACATTATTAGCTCCAGTAACAACAGTATCGAAGGGATAATTCCTCTAAATATGGCCAGGTTAGCCACATCTAAAAAACTTATCTATCCCATCATCATATAAACCATGGTGCAACTAACCATAAAATATGCAATAAGGATATGATGGAGCTGACTGGGCCCCACTGGCCTGACATTAGGCATCTTGTGCCTTAAACCCACTGTTTCTTTGAAAGAGATGATCCCCAAATGACTTAAGATATGGAGCATAGCCATAGAATATGAACCAAAATTTCCCCAGTTTTTCTTAGACCATTGCATGCGATTTCTACCACTGTTTTGCTGGCCTCTACCTTGCTTAGAATACCTGGGCCTCTTACTTTGTCTTACCCCAGTTTGTCTTATCTTTTCTTTTTGTCTTTGACCTCCTGCATATACACTACAAACTTAGAGATATCTATATCATTGTTCAATAAAGCGACCTTTCACCCTAGTACCAAATCTTGAGAAAAACCCAAAGCAAACTTCGTCATCCTATCCATCATGCTAGACACTAGTTGAGGAGCATACCGAGAGAACTAAAGAAATTTTAAAGCATAATCTTTCACAGTCATACTACCCTATTTCTGATTTACAAATTGCTCAACTTTTGTTTCTCTCAACTCATGAGGAAATAAATGATCCAGGAAGGCACCCAAAAACTCATCCCATAGTACTAACTCCACATTATTACCCGTAGAATTGTCCAACTCCTTATCTGACTGATATACCATATCCTTCAACTGATATGCGATAAATTCAACACCCTTAGAGTCAAAAGCATGCATAACTTTAAAGATCTTCTCCTTCTCAACTATGAATACTAAAGGATCCTCCTCAACCTTAGAGCTAGTAAAGGTCAGAGGATTGAGTCTCATAATTTTTCTGACTTGAGTAACCTCAAAAGAACTCATAGTAGTACCTGCAGGAACCGACTGACATTATTGAGATGTTACCAATTGGGCCAACATATTAATATATCGATAAAACTCAGCATTAGAAATGTCTCATTGAGGGATATAGGGAATGATCATCATCCACTTGAGGATCCTGAGAAGGATTGATAGGTACCGATGGAATTCTATATGGGAAAGTGCAGTCAAGAACTAGAGCCCTTGACCGGGTCTGAACTCCATATGTAGGATGAGTATTGTCCACATTGTCCTCAGGTGGGACAAAAGAAGTTCCATGAGCTTCAGATTTTTGGGGAGGCATGATCTAAAATGTGAAGAAATGGAGATTATAAGAGTTTCAAGACCTTAGACTCTATAGGCCAAAGGTAGAACAAAAGAAAGGGAAACTTTCCTAAATGTCTCGTAACCTCTCCTTCATAAGTGTGACACGCTACATACCAATAAAAGAGACTCTAACTGACATGGAGTTGTACACACCTAATTGATCAAACCTAGGCTGTGATACCAAATTTTTCATGACCCAAACCATGGCCTGGCTGCGGAAGTTATCTTAAGTCTATCGAGGACCAGAGACTACCCCCTTTGCCTAGCTAACAAAACATAACACACCTGACAATGGCTGGATTCCAAATATATAACAAGATAGATAGTAATAAATTCAAAGACATATAAGAGTTTCAACATTAAAACCCAATCAACAGTAATATCCATAAAGCCTCTATATCAAAAAATGACCTATATCGAGACGTGCCCATAACCTTGACTATGACAACATAAATGTGAAGTCTTCAATTCTAATTTATAGAAGGAAAAAACCAATGGAATGAACAAGTCATCTAGAAAATAAAAGCTCACCACTTCACTGCAAATCACTACGGGTCACTGTACAACTTGTAAAGACTCATTACGACTCGTAAGGTCTGAGTCTTAATCAAGACAAAAAATTTTGGGTACACACTCATCACACTACGATTTGTACCTTATAACTTTTAATGAGTCTTTATGACTCATTGATTCTAGTCGTACTCAAAGTAGAACACCTTATGCATCATACTGGTTTAGCTATGGGAGGGGACTATATGACACGTAATGAGTATTTATGACTCATGACCTCAAGTCATCACCAAGGTAGTAACTCTGGAAAAACTCACTAGAAACCCTATGATTTGGGTCCTATAACCTATCCAGTCAACTTATGACTTATAAGGGATAGTCGTAGTATGGGCAGTAAGCCCATAGGTTTAGAAATTTTCAAGTACCAAAATCTAAGTTATTACAGAGTAGTTGACTTATAGAGGATGATAGGGTTGTGGCTGGGGAAATGGTGTATGATGTACTATAATTTTAGGGTGTTGTTTACATGGAAGATAAATTTTTGTAATTTTGAGTATGATTTGGTGGAGGCTAACATAATTCGTGACTTTTCTTAGAGAAATGGTGGTGATTGTACTGATACCCTCCTTATCTCCTCATTTTTTAGTTGAAGTGATTTCCTTATCTAAAACCATACCGACCTACCCCCATACCTCCCATTCATTTTTTAATTTCAACTCTCAGTCAATTCATATCCTTACTTATTTCTGCTATTTTGTTTTTGTGAGGTAGGTAATGGCCTCCATGATGTGTTTTGAGCCTTTCTCAATTGGACTTGTATTTGATATAGTACCTATAAAACTCAACAAATAATATAAGTAGGAATAAGTTTCATATCACTCATATGTAAAATCCCAACTCCTCCTAAAGTATCATCTAAAAAGTGGTAGTGACTAGGTTTGCTCAATCAATTTAAGATCATCTATCCTTTGTGGTGAAATAGATTCTTGTGACTCTTGAAAAAGTTATGAATCAATTAATGCTAATAGGAGTTAAATCAAGAAGTTTATCTAATAATTAAGATTAGAAAAGTTGAAGAAAAGAAGAACCAAGAAGACCAAGTAACAGAAAGTAGAAAAGTTACTTATGTTTCTTAGTTTGATGAGTTAATGAGAGGATTTTATGTTTTGAAACTAGTTTACAAGGGATTAAAGAAGTAAATTGCTTGTTAAATAGTTGAGAAATCAAAAGAGTAAGAGTTTAAAAAAAGAATCAAAAAGTTAGGACCCCAAAAACTAAAGAATCAGAAAATTAGGACCCGAAAAACTAAGTGCTGAGAAATTCAGCTCGTTGAATTTGAACCTCACGTTCTGTACAGGTTTTTTGGGGTGACTGCTTCAGCATTAACTCATTGATAGGCTGATATGGCAGTCTACATAGAAATTTAATTTAATTATCTTTTTTCTAAATTTTTCTCAAGTGGACCCATTAGAATTTTGACCAGCTTGAACTTGAGAAATTTTGGATCAAATTGTACATTTTTTATCTTCTTCTCCAAGAACAATATGAAGAATCTCAAGAACATACCTAAACCTAGGATCTTTATACCAAGATGATAAGAATCAAACAAGAAAGAAGCAAAACAAAGAAAGAGATATATGGGTTAATACCTATGTTGTTGGAATCATGGGGAACAAGGGGTTAAAATATTCACCTCCAAATTTATTTTAGCTACTCAAAAAACCCTAGTTTGAGAAATTAAAGGAAAATATAACCTCAAATGGGTGTTCTTTTATTAATTGAACAAAAAAGTTCATTAATAATTCCAAGATTGAGCCAATACTAGTTAATCATT
This sequence comes from Capsicum baccatum var. pendulum, assembly GCA_030864225.1. NCBI lineage: Eukaryota > Viridiplantae > Streptophyta > Magnoliopsida > Solanales > Solanaceae > Capsicum > Capsicum baccatum. The sequence continues at coordinate 171,687,154 of CM061554.1, forward strand.
AATTACTTACTAAAAAGAAACTACAAGTGTAAGAGTTCAATATTCATCCAAGTCCACTATCCATAATAAGAGAGATCCTATTGATACTAAGGAAATAAACAAGACATTGACTTTTTGCTATATTTCCCTTAATGAGACAAGGGCCTTGTTTGGTTGACTTTTTTGTGAATTCTTGAATTTAAGGCCTAGCCACTTGCATAAATGGCATCTTTTCTTCCCCCACTTCACATCCACAAAGTCCTAAGCTACCATTTTTTTTGAATATCGTACGTATCATTCATGCCAATAATGCTAGTATTATAAGCTTCTGTTGGATCATTTCCTCAAAATCATCCTCTCGTTCTTCCTAGAATTGCCTGGCATAATCATGGTCAGATTCCATAGCCATGAAAAGAAGATGTTTGATACCCTTTGTCCAAAATCCAGAACTATGCTTCTCCAAACTTATTTGACCTGTAAACACCCAAAACATATGATATCTACATAAAAATACCCCCATACTTGAAAATATTCACCAATCTAAGCTTTGAAATTACCGTAAGTTCATGATACATCAGGATCCTATATAGACCAACATATTAGGGACTGGGTTTCCTCTTTTTTGCCAAACCTTATAACCCCCTTCATGGATGAAATATTAAAGTATAAGAAATCATCAACTGCAAACTCAAGCTCCCTTTTTCTCATATTTGTATAAGATTTCTAACAACTCGGAGATATTTTTATTCTCTCTCTAATTAGATAAACTTTTTTCATTTCCTCATGAACTTAACTAGTCCCTATTAAGGTATCTTCACAAACATCAAATCCACCAATTAGAGACCTACACCTTCAACCATAAAGCAAATCAAATAGAGCCATCTGAATGCTAGAGTGATGATGTTTACAAGTAAACTCAATGAGAGGCAAATGTTCATCACAAATAACCTTAAAGTCGATCACGAAAGCTCCCAATGTATCATCTAAATTCTAATTGTTCACTCTTCCTAACCATATGTCAATTGTGAAAAGCTGTGTTGGGATGAACCAGGGTATCGAGACCCTTCTGAAAGGACTTCCAAAACCATGATGTAAATAGAATACCATTATCTGAATGGTAGTTAAAAGAACTCTATGCAACTTGACAACTCTTAAAGTCTAGCATAATCCTCAACTAAATTTGTGGTGTTATTTTCCAAGTAATGTATTGATATAGTCATCTGGTAAATAATGACCCATTTCAAATCATATTGTCGACAAGTACAAGGTAACCCTATAATGAAGTCCATATTCACCACTTTCCACTTCGAAGTACCACCTAGTATCTATTCTTTAACCTTAATACGCTGGTAAATGGGAAACTTAGTAAAAAATTAATTCATATACTTCTTCATGCCATTCCACCAATAGAGCACTCGTAGTCCACGATATATCTTGGTTTCTCCTAGTTGAATAGAATGCTTAGAACTGTGAGCCTTTGTCAACAACCTCTTTTTCAATTAAGCTATAAATAGAATACACAATAAATTTTGTCCACAAAGAATACCATATTCCCCTCAGGATTCGACTACATCCTTTAATATAAACAACATAGTGTCGCTACCTTGCTTTTTCTTTACCTCAACTAAAAGGAAAATTTTGAACCATTCTAAACCATTAAACTACCTTTGGCTAAATCAACCAGCCTAACTTCCAATCTAGAAAGTTTGTGGATATCACAATCAAGTATTTATTTTTATCCTCCACAAGAGCAATACTACCTATAGAAATTCTTCTAAGAGCATCAACCGCTAAATATGATTTACCTGGATGGGACAAAACACCCATGTCATAATCCTTCAATAACTCTAGTAATCTCTAATGACAAATATTTAGATCATTCTGACTTAAAACAGACTGAAGGTTTTGTGATCGGTGAAGCATGAACTTCACAAAGATAGTGCCTCAAAATGTTTAAGGTAAAAATAATAGCTGCTAGTTTAAGTCATGAGTTAATTAATCATTTTCATACAGTTTGAGATATCTTAAGACATAAGGTATGACCTTAACATGCTATATTAGCACACAATTGAGGATAACTCCAAAACCATCATAGTAAATAACAAACCCATCGAGACCCTCTAGTAGAGTCTAAATCAGAGCAGAAGTGAGTTGAGTCTTCAAATCTTGAAACTCTTCTCACAACTATCGGAACATTGAAATTTGCTTTCTTCTGGGTTAATCTGTACATAAGAGAAGCAATAGATAAAAATCGTTTAACAAACCTCTGTAGTAACTAAAAATACCCAAGAAAATGCAAATGTCTAATCAAGAAATGGGTGTAGCCTAGTTCCTAACTACTTTGAACTTTTAGGAATCAACTTGAATGCCCTCACCAGAAACTATGCAAGGAAGGAATGCTACTGATTTCAACAAAAATTAACACTTGTTGAACTTAGAGAATAACAAGCAATCTTTGAGAATCTACAAGGTAATTCTTAAATAATCTGCTTGGTCATCCTTATTTTTAGAATACATAAAGACATCATCTATTAACTAGGACAAACATGTCCAAGTACTTCTTGGACATAATATTTATCAAGTACATAAACGTTTTAGATGCTTTCATTTGTTTAAATGACATAATAATAAATTCATAGTGACCATATCAAGTTTGAAGGTTGTGTTTGGAATGTCGTGCTCTGTATCGCTAAGTTTATGATAGTGGAATTTGATTCCATCTTCGAATAACAACTGACACCCTAGATCTGGTCTAACATGTCACCAATCTTAGGAATGAAATATTTACTCTTGATTGTAACTTTGCTCAACTAATAGTGATCGATGCATACTATGGGAGAACCATTTTTCTTACATGTAAAAAGAACTGGAGCACACTATGGAAAGATACTGGATTTGATAAAAACTCTATGTAATAGGTATTTTTACTATTCCTTCAATTCCTTATGATCAGTAGATCCATTATAGAAGGATGAAATAAGACATGTTGAGTATCTGGAAGGTCTATTCAAAAGTGTATTTCTTACTTAGGAGGGACTCCATGTAGATCTTCAGGAAACACTTTTGGGAACATATTAACAACTGGAACTGACAAAGAGTTGGGATTCTATACTTGGAATCCTTGACCCAAACTAGATGGTATATACATGTCGTGACCCAACCAGTCAAGGCTGGAACCAACACTAACTCTTTAGTGGGAGATCCATCTAACCCAATCTTTAACCAACTATTTCAGATCTTCACAAGTCACCTTTATCAACTAACTATTATTTAAATCACTATCAGAGTATTAGTCAACACCAAAACATTACTACCTTATTTAATATAAAGGTCAGCTACAACACATTTATTATTAAATTTTCCCATGGTACTACCTTTTTATAAGTGAATATATTTATATAAAGGACAATTATTCAAGGTCTATATAAGCTTGAACCAATGGAAGTCATAACTTTATCGGACAGCTACTTCCTGGCTTTAGACGGGGATACTGTTGTTTATCCTATGTTTTCTGTATGGTTTAGAGAATATGTAAGTGTAACTTATATATTTAACATGATTTACACTTTTGTTCAATCTCATCTATATTTAAATTCTAACTTTTTTTTGAACTTTTCATAGGTTCATAATCCACTTAATTATTACCCAAATGGCCAATTATTATATGATATAGCTTGGGGACCTGATGCTAAAATCATAAAGTTTTCTAAGTACTCTGTCAATGGATATAGATTTCATATAGAAGAGTTTCCTAAGAGCAACAAAACTAACAAAAGTGGGGTTTGGGTGTAAGGTGATGGCGGTGTTAATTATTATAGTGTGCTTAACAAGATTTTAGAACTCGATTATCATGTTGGTTGGCCAAAGAAAAATTGGTTATATTTTGATATAAGTTGTATGATCCTACGCCTAGGTTAGGTACAATGGTGCACCCTCAGTACAAAACAGTTGAAATTAAGCGTGCAAGAGAGTATGGACTCTAAATGTGAAACAAGTGTATTACACCCCTTATACTTTGTGTAAGAATAAATCTACATAGCGGGTAGTTATAAAAAAAACCCGTGGGTAGAGTTGTAGTGGAGGATGGATTATATGTAGCGTGTCAAAATGATATTTCAAGTGTTGAAGAAAGGGTGGATGATGAATTAGTAGGTGAGTTGCAACATAATGAAGGCTTATATGATGAATTTGATCCTTCTGAACTTAGATTGAATGTTCATGATTATGGAGAAGGAACATTATGGGCAAATAATGAGGACGATCAAACTAATGAAAATGAAACAAGCGAGGAAGAGTTACTTGATAAAACTAAAAGAAGTGATGAGGAAGAATCGATGAATGAATATGAAACAAGTGATGAGGAAGAATTGATGAATGACTATGAAAAAAGTGACGAGGATTGAGTTGTTATTAATAGTAGTAATATGGTGTAACATGATATTGACTTGTTGTTTAGCTGCTACTTTTTGCTATTTTTGTTGACAATATAGTGTCTTTTCTTTCTTAACATTTGCAGTGCCGGTAAGAACATTTCTGATTGTTTGAACATTTTTAATTTTTGCTATTTTTGTTTGACAATATAGTGTTTTTTCTATGTTGTTTGATTAAGTCATTTGAATCCTGCTAAGATTGTCTGATGAAAATGACATTAGCAACTCCATGAACAAAATTGAAGTATATAAAACCATCTCCAGTGCATATTATAGACATTTTAGCAAATTGAAATTGTTCCAAAATATTTGACATTATAGGAAAATAAGATGAGGCTTTCTTTCACCCAGTACTACAGGGAATGTAGAATTTAATTTTTGTTTTTAATCTAAGAAACATATATGGGCAGCATAACACAGACTAACTCCTTTTTGCATTTTTTTCTATGTGGTTAATAAAAAAAATCAATAGCATCAAAAGGCCAAGGTAATAGACGACGTAAGAAAGGTAAGAAAGGACCAGATAATCTTCATGCAAGTTAATATACACAACAACCACCAACACCACCACCTTTACCACAACTCTTCAACCATCTAATTCAAATATTATTCCTCCTCTAATGGAAAATATTTCACGACCAAATGCATTTTTCATGCCCCCACCGCTCCACCAGTTCCAGCCCTCTTCTCCCCACAATAGCTTGCATAGTAGCTCTGCATCTGTACCTTCAACATCATCCACACCTAGCCTTTACGAATTGAGAATTGGAGGTCCCAGCATATAAATATATTCCTCCATTGATAGTGTTATAGAGTCTAATGCTACAACAGCTACTTCTCAGATTCTAAAATTTAAAGAGATAGTATAATTGACGGCAACGGAAGGCTAATTATCGCCCCTGATGGAAATAATTTTTACAATTTTCAAAAGCTAAGATAATTTATTATAATCTTATTGCAGGTTCATTCCATCATATAGTGGCGAACAAATGGTTATAGAAGTAATTAAACTATTTTACACGGAACTATGGGGTAGTTGGAACGAGATTCAACTCGACATCAGAGTGCTTATGTGGAATCCGTTTATGGTATAAGAAAAATCAAAGAATTTACCATTTTAGTATGCTATCAATGATGAATTTACCTTTGTATCTATTAACTCATTTCATGACTTTATCTTAAACTATTTTGCAAACAAAGTGTGCATGGAATTCTTGTCATGATAATGAAATACAATGTATTTTCAAGTTTAAAGCAATTTAATTGATCAAAGAAAACTTGTATGAGGCCCGGAGAAACTTGGAAAAACTTGGTTGGCTGAATGCTAATATGTGGGTTCAGTTCTTGGAAAAATGGGATACTCCTATATAAAGGGCAAGGAGGGACCGGAAAAAGGCCAATAGAGCATCTCAAATGGGTGGCTCGTTTCACACTGGAGGTTAGATGAGTTTCGTTACCCAGCGATGAATACTGGTATATTACCTTAAATTTTTTATTTATTTGGTTTAGTTCAATGTTCTAAACCATGACATAGTGAATCTGTGTTGGGCTCTTTTGATTCACTATTGTTGTTATCTTCTTGTTGTTGTTCATCTTAAAGTCTAGTGAAGCTGTGTGTGGCCTATTTCGATTAACTAGCATTATTGACATCTTAATTCTCTTATTGTTGTTCGTCTTGAAGTCTAGTAAAGTCGTGTCTGGCCTATTTTGATTCACTAGCATTGTTGATATCTTGTTCTTTTGTTGTTGTTTATCTTAAAGCCTAGTGAAGCTGTGTGTGGCCATTTTTTATTCACTAGAATTGTTGACATCTTTTTGTTTTTGTTGCCTATTTTTTTTGTTGTGAACTGAATCTTGTATCACATTGCCTGATGGTTTAAGAAAGTAAGAAGAAGAGAATTAGTTTGTATGGGAATGGTGCCTAACTCCCTAGCGTGGTCAAAGGGGTTAAGAGTTTCTTTTGTTCAGTGACCAAAGTCATTACTACCCTTTTTATGTCTGCCATATTGATTTTAGCTTCCAAAGCAATGTTGGATTGGTTTGGAACCCTTAGAGAGTCATTGATAGTTTTACCATCCACTGATATATTCATTCCTAGAATATCAATATTAGTAACATATCGCAAACACATGTGCAAGTTAGTATCTATGTGGAGTAATCAGTACAGTAATGTAAAAACATCTTGAATACAACACATCACAAAAACTAATGGTACATCATGTATATTTGAAATTAGGACGACCATGAGGCAGAAACACCCGACTCATATTTCAGGTTTGACCCATTCATCTTCTTTTTTCTGATTTCCATTTTGCTATACAAGATATTATGATCATCAACTGATTTCACAGTTGGATCTTGATATCTTTTTGTAGTAGATTTCATGTAATAAACTTGTTTTTATTTCTATTTAGTTTAGGCTGAATAATCATCTATATTTTGTTGGGATTCTAGTTGTTTGACTTGCTTATCTTGTACCCTTATTGTTAATTTTTGACTCTTCATTTCTTATACATGTTCTTAGGCTGCAACAAGATTATTTTTTTTTCTTTCTATAGATAAATGTTTTTAGTTTTTTTTTGGTTAATGATCTAAAGGTGATTGTCCTTAAAAAATACACTTGATTTGAGAGGAGTCTTTTTTAAACTTATCAAAAAAAGAGGAAGAAGAAAGATGGGTCTTTTATATTTCTTAAGCTTGGTTAAGGTAAAGCTACAAAATAAGAAAATGAGGCATCTTTTTTGATATCCTAAGTCTGAACAAGGTAAATGATTGATAGGATGTTTCAAGATGATGTTTGTAGCTTGTGAATGTTGACTTTTTAACTTATCTTGGAGCTAGAACTAGCAAATTTCATATGTTTAAGTTCTAGGTAAGTGGTGATAAGTCTTCATGGGAAGTGGGTTCTATAAATTATAGTACTACTTTATAAAGGAAGTACTGGTTGGAAACTCCAGTGAATGCTGCCTCCTATTGGAAAATAATTAGAGTTTCTATCTTACAGCTTTTTATATAGTGTATAAGGACTTGAAAATTAATGCGGGAGTTCTAATTTAACTTATAGCTTCTTATATAGTGTATAGTATCTTTGGACATTTATGTTGAATGTATTAGCAACTTTGGGGCATTGTCTCCCTATATAGCTGTAGACCCCTTCCAAACTATCTATTTATAGCTTAAACAATTGAAAAGAATCCACCTAAACTATGACTTCTGCTGGATTTGAGTATTTTTGAATCATGGACTCCATGATCTATTATTAGTCCTAAGATATTTTGGTCTATGCTTCCCGGACTTGACTTCATACTTGGATTATCTCTTTTTCTAAAATTTTGCAGGAATATGAAAATGGGGGAAAAGAGTGCCCTTTTATTAATGTCTACGAAGATACGCATAGGAAAAAAAATAAGGATGGCACAACAGGAGACTGGGTCAAACCGCGTGCTAAGAATACATATGTAGGAAAATAATTTTTGCATACATTGTTTTATTATTACTCAACTTTGCTTGTTTACATACTGACAAATAATTTTTCTTTCAGGAAGAATTTCAAAAAAGCATAGAAGAGTGGCGTCAAACCCAACCTACTTCAGAGGATAGTACCATGGTCCAACCATCACCTGAAGAGCTGAATAATATGTGGACAACTGTGGTAGGTGGTCTAAAGAAACCAAATTTCTTATGTCATGATGCCACCTACTTTAAGTCATAAGTAGGTAAGCCAACCAATAGTCTGGAACTGCTAGTAATAAACCACCAAGAGAAAAGATGAAAGAATGCAAAATAAATATATTAAAAGATTAAAATACATAAGATAGTTCCAAAACCAGGTGGAATTAGTACAAGACCATCTAATATAATAAGACTAACAAAATAAAGTATATGAATAAATATACTAATATAACTCATCTCTAAATATGACATAATGACTAGTGTAGTATATAAGAAGGAGAATAGCAATACTCTGAATGCTAGGAGCTTACCTTATGTCTCTAAGATATAGCTACTCTACATCACACATACAGTAATGGCAAGAACCCATACAATGATCTGCAAGATGCATAACTCTAGTATGAGTATCAACATATGGTACTCAGTAGGCAACTGGTGACTGAGCTCTAGAGATAATGCAAATATAAATAACATGCAAGTAGGAATGTAAACTACACCCAAGTATTCAACCAACTACATAATAAAGATTGGGAGACGATAAGGATAAATATTCTTTTCATTTCAAAGAAACTAACATAAGGATAAGTTATCTTATCCCAACTATACTCTAAAACCCTAGCACTATATCATATATCACTGGCCAATATACAAATAAAAGGTTGAAAAAGGATATATATTTAGTAATATACGAGGCCAAAGATAGATATACAATATGGATAAATAAATGAAGGGGTGTACAAAAATATCATTACTATAGATATATACATATATATCTAAAAGGGATAACTCAAGATTACAAGCTAAGTATCACACTAGCATCCTGAGGCCTCCTAATCATAGTAGGAACCACTACTAATATAATTAGGGGTTCTAATCTATATGTCTATACATGAGATAATTACCATAATAATGACATAATACCTAACTATGGGATAATCATGTGTAATAGTATAACCGTATGATGAAAGATTTAGAATCATACCTCAAAACTTAATATTAGTGCAATCATCAACCTACCACAACTAACTATAATAATAATAATAATAATAATAATAATAATAATAATAACAATGCAAAGTAACAGACTAGTTCAGAAAAATAATACCTAATCGAGCCTTTTATAAACCCTTTCCACCATAGACTCAATAGGTTCAATCAGCATATAACATACTTCAAGACATACTCTTTACCTATATTGGTGCAACCCTGATAACGTTGACAGATATAGATATATACTGGTGACAGGAAATGCAAGAGAATGAATGAATGCAAGGAGAATCCATAGTGTAATAATCAATACAAGTAACACAAAGTAACCCAGTGTATACGCCTCTTCCAGCTCGATGACTCATAAAGGCAGGACCTACAACAACCTCATTTCTCTAACACAATGGTTTATGGATGAAGGAGTACCTAGGGCGTTAAGGAGTACTCGTATACAGCGACCTGGTCTCGACCTAGGATTTCAATAATCATCAATGTCATCATCAATTATCGAACCTGAACCAGAACTTATATCACCAATACAATCATTAATCAACTCTTCTAGTACCAGATATATAAATATATATAAATATGTACGCATTAAATGTGCTCGGTACAATCGTAGCTAAAAGAGTATAAGTTCATAAATCCATTGCCTAGGGTAAACTCTGAGACTAATTCATCATATAAGTGTAGAAAGGGTCAGAATCTCTCTCGATTAGGGTACACAATAGTAGAAAAATTATTGATCAGAATCTATCTCAATTAAATCTCTAAATCATCATGTTTAGTCTCAATGGCTCATAAGTTACTCATTAAGATGGTATAATTTCCTTTATGAATAAATCCATTTTAAAGGTGAAAATGGGAATAATACCTATTTAGGAAAAAGAGTAATACACCCATATTTTTGTTGAAATCATACCAGTTACTACTTTAGTGATCATAAATGTACCGAATCTATGCATGACATCACCAATATCAAACCAAAACAATTATAAGCATCAATGTTTATAAACTACAACCATTTTCTTTACAAGGCTAAAATAGTACGTAGAACCTATCTAATGGCATAAAAACATACTTAGGACCAATAGTATGTCCGAACTAACCATACCATCATAATAACAGCCTTAGGCCTAATCATATATATATAACTGACATAACATAACATCTTAATATGAGGAAAAACCATACAATCCACTGAGTTACATAGAAAACCCTATACTAAAGATTCATTAGATTCAACTATGTCTAAAAATCTACCACAAAAATATAAGTCTATAAAGATAACACAAGTCTTGCCCTAAGGTAGGTTGACGCATCCCACTTCTAATCTCTGAAATCAATTTTCAACAAGCTTCTACCCCAAACTAGGATAAAGTATCTAAATTCACTTCTACATGCTAAATTAGCCATAATTTTCCTTAAGATAGCAATTCTTCCCAAATATGAATAATTAATCAAATTTTACATAAACCATAAGTAAGTAAGTCAAATGCACCTAAATTACAGTTCCAAGGTTGCCTAAACATTCCAAATAAGACTTATGAAACCAATCATGTTTCCAATACATAAATCACATCCCATATGTAGCATACTATCATAATTATAATATAAAATAGCTCAATCTATAAAGAAGGTAACAGGATCATAGAAGTCTAATAAGTATTCCACCTTAAGGGTCAATTACCCTTCTAGCCGCCAAACTTATCAATTAGACTAAGTCTGGGTTTTTTACCCATTATTACATTCTCAAATTCCTATCTCTCGTGCAACATATATCAAATACCATCTCAAGAAGAAGAGTAGATAGGAGCCTACTTCGAGGCCAAACCCAACCTTTGAATCATTCACAAATTATCCATCTTCACTCTATGATCTTGAAATGTCATCATGCTATTAAAATAATAATTTATACATCATAAGGAGTAAAACAAGACCCATATGACTATATTATTTTTGGGTTAAATTTTGGGTCAAGAATGGACCTGTAGGGACCACAAATGGAATCCAAAATTAAACGCATTATAAGATTCATCAAAGGACAAGGAATGTATGCTCAAAAGTTGAGAACAAATAGAGAATAAATCAGGTCTCAAATAAATCCTTAAATTTTAGGAATTTAAGACCTATTTTCTAAGAACTTTACCTAGAATTAGGATGGAAATTGAAGGAAAAATTAATGGGAAATAACCAAGAAGAGTTAGGTTAGCTTACCTTAACCTAGGTGGATGATTTCCCATTTTTTCCTCTCTTTAAAATATGAATATAGTGAGGGAATTTAAAGGCTACAAGTTCCGCTAAAGTAGCACCTGGATGATAAAGCGCCTACCGCTTAAGTGGAAACACTACTAGTAAAGCTTTTTCACATCAACATGGGTTCCGCTAAAATGTCCCTAATAGATCTAAAGTAGGCACTTCCTTAGCGGCCATTGGGCATTAAAGCACATCACTGACAAATGGCAGGGGTGCTAAAGGAGCCCATAGTCAATCAAGTCACCAAATAGGTGCTTAAGCGGTCATATCAAGTGGATTATACTAGATTTTGCTAATTCTAAAATAGACTTTGACCGAGTACTCCAGATTCACTCAAACCCCGTGAGCGCAAATAAACTATGCTACCATAAAAAATTTGACATTTCAGACTCAATGGAATCATTCAAACTTTGATCTTAGAGAATTTTGACTAATTGTGGGTCCCATACATATATTTCTATTTTGCACATAATCCGCTCAATATCTCAAAATGAGTTTAGAAGCCTCGAAACCTAAACCTAGGCTACACCAGCTTTAAATCGACATTTCATAGATAATGACATTATAGAAGTTCTCATCTAAGGTCATTTATTAGGGAAAAAGCCTAAAATCCAAATAAGTCATTTGATAACCAAACTGACAGTTTTAATGAGTTACAAGTGGCCTATGGCCACTATAGAGGGATTGAATTGTCAGAAATACACATAAATCAAGGAAATGATGGGTGGGTCATTACATTTTTAATCTTAGGTAAGCTCCAAATCCCTATTTAAATTATGTTTCTTCTATTATTTTCATTTAAATCTTGTTAAATCTCTATTACAAAAGTTGAATTTTGGAATCCTTGCCTGAAAGGATTACATAAGTATTTCTTCATTCGTAAGCCCAATTTCAAATCGTTTTCAGTTGGTTTTTATTCTATGGCTCCATTTAATCATGGATAATATATTTTTGGACAAAACTTCTGGTTTTATCTATCTTTTTTGAAAACCCATTTTGGGGGTGCCTTTTGACCCCAATACAATAATTTATAATACGGGTATCATTGTCCTCCATTTGATGCATAGATTCTATATTTGTATTGTTTAGCTGAATTTTAGTTTTTAAGTGAGGGTAAGGCTCCATGTCCAAGGCTTTCAAACTCTATTTTGTTCATTCGACGTAGGTTATGGCTTATCTTTCTTCAAACCAGGCTAGATGATGTGACATAGTTTCATGGCACTTTTGATGCTTAAAACAAGAAAGTATGCTAGTATGTAGGTCCTTTTTGTTAGATGTACTTCATTTTTGTGTTTGTGTTGCAGAAAAATAGGTTTGAGAGCAAAAGTAGAGTATGGGACATAAGTGGTACTTACAACCATTGTAAGTGTCAAGGAAAAATTCTTCTAAAGATCTAAAGTCTGAGGTTTATTCTGAGAGTTACATAGGTGTACTTATAGGGCATATATGGTTAGTATTCCCCTCGTAAATCCCTTCATATGTATAATCCTTGAAGCTAATTAATTTCTCTGAGACTTACATACCCACCTAGTGTCCATAAGAAGTACCTACGGCCCGTAAGTGGGTATGTAGGTAGTTTCCAACACATTTTTGCTTTTTTATTTTGGTTAGAATTTTTAGGGTTTTGATGTAATCTATAAACCCCTTTGATGTTTTTGTATAATTTTTACGCACTCTTTATACTCACAACACTATATTGATTTTGAGATTTGATTTTTGACCTTGGAATTCGTTGTTTTTGGTTTTTACAATTGCGTATTAATTTGAGATTTTGGTTTATATTCTTCAATTATTAAAAGATTATTCATATGCTTTCTTCAATGAATTCAATGGAAATTCTTGCAAACATAAGCGGCTAGACCACCTACCTAGGATTGTGGGAACCTTGATAAAATAATGAAGCAGAGAAAGTGCAAAGTCATTATTAATTGATGTTCTTGCATGTATTATGATATTATTTGTTTCGATTGCTCTGTTAATGACTGCAGGTATTTAGAACCTTTCTATATTCTATACTTACTCTAAAAAGGAGATAGAGATTAGGGAAAGAAGATCATAACAATAATGTAAGGCTATCAACCCTCATCTAATTAACTTGTGACTCAGAAGGCAATAATGAATTTGGATACAGGACAAGGTTTAGTCAGGCGACACCCTAAGACTCAAAAGCTGATGAGTGAAATTTACCAAAGATGTTCACAAAATGGATGGTGATACATAACTTGTTAGATTCTGCAAATAAGACATTGAGAGAGTTCCACAAAGCATGATAATTCTATGGAGTTAGAAAGTCAGGGGGGAACACAGTTCTAGTATTCATCTCATATTAATTTTAACCTAAACTGATTAAGGTCAATTACTACTATTACTGTTTCTATAAAATCCCGTGATTTACTTTTCTACACTTTTCTAGTTACTTCAGCAATTTTGTGATAGAGATTCTACCTATTCCCTGTACGTTTTACCCCAGCCTTTATTGGGTTATATATTTGATAGTGACTTCATTATACTTCTTAGAGATGTAATTTTGGGCGACATTAAATTTTTGCATTGTTCTCGAAGAATGCGATTATGGATTGATTGATTAAAGTTGTTAAGGTTTTTTGTTTTTATTTTTCTGGTATTTTTAGGGTGTATGCCGATGTATGCCTAGTACTCAGAGTCAAGGTTGTATGCCTAGTTCTTAGAGTCAGGGAAATCCCTTGATCCAACTTGATATTGAGATGGAGCAAACCGTACGGCATAATTATAAGATGGAAGAGTAGGAGCATGGGGTTCGTGATGACCATAATCTGATTCTACCACCTCCACATGGTGTTTGATAAATATCCATATGAACCACTAGTTGGTTATTAGGCCATAGAGAATATGAGAAATGATACTACTACCTGTCATGCAACTCTAGAGGAAAGAGCAAGGCTGGAAAAAGAGCGTAGAGCATCTCCCGACTGAGCTAGAAGAGATAGAGCTCAAGCACCTCTAATTTTTCCATATTTTTTCAGCTCTTGATAATTTGAAGGAATATTTAGGGTATGCTGAGCCTATCGATATAAGAGCTATCATTCCTCTTAAGCTACCCTAAGTGGTGATGTTTGATATTATGAGTGCTATGATTCAGTTCCTTAATTTAAAGGGTTTGTTTGCTTATTTGCCGACTGATAATATAATTATACATATCATGATTTCATTGGATTTCGCATGTCGTATAATTTACCTAGGGTGAGTCCAGATACTTTGAGACTTAGGTTGTTCCCATTCTCTATTATTGGCATAGCAACATTAAGGTTAGGGGAACTACCTCATTGGTCGATAACTAATTGGAATGAGTTGCAAAAGAAAATCTTGGATCGATTCTTCCTTCCTTCTAGAATGCTCCACTTGAAGGGTGAGATATATAATTTCAGGAAAATGCATTCTAAAGTATTGTACGAGACTTGGTTGAGGTTCAAGAAGTTGATGGTCATTCCCAATCATTGAATTTTAGGGGGAAATTTTGTTGAGATATTCTATAGAGGTTTGAATGAAAATACTAAAGTTGTTGCTGATACTATTACTGGTGGGGCATTTGTGAACCGTCATTGGGAGCTAGCTGTGATGATTTTAGACTGGGTCTTTAAAACCAACTGAAAGTTGCATACTCTAAAGGTAGATAGAGGTGCCAATACTTATGTTTTTGGTTTTTTTAGTAAGTAATGAGTCATTGATGATATAGTAGCACAAGAGTTTACATGATTAAGGATGGATATTGGGTTACTTACCAAGCAGTTTGCATCTATGGATGTTGAGAAAGTGAATGCAGTAGGTACATAAGGTAAGTCGGCTAGACATGATGAGTCTGACTCTAAGGAGGAGGCTAAGTACCTAGATTGTGTGATAGTGAGTTTTCAAGCCAAGGGACAAGGTTCTAGTTAAGACACTTAAAATATAAGGTAAGCCAATCATGGTCAGAACTATTATGGGGACAAGTATAGGGAAGAAGCATAGAGGTATGGTGAGTAGAGGAGAAATAATTTTTATAAAGAGAGGAATGGTGAGTATGTGTCACCAATAAATCATGATGCTGACTTGAGAATGGAAGCATTGATTGCTAAGCTGGTGCAGGGATCAGCTTAAGCAACTTAAGAAGATGTTTGGTAATGAACTAAATAGTAGAATGGCATGCCACCACGATTAAGCAACTTAAGAAGCAGTTTGGTCAGATACCTGATACATCGAATCAGTAGCAAATAGACTCTCTTTTGAGTAACACTATGCAAAATCTAAAAAAAGACAACCATTATTAAGCTATTACTACTTAGAGTGGTAAGGCTATAATTGATCCTCCTATGCCTATGGTTGATGAGGTAAGGAATGATGTTGATATTGATGATGCACCCAAAGAAAAAATTGATTAGTTGGTGCGTAATGGTGAGATGTCATAGAAATCAACGGGTGTAGAGAAATAAGCTGAGAAAGATAAAGGTAAGGGTTATGAGGTCAACCCAGTCTTATAGCCTATTCCATGACCTCCCCCACCTTTTCCTTATAGGTTGAAATAGAAAAGAGAATAAAGAAAGTTTAAGAATTTTATTGTTATGTTGAAGAAGTTATGTATGAACATCCCTCTTCTTGAAGCTCTAGCGCATATGTCTAGTTATGTGAAATTTACTATGCATTTGGTGAAAAAGAAGAGAACTCTTAGTTATGAGGATATGGGCGGTTTGCGTCATTGTAGTGCAATTACATCTAGATATCTTGTGCAAAAGAAAGGTGACCCTGGTTCCTTCACAATTCTTAGTACGATTGGATCATCTGTATTTTTTAGAGCTTTATAAGACTTTGGTGAAAGAATTAATTTTATGTCATTGTCAGTGTTTAAATAATTGGGCTTCTAACCCCCTGAACCTATGTAAAACCCCATATTTTTGGCCTCTAAAAATTTCTTGACTTTTCTGCTCAGTGCGTAGGTAACGACTCATCTAAAGAGTTGTGATGACTCATTATAAGTTGTAGGGCCCAAGTCGTTGGCAAACCAGTAAGGAATGTGCAAGTTTCTGTTGATGTTACAATTGGAACCTCATAAGGTGAGGTCATGATTCATAGGGTGTGACTCATGACCAAACCAATAAAGTTTCCCTGATACATAACCCAAACTACAAGTTTAGGAAATGACACATACCCGGATGTCACGAGTTGTGATTGGACCTGTAGTAATTAGGGAGAGTTTTTCCTACGTATTCTCATTAAGGGAAAATCAGTCTTTCCTCCTATCCAACTTCTATTCCATGAATTATAAAACTCTTGTATCCCTATTATCATCAAATTATCATAGCATAAATATTGCTCTTCTCTCCAAATTCTCCAAGGAAGAACAATTAGGGTTTTTAAGGGATTGGGTATTCAGGCATCCAATTTATGGTTTCTCAATAATTTTCTTAGTATCCCAGGCATGTATCTCTTGCTAAAGCTTATTTTTTTAAAAACATATGTTTAATATTATTATCCATGTGATTTAATTGTTGTTTGTAAATTGGGTTAAGGGTTTTTGGGTATAATTGATTCAATTGCTTTTCCATGGCTTTTTGTGAATCATTTATGTTTTAAA
Source organism: Capsicum baccatum var. pendulum (assembly GCA_030864225.1). Classification (NCBI taxonomy): domain Eukaryota; kingdom Viridiplantae; phylum Streptophyta; class Magnoliopsida; order Solanales; family Solanaceae; genus Capsicum; species Capsicum baccatum. The sequence continues at coordinate 171,704,062 of CM061554.1, forward strand.
TCGATGGCTTTTGAACTAACTGAGTACATGGGCATGATAAATAGAAATATGGGGTAGATATCCCAAATTTTATGGATTTTGGTAATGGAATTGGTAATAACCTCAACCTACCTTATGAAATTGGCTTTAAAACATGGATATATGAATATTGAAACCAAATTTGAAACTATTGCATTGCATAAAAGTCTAATGAAATATAAATGGCTTTGAAAGGCCTTTATGGCCATGACTTGGTTTTAAATTAGACCTTAGGGGTCGTGAATTCACCCAAGTTAATGGATAATCAGACATTGGGGGTCATGGATTCCCCCAAGTTAATGAATAATTATACCATGGGGGTCGTGGATTCCCCCAAGTTGATGGTATATGCCTTAATGTATGGGCCTTGGTTTAATGAACAAAAATTTGTAAATTTTTTAATTAGGCTTAAAAGGGGTTATGTAGTTGGTCATAAAGGTAGAGGTACCAAGGGACCGATAGTGGAAACCCATGTTTGCCAATGTAAGAGGTCGGTCTTAATAGCCGTGTGCTTGTGTCACACCTTATGTATATTTATCATATATTAATGAAGGTTTGTGGATTCCCTGGCCTTCCTTGATACCTCCAATTCATGCGACTATCATGCACTGGGGCCCTTTGAGTAGGGGAAGTTGGACCCATATAGCCTATGGGTGCCTATTATGACGGTTGAAGCTATACAATCCAAGTTAGTATTTTAACTCTCAGTCAGTTATGTGACTCAGGAAAGCTCAGTAATTTAGTAATCTCAGTAGTATTTTATCAGTCAACGAAACTCAGTTAACTCGGTCTAGTTCAGCTCAGTTAATCATGTTCAGTGTCTATTCAAATGGGAGTAGGATTTAGCATTGTGTAAACCCAAGGATGAGATCTCACCTACCAGTAGAGGGTGTGTTATTCTTAGAAGTAATCCTTGTATTCCAGAACAATGTAGCCATCGTAGATTCAGACATCTAACCTGCCAATTGAGGGTTGATGAGGTAGCTTGCCTGCCAGTTGAGGTTTCCTACAATTCTTCTTGGAGTACCTTCCAGTTGAGGGTCACTCACAGCTTGACCTTACAGGTTGTGCGGTATTGACACCCTTCCAATTTGGGTTACAGATTGGACACTAACTCAGCGATATTTCTTTATTCGGGGCATTTTGGTTAGATGACTATGTCTCACAATTATAGTTTCAGTCTCTGTCTCAGTAATAGAACTTAGATAGTTCTACAGAATTTAGGACTGTCAGATACAATTAACTCAGAATAGTACGAAACTCATTTAGTTCTATCAGAACCTAGACTGTCAAATACAATCGCTCAGTATCAGTTATTAGTAACTCATTTTATCATTATTCAGACTCAGTAGTTAGTGTCCTCATGAATTCAGTTATAGTCATTTATTCATGTCTATATTCTCACGTTCATGTTTTATAGTCATTTAGCATTATTCATGCATTTGAACCCTCTATACATTCACCCTACCTCATATGCATACCAGTTATTCAATCGTACTGACGTATTTGTGCTATGGTGTTTTATACCATAGGTCCAAAATCATGAGTTCTAGAGCATCAGTAGCACTCCAAATTTTAGCATCTAGATTTAGCAGTGAGTCATCATCGTTTGAAGATAATATTATTATTAATTTCATTATTTTAGTTTAGCTTTCAGTAGATGGGGTTAGTTGGGGATATATTCCATCAAATCCTTATTCAGACAGTTCAGTTAGTAAGAGGCTTTTCAGACTATAGTACTTTCAGATAGTTTATTTTAGTTCATGTTTTGGTATTGATATACCGTACTCTCAGATATTATGTTTTATCTATTTTGAACCTTATGGCATGTTTTAGTCTAAAATTTGCATATTTTAGATGATGTTATACTGTATTCATGCACCGATATCAGTCATGGGTTAGCTTGTGCTCCTTTGTGGTCATGAGTGTCCTAGAAAGTCTGAAAGCTGCATCTAGTAGAGTCTTTTACATCGGTATATTATACACCACACTTATGTGAATGAGGTTATAAGATATTTAGAAACAATTTCTCATTTTTTAGTATTCATGTCATGTCAGTGAGCATAATTTAAAGTTAATCTCTTAATTTAATCTCTTTCATATCATATTACAGAACATTCCTCCCATGAAGAGACCTGGGAATCAATCAGCTCCTCAGCCTGAAGATTTTTGGGTGAGCATGTCTCTCATGCAGAGTTCAGAGCTGTATTCACTACTTTTGCTTAATCAGTGTTGCTCAGAATGAAATACCATTTGTTATTTTGACCAACCCAGTGGACAATTCAGCTGTAGCCAGGATTCGGGACTTCACTTGAATGAATCCTCCATCCTTTTTCAGGTCTAAGTCAGAAGAGGATCCTCAGGAACTCCTTGACAAGGTTCAGAAGGTTATAGACATCATCTGGGTGTCAGCTATTAAGTGTGCTGAGATAGCTGCATATTAGTTGTAGGATGTTGTTGTAGGATGTTGCTCACACTTAGTTCAAGCAGTGGAAGTCAGAGAGGTCAATTGATGCAGGATCCATATAATGAGAGGAGTTTGTCACCGCATTCTTAGATAGATTCTTTCCCCTATAGATGAGAGAGGATAAGGTATTAGAATTTATCAACCTTAGATAGGGAAATATAACTATGAAAGATTATTCTCTTAATTTTACTCAATTAGACAGATATGCTCCTCATATGGTTGTAGATAGCAGGGCCAAGATGAGTAAGTTGGTTTTTATGTTGAACGATAGTATGGTAAATGAGAGCAGGTCCATGATGTTAAATAGTGACATGAACATATCTAGGCTTATGACTCATGCTCAGTAGATAGAAGAGCAGAAAATTAAGATGAGGGATAAGCAGAATAAGAGAGCAAGGACAGGTAGTTTCAACTTTGCTCAGCCTAAGTCCAAGGGAGAAAACCGTTCTTAGTTTCATCTTAAGTCATCAGTTCTAGCTCTTTATTGAACCAGTGCTCCATCTCCTAAGTTTAGGGATAGTAATAGAGATAGGCCACCAGGCTCTACGTCTTAGGGCAGCGTTAGAAATGCCCAAACTAATCCTCTTTGTCAGAATTGTGGCAAACACTATCAGGGTATTTGCTGAGCTGGCAATGATATTTGTTATGAATGTATAAAGCCAAGACACAGAGTCAGATATTGTCCTCAGATAGGTTTTGACAGTCACCAAAACCATTCCTTAGCTCCATTCGGTCGCCCAAATCAGCAGGGTTCCACTTCGAGCACTACTAGTGGGCAACGCCCAAACAAACTTTATGATCTTCAGTCCTGGAAAGTTTAGAAAAATTCTCCTAATGTGGTTACCAGTACGTTATAGATTTTTCACTTATATGTATATGCTTTGCTAGATCCAAGAACTTCCTTGTCTTTTGTTACTTTGTATATAGCAGTTGATATTAAAGTCAGTCCCTAGATTCTAGTAGAGCCCTTTTCAATCTCTATCCCAGTGGGTAAAACTATCATAGCCCAATGAGTATACAGGAATTGTCCGATTATGATGTTTCAGAAAGTCACCTTTGCAGATTTAGTTGAATTATAGATGATTGATTTTGATGTCATTATTGGCATGGATTAGCTTTATTCCTTCTATGCCACAGTCGATAGTAGAAACACAATTGTCCAGTTTAAGTTTATGAATGAACCCATCCTGGAGTTGAGGGGTAATACTTCTGCTTTCAGAGATCAACTTTTTTCCTACCTTTGGGCACAAAAAATAATATCTAAGGGATGTATCTATCACTTTGTTAATGCTAAGGACTATAGTTCTGAAACATCAAACCTTGAATCAGTCCTAATTGTGAATGAATATTCAGATGTCTTTCTCAAAGATGTTCTAGGAATTCCTCCCAAAAGGGAAATAGACTTCTATATTGATCTTTTTCCAGATACTTAGTCTATATCTATTACGCCATATAGAATAGCACTAGCAGAACTTAGAGAATTAAAAGAACAGTTGAAAAACCATTTAGATAAGGGATTTATCAGACCCAGTGTTTCCCAGTGGGGTGCACCAGTCTTATTCGTCTGAAAGAAAGATGGTTTTCTCAGAATGTGCATTGATTACCATCAGCTCAATAATGTCGCGGTCAAGAACAAGTATCAATTTCCCAAAAATGACGAATTATTTGACCAACTTCAGCGTTTTAGCTATTTCTCTAAGATATAACTCAGATCAGGCTATCATCAGCTCAGAGTTAGAGAATGTGGCATTCCAAAAATAGTCTTCTGTACTCGACATGGTCACTTCAAATTCCTAGTCATGTCTTTTGGTCTTACCAACGCCCCAGAAGCTTTCATGGACTTGATGAACCATGTGTTCAAGCAGTACTTAGACATGTTCATCATAGTCTTCATGGATGATATCCTTGTCTATTCCCGCAGTAAGCGTAATTATGAAGGCCATCTCAGAATCATTGTTCAGACTCTTAGAGATAATCAGTTGTTTGCCAAATTTAGTAAGTGCAAATTTTGTCTAAGGTCAGTAGCATTCCTTGGTCATATCCCTTTCGGGGATGGCATTAGGGTTGATTCTCAAAAGACCAAAGCAATAAGAAATCGGTCCAGACCTGTCTCTCCATCAGATATCCGTAGATTCTTGGGTTTGGCTGGCTATTATAGATGGTTTATTGAAGGATTCTATTCTATTTCATTGCCTATGTCCAGATTAACTTAGAGGATAGATCAGTTTTAGTGGTCAGATCCTTGCGAGAAGAGTTTTCAGGAGTTAAAGACTCGACATACCTCAGCTCCAGTCTTAGCTCTTCCAGATGGTTTAGATGGTTTAGTGGTGTACGATGATGCCTCCATAGTAGGTTTGGTTGTTTCCTGATGAAGTATGGTAATGTCATAGCCTACACCTTCAGACAGCTTAAACCTCATGAGAAGAATTATTTGACTTATGATCTTGAGTTAGTTTCCATAGTATTTTCCTTAATGATTTGGAGGCATTACTTGTATGGGGTATATGTAGATATGTTCACAGATTATAAGAGCCTTCTGTATGTCTTTTCTCAGAAAGATCTCAAACTTTGACAGAGCAGGTGGTTAGAGCTCAACAAAAATTATGACATGAGTGACCTTTATCATCCGGGCAACGCAAATATAGTGGACAACGCTCTCAATAGACTGTATACGGGTAGTATTGCTCATATGGAGAGCAGAAAAAAAATGTTAGCTCAAGAAATTCATCAGCTTTCCCAACTAGGTATCTTCCTAGTTGATTCAGCAGAGGGTAATATATGGGTTTAGAGTAGTTCAGAATTATCTCTAGTTTCCGAGGTTAAAGAAAATCAAGATAGATATCCCAGTCTTGTTAAGTTGAAAGAGTCAGTCAAGGATCAGAAAGTAGAGGTTTTCTCCTAAGGGGGAGATGGTGTTTTGCATTACCAGGGTCGTCTCTGTGTGCCATGTATAGATGACTTGAGGCAATGAATTCTTGTAGAAAAACATGGCGTGCAACACTCTATTTATCCAAGGGCCACCAAGATGTACCGCAACTTGCGGGAGATCTATTGGTGGAGTGGCATGAAGAGAGATGTTATAGAGTTTTTGGATAAGTGCTCTATATGTCAGTAGATTAAGATAGAGAATTAGAAACTAGTGGGTCCATGCAGGAGTTTAATATTCCTACTTGGAAATGGGAAGCAGTAAACATGGAATTTGTGATGGGTTTGCCTCATACTCTTCATCGGCATGATTCAGTTTGGGTTATTGTAGGTAGGATGACCAAATCAGCTCATTTTCTTTCAGTCTATACCTCTTATTAAATAGAGAATTACGCCAAACTATACATCAGAGTGTTGGTCCGATTGCACAGTGCTCAGTTATCTATTATCTCAAATAGAGGTACGCAGTTCACCTCATAATTCTGAAAAACATTGCAAAAGGGTCTTCGTACCCAAGTTTATCTTAGTACAACCTTCCATCCTTAAATAGATGCTCAAGAAGAAAGGACCATTCATACTTTAAAAGATATGGTAAGGGCGTGTGAAGTTGATTTCAAGGGTAGTTAGGATGACCACTTTCCATTGATTGAGTTTGCAAACAACAATAGCTATCATTCTAGTATTCGGATGGCTCCGTTTGAAGATTTCTGTGGTAGGAGATGTAGATCTCCAATCGGTTGGTTCAAAGTTTATGAGGCCGCAGTCCTAAGGCCTGACTTAGTATTGGATGCCTTGGAAAATTCTAGTTGTTCAGAGAAAGACTCCGGGCTACCCAAAGTCGATAGAAGACTTATGTTGATGTATGCAGAAAACATCTTGAGTTAGAGATTAGTGATTATGTTAATCGAAAGATCTCTCCCATTAATGGAGTAAAGCGGTTCGACAAGAAGGAAAAGCTCAGTCCTCGATATATCGATCCCTTCAAAATTCTCAATTGCTTCGGTAAGGTAGCTTATGAGCTTAAATTGCTTTCAAATCTAAGATTAATTCATCCAGTCTTCCATGTATCATTGATCAAGAAGTGCGTAGGTGACCTAGCAGTTGTAGTCCCTATTCAGAGCATAGATGTTCAGAATGGCCTCTCTTATGAAGAGATTCCAGTCAAAATTCTTGACTATCAGACTCGTAGACTAAGGAACAAAGAAATCCCTCTAGTCAATGTTCTTTGGTAGAATCAGTTCGTTGAGGGAGCTAATTGGTAAATAGAAGCAGACATTCGAACCAAGTACCCTTACCTCTTCTCTGCTAACTCAGATCTAGGTCAAGGTAACAGTTCCTCTTAAGCTTTTAAGTTTAGTGTTCAGATTTTAGTTACAACTTGGTATCCAGTTCATGTTAAGAATTCCATCATAAACTTTGTACTAAATACCATTGCATATTTAGTCATGCATTCATGTATCAGTTTAGTCATATAATCGTGCATCAGATATGCATTCTCATTGTAAGAAATTCAGTTCATCAGAACACTCAGTTATGCATTTATAAATTAGTTAAGAAATTCAGTTCATCAGAACACTCAGTTATGCATTTATAAATTAGTTACACATGTATTAGATATGCATGCTCAGTATGGTGTATTCATTTATTAGTCATGTCAGTCATAGAATCATGTTCCACTTATGTTCAGTATATACATCAGTTTATCTCTTCTCCCCTCTCAGTCAGTCTCATTCGAGGACAAATGTTCTCAAGGGAGAGATATTATAAGACCCTGTGAAACTTCTAAGCTTAATTCAGTCATTTAAGATTTTCAAGGGGTCCCAGAATTATCAGAATTATAAAATTCTAACCATGTTCACTGCCATAGCCTATTTTGTCCTTTGAAAGTTGGAAATCTCATCTTGCTATCTTAATGTTCTTTAATGGCCCGTATTTTTATTAATTTGAGATCAGGAAGGTCAATAAGTTTTCCTGGACCAGTTTTGGATTTTTTGGAACATGTTCAGATCATGTTCAGAGTCCCAAAATAGTGGACCAATGTGATCTTGGCGTGCAGCATCGCCAATCCCTTTGGTCAATATTTGTGCAGGCTGCCAGAGCCAAAACTTCTAAGGCTCAACACGATCATGACATGATGCGTCGAGTATCACATCGCAGCCATCAACACCTCGCGTTGCTTATAGCATCGACCCCCAATTTTTAGTCATTAAATAACTATATCCTCTAGGGCAAAAGGGTTAATTTCCCACTCTATATAAGTCACAAACACATAATTTATCCCTATTTCACCCAAATTATAGTGGTTTCTCTCTTAAATCCATCAAGAACAAACTTAGGGTTTCCAATTTCTAGAATTTCACCATTTGTTTTCAAGAATCTTCCATCCAAGTTATGGATAGTGTTGATTTATGGATTCTTTTCATCCATAAATCTCAAGAACCCTATTTCAAATTATAAATCATGATGTTTATGTTGTGAGTTGTTTTTTAACCATGTTTATCTTATAGTATGATTCCCAAGTTGGAATCTTTACTTGTTTTTCATGAAACTACGTTAGCATGCAAGTTGAAATCCATGAATTAAGTTTTTCATGATGTATAATTTGATGATTACACCTACGCCCTAAGTTGTGCATGTAAGGTGTTTGATAAAATGCCTAACAGGTAAAAATTATGTATTATAGCTCAATTGTAACCCATATGAAAAATGCATGTCTAACCCTTATGTTCAAATGACTCCCATGGTATTAATGCAAAATGTAAATGTTTGTTCGAATGCTTATTATGTTAGAGTATGAAATGATGATACTTATTATATGCATTCCTACCATGTACAAGTTTATGATAACCATGTGCTTCATGAAATCCCCAAATTAATATATTATGGATTGTTGATGTTGGTCATGTATTCAAGAACGTCATGCCTTGTCAGTTTCCTTCGATCGAGTCCTGGGGGTACTTGTACCCGACAACTTAGTTGTGTGCCTAGATCCAGTGTCATGTTTTCACAATACTCTCAGTCAAGCCATGGCCAATAGAACTAAGTCAGTCATGTGACTCAGGAAAGCTGAGTAATTTAGTAATCTCAGTAGTATTCCGTCAGTCAATGGAACTTAGTTAACTCAATCCAGTTCAACTCAGTTAATCATGTTCAGTGTCTATTCAGATAGGGGTAGGATTTAGCACCTAGCAAATCCAAGAATGGGAACTCACCTACCAGTAGAAGGAGTGATTCTTAGAAGCAATCTTTGCATTCCATAACTACATAGCCAGCGTAGGTTGAGACATCTAACCAGCCAGTTGAGGGTTGATGAGGTGGCTTACCTGCCAGTTAAGGGTTTCCACTGTTCTCATTTGAGTACCTACCAGTTGAGGGTCACTTACGGCTTGTCCTTATCGTTAGCGCGATATTGACACCATTCTAATTAGGGTTATAGATTGGACACCAACTCAGCTATATTACTTTATTTGGGGCATGTCGGTTAGATGACTATTTCCCATAGTTAAAGTTTCAATCTTAGTAATAGAACTCAGATAGTTCTACAAAATTTAGGACTATCGGATATTGTCAACTCTGAACAGTATGGAACTCAACTAGTTCCATCAGAACCTAGAATATTAGATACAGTCGCTCAGTTTAAGTTATTAGTAAATCATGTTATGTGTAGTCACTATCATCACGAATTTAGTTACAATCATTTATTCTTCCATGTATTCTCATGTATATGTTATATAGTCAGTTATCATTGTTCATGGATTTGAACCCTATGCATTTAGCCTACCTCACATGCATACCAGTACATTCAATTATACTGACACATTTACGCTATGGTGTTTTATACCATAGGTCAGAAGCACAAGCTCTAGAGCATCAGTAGCACTCCAAATTTCAGCAGCCAGATTTAGCAGTGAGTCCTCATTATTCGAGGACGATATTAGTATTATTTTCATTATTTTAGTTTAGCTTTTAGTAGATGGATTTAGTTGGGGACATGTCCTATCAACTCCTTATTCATATAGTTTGGTCAGTTAGAGGCTCTTCAGACTCTAGTATGTTCAGACAATTTATTTCAGTTTATATTTTGGTATTGATATACAGTACTCTCAAATATTATGTTTTATCCATTTTGAACCTTATGGCATGTTTCAGTCTATTATTTCTGCACTTACATAACGTTATACAGTATTCAGGTACAAATATTAGTCATGGGTTAGCTTGTGGTCCTTTGGGGTCATGAGCACCGTGTAGCATTTCGAGTACCAGATTTAGGACATTATAGAAAAAGTGCACCTCGTGTCAAGTAAACAATATACGTCATGAGAAAAAAGCTATAACATACCAGTAACGACATCATGTGATGCCTCCGATTCTTCTCGGACGCTAAAGAAGACAACCTATTCTGACTAAAATTAGAACGAGGAGCACTAACAGAAAAAGATGCCACACCACCAAGTGTAGAAGCAGAAGATGAAGCCATAAGAAAAAACGTCTAGATAAACCCATAATATTAAATGATGCCTCTAAAAGGATGAAATATCACCCCTTCAGTGCAAATGCTAATACTAAATCCACAAGCTAAATAGGAGAAATAAAATATCCGATTCATGCATAGCGTGAATATACAACCGCTAATAGACAGGGTAGCGAGTGACCGCTAGCATGAATCTTAGGATAAGGATAAAATAATGTCATTCATAAAACCAAGTAAAACAATCCAAAGTGCATACAACCATATATATATAAGTGTCAGGAAAAAGGACTGGGTTTAGCATGCTGATGTGTAAGCAGATGCTAACACATTTGAGGTTTTTAACTAAGAATAATTGCAATGTCTTAAGCAACTTTTGTCATTTTTTATTTTTTTCTATTTGATATTGTAGTAAAAGTGAAGATGAAAGAGAACCAGTAATAATGAAAGTAAAAGAGTAAATTTCTGAGCAAGTAGGGCGGGAAGTATAGATGACGACTTATTTGATAAGTCGTCGGCCTTGTGATAAGCAATCAGAGTTACCGTCAGCCTTAGATAGAGAATAAGCTTTACCTAATATACATGATGACATCTGTGATGGGCAATCAGAAGAATGATAAGCCATCAGGCTCATCGTTAGTCTTAGACAGAGAATGAGCTTTAACTGGAATTCGAGATGACATTTATTATAGGCCGTCAGAAGTGTGATAAGTCAGTAGGCTCATCGTTAGGCTTAGGCAGGGAATAGGTTTTGAAGTGAAGAGGGAATGATAATTCTGATAAGTCATCATATGTTTGATAAGCCATCACATTCCTCATCAATCAAAGGTAGAGATTATTAAAAGTGAAGAGGAGCTGAAGACATTCTTCATAAGTCGTCAGACTCCTGATAAGCTATCAGAAACGACATTTCCTGTCCAAGAAGATACTATGATCTATGATTTTTTTTCCATAATTAGCCTAAAGTATTTAAATCATATGTTAGGGTTTCTAATAAAATAAGAGGGAACTGACATTTTGAGAATCTCTTCTCTCTAGTTTTATAACTTGAACATTACAATTATTTTTGGAGAGATTATTACAATTGTTTTGGGAGTTTTTTTGGTGAATCAAATTTAAGAAACACTTGTTACTATTCATCTTACTGGTATTCATCTTTTTGTGAGTTTATTTATCAAACTATGAATTCAACTTGTTATCTTGATTATTTTATTATGAGTACCTAATTTCCCTTAACCTGAGTTGTGGGATCTATGGGTTTGGGTTTATAACGTTACTAAGTGTTCCAGATTCTAATGGTGGTAGAAACTTCTCATTAATTCCATTATTTTATACTCTAACTATTGGTTGGAAACAATAGGTCTTGCTTACTGGTGATTTTTTTAAGATAAGAAATCAACCCAAGTAAGAAGTGAGTTATCAACAGGGACTTGGAAGCATCAAACTTCTATTTAATAATTAATGTTGTAACAAGATTGATTAAATTGAGATAACATCCTATTATGAAATATAAATTCCCTAAGTTCGAGAGAATTAGGTGGTTAAATGTCTAAATATATTGAGAAACATTTAGACATAACTTCGACAAGGATAGTCTGTTGTTCCTACCTACCACAGGAATCTTGAACTGTTACTAGTGTATGTCAAATCCCAGCACCCGTAGTGAACATAACACTGTTTTTCCTTATCATATTGATTTCAAACATCAAAATGAGAAGTAATTATTTGTTACCTTTCAAAAAATCCCCATTCACAGGACACTGATAACTATCAGTTGATTAACCACAGATAACTCAAATTCACACTATATTCCCTGTGAGATTCGACCCCAACCTTGTTGGGTTATATATTGACAACAATTGCTTACATTCTCGTAAGAGAGGTATAGTTTGAGAGTTATCAAAAATGCCATCGTTGTCGGGGAATACGGTTGTAAATTGAAGTTGTGTGTGCTAATTGACTATTAGTCAAGTTTTCTAGTTTTATGTTTATTTGTTGTTTTCGTTTGTTGCCGGACTTTTGTGGTGAATGAAAAGAACCAGAAGTTTCGAAGAACCATTATTACCATTTAATCCATAACCACAACTAATTGGCAAAATTGTAGACCAGTAGTAGGATGATAGGTTAGCAGCCTTAGCTAGAGCTCAGGTGAATGTGCAAAATGAAGGTCAACAAGTACGAAATCCAAATCTTGGGGATTACGACTTGGGAGATGATTAGTTTCTAAACCCTGGTAACCCAAGGTATGCAAAGTAAATAGCTACACCAGTACAATGTAATTCTAATAGGAACCGTCCATTCTGAGGAAGGCAAGATCGCCAGCCGGTCTAGTATGACCTCAATGATGATAATGATGGAATGGATAGAGCAGGTACAATGGGTACAATTATTCGCCCACCATTAGTACTTGGGGAAAAATTCAACATTATGAGTACTATGATTCAACTCCTTAATCATAAGGGGTTGTTTGGTGGCCTTCCTGGGGATGATCTAAACTTGCATCAGGTGAACTTTGTCACCAATTGTAAATCTTTTGATAACCAAGGAGTGGGTCAGAATTCTATCTATTTAAGGTTTTTTCTATTGTGTCTATTTCAGGATGCAATATTTTATCTTAATGAGCTAACACCCAATTCTATAACCAACTTGAGGTAATTGAAAGGTGCTTTCCTAGAAAGGTTCTTTCCACCTTCCAGGAGGGTAAAGTAAAGGGATAAGATTAGAAAATTTAGGAAGCTCCCAACTGAAGTCTTGTATACAATCTGGGAGAGATTAAAAAAAAACTGATGCAGTGTCCTAACCACAATATGATGGACATAAACTTGTTGGAGAATTTGTATAGGGATCTTCAATCTGTGACAAAATTGATTGTAGATAATGTTGTTGGTGGTTTATTTGTTGATCTTACATTCCTAGAGGCTTCAGAAATGCTTGAGAAAATGACAAAATAGAGTCAGGCATAGCATACCAGGGACTCTGTGATAGCAATCCCTACTGTTTCTGTTGGTATGACTGTGGAATAACATAGAAGATATGAGGAGCATGATTAAGACTTGTATCACCTAAATACACAGATGGACTTCCTAACCAAGCATTTACTATCAGGTAAAACTGAGAAAGTGAAGGCTGTGGAGTCGCAGAGCAAAGTGGAGTCTAACTCAGAAGAAGAGGCAAACTATGTAAATAATCAGGGGGTTTCCAAGGCAATAGCTAAGGAAATAAAGGTCGGAATTATTATGACAAGGCTTGATATAAGGACCAGAGGTAAGGTAATTGGAGGAGAAATAATGATAGGAGCGTATTATATGTCCCTCCAGGAAATCGTGAGGCTGCCATAACAAGTTCTAAAAAAATATCCCTAGAGGACATGATAGCTAAAATGTTAAAGGGAGTGGAGGCTACCAACTCAAGGGTGACTACCATAAAGACCAATTTTTCCTATAAGAGTTAGTCGGTAAACTCGAACTCCACTTTGATCAAACATCTAGAACAACAAATAAGAAACTCTCTGTAGCGCTGAACCAGAGAGAGAGTGAAACATTACCTAGTGATACAATTCAAAATCCATAGAATAATGGCTCATGTATGGAAATTACCACTTGAAGTGGTAAGATATTAACTGGCCCCTCTACGGGTAAAGGTGGAGTTAAAGATATGATGGAAGAAGATGAAAAAGACAAAGAAGAATGTCCAGTGGAATCTGGGAAGCTGGATGGTTGTGATGATGCTCCGAAACAAGGAAAAGTGAAGAAAAAGGAAGTAGTAGTGAAAATCTCCCAAGACCACCGCTTCTCTTTCCTCAAAGATTGAAGAATAAGGTTGACGATACTAAATTTAGTAAATTGATGGCAATGTTAAAGCAGTTAATGATAAATGTGCCTTTGGTGGAGGCACTTGAGAAAATACCAGGGTATGCTAAATTCATAAAAGACCTTGTGACGAAGAAAAGAGCGGTGAGCTATGAACCGAAAAATAATCTTCACCATTATAGTTCCATTTCTACACGATTCTTAGTGAAGAAGATGGCCGACCCTGGATCATTCACTATTCTTTGTACAGTCGGGTCTCTCAATTTTACTAAGGCACTTTTTGATCTGGGGGCGAGCATAAATCTGATGCCGCTAGACGAGTATAAAAAACTAGTTTTGGGGATCCTACCCCGTCAAACATGCAGTTGTTGATGGTGGATAGGTTTGTAAAGTGACCAGTAGGAATATTACATGATGTATTGGTAAAGGTGGCCGACTTTATACTTCTTACAAATTTTGTAGTCCTAGACTGTGAGGTGGATTTTAAAGTACCCATCATTTTAGGTAGATCATTCCTTGCTATTGGGAGAGTAGTAGTTCACATGGAGATGAATGAGCTGAAGTTAAGGTTCAATGACAAAGAAGCAAGATTTGAAATGCGCTCATCCATGATACAACAAAAGGAGATGAGTTTTTTCTCAATTATGGATGTGTTTTATAAAGATGAAAAAGAGATAGCAGCATGGTGTCTTGACAAAGTTTGAGTAGTCAAGGTAACCTAGTCGTGTTACGATATTAAATTAGGCTCTATTGGGAGGCAACCCAAAATTTTTATGTTTAAAATCAAGTTGTTTTAACTTATTTAGATAGAAAGCATAATGAACTAAAGTGGTATGCAGGGGTCTAGGTAAAAAGTTGATGAAGTCAGCCAAGGGAACTTGACGACAGATGTGATTAGTTATCACAATTGTGATAAGCCGTCAGATATATCATTAGAAAATCCAAAAGAAGGCAACACTCTGCCTAAGTTGACGACATCTGCAATGACGTATCAGACATCTGATAAACCGCCAGGTAATCTTGGGCCCAAATACTGAAAAATTCAACCCGGCACATAGTCAAACCTTCTCACCTTCCAGTATATCTCTTTTTTTTTTCTTTAAGTTTTATTTCCTTCCATATTTAGTTTACTTACTTACTCTTTTCAAAATTAGTTCCTAAGTAAAACAACAAAAATATTCTTCCCTGTGAAGTGTGGGTTTGAAATCAAGATCAAGAACTCTTCTTTCATCTACTAATTCCTCTCATTCGCGTAACCAAGTGAAGTGTCCTATCAGGTATGCCCACAACTCAACTCTCTTCTTCATTATGTGAGTGATGCAACTGAGGTAAATCTTAGTTGCAAAGGGATTGAGGCAATCTTCACTTGCCATTGTGTGAAAAATAGAATCTCGGGTGTATAGTGCTGCATTTTATGTAAAAACCTATGGATTAGCTCAAGAACACAACTCCATGTGATTCTAAGAAGAAAGTGGATTAATAATCAAGACTAAAACTGAGTTGGAGGTTGTATTTTCAGCTGATGATGTGTTTTATAAGCTATCATATTTGTGATGGCTTATCAGACTATGTCGTCACATGTTGAGAAAAATAAGCCTGTTCTATTTAAGTCTGACGACACGAATGATAAGTTATCACATTTGTGACGACTTATCAGAATATGTCATCACAACTTCGATCTGGTACAATTGTGAACCTCTTTTGAGGGTTATGGAATTATAATGACTGAACTTCTTAATTTGGACGATCATGGGTACTAAATGTGTGCTTTCTTTTGCTACAGGTCTTATAATGGCATCCAAATAAAAAAGCCCCAAACCTAAAAAGAAAGTGACAAAGGGGAATGTACCTCAGAGACTCTTTGATGAGGAATTTAATTATGAGGAGAAGAAGCCAATGCTCAGGAAGTAAAGGAAAAAGAAAAACATGAAAAATCCATTTCCACCTACACCAGTCGAGATAGATGAGAGTGAAAAAAGTGATACTGAAGAAACACCACCACCTGATAGTATAGCATCTGAGTAGACAGCTTCTGAGCAGCCTGAGTCTGAGCATTCTGAGTTTGGGGAGCCTAAGTTAGAGAATGCTGAATTTGAGCAACCTGAATCTAAGGGACCATCAACTGAGTCCCCTTCCGCTAAGCAATAGAATGATGAGGAACCTCTGATTTAGGGAACTCTGGTTAAATACAAGAACACCGGTGTCTAAGATAGTGTTAGGTGGCAAATTCCCAAGGCATAAAAAATCTTCTATGATGGGCTTCTCAGAACTAAAAAAGGACCATTAAAAGGACAATCTTTTATGAAAAGAAGATTATCACTACTAGTTTGAGCAGATATCCTGAAGTGGAGTAGAAATTCTAACACTACGACTTGGGATGGACCGCGAATAGAGGCAACTCATTTTACCCTACACTAGTTTAGGAGTTCTATACAAACTATCAGGCGCATTTGGAAAACATGCACAAAGAATGGGAGAAATTAGCAGATCAACCCTTGTTGGATAAACTTCCAATACGGGATATGATGGTGAATCTCTCAGAAACAACAATTAATAGATCTGACAGGGGAACCAATAAGAAAAAAAAGAACAAGAGCGATAAAAAAGGTGTAGGTAAGAGTGAAAGTCCTGATATTTCTATTTTTTGAACACCTCTCAAATGGTCTAATTGTTTAGCTGTGTGATTTGTTTCTAATTATGACCACTATGCATCTTGTTATGGTAACAGTTCTAGTGACTTTATAATTATTGCTAAATAATTGCATGAACTGGATAAGTAGTAAATTGTGATATACTTGTGTTCTATGTACGTGTGAGACTTTACTTAGTTCCCTTTGTATGATGAATCCAGAACTTTCTCGGTTACTCTTACCTAGATTGAAGGATAAGGGTTAGGAAAGGATCATAGGTCATTTTGATATTAGCCACTTTTAGCCTAAATGACCTACAGTAACTGCATAATATCCCTTGATCCCTATTTTGAGCCTAAATAGTCTATTTATTTTTTCATGATACCAATCACTATCTCATTTATATCATAATGAAACTGTATTAGCCCTGGTCCTCCTTGGACACTGTGCACCTTGACTTAGGCAAATGGCCTAAGTTGAGGGTGGCTATCATAGGTGTGCATGATGTAAAATGAGTATGAAGAAAGGTAGAATAAAAAGCTGGGTTAGGTGGAAAACAACAAGAAAAGAAAAGTTATGAAAAAAAAGAAGTGATTGTAGATAAGACCGAACCCATCCTGAATATGTATGATCAAGAAAAAAGAAGAATAGAAAAAGGTTAATAAGTGAGACCCCAGAAGCTAGTGTAGTGTCAAGGAGTCTTAGTAACTTTAAATATCATCGAGTATCATACCATCCCCTAGCCTACATTACAAGCCAAAGAGAAGACCTATAGTGATCCTAGCTGACCTGTCTAAAAATCTTTGTAATGAAAATAAGGGCAAGCCTATGGTATTTGGCATACATTAATTGGAACTTCATTCTAAGAGTGATGTCATTTGATTGGCCCCATGGTTAAATATGTGATGTCGGATATAAGTGTAGTGGGACTTCTTTGTAGTGAGGGCATACTAGTTACATTGCTAGTTGCTAATTGTTTGGATAGTGTAATCTTGGTACATGCATGGTTGTTGTTGCTTAATTGATGTCATATCTTCATTTCAGTGTGTCGCATTGTTGTTCTTGAGTAATATGCATAGTTGTTGTTTTTAAAATAATTGACCTTGGAGATTGTGAAGATGTTTTGTGATAATATGGATGGTTGACTGCCGAATGTACTCTGTATTCTCTTGGTTGTGTTTTAGTTACTTGAGGATAATAAAGTGTTTTAAGTTGAGGGTGTTGATGTGTGAGCAGATGCTAACACATTTGAGGCTTTTAACTAAGAATAATTGCGAAGTCTTAAACAACTTTTGTGGTTTTTAATTATTTTCTGTTTGATATTATTGCAAAAGTCAAGATGCAAGAGAACCAACAATAATGGAAGTAAAAAAGTTGATTTCTGAGCAAGTAGAGAGGGAAGTATAGCTGACGACTTGTCTGATAAGTTGTCAACATTGTGATAATCTATCAGAGTTACCGTCAGCCTTAGAAAGAGAATGAGCTTCAGCATAAATTTATGAAGACATCTATGATAGGCCATCAGAAGTATGATAAGCTGTCAGGCTCATTTTTAGGCTTATATATAGAATGAGCTTCAGCTGGAATTCATGATGACATCTGTGATAGGCCATTAGAAGTGTGATAAGCTATCAGGCTCGTCGTTTGGCTTAGGTAGGGAATGGGATTTGAAGTGAAGAAGTAAAGATAATTCTAATAACTCGTCACATGTCTGATAAGCCATTATGTCTCATCGTTAACCTAAGGTAGAGATTGTCAAAAGTGAAAAGGAGGTGACGACATTGCTGATAAGTCATCAGACTCCTGAAAAGTCATCACACACGTCGTTTCCCGTTTGAGAAAATACTGTGATATATAATTTTGTTTCCTTAATTATCCTGAAGTATTTAAAGCATATGTTAGGGTTTTCTAATAAAATGAGGGGGGAACTGACGTTTTGAGAATCTCTTCTCTCTAGTTTTCTAACTTGAACTTTACAATAATTTTTGGAGAGATTATTACAATTGTTTTGGGATTTTCTACTGTGAATCAAATCTGAGAAACACCTTTTTCTATTCAACTTGCTCTAAGTTTATATATCCAACTATCAACTCAACTTGCCATCTCGATTATTTTATTATGAGTAGCTAAATTCCCTTAACATAATGTGCGATCTATGGGTTTAGGTTTGTAACGTAACTAAGTGTTCAAGATTCTAACGGTGGTAGAAACTTCTTGTTAATTCCATTATTTTATACTCTGACTATTGGTTGCAAACAGTTGGCCTTGCTTACTGGTGATTTTCTTGATATAAGAAATCAACCCTAGTAAGAAGTGAATTATCAACAGGGACTTGGAAGCATCAAACTTCCATTTAATAATTAATGTTTCAATAAGATTAATTAACTTGAGATAACATCCTGTTATGGAATATAAATTCCATAAGTTCGAGAGAATTAGGTGGTTAAATGTATAAATAGGGTGAGAAACACTTAGACATAACTTTGACAAGGATAGTCTGTTGTTCCTACCTACCATAGGAATCTTGAACCATTAATAGTGTCTGTCAAATCCCAACACCTATAGTGAACATAACTCTGGGTTTTCTTATCATATTGATTTCAAATACTAAATTGAAAAGAAATTATTTTTTACCTTTCCAAAAAACCCCATTTGCAGGAAACTGATATCTATCAGTTTATTAATCCACAAATAACTCAAATTCAGACCATATTCCCTGTAGAATTTGACCCCAACCTATTTGTGTTATATATTGACAACAATCGCTTCCATTCTTGTAAGAGAGGTATAGGTTAAGCGGTATCACATGCCTTGAAAACCTTTACCTGGGCTATGTAGTCTTGTCATCCAAACCTCCTACGGGTGATATGGGTTCTTCTCCCCTGATGAAAGGGCCCCAGTGCATGTAGCCATATGACCAGGGAATATCTATGGGATTACTAGTACATCCCTCCAATATAAAATATGACACGCATATGTGGTGATCAAGTCCCCTCATATCGACAAATATGAGTTTCCAGTTTTGGTCCCCCCGAGATTGCAACCTTCCACGACTTATCTACACACCCCAACATTAATGTCTAATTAAAACCATGTCCAAACAATCCATATACCATTTATAAACCAAGGCCAATATTAGTGGTATCATCATACCACCCCCAATTGTAAGTAATATCCATAGCCAAACAACTTAGGTTAAGCGGACCTTAGGTACCCTTCTAATTAACATATCAAATCCACTTGGGAGACATCCATGTTCTCCAAAAGCATAACTATTTATCCTTTAGCCTTTACAAATCATTTAAACCATGCATAAATTCTTTGTCCAATTTAAAATATGCAAAAGTTTCATTAAAAGAAGTCAATGCAATGAACATAGCTTTATAAGAATTTTATCAAACACCTTGGGAGCATAATATAAACAAAATCAATTCCAAAGACCATTACACCATTACCATACAATCCAATTATCCAAAACCACCATTACCGCATATAAAAGCATAATTAAAAAAATAAAAAATGAAAACCAACCATTCAATATCAAAACCCCCAAAAATAATTTTAAACCATAATCATGAAATCAATCATATAAACCATGCCTTTAGTTGATATTATAATGAGGGAACAGAATCACTCCTTATACTAAAGAATTGATAGAAAGAAATCACCGAATCAATCCCCAAAGCAATCCGTAAGATGAAACCCTATCCTTCTGGCCCTAAAAATTTGTAAGAGAATCATAAGATATTTTGGAATAGTTTATAAGTGTTAATTACTAGAAGAAAAGGGTAAATAATCTCCTTAGTATATTTGAAGTCATGGGTCCTAATTACGGTAAGTAGGAAAATATTCAGAATACTCTCACTTAAATCACTTAAAAACCCATCATAGGAATATAACGGACCCGTACGAGTCATACCCTTCTATATGATCGGTATCCACCACTTGTATACAAGAATCAAATCTTGGATGAAACATTGTCCGGTATACGACTCATCCAACAAAGTCATAACCACAACAAATAATCCATTCCCATAATCTGTATCCCTGGCAGAATAAAATACCTGGAGTATCAAATACTACCCAACATATGAGTCCTTAATACGACTCATACTAATCTGTTAGCACTCACATCTCTAAGTTGTACCGATTCACGTAACCAAAACAATCCTACCAACTAATATTATCAGCATACGATAGGACCATACCACTCGTAACCCAATATATGACCCATACCGAAGAGTCATATTGGGTCCGGAGAATGGAGAATTAGGAAATTTCAAAGGTTCAAAACCCAGGATGTTTCAGTATTCATTCTTGGGTCCCTTTCACCCATGGCGCCCAAAACCCTTCTTTTTAATTAAATTGTTGAGTTTTTCCTTTACTATGGAATTTCATATGTTCAAGATGGGTTAAATTCTTTTGTTCTCTAGTAATTTGAACTCAATTCATGTCTATGTAAGATCCTATGGAAAGTTAGGTTGTTTCATAATTTAAATTTCAGTTTTTTATGTCATATTCAAGTGAATTTCATGTTAAACCCCTGTTTTATGAATTTGGCCATGTAATCATGTTGTTTTCCTCATACTTAACACATTCCCATGTTCAAGTTTATTATTGTCACATGTTTGATGAAATTTTTATGTTTTGGATCCTTGAAACCTTGATCCCATACTAAAGTTTTAACCTTTAATATTGTATTTTCTGATTATTCAGGGTTTGTGGGTTATGAACACCCAATACATACATGTTTACTTACATTTTTTATCTTTCAAGTAATGATTTCAATTAATTCAAGAATATTACCATTAACTCAGTTGTTATGATCATGATAAACAATGTCAGTATTATGTTCAGTTGAATTTAAGTCAGTGCATTACTAGTGCCAGTTCAGTTGGGAATAAGATTTATCACCGAGAGAACCCAGGGATGGGGGCTCACCTGCCAGTAGAGGGTATGATCATTAGTAGCAGTCCCTGAGTTCTAGAACTATGTAGCCAGCGTAGGTTTGAGATGTCTTCCTAGAAGTTGAGGATTGACGCATATCTCATGAGAGTACCTGCCAGTAAAGGGTGACCTTGTGGATCCACATCATTAGTTACGTGTTAGTACTCATGGCACGATACTAACACCCTTCAAACTAGGGTTACAGATTTAAACCTTATTAGCTCAGATTGGGGAATGTCAGTTACATAATACCTCCCAATATTTCAGTCAGTATCTTATTATATTTTAGCTCAGGTCTGCGTGACTAAGTGCAAAGTTTGTTAGTTATTCAATTATACAGATTTTAGTCTGTTAGATCAAAGATTATCTCAGTAGTATATATATACTTGGCCTTGCATTTTCAGATGTTACACGTTCATGCATTCATGTTTAGTTATCCCATGCACATCATCCAGTCCTGCTCTCATATACCAGTATATTCAAAGTATTGGCTGGATACTTTTCTTTATGCTATGTTGTCTTATAATATAGGTTTGAACGCTTAGTTTCTCGACCATTCTTATACAGCTCAGCATTACTCAGTAGCAGTGGTAGTGAGTCCTCATCCATTGAGGACATGATTTATTTATCCCAGTTAGTTTCATTTTTCGTTATGATTAGTCAGTTAGAGTTAGTTAGGGGTTTATCCCATAAACTCCTCATCATGTTTAGAATTTTTTAGACAACCAGTTAGATAGTCCGTCATTTCATTCGGTATTATTAGTTGCTTTAGATAGACAAATTTGATTTTTTGGTATTTTATTAGATATTTTAGACATAATGATAGTACGTACTTTAGTATTCAAAATTGCAGTACCTAATCAATGTATCTTCCGCATACATGTTGTATTACTATTTTATTTAGTGATCACAGCAGGTACCAATACATGGGTTAGCTTATGGTCACTCTCACAATTAGGGGGTAGTCTCGGGTCATGACATATACTGACTTAGGTTAATATTTGGTGTCTTAGAGACTTTTGTGGACAGAGTAAGGGTGGATTGGTATATGGATTCTTAGATCCCTCTTGTTATTGAATTTTTTATCTTGTTATATATTTGTAACTCATCTCTATCTTGTTATATATTTGTAATATATCCATTCCTAGTTATATTTTATTCTACTTGGATAGGCTAATAGGGGCATTCTATGGTCATTGGTGGACTTGAGATACCTATCACGACTAGGTCCTAGTTTGTGTCGTGATAAGCTTGGTATCAGATCTTCGGTCTATGGTCATTTGGTGTCCATAAAGCCATGTCAATTTTACTCTCTTTTATCAGTACATAGCGCGCCACACTTATAAGGGAGAGGCTATGAGGTATTTAGGAATGTTTCCCTTTCTTGTGATCTATTTTTTTGGACTATAAAGTCTAAGGTTTTGAAAACTCCTCTGATCTCTATTTGCTCATATTTCAGATTATGCCTACTCAATGATCGGATGCTAGTGGAAACTCCTCTAGCCCACTTGAGGACAATATAGATTGAACTCTCCCTATTTATGGAGTTTAGACCCAATTGAGGATCCCTGCTCCTAACCATACTACCCCACATACAGTTTCACCAATTCTTACCAATCCTTCTCGAGCTGATGATATTTATGTCCAACCACCCAAAGGAGACATTTTAAATTCCATTGTCCGTCGAGCTATTTATATATTGAATTTATTGGTGACCTCTTTGTCTCGCCATCATAATTATGTTGTTTTTGTTGCTCCATCTTTTGAGGTCTCTAAAGTTGGCCAATTTATGAGGTTAAATCTCCAAACCTTTATAGTCTCTAAAGTTGAGAAGAATCCTTAAGGGTTTTGGGATATAATAAAGAAGATATTATGAGAGATGCAGGCTTCTAATTCTAAGGGTTAAGAGTTTGTTGCATACCTACTAAAAGATATAGCCTATTAGGTGTATGAAGTATGGGAGATTTGAGGGGTAATGATGTTGAGCTTATTGTATGGGATGTGTTCTCTGGTGCCTTCCTTGATTATTTCTTTCCTCAGGAGTTGAGGAAAACCAAGGTAGAGAAGTTTGTAAATTTCACGCAGAGAAAGATGACTATAAAAGAGTATGCTTTAAATTTTTAATAGTTGTCTGATTATGCTCCTAAGTTAGTGTCTTGACAGAGGTCTAACATAAGGAAGTTTGCTTTGAGCTTGTCTTGGGACTTTGTGTTGAAATGTAAGGCAGAGATGTTGGATAATGACATGGACACCTCTAGGCTTACGGTACATATACAATAAGTTCAAGATAAAAAAAAATAGACTGAGATTGGGGAAATGCAGAATAAGAAATTTGGATATTCAGAGCAGGGTACAGGTCAGCAAAATTGTAGTAGGGATGGTAGATAATGGAGAAGATAATTGTAGGTTTAAGGAACAAGGTGCCCAGTCTAAGGCTAGTGGAGCTCCGTCAGCCCCACCTCACCCTACTTGTAGATTTTATGGACAATTATATCATGTTCAATATGATGAGAGAAGGAATTGGTGCTTTAATTGTGGTCAGTTGTGGCATCTGCAGCAGCACTGTCCAGCTAAGGTTACTTCTGGAGCTAATAAGGTTCTTGTTGCTACTTTATCAGTTCCAACACCAAAAGGTGCTACTTCTAGTACCGATACTGGTTGAAATGGTCTTTATACTCTTTCCATCCATTAGAAATCTAAGGCATCTACTGATGTCATTACTGGTAGTTTGAAACTATTCTCTTGTGATGTATATTGTCTGCTTATTCTGTGTTCTACCCTTTCTTATGTGAACTTATATGGCTCTTCATTTTAGTTTTTGTCCTGAAAGTATTTTTGAGCCTTCCCTATGTCTTCCACGGTGGGTGAGTCTGTAGTGGCTAAAGAAGTCTATGGGGTTGTGTGGTATCCATCTTTTATAGAGAGACATTGGTGGATTTGATAGAGTTGGATATAATAGATTTTAATGTTATCTTAAGGATGAATTCGCTCCATTCATGCAATGCTTCTCTAGATTGTTAAGCCCATAACGCCAAGTTCTAGTTAACTAACGAACTGGTAATTGAATGGGAGGAAAGCTCCTAGTACTTAAGGGGAGGTTCGTCTCTTATTTGAAAAGCCAAAAGTTGATCTCCAAAGGGTTCCTATATCAACTAGTTCAAGTTAAAGATTTTGATTCTTAAATTCATTCCTTGCAATCTGTCCCGGTGGTTAAAATATTCTTAAAGTTTTTCCCGATGATATTTCCTGTATCCTCATGATAAGGAAATAGACTTTGGGATTGATCTTCTACCGGATACCCATCCTATCTCTATCCCTCTATATTGAATGGTTCCATCTAAGTTGAAAGAACTTAATAAGCAGTTAAAGGATCTTGGTGATAAGGTTTTCATCTTTCCTAGTGTCTTTCTATGGGATGTTCTGGTACTTTACATGCATAAGATAAATGGGTCCCATCGAATGCGTGTAGATTATCAGTAGTTGAATAAAGTGTGGTGAAGAGTAAGTATCCTTTTTCTAGGATTGGTGATCTCTTTGAGCAGCTTCAGAGTGCTAGACACTTCTCTAAGATAGGTTTTCGATCGGGTTATCATCAATTGAAAATTATGAAGGCAGATATCCCTAAGAATGCTTTCCAAAATAGATATGGTTATATGAGGTTTTGGTCATGTCTTTTGGATTGACTAATTCTCTGGGTACGTTTATGGATCTGATAAATAGGGAATTCAGGCAGACATAGATTTTTTCATGATATTATTTATTGATGATATCTTGGTATATTCTAAAAGTGAGGAGGATCATGTCAATCACATTCGAATAGTGTTACATACACTTAAGGATTAGCAATTGTAAGCCATGTTTTTAAAGTGTGAGCATCGGTTAAATATTGTGACCTTTTTGGGTCATGTTTTTAAAGTGAAGGGATCATGGTAGATCAACAGAAATTTAAGGTGGTTAAGAAGTGGCCCAGACCCATGACTCCAATCGACATTCGGAGCTTCTTGGGTTTAGCCGGGTATTATTGGAGTTTTATGGGGACCTTCTCTTTTATTGCTGCTCCATTGACTAAGTTGACTCAAAAAAAAGGTAAAGTTTCTATGGGTTGATGCTTTTGAGAGTAGTTTTGAGAAGTTGAAGGATAAGTTGACTTCTACTCCAGTTTTAACCCTACCCAAGGGTACTAATGGTTTTATGGTTTATTGTGATATATCTCGTGTGGGACTAGGTTGTGTTTTGGTGCGGCATGGCAAGATTATAGATTATGCTTCTAGGCAGTTGAAAGTCCATGAAGGAATTATCCGACCCATGATCTAGATTTGGAGGTTGTGGTAACAACTTCAGTATGTGTTCACTCAGAAGGAGTTGAATCTCAGACAGAGAATGTGGCTTGAATTACTCAAGGACTATGATATGAGTCTTCATTATTAGCCAGGTAAAGCTAATATAATTGTTGATACTCTTAGCAGGTTGCCGATGGGGAGATTATCTCATGTGGATGAGGAGAAAAGAGGATTGGTGAAGGATATTCACTGGTTAAATAACGTAGAATTTTTTCTTTTGGACTCTGATGATGGAGGGTTAATTATTCAGAAAGTGTTTAAATCATCTCTTGGTGTTATGGTGAAGAGGAAATAAGTTTTCGATCCTATTCTTCTACAGATTAAGGCTAATATGGGTCAATAAAAAGTCATGGCTTTAAAGATTGGTGGAGATGGTATCTTGAGGTACCAAGGTAAGTTGTGTGTTTCAGATAATAATGGGATTCAGGAAAAAAAATTGCCTGAGGCTCATGAGTCAAGGTATACAGTTCATCTGAGTTTGATAATGATGTATTATGACTTGAAAGAGATCTATTAGTGGAACAAGATGAATAGAGATGTGGTCATTTTTGTGGCTAAGTGCATGGTTTATCAGCAAATAAAGGTTGAGCACTTGAGGCTTGGTGGCATGTGTCAAGATATTGAGTTGCCCATGTAGAAGTGGGAGATAATCAACATGGATTTTATAACTAGTCTTTCACAGACTTGGGATTAACATGATTCAATTTGGGTCATCATAGATAGGATGACTAAGTTTTCTCACATTTTTCCTGTGAATACTACTTACTATAGAGTGGATTATACTAAATTATCTATTTAGGAGATTGTTAAACTACAAAGTGCTCTAGTTTCTATCATTTCGAATTGAGGTACGCAGTTCACTTCTTACTTTTGGTGTTCATTTCAGAAAGAATTGTGCACATGATTGACCCTTAGCACCATATTCCACCATCAGATGGATGGACAAGTAAAGAGGACCATTCAGACTTTGAAAGATATGCTAAGGGACTATATGATTGATTTTGGAGGTAGTTGGATGGATCACTTATCACTCATTGAGTTCGCTTACAATTATAGTTATCACTCTAGTATTGGGATGACTCCTTTTAAGGCTCTTTATGTTAGGAGGTGTAGATTTTTTATACGGTGTTTTGAGGTTTGTGAGCCTTGATTGTTTGTTCTGGACTTGGTTCAACAAGACATGGAGAAGGTGAAGGTTATCGGGGATACGCTTAAGACTGCTTAGAGACGCTAAAAGTCCTATGTAGATGTGAGGTGAAGAAAGTGGGAGCTCAAGGATGGCGATTGTATGTTCTTTAAGATATCTCTTATGATGGGAGTGATAAGGTTTGAAAAGAAGAGAAATCTCAGTCCGTATTATACTGGTTCGTACTTGATTTTAACAAGAGTAAGCAACGTTTATGTGTTGGATTTTCCATGGAGTTTAGATTTTATTCATCTGATTTTCTATGCATCAATATTAAAAAAGTATATTGGTGATTTTTCATTGGTTGTGCCTATTGAGAGTGTTGCTATTTCGAATTCCTTGTCTTGTGAGAAAGTTCCAATTGACATTTTGGATAGGCAAGTCCATGGTTTGAGGACTAAAGATATGGTTTCAGTGAAAGTCCTTTGGAAGAACCAAAAGATGGAAGAAACTACTTTGGAGGATGATGATGACATGAAGTCCATGTATCCTTCTTTTTCCCTGGGTTGGATAATCATGATTAAGGTATGCGCTTTTCCTATTACCACTTTTTTCAAATTATTGTTCATGATTTTTAGGTTTAATTTTTTCTTATAACCCTGCTAATGGATACCTTGATTCATCATTCGAAGATGAATGATCCTGGGGGATAAAAAAGTAAAACCTCAGATTTTTGGCTTCTAAAAATTTCTTAACTTTTGTGCTCACTGCCTAGGTAATGACTCACCTAACTAGTCATGAACACTCCTTACAAGTCACAGGGCTCAAGTCGGAGGCAAACCAATGAGGAATGCATAAAGTTTTATTGATGTCCTGAATAGACCCTTAAGAGTCGTAAGGTAAGGTCATGAGTTATATGGTATGACTTGTGACCAAACTAATAAGGTTACCTTGAGTAACTTCCCAGAATACGAGTCCAGACAATGACACATACCTAGATGTCATAAGTCCTGACGTGACCCATAGCAACTGGGGACAGTTTTTCCTACACGTTCTTATTAAGGGAAAATTGGTCTTTTCTCCCTTCCAACTTCTATTCCACTTCTTAAAACACTCTTGTAGCCCTATTATCATCAAATTGTCATAACATAAACATTTTTCTTCTCTCAAAATTCTCCAAGAAAGAATAATTAGGGTTTTCAAGGGATTGTGCATAATTAGGGTTTTCAAGGGATTGTGCATTCAAGCTTCCAATGTCTTGTTTATCTTAAATTGTCTTGGTATCCCAGGCATGTATATCTTCCCTAAAGCTTGTTTTATTAAAATCATATGTTTAATATTATTACCTATTTGATTTAATTGTTGAATTGGAGATGGGTTGAGGGCTTTTGGGTACTATTGATTGAATTACTTTTCCCATGGCTTTTTGTAAATCATTTATGTTTTGAATCGATGGATTTTTAAATAATTGGGTGCATGGGAAAGGTATATAGGAATAGGGGGTCATGGATTTCTCCAACTATATTGATTTTTGTAATGGAATTAGTAATAACTTCAACCCATCTTATGAAATTGGGTTTAAAACATGGACATATGCATATTGAAACAAAATTTGAAACTATTGCATTGCATAAACGTCTAATGAAATACAAATATCATTGAAATGCCTTTATGTCTATGGCATGGTTTTAAATTAGACCTTAGGGGGTATTTGATGCCCTAAGTTAATAGATAATTGGACTTTAGGGGTCATGGATTCTCCTATGTTAGTGAATAATTGGATCATCAGGGTCTCAGATTCCCTAAAATTGATGGTCGATATACATGGCATAATGATATTAGCTTGTAAGCATAATTGGTATAAAGATACCAATGGTATGTGCCATAATGTATGGCCCTTGGTTTAGTAAATGGGAATGTGTAAATATTTTTAATTAGGCTTAAAGGAGTAATGTTGCTAGCTGTGAAGGTAAAGGTCTTGAGGGACCAATACTGGCAACCCTCATTTGCCGGCATGAGAGGTTGGTCTTAATAGTCATGTTCTTGTGTCACACCATATATATATTTATCATAGATTAATGTAGGGTCGTGCATTCCCTGATGTTCCTTGATACCATTGGTTCGTATGGCGAACATGTACTGGGGCCCTTCTAGTGAGGGAAGCCAAACCCATATTGCTTGTATATGCCTTTTATGACGGTTGAAGATACATAGTCCAGGTTAATATTTTAACTCACATACTAAACCTTGTTCCCTATCCCAACATATTATATATATGTATATGATTGATTGCATATGGTTTTGGAATGATTTTGGACTGATTGATCTTGGCATTATTTATCCCTTCCATGAGTTACATGCAAGCGCTCACCCCGCTAACCATCCTCGGATGTTGTTTCCCCACGTGTGCAGAGTTCATAGACACTTTTGTTTCCTTGTGCTGTGGTAGGTGATGTTTGGATTGCTTTTGATTCATCTTGAAGTGGTGAGCTTTCATTCTCCAAAAAACCCTCATTTTATGGTCTTGTCTTTATTTATGTCATAGACTCCCTTTTTTGTTCCCTTTTTTTTCTATGGTTGGGGGCATGTCCTGACTTAGGTTCGTGTTTGGTTTCTTAGAGGATTTTTTGGGAAATGTTTGGGTGGATTGGGATATGGATTCTTAGATCTATCTTTTTGTTGATTTTTCTAGTTTGTTATACATTCAAAACTCAACTTTAAATTGTTATATGTTTGGAACTCGTCCGCTGCTAGGTATATTATATTTTGGTTGGATGGGATACTGAAGGTAGTCTCTGATACTTGGAGGACTTGAGATACTCGTCATGACTAGGCCTTGGTTTGGGTTGTGACAACCCATGATGATGCGATTATTGATGGCAGATTATATAGTACTTTAGGCATGTCATTTGATATTTTTGTCAAAGTGAAAAACTTTATGTTTCAGGCTGACTTTGTTTTCTTGGATTTGATGTTTATTTTTAAATGCCCATAATATTGGAGAAACCATTTTTAACAAAGGGTAGATCATTGGTGGATATGGAAAGAGGTGAGCTTAAGTTCAAGCTGAATAATAAGGAAGTCATGTGCATTATGCAGAGAGCTATGAAGCATCCTAATGACTGAGAGTAGTTTTAGTAATAATTGGTCTTGATAACCCTAGAGACCAACCCTATGGTTACCTTGATGAAGTATGAGTAATTAAGTTCCCCACCTCATGTCGTAACGTTAAATCAGGTGCTGCTTGGGAGGTAACCCAAGGTGTTTTATTAATTTTGTATTTGTGATAATTTATGTTATTGTGATTGACATCAGATTTATACACATAAGGTGCCACAAGTATGTCCCAAACTCACTATCTTTATGGTGGCTTTATGCATTGGGAACAATGTATGCTTATTTTGTTGGGATATGGCTACTTGTGGGTCTAGATGTACTTTTGGGGTTTTTATTGTTGCGTTTCTTTTCCTCGAAGTATATTTGTATTCGAGCTGGCATATTTGGGTTGTCTTTGTGTCGTTATATGTGTTATGTTTTATTTGTGATTTATTAGGAGAAAAATAAGAAACCTAAGGGTAGTTGACATATTTTGTGTTTGTTTGTTCTTAAGTGTTTTGAAAAAAATGATATCATTCACAAATTTTATGAACTGCGTAATATAAATATATTTGTAACTATTGTGAATCTTGGTATGACATTAGGATTAGGGATAAAATAATCATAGCTTAGTATTTGCTAGAACTGTATAGGTAGTAATTGGTAATATAACCTTATACCATGTATGTGTGAGATACTTACCTTGTTCCCTTTGTGCATTTAATCCACAACCTGCTCTGTTAGTCTTTCCTAGGTTATACGATAGTTGGTTAGGACATGATCATAGGTCATTTTTTATGTAGTCCACTCTTATCCTAAATAACTATCCAAATGTGAATAAGTATCCCTTGATCCCTGATTTGATACTTCATAGACCTATTTTCTTGATTTTCACTTTTTCACCTTCCTAAGTTGATTACAACAAACCTATTTTGGCCTTGGTCCATCCTTGGACATTGTTCAACTCAACTCAGGCAGATCACCTAAATTGAGGATAGATATCATAGAGGTGTGTACTTAAAATTAGGTATGAAGAAAGGTGTGTAATGTAAAGAAAAAACAAGTAAGGTTGGGTGTGGTAGAGAAAAAAGATTGAAAAGAAAAAATGAAAAACGTGAAAAAAAAAGAATGAATAAATGAATAGCAAAAAAAAACCCAGACCCAATATGAATAATTAATAAAGTAGAAACGGGAGAAATAAAAATAGAATGGTTGAGAAGTTGAGACAAAATGTAAGTGTAGTGTCAAGGAGGGTGAGTCACTATATCCTAAATGTACTATACCAGCCCCAAGCTTACATTATAAGCCGAGTAAAGCCTTTTAGTAATCCTAGTCTGACTGTCCAAAAAAATTAAGATATAGAAAATAAGGGCAAGCCTGTGGTATTCTATGTACATTGACTGGAACTTCTATTGTGAGAGTGAGGGTCTTAACAAAGTTCCTCACATTGACATGCATAATGATATTATGAGAAATAGGACTTCTTTCTGTGAGGGTATCTGGTTGTGTTATCCACTACTTATCTGTTTGGGTAGTGTAACTTGTGTACTTGCTTGATTGTTTCTTACTAATTAAATGACATTGATTAATTCCGTTGTGTCGTACTATTGTGTGATATAGAACCACATAGTTGGATTTGAAAAAGTTAGAAATAGGAGGGGTTAAAAGGTTTAATTCTAAAATTGAGTTGGCTATAGGTGCCTTAGGTTTTTATTAGTTGAGTATCGTGTTATTTTTCTTATGTGTTTATTACCTTAGGATATGCAAAAGTTTTAACTTGAGTGTGTTGATGTGTCATGGTTTCATGGCACTTTTGTTGCTTAAAACCAAAAAAACTGCAAGTACTTAGGTGTTGCTTAAAACTAGGTTCTGGAGCAAAAGAGGAAAAAAAGTGAAGTGTTTCAGAATACACCCACTTATGGACCCGTTTATGGGCCATAAGTGGTACGTACGATCATTGTAAGTGGCTATATAAATGTCAGAGAAAAATTATTCTAAAGATTTAATGTCTAAATCTTATATTGAGAGTTACAGAGGTGTACCTACGGTGTGTAAGTTGTACTTACACCCTTCATAAGTCCCTTCATAGGTAGATGCCCCGAATCTGATTGATTCCTCTAAGACTTACAGACCCACCTTAGGTCTATAAGTAGTACCTATAACCCGTAAGTGGGTCCTTAGGTAGTTTCCAACCCAGTTTTCCTTTTTGGTTTTGGTTAGAATTTTTAGGTTTTTGATGTAATCTATAAATATCCCTTTGATGTTTTTGTATTATTTTTATGCACACTTTATACTCACAATACTATATTGATTTTTGATCTTGGAATCCTTTATTCTTGGTTTTTATGGTTGGATATTAATTTAAGATTCTGATTTTTATTCTTCAATTATTCTAAGATTATTCATACGCTTTATTTTATGAATTCAATGGATGTTCTTGCAAACATGAGCGGCTAAACCACCTAACTAGGGTTGTGGGAATCCTGACGGAATAACAAAGTAGAGAAAGTTCAAAGTCATTCTTAATTGATGTTCTTGCATGTATTGTGATATTCTTTTTTGTGATTTCTTTCTTACCATCTGTAGACGTTAAGCACTCCCTATATTGTATACTTACTCCAAAAGAAAGGTAGGGATTAGGAATAGAATATCACGACAGTAATTTAAGGCTATGAACCCTTATCTAATTAACTTGAGACTCATATGTTAATAATTAATATGGGATCCATGAATAGGGTTAGTAAGGAGACACTCTGAGACTAAAAAGGTGATCAGTGAAATTTACCAAAGGCGTTCACAAGATGGTTGGTGATACATAACTTGTCAGATTCTATATACAAGACATTGAGATAGTTTGAGAAAGCACGATAATTCTGTGAGGTTAAGAAGGACATCAGGGGGAATATAGTCATAGTATTTATCTCATATTGATTTCAACCTAAAGAGATCAATATTTGTTACTAGTGTTTCTATTTCTACAAAATTTCCCTATTTACTTTTTCTGTATTTTTTTGGCTACTTACTAACTTTGTGGTATAGATTCTGTCTATTCCCTGTGGGTTTAACCCCAACTTTTGTTGGGTTATATATTTCACAACAATCGTATTACACTTCTTTGGAGGTGTAATTTTGGGCGATATGACTGGGTAGTTAATTTTGATATAAAAGCATGTTATGGGTATGAAAACTAATCATATAAATGGCTTTATTATTATTTTGTGCATGTGTGGGGGTCTATATTGTTGTTATTTGGGGGTTTGAGACATTATTTTCTATGTGTGACCATGTGGGTTCTTATATGATGTTATTGGCATGATAATTATATGGTTGGTTGCTTTTTTCTTGGTGGAAAATGTCTAAGTTGGTATCAAATGACATATTTTTGTATATCTTACTCTATTGGTTTTTAGACTACATTGGATTCATGGATGGTTGGCATATTGATTGGACTTTTGGCTGACATGGTTGGTATATTTTTTTGATTTGGAAATTCTCATTTTGATTGGTTGTGAGCATTACATCCTTATATTATATACATTCATGAAATAGTGGTACCACTGTGTAGATATTGGCTTTTCTGACAAAAAATGTTACATCTTAAAATACTCTCTATGGATATATTTGTTGGTGAGCAGTTATGGATATTGGGTTGGTATTGGATATTGGATTGTATACAGGTTGACTAACCCCCCTTGTATTCTTCCTCAGGACCACAGCTTGGTAGGTGTATACGGACGTTGTGTGACAATCTCGTGCATCACATCATCATCATGATCATGTTTATTGCATTTCGTTTACTGTGCACATTTTATGTTGTATTTTGTTATTGACTTGATATCTATCTATTTCTGTTTGTTCTCGTACTTATATTTGGTATATGTATATATTGTAGAAGTGTTAGTGGAGACGGTGTGGGCTACCATTTAGGACATTTTCTAATTACAGGTGATGTGCCCATAGTGTGTATTTTATGTACTTTATTTTATACTTTTCATAGTTGGCCTATGTTACCTACTAAGTACAAGGGGAATGTGCTCATCCCTACTGCACCTTTTCAGTGCAGATCCAAGTACGGGTTTGCTGCATGTAGCTGATTCTGGCGGTGTTTAGAGTATCTTTGAGGTAGCAGTTGGTCTATGCTTCCAGAGTTGATCTACTAACTCATCTTTTTTAGTTTATGTATTGTTTTTATATTCAAAGTTATATTATGTTCCTTTTGGAATATTAGTTATATATTTTGACCTCAAGATGTATCTAGTTGGTTCTTTCACTATGACTCCAAATTTTGAGAGATTTATTCTTTCTTTATTATGTATTATTCACTATTATTGTATTTGTGTGGTTCGGCTTCGTTTTAGAAGCTTTATCTTGGGTTTTGGTATTGTTTTCCCTTTTCATATAAGTTAAGGTAATATGTTTATTTGTCAAGTCTTATCCCAAAAAGGGCCTTCATGACCCTTGGTTTTAGGGTCGTGACAGAGGATGGGTTAAAAGGGTTTTTGATGTAGGCCAGGTTAGTTCATCACATTGGGATTGTACTGAAGTTGTTATTGCTAATGGGGAAGGTTAATGGGCTAGGCAATTTATTTGGTTATTAGGCCTAGTTTGGGTAAGAGAAGGGGCAAATGAAGGGTATAGGTTAAAGAAGTTTGGTTGTATAGGATTTTAATTGTTTTTGGGTTCTTTATAAAGTAGGCACAATAGGTTTTAGTCAATATTATTATAAAAAATAAAACCAAATCGAAAATTATTGGCCAATTGCATTACAATTATGTCTAATTGGATTTTGATTATGGCCAAACTTAACAAATAGCCCAAATTGAATTAAAATTCAGAATAATTTAACAACAAATTTAACCTCGATCTTCTTCGTTTCACAAAATCAAATAATTATTGTTTGAGTAACTCATTTTAATGAAAAATGTATTTAAGATCAAATTTCACCTGGTTGAATTTGTTTTCAAGATATTGCTATTAAAAATTGAATTTTGACAAAATAATCATTTAAGCAACAAAAATCATATAATCTTGTATACGTGAATACAAAAATATATATTTAGTTACTTAAATGACAAATTTTACCCAAATGAATGTTTTAGAAAGAATTTATCTGATAAACCAAATATTTAATTTTATTTAAAACTAAAGAAACTTGATATGAAACCTAGTCCTGGAGGGAAAAAATTAGATGTCAAAAACTGCCCCTTTCCCTTGGGTGGGGTGAATATAAGTAACACTAGGAAAAGGGAGTTTGATGATTACAATTTTTGTCCAATCACAAATTTATTTCTCGAAAGAGGTCGATCTTTGCATGAGTTTTGTGGAGTTATGGTCAAACTCCGGTATCACGTTTCCTACATATCATAGATTTCATGAGAATTAGACCAATTGTAGTTCACAAATCTTGATTTATAAGCATGATTTTTAAAGAATTCACAAGATATCCTAGTTGTCAAATTTTAGCGGAACTGGAAAGTTGGGGAATAAGAAGACAGGGGGAGGTTGGAATATAGTTGAGTTTTAATCATAGAGCGCAGCCTATATATCCTTGAGACTCAGCGAATCAGATTTCTTATAGTTTGCCTCGCTAGGTAGAAAATATAGTCTCTTATTTTAGACGACCTTTTGTTCGAAATAAGTAACAAATATATCAAGGTATGGAAAAGAAGCTTGTAATTATCACAATTACGAACATAGGGCGACTTATATCTACAACTGGGAGTTACATGGACATAATTTCAAAAGCTCTAGGAGTTTTTTCACCTGAACTTCAAAGAAGAGTAATGTTACTGCTGGTGAGAGTTTAGAAATGTCCCAAAGGTAAAATTAAAATCGAAAATGACCTAAAATATCCACATGCCTTCTGATAGAGGTGTGGTTTGATGGTGGTGGATGTCATCCTTCAGCTCGAATCCAAGGAGTTTGATGTCCCTCTTCAGATTATTTCCCACTTTGCTACTAACAAAAAGTTCCACGTAGTGTTGTGCCCTTTTTGGAGACGTCCACACTTATGGTTTTGATTTGAGAGTTTCATCCTTTTGGAAACTCTTGGAAACATATGAAACAAAATGGTTAGTTGTAAATGTATCATGATACAAAAGTAAATTGGTACAAACCTATTTGAAACTATCACGTTGAGATAGTTTAGGAACCAATTTGTACAACTTGTTCTAAAAATATCATGAAACTTTGAATGGGGTGACCACTCAACGTGTATTAATAAAACGTGAATGACTTATCTTGAATATTTTTTTCCACTTTGAATAAGGTGACTGCCCAGTGTGTCTTATTAAAAGGTGGATGATCTATCTTGGATGTAACATTCCACATTGAATGGGGAGACGGCCTAACGTGTCTCATTGAAAGGCGGACGACCTATCTTGGTTGTATCATGTCATGTTGAATGGGGTGATCGGCCAATGTGTCTCATTGAAAGGTAGATGACCTATCTTTTTGAACCATACCACTCTGAACGGGATGACATCCCAATATTTCTCATTTAAAGAGAGATGACCTATCTTGAATTTTGTGTGTAACTTTGGTTGGGGTGACGGCCTAATGCCTATTAGCCACCTGCACTATATTTATTAGTAGCAAATTCAATGTAAGGGAAATTGTGCAAACCTTGTTTTAATATGACACACTCCAGGAGCTGACAAACAATAATATTGTATCAAGTTGAAGAAAGTGACGATCTATATAATAATGTGTTACGCTATAGGAAGTGACAATTTATAACATAATGACATGCCACTCTAAAAGTGGTGATGATCCATATAATAACATGTTACTTTATAGTAGGTGACAATTTATAACATAATGGCATGCTACTCTGAAGGAGGTGACAGTCCATAACATAATGATATGTTATTCTAAAGGAGGTGACGTTCCATAACATAATAACTTGACACTCTAAAAGAGGTGACAGTCCATAATATTATAATTATGAAAAAGTTGATGGTTTATAGTATAATAATAAGTCTCTATGAAAGAGGTGATGGCTCATAACATAATAATATATGACACTAAATGATGTGAAAGTCCATAACATAATGATATGTCACTCTGAGAAAGGAGGTGGTCCATAACATAATAACATGTCACCCTGAAGGAGATAATAGTCTATAACATAATGATATGTCATTCTGAGGGAAGTAATGATCCATAATATAAGCATATCACTCTGAAGGAGGTGATGATCCATAACATAACAACATGGTATTTCAAATAAAGTAATGTTCCAATGCATCCTTTTCAAGGATAGAAAACCCAAATATAATAAGATGTGTACATTTAAAAGGGGGATGACCCAAATATTATAACATGTGTCACCTCGTATGAAGTGACGATTCGATATGTCCTCTTTAAAGGGTGGATAACCCACATATAATAAGATGTGTCCTTTTACAAGAGGGATGAACCAAATATAATAAGATGTGTCACCTCGAATGAGGTGACAATCCATTAGGTTTTCTTGGTGAATATAAAACCCTAATATATAAGAAAAGGTAGATGTTGATTTGTTGAACTTTGTTCTTTAAATTGGCAATCCTTGAAAGAACTTGTGCACATCCTGATCTTCTGGACTAAATCCTCAAACTTTTAGAAAATTAGTTCGTTTGACTCATGATGATTTAGAGATAGTGGTTTAGATAATATCTCTATATCTTAATCGTTATGCCAAATCATTTCTCTACAAGATCAGAGGAAGGTTTAGATATTATAATGAAGTAATAACAAGATAAATCAAGATAAAAAAGGAGAGTAGAAGTTGTTTAGATTATTATAGCAAGGCCACGGTGGGTCTGGTAATGCCTCTCACCATACTTAATGTTGTCAACTTTGAAACTACACTGTTCCTACAACCAAAGAAAAATTCTAGTTTTGAGAGACTAAATGTGTTGGTTTTTTCTTGTTCTCCTGATTCTCCTTGTTGTTCATTGATTTGTAATCTTGAATTTTAGTTTTTGTGAAATTTTTTAGGATCTTTCTCAAAAATTATGCTCCGTTCTATAACACAGAAACTCTTGAATTTCCTTGTAACTTATGACATTGTTTAGTATGGAATTTTTGAAACTCTTCTAAAAAAGTTGGTCTAATTTAAAATTTAAAATACTTGAATTCTTTCTGATGTAGCGTAGCTTAAAATTTTGAAAACTTTCTCAAAGATTATTTCCTTGTTTCAACTTCAGCAATGTCTTGTTCAACTTTATAGAAAATGTCAAGTTTTGTGGAATTTTTATGACTTCATCAAAAAAAATTTCTATTTATATGCTTCAAATTCATCTCTATATAACTTGAAAAAATATCATCTTAATGAATTTTGAGATCCTCATAATGAATTTTTAAGATTCTCTCAAAATTTCTACCCCAGTTTTTGTGGAAATTTTGCCGAGAATATGATCCTGCCAGTGTAACGCCTATGTATGTCATTAAGGTAGGAATCAAGTCAAATGTCATTCCAACATAAAATGAAAATTTGAATTTCCTAAGAGGTTGACCGAAGCCGACATAGGCCGCCATGTATCCCATTTTTAGGAATTTATCTCAAACGTAGTTCCTTCAATTAAAAGGTGCAATTACAGAAAAATCAAAGCATAAAGAGTGATTACAAAAAAATATAGTGACAAAGTAGATTACAGAGAAATAAAGACAAGAAAAAATTACAATAACTTCAAAATGCAAGATAGAAGGACGACAACAGTGTGCCTTTGAAGAAATGTGATTCTTCTTCGTGATTGATGGTGTCAATGATTACTTTGCTTTTAGTCTTTACGAAGTGAGCAATTTTGATTACCAACACAAATTAGCCTCTCTCTAAAATAAAAAAATAAAGATAAAAATATAAGTTCATATATTTTAATAATTGACCAAAGTAATATATGAAGCGAATGATATATATTTTGTTTAAAATAGACTAGTCCAAAATTTGAAGAATATAACACTTTGAAAAACTGACTGAATGATCAGAAATTTGATCATTTAAAATATTTTAAATTTTGATGTGGAAAATAAAATTTTTAATAAAAAAAAACTAAGTGATTTGAAGAGATTGGGTGTTCACAAATAAACTTCCTAACAAGGCTTATTTGTAAAGATCTTTGGACAATAACGGAGTCTTACCATTAATAGAATATCTAGATAGATCTATCTATTATTAAGTATGAGAAAAAAAAATTGTAAGTTTAACATGGTCAATGTGAATTAGATAATGACCTAATGAATTCTTGAATAAAACTAGGGTAAATTGAAAGAAATTTTATCGATGAACTTTTAAGGGTATTTTAAGAGGATTCAAATTTTGAGTCTTATATGCCTACGATGCTCTAAGACTTTGAAATAGAATAATGGACTAGTTTTTTTAAAAAACAAATGTATGTTATATAAACACAAAAATCAAGCAAATATAGACAAAGAAAAATAATGAAGCACTTTTGCACATACACAATTTTAATGCGTCCTAGCATATATGAGACATTTCAAGCCAAGGTAATAGTGTTTGAAGGATATACATGCTGTTTGTAAGGTTCTCCATTGCCCCCAAAAATATATTATAAAAATTTTATGGATAAATCAAATAGGGATATAATGAGGAAAAGGAAAAAAAAATTATATTTGTCCTACGAGGGGGAGCAAACATAAACTAAACCTCCTTGGGGTCCGTTGATCCTAAACTTCTTGATATTTATGAATATCTTTCAAATGAAGATTCTCTCTATATTAAAATAAAAAAAACTATATAAATAAAATCCTCAAACACAATAGACAAAGGTTCATACAACTGACATTATGTCCTTTAATTTAACACATAAAGATATATTGCCTATTATTGACTCGTGGTCAATAGATGAAAGTTAGGTATTTCTAATGGGCCTAATACCCACTTAGTGGATTGTCCTAGGCTCAAGCTTAAATAGGATTTTGGTTTCACTTATTTTGGGTATCTAGATTTGGCTTTCACCACGTTCCCAAGTGGACAACATGAGTTTATAAATATAAACAGTCATCAGACGCCTAATGTGCCAATAAGTTGTTGTATTTCCAA
The DNA here is from genome assembly GCA_030864225.1 of Capsicum baccatum var. pendulum. Classification (NCBI taxonomy): domain Eukaryota; kingdom Viridiplantae; phylum Streptophyta; class Magnoliopsida; order Solanales; family Solanaceae; genus Capsicum; species Capsicum baccatum. Next base: position 171,743,933 of record CM061554.1, read on the forward strand.
CACTTTCATTCAAAATTATTCTATAGAAGTCGCAACGGCCGTGAAACCCCAAAACAGTTGAATATCAAACAAAGAAGTATGCTATGAATGTAACAGTTAATAATTGAAAAACTTTAAATACATAATTGTAAAAGCAATAATTAACACAAAATATTAGTCAAACAAATAAAATCCTTATAGTTAGAACCTAGATGAATCCCCAGCGGATTCATCATTCTATTATGATCCATTTTCAAAAAGTCAAAAACGTTTGATAACTTAGTGGTGGAAAAAAGTATATTTCATTATATTTGAAAAAATAATTTTTGAAAAGATAGAGTCGCCACTTAATTTTTAGAAAAAATAATAAACCATTTTGAAAAGGTAATTTTTTGAAGGAAAACCCTTAATAAAAACAGAGTTTAGGTAAGGGTTCAAGAAAATCTGAAAGTAGGTATTATACACTTTTAAAAATCCACAAAATGTGATTCCCGGTAAATTAAACTTATGTAGCTAATTTTGAAAAATCTTTAAGTTACTTGAAATATCCTATTTTATAAAATATTAAATTTATTTGAAAATGTTATTTCAGATAAATAGAATTTATTTGATACTAATGCATTTAATTTATTTCAAGCAATTAAATAAACTAAACATCAAAGTTTCAATTAATTCTAACTTAAATAATTTTATCTGGACTAAGACTTTGGGCTGAATAGTTAACCCAATTTCTTCAACATGGATTTTGAGCCACTAATAACTATAAAAGAATATAAATAAATTATAAAGTTATTTTATAAGCTTAAATTTTGCTAAGACAAATTATTTGAGAATCTAAGCAATCAAAAATAAAGCGAACGAATCTAACAATTAAATTTCTCCCCAAAAATTCATCCAGATTAATTAAAAAATAATCAAATTAATTAGAAGTAAATAAATGAAATAAATAATAAATAAGTAAATACATAAAGTAAGCTAAGAAAAAATGAGTTTTAAACTTATTTAGACATAACCGATTTTATTCCTCGATTTTTATTGGCCTCTCGGCTATTTCTATTTTTTTGCCATTGTTGTCCTCAACCATATATTTTTGTCTTATTTTCCTTATTTTCATTCGTATATCACATGTTTTTATACAAGGATCAATGTTTTGGTCTTGATGAAGTCCTGACTCAGAGATTAGGCCTCATTGGCCTATCGAAAATGCAAGGGGAGAATGAGGTCAGGTGGACCCAGATCCGCATTACATGTACCAAGAAGAGGATAAGAATTAGCGTATGAAAGAACTATTTAATTAAACATCTAGAGATGTACTTTAACTCCCTATACAAAACACATATTTCATATCCAAAATCATTATAATTAAGCAACTTTGTTACCATTTAGGTAAGGCAAGTGAGGATCAAGTTCAAAACAACCCAAAATGTTTAGTCTTATTGAAATAAAAAGGAAACTTCAAACTCCTTGCATATCAATAATCTCTTTGATCTCAAAATGCTTAATAAAAGAAAAGACCCACTCAGACTCACTACATGATACGCGAAAAACACTAGGATGCAATAGAGTTAAGTAGCTCATACTAAGGACAGATTTAGCAGATGATTTTTAGCAGCAAGCCAATCAAAGAGAGTATTATGATCGGTAGATGAGTTTTCACAAAGAATGTAGTGTTAGTTAAATAGGAAACATGAAAGACCATGTAAGTTTTAAGGAAAAAAGAATATGGGATTCCATTTCAATCTTTCAAGCATTAAATGTAGGAGTAAAGTAAAAGAGAAATCCAAACCTCTAATTTAAGCTACAAGTTAATGATCAAATACGAAAATCAAATGTGTGTCCAACACAAAATTTGGAATAAACAAGTTAAAAGAGAGAGGGAAAAATAGAACTAGTTGAGATATGGATCTTACTATCATAAATATTCACACCAAAATTCCGAAGAAAACACATGACTTAGTAAAACTACCTAGTCATGTATCGTGAACAATTTCAAGGTAAATGAAAGGAGATCTAATCAAAACATCACTAAAAGAATACCTCAAGCACACATGAAAGGCAAAATGGAAATTGACGTTGAAGAAAAATAGTCGTACTCAGGGTTGTTCATCTCTATCTACCCTCGCCTTCTCCTCCATAAGTCTTGACAGACTCAAAAACCAAGGAATTGTTGAAGGTTTACAGGATTAATAATAAAATCACATTTTTTTTACCGGAGAAATAGGAGACATGTGGCTTAATATTGTCGTAAAAATAAAATCTTCAAAATGGAAACCAAATCTCATATATCATTGACTATCTTATGAACAAAATAGAACCACCATACTCACACTAACTGTGATATTCAATCACCAAAATGGAAACAACAATATAATAAGAACCTAGGGACTAAAGCAACAATAGCACACTTATAAATTATCAAGGAATTGATCAAATTACTACAAAATATCATATTTTAGCCATCTTCTAATCACCGCAAAGAAGCCGCAAAAATAGCATAATATATTTCTTTCCTTTTCAATTGAAACTCACACTTTCCTTCCCCAATTTTACCTCAGGATTCCTTTCCATTAAAATCTCACAAATCCTCTTTCAAATACACCATATTACCTTAAAATACCTTTATAAATTGTATATAAATATACATTATCCTCCATCAATTAGCTTCAAAAAGGTTTTTCATTCACAATTAGCTTCAGTTGATATGAAATTATGTCTTCAAGCTCGATTTTAGTTCCAATTATGCTATAATATGGAGGAGTGTGGTTAAGTGATGTACAGTTTCAAAAGTTTACAATAAATGGAGTACATTTGAATTTGGATTGCAGGTACGAATATTTTGTTGATGAACTGTGTAAGCAATTGAATCTAGAGCAAAATTATGGTTTAATGACAACAAAATACATTGTAAAGAGTGGATCTATGACTATTTACAATGATATGAGTGTTAGACTTGATATGGAGATGACGAAAAAAATTTGGATGTAAATGAATTTCCATTGTGTATAACACTACAAAACACATTTGAAAATGGAGAATCCTCAATTAGAAATTTGATCGAAACATCTCCGACTATTATTCCAGTTCATCCGATACCTATTTTTGACTATACAATTGAAGATAAAGAAATGGAAGAACAGACCGAATTGATAATTAAGGATCCACTTCATTGAGATGTTGAAAAATGGCTGTTGTACTGGGATAAAAATACTATATCAAGTGTGATGAAACATTATGCAATCCATGAGAAATCCAAATTTAAGGTGGAATAATCATCATCATCAAGGTATAAACTATATAACTACTTTATATGACCTGTGTAAACAATGTGTAAGTTTTATATTTTATTGGAATGTTGGTTTTAAATTTACATAAATAATGCATATAAATGGCATATGACCTATGTACAAAATGTGTAACTACTATATAGGACATGTATATGTACTGCATATAAAGTACTGCATATGAACTGTGGAATTTCTATAGAGCACCTGCATATATATTGGATATGAACAGTGTGATGCATATACATTTATTATATATAAATGTATCTAGGTACTATCTTAAGTGTATCAATTAGAGATGCAATTGGACTTTTAGATTTTCAAGTAAACAAAATTCAGAAGTTTTCATGGTGACCAAATTTGTCGATAATCATACTTGTCCAATTGCGAACAGAATGCTTTCTCAACGACATGCTACTTCTTTAACCAACGCTAAAATGGTGAAGCAGAACTTTCTAAATCTAAATTCAACATACACTCCAGCAGAGATCATGGAAGAAATGAGAAACTTGTACGGAATTAGGATGAACTACAAAAAAGCATATAGAGACAAAAAAAAATAACTTGAACTAGTCAGAGGTTCCTTGCGTGAATCTTATGCTAAATTGCTAGCTTATCTATACATGGTAAGCACGATAAATCCTGGAAATTCATAAGACTACACAAAACGGAGGACAACCACTTTTTGTATGCTTTTGTTGCGTTGAGCACATCAATTAGGGGATGGAGATATTGTATGCCTACCATTATTGTTGATGAAACTTTTCTTAAATCTGCATATAAGGGAAAAATGTTGTCTGGTAGTGTGTTGGATGCAGTAGGTGAGTTTTATGAATTTTTTTTAGAAAAAATTATGTATATGCTGGTATGCACTAATAGACACTTTCCCACTTTCTTAATCAGGACATATTTTGCCACTAGCATAAGCTGTTGTTGATTCTTAAAATGATGATTCATGGGAATGGTTTTTCCGCATGTTTAACAACATAGTGTCTGATAGGTATGACAACATATTAAAAGTTGATGCACTTGTATTTCCAAATGAGGTTCACTGTATATACATCTACCATCTATGTGTAACGCCCCAAGAACTCATCTTGAGACGTCACACGGTGTTTAAGGTCATACATGGCCCCAAGCTAACCCTCTAAGCGTGTCATAACTTTCATAACTCACTATAACACAAATCATGCTAAGATAAAAAGGAATAAGCATGTCATGACCATGCTTAGATACCAAATGACACTGTCCTATACAACAAAAATACTAAGATCCTGTACATACTAGCACACTAATCTGACAAAGCCTCTACTACATAAGACTAAGGGGCCATTGGGACAGATCCCCAACTGACCTGTACTGAACTGAAAATAAATGACCATCTATCAGCAAGACAAAATGAGAGATACAGGTCCTCAAACCATGAGGACTCACCAACTACAGGCATATAGAAGAAGGTACTCGTAGATCACTATCGTTGCTGAGAATGATCACCTGAACCTATATTACGATGAAATATAGAATACAAAATAGTATGGGAGTCAATACTTGGGAATGTACTGAGTATGCGGGGGTGGATGCAATATTTAAATAATATCATAAATGTATAAAAAATCATGCATGCTGACCATAATAATTTTCCTCGCTTGAATTATCTAAAACATTTTTCTCATAAATCATTAGCAGTAATACACGTTTCATAAATCTCGTAAATCATTTATCTCAACTCAAAATTTTTAACTCATAACTTAGAGTTACTCGGTAACTCAAGAGACTTAAATCATTATGGACATGGGAGTTTCCTATAACCGACATGACTATACAATGTGCAACGCATGGAGTCCAACATTTTACCTTCCTAAGGAGAGAACCCCACATTGGTAGGGGTGTTGTACTCTTGCCAGGGAGTACAACCTTAATCTTATTTTAACAATCTCATACTTGGCCTTTGGCCCACAATTATCAACATCAATCCTACGATGATATGTAGTTTTGGGGAAATACCAAATTTCCCGCTCAGTGCTAAAAACTCCTCCTAGACTCAGCTCAGACCGCGTTAGAAAATCCACCTCAATCAATATCAACTCATGGTTCTATTACAAAGACAAAAACATAAATATATATCTCATTTGAAAATCATAAACATCTTGTGGATTCCTAACTCGACTCAACTCAACACAAATTTTCTCAATATCAAGTACATTTGTCTATCAAATCATTTTAAATATCAAAAACTTCATGAAAATATCATAAGACTCATTCTTGCCTCTCAATTTCACATATCAATATACATTCACTAGTTAAATTTCTCATGGAAAGGCATAACTCATGACACTTTTCTCAAATCATTAAAAAATCATCAATTCATAATAAAAATATTCAACTCATTGAACTTGACTTAAATTGCTTAGAAATCATCAATACATAATGATAATATACGGCTCATGGAATAAATTCTCAATTTAAGAAACATGATGGTGAAATAATCATAAATATCAAACATATTCAACTCAAATCTCATAAATCATTAATAGAAAAATTTGGGTGTAAACCCACTTGCAATATCATGTAAATCAATAATAGAAAGTAAATCTTTAGGCACAAGAATGAAACGAGTGTTCTTGTTCAAACTCCACATACCTTGGATTTTGATTTTTTTTAGGAGATGTAGACACCTGTTTGGAACTTCTTCCTTGCACTTTGAGACCAATATTATTGATTCCTTTGACTTGGGGAACGTAATTCTTCAATAACTTTGAATCACTATGAAGGATTGTTGAATTTATTTGGAAGAAGATTGGATTTTTGGGTTTTAGAAGAAACCCTAATCTCTAGATATTTCTTGCAAGAGGAAAGGTAAAAAGAGAGAAAATGATCTCCTTTTCTTTACTTATATATATATAGGGCCATAAGGAGCAGAAATGACCAAAATACTCTGTTGAAAAAGTTGAAAATTGCAGATCGAGGCCTGTGACGATCGATATGACGGTCCGTCAGATGAGCTGATGGTCCACCAGGTCGTCCATCACTCAAGTGCTGAATCTGGGATATTCTACCTCGGGGTGATGGTCAGAGTGATGGTTCGTCAAAGGGTGTGATGATCCACCAAGTCGTCCGTCACTGAAGGCCCAGCAATGGGACATTTTGTCTCACCCTGACGAACCCATTTGACGGTCCTTAAACATTTTGACGGTCCACCAACTAGGCTATCACACGATGGCCCAAAAATAAGGTTACTGCCTTGGTTTGATGGTACACTTGAAGGGCCACCAGGTACTTGACGGTCCACCAAGTCTACTGTTAAACCTGGGCGTTCTGATACTTTTTAGTAAAATAGCCATAACTCCTTCGTCCAATGTCAGATTTTGATGAAATTGCCATCGATGGAAAACTTATTCAATGACAAAAAGTGGAATTTAGAAAAATACAACATGGTTCAAACATCAATCACTTTGGAAGTCATACATATTCATTCAAAAAGATAGATTTAGGCTTAAGGAATGATCGGGGTATTACACAATTGATCAACATCAAGGGTAGATTTAAGAAGAATCAAAAGCAATTAAAGGGGATCTTCTTATGGCTAGAACATACATAAAGGCAGACTTTGATCGGCTTATGGAAGAAAAAACCAAAATTGATAATAGGCTGAAGAAGTATCTATTTGATATTGGCTATGAAAAATGGTCTATAGCTTATGCCCATGTCAACCGGTTGATTTTCATGACTTTAAACATAGCAGAATCAATAAATTCAGCAAATAGAGATGCAAGAGACCTGTCAATTAAAAAAATCCTACAATTTATGATGGATCTGGTCATGAGATGAAATAATGAGCATCGACAATATTCAGAAGCAACATTCACATAACTGGGAAACAAATACAATATAATAGAGAGGGAAAATCTTATTCTATCAAATAAAATAAAGGTATTACTTCTTATTTCTACTTCACAGACACTTACATATTCTAATGTGTACACTATATACTAATATATTTGTACATTGTAGGTGATGGGTTTTACTAATTATTCTTAAGTAGTCATTGAGGAAACTGGAAAATGAAACATTGTTTGCATGAATGAAACAAAATGTTCCTGCCTACAATTTCAAGTAGATGGCATACCTTGTCCGCATGTTATGGCAGTCCTAACTTTTACGCATATGGACTTACAAAGCTATTGTGCTCCATATTACACAAGAGAAAACTTCTTGAAAGCATATGAACTTCCAGTTATACCACTTCCTGATGAAATGGCATGGTATATCCTAGCAGAGATATCAGCTAATATAGTACTGCCACCAATCTGGAAATCAAAACCATGAAGACCAACAAAGAACAATCGAGGAAAGGGAATTATGGACTACTTTAAGCAACAAATGTCATGTGAGCGCTGTGGAAAAACAGGACACAATTGAAGAACATGTGGAAATGTTCCAACAAGAATGTAATAGGATGCTGCTGCAAGAGCACTTTTATCTTTTCCATTTTTTTCTTAAAAAAATACTATTCTTTTCATAGCAATGTGATAGCAACAATATTATTTTACTTCAAATGCATTCTATGCTTATGTAAATATGTGCATTATGGTTTTTCATTTAACCACATTCTTTGGTGAGGAGCACTAATCAACTCATCTGAGCTGAGGGTGTAATTTTTCTACCACAATGCTTAATAAAACTGCATATCATCTGTGTCAATCATGTATAATACCTATATATAGTTTGAATATATATAAGTACTATTATTTGTCTTTTGAATTAATTAGTAAATACATAGTACCTCTATATTTTGAATATAACTACTTTTATACACTATATAAATACTTTATTATAATAACATACAAGTTCTATATCTGTTCGGGATAAATGTATAAAATTGTAGAAATACTGTGCTTAAACTATGTAACAACTGTATAGGAACTAAATAAATGTTGCATATATACTGAATATTGGTATAAATTTGCATAAATACTTCATATATTATTGTAACTACTGTATAGGACATTTATATGAACTGCATATGACCTGTGTATAGGCTGTGTAACTACTACATAGGACCTATATATATACTGCATATAAAGTACTGTATATGGACTATGTAATTTCTGTATAGCACCTGCATATATATTATATATTAGACTATATAACTACTTTATATGACCTGTGTCAACAATGTGTAAGTTTTATATTTTATTGGAATATTGGTTTTAAATTTGCATAAATACTGCATATGAACTATGTATAGACTGTGTAACTACTATATAGGACCTATATATATACTGGATATAAAGTATTGCATATGAACTGTGTAATTTCTACATAGCACCTGCATATATATTATATATTAAACAATATAACTACTTTATATGACCTGTGTCAACAATGTGTAAGTTTTATATTTTGTTGGTATAAATTTGCATAAATATTGCATATAACCTATGTACATACTATGTAACAACTATATACGACCTGTATATATACTGCATATGAACTGTGTAATTTATGTATAGCACCTGCATATATATTGGATACTAAACTATGTAGGAACTGAATAAATGTTGCATATATACTAAATATCAACTTTGATCAACATAAACTAACCTTTCAGCATCAATTATACAGAATTGTATCAATTACCAAAACATATAGTATTCGGCATAACATTTCATAAAAAGAACCTCCGAGTGTATCAACACAAAACAAAAATAACCCTAAGCATTTCAACACTAAAACATATCTAACAACAATGCTTCAAACACATTTCTAACTAAATTTGCTGCACACTATCCTTTTTCTTCAAAAATCGACCAGTAGATTCATCTTCACTAACTGCAAATTGTCTTTGTTTCTTCTTTCTATAATCCCACAGTAACACACCATACCGAGTATGAATAACATCAATATTAGCTAGATGATTAGAAATTTCAAGACCATCAAGCAAATACACAGCAAAGGCAACAACAAATACACTACAGTCCCTGTAAACATAATACATCTTTAGTATAATTGACAAAAAATATGTAAAAATGAGCAATTGAATGTTTATTCAATATATTACGTGTTATATTGTGTTGACAGTCCACCAATAATACAAATATCAAAAGAATTAGCCACTGGAAGTCCATCGCTCTTATTTTCCCAAAATCTAATATAAGAAAGAAAGTGTGGTATTAATTTTGAATACGCTGTAAATAATTTCTGAACATGAATGGCATTCCTTGAATCATGCATTGAATCATACACATATATGCATTGATCCTTAAAAGATAGCCTCACCAAAATCCAGTGAAACTCCTCAGCAAGATAAATTGGGAAAAAAACATTGTCAACACTATTCCACGGTACGTTCCATCTCATAAAAATTCAAGCATGTACTCAACATTTTGATATTCTTGAGTGATAAGTGTTACATCTCTATTATTCTCCACAAAACTCTTATAGAAAGTCTAAATCAACAAGTTCAACCAACAATCGGTGGTTGTAAATTTAATTGAATCACAAACAGGCCTGTATTTTAACTTCTTTCACAAATAGTAAAAGATAACATCAATATGCTGAAAATACGAACTACAAAACCACGTTAAAATGCTAAAAATGAATACAAAATACTAATTTGAATCATATAAATACAAGCTACTTATACAACATGCATCATATCAACTACTGCATACAAATTGTGTTTCTACTGTGTAGGACCTGTATATATATACTGAATAGCAACTACTGCATTTAAATTGTGTACATACTGTATAAACACTGCATAGGACCTGTATATACATTGAATATTAAGTGCTTCATATAAACTGCACATAAAGTACTGCATAAATAAAGCATAGAACTTATATAACATTTATCATATACAAAATTTCAGTATTCCAATTAGATTATCACTATCAATTACAGAAATAAAAGATATATAACCTACTCAACTAACAAATTCATTACTCACTAAATTGGTTAACGGTACTCCTGGATATGCCAATGTGAAGAACCACTCTTTTATTTTAACAATATCAACTCCATAGTCAAATGTTTTTGGAGAGCATTAACAGAATTGGAATAAACAGGACTAGAAAAAAATATTACAGAAAATGTAATATATGATAAAATAAAGCAAAACAAAAATAATTTACAAACAGAAACTTACATCTATTTAATGTGCAACAATCTCGCAACAAACTTGTTAAACTTTAGCATCACTTTTATATCATCAATTCGCTCCATAATACTCTTCATAAAAGGATGTTTTATAGACAAGACATGTTTTCTTAAGTGATCATTGTCTACATACTTAGATGATTGACCTTCAACTTTGCCACAACCAGAATCAAATTTTGATAAAAAGGGAGATTCACATACTGCCGCTGGCTTACAAAATCGGTGAGGAATAACAGGTATTTCATCTAACATAACAGGCACAACCACCATGTTTTTCTCAATCCGTTTAACATTATCACTTGTAGTTGCATCAACTTTTCTAACATTATCAAATTTGATTTCTATTTACTTGTCTTTCAGATCATACCGCGAAGAAGATTCGATGGTCATGTAAAATCTTTTGTTCTAACTAAGGAAAATATGTATGGAGCTCAACAAACTTCTTGAGTCCAAACTTAGTTAAGAGTTGTTTCATTTGAAAGTCCTCGTGGAGTTCCACTAGTGCCCACTGATCCTACTCCTAAGGGCGATACAAATATTCAGTCAGCTCAAGGTGAGGATACTAATGTTGAGTTCTGATGCTCCATTAATATTTTGACTCAGTTGGTAGCTTCTGAGTCTGAGCATGATATTTTTATTACTCTATCTTCTTGTTTAACAAGGGTAGGGCAGTTCATGAGGTTGCATACTTCTATGTTTATGGGAATTACAGTTGACGAGGATCCTCAAAGTTTCATTAATAATATTGTGAAGATCTTCTAGATTATGCATGCTTTTATAGTTGAAGGTTTTAACTTTGTTTCCTACTAATTAAAGTGCAAATAGTCGAGGGGAGAAGGTATTGGTTCTACTTGTGGGAGTATTTGTTTAGTGCTTTAATGGACCACTTCTTACCTCCTGAATTAAGGAAAGTGAAAGTGGAATAGTTTGTGAATCTAAAGAAAGGTAGGTTAATTGTCAAGTAGTATGCCTTGAAAGTTCATTAGCTATATAGGCATGCTCCTAAGTAGATTTCTAGCATAAGGGATAGAATCCATAAGTCACTTTGGGATTGTCTCGTGAGTTGATCCATGAGAGTAAGGCTTCCTTATTGATCAAGGACATAGATATTTGTATGTTGGTTGTGTAATACAATAGGTAGAGAATAAAACGAGTAAGAAGGTTGATTTTAGAGAAAGGTAGGGGGAGGATTTTAAGCCTTTAGGGCAAAGTGATAGAGATGGTGGTAAGTGGCAAAAGAAGAAGTGGGGGATTTTAGGTTCTTTCTCCACAACCAATGCTCCTTACCCAATGTCATCTCGTGATCACAGGTTCGGTCTTATTATGACGGTGGGTTCTGCCCACAGGTTTACCAATCTCATGCTAGTAGGGCTCAGTCAGCTGCATTCTGCCCTTCGTGTAGATTTTATAGGCAGTCACACCATAGGCTGTGAGAAAAGGAAGAGCAAATGTTTTTATTATGTTCATATTGGTCGTATGTAGTGTGATAGTTATTCTAGAATGGCTTTTGGGGATAACAAGGTTCCTGTTACCTCTTTATCTGCTCCTGCACCAAAGGGTTCTATTTTTACATCTAGTTTTGCATCTGGTACTGACACTAGACCAAAATATATATATGCTCCTACGACTCATCAAAATATGGAGGCATCTCCTAATATTGTTACTAGTATGTTGAAACTATTCCCTTATGATATGTATTGTTTACTTAATCTAGTTTCACTCTTTCTTATGTGACCCCATTTATGGCAATGCATTTTGGTTTTGATCCTGAGTTTATTTTTGATCCTTTTTACATATCTACCACAGTTCCTGACTTTGTGATTGCTAAAATATTTGAATAGAGGGTGTGTAGTATCTTTTAATGGTAGAAAAACTATTGTAGAATTAATATGTTCCTAGAATTGATGATTTATTTGATTAGCTTCAAGATGCAAAGTGTTTCTCTAAGATTGATCGTAGGTTTGGTTATGATTAGCTTAAGGTTAGGGTGGTGAATAGCCTATGCCAGCTTTCAAGACCTGATATGGTCACTATAAGTTCCTAGTTATGTCTTTTAGGATAACCAATGCTCTAATAACATTTTTAGATTTAATTAATAGGGTTTTTTATCAGTTTTTCATTGTTTTCATTGATGATGTCTTTGTCTACTCAAAGAACGAGGCGGAGTATATCGATCACCTTGATGTTGTGTTACAGACCTTGAAATATCAATGTCTATATGCAAAGTTCTATAAGTGTGAGTTTTCATTGAAGGTTGTGACTTTTATTGGTCATGTTATCTCTAGTGAAGGGATCATAGCAGATCAACAAAATGTTACAGTGGTTAAAAGTGGCCTAGACCCACGACTCCAACTAATATTCAGAGCATCATTAGTTTAGCCAGTTACTATAGGAGATTTATAGAAAGTTGTTCGACTATAGCTTCCCATTTGACAAAGTTGACCTAAAAGAAGGTCATGTTCTTGTAGACGGATGCATGCAATGGTAGTTTGGAGAAGTTAAAGGACATGTTTACTTCAGCACCTGTTTTGACCTTGCTCGAGGGTACGAAACCTTCATAGTGTATTATGATTCTTCTCATATTAGGCTTGGTTATGTATTTATGCTGCAAGGTAGGGTTGTGGCCTATGCTTATATGAAGATGAAAGTTTATATGAAGAAATATCATGCTTATGATTTGGAGTTGTGAGTTGTGGTATTTACATTGAAGATCTGGCATCACTACCTCTAGGAGTTTCATGTTAATATCTTTTCTGACCATAAGATCCTACTGTATGTGTTTACTCAGTAAGAGTTAAATCTTAAGTAATGAAAATTGCTTGAGTTACTGATGTACTTTGATATGAGTCTCCATTACCATCAAGGTAAAGTTAACGTGGTTGCTGATGCTCTTAGAAGATTATCCATAAAGAGTCTAGCTCATATAGATGAGGATAAGTAAGATTCGGTTAAGGATATTCATTGTTTATCTAATCAGGGAGATCATCTCACAGATTCAATGAATGGTGGTGTGCTTGTGTATCAGGTATCTCAATTATTTCTTGTTGTTGAGATAAAGGAAAAGTAAATGTTTAATGTTGATTTAATTAAGAATAAGAGGAATATGATTCAATAAAAGGTTGTTGACTTTATAATTGATGTTGATGGCATCTAGAGATACCAAGACATTTTATATGGTACTGATGTCAATAGATTGAGGGAAATAATTTTTGTCAAAGCTCATAGATCTAATTATACAATTTATCCTGGTTTGACAAAGTTGTATCATGATCTTAAAGAGTTCTATTGGTGGAATAATATAAAGCAACATGTGTCTAACTATGTAGCTAAGTGAAGGGTGTGTCAATAAGTGAAAGTTAAGCACGTGAGACCCAGTGGTTTGTACCAAGAGATAGATTTTCTCAAATTGAAATGATAGGTAATTAATATGGTTTTCATTACCGAACATACACATTCCCAGAACAAGTATGATTCGACTTGGCTCATTATGGATAGGATAACTAAGTCTGCTCACTTATTACCTATGACGACTAGTTATTTGGCTAAGGATTATGTCGTAGTTGTACATTGCGGAGATCATGAAGTTGTATGGTGCTCCTATTTCTATTATTTTGGACTATGGTACTCCATTCTATACTTTTTTTCGATGTTACTTTTGAAAGGTTTGGGAACTAAGGTATGCCTTAGTAGTTCTTTCCACCTATAGTCTGATAGATAAGTAGAGATAACCATTCAGACATTAGAAGATATGCTTCGTACTTATGTACTTGACTATGATTATAGCAGGGTTGACCATTTTCCTATTACAAAGTTTTCTTATAATAATAGTTATAATTCTAGCATTGGTATGGTTTATTTTGAGGCATTATGTGGTAGGAGATATTGTTCTCTAATTGTGTGGTATGAATTTTGTGAGGGTAAGTTGTTTGGCCTCGATTTGGTTCATGCATCTTTGTAGAAGGTAAAGGTGATTTGTTACATATTGAAAGTGCGTCAAAGTTTCTAAAAGTCCTACGCTGATGTAAGCCATAGGGAGTTGGAATTTAAGGTCAGTAATTAGGTATTTGTAAAGTTATCTCCCATGAAGGGAATGATGTGGTTTGTAAGAAAAGAAAGCTTAGTCCCCAGTATGTTGGTCCATATTTTGTTTGAAGAGGGTTGGTAATGTTGCCTATGAATTGAAGTTTCTTTCTAGTTTAAGCTTAATTAATTTAGTCTTCCATGTCTCTATGTTGAGAAAATATATGGGTGATCCTTTATTGGTTCTTCCTTTAGAACGGTTGGGTATCTGGGATTCCTTTTGTTATAAGGTAGTATCGATTGAGATCTTAGATCATCAAGTTCGTCTATTGTGAACAAGGTATGTGGCTTTGGTAAAGGTTCTTTGGAGGAACCATAAGGTTGAATAAACTACTTGGGAGGCGACATAGTACATGAAGTCCATGTATCCACAATTTTTCCTCATACGATGTTGATATGGTTGGGAGTATTTAGTATTATGATAGTCTGTATAATTTGGTTGGTTTCTATTGAAGGTACAAATGGACATCATACTAGTCATATGTTAGGGTACAAGAAGTATAGTGCAAAAACTGTATAATGTCCTATATGTAGCCTAGATGATTCTGCCTATCGAAAGGTTTATGATTAACAATCTTATGATTAGGTACAAATTAGGCCATGAACACATATGTTGGATAGAATTCATGTCCAACATTCTTTCTTAGGTATGAGTGGTGTTTATAACTTGTATCATTGGGGTATGAGTTAGGAGGTGAGGGAGGGAGAGTTGTAACCTCCAACACATCATTCTTTTAGTTTTAAGCTGAGGATATTTTAGACATTTGCCACACCAAAAACCCTAAGTCCCCACATCTCATGACAGATTGTAGCCTCTCATAACATACTTTCTCAGATCAAAACATTCAAAAACCTCTCTCTAAACATTCTCGTGAAGATTGAACTAGGGTTTCTAAAAGGTTCTCATCTCAAGGCGCAAGAGTCAAGTTCTTTCCATGAATTTTTTTGAATAAGGCATGTGAGTCTCCCCTCATTGTTAGTTCCCAAATATCATGTGTTTTAAACATTGATTATGGTTCATTCAAAGTGGTATTAAAAACCTATGTTGAGGGTTTTGTCGCATTTTTTTGAGTATTGTTTGCTCTTCATTTTAATTTTATTTAAACATGTTTTAATGATGGTTTTGCACATTTAAGTGCTTGGTAATTATGATTTGACAAATGGGTCATGGTTAAGCCTAAATTTGATGCTTTTCACATTGGTTTTGGTCTTTGTGAAGGTATTCCCTCACTGTATTTGTGAAAATGTCTAAGAGTAAAAACTAGTCACACAATGATTTGGGTTTTGCACTATTGCTTGGTATAAGAATGCTAATAAAGGATTAATGATTTTGTAAGGATCCGGATGACTATAAATTGAATTGGAATGTGTTTTGAAAAAAGGCATTGCCCTAATGAATATGAATGGTTAGTAAATAGTTTTGTAAATGCCATATTGGCCATGTAATGACTAAAATGGAAACCTTCGTCGTTTCATTAGCTACAAGGGTTTGAGTCCCGAAATATCAAATTGATTTATGTCCTTATTTGATAGTGGGTTCGAGTCACTAAATATTGAATTCAATTGATGGCTTGTTATAAACAATGTGTTTGAGTACCAAAGTTGAATGGTAATGGTTATCGTATATTTTACGTTTGCAAGTGGGGTTACTATGACGATACCAACCAAATGTCTTTGGTAAGTAATTGGATTAATGGTTGTGTATGTTTGTAATTAATGTTTTTATTGGGCTTTAAAGAAAGATGTATAGCCGAATTGTGAAAGTTGAGTCATAAGGACTAGCACCGAGAACTATGCTAGTTGATGCAACTATCTATATTATCAGGAGGTTTGTATGCCCAAAATAAAAATATGAATGGGACTTTTCAGTCTCCCATGTTTTATACATTGGTTTTATGTCACCTTTATTGTGCCGGGAGGTTTAAGTCCCCATATATGATTATACAATTTAGGATATTCTCTAGTTCGTGCATCTACATGGACTGGGGCCCTTCCAGCTAGGGTACAGCTTGGCCCGTATAGCTTGTTAGAGCCCTCTTCTAAGATAATTATGTTACACAACATAGGTTAATAATTTAAAAATTCATTCTAATATTATTCCCTATCCTGACATGGTATATATATCTATATGTATGTATTGCATTCGCTATATGCATTAGTTGATTGGTTTTGAACTATTAGTATTTTCTTATCGTTATGCTTGAGTTACATGATAGCAATCCAAATGCTAACCGTCTTAGAATATTGTATCCCCACTCAATGAACGTACATGTTATACTATCACACTTCCTACTCAGTGACTTAGATTCAGGGAAAACTTGTGTTGACTTGAAGTAGTGAGCTTCCATACTTTGAAAGACTCAATTTCTTTCTTTACACTTCTATTTTTTGTATTGGATTAGATTTTGATGATGGTTTTGGCTATGGTCTGGGGCATGTCCAAACGGGATATTCTTCTTTTATTTTAGAGTCTTTATTTGGACGAACTAAGGACTTGGGTATGTTATGGAATGGATATAGATATTATTATTGAATTTTAGCTTACTGGGTTATTGGACTGGATATTAGGTGTAATCTTTGGTCTTTGTTGGACTTGATATTTCGATTATGACGAGGCCTTAGTATTGGTTTCGTTACTTTACATATAGTTGATGAACTCTACTCAGGTAGTATTTCATACTGTGAGCTGTTCTCAGATTAGTCATGGTAATAGTCATAGTGCGCATAGTTCCCATCGAACCTTACAGATATTTTGGTATGGGTCTTCAGGCCATGATGGCCATTCTATATTATAAGGGGTAGTTTCTTAAAGTATTATATGATCTTGTTTTGGTAGTGTCGAGATGGGACACTAGTTCACAGAGTGCCCCAGATATGAGCAAATTTATCAAATATAGATGACATGTATTTCCCACTAACCTAGTATTCCTGAGATAGGCTATGATTATGGAAAAGATGATTATTGCAGTAGAGAATTCTCTCAGCATCAGTTGGCTAGCCATTTACGCTAAGTTTGCATTTGTCACTAGATTAAGGCTTCAAGAGTTTGCTACGATTACAGAGAGATTTGTTACTAGTCTACCGAGTGTCCCCAAAGAGAGATTACAAATCCTTAAACTTATTTAGGTCATCATCACAATGTTGGGCATCTTCTGTTAGCGATAGTGTGCGTAGTGACTCAGTTGATGATTTATTCGGTCAATCTGAGTTTTGACCGGTGCAGATTTACTCTCCGTTAGATCTGTCAGGAATGTTGTTGTATATTTGTCCATGATTGTTGTGCTTTTATTTCTATGCATTGACTATTTTCATTGTATGTATTTTGGTCATTGTTTCCATTTATGATAATATGCCTTAATGAGTTCATATTGATTATTTTGTGCCTTTTATTAAATTCATAACTATATGACTACTCTAATGGTTAATTTCTTTTAGTAGTTGATGGGGTAGATATATATGGATATTTTCTCCTTATGGGTGTATCATTAGGGTTTGAATATGATTTATCTTGGCACATTGGCCTTATTGTAGCCCTTTGGCTGGTACTTGCTATTAAAGTTCATTTTGGTACCGCCTTCGAGTTTCAGCGTTGGTGGGTCTCAAGTATGTTGCATACCCTCATAGTTAAGGATGACATCCAATTCATTGAGCGATTCCTATGCCAGAGTTGGGTCTAGTGGCGTTCATCAGGGCTGTCTACCAGTTTCTAAGTACAAGATTTGATTCACAAATGTGCTAGGTATTTTGATGCTATATCCCTTTGAGCAAGTCATGGTGTGTAGATTTAATAGTGGATTTGCATTGCACTTTGTTTTGTGTCGTATCATGTGATAGCAGTTGGGTGTTATTTTTCAGAGGTTATTGAGTTTTTGCGAGCCATAAAGAAAATATGTATTTAGACCTATGGAGGTATCGGTAAGAGGCCATACCCTATGTGTAGCTCTAATAGTATTTCATTCAAGAATGATGATCCTTCTGGTAGAGGTCACCTTTATTAAACATCCTAGTTTTTACCATTAGAAATTTTCTAGATTTTTAGATCTCTGTACATCATACAACTTGTGTTTACTTATTGCATGATGTGATTATAGTTGGGAGTATTTGGTAGTATGATACCCAGTATGGTTTCATTGGTTTTGGTCCAATGTATGAATGGACATCATATTATTCATACGTTAGGGTACGGGAATTATAGTGCCAAAACCATATGATTTCCTATGTCTAGCAAAGATGTTTCTTTATAAGGTATGATTTATGGTACCAACTGTATGATTGGGTATGAATTAGCCCCTGATCTCGTATGATGGACATAATTTAGGTAAAATAATCTATCTAGGGTATGATTGGTGTGTACCACTCTTATGATTGGGTTACAATTTAATGGGGCGGGACTCGTACCCTTCTAAGCATTATTTTTAGCAGTTATGTTTAGGACAATATAGACATTTCCCACCCCAAAAACCATTAAGTCCCACTTATTATAACACATTGTAGCCTCTCCAAACGCACTTTGAAATATCAAAACATTCCAAGAACTCTCTCTAAACATTATCTTAAAGCTTGGGAAAGGGTTTCCACAAGGTGCTCATCTAGAGGCTCAAGAGTGAAGTTATTTTGCTGAATCTTCTTGAATAAGGAATGTGACGCTTCCCTCATTGTTATTTCTCAAATATAATGTGGTTTAAATATTGATTATGGTTCATTAATGGTGGGTTTGAAAACCAATGTTTAGGTTTTTGTTACATATTATGGAGTATTGTTTTCTCTTGGTTTTTATTGTATTTATATATGTTTTAATAATAGTTTTGAACATGCGGGTCCTTGGCAATTATGATTTGACAATTAGGTAATGGTTAACAATAAACATGATGGATTTTACTTTGGTTTTGGTCTTGTCTAATGTATGCCCTAAATGTGTTTGTGGAAATGTCTAAGTGACCAAACCAATCAGATGATGGATTGGGCTTTGCACTAATGTTTGGTATAAGGATGCTAATGAAGGATGAATGATTTTTAATGGTTTGGACGTCTATAGATTTAAATGAAATGTGTTTTCACCTAAGGCCTTGGCCTAATGAATATGAATGTTTGGTAAATGGTTCTATAAATGCCTTATTGGCCATGTAATGATAGAAATGGTAACCTTGGTAGTATAATTGGTTAAAATGGTTTGAGTCCCTGAACATCAAATTGATTTATGTATTTATTTGATAATGGGTTCGAGTCCCTAAATGTTTTATTGAATTGAAGGCTTGTGACAAATAATGGGTTCGAGTCACAAAGTTTAATAGCAATGGTTATGGTATATTGTACGCTTGCAAGTGGGGTTGGTATGACGTTACCAACGAAATGCATTTGTTAAGTAATTGGATTAATAATTGTGTTTGTGTGTAATGAATGTTATAATTGGGCTTTAAAGCAGAATGTGTAGCTGGGCCATAAAAGTAGAGTACGAAGGGCTAACACTGGGAACCGCACTAGCTGGCGTGGGTGTCTATATAGACAGGAGGTTTGAGTCCTCTAAATGAATATATGAATGGGAGGTTAGATTCCCCCATATTGTATACATTAATGTTATGTCACCTTGATTATGCAGGAAAGTTTGAGTCCCCATGTAGGCATATATGGATATGAATATTCTCTGATTTGTGCTGCTACACCACTGGTGCCCATCCAGCTAAGGGAGAGGTTGGACCATATAGCCTGTGGGTGCCTTGTTCTATGAAGATTATGATACATCAACTAGGTTAATGATATCAAAGTTCATGCTAATCTTTTTCCCTCTCCCGACATGGTATATATATGTATGTGTATGTATTGCATTGGTTGTTTTCATTGGTTAATTGGCTTTGAATTGTTAGCATTGTTTTTCACTTATCTCAGTGGTAATTGCATTTCCTAAGATCTTCCTTAACGACCTTCCTAATGTTCCTCCTGGTAGGTAAATTAAGTTTAGGATTGATCTAGTTCGGGACACCTGTCATATCTCTATCCATCCTTATAGATTTGTTATGGCTGAGTTGAAGGAGCTTAAGGAGCAATTGAAGAATCTCTTAGATAAAGGATTCATCAATCCTAGTGTGTCTACTTGGGGTGGTCCTATGTTTTTCGTTCGTAAGAAAGATGATTCCCTTCAAATATGTATTGATTATTGTCAGCTGAATAAAGTGACTATAAAGAATAAAAATCCTCTTCTTAGGATCGATGATTTGTTTGTTCAACTTTAAGGTGTGAAGCGTTTCTCTATGATTGATCTTAGGCCAGGTTATTATCAGCTTAAGACTAGGGCGGTGGATATCTTTAAGACTGCCTTTAGGACCCGGTGTAGTAATTATGAGTTTCTAGTTATGTCTTTTTGTTTGACAAATGCTTCGATAACATTTATGGATTTGATGAATAAGGTCTTTCGTCAGTTTTTAGATTTGTTTATCATTATCATCATTGATAACATCTTGGTATACTCAATAAGCGAGGCAAATCATATTGATCATCTCTATGGTGTGTTGCAGACCTAGAAGGATCAATGTCTGGATGCCAAGTTCTCTAAGTGTGATTTTTGGTTTTAGGTCTTGACTTTCGTTGGTCATGTTATCTCTAGTGAAGGGATCATAGTGGATCCTCAAAAGGTTGTAGTGGATAAGAAGTGGCCTAGACCCGCGACACCACGTGATATTTAGAGCTTCTTGGGTTTATCCAATTACTATAGAAGATTTGAGGAAATCATTTTGACTATAGCTGCCACATTGACCAAGTTCACCCAGGGGAAGGTCAAATTCCGTTTGACGCTTTCGATGGTAGTTTTTAGAAGTAAAATAATAACTTAACTGCATCTCTGATTTTGACCTTTCCTGAGGGAAATGATGCCTTCATATTTTGTTGTTATACTTCTCATGATAGTATTGATTGTGTGTTGATACAACATGGTAGGGTGGTGGCCTATGCTTCTAGGCATTTGAAAGTTCAAGAGAAGAACTATTCTACTCGTGATTTAAAGTTATTGAATGTGGTATTTTCATTGAAGATCTAACGTCACTACCCCTATGGGGTTCATGTTAACATCTTTTCTAACCATAAAAGCCAATAGTTTGTATTTACTCAGAAAGAGTTAAATCTCAGGTAAAGGAGATGGCTTGACTTGCTGAAAGACAATGATTTGAGTCTCAATTACCATCGTTGTAAGGTTAATATGGTTGTTGATGCTCTTAGCAGGTTATCCATGGGGAGTCTACTTAATGTAGATGAGGATAAGTGATACGCCCAAATTACACCTCTCTTACGAGAGAGTAAGAGGTCGTTGTCAAATATATAACCCAACTAGGTTGGGGTCGAATCCCACAGGGAATATGGTGCTAATTTAGTTGTATGAAGATTAGTTGACTTTTAATCATTCAGTTCTGTAAAACAAAAAGGGAGAATTTAATTCATTTCACAAATTAATGGTTTCAATTTAACAAGATGAGATATGTGTAGTAGTATTCGAATTTAGAGAAATAGCAAGGTAGGGTTATGTCTACCTTGTATTTTTCAATACTTTCTAACTTTAGGTTTTATGAATTCATACAAGCATCGTTCTTACAGAGAAACGTATTGTATTTAATCACATAATCCTAGCACTTCTCAACTATCAAGGACTAATTCCCTTTAGTTCTCTCGAATCAAAAGTGTTTACAAAAAACAATACGAAATCTCCAAGTAGTTAATCCTGTTAAGGCATTAACATATGAAATAGGGGTTGAAAATCCAATTTTCTTGTCACTACTCTCTTTTTCAAACATCAGCCTTTCTTTTGAACAAGTTACATTTTAAGGCGTATCCTCTAAGTTTGCAACCACGAGAATTCAAGATAAGCGAAGAGAGTATGATGCAAACAAATCAATGCATAATTAATTCAAAACCCAAATAGATAGATTCTATGCTACAAGTCTTCCATAACCCTAACTAATAAACTTAGCTACTCATGAGTAAACCGGAAATCACAATAGACATATTCATCATACCAAAAACTAGAAGACGATCTTGGTGGAAAAGATGAATAGAGTTTCTCCCTTAGTGTAAGCCGCCTCTCTCCTCTCACAAAATAATACAGAATAATGAATAATGAATAAAAATTCAACATTAAGCCTTTTAATAATCCTTTCTCTCATAATTGCCTTCTAAGTCCCCGAACTAATTGTAAATGAGAAACTAGCCTTGGACATAGTTTCTAGGCGCGACATTTGGTCCAGACTGCTACTCTCTCTTGTGTCATATGCCATCAACATTCCATAGTCCCATTATTTCTTCATCTACCTCATTAGTACCTGAAATCATGCTAATCACATCGGTTAGCTCAATTACATAGAATTAGAGCAAAAACATAAGAAACTAGCCACTTTGTTCTCTAAACTTAGCTAAAATATGGATAAGTTATGGTGCTTACCCCCAAGATTACCAACCCACACTTAAAGCTTTGTTCGTCCTCGAAAAACATATATATTTATGCATTCTACACAAGTCTTAGCACCCATAATGTAAAACAAGATACCCAAATAGGCTCACACAACAATTATGAACAAGAAGTAGATTCATCAATCATTACTAGAGACAACCTATCCTCAAGAATAGACTCATTAAGTTGGCAAATTTATGCATACCACTTAAACAAAGAAATCATATAAATTACCTAACCTTCACTAACCATGTGCCCTCACAACAAGAAAGTTACCCATAATTATTCACAATCATGCAGTTTCTAACAAAGTGGGTACAAGAATTAAGTTGCGCTCACTCTCACAAAGAATTCTCAAATTACAACTGATGACCATATGCTTTCCCTTAGTGTAAAACTCCACTAATATCAGAACACTAAGATTAGGATCAAATAGGTCATTTATGGTTTGTAGTGCAGGCTAAAGGATGGGTAGGAACTACTTTTTCTAGAAATAGTGACTATCTTCCATAAACGCTTAAATACACTACATTATGCAATTAAGACCAATCTCTAACAATCAATTTCCTCTTTTGCTAGCTTCACAAATTTGATTTTTGCCCCAACTCGTTAAACTCAATTAATAACACTATGGTGGGGGTATGCAACCCTTTCAAATATATTTTTTTTATTTGCACCCTTTTCATGTTACGTACCCCTATAATAGCCACCCTCAACTTAAGCAATTTTCCTTAGTTGAGGTACACAATATCCAAGAAGGACCAGGGCCAAAATAGGTTCATTGTAACATGTCCGGAATAAAATTTGGAACCTTTTCAACAATTTTTGCTACTCCCAACCACATCAATTTCACACGTCAATAACTAGACTTTGGGGCATCAATTTAACCTTTTTCCTCTAATTTTCAAACTCCTAACTCAAATTGATTTTACATTAAAGTGCTTAGGAGCTTTTGGATCAAATTACGGTCTATTAAAGAACGGATAAGGCTACATATGACGCTAACAAAAGAACAAGCTAAAGGCTTAATGGGGCTAGCTAATATAATGTACAAAGGTCGTTCAAAAAAAGGTATGAACAATGGCTATGAAAGAAATGCCTAAATCATCTCCTAAACTCACAATCTTTATTTTGCTTTGCACACACACTAGGAAAGTTCTAGCATTAGTTGCAATAAAAAATATACAACAGTCTTACACAATCATAGCATATGGTCAACTCAATTAGGAGCATTATAGATTCTCGACCCAATAATTACATGAATTCAAATAAGACCAACAATTACAACAACAGTCACAACTAGAGCCTAGGTGTTTCAAATGTAATGATCCATCACATACTTATGTTGTAATGTCATGTGATCCACAAGAACAGTTACATGCAATAAAATGACTAATCTTCTCTTTAGACGGTCGTCATCCATCCATCATCGAGAAAAGATCCTAATTGTGACTAAATAGAATAAATATCTAGCAAGAAACAAAATAAACAAAATAAATAATCCTATCACAGAAAAATTCTAAGGAGAAGGTACTATTTTCTTACAAAACAAGTAGCGAAGTAACTAGCCACCCTACACTTAGGCAAAGAACTATCCCTAGTGCAAATAACAAGATAAAGAACCTGGCTAGTAGTACTTCTGATCCACATTATTATTCATGCCACCTGTGTTGAGATCATTATCAGAGCCATTTTTCCGGTGTTCATCATATCATATATGTCAACCACACATAATGAAACTAACTATAATTAAGATGAGAGTGGTGAAGTCACCATCCCACACTTAATTTTTTAGTATCAACCAATTAAGTGTTATTGTTGGGTACTAAGATTTCGCCAGCAAATACTTTGACATGGTTCATCAACATTAGTCACACTACAATTCACTAACTTTAATTCCCCTAATTCTATTTCAATGAGACAATTTTTGAATAGAATCATGGTCTACACTTTCAACCATATCAAAATATACTATACACCATCACTTTCACAACATCGCCATGGAAAGAATTTAATTCATAATCCTTAAGAAATAAATTAGCTATAACATAGAATCACAATAACTAAGGATTAAGAAAGTAAAACTTATCTTGAAGATGGAAGATTAGTGAAGGACAAAGAGAATGGTGGATGCTCAATATTTTACAGATTAAGGGAGAAATAAGGATGAATTTGGGCATTTAGGGTGTGGATTCTATTAACGGGTGAAATCCAGATCGGATTGACCCAATTAAAAGTCGGGTACTAAGCTAAATTGGGAAAGGTATGCGACGAAAAAGGGAACATAAATGTTTAAGTGTGCGTCGCACAACGTATCACACATATTAAGGTGTGCAGTGAATTGGGCATCGCACAGGTATGGAAGTGGGCATGTGCATTTAAGTGTGTGTCGCACATGTTATCACACAAGTTTAAGTGTGCGCCGCATTGGTCATCGAACACATAAAATAGTGAGCCTATGCGGTATGGTGTTCGACTCACAAGTTATTGTACACATTGAGCTGTGTGGTGCATTAGGCATCACAAAGGTGAGGCAGTGAGCATGTGCGAAGGCTTGGCCGACGTACATATAATCGTACAGTATTAGGTGTGCTTCGCATAGGTTATCGCCCACATCAAGGTGCGCGAGGCACATCATTCCACTCATTTTCACCTATTTGAAGCAATGTGCGTAGGTTGAAAGTAAGGCTACGCTCTTACCATGGTCTATGGAAATTTTGATGTCATGTACCTTATTCTTCGTATAAAGCATTCCGAAAGGTCCATACCATGGGGTTTTCACCCCCATACCCCTATCTACATTAGTGGTGGGCTTCGGCATCGGGCATGTGAGCTCGATTCCTACGCTACCACAATAGACCTCATTGAAATTCATAAAATAAAGACGTACCGCAAAATATTTTGTGTTGGATTAACATAAATTGGGGCACGAATCAAACATATATCATACTTAAGCCTTACATATTTGACCACTCCAACTTACCTGTAATGTTCCCATCATTTCTAAACTTACCACCATTGACATGGATCAATTCCAAACAAAATTTTGCACTAATATCCTCCTTAGTACTCTATGCATCTACACTTAATCAAGAACAACAAAAATGATTAGAAGGATGGTTTACTTCTCACCAAGCGTCATAGTTTTGGTCGTGATTCGACTCTTATTTTTGCATTTTTGGTTAACATGATAAAATGAAAATAAATTCATGGGTTGCCTCCCACGCAGTGCCTAATTTAACATCGTGACATGAATCGATTTTATTGACTACTCAGACTTCATTAAGATACATCGATGATACCATTTGTACCTTATTTGCTGGATCAAAAAAATGCTTCATTCCTAGTCCAACCACTTTGAAGTCACTCACATCCTTGCTTGCAAGTTCAACCAAACTAGCTATGGTCTCTATAATATACCAATCCGTAACTGGTACATATCACTCATCTTCGTCTAATACATCAAAAATCTAGAATACACTCATCTCCTTTTGTTGTTTCATTGACCAATATACTTCAAAACGAACTTCTTTCCCATTGAGCCTAAATTTTAAATCATTCAGCTCCATGACAACTAACACTCTCTCAGTTTCTAAGAATGGCCTACCCAAAATTATAGGTACTTCTAAGTTCACTTCGCAATCAAGAATTACAATGTTGGTAGGAAATATAAAATGTATAAATTTTACAAGTAATCATGTAGAATCCTAATCAGCCTTTTTACTGATCTATCTGCCATTAGAAGAAACATATTGCTGGTTGTAGGATCTCCCAAACATAGTTTCTTGAAAACCGCCAATGGCATAAGATTTATAGTTTTCCCAAGATCACAAATGGCCATTTCAAACTTTAGCAATCCAATCGTACATAGAATTGTAAATGCTCCCGGATCAGCTTTCTTCTGGACAATAAATATTGTAGTAATAGCACTACAATGATGAATATTGTCTACCATTTCATAGCTTACAGTCCTTTTCTTCGTCAATAGGTCTTTCATAAACTTAGCATATCAAAGCATCTGGTCCAATACTTCAACTAAGGACACATACACAGACAACTGCTTCAACATAGCAATGAATTTGCTAAAATTGCCATCATCTTCTCTTTTCTTTAATCGTTAATCACCTTTATATCCTGATTACACCCCTCTTTTCTCCTATGTTGCTCTGCTGATATTACACTAGACCCAGTATTGCTTGCTACCACAAAATCTCTGGTATGCCAAGATCTACTTTTCCTAGTCATTATTTTTAACATGTCTACAGCCTCAGTAAAGGTGAGCTCCATAAAAGCCCCTCCTTCAGCATTATCCACTATTGGATTTTTATGTAAGTTCAAAGATCTGTAGAATATTTCCATCAATTGGTCATCTTATGGTTTGGGCATTACGTCAACTTATTTTTAAATATCGCCCAAGTCTCATGCAAAACTTCATTAGCCAATAGCCTAAAGTTGTTGATCTCATCCATTAACTGTAATATTCTGGAGGGTAGAAAGAACCTTTCTAGGAATTCTCCATTCAATTGCCTCCAGTTTGTTATTGAATTAAGAGTCATCTTATTCACCCACATAGTCGTCTCTTCAGATAGAGACAGTGGGAACAATCTTAAATTAAAAATATTTGTCCCACTCTAGGATTATCAAATGACATACAAATACTAATGAAATTTACCAAATATAGATTTGGATCATCACTAGGTAATCCACCAAAGAGTCCTTTCAGATTTAGTAGCTGGATCATAGTGGTGGTGATGTTTAATTTCACCCCAGGAGCTAGTGGTGGTAGAATGATTGCCCCTATAGGTCCAGTTTTATCTAAATTGTCCTCATCATTTTTAACATTAAACTTTGTAGCTTGGCAGTCTAGTATTCCTCTAAATGGACGATTTGGATTCACAGGTACAACTACCCCTGTTGTACACCTTCTATTACCCGGGTCAATTAAATCATCATCTCCTAGGTCCTCTTTATCTAGATTAGGTACTAGATCTGGGTTATCTACATTCTGTTGATTTAATTGAACATTAGTCAAAGCAGCTAATCTTTTAGCTTCCTATTAGCTAGCCATTCTTTTAATGAGATGAGGTTCAGGAATGAAGGGTAATTATGGTTCTCCTAAATTTCTAGTTCGTGGAAGAAACAACAATGATCCTCTAACAAATAATAACAACAAATACTATAAAACAAGGAAACTTGACTAACAGTCAATTAACACACATAAACTCAATCGACAACAGTATTCCTCTACAACGGTGACAAAATTTGATATGCCCAAATTACACCACTCTTATGAGAGAGTAAGCGGCCGTTGTCAAATATATAACCCAACTAGGTAAGGGTCGAATACCATAGGGAATATTATTCTAATTAAGTTGTATGGAAATTAGTTGACTTTTAATCACTTGTTTCCGTCAAACAAAAAAGAGAAATTTAATTTAGTTCACAAATTAATGGTTTCAGTTTAACAAGATAAGATATGTGTAGTAGTATTCAAATTCAGAGAAATAGCAAGCTAGGGTTATGTCCACCTTATAGTTTTCAATACTTTCTAACTATAGGTTTTACGAATTCATACATGTGTTATGCTTACAGAGAAACGTATTGTCTTTAATAATATAATCCTAGTGTTTCTCAGCCATCAAGGGCTAATTCTTTAGTTCTCTCGAATCTAAAGCATTTACCAAAAACAATACAAAATCTCCAAGTAGTTAATCCTGTTAAGGTATTAACATATGAAATCGGGGTTGGAAATCCTATTTTCTTGTCACTACTCTTTTTTCTGAACATTAACCTTTCTTTAAAACAAGTTACGTTTTAAGGCATATCCTCTATGTTTACAACCATGAGAATTCATGATAAGCAAAGAGAGTATGATGTAAACAAATCAATGCATAATGAATTCAAAAGTCAAAGTGATAGATATTATGCTACAAGGATTCCATAACACTAACTAATAAACTTAGCTACTCATGGGTAGAATGGAAATCACAATAGAAATACTCATCATATCAAAAACTAGAAGAAGATCTTGGTAGAGAAGATGAATAGCATTTCTCCCTTAGTGTAAGGCACCTCTCTCCTCTTTAAAAATAATTCAAAATAATGAATAATGAATAAAAATTCAGCAATAAGCCTTTTAATAATCTTTTCTCTCATAATTGCCTTCTAAGTTCCTGAATTAATTATAAATGACAAACTAGTCTTGGACATAGTTTCTAGGCACCACATTTGGTCCAGACTGCTACTCTCCCTTGTGTCATATGCCATCCATATTCCATATTCCCATTATGTCTTGATCTATATCATTAATACCTAAAATCATGCTAATCACATCTGTAAGCTCAATTATATAGAAGTAGAGTAAAAGTATTAGAAAATAGGAACTTTTTTCTCTAAACTTAGCTAAAATATGGATATGTTAGTGTGCTTAGGAATATAAATACACCCAATATCAATAATCTTGATATGGAGAAGGATATTCACTCTTTTACTAATTTAGGAGTTTATCTCACATACTCTAAGTATGGTGGTATATTTGTGCATCTAGTATCGTAGTTGTCTGTTTTAGCTGAGATAAAAGGAAATCAAATATTGGATCCTAGTTTCAAAATGATTAATAAAAATGTGGGTCAACAAAAAGTTGTTGACTTTATGATTGGTGGTGATTGTATCATGAGGTACCAAGGCAAGTGACGTATTCCCGACGTCAATGGGTTGAGAGAAAACATTTTTTCCAAAAATCATGGATCTTATTATGTTGTTCATCTTGGTTCTACAAAGATGGATCATGATCTTAAAGAGTTCTATTGGTAGAATAATATGAAGCGAGATGTGGCTAACTATGTGGATAAGTTAATAATGTGTCAACCAGTGAAAGTTCAGTACATTAGAATCAAAGGTTTGTACTAAGAGATAGAGTTTCCTAAATTAAATTAGGAGCTGATTAATATAGATTTTAATATCGTTCTTGTATGGTCTGAAAAATAGTGTGATTTGATTTGTGTCATTGTGGATAGGATGACAAAGTTCACTTACTTCTTGTCTGTAATGACTAGTTATTCGGTTGAGGATTATGCATAAGTTATACTTGATAGAGATTGTGAATTTGCATGATTCTCCCATTTCTATCATTTCATACCATGGTACTCTGCTGACTTCTTATTTTTGGAGGTCATTTCTAAAAGGTTAGGGAACTAAGGTGTGCATTAGTACCATTTTCCACCTGCAGTCGGATGGACAAGAAGAAAAGACCATAATGATATTGGAAGATATGCTTCATGCTTGTGTGATTGACCTTGGTGGTAGCTTGGTTGACTATTTTCCACTTATAGAGTTTTGTTATGATAAAATTTATTATTCTAGCATTACTATAACTCTTTTTGAGGCATTGTATGATAGGATATGTCATTCTCCTATTGGGTAGTATAAACTTAGTGAGGGTAAGATGTTTGGCATGAGTTGGTTCACCAATCCTTAGTGAGGGTAAGTCGTTCTACTATTGCCTTGTTATTAAATTTATGACTATATGACTAACCCCATGTTTTATTTCATTTATTAGTTAATGGTGTAGATATATATCGATATTTTCTCCCTATTGATGTTACATTTGGGTTTGAATCCATTTATCTTAGCACATTGGCCTTATTGTGGCCCTTTGAGTGGTACTTGCTATTTACGTTTATTATTTACGGCCTATTCATTATATTTATGTTATTAGTGTTATTTCTATTATTATAGTGCTATTTTATTAATTGATGTTATTGATCCTTGTTGGGTAACTGTGCATACTAGTGTTATCTAGTTAAAATTTCATTTCTTTGCGATTCTCACTTAAGCAACTATAGCCTGATTTTATGTTTTATTTTTCTATAACGATGCAAGTTTGATTGTTTTCCCTCTTGGTTAGATTTGTTAGATTGATTTAAGAATTTATTTTGATAATGAAGGTACATTAACCTTCTATTGTTCTATATTGTTCTAGAGTTGGCAATTTATCCATATTGTTCATTTTTGAGTTTGAGATTTTTAGAATTGCCTCTAGTGTTTCAAAGGTTCTTACTTTGGGTATCCCTTTTAATATAGCCAATTTTTGAGATTGATTAGTTTTGGATCCATTCTTCATTTATGGATATTTCATTGCTTGATAACAATTTGATGTTGGTATCGCTTAATAACAATTTGATATTGGTATCGAGATGTCTTTCATTCATCTCTCAATTTGTTGGAATCATCTCCTAGATATGGTTTGCCCTTGTTATAAGTGTATAGGTAAATATTTCATTGTTACTGTGATGTGGCTCTAGCTCTTGTGGAGTTTGAGAGATAGAGATAGATGATAGTTCTTGTGATCACTTCATAAGTTGGCAAATTTGAAATTCTTTATCTTGAGTTATTTTATATTTCTGGTACTGGTCTTGACTTTGACCTTTATTTTGGGATTACTGTTATTCTTCTTTGATGTTGTGATTCATGGATTATTCGAGTGATAATTGTCCTACTTAAATGGATTCAAGAAATACCTATTTTAGAGTTTATTCGGGATAATAAATCTTGGTTGAGTGTTTTTCCTTGATGACATGTTTGCTATGGCTAATAATTGTCGAGACAAAATGTTGGATTAGGTAGTTTTCGGTTTGACTGTTTTCCCCATCACTAGTGTGGTTTGTAGACTTTATGAGTTATTGAGTATACTTTGATAGTTAACGTCATCTAGCTAATATGGACTGGATTATATATGTTTTCAACTAGTGATTTATCCTCCATTGCAATTTTGTTCATCAGCTATGCTCTGATTTTGACTTGACGTGATCTGGTAAAGGTTTGTCTGATTTTGACAGTATGATTGATGTGAGTATTAGACATTGGTTTGGATTGTTGGCTCAATTTTAGATATGACGCCTTGGGATAGTGATTTAGAAGTTATGAAAGATTTAGAGTATTAATGCCTGCTTAACTTAAGGTTTAGTTTATGCAATTGAGATCGAGCATTTAGCCTTGATGTTGAGATTTGTAAATCTGAGTGCAACCTTTGTTTTAGATTTGCCTCAATTTGGATTGAATTTATAGGTTGGTCGTGCCTTCTCCGTGGTTAACTATTCATTCTTATCGACTTCGGTTGGATTATTGCTGATAAGTGTTCTTATAGCTCATGAACCAAATATTGGTTCTTACAGCTTTGGCCTCAAGTCTTCATTTTCCTTGAGAGTTTTGGATGATAGACATAGTGGAGTAGTATACTTAGGTTGGATTCCATTTTTTTATTTTCGGTTGATGGAACATCTTAGAATGGATCGTTAGTGACGAGTAGTTATGCCTTGATAATTGCATTTTAGTATTGGTTGTGATTTGGAATACTTGTAGATCGACATAGCTTGTATTCCTTGGTTATCGCCATTTGTGTGCCTAGTAGCGCCTTATGATCTTATTCTAATGTTTCTCAATAGACTTTCTGTGTATCAAATTTAGTTCTTCGAGTGCTTTTTGATGATATTGCACAGATAAAACTTAAGTCATTTTACTCTTTATTTAAAGTAGATAGGAAATTTAGAATTGTAAAGATTATTATGGCAAGACCCTGGTTCAGGTTATGTTAGTCTTTCCCTAGGGAATTGTCATATCATTTTATTCTTACTTATCAGTATGGTGATTGGATTACTTATCATGTCTTAGCCGCAATGAGTGTCATCATTACCTTGGTTTATGGATAATGAAACAATGATATAATAGTAGTCAAGTTCATACATCTCATCAATGTAAGAAAAGGGTATCTGATAGTCTCATATATTGATATGTAGATGTTTGTATCTATCTACAAGTGGCTATAAGATATCTGTATGAAAATTTCTTTTTTTCTTCCTTATAATGCGGGCTTTCCACACCCTATATTCTAAACTATGTGTAACAACCCAATTTCTCAGGTCATGATGGCACCTACTATAACCCACAAATAAGCAAGCCAACTTGTAGTCTGGAACTACTAGTAAGAGAATACCAAGAGAAATGGAAGATCAATGCAGAATAAATGAAATAAAAGGCTAAAATATATAAGATAGTCCCAAAACCTGGTGGGAATCAGTGCAAGAGCTTCTAATGTAATAAGATTACAAAAATGAGATACTAAGTGAATATAATCTTATAACCCATATCTGAATATGTCATAGATACTATTCTAATATATAAAGGCTAGAATATAAATACTCCAAATATCAGCAGCTCACCTTATGTCTCTGAACCATAGCTGCTCCACACAAAGCATACATCAATGGTGTGAACTCGTAATATGAATTACTGGCTGCAAAAGTGTACTATGAGTGGAAAACACGTGGTACTTAGGAACCAAATACTGACTAAGCTCCAAGGATAATGTAAATATAAATAGAATTCAAGCAGGAATGTAAACTACACACAAATATCCAACAAACTACATAAATGAGCTAATAAGTTAAAAAGGATAAACTATCATATTCATATCCAAGAAACTAACATAATAAGACTAAGGAGATATTAAGGATGCTATCCCATCCTTTCAACACACATGAACCGCAACACTATATCGTATATCACTAGCCAATATACGAATAAAGAGCGAAATGCGGATATATACTAATATATGAGTCCAAGTAACAAATATACAACACAAATAATTAATATAAGGAAGGGATATATGGTAATACTATAGCTACACATAGATAGCTATACATATGTATATAAACAATGTTAACTTAAGGTACAACCTAAGTCATCACACTAGTATCTCCAAGCCTCCAATTCATAGTAGGAGCTAGTGCTAAAATAATTAGGGTCACCAATCCATACATCTAATAATGAGATAATTACCATAATTAAGCTATCATAATATCAGGGTCTAAAGCCATAATACCAAACCAAAGGATAATCATACGTAATAATATAACTATAAGATGGAAGGATTGTAATCATATCTCAAGTCTTAATATCAGTCCAATAACCAACCTATCATGTACTAACCAAAATAATAATAATTACAATAAAAGTAACTGGATAGTCTGAACAAACAATTCCTAGCTAGGACTTTTATAAACCACCACCGTAATATGCTTAGAAGGTCCATTCGACACTTAACGAATAACAGTCCGAGCCTATGTCTATGCAAACCCCCATAAGGCTTATAGATACAAGCTCCACACAATATAATACAAGAAATACTCATATTTATACTTATACAACCCCACATATGGCTCATAGCTAGAGGAAATATTGGTGATAGGTAATGCACATTCAATAATAAAGGCTATTATATATTATGTAGCACCATAATCGGTCTGAATTCCATAAACAAACAAGGATACAAACTCATATCATCAATATCATCGTCAATTGCCAGACTTAAGGTAGAACTCATATCATCAGTATAATCATCCATCGCCTATTCATTCAATACCATATATATATGTGTTTATATATGTGCATGAATAGAACCATGGCTAAAAGAGTGTATATCCATAAATCCATTGCTCGGGGTAAACACATGGTCTATATCATCATAGAAATATAGAGCGGTCAAAATCTCTTGACCATGGTAAATAGTAATTGTAAAATTATGGACCAAAATCTATCTCGATCAGATCTCTAAGTTCATTATTAGTCTTGAAGGCTTATAAGTTATTCATTAAGAAGATATGATTCTCGTTATGGAGAAATTCATTTTAAAAATAAAAAGTGGGGATAAATACATTATAGGAAAAAAGTAATAAAACCATATTATAGTTTGAACCGTACAAGTTACTATCTAAGTGATCATGATTGTACCAAATTTATGCATGACATCACTAGTATTCAAAAAATATGAATATGAGAATCAATATATCTACACACTATGACCCTTTTCCTTACAAGGATAAAATACATCCTGGGACCCAACCAATATCATAGTCATGGCCTTGGTCCTAATCCAGTATAATCATAACATCATAATCACGGACATAGCCCCAATATATATCCAGAATAACCATAATCTCATAATTTAGGGAAACCCCATTACAATCAAGCTACTCACATATTGAATATCATACTAAGGGTTCATTAACCGCAACTAAGACTAATCAAGGTAACATGCATCAATAAGTGTGAAAAAGGAACTAAGGTATCTAAATTCACTTCTAGATGTTGAATAAGCCATAAATAGGCCTAAGATAGTAGTTTTTCTAAATGATGAGTAACTAAGTTAATCCCACCAAATAAATAGTAATTAAGTAAATTTTCTATTCCAAAAAATGAGCCACAAATAAAAATTCACCTAAGACATGAGTAACTAAGCAATTACGCTTAATGTATGGTTTCACGATAGCCTATATGGTCTAAATAAGGCCAACAATCCTAATCATATTTCCAGTACCCAAATTCTATATCTAGAATAATATCATAATAATTCTACAAATCAACTCGATATATAAAGAAGATAATAAGATCATAAAATTATAATAAGTATTTAAACATAAAGGTCAAATATCATTATAGCCCCCAAATGCACAATTTAGTGTAAGTCACTGTGTTCGACCAAACCATATCCTGGATACGAGTTAACTATTACCTATTGGATCAATAGTTAATAGATTATAGTTAACAATCATATGTAGATAGTACCTATTAGTGTCAATCAACAGTTACTCTTCAAATTACTATTGTGATCTTCTTTTCCTAGTCAGTAATCCTTTTTGGAGTAAGTACTGATAATCTAGGTGAGATCTTAACATTCACCACCGCAAACAAATCAATAAGAAGGAAGAAAACCCAATACATGCAAGAATCTTTACGTAGAACGACTTGGCACTTCCTCTACTTCATTAATTTTCCAGGATTCCCACAACCCTAGCTAAAAGAATTAGTCACTCATAGTTAGGATATCAATCTTGGAATCCATAAATAAAATTATAGAATCAATATCACATTAATAGAAGAATAAATTCCAATGTCTTAATTTGAATAACAAACAAAGAACAACAAGAATTTTGTGAACATTGCCCCAAATGGCCTCCTTCTCAATCAATCAATATGTGAATGTCAATCTGTGAATTTCCTTCTTAAATACAAATCCTAAATGGAATTTATAGGTTACAATAAACCCTAAAAATCAAATCCAAAATAAAATTGGAAAGCTTAACTGACAATACATAATAAGACTTACAAACATCACAGGAGTGTAATTGGGATACATAAAAAAACTAGGGAATGATTGCGCAACTGATCCAAAAATGTTGAGGTTGGTGGCCACATACCTATGTCCATATTTTTTTTGTCAGTGGAAACGTGTACCATATTTTGTCATATGTATACCCAGGTAAGTTCTAGAAAAATTTCTTGCACTAATTATTCTCAAAGTTTTTCACTTTTGGTACTTACCTTACCAACATATTGTCTTAATGGAGAGATAGGTAAGTATCAAATTAAATACAATAAGATAGATAATTTAATTAGCTTTTCAATGATACCAGTTTTGCCTTAAT
Source organism: Capsicum baccatum var. pendulum (assembly GCA_030864225.1). Lineage (NCBI taxonomy): Eukaryota > Viridiplantae > Streptophyta > Magnoliopsida > Solanales > Solanaceae > Capsicum > Capsicum baccatum. The sequence continues at coordinate 171,780,343 of CM061554.1, forward strand.
CTAATATTGGGGTGAAAAGTTATGGACAAATTACTGAAGCATTGTCAACTATTTGGATTTTCAAGTCCTGTACATGCTTTTCTCACATATTCTTGGTAATTGACACATACGCCCAAAAATGACCAAGTGACAGAAACATCACTTTTCATATTTTTGTCAAATTTACCATCAAAAACCAAATCTACTGCAAAACACTCCAAAAACACATCAAATCTAACAAAATAGCCTTAAGTACATGTATATTTTCAAACTTTAAGAATCCTAAGTGCTATGTTTTTATAGCACATCAAGACCCTAAACTTAGAATATTGCATGTAATTAGGCAAAAAATCATACAAAATCTATACGATAATGCATAACGAAGAGAAACCTAAGATACTTATAGTAACCAATCATAAACTATCACTAAAGATCCTTAACCTCTCCAAGGTCAATCTTTTAAACCCAACTGTGATTATTAATGAGGAACAGTAATATGACACAAAGGAATAAAGCTACAGAATTACATTAACAATTAACAACCATGCCTAAATAAAAGGTACACTACAAAAGCGAGTAAGCAGCTACCAAAACAACCCATGTAGCCTCACAAATAAAGTCCCACTCACTCATTTGAAATAATCAATGCCAGTACAGGGATATTCAAATGACATTAACACTAACAAAATAAGTTCCAATCAGTGTGCATCAAATATCATAGAATTTCCCTTATTTTCTTTGCCTTTTTTTTTCAGACATTCAAGTAAGGACCATTATAAGGATTTATTCTACTTGTGCTGTAGTCTTAAGAGTTGATATGGTATATATATATATCAAGAGACTAAGCCTCATTGATGCTACACAAACTTTGGGGTCTACACTTCAACCAATTTCATTTTATTCCACCCTTATTTCTCCCTTTTCTTTTTCTATGCACATTCAGGTTGGGCGAGGTATTTATTCTTTCTTTTTTATAATTTCCCAAAATTTATTTTCCTTGTTCTTCTTTTTATTTTTCCTTTTCTATCACACCCAACCTTACTTTTTTTTCTCCTATTTACCCTTTTTCATATCCATTTTACAATATGCACCGCTCTGATAGCCACCCTCAACTTAGGCATTTTTCTTTAGTTGAGGTGCACACTGTCCAAGGAGGACAAGGGCAAAAATAGGTTCATTGAAATATAAATGGGAAGGTTAAAGGTGCAAAAAGAAAAATAGGCATACAGGCTCAAAATCGGGATCAACTAATATAATTCACACAAGAAAGGTTATGTAGCCTATATGTGGACTAATACCAAAAACGACCTATAATCCTTTCCTAACCAAATATCCTACAACCTAGGGAATACTAACCATGAAAGTTCTGGATTTAACCAAATTAGAGAACTACTAGATTCTCGCACACACATGGCATAAAGATAAATATAAAGCTACTTCCTATCCAGCTCATGCAATTGTTATTAGTGATTATTATTTCCCTAATTCTAATGTCAAAACAATATTCTCAATAGTCACATATATATTCATCACATAGTTAAAAAATAGACAATTGTAGAGGTATTAGTATTAATTTCAAAAATCAATAAAAATATGTCAACATCCCTAGATACTTATTTTTCTCATAGTTAACCAAAAAACGTCCTAAAAAAATAACAATACGCCTAAACATACTAGCTCTACAAGGAACAAGACTATGGGGAACATAGGCATGGAAAAAAAACCCCAAGACGACATCAAGACCCACAAGAAACCCCACCATCAATGTAATACCCCGTATATTTCTAACCTAGAAAAATGAACCGTTGTTCCTACACAAGAAACCTCCTATCCTATGATTCATATTTGAGTACATGAAATCGGATGAATATACTAATGATAATAGAGCTTATGATGTGTTAATCATGTTCATCAAAGTCACTTAGAGTAAGCCAAGCTAAGAACTTTTGAATCCACCAAGTTTTGGTGTGTCATTTCATATAGCTCATCTTTGAACTAGCATAACTTGGTTTATCGGTGGTATTTTGGCAGATTTATACCCTCCAAATTGTATATAATTGAATAATATTTCCGTCGATACCAAATTCGCCTAAAACGGATACCCGGAGAAGAAGTTATGGCAATTTAAAGTTTCAGCAGCATCATTTCAGTCAGTGGCACATCGCGCCGTAAGCCAAAATGACGTTCGCCAATTTCAAGTTTCTCTTCGTGATTCCAGAACCTTGCGGTGAGTTTCCAGGTCACAAAAGGGTAGAAACTGATGTTGGGCGTATTTCTATGTCTAATCACCATAACTTACCCATGTTTTAGCTAAGTTTCGAGGATAAAATACACAATTCTTGCACTTTTAGTCTATTTTTAGTTAAGTGAGCTGATCTATGTGATTAACATGATTTTCAGGTACTAATAAGGAAGATTACAACACTTTGGAGACCTGTGGACAACAAAGGAAACTTCACATAAAAAGGAAAGCAGCTTTTGGACTGAATATGATGTATGGGAGCTTTTTCCCGGGAAAACTCAATATTTTTAAATAGTTAAGGATGCAGTAGCAATTTATTAGAGAAGAATGTTATTAAAAGACTTATGGCTAAACTTTTAGGGATTATTCACATTCTTTATTATTTTAAAAACAAGAGAAAGCGGCTTAGCTTTAGGACAGAGAGAGAGAAATGCTTTTCACTCTTATTTTCGCTATTCATCTTTACCAACAAGATCATTCTAAGTTCTGGTATGATGAATATTTCTATTGTGATTTCTGTTTAATCCATGAGTAGCTAAGTTTATTTGTTAGGGTCATGGAAACCTTGTTGTATACTCTCTATTGCTATGGGTTTTTGAATTTGTGATGTGTTAATCCACTTATATCATTACTCTCTTCATTTTGATTGAATTCTCATGGTTGCTAACATAGGGAATGCTTCATTATAGCAATAAATTGTTCGATAGAAACGTTATTGTTTGGAAAAGAGAGTGTGACAAAAAAATAGGGTTTCCAACATCTATTTTACACGTTAATGCCTTAGCAGGATAAACTTCTTGGAGAGTTCATACGATTTGTTGTACACGTTGGATTCGAGAGAACTAAGGTAAATAAATCCTTGATGGTTGAGAAATACTTCGATTTAGAATTAGAATACATCTCCCTATAAGTGCATGCATGTATAAAATCCTTATTACTCATAGTTAATAGAGAAGTAGAAGATACAAGGTGGACATAACCCTAATTTGTCATTCTATGTGATCAAATATTATTACACATATCATCTCATCATTACACTGATAATAATATTGTGCACCTAAACTAAAACCCCCCTTCTCTTGGAACCTTCGATCAACAGTCTAATAATAATCACAATACTTAGTGATCATAGTATTCCCAGTGGGATTCGACACCCAACCAAGTTGGGTTCTATATTTGACAGCGACCGCTTGCACTTTCTAACGAGAGTTGTTATTTGGGCATGTCAAATTTTAGCGCCGTTGCCGGGGAATACGGTTGTCAACTAAGTTTGTGATAGTTAATAGACCCTTTGGTCAAAGATTCTCAAATTTTACTCTTTATTTGTTATTTTTGTTTTGTTCAGGTTTAGTGGAATGTATGCCAAATACACGGAGATCGGGTTAGCCATTATTACCTATAAATCCTAAACCACATCTCATTGGTAGAATAGATACGCAATGATACCTTGAAAGGATAGCTACTCAATAGGAGCAGGCTAGATTAGCTGCATTGACAGCTGTGCAAGTAAATAAGCAGAATACTGATAAACCAGGTCGGGTACATAATCTTGATGATGAGGACTTGGGTGATAATGAGTTATTAAATCCAAGGCGTGCAGATGATGTGGCTACACGAGTAAATAGGAATGTTAACAAAGATCGTCAAGCTAGGATGAGACCGAAATGCCGAGATGTACAAGTTGCTTTTGATGATGATGATGATGACTTGGATGTGGCTGGTGCCACAGGGGCTATTATTCCTCCACCATTGGCACCCGAAGCCATGTTCAATATCACTAGCACCATGATCCAGCAAATGCAACTCAAAGGGTTATTTGGTGGACTTGCAAGCGACGATTCGAATATTCATCTGATTAATTTTATCTCAACATGCAAATTATTTGACAATCCAGGGGTTGGACAGAATGCGATCCGGATGCACTTATTTCCATTGTCTCTATCTGGAGAGGCAACTCTATGGTTAAATGGGCTAACTCTTAACTCTATTACCAATTGGAGGCTACTGAAAGAAGCTTTCCTAGAAATATTCTTTCCGCCATCCAAGAGAGCACAATTAATAGATGAGATAAGCAATTTCAGACCGCTTCCAACTGAAGCTCTCCACGAGACTTGGGAGAGGTTCAAGAAGAAGCTTATGCAGTGCCTAAATCATCAGATGACCAATGTCCACTTGATGGAAATATTATATAGGGCTTTGAACTCAGTGACTAAGCCAGCGGTAGATAATGATGCGGGTGGGTCATTCATGGACCTGACTTTTATTGAGGAATGTGAGATGCTGGATCGTATGACAAAGTAGATTAGAGCTTGGCATTCCAGGGATTCTGAGGTAGCAAACTCTACTATGTCTATTGGCATGACAGTAGAATAGAGGCGAAGAGAAGAGGAATGTGACCAGGATATGGCTCATATGAAAATGCAGATGGACCTTCTTACTAAGCATTTATTATCAGGGAAGATAGAAAAGGTCGAAGTTGTTGTATCACAGGGAAGAGATGACTCCGATTCTGAGGAGGAAGCAAATTAGTTAAATAATCAGGGGGGTTTCTTAGGCAATGTCCAAGGAAACCAAGGTAGGAACTATTATGAAAAATCTAGATACAAGGACCAATACCAATGGAATTGGAAGAATAAGAATGATAGAAGAAGTTTGTATGTCCCTCCTGGAAATTGTGAAGCTGTTGCACCTAGCTCTGGGAAGATATCCATGGAGTACATGATTTCTAAGCTGTTGAAAAGAGTGGAGGCAACCAACACGGGAGTAGCTGAGGTAAAAAATAATTTGTCCATAATGAATCAATTGGTTGACTCGCATTCTACTTCAATAAAACAGCTGGAACAACAAATGAGTCAACTATCGATGGCATTCAATAAAAGAAAATCTGGCACTTTACCAAGTGAAACTGTGCAAAATCCAAGGAAAGATGGATCATGTTTGGCTATTACAACCAGGAGTGGTAAGGTATTGGTAAATCCATCTAAGGGCAAGCCTGTGGTTGATAGTATTGAGGAAAATGTTGTTGAAGCAGATTGTGATGATTTTGTAGAAGTTGAAAATCAGGATGAGAACGTTCATGATACTACACCTAGATATATGCAGTCTGAAAAGATTGATAATGGGAAGCACAATGAAAAGGAAGTGGTGGAGAAAACTCCTCCAAATCCGCCACCACCTTTTTCTCAGAGACTGAAGAAGAAGGCTGATGACACAAGTTTTAGTAAATTCATGACCATGAGGAAGCAGCTGACTATAAATGTACCTTTGGTGGAGGCATTGGAGCAAATGCTAGGGTACGCCAAATTCATAAAGGAACTTTTGAAAAGAAAAGGGCAGCGACCTATGAACTGCCAGATAATTTTTATCATTGTAGTAAGATTGCCACGAGGTCTTTGGTACAGAAGAAGGAAGATCCGGGTGCTTTCACTATTACTTGCACGATTGATTCTTTAGATTTTGCTAAGTCTTTATGTGATTTAGGGTCTAGCATTAATTTGATGCCACTAGACATTTATAAACAGTTGGGGTTGAGGGATCCTACACCAACCAACATACGGCTTGTAATGGCAGATAAGTCGGTAAAACAACTTGTTTTTATCTTATATGATGTATTAGTAAAGGTTTCTACCTTCATTTTTCCTACAGACTTTGTTATTTTGGATTGCGAGGTGAATTTTGAGGTGCCCATAATATTGGGTCAACCTTTCCTCACAACAGAAAGTGTGCTTATTGATTTGCGGGCACATAAGCTTTTATTTTGGATGAATGACGAAGTGGTACGTTTTGATATATGCAAATCAATGAAGAAGTCCAAGGATATGAATGTGTTCTCTATAGTTGATGTTTATTATGAGGATGAGTAGGAATTATCTTTAGAGAAGCAGCTTACTGTTGAGCCATTGGCTGCTGGGCTTATGAACTTTGATCATGAGGATGTTAAGGAGTACGAAGAAACTGTCTATGCTTTGACAGGAATGGAGTCATATTGTTATGCCCCCAAGAAGCTGTACCTTGACCATAAGAATCGACCTTCACCACCGGAGAAGCCATCCATTGAAGAGCCACCGGTGTTAGAATTGAAAGATCCACCCAGTCATCTAAGGTATGTGTTCTTGGATAGGGGAAATACACTCCTGGTTATTATTGCTGCTGATTTAGGTGAACAATAGGTAGAGGCTCTCATCTCTGTTCTGAAGAGGTACAAGAGAGCTATTGTTTGGACTATTGCAGATATCATTGGTATCCGTCCTGGCATATGTATGCACAAGATTCATCTAGAGGAAGATTATGTACCCACTATTGAGCATCAGCATCATCTGAATCCACCTATGCAAGAGGTGGTGAATAATGAAATCATCAAGTGGCTAGATGCAAGGGTGGTGTACCCAATCTCAGACAGTAAATGGGTGAGTCTTGTACAATATGTGCCCAAAAAAGGGGCTATAACAGTAGTAGCAAATAAGAAGAATGAGCTAATTCTACTCAAGCCTGTCACAGGGTGGAGGGTGTGTATGGATTACCGGAAGCTAAACTCGTGGATGTTAAAGGACCACTTCCCAGTGCCATTCATGGATCAAATGCTTGATCGATTGGCAGGAAAGGGAAGGTTTTGTTTATTGGATGTTTATTTCGGATATAACTAGATTTGCATTGCTCCTGAAGATCAGGAGAAGACCACTTTTATATTCCCATATGGTACTTTTGCATTCAAACGAATGCCATTTGGGCTATGTAATGACCTGCCACTTTTCAGCGGTGTTTGATGCCCATTTTCTCTAACATGGTTGAAGACACCTTGGAGGTGTTTATGGGTGACTTTTTGGTTATAGGTGATTCATTTAAGTCATGCTTGGAAAATTTGAGTATTGCTTTACAGCGATGTGTGGAATTGAATCTGGTGCTAAATTAGGAGAAGTCCCATTTTATGGTTAAGGAAGGCATTGTTCTTGGGCATAAAATATCTAAAAAGGGAATTGAAGTTGATCGAGCAAAGATTGAAGTTCTCGAGAGACTACGACCTCCAATTTCTGTGAAGGGGATTCATAGTTTTCTCGGTCATGCTAGTTTTTATCGGTGGTTTATTAAAAACTTCTGCAAGATTGGAAACCCATTATGAAAACTTTTAGAGAAGGAGGCAAAGTTTTACTTTGGTGAAGATTGCTTGAAGGCATTTGAATGCCTCAAAGGGAAGCTAGTTGAAGCCCCTATTATTGTAGCACCCGATTGGTCTCTACCAATTGAAATTATGTGTGAGGCAACTGGTGTAGCCTTGGGTGTTGTACTTGGTCAGAAAAGAGAAAAGCTATTTCATCCAATCTACTACGCGAGCAAGACCTTGAATGGAGCACAGAAGAACTATACCATTACTGAACAAGAGCTTCATGCGGTTGTTTATGCTTTTGAGAAGTTTTATGCTTACTTATTGGGAACCAAGGTAGTGGTTCATACAAATCATGTGGCTCTAAGATATCTAATGGAAAAGATGGATGTCAAGCCAAGGCTAATTAGGTTGGTCCTACTGCTTCAAGAATTTGATTTTAAGGTAAAGGAAAGAAAAGGTTGTGAAAACCAAGTTGCTGATCATCTATCTAAACTTGAGAGTGAGCACACAGTACAGACCGACCTTGATATTGATGATGCATTCCCCGATGAAGAGATTCTAGCAATGATGGTGGAAAACTTACCGTGGTATGTAGATTTCGCTAACTACGTGGTAAGCGATGTGATTCCTGAGAATCTCTCTTTTCATCAAAAGAAAAAGTTAATGCATGATGTGAAACATTACTTCTGGGATGAGCCGTATCTTTTTCGACGAAGTGCTGATGGTAATATTAGGAGGTGCATCCCAGATGTAGAGGTGTCTAGCATACTGGAAGCAAGCCATGCTTCCCAAGTTGGAGGTCACCATGCAGGTGAACGGACGGCCAAGAAAGTACTGCAAAGTGGCTACCGTTGGCCTTCATTATTCAAGGATGCCTACGATTTTGTAAGAAGATATGATCAGTGCCAGTGGCAAGGTTCTATCTCATATCACCATGAGATGCCTATGTCCAAAATGCTTAAAGTAGAGTTATAAGATGTCTGGGGTATTGACTTCATGGGCCCATTTGTGAGCTCATTTGGGATGAAATATATCTTAGTTGCTGTGGATTACGTATCCAAATGGGTCAAAGCAGTCGCTCTAGCTGATAATGAAGGTAAAAGAGTTGTGGCATTCTTAAAGAGAAATATCTTTTCTTGTTTTGTGGTACCCTGTACCAGCGTAAGCAATGGATGATCACATTTCTGCAACAAGTTGTTCAGAGCCGTATTGGCATAGTATGGGGTTAAGAAACATAAGGTAGCTACACCATACCACCCACAAACTAGTGGGCAGGTGGAGGTTTCAAATCGGGAAATCAAGTTGATCCTTGCTAAGACTGTGAATGTCAGCAGGAAAGATTGGTCCAGGAAGCTGGATGATGCCTTATGGGCATATATGACCATGTTTAAGACACCAATTGGCATGTCACCATACCAACTCCTTTATGGAAATGGTTGGCACTTGCCAATTGAGCTAGAACATAAAGCAATGTGGGCCCTGAAGCAGCTTAACCTGAACTGGGATGATGCTATAAATATGAGATTGGGACAGCTAAACGAGATTGATGAATTCCATCTAAATGCATATTAAAGAGTAGATCTTTACAAGGAAAGTATGAAAAATTACCATGATCGGAGGATTATCCAACAAAACTTTCAGAAAGACGATTTGGTACTCCTTTTCAACTCCACACTGAAGCTGTTTCCAGGTAAGTTGAAATCTAAATGGTCTGGTCCATTGAGAATCAGGCAAGTCAACTCATTTGGAGTAGTGGAGTTAGAAATTAATGATGGTAGTGTCTGTAAGGTGAATGGCCAAAGAGTGAAGCTATATATCGGTCAAACCGACTCGATAAAATGTATAGCCACCATTTATCTGTATGAAGTTTGAGTAATCGAGATAATTGTGTTATGCCGCGACAATAAATGAAGCGCTACATGGGAGGCAACCTATCATTTTACTAGGATTTTGTTTTTGGTAAATGAAAATTAAAAGAGAAGAGTCGAGCCATGACCAAAACTAAGGCGCTTGGTGGGAGGCAACCCATCCTTCTAATCATTTTTGTTGTTTTTGATTGAGTGTAGGTGCATGAAGTACAAAGAAGGAGAATAGTCCCAATTTTGATTTGGAAAATGAGCCATATCAATGGTGGTAAGTCTAAGAGTGATGGAATGGGAGTGGTCAAATATGTAAGGCTCAAGTATGATTTGCATTAGAGTCGCGCCTCAAATTATGTAGATTCGACCCAAAAAGTCTTGCGGTGGGACTTTATTTTGTGCTTTCAATGAGGTTTGTGGTGGTAGCGTATGAACCTTTTCGACCAAGAGTGCTCCATATTTCCAATCGCCTATGCTCACTGCCTCACTTAGGCGATAGGTTAGGCACTGCCTATGTCAACATAGGAGATAGGTTAGGCGCTGCCAATGCCATTGCCTATGCTCACTGCCATACATAGGCTATATGTTAGGCACCGCCTATGTCAACATAGGCGATAGATTAGGCGCCGCCTATGCCATTGTCTATGCTCACTGCCTCACATAGGTGATAGGTTAGGCGCCGCCTATACCATTGCCTATGCTCATTGCCTCACATAAGCGATAGGTTAGGCGCCGCCTATGTCAATATAGGCGACTGGTTATGCGCCGCCTATGCCCACATAGGCGATAGGTTAGGTGCCACCTACTTATGCTTAGGCGATTCCATGGGAGCCACCTATCAACGTAGGTTTTTCCTAATAACCCATTTTTAAATGGATCGACCCGACTCATGTCTTATCTTTAAAATATATCTTCTACTCTTAAACCCCACTCAATTTTTATTAAACCTAAGCGCCGCCCAAATAACCTTTCATTCTCCAAGCCCTTCTCTTTTCTCATCTAATCTTGCAGGCTCACCTTCACGATTCGTCTCGAATTTATCCCCAAGTAAGTTGTTCTTTCATGTTCCGTAATTGTTTCATTGCTGCGCTTATAATGGTTAACTGGACTTTGTAGTAGTGCTTGGTGATAAGAGTATGGTTAGTTTGTTATGATTTTTGAAAAATACATCTCATTAAGTGAAAGGATTCTCGTGGGTAATCTTGATTTAACTCTGGCATGTATTGATTGGTATTCACTATCATAATTGTTTATTATTATGAAATTGAACTATTGAATTTTAATGCATAATTTTGGGAGTTGTAAGCTTGACTATGTGAGTGACACATTCATTGATGTAATGATCATGGTTAACCAAAGGCATAAGATTGTGTAATTGTTTCTTTGCAATTCCATGATAAGATTGCTATGTGTTAGTCTTGTTCAAAGATTGAATTGCTCAAATGAAATAAAGTTGTAAATGATAGTCAAGATTACAGGACCATTCTGTCCTGCTTCTGTATATTAAACTGAAAAATTATTATATAAAATGAAGGGTTGAAAGTGTGACTGCACTAATAAAGTTGTTGGCACATACCATCTAAATGTATGTCGATGAAGTCTGAGTACTCGACAACACTCACTCAATTAGTTTGTACAAACAAACTAAGTGTGTGGTGGTGCCATCACTATTTACTTTTTTCGATTATAGTGAATTTTATGAAATGAGACTAACATGACCCTATTATGATCTCACGTAACATGGCTCTGAAAGGACGACAGGGAAAGGGGAAAGCATCCACCTCTCAAAAAGGTCAAAAAAAGGTAAGAAAGGACAAGGCTGATTCCTCCTCTCTTCAAGTACCTCGATGCACTTTTGGGATCAAATGGGTTCTAGAGAAGGAAGGGAAGGAATGGTATAGAAAAAATAAAGTGAAGAAATATGTACATGTGGAGTCGATGCAGAAGAAAAGTTTAGCAAAGAACTGCCCTCACATTTTTGCAAAGATTATGGCACTAAAACATGACTTTATCTTTCGAGACATGGGCAAATATAATCTTGATTTGACTCGAGAGTTTTATGCCAACTGGTCCCCAAGGACTACGGGAAATGAAGTAAAGATTAGGGGGCAAGTCTTGCAATTGAACGCTGATTTCTTCAACTCTTTCCTGGGTACTCAAAGTGTGGATCAATCACCACTCAAGGAGCTCTACAACAGACCTCCCTACAGAGCCAGCAGACATACGTTGTGTGGATCATGGTCTATAACCCGATGGACATATCATAAGGATAATGGTTATCACAATACTTACCCATATGCTTGTTTGAACAGAGAAGTTCGCATATGGTTAAGAATAGTCAATTCCTGCTTGATTCCAGGGACACAATACACTAAGGTCACACGTGATCGAGTCTGCTTGGTATATGCTCTAATGTCAAATGTTCCTATCAACATTGGTGCAGTTATACGAACATCGATGCGAAAAGCAAGGGTGCACAACAAGTCCCATTTCAGCTTCAGCAACTTGTTCACTTAAATTTTAAGGAAAGAGCACATTGAGGAGGAGCCAGTAGACCATAAGTTGCCACAAAACCCGAAGAAGGTGGATCTCACGAAAATCAAAGATCAAAAAACTATTCAAGTCATCAACCTTACCACTGCTGAGAGACATGCTCGAGATGAGAGTTTTTTTGGCCATCTGTATGGCATGACTAGGTTTACTATGATGAATGGGGGTCGTGTGCGGACTGCTGCAGAGCTTCAGCCGTTGCACTATAACTACCCTCTTAATGAGCATGATCGGGCCATGTGTGGAGTGGGGATATATTTTGAAGAACCTCTTGATTATGATGTGCCGACAGACTATGATCACCGACTGCTAGACTCTGACGTGGAGGACAACTCTAATGATGCAGACTCTGATGATGATTTTGATTCAGGGGGTATGACCCCGGATGTAGAGTAGGAGTCTGACTAACCAGGTTTTTACTTATTTATTTACTCTGAGAGTAGTGTGTTCCTTCTTAGTGTGGGGTGCGGGTATAAGTACGTGTACGCTTGGATTTCCTTTTCTGTTGTATTGCCTACTGCTTGCCCGCATTTATTCTATAGTTGTTTTGATTTAGTGTTAGTTAGTTAGTTGTAATTAGTCAGATTTTTGCATGAAATTGTTCTCTTAGACGGCATGGCATTATAAGAGGAGTTTGTGCTGAATCACTACTATTGAAACATTTAGGCTCTAAGTTGTGACTCATTCTGTGATGATTGTTTGTGGTTTAATTCATTTATCTGTTGGGTCAAGAATCTATAATGCTCCTAATTAAGTTGACCATATTTCATGTGTGTGTAAGGTTATTGTATATTCTTTGTTTCAACTGATGCTAGAACTTGCCTAGTGTGTGTGTGTGAAGCGAAATAAAGATTGTGAGTTTAGGAGATGATTTAGGCATTTCTTTGGCAGCCCTGATTTTTTATCTTCTTTTTACCTACCTTTGTACATTGTCCTAGTGAACACCCATTGAGCCTTTAGATAGTTTCTTTGGCAACCTCATATGTAGCCTAATCCATTTTTTTTTAAAAGACAATAATTTGATCCCAAAGTTCCTAAGCGCTTTAAATTGTGGAATCAAGTTGAGTAAAGAGTGTGGCAAAATATGAGGAAAATGGTGAAAGTGATGCCCCAAAGTTTAGTTATTGGTACATGAAAATATTGTGATCGGGAGTGGCATCCTGGTCCTTTCATGGACATTATGCACCTCGATTAACGCAAATAGTCTAAGATGAGGGTGGCTATCATAGGGATTCTTAACAAAAAAAAGAGTTGTATATTCCCATCATAGTGCTTTTGATTGAGTAACAAAATGGGTGAAGAAAAAAAAAGAGTTGTATATTCCGATTATAGTGTTTTTGATTGAGTAACAAAATGGGTGAAGAAAAAAAAAGGGTTGGTAGATAAAAGAAAGGTAGAGTGGTTGTTAAAAGTTAGTGTAAATAGCATAATGTAGTGTATTAAAGCGCTTAGGGAACATAGTCACTATTTCTGGTCAAAATAGTCCTACCTATAACTTTAGCCTACTTTACAACCCGTAAAGACCTATTTGATCCTAACCTTAGCATTTTCATATTAGTGGAGCATTACACAAAGGGCAAGCATATGGTCATCAGTTGTAATCTAAGAATTCTTTGCGAGAGTGAGAGCAAGCAAGTTCTTATACCTATATTTCTGAAAAATACAAAACTATGAGTGATAATGGGTAACATTTTGTGTGAGCACACATGGTTGATGATTGTTGGGTAGTTTTATAAGATTTTTTTTTGCTTAACTTGTGTATACAAATTAACCAACTTAATTAGTCTATGTTGGAGGATGAGTTGTTTCTAGTAATGATCAAGAAATCTACTCTTTGTTAATAATTGCAGTGTATGTCTTGCTGAAAATTTTGAGTTGCTCTTGTGAAGTTTAGTTAGGTATTTGCATGGATGTACTATTTTTTTTGAGGACAAACAAAGCTTTAAGTGTGGGGTGGTGATGTTGGCCGTATTTATACGTCTAAGCACCATAACTTACCCATGTTTTAGCTAAGTTTTGAGGATAAAACACACAATTCTTGCACTTTTAGTCTATTTTTACTTAAGTGAGCTGATCTATGTGTTTAGCATACTTTTCAGGTACCAATGAGGAAAATTACAGCACTTTGAGGACCTGTGGATAGCAAAGGAAACTTCACATAAAAAACAAAGCAGCTTTTGGACTGAATGTGATGTATGGGAAATTTTTCCGGGCAAACTCAATATTTTTAAATAGTTAAGGATGCAGTAGCAATTTATTAGAGAAGGATGTTATTAAAAGCCTTATGGCTGAATTTTTAGGGATGATTCACATTCTATATTATTTTGAAAACAAGAGAAAGCGTCTTAGCTTGAGGACGGAGAGAGAGAAATGCTTTTTTCCCTTATTTTCGCTATTCATCTTTAGCACCAAGATCGTTCTAAGTTTTGGTATGATGAATATTTCTATTGTGATTTCCGTTTTATTCATGAGTAGCTAAGTTGATTTGTTAGGGTTATGGAAACCTTGTAGTATACTCTCTATTGCTATGGGTTTTTGAATTTATGATGTGTTAGTCCACTTATATCATTACTCTCATCATTTTGATTGAATTCTGTTGGTTGCAAACATAGGGAATGCGCCATTATATCAATAACTTGTTCAATAGAAAAGTTACTATTTGGAAAAGAGAGTATGACAAGAAAATAGGGTTTCCAACCTCTATTTTACACGTTAATGCCTTAGCAGGATTAACTTCTTGGAGAGTTCGTACGATTGGTTGTACACTTTGGATTCAAGAGAACTAAGGTGAAAAAATCGTTGATGGTTGAGAAACACTTGGATTTAGAATTAGAATACATCTCTCTATAAGTGCATGCATGTATAAAATCCTTATTACTAATAGTTAATAGAGAAGTAGAAGCTACAAGGTGGACATAACCCTAATTTGTCATTCTCTGTGATCAAATATTATTACGCATATCATCTCATCGTTACACCTAAACGGTCTAATAACAATCGCACTACTTAGTGATCATAGGATTCCCTATAGGATTCGACACCCAACCCAGTTGTGTTCTATATTTGACAGCGACCGCTTGCACTTTCTAATGAGAGTTGTAATTTGGGAGTATCAGAAACGTGATGTCTCCGCATTGCATCGGGGGCCCAAATCGAGTAATTTTCACAGAAATTAAGTGATGCATCTATAGGGGTATTTAGGTCTTCTTTCCATCCCTATATAAGTCCCAAACACGGGATTGAGGCCCCAAATTAGCTCTTTACATTAATTTTTATCAAAATTTACTCAAGAACAACCAAGAACAAGTTTATGGTTCAATTGGGTGTTTCAAGTTTCAAGCTTATTTCACTACTATCTTAATAGATCATTCATCTAAGGTATGTATAGTGTTCATCTATGGATCCAATCCATTCATAGAGCTCAAGAACCATGTTCTAAATATTATTTTGTGAATGTTTTGTGGTGATATGACCATGTACATATTGATGAATGTTGATTATGTTTTAAGATGATATATAAAGGTGTTTTCATGGAATATATATGGTTATTAGTTGAAAACTATGAAGTTTAGGTGGTGTAATATGGTGAAAGTTATGAAAAACACCTATGCCTTAACGAATGCATGCTAGGTGTTTGATAAAATGCTAGGGATGTTAGGAATTTATTTTTACATGGTTCCGTGATATCTAAATGACAAGTCTGTATTAGCTATATACTTAAATATGAATTCCATGCTATTGATGTGTTGCTATTGTTGTGGTATGAAGCATGTATGATAATGGATATATATAATATGTACATGAAATAGATCAATGCAATCCCTATAATGTTCAAGATATTGAGTAACTACATGAAGTATAATATCCCCTACATATGATATTATGAATTGTGGACTCCAATCTTTTGATCAAGTCATGTCATGTGTGTTAGTTTCCTTCTATCAAGTCCCGGGGGTATTCGTACCTGAAAAATATAGCTGTGTGCCTAGAGCCGTGTTGTGTTGTCATGATAATTTTAGTTAAGCTATAATCTATAGAATTCAGCCAATCATGTGACTCAGGAAACCTCAGAAATCTCATGATCTCAGTTAACTTTCAGATAGTAGTACTATTCCATCAGTTAATCAGTCCATGTACAGTCAGTTAAATCATGTTCAGTCTCTTCATATTGGAGTAGAAGTTAGGACCGAGTGAACCCAAGAAGCAGAACTCACCAAACAGTTTATGGTGTGATTCTTAGCAGTCATCCATGTGTTCTAGAACTTTGTAGTAGGCATAGGTCGAGATATCATAACCTGTCAGATTAGGGTTGATGAGGTGGCTTAACCTGTCAGTTCAGGGTTCCCACTACTTTCGTTTTGAGTACCTTCCAGCTAAGGGCCACTCATAACTGTCCTTACTATTGGTGCAGTATTGACACCCCTCTAGTCGGGGTAGAGATTAGACACCGGCTTAGCCATATTGGCACACATGGAGCATGTCGGTTAAACAACTACCTCCTATATTTTCAGAATCAGTCTCACTATAGCTCTTCAGATATCACTATAGTAGGGCTGTTAGATACAATCAACTTCAGTTATAGTATGGGACTTAGAAAGTTCCATCAGATTCAAGGCTGTCAGGCCCAGTCGTCCATGTTATTAGAAATACATTTTCAGCCATATCAATTATCAGTAAGCAATGTATTAGCAGACAAATTTAGCTATCACGCACTCACAGTCTCAGTTACTATGTATATATATTTGTACTCTTATGTTCATATCAATCAGTCAGTTAGCATTATTCATGCATGCGAACCCTTTGTATTAGACTACCTCACTCGTATACTCAGTACTCCAATTGTACTGATGCATTTGTGCTATAGTTCTTTCTTTTCATGTCGCACCATTGGTTCAGAGATACGAGTTTTATACCAGCAGTAGCAGTTACATTCTTGTATACAGAGTTACAGTGAGTCCTCGTCATTCGAGGATTATATGATATTATTTTATTTCATTTATTATTTCAGCTCAGTTTTTCTAGACGGAGTTAGTTGGAAACATGTTCCTTCAACTTCTCATTCAGATAGTATTTAGAGACTTTCATATTTAGATCAGATTTGATTCAATTTTCAGTTGTTTTGGGTATCTTTCACCCACACGGATGTTACTATTTTATAGATTCTTCATTTTATAGAACATTATGGCCTACATGTTCATGTTTTTTGTATTATTACATTATATATTGCAGTACACAGGTACATATATCAGACATGGGTTAGCTTGTGGTCCTTCGGGGTTATAAGCATTGTGTAGTATTCCGGTTCAAAAAATTGGGGTGTTACAAACTTGGTATCAAAGCCTAAGGTTCAATAAAGTCCTAGGAAGTCTAAAAGCTTTATCTAGTAGAGTCTTATGCATGGGTGTGTTGCGCACCACATTTATGTACAGGAGGCTATAAGAAGTTTTAGGAATAGTTTCTCCTCTTTAAGTATTCATGTCATGCCAGTAAGCATAATCATAAGTCAGTCTCTCAGTCTAATCAACTTCTTCTCTTTATTTCAGAACATGCCTCCTAAGAGAAGAAATCAGCTAGCCTCTCAGTCGGAAGAACCTTTGGGTGATTATGTTTCTCATGCAAAGTTCAAGACCGCATGTACCATACTTTCTCAATCCGTGGCTACCCAAAATGGATTGCCATCAGTTATTTTGGCCAATCCAGTGGCCAATTCTGTAGCAGCTAAGATTTGAGACTTCACCTGAATGAACCCTCTATCTATCTTCGGGTCTAAGTCTGATGAAGACACTGAGGAATTTAGTAAACATGTCTTGAAGGTCATTGATATCATGGGAGTTATATCTGTTCATAGTGCTGAGTTAGCCGCATACCAATTACAGGATAGAGGATGCAGGTCCTATTGAGTGGGAGGAATTTGTCATAGTGTTCTTAGACAGATTCTTTCCCGAAGAGCTAAGAGAGGCCAAACTTTTTGAGTTCATCAACCTTTGGCAGGACAATATCATGGTTATAGAGTATTCTCTTAGATTTACTCATCTAGCTAGATATTCCCCTTATGTGGTTACAGACAACAGGGCTAAGATGATCAAGTTCATGTAAAGGGTGAATGATAGCATGGTAAATGAGTGTAGATCTATGATGCTGAACAACCATATGAATTTAGCCTGGATCATGACCCATGCTCAGCAAATAGAGGAGAATAAGGTTAGGACTAGGGAGAGACCGAACAAAATAGCAAGGTTAGGCAGTTTCAGTTTTACTCAACCTAAATCAGATAAAAGAAACCATTTACAATTCCATCCCAAGTCATCAGCTCTAGCTTATTCTTCCTCCAGTGTTCCAGATCCTTCCTCCACCAGTGCCCCAGTGCTGAAATTCAAAGATGGCAATAGAGATAGAGAACCAGGCTTTAAATCTCAAGGTAGTGTTAGCAGTGTCCGAACAAATCTCCTATGTCAGACTTATGGTAAGAACCACAAGGGTATTTGCATAGTCGGTAGTGATGTTTGTTTTGGTTGTGGCAAGCTTGGTAACAAGATTAGAGAGTGTCCTCAATTAGGTCCTCAGGGTCAATTGAACCATTCCACAACTCAGTCTGATCGCCCTATATAGCAGGTTGCCACTTCTATTTCTATTAGTGGGCAACGCCCAAACAGACTCTATGCTTTTCAGACCCGATAGGATCAAGAAAATTCTCCTGATTTCGTTACTAGTACGTTACATATTTTCTATTTTTATGTTTATGCTTTGATAGACCAAGGTGCAACCTTGTCTTTGGTCACTCCATACATAGCAGGAGATTTCGAAATCAATCCCAAAATTTTAGTAGAGCACTTTTCAGTCTCTACCTCAATAGGTAAAACCATCATAGCTTAGCGAGTATATAGGAACTGCCCATTTATGATATTTCAGAAATCCACGTCAGCAGATTTAGTTGAGTTAGAGATAACTGACTTTGATGTCATTCTCGACATGGATTGGATTAGTTCCTATTATGAGACAGTCGACTGCAGAAACAGGATAGTTCATTTTCAATTTCTGAATGATCGCATCCTCGAGTGGAATGGTAGTACTTCAATATTCAGGGGTTAGCTTATTTCCTACCTTCGGGCAAGGAAAACAATTTCAAAGGGGTGTGTGTATCAATGGTTTATGTTAAGGATTCCAGTTCCGAATCTCATAGTCTCAATTCACTCCAGGTGGTTAATAAATTTTCAGATGCCTTTCCCGATGATCTTCCAGGCATTCCTCCCGAAAGGGAAATAGACTTTAGCATTGACCTTCTCCCTAATACCTAGCCTATTTCAATTCTGCCATATAGAATAGATCCAATTGAAATCAAGGAATTGAAAGATCAGTTAAAGGGTCTCTTAAATAAGGGATTCATCAGGCCCAGTATATCCCCATGGGGTGCACCAGTATTATTTATATGCAAGAAATACGGTTCTCTCAGGATGTGTATCGATTACCATCATCTCAATAAAGTTACGATCAAAAACAGGTATGGTCACTTTGAATTTCTTGTCATGTCCATTTGTCTTACCAATTCCCCATCAACTTTCAAAGACTTGATTAATAGCGTGTTCAAGTAGTACTTGGACATATTCGTCGTAGTCTTCATAGATGATATCCTCATCTATTCCCACAGTGACTATGATCATTCAGACCATCTCAGAATTGTTCTTCAAAATCTCAGGGATCATCAATTATTTACCAAGTTCAGTAAGTGAAAATTTTGGCTAGGATTGGTAGAATCCCTCGGCCATATTATTTCTGGTGATAGAATTAGAGTAGATCCTCAGACGATCAAAGCGATAACAACTGGCCTAGTCCTATATCTCTATTAGATAGAAGGAGTTTTTTGGGTTTGGCTAGCTATTACAGATGGTTTATTGAGGTATTTTCTTCTATTGTATCTCTCATGTCCATATTAACTCAGAAAAAGGTTACGTTTTAATGGTCAGATTCATGCGAGAAGAGTTTTCAAGAGTTGAATACTAGACTCACCTCAGCTCCATTTCTAGCTCTTCTAGACAGTTTAGACGGTATCGTAGTCAATTGTGATTCATCCAGAATGGTTTTAAGTTGTTTCCTCATGCATCATGGTAAGGTGATAGCCTAAGCCTCCAGACAGCTAAAGCCCCATGAGAATAATTATCCTACTCATGATCTTGAGTTAGCAACCATAGTATTTTCCTTGAAGATTTGAGGCATTATCTTTATGGAGTTCATGTAGATGTCATTACATATCATTAGAGTCTTCAGTATGTATTTTCTCAGAAAGGTATCAATCTTTTTCAGAGAAGATGGTTAGAGCATTTGAAAGATTATGACATGAGTGTTCATTATCATCCGAGCAAGGCCAATATTGTGGCCGATGCTCTCAGTAGACTCTCCATGGGTAGTTTTTCTCATGTTAAGGATAGCAAGAAGAAAAAACCTCAGGAAATCCATCAGCTGGCCAGACTAGGCGTTCTCTTAGTCGACTATTTCGAGGGTAGTGTATGTGCTTAGAGTGATTTAGAGTTATCTCTAGTTTTCGAGGTGAAATAAAAGCAAGACAGGGATCCTAGCCTTTTCAGGTGAAAGAGTCAGTTCAGAATTAGAAAGTTAAGGTTTTCACCAAGGAGGAGATGGTGTTCTTCATTTTAAGGGTCGTTTGTGCGTTCTAAGTATAGATGGCTTGAGGCAGTGAATTCTTGTAGAAGTGCATGGTAAGCGATACTTTGTTCATCCAGGGACCACTAAGATATACCGCAACTTGTAGGAGATCAATTGGTTAACTTGGATTAAGAGAGATATTCCAGAGTTTGTGTCTAAGTGCTCTACATATCAGCAGGTTAAGACAGATTATCAGAAACCTAGAGGTTCTGTGCAGTAATTCACCATTCCTACTTGGAAATGGGAAGAAGTGAACATGGACTTCATGATGGGTTTGCCTAGAACTCATCATCAACAGGATTTAGTTTGGGTCATTGTAGATAGAATAACCAAGTCAGCTCATTTTCTTCGTATTCGTACTTCTTATTCAGCCGAGGATTATGCCAAACTCTATATCAGGGAGTTGGTCAGATTACATGATATTCCACTATATATTATTTTAGACAGAGGTACCCAATTTACTTTAAACATCTGCAAAGTATTCCAAAAAGGTCTTGGTACCCAAGTTTATCTCAGTACAACATTTAATTCTCAAATAGATGGGCAAGCAGAAACGACTTTTCAGACTCTCGAAGATATGATAAGGGCATGTGAAATTGATTTCAAGGGAAGTTGGGATGACCACTTGCCTTTGATTGAGTTTGCATACAACAATAGCTATCATTCCAATATTCAGATGGCTCCATTCGAAGCTCTCTATGGTAGGAGATGTAGATCTCTGATCGGTTGGTTCAAAGTTTGTGAGGCCTCAGTTTTAGGTCCGGCTTTGTGAGGCCTCAGTTATAGGTCCGGACTTAGCATTCGATGCCTTAGAGAAAGTTTTATTGATCTAAGAGAGAATCTTGGCTTCTCAGAGCCTACAAAAGTCTTATGAACAAGTTCGTAGAAAGGATCTCGATTTCTAGGTCAATGACTATGTCTACCGAAAGATCTCTCTGATGAAAAGACTGAAGAGGTTCGGCAAGAAAGGGAAACTTAGTTCCCAATATGTCGGCCCCTTCCATATTATCAATAGCTTTGTCAAGGTAGCTTATGAGCTCGAATTGCCTTCAGATATAGCCTCAGTTCATCCAGTCTTCCATGTCTCTTTACTCAAGAAATGCATAGGTGACCTAGCCGTTCTAGTCCCTATTCAGAGTATTGACGTTCAGAATAGTCTCTATTATAAAGAGATGCTAGTCGAAATGTTAGACTATCAGACTTGTAGATTAAGGAACAATGAAGTCCCTCTAGTCAAGGTTCTCTGGCGAAATCAGTCTAATGAGGGAGCTACTTGCGAAGCAAAAGCAGATATGCATACCAAGTATCCTCACCTCTTCTCCACCAATTCTGATCAAGCTCAAGGTAAGAGTTCTTCTTAAGCGTACTTAGTTTCATGTTCATGTTCCTATCATAAACTTAGTATCTATTACTGTTGCATATTCAGTCATGCATTTATGTATTAGTCCAGTGTATAATCATGCATCAAATATACATTCTCATTTGGAGAACTCAGTTATAAGAAGTCTCAGTTACGCATTCATGAATCAGTTACTCATGCATCAGATATGCATGTCAAACATAATGTGATCATCTTATTAATCATGTCCATCAAGAGATCATGTTCCAGTAGTATATGTCTTGTACGTACTCTAGTTTATCATCTCTTCTTATTTCAGTCAGTCTTATTCGAGGACAAATGTTTCTAAGAGGGAGATATTATAATACCCCGTATATTTCTAAGCTAGAAAAATGAACTGTTGTTCCTACACATTAAACCTCCTATCCTATGATTCATATTTGAGTACATGAATTAGGATGAGTATCCTAGTGATAATAGAGCTTATGTTGTGTTAAGCATATTCATAAGAGTTGCTTAAACCAAGCTAAGAATTTTTGAATCAACCATGTTTTCATGTGTGATTTCACAAAGCTCATATTTGAATGATAATAAATTGGTTTATAGGTTCTATTTTGGAAGATTTATACCCTCCAAATCATAGAGAATTAAATAAGATTTCAGTCGATAACAAATTCTCCTAAAAAGGACATCCGATGAAGAAGTTGTGGCGATTTAATGTTTCAGCAGAGTCATTTCAGTTAGTGGCACGTCGCGCCATAAGCCAAAATGACGTTTGTCAATTTCAAGTGTCTCTCCGCGATTCCAGCACATCGAGGTGAGTTTATAGGTCACAAACGGGTGGAAAGATGATCTCTCCACATCGCGCCGGGGGCCCAAAATGGGTAATTTTCATAGAAATTAAATGACACATCTAGAGGGGTGTTTGGGTAATCTTTCCAACCCTATATAAGTTCCAAACACGGTATTTAGGCCCCAAATAAGATATTTACATTACTTTTTATCAAAATTCACTCAAGAACAACCAAGAACATATCTAGGGCTCAATTGAGGGTTTCAAATTCCAAGACTATTTCACTACTATCTCAACGGATCATTAATCTAACATATGCGTAGTGTTCATATACGGATCTAATCCGTTCATAGAGCTCAAGAACCATGTTTAAATACTATGTTGTGAACTTTTTGTGGTGATATGAGCATGTACATGTTGAAGATTGTTCTTTAAGTTGTAAGAAGATATCTAAAGGTGTTTTCATGGAATATATATGGTTGTTAGTTGAAAACTATGAACTTTAGGTTATGTAATATGGTGCAATTTAAGAAAAACACCTATGCCTTAAAGAATGCATGCTAGGTGTTTGATAAAATGCTTGGGATGTTAGGAATTTAGTTTTACATGGTTCCATGGTATCTAAATGACTAGTTTGTATTAGCTAAGCACTTAAATATGAATTCCTTGCTATTGATGTGTTGCTATTGTTGAGGTATGAAGCATGTATGATAATGGATATGTATAATATGTACACAAAATATATCCATGCAATCCCTACAATATTTAAGATGTTGAATAACTACGTGAAGTATAAGATCCCCTACCTATGTTATTATTAATTGTGGACTCTAATTTTGTCATCAAGTCATGTCATGTGTGTCACTTTCCTTCTATCCAGTCCTGGGGGTATTCGTACCCGAAAAATATAGTTGTGTGCCTAGAGCCATGTCATGTTGTCACGATAATTTCAGTCAAGCTATAATCTATAGAAATCAGTCAGTCATGTTACTCAGGAAACCTTAGAAATCTCATGATCTTAGTTAACTCTCATATAGTAGTACTAATCCATCAGTCAACGGAAGTTAGTTAATCAGTCCATGTACAGTCAATTGAATCATGTTCAGTCTCTTCATATAGGAGTAGAAGTTAGCACCGAGTGAACCAAAGGATGGGAACTCGCCTACTAGTTTAGGGTGTGATTCTTAGAGGTCATCCTTGCGTTCCCTAAATATATAGCCAACATAGGTTAAGATATCTTAACTTGTCAGATTAGGGTTGATGGGATGGCTTAACCTTTAAGTTTAGGGTTCTGATGATAGGCGAATTTATGCGCCTATATCAATATATTTTGCCCATATTTTAGCCTAGTTTTGAGAACTAATTATCTATTTCATGCACTTTTAGTCCTTTTTCCTGTAAATGAGCTAACAAACATGATTAGGAAAGTTTCAGGTATAAATGATGCAAAATACAGCAATTTATGGCTTACTTGACGCAAAAGAAAGCTCACGAACGAGATGGAAAGGAGCTGGACGCCTAAAGGACCAAATCTGCTGCATGGAAAATCTGTCCCGGGCTAAAACAGCATTTCTGAAGACTTTGGGGACTTACAGACACAAAGCTGGATTTTTACCAAGATACATTAACCTAGTATAATTAGGTTGTGTGATTTATTATTCTATTTGGATTATGATATTGTAACCTTACCCTAGTACATTTGGGTCAAGGATTTCATTAGTATATTAGGATTTGGTTATTTATTTCATTAGCGTAGTAGGAGTAGGATAGGAGTATTATAAATACCCTATCATGCTAGAGATTTAGAGACACATTCTTACAATTCATTCATCTCCTTACAATTAAGACATCTTCCTACAATACATTCTTAATTCTTCATTCTTCTACTCTTAAATTCCACAACAAGAGAATTGTTACTTGCTACGGAATCACCAAAACCACACGCCTAACATCTCTTTTACACGCCATCCACCATGCAAAACGTGATATCCTTCGCATTCATGGGTAACTAAATCTCTTAGTTGGGGTTATGGAAGCCGAATGAGTTACTATCTATAGCTGTGAGTTTGTGAGTTCAAGACACGTATATTGCTTATATCATTATTCTCTTCATCCTAAATCTACAATCTTTGCGGTTTCAAACACATGAACACGCCATTCTAACATCTAACCTGTTCGAGAGAAAGGTTACTTGTCTAGAAAAGAAGACGCATAGACTAACGCCAGTCTAACATTTAACTTGTTCGAGAGAAAGGTTATTTGTCTGGAAAAGAGATAATGTCAAGGTAGTAGGACACCCTTTCCTATTAAAAAGCTAGTGCCGTAACTGGACTAACCTCTTGGAGAATTTGTACCGCTAGACACACTTTAAGCTCGAGAGAGTTAAAGTGAAATAGTCCTTGTTTAGGTCGAGAGACGCTTGGATTTACCATCGACTACAATTCTCTATAAGCAATTGCATGTCAAGACTCTACACACTCATAGCCAATAGAGACGTATACCTCTGTAGGTGGACATAACCCCAACGCTTCAATTCTCATTGTTTACAACCAACGTGACAATCTTTCTCTTTTTACTTTATTATTTTCAGCTTTTATTTCATTACTTTGGTTACTTATTACAATCCCTCCTTCTTACGAGACTTGCACCAAAAGTCTATTAATTTTGCTTACTTGTTGACCAAGCTATTCCCTATGGGATCGATACCCAACCCAGGTTGGGTTCTATATTTGCTAACGACCGCTTTATACTCAAACGAGAGCTGTAGATTGAGCGTTATCAAAAATTGGCGCCGTTGCCGGGAAATACGAGTGTCAATCAAGTTCGTGATAATTACTAGACCCTTTGGTCAAAGATTCTCGTACTTTTACGTTTAGTTTTTGTTTTTGTTTATTGCAGGTTTTTCTTTTAGTGCATGCCCCATACTAGAAGTTCTGGTCAACCGTTATTACCAATCAATCCTGAACCGCAACGAATTAGAAGAATGGAAGCACAAGCTGAAATCGACAGGATGGCTGCTCAACACGAGCAAGTAAGATTAGCTGCTCTTGCCGCTGCTCAAGTCCAACAACAAAACATTGATAATCCTGGACGAGCAACAAATCCTGACGATGAAGATTTAGGAGATGACGAGTTGATAAACCCAAGGCATGGCGCTGAAGTTGCAACACCTGCCAATCGAAGAGGTCGACAAGCTCGGTACAGATATGATCGTCAACCTTTGCAACCAGCTTTCGACGATGATGATGATGATCTTGATGGTGCCGGAGCCACTGGAGCCATAATTCCACCACCATTAGCGCCCGGAGCCAAATTCAATATCACAAGCACCATGATTCAGTTATTGCAACTCAAGGGATTATTTGGTGGACTAGCAGGCAATGATCCGAATATGCATCTCATCAACTTTATTTCTACATGCAAGTCTTTTGACAATCCTGGTGTTGGTCAGAATGCTATTCGATTACGTCTATTTCCATTGTCTCTGTCTGGGGAGGCAACATTATGGTTGAATGGGCTGACTCCTGATTCTATTACAAATTGGAGGCAATTAAGAGACGCTTTCCTAGAAAGATTCTTTCCGCCATCCAAGAGGGCTCAATTGAGAGATGAAATCAGCAACTTTCGTCAGCTTCCCTCTGAAGCTCTTCACGAAACATGAGAGAGGTTCAAGACAAAGCTAGCGAGATGCCCAAACCATCACATGACTAATGTTCACCTCATGGAGATCTTGTATAGAGCCTTGAATTCAGTAACTAAACCAGTGGTGGACAACGTAGCTGGAGGTTCTTTTATGGACCTCACCTTTGGTCAAGCAAGCAACATGCTAGATCGTATGACGAAACAAAGTAGAGCTTGGCATACCAGGGATTCTGAGGTAGCAAGCCCCACTTTATCTATTGGCATGTCTGCAGACCAAAGAAGAAGAGAAGAAGAACGTGATCAAGATATGGCGCACATGAAAACCCAAATGGATCTTCTTACAAAGCATCTATTAGGGAAGACTGAAAAAGTGAAAGCTATCGCGTCAAAAGGAAGAGACGAATCTGATTCGAAAGAGGAGGCCAACTACTTGAACAATCAGGGGGGTTTCCGTGGGAATGCCCAAGGAAACCAAGGTCGGAACTATTATGATAAATCTGGAGGTAAATACCAAGGTAGTTGGAAGAAAAATAATGAAAATAGTGGTTTGTACGTTCCCCCTGGTAGACGTGATACCACCACATCTAATTCTATGGAAGACATGATGGCTAAGTTATTGAAAGGAGTGGAAGCAACGAGCGCGGGAGTTAAGGAGGGAATTGACGATTTGGCCTCCATGAAGCAATTAGTTGATTCTCATTCCACTTCTATCAAGCAAATAGAGCAGCAATTAAGCCAACTTTCAGCAGCATTCAATCAAAGAAAGGCTGGCACCTTACCGAGCGATACAGTCCAAAACCCAAGGAATGATGGGTCATGCATGGCCATCACTACGAGGAGTGGTAAGGTGCTGGAAACTTCAGCAACAGACAAGCAAGTAGTTGACGGAACAGCAGACATGGACGCCACACCTAGTGACGCCACTAGAGAAGACGCCGCAATATCCACTTCCAACGTCAAGGACGTTTTGCCTAGTCACGTGCAGCCTGAAAAAAATAAACGAAAGCAAGAGGAGAAGAAAGCCATGGAGAGAACACTTCCATACCCACCACCACCTTTTCCACAAAGATTGAAGAAGGTGGCCGATGACACTAAGTTCAGCAAATTTATGACCATGTTGAAGCAGCTGACTATTAATGTCCCATTGGTAGAGGCACTTGAACAAATGCCTGGGTATGCGAAATTTATGAAAGATCTTTTGACTAAGAAGAGGGCAGCAAGCTATGAGCTGAAAGATGATGTGCATCATTGTAGTGCAATTGCTACCCGATCCATAGTTCAGAAGAAGGCCGACCCCGGAGCTTTCACTATTCCTTGCACCGTCGGATCTTTGGACTTTGCTAAAGCATTGTGTGACTTAGGAGCCAGCATCAAATTGATGCCACTATCAATCTACAAGAAGTTGGGGCTAGGAGATCCTACACCAACTAATATGAGGCTTGTTATGGCAGATAGGTCGGTAAAACGACCGGTTGGTATTCTATGCGATGTCTTGGTGAAGGTATCTTCATTCATATTTCCAGCAGACTTTGTCATCTTGGATTGCAAAGCAGATTCAGAGGTTCCCATAATCTTGGGACGCCCTTTCCTTGCTACGGGAAGTGTGCTCATAGACTTGAGAGCTAATGAGCTTTCATTCCGAATAAATGATGAAGTGGTGCGCTTTGATGTTTGCAAATCAATGAAGCAACCTAAAGATCTAAGTGTATTTTCTGTGGCTGATGTTGTCGTTGATGATGAGGATGAGTTACTTGCTGAAGAGCAAATTCTTGATGATCCTTTGGAAGTTTTGCTCATGGAAGAAGAGGATGATGATGCTGAAATTTCTGAAGATGATATTTGTGCTCTATCAGGATTAGGAGCATATCGCTATACTCCTAGGAAGCTGGATCTTGATCTCAAGAATCGACCCACACCACCAGCTAAGCCATCTATTGAAGAACCACCCACGTTAGAATTGAAGGAGCTGCCAAGCCATTTGAAGTACGCATTCTTAGGAAGCGGAAACACTCTTCCAGTCATAGTGGCAGCCGATTTAGGTGAGCAACAAGTTGCAGCTCTTATTGTAATCTTACGTAAGTATATTAGAGATATTGGATGGACCATTGCGGATATCATTGGTATTCCACCTGGGATTTGCACTCATAAAATTCAGCTTCAAGAAAAGTGCACACCCACCATTGAACATCAAAGACGTCCAAACCCACCAATGCAAGAGGTGGCGAAGAAGGAGATTATCAAGTGGTTAGATGCAGGAGTTGTGTATCCTATTTCTGACAGTACATTGGTAAGCCCAGTACAATGTGTCCCCAAGAAAGGAGGTATGACGGTGGTTGCTAATGCAAAGAATGAGCTTATTCCACTCAGGCCCGTTACTGGATGGAGAGTATGCATGGACTACCGCAAGCTGAATTCTTGGACTCTCAAGGATCACTTCCCCATGCCATTTATGGACCAAATGCTAGATCGATTAGCGGGGAAAGGATGGTTTTGCTTTCTTGATGGTTATTCAGGTTATAATCAGATTTGTATTGCACCAGAAGACCAAGAGAAGACAACGTTTACATGCCCATATGGTACGTTTGCCTTCAAACGTATGCCATTCGGGTTATGTAAAGCACCAGCCACCTTTCAACGTTGTATGATGTCTATTTTCTCTGATATGGTAGAAGACACTTTGGAGGTATTTATGGACGACTTTTCAGTTGTTGGTGAGTCCTTTGACGCATGTTTGGTGAACTTGAGCATGGCATTACAAAGATGTGTAGAGTTCAACCTTGTGCTGAATTGGGAGAAGTGCCACTTCATGGTAAAAGAAGGAATTGTTCTTGGGCACAAGATCTCCGAAAGAGGAATAGAGGTTGATCGCGCCAAAATAGAGGTAATTGAAAAGCTACCACCTCCAATTTCGGTGAAGGGAGTTCGCAGTTTTCTTGGCCATGCTGGGTTTTATCGTAGATTCATCAAAGACTTCTCCAAAATTTCAAGTCCATTGTGCAAGCTTTTGGAGAAAGATGCGAAGTTTGACTTTAATGATGATTGCTTGAAGGCATTCGAATGCCTTAAAGAAAAACTCATTGAAGCCCCTATCATGGTAGCACCAGATTGGACGCTCCCGTTTGAAATCATGTGTGATGCTAGTGGTGTAGCCGTTGGTGCTGTTCTTGGACAGAGAAAGGAGAAGTTATTTCATCCTATCTACTATGCGAGTAAGGTCCTTAATGAAGCCCAAAGGAACTACACTGTTACTGAACAAGAGCTCCTAGCAGTTGTGTATGCATTCGAGAAGTTTCGTGCCTATCTATTGGGTACTAAGGTGATCGTTCATACAGACTATGCAACTCTTAGATATCTAATGACAAAGAAGGATGCAAAACCAAGGCTGATTAGATGGGTATTACTGCTACAAGAGTTTGATTTCGAAGTCAAAGATAGAAGAGGTTGCGAGAACCAAGTGGCTGATCACCTATCTAGACTTGAGAATGAGTATATGGCGCAACCAGAAAATCAGATTGACGATGCATTCACTGACGAGGAGATACTAGCGACAACAATGGAGAACTTACCATGGTATGCCGACTTTGCAAATTTCGTAGTGAGTAATGTGTTACCTTCCAATTTATCTTACCACCAGAGGAGGAAGTTTATGCATGACGTTCAGCACTACTATTGGGATGAGCCTTATTTGTTTCGAAGATGCGCGGATGGTATCATTCGACGATGTATATCCCATGGAGAAGTGCCTACTATATTGGAAGCATGCCACACTTCGCAAGTTGGAGGACATCATGCAGGGAATCGAACGGCAAGGAAAGTCTTGCAAAGTGGTTATTATTGGCCTACAATATTCAGAGATGCACACGACTATGTGAGAAGGTGTGACCAATGCCAACGTCAAGGTGCTATTTCAAAACACCATGAAATGCCCATGTCCAAAATTCTGGAGGTAGAACTCTTTGATTTATGGGGTATTGATTTCATGGGACCATTCGTGAATTCGTTTGGAATGAAGTACATCTTGGTTGCTGTGGATTATGTGTCGAAATGGGTTGAAGCTGTAGCATTGGCCGATAACGAAGGAAAGCGTGTTGTAGCGTTTTTAAAGAAGAATATCTTCTCTCGCTTTGGAGTACCTCGTACTATCATAAGTGATGGAGGATCTCACTTTTGCAACAAGCTATTCAAAACTGTATTGGCCAAGTATGGATTCAAACAACACAAGGTAGCTACGCCTTATCATCCTCAAACTAGTGGACAAGTAGAAGTTTCCAATCGTGAGATCAAGCAAATCCTTGCCAAGACGGTCAATGCGAATCAGAAGGATTGGTCTCAAAAGCTAGATGATGCACTATGGGCGTATAGGACTGCATTCAAGACACCCATTGGCATGTCACCTTATCAGCTAGTTTATGGGAAGGCTTGTCATCTACCCATCAAGCTTGAATATAAGGCATTGTGGGCATTAAAGCACTTGAATCTGAATTGGGATGATGTGAAGAACTTGAGGTTGGAGCAGCTGAACGAACTAGATGAATTCCGTCTCCATGCATATGAAAGATCAGATTTATACAAGGAGAGGATGAAGAAGTATCATGATCAGCGGATTGTTCGACGAAACTTCCAAAAAGGTGACATGGTACTACTCTTTAACTCCAGATTCAAGCTCTTCCCAGGTAAGTTAAAATCAAAGTGGTCTGGTCCATTTAAAGTCACCCAAGTCTACTCGTCTGGAGTAGTCGAATTGGAAAATAATGAGGGTGTTATCTTCAAAGTGAATGGCCAACGTGTTAAGCCATATATCGGTCCTCTTGACTCGATAAATGACATGACCATCACTTATCTCGACGAAGTCTAAGTACTCGAGATTACTACGTCGAGCCACAACAATAAAAAAGGCGCTAGATGGGAGGCAACCCATCGTTCTATTGTTTTATCGTTTTGTCGTTTTATTGTTTTATCGTTTTATCGTTTTAGTATTTTTTTTCTTTTTGATAAATGAAAATCCAAAAATAAGAGTCGTGCCACGACCAAAACTAAGGCGCTTGGTGGGAGGCAACCCATCGTACTAATCGTTTTCATTGTGTTTTGAGCAAATATAGGTGCAAGAAGTATGCAACGAGGAGATTGATTTCAATTGACGATTTGGTCGCATTGTATGGTAAAGTCGGTAAGTTAGGAATGGTGATGCATAAGGCTATGAATTGAGCCTTTCTCACGTCATAATAGGCTTCGAGGAAGGCTAGGCCTTGGTATAAATAGGCCACGAACGATGCACAACCTATTCTATAGCCTAAAGACTCGGAATCTAGTGTGCTATACACAATGCGCCGCCTATTCCTAGGTGTGCTTTTGACTATGCGCCGCCTATGCTATGGCATTTGAGATACTGAGACCAAATGCCATAGACTATGCGCCGCATATGTCTAGAAATGCCATAGGATATGCGGCGCATATGTCCCATTATGCCATGGACAATGCGCCGCATATGTAAGTGATATGCCGAGGGATATGCGCCGCATATGCTGTGATTTTGTCCCCAAATCCGATGGTAAATGGGTCATAACCCGACCCATACTCCTCCTATATAAAGGGGACTTGTTTTTATGTCACAAACACATTAGAAGCAACCCTAAAGGCGCCGCATATCATCCCAAATCATCTCAAATTTTTCTTCCTTTGTTCTTCCAATCCACAACAACTTCTCCACAATCTTCAAAGCAAGTAAGTGCTCTCTTATTCTTCATCTATTTATCGTAAGTACTACGTTGCTATGCTTATTATAATTTGCTAAATCATAAGAAATTGGTGGTGATGTTCATGTGATTGGATAATTGTTGCAAAATCGTGTGATTGAATGTATACGTATGGAATTCTTGACTTGTTTTCGAATTGAATTTTGTTTCAATGGCATTGTTATGATACTTGATGAACATATGTGACTATGAATATTACTTGAAAGTGTGGTTTGAATGCTTGCATGATTAACCATCCCGGCCATCGGGATAAGGTTATAGTGACTATCGACTTAGGAGGTGGTGTTTGTTGTTCGAATAACAATTCCGTGTGGTAACCCCTATGTTGTGGTGTTGCTATATGCACCATGAAAGTCGTCCAAATGGCTGCACATAAGTGATGTAATGCTGATTTTCTTGTCGGAATACAATCCTAAGACGTATGTCGACGAAGTCTGAGTACTCGACCACTTTCACTTCACTAATTTGTGCTAACAAGATTAAGTGTGGGGTGGTACCCCTAGTGCTTGCATGTAGATTGTATAAAGTGAGATTGTGCTGCAACTAACATTATCTCTAGTCTCAGGTACAATGGCACCCAAAGCAAAGCAAGGCAAGGAGAAGGCTACCACGACCTGAAAGGATAAAAAGAGAAGCCGAAAAGACCAAGGAGAATCATCTTCAGCACATCTACCACGCAGAATGTTCGGAATCAAATGGGTTCTTGAGGAAGAAGCCAAGGCATGGTACAACAGCAACAAAGAAAAGAAATATGTGCACGTCGACTTAATCAACAAGGAGACCTTAGCAAAGAAGGAGCCGCAAATGTTGGCTAAAATTATGGCTTTGAAGCTGGATTTCATCTTCCGTGACATGGGAGAGTGCAATCTTGACTTGACAAGAAAGTTTTATGCCAACTGGTCGCCAAACACAACAGGCAACGAAGTCAAAATTCGGGGCCAAGTGTTACAGCTTACAGCGGATTGGATCAACTCATTTCTAGGCCTACCTTCGGTCGACACTGCACCATACAAAGAGCTGTACAGCAGGCCTCCTTACAGAGCAATAAGACACATGCTTTGTGGAAGCAGATCAATGGCAAGATGGGGCAGACATAAGGAAACAGGCCGTCACAACACATTCCCCTATGCTCCACTAAATAGGGAAGCAAGAATCTGGATGCGCATTGTCAACTCATGCCTTATTCCTGGGACGCAATACACCAAGATATCGAGAGATAGAGTGTGTTTGGTTTATGCGTTGATGACAAATGTCCCTATCAACTTTGGGGCAATCATTCGATCTACCATGAGAAAAGCCAGACTCCACCGAAGGTCCCATTTCACATTCGGAAATTTGTTGACAGCAATGTTGCGGAAGGAGGATATAGAAGAGGAACCAGCTGACCATAAACTCCCACATAACCCAAAGAAGGTTGACCTCACCAAGGTCAAAGATGCTGAAACAACGCATGGAGTCAACCTTACCACTGCGGAGAGACATGCTCGTGACGAGAGTTTCTTCCGTCATCTCTATGGCATGACGAGATTCACTATGATGAGTGGTGGACGTATTCCAACTGCTGAAGAGCTCCAACAGCTGGACCACGACTACCCAATGAATAGGCATGCCCGGGAGATGTGTGGAGTGGGCGTATATTTTGAGGAACCTCTTGATGATGACGTGCCAACTGATGATGATAGACGATTGCCTGATTCTGATGCTGAGGAGAACTCTGACGATGACTCTTATGATGATTCTGACGAAGGGGGTATGACCCCCGACATTGAGGAGGAGTCCGATTAATCAGGTTCTTCGACTTTATTTTCCACTGAGGGCAGTGTCTAGTCTAAGTGTGGGGTGGCAGAATCTGCATGCTATACTTCTTTGTTTGCACCTATGTTTGTATGTTTGCTTGTTTTACTGGTTTTTTTCATTTGACGTTTTTTTTTTAGTTTTTAGGAGTAAAATTTTTCTAGCTACGCATGAAATTATTTTGATAGGCAGCATGAAAATAGAACAAGAGTATGTGCTACAATGTGACTATTGAGACATTTAGGCTCTAGTTGTGACTCATTATGTGATAGTGTGTGATTCAATTCCTTCACTTGTTGGGTCGAGAGTCTATATTACTACCAATCACGTCGACCATGTGCCTTGTGTGTGTGAGGTAATAGTATATTCTATGTATGTGGCTGATGCTAGAACTTGCCTCGTATGTATGCAAAGCGAAAATAAGGAGTGTAAGTTTAGGATATGATTTAGGCATTTCTTTGGCAACCTATACATGTTAACCTTCAGTTTTTCCTACCCATGTAAATCATCCTAGTTAAACCCTTTTGAGCCTTTAGCCTATTTCTTTGACAACCTTGTATGTAAACCTAATCCATTTTTTTCAAGACCGTAATTTGATCCAAATTCCTAAGTGCTTTAAAGTGAAAAAGTCATGTGACAACATAAGAGGAAATTGGTTGAGTATGAGGCTTTAAATTGTAATGGTTCTTGAA
Source organism: Capsicum baccatum var. pendulum (assembly GCA_030864225.1). Lineage (NCBI taxonomy): Eukaryota > Viridiplantae > Streptophyta > Magnoliopsida > Solanales > Solanaceae > Capsicum > Capsicum baccatum. Next base: position 171,814,745 of record CM061554.1, read on the forward strand.
TATAGTGCTATCATAAGAGGTATGTTGTGAAAAGAAAAAGGAAAAGAAAGCTGAAAAGTGAGTTGTGCTTAAAATTGAAAAACTAAAGATGAGAACAAGGGTGGAAGAATAAAATAAAGAAAGGTTGAAAGAACAAAGTGTCAATGATACAATGTGATGTATTAAAGTGCTTAGGAACTTAGTCACTATTTCTGGCCAAAATAGTCCTACCCGTCCCTTAGCCTACATTACAACCATCTAAAGACCTACTTGATCCTAATCTTAACATTCCGACATTTAGTAGAGTACTACATTAAAGGCAAGCTTATGGTAATTAGTTGGTACATATGAATTCTTTGTGAGAGTGAGTGCAAGGATACTTTGATACCCATGTTTCAAAAAAAAAAAAAATATGCTATATTTGTGAGTGATTATGGGTACTATGTGAGACACATATGGTTGATGAGTTTTGGATAGTTGTATATGATTCTATGTACCTTAACGTTTGCATGCGAGTTGATCACCATCACGAGTCTATGCTTGAGGTTAAATTGTTTCTACTTAATCGGAAAGCTACTCTTTGTTGCTAATTGTTGTGCTTGTCTTGAAGAATGTTTTGTGTTGTTTCTGTAAAAACCTTAAGTCGATGCTTAGAAGGACATGATATGTTGTTCGAGGACGAATAAAGCTCTAAGTGTGGGGTGTTGATGATAGGAGAATTTACGCGCCTATATCAATATATTTTGCCCATATTTTAGCCTAGTTTTGAGAACTAATTATCTATTTCATGCACTTTTAGTCCTTTTTCCTGTAAATGAGCTAACAAACATGATTAGGAAAGTTTCAGGTATAAATGATGCAAAATACAGCAATTTATGGCTTACTTGACGCAAAAGAAATCTCACGAACGAGATGGAAAGGAGCTGGACGCCTAAAGGACCAAATCTGCTGCATGGAAAATCTGTCCCGGGCTAAAACAACATTTCTGAAGACTTTGGGGACTTACAGACACAAAGCTGGATTTTTACCAAGATACATTAACCTAGTATAATTAGGTTATGTGTTTTATTATTCTATTTGGATTATGATATTGTAACCTTACCCTAGTACATTTGGGTCAAGGATTTCATTAGTATATTTGGATTTGGTTATTTATTTCATTAGCTTAGTAGGAGTAGGATAGGAGTATTATAAATACCCTATCATGCTAGAGATTTAGAGACACATTCTTACAATTCATTCATCTCCTTACAATTAAGACATCTTCCTACAATACATTCTTAATTCTTCATTCTTCTACTCTTAAATTCTACAACAAGAGAATTGTTACTTGCTACGGAATCACCAAAACCACACGCCTAACACCTCTTTTACACGCCATCCACCATGCAAAACGTGATATCCTTCGCATTCATGGGTAACTAAATCTCTTAGTTGGGGTTATGGAAGCCGAATGAGTTACTATCTATAGCTGTGAGTTTGTGAGTTCAAGACACGTATATTGCTTATATCATTATTCTCTTCATCCTAAATCTACAATCTTTGCGGTTTCAAACACATGAACACGCCATTCTAACATCTAACCTGTTCGAGAGAAAGGTTACTTGTCTAGAAAAGAAGACGCATAGACTAACGCCAGTCTAACATTTAACTTGTTCGAGAGAAAGGTTATTTGTCTGGAAAAGAGATAATGTCAAGGTAGTAGGACACCCTTTCCTATTAAAAAGCTAGTGCCGTAACTGGACTAACCTCTTGGAGAATTTGTACCGCTAGACACATTTTATGCTCGAGAGAGTTAAAGTGAAATAGTCCTTGTTTAGGTCGAGAGACGCTTGGATTTACCATCGACTACAATTCTCTATAAGCAATTGCATGTCAAGACTCTACACACTCATAGCCAATAGAGACGTATACCTCTGAAGGTGGACATAACCCCAACGCTTCAATTCTCATTGTTTACAACCAACGTGACAATCTTTCTCTTTTTACTTTATTATTTTCAGCTTTTATTTCATTACTTTGGTTACTTATTACAATCCCCCCTTCTTACGAGACTTGCACCAAAAGTCTATTAATTTTGCTTACTTGTTGACCAAGCTATTCCCTGTGGGATAGATACCCAACCCAGGTTGGGTTCTATATTTGCTAACGACCGCTTTACACTCAAACGAGAGCTGTAGATTGAGCGTTATCAGGTTCCCACCACATGGGGCATGTCGGTTAAAACATTACCTCCCATAAATTCAGACTCAGTCTTGTAAAAGAAGTCAGATAGTTCTTCAGATATCAGTATACCAGGATTGTTAGATACAGTCAAATTCACTTATAGCACGGGACTCAAAAACTTCCATCAGATTCAAGGATGTCAAACCCAGTCGCCCATATTATTAGAAATACAGTTTCATCCAAGTTATTTATCAGTAAGCGATGTATTAGCATACATATTAAGCTATCACGTACTCACGATCTCAGTTACTATATATGTATGTTTGTACTCTTACGTTCATATCAGTCAGCCAGTTAGCATTATTCATGTATGTAAACCCTTTCCATTTGCCTACTTCACTCTTATACTCAGTCCTCTAGTTGTTCTTATGCATTTGCGCTATGGTGCTTTCTTTTTATGTTACACCTAGGTTCAGAGACATTAGTTCTAGACCATCAGTAGCAGCTACATTCCAGTATACAGAGTTGCAGTGAGTCCTTTTCATTCGAGGATGATACTATATTATTTAATTTCATTTATTATTTCAGCTCTGTTTTGCTAGAAAGAGTTAGTTGAAGACATCTTCCTTCAACTCCTTATTCAGAGATTTTTAGAGGCTTTCAGATTTAGTACAGATTTGATTCTGTTTTCAATTGTTTTGGGTATCTTTCACCCACACGGATGTTACTATTTTATAGATTCTTTATTCGGATAAACCTTATGGCCTACATGTTCATGTTTTCTACATTATTACATTATATATTGCAGTGCACAGGAATAGATATCAGACATGGGTTAGCTTGTAGTCCTTTGGGGTTATAAGCACCGTGTATCATTTCGATTCAGAAAATCGAGGTGTTACAATCATCTTAAAATCATGCATTGTCCTCAATGAATCAAATCACTACAAAACAAGAATGTTAGGAACATAATATGGCACCATAGGTATAGAGATATGACGTCAATGACGAATATAAATACAAACAACAAAATACCTTGGGTTGTCTCCGAAACAATGTTTGATTTTTTTTTTTCGGTATGATGGGAGTTGGTTGGCTACTCAGACATCCCCAGCAAGCTCATAGGTACCATGATTACTTAGACTTTATCAACGTGGACCCAAGTTGGCCTCCATATTTTCCGTAGCACTTTGAACCCATAAAATGCACCCCTAGTTCCTTTTCTAATTTACCATCATTCTCCAGGTACGGAGACATAAAAATAAATGACACAAGAAATAGATGTGGCATGATGTACTTCTTGGCCCATACATAAGGAATGTATTTATTTGATTAGGACTTAGAAAATAAAAGAATATAGTCATATTTTTTCTTTTCCTTGCACTATTATTCATGGTCAAATGACTCGATCAAGATCTAACTATCCAAAACTATGTGAAAAATTCTTTGAATGAGGTCCAACACATCCCAACTCAGAAATTGCAATCTTCTTTACATCCCTACTTAACTTTAGTATGCTTTTATTAAGTGTCATACTATCTATAAGAGTGTGATCTATTTTTTAATCTTCTAGTTTTACCTCCTCTAGTTGGCTTTTTAGGATTTTTTTTCCCACACCACCCAAAACTAATTTTCTAGGAATTACATATGGAAACTTTAGCATTAAATTCAACTAGTGAGTAGTAGATATAAAAGCAAAAAGTACCGACCTTTTGAATAAGCTCATCATTATTGGGGACAAGGTCTGTCACTATGTCCAATGGATATCTTTAAGCTCACTTACTATTTTCCAAACTCCTGCAACAATGCACCATATCAAATGGAAAAGGATCAATAAATAAGGAATCATTATCACTCTACTCTTTCCCTGGAAAAGTTGTCATGTCAAGAAGATAAAAAACATAATAAAGAAAATAAAAAAATAAATTCTGATAACTCCAACAACTTCAATCAAGAAACCTAAAAGTGTGTTCCCAAGCAACGAAGACAAAATTTAATAATGCGCAAAGTCAAACTCCAATTGAAGAATAAAGCGATCACTATCAAATATAACAACCCAAATTGGTTTGGCTCGATCTTATAGGGAATTGGCCGTAAATTTTCTCAAACTTGTTGAAATCACTAGGCAATGCATGAAAGTAAATGTGGGAATTTGTTAAAATATATATAAGTGAAGGATTGGTTGCTCTTTGTTGTAAACAATCTTAGACAAACACTAGACTTTAGTTCCCCTGTAACGCCCCACATTTCGGGCAACAATATAGACCATGATTCCGATGTGTTGATAAGTCCTTAAGAAATCAATCCTATCCCAATACGGCATATTAATTATTTCTGTAGCATGTGAATCCATTCAAGATTGAATTTAGACCTTAGGGGTCATTTGACTCAAGGACGAGTTGAAAACTACTTCATTTGATTAAGCTTAAGTGGACAATTTAATTTATGTAAACTTCTATCAACCATGACACTTTGTATATGTCAAATTAGAAAGCCTACTATGTGTAAAATTATAGGTTTGTGAGTTGGCATTCCAACGATACCATGTGATAGGCAATACCACCCGAGAAAGAAGTTATGGCCTTTTAAAGTAATATGCATCGCCTAAAAAATTGCACATGGCCACAGGAAAGCATAGGTGATAGCATAGGCGGCGCCAATGTAAACATAGGCGATAGCCTTGGTGGCGCCTATGTAAACATAGGCGATGGCATAGGCAGCACCTATGTAAAGGTTTCAAGTGACTTAAACACTCCATTTTTTGGGCAAAATGGTCCTTTTCCACCATTACTTAGCCCTAAACACAAAATTCAGTTCAAAAGACCCCAAACTACACCTTCATTCAACAAAAGTGCGCAAGGATTCTCCTGAGGGTTTCAAAATAAAAACCCAAGCAACTCATGATTCAATCGGGGATTTTAGAAACTAATTGCATATTTGGAATCCCCAGAATGTAGGCTTCAAGAAGCACCTATAATCTTCGCATATAGAGGTACATGGGGTTATCTCAAAAATATCATGGGCTTTAAAAATTCATGTTTTCAAAATGAGGTTTTGGAAATTATGAATATGACATGTTTTAAACGTTTTATGATATTGATTTGGTCTTTAGCCCTAATTGCAAGGTGATTTGACATATTATATATCGATATGCATTTGTTTCATAATGATGATAAATTGAGAGCATGATTTATATGGAACCCCTTTATTGATATGATATTATTTTAAGTTTTCACATGATATGAATCGTTTGAAATCATTTTGAAATGCATGTCATGAAATATCTTTAAATTGTCATGATTTGGATATTATTTTTGACTTTCAAAGAGAGGGTTGTTTTGTTTATGTTAAAATATGTTTCATATGATGATTGAATGAAGAGAATGATATGATACTGATGACTTTCAAGTAGGGTATGACGATACCCTATAGAGTATGACAGGCAATTAATTTGAACAAAGTTTGTATGTATTGATTTTCATAAGAAAGGTGGATGCACGAAGAAGGCATTTGAGTGAAAGGGCTCATCATTGGAAATTGTAGTTGCCGATGCAGGTCATATGATATTGTATCCTACATGAGAGGATAATCAGATAATTAGGACATCTCACATGGGGGGGATTCCCCGTGGTGTACTCACATGGGGGGTATACCAGCTCCAAATCCTGACAGATACTTGGATTGGAGGCTTGGACGCCGAGTACCAGAGGTGGAATCCACAGAGCCATGGAATTACAATTGAAGGGTAGTCCACCTAGCTCAATCGCATTACATTGGTGTTGAAAACTATTACATTATGCCTATGTGTTTTCAAATAATTTGATATGAAACTTCTTTATAACGGCTCTCACCTATATTGTTTAAAAATATTATATTTCTATTTTGATTTCTTTGTGTACCAGTACTTTTGTATTGACCCCCTCTCCTCCTAGGTTTGGAGGCATAGTCTATGGGTCCAGACAACTAGAAGATTCCTTCCAACAGATCGCATAATCAAGTGGTGAGCCTTCTATATTTTGGAAGGCCTGATGTCTGAAATTAATTTATCATTTATTAGTTTTGGGTCTTCTGGGGGCCTTGTCCCAGTTTCCAGATAGACATTTATTTTAGTCATGTAGTAGTATTTCGTAGATGTTATAGAGATGTTGTGTTAAGATTGTGGGACATTATTCCCCATTATTTCTTTTGCATGATTCTTGACCATGTTTCCATTATATTATGTATCTTCCGTATTTCTTTTATCATATGAATTATGTGCATTATTACCAAACAAATAGGGGTGTTTCGGGCCTCATGTTTCAAAATACTTGTCACAGGCAGGGCCTCGGTTTGGGTTGTGACAAACTTGGTATCAAAGCATGGTTCATGGTCCTAGGGTGTCTATGAAATCTCATCTGGTAGAGTCCTATTTATGGGTATGTAGCGTGCCACACTTATAAGTAGAAGGCTGCTAGGTGTTTAGAAAGTGTTTCCCTTCTTTGTTATTTAGTTCGTTCATCAGAGTCTGAACTATCCCCTAATCAATGATCACTTGTATTTCAAAAACATGGTTATGCCTCCACGTCGTATCATCGATCAGAATACTTAGGCAGATGAGTTCCATCCCACCCATAGGATGCGGACCCATAACAAAGCTCACACTCCAAAAGTTGTTCACCTCGGGCTCCACGAACTAATGTCAACCATCCCTCAACTGCTCAGGGAGACATTTCAAATGCAGAATTCAGATAGTCTATTTATATGCTGACGCAGTTGGTAGCTAACCAGGCTCAACGATCGAAAGATGTTGGGTCTGCATCTGTTATGTCTGAGGCTACTAAGGTCGTACATTTCATGAACATGAACCCCCCTAAGTTCACTGACACTAAGGTGGAGGAGATCCAGAGGAGTTCATGGATGAGATGGAATAAATGTTTATGGTAATGCATGTGGATGAGCTTGAAGGGGTGGAACTGGCAACTTATCAGCTCAAGGATGTTGTGAATCAGTGGTATGACTACTGGGAGAATGGAAAAGGTGAAAGTGATAAGCCCACAGTCTGGGGCGAGTTTGTGGAAGCTTTCCTTGATTGATTCTTTCCTCTAGAGTTGATGGAGGCCAAGGTAGAAGACTTTATAAATCTGAAGAAGGGAAATATGAGTGTCCAGGAGTACACATTAAATTTTAATAAACTAGCTTGCTATGAACCAAAGTTTATTAGTAAGATGAGTGCCCAGATCAGGAAATTGGCATCCGACCTTGCTGATAACCTGGTACTTGAGTTCTAGGGGGCCATGTTGAACAAGGGGTTAGATTTTGCTTGGCTGACCGTTCATATGCAGCAGATAGAAGACAAGAAAAAGAAAGTTTTAGAAACAAGAGAGAAAGACAGGTAAGCAAAGAGAGCCAGAACTGTGGATCAGAATCATAGCTAGCCAAAGAGAGACAACTGGGGAAATAGATGGCAAAAGAAGAAGTCATGGCAAAATGCACAGTCTGCTGCCAGTGCCCCAATGCCCAAACCACCAGTAGACAGATGATCTCAGAGTTTCCAGACTTATCATGGAGCGAGAGCCCCAGATAATCAATTGCATGGGAGTGTGGCCCAACAGTGTCGTAGTTATCCACGGTGTGAGATTTGTGTGAGGAATCACCCATGGAAGTGTTTTTTTAGGTGAAATATTGTTGTACTTATGGCTAGGTGGGACATCTTTAGAGATATTGCCCTTCTGCTGGAGGAAATACAAGGGCGACTAGGCCCCAAGCTGCCCCTACGACTCGTCCTCCTTAGGGTGCCCCTTCAGCTACCGAGAGCAGTCGCAACTAGTTATATTCTTTGACTAACTTCTAGGAGATAAAAGCTTCACCAGATGTTATCAACGGTATTTTACAAATTTTTTCTTGTGAGTTTTATGTATTGCTTGATCCCGGGTATACTTTATCTTATGTGACCCCCTATGTGGCTGTTGGTTTTGGGTTTGAGCCTGAAGTCATTGAAGAAGCCTTTACTATTTCCACTCCTGTAGGTGATTCTGTTGTTGATAGAAAGGTTTATTATGTCTAGTCATAGTATGGATATTGTGGCCGACCTTATAGAACTTGATATGGTATATTTTGATGCCATTCTTGTGATGGATAGGCTCCATTCGTGTTAGGCCACCCTTGATTGCAGAACCCAAAAGGTCACTTTTTCTTTTCCGAATAAGACACCAATTGTATGGGCAAGGAGTTATATGGAACCTAGGGGTCACTTTATCTCTTATCTTAAAGCCCGAAAGATTATCTCCAAAGGTTGTATGTACCATCTAATTTGAGTAAAAGATTCAAGAGTAGAAAATTTTCTTTTTAAGTCAGTCCCTGTAGTGAATGAGTGTCCAGAAGTCTTTCCCAAAGATCTCCCAGGGATACCACCTGATAGGGAAATAGATTTTGGTCTTGATGTGTTGCGAGATACTCATCCTATTTCTATTTCGCCATATAGAATGGCTCCTGCAGAACTAAAAGAGTTAAAAGAGCAGCTTGAAGACCTTCTAGATAAGGATTTTATTAGCCCCATTGTGTCTCCTTGGGGTGCACCTGTACTTTTTGCGCGAAAGAAAGACGGTTCCCTTCGTATGTGCATGGAATATCGTCAACTGAATAAGGTCACGATTAAAAACATGTATCCTCTTCCTAGGATTGATGATCTTTTTGACCAGCTTCAAGGTTCTAAGTGTTTTTCGAAAATAGATCTTCGTTCAGGTTATCACCAGTTGAAATTTAGGGAGTCAGACATTCCCAAAACATCCTTTCGAACCCGATATGGTCACTGCAAATTTCAAGTCATGTCCTTCGGGTTGACTAATGCCCCTGCAGCCTTTATGGATCTTATGAATAGATTATTCCATTAGTTTCTTTACTTGGTCGTCATTGTATTTATTGATGATATCCTGATCTATTCTAAGAGTAAAGAGGATCACGCCAATCACCTTCGAATTATTCTTCAGACCCTTAAGGATCATAAACTGTATGCCAAATTTTCTAAGTGTGAATTCTGGTTAGATGTTATTACCTTCTTGGGGCATATTGTGTCTAGTGACGGGATAAGAGTGGATCCCCAGAATGTTAAAGCAGTGAGAAAATGTCCCAAACCCATGACTCCAATAGATATTCAGAGCTTCTTGGGTTTGGCGGGGTATTAAACAAGGTTCGTAGAGAGTTTTTCTTCCATAGCTGCTCCACTTACTAAACTGACCTAGAAAAAGATAAAGTTTGTGTGGTCTGAGTTGTTTGAAAATAGTTTTAAGAAGTTAAAGGACAAGCTGACTACTACTCATGTTTTGACCCTTCCCGAGGCTGTAGAGGGTTTTGTGGTTTATAGTGTCACGTCCTGTGTGGGACTTGGTTGTGTATTTATGTAGTGGGGTGAGGTGATAGCTTATACATCTAGGCATTTAAAGGTGCATGAGTGGAATTGGCCCACTCATGACTTAGAGTTAGCAGCCGTGGTATTTGCACTTAGAATCTGGAGGCACTATCTCTATGGAGTGCATGTTGATATTTATACTGACCATAAGAGTTTGTAGTATGTTTAAACGCAAAAAGAATTGAACATCAGGTAGAGGCGTTGGATGGAGGTTTTGAAAGACTATGATATGAGTCTGCATTACCATCCGAGAAATGCAAATGTTGTGGCCGATGCCCTCAGCAGATTGTCTATAGGCAATATTTCTCATGTTGAAAAAGGGAAGTAAGAGATGGTGAAGGATATTCACCGCCTCGCGAATCTTGGGTTGCGACTCTTAGATTCCAAAGATGGAGAGGTGATTATTCATGAGTTAGCTAAGTCATCCACTTGTGCTGAAGTTAAACAGAAGCAAGTTAAAGATCCCATCTTGATGCAAATCAAGAAAGATGTGGGTCAACAGAACGTAATGTCATTTGAAATTGGTTTTGATGGTATTCTGAGATATCTGGGTAGGTTCTGTGTTTCAAATGATGATGGACTGCGGAAAAGGATCCTTGATGAAGCTCACACCTCGAGGAATGTCGGTTACCCAGGATCTACTATGATGTACCATGATCTAAAAACCTTGTATTGGTGGAATAACATGAAACATGATACATCTTATTTTGTCTCCAAGTGTTTGAACTGTCAACAAGTAATGGTAGAACACATGAGGCCAGGTGTTACTTCCTAAGAGATAGCCCTGCCTTTATGTAAATGGGAGAAGATAAACATGGACTTCATTACAGGACTTCCGAGATCCCAAAACCAATATGATTCTACATGGGTGATTGTAGATCGGTTTACAAAGTCAGCCTATTTTTTTCCTGTGAGGATTAATTATCCGATAGAGGGTTATGCCAAGATTTACATTGAGGAGATAGTTCGGTTGCATGGGGCACCAGTGTCCATTATATCCGATATAGGTACACAATTTTCATCTCAGTTCTAGAGATCTTTTCAGAAGGGTTTAGGTACACAAGTGAATTTGAGCATAGCTTTGCACCCTCAGATGGATGGTCAAGCTGAGCGTACCATTCAGACCCTCGAGAATAGTTAAGGGCATGTGTCATTGATCTCAAAGGTAGTTGGGTAGTTCACCTGTCACTGGTTGAATTTTCTTACAATAATAGTTACCATGCCAGCATCAAGATGGCTCCTCTTAAGGCTTTGCAAGGGAGGAGATGTAGTTCTCTGATAGTATGGTATAAAGTGGGTGAGACCTAATAATATGGGCCTAGTCTTGTTCATCAGGGGATGGAGAAAGTGAAAATCATTAGAGATCGACTCAAGACTACTCAGAGTCCTCAAAAGTCTTATGCTGATGTTCGGAGAAGAGAACTAGAATTTGAAATTGGTGATTGGGTATTTCTCAAGGTTACACCTATGAAAGGAGTTATGTGGTTTGGAAAAAGGGGTAAATTGAGCCCTCGCTATATAGGCCCATATCACATTTTGAGAAATATTAGTGCAGTTATTTATGAGCTAGAATTGTCTACTAGTTTGGATTCTATTCATCCGGTATTCCATGTATCCATGTTGAAGAAATGCATTGGAGATCATTCTTTAATATTGCCAGTAGAGGGTGTCAAAGTGATAGATTCCTTGTCTTACGAAGAAGAGCTCGTTGAAATTTTAGATCACCAAGATCGAAAGCTGAGGAGCAAAGAGATAGCCTCAGTAAAGGTACTGTGGAGGAATCAGAGAGTCGAAGAAGCAACTTGGGAGTCAGAAGATGACATGAGAATTAGATATCCTAATTTGTTTTCTTCGATGGAGAAGGAGGCATAAGGTACTCTTCCTATCTTATCTTTCCTAGTCCTTTAATATGCTTGAAATTGTGTCTGTCTGTATCCTGCATCATCATTTGGGGAAAAATGATCCTATGGGGGGGACAATGTAACGCCCTACATTTTGGGCTACAATATAGACCATGATTCCAATGTGTTGATAAATCTCAAAGCCATAAATCCTATGCCAATACGGCATGTTAATTTTTTGTGTAGCATGTGAATACATTCAAGCTTGAATTTAGTCCTTAGGGGTCATTTGACTCAAGGACAAGTGGAAAACTACTTCGACCGATTAAGCTTAAGTGGACATTATAATTTGTATCGACTTCTATCGACCATGACCCTCTGACTATGTCGAATTAGAAAACCTACTATGTGTAAAATGATAGTTTTTAGAGTTATCTATCCAACAATACAAATTTTACTAAAATCTGGCACCCGAGCAAGAAGTTATGGCCTTTCAATGTAATATGTGTTGCCTAACAAATCACACATGGCCACTGGAAAGCATAGGTGGTAGGATAGGCAATAGCCTAGGCAGCGCCTATGTAAACATAGGTGATAGCCTAGGCGGCGCCTATGTAAACATAGGCGATGGAATGGGCAACGCCTATGTGAAGGTTTCAATTGACTTAAACACTCCGTTCTTGGGGTAAAATGGTCCTTTTCCACCGTTAGTTATCCCTAAACATGAAATTCAGTTCCAAAGATCCCAAAATACACTTTCATTCATCAAAGGTGCTCAAGGATTCTCCTTAGGGTTTCAAAATAAAAACCCAAGAAACTCAAGATTCAACCAGGGGTTTTAGAAACTAATTGCATATTTGGAATCACCAGAACGTAGGCTTCAAGGAGCACCTATAATCTTGGCATATAAAGGTACGTGGGGTTATCTCAAAAATCTGATGGGCTTTAAAAATTGATGTTTTCAAAATAGGGGTTTTGAAATTACTAAAATTATATGTTTTAAATGTTTAATGATATTGATTTGGTCTTTAGGCCTAATTCCAATATGATTTGATATATTATATATGGATATGCATGTGTTTTATAATGATGATAAATGGAGAGCATGAATTACACGGAACCCCTCTCTTGATATGATATTGTTTTAAGTTTTCACATAATATGAATCGTTTGAAATCATCTTGAAATGCATGTCATGAAATGTCTTAAAAATGTCATGATTTGGATATGGTTTTTGACTTTCAAAGAAAGGGTTGTTTTGTTCATTTTGAAATATATTGCATATGATGATTGAATGAATAAAATGATTTGATACTGATGACTTTTAAGTCGGGTATGACGATACCCTATAGAGTATGACATGTGATTGATTTGAAAAAAGTTTAAATGCATTAATTTTCATGAAAAAGGTGGATGCCCGAAGACGACATTTGAGTGGAAGGGCTCATCGTTGGAAGCCATAGTTGCCGGTGCGGGTCATATTATATTGTATCCTACATGGTAGGATAATAAAATAATTTGGACATCTCACATCGGGGTGATTCACTGCGGGGTACTCACATGGGGTTATACCGGCTCCAAATCCTGGTGGCTACTTGGATTGGAGGCTTGGCCACCGGGCACGAGAGGTAGATTCCACATAGCCGTTGAATTACAATTGTAGGGTATTCCACCTAGCCCAATCGCATTACATTGGTATTTAAAACTATTACATTATGCCCAAGTGTTTTCAAATAATTTGATATGAAACTGATTTATAATAGCTATCACCTATAATGTGTAAAAATAGTATATTTTTGTTTTGATTTATTTGCGTACCAGTACTTTTGTATTGACCCCCTCTCCTCCTAGGTTCGGAGGCATAGTTTAGGGGTCCAGAAAACCAGTAGATTCCTTCTGACATATCATACAATCAAGTGGTGAGCCTTCTATATTTCGGAAGGCCTGATGTTTGCAGTTTAATTTATCATTTATTAGTTTTGGGTCTACTGGGGGCCTTGTCCCAGTTTTCAGATAGACATTTGTTTTAGTCATGTAGTATTGAATTCACAGACATTATAGAGATGTTGTGTTGAGATTATGGGACATTATTCCCCATTATTACTTTCGCATGAGTCTTGACCATGTTTTTATTATATTGTGTATCTTCCATATTTCTTTTTTCATATGAATTGTGTGCATGATTACCAGACAGATAGGGGTGTTTTGGGCCTCATGGTTCGGAATACTCCTCACGGCCAGGGCCCCGGTTCGGGTCGTGACATCCCCCTTGCTTCTTAACTCAGTAAACTTATCGTGCACTATAGAACTATTCCAATGCCTTGCTGGTACAATATGATAAGTTATGTACAATGAACTATCTTATGGAGTACTTGATGGATTTGGCCCTTTATGTTTTGAGTCTCAGGATATCGCCTTACTAACCTTTATCTTGGTTCCCAGTTAATATTACCTTTTGGGTTTCTGGTTATTAGATGATAGTTAACCATCTTACATAGATAATAACTATTAGCGTTGATCGATAGTTAGTCTTCAAATTACTATTGTGATCTTCTTTTCCTAGTCACTACTCCTTTTTTTGGAGTAAGTAGTAACAATCTAGGATGGATAATAATGTTGGACACTATTAACAAATCAACAAGAATGAAGAAAACCTATTACATGCAAGAATCTTTATCTAGAATTACTTGGCACTTCCTCTACTTTGTTAATCTGTCAGTGTTTCCACAACCCTAGATAAGGAAATTAGTTGCTCATAGTTATGAGATCAATCAAGGAATCCACAGACTATTATGGAATCAGTCTCATAGTAATGAAATAATAAATACCGATGTCTTATATTGAATAACAAACCAAGAATAACAAGAAGTTTTTTAACTTCTCCCCAAAGGGCCTCCTTCTCAATCAATCAATATGTGATTGTCAATCATTGAATGTCATTCTTAAATTAAAAGCCTAAAACATATTTATAGATTACTATAAATCCTAGGAATAAAACATGAAAACTTAACTAATTGTACATAATAAGACTTAAAAATAAAATAGGAGTGTAATTGGGATACACAAAACCCCTAGGAAATGATTTTGGAATAATCCAAAAAGGTTGAGGTCAGTGGACACTTACCTATGTCCACATGAGGTTTGTCAGTGGGCGTATGTTCCATTTACACACTATACGTATATCCAAGTAAGTGCCAGAAAATTTTGTTACACTGTTTATTCTCAGAATTTTTTACTTCTGGTACTTACCTTCGCCATATCAGGTCTGGATGTACTACATACAGTGTCCATGTAGATATAGGTATGTGCCAAAGTCCGTACCACCAGATAGATAATTGAATTATCTTTCAAATGATACTAATTTTTCCTTGATCATATATCAGGAGTGAAATGTTATGGCCAAATTATTGAAGCACTGTCAACTATTTCGATCTTTTAGTCTTGGTATATGCCTTAGTCACATATGCCCGGTAAGTGCCACAAATGCCAAAAAATGACCATGTAAGTGGCCAAAAACAACATTTTTCTTCTTGTTTCTTGAATTCACTATCCGAAACATATTTCTATGACAAAACACTCAAAATAAACATCAAAGCTTACAAAATAGCCTTAAGTACATGCATATTCACCCAATTTAAGCATCATAAGTTGTAATTTCTGTAGTACATCAAGACCCTCAACATAGAAAGTTGCTTTTCCTCAGGTAACAAAACATAACAAAGTAATATGATGATGCTTAACAAAGAGAACCCTAAGATACCTATGGTAGTCAATCATAAATTTTAGCTCAATATCCTTACCCTCTCAAATTTTAATTTTTTAACCCCAACTAAGTATTAATGAAGCACAAAAATGCAACACAAAGGAATAAAGTTATGGAATATCATTTACAACAAACAATGAGTCATATATACAACTTACACTATCCAAATACAATAATGATAAATACTTATGCATATATCGTAAGACCCCGTAAAATCCTAAAGCTTAATTCAGTCCTTTAAGATTGTCAAGGGGTGCCAGACTTAGAAAATACTAGATAGGTTCCCAGACGTAGCCTATTATTGGCCGTCAAAAGTTGGTAATCTTGTTTTGCCACCTTAACATCCTTTAATGGTATGTATTTTTATTAATTCATGATCAAGAAGGTCAATAGGTGTTCTCGGACAAGTTTTGAATTTTTTGGCACACCTTTAGTTCATGTTCAGAGTCCCAAAATAGTGGACAAACACAATCATGTTACGCCACATCACCAATCGCGTTGGTCAACATTTGTGCAAGCTGCCAGAGATAAAACTTCTGTTCCTCGACGCGATCATGGAATGACGCATTGAGTATCTAGTCACAGCTATCGATGTGCTGTGTAACTTGTAGCGTTGGATCCTAGTTTTCAGTCATTATATAACCATATCTGCAAGGGCAAAAGGGTAAATTTTCCACACCTATATAAGTCTAAAATGCAGGATTAATCACTAATTCAACCTAACTACACTTATGTCTCGCAAAATCCATCAAGACTAAGCTTAGGGTTTTCAACTAACGATCCAATTTCTAAAATTTCATCATTTGTTTTCAAGAATCTTCCATCCAAGGTATGCATAGTGTTGATTTATGGATTCCTTTAATCCATAAATCTAAAAAACCCTATTTCAAATAATAAATCATGTTGTTTATTTTGTGGGTTATTTTGTAACCATGTTTATGTTGTTGTACAATTCCAAAATTTGAATCTTTACGTGTTTTTCATGAAACTACGTTAGCATGCAAGTTTAAACCCATGAATTAAGTTATTTATGAGGTGTAATTTGATGATTAGACCTATGCCCTAAATTATGCATGTATGGTGTTTGATAAAATTCCCAAGAGGATAGAAATTGTGTATTATTGTTCAATTGTGACCCATATGATAAATGTATGTTTTACCCTTATGTTCATATAACTCCCATGCTATTATGGTGCAATGTAGATGTTTTTTAGAATGCTCATAATTTTAGAGTATGAAATTACGACATTGACTATATTCATTCCTACCATGTACAAAATTATGATAACCATGTTCCTCATGAAATACCTAACTTATTGTATTATGGATTATTGGTAACATTTTAAAGAATGTTATGCCTTGTCAGTTTCTTTCTATCGAGTCTTGGGGTAGTTGTATCCTACAATTTAGTAATGTTCCAAGAGCCTGTGTGATGTTTTCATGATAGTCTCAGTCAAGCCATGATCCATAAATCTCAAGCAGTCATGTAACTCAGGAAGACTCGGTAAAATCAGTAATTCCAGTAACCTAAGAAATCTCTGAAATTCAGTTATCTCAGTAGTATTCCGTTAGTCAATGGAACTCAGTTAATCAGTCCAGTCTAGTTCAGTTAATCATGTTTATTGTCTATTTATAAAGGAGTAGAATTTAGCACCTAGTGAACCCAAGGATTGGAACTCACCTACCAGTAGAGGGTGTTATTCATAGAGGAAATTCTTACGTTCTAAAACTACATAGCCAGTGTAGGTTGAGACATCAAAACAATCAGTTGAGGGTTGATGAGGTGGCTTAACCTATCAGTTGAGGGTCCCACTATTCTTACTACAGTACCTGCCAGATAAGAGTCACTCACAGCTTATCCTTACCAGTGATGCGATATTGGCACCCTTCCAGTTAGGGTTACAGATTTGACCCCAACTAAGCTATATTGCTTCATTTGGGGAATGTTTGTTGGATGACTACTTCCCACAGTTACAATTTAAGTCTCAGTCTTAGTAATAGAACTCAGATAGTTGTACAGAACTCAAGAATGTCAGATACAATCACTCAGCTCAGTATGGAATTCAACTAGTTCCATCAAAACTTAGACTGTTAGACACAGTTGCTCATTATTAGTTATATTAGTTACCAGTAACTCATGTTATCAGCATTCTGACTCAGTAGTTAGTATCATCACGAATTCAGTTACAATCACTTATTCATGGATGTATTCTCACATTTATGTTATACAGTCAGTTAGGATTATTCGTGCCTTTGAAACCTTTGCATTCCTCCTACCTCGCATGAATACCAGTATATTTAATCGTACTAACGTATTTGTGCTATGATGTTTTATTCTATACCATAGGCTCGGAAGTATGAGATCTAGAGCATCAGAGCATTCCAGATTCTAGTAACCATATTTAGTAGTAATTCCTCATCATTCGAGGATGTTATTATTTGATTAGTTCAGTCTTTCAGTACTTTGTTTATTTCAGCAATTGGAGTTATTTAGGGACATATCCCATCAACTTCTAATTTATACAGTACAGTTTTAGAGGCTTTTCAGACTATAGTACCTCAGATAGTTTACCTCAGTGTTGTTTTGGTATTAATATACCATACTCTCAGATGTTAAGTTTTATCAGTTTTGAACCTTATGAACGTTTTTCCTTTATTTCTAGATTTATTTACTATATTATGCAATGTTCAGGTACAGATATCAGTCATGCGTTAGATAATGGTCCTTCGGGGTGATTAGCACCATGTAGCATTTTGGGTACCACATTCAGTGCGTTACAAACTTGGCATCATAGCCTAAGGTTCAATAGTATCCAAGGAAGTCTTAAAGCCACCTCTAGTGGAGTCTTGTGCATGGGTGTGTTGTGAACCGTATTTATATACAGGAGGCGATAAGATCTTTAGTAATAGTTTCCCTTCTTTGAGTATGCATATTATGCTAGTAATCATGAGCTCAAGTTAAAACACTCCATCTAATTTATTTCTCCCTTTCTTCGACAGAACATGCCTCCAAAGACAAGAAATAGAAATCAGTCAGCTCCTCAGCCCATCTAAGCAGATCCCTTCGACGAATATATTTCTCAAGCAAAGTTCAGAGCTGCATTTACTACTTTTGCTCAGTCAGCTACTGCTTATAATGAATGACCAGCTGTCGATATGGCCAACCCAGTGGCCAATCTAGCTGCTTCCAGGATTCAGGTCTTCACCTGAATGAATCCTTCATCCTATTTTGGGTCTAAGTCAGAAGAGCATCCTCAGGACTTCCTTCACCACATTCAAAAAGTTACGAAGACTATGGGGGTTCCTTATAGTGAGAGTGCTGAGCTAGCTGCGTATCAGTTGCTGGACATTGCTTATACTTGGTTCAAATAGTGGAAGTCAGAGAGGTTAGTTGATGCAGGATCAATAGAATAGGAGGAGTTTTCCACCTCATTCTTAGATAAATTATTTCCCCAATAGCTAAAAAAAGCTAAGGTGTTAGAATTTATCAAACTCTGGTAGGGCAACATGAAAGTGTAAGAGTATTCTCTTAAGTTTACTCAATTAGCCAGATATGCTCCCCATGTAGTGGGTGACAATAAGGCAAAGATGAGTAAGTTGGTTTCTAAGGTGAATGATAGTATGGTCAATGAGTGTAGGTTAATAATGTTAAATAGTGACATAAACATAGCTTGGATTATGACCCATGCTTAATAAAAAGAAGAGAAAAAAATTAAGATGAGAGAGAAACAGAATAAGAGAGCAAAGACAGGTAGTTTCAACTTTGCTCAGCCTAAGTTAGAGGGAGAAAACCTTTCTCAGTATAATCCTAAGTCATCAGTTCTGGCTTCTTCTACATCGAGTGATCCAGCTTCTAAGTTCAAAGATGGTAGTAGATATAGGGCGCGAGGCTCTAAGTCTTAGGGCAGTTTTAGCAATATTCGAACTAATCCCCTTTGTCAGACTTACAACAAACACCATCAGGATATTTACAAAGCTGGTAGTGATATTTTTTCTGGATATGGAAAGCCTGGCCACAGAGTCTGAGATTATCCTCAGACAGGTTCCCAAAGCCAGAAGAACCAATTCTCAGCTCAGTCTAGTCGCTCAAATCAGCAGAGTGCAACTTTTAGTGCTACTAGTGGGCAATGCCTAAATCAAATTTATGCTCTCTAGTCCTGGTAAGATCAGGAAAATTCTCCTACTGTGGTGTACGTTAAAGATTTTTCATTTGCATGTTTACACTTCGCTAGATCCAGGAGCTTTATTGTCTTTTGTTTTTCCTTATATCGCAGTTGATTTCGGAGTTAGTCCAAAAATTCTAACAAAGCCTTTTTTAGTCTCTACCCCAGTGGGTAAAACATCATATCCCGATGGGTATACAGGAACTGTCCGGTTATAGTATCTTGAAAGGTCACTTCAGCAGACTTAGTCGAATTAGAGATGTCTAATTTTGATGTTATTCTCTACATAGATTAGCTTCATTCCTGCTATGCCATAGTTAATTGTAGAAATAAAACTGTCCAATTTTAGTTTTTGAATATATCTGTCCTAGAGTAGAGAGGTAGCACTTCAGTTTTAAGAGGTCAGCTTGTTTCCTACCTTTGGGGATGAAAAATAATATATAAGGGATGTGTTTATTATCTTTTTCGAGTTAAGGACTCTAGTTCTGAAACTCCCAGTTTTTAATCAGTCCTAGTAGTGAATGAATATTCAGATGTCTTTTCCGAAGATCTTTCAGGAATTCCTCTCAAAAGGAAATTAGACTTTGGTATTGATATTTTTACAAATACTCAGCCTATATCTATTCTGCCATACAAAATGGCACCAACAGAACTCAAGGAATTGAAATAACAGTTGAAGAAGCTCCTTGATAAGGGATTGATCAGACCCAGTGTGACCCCATGGGGTGTACCGATCTTATTCATGCGAAATAAAGATAGTTCTCTCAGAATGTTCATTGATTACCATTAACTCAATAAAGTCACGGTCAAGAACAAGTATGCACTTCCCAAATTTGATGACTTGTTTGACCAACTTCAGGGTGCGAGCTATTTCTCTATGATAGAACTAAAATTAGGCTATCATTAGCTCAGAGTCAGAGAATGTGACATTCCAAAAATACCTTTCCATAATTAGTATGATCACATCGAATTCCTAGTCATGTCCTTTGGTCTTAAAAATGCCCTAGCAGCTTTCCTGGACTTAATGAACCATGTGTTCAAGCAGCAATTGGACATGTTCGTCATGGTCTTCATAGATGATATCCTTGTCTATTCGCGCAATAAGTATGATTATGTAGAATATGTCAGTACAATACTTTAGACTCTTAGAGATGACTAGCTATTCGCTAAATTTAGTAATTGGGAGTTTTGGCTAAGCTCAAGTGATTTCCTTAGTCATATCATTTTTGGTGATAGCATTAGAGTAGATTCTCAAAAGACCGAAGAAATATGAAACTGACCTTGCCTGTTTCTCTATCAGATATCAGAAGTTTTTTGGGTTTGGTAGGCTATTATAGATGGTTTGTAGATGGACTTTCTTCTATTGCATACCCTATATCCAGATTGACTCAGAAGAAAGTCAAGTTTTAGTTGTCTGATCCTTGCGAGAAGAGTTTTTAGGAGTTGAAGACTCGACTCACCTCAGCTCTAGTTTTGTCTTTCCAGATAGTTCAGATGGGTTTGTAGTGTATTACGATGCATCTATATTAGGATTGGATTGTGTACTCATGCAGTAAGGTAAGGTGATAGCCTACACTTCCAGATAGCTTAATCC
Organism: Capsicum baccatum var. pendulum; assembly: GCA_030864225.1. Classification (NCBI taxonomy): domain Eukaryota; kingdom Viridiplantae; phylum Streptophyta; class Magnoliopsida; order Solanales; family Solanaceae; genus Capsicum; species Capsicum baccatum. The sequence goes on from CM061554.1 coordinate 171,835,635, forward strand.
CTATGAGAAGAATTTTCGTACTAATGATTTTGAGCTAGCAACCATAGTTTTTGCCTTAAAGATTTGGAGGCATTACTTGTACAGTCTTCATGTAGATGTTTTCATAGATCATAAATTCCTCTAGTATGTATTCTCTGAAAAATATCTGAATCTTCATCAAAAAAGTTGGTTACAGCTTTTGAAAGATTATGACATTAGTGTCCTTTATCATTCGAGCAAGGCCAATGTAGTGGCCAACGCTCTCAGTAGACTATCTATGGGTAGTATTGTGCATGTTGAGGATAGTGAGAAGAAGTTAGCTTAGAAAGTCCATAATCTTGCCAGGCTAGGTATCCTCCTAGTCTATTCAGCAGAAGGTAGTATATAGGTTCATAACAATTCGAATCATCTCTAGTTTCCGAGGTAAAAGAAAAATAGGATAGAGATCCCATTCTAGTCAAGTTGAAAGATTCAGTCAAAGATCATAAAGTAGAGGTTTTCTCCCAAGGGGGAAATGGTGTTTTGCGTTGTCAGGGTCATCTTTGTTTGCCAGATATAAATGACTTGAGGTAGCAAATTATCGTAGAAGTGCGTAGTGCGCGTTATGCTATTCATCCAGTTGTAATACGTCGTATTTCTATCAAGCTTTGATTCATCTTCAGAGCATCAAAGATCTTGCTTCATCAATGAATACCTTTTATTCCATATGGTATTTTCATGATTTTTAATTTTTACCATGTGGGAAACTGAATAAGCTTTCCATCAATAACAAATTAGTCTTAATCCGACACTCGGATGAAGAGTTAGATCCATTTTAAAAAGACACTGTACCACCTTATGCCTTGGAGTTTCGCGGACTTAGCCCAAATGGAAATTATCAAAGTCTAGTAAGCCTCCGTGATTATGGCACATCGCGCCAAGGCTTAATTTTAGAGTTTTCAATTTCCAGTGCACCAACGTGATTCGACCACATTGCGGTGCCTTCCCAGTTACCAACCAAGGTGGCTACACAATTTCCACCGCGTTACGCTACCAACCAGTTTCCTAATTACCCAATTTCTAGTGAGCTGGCGTGATTCCATCGCATCGTGCTAGGATGAGAAATTAGGATTTTTAGATTCTGTTATTTAATTTTACAGGCAATTAAGTAAATTCCCTAAAGCCCTAACCAGTCTATTTAAGGGATTTATACCATAGATAAAGAAAATAATTTAGTATTCATCATTTTTTCCCCAAATCAAAGTATTTTCTGTCTAAATAATTCAAGAACGCTACCCAAGAAATCAAGAACGAGCCTAAGGATTTCTTCTAGAACTTTCAAGAAAGAGTCTTCTAAGGTATGTTTGATATTGATTCTTGGGTGATTTCCACCCAAGAATTCCAAGAATCCCTTTCAAAATTATTAAGTTTATGTAATTATGAGATTTCATGATTTATGTGTATTGAAGTTCATTATAATGTATTGTTTAGATTTAATTCATGAATTAGACTACAACTTTAATATTTGATCCTAGTATGTGCTATTCATGGTAAACCCTCTTTAAGTTGCATGTTAAGTGATGTGTTTATGGAAATTAAGTGTAGAAATTGTTGAATACCCAAGGCATGTTCCCCACATGTTTGATAAAATACTAATGTGAAGGAATTAGAGCCATTATAGCATGTTGACTAGAAATCTCCAATTGTGTGTAAGTTCATGTATGCCAAGTGTTTGTTTAAAAGCTTAGTGAATGAATTGTGACCTATTCCATGAAATTCCTCAATTATGTATTTTTAATGTATGCTAAGTGTTTGATGCAAGACCTTGAAGAATGGAGTGCAAGCCAATAGAATGTCACCCTATACTATGGCATGTTTATGATTTCCAAGTGCATGAAAACATGCTTTAATGATTGTAATGGTTAATGAAAGTTGTTGGTCATGATTATTTAAGATGGTTATGACTTAAAATTATGTATGGAGTCCTTGAGGTATTTATACCCAATAATTTAGCTGCAAGTCAAGAGCCCATGCCATTTTTTATGATAATCTCAGGCAAGCCACGATCCTTAAAGCTTAGCACTCTCAGACAGTTACAGAACTTAATAAATCTCAGTAATATAAGTATCATTAGCATTCCAACTTTAGTTTTGTACTCAGCTCAGATCTTAGTAGTATTCAAGTATTTAGAACTTAGTAGCACTTAGTAAGATAACGAGATCTAGTAAAATTTCATCAGATAATGGACCCAAGTGAACTCAGTCAGATCAGTCTAGTAATATGAACAGTGACAAATTCAGCTCACTCTAAGATCAGTTAAGAATCAGTTCTGAGTCCTTTAGTTGGGATTAGTAACTAGCATTGAGAGAGTGCAGGGATTACCATTTCCCCGTTGGAGAGGCAGAGTCGTTAGTAACAATCCCTGAACTCTATAACTGCGTAGCCAGTGCGGGACCAAGAGTCACCCATTAAAGTAAGGCTTAACTATCATACTATCTTAGGCTTGACTTTCTATTTAAGGTCACCCGTTAGAGAGGGTTATTTTTTTTTCCCTAGTGGTCATGAACACCGTGTAGCATGCCAGATAAAGAAAGTTAGGGCATTACAATCCAGGTGCCATAAAGATGTCCACGACTTACGAGAGATATATTGGTGTAGTGGGATGAAAAGAGTTGTTGCAGAGATTTTGGATAAATGATCGACATGTCATCAAGTTAAGATAGAGAATTAGAAGCCTAGTGGGTCCATTTAGGAGTTTTGTATTCCTACTTGAAACTGGAAAGAAGTGAACGTGGACTTTATGATGAGTTTGCCTATACTCGTCATTAGCATGATTCAATTTGGGTCATTGTAGAAAGGATGACCAAATCAACTCACTTCCTTCTAGTCCATACCTCTTATTCAACCGAGGATTATACCAAACTCTACATCATAGAGTTGGTCAGATTGCACGATGTTCCATTACATATTATCTCAGACAGAGGTACCCGGTTCACCTCTCATTTATGGAAAGTATTCCAAAAGAGTCTTGGAAACAAAGTTCATCTAACTACAAACTTTCATGCTTATACAGATGGTAAAGAAGAAAGGACCATTCAAACTTTAGAAAATATACTACGGGCGTGTACAAATGATTTCAAGGATATTTGGGAGGACCACTTACCTTTGATGGAGTTTGCATACAACAATAAATATCGTTCCAGTATTTAGATAGATCCATTCAAAGCTCTCTATAGTAGGAGGTGCAGATCTCAAGTTGGTTGGTTTGAAGTTTGTAAGGCCTCAGTCATAGGGCCTGACTTAATATTCATTACCATAGAAAAAGTCCAGTTGATTATAGAAAGACTTTGGGCTGCTTAGGGCTGACAGAAGCCTTGTACAAATGTGTACATAAAGGATTTGGAGTTCGATATTAGTGACTATGTATATCTTAAGATCTATCCTATGAAGGGGGTGAAGAGATTTGGCAAGAAGGGAAATCTCAGTCCCCTTTATGTTGGTCCCTTCAAAATTCTCAGTCGTTTCATCAAGGTATCTTATGAGCTCAAGTTGTCCTCATATCTAGCATCAGTTCATCCACTTTGCATGTATCTTTTCTCAATAAGTTCATAGGTGACCCAACAGTTGTAGTCCCTCTCAAAGAATGGATGTTCAAAACAACCTCTCTTATAAGGAGATTCCAGTCAAAATCCTTGACTATCAGACTCGTAGAATGAGTAACAAAGAAGTCCCTTTAGTGAAAGTTCTTTGGCGAAATCAGTGCATTGAGGGATCTACTTGGGAAGTAGAAGCGGACATGCATACCAAGTATCCTCACTTATTCTCCGCTAACTCAGACTCAGACTAAAGTAAATGTCTCCTTAAGCTTTAAGTTTCATGTTGAGATTACAGCCACACCTTGGTATCTTTTTCATGACCAGAATTCCATTATAAAATCGATATCGATTACCATTGCATATTCAACCATGCATTCATGTATCAGTTTAGTCATATAATCATTCGTAGGATATGCATTCTCATTGTGAGAAACTTAGCTCATCAGAACACTCAGTCATGTATTCATGAATTAGTTACACATACATCAGATATGCATGCTTATTATTATGTATTAAGTTATCAAACATATCAGTCATGGAATCGTTTCTCAGTTGTTCATGTTTAGTATTTACGTCAGTTTATCTTTTCTTCTCTCTTAGGCAGTATCATTCAAGGATGAATGTTGTAAAGAGGGAGATATTATAAGACCCCATAAAATCCTAAATCTTAATTTAGTCCTTTAGTCATTTAAAGGGGCCCCAAACTTAGAAAATTCTACCTAGGTTCCCAGACATAGCCTATTATTGGCCTTTGAAAGTTGGAAATCTCTTTTCGCCATCGAAAGTCAATAAATTGTTTGTATTATTATTAATTAATGATCAGGAAGGTCAATAGATGTTCCTGGACAAGTTTCAGCTTTTTTGAAACATATTTAGATATTGTTTAGAGTCCCAAAAGAGTGGAACAATGTGATCATGGCACGCTGCGTAGCCAATCGCATTGGTCAACATTTGTGCAGTCTACGAGAGAAAAAACTTCTGAGCATCACTGCGATCATGGTGCAATGCATCGAGTATTACGTCACAGCCATCAACGCACCGCGTCGCTTGTAGCATCAGTACAAAGTTTTTAGTCATTAAATAACCTTATCCTCAAGGGAAAAAGGGTTAATTTCCCACCCATATATAAGTCTAAAACACAGGATTAAGAACCAATTAAACCTAATTACACTTATCTCTATCAAAATCAATCAAGAACAAGCTTGAAGTTTTCAACTGAGGATCCAATTTCTAGAATTTCACCTTTTTTTCAAGAATCTTCCATCCAAGGTATGCATAGTGTTGATTTATGGATTCCTTTCATCCATAAATCTCAAGAACCCTATTTCAAATTATAAATCATGATAGTTATGTTGTGGGTTATTTTGTAACCATGTTTATCTTGACGTACGATTCCCAAGTTGGAATATTTATGTGTTTTTCATGAAACTACGTTAGCATACAAGTTGAAATCCATGAATTGAGTTCTTTATGATGTGTAATTTAATGATTACATCTATGCCCTAAGTTGTGCATGTATGGTTTTTGATAAAATGCCTAATAGGAGAGAAATGGTTTTAGAATGTTATGCAGTGCTCAGTTATAGATATAAAAAAGGGTTAGCTTGTGGTCCCTCAGGGTCATCAGCACCATGTGGTATGCTGGTTCCAAAAAATTAGGGCATTATAATCCAGGGGCCACAAAGATCTACCATGAGTTGCGGGAGATCTATTGGTGGAGTGGGATGAAGAGAGATATTGCAGAGTTTGTGGCTATGTGCTCTACATGTCAGGAAGTTAATATAGAGCATGAGAAGCCTAGTGGATCCATTTATCAATTCAGTATTCCTACTTGGAAGTGGAAAGAAGTAAACATGTACTTCATGATGGGTTTTCCTTGTACTCGTCATTAGCATGATTCAGTTTAGGTCATTGTAGACAGGATGACCAAATATGCTCATTTCCTTCTAGTCCATACCTCTTATTTATTCGAGGATTACACCAAACTCTACATCAGAGAGTTGTTTAGATTGCACGATGTTCCATTATATATTATCTCAGATAGAGGTACCCAGTTTACCTCTCATTTCTAGAAAGAGTTCCAAAAGGGTCTTAGAACACAAGTTAATCTCAGTAAAACCTTTCATCCTCAGACAGATGGTCAAGAAGAAAGGACTATTTAGACTTTAGAAGATATGCTAAGGGCGTGTTCAAATAATTTCAAGGGTAGTTGGGATGACCACTTGCGTTTGATTGAGTTTGGATACAACAATAGATATCATTCTAGTATTCAGATAGCTCCATTCAAACCTCTCTATAGTAGGAGTTGCAGATCTCTAGTTGGTTAGTTTAAAGGTAGTGAGGACTCATTCATAGGGCTTGACATAGTATTCGATGCCATAGAAAACTTCCAATCTATTAGAGAAAGACGTTGGGCTACTTTGAGCTGTAAAAAATCTTATACAGATGTGCGCAGAGGGATTTAAAGCTTGATATTGGACACTATGTCTATCTCAAGATCTCACCCATGAAGGGAGTGAAGTAATTTGGCAGGAAGGGAAAGCTTAGTCCCTGTTATGTCGGTTCCTTCAAAATTCTCAGTCATTTAGCCATGGTAGATTATGAGTTCAAGTTGTCCTCTGATCTAGACTCAGTTCGTCTAATTTTCCATGTCTCTTTGCTCAAGAAGTGGATAGGTGATCCAGTAATTGTAGTCCCAATTCAGAGAATAAATGTTCAGAACAGCCTCTTTTATAAGGAGATTCTAGTAGAAATCCTTGACTATCAGACTTGTAGATTGATAACGCTCAACTTACACCTCAATGTGACCCAAAGAAATCAAGATATGAGATCAATTCAGCAACAATATTCATGCATATGTACAAGTTACACTACCCAAACAAGTAAACAGCTAGCAATGCAACCGATGTGCCCTTCAAACAAAAGAGTCCCTCCTCATTTATATATGAACTCGAGCATGTCAATGAAGGGACAATCAAGAGACACTCACTCTCAAAAAGGAATTCCAGTCAATGCTTGTTAAATACCATATGCTTTCCCTTATTTTCATTACCATGGTGTCCAAAAAGGTAAGTTAGGATCACTATAGGTCTTTTCTTCGGCTTCTAATGTAGGTTAAGGGCTGGTATGATATTCAATGGAATTTAGAGTGACTAAGACTCCTTGGCACTACCTTAACTTTTGGGATTCGGTTATTAACATTTTTCTTCTTTTTCTCCATTTCTTGATCATGCATTATTCAGGATGGATGTGGCTTTTCTTTTTCATTCTTTTACTTTTCTTACTCTTGTTCCACACAACTCAGCTTTTTGTTCTTTTTCATTTATTCTTTTCCTTTATTCTTCCTTTCTTCATACCCTGTTTATATCACGCACCCCTATGATGGACATCCTCAACTTAGGTTATTTTCCTAAGTCAAGATGCACAGTGTCCAAGAAGGACCTGGGCCAAAGTAGGTTCATTATGATCTAAACGGGAAGGTGATATGTGTCATAGAAATAAATGGTCAATTCAGGCTCAAAATAGGGATCAAGTGATATCATGCATACATGGAAGGTTATTTAGGCAAAAAAAAGTGACTTAAAATTAAAAATGGCCTATGATACTTTCCTAACCCCTACCTTTCAACCGTGGTAAGACTAGTCGGGAAAGTTTTAGATTCAACATACACAGGAAATTGAGTAAGACCTCACATACAAATGGAACAAGGGTACATCACAAGCTACTACCCATTCTGTTTATGCAATTGTTAGCAGTGATTATCATGTCCCTAGTACTAACATAACAAAATTCACAGTATCCACATATAAATACATATCACATAATTTTAAAACAGACCATTGAAAAGGTGTTTATCAGTCTTAAAAATCAACAAAAAAATGTCAACTGCTTAAGATACTTATTTTTCTCTAGTTAACCACAACGCAACACAAACCAAACATAATACGCCTAAACATGCCGACTCTACTAGGAACAACACTCCGAGGAAAAGAGGCACGACAACAAAAACCCCAGGATGACATCACACCTACAACTAGCTCCACCCTCAAATTAATATCATGTTGTGTTCCCAATGCGTCAATCCAAAACAAAAGAGTTAGAAACATACCTTTGGAATAATGGGTGTAAAGATCTAATGTCAATCACACAATATAAATACAAATAACAAAATACCTTGGGTTACCTCCCAAGAAGCGCCTAATTTAGTGTCGCGGCATGACCCAACTCATATTTTTCCTCCATCTTGAGGATATGAACTACACCCCCAACTTAGAATCCATCTTCTTGCCTCTCTCATAAGGAGGTGGTACAAAGATTAAGAAGCTGAGTAATGGATGATGCATGGTAAACAACTCAGCTTTAAAGTGAGGTATGTTTTTGTGGTGCTTATCAAGTGTAAAATAAAGAATATAGGATTCTTGTTACTCATCTTCACAATCTTCAAATATTTTGGATGATTCCACAAACAAGATATCATCTAAACATAATGTGGAAAAATACTTCGAGTGTGGCCCGATAAATCCTACTTCAAAATTTACACTATCCTCTACACACTCACTTTTATTCATCTTCTCAACATTTTTACTTTGAATTGGGCTAGAGTCTTCATAAGATATTGGCTTGACTTCTTCTTTTGCCTCTAGAACCATTCCTTCAATCTTGGCATCATCCCTCATGGTTGGCTCGGTTGGTTGGGAAATCTCCAAGGTCTGCTCGACATCAAGAACAACATTGATGTAGGATTCTTGCTCTTCATCTTCACACTCATCCATTATGTTAAATGATTCCACAGACAAAACATCATTTAACCATAATGTAGAAAAGTGTTTTGGATGATATACCTCGATATAAATCTCTTCTATCCTTTCTCTTCCCTCATTAAATGCCCTAATGTCTTGACGCATGTCACATATGGTATCATTCGTTGTGTTTGCACGATCCAACATTAGTTGAAGCATAGCTTCAATGTTACTCTTTCCAGTGCTTTGTTCCTTCTTTTCTTGACCATAAGACCTGTCATACTCAGAAGGAGAACTAGAACCTGGGTTAATGCAATAGGGGGAAGGGGTATTTGGGAAATCACTCCAATGTCCATCTTGACCACCACATAAAGAATAATTATGCTCCCAGTAGTATGGAGATGGTTCACACATCTCTCCCCAGGGAGCATATCTACAGTTATACCAAAAGTAGGGTCCATCATAATATGGACATGGATCATCCAGATAAGCTTTCAAACCATCAAACTAATATTCATTAAATGATGCCATAGTAAGAAATAAGCAAAAATAAATAAAATCTACCTAACACACGAAACAAATGAAATCATAAACAAATATTTACATGTTCAAATTCAAACAAGTAAGGTAAAATTCCAAACCAACTCAATATGCAAAATTGTTCCCCGGTAATGACATCATTTTTGATAACGCTCAACTTACACCTCAAATTAGTGTAAGGCGGACATCGTCAATTTATTTACCCAACTTTAGAGTCAGGGTCGAATGCACATGGAACAATGTGAGTGGCGATTAAACTAGTTCGAAATTGTAGCTACAAGTTAAATTCAAACAATTAATATACAAATATAAAATAGGGGTTTAAGGTTTACAGAGAGTTAATTATCACTTTCAATACTTCAATGTTTGTAATCAAGATAAATGGGAAACCAGAGCTATGTTCACCAAGGGTTTCGGGAATTAAAATATGCTAGGTAATGCTAAAGATTCTCAAAATGAGTAGAACAACAGAATATCCCTAACGATTATACTATCTAACTTATCTCTCGATCTCACCAGATAATTTATTATCTAATTCTCTCGAACTTAGATAACTTATCTATTTTCAATAGGATGTTATCTCAGATAGATTAGTCTAGTTACAACATTAATATTTAAATAGAAGGTTGGTAGCTTCCGATTCCCTGTTGATAATTCACGTTCTCTAGTCTATTTCTCCATTACAATCAAATAAAACCTAAGGCATAACCAATGTTCGCAACCTCTAGATTTTATTGAAAACAACAGAATTTCAAGATTTTTTAACTACTCTTTGAATCAATTAAACACTTAGTATCATATCAAACCCTAATCTATGGATCCCATAACTCCGGCTAATGAAATTATCCGTTCTTCATTTGATGAACAAAATAATAAGTTGAATTCATGATTATAATGATAAACTTATGAGTGGATAGAAAACAACAAGTAGTTCCTCCGATTTAATTGCAAGGTAGGAAGCCCAAAAATAGTTGATATGAAAATACAAGAATATTTTATGAAAGAGAGCGAAAATACGTGTCTCTCTGCTTAGAGTTGATGTCTTATAGGTCAATTCTCATTTAAAAACCCAAAAAGATGCTATTTGTACTAAAACCTAATAAAGGAAATAAAATAACAAAATTAACAAAATTATTCAGAATCGGTGACGCCTAGGCTGGCAACGCATCAAGAAGTTGACGCCCACTCATGGATGGAGTTAGACATGTTTCAGTTGCCTTCTGGTTCTATCTTAGGCTGATGATGTAGTTGACGCTGCATCACTGATCTGACGGCGTATCACCAACGTCGTCAGATTTGTTCTTCAAACTCAATTCTCTGGATTAGGTTGACGCCCTTCGTGACACTTATCACCAACATTTTCAGAACTCCTTCTCAGGCTTCATGTTTCTGGTTAAGGTTGAGACCAATGATGATAACCTATCACAAGGCTGAGGACGTATCACAGAGGTCGTTAGCCATGATTTCTTCTGTTTTGCTCAGATTTTCAGCTTTTCTTCTCCATTGTTATTTATTTCCATGCATCTTGACTTTCCTACAAAATCTTAAGCAATAACATATAAAACACCAATAATTACTTGAGAAGTTACAATTATTTCAAGTGAAAAAATCTTAAATGTTCTACAAGAATCTAGCACATCATAGACTGAGGAACAAAGAAGTCCTTCTAGTGAATGTTCTTTGGGGGAATTAGTGCGTTGAGGGAGATACTTGGGAAGAATATGTGGACATGTGTACAAAGTATCCCCACCTCTTCTCCACTAACTAAGACTCAAACCAAGGTAATAATTCTCCTTAAGCTTAATGTTTCATGTTTAGATTTCAGCCACAACTTGATTTATGGATTCCTTTCATCCATAAAAATCAAGAACCCTATTTAAAATTATAAATCATGATGTTTATGTTGTGGGTTGTTTTGTAACAATGTTTATCTTGTAGTACAATTTCCAAGTTGGAATCTTTACGTGTTTTTGATGAAACTACTTTAGAATGCTAGTTGAAATCGATGTATTAAATTATTTATAATATGTAATTTGATTATTATACCTATGCCATAAGTTCTGCATGTATGGTGTTTTATAAAATTTGTAGGAGGATAGAAATTGTGTATTATAGCTCAATTGTGACCCATATGATAAATGTATGTTTTACACTTATGTTCAAATAAATCCCATGCTCTTGTGGTGCAATGTAGATGTTTGTTGCAATGACCATGATGTTAGAGTATGAATTTATGACATTAATTATATGCATTACTACCATGTAAAATATTATTATAACCATGTACTTCATGAAATCCCCAACTTATTGTATTATGGATTGTTGGTCACGTATTCAAGAATGTCATTCCTTGTCAGTTTCCTTCGATCGATTCCTAGGGTTTCTTGTACCCGATAATTAGCTGTGTGCCTAGATCCAGTGTCATGTTTTCATGATACTCTCAGTCAAGCCATGATTTATAGAACTCAGACAGTCATGTGACTCAGGAAGGCTCGGTAAACTAAATAATTCAAGTAACATTAGAAATCTTAGAAATTCAGTAATCTTAGTAGTACTACATTAGTCAACGGAATTCAGTTAACTCAGTCTAGTCTAATTCAGTTAATCCTATTTAGTGTCTATTCAGATGGGTGTAGGATTTAGCACCGTGTGAACCCAAGGATGGGAACTCACCTTCCAGTAAAGGGTGTGATTCTTAGAAGCAATCCTTGTATTCCAGAACTATGTAGCCAATGCAGATTGAGAAATCAAACATATAAGTTAAGGGTTGATGAGATGACATAACCATCAGTTGAGGGTCCCACCATTCTTATTAGAGTCCCTACCAGATGAGGGTTACTCACAGTTTGTCCTTACTAGTGGCATAGTATTGACACCTTTCTTATTAGCAGTACAGGTTGGACCCCAACTCATTTATATTTATTTATTTGGGGATGTTGGTTAGATGACTACTTCCTACAATGATGGTTTCAGTCTCAGTCTCTGTAATAGAACACAGATAGTTCTACAAAACTCAAAACTGTCAGATACAGTCACTATCTCAGTACAAAACTCAGCTAGTTCCATCAGAACTTAGATTATAAGACACAGTCGCTCAATATCAATTATATCAGTTACGAGTATCTCATGTTATAAACATGCATAATCAGTAGTCAGTATCATCACAAATTCAGTTACAATAACTTATTCAGGCATGTATTCTCACGTTTATGTTATACAGTCACTAGCCTTGTTCATGCATTTGAACCCATTGCAATCAGCCTACCTCACAAGCATACCAGTGCATTCAATCGTACTGATACATTTGCACTATGGTATTTTATTCTATAACATAGGTTTAGAAGCACGAGCAGCAAAGCATCAGTAGCATTCCAGATTCCAGCAGCCTGATTTAGCAGTGAATCCTCATCATTCTAGGATGTTATTATTTGATTAGTTCATTCATTCAGTACTTAGTTTATTTCAGCAGTTGGAGTTAGTTGGCGACATGTCTCATCAACTCCTTATTCAGATAGTTTAGTTTTTGTGGCTTTCCAGGCTATAGTATGTTCAGACAGTTTAGTTCAGTATTGTTTTGGTATTACTATACTGCACTCTCAGATGTGATATTTTATTAGTATTGAACCTTGAGGTTGTTCAACCTTTTGTTTCAACATTTATTAGGTATATTATGCAGTGTTCACGTACAGATATCAGTCATGGGTTATCTTGTGCTCCTTCGGGTCATGAGCACCATGTAGCATTTTGGGTCCCAGATTTGAGGTATTACATATATATAAGTTACACTACCCAAATAATTAAGCTGCTAGCAATACAACCCATGTGCCCATATAAAAGAAGTCCCAATTACTCATGTGAAATAATATATGTCAATACAAGAATGGTTAAGAGACACTCAATCTTATAGAAAAAGTTCCATTTCAGTGTGCATCAAATACCATAAATTGCCCTTATATTCTTTGCCTTAGTTTTAAAATAGTCAAGTTAGGATAATTATAGGACTTTATTATGCTTTTTATGTGGACTTGGGGGTTGGTATGGTACATCAGAATATATCAAGTGACTAAGACTCCTTGGCACTACATTAATGTTGGGGTCCATACATTAACCAATTTTAATGTATTCCATACTATTTTTTTCCCTTTTATTCTTTCACGGACATTCATGTTGGGTGCGGTTTTACTGTTTCTTTTTCCCAATTTCAGAAATTTTCTTTTCTTTTTTTTTTTTATTTTTCTACCACACCATACCTTATTTCATTTCTCTCATTTCACTATTTTTCATACCCATTTTGTATTATGCACCCCTATGATAGCCAACCTCAACTTAGGCATTTTTCTCGAGTTAATGTGCACAATATCAAAGGAGGGTCGGGGTCAAAATAGGTTCATTATAACACCTAAGGGAACGTGAAAGGTGTAATAAGAAAAATAAGTATACTATCTCAAAATTGGGATCAAGGTATATAATTCACACATGGAATGTTATTTAGGCTAAAAGTGGACTAATATAAAAAATGGCTTGTGATCCTTTCCGAACCAACTATCTTGTAAGCTAGGCAAAACTAACCAGGCATTTTCAAGATTCAACACATAAAGGGAACTATGTAGAATATCACACACACGACAAAAATTTACATCATAAGTTAATACTTATTCAGTTTATGCAATTGTTAGCAGTGATTATCCTATCCCTAATCCTAATACCATATCAAGATTCTTAAGATTCACATATATATACATATCACATAGTTGAAAAACAAACAATTAGAGAGGTATTATCATTTATCTCAAAAATCAACATAAAGATGCAACTTCCCTAGATACTTATTTTTCTCTTGGTTAAGAAAAAACATCTCAAAAAAAATAATATGCCTTGACATGTCGACTCTATAAGGAGAAAAACTCCAGGGAAATGAGGCACGACAATAAAAACCCTAAGAGGCCATCAAGACTTATTAGTAGCCCCCTTCCACACTTAAAATCAAGCATTATTCGCAATACATCAAATAGCTACAAAACAAGAGAGTAAGGAACATACTTGTGGCACCATAGGTTTAGATATATGACGTCAATCATGAATATATATACAAAAATAAATACCTTGGGTTGCCTCCCAAGCAGTGCCTGCATCACGACATGATTGGACTTGGTTGGGTACTCAACTTCCCCAATAAGCCCATGGGAACTTGATTACTCAGAATCCATCAATGTGGCCCCATATTTGGCCTTCATAATCGTGTTTCTACTTTTAACTTATGAAATATACCCCTAGTAATTTTTCTAATTTCCTCTTATGCTCCAGCGCGAAGATATAAAAATAAAGGACCCAAGAAATAGACTTGGTCCTTACATAAAGAATGTAGTTATTTGATTTTAGCTCAGAATATTCAAGAATATAGACATGTGTTTCCTCCTATTTGCACTCCTCCTAAGGTTTGGAAGGCATTATTACGATATGACTATACAAACACAAGGACAAAAAATGCTTCGAATGAGGTCTAATATGCCCCTAATCAGGAATTGTAGACTTTTTTACATCCCTATATAACTCTAGTATGCTATCCTTAAGCAAGACACTATCCATAAAAGTATGAGTTATTTTTGACTCCTCTAGTTTTACCTCCTTCATTTAGCCTTTTAGAAAATTTTTAGTGTCACACCACCCATAACTAGGTTGTTGGGCATTACATGAAGAAACTTTTTCATTTAATTCTACTTATGAGTGATGGATATGTAAGTAAAACCTATTAACCTTCTAAATAAGTTCATGATTTTTTGGACAAGGTGTATTACTATTTCCAGAAGGCTATCCTTGTAGTGACAAATTATATTTTCCACACTCCTGCGATAATGCATCATAAGAAAAAGAAAAAGATCAATAAATGAGAAGACAACATCACTCGAAACTTTGTTTAGGGAAGTTGGCATGTCAAGAAGAGAAACAACAGGAAAAACAAAATAAAAAATAAAACCGAATAACTCCAACAACTTTAATCAACAGTAGTGAAATCTTATTTCCAAGTAAGGGCACCAAAATTTGATAATACCCCACAAAAATTTTATAATGCCCAAAGTATACCTCTGTTAGAAGGATGAAAAGGTCGCTGCATAATATAATAAACCAACTAGATTGGGGTCGATTCCACAGGGAATAGGACAAAAATCCTTCTTAAACTTGTTAAAATCACCAAGTGGTGCAGGAAAATGATATAGGGGGATTTGTTTAAATATAAAGAGCAGAAGAATTTATTGCTCTTGGTTTTAAAAAATCTAACATGAACACTATACTTGTGTTTCCCCTGGCTTGTCAATTTATCAGACTTATCATGCACTATTGAACAATTTCAATGCCTTGCATGTAGGATCTGATAAATTATGTACCATCAACTATCTTTTTGGATAGTTGATGGATTTTACCTTTTACTTTTTGAGTATCAGGATGTCTCCTTACTAACCCTTATCCTGGATCACATTTATATATTACCTTTTGGGTGTGTAATTATAAGATGATAGTTAACTATCTTACGTATATAATACCTATTAGTGTGGATCGATTGTTAATATTAAAATTATTATTGTGATATTTTTTTCCTTGTAACTACTCTTTTTTTAGAGTAAGTAGTAATAATCTAGGATGGATCTTTACATTTGACATTGCTAAGAAATCAATAAGAATGAAAAAAACCAAATACATGTAAGAATCATTGCCTAGAATAACTTGGCACTTCATGTACATTATTAATATGCCAGGGTTCCCACATTCCTAGGTAAATGAATTAGCCACTCATTAGATCTATCATAGAATTCACAGACAAAATTATAAAATTAATCTCGTAATAATGAAATAATAAGTCCTAAAGTATTAAATTGAATAACAAACCAAGAACAATAATAAGTTTGTAAACTTGGCCACAAAGGTCCTCCTTATCAATCAATCAATATGTGAATGTCAATTTGTAAATTTCCTACTTAAATACAAGCCCTAAAGGGTACTTATATATTACAAGAAACCCTAGAAATCAAATCCTTTCTATAATAGGAAAATATAACCATACATAAAAAGACTTAAAAATATCATAAGAGTGTAATTAGAATACATGGAAACCCTAGGAACTGATATTGGAATGATCCAAATTAGTTGAGGTTAGTAGCCACTTGCCTAAGACCACATGCAGTCTGCCAGTGGGAACATGTACCACATTAAGTCCGCATGTAGACCTAAGTAAGTGCTCGAAAAAATTCCTGCAATATTCATTCTCAAGATTTTTTATTTCTGGTACTTACCTTAACCACATGCAATTTGCCTGTAGACATTGGTAAGTGCGAATGTACCCACCATCAGATACATAATTGAATTATCTTTCCAATAATAAAAAATTTATCTTATTTTGATATCAAGGTGAAAAGCTATGAAAAATTTACTGAAGCACTGCCAACTCTTTGGATTTTCAAGTCCTGGTACATGTTTTGGTCACATATGCCTGGTAAGTGCCACAAATGCCCAAAAATAGCCAAGAAAGTGGCCAAAAACATCACTTTTCATGTATTTCTTGAACTTAGCATCCAAAACCTAATAACATACAAAACACTCCAAAAACACATCAAATCTAACAAAATAGCCTTAAGTAAATGCATATTCTCTAAGTTCAAGCATTGTAAGTGCTATATATCTATAGCACATCAATCTCTTGAGGGAAAAATATGATCTAGTTTTTGATGGGGTTTTATTAGTTATAACATTATTCAGTGTGTAGATTCTAAGGTAAAGTTTTTGTTTAGTTTGAGTGTTGGTAAAATCTCAGGCTAGGGTAGGTTCCAACAAAAATCTGGTGTTTAGTTTAGTAGAACTTCGGGTATAGTATTCAACGTAAGGGGGTTAGTTTTGGATGTCAAAAATCCTAGTAGTATGTGCTGAATAAGGAAAAACTGGGAATAGTCCTAAGTTTCTACCAAGACTATGCCTCTTTAGCAAGGTGCATATTGCTATAGCGATGTTTCTGTAGAAAAATAATTTTTGCTATAGCAATATAGTCATTGGTAAAGAGGTATTGAGCTATAACAACGATATTGGGGAGCTATTTATTTAGTTTTCTCTAAGTTTAGACATTACCTAATCATAAATTCTTAAGAATTAATTTTCAAACCAATAGAGAAATAACCAATTCGTGTTTCTCTTCACCCAATGCCTATTTAAAGATGAGCGAATAGTAAATTGGTATCTGTTGTAACTATTGGTTTAGTTGTTAATGAAAATCTATGGAAAAGTACATAAACCTCAATCACCATTAATTTTATGATCAATTCTTAAGTACAAGAGTGCATTTGATATATACTAAGGTAAAACAACACCCCTAGCACAAAGTTTAGTTGAAAGTATCCTTATCAATTTTGTTTTGGGCTAAGTTTAAACTAGGGTCAGCTTCAAATGAGAATTTCCCCTAGAATATAAAGTGTTGGCATTCCAATTACCACCAAATTAAAGATACATGACTTTTATTTCAAATGACAATGACGGTTTTTTAATTTACTTCTTGAGTAAAATGTTATGACAGTTTCACTAAAGACTAGCTGCGGAAAAATGTTGAGGACGTCGTAGTGGGTTTACGTTACTATAGCGACATGCATGTTTCTATATCAAACATAACAATAATTTATAACCTTATGTTTATTAGTTTCATGCACAAAAATCTAAAATTTCATTCTTAAACCCTAGAGGGGAAATTTTCTCCTAATCTTTGTAGAAATCATTCATTAAGGTAATATTCTTACTTCTTTTTAACATTGATTAATCTATTGATCTTTTAGAATCACTATTATAGGCAATATATGGTAAAATTATTGTGTTTTAGAACCATAGGTTCATGAAATTAGGGGAAACCCATGGGTAAACATAGTTTCACCTTAGTTTATGAATTAACTTTGCCTAGTATGAAAATTTATTTCTAAAACAGGAAAGTTGATAGCTGGATACTTTGAATACAATAAAGGTGGGACCTATAGTTTTAACATTCTACTAATGAAGATAGGTTGATCTTGATAGAACTAATTTGATGATTAATTTACCTTTAGGTAAAATTTGTAGGACATGACTAAGGGAAAAATTAGTGGGTTTGAATACGAAAGGTTTTTGTTTGAAGAGTAGTTTATTAATTGCCCTTATAGTTGTTGTTTATTAGATAATTTAGACTTTGAAAATGTGTATATGATGGAAGACCAGCCAAGGTATAACTTACTTATTGTGAACAACTTGGCATCTAGGTAGGATAAGGTTTATACGTAACAATTTGAGGGTAGCAATGATATTCGTAATATAGTTTGGATGGGAGAAATCCTTCTTAGGACTATGTGCATGGACTTGGGATAGATTAAACTTGACTCAAATGTAATAAATTACTAAATATATGTTATTATGTTAATGTATAAATCCTTCATGGGTGTTTTATGTTTGTAAGACTACATTATAATATGAAAAAAGATGACAATAAGGAGATTATGGATGGTTATAATCTAATAACTCATCCTTAATACCTTAAAAAGGGTAAACCTATTATTATATGTGTTTGGAATATGGAATATGCTTGTTGGGGGTATAATAATGAGAATGGTTTTTAAAAAGAAGTGGTGGCATAACTTACAAGCCTAAAGTTTAATTAGGATAGAGACTAGAGAGTAAGAGATAAAAAGGCATATTACTTTGACTAGATTTTAAATTGAATAAAGTGTAATGAATGGTTAATAGAGTAGGGTCTTAAACCTAGTAATAACTTGAATTTAATAGTGTTTGGATAATATATGAATCCCCAGTTTAAGTATGGATAAAGGATGATTGTATTAAAGAATGAATCCTTGATTTTAGACTCCATTTTATTAAACTTACACTCTTAAAATGACTACATGAATTTAATGAATATGGATTAATAATGTTTACTTGAATAGTCAAGGTTTGTACTTAAGACATGACATAGTTAGTGAAATCAATTATACATATCTACTTATTATTTAGTATGTTAAAGTATGATTGTTGTTTCCATCAGTTGATTAAATCAAGTTGACTAAGCATTTGGGTGGTTATCTATTGTGTCAACGAATAGTTAAGGAATGTAATTGTTAAATGATATTCTATGTGTTAATCATTTATAAAGAATCAATATTGAAGGATTTTTTACTATACTAGAATGATTTTTTATTCTCATTGTGGTTGTGATTGTTGTGTTATCAATTATTATTCTGGAATGTATCGGTATTATGATGTCTTTATATGATCGACTGATATGATTCATTAGTTGATTCTGGCACTATGCTGATATAGAGCATGGATAAGAGCTCTTCCCCTATAGATCATGTCTAGTGGATAACTATAAGATACTTTGCTTGTGTGTACAAGGTATTTAAGAGTGTGATGGTTCCTTGACTAGATTAGGTTTATGATTATTGTTATTTTCATTATTTACATTAGTTCAATGAGTGAACCGATTCTATATACTTGATTTCTAATGGTGCTTGCTCATGGAAATCTAGAGTGTGTGTTGATTTCCATTATTGTTTATTTATGGATTCTTTAGTCGATTCAGGTTAAATTAACAAATGCTTAACATATTTGTTGTTGCTATTCTCAGGTTGAATTTGGGGATTAATATTGCCAGAGTCATGAAGTGACTTAGATATTATTTTTGTGTCATGGTCCTAATTAGTACCAGGTCATGGATTCTGTGCTAATTTATCATTATAGTTAATCAAATGTTATTGTCTTATAATAACTATTGGGATTAAACAAGTAGGAGTTATAATGGATGTAATTTAATATGAGGGGTGATGTATGATTAGTTATATTAAGTTTTAAAGGTATTAGGAGAATATTGATGGTATATGTTGTCTAATAGCGATGGATTAGATATAACAAAGGCAATAGGAATAAGAATGATATACTGTAAAGTAACACAAGTGGATAAAATTTATGTTGATTGAATTGTATATAAGTTATCATGCTTACTTTTCATGATTTCTATATTTTTTTACGTAATCTCACCCTGGTAAATCGATGGTACCTATAAGTATGCATTATTTGTACTAATACTACTCTTGTTAAACCCTTTTTGGGGTATAGTTTAGTAGAAGGATAATTGATGTTTCTTAGCTGGCGTGGATAGTGATCTTCAACAACTTCTTCTCTCTCTCATAGTAAAAGTTGTGCCAAATTTATCTTTCCTTATATAGTAGCTGCAGTAAATTTTTAGAATAGGTCCTCAAGTAGTTCATTAATCATTTATATATGTTGTAAAATCTAATATAATATGGACTTAGGTATTTGTTTACATATTTCAAACTTTCACATATCATGTTAATGGGTGGTTAGGGTTTCTCTTATCTATATAGATTAGATCAGGTGACGTCTTGATAAGTTAATTTGAGTCATGATAATTTGTATCAAAACCTAGGTTACCATCTCCCAATATAAGAGCAAATCTCGAGTAGAGTTACGTGGATTAGTGTAATGATGTCCACATCCAATCTTTGTAAAGATATGAGGTATTCTAGGAAATTTTTGCAATTCTTTTCTTCCTCTCATGTTGTTAGTAATATTATTTCTTTTGGGTTGATTCCAATTTGTATCTCTACAATCAATTGAAATCCAGTGGATTTCAATTTGCATCTTAAGAAACATGAAATTGGAACCTAGTTATTTCAATTGGTATTTGTCTATAAGGTCTTGAACTTATTTTTTTCATATGAATTGTGAAACTGGTTGGTTGTAACTTTGTTGGTGTAAAATTATATGTTATTGTAGTTTTAAGTTGTTTACATAAATTAGAATCGGGATAGGTAAGAATTGCAAGTTTTTTTGCATTTTGTGGTCTTTGAATGAATATGAGTAGGTCTGCTTCTTGTTTTGTTAGTAGTATCATGAAGTTTTCATTTTGTGTTTAATTTGATAAAATTGATGCTTATATTAGTTGCATTTGATTGACTAGTGTGATTTTCTTGAAATTGTGAAAGGTGGTAACATTGTTTTTGTTAATGGTCAAAAGGAATTATTTTCTATATGGTTCAATGGTAAATATATTCAAAATACGTGGCATGGTAGTCATTGCAAAAAATGATAAGGGAAACATGGTTTATGATTGTGGGGAACTCTTTTTTAAAGAAAGGTCAATATTAATTCAAGGAGTATAGAAAAGAGGGCTATTGTTGCATAATTGTCATGACTAAACAAGGTCTTGGCCGTGACGGGTATCCTAAATCCCACGTGGATCAGAGATCACCCCTTCATCTAGACAAACCAACACAACAACAAGAAATGTTGGATGAATTCTTAACATACAACAAGATAGTGTATAATAAAACTAATAACATTTCATGATAAGTCTATACTAACCACCGGCAATCAGACAATCGTCCATCACCAAACAACCAACCAAACCACCCAAGTCCATAGTAATCCAACATATCCTCTACAAAATAATAAATCAATAAAATATTGGGACATTCCCCCGACAGTAGAAAAAAACAAAGTGTAAGAAAGGTATAATACATAGGAGACAATGACAATGAGATAAAGTCTTTCGAAGTATGGAAGCTCATAACTTCAATGTAAACTAAAGAACCAAATCATCGTGCAGAAAAACTAGAATAAGTTTTGGTACCTGCATCATGTGGGGATACAACATCTGAAGCTGGTTAGCAGTTGGAACGGTAGAATATAACTTTGGGATAGAGGAATAAAATAATTCCATTATTCAATACCAAGTCAAATAAATGCATACAATTATATTTATACATATATGTCGCGTCGAGATAGGGAAAAGGCTTAGAATTCAATTTAAAAGCTTAACCTAAGATATATAGTATAATCACCATATAACAAGGCACCCATGGGCTTTATGGGACCAACTCTACCCTAGCTGGAAGGGGCCAATGCGTGTAGCCGCATGAACCAGGGAATATCTATATCTTTATATGCCTTTATGAGGGACTCGAATCTCCCGGCATAATCAAGGTTACCTAAGAACCAATGTACACAATATGGGGGACTTGAACCTCCTATTCATATATTCATTCAGATGGCTCAAACATCCCGATTGTATAGACCCCCGCATCGGCAAGCATGGTTTCTAGTGTTAGTCCTTCGAACTCTACTTTCACAGCCCGGCTACACATCCATCTTTATATCCGAATAAAAACATTCAATACACAAAAATATCCATTAATTTAATTAACTACCGAAGTAATTCTATTGGTATAATCATACCAACCCCACTTGCAAGTGTACCACATGCCATAACCATTAATAATCAACTTGGGACTCGAAGAGATTGTCCAATCAAAGACTTCAATTCAATTCAAATTTTAGGGGGTCAAACCCATTTCATATTTAAAATAAATTTGTGACCAAGGAGGCCTTCATATACTATTTACCAATCATTAACATTCATTGTCTAATTCCTTGGTTTAAAACACAATTCCACATATGACAAGATCATTCTCACTGGCATTTTCGTAAACAAGTTGAGGGCATACCACTGTCAAATTTTAGGTTAAACATGACCAATTTGTTAAAAAAAAATTACCATGCACCCACATGTGTGAAATCATTATCAAAACATGTATATTCATAATCCAAATCATGAGAAATAAATACTCAACAACATTCATTAAAACCGTTAACCTTGGTTTTCAAAACAACCCTTAATGACTCACGAACAATGTTAAAAATACATGATTTTAATGAACTAACAATGGATAAGAGTCACATACCTGAGTTACAAAGATTCATGCGGAAAATTTGACCCTTAATCCTCTAAATGACTAGCGTGATTAAACCTTAGCCCATTCTTCTTTAGATTTTTTTGAGAGAGCTTAGAGAGTGTTTTAATCTGGATAAGTGTGTAATGGATGAACAAAAAGTGTTATAATACATTTGATCTTAAGGTTTTGGGGTGGGAAAAAATGCCCTCAGCTTAAGCTGAGGAAAATCCACAGGTTATTTGGAGTTGACCCTTCAACTCATCTCCATATCATACGAGTGGTACCCTCAAGTCGCCACCAAAACAGAAGGTTTGATACCTTATTCTATCTAACTTACGACTCCTTTGGAGAACTCATCACTATACTATACGACTTGTATGGTCTAGTCATGAACAACACATAACACCAAGGGATAAAGACCGAACAACATACGATTGGACCCTCTAGTCACATAACCATCCGACACGTATGGAGGCTCTTGTATCCAAAGTAGAATTTGTCCAACAAAACACTTACCAACATACAACTAACGTCCCTAATTCTGTCACCACATCATAATTATGGTATGAATCGTATAGTGAATAGAGAGTTCAAAACTAAATAAAATTTCAAGGGCCAAAGTTCAGGGCATTTCAGCCACCCCCACTTAGGAACATTCATCCTTAAATGACGTGTCAAGGAAACACAAACATGATTAGACTCCTTATACCTCAACTTGTACCTTTAATTATGTTAGGAAAAAAAGTTGCCAATGAAATCAATCCTTTCCTTAGCAATGTCTAAAAACAAAGATGTTAAGAATGTACACATATCTCAACCTTGAGTTTCAAAAATAAGGAAAATTGAATGGAGTCATGGACTTTTTTTCCTCATCAACTTCCAAAGTAGTTTTTTTAAACTTTTTGTTCCGCTATAGAACATTTATCGAATCCACGTCTTTCATTCATAATAGACGAACTTGCCGATATAAGATCCACACCGAGAGCTCTTCAGAGGACAAAGAATCTGAAATACCAACGTTATCCAAGTAAACAACTAATGAAGTATCATCCACTTATTTTTGCTACATGGACACATAGATAATCAGATGAATGGAACTTATGCTAGGAGGCAATTCGAACTCATATGCAACACTGGCAACCATTATCAAAACCAAGTACAGTCTAACATATCAAGGAATGAGCTTTCTCTTCTTCCTAAACCACAATACTCTCTTTATGGGAAACACTTTTAAGAACACCCAATCTCAAGCATAAAATTCCAAGTCCCTTTACCTTACGTCCATATAGGATATTTGGTGACTTTGGGTGGCCTTATGCCAATCCTGAATCACCTTCACCTTTCCCATTGCTTCTTTAAACTAGAACCACCCAATAGGAGCTCTAAACCTCATTCCATACAACTCCTCAATCGAGGCCATACCAATTGTAACACCGCATAATTTTGAGCTAGAAATTGAACCATTGTTCCTACATTTGTAAGCTCTATTAACAATTACTTTCATATGTATATAAGTTTATTGATCATTACTCCAGTGTTAATAAAGATTATGAGGTGAAAATTATTCATAGGAATCACTTAGTACTAAGTTGATCTAAGAGACTTTGATTTTACCAAATCTTCATATTCAATTACATAAGCGTCAGATATGAATGTGTATAAAATATTAAATTTGTGGAATTTCGCATCATAAGACCTAACAAATTATAGATAATTGAATTATCTTTCCAACAATGCAAATTTCTCTTTAATCCAATACCCGATTAAGAAGTTATGACCATACTAATGTCGTGCATTGCATGGCAAGCCCAACTATCCACTGGATGAATTATACTATTTGCATGATCCACACAACCTCATATGTTCGATTGGCGTTCATCATGCAGCAATAGAATTGAGCCCAAAATTTATCCGTTTTGACTTAATTTATGGACGTGAGGTCTTTTAACATCAGAACTCATTTCCAATAACATTTAAAGGATTTAAAGGGTATTAAATCATGATATTTCGACTAACTTAACCCTAAAAATTTAGTACACAATTCAAAACCCTTATCTTCTTCCCAAGAATATAATTCAACCTGTCACTCCAAGAACTTAAGGATTCATGTTCCAATCTCAAAGATTTCTTCAGTAATTTATCTAATTAAGGTATGTAGGGTTTTTATCAAGGTTAATCATTAATCCTTGTTCCTGAAAAAATTGTTTTATATTTAATTTTAGATTTTTTAAACTAGTGTTCATCCCCAAATTCTCATGTGTTTAAAGCATAGCATTACCCTTTCATGTAAAGAACTAAAGTGCAAGAGTTGTACTTGTTCCTGTTTTAAACAATAAGTTTGATTTGTTTTCTGGAATTTTGTTATTTTGATGATGAAATGTTATTCTCTTAAGTTTAATATGTCCCCATGCTTGAATCCATGTATTATACTCATTTGTTTAAATGTCTTATATTTTGGTCTTTGAACTATAATTCATACCACTTTTTAGGCATTGTTATCATATTTTTGTATTCATTTAGTTCGGGTGGGTTATGAACACCCAATACCTATGGGTTTTACATATTTATATTTTCATATAACAAGTCAGTCAGATAGTGATCTAATTATTATATTCAAAACATCAGGTTCATGTTTAGCACTTACAAGTACAATACCATGTCATGTTATATAACTAGTAACATTATAGTCATTAAGTTAGGAGTAACACTTATCATCGAGCATACTCAAGGATAATAACTACCCCGCCAGTAGAGGCATGAGTTGTTAGCAGTAGTTCTCATGTTCCAGACCTACAGCATCACAGAATATTTTGAGGGGCCCCTTATCAGTAGAGGCATGACAACCTCGTCCTACGGGTCATCAGTCTTGTCAATCCACATTGCCATTCATGTATTTATGTCCCTTACAAGGTACGAACACCCTTTTAATTGAGGTTACAGGTTGAAACCTCATTGCTCAGTTTGGGGCATGTCAATTGTAGTCAGCCACCACAGTCTCAGTTTAGTAATCAGACTATTTCCGTTCAGGTTTCAATGACTAAGTATACAGACATCAGTTATTCAGTTATTCAAACATCAATTATTATGTTACTAAGATATTAGATATTCATTTTTTCATGTATCAGTTATTTATTTATTTAGATCATGTCTGTAAATATTTATACTTTGCCTTGCATTCTCAGATTTACATATTTATGTTTTTCATGTTCAGTATCCATGCATGATACTCAGTGTAGTGTTTGTAGAATGTTTAGCTGTACATGAGATGTACATACAATATTTATGTTTTATCGCTTTACAACTTCAATTCTACTTATTATACAACAGTAAAGATTTTAAGGCATAAAGTGTAGAGATTTACAATCTTATCAGATTATATTTGTTACTTATCTTTTAAGATACTTCAAATTTTAGTTGATTTTAGTCTCTTGGTAAGTCTTTTGAAGTTAGCATGTATGTTTTAAGATTATATATCTATTTGGTTTTACTTATTTTATTTATCCCCACATACTCAGTACATTGCAATTTACTGATACACATATATATTTGTGTGCTACATTTTCTCATAATATAGGTACCAGTTGTAGTTCACATATCATAATCAGATAGTTTGCAGCTTCCATCCAACAAGTGATGAGTTCTCGTGTTTCAAGAACTACAGTCAGTTATAGTTCATCTCCTAACTTGTTTTTATTTGTATATATTGAATAGTGGTAGTTGTCGTCATGTCCCAGCTATCTATACTCAGTATAGTAGAGGCTTCATATATAATCAGTTAGAGTCGTTACATGTAATTAAGTTTCTTTCGTTAGTTTTATCATGTTGTAAAATTTATCGGTATTTTATTTATTCAGACATTATCAAGATCATATTTCCACTCAGTAAATTTAGTATTCATACAATTTAAATCAGCTTCTCCAGTAGTATGCTAGTACATGGGATAGCTTGGGATCAGTTATGATTCTAATCACCATGTTACGACTAGGGAGTAGCCTCAGGTCATGAGAATAATTGGTATCGGACCCAAAGGTTGAGTGTCCTCGGGTATCTATGAAGCCATGTCTAGTAGAGTTTTGCAAAATAGTATGGAGATATCAATACTTTTCTTCTAGAGGCTACAGGGCATTTAAGAAATATGTCCCTTGTTTCATATCTTATATCCTTCAGTAGAAGTGTCCTCTAAGGAACTTATAAAGATTCTTATGTTAATCCTTTTGTGCCAACTCTACCTAATTCTTGAGGCATTAAAAATAGCTATGCTTAACTCCTTATAGTTAGAGTTTTTCTCAGCCAGTCCCCATAGAGAGTTGCGGGATTGGACATAGGCAGA
This sequence comes from Capsicum baccatum var. pendulum, assembly GCA_030864225.1. Lineage (NCBI taxonomy): Eukaryota > Viridiplantae > Streptophyta > Magnoliopsida > Solanales > Solanaceae > Capsicum > Capsicum baccatum. Next base: position 171,862,542 of record CM061554.1, read on the forward strand.
AAAGTATCCCATCAGTGTTTTTAAGTTCCAATGTTTTAAACATTTCATTCATGTTCAAAAAAATTTATAATGCCCCAAGTCTGTACCTTGGATACTACACGGTGCTAGCGGCCCCAAAGGACCACTACCTAACCCATGACTGGTACCTACTACAAGCAATGTATAATAATAAAACTGTAATAGCAATCTATCTAAAATAAATACAAAAGTAAGGCTGTAAACGCCAAAAGTTCATAACTAAAAAGAAATAATGAATACTGATAACTGAATACTGAAACACATGTGTAAAATACTCTAGTCTGAAAGACTCTAACTGTCAGAATTATAGAGTTGATGGGAAAATCCCCCAACTAACTCTGACTACTAAAAAATGCACTAAAATACTGAAATAATACTCTATCCTTGAACTATGAAGACTCACCACTATATCTGTTTCTGATAGGCTGGGTTGCTAAGTACGGTCAGGAGTTCGTGCATCTAAACCTTTTATATAAGACATCATAGTGCAAAATAAAGGTATGCATCAGTACTTTGAATGTACTGGTAAGCTACATAATGTATGTTGATATGCATGGATTCATGCGAATGAATAATAACTGACTAAGAAACATGAACATAACTGAATGAGAGAACATGCATGAATACATAATCTGTAACTGAAATCATTTTAACACTGGTTACTAAGTTCTGAATGATATTTGAGTTTACTGATGCTGTAATACTTATAATTGAGTGATTGTTTTTTATAGTCCTGATTGATAACTGGGTGACTATTTCTGACAGTCCTGATTCTGTATAACTAAACAAAGTTATCTACTTAACTGGGTGACTGTAGCTGACAGTAATGATTTAGTAGAACTGAACTGAGTGTTATATTGAGATTGAAACAAAAACTAAAATTTTTGGAGGTAATCATCTAAACGACATGCCTATATATGAATTGATTAGGGTTTAACCCATAACCCAGTTGGAAGGATGTTAGTACCATGCCATGGGTAAAGCCAAGGTATGGGTTAACCTTCTTAGATAGAAAGCTCTTTCATCAACCTTCGCTGGAAGGAAAACTCGTATGAGATGTATCAACCCTAGTCTAGATGGAATATATCTCAACCTACGATGTCTACATAGTTCTGTAACACAATGATTGGTACTAAAGGTTAAACCTTCTGCTGGCAGGAACGCCACCATACCTAGGTTCTCTAGGTGGTGAATCCTACACCTAACAAGTTTTAAAGGACTGAATTAAGCTCAGGATTTTGCGAGATCTTACAATATTTCCCCCTTGGGAACATTCATCCTCGAATAAGACAGACTTAGATGGGAGAACTGATAGACTAAAAGTACAAACTGGACATGTACAATTAAAGCATGATTTCATGGTTGAGACTACTTATATATTGAATTACCATACTGAACATGCATAACTGGTGCATGATTACATAACAGATAATATTGATAAGCTAATTTTATATACTGATCATACATATCTGAAGCATGATTACATGGCTGAACTGATTCATAAATGCATGACTGATTATGCAATGTTATTTGATAACAAGATGCTAACTATATTTGAACTTGAAATTGATTAAATTTACGGAAAATTATTACCTTGGGCTGAGTCTGAATTTGCGAAAAAGAGGAGAGGTAATTTTTCTGCATATCTACTTCTGCTTCCCAAGTATCTCCCTCGACAGACTTATTCCATAAATGAACTTTAACTAGAGGAACTTCTTTTTTCCTCAGTCTATGAATCTGCAAATTAATGACTTCGACTAGAATTTCCTCATAAGAGAGGCTATTCTGAAAATCTGTACCCTCTACAAGGACTACAACTGCTGGGTCACCTATGTATTTCTTTAGCAAGGAGACATAAAACACTGGGTGCACTGAAGCTATGTCTGAAACTCATGCTTGTAAGCTACCTTTCTGAAATGGCTGAAAATTTGGTAAGGACCGACATATCAAGGAGTAAACTTACATTTCTTGCAAAACCTCTTCAATATTTTCATTAGAGAGCTATTTAAATACACATAGTCACCAATCTCAACTCGAGATCCTTTCTTCGCCCATCAGTAAATGATTTCTGTCACCTTTGAGCTATCTTAAGCCTTTCACTGATCAACTGAACTTTTTGTAAGATATCAAATACCAAGTCAGGCCCTACCGCTGTGGCCTCACGCATTTCAAACCAACCAATGGGAGATCTAATTTTCCTCTCATTAAGCGCCTCAAAATTCTAGAATGATAGCTATTATTATACACAAACTCAATCAATGATAAATAGTTATCCCAACTGCCTTTACAGTTAATGGCATATGCTCTTAGTGTATCTTCTAGAGTCTGAATGGTCCTTTCTACTTTACCATATGTCTGAGGGTGTAAGGTTGTACTAAGGTTAAGTTGGGTATCAAGACCCTTTTTAAAGGCTTTACAGAAATGAGAGGTAAACTGGTACCTCTATATTAAATAATGAATAACGGAACTCCATGCAATCGGAGTAATTCTCTGACATAAATATTGGAATCATCCTTGATAGAATAAGCGGTATGGACTGGTAAGGAAAAACTTGACTTGTTCATCCTATCTATGATAACCCTAACTGAATGATACTAATGATGAGTATGGGGCAAACCCATCACAAAGTCCATGTTCACTTTGTCCCATTTCTATATAGGAATACTTAACTCCAACATAGACCCAATAGGCTTCTAATGTACAATCTTGACCTTCTTACATGTTGAGCATTTAGATACAAACCTTGCAATATCTCTCTTTATCCAACTCCACCAATAGACCTCCCCTAAGTCACGGTACATCTTAGTGGCCCTTGTATGAATAGAGTAGTGCGCACCATGCACTTCTGTAAGAATCCACTACCCTAAGTAATATACAGCTAGTACACATAGTGGACCCTGATAATGAAATACACCATCTTCCCTTGGGGGAAAACCTTTATTTTCTGATCTCTAACTAACTCTTTTAACTTAACTAGACTAGGATGTCTATCCTACTTTTCCTTCACCTCAAAAATCAGAGATGATTCTGAACTACTATGAACTCATACGCTACCTTTTATTAAATCAACTAAGTGATACCTAGTCGGGCAAGCTAATGAACTTCTTAAATAACTTCTTCTTATCATCATTCACATGAGCATCACTACCCATAGACATCCTATTGAGAGAATCAACCACTATACTGGCCTTTCCTATATGATACAGGAAACTTATGTCATAGTCTTTTAATAACTCTAACCACCTTCTCTAACAGAGGTTTAGGTCTTTTCGAGAGAACACATACTGGAGGCTCTTATGGTCTATGGACACATCAATATATACCCCATACAAATAGTGCCTCCTAATCATTAATTCAAATATAATAGTTGCTAACTTAAGATCATGAGTAGGATAGTTCTTTTCATAGGTCTTAAGTAGTCTAGAGGCATAGGCTATGACCTTATCTCTCCAACATCAAAACATACCCCAAAAGAAATATGAAGGCATCGCAGTGTACCTCAAACGCATCTGAACTATCTGGTCATTAAAAAACTAGAGTTGTAGTTAGTCGAGTCTTCAACTCCTAAGACCTCATCTTACAAGAATCTGCCCACTAGAACTTGACTTTTTTGTATGTCAATCTAGACATAGGTGATGAAATAGATGAAAATCCTTCAATAAACTATCGGTAATAGCCGGCCAAGCCCAGGAAACTCTGGATATCTGATGGAGCGATAGGTCTGGGATAGTTTCTTACTACTTCAGTCTTTTGAGGATCTACTATAATGCCATCAGCGGAAACTATATGGCCAAGAAAAGCTATTGTCCTTCAGCAAAATTTGCACTTACTGAATTTGGACAAAAACTGATGGTTTATAAGAGTGTGTAGCACTATTATGAGATAGTTTGCATGATCATGTTCACTACAAGAGTAGAAACGAATGTCATCAATGAAGACTATAATAAACATATCTAAGTACTCCTTCAACACACCGTTCATCAAGTCCATGAAAGCTGCTGGGGTATTAGTGAGGCTAAGTGACTTGACTAGGAATTCAAAGTGACCATACTGAGTTTTGAAAGCTATTATCAAAATGTAACATTTACTGAATTTGAACTAATGATCGCATGATCAAATCTATATCTTAGAAAAGTAACTAACACCCTGAAGTTGGTCAAACAAGTCATCGATTCTAGGAAGTGGATACTTGTTCTTGACCATGAATATATTCAACTGCTGGTAGTCTATACACATTCTAAGAGAAGTGTCTTTCTTATGCACGAATAAAACTGGTGTACCATAAGGGGATACACTGGGTTTGATGTACCCTTATCTAGGAGATCCTATAACTGTTTTATTTCTTTCAGTTCTGCTGGAACCATTATATATGGCAGAATAGATATGGGCTGAGTATCTGGAATAAGGTCTATTTTGAAATCAATTTTCCTCTCGAGAGGAACTTCTAATACAGTGAATTTTCTTCTTAGCTAATTTTATCCTAAGAATGCCTAGTATTATCTTATAAAGTTGATGATGATTATTCCATGAGGAATTTTCAAGATTTTAACTTTTTTTCATGTGGAAAATTTAATAAGCTTTCCATCAACATAAAATTTGCCCAAATCCAACACCTAGACGAATAGTTAGAGCCTTTTTAGTGAGACAGTGTATCACCTAAGCTGCCAGCACATCGCGGAGATAGATCAAATAGACATTGTCAATTTCCAGTATTGCCCCATGATAGTGGGGCATCATGCTAAACTTCCAGGTCACGGACAATGTGGTCACGAGATATATCCACATCGTGCCCCCATGCAATCTGCCATTTGTCACTTTCTATTGACTTGGTGCGATAGTGGCGTGTCGTACCAAGGATGAAAATCAGGAAATTTTCTCAGAAATTAATGATGTGTCCTAGGGTTAAAAAGGTTGATTTAACCACCTTATATAAGCCTTATGAGACGTGATTTGGCCATAATTTAGTAACTTATATTCATTTACTCTGAAAAACTCCTAAGAACAAGCCCTATGATTTTCATAGAATGTTCAATTCCAAGGAATTTCATCGTCAAATTTCAAGAATCTCTCTATCAATCTTCACCAAAATCACGAACTAAGGTATGCATTACGTTCATCCACTGATCCCTTTCATTCATGGAGTCCAAGAATTATGTTTTAAATAACCTATTAGGATTTGGTTGTTATAATTTGATCATGTTCATGTTGATAGTTGTTATTTTTGTTTCAAGATAGAGTCTTGATGAATTTCCATGAAGTGTGTGAGTTTTTTGATTGAAAACCTATGAGTTTGGTTAATTTTAGTTTCTTAAATTGATCATTTCACCTATTCTGTAAAGTGTGCGTGTAAGGTGTTTGATAAAATTCCTGGAATGATAGAATCCATGTTCCTTATGACTCAATAGTATCTAAATGACAAGTCCATGCTAACCCTTATGATGCTACACCATTTTCATGCTCTTATTGTGTATTGACTGTTGTAATATGCAACATTCAAGATATTGAAATCATGCAAGTATGTACATGTTATATGCATTCCCTTCCATGATCAAAACTATGATAACCATGTGAAGCATGAAATCCCTTATTTATGGCATTATGAATTATGAACACTATTCCTATGATCATGAAATATTAAGGATTGTTGGTGTTGGTTATGTATTCAAGAATGTCATGCCTAGTCAGATTCCTTCTATCAAATCCTGGGGGTATTTGTACCTGGAAAATATAGGCCTAGAGCCATGTTATTTTTTCACAATACTCTCAGTCAAGCCATGTTCCATAGAAGTCAGTCAGTCATGTGACTCAGGAAATCATAGAAATCTCATGAACTCAGTACTCAGTAAGACTAATAATCTCATGAACTCAATCAGTTATCAGATATCAATAGTATTCCATCAGTAGAAGAAATTCTATAAACTCAGTCCATGTACAGTAAGTCAATCATGTTCAGTCTCTTCAGATGAGAGTAGAAATTAGCACCGAGTGAACCGAAGGGTGGGAACACACACTGTCAGATAAAGGTTTGATTCTTAGTTGTCATCCTTGTGTTCCAGAAGTATATAGCCAACATAGGTTGAGATATCAACAAAGTTAGATGAGGTGGATAAACACTGTTAGATAAGGACTCCACCATTCTCTTTTGGGGACACTGTCAGATGAGGGTACCTACAGTTGTCCTTACCTGTGGCACGGTATTGACACCCTTCCAATTAGAGCACAGATTAGACCCCATCTCAACTATACTAGAGTATTTGGGGTATGTCGGTTAAATAACTATTCCCACAGTTTCAGTATCAATCTCATTAATAGAACTCAGATAGTTCTTCAGATTTTAGGATTGTCAGATACAGTCAAATCAGTCACAGTATGGAATTCAGATAGGTCCATCAGATTTAGGATTGTCAGACACAGTTACTCATGTTATTAGTTATTTCAATTATCGTAACTCCAGTTTCAGTCATGCTAGATATCAGTAAATTTATGTCATCAGTATATAGATTCAGTTATCATGTTCTCACAAACTCACTTACTATGTATTCATGTGTGCACTCTAATGTTAATATTAGTCAGTCAGTTATTATAATTCATGCATGTAAGCCCCATGTATTTAGCCTACCTCACACGTATACTTAGTATATTCTTTTGTACTGATCCATTTGCAATATGGTGTTTTCTCTTTATGTTAACCCAGATCAGCAGCAGTAGTAGTATTCTCGGGTTCAAGGTTTTAGCAGTGAGTCCATATTTTTCAAGGACGTGATCTTATTTTGTCATATCAGTTCAATTTTTAGTTGATGGACTTAGTTGGGGACATATCCAATCAACTCCTTAGTCAGGAATATAGAGGCTTTCAGACGACTATAGTATTCCTCATGTTTTTCAAACTTTAGTATTTCAGTTTTGTTTTTCTATCAAGATACCACTCTATGTCAGACATTATTGTTATTATTCAGTTATGTTCAGTATTGAACCTTATGGCCTCTCAGTGCATGTTTTTATATTTTCATGTCATATTATGTAGTGGATAAGTACAGATATCAATCATGGGTTAGCTTGTTGTTCTTCGGGCCATGAGCACCGTATAGCGTTCCAATTTAGATAATCGAGGCATTACAGAACTCCAAGAAGATCTTTTGGATACACATCTGGGAATTCACATGCTACTACAACTAACTCAAGACTAGGAGTATCGAAACAACAATCCTTGACTCAAGAGAGATAATAGAAAGATCCCTTAAATACCATTTTTCTCACCCATAGGTAAAAACCAAGCTGACCCTTAAGTGCTTAAGTACTACCCCTCTATTCTTGGACAGGTTAATTTGGAAACTAAAATTGGACAATACTTTTTTTGTTGTTCAATGAGGCATAGAATGAATGAAGCCAATCCATGCTGAAAATGACATCAAAATCCATCATTTATAATTCTTCTAAGTTTGCTGAAGTGACTTTCTGAGATACCACAACCAGAAAGTTCCTATATACCCGTCGTGCTATTATACATTTACCAACTAGGGTAGAGACTAAGAAAGGCTCTGTTAGGATTTTGGGACCGATTCCAAAGTCAACAAGTCTGTAAGGAGTTACGAAAAAACAAAGAAGCCCCTAGATCTAGCAAACGATAAATATGTAAATAATAAACTTATAATATACCAGTGACCATATCAGGAGAACTTTCCTGATCCTATCGGCAATAAAGTGCATAGAGTCTATTTGGGTGTTGCCTACTAGTGGGACTGGAAGCGACACCCTACTGATTATGGAGAACAAACTGAGTTGGGGGACGATTATACTGACTCTACGAACCCACCTAAGGACACTGTCTTACCCTGTGGCCTGACTTGCCTTATCTAAAATGTACATCGCTTTTAGCTTAGTAGATACCTTTAACTCCCCGATTAGCTGAAATAGAATGCCATACGGCGCTCATGACCCAGAGGGATCATAAGCTAACCCATGACTGATATTTGTACCTGTATACTGCAAATCATGATATAATAATGCATAATACATGGAACTGTAAGGCCATAAGTTTGAACTGAATAAAATCATGTAGGTAAAAATACGGATAACTAAATCTGAACATAAATCTGAATATAAATCTGAAAGCAAATCTGAAAGACTCTAAACTGTCTGAATAAGGATTTGAAGGAACATGTCTCCAACTAAATCCGTAAAACTGAACTGAAGAATAAATAAATGAATCAAATCATATTATCCTCGAATCAATGAGGACTCATTGTGTCTCTGCGACTGGAATGCTACTGCTACTACTGGGCTAGAGCTTGTGTCTCGAAACTTGTGGTGTAACATGTAAAGAAAGAACCATAGCACAAATGCGTTAGTACAACTAGAGTACTAAGTATAAGAGGAAGGTAGGCTGAACATAAAGGGTTTCATGCATGAACAACACTAACTAACTAATATGAAAGTGGGAGTGCAAACACATATATATAGAAACTGGGATCATGATGACCTAATTGCATGACCTGTTAGCTAATACATAGTTTACTTATAACTATCATGACTGCTACTGAAACTGATAACATCGACGACTATATCTGACAGTCCTGTATATACTAAAATCTGAAGAATGCCATGAGTTCTTTTACTGAGACTGATACTGAAGCTAATAACATATATGACTGTATCTGACAGTCCTATATATACTGAAATCTGAAGAGCTATCCAAGTTATTTTACTGAGACTATTACTGAAACTGTGGGAAAGTAGTGTTTAACCGACATACCCCATGTATGCTATTATGGCTAAGCTGGGGTCAAATCTATGCGCCGACTGGAGGGGTGTCAATACCGCACCACTGGTAAGGAAAGCTGTGAGTGACCTTTATCTGGCACACAAGTATTACTATAAAGAATCACACCCTGAACTGACAGGTGAGTTCCCATCCTTGGGTTCACTCAGTGCTAACCTCTACTCCCATCTGGAGGGAATGGACATGAATAATTGACTGTGAATGACTTGATCTTACTAAATTCCGCTGACTGGCAAAATATTACTGATATCTGACAACTTACTAAGGCCATCAGGGTTTCCTGAGTCACATGACTGACTGAAGTCTATGGAATCATAGCTTGCGTTCGGATATCGTGAAACATGACATGGTTCTAGGCACATAACTATAGTTTTCGTGTACAAGTACCCCTAGGACTCGACAGAAGGAAACTGACACACATGACTGACTTGATCATAATAGTAGAATCTATAATATATAATATCATAAGTAGGGATGTCATACTAAGCATGGTTATCAACAATGTATTGCATGGAAAGGATTTCATATCACATGGAAGTACTTGTACAATCTTAATATTATGTTCATTGCATAATCATATTGGCAACATAAACCAATAGCATGGAAGTTCATGTGGATTGCATGGTTATCATACATCTTCTTCATAAGTAGGATTTGTAAGTAAACATATCATAATCTCATAAGAATAGTTCTTGAGTATTCCAACAACATTTCCATGGCACATTAACAACATAGAAGTCATTGGAACGTAAGGGCATATCATGAATCTTTCACTTAGTCATAATTTAGCTATATTGCATGATTTCTAGTTCCTTAGGCATTTTATCAAACACCTTACATGCACATCTTAAGCATAGGTGAAATCACCAAATTTTAGTTCATGAAAAACCAAAATTACATGTTTCCAACTCATCTAATATCACGAATTCAAAAAAAAAAACATATTAAGAATCCTTCTTCGAAATCACCCAATTCAACAACATGATCATCAACACCCAACAATATAGAAATCATACTTTATAATGAAAAAGAGGAAAACAATCAAGAATCAACATGGGTATGATCATATCACCACAATCAATCAAGCTTTTGTATTTTAAAGATTAATTCTTGAACTCTATGAACGAATTGAATCCATAGATGAACACTACGCATACCTTAGAAGGAATATTCTTAATGATTCAAGTAGGAATTTGCTTGAAATCGGATCTTCAAGCTTAATTATGAAACTGTAGCTGTTTTTCTCCTTCAGTGCTCTTGGATGATCAGCTTTGAGATGAAAATAGGGATGCAGTATTATTAGAGGCTATATATTTTGTAGGGTTAAGTTTAGGGACTTGTATAGAGTATTTAAAGACTTAATTACCTGTAAAATAACTCAAGACGGAGTGTTTTTGACACGTGGAATTTACATAGGCGGCACCCGAGTGATCGCCTATGCCTGGGTTGGGAAGCGCTTAACCAATCGCCTATGCCTGGGTTAGAAGGCGCCTAACCAACCGCCTATGATTACTGTCTCTCGTGAAAATAGGCATAACTTTTCACTCGGGTATTGGATTAAGGCGAAATTAGTATCGTTGGAAAGATAATTTGACTCTGTACAATTTGGTGGTCTAAATCAGACTAAATACCATATTAATATTGAGTTATACTCGTTCAAACATGACCCTTGCAAAATGGAACACTAAAACTTTATGGATTCAAAAACTCTTAGCTTGTATTACCTTAAGTGAATCATATGAACATGCTTAATGTATCGTAAGCTATACTATCACTAGCATATTCATTGTACATCATGTACTCAATTATGAATCATCAGGTAGGAGATTTCATACATAGAAATACTTAGTCACATCCTAACATGCAGGGTATTAAAATATCTCCCCCTTGGGAACATTCTTCCTCAAATGAGAATTCACTGAGAAGGGATACAAGACTATAGAAACTAAACGGAACATGAATAACTGAAACTTGATCTCATGAATGACATGCTAAACATACTGAACTCGTGCATATCTGATGCACGGGAAGCTAACACATGAATGCATGACTGAGTATGAAATGGTTAATAGGTACCAAGTTTATGCTGGAAACATAAACGTGAAACTTAACAAGCCTAAGAAGAACTGTTACATTGAGCTTAATCTGAATTGGTAGGGAAGAGGTGAGGATACTTGGTTGCTATATCTGCTTATGCTTCCCAACTATCTGTCTCATGAGACTGATTTTTCCAAAGAACCTTGACTAGAGGGACTTTTTTGTTCCTCAATCTATGAGTCTGATAATCTAAGATTTCGACTGGAGTCTCTTTATAAAAGAGGCTGTTCTGAATGTCGATGCTCTGAATAGGGACAACAATTGTTGTGTCACCTATGCACTTCTTTAGCAAAGAGACATGGAAGACTGGTTGGACTGAGGCTACATCTGAAGGAACTTAAGCTTATAAGCTTCCTTACCAAAGAGACAAAGAATTCTGGAGGGACCGACATACGGAAGACTGAGTTTCCCTTTCTTGCCGAACATCTTCACTCCTTTCATGGGAGAGATCTTAAGATAGACATAGTCATTGACCACAAACTCGAGATCCTTTTAACGAACATCTGGATAGGACTTCTGTCAGTTCTGAGCAGCCCGGAGTCTCTATCTGATCAACTAAACTTTCGCTAAGGTGTCGAATACTAAGTCAGGACCTATGACTGAGGCTTCACTAACTTTGAAATAACCAATCAGAGATCTATATATCCTACCATAAAAAGCTTCGAATGGAGCCATCTGAATACTAGAATGATAGCTATTATTGTATATAAACTCAATCAAAGGCAAGTCATCGTCCCAACTTCCCTTTAAGTCAACTACACATGCCCTTAGCATATCTTCAAGAGTTTGAATGGTCCTCTCTTCTTGAGCATCTGTCTGAGGATGAAATACTGTGCTAAGATGGACTTGGGTACCGAAACCCTTTTGGAATACTTTCCAAAAGTGAGAAGTGAATTGGGCACCTCAGTCTAAAATGATAGATAGTGGAACACCGTGTATACAGACTAAATCCCTGATATAAAGTTTGGCATAATCCTCGATGGACTAAGAAGTACTAACAGGAAGGAAATGAGCTGACTTGGTCATTCTATCTATAATGACCCAGACTGAATCATGTTGATGACGAGTTCTCAAAAAACGTGCTATAAAGTCCATGTTAAATTCTTCCCACTTCCAAGTAGGAATGGTGAACTCTGGCATCGAACGACTAGGTTTCTGATGCTCTATCTTAACCTACTGACATGTAGAGCACTTAGCGACAAACTCTGGAATATCTCTCTTCATCCCACTCTACCAATAGATCTCCTGCATGTGGCAGTATATCTTTGTGGCTCTTGGATGAATAGAGTATCGCGCACCATGTGCTTCTGCAAGAATTCGCTACCTCAATTAATCTATACCTGGAACACATAGACGACACTGACAATGAAGAACACCATCTCCCCCTAAGAAGAAAACCTCGACTTTCTGATTTTTAACAAACTCTATGAGCTTGGCAATGATAGGATCCCTGTCTTGTTTCTCTTTCACCTCGGAAACTAGAGATGACACTGAACTACTATGAACACATACACCACTCTCTGAAGAATAGACTAAGAGAACACCTAGTCTGGCAAGCTGATGGACCTCCTGAGCCATATTTCTCTTACAATCCTTAATATGAGAAATACTACCCATGGAGAGTCGATTGAGAGTGTCAGCCACAATATTGGCCTTGCCCGGATGATAAAGAACACTCATGTTGTAATCCTTCAAGAGCTCTAACCACCTTCTCTGGTGAAGATTGAGATATTTCTAGGAAAAGACATACTGGAGGCTTTTATGGTATGTGAAGACATCTACATGAACACCATAGAGACAATGCCTCTAAATCTTCAAGGGAAAAAGTACCGCTGCTTACTCAAGATTATGAGTAGGATAATTCTTCTCATGTGGCTTTAACTGTCTGGAGGTGAAGGCTATGACCTTACTATGCTGCATGAGGACACAACCTAAACCCACTCTGGATGCATCACAATAGACTACAAAATCGTTTGAACCATCTCTAATGGCTAGAACTAGAGCAGAGGTGAATCGAGTCTTCAACTCTTGAAAGATCTTCTCACATGAATCTAACCACTAAAACTTAATCTTCTTCTAAGTAAATATAGACATGGGAGATGCAATAGAAGAAAATCCCTCGACAAACCGTCTTTAAAAGACAAAAAAACCCAAGAAACTCCTAATATTAGATGGAGATATGGGTCTGGGACAGTTTCTTACTACCTCAGTTTTCTGAGGATGTATTCTAATGCCATCACCGAAAATAATATGGCCAAGGAATGCCAATGATCTTAGAAAAAATTTGCACTTGCTGAACTTAGCGAATAACTGGTGATCCCTAAGAGTCTGAAGAACAATCCGGAGATGGTATGCATGATCATGCTCTGTGCGAGAATAGACCAGAATATCATCTATAAAGACTATGAAAAACATGTCCAAGTACTGCTTGAACACACAATTCATCAAATCCATAAAAGGTGCAGGCTCATTGGTAAGACCAAATGACATGACTTAAAATTCAAAGTGACCATATCAAGTACGGAATGATGTCTTCGAAATGTCACAGTCTCTAACTCTGAGTTGATGATAGCCTGATCTGAGGTCTATCTTGGAGAAGTAACTGGCACCCTGAAGTTGGTCGAATAGATCATCAATCCTAGGAAGAGGATATTTATTCTTGACTGTTACCTTGTTGAGTTTATGATAATCAATAGACATCCTGAGAGAACCATCTTTTTTGCGCATGAATAATACTGGTGCACCCCATGGGGAAATGCTGGGTCTGATGAATCCCTTATCTAAGAGATCCTTCAACTGATCTTTCAGTTCCTTGAGTTCTGCTGGTGCCATTCTGTATGCTGGAATAGAAATAGGTTTAATATCCGAAAGAAGGTCTATGCCGAAGTCTATTTCCCTTTCAGGAGAAATGCCTAGAAGATCTTCGGAAAAGACATCTGAGTATTCATTAACAATAGGGACTATTTCGAGGCTGGGAGATTCAGAACTAAAATCTTTAATATGCACGATATGATACACACACTCCTTAGAAATCATTTACCTTGCCCGAAAGTAGGAAACAAGTTGACCCCTGAATGCTGAAATACTACCCTTCTACTCTAGGATGGGCTCTTTCGGGAACTGAATCTAAACTATCATGTTTCTGTAGTCGACTCTGTCATAGCGAGAATGAAGCCAATCCATGCCGAGAATGACATCAAAATCAATCATCTCTAATTATACTAAATCTACTAATGTGGATTTCTGAGATATCATAACCGGGCAGTTATTGTATACCTGCCGAGCTATGATGGTTTTACCCACGGGGGTAGAAACGGAGAAGGGCTCTGCTAGGACCTCAGCACTGATTCAAAAATCACCTACTATGTAGGGAGTAGCAAAAGACAAAGATGCACCTGGGTTTAGCAAAGCATAAACTTGAACATGGAAAATATGTAAAGTACCAGTAATGAAATCAGGAGAATTTTCCTGATCCTACTAGGACTAAAGAGCATAGAGTCTGTTTGGACGTTGCCCACTGGTAGCACTGGAAATAGTACCTTGCTGATTTGGGCGACTGGACTGAGCTAGAGAATAATTTCGCTGACCCTGAAGACGTGACTGCAGACAGTCCCTAATTTTGTTGCCTGGTTTGCCACAACTAAAATAGATATCAATACCATCTCGGCAAATGCCTTTAAGGTTCTTACCACAAGTCTGACAAAGGGGCTTCGTTTGGGCACTACTAACACTGCCCTAAGATTTAGAGCCTGGTCCTTTGTCTCAATTGCCGTCTTTGAACTTTAGCACTGGAGCACTGGCAGAGGAAGGAGAAGGAATGGTTGACTTGGAGTGAAACTGTGAACGGTTTCCTCCATCTGACTTGGGGTGAGCCAGGTTGAACTAACCTGACCTTGTTTTCTTGTTCTGCCACTCCCTAGTCTTAAAATTCTGCTCTTCTACTTGCTGGGCATAGGTCATGAGTCTGTCTAAGGGTATATCACTGATCAGCATCACATGCCTACACTTATTGACCATGGTATCATTGACCCCTAACACGAACTTGCTCATCTTAGCTCTATCGTCTTAAACCATATGACGAGCATACCTGGCTAGTTGAGTAAATCTGAGAGAATACTCCCTAACCATCATATTCCCCTGCCTGAGGTTGATGAACTCAAAAACATTGGCTTCCCTCAGCTCTTAAGGAAAGAATCTGTTTAAGAAGGCCGTGACAAATTTCTCCCACTTGATAGGCCTTGTACCATCTAACCTCTCAAACTTCCACTGTTTGTACCAATCATGAGCAACATCCTGTAACTGGTAGACGGCTAACTCAGCAATCTCAATAGAAGTAGCACCCATGAAGTCAATAACCTTCTGGACTTGGTCAATGAACTCCTGAGGTTCCTCATCAAACTTAGACCCATGGAAAAATGTAGGGTTCATTCGGGTGAAGTGCCAAATCCTAGCTTCTTTTGGATTAGCCACTGGATTGGCCGGAATAACTGGTATCCATTCATTCTTTGCATCCATAGACTAAGCAAGTGTGGTACAAGTGGCTCTAAACTCTGCATGGGAAACATGTTCGCCCAAAGGATCTTTGGGTGAGGAGCTGGTTGGTTTCTTCTCTTCGGGGCCATGGTCAGGAATAAGAGAAGAATGGATTAGACTAAGAGTTTATCTTGTGATTATGCTCACTAGCATGACATGAATAATGAAGAAAGGGGACTGTTCCTAAAAAATCTTATAGCCTCCCGTACATAAATGTGGCGCGCAACACACCCAAGTACAAGACTCTACTAAATGCGGATTTCAAACTTCCTAGTACTCTATTGAACCTTAGGCTTTGATACTAAGTTTGTAACACCCCGATTCGCTGAACCAGAATGCTACACGGTGCTCATGAACCCGAGGGACCAGAAGCTAACCGATGACTAATATTTGTACCTGTATACTGCAAATCATGATACAATAATGCGGAATACATGGAACTATAAGACCATAAGATTCAATTGAATAAAATCATGTGCACGAAAATGCCCAAAACAACTAAATCTGAAAGCAAATCTGAAAGCCTCTAAACTTTCTGAATAAGGAGTTGAGGGAATATGTATCCAACTAACTCTGTAAAACTAAACTGAAGAATAAATAAATGAATCAAATCATATTGTCCTCGAATCAATGAGGACTCACTGTGTCTCTACAACTGGAATGCTACCGCTACTGAACTGGAGCTCGTGTCTTGAATCTTATGGTGTAACAGAAAAAGAAAGAACAATAACACAAATACGTCAGAACAGCTAGAGTACTGAATATATGAGGAAGGTTAGATGAACATAAAGGGTTTCATGCATGAACAACACTAATTGACTAATATGAACGTGGGAGTGAATACATGATAGCATGACCTGTAAGCTAATACATGTTTTACTGATAACTGTCATAACTGATACTGAAAATGATAACATGGACGACTGTATCAAACAGTCCTATATATACTGAAATCTAAAAAATGCCCTGATTTTTTATACTCAGACTGATACTGAAACTGATAACATGGATGACTGTATCTGACAGTCCTGTATATACTAAAATCTGAAGAGCTATCCGAGTTCTTTTACCTAGACTATTACTAAAACCGTGGGAAAGAAGTGTTGAACCGGCATACCCCATGTATGCTGTTATAGCTAAGCTAGGGTCCAATCTCTGCCCTGACTGGAGGGGTGTCAATACCGTGCCACTACTAAGGACAGCTGTGAGTGACCCTTATCAGGCGGGTACTCAATAAGAATGGTGGGAACCGTAAACTGATGGGTTAAGCCACCTCATCATCCCTGAGCTGATGGGTTAAGATATCTCAACCTACACTGGCTACGTAGTACTGCAACACAAGGATTTCTACTAAGAATCACACCGTGGACTGGCGGGTGAGTTCCAATCGTTGGGTTTACTCGGTGCTAACCTCTACTCCTATCTGGAGGGACTGGAAATGAATACCTGACTGTGCATGACATGATCCAACTGAATTCCATTGACTGGCGAATTATTACTGATATCTGATAACTGACTAAGATCATGAGGTTTTCTTGAGTCACATGATTGACTGAAGTCTATGGAATCATAGCTTGAGTTAGGGTATCATGAAAAATGACATGGATCTTGGCACACATCTATAGTTTTCAAGTACAACTATCCTCGAGACCCGATGCAAGGAAACTGACACAGATGACTGACTTGATCATAAGAGTAGAGTCCATAATATATAATATCATAAGTAGGGATCTCATACTATGCATAGTTATCAACAATGTATTGCATGGAAAGGATTTCACATCACATTGAAGTAGTTGCACAATCTTAATATTATGTTCATTGCATGATCATATTAGCAACACATACAAATATCATGGAAGTTCATGTGGATTGCATGGTTATCATACATCTTGTTCATAAGTAGGATTTGAAAGTAAACATAGCATAATCTCATAATAATATTTCATGAGTTTTCCAACAATATTTACAAGGCACATTAACAACATATAAGTCATTGGAACGTAAGGGCATATCATGAATCCTTCAGGTAGTCACAATTTAGCTATATTGCATGATTTCTAGTTCCTTAGGCATTTTATCAAACACCGTACATGCACATGTTAAGAATAGGTGAAATCACCAAATTTTACATAATGAATAACAAAATTTACACATTTCCAACTCATATGATATCATGAATTCACAAAAAAACATATAAAGATTCCATCTTGGAAATCACCCATTATCAAAAACATGATCATCAACACCCAAAAATATAGAAATTATACTTTATAATGAAAAAGAGGAAAACAATCAAGCATCAACATTGGTATGATCATATCACCAAAATCAACCAAGCTTTTGTATTTTAAAGATTGATTCTTGAACTCTATGAAATAATTGAATCCATAGATGAACACTACGTATACCCTAGAAGGAAGATTCTTGATGATTGACAGAGGAATTTCCTTGAAATCGGATCTTTAAGCTTAATTATGCAACCATAGTTTTTTTCTCCTATAGTTCTCTTGGATGATGAGATTTGAGATGAAAATAGGGTTGCAGTATGATTAGAGGCTATATATTTCATAGGGTTAACTTTAGGGACGTGTAAGTAATATTTAAAGACTTAATTATCTTAAAAATAACTCAAGATGGAGTGTTTTTGATACCTGGAATTTACTTAGGTGGCACCCAAGTGATCGACTATGCCTGTGTTGGCAAGCTCCTAACTAATCGCCTATGTGTGGGTTAGGCGGTGCCTAACCAATCGCCTATGTTGACTGTCTCTCACAAAAATGGGCATAACTTTTCACTCGGGTATTGGATTAGGGCAAAATTGGTATCATTGGTAAGCTAATTCAACTCTCTAAAATTTGGTGGTTCTAAATAAGACAAAATACCACATTAACATCGAGTTATACTCATTCAGATATGACCCTTGCAAAATCAAACACTAAAACTTGATGGATTCAAAAACTCATAGCTTGTATTACCTTAAGTGACTTATATGAACATGATTATTTCATTGCTAACAATACCCTGGGTTTTAGGTCCTAGCGCCCTATGTCTATTACCATATCTGAATTTAGACATTAGAGCACTGGTTGTGGATGGAGCTTCAACTAAAAAATTTAGGAGAAACTGGAAACGATTCCCACCCTCTGACTTAGGCTAAGTGAAGTTGAAGCTACCTATTCTAGCTTTATTGTTCTCTCTCTCCTTCTCTTCATTTTTAGCCTCCTTTATCTGTTGAACTTTGACCATGGGCCTTGATATGTTCATCTTTCTAATCAGCATTGCAGTCCTATATTACTTAACCATACTGTTAGACACATCTGAAACAAACACACTCATCTTAGATCTGCTATCCACTACAACATCAGGGACATATTTGGATAACTGAGTAAACGTGAGAGAATAATCTTGTACTATTGTGTTTCCCTACTTCAGATTAATAAACTCTTAAACCTTCACTTTCCTTAACTCTTGTACTGTTGTGACCATCTTTGCTTTCAACTATTTGAACCATAAGTGAGCCACATCCTATAACTGATATATGACCAACTCAAAAATCTCATTAGTTGTTTCCCCATAATACTTATAATCTTCTGCACTTGATCAAGAAATTCATATGAGTCCTCATCTCACTTGGACTCAGTAAAAGAGGGAGCGCTTATTTGGGTGAACTCCCGAATCATGGCTGCAACAGTATTAGCCACTCGGTTGGCTAGAATGGTAGCTGAGTATTTATTTTGGGCTACCGTAGAATGAGCTAGGGTGGTGAAAGATGCTCTGAATTCCGCGAAGGAGACATGCCCATCTAGAGGATCTACCTGGATAAGCTGAGGTGCTTGTTGATTTCCTTTTCTTATTCCATTCTTATTTGGAGGAATGTTCTATAAATAGATGGGGTAAAAGTATTAGACTGAGAGTTCAATTTGAACTTATGCTCACTCATATTGCATAAATACTGAAAGAAGGGAAACTTTTCCTAAAACATCTCATAGCCTCCTATCCATAAGTGTGGCACACTATACACTCATGCACAAGTCTCTACTAGATGTGACTTTCATACTTCCAAGGACTTGGTTGAACCTTAGACTATGATACAGAGTTTGTAACACCCCGAGTCTATACACTGGATGTTAAATGATGTTAGTGACCTTGAAGAACCACCTACTAACCCATGACTGGTACCTGCTACTATCACTATATAATAATAATACAGTAATAGTAACCTATCTAAAATAAATGCAAAAGTGAGGCTGTAAATACTATAAGGTTCATAACTAAAAATAGATATTGAATATTGGTAACTGAATACTAAAACAAATGCTTGAAATACTTTAGTCTGAATGCCTCTAACTACCTAAATTATGAAGTCGATGGGATAAGCCTCCAACTAACTCCAACTACTGAAAACTATACTAAAATACTGAATTAATACTTTGTCCTTGATGTATGAGGACTCACCACTAAGTGTGTTGTTGATAGGCTGGGCTGCTAAGTACAGTTAAGTGCGTGTGCGTCTGAACGTATGAAATAAGACATCATAGCACAAAAGAAAGGTATGCATCAGAACTTTCAATGTACTTGTATTATATGTGAGGTAGGCTTAAATACATGGGTTCATTTGCATGAACAATAACTGACTGAGTAATATAAACATAAATGAATGAGAGAACATGCATGAATACATAAATTGTATCTTAGATCATGTTAACACTAGTTACTTAGTTCATAATATATATTAACTAATATATGAGTTTACTAATACTGTAATACTTATAACTGAGTTTGTTTTTGATAAACCTGATTGATAACTGGGTGACTATTTTTGATAGTCTTGATTGTGTAGAACTAAACTGAGATATATACTGAGTTAGGTGAAAGTAGCTAACAGTGCAGATTCTATAGAACTGAACTGAGTTCTATACTGAGATTGAAACTAAAACTAAAATTATGGGATGTAATAATCTAACCGATATGCCTCTCTCAAAATGGATTGGGGATGCCACAAGTAAAGATAAGTTATGAGTTAACCCTCTCTGAAATCTCTTTCATCCACCTTTATTGGCAGGAAAACTCGTATAAGATGTATCAACCCTAGTTGCGTAGGAAGATATCTCAACCTACCCTAGCTACATAGTTCTGTAATATAGGGATTGCTACTAATAGTCAAACCCTATGCTGGCAGGTATGCCCCCATCCGAAGGTTCACTCGGTGCTAAATCCTACGCCTACCTAAATAGAACCTAAATTGATTTCTAGTCCATTCTTGGCTTGATTGAACTATTACTGATTGTACTATATAACTGAACTGATTTGATGTACCAGAAAAAATTTCCGTTAAGATCTTGGATGAAAATGAGTTGAATTCTGTTCTATATTGTGATTAATAATTTTTCTATGTGGAATTTCTTGATATGCAACCCATCATCGGGTAGAGCATCGAATAATCTTTCCAACGATATGTGGATCATAAAATATGGACACTCAAGCGATGAGTTATGATTATTCCAATCTAACCATGAATAGTGGTGAACAGTAAATGTGCAGGAAAAAAATACTAAGGCTAGGCGAATTTTAGGGTCAATTTCAAAGGATCATAACTTCATGTACATAATGCTCTGGGTGAGCTACTATATATCAATAGAATGTTATGAAAGTCCTCTTTCCAATGAAATTAGTTTCATCCAATTTCGCCATCGAAGGAAAAAAGTTATGGTTGATCTACTTCAATCTATCAAAACAGTCCACCAAAGGACAAATTTGGCATTATTTGATTTTTACGGGTATTTTGGTAATTTACACTCCAATCCATCTGGGTAAACCATCGATTTAAGTCCTCTAAGAGCTTTAAATAGCTCAGTTTTCTCCAAAATTTCCTAAGCCTCAAACCCAAACCCTACTACTCCAAATTTCATCCTTCTATGTCTCTTGATTGAACTGTAAAAATTTCAAATTGATTTGGGATTTGAGTTGATCATGTTAAGGGCTTCGAGAAGCACCCTTTATTTTCGTGAATAAAGTTCTTGAGTCAGAAGTTCATATTCATCTTCCATTTTTAGGTATGTGGGTCTTTGAACATGATTATCCTTTCGATCTTGTGCCCGGTATTTTTGTTGAATTACATTGACATGAGATTTTAAATGTTTTACCATGAATTGGAAATACGGTTTTATATCTTATATTCTTGTCCATGAGCTATAGGATTATGTAATCCAATATGTGTATAATGTTAAGATGGAATTATGTCCAAAAAGTAATTGATTATGAGAGTATGATGATTTAATTTGTTAATATATGATTTATACTATCATTCCACTATTTCCTTATTATAAATTTATAATTGATATTGGAAATTCTATATCTCTACTATGGGTTGATGCCTGAAGTACCTTTAAATGAGAGTTGGATGACAAATGAGAAATGTTGATATTGAAGTTGCAATGAGTCTTGGTATTTTTCGGATGTTTTTGATGTGTTAAATTGTTGAAAATATTATGTATGGAGTCTTCATATCCTTGTCCAAATATTGAGTTGGTTATGGTTCAATGCATTGATACCTTGCTGATGTTGAGGAATATTAAAATGTTTTGGGCTAAAATGTGTTGAGTTAGGAATCCACAAATAGATATGATTTTATAAATGAGAAAGAGATTTGATTTGGTCTTTATGATATACCCTTATGATGTTGTGGTAGATTTCCTAACGCGTTCTGAGCTTGTTAGGGAATAGTACTTAGCACCGAGAGGGAAATTTGATATTTCCCAAAACCTGTGCCACCATGGGGTTGTTTGATGATGATATTATTAGCCAGAGAGACCGATTGTGATTATTACAGTTTTAAGGTCGTACTCTCTATCATAGAGTATGACGCTCCTGCCAATGGGGGTTTCAAACGTTGGTATTCCACGTACCTCACGTGGGGTTGTCAGTTATAGGAAACTCCCATGTCCATAAAAGTCATATTTATTTAAAAACCGAGTCACTCCATGTTTTGATGTGGTAAGTCATGTTGCCTATGATGGTCTATAATGATTTATGATGTTTATCTCCTATATTTCCTATCTAAGATGTTATGAGTTGCATGATTCAATGTCACTCAACCAAGGTGTGTCATTATGGTCCGTATGTATGTTTTTATGAAATTTATGATATTATTTATATATTGTATGCACCCCCACATAATCAGTATGTATCTTATGCTGACCCACATATTTCTCTATGGGCAACATTCTTACCATAATATAGGTTTAGGTACTCAAATGTAGCCGCTATAGTCATACCTTAGTGCCGCATCTACGTTCATTCAGTGGTGAGTCCTTATGGTTCGAGGACTAAGTTGCTAGTTTTGGTGTTGTTGATTTGTGATCCCTTTGGTCTATTGAGTCAGTTGGGGGTTTTTCCCAATGGCTCGTTGATTTTGCTATATAGAGGCTATGTAAGACTAATGTATTGTTGGGTTGGTTTTGTGTATAGATTTTCCATATATGTATAGTCTAACGATATTCCATGCCATGTGTGATGTGATATGATATGTACTTATATATATATCCTTAGCATAGCGTGTATGTTGTTGTGTTGGAACCGAAGGGTAGTGTTTTTGCTTAAAGGGTTAGCTTGAGGGTATGCGTAGCCTTGGGCACCGTGTGGCGTCTCGGGATGATATTTTTAGGTGTTACAAACATGGTATCAGAACCTAAGGTTGTGAAGAGTCCTAGGAAGTATGACAAGCCGCATTACATAGAGTCTTGAGCATCCGTGTGTAGCGCACCACACCTATGGGGCATTCGAGGAAAAGTCATTTCTTTCTTAATGAAAGAGTCTATCATGATTACAACTATTTCCTTCTACGGTTAATTCATGCATTCTTATGACAGAAAATTCCTCCATGTCGATCTCACGGAAACAACAACCAACCTCAACCCGTTGATCCGTTACATGAGACGGTATCCCATGTCGAATTTCAGGAAGCTTTTTAGATGCTAGCCCAGGAAGTTACTGCCAATACTCAGGCCAATGCTCCACCTTTGAAGGAAAATATTTCGGTAGCAGCACGAATTCATGACTTTATGCAGATGAATCGGCCAGAGTTTCATGGGTCGAGAGCAGGTGAGGACCCATAGATGTATGTTAATGAAATGAAGAAAATTACACAAATTATACACGTGACCAAGGAAGAAAGTGTAAATCAAGATTCTTATCTCTTGAAGGATGTTGCCTATGACTAGGTACAGATGTGGAATAACGGTAGAAAAGAAGATACCGCTCTGGTGACTTGGTAATTATTCCAATATACTTTCTTGGATAGATTCTTTCCTCTTGACTTATAGGAAGATAAGATAAAGGAGTCTATGAATTTTAGTAAAGGCTCTATGTCGGTTAAAGAGTATTGTCTTAAATTTAATCATCTATCTAAGTATGCTCCCAATATGATGGCTGACTCGAGGACAAGTATGAGCAAGTTTCTAACTGGGGTGTCGAGTTATGTGGTGAAGGAATGTAGATTTTCTTTGATTAACAGGGAGATTGATCTTCCTAGGTTAATGATTCAAGCCCAATAGATTAAGCCAGACAAGATAAAGGAAAGAGAAAGAGTAAGAGGGATTAAGAGAGTCAGATCGGAGCAACAAAGGTTTGGTCAGACTAGATTCTCCAGAGGGAGTCTTCCTCAGTTTCATAGATGTCTATTTATACCTGCACCTTCCTCATCTAGTGCTCCCATATATCGGGGCATGCAGGAGCTCAGTAATAGGTCGATACCTTCCAGGTCTCTGGACAGTGTAAGTAACCATCCTCATCCTCCTTCGTGTGCTAAGTGTGGTAAGGACTATTTTGGGGATTGTTATATCGGGAAGCGGGTCTTTCTTAGTTGTGGCAAGTTGGAACACATACATAGAGACCACCTGTATGCCAGACAGCAGAGTCGTGATACCCGTCCCCAGAGTCAGGCTACCAGTGCCCTGCTTCTCATAGCGCATCTAGTTTCTCCTTAAGGTGCTTCATCTAGTACTGTTGGCGGTCAATGGTAGAATCATTTCTATGCTATACTACCTCATCAGGAGTAGGACGACTCTCCTGATATTGTCACTGGTATGCTCCATGTTTTCCATTTTGATGTCAATGTGTTGATGGACCCCGGATTGAGTTTTTCTTAAGTGACACCTCTGGTTGCGGTAATTTTTAAATGGATCCTGAACTAATTTTTGATCCTATTTTAGTTTCTACTCTTGTAGGAGAGTTTTCCATTTGTAAGAGGGGGTATAAGAAATGTCCCATTACTTTGTTTTATCAGGTTTTATATGTTGATTTGATTGAGATAGATATGGTTGACTTTTATATAATTCTGGGTATAGATTGTCTTCCCTCATGCTATGCATCTATTGATTTTCGTGCTGTGTGATCAATTTTTAGTTTCCTGATGAACCTATCCTCAAATGGTTCAGGAGTTCTGTGATTCCTAAGGGTCGTTTCATATCCTATCTCAAAGCTAGAAAGTTGATTTCCAAGGGTTGCATCAACCATTTGGTTTGGGTTAAGGACACCAAGTCTGAAACCCCAACGATTTAGTAAATTAATATTCTGAATGAGTTTCTTGATATCTTTCTGGAAGATCTCCCTGAAGTACCTCTTGATAGAGATATAGAGTTCGGGATTGACCTTCTTCCCGATACTCAGCCTATTTCCATTCCTCCGTATAGTATGTCTCCTGCAGAATGTAAAAATTTAAAGAAGCAATTGAAAGTCCTTTTAGACAAAATCTTTATCAGATCTAGTATGTCCCCGTGGGGTGCAACTGTTCTGTTTGTGGATAAGAAAGATGGTTCTTTGTGGATGTGTATTGATTACCAGTAGCTTAATAGGGTTACTATCAAGAATAAATATCTGGTTCCTCGAATTGATGATTTATTTGATCAATTGCAAGGTGGGAGCTGATTTTCAAAGATAGACATCAGATCCGGTTATCACCAAATTAAGGTTAGGGAATGTGATATCCCCAAGACAGCCTTTCTAACTCGTTACGCTCATTTTGAATTTCTAGTGATTTCTTTCAGGTTAACTAATGCTCCAGCGCCTTTCATGGATCTTATAAACTATTTATTCTCATATCTAGATTTATTTGTAATAGTATTCCTTGATGATATTCTTATTTACTCCCGAAGTGAGGGTGATCATGTGGATCATCTCTGAATCGTGTAGGAATTCTTCGAACTCATCGGTTATATGCTAAGTTCAGTAATTGTGAATTCTAGCTAAACTCTGTAGCCTTATTAGGTAATGTTGTTTGTTCCGCAGGTATTAGAGTTGATCCTCAAAATATAGAGGCTATAAAGAGTAGGCCTAAACCTATTTCTCCTTCTGACATCCGAAGTTTCTTGGGTCTAGCAGGTTATTATTGTCATTTTATTGAAGGGTTTTCATCTATTTCATCTCCTATGACCCGTTGTAACCAAAAGAAAGTAAAGTTCATATGGTTCAAATCTCGCGAGAAGAGTTTTCAGGATTTGAAGAATCGACTCACTTCAGCCCCTATGTTGACTTTTCCTGACGGTGTTAATGGATTTGTGGTGAATTGCGATGCTTCCAGAGTCGGTTTGTGCTGTGTATTGATGCAAAAGGTCAAGGTTATAGCATATTCTTCCAGGCAGCTAAAGCCTCACGAGGAGAATTATCCTACCCATGACCTTGAATTAGTTGCCGTGGTTTTTGCTTTGAAAATCTGGAGACATTATTTGTATGGTGTCCATGTCGACGTCTTCACGGACCATAAGAGCTTGGAGTATGTATTCACCCAAAAAAAGTTTAATCTTAGGCAGAGACGATGGTTAGAACTATTGAAAGATTGTGATATGGGCATGCTATATCATCCGGGCAAGGCCAATGTAGTAGTAGATGCCCTTAGTTGGAAGTCCATGGGTACCATAGCACATGTGGAGATTGGTAAGGAGTTAGCCCATGAGGTACATCATTTTGATAGATTGGGGGTTAGGTTGTTTGGTGATGCTGAGGGTAGTATAGGAGTGCAAAGCGGTTCCAAATTTCTATTAGTTTCAGAAGTGAAGGAGAAGTAAGACAGGGATCCTACCTTGGTCAGGTTAAAAGAGTCAGTTAAAGACCAAAAGGTGGAGGTTTTCTCCTAAGGGGGAGATGGCATTTTGAGACTCCGAGAAAGATTATGTGTTCCTGATGTTGATAACTTGAAGAAGAGGATTATGGAGGAAGCGCATGGTATGCGATACTCCATCCATCCTGGTGCTACCAAGATGTACCATGATTTATTGGAAATCTATTAGTGGAACGGTATGAAGAGTTACATAGCAGAATTTGTGGGAAATGTTCCACGTGTCAACAGGTTAAAATAGAGCATCAAATGCGCAGTGGCATGATGCAAGAGTTTAACATTCCTACTGGGAAGTGGGAAAAATTGAATATGGACTTCAGAGTTGGTTTGCCTCCTTCTCGTCACCATCATGATTCGATTTGAGTTGTCGTATATCATATACAACAGAAGATTATAGTATAATATATATTCGGGAACTCGACAGACTTCATGGAATCCCTTTGGCTATATTTCTGACAAAGGTACTCAGTTTACCTCTTAATTTGGGAAATCTTTCCAGAAAGATCTCGCTACCCAAATTCATTTAAGTTCTACTTTCCATCTATAAACAGATGGTTAGGCTGAGTGGACCATTCATACTTTAGAAGATATGTTGAGGGCTTGTGTTCTTGATTTTAAAGGTAGTTGGGATGACCACTTAGCATCAATCGAGTTTGCTTACAATAATAGTTTTTATGCTACTATTAGAATGGCCCTGTTTGAAGCTTTGTATGGTAGAAGGTGTATATCACCCATTAGTTGGTTTGAAGTTGGTGAGGCTTCCACAACTGGACTAGATGCGTGTTCGAGGCTATGGAGAAGGTTCAGTTAATTCGGGAAAGGTTGAAAACTGCCCAAAGTCATCAAAAATCATATGCAGATGTAAGGAGGATAGACCTTGAATTTGATTTTGGTGATTTAGTGTACTTTAAATTTTCACCCATGAAAGGGGTGAAGATATTAGGGAAGAAAGGTAAACTAAGTCCCCGTTACATTGGTCACTATAAGATTGTGGATCGGATTGGGAAGGTAGTATATAAGGTTGAATTACTCGTGGTGTTATCTAAAGTCCATTCGGTTTTCCATGTTTTTATGCTTAAGAAGTCTATCGGTGATTCTATTATGATTGATGCTTCCGAAAGATCGGTTATTCAAGATATTCTTTCATATGAAGAGATTTCGGTTGAGGTTTTTGACTTTCAAGTTTGTAGGCTAAGAAACAAGGAAGTTCCTTTGGTTAAAGTGCTTTGAAAAAATCAATCCGTGGAGAGTACTACTTGGGAATGCGATGCGGATATGCCCGTCAAATATCCCCA
The DNA here is from genome assembly GCA_030864225.1 of Capsicum baccatum var. pendulum. Taxonomy (NCBI): domain Eukaryota; kingdom Viridiplantae; phylum Streptophyta; class Magnoliopsida; order Solanales; family Solanaceae; genus Capsicum; species Capsicum baccatum. The sequence continues at coordinate 171,890,377 of CM061554.1, forward strand.
CCTCTTTCCTATGAATCCTAAGCATGTCAAAGGTATCATTCTGTTTTGATTTAATCCTTGTTGCTATGTTTATCTTGGCTTGTGTGTTTTCTACGATATCTAAAAAAATCTAGAATGGAGTATGTGCTTGGTCAAGATGATTTTTCTCGATACTCTCAATTTCATAGTATTCTTGACCTACCTATCAACATTCGAGGACTAATGTTTCCAGGGAGGAGATGATGTGATGCCCCGGAAAAATTTTCCGTTAAGATCTCAGACGAATATGAGTTGAGTTAGGAATTCACAAATTGATATGATTTGATAAATGAGAAAGTGATTTGATTTGGTGTTTATGATAGACCCTTGTGATGTTGTGGTGGATTTCCTAACGCGTTTTGAGATTTTCTGGGAGTAGTACTTAGTACCGAGAGGGAAATTTGGTATTTCCCCAAACCTATGTGCCACCGTAGGGTTGTTTGATGTTGATATTATTAGCTAGAGAGCCCGATTGTGATTATTGAAGTTTTAAGGTAGTACTCCGTGGCAAAGAGTATGACGCTCCGGCCAACGGGGGTTTCAAACGTTGTTATTCCACGTAGTTTATGTGGGATTATCGTTTATAGGAAACTCCCCTGTCCATAAGAGTCATGTTTATTGAAATACCGAGTCACTTCGAGCTTTGATGTGGTAAGTCAAGTTGTCTATGATGATATATAATGATTTATGAGGTTTTTCTCCTATATTTCCTATCTAAGATGTTTTGGATGCGCCCCCACATACTCAGTACCTATCTTATGTTGACCCACATATTTCTCTATGGGCTACATTCTTACCATGATGTTCGTTCAGGTACTCAGCCGCAACAACGACAGTGATACCTTAGTGTTGTATCTATGTTCCTTTAGTTGTGAGTCCTTATGGTTCGAGGACCAAGTTGCTAGTTTTGGTACTATTATTTTTTGATACCTTTGGTCTTTTTTGTCAGTTGGGGGTTTGTCCCAATGTTTCGTTGATTTTTCTGTATAGAGGCTATGTCAGACTAGTGTATTGTTTGGTTGGTTTGTGTATAGACATTCCATATATGTACAATTTAATGATATTTTGTGCCATGTGCGATGTGACTTAATATATACTTATATATATATCCTTAGCGTAATGTGTATGTTGTTGTGTTGGAACCCAAGGGTAGTGTTTTGGCTGAAAGGGTTAGCATGAGGCTACGCGTAGACTTGGGCACCATGTAGCATATCGGGATGATATTGTGGGGCGTTACAACTGAACTAAGTTCACTAGGTTTTGCTAATTGATAGAGTTCTATTGAATCTGGTTAACTGACTCAGTTCACTAAGTTCAGAACTGAATAGTAAACTAAGACTGTGACTGATTTCTAAGCATTACTATTTGTAACACTACTGAGACTGTTCTGTAACTACTGTAGCTCTAGGTAAACAACTAAATTTTTGGGTATTGAATAACCCACGACTCGATAGCATGAAAGTAAAGCATAGAGTAAACTTGAAAATAATAACATTGTGCACTTGTTCATAACTCTTCCATAGAGAGCTTATATCTAACACTCATAAGGAATAAGTTTACACATATACTAGTATGTCATGATTTTCCCCATTTAGTTCACATGAGCATTTTAACAAAGAATTGGGGAACATAACTTGCAGATGATAATAAAACAACATGTAGGCATCATAACATAAATTCCCAAATTCCCAAATCCAATGGCCTTAACATGAATTCACATGATACTACACACTTGATAATCTATTCCACATGAATCTTGTAATAAACCATGGATCAAAAATCCAATTAACATTATAACCATGAATACACTTAAATCAAATCATGAAAATCATGAAATCAATATACTTGAAGTTTTAAAGATTTTTCGAACTTCAAGGGTGGAAGGAATCCTTGAATGAACACTTCCTATACCTTGGTACTTGAATTGACTAAGGTTAATGGTGAGTTGTTGAATCTTGAACCTTTAAATAGAAACCCTAGGATCTTTTTTTTGTGTAATGTTGATAGTACTGAATGGATTTTGCATCTAAAGTGGCTAAATCTCGTGTTATGGTGGGAAAATAACTAAAATAGCCTTAAGGACGCGGATTTTTAATCACTAAAAACTGGACTAGCGATGTGCAGACTGACGAGCGGTGTCAAAGGGATCAATGCTATAGCCGACGCACCACATCAAGTCTATGTCAATTCATTGGAAATTGCACTAAGAGCTGGGGAAAAATATTCATCGACGCGATAGGTGACTTGGGCTTCAAGATCGCATTGATACCCTAGTTTGGACTCCCCAACATACTTCAAACAATGTTTGAAAAATCAGAAACACGTTCCAAAACACCTACTGACATTTCCGATCATGAAGCAACTTAAAGATCATCATTAAATTATTATAAGGGTCACGAAATAAGACCACCAACTATGAAGGCTAAAAGAACTCTAAGTATTAATACTTATCTAAAATTTTATAAGTCTAGGACCCCTTAACAAGATTTACAGGACTGAATTAAGCTTTGAATTTTGTAGGGTCTTACAAAATTATGAATTGAGTAAAACTAAAATGTGCTATTAGATCACTTGACAGAATCCTATAATAGTATATGACCTAGAGTTAGAAGCATGATCCCAATAGTTTAACAACAATAAATTGGGGATAGTGTTATTTTAACTTAGTATATTATGTATACATGTGGCTTATTTTATGAGGGTGAACCAGTTGTCTTGAAATAGTGTAGTAAAGAATTTAAATGTTTGATTCAAAATTATGTGTTGTTAATGTTCAGTATTTTCGTGTAATGGTAATTCTCATGGTTTAGGGAACATATAAGTTTGGTGATGTAATATTAGTAGGCTATTAAAGAAGGTAGTATAGTTCATTAAAAAGTTTGGGCATATCCATATTAAGTGTTAGAATCTAAGTTTGAACACATTATGATTGAGTTAACAGAAAGAAGAGTTGAAATAGTTAAAATTAGATGGTGTGACCTTAGGATATGGCGATACTCAAGAATATTCTATGTTAGTCAGTGTTTAAGTTATTATATGATGACTATTGGGGCTATAGAAAATTAAGAGTTGTTTCTCAAAAGGATGTACTAGTAGAGGGTTGTACACTTTTAGGTGTGGTCTTTCATGGTGAGTTTATTATTTAGGTGTATTGGTATATCTCAGTCCCTTTAACGAAGTGGTTGCAGTTAGATGTGTGAGCCGATGCTATCACATTTGAAGCTTTTAACTCTGAATAATTACAAAGTTTTAAGCGACTTTTGTTGTTTTTGAACATTTTTGTATGTTAATGCAGATATAGGTAATCGGGGAAGAAACCATAGGAAAGAAGAATAAAATAGTTCAAATCTGATGGAAATAAGCTAAAATGTATTTGTCGATCATTTAGAAGCACCATCATACCTGGGACAGACTGTCAAAGTCACTATCAATATTAGACAGAACCTGAGAAGATTAGATGAACTATGGCGATGATTCAGAAGGGCCGTCAAATATTTGACATCTTGTCAAAATCGTCGTCAACTAGAGGGCAGAGTATGATGATTTCAAGTGAAGTGTGATGCCAGTTTGCAAGCATTGTCCAGATCTTTGACACACCTTCAGGGTTACCATCTAAAGAGTCAGAAGATAACAATTCACTAGAATCATTGAGAACATCTCGCACACGTCGTCACGTGCCTGACGCGCCATCAAAAGCATAGTCGTCTAATCCGAAGAGAAAACTGAAACTTTAATTTTGTTTCCATAATTAGGGTTGACTATTTAAAGACTTGTTTTAGAGTTTTTAAGGAGGATTGGTCATTATCTAGGAGACATTAACTCTCAGAATAGAGGGACATACATTGCTCTCTTTCATCAATTATTCTTCTTGTTTCTTATGAACTATATTTGGTCTTCCACCTTGTGATTAAATTAAAGGAACTACTTGTTGTTTTTCATCAATTCATAAGTTGATCATTATCATCAGGAATTCAACTTGTTATTTCGTTCATTAAATCATGAGCAGCTAATTCCATTAGCCAGAGTTATGGGATCCATGGATTAGGGTTTGATATGATGCTAGGTGTTTAACGGATTTAAAGAGTAGTAGAACATCTTGATATTCTGTTATTTTAACTAAAATCTAGTCGTTGCAATTATTGAATTATGCCTTAGGTTTTATTTGATTCTAATAAAGAAATAGACTAGAAGTCGTGAATTATGAACACGGACTCGAAAGCTACCAACCTTCTGTTTAATGATTGATCATGTAACTAGATTAATCTACCTGAGATAACATCATTTTGGAAATAGATAATTTATCTAAGTTTGAGAGAATTAGATAATAAATTGTTTGATTAGGTCGAGAGATAAGTCAGAAAGTATCATAGTCAAGGATAGTCTGTTGTTCTACGTACTTTAATAATCCTAATCATTACCACGTATCTGTCAACTCCCAAAATCCATGGTGAACATAACTCTGGTTTCCCATTTATCTTGATTACAAACACTGAAGTACTGAAGGGGACATTTGACTTTCAATGAAACTTAAACACCCATCCTTCGGAGACAGTAAACTATCAGTAAAGCATTTCATAAACAAATCAAAGTTTACACCCTATTCCCTATGGGATTCGACCCCAACCTATTTGGGTTTTATATTGACAACGATCATTTACACCCATTCAAGAGTGTAATTTGAGCGTTATCAAAACTGGTGCTGTTGCCGAGGATTACAGTTGTAGACTAAAAGTTTGTACATGAAAATTTGCTGATAGTTAAGTTTCCTTGAGTTACGTTTATTTGTTGTTTTTGGTTTATTGTAGGTACTGTGATTTTTATGCAAAACACAATAAGTTTCAGAGAACCACTATTACCAATCAATTTGAAACCTTAACTGATAGAAAGAATGGCTGAACAATAAGAAGCTAAAAGATTAGCTGGTATGGACAAGGCTCAGGTGAATGTGAAAAACTTGGGTCAACAAGAATGTCACTAGAACCCTGATGATAAAGACATGGGTGATGAGGAATTTCTGAATCCTCAAAATATAAGGCGGGTTTAACAAGCTCCTGCACCAGTGCAGCAAAAAATCAATAGAAGTCGTCCAGTACGAGGATGATATGGGCAACATCCTATGGAATATGAGGCTGATGAAGATGATGAAGAAATGGGTGGATCTGGTTCAACGGGTGCTATCATTCCTCCATCGTTGGCACCAGGTACCAAATTCAGCATAACAAGTACCATGATCCAACTCTTGAATAATAAAGGGTTATTTGGAAGATTTTCTGGTGATGATACGAACATGCATTGGTGAACTTCATCACTATTTGTAAATTCTTTGACAATCGAGAGTGATCTAGAATGCGATCAGGTTGATATTCTTTTCTTTGTCTCTGTCTGATGAGGCAACAATGTGGTTGAATGAGTTAGAGCCCGATTCTATAACTAACTAGAGACAGTTAAAAGATGTATTTCTAGAATGGTTATTTCCACCGTATAGAAGATTACAGTTGAGAGATGAAATTAGCAACTTCAGACAGCTTCCGACTGAAGCACTGCACGAAACCTGGGTAAGATTTAAGAAGAAACTTGCACAATGTTCGAACAACAATATGAAGTATTTTCACTTGATGGAGACTTTTTATAGAGCTTTTAAATCTGTGACGAAGACTATTGTTGACAATGCTACAGGTGGTTTATTCATTGATCTCTTTTTTCTAGATGCTTCTGAAATTCTGAATAGAATGACCAAGTAGAGTCGTGCTTGGCACACTAGGGATTCTATAGTGGCTAGCCTGACTGCTGCTAGTGGTATTAATGCGGAGTAGTCCAGAAGGGATGAGGAGGAATATCAGGACATGGCCCATTTGACGACGCAGAAGGACTTGCTAGCCAAGCACTTTCTATCCGGCAAGACTGAAATAGTTAAGGCTATGGAATCTTAGGCTACTGTGTCTACAGGTGCTGATTCTTAGGCAAACTATGTGAGTAATCAGGGGGTTTCCGAGGCAATAGCAAAGGTAACCAAGGACAGAAATTTTATGACAAGACTAATTATAAAGATAGGGAGTAGGGAAATTGGAGAAATAATAATTACAGGAGTGGTTTGTATATTTCTCCCAGAAGTTAGGATGTTGCGATGACTAGTTTTGGCAAGATTTCCATGGAGGACATGATGGAAAATCAGTTGAAGGGAGTTAAAGCTACCAACTCGGGGGTAACTACTATGAAAAGTGAATTTTATACACTCAGTCAGTTGATTAGCTCACAGTCTGCTTCTATTAAGAAGTTGGAGCAACAAATGAGCCAACTGTCGTCTACTCTGAACTAGAGAAAAGATGGTAATTTACCTAGTGATATGGTTCAGACCGTGGACTGATGCATCTTGTTTGGTGATTACCACTCGGAGTGGAAAGATGTTATTTGGGCCTTTTGTTGGCAATGTTGTAGAGAAGAAGGTAAATGTTGATGAATCAAAAGAAAGCAATCTAGTAGAGTCCGAGAAAATAGATGGTTTTGTTGATATTTCAGAGAAAGAAGATGAAAAAAGGGGAAGTGGTATTGAAATAAATGCCAAGACCACCACCTCTCTTTCCTCAGAGATTGAAGAAGAAAGCAGACAACGAAAAATTTAGCAAGTTCATGGAAATAATGAAACAACTGACAATAAATGTGCTATTGATGGAGGCACTAGAGCAAATGCCAAACTATGATAAATTTATGAAAGAATTGCTAACAAAGAAGTGGAAGGTAAGATGTGAGATGATGGACAACATCCACCACCGTAGCACTGTTTCTTCACAATCCTTAGTGCAGAAAAAGACTGACCCTAGAGCATTTACTATACCATGCATAGTTGGGTCCATGAAGTTTACCAAAGCTTTATGTGACTTCGGAGCTAGCATTCATCTGATGCCCCTTGATATCTACAAGAATCTTGGATTGGGGGAACCTACCCCCACAAGGATGCATCTTATGATAGCAGACACGTCGGTAAAACAACCAGTGGGTATATTTCATGATGTGCCGATGGAGGTGGATAACTTTAAACTTCCTACAAACTTTGTGATATTATATTGTGATGTTGATTTTGAGTTACCCATCATCTTGGGTAGACCATTATTAGCCACAGGAAGTCTTGGTTGATATGGAGCTCAATGAGCTAAATTTTTGGCATGGAAAAAGAGCGGGCAGATTTAAAATGCATCCTCCTATGAAGCTGTCGGAGAAGATGAATATCTTCTCGATCATTGATGTATTCCAGGAAGATGGTAATGAGGTAGTGATATGGCATCTTGAAGAAGTTTGAGTAGTCGCGATAACCCAATCATGCCGCGACATTAAATCAAGTGTTGTTTTAGAGGCAACCCAATGTTTAAATTTTATTTCACTTATAATATTCAAAGTTGTAGCTAAGAGTCATACAAACGAGGTGAACTAGTTTCAGTCAACTTGAGGAGGATTGATGGGCTATCAAAAGTATGACAAGCCATGAGAAATAGTGTCAAAATACACAACTGAAAGCCCTATTCTGTTATGGCTGATGACAATTTTGAAGCGCCGTTAGGTATTTAACACGCCCTCACAAATGTCGTCAAAGGAGTTGAGACCAGTGTAAAAATTTTAGGCTAACTCAGCCCAGTCACAGCTATTCATATTCCTGCGTACCATAGGTCTTTTCCTGTTAGTTTTAATTTTCTTTCCTTAGAGAGTTATTTCCCTTTCTTTTTCAAATTTAATTCCTTCTAAGGAAAAATTTTAAGACTTTTCTTGTTGAAGCCTGGGAGTTAGGCCATGAAATCTTCTCCCTCTCTCATCTCATACTTGTCTCGCTCACAAGTGTAGGTGCTTAGAGTACATCAGCTATGTGTCGATATCCTGGTAGGAGAAAAACTTCAACTTCATATTTCTTTGGATCAATTATAAACTACAAGAAACTTTGGTTTCAAAAGAGTGAGGTGAACCATTAACATGCTTCAACCCCCTTCAAAAATGAGGGTTTGTAGGGGTTTGCAGTATAATTTTGTGGAAATCTCCGTAAAGAACATAACCTAAGTTGATATTTAGAATAATGGTAGAAGAAAAATCAAGTAAAAAGATATTTGAAATTGTAATATTTTCTGCCGGCATTTTTCATGGCCTTGCACCTGTGTGAAGGCCAATACAAAATGCCATGAAAAGCTGAGAAATTTTGTAGATTCTGGATAAGTTTGATGATGCTTTTAAAGCACCGTCATACCTATGATGGCAAATCAGAAAGACCATCAAACATGGGAACTAAAAACAGTGTTGATGTTAAACTGAGGTGATCCTTCTTCTTTTCTTGTTTGATTATAAGTAATACTTAAGGATTTCTATGTTATACAGAACTGAGCATGGCACCCAAGAGGAAGAATCAAACCACACCAAAGAAAGCAGCTAATGAGAGTGTACCTCACAACTAGTCAATGAGGACTTTGATTATAAAGACGGGGAGCCTTTGCTTAGATGGAAAAGAAACAGGACTAGTCCAAAGACTTCTTCTCCACCAAAGACGATTGAGCTACAGGATACTGATGATACTGAGGTGACAACCTTATCTGAGCAAGCTTCGGAGGAATAAGGATTAGAACACACTGAGCAGGGGTCTGAGAGAACTGAATAAGAAGTTGAAACTGAAGATTCTGAGAGGCCTGTAGCTGAAGAAACTGAGTCGAAATCACCATCTTTGGAGCAGAAAGGTGATAAGGATTCTCCTATATAGGGAACTTTTGGTGAGATACAAAAACCATAAGGTTAGGAACAATGTGAGATGGAAAATCCCTGGGGATGAAACAATCTATTTGGATGAACGTTGCAGAACAGATCAACGAAGTGCTGGATGGCCAATTCTAGAGGAGAAGAAGATTATCACTACAGGGTTTATCAGATGCCCTGAGGTGATGCATAAAATCAAGGAGTATAGTCTGGAGTGGACTACTATGGGAAAAGGTGTTTACTGTCCTTCGTTGGTCTGGGTGTTCTACGCGAACTACCAGGCTACAGTGGAAAATATATTAAAAGAAATGGATAGAACTTCAGATAAGCCTCTTCTGTCAGAGAGAGGGTGGATGTATCAGATGCCACCATAAATAGGTTTCTTTATGGTCCAGCCTTCATCCCACGAGCTACCTCACCTACATTCTATGCCCGATTGAAGAATCGAGAAAATCAGTGAAAGTGGCTAACGACTCTCATAGCAGATGGGCAATCAGAGTGGTTGAATAATCCAGCAGAAAAGATTATCAATGCATCTCTAAATTCAGAGAAAATATTTTTATGGGGTTTAATACGGATTCATCTGATACCCACCGAGGGAGACAACTTATCAAGGAATGATCGAGAAATATTGGTATCAATCTTGATAGATAAAACCCCCTTCGATTTTGAAGAAATTATAGAGAAAGTGATTAAGATTCGACTCGCAAGACCCGATGCTACATATCCATTCCCATGTCTGATTACTAGGTTGTGTTAAGTAGCTCATGTACCTGAGATTTTAGGTATTGATTATGAGATACATGCTAAGAAGACTCACAACCCTGTCAGCAAAAATGAAATTTGGCGGGGCTTGCGACTTGATCAAGATGTAGTTGCCGCAGCAGATCCTCCAGTCACTGAGACTATTTCAGCACCAGATGTATGGATGCAAAGTCCCAAAATTGTGCCCCCACCACTAGCAGCACATTCAGCTCAGGCAGGTTTAGTACCTTAAAGTGAGTCGAATGCTTCAGTTCCTCCAACAACAACAAGGTCAGCATTTCAGCTGATTGATATCAGGAAGGTGGCCAAGCAAGCCAATTGGTGCGAGGTGCAACTACAGGCCTTCGCCAAACAATTTTCTCCTGGTGTAGACAAAAGAGTCAAAGCTACACTCGATACTGCACTAGAACCTTTCATGACTTTGCCTCGGTGGGTGGCAGATCTTGAGAACAGGTACGATGCTTGGGCAAAAGAGAAGACAGGTGCTGATCTTGCTACTTTTAGGGCTGCATTGGACAAGGTGAAGGCTGAGGTTGGGATGCTGCAGCAGCACCAAATTATGGTACCAACAGGATCAGCCATACATGATGTAGAGAAAGATAATCCTATACTTGATCTTACTATGGATTCCCCAACGAAAAAGAAGAAAAAAGGGAAAAAGAATCGCAAAAGCAAAAGAGATAAGCCTGAAAGTGAAGAAGAGAGAAAGGTTAAAAAGAAAGCAAAGAAGAAGGCTGAGAAGGAGAACTGGAAAAGGGCAAGACTGGAGTGTCTGGCTAACATAGAGAAATGGGAAGCAGCCATCAGAGCTAGAGCTGCAGGTGCTTCATCGAGCCAGGCTCCAGCTACTGCAAAGGCAGATGCTATGATTGGGGAAAAGAAGACTGATGATGTGATGGAAGGGTTGGAGACCTTTGACCCACAAGATTGACTATTTTTTGATATATCCTAACCCTTAGTGCTTTTTAGTTTTTCATTTTAAGTTGAGGGTATAGGTTAACTATTATAACACGTTCGGTGGATAATTTTGAGTAGTCAAAATACTTCAGGTAGTTAGCACATTTTTTGAATTTTGAGTGCCTCTCCAGTGGTATAATATGCTGTGAACTGTGTGAAGTGCATCTAGCATGACAACAGTGTATTTGTTTATCGTACTAGTTTGGCAAATAAATAACCTGTACAAAACAAATACATAAAACAGATGAGTAGTGATGTTCTATATACTTGTGTGCCATGTGTGTGTAAGGTCTTACTCAGCTCCCATTGTGCATTGAATGTAGAACTTGCCCAGTTAGTCGTGCCATAGTCATAGGATAGGCGTTTAGGAAAGGATCAAAGGCCGTTTTTTCATGTTAACCGATTTTAACTTAAATGACCATCCAAGTGTGAACAATATCCCTTGATCCTTTTTTTGAGCCTAAATAGCCTATTTTTTTCTTGTACACCTTTCACCTTTCCATTACATCACAATGAACCTATTTTGATCTTAGTCCTTCTTGGACACTGTACACCATGACATAGGCAAATAGCCTAAGTTGAGGGTGGCTACTATGGGGTGCATGATGCATTATGAGTATGAAGAGAGGTAAAATAAGAAAATTGAATAACAAGTTGCGTGTAGTGAAAAAGCTAATAGAGAAGACAAAACTGAAAAAGTTGATCTAATGCGTGAACAGACAATACCCATCTTGAGAATACTTGACAAATAAAAAAGGAAAGAAAAAGAGGTCAAAATTTGAAACACCATGAGTTAATATAGTGCCAAGGAGTTGTAGTAGCTATAAATACCCTTGAATGTAATACCAGCCCCTAGCCTACATTACAAGATTAGAAAATCCCTATAATGATCCTAACTGACTTATCTGAAGACTTCGGTACTGACTATAAGGGCAACCCTATGACATTCGATGAGCAATAATGGAACTTCATTCTGAGACTGAGTCTTATGTTCATCCGTATGCTAATACTTGTAAATCTAAGTGAAAAAGGTATTTCTTTAATGTGATGGCACAAAAGGTATGTTGCTATTAACTACTTTGTTCGGAGAATGTATTTTGGGTATGTGCTAGGTTGTTATTGCTGAGATTTTTGCAAAATCTAGATTCTTGTGAGTTACATGGTTGTTTTCAAATATTTGACATAGTTGATTTCATTTTGATTGATCATGGAGATGGTGCATGTATTCTGAACTAATAAGAGTAGTTAGCTGCCAAATTGTACTTTGTTTACTCTTAGTTATGTTTTGGTTGCTTAAGGACAAACAATTCTTTAAGGTAAGGGTGTTGATGTGTGAGCTGATGCTAACACATTTGTATCTTTTAACTTTGAATAATTGTGAAGTCTTAAGCAACTTTTGTTTTTTTTGATCATTTTGATGTGTTAATACAGATACAAGTGATCGATAAGAAACCAAAGGAAAGAAGAATAAAAAAGTTGAAATCTAGTGAAAATAAGCTGAAATGTATCTCACGATCATTTTAAGGTGTTGTCATATATGGGACAGGCTGACAAAGTCACCATCAAGGCTGACAAACTTTGTGTGTAGTTATAATGATAGGGTTGAATGTCATATTGGTATCTAAGTGGATGGATGCGTTGTGCATTAGTGAATTCCTAAAAAGAGATTGAAGTTAGTTGTCGATGAGGTAATGAGTATTAATCTTTAGATGAGATCTAAGAAAATATATAGGATATTGAATTCATGGTTCAGACTATTGTTATTGTTTTATGTGTAGTACCTTATGAGTTCGAGCTAGGATTAAACATAGTGAGAGTATGTACTTTATCCCAGACATTGGCTAGAGTATTTATATATACCCATGTAACTATTATATGATGAATCAAATGAGTATGGTATATAAGGGGAAAAGTATAGTTGGGGGAGTATTTGAGAAGTGTGGCTAAATATGATATTAGCAGTTGCCTTGCCTAAGCCATAGTAATTCTACTCTATCTTCTGTTTCATTGGCCTATATTCCATTTTATAGCATTCTATCTATGTTATGATTCCTTAATCAGATGTCTTTCTTCGATCATTCCTAAGAATTCTTTGGTCTCTAATATTATTAAAACTTGTTACAAAGAGTATTGAAGAAATACTCCAGTTGAGTACAAATCTTAAGTATGATTCAACCTATATTGCCAACAATTCAATTTAGCAATAAGACAATATAATCTCTTACAGTTTTCCTCTTTCCATCTAGTCTTGCTATCCGAAGTTCATGAGTATTGCTATTCCACGAGGTGATTTATTCTTGTACATGAAAATTGTGAATTCAGTTCAGTCCATGCATCATGTCTACGATTCAAATATTTAGTCTTGATTCAGTTCATAAGGGTTTACTGAATGATCTTAGTTTTCGAATTATTCTAGCTCAGACATTGTAATACCCATTGTGCGACCTTAGTCTCGTTATCTCATGACTCATGCTTAAATAATGTACTTAGTTATTCCATGAAGACCTTTTTCTTTTTATCCCTATACGTGTTTTGTTGAGGGGCAATTCCTAATGAGAGATTACAGACTTTATTCTCTACAAAGTAAATTTTGGGATTTTGTGGCATCAGTTATCACTTTGCAGTTGTATAGGAATGATAGTATCATGAACATTTTAAGTGTGTTCTAAACTATCAGCATGAATCAGCTCCTTGTAGTTGATAAAGTCAAGTCAGCTGAGAAATTAGTTGTATGATGGAATTTTTAATATTTCAGCTCAGCTATATCTTTCATTAGCAAACATGTCATATATACCTTATTCCATATTTCTACAGTTTCAATACGTTCCTACCCATTATTCTACGTGGAATAATTCCAAGGGGGAGATAATATGACACTACACATTTTTGAGCTTGAAATTGAATCATCATTCCTAGGTGTGTAGGATCTAATACAAATGATTTCCATTTGAATATAAGTGTCATGATCATTATCCTAGTGTTAATAGACCTTATGAGGTGAAAAATGTTCATAGGAATCACTTAGAGAAAAGTTGAGGTAAGAAGCCTTTAGTTCAGCCAAATCTTGGTATTTGATTCTACAAGGGTCATCTTTGAACATATATAATTTCTTACATATGTGAAATTTTGTATCTTAATAGCCAAAAAAGTTATAGATAATTGAATTACCTTTCCAACGATACCAATATTGCGTTAATCCGATACCTGAGTGAAGGTTATGACCATGGTAAGGACGTGCGATGCATGGCAATTGCAAGTAGCAACTGGATGAGGTGTCCTATTGGCATGCGATGCACAACCTCATGTGTGCGATTGGCCTGCGCCCCCCAGCAATAGCAAAGTGCCAAAAATTTCCCCATTTTGACATAGTTTAAGGACGTTGAGATATTTTCACTACCCCAACTCGTTTCCAATCATTTTTAAATGATTTAAGGGGTCTTAAATCATGATATTTCCACTAACTTAACACTAAAAATTCAATACACAATTCAAAACCCTTCCCCTATTCCCAATAACAAAATTCAACTTTTCTCTACAAGAAATCAACGATTCATGTTCAAATCTCAAAGTATTCGTCAAGAATTCATCTATTTAAGGTATGTGGGGTTTTGAACAAGGTTAATCTTTCATACTTGTTCCCTAAAGTATGATTTTCAATTTGAATTTACATGTTTTAAATTTGGTTTCATCCCCGAATTCTCGTTTATTGAATAAAAAGCATAAAAGTTGTACTTATTCATGTTTTAAACTACAAGTTTTATGTGTTGTCTTGAATTTCACTATTTTGATGAGAAATTTTTATTCTCTGATATTTAATACATACCCACGCTGAAATCCATGTATTATACTAATGTATTGAAGTTCCTTATGTTTCGGGTCTTTGACTATGATTCCGTACCACTGTTTTAACCATTGTTATCATATATTTGTAATCATTTAGTGTTGGTGGGTTATGAATACCCAATACTTATGTGTTTTACATGTTTTTGTTTTCAATTAACAAATAAGTAAGGCCATTGTTTTGTTGTCATATTCAGAACAACATTTTTATACTAAGCACTTACCAATACAGTACCATGTCATATTAAATTATAATAACACTAGTTTTATTTAGTTGGGAATAACAGTTAACACCAAGCAAACTCAGGGATGATGAATCCCCCGTCAATAGAGGTATTATTTTTTCGTATCAGTCCCTCAGTTTTAGACCTACGATGCCCAATAAATTATGAGGGGTCCCCAGTCAGTAGAGGCATGACACCCTCATCCTTTGGGTCATTTTCCTTGTGGATCTATATTGTCATTCATATGTTGGTACCCCTAGAAAGCTACCAGCACCCTTCTCACACGTGTTATAGGTTGTACCTCGATAGCTCAGATTAGGGCATGCCGGTTGTAATCAGATCCCACAGTCTTAGCTTTGTATTCAGAGTATGTCAGTTCAGGTTGGCCCAATAAAGTATATAGATATTAGTTATTGAGACATCACTTATTCAGACATCGGTTGTTCAGTTATTAAGGTAACAATTATTTAGTTATTCAGATCATGCCAGTACATGTTTACGCTTGGTCTTGCAATCTTAGTTTTACATATTTATGTTTTTCATGTTCAGTAACCATACATAATCCTTAGTTCAAATTTACAACATGTTTAGCTATACATGAGATGTACATGCAGTATTCATGTTTTACCGCTTTCCAGCTTCAGTTTTACTTATTCTACAAATGTAAAGATTTTAAGGAACTAAGTGTAGACATTTACCAGTTTTTCAGATTATTCTTGTTACTCATGTTTTGAGATACTTCAAATTTTATTTAATTTTAGTTTTTTGGTGTGTCTACTTACACTTAGAAGGCATGTTTTAAGATTATGTATCTATTTAGTTTTACTTATTGAATTCACCCCCCTGTTACTCAATACATTCCAAAGTACTGATCCACATATATGTTTATGTGTTACATTGTCTCATAATGTTGGTACCAGTTGTATCCCTCACATCATAATTGGATAGTTTGCATCTTCTAGCCAGTAGGCAATGAGTTCTCTTGTTTTTGGGACTATAGTAAGTTCTAGTTCATATACTATCTTGTTTTTATTCATAATGTATTGATTAGTGAAAGTTGGAGGCTTGTACCAGCTATTTAAATTTAATATAGTAGAGTCTTCATAGATATTGAGTCAGAGTCGTTGCATGTAATTCAAGTTTCTTTCCTCAGTTTTATCATGTTGTAAAATTAATCAATATTTCCTTTATTCAGAAATTCTCATAATCATGTTTCCGCTTAGTAAATTTAGTTTTTATAAAATTTAAATCAGTTTCTCAAGTAGTATGATAGTACATGGGTTAGCTTGGGATAACTGAAGATTCTAAAAATGTGTTAGGACTATGGTGTAGCCTCAGGTCGTGACAGCAATGCTTGACTTGTAACAATTGTGTTATAAGAGAATTAAATAAAGGGCAAGTGGTCATACAAACATGACTTGAACCATGGCCTTGTCGTAATGGGCATCCAAAGTCGAACCAGGTTTGGTGACCACCCCTACTACCCAACCTAACCTCCAAACACATGCCTGAGTGGGATGAATTCTAAACATATGACAAAATAGAATTTTGTACTATTCCAGACTCTGGGATGGGTACATAACCATGACCAACCAAATCAAGTCCAACCATCCAATACCCAACCAACAACCATACAAAAACCCAAAACAATAACCAAGTGTATCTCCATAAAATAACATAATAGGATAGAACAATCATAAATACAACCAAAATACTAAGGATGACACCACTACCGACACTGCCTATTCTAACCCATAGTAGTTCCACAAAGCCTCTAACTGAAAGTCAAACAATGTTCACTTGGTATATTCCCGCAACTATAGCAAAACCCTATATTCATAAAATTATCAAAGTATGTGAATAAATCCATGATATGAAATAGGTCCTTCTAGAGTGTGGAAGCTCAACACTTCAATCAACTAACTGATCCCGAATTCGATTACTAAGATAGAGGAGTAGAATGGTCGATTCCTGCACTGCGTGGGGATACAACCGCCCAAAGATGGGTTAGAGGATGAAACCTAGCAAATACTCAGGATAAGGAAAAAATAATTCTAACATTTTAAACCAAGTAAACCAACCATATGCATTACAACAACATATACATATATATATATATAACCATACTGGGAAAGGGATTCAGGTTTAGCAAATCTTTAAAACTATTAATCTAGGCAAGTGTAGCTTAACCACCCACAAGCTATATAGGTCAAGTGTAGCCCCCTGAGTGGGCCCTGATGTATGTCACCGCATGAACCAGAGATATCATTTGAGTAGCGGATTCTCGAGTACCCTTCTCTTTCCATGATACATATGTACAAGTTTAATAGGGGATTCTTATGTACCAAATAAGTAACATATGCGGTCGCCATGACCAATCCTTATGTAGGCAAACATAAGTTTTTTAGTATCTATCCATTGGGCTCACACCTTCACTGTTAGCTATCATACCCCACCATTATTCCCTAATTAAAATGATTAAACCACCATTCCATTTTTTATTAACCAAGTCTATGAGCAGTAGTATCGTCACACCGACTATAGCTTGTAAGCAATGTCCTTAGCCATCATTTTTAAGAAGAAGGGATTCAAATATAACCATTGATTACTTTATTAGGTTTGCTTGGGGGATTCCCATGTACCCTACAAGTATATACATTACCTAGTTTACTTGTGGGTTTCTCTTGTACCTCGCACGACTTTAAATTAATCAAACCATCATAACCAAGACCTTACCATTTACCTATTCAAAACTGTTTAAACTATTTAGAGTTTCATTACAAAGTTATACCATGCAATAGTTCCATTAAAAGACCAACAATGTAGTAAAAGCATTCTTATAGGCATTTTATGAAACACACTAGAGGCATAGTTTTTTAAAGATAAAAACGAAGTACCAATTAACGCTTCCTATTAAGCCAAATCTCCAAACGACTATTAAATATATAAATCCATAATTAATTCATGTGAAAACCATAACAAGCATTAATAAAAAAATCCAACATATATTTGAAAACCAAAAACATAAGAACAATTATGCCATGAAAATAATTCATAAAATATGCCGTTAGTTGGAACTATCTATGAGGGAGGAGTAATATAACGCTCTGATTCTGTATCCCGGATGCTTCACGGTACTCATAATATTGAAGGAACACAAGCTAACCCATCACTGGTACTTTCTGCAATAACTAAGTAATAAATACTGTAATTATGCAAAAATCGGCGGAAACATATGCCATAAGATTCAAATATGTAAATAAATCTTAATGCAGTATCAAAATACAAAAACTGAATATAAGTACTAAAAAATTGAACAACTGTCCAAATAATATTCTAGTATGAAAAAGCCTCTCGCTATCTGAACTGTGGAGATAATGGGACAAGCCCCCAACTAACTCTATCTACTGGAATAAAACTGAAGTACAGTAAATAATAAGCATGTCCTCAAACTATGAGGACTCACCACTACTCTGAATGTTGATGATCTAAACTAGTCAGGGTGCTTCAGGGCTTGTGCATCTGAACCTATGAAATAAGACATCATAGTCCAAAGAAAAGCATACGTCAGTACTTTGAATGAACTGTATGATCAGTGAGGTAGAATGAAATACATGAGTTCATGTTCATAAACAATAAAACTTGAATAACATGATTATGACTGAGTAAGAGTACATGCATGAACACATAGACTATCACTAAAATCATTCTAATACTGACTACTGAATCAAAATACTAATAATTGATATCTGGTTTATGAACACTGCATTACTGATTATTTGAATGATTGTATCTAACAATTCTGAGTACCATGGAATCATCGTGAGTTCCACACTGAGCTAAGTAACCATGTTAGAGAGTCCTAAATATGTAGAACTGAACTAAGTTCTATTTTGAGACAGAGACAGGAACTAAGACTGTGGGAGGTAATCATCTAACCAACATTCCCCTTGTCTAGTTTATTTGGGGTCCAACCTGTATCCCCAGTTGGAAGGGTGTCAATATTTTATCAAGGGTAAGAACAAGATGTAAGTTAAACCTCTCTAACTGGAAGCTCTTCTGTCAACCCTCACTGGTAGGATAACTCAGATGAGAAGTATCAACTCGCATAATATCTGGCAGGAAGATATCTTATCCTATTATGGATATATATTTATAGAACATAAAGATTTCTTCTAAGGATCACGCCCTCTGCTGCCAGGTGAGTCTCTATCATTGGGTTCACTAGGTGCTGAATCCTACTCCAAACTGAATAGACACTAAACTAATTTCTAGTATGTACTAGGTTGGACTGAGCTGTTACTAAGATTACTATTTAGCTAAACTGAAATGAGTTCACTGAGTTCCATTGACTAACGAAATACTATTAAATTTTGTTAGCTGATTGAATTTTACTAAGCTATAAACTGGATACTTATAATGCCCCGAATCAGGTACCCAGAATGCTACATGGTGCTCATGACCCCAAAGGATCACAAGATAATCCATGACTGATATTTGTGCCTTAAAATGCATAATATACTGTCTAAATACGGAAATAAAGGCTCTAAGTCCATAAGGTTTAAAACTGATAAAATAATGTCTGAATGATATGGCATCATAATACCAAAACAAAACCTGAAATAAACTGCCTAAATATGATAGTCTAAAAAGCCTCTAACTGAATGAACTGCACATGTCCCCAACTAACTCCAACTACTAAAATAAATTAATTAAAGTGATAATAAAGTAATGGTCATTTCCTCTAAAGATCAGGACTCACTGCTAACTCTAACTGTTAAGACTGGAATGCTACTAATTCTCTGGAGCCGTGCTTCTGAACCTATGGTATAAAACACCATAGTGTAAATACGTCAGTACGTTTTAATGTACCGGTATGCATGTGAGGTTGGCTGAATGGAAAAGGGTTCACATGCATGAACTACACTAACTGACAGCATAACATAAATGTGAGAATACATGCATGACTACATAATAACTATAATTGAGTTCGTGATAATATGATTACTGAGTTTGAGTATTGATAACATAAGATACTGATATTTATATAACTTAAATACCTGATACTGACCTACTGTATCTAATAGTCTTGGTTCTGATGGAATTAGGTGAGTTCCATACTATTTTTAGTTGACTATATCTGGCAGTCCTGAATACTCTAGAACTATCTGATTCTATTACTGAGAGTGAATGAATGTATCTGATAGTCCTGATTTTAAATTGAAACTGTGGGAACTAGTCATTTAACTGACATGCCCCAAATAACACAATATAGCTGAGTTGGGGTCCCATCTGTAATCCCAATCAGAAGGGTGTCGATAACGCACCATTGGTAAGTACAATTTGTAAGTAACCCTCATATAATAGGTAACTCTAGTGGTAATGGTTGGAACCTTATATAACAAGTTAGCCCACCTCATCAACCCTCATATAACAGGCTATGATGTCCTAACCTACGCTAGCTACATAGTTTTGGAATACAAGGATTCCCAATAAGAATCACACTCTCATATAATAGGTGGGTTCCCATCCTTGGGTTCACTCTGTGCTAATTTATACTCACATCTGAATAAACATCAAACTTGATTAACTGAACTAAGTTAACTGAGTTTCATTGACTTATGGAATACTACTAAGATTACAGAGTTTTCCTCAGTCATGAGACCGACTGAATTCTACGAATCATGGCTTGACTGAGAGTATCTTGAAAATATGACACTGATTTTAGGAATACAACTAATTTTTAGGGTTCAAGTACCCCCAGAACTCGATGGAAATAAACTAACAAAGATTGACTTGCTTGAATAAATGACCAACATCGACAATCCATAATATAATAAGATGGGGATTTCATAAAGTACAAGTGCTAAAGCACCACAATGAGTACACATATATCCATAATTCATTGACTAAGACATTTCATCAAACACTAAACATGCATGAACTTGTACATGAATGGGGATTTAATATTATCATACTAGTATGACACTTTTCGTTCACTTAGGTATTTAGTCAAATACATGGGAAGCATTCTTTGGTTATACAATCATCAACACATCTAAAAATCATGGATACATCCATTAACGTGTAAATATAATGGTTTATCATTATTATTGTGGAAATCAGCATATCCTAGGTTCAATCATTGGAATATGTAATTTCAAGCATGAATCAAAACCCTCCAAACATCATGAACAGGAATTTTAATTCAATTTAAATAATGAACATTCATAAATACACAAATCTTGGATTTTAAAAAGAGATTATTGAGGTTCAAGGGTGAAAGGGACCGATGAATAAACACACCAAATACCTGGGTTGTGAGTTTCTGAAAGTCCTTGGACTTGAAGAACCTAAATTTCTTAGTTTCTTGAAGAAAGATTTAGATCTTGTTCTTGGGGATTATCTTTGAGCGAAAACCCTAATTTGATGTTGTAGAAGGATAATGAATTTATGAGCCTTGTTCTGATATAATTAGGGGTTAGAACGGGTGGAAAATACCCAAATACTCTTTTAAAAATGTCTTTAAAATAATTGAACAAACTATGTGACGGTGGGTGCGATGGTCCATTGTTAGGTCGATGGTTCGTCGGTCCTGACCATCGCACCTGGGCAAAATAGGGTTTCACTACCTCTGCTGTGATAGCTTGGGTGACGGTCTATATCTAGCTCGATGGTCCGTCAGCCTGATCCATCACCCTTAGGCTTAAAGTGGTCTCACTGCCTCCACTGCAACTGTTTTGGCGATGTTCAGTCACTAGCTCGACGGGGTTTCTAACATATAAAACTGGAAAATCTTAAAAATTCGATGAATATAAAATTGTATTCATCTTTCAAAGAAAGTTTCTAACAAACTTGGGATGATTTCAAGCTAAGTAGAAGTATGGGGTATTACAATATCTCCCTCTTGACAACATTCATCCTCTAATGTGACTGAGTGAGAGGGGAGACGATACACTGACATACAAACTGAATAAGAATAACTTGAACATGATCTCGTAACTGACATGACTGATAACTAAATGTAGCTTATTTTTAACATGTATATATGATACATGAGTAACTGGTTTATTACTGCATGATTGAATTACTAATAGGATGAGTTTCTCATCAAACTAAACATTCATATCTGATACATGAATACATGACTAAACTGGCACATGAATGTATGACAGACTATGCAATGGGACTTAATACCAAGTTTATAATGGAACTCTGAACATGAACTGAGTAAGCTTAAGTAGAACTGTTACCTTGAGCTCGATCTAAGTTGGCGAAGAAGAGGTGAGGATAATTTGTTCGCATATCTGCTTCTGCTTCCCAAGTAGATCCCTCAATGGAGTTGTTTTGCCAAAGAAATTTGACTAGATGGATTTCTTTGTTCCTCAGTCTGCAAGTATGATAGTCAAAAATTTCGACTGAAATCTCTTCATAAGAGATGTTGTTCTTAACATATATCCTCTGAATAAGGACTACGACTTTTGGGTCACCTATGCACTTATTGAACAAAGACACATGGAAGACTAGATGAACTGATGCTAGATCTGAAGGGAATTCGAGCACATAAGCTGCCTTGCCTAAACGACTTAGAATTTTAAAAAGACCGACTTATCGGGGATTGAACTTTCATTTATTGCTTAATCTCTTCACTTCCTTCATGGGAGAGATCTTTAGATAGATATAATCACAAATCTCAAACTTTAGATCCTTTCTGCTCATATTTACATAAGACTTCTGTCGGCTCTGAGAAGACCGGAGTCTTTCTTTGATCAACTGGACTTTCTCTAAGGCATCAAATACTAAGTCAGGCTCCATGACTGTGGCCTCGCTAACTTTGAACCAATTGATTGGAGATTTATATCTCCTACCATAGAGAGCTTCGAATGGAGCCATCCGAATACTAGAATGATAGTTGTTGTTGTATGCAATATCAATCAAAGGAAACTGGTCATCCCAACTACCCTTGAAATAAATATCATACACCCTTATCATATCTTCTAAAGTTTGAATAGTCCTTCTTGCTTGACCATCTATCTAAGGATGAAAGGCTGTACTGAGATAAACTTAGGTACTGACCCTTTTGGAACGCTTTCCAAAAATGAGAGGTGAACTGGGTACCTCTTTCTGTGATAATAGATAATGGAACTCTGTGCAATCTGACCAACTCTTTAATGTAGAGTTTTGCATAATTCGAGGTCGAATAAGAGGTATGGAATTAAAGGAAATGAGTTGATTTGGTCATCCAATCTACAATGACCGAGACTGAATCATGATGGCAACGAGTACGAGGAAAACCCATCATGAAGTCCATGTTCAGTTCATCTAATTTCCAAGTAGGAATAATGAACTCCAGTTTCGACCCACTAGGTTTCTGATACTCTATCTTGACCTACTAACATGAAAAGCACTTATCCATAAACTCTGCAACGTCTTTCTTCATCCCACTCCACTAATAGATTTCCTACAAGTTGCGATACATATTTGTGGCCCCTGGATGAATAAAATTACACGCACCATGTGTTTCTACAAGAATTTGTTGCCTTAAGTCATCTACACCTAGAATACACAAACAAACCTGACGATGCAATACAACATCTCCCATTTTGCAGGAAACCTCTACTTTCTGATTCATGACTGACTCCTTTAGCTTTATAAGGCTAGGATCTCTATCTTGCATTTCTTTCTACTCGAAAACTAGAGATGATTCTAAACTACTTTCAACCCATATGTCACCCTTATCTGAATCGACTGAGAGAATGACTAGTCTGTAAACATGATATATTTCCTGAGCTAAATTCTTCTTACTATCCTCAACATGAGAAAACTACCCATAGAAAGTCTACTGAGAACGTTGGCCACTATGTTTGCCTTGCTCGGATGATAAAAGACACTCATGTCAAAATCTTTAAAGAGCTCTAACTACCTTCTCTAAGAAAGATTGAGATATTTCTAAGAAAAGACATACTGAAGGCTCTTATGATCTGTGAACACATCTACATGAACTTCATTTAGATAATGCATCCAAATTTTTAAGGCGAATACTACGGCGGCTAACTCAACATCATGAGTAGGATAATTTTTATTATGAGATTTAAGTTGCCTAGAGGCGTAGGCGATGACCTTACCATGAAACATAAGGACACAACCCAAACCTACTCGGGATCCATCATAATACACTACAAACCCAACTGCACCATCTGGAAGAGCTAAGACTGGAGTTTACATGTGTCGAGTCTTCAACAACTGAAAACTCTTTCTGCAAGGATCTGACCATTGAAACTTGACTTTCTTCGAAGTCAATCTCGACATAGGGTACGTAATAGAAGAAAATCCCTCAACAAACCAACCATATAGCCAGCAAACCCAAGAAACTTCTTATATCTGATGGAGAGACAGGTCTAGGCCAATTTCTTACTGCTTCGATCTTTTGAGGATCAACCCTAATGCCATCACCAGAAATAATATGACCAAGGAATGCCACTGACCTTATAAAAAATTTGCACTTACTAAATTAGGTGAACAACTGATGATCTCTGAGGGTCTGAAGTACGATTTTGAGATGGTCTGCATGATCACTCTCACTGCAGGAACAAACAAGGATGTCATCTATGAAGACTATGATGAACATGTCCAAGTATTACTTGAACACACGGTTAATCATGTCCATAAAAGCTACTGGGGCATTGGTAAGACCAAAGGACATAACTAAGAATTCGATGTGATCATACCAGTATAAAAGGCTATTTTTGGAATGTCACATTCTCTCACTCTGAGATGATGACAGCCTGATTTGAGGTTTGTCTTAGAAAAATAGCTGGCACCCGAAAGTTGATCAAATAAGTCATCGATTCTTGAAGCGGATACTTGTTCTTGACCGTGACTTTATTGAGTTGCTAGTAATCAATGCACATTCTAAGACAAGCATCTTTCTTTCATATGAGAAAGACTGGTGTACCCTACGGGGACACGCTGGGCCTAATGAATCCCTTATCTAAGAGATCCTTCAACTGCTCCTTCAATTTACTGAGATCTGCTGGTGCCATTCAGTATAGCGGAATAGATATAGGAAGAGTATCTGGAAGGAGAACAATGCTGAAGTCCATTTCCCTTTCTGGAGGAATTCCTGGAAGATCTTTGGGAAAGACATCAAAATATTCATTTATGACTGGGACTGAATCAAGACTGGATTTTTTAGAACTAGTGTAGTTAACTCGAATAAGATGATAGACATATCCTTTAGATATCCTTTTACGTGCCCGAAGGTCCGAAATAAACTGATCTCTAAAAGTCGAAGTGTTACCCCTCTACTCAAGGACAGGTTCATTCCAAAACAAAATCTAGACTATTTTGTTTTAGCATTCGACTTTGGCATAGCTGAAATGAAGCCAGTCCAGGCTGAGAATGAAATATAATAAGTCATCTCTAATTCGACTAAGTTTGTTGAAGCGACTTTCAGAAATATCATAATCGGGCAATTCCTGTATACCCATCAGTCAATGATGAGTTTGCCCACTGGGGTAGAGACTAAAAAGGGCTTAGCTAGAATTTTGAGACTGGTTCTGAAATTGACTGCTACATAGAGAGTAATAAAAGACAAAGATGATCCTAGATCTATAAAAGCCAACCATGCACATGAAATTTCTGTAACGTACCAGTAACCACATTAGGAGAATTTTCCTGGTCTTTTCAGGACTGGAGAGCATAAACTCGATTTGCTTGTTTCCCACTAGTAGAGTTGGAGATGGGACCAGTGAACATGATTAACTGAACTGAATTGGACTGTGTTGACTGAGTTCTATTGACCGACAGAATCCTACTGAGATTACTGAGTTTTCCTTAGTCATGAGACTGACCGAATTCTATAGATCATGGCTTTACTTAAAGTATCTCGGAAACATGACACTGATTCTAGGAACACAACTAATTTTTAGGTACAAGTACCACCAGGACTTGATGGAAAAAGACTGACAAAGCATGACTTTCTTCAATACATGACCAACATCGATAATCCATAATATAATAAGATGAGGTTTTCATGAAGTACAATTGCTAATGCACAACAATGTCGAAACATATATCCATAACTCATTGACTAAGACATTTCATAAAACACTTAACATGCATGAACTTGTACATAAATGGGGATTTCATATTATCATACTAGTATGACACATTTCCTCTACATTGGCATTTAATCAAACACATGGGAAGCATGCTTTGGTTATACAATCATCAACACATCTAATAATGATGGATAAATATATTAATGTTTAAATTTAAGGGTTTATCATGATTATTATGCAAGTCATCACATCCTAGGGTCAATCATTGGAATATGTAATTTCAAACATGAATCAAAACCCCTCAACATCATGAACATGAATTCTAATTAAAATTAAATATTGAACAGTTATAAATACACAAATCTTGGATTTTGAAAAGAGATTCTTGAGCTTCATATGGGAAGGGGACCGATGAATCAACACATGACATACCTGGGTTGTGAGTTTCTTGAAGTTCTTGGACTTGAAGAATTTAAATTTCTTAGTTTCTTAAAAGAGGATTTGGATCATGTTCTTAGGGATTATTTTTGAGAGAAAACCCTAATTTGATGTTGTAGATGGATAATGAACTTATGATCCTTGGTATGATATAATTAAGGTTTAAAACATGTTGAAAAGACCTAAATATCCTTATAAAAATGACTTTAAAATTACTAAACGAACTATGTGATGGTCAATCGCTGGGTTGACGATCCGTTAGTCCTGACCATCACACCTGGGCAGAATAGGGGTTCACTGCCTTAACTGCGATGACTTCGGTGATGGTCTATCACTAGCTTGATGGTCCATCGGCCTGAGCCATCGCCCTTAGGTAGAAAGTGGTCACACTACCTCCACTACGATGGTTTGGGCCACAGTCTATTTCTAGCTCGATGGTCCATCAGCCCTTATTGTCGGACCTGGGCAGTTTTGACTGCTTTTTGTGAAATGGCCACAACTTTCTACCCCGATACCAGATATGGAATTAATTGGTATTGTTTGAAAGCTAATTCAATTTCCCACATGATAAAAAGTTAGAATCATAAAAATTCTATATATATAAAAGTGGATTTATCATTCAAAGTAAGTCTCTAATATAGTTGGGATGATTTTAAACTAGTGAGAAGTAAGAGGTAATACAATACTGAATTAGACTAGACCAATATGGAATCTACTGAGTTTTTCCTGAATTCTGTAACTAACTATGAGTACTACTGATTGTGTCGTGAATGATACTATTCTATGACTGACCATGGATCTAGGTAATCATCTAAATTATCTAGTAGAAGTACCCCCAGGACTCGATAACAGTAATTAAGAGACATGGCATAACATGAAACATGTAAACAATGAACTTGACTATCATTCATTCATTGTGGCATTTCGACAAACAGTTGCGTGATATAACTTGCACATAAGCTAACTTGTCATGATTTTATTCCCATAATAGTTCACATAGACAATTTATCAAGCAGTTGGTGAGCATAGTATATTCACATAGTATTGAATAACAAGTGAGCATCATAATTCATCTCTAATTTCACAAGATAAGGTTTTATCATGGGTTCAAATGAATCTCCACATATTGATAAATTTTACATGATATATATATATATAATCATGATTTAGGAACTTAATCCAAATAGCAATCATGGATACACTTTAACTCCAGTCATGGAAATCATAAAATAAATTACTTGAAGTTCAAAAGAGATTCTTGGAATCCTAGGGTGAAAGGAACCCTTGGAAGAACACTTCGTAAACATTAGTTAAAGAATTTCTAAAACTTAACAGTAGAACTCTTGAGATTTGAATCTTGAACTGAAAACCCAAAGGCTTGTTATTGAGAGATTTTGAGAGAAAGTGAGTATACTTCTGTTAATTAAGGATGAATTTCATGTTTTTGGGTGCTAATGGTTGGGCGAAGATGACTAAAAACTATACCATTGACGCGAATAACGACGCATCGTGTCGAGTCTGCATCGACTAACTAGAAATAGATGCTGGAAGCTGGGGAAAATATTTATCAATGCGATAGTTGATGCGGCGTGCCAAGATCGCATTGATTCATAGTTTTATGTTTTAAAGAAGCTTCAAAATAAATCCAAAAAAATTGGAAATTTGTTTGGAAAAAACTACGGACATTCCTGATCATGAATCAACCTAAATAAAACATTTAATGGATATAAAGGTCTTGAAATAAGATTTCAAACTTTCGTACGTTAAAATGACACTAAGTCTGAGTACTTAGCTAAAATATTCTATGTCTGGGACCACTTGGAAAGCCTAAAGGACTGAATTAAGCATAGGATTTTGTGCGGTCTTACAAGTAACTTGTCTTAGATAATGAAGAAGATGAGAAGAAATCACCACTAAGAGCCTGTATTGAGTACCTAGGATGAAACCCTAGATTTTACTTAACCTAAGAGTATTGAGAGATTTTTTGAGGGTTTCTAAGTGTTTTAGATTTGAATATCAGGGTAAATGGTGTCCCAAGAGTGATATAACTCATAGGGTCTTAAGATTTTAAGAGGAGCAATGTCCAAATTATGACCAACTTAAACTGTACTAGTTTCCTGTTGGAGAGTAAGACTCCACCGTACCCATCGTACCCTACAATATGAACGGCACCCACCACTAGTACCCTAGGTATTCCTTTGACCCCCCACACTGTCAAACATACTAGCATATATCCCTAATCGTATCTTATTGTATGACCAGTACCCTTAACCCATACTATAGCTAAATCAAGTGGTTGACACTATCCAATGTAAGAGTTTGACAATATAAAATGTACCATATGTCTCGACTCATGGTGAACTACTAGTACCCAGATCAAAGTTAAGTTACTATGTTTCAGATCATATGAAGGAAAATCCTAATATATGATCCATCACCCACCATGCATCTCGTACCAATTCCAGAAACTCAACTACCAAACACCGAACAACATATGACTGGTTCACCTGGCCCATACCTCATGATATGACTAGTATGGTAAGTCATATGATGTCTAGAAAGTCCAAAACCCAGGGTATTTCCGTCTCCCTCACTAGTATAATTAGTCCCTGGATGACGGACAAGGTAGTACAAACATGATTTACATACCAATATAACCATTCCAACCATCATCCAAGTTAGAAAAGAAATGTGATCAGGAACACATACTTTTCGCATGAATATCTAGAGTAGAGAACATATGTGGATACTTTGTCCTCTTTAGCTTCCCAAGTAACTTCGTCCACCTTATTGTTTCGAGATAGAACCTTAACCGAAGAAACATCCTTGCTCTGCAACCAATGAACCTGTCAGTCCAATATCTCAACCAGGATCTTTTCATAAGATAGAGAATTCGAGATACCCAATACTTTGAAAGGAACAATCGATGAAGGATCATCTATACACTTTCTCAACATAGAGACATAGAATACCGAATTAATGGAGCTCAAACCAGAAGGTAACTCCAATTCATACGCTATACTACCAACCTTTCTCAAAATCACATAAGGACCAACATACCAAGGACTGACCTTCCCACTTTTTCCAAAATGGCATTACTCTCTTTATGGGAGACACTTTTAGGAACACCCTATTCCTAACTTCAAGCTTAAAGTCCCTACGCCTTATATTTGCATAAAACTTTTGGTATCTTTGGGCGGCCTTAAGCCTATCCAGAATCAGCTTAACTTTTCCGTAGACTGATATAGTAAGTATGGACAAAACATATGTGCCTCACCTATCTCGAACCAACCAATAGAAGATGCACCTCTCCTACCATACTTCACCACAAAAGTTGTCATCCCAATACTAGAATTGTAACTATTATTGTAAGCAAACTCTATAAGAGGTAGATGCTCAACTAAGTTACCACCATAATGAATCACATATGCACGAAGAATGTCCTCTAATATCAATCCGTCCGCAGGAGAAAAGCAATACTCGGACTAACCTTAGTCCCCAAACCCTTCTGAAATGACTACCAAAAGTGAGATGAACATTGTATACCATGATTAAAGATAATTAAAATAGGTACCTCATGAAACTTCACAATCTCAAGAAGATACAACCTCTGATATTCCTCAGCTGAAAAGTTTATCCTCATTGGCAAAAAGTGAGTCGACTTTTTCATCCTATCCATGATGACCCAAACCGAATAAAATTGGTTTCGAGACTCAGAAAGATCTATAACAAAATCCATATTGATCACTTCCCATTTCTATTTTAGAAATTCAATCTCCTGATACAAGCCTCCAGTTCTCATGTGCTTAACTTTCACTTGTCGGCACACCGAATATTTTGCTAAAAAATTAACCACAACCTTCTTCATACCATTCCACCAATACATCTCCTTGAGATCATGATACATCATTGAACTGGGATAAACAATGTAGTGCAATTCATGAGGCCTTAGCCAATACCATTTCTTGCAAAAAATTGATGTCAGGAACACTTAAACTCCCTTGGTATAGCAAGGTACCATCACTACTGATCTCAAATACAAATTACTTTTTGTACACCTACATCACCCCTTATTTTTATCAAGAAAAGATCTAGAATTTTCTTCTCCTTGATATCTAGACCAAGAGATGACCAAACTACTTCTTATACCAACAGACCACCATTCTCAGAGTCCAAAAGGCAATCTCCAAGATTAATGAAGCAACGAATATCCTTCACCAACTCGTGTCTCTCCTTATCCACCCTAGCTAAAATCCTAATGGACAAGTTGGAAATAGCAATATCAACAACATTAGCCTTATCAAGGTGGTAGTGAATACTCATGTCATATTTCTTAAGAAGATTAAGCCATCTCCTCTACATAAGATTAAGCTCGTTCTGAGTGCACACATACTATACAATCTTATAATCTGAGAAGATGTCCACATGCACTCAATACAAATAGTGCTACAAGATTTTCTATACAAACAACATGGCTAATAACTCAGATCATGAGTAGGATACTTCCTTTCATGTACCTTTAACTATCTAGAAGAATAGGCAATCACTTTACAATGCTGCAAAAGAATTCTACAAGTCCCACCCAAGATGCATCACAGTAAACCACAAACCCCTCATTACCTTTTAGAAAATTAAAAATCGAAGACAAAGTTAGCTTAACCTTCATCTTCTCAAAATTACCTTCATAACTATCTGACCAAGAGAGCTTAACCTTTTTCAGAGTCATCTTAGTCCATTGGGCAGCTTTAGAAGAAAAAACCTCCACAAACCACCTATAATACTTGGCCAAACAAAAGAAGTTCTCACTGTCGGTTGGAGTCGTGGGTCTAGGACACATCTTAACCACCACTACCTTTTGTGGATCCACCACGATCTCCTCAATAGATATAATATAATGCAGAAAAGTGACAACATTCAACAAATATTTTGAGAAATTAGCATACAACTATAGCTCTTTAAATGTCTGCAACACCATACTGAGGCGATTGGCATGATCCACCTCACTCTTAGAATCTATTAGGATATCATCTATGATTACAATCACAAACATACCTAAAAACTGACAAAATACCCTATTCATATAATCCATGAATATCACCGGGAAATTGGTCAAACCAAATGACATAACCAAGAACTCAAAGTTCCTATACCGGGTAAGAAAAGTCATCTTAGGGATATCCACCTCCATAATTTTAAATTGATGATACCCCAATATAGGATCAATCTTGGCGAAGAACATGACACCTTGTAATTGATTAAATAAGTTATCTATCCTTGGAAGAGGATTCTTGTTCTTAACTATTACCTTATTCAACTTCCTATAGTCAATGCACATAAGAGGGGAATAATTTTTCTCACGTATGAATAATACTTGTGCATCGTACTAGGACACACTGTAGGACCAATGATACCCTTATTGAAAAGATTCGTAAGTTGCACTTATAGTTCCTTCAACTTAGACAAAGCAATTCTATATGGAGGAATTAATATTGGATGAGTGTCCAAAATCAAATCAATCCCAAACTCAATCTCCCTGTCTAGAAGAACATCTGGAAGATCATCGAAAAAGACCTTAGGAAACACATTCAACATTGGAACAAAATACAATGAAGGACCTTTCGAGTTAGAGTCTTTAACCCAGACCAAATAATAGAGACACCCTTTAGAGATTAACCTTCGAGCTCTAAGATATGATACAAATATCCCCATTGGAACTAGGGAACCACCCTCCGATTCAACAACTTATTCACCAAGGAACTTAAAGACAACCTTATGGATCCGACAATCTAAGGACGCGTAGCACGAATGTAACCAATCCATCTCTAGAATGGCATTAAAATCAAACATATCTATTTTATACAAATCCACCAAAGACTCTTTACTACAAACAGATAACACACACTCCCTACAGACTCTTTTAGCAACCACGGAGTCACCTACTGAGTAAAAATTGAAAAGCATCCAAAATAACCCCAGGATCAAAACCAAAATACACAACTATGAATTGGGTCACATAAGAAAGAGTGGACCCTAGATCAAGCAAATAATGCATGTCACAAGCAAAAAGTTGAAACATTCTAGTCATGACATCAGGTGATGCCTCAGACTCCTCTCGGGTTGCAAGACCATATAACATATTCTGGCCTTTGCTAGTACCAGAAGCAGAAACAAATGAAAAAGCAGCACCTTAGGTGCAGGAGTGGATAAAGAGAAATCCAGCCATTAAACCCTTAAGTAAACCTTCACATCCTGGATCTTACATTAAACACTATTTTTAGAGCATACCTAGATAACTGGTGAAATTTCAAGCCATACTCATTAATCAACATCTTCCCCTATTTCACATTAACAAATTCCTCTATTTTTGCTACGCCTAACTCCTGAGGAAAGAAGTGGTATAGAAATTCATTGGAGAAAGTCTCCCACAAATATGTCTCCTCAACATCAACCATAGTATGATACTATTCCTCATAGCATTAGTAGCCACATCCTTTACCTAATAAGATTCAAACTCTACCCCTTCCATATTTGTGGCATGTATAATCCTAAATATTTTTTCCATCTCATCCAGAAAACCTGAGGATCCTATTTCACCTTAACCTCAGTAAAGATTGGAGGACTCAACTTCATTCACTGGCCAATCCTTGTAGCCTTAGAAGATGTAATAACAGCTGCACCACGTACGGCCTAAGCATCCCCTAACTAAGCAATCATATCAATCGACTGAAGAAACTCTACATTTCTCATGTATGCCTTAGGAGGACTAGAAGAAACTAGTTGAACTCAAGAATTATCAAGGACCGAACCCTTAGATCGAGTATTGATCCACTAAGTAGAGAATGTTTCTTTAACATTGTTCCTAGTTGGGATAGAGGAATTTTCATACACTTTAGATCATCGAGGCATAATCTAAAAGGAAAAAAATAGGAATTAGAGAAGATGCGAGGACATAGAGTTTTGCGCACTACACACCCTTAAAGAGATTTTACTCAAAACGGCTTTCTGGACTCATAATACCAAATTGACATGACCTAAATTGAGACCTTGTCGTACTGGGCATCCCAACTCTAACCAGGACCAGGGATCACTACAGTTACCCAACCCAATCTACAAACACATGCCCTGAGTTGGATGAATTTTGAGCATATAACAAGATACCATTTTGTACAATTCTAAGCTCTAGGATTGGTCCATAATCATGAACAACCCAAGAAACTCCAACCATCTAATATTCGTCCAATAACTATACCATAAACCAAAATAATAACCATGTGTATGTCCATAACATAACTTAATAGGATGGAATAATCATAAATATATTCAACCGATATCAGCCCTAATACCAAGCCAGTACTAAGGTTGACACCACTACCGACACTGCACATTCCGGCCCATAATTGTTCCACAAAGCCTGTAATTGAAAGTAAAACAATCTCTTGTTGGAATATTCCCTAAACATAGCCTAAACCAGTATCCATTAAATAACCAAAGTATGTGCATACATCCATGATATGAAATAAAGCCTTTATGAGTATAAAAGCTCTCTATTTCAATCTAACAGTTTATCCTGAATCTGATCCCTAAGAAGCGGGAGTAGAATAGTTGATTCCTTCATTTTGTGGGCATACAAACGCCCGAAGAAGGGTTAATGGGTTAACACTAGCAAGTAATCAGGATAAGTATAAATTAAGGAAAAACTTTAAAACCTAAAAAACTAACCATATGCATTCACAACAACATAGACATATATATAGATATAACCATGCTAGGAAATGAAGTCAGGATTAGTATTCCTTTGAAACCATTAAACTTGGTATGTGTAGCTTAACAATTCTAGAACCATTTACAGGCTATATGGTAAGAGTGTAACCCCTAGAACGAGCTTAGATATGTGCAGCTAAATGAAATACAGATACCATAGGTGTAGGGGATTCTTGAGTACCCTTCGCTCACTATAATACATATATACAAGTGTTGTTAGAGGGTTCCCAAGTACCTCGTAAGTATCTTATATGGTTTCCATGACCAATTGTCATGTCGACAAACATGAGTTTCCAGTGTCCGTACATTAGACTCACACCTTCAAGGTTAGCTATCATACTCCGGTATTATCGCCCGTTAAAACCATTACCACACAACGAACCACTATTTTATTTATTATTAACAAAGGCTATAAGTAGTGGTATCGTTATACCGACTATAGCTTTCAAGCAATTTTATTAGCCATCCTGTTTAAGTAGAAAGGATTCCCATGTACCCATATATTATATTATTAAGTTTGCTTGGGGGATTCCCATGTACCGTACAAGTATATTCAATACGTAATTTGCTTGGGGGATTCAACTGTACCCTACAAGTCTTTCAATAAAACCAGCCATGACCACCAAGACTTTACCATTTGCCCATTGCAAACCTTTTAAACGTTTTTTACCATTTAGGGATTCATTACCAAGTTATACCATGCAATAATTCCATTAAAAGTCCAACAATGTAATAATAGCATTCTCATAGGCATTTTATCAAGAACATTGGGGTAATAGTGCTTCAAAAACCTAAACCAAGTACAAATTAACCCTTCCCATTCAACCAAATTCCCAAACCACCATTAAAATATGTAAATCCATAATTAAAACTTAGGAAAACCATAACCAAGCAATCATAACAAAAAAAAAACCAATATATGTTTGAAAACCCGAAACCATACAAAAATTATGCCATGAAAACAATTAATAAAACATGACTTTAGTTGGAACTAACAATGAGGGAGGTGTAATTTGCCTTTGATTATGAAGAAGATGAGAAGAAATCACCTCTAAGAGACTCAATTGACCACCTTGGAGGAAACCCTAACTTTTGCTTGACCCAATTTCCATGAGAAATTTTGAGATAGTTTCTAAGTGTTTAAAATTGGAATATTTTGGAAAATAATGTCCCAAGAGTGATATAATGCATGTGGTCTTAAGAGGTTAAGAGGGGATATGTCTAGATTACCCCCAACTAAAACTGTATTAATTTCCCACAGGAGGGTATGACTCCACCTTACTAATCGTACCCTACTATAAGAGTGGTACCCACCACACATATTCAAGTCATCCTTTGCATCCCCAACACAATCAAACATATGACCACTAAGACCTAATTCATCCAAGGATATATCAAGTACCTTTAACTTGTACCTATAATAGAATCAAGAAGGGTTGATAATATCCAATATACGAGTTGGATAGTAGGACTCATACCCTATCTAATGACTCATGGTGAACAACTCAGACCTAGATCCAAATTAAGTTATTAGGTTTCAGATTGAGTAAAGGAAAACTAAAATCGAAACCAAAACCAAAACACACCATACACTTAGCCATGTGCATAATGGGCTCCATGAGGCTCGGCTATGACCCTTTTCCTCAATCCATGGACGTCAGGAACACAACCTACCATGGTACCTCAAGATACCATCACCACCTATCAACAAGTATGCAACATTATGTTAACCCATATTACCCTTGATCTTCATCAAGTTAGGATCCAATAATAGCTTTTTCTTTATCTCAACAATAAGAGACGATTGAGATACGAGATGTACAAACACACCACTCCCCTTGGAGTCTGCAAGTTGAACTCTAAGATTAGACAAATGATGAACATACATCACCATTCCACTTATCCTCATCAACATGGGCCAAACTGCCCATAGATAATCTATATAAAGTATCAACGATTACATTTGTCTTAGCGAGCTAGTAATAAAGACTTATATAATAGTCTTTAAATAGATCATACCACCTTATTGGCCTAAGATTCAACTTATTTTGAGTAATCACATATTGGAGGCTCTTATGATTAAAAAAGATGTCGACATGAACACCATAAAGATAATGCTGCTAAATATTCAAAGCAAAGACCACGGCTAATACCTCTAAGTTTTGGTTGGAGTAGTTTTTCTCATGAACTTTTAATTGCCTAGTAGCATAGGCCAATAAAATATAATGTTGCATCAATACTCAACAAAGACCGATAAAAAAATCATCAAAATACACCATAAAACCATCACTACCCTCGAGAAAGGTCAAAACTGGATCCGAAGTCATAATATCTTTTAACTTCTAAAAACTACCCTTAAAAACATTGAATCAGAAGAATATGACCTTCTGTTGGGTCAGCATTGTCAATGGACTAGCTATCATGAAAACACTCTCCATAAACCTTCTGTAATAATCGGCTATACCCAAGAAGCTCTGAATATCAATTGGAGTCATAGGTCTAGGTCACTTCTTAATCGCCACAACCTTTCGTGGATCTACCATAATCCCTTCACTGGAGATGACATGACCAAGAAAAGCTATGGCTTTCAACCAAAACTCGCACTTGGAGAAATTCCATACAAATGATTATCCTTCAAAGTATTTAACATGGCATGGAGGTGATCGACATTATCTGCCTCGCTCTTAAAACACACTAAGATATCATCAATGAAGACAATGACAAACATATTTAAGAATGGACGAAATACCCTATTCATCAAATCCATAAATACTTTTGAGGCACTAGTCAACCCAAAAGACATAAGAAGAAACTCATAGTGACCATACGAATTTCTAAAGGTGGTCTTAGGGATATCCATAGCCCTAATCTTAAGCTGATGATAACTCGATCTAAGATCTATCTTAGAGAAATATTTCGCACCCAGAAGTTGATCAAACAAATCATCTATCATAGAAAGAGGATACCTATTCTTTAAGTTCACTTTGTTCAACAGATGATAATCAATGCACATACTAAGGGAACCATCCTTCTTGGACGCAAACAACAAGGGAGAACCCCATGAAGACATGCTAAGGTTGATAAAATCATTATCTAAGACGTCATTCAATTTCCCCTTAATATTTTTTTGCTCTATCAGAGCCATTCCATAAGAAGGGATTGAAATCAGATGAGTGTCAAAAACAAGATCGATCACAAAATAAATTTCCCTATAGGGAGGAACACATGGAACATCATTAGGAAACATCTCAGAAAGCTCATTAACCACGGGAACGGATTCTAGGGAAAACTCTTCCGAGTTAGAATGATTAACTTAGACCACATGATACAAACACCCTTTTGCAATCAGCTTTCGAGCTTTAACATAAGAAATAAGTCTTCTCTTAGGAACTAAAATTCCATAATCCCATACAATGACCGGTTCATTAGGGAATTATAATATTACCTTATGGCCTCAACATTCTAAGAAACAATAACAAGAGTGCAACTAATCCATCCCTTAATTGACATCAAACTCAACTATGTCTAAGTCTATCAAGTTAACCAATGTATCCCTTCAACTAATAGATACCACATACACCATATACACTTGGTGAACAACAACAGAGTCTACTAGTAGGATTGAAACAAAAAAAGAATTTATAAACTCTCAGGACCATAATAAAGATGCACAGCCGCATACAAGGTCACATAGGAAAGAGTTGACCCTAGATCAACCAAACAATACACATGATGATATAAAAGTCTCAACATACACAATAAAAAAATGGGAGGTGTCTTAGGATCCTTGCAAGTACAAAGTATATATAAGCTATTTCGGCCAATGCCGATACCAGAAATAGTAGCAGAGGCAGTCATTGCACCATTTGGTGTGAGGGGAGATGGAGTAGAAATAGGGTTCGTATTGGCCCAAGAAGCTGCAAGAAAGGGGTACTCACGTTGCATGTTCCCAACCTGACCACAATAAAAGCACTGGTTTCTCCCCTTCTTATACTGGCCATGATACCTCTAACTACTAAATATGCAAGGATGGTAGGGTCAAGCCAACTAGGAAGCACTAGCCTAGAATTAGACATCTTTTTCCCAGAACCCACCTCTAAACTAAGTCTAATAGTCACCAAAAGACTTTGGGTAAAGAGAGTGAACACAAGATGAGGATAAAGAACTCCAACTCCCCACTTTTTTCGTGGGCACTTTCTAACATCACCACCACTAGGCACAAAAGGTCAAAAAAAATTTTTCCTTACCCCTCACAAAGATCAACTGTTTTCTTTTTTCTTTCTTCTACTTATTGCAAACACATAATGTACCTAGAAATATCCATATTCTCAATTATCAAGGCCGCATTGTTCTTAATGACTAAATAATAGGTCAATCCTAAGATAAACTTATGCATTCTATCCCTCATGCTAGACACCATCTCAGGCGCATACCTTGAAAATTGATGGAATTTTAAGGCATACTCTTGAACGGATAGCCTCCGTCACTTCAAGCTCACAAAAACTTCTACCTTATCCTTTCTTAACTCTTGTGGAAAGAAGCTGTTTAAGAAAGCCTCAGACAAGTCCTCCCCCATAGAGGGACTAGCATAAACACCTCTAGATAACTCCCACCCCTCATACCATTAGTTCATAATATCTTTCAATTAGTAGAAAGTAATCTCAACACCCTCAACTTTCTAAGCATGGATGATTTAGAAAATCTTCTCTATTTCATCGATGAAGCTTTAAATGATCTTCCACAACCTTTTTACCCATAAACATAGAAGGATTCAACATCATAAATTGGCTAATTCTTGTAGACTAGAAAGAAATGATAGCTGGAGCATCACAATCAGATTTGGAGGCAAGCAATTGAGTCTAAAGTTTGATAAAGTGACAAAATTCTACATTAGAAGTATTACCTTTAGGGGAATAAGGGGGAGAGTCACTCTTATAAGCAGGGTTTATAGGTGGAACTCCACGAGGATGGACACATACCACAAACCTAGCCCAATTTAAAACTTACAAAGTTGGATGAGCTTCATCTATAGGACCCCCAGTTGGGGCTAAAGTATTTGCCCGAGTCTCAGATCTCCTTATAGGTATGATTGCAAGATGGCAAATAGAATTAAGGGAATTCAAGACCGTAGACATTATAGCTTAAGATTGAAACACAATAAAATGAAACATTTTTAAGATGTCTTATGGCCCCTCTTTGATAAATGTACCATGCTTCACACCCATAAAAGTGACTCTACTTGACATATCATGGTGAATGCCCAACTGACCATGAACCAATGATCTGATACTAACTCTACATGACCCAAGCTCTGGGCCATATCATATGGTCACCCTAAGCTAACATGAACTGGATGTTACCCCAGCAACCTAACCCATCATATTTTCATATAATAGGAGTCGAAGGAACTCGAATTCATAACTTAAGATTAGGTAAATAATATCATAAGTCTACATTAGATTCATAATAACTAACTCACACCCAAGTTCATAGTTATTCACAATACTTCTATACAAAATATAGTCAATAAATTTATATATTGGGACAAGCCTCCTACCATAGACAAATTAAGTCTTAAAGAGACCAAGTCTAAAGATAAGTGAACAAGAGGTGCATGTAATCTCAAGTAAGGAAGCTCACCACTTCAAGTTAATACACGAACCACTTCAATTGCCTATTCACTATATGGGAAAAGAAAAAGATGCTCAGGCCTTTATGTCACATGGGGACATAGAGCCCAGAGATGGTTAGCGGTTTAAACGCTATTATGTAACACAAGGATATGTGATAAAATAACACCATCAATCACCAATAAGTTAATATATCATAATTTGTATTTTCAATACACTAGTCTATAAATATAGGTATATATTATGACAATCAAAGACATAAGTCTCATCAATCCAGCTTCAAGCATTCATTTATCATTCATAAAATTGAGGACTACGACCTACCATACTGACAATTTTAGACATTCTCAATAGGAAAAGAACTCTAACCACATTTATATTATAATTAGACATGGTACTTTAACTATACACACTCATTCATTTATCATGGATCTTAACCACTTACACATTAATTCAAACAAGGTACTCTAATCACAACCACAATAATGTTAGAAAGGGACTCCAACCTCGTACCCGTTCATTTGACAAGGGACTCTAACCTCATATCTTACTTGGACTTTAACGAAAAGCCATTTTATTGTGTGAGGTACTTTGATAACAAGAGGTATCTTTAAGTACGATAGTTTAACCTCGAGCAATATCATTGGGCAAGGTACTTCAACTTCAAGCCATTCATAAGACAAGAGACTTCAATATCAAGCCATCACATAAGGCAAGGGAATTTATCTCAAGCCTTCAAAATTATCATTAGTTGGCATTTGGTACTTTAGACTCATTGCCCATGTATTAACATAAACTTAGTACAATATTTAAGGACTATAACCATTTTAACAAATTCAACACTATACATGACCATATGGTCCTTATGGGAGCTTTCATTGCTCAAATATCTAAATAGGCCAATGCATTTACTTAATTAAACATATTAAGCAAGTTATAGTCATTAAGACCCTTACAACAACTCTATATCACAAACTCACTACACTTAGGGTCAACCCATAATTTATGTTCATCTTTATATCTAGGGACGTTACTCTTTCATTAACTAATAACCAAGGTTATCAATTTTATCTCACGTGGTTCATAATTCCTTTAATGCAATATTTATCATTCATCCATCTTTATTGGTACATTGCCCTATGTTAATACATCAACAACATATGACTAAATGACTTAGAAATTTTCACAAACACGTTAGGTGCATACCTTCGAGAAGGCCATTTCAATGGTATATATTATCAAGATTAGGGTTACTCAAGACCCGCATGTTAATCCAAATTTAATAAGCACCAAAATATACAATTCATCATTAATATCTCATATAAACATAAGTCTAAGAAGGATTCAACATCATATATTATTAGGAAATAAAAGCCTTTTCATTTGATTTAAAAATGACAATCTTGATTTAAAAACAATCTTGGCTCTTTCTATTTGCTAGATAAGGTCCCTGCAAACCCTAGCCTTCAATCTTGCTTTGAGAATCTTTTAGAGTGTTTTAGTCTTATAAAATAAGATGTTAAGTGGATTCAATTCCTTTATATTGTTAGGGCTTAGTATTATAGTCAAGGGAAAGGACCATAAGCCCCTTAGTTAAAAGCTAAAAACATTCCTCATTCAGGGGTACGATTCCCCTATATGACTCCCTTAGCAATAATACCCTAGTGTATCAGTGGTACCCTAACTCGTACCCTAGTGTTATCTTTGGCTAACCATATTATTATGGGTATGAGTGGGCACCCTTGAGTCATATCCAAAAGGAACAACTCACCCCTAACTCATAAGCTTCACTACTGAAAAAAATAGACCACTTGGTTTGAGGATCCCCTGCATACAGTTGAGTAGTATATGACTCATATATATTGGTTAAAACTAAGAGGAGGTCTTGTTATATTAGAAATAGTATGATACCCTCATGGATTGATCAAGGTATAAAAATTGAGAGAAAGGTGGGTACGATCAGTGACCAAGGGAACGACTCAAGTCTCTAGTCGTACCCAACATAGAAAATCAAAAATGAAGTTATTTTTTAACGGTTTAAGTCTAGGTTTTTCTGAAATATAATAGCATTCAACCAAAATTCACATTTAGAGAACTTAGCATGCAACTGCTTATATTTTAAGGTCTGTAACAGAATGCGAATGTGATAAACATGTTCCTCCTCACTCTTAAAGTATATCAAAATATCTTCAATGAATACAATTATGAACAAATCCATAAACTAATAAAAGACTGAGCTGAGATAGATTTATGCATTTCAGTGTTGTTATCCTAGCTTATTTAGCTTTGTTTTGAGGACTTATTATCTTCTTAATGAGTCAATAAAAATATAAATTATCATATAAGTGAATAAGTACGCAATTTAAATCGTTAAAGGTGTTTTCCAACAATCTTGGATTCAAATTATTCACTTAGAGTTCAACCGAGAAAACTAGTGTTACTTGTTTGAGCTAGGTATTTGTCTAGTCTATCGCGATGGATTCTAATGTGTGTAGTCAGTTCTAAATTTTATGATTGTTTAATTATGTGTGGAAAAACTTTTTTATAGTGTTTAATGTGCAATTGAATGAATCCATGAGTCAATACTATGTTAAAGAGCAAAAAGGGCAAAACTAGTATTCTTTGCTTAAGTTTCTAGTTTATCGTCTTTGATGAGTATTGTCTTGAGATCTAATTTGTTGTATTTAATTATTTAGTATGTTTGGTGATATTATTATGATTATATATTAAGGATAAACCTATTTCAAATCAAGTGTAAACATCAAAAAAAGTCATGGAATTGATCAACGAAAGCATAAGACAACTTGATGTGAATTGGACAACTTAGATGTCAAGGGAGTATCGCGGACCAAAGAGCGAGAAAAATAGCATGTTACATACATAGGAAGTTTATTAAGGGACCCAAAACATTGGGTCTCTATGATTATGGCATGTTGTGCAGATAGACAGAGAAATATAACCCTATAATGCGGCCTAGTGCAAGAACTCGGCAGTTTTGTCCTCCTATAAATAGGATACTTGTACTTGATGTTATACACCTTGGACAACTCTGAAACTTGGAGAGGGGATGGAAAAAACATAAAATAGGGTTTTTATTTTTTTAATTTATCTTTTTAATGGATTTTACATTGTATTTTTTTATTTAGATTACGACTATGTCCATAAGAGGCTAAAGGCCCCCTTTTTGAGGTTAAGGCTAAGAATATGTTTACATTCACTTTGAATTGAGATTTTTTGGATTAATGATATTATTTTATTGTTTTTTTATCCTTTTTTAACTATTTTAAGGATTTGCGGTCCTTAGAATACATATATTTTCAACCCTATGAACTCGAGAGGGGAAATAAAAAGATAGAACATGGGCATAAATAGAGGAAGGTTCTTATAATTTTATGAAATAAGAAATTTCAATTATAAACTAGGATAGGGATATAACTAAAACCCTTACTTAGTTCACATGTAGGACTATATATTAATGCATATAAATGGATTATTACATCCCATCTCAAAGATGTAGTTGTATTGTCAAAGTAGGTAGAAGATTGACGTTATGGAGAACATAATCACATGATCAGTATTCTAACGAATGACGTTTATTAGCGTAGTAAGATTTTTCGTAGT
Organism: Capsicum baccatum var. pendulum; assembly: GCA_030864225.1. NCBI lineage: Eukaryota > Viridiplantae > Streptophyta > Magnoliopsida > Solanales > Solanaceae > Capsicum > Capsicum baccatum. The sequence goes on from CM061554.1 coordinate 171,933,415, forward strand.
TCTTTAAACCATGAATTTCATCCATTGATTGTCCAAATTTCTTACTTTTCTACATTAATATAATTTACATTAAATTATAAACTTTAAAAACTCTATTGGTTAAGATTGTGCTAGTTGATCTCAATTGTTAAACTAGAATTGAATAGTTCCTTAAGACAATTCTCTAAGTGATTGATATTCAACTTTATTTAAGGCCACTGTATTACTTAGTGAAACCATGTAAACTTTCATGTGCACTTGGGCATAACAAGCTTTTGGCGCCATTGTCGGGCACTTGTAATTTGGAAACTATTTTTGTTTTAGTTATACTTTTTAGATTTCTTTGGTGCTTTACACTTGGTTTTGTTATTGAATTTGCAGGAAACATGTTTGCATACTTAAGCTGGCAAGGGATATAAAAGATTTCACCAATGAATAAAATAATCAATCTTTCTGTAGCAAATCCCAGATATTCAAGAAGAACTAGAAAATCCATCTCTCATGGATGAACAACAAGTCCGCAAGATAGTTTGAGCTGTGGCAATTCTACTTCTGACAAATTTGACCTCCCTTTTTTAGAAACTGGCTGCTAGAGATAACATTGAGCTTAAATAGAACATAGTCCATCATTTGATCAACAATGGACAGTTTTCAAGATTTTCACATAAAGATCGACAAGTCTATTTTGGATCTTCTTACAGATCAGTGACACATTCATCGCTACGGGTGTGTCAACTGATTATGTTAGGCTAATACTATTCCCTATTTCACTATTGGAGAAAGAAAAAAATTAGGTGAATGCTGAGCCAGCAAGTTCGATCATAACTTGGGATGACTTATCACAGAAATTCTTTATCTGATTCTTTTTATCTGGCAACCTGCAAGACTGTATAGTTAGATTTTGTTCTTCAAATATAAGACAAATGAGGATTTATATCATGCATGGGAGAGTTTCAAAGGACTTCTATGGGATAGTCCACATTATCAAAAGTCAAAAAAGGTACTAGCTAAGATTTTTGTTGAGGTACTTGATCATAACAAAAAACTTTTGCTAGATTCAACTGCAGGTGGTCAAGCTTTGGAGTTGAAGTATGATGAGCTTTATAATTTACTGAACTAGATTTTTCAAGGGAATCTGTGCGGCATTCTGACTCAAGAAATGTGACAAAGAAAATTGTAGGTGTGTTGGAGATGGACCATTTCACTGCCTTATGGGCTCAGTTTGATGCTTTGCAAAATCACATAACAAATATAAAGTAGGGGATTACAAAGCATGCAACCACAGTTAAAGTTATTCAATACACTGTAGGTTTGTGGAAGATGTTCTAATTCTATGGCTATATGTGCTGCAAATCTTAAGTTCCTCATGTTTGTGGGCAAAGTTCAAAGGTCGAATTATGCAAATTCCTACAACCTAAAGTGGTAGACTTAGCCTCAAAATCTATCATGGTACAAGAATCAATAATAATTTCAACAGTCAAAGGTTCAAGAGAATCAGGCCACAACTCAGACTTGCAAAATAGAAGAGATGTTGAAACAAATTATAGCTGTTTAAGCAAAGTTGGTAACAGATATGAATATTCAATAGTATGAAATTAAAATCTAGGAAATGTCTACATGGATCTTGGAGTTATAGATAGGTCAGATAGCAGCAGCACTGAACACCAGGCCTCAAGGTGGTTTGCCAACTGCTACTAAAAATCCTAAACATGTAATGGAAATCACTTTTAGAAGTGGTAAGGAGCTGAATGAAGAACCTCAAAAGAAAAGTAAGGAGGCATATAAAAAGTTCATTCCCCCACTGGTATTCAAAAAAGTTGCTAAATATTTGATAAAGTCTGAGTAATCAAAAACAAAAGTTGTTGAATAAGAGAAACAGAGACTATGACCATCGTTCTCATAGAGGGGTAAAAAAGCAAAGGAGTATACATGCTTTATAAAATTCTTTCATATGTTCAGAGAGATTCATAGTAAACTTCCTCTTGTAGATATTTTTCAAGGAATGCCCAAGTGTGCAAAGTACTTGAAGGATGTGGTCACTAACAAAGTAAAACTGCAGGATGCCAAGACAGAAGCACTCACTGAAGAGTACAAATCTATGGTGATTCAAAATTTGCATTAGAAGATTAATAATCCATGGAGATTCACTATCCCTATTAGAATTAGCAACAGTGAGGTAGTCCACACACATAGTGATTCGGGGGTGAGTGTCAAATTGATTCCCCCATTATTATTTAACATTGTGGGACTGGGAAACTCAAGATTGAGCATTGTGATAGTTTAGTTGGCAAACCAGAAAACAGTCTATCCCAAAGGAATCATTGAGGATGTTTTCATCAAGGTTGGTAAGTTTATTATTCCTACTGACTTTATTTTTTGGGATTTTAAGGAAAATAAAAGAGTGCCAATCAACTTGGGACATCCATTTTTGCGATGGAAGGGGTTTGATCGAAGAGAGAGATGATATACTTACAATAAAGATGGATGATGAATATGCAATTTTCAAAGTGTACAAACCACTTGAAACACTATCCCACTACTAAGATTTATGCATGATTACTATGATTGAAGGATATAAATATGGGTTGGTAGAGTCTATTCCAAAAAAGACCTCTTCATACATGAGTCTGAAAAGGCTACTGTTGAGAGAGCTGTTGACCTTAAGAGTTCAAACTCAAATGGTCAGAAATAAATAATAATTGGGCATTCGAGTATGAGGATAAGATTGAAAGAATATAGAGAAGTTGCAGATTGGGTCGTGCGACAGTTCTAAATCAGGTGCTGCTTTGGAGAAAACCCAAGTTAAGCTATGTTTTATTTTTAGATTTTTAGTTTTTACTGCACTAGTTTTTTATTTTGTTGGGTCACAGGTTGATGAGAAGTCTGAGTATCGGAAAACCTGAGTTAAGGAGCATGGTGAAGACTAAGTGTGGGGTTCCCATACCTCCTTGATGTATAAAAATAGTACTAGCTAGGCCTAGAGGACTCAGGGAGTATTTCTATCTCTACTTTTAAGCATACTTTGGGGACAAAGTTTATTTTTAAGTGTGGGGTGGGGAAATTCCCATTTTTAGGGTAATTTTATAAAATATTTTGTTAGGAATAAGTGTGGGATGTTCTTGTTGGTGCTATATATGATTGCATGATGTATGTGTTTTGATGGTAAAAAGCTTGTTGATTGTTTGAATTGCTATTGTTAAGACTCCTAGGCTCATGTTTATGACTCTTGTACTTGTTGACTTAATTGGAATTCAGGTTATCATTTAGTTGAGAGTCTGTGATGATCCTGCATGAGTTGATCATGTGCCATTGATGTTAGGTTGTTTTATATTTTTTATAGCGTTTGATGTATTGAACATGCCTAGTATGCGTGCAAAGAGAAATAAATAGTGTGGATTTAGGAGATGATATAGGCATTTCTTTAATAGCCAAATGCACACCCGCTTTTGACCTACCATTATGCATAATCATAGTCATCCCCATTAATCCTTTAGCTTATTGTTTGGTATCCTTGTATGTAGCCTAATCTATTCTTTGATGGAGCTTAATATAATTTGAAGCTCCTAAGTGCTTTAGCGTAAAACTAATTGAGTATGGAGTGTGAAAAAATAAGAGGAGAAAAGGTTAAAGGGAAGCCCAAAAGATGAGGTTATTGGTGTGTAAAGTTGATTGTTGTGGTTGGGATTGAAAAGGAAAATTTACGGTTAAAATTGCATCGTGAATTAATAGAAATTACACCACCATATTGTATGTGAATGAGCTTAGTGAGATAGGGAAAAATAAAAGAAGTATAAAGGTCATAGAGGTGAAATTTGGTTGTTAAAGATTGATCTTATTTGTATAATGTGATGTATTAAAGATCTTCGAGAAGATAGTCACTATTACTGGCCAGAATATTTTCTACCAGTCCTTAGCCTATATTACAACCCATAAAGAACTATTTCATCTTATGCTTTAACATTTTGATATTATTTTAGTACTATACAAAGGTAAAGCATATGGTTCATCATTTGTAACTTTTGAATTCATTGTGGGAGTGAGCAAAATTTGATTCTTGTACACATTCTTTTATAAATTGTAATTATGTGAGTGTTTATCGGTAACTCTCTTATTTTGAAGGAACATGTTTTATGATAGTTGGTTTTATTTTATGATGTATTTGATTGAACAATATGTATGAGTTATCCGACTAGGTGAGTTAATTATTAATGCTTAGATGTTTTGGAGTGGTGCTCTCGAACTGTCAACTTTGTCTATAACATGCTAAGTGTAGAAATTTGAATTCTGTGTAGTCATTATAATACTAATTTAAGTATCTTTCTTGTAGTAGAAGTGTGGAGTCACCTCATCTTATGATTATTATAGTAAAGAGTTGTTCGAGGATAAACAATGCTTTAAGTATGGGGTGATGATCTGAGGAGGATTTAAGCACTTCAGTGTTGGTATCAAGTTTTATTTAGTTGTGTTTTAAGGACTTATTATGTGATTAATGAGTCAATGATGATATAAACGAGAATATAATTGTCTAATTACCTGATTACAATATTTAAAGATGTTTTCAAATAAGTTTCGATTCAAATTGATCACTTAGAGTTCAACAAAGAAACCTACTGTTATTAGCTTGAACTAGGTCTTTGTCTAGTCTATCACGATGGATTCTAATATGTGTAACGTGTTCCTAATGACATTATTGTGTAATTATGCATTTAAAAAACTTTTTTATAGTGTTAAAAGTGCAATTGAATTAATCCAAGTGGCAAAACTAAGTTAATGATTAAAAGGGACAAAGCTAGTATTCTTTGCTTAAATTTCTAGTTCATTGTATTGGATGTTATGTTGTTTTGCGATCTCATTTGTTGTTTTTAAGACTATATTATTCTTGTTTATTTGATTATGATGCAATTTTAAGGATATAAAAGCTTCAAATCAAGTTTAAACAATACAAAAGGCTTTAAATGGATCAACAAAAGCACAAAACACGACTTGACTTGAATTGGACACCTTGACTTTATTTTTTTAATTTATCTTTTTAATGGATTTTACATTGTATTTCTTCATTTAGATTACGTCTATGTCCATGAGAGGCTAAAGGCCCCCTTTTCAAGGTTAAGGCTAAGAATATGTTTACTTTCACTTTGAATTGAGATTTTTTGGATTAATAATATTATTTCATTGTTTTTTTATCCTTTTTTTAACTATTTTAAGGATTTGCGGTCCTTAGAATACATATATTTTCAACCCTATGAACTCGAGAGGGGAAATAAAAAGATAGAACATGGGCATAAATAGAGGAAGGTTCTTATAATTTTATGAAATAAGAAATTTCAATTATAAAGTAGGATAGGGATATAACTAAAACCCTTACTTAGTTCACATGTAGGACTATATATTAATGCATATAAATGGATTATTACATCCCATCTCAAATATGTAGTTGTATTGTCAAAGTACGTAGAAGATTGACGTTATGGAGAACACAATCACATGATCAGTATTCTAACGAATGACGTTTATTAGCGTAGTAAGATTTTTCGTAGTTCTTTAAACCATGAATTTCATCCATTGATTGTCCAAAGTTCTTACTTTTCTACATTAATATAATTTACATTAAATTATAAACTTTAAAAACTCTATTGGTTAAGATTGTGCTAGTTGATCTCAATTGTTAAACTAGAATTGAATAGTTCCTTAAGACAAGTCTCTAAGTGATTGATATTCAACTTTATTTAAGGCCACTGTATTACTTAGTGAAACCATGTAAACTTTCATGTGCACTTGGGCATAACAAGCTTTTGGCGCCATTGTCGGGGACTTGTAATTTGGAAACTATTTTTGTTTTAGTTATACTTTTTAGATTTCTTTGGTGCTTTACACTTGGTTTTGTTATTGAATTTGCATGAAACATGTTTGCATACTTAAGCTGGCAAGGGATATAAAAGTTTTCACCAATGAATAAAATAATCAATCTTTCTGTAGCAAATCCCAGATATTCAAGAAGAACAAGAAAATCCATCTCTCATGGATGAACAACAACAAGGCCGCAAGATAGTTTGAGCTGTGACAATTCTACTTCTGACTAATTTGACCTCCCTTTTTTAGAAACTGGCTGCTAGAGATAACTTTGAGCTAAAATAGAACATAGTCCATCTTTTGATCAACAATGGACAGTTTTAAAGATTTTCACATAAAGATCGACAAGTCTATTTTGGATCTTCTTAGAGATCAGTGACACATTCATCCCTACGGGTGTGTGTCTAAATAGATTATTATATCCCCTCTCAACAAAGTAGTTGTTCTGTCCAGTTAGGTTGAAGGTTAGAGGTCGGGAGACCATGATCATACGATAAACCCTAAGAATCAACAAACAAGATAAGAAACCTAACGAATGACGTTCAGTAGCGTAGTATGATTGTTTGTAGTTCTTTAACCCAGCTTTCATCCCTTGATTCTCCAAAGTCTTTACTTTTTCTGCATTACTTACGTTGACTTTTAATTATAAACTTGCAAAACACTATAGGTTACGATTTCCTGAGTTCATCTCAATTGTTAAACTAGAATTGGATAGTTGCTTAACACAAGTCTCTGCGGGAGCGATATTTCACAGTATTTAGGGCCACTGTATCACTTGGTGAGATCACGTACACTTTCATATGCACTTCGGTGCAACAAATACCCTATTCAACCAATCCATAAATGCATCTAAGGCATTAGTCAAACCAAAAGACATGATCAAGAAGTCAAAATGCCCACACCGGGTATGGAAAGATGTCTTAGGGACATCTCCCTCTATAATCTTTAACTGATGATTCCGAGACTAAAGATCGATCTTAAAGAAGGACATATCACCCAGAAGTTGATCAAACAAATCATCTATCCTCGAAGGAGGGTACTTATTCTGTACCGTTAGCTTATTTAACGGTCGGTAATTAATGCACATACGAAGGGAACAATCCTTCTTCTTCACGAATAACACAGGTGCACCCTACAAAGACACACTAGGATGGATGAAACCCTTGTATAAAAGATCCTTTAATTTATACATAATCTCCTTTACCTTAACAGGAGCCATTCTATAGGGGGGATAAAAATACGACAAGTGTCCGAAAAAATATCAATCCCAAAATCATTTCCCTACGGAGAAGAATAATAGGAAGGTCGTCAAGAAAGACATTGGGAAACTCATTTACCACTTGGACAAAAAATAAAGAAGGACCCTCCAAGTTAGAATCTTTAACTCGGACAAGATGATAGAGACACCCATTGGAGATCAATCTCCGTGCTCTAAAATATGATATGTACCTCCTCTTAGGAGATAGGGAACCACCCTCCTACTCGATATTCGGCTTATTATGGAATTTAAAGATGACCTTATGGGTCCAACAGTCTAAAGCAGCATAGCACAAGTGCAGCCTATTCATCCCCAATATTACATCAAAATCAATCATGTCTAATTCAAATAGATCCACCAATATCGGCCGACCACCAACAGATACCACATACGCCCCATAGACCCTTCCAACAACCACAGAGTTACCCACCAATGAAGAAATAGAATAAGGGTCTAAAATACACTTAGTAGTAAAACAAAAATGCACAGCCACAAATGTGTCACATAAGAAAGAGAAGACCCCGGATTAAGTAAATAGTACAAATCATATTAAAATAGTTTCAACATTATAGTAATGACATCGGGAGATACCTCGGTGTCCTGACGAGCAGCAAGAGCATATAAGTAATTCCCGCCAGTAGCGGCACAAAAAGTACAAGTACCACCATCTGGTGCGGGATCTGATGAAGAGGAAATAGGAGCCTTACTAGCCCAAAAAGCAACCCTATAAGGACAATAATGCTATTGATGGCAAACTTAAACATAATTGAAACATCAATTTTCCATAATTGAAACATCAGTTTCTCCCTTTCTCACACTGGAAATGGTATGGCTGACCATAAAATCTACAAGGATGATATGATGGAGCGGCATAAGCCACACCAGCCTTAGATTGGTCACCCTGTGCCCTGTACCATCCATTATGCTAAAATAAATAATAAGCCGACTACTTCAAATAAGGAGTACTAGCCATATAGAATGAACCAGAATTCCCCACTTTATCTTTTTCCACTTTCCCCTATCTCTACCACTCTGATGTTATCCTTTACCTTGATAAAAAATTCTAATCTTCTTACTCAGCCTCTAACAAATCTTAGCATACTTCTTCTATTTCATCGTCAACCTATTTTATATATACCCCAAGCCGACAAATATTCATATCCTTATTCAGCGGGGCAACCTTACTCCCCAGTATCAACTCATGGGATAACCCAAAAGCAAACTTATGCATTCTACATTTCATGCTAGACAATAAGCCGGGAGCATACCTAAAAAACTGAATGGATTTCAGAGCATACTACTTGACTGCCATATTTTTTATCTCAGATTCAAAAATTACTCCGTTGTTACTTCCCTCAAGTCTTGAGAAAAGAAGTAATTAAAAAGCACCCTAGAAAATCCATACCATAGTACCATGTCAGCATTACCTCCCCTAGACTATTCCCTCTATTTGTACCACTGGTACGCTACATCTTTCAATTGTTTGGTAGCAAACTCCATACCTTCCACATCTGACACATGCATAATTTGGAAGATCTTCTTCATCTCATCGATATAATATTTAGCATCCTTCTCAACCTTAACATCAGTAAAAGTTACAGGATTCAACCTCACAAATTAGCCAACCCTTATATATTCTGAAGATAGATTAACAGAAGCACCACGCTCATACTGAGAGGCTACAAACTAAGCCAACATATTAATACAGTGATGAAACTCAGCATTTGTGATATTTTTTGGGGGACATCGAGGAGGGATAGAGGGAACCAGTGGAACTCCAGGAAGGCAATCAGGAACAATGTGACAAAACCAAGTCTGAACCCCATAAGTAGGGTGTGTCCAATCAATAGTGTCCCCACATGGATCAGAGGAGTTACCCTGAGCTTCAAATCATTTGGGAGGCATGATTTGAATAAGAGAGATAATGGGAATTAGAGGAATCCAAGACCATAGACTCTATAGCTCAAACTATGACAACAAGAAAAGGAAATATTTCGAAATGTCTCCTAGCCTCTCTTTTATTAGTGTGGCACTATACATACCCATAAAATAGAATTTACTCAACATGGCTTTGTGGTAACCCAACTGACCATTAAACTAGTGCTTTGATACCAACTTTGTCACAACTCAAACCAAGGCCTAGCCGTGATAGGTATCCCAAGTCTCATTTGGAGCAGAGATAAACCCTTTTGTCTATCCTAAGCCACACATTAACCATAAGTGTTAGTTGAATTTTTAACATATAACAAGATAGCATCGAATAAAATTAATTACAATGCATAATAAGTGTATACCAACCACCGACAACCGGACAACCATTCATCACCAAATAACCAACCAAATGACCCATCTCCACAGTAAAAACAAAGCCTTTAAAAAATTCAAAATGAATAAAATATCGGGATATGCCCCCAATAGTATGTAAAAACAAACTTTAAGGACGGTCTGATAAAGAAGAGACATGGACCATGAAATGAAGCTTATGGAAGCTCACAACTTCAATGTCAACTTACAGACTAACTTGAGCACCTAATCACTTGGCTGGAAAAGTGGAAAAGGTTCTTGTCCCTAAATAGCATGGGGATACAACATCGGAAGATGGTTAGCAATTGGATCCCTAGCATGTAATTTCGGGATAAAGGAATTTAATAATACCATTATTCAAAACCAAGTCAAATAACCATATGCAATCATATATAGACATATATATCTTGTTAGGATAGGGAATAAGGCTTATAATGCATTTAAAAACCTTAACCTGGGCTATGTAGCATAACCCTCATATAACAAGGCACCCACGGGATATATGGTCCCATCTCCCCATTGCTTGAAGGGCCTCAATATATGTAGCTGCACAAACAAGTGAATATAGATATTCGTATACGCCTTTATGGGGTACTTAAACCTCTCTGTATAATCAAACTGACCTAAGTACTAATCTAAACAATAAGGGGGACTCTAACCTTCCAATTATATATTTATTCAAGAGACTCAAACCGCCCGGTCATATACACCCCCACACCGGCTAGAGCAGTTTGGAATATTATTTCTTTGGGCAACACTTTCACGGCCTGGCTGCACATCCCACTTTAAAACCAATATAAAACATTCAGTACACATACACACCCATTAATCTAATTACTTAACAAAGAAATTTAATTTGTATCATCATACCAACCTCACTTGCAAGTGTACCATATGCCATAACCATTATTAATGAACTTGGGAATAGAACCCACTTTCTAAACAAAGACATCAATCAATTGAACATTTAGGGTCTCGAACCAATTTAGTATATAAAATTAATTTATGACCAACAAGGCCTTCATAAACCATTTACCAATCATTAACATTAATAGACCAATGCCTATGTTCCAAACACAATTCCACATATGACAAGATCATTCTCATTGGAATTTTCACAAACAAACTGAGGGCATACCATTATCAAAGATAAAAATCAACAAATTTAAGGTTAAACATGACCAGTTCGTTAAACCACAATATCCATGCACCTACATGTGCAAAATCATTATCAAAATATATATATAATAATTCAAATCATGAGAAAGCAATACCCAACTATATTTATTCAAACCCTCAACCCATTATTTTTAAAACCACTCTTAATAACTCATGAACAATTTTTCAAATGCATGATGTTAGTGAACTAATAATTAAAAAAGAGTCACATTATTTAGTTACAAAGATTCACAGGGAGAATTTGATCCCTAAGCCTTTAGATGACTACATTGAAGAAACCCTAGACCAATCTTATTGACAAGTTTTTGAGAGAGTTTAGAGAGTGTTTTAATCATGTTAAAGTATGTAATAAATGATCAAAAGGTGTTATAAGATGTGGGGACTTAAAGTCTTAAGTTTGGGAATGACAAAAATACCCTCAGCTGAAAAGCTATAGAAAACCCACAGATGGATACGAGTTGACCCTCCAACTAGTCACCATATCATATGAGAGGTAACCTAAAGTCCTCACCAGAATAGAAGGTTGGATCCCCCATTCTTTCCAACTTATAACTCCCTTGACCAACTGCTACTAGAGCATACAAATCGTATGGTCTGGTTGTGACCAACACAGAAAACCTAAGGCTAGACACTGGAAACCTATGATTGGCCCCTACACTCTTTCAGACAACCATACAAGTCGTTTGGAGTCTCTCATAGCCAGTATAGAATTTTTCCAACAACACACAGACAAACATATGACTAGGGTCCCTTGACCCATTTCTACATCATACGGCATGTTGTGTGAGTCATATGGTGAACAAAGAGTTCAAAACTTAAGAAATTTATGAGGGCCAAAGTTTGAGGCGTTTAATGATAGAGGGACTAATTGTAATGACAGGTTATTAATGTGATTCAAAAACCTGTTCAGAGAAATAAGTTACTGTTTCATAAATTATTGGGTTCTATTTGAGATTATAATAAGATTGAGAGGATATGATATATTGATAAGTCAAATATTTGATGTGGGTGTTGCTGTCTATTTGAGGTGACTTACATATTTAAATGTCAGGTTTTATTTTAGATAATGGTTTTTACTATTTATTGATGTAACGCCATAGACTACCCCCAAGATGTCACATAGTGCATAAGACGAAAAGTGATACGAAGCTAACCTATGATATTGGCAAAATTTGTGAGCAACTAATTAAAGTACATAAAATTGGAAATAATCAGAGGAAGAGATGTCTTTAGCTGAAATCTTCGAGATAATACTATTGAAAATTTAAAACACTAGTTACACAAAAGAAAATTGAAACTAAATACATCAACTCTGACTTATAGACTATGAAGGCTCTACTATTTTTTACTGAGGTATTCGAGATATTACCCCAAGTTATAACTAATAAATATTACAAAATAAAAATACTATAAAAATTCTACAGACAGAATGAAGTCCTAGAATAAAGAGAACTCATCACATGCTTGTTGTAAAATTCGAATACTCTGATTTTTGTATGTCGGCTACAACTGGTACCTATATTATGAAACAATGTAGCCACATAGAAGTATATATGGTCAATACATCTAGAATGTACTAAGTATGTGAGGTTGAATGGAATAAGTAAAATTGAAGCTAAACATACTATCAAATCATGCATGCTAACTATAAAAGGACTCACCTTGATCATGAATAAAATTGAAAGCTGAAATATCTTAAAACATGAGTAGTAATACATAATCTAATAAGCATAGTGAGCAATTAAACTTAGTTTCTAACATCTTTATTTTTATAGGTGATTCTTATAACTGACCTAAACCATGTGAGCTATTATAACGTCCAACTCTTTAACCAAGTTGATGAGAGTTGTTCTACCTTCCATCAAAAAAGAACCTTATCTTTGAGAGATTACTAAATCAAGCCCATATTTTTCAAGAGGCACACTCTCTGGAGAAGCTCCTGAACCTACGATGACACATAGTGTTTTGAAGAATAAGATACGCTAAATCTTCATTTCTGTCTCAATGCTAATGACTACTCCCAATACATATACTTATATGCTCATACTTATGTATTCCACCTGAAAAATAACACATGGGTTTATAAACTAAAAACAAACTACTCTTCTCTTACTTAAATCATATTCATGAGGAAACTTGTGAATTTTATAACTTATGTGAGATCATAAAATGAAAACTAAACTTTAATCATGTTGTGAAACTTGCAACTTGAATTTATAAGTTTGAGCTTCTTGTAAACTTGGTATCCTGTACCAAATGTTGAAATCATTAATCATCTCATAGAAACTTCATATAAAAATATCAAACTCAACACTTAAGATAACTTTCATAGATAAAACATAAATAGGCATGGATTCATATGTAAAATAATGTCCAATTCATGTGAAAGCATAAAAATCTATAAGAATAATAAAAGTGGGTATAAACCCTAGTAAGTCAATTTCTTCAAAACCAATTAAAAATTAAACTTTTTAGCACAACCACGGAAGATTATCATTTTTAAAACCCATATATCTAAATTTCTATATTTCTTGAATAGAAACTTTAATACGGAGCCTTGGAAGTTGAACTTTTGGAAGAAATCCTTATTTCTTTTCTCTTGAGCACGGAGAAGAGAATAAGCATTGAAAATGGACTATAATGGGTAAATAACATTTACTGGATGACTTAAGTCATGGGAGAGGAGTTTTAAGTAAGGAAAATACCAATCTATCTCTAAGAAAACTTAAAATATTTTGCAAGAATTTGTCATTTGACTACTAAGCTGGCAACATATCAGTTTAGCCATCAATCTGTAGCTGCAGTTGGACAATTTATGATTAAGGTTGACGACTATAACCCCCTAAAATTTGGGTCCAGGGACCTTACATGGTGCTTAGGAGTGCAAGTGAGCCCAAGCTAACCCTCCTACTATCACAATTCATAAACAACTGGATAAAATACTTAAATCTATATAAACATAGAGAAAATATGGAACTTCTCTAAACTTGATCAATATAAACATGAACTTTACAAGATTACAACTTTACTTTTACAAATGAAACTGAAACTAAATACATCAACTTCTACTGACTGTCTATGAAGCCTCTACTGGTACTGACTTTAGATAGATGGGTCATGACTCCCAACTACCCAACCTCAATACGACTAAAGTAAGAAAAATACAACACTTCTCGAACTGCATAACTGACTCATGCCCTCGAATCAAAATGACTCATCACCTGCTGACTAAAAGCTGCAAACTGACTGAAAGCAGTATCTACGTTATAACTTGTACTTACATTATAAGGCACTGTAGCATATAGAAATATATGGGGGTCAGTACTTTAAGGAATGTACTGAGTATATGGGGGTGCAATGCAACATTATAAATAATATCATAAATGATTATGAAAATCATGCATGCTGACGATAACAACTTTATGCCCTTGAATTAACTGAAATATATTCCTTGTAAATCATCAATAGTAATACAAGGATTATAAATCTCATAAATCATTATACTTAACTCAAACTCTTTAAATCATGACTTAGAGTGACTCTATAACAAATGAAACTTGAACTCTTATAGACTTGGGAGTTTCTTATAACCGACATAACTACACCATATGAGCCTTATGGAGTACAACATTTTTCCCTCCTAAGAAGGGAACCCTACATTGGCAGGGGTGTCATACTCTTGCCAAGGAGTACAACCTCAATTTCTTAATCACAATCCCATTCTCGGACTCTAGCCCAGAATTATCAATATCAATCCTACGGTGGCACGTAGTTTTAGGGAAATACCATATTTCCCGCTCGATGCTAAATACTCCTCCCAGACTCAGCTCAGAACGTATTAGGAAATCCATCTTAATTAATATTAATTCGTGGGTCAATTTTAAAGACCAAAACATAAATATATATCTCATCGGTAAATCATATACAACTGTGGATTCCTAACTAGACTCAAAATCAAACAATCTTTCTCAACATCAAGATGTATCAATTCATTTAGTCATGGCAACATCAATAACTTTGAGGAAATATCAAGATTCATTATAAAAACTCAATCTTATGAATCAATATACTCAATAATCCAATTTGTTATAAGGAAGCTTAAAGCTTGACACATGTCTCGAAAACACTTGAAATACCAAATCATGGTAGAACATGAAATTCATTATATTAAATATCAAGTCATAATTTGGAAATTGTAAAATAATCAGGTATCAAAAACTTCAAGAAAACAACATAGAACTCATTCTTGACACTCAAGCTCGAATATCAATATATATATATTCAATAATAAAAATTCTCATAGAAAACTTTAAATAAAGACTCTTATCTCAAATCATACAGAAATCATCAACTCATAATAATAATATTCAACACAGGGAATAAGTTCTCACTTTAAGAAATAAAACGATGAAATAGTCATGTGTATCGATCTTGAATAGCTTAAATATCATAAATCATTAATAAAGTAATTTGGGTGTAAACCCACTTTGCAAAATCATGGATTTGAATAGTATAAATTAAATCTCTGGGCGCAAGAACGAAAGAAGTGTTCTTGTTCAAACCCCACATGCCTTGATTATGGATTTAAATGAATAAACTTGTTATAGACTCCTTTTCCACTTCTTGAGTTAGGGTTCTGGATGCTTTTGACTTGGGTACCTTGAATCTTGAACTAATTTATAAAATCTATGGTTGGATTCTTGAAGTTCTTGGGAAATTTGGATTGGATTTTCGAGAGAGAAACCCTAGTATTCTTGATGAATTGGAAGAAGAATGAAGTTTCCTTATTTTCTTGGATATATATATAGGGTCAAAATTTGTGGAAAAGACCAAAATACCTTTTTAAAAACTCCACTTAATTACTGAAAACAAATGGCTGACGATATCCGTGGTAGGCCGTCAGACCCGTGATAGGCCATCACGAAATGTCATCACAAAAGAGTCGAATTTTTTATTTTCTGCCTAAGGATGACGACGTCATCCGGAATGACATCAAAAACGTGACAGCCCATCAGAACCATACCGTTTTTCAGCTTGACCATGTTGGAGTAAAATGGTCATAACTCTTTGCTCCGATATAGGATTTCAGAGAAATTGGTATCGTTGAAAAGGTAATTCAATTATATATCTGTTGATATGTCATGAGATAAAATATTCAAAGAATAATAAGAGATATGCTCATTTGAAGTTAACTAGACCAATATCCTTCCCAAGAACTCAATCGGTAAGGAATGTTTTCATTCGCCCAATCGTTAGGACATCTTTAAGGCCATAATACACACCATACTTGATTAGAATACAAGGAAAGAACTATAAATTATTTCTCAAGATCTTGATTCATGGTTGAACTATTCGTTAGAGTTCAGGGAATTACAAAATGTCTCTAACTTCATCACTGGGTTTCCGATTCGGGTGAATCTTATGTCGATGGAAAGCTTATCCAATTCTCCACATGATCGAGAGTAGAATTTAGGGAAATACAACTTGAGATAAATAACAATAAATTTGGAATTCATCCATATTCACTTAAAAGATTGATTTAGGCTTAAGAAATGATCAGAGTATTACAATATCTCCCCCTTGGAAACCTTCATCCACGAATGTTGCTTTTTTGATAAGATTATAGAGAAAACTAAAGACACACAGCTGAAACAGCTTGCAAATCTCAATCTATATTTTTCAAAACATTGAAGTACTTTGTTGAATGTCTAAAATCATGATGAGAATAGCTATACAGCTAGATCATATACTGGCAAAAAAAATAGATAGAGGACAACTATAATTCTCGATTAAATCTGAGTTGATTTGCCTTTTTCCTATATTAAAGAGCGGGCTCATACGGATAGTTTTGAATTCACTTGATGTGATAATTGTGCAATTATTCTCATAGATGGTGAAGAGATAAAATTACCATAATCCCATAACTTAAAACCTAAACCTATGAATAATAAGTCAGGATAAAACTACTAAGCTGCAAGCAAGGCAACTCGTTACTCTCAACTCAACCACACTTCACAAATACTCTCTCGAATATACTATACCCTTCTGATACTATATTTGATCAATTCGACTTACAATCCTATTATGACACCGATACTTCCATCTACTCACATCTCCTTGAACCAAATCTCCTCATCTTTTTCATGTGTAACCTAGAACCACAAGATTCGCCACATAACCCCATTCGGAATCATGAGCTCCCACACATCTACATTCCTATAACCTCTCACTTTATGAGTAATTCTCATTACCAGTTCGAACTCTCTAATCCCCCTAGCACTAGCCATTACTGATGTTTAAGGCACCTATCCGCATGCACACAAACATGACATTCAAGCCTATCTTCATTACCACATGCGCATTCCTAATCAAACACTTATAAAGCCTCCTCTTCATACCCTACACACCTCTTATCAAAAAAAATTCCATGCACTCACCTCAAGCACGCCTGACATACTCCTTGCTAATCGAGTCTTACACAAATGCTTCACTCCAATATTCCTTCCAACTCATGGAATTACACAAAATGAACACACCACAATCTTCCCAATCATAACACATTAAACTTCAACGAACCATAACATGTATCAAAGACTTAGCCTCAATCTTACTTCACATTACCGCCAAGCCAAAGTAGGCATGGCACCCTCTATCGTTGATAAGGAAATATCTCTTCTCTATAAACTAAACAACTATTCACCACCACTATCTTGTGTTTGAAAAGATAACTAAAAGATTAGAGCATGAGTATCTGACACATGAATAACTTCACACTCAACTGAGGCTTAAGGAATAGAGGATTTAACATGATAAACCCATCAAAGATATATGGACAGGGGTTATGCACAATATGAATCTGAATTCCTTTTTGGCTAATCATTAAAAGTAGCGCTTGAACTTTGGAACTTAACATATCACAAAGCTTGAGTACATAAGTCATATGTTGCATGACCTAAAATGGGAATTCATAACTATGAATTGTGATTCCAACCGGTGAAAGGTCTGAGACTCCACATTTTGGTAACTAAGTGAGGAACCGATTTTTTATGGCATGCCTGGACATGAATCATGATCATGGAATCAAAATGTAAAGCAAGGATAAATACAGGAACGACTGAAAATACTAAAATAAATATGGGTTAAGCAGTATCCCTTTTCATAGCTATTCCACAACTTATTAGCATACCCACTAGAAATTGACAAATTGACCTGGTCACTTGTTCTACGATCTCCCCCTTAGAGTAAAGCCATCAAACTTCTTGACACAATTATTAGGAAGATGGTTTATTGCCTAGCTAGTCTTTATACACCTTGCAACTCCACGACACTAACTAATAACTCCATATATAATGACCCTAGAAAAAAATAAAGCAGTCCCACAAAACCTTGGGAAAGATTTCTCACCAAGAACGCAAAATCAAACTTAATTACAAGTTGATCAAACTCAAGCTCTCGCATACACTGTCCAAGCCCATTAGATCACTTCCCTATAACTAGCACCCTTAACCAAGAAATCATCACATCCACCTTCATAGCAATATTTCATCCAAGCTTAATGCCTAGCGCTCAGCATAACTTACAACTCCACCTCACACACACCATTCTTACTTGGAAACTATAAAACAAAACGTCAACAAACACTAGTTCACCTAAACCCCCTCATAACAATAATTGTTCATAATCATATGACCTCTCTCATTTATAATCCGTCAACACACCCTTTTACTACCCATCATTACTATCTATCCTTGATACACAACTTAACTTAGTTCATAACTCTCTAAGCCTCAAGTTATCTACCCCTTGCAATCTTAGGAGCATCTAAGTTAACAACACTCATCCAATAAGTATCATCATCCATAACTTATACTTATCTTGTGCAACACACCATCAACAACTCTTTTCAAAGCTTAAGCATACCTTTATTTACTTCTACCAATAACTTCTTCTTTTTCTTTCATAAGCTGACACACAAGAACAATATCACTTCATCACTAACTCGAACACATGAAAAAGGCTCAGCTATACATACTTTCAATAAATCACACTTTCCACCCTTTCTTTCCATAACACCTCTAATCCAGTTCTAACCAGCATAAGAAAATAAGATATACAAGGAGTCGCTAGTGAATCAAAATAGGCCACACCCGACTTTGCTAATCTTTGATTTTCATTTTGAAAATAAATTTGAGATGGATAACAAAGTAATTATGCTAGTGAATCCAAAGATCCCCACAGGGTTTCACTAGACTTTTAGTTCCAACATCATGAAGATAACAAGGTTACAAGAGATAGAAACTCGCCATACAATATTTGATAATCTAAGAATACACATCTTACTCTATCTTAACTAAATAAATCATAAGGGAGAGGGCATAACATTAAACATAGGAAACCTATAACACGTTGGTAAGCTCTTCTCAGGCCGCTTTGTGAGACTTCTAAAATTTCTCTCTTGTATGTCTGAAAGTATTATTAGAGGGAGAAAATTGGAACTAGCTGATCATGTTACCTCAGGAACAGTACATAGATAAGGAAGTATAGATTATAAATATTGATTCTGAGAAGGAAATTTGGAAGCACAACTGGCTTGGGCTTATTGCACAATTTATAAGCAAAGCATGCTAAGGAACTAATAGGGTACTTTCTAGCTCATTTACAACTTCATAACTATCTGTGGGGACTATTTAATGAAGTACTATCTACAAAGAATTGAGTTTGACTGTCTCTAATACCTTGAAAAGAAGGTGGGGATGCCTCGAATAGGGTATGATGAGAATCTATATAAGTTTCTCAACGAACCTTTCTATAGCACGATCTATGACTTGAAGGAATGGATACCTTTCCTAGATGTCTTATAGCCTCTCCAAGAAAACTACAGACATCTCTGTACCGTTCTACAAGACTATACTAGACACGGCTTCATAGAAACCTTAGGAAACATGAACTCTGTGCTCTGATACCAAGATTGTAACGCCCCAAAATTTGGTTTCCGGGACGTCACATAGTGCATAGGGGCACAAGTGACCCTAAGCTAACCCTTCTACTTGTATAAATCATAAACAACTGGATAAAATGCTTAAATCTATATAAGGTTAGCAAAAATATAGAACTTTTTTGAACTTGATCAATATAACATGAACTTTACAAGATCACAACCCTACATGAAACCGAAACTAAATACATCAACATCTACTGACTGTCTATGAAGCCTCTACTGGTACTGACTTTAGTAGATGGGTCATGACTCCCAATTACCCAATCTCAATCTGACTAAAGTAAGAAAAATATAACACTTCTCAAACTGTATAACTGACTCATGCCCTCGAATCAAAAAGACTCAACACCTGCTGACTGGAAGCTGCGAACTAACTGAATACCGTATCTACGCTATAACTTGTACCTACATTATAAGGCACTGTAGCATATAGAAATATATGGGGGTCAGTACTTTAGGGATTGTACTGAGTATATGGGGGTGCAATGCAACATTATAAATAATATCATAAATGATTATGAAAATCATGCATGCTGATGATAAAAACTTTATTCCCTTGAATTAATTGAAATATATTCCTTGTAAATCATCAATAGTAATACAAGCATTATAAATCTCATAAATCATTCTACTTAACTCAAACTCTTTAAATCATGACTTAGAGTGACTTGGTAACTCATGAAATTTGAACTCTTATGGACTTGGGAGTTTTTTATAACCGACATAACTACTCCATGTGAGGCACATGGAGCCAAATGTTTAGCCCTCCTAAGGAGAGAACCCCATATTGGCGGGGATGTCATACTCTTTCCAAGGAGTACAACCTCAATTTCTCAATCACAATCCCATACTTTGCCTCTGGACCACAATCATCAATATAAATCCTATGGTTGTACGTAGTTTTGGGTAAAAACCACATTTCCCTCTTGGTGCTAAATACTCCTCCCAGACTCAGCTTAGAACGCATTAGGAAATCCACCTTAATCAATCTCAATTTGTGGATCAATTATAAAGCTCAAAATATGAATATATATCTCATCGATAAATCATATACTACTGTGGATTGGTAACTCGACTCAAAATCAAAAATCTTTCTCAACATCAAGATGTATCAATTCATTTAGTCATGGCAACAACAATAACTTTGAAGGAATATCAAGACTCATTATAACAAGTCAATCTTATGAATCAATATACTAAATAATCAAATTTTTCATAAGGAAGATTAACGTTTGACATATGTCTTGACTACACTTGAAATACAAACTCAAGGTAGAATGTGATATTCACAATATTTAATATCAAGTCATAATTTTGATGTTGTAAAGTAATCATGTACCAAAAACTTCAAGAAAACATCATAGAACTCATTCTTGATTCTTAAGCTCAAATATCAATATATATATAAATATATATATATTCAATAATAAAAATTCTCATAGAAAAGCTTAAATCCCGACTCATATCTCAAATCATTCAAAAATCATCAACTCATAATGATAATATTCAACTCATGCCATAAGTTCTCGATTTAAGAAATAAAATGATCAAACAATCATATGTATCGATCTTGAATAGTTCAAATATCATAAATCATTAATAAAGTAATATGGGTGTAAACCCACTTTGCCAAATCATGCATTTCTATAGTAGAAATTAAATCTTTGAACACAAGAACGAAAGAAGTGTTCTTGTTCAAATCCGCATAACTTGATTATGGATTTGAATGAAGAAACTTGTTATAGACTCCTTTTCCACTACTTGAGTTAGGGTTCTTGATGCTTTTTACTTAGGTACGTTGAATATTTAAACAGTTTATAAAATCTATGGTTGGATTCTTGATGTTCTTGGGAAATTTGGATTAGATTTTTGAGAGAGAAACCCTAGTATTCTTGATGAAATGGAAGAAGAATGAAGTTTTATCCTTTACTTGGATAAATATAAAGGGTCAAAATGGGAGAAAAGGACCAAAATACCCTTTAAAAAATGCTCCTTAATTGCTGAAAAAAAATGGCTGACGACATCCGTGATAGGCAGTCACGAAATATCGTCACAAAAGGGTCGAATTTTTTATTTTCTGCCTAAGTCTGACGACATCATTAGAAATGTTGTCAGAAAGTGACGACGTCTTCATGAATGGCGTTAGAAACATTACAGCCCGTCAGAAACATCATTACCGTTTTCCAGCTTGACCATGTTGGAGTAAAATACGCATAACTCTTTGCTCCGATATCGGATTTTGACAAAATTGGTATTGTTAGAAAGATATTTCTATTATATATCTGTTGATAGGTCATGAGATCAAAAATTCCGAGTATAATGAGAGATATTCTTGTTTGAAGTTGTCTATACCAATATCCTTCCCAAAAACTCAATTGGTAAGGAATGTTTTCATTATGCCAATCGTTAGGACATCTTTAAGGCCTTAATACACACCATCCTTGATTAGAAAAAAAAATAAAAGAACTATAATTTATTTTTCAAGATCTGGATTCATGGTTGCACTATTGGTTAGAGTCTCGGGGATTTACAAAATGGCTCTAACTTCCTCACCGGGTGTCCGATTCGGGTGAATCTTATGTCGATGGAAAGAATATCCAATTCTCCACATGATCGAGAGTAGAATTTAGGGAAATACAACATGACATAAATAACTATCAATTTGGAAGTCATCCATATTCACGTAAAAGATGGATTTAGGCTTAAGAAATGATCAGGGTATTACAACGAAGTAGTTGATTTCCTGTCAACTTAGTCGTCACCTTCGGTAAGTTATTTAAGGTCTTTTCTTGTTATGGTTGACGACTAAGTTTACAACTCATTACCTAGTTGACAGGACATCAAATCAAGTCATCACCTTCTCGCACAGACACTCCCATGTAAAATTGGTAAAACTTTCTACTCTGACATTGGATTAAGGTAAAATTCATTGCATTTTTAAGAAGACTCAATGAAATTTCATTTGATGGGTCTTGATCTCCAAAAACCTATATATTCAAGTAGTTACACTAATTTAAAGTTGAACCTTATACAATCAATACTAAAACATAATTGATAAAATTTTTCTTAACTAAACTTTCCTCTAAGTTCTTCCTGTGACCATAATCACATAGAAAACACTTTACACACAAGTTTAAAGGTCATGACACTTATCTATGATTAAAAATAATTGCCTTTGGGATTTTAAACATGAGATGAATGGTTTGAAACTTAGCTAGGAATTTGTGGGGTATTACATTATCTCCCCTTAAGGCCGATATTTTGTTTAAAAGAATATAGTTACTTTCTTGAAACATAGTCTCTAAAATTAATCATAATTTGCAACTGGAATTAGCTCTTGATATAGTACAAACTCAACAGAGACATATGGAACATGAAAATAAGCATATGAAATGTATGGAATGATGTGACATGACATGTCTATTAATGAAGGATATAACTGAGCTAAATATATAACTATATAAAATGAAATTAATTCTAAGCTGACCTGAATGATTAAAAGGAGCTGATTCACATTGAGAGTTTAGAACTCAAGTGAAACATTCAGGACATAATCGTATATAAAGAACTTTTAAGTGTTATATAATTCATTGAAATTTCCTAGAGTCACTAAGAATAAAATATAAGTTCGTTTGACTCTCTTTATCAAAAACTCAACTAATAATTGAAGGGAGGAATTTGGGGATCTGAGTATGGAATTCAAACAAGGAATCACAATATGGAAACAACTCTATAACATGAAATATAGGCATTTAGAATAGAAGATTGGATAGGATTTGTTTGCCTTGGACAATGCAACTGTCAACTTTCAAGCTTAGCCACACTTCTTAAATACTCTTTCAACTATACCATAAATCTTAAATAATACACTTCATGTAATGAAATTTACTATCTTCATAAGGGTATATGTGACTACACCAACCAAAGTCTGAGTTGAACTACATATTATCACACTCAAAGCCACGATGTACTACACATAAACCATAATACTATTGTAAACGACGGGATTCAATATCTAATGTCTTTTAAGATCTTCCATCTCAAGAATAATACTCCTTACCACCTAAAGAACTAACTTTAATCTCTTAATATGAATTCCGTAGCACATAATTCATTCATCCGCTTATCTACAAACATGACATTCAAGCCTATTGTTATAACCACATATGAACATCTAAGCAACCAATCCATTTTGGAATTTCCCTATATTCTCTAATATCTTAATCAATACAATTTTATGCATTTTCCTATATTCCCGCACAAGTTTCAATTTTTTTGGACTTAGTTTGAAGCTCATTTAGAATCCCTAAACTGTGAACAAACGTGATCTTGGTGCGTCGCGTCGACTATCATGTTGGTGAATATTTTTAAAGCTACTAGCGTCAAATTCTAGAGAGTTGATGGCATCGATGCGCCACGTCGACCTACCCATTAGTAACCCAATTTTTAAGACATTTAAAATCCGTATCTCAAGGGGTAATTAGGGCCTTTTCCCATGCCCTTCAGCACCCATAACACGAATTTTAGCCCCTTTAGAGGCATAATACCATCATTATTCATAAAATTCTCAAGAAAAAAATATTAGAGATATCAATGCAAGAATCAAATCCAAGATATTTCACCATCAATATTTTGAAATTCAAGCAATAAGTTATGTAAAGTGTTCATTCAAGGTGATAGCCCAAAGGTAGGCTATACACGAAATTAGTCACATAGATTCAAATTCCAGCAACCAAATAAAGAGAAAAAAACACATAGAATAGAGATGAAGAAAAAGAATGCTTGAAATCAAAGGATAGATAGAAAGACCCTTACTCCTATTCAATGATTAGCACTAGAAGATGTTTCAAAATCTTCAACACACCTGAAAAATAGGAGTTCAAACCTTCCTCTGAGGTGACACAAAGAAAACATTCTTTCTCAAGTACACCTTTCATGTCAAATTATGAAAAATAAGTGAAACCCTAACTTCAGATATTTTTGGACCAATTTTTAGATTCTAAGAGCTAAAAGTAGAGACTAAAAACTACCATATAAGAGTAATTTCCAATTTCATCAAAGTTTAATGAAAATAGAAGCTAATAGGTCTATTTGTACTATTACATAACAATGACCAAAATACCCTTAAAAAAGGGTGCTCATTTGGAGTGTGAAAGATAGCCATCAAAAGATAATACTACACTTAATAATCCCAAGTATAGGAAACCTTGGAGTGTAATAAGCCTTTTTCCAATCTTCAACTTGAAGAAGGCGTTGTAATGGTTCCAAAATTTCTTCAAGCATTTTCAAATCCAAGGCTTGAACCTTTGACAATCCGAAGCATGAAGCTTTGATAAGACAGTGTAATCCTTGTTCTCTTTATGCTTGTATCACAAGGGTCCCATCCACCCTTGGAGTTCAAAAAACTTTTTTTTTTAAATATGAATTGTGATTTCCATGTTATTTGTTTGAATGCAATCATGTTGATGTTGCAGAATGCATTCTGAGTTGAAATCTTAATGTGTTTCTTGATAGTATAATAGCATGTAAGTTGAAATGTGATTCTGTAATGTTAAAACCCTTGAATTATGAAGTCATGATGTATTAGCATTATTGATCATACCCAAGTATAAAGCTACCCCTACCATGTGTTTGATTAAATGTTAAATTGAGACTATGGTGCTTTTGTGATTTTTCGGTGGTCTAAATAATGAACTTATGCTATACACACATGTTCATAATGTCTTCCATGCTAAAGCTATACATTGTATATGTTTGATGAAATGACTCATAAGATAGTATTGTGAGTTGTTGACTTTTGTCAAGCATCCAATAATTGCTATGTCTTATTATTTTCTTGCTATCGAGTCCTGGGGTATTTTATACCCAAAAATTTAGTTGTGTGATTAGAGCCAGTGTCAGTTACAGAATAGTCTCAATTATGTCACGATCAGTAGTACTCTACTTCAAGTATAGAACTAAGCAAAAACTCAGTAACAATCTAGTCCTATTAAATATTCAGTTCAGTCCTCAATAAAACTCAGTCAAATAACAAAAGTCAGTAGTATTCTGTCAATCAACATAACTTAGTTAAATCAGCTTATTTTAGTTAATCAATATAATCAGTAAAAGATCAGTCCAGCCTAGTATAAACAAGGAAATTAGTCAGTGTCTAGTCAGTTGAAAGTAGGATTAACCACTGAGTTAAACAAAGGATGGGGACTCATCTGCCAGCAGACGGTGTGATCCTTACAAGTAGTCTTTGTGTTCTAGAACTATGTAGCTAGCGTCGGTTGAGACATCAAACCTACCAGATGAGGGTTGATAAGGTGGCATAACCTATCAATTGAGCGTCTCACTATTTTTATTTGAGTACCTAATAGATGAGTGTAACTCTGAGCTTGTCCTTACCCATGGCATGGTATTGATACCCTTCAAACTAGGGTTATAGGTTGGACCACAAATCTATTTAGAAAAAAGTCATTTAAGTTTGATTAATACCTTTTACAGTCTCTATCTCTATCTTTAGTAAAGAAATCAGATAGTTCTACAAATTTCAAGACTATCACATACAGTCACTTAGCTAAGTACAAAACTCAGCTACTTCTATCGAAAACAAAGCTGACAGACACAACCACTCAGCAAACAGTATATCAATTATTATTTATACTATCTATTACTAATACATGTTATGAGTAAAATCAATATCCAGAATCCTTCTGACTTTACTTACAATTATGTATTCTTGCATGTATTCTTACGCAGTCAGGTTCATATTACTCAGTTAGTTATAGTTCATGCATATGAACTCTTGCATTCAGCCTTACCTTAGTTTGTTAACCAATATATTCACACACACTGACATATACTTTTCTTTTGTGCTATGGTATTTTATACCATAGGTTCAGATATTGATGTCATAACAGAGCTGTATACTGGAATCTCGACAGGACCTTACTAGACACTTCAAATCAGCATAGTCCCTCTTCTTCCAACCCTTTAAGATACCTGTGACTTGATTCCCTCATAACTTGGGTAGCTAGGATGTCCTATATAATGACTCAGTGGAACTCTGTCCTTCGTTGTCACCCTTTTGAATAATGATCGAATAAAAATTTTGTTGGGCCCCAGAGCATTCTTATCGGTTCACACATTCAGCTACTAGCAGAAGACTAGCAGCGACTCCTCATCGTTCGAGGATATTCTCTTATTTTATTATCTCATTAGATTCAACATTTGAGTAGAAAGAATTAGTTGGGGTATTGTTCTATCAACTCCTTATTCAGAAAGTTCAGTTTAGAGGCTTTTCAAATTATATGTTCAAACAGTATTTAGTATTTTATATTCAAATTTTTTGTCATACTTTATTATTTTTTTCATTAGTATTACAGTTTTGAACCTTATGGAATTTCAACCCATTATTCTGCATTATACAGTGTTATTAATCAGTTATTGCAGCAAGTATAAGTTATGGGTTAGCTTGTGGTTCTTCGGTATTATGAGTACTATGTATCATCTGGGGTACCAGACTCGGGGCGTTACAAACTTAGTTTTAGAGTCTAAGGTTCAATAGTGTCCTAGGAAGTCTAAAGATCCATATCTAGTAGAGTCTTATGAATTGGTGTGTAGCACGCCATATTTATGTATAGGAGGATATGAGATGTTTTAGGAATAGTTTCCCTTCTTTTAGTATTCATGTCGAGTGAGCGGGCATAAGCTCCTGTCAAACTCTCTTTTAAATCCTATTTTTAATTCCAGTTACAGAAAATGCCTCCAAAAGGACTCAGGAAACATGAACCGGAGATTAGCTAGCCCCTCAGCTCGACCAACCTAATTCTTTAGGAAAACATGTCTCCTACGCAGAGATTAGAACAATATTCACCACCCTAGATCATTCTATGATAGCTCAAAATGAACACCCAGCTATCATTTTTGCCAACTTAGTAGCCAATACTACTACTTCTAGGAATCTAGACTTCACCCGAATGAACCCTCCATCTTTTTCTGGTTCTAAATCCGATAAGGACCCTCAGGAGTATCATGATCAGGTGCAAAAGATAACTAATATTATGTGGGTGACTACTTGTGATAGTGCTGAGCTAGTTGTATATTAGTTACAGGATGTGGCTCATACTTTGTTTAAATAGTGGAAAGCAGAGAGGCCATAGATGTAGGTCCCATTGAATAGAAAGATTTTTCCATAACTTTTCTAGATAGATTCTTTCACTTAGAGCTGAGAGAAGCTAATCTGTTAGAGTTTATTAATTTGAAGCAGAGCAATATGACATTGAAAGAGTATTCTCTCATCTTAACTCAATTATCTAGATATGCACCTCATGTGGTGGCAGATAGCAGATCCCGAATAAGTAAGTTTGTGTTTGTGGTGAATGATAGTGTGGTCAAAGAGTGCGGTGCTCAGCCTAAGTCAGAGGGTGGGAATCACTCTCAGTTCTTCCCAAAATCATTAGTTCTAGCTCCATCGTCAGCTAGTGCTCATGTGCAAAAATTTAGAGACAATAATACAGATAGGGTGCCAGGCTCTAAGTCTTATAGCAGTGCCCGAACCAATCCTCTTTGTCAGATTTGTGGCAAGAACCATCAGGGTATTTATTGAGATGGATGTGATATTTATTTCAGATGTGGCAAGACAAGACATAGACTCAGAGATTGTCCCTAGTCAAGTTCTCAAAGTCAGTGAAACCCTCCTCCATCTTAGTCCGATCTCCCGAATCAGCAGGGTGCCTCATCCAGTGCCACTAGTAGGAAAAATCCAAACAGACTCTACGTTTTTCTGTCCTGAAAAGACCAGGAAAGTTCTCCTAACGTGGTCACTAGTATGTTACAAGTTTATCGCATACATGTTAATACTTTGCTAGATCCAGGAGCTTCTTTGTCTTATGTTACTCTATATACAACAGTTGATTTTGGAGTCATTCCCATAATTCTAGTAGAGCCCTTCTTAATTTCTACCCCAATGGGTAAATCTATCATAGCCCGGTGGGTATACAAGAACTGTCTGATTATGATATCTCAGAAAATAACTTCAATAGATTTAGTCAGATTAAAGATGATAGAATTTGACTTTATTCTCAGTAGGGAGTAACTTCATTTTTGCTATGCCTCAGTCGACTGCAGAAATAAAGTTGTCCAGTTTTATTTTCCAAATGAACCCTTCCTATAGTGGAAGGGTAGTACTTCAGCACATAGGGGTCAACTTATTTGTTAACTTTGGGCTAGAAAGATGATATCTATGGAACGTGTCTACCATATCGTTCAAGACTAGGACTTTATTTTAGGAACCCCTACTCTTGGATCATTGTTAGTAGTATGTGAATTCCCAGATATGTTTCCTGAAGATCTTCCCAGAGTTTATCCCGAAAAGGTTTTGAAATTAATATTCTCCCAGATACTCAGCCCATCACTATCTTGCCATAAAAAGTGGCTCCAGAAAAACTCAAAGAATTGAAGAAACAGTTAAAGGATCTATTAGATAAGGTAATCATTAGACCCAGTGTTTGCCCGTAGGGCACACCAATTTTATTCATGCATAAAAAAGACGGTTCTCTTGGAATGTGCTTAGAATACCGCCAGTTAAACATAGTTATGGTTAAAGAACAAGTATCCACTCCCCAAAATTGATGACTTGTTTGGCCGACTTCAGGGTGCTAGTTATTTCTCTAAGATAGACCTCAGATCAATCTACCATCAGCTCAGAGTCATAGAAAGTGACATCCAAAAACCAACTTTTCAAACTTGGTACGATCACTTTGAATTTTTAGTCATGCTCTTTGGTCTTACAAATGCCCCAGCAGCCTTCATGAACTTGATGAACCTTGTGTTCAAGAAGTACTTGGAAATATTCATCACACTATTCATAGATGATATCTTGGTGAACATGATCATGCAGACCATCTCAGAATAGTATTACGGACTCTAAAAAATTATCAGTTATTTACCAAGTTAAGTAAGTGAAAATTTTGGCTAAGGTCAGTTCCATTCCATGGCCATATCATTTCCGGTGATGGCATTAGAGTTGATCACTAAAAGATCAATGCAGTGTAAAATTGGCCCAGACCCATCACTCCATCAGATATGAGGAGTTTCGTGGGTTTGGCAAGTTATTACTACAGGGTTGTTGAGGGATTTTCATCTATTGCATCCTTTATATCTAGATTGACTCACAAGAAAGTCAAATTTTAGTAGTCGGATTTTTGTGAAGAGTGTTTTCAGGATTTGAATACTCGACTTACCTCAGCCCCAGTCTTCAGTTTACCATATCGTTCAGATGTCTTTGTTGTGTACTGTGATGCATCAAGAGTAGGTTTAGGTTGTGTCCTCATTTAGCATGGTTAGGTCATACCCTATGTCTCCTGACAACTTAAGCCCCATGAGAATAACTGTCATACACATGGTTTTGAGTTAGCAGTTGTAGTTTCTTCCTTAAAGATCCTCCAGTATGTTTTCTATAAGAAAGATCTAAACCTCCATTAGAGAAGGTGGTTGGAGTTGTAGAGAGACTACGACATGAGTATCCTTTATAATTCGGGGAAGGCCAATGTAGTGGCTAATGCTCTTAGTAGACTGTCTATGGATAGTGTTGCTCATGTGGAGCACAATAAGAAGATGTTAGCCTAAAAATTACATCAGTTAGCCCAACTAGGTGTCCACATTCAACAGAAGGTGGTGTATAGGTGCAGAGTAGTTCAGAATCATATCTAGTTTTTAACGTGAAGGAGAATCAGGATAGAGATCCCAATATAGTCAAGTTGAAAGAATCAGTCAGAGATTAGAAGGTTGAGGTTTTCTCCCAAGGGGGAGATGGTGTTCTACATTTTCAGGGTCTTCTGTGCGTGTTAGATGTTAATGACCAAGTAGGGTGTGCATTACTCTATTCATCCTGGGGCATGGGGTGTGTTACTCTATTCATCCTGGGGCCACTAAGATGTACCATGGCTTGCGTGAGATCTATTGGTAGAGTGGGATGAAGAGAGATATTACACTGTTTGTGGCTTAGTGCTCGACATGTCGGCAGGTTAAGATTGAGCATCAGAAGCCTAGGTGTTTCATACAAGAGTTCAATATTCCTACTTGGAAGTAGGAAGAAGTGAACATGGAATTTTTGATGGGTTTGCCTCATACTCATCATCCACATGATTCAGTTTAGCTCATTACAGAATGGTTGACCAAATTATCTCATTTTATTCTAGTCCATACCTCTTATTCAGCAGAGGATTATACCAAACTCTACATCAAAGAGTTTATTAAAATAAATGGTGTTCTGTTGTCTGTTAACTCAGATAGTGGTGCCCAGTTCTTCTCTTATTACTAGAAAGCATTCCAAAAGGATCTTGGTATCCAGTTCACCTCAGTACATCTTTTCAACCTCAAATAGATAGTCAAGCAGAAAGGACCATACAGACGTTTGATGATATGTTGTGGGCTTTTACGATAGAGTTTAAAGTTATTTGGGATCACCACTTACCTTTGATTAAGTTTCCATACAATAATAGTGATCATTCCAGCATTAAGATGGCCCAATTTGAAGTGATTTATAGGAGAAGGTGTAGTTCTCCCATTAGTTTGTTTGAAGTGGGTGAGGCCACAGTAGTAGGGCCTGACTTGGTGTTAGATACCTCACATAAACTTCAGTTGATTAGTGAGAGGCTCAAGATATATTATAGCCAAAAGAAATCGTACGTTGATGTGTGCTGAAAGGATCTGAAATTTGAGATTAACGATTATGTGTATTTCAAAATCTCTGCCATGATGGGAGTGAAGTGGTTTGGCAAGAAGGGAAAGCTCAGTCCTTAATATGTCGGTCCCTTCAAAATTATTAGTCGCTTTAGCAAAGTAGCTTGTGAGCTTAAATTGCCTTCAGATTTTTCTTCAGTACATCCAGTGTTCCATGTCTCCTTGCATAAGAAGTGCATAGGTGACCTAGGTCCGATATCAAATTTTGATGAAATGGGTATCGCTAGAAATATAATTCAATTATATATCTTTTGGTTGGTCATGTGCTCAATAATTATTAGTACAACGGGAGATATACTCATTTTAATTTGACTATACTGAAATCCTTCTCAAGAATTCAATCGGTCAAGAATGTTTTCATTCACCCAATCCTTAGGACATCTTTAAAGCCTTAATACATATAACCCTTGACAAAAAAACAACCAAAACACTGTAATTTATTTATCATGGGCTTGAGTTATGGCGGCACTATTGGTTAAAATCTCGGGGTACTACAGTATGTTCAGTGTGATATTTCAGTATATCAGTAATATTAGTCCTATAGTCATATCCCAAATGATCATATCTAGTAATTAGATTCAGCCTGCTAGTACTCTCAGTTCTGTCAGTCTCATTGGAGGATGAATTTTCTCAAGGGGGAGATATTGAAAGACCCCCCAAAATACCTAGCTTAATTCAATCCTTTAAGCTTGTTAATGGGTCCCAAACTTAGAAAATTTTAGCCATGTATTTAGACAGTTTTACTTTTTTAGGTATTCAAAAGTTGTCAATCTTATTTCGTCACCTTAAAGTTCTTTAAATGTCTATATTTTTGTTAATTCAAGATCAAGAAGGTGAATAGGTGTTCCCAAACAAGTTTTAAATTATTTGGACTTCGTTTGAAGCTCTTTTGGGATCCCAAAATAGTGAACCAACACTATCTTGGTGCATCACGTTGAATAGCATGCTGGTTAATGCTTTTCCCAACAACCAGCATCAAATTCTAGTGAGTCAATTGTAACGTCCTAAATTTTGTAATCAAAACTCTATATGGTGTTCATTACCCCAAAGGACCACAAGCTAACCCATGACGGATATCTGTACTAAACACTCCATAATATACTCTGTAAATGCGAAAATAAAGGTTGTAAGGACATAAGGTTCAAAACTGCTAAAATAATCCTAAATGATATGGTATCACAATACCAAAACAAAACCTGAAATAAATTATCTGAACATACTATAGTCTAAAAATTCTCTAACTAACAGAACTATCTGAATAAGGAGTTGATTGGACATGCCCCCAATTAACTCATACTAATAAATTAATTAATGTTATAATAAAGTATTGGTAATGTCTTTGAAGGATGAGGACTCACTGCTAACCCTGACTACTTTGACTGGAATGCTACTAATGCTTTGGAGCTCATGCTTCTGAAACTATGGAATAAAACACCATAGCCTAAATGTGTTAGTACATTTAAATGTACTGATATGCATGTGAAGTAGGCTGAATTTAAAAAGGGTTCTAAGGCATTATCTATACTAACTAACTACATGACGTGAACGTGAGAATACATTCATGAATACATAATAACTGTAACTGAGTTCTTGATAACATGATTACTGAGTCTAAGTACTAATAACATGATATACTGATATCTGTATAATTGAAATAACTGATATTGAGCGACTGTATCTGACAGTCTAGGTTCTGATGGAATTAGCTGAGTTTTATACTATTCTGATTTTACTATATCTGATAGTCCTAAATTCTGTAGGACTATCTCAGTTCTATTACTGAGACTGAATGGATGTATCTAACAGTCTTGATCTATAACTAAAATTATTAAGAGTAGTCATCTAACCAACATGCCCCTAATACGCCCTTATGGCTGAGTTGGGGTCCAATCTGTAACCCCTATTGCGAGGGTGTCAATACCGTGCCACTGGTAAGGACAATCTGTCACTAACCCTCATATAATAGGTAACTCTAGTGAAAACAATTGGAACCCTCATATAATAGGTTAAGAAACCTTATCTGTCCTCATATAATAGGCTATGATATCTCAACCTACGCTGGCTACACAGTTCTGGAACACCGGGATTGCTTCTAAGAATCACACCCTCATATAATAGGTGGGTTCCTATCCTTGGGTTTGCTCGATGCTAATTTCTAATCCTATATGGGCAGACACTAAACTTGATTAACTGAACTGACTGAACTGAGTTAACTGAGTTCCGTTGACTGGCGGAATACAACTTAGATTACTGAATTTCTATGATTTCTTAGATTACTATGTTTACTGAGTTTTCCTGAGTAATATGACAGACTAAATTTCTATGAACATGGCTCGACTGAGAGTATCTTAAAAACCTAACACTAGCTATAGGCACATAGCTAATTGTTGAGTACAAGTACCACCAGGACTCGATAGAACAAAACCAACAAAGCATAACTTTGTTTAATACATGACCAATATCGACAATCCATAATATAATAAGATGGAGATTTCATGAAGTACAAATGATAAGGAACCACAATGTCTACACATATATCCATAACTCATTGACTAAGACATTTTATCAAGAACTTAACCTGCATTAACTTGTACATGAATCGGGATTTTATATTATCATACTAGAATGACACTTTTCCTTCACAAAGGAATTTAATCAAACACATGGGAAGCATGATTTGGTTATACAATCATCAACATATCTAAAAATCATGTATACATCCATCAACATGTAAATTTATGGCCTTATCATGATTATTATGTAAATCATCACATCCTAAGGTCCATAATTGGAATATGTAATTTCAAACATGAATCAAAACTCCCTAACATCATGAACATGAATTTCAATTCAATTTAAATTATGACCATTCATACATACATAAATCTTGGATTTAGAAAAGAGATTCTTGAGCTTCATGGGTAAACAGGAGCTTCATGGATTTAGAAAAGACTTAGAATTTGCTGAACAGGATCTGCGAAAGCTTGCGAGATGGTCCATCACTAGATCGACGGTACATCATTTCGACCATCGTATGTGGACCAAAAAAAGACAAACTTCCTTATAGCGATGGCGTGGGCAACGGTCCATCGCATGTTCGATGGTCCTTCAAAAGTTTTACGGTACTCAGTATCTTGGCTACGGTGATCTAGGAGATAGATCGCCGCTAGTTTGACGGTCTGTCAACCTGACCGTTGCACCTGGACAATTTTAACAACTCTAAGTAAAACGTCCATGACTTTTTACTGTGATACAAGATTTGGACGAAATTTGTATCATTGGAAAGATAATTTAATTTCCCACATGATTAAAAGTGAAAATCTTAAAAATTTCACATGTACAAAAATGGATTCATTTTCCAAAGTAAGTTTCCAACATTCTTGGGATTATTTCAAGCTAAGTAGAAGTATGGGGTATTACATAAATGCTAACTTGGCACAACTCGTTGGATATAGCATTGATGCCATTGATGCGCCGCCTTGACCTACGCATCGGTAACCCAATTTTTCAGTCATTTAAAATCTGCATCTCAAGAGGTAATTGGTCTTTTTTCCCACCCCATTCAGCCCTCATAACACGAAGTGTATCCCCTTTAGAGGCATAATACCATCATTATTCATAAAATAATCAAGAACAAAACCCTAGGGCTGTCAATCCAAGAATCAAATCCAAGATATTTTACCATCAATCTTTCTAAATTAAAGTAATAAAGTATGAATAGTGTTTATCCAAGGGTCCCTTCCATCCTTAGAGGACAAGAAAAATCTTTCAAAAACATGAATTATGATTTCTATGCTGCAGGTTTGAATGTAATCATGTTGATATTGTGGAATGGGTTCCAAGTTGAAATCTTATGTTTCATGACATTGTGAAATCATGTAAGATGAATTTGGATTCTCTTATATTGAAACCCTTGAATTATGAAGTCAAGATGTATTAGCATTGTTGATCATATCCATGTATTAAGCTACGCCAACCGTGTGTTTGATAAAATGTTAAATTGAGACTATGGTCTTTTGTGATCCTTTGGTGGTCTAAGTGATGAACTTATGCATACCCATATATTTACAATGTCTTCAATGTTAAAGTTATACGTTGTATGTGCTTGATGAAATGCCTCATAAGATTTGTGAGTTGTTGATTATTGTCAAGTATATAAGAATTATCTTATCTTATTATTTTCTTGCTATCGAGTCTTGGGGGTATTTAATATGTGATAATTTAGTTATGTGCCTAGAGCCAGTGTAAGTTATTGAACAGTCTCAATAAATGTCACGATTAGTAGTACTCTAGTTCAGTTACCTCACTATGCATACCAGTACATTTATACGTACTGCCGCATTATTTTCTTTTCCTATGGTGTTTCATATCATTAAAAATTCTCAAGTCTTCATTCTTAGATCGATGAGGGAAATAACGAATTTGTGTTTCTGTTCACCTAATACCTGTTTGGGAATGAATGAATGGAAAATTGGTATCTTTTCAAACTATTTTTTTTGTTGTTACTGAAAATATATTCATCAAATGTATATAAAACTCATTCATAATATGTATTAGGGTCAATTCTTTAGTATGAAAGATCATTTGATATGTACTAAGGTTATACAGTATCCTAACACAACGTTCAGTAGAAATTAACTTTACAAAATTAGTTTTAGGCTAAGTATAAATAAGGGTCACCTTTCAATGCAATTTTCACCTAGAATATAGAGAGCCAAGGGGGTCTAACACCCACACAATTAAAGATATTTAAGTCTTATTTCTAATGCAATTGACCCTTTGTTAATAAGCATCATGAATAAAAAGGTATGATCTTTTTACAGCAGATAATCAATGCTGAAAAACTGGGGGTGTCGTAGAGGGTTCAACTTGCTATAGTAAAATTCATATGGCTATAGAGACATAAAAATATTTATAGCCTTATTTTAATTGGCTCCAACCTTAAAACTCCATAATTTTCATTCTTAACTTCTAGAGGGGCAAGGCACTCTTACTTTTGATGAAAATTCTTTATTGAGGTAATTTGTTTTATTTATTTTAAACTTTGATTAACCTATTTATCTTCTAGAATTACTAGAATGGGGAATCTATATCAAAATTTTGGTGGTTTAGAATTGTATGTTCATGAGATTGTGTGGAAAACCATGGGTATACATATTTTTGCCTAGAAATGTGTTTATCTTCAGAATCAACTCTTTCTTGTACGAAATTAGGGTTATAAAACATAAAATTTTATAGTTGGAGTCCTTGAATGTAATAAATGTGGGAATTTTTGTTTTAAAACTCCATTAATGGAGTTGGGTTGAAGTAATACCCCGCATGTTTCTAAGCTAGGAAGTGAATAAATATTCCTACGTATGAAATCTCCTATCTTGTGATTGATACTTGAGTACATGACTTACAATGAATATCCTTATGATATGATAGCTTATGATGCATTAAGCATGTTAACATGAGTCACTTAAGCTAATACAAGCTAAGAGTTTTTGAATCCATCAAGTTTTAGTGTTCGATATTGCAATGGTCATCTTTGAATGAGTATAAATCGATGTTAATGTAGTATTTTGGCTGATTTAGACCCACCAAATTGTAGAGATTAGAATTATCTTTTAAACGATACCAATTTCTCCTTAATCTAATACCCGAGCGAAAGGTTATGCCCATTTTTATGACAGACAGTAAGCATAGGATATTGGTTAGGCGCCGCCTAACCGAGGCATAGGCGATTGGTTAGGACCCGCGCAACCCAGGCATAGGCGATCACTTGGGCACCGCCTAAGTAAATTCTAAGTGTCAAAAACACTCTGTCTTGAGTTATTTTAAAGGTAATTAAGTCTTTAAATACTCCTTACACATCCCTAAGCATAACACTACGAAATATATATCTTCTAAACATACTGCATCCCTATTTTTATCTCGAAGCTCATTATCCAAGGGCACTAATGGAGAAAAACAACTAGGGTTCCATAATTAAGCTTGAAGATCCGATTTCATGGAAATTCCTCATCAATCATCAAGAATCTTCCTTTTAAAGTATTCGTGAGTTGATTTATGGATCCCTTTCATCCATAAAGCTCAAAAACCTGCTTTTTCATTATAAAGTATGATTTCAATATTGTTGGGTGTTGACGATCATGTTGTTTATATTGGGTGATTCCCAAAATGGAATCTTTATATGGTTTTTTGAATTTCATGATATCATATGAGTTGGAAACATGTAAATTTGGTTGATCATGATGTATAATTTGATGATTTCACCTATGCTTTAGATGTACATGTAAGGTGTTTGATAAAATGCCTAAGAAACTTGACATCATGCAATATATCTAAATTGTGACTAGGTGAAGGATTCATGATATGCTCTTACATTCCAATGAATTTTATGTTGATAACGTGCCTTGTAAATGTTGTTGGAATACTCATGAGCTATTCTTATGATATTATGCTATGTTTACATGCAAATCCTACTGATGAACAAGATGTATGATAACCATGCAATCAACATGAACTTTCATGATATTGGTATGTGTTGTAAATATGATTATGCAATGAAGATGATATTAATATGGTGCAAGTACTTCAATGTTATATTAAATCCTTTCCACACAATAAATTTTTGATAACCATGCTTAGTATGAGATCCCTACTTATGATATTATAAATTATGGACTCTACTCTTATATAAAAGTCAGTCATATGTGTTAGTTTCCTTCCATCGAGTCCTGGTGGTAATTGTACCCGAAAACTATAGCTGTGTGCCTAGGTCCATGTCATGTTTTCACGATATCCGAACTCAAGCAATGATTCCATAGACTTCAGTCAGTCATGTGACTCAGGAAAACCTCATGATCTTAGTCAGTTGTCAGATATCAGTAACATTTCGCCAGTCAATGAAATTCAGTAACATTAAATCATGCACAGTCAGTTATTCATGTCCAGTCCCTCTAGATGGGAGTATAGGTTAGCACCGAGTGAACCCAAGGATGGGAACTCACCCGCTAGTTCAGGGTGTGATTCTTAGTAGTCATCCTTGTGTTCCATAACTACGTAGCCAGCGTAGGTTGAGACATCTTAACCCATTAGATTAGGGTTGATTAGGTGGCTTAACCAATCAGTTTACGGTTCCCACCATTATCATTGAGTACACGCCAGATAAGGGTCACTCACAGCTGTCCTTACCAGTAGCGTGATATTGACACCCCTCTAGTCGGTGCAGAGATTGGACCCCATCTTAGCCATAACAGCATACATGGACCATGTCGGTTAAACACTACTTGATACAGTTTCAGTATTAGTGTCAGTAAAATAACTCAGATAGTTCTTCAGATTTGACTATATACAGGACTGTCAGATATAGTAATCCATGTTATCAATTTTAGTATCAGTCATGACAATTATCAGTAAACCATGTATTAGCTTATAGGTCACGCTATCATGTATTCATGGTCCCAGTTTCTATATATGTGTGTTTGCACTCCCACGTTCATAGTAGTCAGTCAGTTTTGATCATTCATGAAACCCCTGATGTTCAGCCTAGCTTCTTCGTATACTCAGTACTCTAGTTGTATTGACGCATTTTTGCTATGGTGCTTTCTATTTTTGTCACACCATAGGTTCCGAGAAATGAGCTCCAGCACAGTAGTAGCAGTATCATTCAGTCGCAGAGTGACAGTGAGTCCTCATTGATTCGAGGACAATATGATTTGATACATTTATTTACTTCTTCAGTTCAGTTTTATGGAGTTAGTTAGAGACATATTCCTTCAACTCCTTATTCAGATAGTTTAGAGGCTTGTAGATTTATGTTCAGATTTACGTTCAGATTGAGTTGTTTTCACCTACATGATTTTATTCAGTTGAACCTTATGGACTTACATTTCTATGTATTCCGCATTATTATATCATGATTTGCAGTATACAGGTACAAATATCAGTCATGGGTTAGCTTGTGGTCCCTAGGGGTCATGAGCACCGTGTAGTATTTTGGTTTAGCGAATTGGGTTATTACAAACTTTGTATCAGAGCATAAGGTTTAATATAGTCCCAGGAAGTATGAAAGCCGCATCTAGTAGAGTCTTGTACATGGGTGTGCGGGAGGCTATAAGATGTTTTAGGAAAAGTCCCCTTTCTTCATTATTCATGTCATGCTAGTGAGTATAATGATAAGTTAAACTCTCAATCTAATCCATTCTTCTCTTATTCCAGACCATGGCCCCAAGAACAAGAAACCAGCCACCTCCTCATTCTGAAGATCCTTTGGGAAAACATATTTCCCATGCAGATTTTAGAGCCGAATTTACCACACTAGCTCGGTCCATGGCTGCACAGACTAAATAGCCACCAGTCATTTCAGCCAATCCATTGGCCAATCCCAAAGCAGCTACTTCTATTGAGAGTGCTGAGTTAGCCGCCTACCAATTATAGGATGTTTATCATGATTGGTACAAACAGTGGAAGTTTGAGAGGTTAGATTATACAGGCCCTATCGAGTGGGAGGAATTTGTCACAACCTTCTTAGATAGATTCTTTCCCCAAGAGCTGAGGGAAGCTAAAGTTCTTGAGTTCATTACCCTCAGGCAGGGGAATGTGATGGTTAGGGAGTATTCTCTCAGATTTACTCAGCGAGCAAGGTATGCTCCTCATGTGGTTGCAGACAATAGAGCTATGATGAGTAAGTTCGTGTCAGGGGTCAACGATGGCATGGTAAATAAGTGTAGGTCTACGATGCTGATCAGTGATATTACCTTAGCCAAACTCATGACCTATGCCCAGTAAGTTGAAGAGCAGAAGTTTAAGAATAGGGAGTGGCAGAACAAGAGAGAAAGGCCAGGTAATTTCAACTTTTCTCACCCCAAGTCAGATGGAGGAAATCGTTCATAGTTTCTCTCCAAGTCACCCATTCCAGCTCCTTTCTCTGCCAGCACTCCAGTGTTGAAGTTCAGAGACGGCAATAGAGACAAAGCGCCAGGCTCTAAATCTTACGGTAGTGTTAGTAGTGCCTGAACGAATCCCCTTCGTCAGACTTATGTTAATAACCACAAAGGCATTTGCAGAGCCGGTAAGGATATTTATTTTCGTGGTGGTAAACCAGGCCACAGAATTAGGGAGTGTGTGCAGTCAAGTCTTCAGGGTCATCGAAATCATTCTACAACTCATTCCAGTCCCCCAAATCAATAGTGTGCCATTACAAGTGCTACCAGTGGGAAACACCAAAACAGACTCTATGCTCTTCAGTCCCGGCAGGACCAGGAAAATTCTCCTGATGTCGTTACTGGTACGTTATAGATTTTCCATGTTCATGTTTATGCTTAGCGAGACACAGGTGCATCTATGTCTTTTGTTACTCCATACATGGCAGGAAATTTCAAAATCAGTCCCAAAGTCCTAGGAGAGCCCTTCTAAGTCTCTACCCTAGTGGGTAAAACCATCATATCCTGATGGGTATACAGGAACTGCCCAGTTATGATATCTCAGAAATCCACGTCAGCAGATTTAGTGGAGTTAAAGATGATTGATCTTGACGTCATTCTTGGCATGGATTGGCTTCATTCCTGCTATGCCACAATCGACTGCAGAAACTGGATAGTTCTTTTTCAGTTCCCGAATAAGCCAGTCCTACAGTGGAAGGGTAGCATTTCAGCGTTCAGGGGTCAACTTGTTTCTTATATTCGGGAAAGGAAAATAATTTCTAAGGGGGGTGTGTATCATCTCGTGTATGTTAAAGATTTTAGTTCTGAATATCCCAGCCTCGAAACAAACCCTGTTGTTAATGAATACTCAGATGTGTTTCCTGAAGATCTTC
Organism: Capsicum baccatum var. pendulum; assembly: GCA_030864225.1. Taxonomy (NCBI): domain Eukaryota; kingdom Viridiplantae; phylum Streptophyta; class Magnoliopsida; order Solanales; family Solanaceae; genus Capsicum; species Capsicum baccatum. Next base: position 171,974,515 of record CM061554.1, read on the forward strand.
CAGGCATTCCTCCCGAAAGGGAAATAGACTTTGGCATAGACTTTCTTTCAGATACTCAACCTATTTCTATTCTGCCATACAGAATAGCACCAGCAGAACACAAAGAACTGAAAGATCAGTTGAAGGATCTCTTAGATAAGGGATTCATCAGACCCAGCGTTTCTCCATGGTGTGCGCCAGTATTATTTGTGTGCAAGAATGACGGTTCTCTCAGGATGTGTATTGATTACCGTCAAGTTAATAAGGTCACAGTCAAGAACAGATATCCTCTTCCCAGGATTGATGATCTATTCAACAAACTTCAGCGTGCCAGTTACTTTTCAAAGATAGACCTCAGATCAGGCTATCATTACCTCAGAGTTAGAGAATATGACATTCTGAAGACGGCTTTTCATACTCGGTATGGTCACTTCGAATTTTTAGTCATGTTATTTGGTCTTGCCAATGCCCCTGTAGCTTTTATGAATTTGATGAACCATGTGTTCAAGCAGTACTTGGATATATTTGTCATAGTCTTCATAGATGATATTCTGGTTTATTCTCGTACAGAGCATGATCATGCAGACCATCTCAAGATTGTTCTTCAGACTCTCAGGGATCACCAATTATTCACTAAGTTTAGCAAGTGCGAATTTTGGATAAGATCAGTAGCATTCCTTGGCCATATTGTTTTAAGTTATGTAATTAAAGTAGATCCCCAGGAAACCTAGGCAGTAAGAAACTGGCCCAGACCCATATCTCCATTAGATATTAGGAGTTTCTTGGGTTTGGATGGCTTTTATAGAGGGTTTGTTGAGAGATTTTCTTCTATTGCATCTCCCATGTCCAGATTGACACAGAAGAAGATTAAGTTTCAATGGTCAGATTCGTGCAAGAATAGCTTTCAAGAGTTGAAAACTTGACTCACTTCCATTCTAGTTTTAGTTATTCCAGAAGGTTCAGACGGGTTTGTAGTTTATTGTGATGCATCCAGAGTGGGTTTAGGTTGTGTCCTCGTGCAGCATGGTAAGGTCATAGCCTACGCCTCCAGACAGTTAAAGCCACATGAGAAGAAATATCCTACTCATGATCTTGAGTTAGCAACAGTAGTTTTTGTCTTGAAGATTTAGAGGCATTATCTCTATGGAGTTCATGTAGATGCCTTCACAGACCATAAAAGTCTCCAGTATGTATTTTTCCAGAAAGATGTCAATCTTCGTCAGAGAAGGTGGTTAGATCTCTTGAAGGATTACTACATGAGTGTCTTAATCATTCGGGCAAGGCCAATATTGTGGACAACACTCTCATTTGACTATCTATGGGTAGTATTTCTCACATTGAGGATAGTAAGAAAAAGATAGCTTAGGAGATCCATCAGCTTTCCAGACTAGGCATTTTCTTAGTCGATTCTTCAGAGGGTGGTGTTTGTGTTCATAGTAGTTCAAAGTCATCTCTAGTTTCCAAGGTTAAAGAGAAATAAGACAGGGATCATAGTCTTGTCAAGCTCAAAGAGTCAGTTCAGAATCAGAAAGTCGAGGTTTTCTCCCAAGGGGGAGATAGTGTTCTTCGTTATCATGGTCGTCTATGTGTTCCAGGTATAGATGAATTGAGGCAGCAAATTTTTTTAGAAGGGCATGCTGCGTGATACTCTATTCATCTAGGGGCCACTAAGATGTACTGCGACATGCGGGAGATTTTTCGGTGGAGTCGAACGAAGAGAGATATTGCAGAGTCTGTGGCTAAGTGCTCTACATATCAGCAGGTTAAGATAGAGCATAAGAAACCTAGTGGTTCAATGGAAGAGTTCACCATTCCTACTTGGAAGTGGGAAGAAGTTAACATGAACTTCATGATGGGTTTTCCTAGAACTCGTCATCAACATCATTTAGTCTGTGTCATTATAGATAGAATGACTAAGTCAGCTCATTTCCTTCTTGTTCGTACTTCTTATTCCGCCGAGGATTATGCCAAACTCTATATTAGGGGGTTAGTCAGATTACACGGTGTTTTACTATCTATCATCTCAGACAGAGCTAGCCAGTTCACTTCTCAATTTTGGAAAGCATTCCTAAAAGGTCTCGAAACCCAAGTCCATCTCACCACAGCATTTCATCCTCAGACAGATGGTCAAGAAGAGAGGACCATTCAGACTCTTGAATATATTCTAAGGGCATGTGCAATTGACTTCAAGGAAAGTTTGGATGACCACTTGCCTTTGATTGAGTTTGTATACAACAATATCTATCATTCTAGTATTCAGATGGCTCAATTTGAAGCTCGCTATGGTAGGAGATGTAGATCAACGATTGGGAGGTTCGAAGTTAGTGAGGCCTTAATCATAGGTCCTGACTTAGTATTTGATGCCTTAGAGAAACTTCAGTTGATCCGAGAGAAACTCCAAGATGCACAGAGCCGACAGAAGTCCTATGCATATGTTCGTAGAAAGGATCTTGAGTTCGAGGTCAATGACAATGTCTACCTTAAGATCTCTCCCATAAAGGGAGTGAAATGGTTCGGTAAGAAAGGGGAACTCAGTCCCCGGTATGTCGGTCCCTTCAGAATTCTTTGACGCTTCGGCAAGGTAGCTTATGAGCTTAAGGTACCTTCAGATCTAGCCTCAGTACATCCTGTCTTCCATGTCTCTTTGCTAAAGATGCATAGGTGACCTAGTAGTTGTTGTCCCTATTCAGAGCATCGACATTCAGAATAGTCTCTCTTATGAAGAGATTCCAGTCGAAATCTTATATTATCAGACTCGTAGATCAAGGAACAAAGAAATCCTTCTAGTCAAGGTTCTTCGGTGAAATCAATCTCATCAGGGAGCTACTTGGAAAGCAGAAGCAGATATGTGTACCAAGTTTCCTCACCACTTCCTCGCCAATTTAGATAAAGCTCAAGGTAATAGTTCTGCTTAATCTTATTCTGTTTCACGCTCTTGTTTCCAGTATAAACATGGTACCTAATAACCATTTCATACTCAGTCATGCATTCATGTGTCAGTTGCCCGTGCATTAGATTGCACGATTTCGTTATGTTTAGCATGTCAGTCATGAGATCAAGTGTCAGTTCTTCATGTTCAGTTCAAGTTCTATTGTCTTGTATCCCTTCTCAGTAAATTCTCATTCGAGGACAAATGTTCCTAAGGAGAAGATGTTGTAATTCCCCGCATGTTTCTAATCTAGGAAGTGAATAAGTATTCCTACATATGAAATATTCTATCCTGTGATTCATACTTGATTACATGACTTACAGTGAATATCCTAGCAATAGGATAGCTTATGATGCATTAAGCATGTTCACATGAGTCACATAAGGTAATATAAGCTAAGAGTTTTTGAATCCATCAAGGTTTAGTGTTTGATTTTGCAAGGGTCATGTTTTAATGAGTATAACTAGAAGTTAATGTGGTATTTTGGCTGATTTACACCCACCAAATTTTAGAGAATCGAATTAGCTTCGCAACGATACCAATTTTTCCTTAATTTAATACCCGAGCGAAAAGTTATACTTATTTTCGTGAGAGACAGTAAGCATAGACGATTGGTTAGGCGCCGCCTATCCCAGGCATAGTCGATTGGTTAGGCGCCGCCCAACCCAGGCATAGGCGATCACTTGGTTGCCACAAAATTAAATTCCAAGTGTCAAAAACCTTCCATCTGTAGTTATTTTAAAGGTAATTAAGTCTTTAAATACTCCTTACACGTCCCTTAACTTAACCCTATGAAATATATATCTTCTAAACATACTGCAACCCTATTTTAATCTCAAAGCTCATCATCCAAGAGCACTAAAGGAGAAAAACAACTAGGGTTGCATAATTAAGCTTGAAGATCCGATTTCAAGGAAATTCCTGCATCAATCATCAAAAATCTTCCTTCTAAGGTATTCGTGAGTTGATTTATGGATCCCTTTCATCCATAAAGCTCAAAAACCCTCTTTTTCATTATAAAGTAGGATTTCTATATTGTTGGGTGTTGACGATCATGTTGTTTATATAGTGTGATTCCCAAGATGGAATATTTTTTTTTTTTTTAATTTCATGATATCATATGAGTTGGAAACAAGTAAATTTGGTTGTTCATGATGTATAATTTGATGATTTCACCTAAGCTTAAGATGTGCATGTAAGGTGTTTGATAAAATGCCTAAGAATCTAGAAATCATGCAATAAAGGTAAATTGTGACTGAGTGAAAGATTTATGATATGCCCTTACGTTCCGATGACTTCTATGTTGATAATGTGCCTTGTAAAGGTTGTTGGAATACTTATGAGCTATTCTTATGATATTATGTTATGTTTACTTGCAAATCATACTTATGAACTAGATGTATGATAACCATGCAATCCACATGAACTTCCATGCTATTGGTATGTGTTGCCAATATTATTATGCAATGAAGATGATATTAAGATTGTGCAAGTACTTCCATGTGATATGAAATCCATTCCATGGAATAAATTGTTGATAACCATGCTTAGTATGAGATCCCTACTTATGATATTTTAAATTATGGACTCTAGTATTATAATCAAGTCTGTCATGTGTCTCAGTTTCCTTCCATCAAGTCCAGGGGGTACTTGTACCGAAAAACTATAGCTGTGTGTCTAGAGCCATCTTAGGTTTTCACGATATCCGAACTCAAGCTATGATTCCATAGACTTCAGTCAGTCATGTGACTCAAGAAAACCTCATGATCTTAGTCAGTTGTCAGATATTAGTAACATTCCGCTAGTCAACGGAATTCAGTAAGATTAAGTCATGCACAGTTAGTTATTCATGTCCAGTCCCTCCAAATGGGAGTAGAGGTTAGCACCGAGTGAACCCCTGGATGGGAGATCACCCTTCAGTCCAGGATGTGATTCTTAGTAGTCATCCTTGTTTTCCAAAACTACGTAGCCAGCATAGGTTGAGACATCTTAATCCATTAGATTAGGGTTGATGAGGTGGCTTAACCAATTAGTTTAGGGTTCCCACCATTCTCATTGAGTACCCGCCAGATAAGGGTAACTCACAGCTATCCTTACCAGTAGCGCAGTATTGACACCCCACCAGTTGCGGCAGAGATTGGATCCCAGCTTTGCCATAACAGCATAAATGAGGCATATCGGTTAACACTACTTCCCACAGTTTCAGTATATGTCTTAGTAAAATAACTCAGATAGTTCTTCAGATTTTAGTATGTACAGGACTGTTAGAGACACTCATCCATGTTATCAGTTTCTGTATCAGTCATGACAATTATTCGTAAACCATGTATTAGCATATAGGTCATGCTATCACGTATTCATGGTCCCAGTTTCTATATATATGTGTTTGCACTCCCACGTTCATAGTAGTCAGCCAGTTTTGATCATTCATAAAACCCCTGATGTTCAGCCTAGCTTCCTCGTATACTCAGTACTACAGTTGTATTGACGCATTTTTGCTATGGTGCTTTCTCTTTATGTCACACCATAGGATCCGAGACATGAGCGCCAGCACAGTAGTAGCAGTATTATTCAGTCGCAGAGTCACAGTGAGTCCTCATTGATTTGAGGACAATATCATTTGATACAGTTATTTACTTCTTAAGTTCAGTTTTACGGAGTGAGTTAGAGACATGTTCCTTCAAATCCTTATTCAAACAGTTTAGAGGCTTTTAGATTTATGTTCTTATTTACGTTCAAATTGAGTTGTTTAGGGTATTTTCACCCATATGATTTTATTCAGTTGAACCTTATAGACTTACAGTTCTATGTATTCCACATTATTATATCATTATTTGCAGTGTACAGGTACAAATATCAGTCATGGGTTAGCTTGTGGTCCCTCAGGGTCATGAGCACAGTGTAGCATTTCGGTTCAGCGAATTGAGGTCTTACAAACTTGGTAGCAGATCTTAAGGTTAAATAGAGTCCTAGGAAGTCTGAAAGCCGCATCTAGTAAAGTCTTGTACAAGGGTGTACGGGAGGCTATAAATTGTTTTAGGAAAAGTCCCCTTTCTTTATTATTCATGTCATCACAAGTCAAACTCTCAATCTAATCCATTCTTCTCTTATCCCAGACCATGGCCTCAAAGAGAAGAAACCTTCTAGCTTCTCATCTTGAAGATCCTTTTGGCGAACATGGTTCCCATGCGTGGTTTAGAGCCGTATTTACCACACTAGCTCAGGCCATGGCTGCACAGACTGAACGGCCACCAGTCATTCCAGCCAATCCATTGGCCAATCCCAAAGAAGCTACTTCTATTGAGAGTGCTGAGTTAGCCGCCTACTAGTTACCGGATGTTGCTCATGATTGGTAGAAACAGTGGAAGTCTTAGAGGTTAGATGATACAGGCCCTATATTTTTCACAGCCTTCTTAGACAGATTCTTTCCTCAAGTGCTGAGGAAAGCCAAAGTTCTTCAGTTCATCAACCTCAGGCAGGGGAATATGATGGCTAAGGAGTATTGTCTCAAATTTATTCAGCTAGATAGGTATGCTCCTTACGTGGCTGCAGACAATAGAGCTAAGATGAGCTAATTCGTGTCAGGGGTCAACGATAGCATGGTAAATAAATATAGGTCTACGATGCTGATTGGTGATATGACCTTAGCCAGACTCATGGCCCATGCCCAGCAAGTAGAAGAGTAGTGTTTTATGACTAGGGAGAGGAAGAACAAGAGAGCAAGGTCAGGTAAATTCAACTTTGCTCACCCCAAGTCAGATGGAGGAAACCGTTCACAATTTTGCTCTAAGTCAGCCATTCGACTCCTTCTTCTCTCAGCGCTCCAGTGCCGAAGTTCAGAGATAGCAATAGAGACAAAGCGCCTGGCTCTAAATTTTAGGGCAGTGTTAGCAGTGCCCAAAACGAATCCACTTTGTCATACATGTAGTAAGAACCACAAGGGCATTTTGCAGAGCCAGTAGGGATGTCTGTTTTGGTTGTGTTAAACCAGGCCACAGAATTAGGGAGTATCTACAGTCAAGTTTTCAGGGACAGCAAAACCATTCTATAGCTCCGTCTAGTCGCTCGAACCAGTAGGGTGCCATTTCTAGTGCTACTAGTGGGCAACGCCCAAATAAACTCTATGCTCTTCAGTCCCAGCAGGATTAGGAAAATTCTCCTGATGTCGTTACTGCTATGTTACAGATTTTCCATGTTCATGTTTATTCTTAGCTAGACCCAGTGCATCTTTTTCTTTTGTTACTCCAAACATGGAAGGAAATTTCAGAATTATTCCCGAAGTCCTAGCAGAGCCCTTCTAAGTCTACCCTAGTGGGTAAAATCATCATAGCCCGGCGGGTATACAGGAACTGCCCGATTATGATATCTTAGAAATCCATGTTAGCAGATTTAGTGGACTTGGAGATAATTGATTTTGATGTCATTCTGGGCATGGATTGGCTTTATTCCTGCTATGCCACAGTCGACTGTAGAAATAGAATAGTTCCGTTTCAGTTCCCGAATGAGCCTGTCCTAGAGTGGAAGGGTAGCATTTCAGCGTTCAGGGGTCAACTTGTTTCCTACCTTCGGGCAACGAAAATGATTTCCAAGGGGTTTCTGTATCATCTCGTGCATGTTAAAGATTCTAGTTCTAAATATCCCAGCCTTGAAACAGTCCCTGTTCTTAATGAATACTCAGATGTGTTTCCCGAAGATCTTCCAGGCATTCCTCCCAAAAATCCAGTAGACTTTGGCATAGACCTTCTTCTAGATACTCAATCTATTTCTATTCCGCCATACAGAATGGAACCAACAGAACTCAAGGAACTGAAAGATCTGTTGAAGGAACTCTTAGATAAGAGATTCATCAGACCCAGCATTTCGCCATGGGGGGCGCCAGTATTACTTATGCTCAAGAAAGATTGTTATCTCAGGATGTGTATTGATTACCGTCAACTCAACAAGGTCACAGTCAAGAATAGATATCCTCTTCCTAGGATTGATGATCTATTCGACCAATTTCAGGGTGCCAGTTACTTGTCCAAGATATACCTCAGATCAAGCTATCATCACCTCAGAGTTAGAGAATATGACATTTCGAAGACCTCTTTCCATACTGGATATGGTCACTTCCACTTTTTAGTCATGTCATTTGGTCTTCCCAATGCTCCTATAGCTTTTATGGATTTGATGAATCATGTGTTCAAGCAGTACTTGGGCATGTTTGTCATAGTCTTCATAGATGATATTATTGTCTATTCTTGCACAAAGCATGATCATGCAGACCATCTCAAGATTGTTCTTCAGACTCTCAGGGATCACCAATTATTCACTAAGTTCAGCAAGTGCAAATTTTGGCAAAGATCAGTAGCATTCCATCGCCATATTATTTTAAGAGATGGAATTAGAGTAGATCCTAAGAAAACTGAGGTAGCAAGATACTGGCCCAGACCTGTATCTCCATAAGATATTAGGAGTTTCTTGGGTTTGGCTTGCTATTACAGATGGTTTGTTGAGGGATTTTCTTCTATTCCATCTCCCATGTCCAGATTGACTCAGAATTAGATTAAGTTTCAATGGTCAGATTCATGCGACAAGATCTTTCAAGAGTTGAAGACTCGACTCACCTCTGCTCTAGTTCTAGCTATTCCAGATGGTTCAGATGGGTTTGTAGTCTGTTGTTTTGCGTCTAGAGTGGTTTTAGGTTGTGTCCTCATTCAACATGGTAAGGTCATAGCCTACGCCTCCAGACAGTTAAAGCCACATGAGAAGAATTATCCTACTCATAATCTTGAGTTAGAAGAGGTAGTTTATTGTTTAAAGATTTGGAGGCATTATCTCTATGGAGTTCATGTAGATGGCTTCAAACACCATAAAAGCCTCTAGTATGTATTTTTCCAGAAAGATCACAATCTTCGCCAGAGAAGGTGGTTAGAGCTCTTGAAGGATTACGACATGAGTGTTCTTTATCATCCAAGCAAGGCCAATGTTATGGCCGATGCTCTCAGTCGACTCTCTATGGGTAGTATTTCTCACATTGAGGATAGTAAGAAAAAGATAGCTCAGGAGATCCATCAGCTTGCCAGACTAGGTGTTTGCTTAGTCGATTCTTCAGAGGGTGGTGTTTGTGTTTTTAGTAGTTAAGAGTCATCTCTAGTTTGCGAGGTGAAAGAGAAACAATATAGGGATCCTAGTCTTGTCAAGCTCAAACAGTCAGTTCAGATTAGAAAGTTGAGGTTTTCTCCCAAGGGGGAGATGGTGCTCTTCGTTGTCAAGGTTGTCAATGTGTTCCAGGTGTAGATGAATTGAGGCAATCAATTCTTGTAGAAGGTCATGGTGCGCGATACTCTATTCATCCAGGGGCCACTAAGATATACCATTGATGTTGGGCGTATTTACACGCCTAAATACCATAATTTGCCCATGTTATAGCAAAGTTTCGAGGATAAAATATATAATTCCTGCACTTTTAGTCCATTTTCCTTTAAGTGAGCTAACCTATGTGATTAGCATGTTTTTCAGGTATTAACGATGAAGATTTCAGCACTTTGTGGACCTTTGGGCAGCAAAAGAAAACATCACGTAAGAAGGAAGGCAGCGTTTGGAAGCTTGTGGACTGAATATAATGTATGGATAATCTGTCCCGGGCAAAATCAGTATTTCTTAATACTTAAGGGTGCAGCAGTAACCTAGTAGGACTAGGACAAGGATGTTATAAAAACCTTATTTGCTGAATTTTTCAGCATGGATTTTTTTCACTCATTCGATTCCTTTCATTCTACACTTTGGATTATTGAATTTACAGAATCTGTAAGTTTAGATAGAGAGACACGGCTTACACTTGAGAAATGGCAAGAAGAAAGAAAACGTCAATCCCTTTTGACGCCAAAAAATCATCCACATCGCCAATATTATTCTAGTTGTGGTATGATGATTATTTTTATTGTGATTTCCGTTGTAGTCATGAGTAGCTAAACATCTCTATTAGGGTTATGGAAACCTTGTGAGATACTATCTTTAACTATGAGTTTGTGAATTCTTGATGTGTATGCTACTTATATCATTACTCTCTTCGTTTTAATTGAATTCTTGTGGTTGCAAACATATAGAATACGCCATTATAGCATTAACTTGTTCGAGAGAAAAATTACATGTTTGGAAAAGAGAGTGTGACAAGTAAATAGGGCTACCAACCCCTATTTACACGTTAATGCCTTAACTAGATTAACCTCTTGGAGAGTTTGTACCGTTAGTATACGCTTTAAGCTCCAGAGAGTTAAAGTGAAATAATCCTTGATGGTTGAGAAACACTAGGATTTACCATTAGAATACAAATCTCTATAAGTGCATGCATGTGTAAATTCCGCATTACTCATCGTTGATAGATACGTAGAACTCATATGGTGGACAAAACCCTAACTTATTACTCTGTGATTAAATCTTACTAAACAAAACATTCCATCGTTACTTTACTATTATTAATTCACGCCATAATCCAATCCCCCCTTTTCCGTAGAATTTTTTACCAACAGTCTACTAATAATTGCAACACTTAGTGACCAAGTACTCCCTGTGGGATTCAACACCCAACCTAGTTGGGTTCTATATTTGACAGCGACCGCTTACACTTTCTAACGAGAGCTGTAGTTTGGGCGTTATTAAATTTTGGCGCCATTGCCGGGGAATACGGTTGTCTACTATGTTGGTGATAGTTACTAGACCCTTTGGTCAAAGATTCTCGAATTTTACTTTTCGTCTGTTGTTTTTGTTTCATTCAGGTTTTGTCCAGTGCATGACAAATACTCGAAGTTCTGGTCAACCATTATTACCTATAAATCTTGAACCTCAACTTATTGGCAGAATGGATGCACAACGAGATATTGATAGAAGGGTTGCCTAACAGGAGCAGGCTAGATTAGCTGCATTGGCCGTTGCTCAAGTGCATCAACAGAATATTGATAACCCAGGGCGAGCAACAAATCCTGAGGATGAGGACCTGGATGATGATGAGTTACTAAATCAACGGCTTGCAGATGAGGTGGCAGTGCCTGTGAACAGGAGAGATCGTCAAGCTAGAATGAGACCTGAACGCCAAGCTGTGCAGTCTCCTTTTGATGATGATGATGACGATCTGGATGGGGCTGGTGCCATAGGGGCTATTATTTCTCTGCCCTTGGCACCTGGAGCCAAGTTCAATATCACTAGCACCATGATTCAGCTATTGCATCTCAAGGGATTATTTGGTGGACTTGTTGGCGATGATCTGAATATGCATCTGATAAATTCTATCTCAATATGCAAGTCATTTGACAATCCAGGAGTTGGACTGAATGCAATTCGGCTGCGCTTATTTTTATTATCTCTATCTGGGAGGCAACTCTATGGTTGAATGGGCTAACTCCGGATTCTATTACTAATTGGAAGCAATTGAAAGACTCTTTCCTAGAAAGATTCTTTCCGCCATCCAAGAGAGCACATTTGAGAGATGAGATCAGCAATTTTCAACAGCTTCCAACTGAAGCTCTCCATGAAACGTGGGAGAGGTTTAAGAAGAAGCTTATGCGGTGCCCAAATCATCATATGGCAAATGCCCACTTGATGGAGATATTATATAGGTCATTGAATTCGGTGACTAAGGCAGTGGTTGATGATGCTGTAGGAGGGTCATTCATGGACCTTACTTTTATTCAGGCAAGTGATATGCTAGATTGTATGACAAAGCAGAGTAGAGCTTGGCAGACCAGGGATTCTGAGGTAGCAAGCTCTACTTTATCTATTGGCATGACTGCAGAACAAAGGCGAAGAGAGGAGGAACATGATCAAGATATGGCGCACATGAAAACGCAGATGGATCTTTTTACCAAGCATTTATTATCAGGGATGACTGAAAAAGTCAAAGCTGTTGCGTCACAGGGAAGAGATGAATCCGATTCTGAGGAAGAAGCTAACTACTTGAATAATCAGGGGGGTTTCTGAGGCAATCCCCAAGGAAACCAAGGTCGGAACTATTATGATAAATATGGAAACAAGGACCGTGATCAAGGTAGTTGGAAGAATAAAACTGACAGGAGTGGTTTATATGTTCCTCCTGGAAATTGTGAGGCTATGGCGTCTGGCTCTGGGAAGATGTCCATGGATGATATGATGGCTAAGCTGTTGAAAGGAGTGGAGGAAACCAATATGGGAGTAAATGAGGTAAATAATGATTTGTCATCAATAAATCAATTGGTTGACTCGCATTCCACATCAAGAAAACAGATGGAACAACAACTTAGTCAACTTTTAGCGGCATTCAATCAAAGAAAGGCGGGCGCTTTACCTAGTGACACTGTGCAAAATCCAAGGAACAACGGATCTTGTATAGCTATTACTACCACGAGTGGTAAGGTGTTGGAGAATCCATCTAAGGGCAAGCAGGTGGTTGATGATATAGCAGATAATGTTATTGATGCAGAATGTGAAGATGCCGAAGAAGCTGAAAAGAGTGTTCATGAAGTCATCTCTAGACATCTGCATCCTAAAAAGATTGATAATCGGAAGCAAGATAAAAAGGAAGCGGTGGAGAAAACTATTCCTCTTACACCACCACCTTTTCCTTAGAGACTAAAGAATAAAGCTGATGATACCATGTTTATTAAATTTATGACTATGTTAAAACAACTGAGTATTAATGTTCCTTTGGTAGAGGCACTGGAACAGATGCCTGGGTACGCGAAATTCATGAAGGACCTTTTGACAAAGAAGTGGGCAGCAAGTTATGAGTTGGTAGATAATGTTCATCATTGCAGTGCAATCGCTACATGATCGTTAGTTCAGAAAAAGACAGATCCTTGTGCTTTAACTATTCCTTACACTATTGGATCTTTGGATTTCGCTAAGGCATAGCTAGCATCAATTTGATGCCACTATCTATTTACAGAAAGTTGGGGTTGGGCGATCCTACACCAACTAATATGCGGCTCGTGATGGCAAACAGGTTGTTAAAATGACCTGTTGGTATCTTATATGATGTATTGGTGAAGGTTTCTTCCTTCATTTTTCCTGCAGACTTTGTTAATTTGGATTGTGAGGTTGACTCTTAAGTTCCCATAATCTTAGGGCATCCTTTCCTTGCAACACGAAGTGTGCTTATTGATTTAAGAGCCAATGAGCTTTTATTTCGGATGAATGATGAAGTGGTCCATTTTGATGTATGCAAATCAAAAATCAGCCCAAAGATATGAATGTGTTCTCTGTAGCTGATGTGTACTATGAAGATTAGAAAGAATTATCTGTAGAGAAGCAGCTTATTATTGAGCCATTGGCTGTCGTGCTAATGAATTTTGAGTGTGAGGATGTTGAAGATTATGAAGAAACTGTTTGTGCTCTAACAGAATTGGGTCATATTCTCATGCTCCTAGGAAGCTGGACCTTGATCTCAAAAATTGACCTACACCACCAGCGAAACCATCCATTGAAGAGCCACCAATGCTAGAATTGAAGGAGATGCCCAGTCATCTAAAGTATGCATTCTTGGGAAGTGGAAACACACTTCCCGTTATTGTTGCGGCTGATTTGGGTGAGCAGCAAATTGCAGCTCTCATCTCTGTTTTGAGGAGATACAAGAGAGCCATCGGTTGGACTATCGCCGATATCATTGGTATCTCGCCTGGGATATGTATGCACAAGATTTAGCTTGAAGAAAATTTCATACCCACTATTGAGCATCAAAGACGTTTGAATCCACCTATGCAAGAGGTGGTGAAGAAAGAAATTATTAAGTGGTTAGATGCAGGGGTAGTGTATCCAATCTCCGACAGTAAATAGGTGAGTCCGGTACAGTGTGTGCCAAAGAAAGGGGGCATGATGGTAGTTGCAAACGAAAATAATGAGCTAATTCCACTCAGACCTGTCACAGGGTGGAGAGTGTGCATGGACTATCAGAAGCTGAATTCGTGCACGCTTAAGGATCACTTCCCAATGCCATTCATGGACCAAATGCTTGATCGATTGGTAGGGAAAGGATGGTTTTATTTTTTAGATGGCTATTCCGGCTATAATCAGGTTCGTATTGCTCCCGAAGATCAAGAGAAGACAACGTTTACATGCCCATATGGTACGTTTGCCTTCAAACGCATGCCATTTGGGCTATGTAACGCACCTGCCACTTTTCAGCGTTGTATGATGTCCATTTTTTCTGATATGGTGGAAGACACCTTGGAGGTATTCATGGACGATTTTTCAGTTGTGGGTGAGCCGCTTGAATCGTGCATGGCGAACTTGAGAAGTGTTGAATTCAACTTGGTGCTAAACTGGAAGAAGTGACATTTTATGGTTAAGGAAGGCATTGTTCTTGGGTATAATGTCTCCAAAAGAGGAATTGAGGTTGATCGGGCCAAGATCGAAGTTATTGAGAAACTACCACCTCCAATTTCTGTAAAGGGAGTTCGTGGTTTCCTCGGTCATGCAGGTTTTTATCGAAGGTTTATTAAAGACTTCTCCAAGATTGCTAGTCCATTATGCAAACTTTTGGAGAAGGATGCAAAGTTCGACTTCGGTGAAGATTGCTTGAAGGCATTTGAATGCCTCAAAGGGAAGCTAGTTGAAGCTCCCATCATTGTAGCGCTTGATTGGTCTCTACCCTTTGATGTTATGTGTGATGCAAGCGGGGTAGCTTTGGGTGCTGTACTTGGTCAGAGAAGAAAAGGGTTATTCCATCCAATCTACTATGCAAGAAAGGCCTTGAATGGAGCCCAAAAGAACTATACCATCACGAAACAAGAGCTTCTAGCTGTTGTTTATGCTTTTAAAAAGTTCCACGCGTACTTGTTGGGAACCAAAGTGGTGGTTCATATAGATCATGCTGCTCTGAGATATTTAATGGCAAAGAAGGATGCTAAGCCAAGACTAATTCAGTGGGTGTTATTGCTGCAAGAATTTGATTTCGAGGTAAAAATAGAAAAGGTTGCGAAAACCAAGTAGTTGATCATCTATCTAGACTTGAGAATGAGCACATAGTTCAGCCCCATCTTGAGATTGCTGATGTATTTCCCGATGAAGAGATCCTAGCCACGATGGTGGAAGAGTTACCGTGGTATGCAGACTTAGCGAACTACGTGGTAAGTAAGCTGATGCCTGAGAATCTCTCTTTTCATCAAAAGAGGAAGTTCATGCATGATGTGAAACACTACTTATAGGATGAACCATATCTTTTTCGACGTTGTGCGGATGGTGTTATTAGGCGATGCATATCACATGTGGAGATGTCTAGCATATTGGAAGCAAGTCATGCTTCCCAAGTTGGGGGTCACCATGCTGGTGATTGGACAGCCAGGAAGGTATTGCAAAGGGGCTATTATTGGCCTTCATTATTTAAGGATGCCTACGATTTTGTGAGAAGATGTGATCAGTGTCAGAGGCAAGGCACGATTTCCAAGCACCATAAGATGCCCATGTCTAAGGTTCTTGAAGTAGAGCTATTTGATGTGTGGAGTATTGATTTCATGGGCCTATTTATGAGTTCGTTTGGGATGAAATATATCCTAGTTGCTGTGGATTATGTATCCAAATGGGTCGAAGCAGTAGCGCTGGCTGATAATGAAGGTAAGCGTGTTGTAGCATTCTTGAAAAGAAATATCTTCTCTCATTTTGGGGTACCACGTACCATCATAAGCGATGGAGGATCACACTTTTGCAATAAGCTATTCAGAGCCGTGTTGGTGAACTATGGGGTCAAGCAACATAAGGTAGCCATACCTTACCACCCACAAACTAGTGGGCAGGTAGAGGTTTCTAATCGGGAGATCAAGCTGATCCTTGCTAAGACTTTAAATGCTAGTAGGAAAGATTGGTCTCGGAAGCTAGACGATGCCTTATGGGCTTATAGGACTGCATTCAAGACACCAATTGGCATGTCCTCGTACCAACTAGTTTATTGGAGGGCCTGTCACTTGCCAATTAAGCTCGAACATAAAGCATTGTGGGCGTTGAAGCGGCTTAATTTGAATTGGGATGATACTATTAATCTGAGATTGGACCAGCTGAATGAGATGGATGAATTCCGTCTACATGTGTATGAAAGATCAGACCTCTACAAAGAACAGATGAAGAAGTATCATGATCATCAGATTATCCAATGAAACTTTCAGAATGGTGATATGGTACTTCTTTTCAACTCCAGACTGCAGCTATTTCCAGGTAAGTTGAAGTCCAAATGGTCTGGTCCGTTTAGAATTAGCCAAGTCTACTCATCTGGAGTGGTAGAGTTAGAAGACAATAATGGTGGTGTGTTTAAGGTGAATGGCCAAAGAGTGAAGCCATATATCGATCCTCTTGACTTGATAAAATGCATGGCCACCATCTATCTCGACGAAGTCTAAGTAACCGAGATAACTATGTCGTGCCGCGACATTAAATGAAGCACTACATAGGAGGCAACCCATCTTTTTTAATCATTTTGTTTTACTAGGAGGTTGTTTTGTTAAATAAAAATACAAAAAGAAGAGTCGAGCCACGACCACAACTAAGGCGCTTGGTGGGAGGCAACCCATCGTTATAATTGTTTTTGTTGTTTCTGAGTAAGTGTAGGTGCAAGACATATAAAGGAGGAGATTGGTCTCAAATTTTGATTTGAAAGGAAGCCATGTTAAAGGTGGTAAGTTAGGAATGAAGGAGCAAGGATAATAGACAAGGCAATGCCTATGCGAATCTAGGCAACGAACAAGGCAAGGCGTATGTAAATCTAGGCAACGGACAAGGCAATGCCTATGCGAATCGAAGCAAGGCTTATGTAAATCTAGGAAACGGACAAGGCAAGGCCTATGCTATGGCCTATGTTCTCTGAATCGACAAGGCTATAGCATAGGCGCCACCTATGCTCAACTAGGCAAAGCATTAGGCGCCGCCTATGCCATTTCCTTTGCTCTCTGAATCGACAAGGCCATAGCATAGGCGCCGCCTATGACCAAATAGGAAAAGCATTAGGCGCCGCCTATGCCAAGCATAGGCAAAGAATTAGGCACCGCCTACTTATGCTTTTGGTCTCCTAAGCCGATTTTACATGGGTCAAACCCAACCCAAGCCTTGGTCTATACATAGACCCTTAATCTTAGAACAAAATCTCATTGTTTGCTCAAGATAGGCGCCGCCCAACCTTCCAATTTCTCTTAAAACTTTTCTTCTTGCTCATCTAGTCTTGCAAGATCATCTTCCCAAAGTATCACCAAGTAAGTTATTCTTTTATATTCCGTAGTTGTTGAGATGCTACGTTTATAATGATTTGTTAGATCTTGAAGTGGTGTTGGTGATTTGAATGTGGTTGGTTTGTTATGATATATCTAATTGAGTGAAAGAATACGTGTGGGTATTCTTGACTTTGTTCCAACTTATATTTGATTTTGATACACTGTCATACTTTTGCGAATCGAGAATTTGATTGAATACAAGCATGAGATGTTGTGCTTATTTCTCTGCAATAACTTGTTACGATCTCTATGTAGTAGTCTTGTTCAAAAAGTGCATCAACCCAAACGTGAAAGTATAGTCAAGATTACATGAAATAGAGTTGGAAACAATAGTTAAGATGACATGAAAGTAGGACTGTGCAAAACATGTTGTTGGAACATATCGCCTATATGTATGACGATGAAGTCTGAGTAATCGACATCACTCACTTAATTAGTTGTACCAATAAATTAAGTGCAGGGTGGTTCCACTATTGTTTGTTTGTTGATTAAATCTTCTGAGATGAGCTAACATGAATCTAGTTTAATCTCAGGTAGAATGGCACCAAAAGGACGACAAGGAAAAGAAAAAGCATTCACCTCACAGAAAGGTCAGAAAAGGGGAAGAAAAGAGCAAGCTGAATCCTCCTCACTGCAAATACCTCGATGCACTTTTGAGATAAAGTGGGTCCTAGAGGAGGACGGAAAGGAGTGGTACAAGAACAACAAGGTAAAAAAATATGTTCACGTGGATTTGATACAAAAGGAAAGTCTAGCAAAGAGAGAACCTCGCATTTTTGCTAAAATTATTGTGGTAAATCTTGATTTCATTTTTCAAGATATGGGAGAATGCAATCTTGATCTAACGCGATAGTTCTATGTCAATTGGTCCCCAAAGACTACCGAAAGTGAAGTGAAGATTCGGGGCCAAGTCTTGCAACTGAATGCGGAGTTTTTCAATGCTTTTTTGTGTTTTCCATCTGTAGATCCATCACTGCTCAAGGAGCTTTATCACAGACCTCCGTACAGGGCATTCAGACACACACTGTGTGTAACTAGATCAATGGTATGTTGGAATCGTCACAAGGATACCGGTCGGCATAATACATTCCCATATGCTTCCCTAAATAGAGAAGCTCGTATATGATTGAGGATAGTCAACTCTTCCCTTATTCCTGGGACACAGTACACAAAGGTCACATGTGATAGAGTATGCTTGGTGTACGCTCTGATGACTAATATTCCCATCAACATTGGTGCGGTTATACGATCATCAATGTGTAAGGCTAGGCTGCACAAGAGTTCCCATTTCAGCTTTGGCAATTTGTTGACTACAATATTGAGGAAGGAGCACATTGAAGAGGAACCTGCAGATCATAAGCTTCCGCACAACCCGAAGAAGGTTGATCTGACAAAGGTTAAAGATCCTGAAACTGGGCATGGCATCAACCTGACCACTGTAGAAAGACATGCTCGGGATGAAAGTTTCTTTCGCCATCTATATGGCATGACTCGGTTTGCCATGATGAGTGGGGGTTGAATTCCGACTGATGCAGAGCTCCAGCAGTTGGATTACAACTACCCGATGAATGAGCATGCCCAGGCTATGTGCGAAGTAGGGGTACATTTTGAGAAACCCCTCGATGATGACGTGCCGACTGATGATGATCGCCGAATGCCAGACTCAGACGTGGAGGATAACTCTGATGACGATGACTCTGATGATGATTCTGATGCAGGAGGTATGACCCCAGGCATAGAGGAGGAGTCCGACTAATCAGGTTTTCCATATTTATTTTCCACTGAGGGTAGTGTGTCCCGTCTAAGTGTGGGGTGCTGGTATTTGTATGTTGTACTTCCTTGCCTACATTTATTTATGTTTGTTTGTAGAGTTTTTAGATTTTGCATGAAATTGTTCTAATAGGCGGCATTGTATTATGACAAGAGTTTGTGCTAAAATAAATACTATTGAGACGTTTAGGCTCCAAGTGTCACTCACTGTGTGATAATCGTGTGGTTTAATTCAGTCATCTGTTGGGACAAGAGTCTATACTGCTCCCAATAAAGTTGACCATGTGCCTTGTGTGTGTGAGGTTATAGTATATTCTGTGTTGCGACTGATGCTAGAACTTGCCTGGTGCATGTTTAAAGCGAATTAAAGAATGTGAGTTTAGGAGATGATTTAGGCATTTCTTTGGCATCCTGTAATTATTTACCTTCTTTTTACCTACTCGTGTACATTATCCTAGTTAACCCCCTTTGATCCTTTAGCTATTTTCTTTGACAGCCTCATATGTAGCCTAATCCATTTTTTTTTCAAGACCATAATTTGATCCTAATTCCTAATCACTTTAAATTGTAGAGTCATGTGACAAAATATTTAAGTGACAAAATACGAATTAACCATCATCACGAGTCTATGTTAGAGGTTGAATTGTTTCTAGTAGTGATCAAGAAAACTACTCTTTGTTAATGATTGTCGTGCATGTCTTGTTGAACATTTTGTGTTGTTACTGTGAAATTCTAAGTAGATGTTTGCATGGAAGTAATATTTTGTTCGAGGACGAACAAAGCTTTAAGTGTGGGGTGGTGATGTTGGGCGCATTTACACGCCTAAACACCATAATTTTCCCATTTTATAGCTAAGTTTTGAGGATAAAATATATAATTCCTACACTTTTAGTGAATTTTCCTGTAAGTGAGCTAACCTATGTGATTAGCATGTTTTTCAGGTATTAACAATGAAGATTTCAGCACTTTGTGGACCTTTGGGCAGCAAAGGAAAACTTCACGTAAGAAGGAAGGCAGCTTTTGGAAGCTTGTGGACTGAATGTGATGTATGGAGAATCTGTCCCGGGCAAAATCATTATTTCTTAATACTTAGGGGTGCAGCAGTAACCTAGTAGGACTAGGACAAGGATATTATAAAAACCTTATTTGCTGAATTTTTCAGCATGGTTTTTTTTCACTCATTCGATTCCTTTCATTTGACACTTTGGATTATTGAGTTTATAGAATCTGTAAGTTTAGACACAGAAACACGACTTACACGTGAGAAACGGCAAGAAGAAAGAAAACGTCAATTCCTTTTGACGCCAAAAAATCATCCATATCGCCACGATTATTCTAGTTGTGGTATGATGATTATATCTATTGTGATTTCCATTGTACTCATGAGTAGCTAAACTTCTCTGTTAGGGTTATGGAAACCTTGTGAGATACTATCTTTTACTATGAGTTTGTGAATTCTTGATGTGTATGCTATAATGTGTATGCTACTTATATCATTATAGCATTAACTTGTTCGAGAAAAAAGTTACATGTTTGGAAAAGAGAGTGTGACAAGGAAATAGGGCTACCAGCCCCTATTTACATGTTAATGCCTTAACCGGATTAACCTCTTGGAGAGTTTGTACCGTTAGTATACGCTTTAAGCTCGAGAGAGTTAAAGTGAAATAATCCTGGATGGTTGGGAAACACTAGGATTTACCATTAAAATACGAATCTCTATAAGTGCAAGCATGTCTAAATTCCGCATTACTCATAGTTGATAGATACGTAGAACTCATAAGGTGGACATAACCCTAACTTATTATTCTCTGTGATTAATTCATGCAATAATCCAATCCCCCCTTTTTCGTAGATTTTTCAACCAACAGTCTACTAATAATTGCAACACTTAGTGACCAAGTATTCCCTGTGGGATTCGACACCCAACCCAGTTGGGTTCTATATTTGACAGTGACCGCTTACACTTTCTAATGAGAGCTGTAGTTTGGGCGTTATCAACCATGACATGCGGGAGATCTATTGGTGGAGTGGAATGAAGAGAGATGTTGCAGAGTTTGTGGATAGGTGCTCTACATGACAGCAGTTTAAGATAAAGCATTAGAAACCTAGTGGTTCCATGCCAGAGTTCACCATTCCTACTTGGAAGTGGGAAGAAGTTAATATAGACTTCGTGATGGGTTTTCCTAGAACTCATCATCAGCATAATTCAATCTGGGTCATTATAGATAGAATGACCAAGTCAGCTCATTTCCTTCCTATTCGTACTTCTTATTCTGCCGAGGATTATGCCAAACTCTATATCAGGACTTAGTCAGATTACAAGATGTTCTACTATCTATCATCTCAGACAGAAGTACCCAGTTCACTTCTCACTTTTGGAAAGCATTCAAAAAGGGTCTCGGTACCCAAGTCTTTCTTAGCACAGCATTTCATCCTCAGACAGATGGTCAAGCAGAGAGGACTATTTAGACTTTTGAAGATATGCTAAGGGTGTGTGCAATTGACTTTAAGGGAAGTTAGGATGACCACTTGCTTTTGATTGAGTTTGCGTACAACAATAGCTATCATTCTACTATTCAGATGGCTCCATTCGAAGCTCTCTATGGTAGGAGATGTAGATCTTTGATTGATTGGTTCGAAGTTAGTGAGGCCTCAATCATAGGTCCTCACTTAGTATTCGATGCCTTAGAGAAAGTTCAGTTGATCAGATAGAGACTCCGGGATGCTCAGAGCCGATAGAAGTCCTATGCAGATGTTCGTAGAAAGAATCTTTAGTTCAAGGTCAATGACTATGTCTATCTTAAGATCTCTCCCGTGAAGTGAGTGAAGAGGTTCGGTAAGAAAGGGAAGGTCAGTCCCCGGTATGTCGGTCCCTTCAAAATTCTTTGTCACTTCAGCAAGGTAGCTTATGAGCTTGAGTTGCCTTCAGATCTGGCATCAGTCCATCCAGTCTACATGTCTCCTTGCTAAAGAAGTGCATAGGTGATCCAGCAGTTGTTGTACCTATTCAGAGCATCAATATTTAGAACAGCCTCTCTTATGAAGAGATTCCAGTCGAAATCTTAAATTATCAGACTCGTAAATTGAGGAACAACCAAATCCCTCTAGGCAAGGTTATTTGGCAAAATCAGTTTCATGAGGTAGCTACTTATGAAGCAGAAGTAGATATGTGTACCAAGTATCCTTACCTCTTCCCCACCAATTCATATCAAGCTCAAGGTAACAGTTCTCCTTAATCTTATTCAGTTTCACATTCATGTTTCCAGTATAAACTTGGTACCTATTAACCATTTCATACTTAGTCATGCATTCATGTGTAACTTGCCTATGCATCAGATATGCACGAGTTCAGTATGTTTAGCATGTCAGTCATGAGATCAAGTTTTAGTTCTCTATGTTCACTTCAGGTTCTATTGTCTTATATCCTTTCTCAGTAAATTCTCATTCGAGGACGAATGCTGCCAAGGGGGAGATATTGTAATACCCCACATGTTTCTAAGCTAGGAAGTGAATAAGTATTCCTACGTATGAAATCTCCTATCCTGTGATTCATAATTGAGTACATGACTTACAATGAATATCCTAGTGATAGGATAACTTATGATGCATTAAGCATGTTTACATGAGTCACATAAGGTAATGCAAGCGAAGTGTTTTTGAATCCATCAAGTTTTAGTGTTTGAACTTGCAATGGTAATCTTCAAACAAGTATAACTAGATATTAATGTGGTATATTGGCTGATTTAGACCCACCGAATTTTAGAGAATCGAATTAGCTTTCTAACAATACCAATTTCGCCTTAATCTAATACCTGAACGAAAAGTTATGCCCATTTATGTGAGAGACAGAAGCATAGGCGACTGGTTAGGAACCGCCTAACCCAGGCATAGGCGATTGGTTAGGCGCCGCCCAACCCAGGCATAGGCGATCACTTGGGCGCCACCTATGTAAATTCCAAGTGTTGAAAACACTCCGTCTTAAGTCATTTTAAAGGTAATTAAGTCTTTAAATACTCCTTACACGTCCCTAAACTTAACCCTGCGAAATATATATCTTCTAAGCATACTGCAACCCTATTTTCACCTCAAAGCTCATCATCCAAGAGAACAAAAGGAGAAAAACAACTATGGTTGCAAAATTAAGCTTGAAGATCCGATTTCAAGGAAAGTCCTCCATCAATCATCAATAATCATCCATCTAAGGTATTCGTGAGTTGATTTATGGATCCCTTTCATCCATAAAGCTCAAAACCCCTCTTTTTCATTGTAAAGTATGTTTTCTATATTGTTGGGGGTTGACGATCATGTTGTTTATATTGGGTGATTCCCATGATAGAATCTTTATATGTTTTTTTTAATTTCATGATATCATATGAGTTGGAAACATGTAAATTTGGTTGTTCATGATGTATAATTTCATGATTTCACCTATTCTTAAGATGTACATGTAAGGTGTTTGATAAAATGTCTAAGAAAGTAGAAATCATGCAATATAGCTAAATTGCGACTAAGTGAAGGATTCATGATATGCCTTTACGTTCCAATGACTTCAATGTTGATAATGTGCCTTGTACATGTTGTTGGAATACTCATGAGCTATTCTTATGAGATTATGCTATGTTTTGTTGCAAATCCTACTTATGAACAAGATGTATGATAACAATGCAATCCACATAAACTTCCATGCTATTGGTATGTGTTGCTAATATGATTATGCAATGAACATGAAATTAAGATTGTGCAAGTACTTCTATGTGATATGAAATCCTTTCCATGCAATACATTGTTGATAACCATGCTTAGTATGAGATCCTTAGTTATGATATTATAAATTATGGACTATACTCTTATGATCAAGTCAGTCATATGTGTCAGTTCCCTTCCATCGAGTCCTGGGGGTACTTGTGCCCGAAAACTATAGTTGTGTGCCTAGAGCCATGTCATGTTTTCACGATATCCAAACTCAAGCTATGATTCCATAGACTTCAGTCAGTCATCTGACTCAAGAAAACCTCATGATCTTAGTCAGTTGTCAGATATCAGTAAAATTTTGCCAGTCAACGAAATTTAGTTAGATTAAGTCATGCACAGTCAGTTATTCATGTCTAGTCCCTCCAAATGGGAGTAGAGGTTATCACCGAGTAAACCCAAGTGTGGGAACTCACCCGCCAGTTCACGGTGTTATTCTTAGTAGTAATCCTTGTGTTCCGGAACTACATAGCCAGCATAGGTTGAGACATTTTAACCCATCAGATTAGGGTTGATGAGGTGGCTTAACACGTCAGTTTAGGGTTTCCACCATTCTTATTGAGTAACCGCCAGATAAGGGTCACTCACAGCTGTCCTTACCAGTGGCGCAGTATTGACACCCCTCTAGTCGGGGCAGAGATTGGACCCCATCTTAGCCAAAACAGCATACGTGGGGCATGCCGGTTAAAAACTACTTCCCACAGTTTCATATCATTCTTAGTAAAATAACTCAGATAGTTGTTCAGATTTTAGTATGTACTGGACTGTCAGATACAGTCATCCATGTTATCAGTTTCAGTATGTGTTATGACAATTATCAGTAAACCATGGATTAGCTTATAGGTCATGCTATTACATATTCATTGTCCCAGTTTCTATATATGTGTGTTTGCACTTACACATTCATATTAGTCAGTCAATTTTGTTCATGCGTGAAACCCTTGATGTTCAGCCTACCTTCCTCGTATACACAGTACTCCAGTTGTGCTGACGCATTTGCACTATGGTGCTTTCTTTTTATGTCACACAATAGGTTCTAAGACACGAGATCTAGAATAGTAGTAGTGGTAGCATTCCAATCGTAGAGTGACAGTGTGTCCTCATTGATTCGAGGACAATATGATTTGATACATTTATATACTTCTTTAGTTCAGTTTTATGGAGTTATTTGGAGACATGTTCCTTTAACTTCTTATTCAGATAGTTTAGAGGCTTTGAGATTTATGTTCAGATTTACGTTCAGATTGAGTTGTTTAGGGTGTTTTCACCCTCATAATTTTATTCAGTGAACCTTATGGCCTTACATTTCTCTATATTCCACATTATTATATCATGATTTACAGTATACAGGTACAGATATCAGTCATGGGTTAGCTTGTGGTCCCTTGAGGTGATGAGCATCATGTAGGATTCCTGTTCAGCGAATCAGGGTGTTACAAACTTGGTATTAGAGCTTAAGGTTCAATAGAGTCCTAGGAAGTCTGAGCGCCACATCTAGTAAAGTCTTGTACATGGGTGTGTTGCTCACCACATTTATGTGCGGGAGGCTATAAGATATTTTAGGAAAAGTTCTTTTTCTTCATTTTTCATGTCATACTAGTTAGCATAATCACAAGTTCAACTCTCAGTCTAATCCATTCTTCTCTTATTCTAGACCATGGTCCAAAGAGAAGAAATGAGCCAGCTCCTCAGCCCGAAGATCATTTGGGCGAATATATTTCCTATGCGGAGTTTAGGGTCGCATTTACCATACTAGCTTAGTCCATGGCTGCACAGACTGAATAACCCCAAGTCATTCTAGACAATCCATCGGCCAATCCCAAAGGAGTTAGGGTTCGGGACTTCATTCGGATAAACCCTCCATCTATCCATGGGTCTACGTCAGATGAGGACCCTCAGGAGTTCATTGACCAAGTCCAAAAGGTCATTGACATCATGGGTGTTACTTCTATTGAGAGTGCTAAGTTAGCCGCCTACCAGTTTTAGGATGTTGCTCATGATTGGTACAAACAGTGGAAGACTGAGAGGTTAGATGATACAGGACCTATCGAGTGGGAGGAATTTGTCAAAGCATTCTTAGGCAGACTCTTTCTCCAAAAGTTGAGAGAAGCCAAAGTTCTTGAGTTTATCAACCTCAGGCAGGGGAATTTGATAGTTAGGGAGTATTCTCTAAGATTAACTCAGCTAGACAAGTATGCTCCTCATGTGGTTGAAGACAATAGAGCTAAGATAAGCAAGTTTGTGTTAGGTGTCAATGATAGCATGGTAAATGAGTGTAGGTCTGTGATGCTAATTGGTGATATGACCTTAGCCATGCCCAACAAGTAGAAGAGGAGAATTTTAAGACTAGGGAAAGGCGGAACAAGAGAGCAAGGTCAGAATTTCAACTTTGCTCACCCCAAGTCAGATGGATAAAACCGTTCATAGTTTTGCTCTAAGTTAGCCGTTCTAGCTCTTTCCACTGCTAGCGCTCCAGTGCAGAAGTTTAGCGACGGCAATAGAGACAAAGCGCCAGGCTTTAAATCTCAGGGCAGTGTTAGCAATGCCTGACTGAATCTCCTTTATCAGACTTGTGGTAAGAACCACAAGGGCATTTGCAGAGCTGGTAGGGATGTCTATTTTGGTTGTTGCAAACCAGGCCACAGAATTAGGGAGTGTGTGTAGTCAAGTCTTTAGGGTCAGCAAAATCATTCTACAGCTCATTCCAGTCGCTGAATCAGTAGGGTGCCATTTCCAGTTCTACAAGTGGGCAATGCCAAAATAGACTCTATGCTCTTCAGTCCAAGTAGGATCAGAAAAATTCTCCTAATATCATTACTGGTATGTTACAGATTTTCCATGTTCATGTTTATGCTTTGCTAGACCCAGGTGCATCTTTGTCTTTTGTTACTCCATACATGGCAGGAAATTTCAGAATCAGTCCCAAAGTCCTAGCAGAGCCCTTCTCAGTCTCTACCCCAGTGGGTAAAACCATCATAGCCCGGTGTGTATACAAGAACTGCCCGATTATGATATCTCAAAAATCCTAGTCAGCGGATTTAGTGGAGTTAGAGATGACTACTTTTGATGTCATTCTTGGCATATAATTGCTGCATTCCTGCTATGCCACAGTCGACTGCAGATACTGGATAGTTCAGTTTCAGTTCTCAAATGAGCCCGTCCTAGAGTGAAAGGGTAGCATTTTAGCGTTCAGGGGTAAACTTGTTTCCTACATTCGGTAAAGGAAAAGGATTTCTAAGGTGTGTGTGTATCATCTCGTGCATGTTAACGATTCTAGTTCAGAATATCCCATCCTCAAAATAGTCCCTATTGTTAATGAATACTCAAATGTCTTTCCCGAATATCTTTCAGGCATTCCTCCCGAAAGGGCAATATACTTCGGCATAGACCTTCTTCCGGATACTCAACCTATTTCTATTCCGCCATATCGAATTGCACTAGCAGAACTGAAGGAACTAAAAGATCAGTTAAAGGATCTCTTAGATAAGGGATTCATCAGACATAGTGTTTCCCCATGGGGTGTGCCAGTATTATTCGTGCGCAAGAAAGATGGTTCTCTCAGGAGGTATATTGATTACCGTTAACTTAATAAGGTCACAGTCAAGAATAGATATCGTCTTACCAGGATTGATGATCTATTCGACCAACTTCAGGGTGCCAGTTACTTCTCCAAGATAGACCTCAGATCAGCCTATCATCACCTTAGAGTTAGAGAATATGACATTCCGAAGACAGCTTTCCATACTTGGTATGGTCACTTCGAATTTTTAGTAATGTCATTTGGTCTTACCAATGCCCCTGCAGCTTTTATGGATATGATGATCCATGTGTTCAAGCAGTACTTGGACATGTCTGTCATAGTCTTCATAGATGATACTCTGGCCTATTCTCGCATAGAGCGTGATCATGCAGGCCATCTCAAGATTGTTCTTCAGACTCTCAGGGATCACCAATTATTCACTAATTTCAGCAAGTGTGAAGTTTGGGTAAGATCAGTAGCATTCCTTGGCCATATTGTTTTCAATGATGGAATTTTGAGTAGATCCTTAGAAAATCAAGGTAATAAGAAACTGGCCCAGACATGTATCTTCATCAGATGCTAGGAGTTTCTTGGGTTTAGCTGGCTATTACAGATGGTTTATGGAGGAATTTTTTTCTATTGCATCTCCCATATCCAGATTGACTCAGAAGAAGATTAAGTTTCGCTGGTCAGATATCCAGATTGACTCAGAAGAAGATTAAGTTTCAGTGGTCAGATTCATCCGAGAAGAGCTTCCAAGAGTTGAAGACTCGACTCACCTCAGTTCCAATTCTAGCTATTCCAGATAGTTTAGATGTTTTTGAGTCTATTGTGATGCATCCAGAGTGGGTTTAGGTTGTGTCCTCATGCAGCATGATAAGGTCATAGCCCACTCCTCCAGACAGTTAAAGCCACATGAGAAGAATTATCCTACTCATGATCTTGAGTTAGCAGCGGTAGTTTTAGCCTTGAAGATTAGAGGCATTATCTCTATGGAGTTTATGTAGATGTCTTCACGGACCATAAAAGTCTCCAGTATGTATTTTCCCAGATAGATCTCAATCTTTGCCAGAGAAGGTGGTTAGAGCTCTTGAAGGATTACTACATGAGTGTTCTTTATCATTCGAGCAAGGCCAATGTTGTGGAAGACGCTCTCAGTCGACTATCCATGGGTAGTATTTCTCACATTCAAGATAGTAAGAAAAAGATGGCTCAGGAGATCCATCATCTTGCCAGACTAGGCGTTTGCTTAGTTGATTCTTCAGAGGGTGGTGTTTGTGTTCATAGTAGTTCCGAGTCATCTCTAGTTTCTGAGGTGAAAGAAAAAGAAGACAGGAATCCTAGTCTTGTTAAGATCAAAGAGTCAGTTCAGAATCAGAAAGACGGGGTTTTCTCCCAAAGGGGGATATAGTGTTCTTCATTGTTAGGGTCGTCTATGTATTTCATGTGTAGATGAATTGAGGCAACGAATTCTTGCATAAGCGCATGGTGCGCGATACTCAATTCATCTAAGAACCACTAAGATATACCACGACAGGCGCGAGATCTATTGGTGGAGTGGAATGAAGAGAGATGCTGCAGATTTTGTGGCTAAGTGCTCTACATGTCAGCAGGTGAAGATAGAGCATCAAACAATTGACGATATTCTAAGGGCGTCTGCAATTGACTTTAAAGGATGTTGGGACGACCACTTGCTTTTGATTGAGTTTGCATACAACAATAGCTATCATTCTAGAATTCAGATGGCTCCATTCGATGCTATCTATAGTAGGAGATGTAGATCTCTGATTGGTTGGTTTGAATTTAGCGAGGCCTCAATCATAGGTCCTAACATAGTATACGATGCCTTAGAGAAAGTTCAGTTGATGAGAGAGAGACTCCGGGCTGCTCAGAGCCGATAGAAGTCCTATGCAGATGTTCGTAGAAAGGATCTTGAGTTCGAGGTCAATGACTATGTCTATCTTAAGATCTCTCCCATAAAGGAAGTGAAAAGGTTCGGCAAGAAAGGGAAAATCAGTCCCCGGTATGTCGGTCCCTTCAGAATTCCTTGTCGCTTCGGCAAGGTAGCTTATGAGCTTGAGTTGCCTTCAGATCTAGCCTCAGTCCATACTGTCTTCCATGTCTTTTTGCAAAAGAAGTGCATAGGTGACCCAGCAGTTGTTTTCCCTATTCAGAGCATTGACATTCAGAACAACCTCTCTTATGAAGATATTCCAGTCAAAATCTTAGATTATCAGACTCGCAGATTGAGGAACAAAGAAATCCCTCTAGTCAAGGTTCTTTGGCCACATATGTCACATGAGGGAGCTACTTAGCAAGAACAAGCAGATATGTTTAGCAGGTATCCTCACCTCTTCCCCGCAAATTCAGATCAAGCTCAAGGTAACAGTTCTCCTTAATCTTATTTAGTATCACGCTCTTGTTTCCAGTATAAACTTGGTACCTATTAACCATTTCATACTCAGTCATGCATTCATGTGTTAGTTACCCGTGCATCAGATATGCATGAGTTCGGTATGTTTAGCATGTCAGTCATGAGATCAAGTTTCAGTTTTTCATGTTCAATTCAGGTTCTATTGTCTTTTATCCATTCCCAATAAATTCTCATTCGAGGATGAATGTTCTCAAGGCGGATATATTGTAATACCCCGCATGTTTCTAAGCTAGGAAGTGAATAATTATTCCTACGTATGAAATCTCCTATCCTATGATTCATACTTGAGTACATGACTTACAAGGAATATCCTAGTGATAGGATAGCTTATGATGCATTAAGCATGTTCACATGAGTCACTTAAGGTAATACAAGCTAAGAGTTTTTGAATCCATAAAGTTTTAGTGTTTGATTTTGCAAGGGTAATCTTTGAACTAGTATAACTAGATGTTAATGTGGTATTTTTTCTGATTTAGACCCACCAAATTGTAGAGAATCAAATTAGCTTTACAACGATACCAATTTTGCCTTAATCCAATACCCGAGCGAAAAGTTATGCCCATTTCCTTGAGAGACAGTAAGCATAG
Organism: Capsicum baccatum var. pendulum; assembly: GCA_030864225.1. Classification (NCBI taxonomy): domain Eukaryota; kingdom Viridiplantae; phylum Streptophyta; class Magnoliopsida; order Solanales; family Solanaceae; genus Capsicum; species Capsicum baccatum. Next base: position 172,004,684 of record CM061554.1, read on the forward strand.
GCGATTGGTTAGACGCTCCCTAACCTAGGCATAGGAGATTGGTTAGGCGCTGCCCAACCACGACATAGGCGATAACTTGGATGCCGCCGAAATAAATTCCAAGTGTCAAAAACTCTCCGTCTTGAGTAATTTTAAAGTTAATTTAAGTCTTTAAATACTCCTTACACGTTCCAAAACTTAACCCTATGAAATATATATCATCTAAACATACTGCAACCTTATTTTCATGTCAAAGCTCATCATCCAAGAGCACTAATGGAGAAAAACAACTAGGGTTGCATAATTAAGCTTGAAGATCCGATTTCAAGGAAATTACTCCATCAATCATCAAGAATCTTCCTTCTACGGTATTTGTGAGTTGATTTATGGATCCCTTTCATCCATAAAGCTAAAGCCCCCTCTTTTTCATTATAAAGTATGATTTCTATATTGTTGGGTGTTGACGATCATGTTGTTTATATTGGGTGAGTTGGAAACATGTAAATTTGGTTGTTCATGATATATAATTTGATAATTTTATCTATGCTTAAGATGTGCATGTAAGGTGTTTGATAAAATGCCTAAGAAACTAGAAATCATGCATTATAGCTAAATTCTGATTAAGTGAAGGATTCACGATATGCCCTTACGTTCCAATGACTTCTATGTTGATAATGTGCCTTGTAAATGTTGTTGGAATATTCATGAGCTATTCTTATGAGACTATGCTATGTTTACTTGAAAATCATACTTATGATCAAGATGCATGATACCCATGCAATCCATAAGAACTTCCATGCTATTGGTATGTGTTGCCAATATGATTATGCAATGAACATGATATTAATATTGTGGAAGTACTTCCACGTGATATGAAATACTTTCCATCTAATACATTGTTGATAACCATGCTTAATATGAGATCCCTACTTATGATATTATAAATTATGGACTCTACTCTTATGATTAAGTCAGTCATGTGTGTCAGTTTCCTTCCAGCAAGTCCTGGTGGTTGTTGTACCCGAAAACAATAGTTGTGTGCCTAGAGCCATGTCATGTTTTCATGATATCCAAACTCAAGCAATGATTCCATAGACTTCAGTCAGTCATGTGACTCAGGAAAACCTCATGATTTTAGTCAGTTGTTAGATATCAGTAACATTCCGCCGCTCAATCGAATTCAGTAAGATTAAGTCATGCACAATCAGTTATTCATGTCCAGTCCCTTCAGATGGGAGTAGAGGTTAGCACTGAGTAAACCCAAGGATGGGAACTGACCCGCCAGTTCTGGGTATGATTCTTAGTAGACATCCTCGTATTCTAGAACTACGTAGCTAGCGTAGGTTGAGACATCTTAACCCGTCAGATTAGGGTTGATGAGGTGGCTTAACCCGTCAGTTTAGGGTTCCCATTATTCTCACCGAGTACCCGCCAAATAAGGGTCACTCATAGCTGTCCTTACTAGTGGTGCGGTATTGACGCCCCTTAAGTCGGGGCAGAGATTGGACCCCAGCTTTAGCCATAACAGAATACATGGGGTATGTCAGTTAAATACTACTTTCCACAGTTTCAGTATTAGTCTCAGTAAAAGATCTCAGATAGTTCTTCATATTTTAGTATATACAGGACTGTCAGATACAGTCATCCATATTATCAGTTTCAGTATCAGCCATGACAGTTATCAGTAAACCATGTATTAGCTTACAGGTCATGCTATCATGTAGTCATGGTCCTAGTTACTATATATGTGTGTTTGCACTCCCACGTCGATATTAGTTAGTCAGTTTTGTTCATGCATGAAACCCTTGATGTTCAGCCTACCTTCCTTGTATACTCAGTACTCCAGTTTACTGACGCATTTGTGCTATGGTGCTTTCTTTTATGTTACACCATAGGTTCCGAGACACGAGCTCCAGCCCAGTAGTACCGGTAGCATTAAAGTCGCAGAGACACAGTGACTCCTCATTAATTTAAGGACAATATGATTTGATACATTTATTTACTTCTTCAGATCAATTTTATGGAGTTAGTTGGAGACATGTTCCTTTAACTCCTTATTCAGATAGTCTAGAGGCTTTCAGATTTATATTTAGATTTACGTTCAGATTGAGTTGTTTTGGGTATTTTTACCCATATAATTTTATTCAGTTGAACCTTATGGCCTTGTAGTTCTATGTATTACGAATTATTATATCATGATTTGGAGTATATAGGTACAAATATCAGACATGTATTAGCTTGTGGTCCCTCGGGGTCATAAGAACTGTGTAACATTCCGATTCAGTGAATCGGGGTGTTACAGTTGAGTTTGATTGAACAAATTTATTATTAATTGACCATTGGAAATATTTGTAGGTCGTTAATAAGTGTAAAATTATAGCATTTGAATTCCCAAGGTGTTTGTTTGAAGAGTAGTTTATTAATTACTCTTATAATTGATGTTTATTAGATTATTTAGCCTTTGGAAACATGAAAAATAAGAAATACCATCCATAGTATATCTTATTTTTTGCAGCAACTGGACTCAAAGGTAGTTATGGTATATGTGTAGTATACTATGGTTAATAACTGTATCCATAATATAGATTTCATGGAATAAATCATGGTTAGGTATGCGACCATGGATTTTGGATGTATACAACATGGATTTTATGTAATAAGGGACAAAATATGTGTTATTATTTTAATGTATGAACCATTAATGGGTGTTTGTGCTTGTCTAACCCTATGGTAGCTTATAAAGTAAATTATCTAAATATAGAAGACTATATGGAGATTATTTGAGCCTATAATCTAATGACTCATCTTTATTACCTTAAAAATGGAAATTTGTTATTATATGTGTTTGGAATATTAGATATGGTTGTCGAACTAAAGTTACGTGAACTGATTATGATAAGAGGTGGTGGCATAGCTTAAGAGCCAAAGTAACATTAGGCAAGGGATTAGAAAGTAAAAAGTATAAATGTGTATAAGAAAAACTAGATTGTAAGTTGAATGATTAGTTAATGGAGTAGAGTCTTGAACCCAGTAAAGACTTAAGGGTAGCTAGATAATAGCAGAATCTCTAATTTTTGTATGAATAAATATGGGTTGAATTAATGTAACACCCCATATTTTTTGCTAGACTTTGAACAGTGGTTCCTATATGTATAAACTCAAATCACATGATTTATATTATATAACATGTGTCATGATCTTTATCCTAGTTTGTGAAGTTATTATGAGGTGAAAAACATTCATAGAAATCACTTAGAGCAAAGGTGAGCTAAAAGCCTTTGATTTGACCAAATTTTATTATTTGATTCTACAAGGGTCAACTTTCAATGTAACTTTTGAACTATGTAGAATTTAGTAGATCAAGACCCACCCATTGGTATATAATGCAGTTACCTTTCAAATAATACCAATGCCTCCATAATCCGATACCCAAGCAAAAAGTGATGACTATTTTCATGACAAACAGTAAGCCTCCGCGATACGCTAACAACGCATTGGTATCTCTCTCGAAATAAGGTGTGCAACATTTTGGACTATCCCTAAAAATTGAGGGAACGATACAGGTCATTCCTACACTAGGCCTTTTCCCTCAACCCCCATCATCCAAAAGAAAATTTATAACATCAAAAAGAGTATTTGTAACACCCTAATTTTGTGAACCGGAATGCTACATGGTGCTCATGACCTCCGAGGACTACAAGCAAAATCATGACTGATATCTGTACTTGTATACTGCATAATATAACATGAAAATATGGAAAACATGTACTGCAAGGCCGTAAGGTTCAAATGAATAAACATCTAATAAGAATAACATCTAAAAATGATATAACAATACCAAAACAAAACTGTAACAAATGTCTGACATGATATAGTCTGGAAGCCTCTAAAATATCTGAATAAGGAGTTGATGGAACATTTCTCCAACTAACTCCTTCTAACAACTGAAATAAACTAAAATCATAAGTGAAGTAATAATCATATAGTCCTCAAATGAGAAGGACTCACTGCAACTCTGAACACTGGAATGCTACTGCTGATCTGGAGCTCGTTCCTCTGAACCTATGGTGTAACATAAGAGAAAGAACCATAGCACAATTGCGTCAGTACGTCTGAATATATTGAGTATACGAGTGAGGTAGGGTGAATGCAAAGGGTTATATGCATGAACAATACTGACTGATATGAGCATGAGAACACATACACGCATACGTAACTGTAACTGAACTCGGGGAGATACTGACTACTAATTCTGAATACTGACAAGATGAGTTTACTGATACTGAGATACTGAAAGACTGAGTTTACTGATATGAATATGTAAATCACTAATAAGAGATGGATTCAATATTATATTACTGAATACTGAGAGACTGATATTGCATTACTGATAAGGAAAGATTATTTTTGAAAGTTCGAATTATGAAGATCTGGTCTGATTAACTATATCTGACAGTCCTGATATACTTAAATCTGAAGAACTATCTGTGTTCTTTTACTAATAAAGAGACTGAAACTAAGACTGTGGGAAGTAGTTGTCTAACGAACATGCCCTAATTATGCATATAGCTAAGTTGGAGTCCAGTCTCTGCCCCAACCGGAGGGATGTCAATACCGCGCCACTGGAAAGGACAGCTGTGAGAGACCCTTATCTAGAAGGTAGTCAAATAAGAATGGTGGGAACCCTAAACTGACAGGTTAACACACCTCATCAACCCTAATATGAGAGGTTAATTTGTCTCAACCTACGCTGTCTAGGTAGTTCTACAATACAAGGATGAATACTAAGAATTACACCCTAAACTGGTAGGTGAGTTCCCATCCTTGGGTTCACTCAGTGTTAACTTCTACTCCTATCTGAAGAGACTGAACATGAATAACTGAAATGAACTGATTCTGAGTTTACTGAGTCTGTAGCTGAAGGAATATATTGATGTATGAGGATTTACAAAGACAACTAAAGTTACTAAGATTTTACTTGGAATACTATGGAATTCTACTTCCTATCTGAATAAGGTTGACTCTACTAGATGATGAGGTTATTGAGGTTTTGAGCTGAATACTACTGATACATTATAACTAGCTGAGAATACTGCTCTTTTTGAGTACTGAGTTTATGAGATTTCAGAGAGTACAGAATTACAGAGATTACTGAAGTTACTAAGAGCACTAGAATTTTCAAAGCTTACGATATCCATAAGTATTGAGATTATAGAGATTAACTGAGATTTAATGAGATTAACTAGGTTACTAAACTTTCCTGAGTCACATAACGGATTGAGTTCTATGGAACATGCCATGACTGAGAGTATCGTGAAACATGACATGGCTCTAGGCACACAGCTATAGTTTTCTGGTAAGAATACCCCCAAGACTCGATGGAATGAAACTTACTCACACATGACACGACTTGATCATAAGATCAGAGTCCACATTTCACAATATCATAAGTAGAGGATATTATACTTCATGTATTTATTCAACTTCTCAAAAATTGTAGGGGAAAACTTGGATATATTTCGTGTACATAATTCATATCTCCATTATCATACATTCTTCATACCACAACAATAGCAACATATAAATATCATTGAAATCCATATAGAAGTGTATACCTTGCATGGACTTGACATTTAGATATCATGGAATCATGTAAATATGAATTTCTAGCATCCTAAGCATTTTATCAAACACCTTGCATGTATTCTTTAAGACATAGGTGGATTTCATACTGTCATCATACCAAACCACCCAAAGTTCGTGTCATTCAACTAAAAACCACATATATTCCATGAAAACACCGTTAGATATCATCTTGAAACTTAAACAACAATCATCAATAAGTACATGCTCATATCACCATAAAAAGTTTATAAAATAACATTTAAAAGCATGATTCTTGAGCTATATGACTTAATTGAATCCATAGATAAACACTACGCATACCTTAGAAAGGAAACCTTGATGATATTCTGTAGAGTTCTTGGATTGGGAAACATAATTCTCGATTATCTTGAAAAAAGGTTTGAATCTTTCTTTTGAGAGATGAGTTTGATGGAAACCCTAATCTTGTTGTTGAGAGTGTAAGAGAGTGTTTTTATGATGCTTAACTAAAGAAAAATTGGAAAAATTATGCGTCTGTAGGGTTATAAGTCATGGAAGGTGAAGGAAAAGACGAAAATACCCTGATGAAATAATTTCCTAGTTGCTGAAAATCATAGGTGACGACCTTCATGATAGGGCGTCACGAATGTTATAAGCTATCAAAAATGTCGTCACTTAGGGGTTGATTTCTACCTACCGCTGACGACATTTGTGATAGGGAATCACAATTATGATAAGCTATCATGAATGTCGTTACTTAGGATCTGGTTTCTGCCTAAGGCTGACGACCTTTATGATAGGGCGTCACAATTGTGATAAGCTATTACGAAAGTCGTCAGACGGTTTCCTGCCTGATATCCTGGAGTAAAATAGGCATAACTGTTTGCTCCGATATCAGATTAGGGTAAAATTGGTATCGTTGGAAATATAATTAAAATATATTTCAATTCATATATACTAATACACCTAGTTTGTAATATACAATGAGTTAGGGTCGATTGAAATTAACCCAAGTTTTGACATTCACTAAAACTTGAATAATAGGAAAGCTTTCTACTTGTACTTGAGTTAGGGAATCTCTATGATCTAAATTCAAGCTCAAATAGGTTCCCACACTACATAATTGATTAACACACTAAATTTACATAGGATTCGAGGCTTTTGAATCATCTACATATAGGAATGACAGATTTTCATTCTATTCCAAAATATGGGGCATTACAATATCTCCTCCTTGGGAACATTCATCCTCCAATGAGACTGACTGATAGGGGAGAAATACAACTAATGTGAGTACTGAGCATGAATAATTGAACATGATTTCATGGATGACATGACTGAAAACTAAGTATAGCATACTGTGCATGTATATCTGATGCTTGGGTAGCTGATTTATGAATGTAGGATTGAGTGTTACAATAAACTGAGTTTCTCAAATTGAGAATGCATATCTGATGCATAAATAATAAGATGAATCCATGCATATCTAACGCATGATTATATGGTTGACATTATACGTGAATGCATAACTGAAAGAATTGGTAAGATGATAACGCATATCTAATGCGGAAATACATAACTGAACTGACTCATGAACATGTAATGGTAAAGATACAAAGTTTGAACAGAAAAATGAGCATGAAACTAAATACCAAGTTTGCTACTGAAATCTGAACAAAAGAATGAGTAAGCTCAAAGAAGAATGCTACCATAAACTGAAAATACTGATGAGTCTGAGATTAATTACTTAATATGCATGAGTGGAGACATAAGAACATAACTGAATTTGGAACTTGATTCATGAACTGAACTGAGCCTGTAATGCATGACATGGATAGATTATCATATCATGGACTAAACTGAGCTATTGAATACATGTCTTACTGCTGAGTTTCGGAGCTAGAGGTCCGGCTTATAAGTGACACTTCCTCCAAGATAGATTCATCAAAGAAAATGGCATGTTTAAATCATGAAATTTTAGGGGCTACAGTCTATCTCCTCCTTGGGACACTATGTCCTTTGAAAAATGCTAAACTTTACAAAGATACTGGGACGATGCTCAAGGCACCTAGGTACAAAATCATGACTGATTATCTTAGATCTGAAACAGAAGCGTGATGCACAAATGCATAGACAGACTGACATATCTAATTAACTGAGTAACTGGTAACAGAATGCTGGGTATGTAAGGCTGAATTTTACTTAATCTGAATAGCTGGGCTGAAGCCATAATGTGTTATGCATATGAGAAAGAACAAACTGAGTAACTTGAGATGACTGATCATGGATTTCACAAAATATATATTATCTGAAAATGCAGGACCAAGTGTATTACATGATTTGAAACATTGCATAGATTAAGGTATTGAAATTCCTATAACTTAATAGCTGGTAACTATATGCTATATCTAGCAAGATTGACATTGAATTGAATTTTTTGATCTGATTACTGAACTAAAGTTGACATTAGAAGTAAGAGTGTAACTAGGATCCATACTAGAACTAAAAGTTGGGTTATGATAACTGAATACTAAAACTAAGGTTTTGACTGATACTCATGTGCTTAATTCTGAGTCTGAGCACTAATTACTGGGTGTTTAGTACTGAAACTGTAACTGAGATGGCAACTAAGGCCTGAATATACATTCACACTCTGAACTTTCCAAAGTTCTAAATAGTACCTCTTGCTAGACCTTTGGTTGCATACTAACAGGATATTCAAGCCTATCTTCGTATCTACAACCTCATATAAATTATGCATACAATTATCTGCTCTTACAATGAAACATTAACTCTCTCTCATCTAAGCAATTTCTCAACACTTCACTGTTCTCTTAAAGGGAGCTCATGAATTGTTAAATTAAAAGAGACTAAGTATATTGGGGAGCATGATATGTGTACATGAGTCATGATCTACATGACCTAATTCTGGAATTTCTGAGTTCATGGAATATGATTTGTAACACTGAGTGATCCAGAACTGAACTCCCTATACTGGGAAATGAAAGCACACATAATTCTGTGGAATGGTCTGAACATAAGCTATATCCATGGAATATGAGACATAAAGCATGCATAGGAACTATGCTGACTGAAGTTTGGAGCTTTACGCTGAGATAAGGATGGTTTGAGAATCTTCTTCCCTAACTGCTTTCCTGTACATACTGGCACTAGTACTAGAATCTGAGAGCCAGACTTGGTTACGTAATCTATTATATCTCCCTTACATTAAAGCCATCATCATAAGTCTGCGAGCACTAAACTAATCTCTAAACTGAAATGCAATCATCATAACATACCTACACTCTCATAAACACATGCTCAACTTACTAAACACATAATCTGCCTCTGTTTTCTCACATACTACTAATATCACATTCATACCTTCATGCTTAATTTCAAGTCAATAAACTTAAGTTTCTAACTCACACTGTTCAAGCCTACTGATTTATTATAGCATAACTATTCCCTTGAATACATAATCTATTCAATCTGTATATCGTATCCCAACTTCTCTACTACTAAAATCCAGTTTTCATGCTTCTAACTCTAGGTCAAATGCTATCATAAGATTTTGATAAGGGATCTGATGGAATATCTAAATCTGGGCTCGAGAATGAGTTTTCATGATCATGAATGAGATTCTGTCAACTATGGAACATAATTTAATAGACGGGATACTGTCTGAGAAATCCCTATCGTTACGACTTAAGCTTCACTATTTTTGTTACCTTGAAAGTAAGGTAAAAATGACATGAGGGGGGCAAGATATGAAACTAGATGGGTTTCTTAGAGAACCTTGCTGTAACACGATTTGAGACATGAAAGAAGGAAAATTGTTCCTAAAACATTTCATAGCCTCCTACACATAAGTGTGGTGCACAACACATGTATGTACAAGACTCTACTAGATACGACTTTGAGACTTCCTAGGACACTATTGAACCTTAGGCTCTGATACCATGTTTGTAACACCTCGATTTTCTGAACCAAAATGCTACACGGTGCTCATGGAACTAAAAGACCACAAGCTAACCCATGACTAATATCTGTACCTGTATACTGTATAATATAACATGAAAATACAGAAAACATGTACTGAAAGACCGTAAGGATCAACTGAATAAACATTTAATAAGAATAATATCTGAAAATGGTATAACAATACCATAAAAATTTATAATAACTGTCTAACATTCAATAGTCTGAAAGCCTCTAAACTGTCTGAGTAAGGATTTGATGGAACAAAGCTCCAACTAACTCAATCTAACAACTGAAATAAACTGAAATGATAAATAAAGTAATAATCATATAGTCCTCGAATAAAAAAGACTCACTGCAACTCTAAATAATAGAATGTTGCTGCTGATCAAGAGCTGATTCCTCTGAACCTATGGTATAACATAAGAGAAAACACCATAGCGCAATTGCTTTAGTACATCTAAATGTACTGAGTATGCGAGTGAGGTAGGCTAAATACAAAGGGTTATATGCATGAACAATACAAATGGATATGAATGTTAGAATACATAAATGGATACGTAACTATAACTGAACTCGTAGAGAAACTGACTACTGAGTCTGAATATTGACAACATGAGTTTACTAATACTGAGATACTGAAAGATTAAGTTTATTGATATTCATATTAAATCACAAATAAGTGATGGATCTGATATTATATTACTAAATACTAAGAGACTGATATTGGATTACAGATAAGGAATAATTATTTTGGACAATTTAAATTATGAAGAACTGGTCTGATTGACTGTATCTGACATTACTGATATACTGAAATCTGAAGAACTATTTGAGTTCTTTTACTGAGACTGAGATTAAAAACTGAGATTGTGGGAAGTAGTTATCTAATTTACATTCCCCAATAATATATATATCTATGTTGGGGTCTAATCTCTACCCCAACTGGAGGGGTGTCAATACCACACTACTAGTAAGGACACCTTTGAGTGACCCTTATCTGGCAGGTACTCAAATTAGAATGGTAGGAACCCTAAACTGAAAGGTTAAGCCACCTCATCAACCCTAATCTGATAGGTTCATATGTCTTACCCTACGCTAGCTACGTAGTTCTGCAACACAAGGATGACTGCTATGAATCACACCCTAATTTGGTAGGTGAGTTCCCATCCTTGGGTTCACTCGGTGCTAACTTCTACTCCCATCTAAAGATTCTGAACATGGATAACTGAAATGAACTGATTCTAAGTTTACTGAGTTCCATAGCTGATGGAATATACTGATGTATGAGTATTTATAGAGAGTACTATAGTTATTTTGATTTTACTTGGAATACTGTAGAATTCTACTTTCTATCTAAATAAGACTGACTCTATTAGCTGATGAGGTTACTTAGGTTTTGAACTTAATACTACTAATATATGATAACTAGCTGAGAATACTGCTCTTTCTGAGTATTGAGTTCATGAGATTTCTAAGAGTACTAAATTACGAAGATTATTGAAGTTACTAAGAGCCCTAGAATTTCTGTAACTTCCGATATCACTAAGTACTGAGATTACTGAGATTAACTGAGGTTTACTTAAGATTAACTGGGTTACTAAAATTTCCTGATTCATATCATTGACTGAGTTCTATGGAACATGGAATGACTGAGAGTATTGTTAATCATGACATGGCTGTAGGCACACAACTCTAGTTTTCCGGTACTAATACCCTAGGACTCGATGGAATAAAACTTACTCACACATGACACAACTTGATCACAAGATCAGAGTCCACAATTCACAATATCATAAGTAGGGGATATTATACTTTATGTATTTATTGAACATCTAAAACATGGTAGGGGAAAGCATGGATATATTTCATGTACATAATTCATATCTCCATTATCATACATTCTCCATACCACAACAATAACAACACATAAATAGCATAGAAATCCCTATTGAAGTGTATAGCTAACATAGACTTGTCGTTTATATATCATGGAATCATGTAAATATGATTTTTTAGCATCCTAGGCATTTTATTAAATACCTTGCATGCATTCTTTAAGGCATAGGTTGATTTTATACTTGCATCATATCAAACAACCCAAAGTTTGTGTCTTTCAACTAATAACCACATATATTCCATAAAAATACCTATAGATATCATCTTGAAACTTTAACAATAATCATCAACCAGTACATGCTCCTATCACAACACAAAGTTTACAAAATAACATTTAAAAGCATGATTCTTGAGCTCTATGAATGAATTGAATCCATAGATGAACAGTACACATACCTTAGAAAGGAACCCTTGATGATTTGCTGGAGAGTTCTTGAATTGGGAAACTTAATTCTTGATTATCTTTTAAAAAGTCTTGAATCTTGCCTTTGAGAGATTAGTGTAATGGAAAACCTAATCTTTTGGTTAATATTGTAAGAGAGAGTTTTTAAGATGCTTAACTAAAGAAAAATGGAAAAAATTATGCCTCTTTAGGGTTATAAGTCATGGAAGGTGAAGGAAAAGACCAAAATACCCTTATGAAATAATTTTCCCAGTTGCTGAAAATCATAGATGACGACCTTCATGATAGGGCATCACAAATGTGATAAGCTATCACGAATGTTGTCACTTAGGTACTGCTTTATGCCTAAGGATGACGACCTTCGTGATAGGGCATCACAATTGTAATAAGCTATCACGAATGTTGTCACTTATGAGCTATTTTTTGCCTAAGGCTGACAACCTTCATGATAGGGCGTCATAATTGTGTTAAGCTATCACGATTGTTGTTACACTATTTCCAAGACCTCAAGGTTTCAAGCTTTAATTTCAAGATTCTACTCTCAAGACCTCAAGGTTTCAAGCTTTAATTTCAAGATTTCTTGAAGAATTCGTTCAATTAAGGTATGTGGGGCTTTGAACAAGGTAAATCTTTCATCCTTATGGCCGAAAGTATGATTTTCAAGTTGAATTTATATGTTTTAAGTTAGGGTTCATTCCCAAATCTTTATGTATTGAAAGTATAGCATTATCATCTAATTAAAGGGACTAAAGAGCATATGAGTTGTGCTTATTCATGTTTTAAACTACCAGCTCTATATTTTTTTTGAATTATATTATTTTGATTAAAAATTGTTATTCTCCTTAATTTAATATTTCCCCATGCTTAAATTAACTTATTATACACAAGTATTGAATTGACCATTGTGTTAGGTTTTTGTAATATAGATTTACATTACTGTTTAAAGAGTTGTGACCGTATTTTATTAATCATTCAGTGCTGGTAGGTTATAAATACCCGATACCTACATGTTTACTTATGTTTAAGACTTTCCAAGTAATGAGTTAGTCACTTATGATTTGATTATTAAACTCCAATTTTTATGATCTTGTTGAGCACTATCAGTTTACATGTTTATAATTACTTAAGAATCTGTATGCATTGTTGTTTAGAGAATACAATGACCTGAGCTTATCAATTTTCAGTGTATGCACCTGGTAGTATTTTAATGTCGGTTACGATTAGGAATAAGCACCGTTTGAGAAGTGTACACGTTTAAGGGCCTCTCCATAAAGTGTTTCTTATTGCTAAACATGCTCTTAGTTTAGTAATAGCTCAAGTTTGGGTTCTATTCCGATGGATAGGATAGAACAACCCTTCTTAATGTGGGTAGAATATTGGACTCCATGATAGCTCACATAGTTTATGTCAGTTACACAATTCCTCCCACAGTTTAAGTCAGTATTCAATTTATCTCAGTTCTGGTTTTCTTGAACAAGTAATCATATTTTAGTAATTATTTAATTAGTTTTATATATTATTCATATTATTTTAATCATTTCAATATATATTATACTTGGTTTTACAGTATTAATTTTACTTGTTCATGTTTTCATACTCAGTACCTATACATGGGCCTCAGTTTAGTTTTACATGTTTAGGTTTACATAAAATTTACATATAGTATTAATGTTTTACCACTTCCCGGCCTTAGTTCTACTTCTCTACAAAAGTGATAATTTAAGAAACTAAGTGTAGTGATTCACCTGCCTACTAGATTATGTTTGTTACTTATGTTTTAAGATACTTCAACTTTCAGTTGATTTAAGTCTCTTGGTGAGTCTACTTGTATTTAGCATCCATGTCTTATGTTTATGCACCTAATTAGTTTTACTTATTGCATTCACCTTCACTTACTCAATACATTCCAAAATATTGATCAGTATATATGTCTATGTGCTACATTATCTAATAATATAGGTACTAGTTGTTGCCTACACATTAGGTAGTTTGTAGCTTCCAGCCAGTAGGTGATGAGTTTTCCTAGTTCAGGAATCTCCAGTCAATTATATTTCATGTAATTTATTTGGATTATTCTTATGCATTTGTTAGTTGTAGTTGGAAGCATGTCCCAGCTATCTATAATCAGTATAGTAGAGGATTCATAGATAGTCAATTAGAGTCATTACATGTAGTTTATGTTTCTTTCTTCAGTTTTATTAAGATTTAAATTTTATCAGTATTATACTTATTTAGATTTCCTTTTGATCATGTTTCCTCTCAATAAATAATGTTTTAATACAATTTAAATCAGTTGCTCAAGCAATATGCCAGTTAATAAATTAGCTTGGGATCACCTGTTGTTCCAAGCACTGTGTTAATACTAGGGGTTAGTCTTGGGTCGTGATAAACAAGTTATTATAGCATAGAGTTCAAGTGTCCTAGGGTGTCTATGAAGCCGTGTTAGTAGAGTCTTGTAGAATGGTATAGAGATATCTGTAATTTTCTTTGAGAGGTTATAAGGCATTAAAGAAATATTTCCCTTTTGTCATATCTTAGATCGTATTGTAGAAAGGTTCTCTATGAAACTTATATAGATTCTCATCATGCTCCATTCATGTCAACTCTTTCCTATTTTCAAGGTAAAAGAAATAGTGAAGCTTAAATTCCTATTGATAGAGTTTTCTTAAATAGTCCCCACAGGCAATTATGGGATTGTATGCAGGCTAAAAAGTATCCCACCAGTGCTTTTAATTTTAGAAGATTACAAGATTACATTCATGATCATGAAATTATGCACTAAGCCAAAGTTAGATGTGCCCTCAGATCCTTTTTCAGAATCCTATGACAGCATATGATCTAGAGTTAGAAGCATCAACCAAAAGGTTTTTACAAAAGTAAAGTGGGGATGGTATCAATTGAATTTAATAGATTACTTATCCACGACGCTAGTTGTATGAAAGTGGATCAATTATATTGAAACAGTGTACGCAAGAAGTTATGTTTGTTGAATTAATGTTAAGTGTTATGATGTAAGTGTAATCTAGTGGTGTACCTAAGGTGATATGGGAATATAGTATTTCTATGTTTTTGAAATTTGTGTACTTAGATGGTACCTTGAGTTTTTATGTGCGAATGAGTCTAGTAGTATAGCATATGATATTTTTACCAGCTAAGTTATAGGTTATTGTTGTTGATGTTTGATGTTTACGTGTAATGGTAATTCTTATGGTTTAGGGAAAAATGAAGTTTAGAGATATGATACTTGTATGCTATGAAGGAAGTTATTATGGTTCATTAAGGGTTTGGGGATATCCATGTTAAGTGTTAGAATATAAGTTTGAATCTTTGATGATTAAGCTAATACAAGGAAGAGTTGAAATTCTTGATGGTGTGAACTCATGGTATGGTAATACTTATTAAAATTCTAATTTAGTTAGTGTTTAAGTTATTATATGGTGATTGTTGAGGCTTTAGAAAGATAAGTGTTGTACATCAGAAGGACTAGCAATAGGCTTTACACTTTCAGACATTTCAGGGATAGTTTATTATTAATGTGTATTGTTATTTCTTAGGCTCTAGAATAAAGTGGTTTTAGTTTATTTTAGATTTTATTAAGGGTTCACGGACATGGAATGATGGCTTAAAGCTAAGGGGGTGATGATAGAATAAGAAACCAAGTAAGGATCTCAGATTCTAGTTGTGATACCAATATGTTGTAGAACAGTAGTAAGGATGGATCATACCAAAACCATTCTTATCTCACTGCAATGTTTTGTACTTTAGATATCATAATATCTATTAATGCCTTACATGTCAGCTCCATGATCATAGCACATATTTGTGCACTTTCTATAGAATCATATACAGTTCTGATTACTAGTATGATGAGTTCCAGTGCACTCAGTAGTATGAACCATATTCCATGAATTTATGAACTCTGAACTCAGGTCATGGAACTCATGACTCATGTACCCATGTTTTACAATATGTTTAGTTCTAGGTACTCATGCTATACTCCTAATCATCAGCGAAAAATTTAGATTATGTTATGTATATCCTTAGTTTAGATCTCTTTAATGATTCCATGTCATAGATATGTTATTCCTCAAGACTTCGTTAAGTGTCAATATTATGCATCATATTCTTTATATGCTTTAGGTATTTATGTTGTAATCTTTCAGTGACCTCTCCTTAATGTTAAGATAGTCGTAATGAATAATTATTGATTAATTTGTTAGGTGGCAGAGAGTCAATGTTTCTCGTTCAGAAAACATTATTGTAAGCTTATTATAGTTAAGGCTATAATGGTGAAGTAAGATTGAGGCTAAGCTTTTGGTATATGTCATGGTTAGTTGAAAAATTTTGTGTGTTTTCTTGGGGATAGTGTATGGAAGTTATTATTTACAAAATGTGTTAGAGAATATTGTAGAAATACAAAGTGGGTTGGTGACCAAAAGTTTATATGTGGATATAATGATAGGCTTGAATGTTATGTTAGTATATAAGTGGATGGGTGCATTTTATGCTAATGAATTTCTAGTAAGAGTTTAAATTCAGTTGTTGAAGTGGTAAGAGAAATTATTTTTGAAATGACAGATATGAAACACACATATAGTATTGAATTCATGGTTTACACTTTATTATTATGTTATGTGTTGTACCTTGTGATTTCAAGCTAGGGTTGAACATGGCAAGAGTATGTAGTTCGACTCAAACTTTTGCTAGAGTAGTTATATTTCCCTATGTAAGGATTATAACTTTAATTAAATGAGCATAGTATTCAAAAATACAAGTATGTTTGATGGAGTAGTTTAGAAGTATGGCTAAGCTTGAAAGTTAGAAGCTGCTTTGACTAAGTCCTAGTAAGTTTTATAGTCCTATCTTTCATGTTATAGAGTTATAGACATGTTACAATTCCTTATTCAGATATCTAATTCAGATCATGCAGAAAATTCTTTGCTCTCTAATCTTATTAGAGATTTTTAGAAAGAGTGTTAAGGAAATACCCAGTTGAGTATTAGCTTTAAGTATAATTCAGTTCCTACATCCAGCAACTTACTGTAGAAGTGAGAAAGATAATTTCCTATGGTTTTTCATCTTTCCACCTTATCTTACTATCCGTAGATTAATGAATATGTCTATTCCATGAATTAATTTTTTCACATATATGCAAATTATCAATTTTGTTGAGTCCATGCATCATATCTATGATTCAGATACTATATCATGATTAAGTTAATTAGTGTTCAATGAATGATATTGGTTTTCCAAGGATTGCAACTCAAACATTGCGATACCTATTGTACGACCTTAATATCATTATCTCATGATTTGTGCATGCATACTATACTTGGTGATGCCATGAAACCCTTTCTTTTGATTCCTATATGTGCTTTGTTGAGAAACAATTGCTAATGTGAAGTTACATACTTTATTCCATGCTTAGTAACTTTTGTAATTTTATCGTATCAATTATCTCTTCGCATTTCAATATGTACGTTCATATCATGACATTCGAAGTGAGCTCAAAACTCTCAGCATTAATGAACTTCTTATAATAAATATAGTCTAGCCATCTAAGAAATCAGTTTCATGATAATAGTTATAATGATTCTTCCCGGCTATATAGTCCATTACCAGACATATCATGTGTAGATCATTGCATACTTCTAAGTCAAACACGTTCCTATCCATCAGTCGAGGACAAATGATTTGAATTTGAAGATAATTTAACACCCCACATTTTTAGGCTAGACTTTGAACTGTCATTCCTACGTGTATAAAATCAAATCCCATGATTTATATTTTGATCAATGTGTTATGATCTTTTTCCTAGTGTGTGAAGTTCTTATGGGGTCAAACCATTCATAAAAATCACTTAGAGAAAAGTTGAACTAAGAGCCTTTGATTCGATCAAATTTTAGTATTTAAATCTACAATGGTAGATTTGAACATGTATAATTTTTTACTTATGTGGAATTTTGTAGTTCAAAACCCTCCAATTGATGGATAATTGAGTTACCTTTCATATGATACAAATTTTTCCTTAATCAAATACCCGAGCAAAAAATTATGACCATTTTCCTAAGAAACAGTAAGCCTCCACGATAAGCCCATGACGCATTGGTCTCTCCCCCAAAATAAGGTGAACGGTGCATTGGTCTCTTCCTCGGAATAAGGGTCGTGATGCAGAGTATATTCCCGCATTGGTTCAGCTTCGTAATCGCAAAGTGGTAATTTTGTCCTTTCTTTTCAACCCTAATCATCACAAACACGATTTATAACATTAGAAAGTTAATTATTTGCCCATTATCCTCAAAACAACTCACGTGAAAACCCTTCCATTTCCAAAGAATAATAATCCAATCTTCTTCTCTCAAGAATTCAAGGATTGAAGCTTCAATTTTAAGATTACTTCATGTATTCATTCAATTAAGGTATGTAGGGTTTGAACAAGGTTAATATTTCATCCTTGGGCCTAAAAATGTGATTTTGAAGTTGAAGTTATATGATTTAAGTTAGGGTTCATTCCAAAATCCTTATGTGTTTAAAACATAGCATTATCATATGGTTTGAGGGACTAATAAGCATAAAACTTTTACTTATTCATGTTTTACACTACAAGCTTGATATTTCTTTTTGAATTCTGTTATTTTGATGAAAAATTGTTATTCTCCTAAATTTAATATGTCTGCATGCTTAAATTCACTTATTATACTCATGTATTGAATAATCCAATGTATTGGGTCTCTGAAATTGGGCTTTACATTACTGTTTTAAGAGTTGTGATCGTATTTTAGTAATAATTTAGTGCTGGTGGTTTATGAACACCCAATAACTATATGTTTACTTACGTCTGAAACTTTTTAAGTAATGAGTTAGTCCACCCATGAATTTATCGTTAAACTCAGTTTGTTATGATTTTATTGAGCACTATCAAGTTACATGTTTATAATTACATCAAAATCTATTTGCAGTATTGTTTTCAAAATACCATGACCTGAGCTTAATAGTTATCAGTGCATGCACCATTTAGTATTTTAGTGTCTTTCAGTTGGTAGTAGGATTTAACATCAAGAGGGAAGTGTTGGTTCAACTCATCCTACTTCCCTAGAAACTACGTGCCAATATTTTTTTTAGGGGCCTCTCTAGAGAATGTTTCTGATTGCTCAATATGTGTTTAGTTTAGTGATCTGTCTAGTTCAGGTTCTATTCTGATGGAAAGTATAGAACAACCCTCCTCAAGGTGGGTCAAATGTTCGACTCCATGATAGCTTACATGTTTTATGTCGGTTACATAATAGCTCCTACAATTTCTATCAGTATTCAGTTTATTTCAGCTCAGGTTTGCTTGACCAAGTATTCAGATTTTAGTAATAATTCAGTGAGTTTTATAGATTATTCATGTTATTCATATTATGTTAATACATGCTATACTTGGTCTTGCATTCGCGATTTTACTAGTTCATGTTTTCATGCTCAGTACCTATACATGATCCTCAATTTAGTTGTACAGCATGTTCAGCTTTACATAAGATTTACATACAATATTTCATGTTTTACCACTTCCAAGATTTAGTTCTAGCTACTCTACAAAAGTGAAGATTTAAGAAAATAAGTGTACTGATTCACCATCTTATCAGATTATTTTTGTTATTTATGTTTTAAGATACTTCAACTTTTCAGTTGATTTCAGTCTTATGGTGAGTCTACTTGCACTTAGAATGCATGTTATAGGATTATGTACGTAATCATTTTTACATATTTCATTCTCCCCCACATACTCAGTACATTCCAAAGTACTGATCCATATATGTGCAAATGTGCTACATTATCTCATAATGTAAGTATTAGTTTTAGCCTACATATTAGATAGTTTGTAGCTTCCAGCCAGCAGGTGATGAGTTCTCCTATCAAGATAATCTCTAGTCAGTTGTGGTTCATGTTGTTTATTTGGATTATTCATATGTATTTATTAGTTGTAGTTGCAGGCATGTCCCAACTATTTTTAGTTAGTACAGTAGATTTTTTCTAGGTAGTTAGTTAGAGTCATTATATGTAATTCAAGTTTCTTTCTTCAGTTTCATCATGATGTAAATTTTATCAGTATTATACTTATTTAGATTTCCTTATGATCATGTTTCGACATTACAAATTTAGTTTATATACAATATTAATCAGTTCCTCAAGCAGTGTGCTAGTTCATGGGTTAGCTTGGGATCACTTGTGGTTCCAAGGACCGGGTAACAACTAGGGTGTAGTCTTGGGACGTTACAATTAATGAATGAACTACTAGATTTTATATTCCATTTGGTTCAATATTTGCTCCTAAAATGACTACTTGAATTTAATGAATATTGCTTGATAATGCTTACATGAACAATCCGTGGATTGGTATTAAGAGATGATATAATTGTTGAAACCAATGTGTCATACCTACTTTTGATTTAGTGTAACACCCCAAAAATTTAAGCAAGGGCTAAATGCATGCTTCAAGTACATGTAGCATTAACCATCAAGTTTTGACAGTATAAGAAGGGATTTGGCCATGTAGCAAGGGTATAAGTACCTCCTAGCCCGTAACCAAGAAAAAAACTTCCTTATCGGTTAATTTCTCATGAAATGATCGGCTTTAAATGAGAATAAACTCTATATTCTAAATAATCTTTGAGCTCTATACCCACCAAGTGATACATATTTGAATTATATTTCGAACACATCCACTTTCTCCTTAATCTGATATCAAGTTTAAAATTTATGACTATTTTAGTGAAGCACTGGCCTACAGTGAGGTGTCACGAGCCAAACCATGATCGTGGTTACATTTTACAATCACACAATGATTACGTCTAATTGAGAAACACCTACGTATGCAGGTTGATTAAGTGTACCTTCCAACCCTAAGAGGGAACCACAAACATGATTTGAAACCATGATCCTAGGCACGATCGTAAGTCCCATATATGGTCGAAAGACACTAGGTACGAATTCTCCAAGAGGTATCCTTTCATCCATTGAGTCCCAAATTTGACCCAAATCCTTTATTCTGTTGCTTCTTCAAAATTTAGGGTTTATGGATATTATCGAATTCCTTAATACCTGTTAGTGAGTTGTAATCCATTCTTCGTCATTAATTGAAGTGTTATCACATTTCCATTATCAAAAACCCAAATTACATTGTTAATTGAAAAAATTTTAGACTGGTGCTATTAAATTCCTTAATTTTTCCCAGATTATGAACTAGCTTAATAGTTGCATTATTTATAGACGGTTTGTCATGAACACCCAATGACCTAGGATTTTATGCATATAATTATGAGTAATATATCCTCCAATTTACATGTTTTGAATGATTTTAGATATTGTATTAATTTTCATTCCTCAGATTATTATTATCATTGAGCATTGTAGTTGTCAGTGTCATTAAGTTAGGAGTAGCTTTTAGCACCATACATATGGAGGAATGAAAGCTTATCTATTAATTAGGTTGAGACCATTAGTAGAAGTCCTTAAATGCTAGAATTATGGTTCTACCATAGGTTTTAAATGATCACCCATCAGATTAGGCTTGATAGCTTAATTTTTTTAGACATCAGTGTAGTAGATTTATGTCGGGCAGGGTTTGTACACTTGTCAAAGTATTGATCACTCTTCTAATTGGGGTTACTAGTTGGACACCATTTAGCTTAAAGTGGTGTATGTTGATTATATTTAGCCTGCACACATCATAGTCTACAGTTTGGATTCAACAAATTGAATGACCTTGAATTTAGTTTTTCAATGTATTGCATAGCAGATATTCATTACTTGGTCTTCCATAGGTTTATCATTTTACATGCATCAAGTTCAGCCGATATTAGTTAGTTCCTATTCCACATACTTTTTAATTTTAAAGTACTGATCACCTACTTTCTTTGTGATATATTGTCTTATAATATATGTTTTGATGCTTAGTACCTAAATTGCTCTCACCATTATCTCATACTACATTAATAGTAGAACTTTAGTGAGTCCTCATAATTCAAGGGCTATGTAATGCCTCGAATCTGTTACCCGGAATGCTACACGGTGCTCATGAACCCTAAGGATTACAAGGAACCCATGACTGATATTTGTAACTGTATATTGTATAACATTATCTAAAATATGGAAATAATAGAGTGAAACATGCCATAAGGTTCAAAACAGATAAAACATAATATCTGAGAGGACGATTTATCAATACCAAAACATGAACTAAAATAAACTGTCAGAACATACTGTAATTTGAATAGCCTCTAACTAACTGAACTGTCTGAATAAAGAGTTGATGGGACATATCCCCAACTAACTTCATCTGCTGAAATCTAAATTGAAAGAGTGAAATAAATAATAATATCATACTCGAATGATGAGGTCTCACTACTAAATCTGGCTTGTGAAATTGTGAGTGCTACTGATGCTCTAGCAATCGTGCTTTTAGACCTATGGTATGAAACACCATAGTGCAAATGAATCATTATGATTGAATGTACTGATATGCATGTGAGGTTGGCTGGATACAGAGGGTTCAAACACATGAACAATACTAACTAAATATATAACATAAACGTGATAATACAAGCATGAATAAATGATTATAACTAAATTTATGATGATACTGACTACTAAGTCTGAATACTGATAACATGAGTTACTAATAACTGATACTGAGTGATAGTATCTAACAATCTAGGTTTTGATGAAACTAGCTAAGTTTTGTACTATTCTGAGTAGACAATATCTGATAATCCTAAATTCTGTAGAATTATCTGAGTTCTATTATGAAGACTGAGACTAAAACTGTAACTATGGGAAATAGTCATCTAACCGACATGCCCCAAATAAATCAATATAGATGACTTTGGGCCTAATCTGTAATCCTAATTCGAAAGGTGTCAATATTGTGCCAGCGTTAAGGACAGGCTGTGAGTGACCCTTAACTGGCAGGTACTTGATGATAGGCGGATTTACACGCCAAAAAACCATAATTTACCCATATTTAGCTATGTTTTAAGGAAAAAATATATAAATCCTACACTTTTAGTCCTTTTTCCTGAAAGTGAGCTAACCAACGTGATTAGCAAGTTTTCAGGTATAAATGATGAAGATTTCAGCATTTTATGGACTGGTTGACGCCAAAGGAAGCTTCACGTAAGAAGGAAGGCAGCTTTTGGAAGCCTATGGACTGAAAGTGATGCATGGAAAACTTTTCCCGGGCAAAAACAGTATTTCCAAAGACTAGGGGATCAACAGTAACTTAATAGGATTAGGATAAGGAAGCAGTAACCTAGTAGGATTAGGACAAGTATGAAGTAGCTTAGTAGGAATAGGATATGGGTGTTATAAAAACCCTGTTTTGCTGAACTTTTCAGCAATTAATTTAATTCTTATTCTCTTCTATTCTTAAATTCATTGTTAACATTATTCCTCATCTATTCGACTTTTAATTTTCACGACAAGAGAAACACTACTAGCAAGGAATTCACGCCACAAGTGACACCAATACTTACTTATCGTGATATTGTTATTACTTTGGTATGATGATGATATCCTCGTGGTTTTCCTTCAAAATTATGAGTAGCTAAACTTCTCTGTTAGGGTTATGGAAGCCTTATGAGATACTATCTATTGCTATGAGTTTGTGAATTCTAGATACGTATGCTACTTATATCATTCTTCTCTTCATCTTAATTGAATTCTTGTGGTTGCAAACATATTGAATAAGCCAGTATTGCAATAAATTGTTCGAAAGAAAAGTTACATGTCTTGAAAAGAGAGAGTGAAAAGGAAATAGGGCTACCAACCCCTGTTTAAAAGTTAGTGACATAACTGGATTAACCTCTTGGAGAATTCGTACCATTAGTTATATGCTTTAAGCTTGATAGAGTTAAAGTTAAATAATCCTTGATGGTCGAAAGACACTAGGATTTACCATAGAATACGAAACTCTATAAGCGCATGCCTGTCTTAATTCCGCATAACTCATAGCCAATAGATACGTAAAACTCATAAGGTGGACATAACACTAACTTAAAATTCTCATTGATTAAAACCTACTAAACATTCCGATTTTCTTTGTTACTTTGATAATCTTAATTCACGCTACAATTAAATTCCCCCTTTTTGTAGAATTTTCGATCAACAGGCTACTGATCGTTGCTTACTTAGTGACCAAGTATTCCCTGTGGGATTCGACACACAACCTAGTTGGGTTCTATGTTTGACAGCGACCGCTTACACTCTTACGAGAGCTGTAGTTTGAGCGCTATCAAATTTTGGCGCCGTTGTCGGGGAATACGGTTGTCAACTAAGTTTTTGATAATTGCTAGACCCTTTGGTCAAAGATTCTCGTACTTTACTTTTAGTTGTTATTTTTGTTTTCTGCAGGTTTTTGTTCAGTGCATGCCAAATACTCGAAGTTCGGGACAACCATTATTACCCATAAACCCTGAACCGCAACTTATTGGAAGGATGGATGCACAACGTGACATTGAGAGAAGGGTTGCTCAACAGGAGCAGGCTAGACTAGCTGCATTGGCCGCTGCCCAAGTACATCAACAGAATATTGATAACCCTGGGCGGGCAACAAATCCTGACGATGAGGACCTAGGTGATGACGAGTTACTAAACCCTAGGCATGATGTTGAGGTGGCGACACCTACAAACAGAACAGATCGTCAAGCCAGATTTAGGCCTGAACGCTGAGCTATGCAGATCCCTTTTGATGACGATGATGACGATTTAGATGGAGATGGTGCCACAGGAGCTATTATTCCTCCGCCCTTGGCACCAGGAGCCAAGTTCAACATCACTAGCACCATGATTCAGTTATTGCAGATCAAGCGATTATTTGGTGGACTTGCAGGAGACAATCCGAATATGCATCTGATTAATTTTATCTCTACATGCAAGTAATTCGACAATCCAGACGTTGGATAGAATGCAATTCGGCTACGATTATTTCCATTGTCTCTATCTGGAGAGGCAACTCTATGGTTTAATGGTATGACTCCTGATTCTATTACAAATTGGAGGCAATTGAACGACGCTTTCCTAGAAAGATTCTATCCGCCATCCAAGAGAGCACAATTAAGAGATGAGATCAGTAATTTTCGACAGCTTCCAACTGATGCTCTCCACGAAACATGGGAGAGGTTCAAGAAGAAGGTTATGAGGTGCCTAAATCATCATATGACCAATGTCCACTTGATGGAGATATTATACAGGGATTTGAATTCGGTGACTAAGACAGTGGTTGATAATGCTTCAGGAGGGTCTTTCATGGACCTTACTTCTATTCAGGCAAGTGATATGCTATATCGAATGACAAAGAAAAGTAGAGCTTGGCATAACAGTGATTCTGAGGTAGCAAGCTCTACTATATCTATTGTCATGACGGTAGAACAGAGGCGTAGGAAAGAGGAACGTGACCAAGATATGGCTCATATGAAAACACAGATGGATATTTTCACCAAGCACTTATTATCAGGGAAGACCAAAAAAGTCAAGGTTGTTGTGTCGCAAGGAAGAGATGAATCTGATTCTGAGGAAGAAGCTAACTACTTGAATAACCAGGAGGGTTCCCGAGGCAATGCCCAAGGAAACTAAGGTCGGAACTATTATGATAAATTTGGATACAAGGATCGTGATCAAGGTAGTTGGAAGAATAAGACTAACAGGAGTGGTTTGTATATTCCTCCTGGAAGCCGCGAAGCCGCTGCATCTGGTTCTGGAAAGATGTCCATGGAAGATATGATGGTGAAGCTGGTGAAAGGAGTGGAGGCAACCAACACGGGAGTAACTGAGGTAATAAATGATTTGTCCTCAATGAAGCAATTGGTTGACTCGCATTCCACTACAATAAAACAGATGGAGCAATAATTGAGTCAACTTTCAGCAGCATTTAACCAAAGAAGAGCTGGAACGCTACCTAGCGACACAGTGTAAAATTCGAGGAATGATGGATCATGTATGGCTATTACTACCCGAAGTGGTAAAATATTAGACAATCCATCTAAAGGCAAGAAGGTGGTTGATGATATAGACGAGAATGTTATTGATGCAGAGTGTGATGATTTTATAGAAGCTGAAAATCTGAATGAGACCGTTCATGAGAAAACTATTCCTATTCTACCACCACCTTTTCCTCATAGATTGAATAAAAAGGCTGATGACACTCCTGAAAAGGCTGATAATCAGAAGTAAGATAAAGAGAAAGTGGTGGAGAAAGCGATTTCCCTTCCACCACCACCTTTTCTGCAGAGATTGAAGAAAAAGGCTGATGACACCAAGTTCAGTAAATTTATGACTATGTTGAAGAAGCTGACTATTAATGTTTCATTGGTAGAGGCACTGGAATAGATGCCTGGGTATGCTAAATTCATGAAGGACCTTTTGACAAAGAAGCGGGCAGTAAGCTATGAGCTGGCGGATAATGTTCACCATTGCAGTGCAATCGCTACAAGATCATTAGTTCAGAAAAAGGCAGATCCTGGTGCTTTCACTATTCCTTGCACTGTTGGATCGTTGGATTTTGCCAAGGCATTATGCGATTTGGGGGCTAGCATCAATTTGATGCCACTATCCGTCTACAGGAAGTTGGGGTTGGGTGACCCTACACCAATTAATATGCGGCTCGTGATGGCAGATAGGTCGGTAAAATGACCTGTGGGTATCTTGAATGATGTGTTGGTGAAGGTTTCTACCTTCATCTTTCCTGCAGAATTTGTTATTTTGGATTGCGAGGTGGAATCTGAAGTTCCCATAATCTTGGGATGCCCTTTTCTCACAACTGGAAGTGTGCTCATTGATTGAAGCGCTAATGAGCTTTTATTTCGGTTGAATGACGAAGTGGTCCGTTTTGATGTATGCAAAGCAATGAATCAGCCCAGTGATATGAATGTGTTCTCTGTATATGATTTTTATAATGAAGATGTGGAAGAATTATCTGCAGAGAAGCAGCTTATTGAGGAGCCATTGTCTGCTGTGCTGTTGAATTGTGAGCATGAGGATGTTGAAGAATATGAAGAAACCATTTGTGCTCTAACAGGAATAAAGTCCTATTCTCATGATCCTAAGAAGTTGGACCTTGATATTAAGTATCAACCTTCACCAATAGTGAAGACTTTCGTTGAAGAACCACCAGTGCTAGAATCGGAAGAGCTCCCCAGTCACCTAAGGTATGCAATATTGGGAAGTGGAAATACACTTTCGGTGAGAATTACGGCTGATTTAGGTAAACAGCACGTAGAGTCTCTCATCTCTGCTCTAATAAGGTACAAGATAGCCATGGTTTGGACTATTGATGATATAATTGGTATCCCTCCTTGGATATGTATGCACAAGAGTCATCTAGAAGAAGATTGCATGCATACTTGTAAGCACCAGCGTCGTCTGAATCCATTCAGAAAATGATTAACTATCTATCTCGATGATGTCTAAGTAATCGAGATAGCTATGTCATGCCGCGATAATAAATCAATCGCTTGGTGGGAGGCAACCCATCATTTTTAATTGTTTTATTTTCCTAGGATTTTGTAGAGCCACGACCAAAACTAAGGCGCTTGATGGGAGGCAACCCATCGTTCTAATCGGTTTTGTTGTTTTTGAGTAAGTGTAGGTTCAAGACGTATAAAGGAGTAGATTGGTTTCAAATCTTGATTTGGAAGTGTTTCATGTAAAGGTGGTAAGTGAGTAATGAAGGAGCAAAAGGCTTTCGGTTAGGCATTGCCTATACAAATCTAGGCAATAAACAAGGCAAGGCCTATGTAAATCTAGGCAATGGACAAGGAAAGGCCTATGCTATGGCCTTTGGTCTCTGAATCTAGAATGCCATAGCATAGGCGCCGCCTATGCCAAAGACTTTGGTCCAACAATGCCATAGCATAGGCACCGCCTATGCAAAAGCCTTTGGTCCAACAATTCCATATCATAGGCACCGCCTATGCCAATGCCTTTGGTCTCTGAATCTACAATGCCATAGCATAGGCGCCGCCTATGCTCAACTAGGCAAAGCATTAGGCGCCGCCTTTGCCTCCCAAATCTCTCAAAACTTTTATTTTTGTTCATCTAACCTTGCAAGATCATCTTCCGAGTTCAACACCAAGTAAGTTCTTCGTTTATATTCTGAAGTTGTTACAATCATACGCTTATCATGGTATTTTAGATCTTAAAGTGGTGTTGGTGATTACAATGTGTTGATTTGTATGATACATCTAGTTGAGTGAAAGAATATGTATGGGTATTATGGACTTAGTACCGACTTGTATTTGATTGTTATACACTGTCCACTTTTTGAGAAATCGAAATGGTGATACTCTTCAAAGTTGAATGCTTGAATGTTTGAATGACTCGCTCATCGAGATAAAGATCATGATTGAATACAAGCATGAGATGTTGTGATTATTTCTACGCCATAACTTGATATGATCTCTATGTAGTAGTCTTGTTCAAAAGGTGCATTAATCCACACATGAAAGTATAGTCAAGATTACATGAAATAGAATTGGAAAGGATAGTAAGATGACTGTGCTAAACATATTGTTGGAACATATCCCCTAAATGTATATCCATGAAGTCTGAGTAATCGACATCATTCACTTAATTAGTTTGTGTCAAGTGTGGGGTGGCGCCGCTATTGTCTGTCTCTCGATTGAATCTTCCGAGATAAAGGTAACATGACTCTATTAGGATCTCAGGTAGAATGTCCTCAAAAGGACGACAAGGAAAACAAAGAGCGCCCACCTTACAAAAAGGTAAGAAAAGAGGAAGAAAAGAGCAAGCTGAATCCTCCTCACTACAAATACCTCGACGCACTTTTGGCATCAAGTGGGGTACAATTTGAGGATACTCTGAGGATGACGACTCTGATGATGATTCCGACGCAGGGGGTATGACCCCAGACATAGAGGATGAGTCCGACTAATCAGGTTCTTCTTATTTATTTTCCACTGAGGGCAGTGTGTCTCGTCTAAGTGTGGGGTGCTGGTATTTGTATGCTGTATTTCTTTGCTTGCTTGCATTTATTCATGTTCATTTGTTTGATTTTTAGTAGTAGTTAAATTTTTTTGAAGTTAAATTTTTTTAGAAATTTTTAAATTTTTTCTAAATTTTTTTCTCTTTAAGTTTTTTTTTAGATTTTGCATAAAGTGCATGAAATTGTTCTGATAGGCGGCATGGTATTATGAAAAGAGTTTGTGCTAAAATCATTATTATTGAGACGTTTAGGCTCCAAGTGTGACTCACTATGTTCTAGTGTGTGGGTTAATTCTTTCATCTGTTGGTTCAATAGTCTATACTGCTCCCAATAAAGTCGACCATGTGCCTTGTGTGTGTGAGGCAATAGTATATTCTGTGTTTGTAGCTGACGCTAGAACTTACCCGGTGTGTGTGTAAAGCGAAATAAAGAGTGTGAGTTTAGGAGATGATTTAGGCATTTCTTTGGCAACCTGTGATTGTTTACCTTCGTTTTACCTACCCGTGGACATTATCCTAGTCAACCCCTTTGAGCCTTTAGCCATTTTCTTTGACAGCCTCATATTTAGCCTAATCCATTTTTTTTCAAGACCAAAATTTGATCCAAATTCCTAAGCACTTTAAATTGTAAAGTCATATGACAAAATAAGAGGAAATTGGGTGAGAGTGATGCCTTCGAATGTATTGGTGCTTGAATTAGTTATGAAAAAGAGTGGCTATCATAGAGGTGTGTTATAAAAAAAAGGAAAAGAAAAATGAAAAGAAAACTAAAAAGTTAGTTCTGTTAAAAATGGAATAACAAAAGATGTGAGAAGGGGTGGTAGATTAAAAGAAAGTAGAAAGGTTGTTTGAAAGAAAGTGTAAATGGCATAATGTGATGTATTAAAGCGCTTAGGGAAATTAGTCACTATTTCTAGCCAAAATAGTCCTACCCTTCCCTTAGCCTAAATTACAACCTGTAAAGACCTATTTGATCCTAAGCTTAGCATTATGATATTATTGGAGCATTGCACTAAGGGCAAGCCTATGGTCATCAGTTGCAACATATGAATTCTTTGTGAGAGTGAGAGCAAGGAAAATCTTATACCCATGTTTGGAAAAATGAAAAACTTGTGAGTGATTATGGGTGATATCTTGTGTGAGACACGCATGGTTGATGAGTATTGGGTAGTCTTCTATGATTCCTTGGGCCTTAACTTTTGAATGCGAATTAACCATCATCACGAGTATAGGTTAGAGGTTGAACTGTTTCTAGTAGTGATCAGAAAACTACTCTTCGTTAATAATTGTCGTGTCTGTCTGGTTGAACATTTTGTGCTGTTACTGTGAAACCCTAAGTAGATGTTTATATGGACATGATATTTTGTTCGAGGATGAACAAAGCTTTAAGTGTGGGGTGTTGATGATAGGAAGATTTACACGCCTAAACACCATAATTTACCCATATTTTAGCTAAGTTTTAAGGACAAAATATATAAATCCTGCACTTTTAGTCCTTTTTCCAGTAAGTGAGCTAACCAACGTGATTAGCAAGTTTTCAGGTATAAATGATGAAGATTTCAGCATTTTATGGACTGGTTGACGCCAAAGGAAGTTTCACGTAAGAAGGAAGACAGCTTTTGGAAGCCTATGGACTGAAAGTGATGCATGGAAAACTTGTCCCGGGCAAAAACAGTATTTCCAAAGACTTGGGGATCAACAGTAACTTAATAGGATTAGGATAAGGAAAAAGTAACCTAGTAGGATTAGGACAAGTATGCAGTAGCTTAGTAGGAATAGGATATGGGTGTTATAAAAACCCTATTTTGCTGAACTTTTCAGCAATTAATTTAATTCTTATTCTCTTCTATTCTTTAATTCGTTGTTAACATTATTCCTCATCTATTCGACTTTTAATTTTCACGACAAGAGAAATGCTACTAGCATGTAATTCACGCCATAAGTGACGCCAATACTTACTTATCGTGATATTGTCATTACTTCGGTATGATGATGATATCCTCGTGGTTTTCCTTCACAATTATGAGTAGCTGAACTTCTCTGTTAGGGTTATGGAAGCCTTATGAGATACTATCTATTGCTATGAGTTTGTGAATTTTAGATACGTATGCTGCTTATATTATTCTTCTCTTCATCTTAATTGAATTCTTGTGCTTGCAAACATATAGAATACGCCAGTATAGCATTAACTTGTTCGAAAGAAAAGTTACATGTCTGGAAAAGAGAGAGTGACAAGGAAATAGGGCTACCAACCCCTATTTGAAAGTAAGTGCTGTAACTGGATTAACCTCTTGGAGAATTCGTACCATTAGTTATACGCTTTAAGCTTGAAAGAGTTAAAGTGAAATAATCCTTGATGGTCGAAAGACACTAGAATTTACCATAGAATAAGAAACTCTATAAGCACATGCATGTCTGAATTCCGCATAACTCATAGCCAATAGATACGTACAACTCATAAGGTGGACATAACACTAACTTAAAATTCTCATTGATTAAAACCTGCTAAACATTCCGATTTTCTTTGTTACTTTGATACTCATAATTCACGGTACAATTAAATCCCCCCTTTTTGTAGAATTTTAGATCAACAGTCTAGTAATCGTTGCTTACTTAGTGACCAAGTATTCCCTGTGGGATTCGACACCCAACCTACTTGGGTTCTATATTTGACAGCGACTGCTTACGCTCTTACGAGAGTTGTAGTTTGAGCGTTATCAGTACTCAAATGAGAATGGTAGGAACCCTGAACGGAAGGTAAGCCACCTTATAAACCCTCAACTGACAAGTTAGATATCTCAACCTACGTTGGCTACGTAGTTATGGAATGCAAGTACTGCTTTTAAGAATCACACCCTCTACTGGCAGGTGAGTTCAAATCCTTGGGTTCTCTCAATGGTAAATCTTTCTCCTATCTGAATAGACACTAAACATTATTAACTAAGTTTCTTTACTGATGGAATACTACTGAGATTACTCAATTACTGAGCTTTCCTAAGTCACATGACTGACTGAGTTCTATGGACCATGCTAGACTGTGAGTATCATGAAAACATGACACTGGCTTTAGGAATACAACTAAGTTGTATTGGAAAAGTACCCCAAGGACACAATAGAAGGAAACTAACAAGGCATGATGTTCTTAAATAAATGACCAACATCAACAATCCACAATAAAATAAGTTGGGGATTTCATGAAGCACATGGTTATCATCAACTTGTACATGGTAGGAAGGAATATAATAAGTATCATAATTTCATACTCTAACATCATAAGCATTCTAACAAACATCTACATTGCACATTAATAGCATGGGAGTCATTTGAACATAAGGGTAATACATTCATTTATCATATGGGTTACAATTGAGCTATAATACACAATTTCTATCCTCTTAGACATTTTATCAAATATCTTTCATGTACGACATAGCACATAGGTGTAATCATCAAATTACACATTATAAGTAACTCAATTCATGGATTTCAATTTGCATGCTAAGGTATTTTTAAGAAAAACACGTAAAGATTCCAACTTGGGAATTGTACAACAAGATAAACATGGTTACAAAATAACCCACAACATAAACATCATGATTTATAATTTGAAATAGGGTTCTTGAGCTTTATGCATGAAAGAAATCCATAAATCAACACTATGCATACCATGGATGGAAGATTCTTCAAAACAAATGTTGAAATCCTTGAAATTGGATCCTCAATTGGAAACCCTAAGCTTTTTCTTGATTGATTTGAGAGAGAAACCACTATAATTTGGGTGGAATAGGGTTGAATTACATGTTTATGACTTATATAGGTGTGGGAAATTGACATTTTTGCCCTTTAGGAGATGATTATTTAATGATTAAAAACTGGTTGTCGATGATACAAGCGATGTGGCGCATTGATGGATGCAATGTGATACTCGATGCATCATGCCATGATCGCATCACGACTCAAAAATTTTTGATATGAAAGCCTGCACAAATATAAACCAACACGATTGGCGACGCGGCATGCCAAGATCGCATTGGTCCACTGTTTTTGGGACTCTGAACATTATCTAAACATATTTCAAAAAATCCAAAATTTATTTGGAAACACCTATTGACCTTCCTAATCATGAATTAATGAAAATACTGACCATTAAAGGACATTAAGATGGATAAATGACATTTCCAACTTTTGTAGGCCAAAATTGGCTAAGTCTAGGAACTTGGTTAGAATTTTATAAGTCTGAAACCGCTTGATAAGCTTAAAGGACTGAATTAAGCTTAGAATTTTTGACGGGTCCTACAATATCGCCCCCTTGAGAACATTCATCGTCAAATAATACTGACTGAGAGGGGAGAAGAGATAAAATGTTGTATATACTGAACATGAGCAAATGAAACATGTTTCCACGACTGATATGAAATATAACTAAATAAACCACACTGAACACGCATATCTGATCCATGTGTAACTGATTCATGAATGCATGACTGAGTGTTATAATGAACTGAGTTTCTCATAATGTGAATGCATATCTGATGCATGATTGCATAGCTGAACTGATACATGAATGCATGACTAAATATTCAGTGGAATTTAGTACCAAGTTTATGATGGAATTTTGAACGTGAACTACATACCAAGTTGTAACTGAAATTTAAATATGAACTAGATACAAATTTGTAACTCAAATCTCAACATGAAACTTAAAAACTTAAGAACTTTTACCTAGACCTAGATCTGAGGTAGCAGAGAAGAGGTGAGGGTACTTGGTTTGCATGTCTTCTTCTTCTTCCCAATTAGCTTCCTCAATGGACTGATTTCACCAAAGAACTTTGAATAGAGGGACTTTTTTGTTGTTCAGTCTACGAGTCTGATAGTCAAGAATTTTGACTGGAATATTTTCGTAAGAGAGGCCATTTTGAACATCTATGCTCTTAATAGGGACTACAACTGTTGGGTGATCTATGCACTTCTTGAGTAAAGAGACAAGGAAGAGTAGATGAACTGAAGCTAGATTTGAAGGCAATTCGTGCTCGTAAGCTACCTTGCCAAAGCATATGAGAATTTTGAAGGGACCGACATATCAAGTACTAAGCTTTCCCTTTTTATCGAACCTCTTTACTCCCTTCATGGGAGAGATCTTTAAATAAACATAATCACCAATCTCAAACTTGAGATCCTTTCTGTGCATATCTGCATAAGACTTCTGTCGGCTCTGGGTTGCCCAAAGTTTTCTATGATCAACTGGACTTTTTTTAAGGAATAGAATACTAAGTCAGGTCCTAGGACTACTACCTCACTAACTTCGAACCAACCGATTGGAAATCTACATCTCTTAATATTCAATGCTTTGAATGGAGCCATCCTAATACTTGAATGATAGTTGTTGTTGTATGCAAACTCAATTAAAAGAAAGTTGTTATCCCAACTACCCTTGAAATCAACTGCACACGCCCTTAGCATATCTTCTGAAATCTGAATGGTCCTTTTTGCTTAACCATATATCTGAGGATGGAAGGTTGTACTAAGCTAAACGTAGATACCAAGACACTTTTGGAATTCTTTCCATAACTGTGAGGTGAACTGGGTACCTCTATCCAAGATAATAGATAACAGAGCACCATGCATTCTGAACAACTCTCTGATGTATAGTTTTGCATAATACTCGGCCAAATAAATAGTATAGACTGAAAGAAAATAAGATGATTTGGTCATCCTATCAACAAGAAACTAAACAAAATCATGCTGATGATGAGTACGAGGCAACCCCATCACAAAGACAATGTCCACTTCTTCCCACTTTCGAGTTGTAATATTGAACTACTGTCTGGACCAACTAGGCTTCTGATGCTCTATCTTAACCTACAGACATGTAGAGGACTAAGCCACAAACTCTATAATATCTCCCTTCATCCTACTCCACCAATAGATCTCCGGAAAGTTATGGTATATCTTAGTGGCCCTGGATGAATAAAGTAGCATGCACCATTCACTTTTGCGAGAATTTGTTGCCTAAAGTCATCTATACTTGGCACACAAAGACGACCTTGACAATTATAAATAGCATTGTCCCCTTGGGAGAAAATCTCTACATTCTAATCCTTGGCTGACTCGTTAGACATGACAGGACTGGGATCTGTATCTTGCTTTTCTTCACCTCTGAAACTAGAGATGATTCTGAACTACACTGAACCCATATGTCACTTTCCTCTAAATCGACTAAGTGAATGCCTAGTCAGTCAAGCTGATGTATTTCTTGAGCTAACTTCTACTTACTGTCCTCAACATGAGAAACACTACCCATAGACAGTCTAGTGGGAGCGTCGGCCATAATATTGGCCTTGCCTAGATGATAAATAACACTTATGTCATAATCTTTCAAGAGCTCTATCCACCTTATCTAATGAAGATTGAGATATTTTTGAGAAAAGACATACTGAAGTCTTTTATGATCTTTGAACACATCTACATGAACTACACATAGATAATGCCTCCAAATTTTCAAGGCAAATACTATGGCTGCTAACTCAAGATCTTGAGTTGAATAATTCTTCTCATGGGGTTTAAGTTACGTGGAGAAGTAGGCTATGACCCTACCATGCTACATTAGGTCACAACCCAAACCTACTATGGATGTATCATAATATACTACCAACCCATCTGGCCCATCTGGAAAAGCTAAGACCGGTGTTGAGGTGAGTCGACTCTTCAACTCCTGAAAACTTATCTCGCAAGGATCTGACCACTGAAACTTAACTTTCTTCTAAGAAAATCTTGAAATAAGGGATGAAATAGATGATAATACCCTTAACAAACCATCTGTAATAGCATGCCAAACCCAACAAACTCCGGATAATTGATGGAGAGATAGGCCTAGGCCAATTTCTTACTTCTTCGCACTTTCGAGGATCAACCCTAATGCCATCACTAGAAATTATATGATTGAGGAATGCTACTAATCTTAGCCAAAATTTGCACTTACTAAATTTGGTGAACAATTGATGATCTCTGAGAGTGTGAAGCACGATTCTGAGATGGTATGCATGATCATGCTCATTGTGGGAATAGACAAGTATATTATCTATAAAGACTATGACGAACATGTCCAAGTATGGCATTGACACATGGTTCATCAAGTCTATGAAAGCTGCTGGGGCATTGCTAAGACCAAAGGACATGACTAGGAATTCAGAGTGACTATACCTAGAACGGAAGGTTATTTTTGAAATGTCACATTCTCTGATTTTGAGTTGATGATAGCATAATCAATGGTCTATCTTAGAGAAATAGAGGGCAATCGATTCTTAGAAGTTGATACTTGTTCATGATCGTGACTTTATTGAGCTGACGGTAATCAATGCACATTGTGAGTGAACCGTCTTTCTTTTATATGAATAGGACTAGTGCACCCCACAGGGAAATACTTGGTCTGATGAATCCCTTATCTAAGAGGTCCTTCAACTATTCTTTCAATTCTTTGAGTTCTGCTGGTGCCATTCTGTATGGCAGAATAGATATGGACTGAGTATCTGGAAGATGATCATTGCTGACGTATATTTTTTTCAGGAGGAATTATAAGAAGATCTTTGGTAAATACATCTGAATATTCATTGACGACTGGGAATTAGTCAAGGTTGTGAGTTCGAAACTAGTGACCTTAGCATGAACAAGATGATTGACACATCCCTTAGATATTATTTTTCATGCCCAAAGGTAGGAAATAAGTTGAGCTCTAAAAGCTGAAGTATTACCCCTCTACTCCTGGACGGTTTCATTTGGAAACAAAAACTGGAAAATTATATTTCTGCGGTCGACTATGTCATAGAAAGAATAAATCCGATCCATGTTGAGACTGACATCAAAATCAGTCATCTCTAATTTGACTAAATCTATAGAGGTGACTTTCTGAAAAATCATAATTGGACAATTCTTGTATATCCGTTGGGCTATGATGGTTTTACCCACTGGGGTATAAACTGAGAAGGGCTCTGCTAGAATCTTGGTACTGACTTCAAAATCAACTACTATATAAGGAGTAATAAAAGACAAGAAAGCTCCTGGATCTAGGAAAGCATAAAAATGCAAGTGAAAAATATGTAATGTACCAGTAACAACATTAGGAGAATTTTCCTGATCTTATTGGTACTGGATAGCATAAAGACAGTTTGGGTGTTGCCCACTAGTAGCACTAGAAAAGGCACCCTGCTGATTTGGACAAACAGATGGAGCTGAGGAACGGTTCTTCTTATCCAGGAAGCTATTTGAGGACAATTACTAACACTGTGTCCTGGGTTGCCACATCCAAAACAAATATTGTTGCCAACTCTGCAAAAACCCTGATGGTGTATGCCATGAGTCTGACAAAGAGGATTAGTTCAGGCATTGCTAACGCTGCCCTGAGACTTAGATCCTGGCACCATATCTCTATTACCATCCCTGAAATTAAGAGCTAGAGCACTGTCTAAAGAAGGATCTAGAACTAATGACTTAGGATAAAACTGAGAACGGTTTCCTCCCTCTGAATTAGGCTGAGCAATTTGAAACTACCTATTCTGCTTCTCCCTCATCTTAATATTTTGCTCTATTATCTGTTGGGCAAAAGACATAAACCTGGCTATGTTCATGTCACTATTCAATATCATGGACCTGCATTCATTGACCACACTATTATTCACCCCAAAAAAAAACTTACTCATCTTGGCCCTCCTATCTGCAATCACATAAGGAGCATATCTAGCTAATTGGGTAAACATAGAAGAATACTCTTTCACTGTCATGTTGCCTTACCTGAGGTTTATAAATTCTAACACCTTACCTTTTCTTAGCTCTAGGGGAAAGAATCTATCTAAGAATTCGGTGACAAACTTCTTCCAATCTATGGATCCTGCATCAAATTACCTCTCTGATTTCCACGTCTTTACACAAGTGTGAGCAACATCCTACAACTAATATACAGCTAGCTCAGCAATATCTATAGCTGGCACCACCATTATGTCTGTAACCTTCTGAACCTGTCAAGGAATTCTTGAGGATCCTCTTCTAGCTTAGACCCTAAAAATAATGGAGGATTCATTTAGGTGAAGTATAAAATCCTGGTTGTAGCTGAATTGGCCACTGGGTTTCCTAGAATGACAGCTGGTCGTTCATTCTGAGCAGAAACTCATTGAGCAAGAGTAGTGAATGTAGCTCTAAACTTTACATAAGAAACATACTCACCCAAAGGATATTTGGGCTGACGAGCTGACTGATTCCCATTTCTTTTCCTGGGAGGTATATTCTGTAAATAGAAGAGAAAGGGATTAAACTGAGAGATCATCTTGAGATTATGCTCACTGGCATGACATAAATACTGAAAAATTAGAAACTGCTCTTAAATATCTTATAGCCTCTCATACATAAGTGTGGCGCACAACACACCCATGTACAAGACTCTACTAGATATGACTTTCAGACTTCCTAGGATACTATCGAACCTTAGGTTCTGATATCAAGTTTGTAACTCCCCAAATATGGTACCAAGAATGCTACACGATGCTTATGATCCCGAAGGATTACAAGCTAACCCATGACTGATATCTGTACCTGAATACTGTATAATATCATGTAAAATACAAAAATAATAGACTAAAACATGCCATAAGGTTCAAAATGGATAAAACATAATATCTAATAGTATGGTAACATGAACTGAAATAAACTTTCTAAACATACTATAGTCTGAAAAGCCTCTAACTGACTAAACTGTCTGAATAAGGAATTGATAGGACATGTCCCCAACTAACTCTATTTACTAAAACAGTGAAATAAATAGTAATATCATCCCCGAATGATGAGAAATCAATGCTAAATCTGGCTGCTAAAATTTGGAGTGCTACTAATGTTGTGGAACTCGTTCTTC
Source organism: Capsicum baccatum var. pendulum (assembly GCA_030864225.1). Classification (NCBI taxonomy): domain Eukaryota; kingdom Viridiplantae; phylum Streptophyta; class Magnoliopsida; order Solanales; family Solanaceae; genus Capsicum; species Capsicum baccatum. The sequence goes on from CM061554.1 coordinate 172,043,422, forward strand.
TAGACCTATGGAATAAAATATCGTAGTGCAAATACATCAGTACGATTGAATGTGCTGGTATACATGTGAGGTAGGCTGAATGTAGAAGGTTCAAATGCATGAACAATGCTAACTATATAACATGAATGTTAGAATACATGCATTAATAAATATTTGTAACTAAATTCATAATGATACTGACTACTGAATATGAATACTAATAACATGAGTTACTAATAGCAGATTCTGAGCTATATGGGTTAAGACATGTATTCATTATATGGGTTACAATTGAGCTATAATACACAATTTCTATCCTCTTAGACTTTTTATCAAACAGCTTACATGCATAACATAGGGCATAGGTGTAATCATCAATTTACACATCATAAACAACTCAATTCATAGATTCCAACTTGCATACTAACATAGTTTTATGAAAAAGACATAAAGATTCCAACTTGGGAATCGTACAACAAGATAAAAATGGTAACAAAAAAACCATAACATAAACAACATGATTTATAATTTGAAATAAGGTTTTTGAGCTTTATGTGTGAAAGGAATCCATAAATAAAAACTATGCATACCTTGGATGGAAGATTCTTGTAAATAGATAGTGAAATTCTTGAAATTGGATCCTTAATTAGAAACCCTAAGCTTTTTTTTGATGGATTTCAGAGAGAAACCACTATAATTTTTGTGAAATAGGGATGAATTACATGTTTGTGACTTATATAGGGGTGTGAAATTAACCCTTTTTCCTTTGAGGACAGAATAAATTTATGACTAAAAACTGGGTGTTGATGCTACAAGCGATGCACTGCATTGATGGATGTGATGTGATACTTAAAACATTGAACCCTTATCGCATCAAGCCTCAGAAGTTTTAACACTGGCAGGCTGTACAAATGTTGACTAACGTGATTGGCGATGCGGCATACCAAAATCGTGTTGGTCCACCATTTTGGGGACTCCAAACATTATCTAAACATGTTTGAAAAAGTCCCAAACATGTTTGGGAAAACCTATTGACCTTCCTAATCATGAATTCATGAAAATACTGGCCATGAAAGGACATTAAGATGTCGAAATAAGATTGCCAACTTTCGAAAGCCAAAATATGCTAAGTCTGGGAACTTGGTTAGAATTTTATAAGTTTGGGACCCCTTGACAATCTTAAAGGACTAAATTTTGATCAGAAGTTTTGCGGGGTCCTAAAATATCTCCTCTTTGAGAACATTTGTTCTCGAATAATACTGACTGATAAGGGAAAAAAGATAAAATGAAGTACATACCGGACATGGGCAACTGAAACATGATTCTATGACTGACATAACTGATAACTGAATACACATTTCTGAGCATGCATATATGATGCATGTGTAACTAATTCATGAATGCATGACTGAGTGTTTTGATGAACTGAGTTTCTCACAATGAGAATGCATATCTTATGCATGATTGTATGACTGAACTGATACACGAATGCATGACTAAATATTCAATAGTATTTAGTACCATGTTTATAATAGAATTCTGAACATGAACTAGATACCAAGTTGTAACTGAAATCTAAACATGAAACTTAAAAGCTTAAGATGAACTGCTACCTAGATCTAGATTTGAGTTAGTATAGAAGAGGTGAGGGTACTTGGTTCACATGTCTGCTTCTTCTTCCCAATTAGCACCCCCCACAGACTGATTATGCCAAAGAACTTTGACTAGATGGAATTCTTTGTTCCTCTATCTACAAGTTTGATAGTCAAGAATTTTGAATAGAATCTCTTCATAAGAGAGGTCATTCTGAACATCTATGCTTTAAATAGGGACTACAACTACTGGGTCAACTATGCATTTCTTAAGCAAAGAGATATGAAAGAATGGGTGAACTAAGTTTAGATCTGAAGGTAATTCGATCTTAGAAGCTACCTTGCCAAAGCAACTGAGAATTTGGAAGGGACTGACATATCAGGGACTAAGCTTTCCCTTTTTCCTGAACTGCTTCAGTCTTTTCATTGGAGAGATCTTTAGATAAACATAATCACCAATCTTGAACACGAGATCCTTTCTATGCACATCTGCACAAGTTTTTTGTTGAATCTGGGCATCCCAAAGTCTTTCTCTGATCAACTGGACTTTTCCTAAGGCATTGAATACTATGTCAGGCCCTAGGACTGTGGCCCCACTAACTTTTAACCATCCAATTAGAGATCTATATCTCCCAACATTGAACATTTTTAATGGAGCCATCCAAATACTAGAATGGTAGATGTTGTTGTATGCAAACTCAATCAAAGGCAAGTGGTCATCCCAATTACCCTTGAAATCAACTGCACACGCCCTTAAAGGTCTTTTTTGCTTGACTATTTGTCTAAGGATAAACGGCTATACTAAAATGAACTTGGGTACCCAGACCCTTTTGGAATGCTTTCCATAAATGAGATGTGAACTGGGTACCTCTATTTGAGATAATTGATAACAAAACACCGCGTAATTTGACTAACTCTCTGATGTATTATTTGGCATAATCATCAGCCGAATAAAAAGTATGGACTAGATGAAAATGAGTTGATTTGGTCATCCTGTCTATAAGACCAAAACTAAATTATGTTGATGATGAGTACGTGGCAACCCCATCACGAAATCTATGTCCACTTATTCCCACTTCTAAGTAGGAATATTGAAGTACTGCATGTACCTACTAGGCTTCTAATGCTCTATCTTAACTTACTGATATGTAGAGCACTTATCCTTAAACTCTGGAATATCACTCTTCATCCCACTCCACCAATAGATCTCCTACAAGTTGTAGTATATCTTAGTGGCCCCTAGATAAATAGAGTAGCATGCTTCATTCTCTTCTGTAAGAATTTGTTGCCTCAATTCGTCTACACCTGGCACACAAAGACTACCTTAACAATGTAAAACACCATCTTCCCCTTAAGAGAAAACCTCTACATTCTGATTCTTGGCTGACTCTTTAGACTTAAAAAGACAGGGATATCTATCTTGCTTTTCTTTCACCTCTGAAACTAGAGATAGTTCTGAACTACTCTTAACTCATAAGTCACTCTCTTATAAATCAACTAAAAGAACTCCTATTCTATCAAGATCATTCATTTCCTGAGATAACTTATTCTTATTGTCCTTAACATGAGCAACACTACCCATAAATTATCTACTGGGTACGTCGGCCACAATATTGGCCTTACCTGAATGATAAAGGACACTTATTTAATAATCTTTCAAGAGTACTAACTACCTTCTCTGAAAAAGTATGACATCCTTCTGAGAAAAGACATACTGAAGGATCTTATGATCTGTGAACATGTCTACATAAACTACATATAGATAATGCCTCTAAATTTTCTAAGCAAATACAATGGTTGCTAAATTAGGATCATGAGTAGGATAATTAAATTCATGGAGTTTAAGATTCATGAAGGCGTAGGCTATGAACTTACCATGCTTCAAAAGTACACAACCCAAACCTACTATGGATACATCATAATACAATATAAACCTATCTGGACCATCTGGAAGAGCTTAGACTGGACTTGAGGTTAGTAGACTCTTCAACTCTTGAAAACTTTCTCACAAGGATCTGACCACTGAAACTTAACTTTCTTCTGAAAAAACCTTTAAATTACTGATGCAATAGAAGAGAATCCCTCAACAAACCATCTGTAGTAGCCAGCCAAATCCAAGAAACTCCTGATAATCGATAGAGAGATAGGTTTTGTCCAATTTCTTACTATTTTAGTCTTTTGAGGATAAACCCTAATGCCACCATTGAAAATTATATGACTGAGGAATGCTACTGATCTTAGCCAAAATTTGCACATACTAAATTTGCCGAACAACTGATGATCTCTAAGTGTGTTAAGTATGATTCTGAGATAATCTGCATGATCACGCTCAATGCAGGAATAAACATGTATATCATCTATGAAACCTATGATGAACATGTCTAAGTACATCTTGAACACATAGTTCATGAAGTCCATGAAAGATGCTGGAGCATTTTTAAGACCAAAGGACATGACTAGGATTTGGAAGTGACCATAAAGAGAATGGAAGACTATTTTGGAAATGTTACATTCTCTGAATTTGAGCTGATGATAGCATAATCTAAGGTCGATCTTAGAGAAATAGTTGGAACCCTAAATTTGTTCAAATATTTCATCAATTTTGGGAAGTGGATACTTCTTCTTGACCATGACTTTATTGAGCTAATGGTAATCAATGCTTATTCTACAAGAACCATTTTTAGTTTAGACAAATAAGACTGGTGCACCCCATGGTTAAACACTGGGTCTGATGAATCCCTTATCTAAGAGGTCCTTCAACTGTTGTTTCAATTCTTTGAGTTCTACTGGTGCCATTATGTATGGCGGAATAGATATCGTCTGAGTATCGGGAAGAAGATCATTGTAGAGTCTATTTTCCTTTTAGGAGGAATTCCTAGAAGATTTTTGGTAAAAACATCTGAATATTCATTCACGACTGGGAATTAGTCAAGGTTAGGAGTTTCAAAACTAGAGTCCTTAAAATGAACAAGGTGATAGACACATTCCTTAGATATCATTTTTCATGGCCAAAGGTAGGAAACAAGCTGACCTCAGAAAGCTGAAGTATTACCCCTCCACCCTAGAACGGGTTCATTCGAAAAGTGAAATTGGACAATTACGTTTCGGCAATCGATTGTGGCATAGGAAGAATAAAGCAAATCCATATCGAGAATGACATCAAAATCAATCATCTCTATTTTGACTAAATCTGCGGAGGTGACTTTCTGAAATACTATAATCGGACAGTTCCTGTATATCCGTCAAGATATGATGGTTTTACCCACTAGGGTAGAATCTAAGAAGGCCTCTACTAGAATCTCAAGACTGAATCTGAAATGAACTACAATATAAGGAGTAACAAAAGACAAGGAAGCTCCTGGATCTAGCAAAGAATAAACATGAAAGTGAAAAATCTGTAATGTACCAGTAACCACATTAAGAGAATTTTCCTGATCTTATTGGGGATGGAGAGCATAGAGACTTTTTTGGTGTTGCCCACTAGTGTCAATAGAAGTGACACCCTGCTGATTTGGTCAATCAGACGGAGCTGAGGAATGGTTCTACTGATCTAGGAACCTATCTGAGAACAATCTCTGACATTGTGGCCTTGCTTGCCACATTTGAAACAAATATTGTTGCCAGCTCTGCAAAAACCCAGATGGTGTTTGCCATAAGTCAGACAAAGAGGATTATTTCAGCCATTGCTAACACTTCCCTTAGACTTAGACCCTGGTGCCCTATCTCTATGACCATCTCTAAACTGAGGATCTAGAGCACTGGCTGAAGAAGGATCTAGAACTGATGACTTAGGACGAATCTAAAAACGTTTTTCTCTCCCTAAATTAGGCTGAACAAAGTTGAAACTACCTATCCTTGCTCTGTTATTCTGCTTCTCCCTCATGTTAATCGTTTGCTCTTCCATCTGCTGAGCATGAGTCATAAGCCTGGCTATGTTCATGTCACTATTCAACAACATGGACATGCACTCATTGACCACACTATTATTCACCCCAAAAACAAACTAACTCATCTTGGCCCTGCTATCTGCAACCACATAAGCAGTATATCTGGCTAATTAAGTAAACTTAAGAGAATACTCTTTCATCATCATTTTTCCCTACCTGAGGTTGATAAAATCTAAAACCTTAGCTTGTCTCAGCTCTAGGGGAAAGAATCTATCTAAGAATGCAGTGACAAACTCTTCCTGTTTTATGGATCCTGCATCAAATGACCTCTGTGACTTCCACTTCTTTACCCAAGTATGATCAACATCCTACAACTAATATACAGCTAGCACATCACTCTCAGTAGCTGACACCACCATGATGTTTGTAACCTTCTGAACTTGTCAAGGAATTCTTGAGGATCCTCTTCTGACTTAGACCCTAAAAAGGATGGAGGATTCATTCGGGTGAAGTACTAAATCCTTGCCGCAGCTGAATTGGCCACTGGTTTGGCCAGAACGACAACTGGTCATTTATTCTAAGAAGCAACTAACTGAGCATGGGTAGTGAATGTAGCTCCAAACTTTGAATGAGAGATATGCTCACCAAAAGGATATTTGCGCTGTGGGGCTGACTGATACCCAGTTCTTTTCTTGAGAGGAATGTTCTGTAAACGGAGGAGAAATGGATTAAACTGAGAGATTAACTTGAGATTATGCTCGCTGGCGAGACATGAATACTGGTAAATAGAAAAATCTTCCTAAACATCTTATAGCCTCCTTTACATAAGTGTGGCGCATAACACACCCATGTACAAGACTCTACTGGAGGTGGATTTCAGACTTCCTAGGATACTATTGAACCATATGTTCTGATATTATATTTGTAACTCCCCAAATCTGGTACCCAGGATGCTACATGGTGATCATGACCCTAAAGGATCATAAGCTAACCCATGACTTATATCTTTTCCCGAATACTGTATAACATCAAGTAAAATGCAAAAATAATAGACTGAAGCATTCCATAAGGTTCAAAATGGATAAAACATAATATATGAGAGTATGGTATATCAATACAAAAACGTGAACTAAAATAATCTGTCTGAACACAATATAGTCTGAAAAGCCTCTAACTGATTGAACTGTCTAAATTTGGAGTTGAAGGTACATGTCCACAACTAACTCCATCTACTAAAACCTAAACTAAAATAGTGAAATAAATAATAATATCACCCCCAAATGATTAGGAATCACTGCTAAATCTAGCTGCTGAAATTTAGAGTGCTACTGATGCTCTGGAACTTGTGCTTTTGGACGTATGCTATAAAACACCATAGTGCAAATATATTAGTATAATTGAATGTACTAGAATGCATGTGAGGTAGGCTGAATGCAGGGGGTTCAAATATATGAACAATGCTAACTGACTATATAGCATGGACGTAAGACTACATGTATCAATAAATGTTTGTAAATGAATTCGTAATGATACTAACTACTGAATCTGAATACTGATAACATGAGTTACTAATAATTGATACAGAGTGACTGTGTCTAACATTCTAGGTTCTGATGGAACTAGCTGAGTTCCATACTATTTAGAGTTGACTGTATATAACATTCCTGAAATCTATAGGACTATCTGAGTTCTATTACTAATATTGAGACTGAAACTGTACTGTTGAGAAATAGTCATCTAATCGAACTGCCCTAAATAAAGAAATATAGCTGAGTTGGATTCCAATCTGTAACCCAAATTAGAAGGGTATCAATATCCTGCCACCGGTAAGGACAAGCTATGAGTGACCCTCAACTGGCAGGTACTTAAATGAGAATGGCTGGAACCCTCAACTGGAAGGTAATCCATCTCAGCAACGCTTAACTGGCAGGATAGATGTCTCAACCTATGGTAGCTACGTAGTTCTGGAATGCAAGGATTGCTTATAAGAATTACACTATCTACTGGCAGTTGAGTTCCCATCCTTGGGTTTACTCGATGCTAAATCCTACTCCTACCTGAATAAACACTGAATATGATTAACTAAGTTGAACTGCACCAATTTAACTAAGTTCCAATAACTGAGGGAATACTACTGAGATTACATTTCTGAGCTTTCCTGAGTCACATGACTGACTGAGTTGTATTGACCATGCCTTGACTGAGAATATCCTGAAAACAAGACACTGGCTCTAGGCACATAAAAGAGTTGTCGGGTACAAGTACCCCCAGGACTCGATAGAAAGAAACTGACAAGGCATGAGGTCCTTGAATATATGACCAACATCAACAATCCACAATATAAGAAGTTGGGGATTTTATGAAGCACATGGTTATCATAAACTTGTACATGATAGCAATGCATATAATTAGTATCATAATTTCATACTCTAACATCAGGATCATTCCAACAAATATCTATATTCCACATCTATAGCATGGGACTTATTTGAACGTAAGGGTAAGATATGCATTTATCATATAGGTTACAACTGATCTATAACACATAATTTCTATCCTCTTAGGCATTTTATTAAACACCTTACATGCAAAACTTAGGTCATAGGTGTAATCATCAAATTACACATCATAAATAACTCAATTCATGGATTTCAACATGCTTGACAATGTAGTTTCTTGGAAAACATGTAAAGATTCTAACTTGCGAATCGTACAATAAGATAAACACGGTTACAAAACAACCCACAACATAAAAATCATGATTGATAATTTGAAATAGGATTATTGAGATTTTTCTATAAAAGTAATCCATAAATCAACCCTATGGATACCTTGGACTGAATATTCTTGAAAATAAATGGTGCAATTCTTAAAATTGGATACCCTAAGCTTGTTCTTGATGAATTTGAGAGGGAAACCACCGTAATTTGGGTGAAATAGGGATGAATTACGTTTTTGTAACTAATAAAGGGGTGGGAAATTGACCTTTTTTCCCTTGAGGATGCGGTCATTTAATGAGTAAAAATTGGGTATCGACGTTACTAGCGACGCGGTGTGTTGATGGCTGCGACGTGATACTTGATTCATCGCACCATGATCGCATCAAGCTTTAAAATTTTTTGCTCTGGCAACCTGCACAATTCTGACCATCGTGATTAGCGACGCGGCGTGCTAAGATCTCGTTGGTCCACTATTTAGGGACTCTAAACATGATCTAAATATGTTCCAAAAAATTCTAAAATTTTTCAAGAAAACCTATTGACCTTCCTAATCTTAAATTAATGAAATAATGGCCATGAAAGGACATTAAGATGGAGAGATGAGATTGCGAACTTTCTAAGGCCAAAATAAGCTTTACCTGGGAACATGGTTAGTATTTTCTAAGTCTCGGACCCCTTGGCAAGCTTAAAAGACTGAATTAAGCTTAGACGTTTCATGGGGTCTTACAATCTATTATTAGTATTTAGTTTTTTCTTTAGTTCTTAAACAATTAGAACTAGTTAGAGGCATGTCTCAGCAACTAGTTTGAGTAGAGGCTTTTGGGCATACAGTAAGATGTTCAACTTTTGGTTCTAAACTCAAATGTTACTGTTGACTTTCTTGTGAGTATTTATTTTACCATTTATTTTAGCTTCCACATATGTGTTATCATCAATTATTTTAAGTATTCTTAGTGTCACGCCTAGCCATGGGTTATCTTGGTGTCAGTTATGACTCGAAGCATTATTTTATGAGTATGAGGTAGTCTAAGGTTGCAACAAACTCTGTATCAGAGCATCATATTTAAAACATCCTTGGGTGTCTAAAAGATGAATTAAATAGGGTCTAATTGTGGAGTGTAAACCACACAACACTTATGAGTGAGTGGCTATGAAATATTTGAGAAAAAGTTTCACTTACTTTATGTTCATATCAGGTGACAGAGTGTGAAATCTATTAAAACATTCTTATAACCCATTCGCTAATTGTTTAAATAATATGCCTCTATAGGGAACTATTGGAAGGAGAAGTGGAAAAGATGATGGGTTTAAGAATTAGTAAGCACCACTACTAGCTCCAAAAAAAACTATGAATGAACAATTCTCGTATGCTAAATTTAGGACTACTTTTATAAACATAGCCCAGTCTATGACCATCAAGAATAACAACCGGACTATTGCCCTAGTAAACTCAATGGTGAAATAAAAATAACAAGAGTGAGACTACACTTAGATAAACCTTCAAGTGTTGTTTGAGTCTATGTTTGAAGAGAATCCATAGGAAATATCGCATAGTATTTATAAATTAATGGAGATAATGAGTGTTACACCAACAAAAAGTTCTGACCTAGCCACTTATCAGTTGGAAGTACTGGCTCACACCTGGTATAAATAATAGAATGAGGATATGGGTGCAAATGTAGAACAAATTTAGTGGGACAAGTTTGTTGTTTTAGTTTTAGATAGGTTCTTCTCACTTGAGCTAAGGGAGGCCAAGCTGAAGGGATCCATAAAAATAAAATAGGGTAACCTGAGCATGATGGATCATTCTCTAAATTTTATTTAGTTGGCAAGGTATGCCCGACTATGGTTGCAGATTCTAGGGCCCATATGAGCAAGTTTGTGTATGGTGTTTCTGAGGATGTGCTCAAAGAGAGTAGGACAATTATGTTGGTGAAGGACATGGACATCTCCAGGATGATCATACATGCTTAACAAATAGAGGAAGATAAATCTATGATTAAGGAAATGGAAAGTAAAAAACCTAGAATAGGTAGTTTTATTTTCTCTAAATAGAGATTAAATCATGGAAATTAGTCTCAGTTCCTCCTAAAGTCTATATTTGCAGCACAATTTTTTTTCTTGAGCCCTAGTTCCCATTTTCAAGTAAGATAATCAAGATAGAGAAACAAGATTTATGTCTAAGGGTAGTGTGAGTAGTCTTTGAACTAACCTAGTATGCAATAAATGTGGTTCAAACGATAAGGTGAGTTTATGGCTGGAATTGATGTTTTCTTTGGGTATGGAATACTAATCCATAGACTGAGGAATTGTTCAGTGAATTCATATAAAGGTAGGTATGACCGTCAATAGAGTTAGTTCAACTCTTCAGCAGCTCCAGCAGGCTACCTAATTTAGTAGGTTGAATCATATAGTGTATCTTGAAGACAATTTTAGAACAAATTCTATGCCGTTAAGAGTCTATAGGATCAAGAAGGTTCTCCTGATATAGTCACCAGTACAATACATGTCTTTCATATTCATGTTAATGCATTAACATATCTTGGTTATTACTAGGTTGCAGACACTAGATGTCTAGGATTTGGTACATGGACAAGAGTTCTTCCCCTATATTTCATGACCCATAAGAAGCTTAGTATATATTTACAAGTATTAGTGATATTGATGTTCCTTGAGTGGAACGGGTTTTATTGTTATTTCCATTAATTGATATTATTGTTTATGTGTTATAATTTGTTACTTGAAGGAACCAATATTTGGTGATTAATGTTATTATTGTAAATTGTGAATAGATCCTAGAGTTTATCCGGGATAAATTGATAAGTACATATAATATCTCTTATTATTTCTACTCATGTGTTGAATTAAGGTGCAAATGTCGGTTTATGAATCATGGTTTGTTGACTTTAATAGTAATAGAATCATGGTTTGTTGACTTCAATAATAGATTCATGGTTTGATAACTTGGATAATATTAGAGTTAATTTTGTTGACTTGATTAATGTTTAGACTCATGGTGTGACAACCCAACCCCGTTCCTAGTGATGATGGGTATCTCAAGCCTACCGAGGGCTGGAGACCACCCTTTTTACCTAGTCAACTGAGCACAATAAATATAATAGAGAAAGAAACCGAAATATAATGTGAAAGATAGATAGCTAACTCAATAGTAACTAAGCGTCAATAATATAACCACCCACACTTTGTCCACAAATGCCTCTAACAAAATGAAAGATCAACCTAGGGAGGGTCATGCCCCTGACTATAGCCAAAAAGAAATCCAAAAACGATGATGTAATACAACATAATAAAACCAAAAAGCAATAGTCCTTCCAAAAGAAGGAGGTGTGCCACTTCAAGCTGACCAACGAAAGAACTAGAACTACCTAACTATAAACAAAATAATTGAAGAACCACTAGGACCCTACACCATGAACCGATGCAGTATACAAAGATGGTTAGTGGGATAAGCTCTAGCATGTAACTCAAAGAATGAATGATATTATGCCAAAATAAAATCATTCCAAAACTATTCAAAAATTATATTCATACATTCATATGTACATAGATATGAGATGGCGGAATATAGAAAAAGGTTTAAAAATGGGATTTTCAATAATTAGCCTAAACTGTGTAGCCTTAACCATCCTAAGGCCAACCATTGGCTATATGTGTTCAGCTCCCCTTACTGAAAGGGTCCCAGCGCGTGTAAGCTTTATGAAACAGGAAAATTTATGGAAGGCCCGGGAATCCATAACCCAAGTCATTCAAAATATAAAATAAATATATATATATATAAAGTGTGAACTATTCTCATGGTCAGTAAGACCCCCACACCTGCAAATGTGGTGTCTAATATTAGGGCCCCCCAGGACTTCCACCTTCCAAGGTGAGCTACTAACCTCTTTTAAGCCTAAATTCAAACAATTTACACAAAATCCCATACATTAGCCAAGGATTATTTTAATTAGGTATTATTATTGGTATCACTATACAAAATTATAACTTGCAAGACAATTCCATTATGCCTTTCCAAAACTAATTAGCCAAATTAACTCTAAAGGTTTCAATTTAAAACAAATCCATAGCCACCGAGGCCTTTCAAAATATATTTATGTTCCATTAAACTTTTATGTAATAGAAGGTTTCACAAGTTCAGTAGATTATGTATCTATCCATGTTTCAAAACTAATTTCACAAGTTGGGTTGAGGTTAGAACCAATTCCAAACAATTAAACCATAAAATTTAGTAAACCCCTTGTTCTGAATTCCAATTCCCTTACCCATGCATTTATTTAGTTCAAAACCATAAGAATAAACATGAATGACCAATTCACAACCATAGGAAATCAATTTATGAAATAACCAATCCATATCCCTTAACCCATAGTAAAAACCCAACAATTAAATTCACATGGATAATAATTAAACATATGATTTTAGATACAATCAATTTAGGGAAAAGATACATACCTAGACACTGATGAAATTTGGAGAAAAAATCATTAATTGAACCCTAGGTGCTTAATCCTTAGAAACCCTAGCTTTTCCCTTGCTTTTGATGTTTGAGAAGAGATAATGATATTTACGATTGGGTAATGAAGAATTATAGATTCCTTTAGGGTATTTTAAGTCATCGTAAATAGTGGGGTGGAAGGAAAATACTATAATAACCCCACTTAAAATATTCAGAAAACTGTCATAAGTCGCTACGGCTCAGGTAATGACTCGTGGTCACTAGTACCGATTCATCACAATGACACATAGACCGGGCAGATGCTCAAGTCCACCTAATAGGAATGTTCATGTGTCATACCATACTACTCGTGAATAGACCTCAATACTCGTGAATAGACCTTATGATTCATAAGGGCCAAGTCGTGGTCATAACAGAAACATTAGGCCACACCACTAGTTTTGTTAGGACTGGAACTATATGACTCATGAAGAGGGCCTACAACTCGTCACTTGAGCCATAATCCAAATATTGAACACAATCCCACAAAAATTTTCGGAGTCCAAAAAACTAGGGTATTACATTAACCCCCAGCCCCACCCCACCCCCAAGATCATTCATCACTTAATGAGGAGTCAAAGCACCCATTAGCATGATAACAAGAAAGAATGCACACATACCCAAAAGAAAAATGTTAATGGCCACAAGAAAGAAAATTAAAATCATATATCAATAATTTTGATCGAAAAAGGGTAATAGGAATGGATATTTAGACTTCTTGTCCTCTTCAGCTTCTGAAGTAATGTATTTCACAATTTGATTCCTCGAAAGGAATTTCACCAAACCTATATCCTTAGTCCTTAATCTATGCACTTACTTATGTAACTAGGACTTACTCATACGACAAGGAATCTGAAATGCCAATAGGCTATATAGTGAAAATAAAAAGAGGATCACCCGCACACTTCTTTAACATGGACACATGGAAAACCAGATGAATGGAACCCAAAATCATAGATAAATAAAACTCATAAAAAACATTCCTAACTATCCTCAAAATATGATATGGGCCAACATAACAGGGACTGAGCGTGCTTTTCTTCACAAACCTCATTACTCAATACATAGGAAAGACTTTAAAGAAAAACCAATCACTTACTTCAAATTCAAACTCTATTTGCATCACATCCGTATAAGACTTTTTGCGACTCTGAGCAGTCATAGGTCTTTCTCTAATCACCTTTACCTTTTCCATAAATCGATAAATCAAATTAGGACTAAACAACGTAGTCTCAAAAACCTCTAACAACCCAATATGAGACTTACACCTTGTACCATATAGAACCTCGAATGGAGCTATTTGAATACTTGAATTGTAACTTTTATCCTACGCAAACACAATAGGAGTCAAGTGATCAACCCAACTTTCTCCAAAAAAAATCATACAAGTACTTAGTATGTCCTCTAAAGTTAGAATATATCTTTTTCTTTTCCATTATTTTGAGGTTGGGAAGTGGTGCTATGGTTTACCTTGGTCCCAAAACCTTTCAGAAAAAAATGCAAGAAATAAGAAGAGAATTGTGTACCTTGATCTAAGATGATGGAAATTAGCGCTCCATATAGCTTGATAATCTCCTAAATAAAAACTTAGCATAATCCTCTCCAAAGTAGTTAATACTCAAAGGGAAGAAGTAATATGACTTACTCATCCTATCCCCAATGACCAAAATCGAAACACACTTATTACAAGACTGTGGAATACCCATAATGAAATCTATGGTGATTATCCCTCTTCTATATCGGCAACTCTATCTCTTAAGATATCCTATTAGTCCTTAATTATTCAACCTTAACTTACTAAAAGATGATGAGAGGTAATTTTACCACTCATTCATACACATTACCTCATTCTTAATTAATAAATAAGACATAATTATAAATAAATGCACTAATATACTGTAACGCCCAGAGACTATACCCTAGACTCTAAATTATGCTCATAATCTCAAAGGACCACAAGCTAACCCATGACTTGTACCAACTGCAATAGATGAATAATAATACTTTAAATATGCGAAAATTAGGAGAAAACTTTCCATAAGGTTTATTACTGAAATAAAACTGAATACGGTATAAAAATAACAAAACTTAAACATCTATCTGAAAATGCTCTAGTCTGAAAAGCCTCTAAAGTATCTGAAATATGGAGTTGATGGGAAAAGCCCGCAACCAACTCTAACTACTAAAATTGTACTGCTAAACTAAAATACAGAAGAAAATATTGATGTCCTTGAACTATGAGGACTCACCAGTAACTCTGATTGCTGAAAATTTAAACTGCTAAGGCTGCTCGGGAGCTCGTGCATTTGAACGTATTATATAAGATTTCATAAGGCAAGAGAAAAGTATTTGTCAGTACTTTAAATATACTAGTATGCTAATGAGGTAGGCTAAAATTCATAGGTTAATAAGAATGAACAATAGTGGCTAAATTACATGAATAACACTGAATAACAGTACATGCATGAATACGTATACTAAAACTGATATCGTGATAGCACATGATAGTAAATTTAAATATTGATTAACTAATATCTAAGTTTACTGACACTGTACAACTGATAACTGAATGACTATATTTGATAGTCCTAATTCTGTGGAACTATACTAAGTTCTATACTGAGCTACGTGACTATGTCTAACAATCATGAATCTATAGAACTGAACTGAGTTATCTACTAAGACAAAATCTGAAATTGAGACTGTGGGAGGTAATCATCTAACTGGCATGCCCCTTTCTAAATAGATTGGGGTCTAACCTGTAACCCCACTTGGAAGAGTGTTAGTATCGTGCCATAGGTAAAGACAAGTAGTGAGTTAACACTCTTTGACAGGACGCTATTTTGTCAACCCTCGCTGGTAGAAAAACTCAAATGAGATGCATCAACTGTCATAATAACTGGCGAAAAGATCTCTCAACCTACGCTGGCTACGTAGTTCTTTAAGTCAGGGATTTCTACTAAGGGTCAAACCCGCTACTAGCAGGAATGCCCGCATCCCTGGGTTCGGTAGATTTTGAATCCTACCCCCAACTGGATGGACGCTGAACTAATTTTCTAGTTCATACTATGCCTAACTGAATTGTTACTAAGTTTACTAAGTTTTCGTTAACTAATGGAATACTATTGAATTCTGTTAGCTGACTGAGTTTGTCGGGGTTTGAACTAAAAATTGAACTAGATCGGACTAATACTAAGTCTATTGAGTTATACCGAGACCTATAATTTACTGAGACTACTACTGATTATGACATGACTGAGAATATTATATAACTAAAACTGGCTTTAGGTAAACAGCTAAATTGTTAGATATTAAATACTCCCAGAACTCGATAGCATGAAAATAAAGTATCACATGACCTTGCTTAGGATAAAAATGCATACTTGATTCATAATGCATCTATAGATGTATTTTATAAAACACTTGAATGACATGAAATAGTATACATACTAACATGACATAATCTCACTATTACATTGACATGAACAACTTATCAAAACCCCTTAGAAGGCACTATATTTGTACATAATACTAATCAAGACATGAGCATCACAATTTCAATACCAAGTTCAGAATTTCAAAACTTTAACATGAATCCACATGATACTACATACAGAATAATTATTTTGCACATAAATCGTGCACTTAGTAATGGACTAGAAACCCAATCAACATTATAATCATGAATAGACTTGAATCCAATTATGGAAATCATGAAATCACTTTACTAAAAGTTTTAAAAGAGTTTATTGGACTCCGAAGATTAAAGGAATCCTTGGATGAACACTCCACATTCCTTGGTTGCTAAATTCTAAAATATTAATGGTGGAATCTTGATCCTTGAATTTGAAATTTATTCGCCTAGAATTTTTGTTCATGAGCAATTTGTGAAATAATAAGTGTATGTTGCAAATAGAGGGCTAAATTTTGTGTTTTAGAGGGCTAAAGGACATGGGAAAAGATTTAAATACCCCTAAGGACGCGACTTCTAATGACTGAAAACTGAACTGTTGGCGTGTAGATCGATGCATCACATCAATGGGATTGACATAATGGATGGTGCGCCGCATCGAGTCCGTATTTGTTTACTGGAAATTGCACTAAACTAATGAAAAAATTATATGTTGACATGATGGACTATGCGACGCATCGAGATCATGTCGACCCACTGTTTTGGTCATTTGAACATGGTCTAAATAAGGTCTGAAAATTTTGAAACTTGTCCGAAAACACCTAATGACAATCCTGATCTTGAATCAACCTAAAGAATGATACTTTAAGGTCATAAGAGTCATGAAATAGAGTTTTGAACTTACGATGGCTAAAATAATACTACGTCTGAATACTTAGCTAAAATTTTCTAGGTCTGGGACCCTTTAACAAGCTTTTAACAACTAAATTAAGCTTAGAATTTTGCAGGGCCTTACAATATCTCCTCCTTGGGATCATTCATCCTCGAATGAGACTGACTAAGTTTAGAATACTAAAAGACTGAATTTAGACACTTGATATGCACAACTAAAGCATGACTTCATGACTGAAATTACTGATATACAGAGTTTCTCTATTGACTATGCATATTTGATGCATGAGTACATAGCTGAACATGATTCATGAATGCATGACTGGGATTATTGATAAACCATATCTGAACATGATAATGAGTAAATTCAAAGGAAAATAGTCACCATGGGCTGAGTATGAGTTTGCAAAGAAGAGGTGAGGATACTTAGTACACATGTCTTCTTTGGATTCCCAAGTAGCTTCCTCAAAGGAATTATTCCGCTAAATAACTTTGACTAGAGAAACTTCATTGTTCCTCAGTCTGTGAATCTGATAATCAAGTATTTCAACAAGGATCTCCTCATAAGAGAGGTTGTTCTAAATATCAATGTCCTCTATAGGTAATTTAGCGGCTGGGTCTCCTTTGCATTTCCTAAGCTAGGAGACATAGAACACTAGGTGCACTAAAGCTAAGTCTGAAGACAACTCAAGCTTGTAAGCTATCTTTTCAAAATGACAGAGAAATTTGTAAGGGTCGACATATCGGGGAATGAACTCCCACTCGTTACCAAACCTATTTACCCTACCCTAATGGGAGGGATCTTCAAGAATATAAAATTACCGATCTCAAACTTGAGATCCTTTACTGAACATGCGTGAACGAGAACATGAGAACATAACTGAGTCTGTAACGTGATACATGAAGTAAATATCATGAACTGAACTGAGTCCCTGGAGCGTGGTATGTGGCTGATACTGTGACTCAAGGGTCAATTTATGAGTACTCACTACTCAAAACTAGATTTGTTATGTGAAGAGGAGATGGATGGTTTAGATCGTGAAAGCTTTAGGAATTATAGTATATCTCCTACTTAGGACATTATGACCCTAAAAAAATACTAAATTAGAGGAGATACGGAGGAAAACCGATATGATACATAGGGCACCTACAAACTGAATCATGACTGCATATCGGGGATCTTAAGCCGAGGCATGATACCTGAACTGAGCTAAACTTACAACCAAATGGTTTCTTGATCTTGGAATAGTTACACTTCTGAGACTTCAAATAGTAAAACTAGATAGAGAGATAGGCAACCAAACCATAAGTTCTTGTCCTCCTAACCGCTAAATTGAATTGCAAGCTTTCCAGACTATCTTATGCCGAAAACTTATACTCAACTAAAGCCTATATTTGACACTCTTTTTATAGAGTTCTAGTGACTTTAAGGTGTAAGGAATATTGACATGGGCTAAATAAAACATCAGAATAAGAAAATCACATCCTGGCAAAATTTTTGTAATATGAGGCGAGGCCAACGAATCATCACCTAAGAGAGAGTCACTAAGTCTTTTTGCCCTGCAACTACAAATTTTCAAGGTTAGACATATTCCTCGAATACTCTCTCAACTAAACTCTCCACCTTAGTACCGCACATCACATAAGACTACTGAAAATATTCTCGTGGGTGCTGAGCATGAGTCATAAACACACTAACTTGTCTGATTATCTTAATGGCTGATAGATGAATACTTTGTCATGGAATATTGAAATGTACTTACTATGAATAACTGGACTGGAACTGTAGAGTATTATACATATGAGAAAGGGACTGAATAAGTAACGACAGGTAACTAAGCATAAATTCATGAAAACTATATTATTTGAGATTGCAAGACCAAGAGTATAACATGATTCTGAAATAACATATAAATTGAGTTATTGTAATACTGATAATTGAGCAATTGATAACTACTTGCTATGGTCAAACAAACCTGAAACTGAACTGGGTTACTAATTTGATTACTTTACTGGGACTGGGACTGGGACTGAGACTGTAACTAAGACGCTAACTGAGATTGTAACTGAGACTATAATTGGGACTAAATGCTGGGATCTAATATATACATGACAGGGACAGACATGAAATAAGAATCTAAATAGGTACTCATACTCTGCATTTTCTCAACTTCTCATCTCATAAAAAAATCTAATTTCCCCGTTCAGCAACTAAATATAACCCTTTGCTGGCAATTTCCTTGCACACTACACTGACATTCAAGCCTATCATTATAGCTACATCCTCATGTAAGAAAAGCATGAATTTTTTTTTTCATATCATGAAACACTTACTCTCTCCTATCTAAGCAATCATTTATCACTATATCATTTTGTAAGGAGAGTCAACTGAAAGGTTATAACATGAGGACCTGAATTATGTATGAGTACTATTCAAAGCTAGCTCGATACTTAACTGAGGCATGAAAAAGAGAATATCAACGTCATGGATTTAAAAAAATATTTGAACTGAGGGTATAAATGACGTAATCATAATTTAACCGACCGCTAGGAGTGTGACATGGGTCATGGGAGCTAAGCATACTGTAAATCATGATGTAAGTACATGAGTCATGAGCTGCATGACCTGAGTCTAAAGTTTTCTATATTTATGGAACATAGTTCGTAACACTAAGTGAACTGGATTCCTTATACTAAGAAATGAATAGATATCATAATAACTGATGGTTTTTAGAGTCTGAAGTATGATTCAGAGATGAATTTGACAGGTCATTTTCACTACGAAAATAGACAAGAATATCATCAATGAAGAATATGATGAATATATCCAAGTACTGCTGAACACGCAACTCATTAAGCCCATGAAAGCTGCTAGAGCATTAGTAAGACCATAGGGCATGACTAGAAACTCAAAGTGACCATACCTAGTTCTGAAGGTTGCTTTAAAAATTCCACATTCACTGACACTGAGATGATGATAGCCTGACCTGAGGTATATTTTAGAAAAGTAACTGGCACGCTGAATTTACTCAAATAAGTCATTGACTCAATAAAGTGGGTACTTGTTCTTGATCATGAATTTATTTAACAGACGGTAGTCAATAATCATTCTTAGAGAGTCGTCCTTCTTATGCATGAATGGAACCGGTGCACCCCAAGGGGACATACTGGGTCTGATGAATTCCTTATCTTAGAGATCCTTCATTTGTTCTTTTAACTCCCTGAGTTCTGTTGGAGTAATTTTGTATGGCGGAATAGATATGGGCTGAGTATGTGGGAGAAGATCAATTTCGAAATCAGTTTCCTTTTCAAGAGGAATTTCGAAAAGATCTTTGGGAAACACATCTGAGAATTCACATACTACTTACAATGATTCAAGATTAAGGGGATTTTGAACGAGAACATGAGAACATAACTGAGTCTATAATGTGATACATGAACTGAATATCATGAATTAAACTAAGCCCCTGGATACATGGTGTACAACTGAGATTAGGACTCAAGGGTCAATTTATGAGTACCCACTACTACAAATTGGATTTGTTACATAAAAAGGAGATGGAATGATTGGGTCGTGAAATCTTAGGGAATTATAGTATATCTTCAACTTGGGACATTATTTCCCTCAAAAAATACTAACTTGGCTAAGATACATATAGAAACTGAGACGATGTACAGGGCACTTACGAACTGAATCATGTCTGCATTTTTTGCATTTGAAACCGAGGCATGACACTTAAACTAAGTTGAACTCGCTACCACATATTTGCTTGATCATGAAATAGTTAAATTTCTAAGAATAAGGATAGTGCGATTAGAGAGAAAGATGGGAAACCAAACCATATAAACTTGTCCTCCTGACTACTAAACTGAATTGTAGGCTTTGCAGACTATCTTATGCTAAAAACTTATACTCAACTAAAGACTCTCTTTGACACTCTTTCTATAAAGTTCTAGTGACTTTAGGTAGTAAGGAATCTTTACACAGACTGACATCCTGGCTAACATTTTGTAATTTGAGGCAAGGCCTATGAATCATTATCTAAGATAGAGTGACTAAGCCTTTTTGCACTGCAACTAAAAATTTTCAATATTAGAAATATTCCTCGAATACTCTCTCAACTATACTAACCACCTTAGTACAACATATCACCTGACACTACTAAAAATAATCTTATGGGTGTTAAGCACGAGTGCGTAAAAACACTAACTTATCTGATTATCTGAATGGATGATAGTTTAATACTTGGTCATGGATTATTGAACTATACTTAATCTGAATAACTAGACTAGAACTTAGAGTATTATGCACGTGAGGAAGGGACTGACTGAGTAATATGAGATAACTGAGCATGAATTCATGAAAACTATATTATTTGAGAATGCAAGACCAAGCGTATAATATAATTCAGAAATATCCTATAAAATGAGGTATTGAAATACTTATAAATGAATAATTGATAATTGCACGCTATGGTCAAGAAAACCTGAAATTGAATTGAGTTACTAATCTGATTACTGGACTGAAACTATGAATGAGACTGTAACTAAGACGGTATTTGAGACTGTATCTGAGAGTATAACTAGGACTTAATGCTAGTCTCTAATATCTACGTGAAGGGGACTAACATGAATAAAGGATCTTAATAGACACTTACTCTGTATTTTCTCAACTTCTCATCTCATGAATTTTTTTTTTGATTTCCCTCTTCAGTAACTAAATACTACCCCTTGATGTCAATTTACTTGCACACTACCCTAACATTTAAGCCTATCTTCATAGATACATCCTAGGCTCAGGTAATGCTATTGGGGTTGGAGGAACACGATCACAGTCGGTTAAGTTTCGCCAAAGCAATGTTATCACTTGATCATAGCCACAAAAATAGTTGTGTGATTTTAGTCAAAAGCTCCGTGACCACGGTCTGGCAGGAGGAATAGTACAGGGCATTATGGTAAATTAGACAGCTAAAGCAAAATTTATATGGGGAATTAAAAATACATTAGAGGGTTTGGAAAAACCCTAGAATTTAGGAGCAAAAATTTGATTATTCATTTTGTAATTATTGTTTCTAAGGGGAATTAGTGAAATTTAAGTGTTGAATCTAAGATTACTTTACCCTCTCTTACGGTTAATTCCATGGATGCACTATTTGGTAAAATTCTTTTCTCCTATCTAATGAGTAGCTAACTTCTTTATTCTTGCGATTGTGTGTGGGTTTTGTTGTGTTTGCATGATTATTGGTTGATGAGTAAGGATTTCACCATTGCTTGAGTTTATGAGTTAGAATTTGATCGGTGACAGCCCCATATATCCCAATGGATTTGATGGGTGGAAATCCCAAAGTTTAGACACCCTTTATCATCCTCAAAAGAGGGGTGAAGGTTAATATCGGGTGACCCATAACATCTTTGAAAGCAGGTTATAAGAGGACAAGGCAGAAATAGATAATTAAGCCTATGGTTTGTTCCTTTTTGCAATCTTAGAAATAAGTGTATTAGGAGCATAAATTATGTAAAGATCATCATACTAGAAATAGGGATGCTTAATTGAGGTTTTGGATGATTACAAATTTCCCACTTAGGTTCTCGGAAGAGCCAACGGGTTAAATCATTGTGGTTTTATTGAAAGAGTAACCACAATGACCTTCGACCTAGCCTATCCTTAAGTTAACAAATAAATTTAATTTTAAATTGTCATGAACCCACATACCTTTACCTTTAGGAAGACATAATCCCATTCTTTCCCACCAAATTTTTGCTTAAAATGAAAGTGTCATCTCTTGATTATTTCCCAAAGATTGTAAGAAAAGTTTCCAAACAAATCCCCCTATTTTATTTTACATCTCATTTTTGTTAGAATTTTTGGTAACCTCGTAGTAATTTGAGCACCCATAGGGTTTGTAGTCTATAATTCGCTCTTTGAGATTTGAGCCTAATTGAAATTAGGTTACTTAACAATGACCGTCCTACCCATCAATTATGGGAGTGAGTTGAGCATTATCAAAATGGTGCCGTTTCCGGGGAGTGAAATATAGATTTTGCTTTTGTGGTGCTATTTTTACATTGGAATACCTAGAGTGTTAAAATTTAATCTCTTTGTTATTTTTGATCTTTGAGTTGGTAAATATTATGATTCCTAAATGATCATGAGTTATGGGGACTTGATTTGTATTGGGACCAGAGATCATGAAAGTACAGTTTGAATTCCCTCCACCGACAAGCATGGAATATTTTAGGTTACAAGTGTGATGATCACATTGCTTCACTTAAAAGGACTCTTCGGTTGTGAAGCTTATGAAGACCCGAATGCGCACTTAAATGTTTTCATGGAAGTATGTACTCCATTCAAAGTCGCATATATATCCAAAAAGTCCATCCGATTACATCTTTTCCATTATCTATCTTGTGAAATGTGGTACTATGGCTATGGTCTTTACCAGACGAATCTATCACTTCATGGACAAGTCTCACGGAGGACTTCTTAGGTTAATACTTCCTACCATCTAAGAAATTGAATTTGAGGGATGAGAGTTTTAGAATCATGGTACGATGCCTGGGGATGATTTAAAGAAATACATTTGAAATGTCCCATACATGAGGTGCCATAGAAAATACTCTGCCAAATCTTTTATCGATAATTTGACCAACCAAATAAGGCCTTAGTGGACAACGCATCCAGTGGATCATTCATCAACTAACCATAGGGGATTATTTCAAAAGTCATGGACCAAGTGGCAATTTGGTGTAGGGTTAGGACATAAAGGATACCAAGGTATCTATAGGGTTTCTCTCCTTGTCCTTTGTGTGTAATAATAGGTAAGATGAAGAGAAAGAAATTGATGCAAAGATGAGCAAAGTGATGTCCTGCCTCAAACTCCTAATTCAGCATATGCTGGGAGATTTAGTTAAAAGTGTAAGTATGATAAATCCGTTAAAAGTTAAAACTTGTGATGACAAAGTGAAAGAGGTAATTACTTTTAACTTAGGGATGAAACCTAGGGGATCAGAGGGTTTCCATCTTGGTCCATAAGGACAAGATAGGAATCCAGGTTAGAACCAAGAAAATCTAAGCATGGCATATTTTGATGGGAGAGAGGAGATCGATAGAAATATTTTGGTGTGAATCTTAATTAATGTTGAGAGGACAAGTGAAATGGTAAATGCAATGCGAGGTGAATTCTCCATGCTCAACCAAATGGTTACGTACCACTCCTCAACTTTCCAACAACTTGAAGCAAAAGTAAGTGAAATATCAAAGTATCTAATGGAGAGGCAAAGTGAAGAAATGCAAAATGGGGAGGCGACAAAGGCTAAAAGAAAAAGGCCCTAATGTTGAAGAGCAAAAGTTAATTAAGATATTTATGAGAAAGACAATGAATAATGACTGTTGAATTGTTTCTATACCTTCCACCCCCATTCATCCTCCTTTCCAAAAATGGTCATTAATAATGGGAAAGCATGATAAACTAAACAAACTTTTCGATAAATTTAGAATCCTTTCTATTAATATTCTTCCTACCGAGGTTTAACAAGACATGTCGGGGTATGCTAAATTTATAAAAGATTTGATGTCTAATAAAAATATTTTAGAGGATAAAACCATAGAGATTACTTACCATTGTAGTGCCATGATCATAAACACATACGTTGAAAAGAAGAAGGATCCCGTTGCTTTTACAATCTCATGCAGCATCGGTACCTGTACATTCGCTAAGGCATTGTGTGATATTGGGGCAAGTGTGAACCTCATTCCTTATTCATGCAGAGCAAGGCTAGTGCAAGGAGAATCTTTTCCATCATATCTACTATGCAAAAAAAACATTGAATGAATCCTAACGCAACTACACCATCACTGAGAAAGAATTATTGGTGGTTGTTTATGCTTTTCAAAAGTTTTAGGCCTATTTATTAGGCACGAAGGTGGTGGTGCATAAGACTATTCCACTCTCAAGTATATCATGTCCAAAAAAGAAGCCAAGATACATTTAATTTCATGGATTTTGTTACTACAAGAGGTTCACTTTGAGGTGAAAGACCAAAAATGGTGTGATAATAAAATAGCTAGTCATCTCTATCGATTTGAAGGCAACAATAAAAAGCATTGGGAAATAGAAATCGATGATGATTTACCTAAAAAGAAAAAGGGATGAGAAAGGATCCCAATATCACCCTCGAACAAGTTTTCAAGTGGAGTTTTCGAATCATTAAATCAAAGTGATACTCAAAAAGATGGAAGATGTAGGCTGCACAAATTGGGCAAAGCAACTTGATGAAATAGTTTGAGCCTATATAAAGGCCTACAAAACACCAATAGGTATGTCTCCCTATCAATTTGTCTTTCATAAGGTAATCCATGTACCCGTTGAGCTTGAGCATAAGGCTTTATGGGCTTTGAAGAGATTAAACATTAACAAGGGACAAATATCCGAGGCCCGAGTGACACAACTCTATGAGATAGAAGATTTTTGACAATAGTCTTATGAGAGTGCAGAATTATTTAGTGAGAAAATGAAGAAATGGTATAATGGTAGAATATTGCAGCTAGAATTCCTTGAGGGAGAGCAAGTACTCCTCTATAACTCCTGCTTGAAACTCCTCATGTGGAAGATCCGCACAAAATTGTTGGGACCATTTATGAGTTTTAAAGTCTACTCAAGTGGTGCAGCCGAGTTGAAAGATAATGAAGGGAAGAATTTTGTAGTCATTGGTCAAAGGGTGAATCACTACAATGAGAAAGTCTTTGTGGTGGTGAAGGTGGAGTGCGTTAACTTCGAGGATATGATATGGTGAAAGGAGAGAGTCGTGCTGTGATATTAAATTAGGTACTTGATGGGGGGCAACCCATCCTTAACTTATTTTTTTTGTTTGTTCTGATGCTTTGTAGGTCTTTTAACATAAATAGTATATTCAGAAAAATAGGGGAAAATAGAGCTGGAAAACATATAGTTATGCAGGAAATGAATAAAATAAAGAAAAAATAAGAGATTTCAGTGTCAGTTACCATGATTGCATCAACGCCATTGCGGACCTATTGGCACGATCACGACATCAGACTACTACAATGCCTATTATCCGTGGGAGCCTTTCTCATCCTTTTTTTTTAAAATTTTAAATTTACTTTATTGAAGGAACTTCAAGCCTTTGAGTTGGGGTGTAGTGACGATACGTGGGATCTCCTAGCTATGAATGAACTTTTCCCTATGATAGATTGAGTAATGAACAAAGAATGCAAGGTAAGTTTGAGTACCTGCCGCATTGCAATTAGTAAATCTGGGGTTGCCATTGGTGAAGTCATAGTAGCCATATGGTTTTCCCAATTAGAGGATAATTGTAAGATGAAGGTTTTGGTGGTAGCCATAGTGAGAATGTTGTGTGTGGTGCTAATAAATAATGCACAAACCTCCTCCAACCAAAATGTTTTAAAAAATCAAAATAATGGACATGAGCAATATTGTGACAAATATTTCTCTCTCTTGGTGGCTTCATAAATTTTTGACTTGTGAATAGTGATCCCTCTTTATAAGAATAAGGGTGATATTCATAGTTGCAATAACTTTAGAGGAATTAAGTTATTGAGCCACACTATAAAAATTTGGGAGAGAGTGGTTGAGCTGAAATTGAGGAGGATAGTGGCTATCTTAGAAAATTAGTTTGGATTTATGCCCAGGAACTCGATGACAGAGGCAATTCACCTGGTGCAGAGACTAGTAGAACAGTATAGGGAAAGGAAAAGAGATCTACACATGGTGTTTATCGACTTGGAGAAGGGGTACGACAAAGTCCCTAGGGAGATGTTTTGGAGATGCTTGGAGGTGAGTGATATACCGGTAGCATATATTAAAGCAACCAAGGACAAGTATAATGGAGCTAAGACTCAGGTGAGGATGGTAGGAGAAGACTCAGAGCATTTCCCTATCTTGATAGGGTTGCATCAGGGTTCCACTCTTAGCCCATATTTTTTTTTCTTTGGAGATGGATGTGTTGACGCGGCGTATTCAAAGAGAGGTTCCTTAGTGTATTCTTTCTGCAAATGATGTAGTTTTTATTGATGAGATGTGGGGAGGGGGGTGATTGTTAAATTATAGGTGTGGAGATGGACCCTTGATTCTAAAGAATTTAGGTTGAGCAGGAGCTAGATAGAATATTTGGAATGCAATTTTAATAACGTGATGCAAGAAGATGAGGTGGTAGTAAGGTTGGATTGCTAGACGGTGTGTAAGAGGGATAGTTTTAAGTATCTGTGGTCCAGGATTCAGGGGAATGGTGAGATTGATGAGGATGTCTCCCATTATATTGGGGAGGTATGGATGATTTGGAAGCTCGCCTCGGGGGCGTTGTGTGATAGTAGGTGCCACCCAAGCTTAAAGGCAAATTCAACAGGGTAGTAGTCTGCCTGGCTATGTTGTATGGAGCGTAATGTTTCCCAGTCAAGAACTCTCACATTCAAAACTTGAAGGTGTTGGAAATATGGATGTTGCGTTGGATATATGGGCTTAATATGGGTGATAGAGTTCAAACTGAGACTCTTCGATAAAAGGTTAGAGTGGCTTCGGTGGAGGAAAAGATATGGGAAGTCCGATTGAGATGGTTTGGGCATGTGATGAGGAGGGGCACGGATGCCCCAGTTCATAGGTGTGAGAATATTGGTTTGGATGGTTTTAGGCGGGGTAGGGGCAGGCCAAAGAAATACTGGAGAGAGGTGATTAGGTAGGACATAGAGTAGTTACAGCTAATTGAGGACATAAACCTAGATAGGAAGACCTGGAGGGTGCGGATTAGAATGGAATGCTAGTGCCATTTTTAGTCGTTGTGGTAGGACATTAGTTGGTAGATGTATTATTCTTGCTAGGACACCTTGTTGAATGCTTTATTACGAATGTGTTTACTATTCTTTATTTATTATCCCGTGTGGGTGGCATATTCTTGTCTTGATATCTTGTTTCATGCTTTATTAAGTATTTGTCTATTATTCCATGTCTTCAGTCGGGGGTCTATCGAAATTAGCCTTGCTACTTCTCTTGATGTAGTGGTATGGACTACGTACATCTTATCCGCCTCCAGACCCCACTATATGGGAATACACTGGATTTGTTGTTGTTGTTGTTGTTAAATAGTGATAAATACTCCACTTTTGTCTCTATCGAGAGGGACATTTGACCACCCTTAGTCAATTTTGCATGCCATGTGTGGTGAGAAATTACCATTTATCTCTTGTGTACGTGTGTTATCCAGAACTTTCCCAGGTAGTCTTTCAAAATAAATTTAGATTGTAGATGGTTGGAGAAATGATCTTAGTCAATCTTTGTGAATTTTCAACATTTTCTATCTTGAAAAGCCTACCCATTCATGATTATCATCCCTAGTTCCCACTTGAAGCCTTGGGACCTTTCGTTGGAAAAAGCATTAAAAATTGTGATGCATTTTTCTATCCCTCTTTTTAACCAAACCCTTCTTGAAATTATCAATGTAAATTGAGGCTAAAAGCGTAAGTTTAGGGTTTTAAAGGTTGATGGAAGAAAGTCTGAGGCCGAAAAGTTGTTACTGAAATGCCTTATGAGCCTAAACGTGAAAATACATGAATAGAAAAGGAATGAGTCCATCAAAGAAATGAATTTCACAAAAGTTGCAAGAATACGAAGTAAGAAAAAAGTGGTGAACTGTGGTATTATAAAAAATAGGCATATATAAAGTAAGAAAATAAAGAATATGGCCGTTAGTAGAAAAGGGAGATTGTCAAGAATGAAGAAGTTGTTAAAGAAAGGGTATAGCAATATTGCACCTCAATGATATCCTACCATAACCCGAACCTACATTACAATCTTAGAAAGTCCTTTGACATCTCGGACCATTTACTTTCCTTGTAGTGGCGATTGAAAATAAGGGCAAGCCTATGGTATGCCACTTGTTGCATCGAGATTTCTTTTGTGAGGGACAGAGTAATTGCAGTCAAAAGACCTTGTTATATATTTGGTAGTTTGGTGTGTAGAAATTATCTTTCTTGTAGGGATGGCATTTGAAAAATCAGAGGTGGGAGATTTTTGTCGCCTCCTGAGAAATGAGGCAAACGGAGTATAGCTTAATTGTGGTAAAAAATGAGCCACCTCTAGAGTAGTAGTCATTTTTACTTCGTTGTTCTTTAAAATCTAACGCATCCTTGAGAACTCCATAATTAAGGGTGTAATGAATTTAGCTTAGCCCATGCACAATGAGCTACCTATGATTGAGACTATATTGGAAGTCAATTGGATCTTTAAAGGTAGTGTACAATGCTTATTATCTCATGGTAAACGGAAGTATTGCTTTAGGACAAGCAAAAGCTTTATATTGGGGGTGTTGATGTGTGGTGATTTACCACTCATTCGCACTTGAATAAATGAGACATATTTATGATTAAATGCTCTAATATCCACTCTTATCAAGCATAGGGTTGATTATGTTTAAAGATGCAGATTGAAGCTTACAAAGATCAATAGGGAGAAGGAAAAGTAAAGCTAAACACTTAGAAAAGAAAAGGCCTCGGGTACCGCAATCGCGATTAGAACACCGCAATTACTGTCAGCTAAGGATATAATTTACCTAGCCTCAGGTAGCACGATTGAAGTCAAGGAAATGCGATTGTGGTTGGTCAGGTTAGTCCAACATAATGCAATTGCTCAATTATAGCCATGACTGCGGTTATGTGACCGCTGCCAAAAGCTTCGCGACTGTGGCCTAGCGGGAGGAATGAGTAAAGGGCATTGTGGTAAATTAGACAGCTGAAGCAAGATTTATATGGATAATTCAAAACAATTTAGAGTGTGTGGAAGAACACTAGAATTTGGGGTGGAAATTTGATTGTTCAATTTTTAGTTATTGTTCCAAAGGGAAGTTGGTAAATTGAAGATTATTTAACCCTTTTTTATTATGAATTCCATGGATACACTACTTGTTAAAATTATTTTCCCTTATCTAATGAGTAGCTAACTATTTAGTCTTGGGATTATGTTGTACTAGAGTGTAATTTGTGTGTGGGTATTATTGTGTTTGCATGACTGTTGGTTGTTGAGTAAGGATTTCACCAGCTTGAGCTTATGAGTTTGAAGTTTATAAGTGAAAGCCGCAAATCTCCAAATGGGTTTGATGGGCGAAAATCCCAAACTCTAGAAACCCTTTATCATCCTCAAAAGAGGGATGAAAGTGAATATTAGGTAACCCATAACATCCTTGAAAGAGGGTTATAGGGGAACAAGGCAATGGAATAGAATTAAGCTTATGGTTTACTCCCTTTTGGAATCTTAGAAATAAGTGTATTAGGAGTATAAATCATGTCAAGAGCATCATCGTATAAATAAGGATCCTTAATTGACGTTTTGGGTGATTACGAATTTCACACTTGTTAGGTGCTCGAAAGATCAAAAGGGTGAAATCATTTTGGTTTTATCAAAAAATTAACCACAATGACCTTTGAGCTACCTTATCCTTTAGTTAACAACTAAATTTAATGATAAAATATCATTAACCTATATACGTTTACCTTTAGTTAGACATAATCCCAAGATTTCCCCTAATATTGTTTCTTTAAACGAAAGTGTCATCTCTTGATCATTTGCTAAAGATTGTACAAAAAAATCCCCCATTTTATTTTACTTGTCATTTTTGTTAGAATTTCGGGTAACCTCATAGTAATTTGAGCACCTATAGGGTTTGAAGTCTATAATTTACTCCTTGAGATTCGACCCCAATTTAAATTGGGTTACTTTAACACGACCGCCTCACCCCTCTATTATTAGAGTGATTTGAGTGATATCCTTCAAGTTATTGTACATCTTTTTCAAACTCGGATGAACTATAAACCTAGACTCATGAGACTCAACCAAAATCATTTCTCGATTCCCCTACACATCATAAACACCTAACCTACCTTAATACCTCAAGATACTATCTCCCCCAATATCAAATTCCATGACTTTTTCTTAACCCACATCATCCTTGATGTTATCTACATCAGAATAGGATCCAAAGCCTGCTTCTTCTTCACTTTTTGAACAATTAATCCTCCCTTCTTATAATCAAAAACATAAACTCCTAAGTTATCTAACTAGTGAATCTCCTTCACCAACCCTCGCTTATCCTTATCCACATGAGATAAGCTCCCCATGGGTAGCCAAATGAGAGAATCAACAACAATATTAGCTTTTCCAATATGGTAGTAAAGACTCATGTCACAATCCTTAATCAACTCAAGCCACTGTCTCTGCCTGAGATTCAACTCATTCTTAGGAATCACAAATTGCTAACTTTTATGATACGAATAGATATCCACATTCACCCATACATATAATGGTGGCAAATCCTAAAGGCAAAAACTAAACAGCTAACTCTAAGAACTGATTCGGGTAATTCCGCTTATGAACTTTAAGAATTGTAAAAGCATGGCTACAAACTTACCGTGCCGCATAAAAAAAACCTAGTCCCCAATCGGACACATCAAAATATAAAACAAAACCCATAGTACCCTTAAGCAGGGTCAAAATTAGTGCAGAGGTCAACTTATCTTTCAACTTCTAAAAACGACCCTCACAAGTATTAAAGCACAAAAACATGACCTTTTTCATATTCAATTTTATCAATGGAGCAGTAATAGATGTGAAGCTCTCCACCAACCTCTTATAATATCCAATGAATCCCAAGAAGCTCCGAATTGCGATTGGAGTCATAGGTCTTGGCCATTTTTTAATTGCCTAAACTTTCAAGGATCCATCTTGATCCCATCAGAAATACAACTTGACCAAGAAAATTCACAAAATTCAACCAAAACTGAATCTTAGAAATTTTAGCATACAATACAATTTGGAGGTGACTGGTATGATTTCCTTACTCTTAGAATACACAAATATATCATCAATAAATACTTTGACAAATAGATCAAAAAACTGTCTAAACACCTTATTTATAAGATGAATAAAATCAAATGAAGCATTAGTCAACCCACATATATCTAATATTCATGAAATGATTATAGATATATGTGTATTGACTTGAGTTCTGGGTGCGTTTATGGGCCTATGTCCATGATTATGAAGTTATGATTATTTTGAACATATCAGGTCCAAAGGTCGTGTTATGATATGATTTGGACATGGAAGAATAAATTATTCTTGTAAAGGAAACATTTATAGTTATATATATATGTGTGTGTGTGTGTGTCTATATACACATCTCTTCGGTATGGGACGAAGGAAGATATGGTATGATGCTTATGATTTCATTGACAGACTACTAGTGATGTCATGCATAGATTTTGTTTATTCATGAATGTTGCATCGATAATTTATATAATTCCAATTAGATTATAATCTTATTATTGTTGTCAGTAATTAAGGTCTAACGCCTACTTCCTATCTAAAAATGGACTTCTTCACAATGATAATTGCCTAATTTAATGAATAAGTTTAATGTGTAAAAAAGGATAATAATCATGTTCTAATGGTTTGACCTAGGTATATTTTGGTCCATGATATGACACTACTATTAGCTCTATTCATGAGATATTCTAATCCTTTCTATACTTTTATAATTATTTAGTCCTAACGTTCACTTGTTGTAATGGAATTATTGATTTACACTCTTTTTAGACACAATATAAATCCCTATACCTATTATATATAAACTTACTAAAGTTGTTATATTGATAATGAATTAATAATTATGGAAATATACTCTACCTTACTTCTCTTTTCATGATCATTTTCCCTAGCCTTCATGGGGCTTGTTGTTTACTTTATCCCTCTTTAGCCTTGCAATTTACTTTAACCCTCATGGTTCTCGATCTTTATTAATGGCATTGATTTAGATATTAGTATGCTATGATGAATCCCTGAAAGGTCGAAGGATATTATGATGATATAATGATGTTCGACAAGGTCAAATGATATTATGATGATGTGATGATGACTGATATTGGCAGAGTATATTATGATTATATGAGGATACCCAATAAGCAATAAGGATATTATGCTGATTTAATGATTCCCAATAAGTCAATATCTGATTGGGAGTTGGTGGTATGACTCATTTATTGGGTTATTTTTGGAATGGATAAGCCATTATTTAATTATGATTGTTGAGGTGGTATCGATGTGTTATGGTTTAGATTTGCATGCATCAACCTTATTGGTTCAGTTGGTGGCGAATTAGCTGTTAATGTTAAGTTTTGATTGTTTGGAAGGGAAGTGAGAGTGTTAGTTTTAAAAGGGATACTTGTTGCAAAATCCCCTATAAGTTATCCCTATTTATGGAGGTTATATAAGAAGTCATGATTGGTGATTGAGGTC
This sequence comes from Capsicum baccatum var. pendulum, assembly GCA_030864225.1. Taxonomy (NCBI): domain Eukaryota; kingdom Viridiplantae; phylum Streptophyta; class Magnoliopsida; order Solanales; family Solanaceae; genus Capsicum; species Capsicum baccatum. The sequence continues at coordinate 172,076,735 of CM061554.1, forward strand.
TTAGTACCTCATCCCTTTGAGCTCTTGAGATTCTTTCTATCCGTTGACTTTCGAGGAAGAAATTCCATTAAGTAGTGGAAATTTTAAAGACCATTCAAGTGATTTTTAATAATTCCTTTTATTTTCACTGTTTGAACTTATCCATAGTTTCCCTACGTCAGTTATGACTTGTTAGGACTGATAGTTTGGTTACTAGGCAATTTATTTGTCTTTTAGAACCAATTCCCTTTTTTGATGTCTTTGTTGATTTCAAATGGCCACCAAGCAAATACTTTGATAAAATAACCTCAGATACAAATTTTGACTGTGGCAGCAAATCCACAATATATATTTTTGGCTAGGTAGATATTTGATTCAATTCCTAATAAGCTCGGACTTATTTTGACTTATTATTCAAAAAGTTAAAAATTTGGAAGCTTAGGTTTGGGACAGACATTTTGTCTAAACGAGCTTTGGATGGAAAATCCAACTTTGACAACAATTCTAAAATGTCAAATTTAGTGTGGTTACATATTTTATTTGCAAAAATTGGATTTCAAATGAGTCTTAAGGTGTTGTTACAAACTTGGAAAATTTTGTAAGTTTTTTTTACATTTGGTGCTTGGTGATCGCACAAAGTGCATGGAGATTGCACTATGGATATTATGGAGAGGCCATGTTGATCGCATCTTGATAACTTTAGATCAAGGTGTGCTAATCACTATATATCAGTACCTGAAGGAGGTCTATTTAATGTACCCCGAGTAGAGAATTGGTCATTTTCTATTCACCCTTAGAGTCAAAAACCCTAATTGCATGTGATAAATAAAAATTGATTTGTGTGGGTGACTTTGGAGCATTGTAAAACCTCACAAAATCATAATATTAATTCAGTTCATTTATGCTTGTTAAGGGGATCCCATACTTAGAAGGTTCTAGCTAAGTTTCAAGTCTTAGTTTATTTTAGCCTTCAAAATTTTGCAGTCTCATTTCGTGACCTTAACATCCTTTAATGGTCTTTTTTATTGCTAATGCATGACTAGGAAGGTCAATAGGTGGTCCCAAAAAAGTTTTGAATTTTTTGGACCATGTTTAGACCACATTTGGAAGCTCAAAACAGTGGATCAACGCAATCTTAGCGCACCATGTCAATAATCGCATTGGTTGATATTATTTGAGGTTACCAAGGTCAAAGTACTGAGATTCGATGTGATGATGGCGTGACGCGTCGATCACCGTGTTGATTCCATCGATGTGCTACGTCGATAAAAGCGTCGATGCCCAATTTCAGTCATTAAATGACCGCATTATTAAGGGCTGAAGGGAAAATTTCCACCCCTATAAAAGTCTAAAACACGGTATGTATCCCAATTCAACCAAAATATAGTATCTCTCTCAAGTTTCTCTCAAGAACAAGTTAGGGTTTTCAATTAAGGATTCAAATTCAATACTCAAATTCAAAAAATTCTCCATCAATCTTCATAAAATCAAGAACTAAAGTATGTCAAGTGTTGATTTATGGATTCGTTTTATCCATGAAATCCAAGAACCCTCTTTCGAATTATAAATCATGATATTTATGTTGTGCGTGGCTTGTAACCATGTTTATCTTGTTGTATGATTACCAAGTTCGAATCTTTATGTGTTTTTTTATCAAACTAAGTTTGCATGCAAGTTGAAATCCATGAATTGAGTTGTTTATGATGTATAAGTTGATAGTTGCACCTATGCCCTAAGTTTTGCATGTAAGGTTTTTGACAAAATGCCGAAGAGGATAGAAATTGTGTATTATAGCTCAATTGTGACTCAATTAATAAATGTATACTTTACCCTTATGACCAAGAATGACTTCTATGATATTGTATGCATTATGAGTATTTGATGGAATATTCATGAGATTAGGTTGATAAACATGGGCTCATAAAATCTCCAACTTATTATTAGGAATTGTTGATATTGATCACGTGTTCAAAAAGTGTCAAGACTTGTCAGTTTCATTCTATTGAGTCCTAGGGGTACTTGTACCAAAAAATTTAGCTGTGCGCCTAGACCTAATTTAAGTTTTCACAATACTCTCAATCAAGCCATGATTATTAGAATTCAGTCAGTTACTTGACTTAGGAAAACTCATTATTCTCAGTACCCTCGTTAATCTGAGTAACCTTAATAATCTCAGTCAACTATCAGATCTCAGTAGTATTCAGTCAGTCAATGAAAATTGAGTGAACTCTATTCTAAACATCTAAATAATACTATCAATAACAGCTTAATTCAGTTTAAGTTAGTTTAGTGTCTCATCAGTTGGGAGTAGGATTCAGTATTGAGTTAACCCAATGATAGGGACTCACCTGTTAGCCAATAGAGGGTGTGATCCTTAGAAGAAATACTTGCATTCTAGAACTACGTAGCCAACGTAGGTTGAGATGTACCTTACTAGTTTATGGATTATACACCTCATTCGAGTTTTTCGACTAGAGGGACTGACACCCTTACATCTGGGGTTACTGGTTGGACCCCACTAGTTTAATTTTGGGGCATTTCGATTAGATCATTACCTCCTATAGTCTCAGTTTCCGATCCAATCTCAATAAAAGAACTCAATTTAGTTCAACAGTTTCAGAACTGTCAAATATAGTCGCTCAGCTTAGTACGAACCTCATCTAGTTCCATCAGAATCAGGACTGTCAGAAATTGTCTCCTAGTTAATAGTATATTAAATATATGAAATTTATGTTACCAAAATTAAGATTTTAGGACTGTCAGATACAGTCAATCAGACAAGTTCTTGATAGTCAGAACAATAAGACATAGTCATTCCTTTATCAGTAATATTACATCAGTACCTCAGTACTCAATAGACTTTTTCATTTAATATCCCAGTATTAGTACTCAAATATCAGTAAACCCATGATATCAAAATTCATGAGTCAGTGTTATCACGGTATCAGTTATAGTTATGTATTCATGCATATATTATCATGTTTATATGATTCAGTTAGTTATTATTGTTCATGCATATGAACCATTTCATTTAGCCTACCTCACTTGCATACCAATATATTCAAACGTACAGATGAATTTGCGCTATGGTGTTTTATACCATAGGTTCAGAAGCACGCGCTCTAGAGTATCAGTAGCATTCCAGTTTCAACAGTCATAGTCAGCAGTGAGTCCTCATTATTTGAGGATGTTATTATTTGATTATTTCATTTTTTTAGTACTTATTTTATATCAGCAGATAGAGTTAGTTAGGGGATTGTCCCATCAACTCTTTATTGAGAGAGCTCAGTTTAAGAGGCTTTCAAACTATAACACATTCAGACAGTTATTTCAGTTGTTTTGGTATTGTTATACCATAATTTAACTTATGTACTAGTTTTGAACCTTATGATCTTTCAGTTTATGTTTTTGCATTTACAATATTATAATTATTATTCAGTACTCAATTATAGATACCAGTCGTGGGTTAGCTTGTGATCATTTGGGATTATGAGCATCGTATGGAATTTTTTCTACCAAATTTGGGGTAGTACAAACTTGGTATCACAGCCTAAGGTTCAACACTGCCCTAGGAAGTCTGAAAAGTCGCATCTAGTAGAGTCTTATACGTGGATGTATTGTGCACCACACTTATGTGCATGGGCTATGAAATGTTCTAGGAATAGTTTCCGTTCTTTCAATATTCATGTCATTCCAGAGAGCATAATCTCCAATTATTTTCTCAGTCTAATTTTTTTATTCCTTTCACTTACAGAATATGCCTTCTAAAGGGGCTAGCGAAAGGAGAATCGGTAATCAATCAGCACCTTAGCCCGTTCAGGCAGATCCCTTGGACGAACAATTTTCCCCTATAAAAATTAGGAATGCATTGACTACTCTAGATAATTCAGTCATTACTTAGAATGAATGGCCAGTGGTTGTTCCATCTAACCTAGTGGCCAATTCAGTAGCAGCTAAGATTCGGGACTTCACCCGAAGTCCCGAATGAATCCTCCCTTATTCTCTAGTTATAAGTCAGAAAAGGATCCACAAGAATTCCTCTACCAGGTTCTGAAAGTCACAGACTTATGGGAGTGACTTCTAGTGAGAGTGCACAGTTAGCTTCTTATCAGATACAAGATGTACCTTATACGTGGTTTAAATAGTGAAAGGTAGGCAGGGGTACGGATGCAGAGCCTATAGAATGGGAGGAGTTTTCCACGACCTTCTTAGATAGATTCTTTCCCCTGGAACAGAAAGAAGACAAAGTGTTAGAGTTCACCAATCTCAGAAAAGGTAGCATGAGCATAAAAGAATACTCCCTCAAGTTCACCCAGTTAGCCATGGATGCTCCCCATGTAGTAGTAGACAGTAGATCTAGAATGAGTAAGTTTATGTCTAGGAATTAGGTATAGTTGTTAAGGAGTGCAGGACTGCGATGTTGATTGAGGAGATAGACATATCTAGGCTTGTGATCCATGATCAACAGATTGAGAAGAAGAAACTTAAGAAGAAGGGGAAGAAAAATAAGATAGCTAGAACTGGTAGTTAGAGTTTTTCAACAAGGGTCCCAGGGTGGTAACCGTTCTCATCATAGCCCAAAGATTTTAGTTCCATCTCCTTCCTCAGCCAGTGCTTTAGTTCCTAAATTCAAAAATGGTAACAAAGATAGGGCGCCAAACACCAAATCATAGAATAGTGCAAGCATTATTCAGACTCATATGCTTTGAGAAGAGTGTGGTAAGTATCAAAAGGGTATATGTAGAGCCGAAAGTGATGTATGTTTAGGATATGGCAATTCAGGTCACAAGGTCCTTGATTGTCCTATGCCTGGCCCTAGAAGCAAGCACAGTCATCCTTCAGCTCATTCCGATCGCCCAAATGAATAGGGTTCCAATTCCAGCGCTAGCAGTAGGCAACGCCTAAATAGACTCTATGCACTTTAGTCCCGACAGGATCAGGAAAGTCTTCCTCGTGCATCCACTGGTATGTACAGGTCCCTCATTTATATGTCATATTTCTTTAGATTTAGGAGATTCGTTTTTCATTGGTAACTCCTTTCAGAGCATTCAAGTTTAAGGTCAGGACAAATGTTAACAGGACATTTTTCCAGTCTCTACCCTAGTGAGTTAGGCTAACACAGGTATTCAGTAACTATCCAATTATGATACCTTAGAAAGCCAGGCCTTCAAATTCTAGTAGTAATGTCAATATATGTAGAAAATCAATAAGGGAAGATGATTCCCATCCCATTCCTGCCTCAGTGAAAATTTTTGTACTTCAATCCTCCTGATACTTACGCATTCTTTACATTTCATTCCCATGAATACAACTTATATCCATGCGTTTTTCATAGAATAGTGTGTGCTTCAAGTTCCCTATATGATGAATTTAAGTTCATCCAATGTTGCGAATCATGTCCCATGAACACAAAAATTCCATACTTAGGTCATGTAGCTCCTGAATCATGCACTCATGTCATGCTTTATACTATACTTAGCCCACACGATTCCTGCTTCACTCCTAGTGTTCAGTCAAAATAAGATTATGCCACGTCTATCCTCAGTTTAAATTTTTCAGTGAATCCATATTGTTAATGTTCCATTCTTTAGGCCTCAGTTACAGTGTCGATTCAGTAATTAATATTCAGTAAATGACTCAAATATTCCTACAGAACTATGGCTTTCAGCTATCAGTTTCTTAGCCATCAAAATTCAGTACTCCCGTACCAGTCTAATCCCTAGTTATAAAAAACCAGCTTTTAGTCTCAGTTATAGTCTTAGTTATGGTTACAATCTCAATTACAATTTAGCTACAATCTTAGTCCCAGTCCTAGTCCAATCAAATCATAAACTCAGTACACTTTAAAGATTACCAAACCATAGCATATGGCCATTAGTTATTCAGCCATTGGTATTTCAGTACCTTAGTTTACAAAATATTTCTAGATCATGTTAGACGCCTGGTCTTGCATTCCTAAGGTAGTACAGTTTTATGTCACTCATACTTAGTTACCTCATGTTATCGAGTCAATCATTACCTTTTATGTGTAACAAACTATAGTTTCAGTCCAGCTATCCTAAATCAAGTACAGTTCAGTTTTACATGTCTAGTATTTAGCTATTATTCATTCAGGATAAATTAGTATATCCATGCATTTATGCACAGTGCCCATGTGAATATCTTCAGTAGTCTTAGTTGCAGTGCATGAGCTTTAGTCACCTTATCTTAGACTATGTTTCATAGGCCTTGCCTCCTAATACAAAAAATTTCCAGCTATATTGCAACCTCCAATTCAAATATACTACTCAGGCTAGACCAAGATTCATTTTCTCCCTACCATCACTAGAACTCTATAGAAAGAATGTTATAGAAATGCTTCAGTCGAGTATAAGTTTTCATCGTGAGTTAGTCCGCAAAGCCAATAATTTAATTTAGTAATCAAACAGACAAGTTTAGATGATGTGGTTTTCATATTTCCATCTAGTCAAACTATCCAGAGTATCATGAATGTGATCATTCTAAGATGTACTAACTAGATAGTTGCGTGTTCAGCCCAGTTCATCTATCATTTCTTAGTTTCAGATCTTAGATATTCAAATAGAAGGTGCCTCGTGCATTGCCTCAGTTTTTATCGTAGCTCAGTGAAGTCTGCCTAGTATTTTTCAAGGGAGATAGTGCCCCAAGGGTAAGATACATTATAATTCCCTAAAACTTTATGAAATAAATGTACCACTCTCTTTTTTTGTAGCAAATCTAGTTTAGGGTAAGGGTTACTCATGAGATGACCCTCAAACTTTGATCTCAGCCATAAGCCACGTATTCAAGGTACTCAGTTTAGATCACAATATCCAGCTCATGTATCACGTTTGAAACTTAGTTACATTCACGTTTTTCCATTCATGCATATCTTGTAACTAATTTCAGGCTCATTAGCATTTTTAGTTTAAGGAAATAGTCTACCTTGAAATTATCTAATTTCCTACACAGATTTCTAAGATGAACTTGGTATCAATTACCATTGCATATTCAGTCATGCATTCATGTGTCAGCTATACATATATGCAGCTTATCAGTCATGCTAGTTATGAAATCATGCATCAGATATACATGTTAAGAACAAATCTTAGCAAATCAGTGATGTCAGTCACGTAATTATGTTTCAGTTGTTCATGTTCAGCATGTACTGCAGCTTATCATTTCCCCCATCTCAGCCTGTCCTATTCGAGGATGAATATTCTCAAGGGGGAGATATTGTAGGACCCTACAAAATCATAAGCTTAATTCAGTCCATTTATGATTGTTAAGGGGGTCCCATACTTAGAAGGTTCTAGCTAAGTTTCTAGACATAGTTTATTTTATCCATTGAAAGTTTGCAGTCTTATTTTGTGATATTAATGTTCTTTAATGGTTCGTATTATTGCTAATTCATGACCAGGACGGTCAATAGGTGGTCCCGAATAAGTTTTTGATTTTTTGGAACACGTTTAGACCATGTTTGGAAGCTCAAAATAGTGGACCAATACGATCTTGGCGTGCCGCATTGCAAATCGCGTTGGTTGACATTATTGCAGGTTGCTAGGGTCAAATTACTAAGACTCGAAGTGATGATGGCATGACGCGTTAACTATTGCATCAATAATAGCGTCGATACCAAGTTTTAGTCATTAAATGTCTGCATTTTAAGAGCAGATGGGTCAATTTCCCATCCCTATATAAGTTTAAACCAAAGGATTTAGCCCCAATTAAACCAAAATAAAGTGTCTCTCTCAAGTTTCTCTCAAGAACAAGTTAGGGTTTTCCATTAAGGATTCAAATTCAATAATCATATTCAAGAATCTCTCCATCAATCTTCGTAAAATCAGGAACTAAGGTATGTCAAGTGTTGATTTATGGATTCCTTTCATTCATAAAGTCCAAGAACCCCCTTTAAAATTATAAAACATGATATTCATTTTGTGGGTTGTTTGTAACCATATTTATCTTGTTGTATTATTCCCAAGTTGGAATCTTGATTTTTTTTTTACGAAACTACGTTAGCATCCAAATTGAAATTCATGAATTGAGTTGTTTATGATGTTTAAGTTAATGATTGCACCTATGCCCTAATTTATGCATGTAAGATGTTTCAAAAATGCCTAAGAGGATAGAAATTGTGGATTATAGATCAATTGTGAGTAAAATAATTAATGCATACTTTACCTTTATGACCAAGAATGACTTCCATGATATTGTGTGCAATATAAGTATTTTATGGAATGTTCATGAGATTAGGTAGATGATAGTATGAAATATCTATATGGAATTCCATCCATGTAAAACATTATGATAACTATGTGCCTTATGAAATATCCAAATTATTGTATTATGAATTGTTGATATTGGTCACGTTTTCAAAAAGTGTAAAGTCTATTCAGTTTTATGCGATCGAGTCCTGGGGGTACTTGTACCCAACAATTTAATTGCATGCCTAGAGCCAGTGTCAGTTTTCACTATACTCTTAGTCAAGCCATGATCATTAGAATTCATTTAGTTATATGACTCAGGAAAACTCAATAATCTCAGTACCTTCGGTAATATTAGTAATCTCAGTCAGTTATCATATCTCAGTAGTATTCTATCAGTCATAAAAAATTTAGTGAACTCTATTCAAATCAACTAAATAATACCATCAGTAATAGTACAGATCAACTTAAATTAGTTTAATGTCTTTTCTTTTGGGGGTATGATTCAATATAGAGTGAAACCAAGGATAGGGACTCACCTGTTAGCCACTAGATGTTGTGATCCGTAGAAGCAATCTTTGAGTTTTAGAACTACGTAGCCTGCGTAGGTTGAGATATACCCTACGAGTTTAGGGATTATACACCTTATCCGAGTTTTCTTACTAGGAGGAGTTGGCGGAAGAGATCCCTATAATAGAGGGTTTCCTTACAACTTGTCTTGACCTGTGGCATGGTACTGGTACCCTTCCAGATGAGGTTACAGGTTGGACCCTACCAGTTTAGTTTTGGGGCATGGTGGTTAGATGATTACCTCTCACAATCTTAGTTTTGGATCCAATCTCAGTAATAGGACTCAGTTCAGTTCTACAGTTTTAGGACTATCAGATATTGTCGCTTAATTCAGTATGGAACTCAGCTAGTTCCATCAGAATCAGGACTGTTAGACACAGTCACCCAATTAATACTATATATATTATATGAAATTCATGTTACCAGTATTTATATTTTAGGACTGTCAGATACAGTCAATTAGACTAGTGTTTCATAATCAAAACTGTCAAAAATAGTCATTCCTTTATCAATAATATGACATTAGTTCCTCAAAACTCAGTAGACTTAGTCATTTAGTATCGCAATAATAGTACTCAGATATCAGTAAATCAACGTTATCAGATTTCATGAGTTAGTTTTATCACGATCTCTGTTATAGTTATATATTCATGCATGTATTATCACGTTCATGTTATTCAGTCAGTTTGTATTGCTCATGCATATGAACCATTGCTTTCAACCTACCTCACTTGAATACTACTACATTCAATTGTACTGACACATTTGCGGTATGGTGTTTTATACCATAGGTTCAGAAGCACATACTCCAGAGTATCAGTAGCATTCTAGTTTCAACAATCAGAGTCAGCAGTGAGTCTTTATTATTCGAGGATGTTACTATTTAATTATTTTATTTTTTTAGTACTTAGTTTATTTCAGTAGATGGAGTTAGTTGGGGGATTGTCCCATCAACTCTTTATTCAGACAGTTTAATTTTTTAGGCTTTAAGACTACAACACGTTCAGACAGTTATTTCAGTTGTTTTGGTATTGTTATACCATATTTTCAGTTATGTATCATTATTGAACCTTATGGCCTTTCAGTTCATCTTTCTATATTTATGATATTATTATTATTATTCAGTGCTCAGTTACAGATATCAATCATGGGTTAGCTTGTGGTCCTTGGGGATTATAAGCACCGTGTGGCATTTCGAGTACAAGATTTAGGGCGTTACAAGCATATCGTTGATGTCTAAGAATTTAAGGTGAAAATCCTACGAATTCATGCTTGAATTTCTTAGTTCGGACCAAAAACCCCAATCTAGTTTAGGGCTTGATTCTAGCACAAAATTTGATGTTTTATAACCTATTTATTAAGGGTTATGACTCCTTGTTCATGTATGAATAATGGGTTGACCTCGAAAATTCTTTTTTATTAAATGGGAACCACTTGGGGTTTTTTGTGTCATTTTAGGACCCTAAGTACAATGATTCAACATCGGTATTTTTAGACTCGTAATGATGTGTAGATTATTATTTTTAAGGTGTGATAAATTTTGGGGACTATGAAGTGAAGATGGAAGTATGACAAATGATGTAAGGTTTTGCGTTTTGGCTTTTAGGCAAGCTTTTGTCTACTCTTTTCTATAGATAATGTGTGATATATGTTGCATATGGATGTGAATGTTAAATTTTATTATTCAAAGGATGACTTAGTATAGAGTATTAAAGTTTGGGAATTAAATGAGATTTTTTACCCGTAAGTTGAAATATATAATACTCTTTTAGAATCCCATTACCCTCTCCCTAGATTGGACTAATGTGTATTATGGATATTATTTAATGCTAGTTTTGGGATGTGGTTTAAGTGTTGGAATCATGGTTAGAATGATTAACTTAAATTGATCTAGTCTAGTGATCTTTAAATCGTAATTTGGGCAGAATGAACTTAAATTCCCATATTTTTAATCAAAATTCCTACTTTAGGTTTGCTTGTGGCTTCCATGTCATCTAGAAATTAAACTAGATACCTTAGCCTAGTTTGGGACATTGTTTTCCTGAATGTTAAATTTGAGGATCAGAAGTGGGATCATCTAGCCCAATTAGTGCAAGACAGACACTATCCATTGTGGACTTAGTTGCAAAAGGTGGGCATAGGTGAGACTAGTGTGCCTTTAGATTAAGCTTACCTCATGACTTGGTAAATTATGGTGACCTTCCCCAAATTATGATTAATGGCCCCTTTAAAAGATATTTCCCCTTAGATTTGATATTGGGCTTTTAGAGAGGTTATTCCCTCTTAAATATGATATTGGGACTTCAGATAGATTATTTCTTCTTTGACATGATGTTTGGCACTTAGAGATGATATTCCTGCTAGATATTATAATTGTCCTATAGAAATGATATTCCTTATAGGCATAATACATGAAATATAGATACAAGATGCCTTGTCATTGTGATATGCCTTATTGTTATGAATTATGCTTATTGATGAATTATCCCTCCTAGAAGTGACATTCCTCTTATGTGTGAGATGATTATAGATATGATTCATCGCTTATAGAGATTCTATGCTTAATGAGTATGCTATGTCCTATAGTAATGAGATGATTATACATATATGTGTATTGATATGAGTTTTATGTATGCATGTTTGCCTAAGGCCGCAATTATGATATTATGATTATTATAGGCACATTACCAAAGGTCATTTTATGATATAATTTGGGAATTCGAGAAGTAATTATCCTTATAAAAGATAAATTTGTAGTAATATAAATGGCTGTGTCTATATACATATCTCTCCAATATGGGATGGAGAAAGATGTGGTATGACGCTTATGATTTCATTGACGGAATATTAGTGATGACCTGCATAAATTCAGTATATTTATGATTGTTTCATACATGATTGATATGATTCCAATTAAATTATAATCTTACTATTGTTGTCACTAAGGGCTAAAGACCACTTCCTACCTTAAAATGGACTTCATTACAATAATAACTACCTAACTTAAAAAATAAGTTAAAAGTGTACTCGAGGTTTGTAATCAGGTTTTAAATATTTGATTGAGGTATATTCTAGACTATGATTTGACTCAACTTTTACTCTGGTCATGACATATTCCAATCCTTTCTACGCTGTTATAATGATTTAGTCTCGAGGTTTACTTTGGGCAACAGACTTGTGGATTTAAACTTTTTTTAGCTACTTCTTGAGTCTGTGCACCTATTATATATACAATTATTGAGGATGTTATATTAATGATGAATGATGAATTATGGAAATATACCCCCCCTTGCTTCTCTTTTCATGATCATTTATTTTACCCCTTGTGGGGCTTGTTCTTTACTTTAGCCCTAGTGGGGCTTGCACTTTTCCTTAACCCTCATATGGCTTGCTCTCTATAATTGATATTAATTTGGATATTATGATGCGATAATGATGCCCAATAAGGCCAAATAATATTATGATGATTGATGATGCTTGGAAAGGCCAGAGGATATAATGATGATGTGATGATGCCTGATAAGGTCGGAGAAATTTATGATGATATGATGATTCCCTATAGATATGGAGGATATTATAATGATGTGATGATGCCGGCAAAGGCCGAAGGATATTATGATGATGTGATAATGCCTGGCAAGGCCAAAGGATGTTATGATAATGATATTGGTATTTGAAAAGGCCATAGAATGATTATATTAACTATGTAACTTGCAATAATTCTTGTATGCACATCGCCTATCACCAATATGCACCTATATCTATTAGTCAATATATGATGGTTGCATTGATAAAGGTGATGACTATGACTAGTATTGTATTATGTTGATTGAAATTTTTTATCCTAGAGTGGTGGGGTAAGCATAAGCTCGAATGGGTGGTTGGTTCTCTAATATTGTTGGTTACTCGAGCTATTATTGATATCATTATTATCACTTTTATGATCATTGTTATGTCTAGCTTATGATAGATTGTTCATTGATTCAATTTTGAGATAGAGGTATGATTTTGGCCTCTTCTATTTTATGATTTCATTATTATACATGATTAGTTCATAATGAGATATATAGATTAGAATCCTAAACTTATTAGTACTAAATCTTGATAGTATTATAATGAGGCCTTCAATGAAGGTATGATGATCTAAGTTATACTTTGAGTTGACCTTATATCTATATATATTTGTGTATCTATCTATATGTAGCTATAGTATTCCTGTGTATCCTATCCTATCTTTCTCATATTTTATGTTCATTTCTTGGCCTCATATATAGATATATGATATTCTTTAATACTTCATTTGTCTATTAGCCAGGGGTATACGGTATACTATTGAGATTTTGAGTATGGCTGAAATAGAATAGTTCATCCTTGGTACATTCGTAGCCTTATTATATTAGTCTCTTGGACATTAATAGGATAGGTTATCCTTACTATCTCATTAGCTATTTTATGTCATTGCTGAATACTTGGGTGTAGTTTCCATTCTATTTATACGTTTTATTTATCTACTTTATAGTTGGATCTTCGTTGATAATTTCCTATTGAATGTCGTTCATTTCGTATTCATATTACACTTCTGCGGCCTACAAATCAAATTACAGGTAATTGTCGTTGATGTGTACATTGTGTGGAGCACCCATGGTTCACTGACTTAGAGTGAGCTCCTGACATTCAGAGTATTACTTAGATCTCTCTCTTATGTATTAGACTAGTCTTCATGTTGTACTTAAAGACAAGTTGTATTGATGAAATCTATTTCATCTATTCTACTTTTGTACTCTTATAATATTAAAAGTTTTTGTACTGATACCACTAGGTTTTGAGACTTCATTATGTACTTAATTCTCTTATGGAATCTACTCCACATTTTTTTCTTTATATAATTGAATAGTCCATTAGTAGCCAATCCAAACTAGGGGTATTGTCTTACCAACCAATGGATTATGGTAGGCGCCATCACGATGTTAGAAATTGGGTTGTTACAAATAGGTATCATAGCTTAAGTTTCACCAGTGTATTATTACAAGAGCTAAGTGTTAGTAGAGTCCTTTGGATTACTGTAGAGACTTTCATGACCTATCTTTGGGAGGCTAAAAGGATATTTTAGAAAAATCACATCTTGACTCCTTTTTGTTTGTTTGCATTACTATGAACCCTGAACATATTCTTTGACTCTATTTTATCCACAAAGAGCATAACAGATACAGACAGGACTTTAACATGCGTTTCTAGAGTTTCAGCAATACACTGGACTAGAGAGTCATATATGGATATGGAAGATCTTCAGTGGCATCCAATAGGATTTTGGATCAACTTAGGCTCCAGTTGAGCTCATGAATGCATCATCCCTTGAGCTTGAGCATTTGAGATTTGAGTCATTATTGTTGATCCCTTACAACCTTTGATGACATTTAATTCATCGAGCAGTCCTCAAACTGGGTTTCAATCTATTGGTGTTCATTAGCGTTCTTGACCAATTTCTATGTAAGAGATTTAATTTATTGATTTAGGCTAGGCAAATTTCTATGTTATAGCCTTTTGAACAAAAAATGGGTGCATGGATGTGTTAGAGAACTAGTATTGTCGCTCTGTTTAGCATCAAAGCACTTGATATTAGTTGGGTCTTTCTCTTCTCAAACTAATGATTATGTGATGGCCATATCAAGAGTGTGTATTAAGACTTATGAAAGTAGATGGAAGAGTCCATACCATCAATATAATGCTATTGGTAATATATTCGAGAGTGGGGATTCTTCTAGTAGAGTTTAGCTCCACTTGCGTCCTATCAGCTCTACAAAAATAGTATTTAAGATTATGGGTAGTTCTCAAATTAGTCCTGATGATCATAGTAGGTATTATCCCCTTCCTACCTCATAGAGTTTTTGTACCGTTCTTTGGGTCTTGGCAACTATTTTAGATTATGAGGGGTAGTATCTCAAAGTATTCTAGGATCTTGTTTTTAGTTGTGTCGATATACGACACTAGCTCGGAGAGTACCCCAAATGTGAGATATTTGATTCGGAAGAGTTAATGTTTATTCCCCAACAGCCTAGAGTTCTTCGGATAGGCTACGATTGTGGAAGAATGGACATAATTCTAGAGTTTTCTCTTAGTGTTAGTTGGATTTCCTGTTGGTCTTAGTTTGTGTTCTCTCAACGTTGATGCTTTAGGAGTTACTATGACTGTAAAGAGATCGACTACTTGACTAGAGAGTGTCTTCGACATGGGATTTCTAGTCATTCAGCTTAATCAGATAAGCCATATGATTTTGTAGCATATTCAGCAAGAGATAGTGCTCTTAGTACCTCAATTGATGATTTAGTTGGTCAGTCCAAGCAGGACTTGTTAAGATTTGCTTTCCTTACGTCCCTTCAGGCATGTGATTGCATATTTCACCATTACGGTGTGCTTTATCTCCCATATTTATATTTTATTCAGTGAATTAGGTTTTTCATACCCATTTATGATTATATAGCTTGATGAGTTCATATTGGTTATTATGTGCCTTATTATTGAATTCATGATTATGTGACTACTCCTTGTTTTATTTCTTTTAGTAGTGGATAAAGTAGATCTTTATTGACTTTTTCCCTGTAGGTGTAGCATTTTACTTTGAGTCCGATTTATCTAGGCACATTTGCCTTTTTGTAGCCCTTGAGTGGTACATAATATTGAGGTTCATTTGGGTATCGCCTATTTATTATATTAGTGTATTATTGTTGTTATTGTTATTACTACTTGGGGTTACTAATAGTATTTGATTTTCTTATTTGATTTAATTGATTCTCGTTGGTTAGCTATTTAGTCTAGTATAATCTAGTTAGAATATCATTCCTTTTATCTTTTTTTATGGCTTGACTAAATATAGCCTGATAGAATAATTTCTTTTCCATAGTTCAGTGAGGTTGATTATTTCCTCTGTTGGTTAGTTATGTTCGATTAATTTGAGAATCTAATGTGGTATCAAATATAAGTTGACCTCCCATGGTTTTCTATTGGTCTAGAGTTGGCAATTTTGTTATATTGCTTGTTATTGAGTTTGATATTCTTAGACTTGCCTCCGGGGTTATTGAGGTTTTTGTTTTGGCTATCCCTTCCTATATAGCCCTTTTGTAAGATTGACTAGTTTGAGCTTCGTTCATTGGTTGTGACTATTTCATCTTCTGACAATGGTCTTGATATTGAGATTAAAATTTCATCAACTCATCTCATAGGTTTGTTGGGTCCATTCAGTTGTCATGGGTTGCCCATGTTATTAGTGTGGATATTATATTCTCATTTCTTACTGTGTTATGGTTTTATATAGTGGAGATGGATAGTTAGAGACACGCGGTCTTTTCTATGAACGCTTTTTATGTTGTAAATATGGAAATTCTTTATCTTGAGTTGTTGATTTTTTGGTGGTGGTCTTGTCTTTGACAATTATTTGGAGATTGGTATACTTCTTCATCGATGAAGTAATTCCTAGGTGGATTTAAAAAATCCCCCTTCTAATGCTTGCTCAAACTAATCAGGCTTGGTTGAGTGTTTCTCTTCATGATAGGTGCCTATGGCTATTCTTGCTGAGATGGAGTGTTACACTAGTTAGCTTTCGGAAAAAGTTTTATTTCTTTTAGTTTCTGGGGTTTTCTGCTTTTCTAATTTGGATTACAGCCTTGGGGAGTTTTTGAGTATGTTTTAATCGTTCATGCCTTCCAGCGGTTATTGAGTGGGTTATTTGCATTTTCAGCTAATTTTCTATCCTTTGGCATGGTTTCTGTTCTGCAGCTATATTTTGTGCCCACTTACGGATACAAAGTTGGTTCTTTGTATTTTTAGTCCATTGTTATCCCTATGGTGAGTTTTTTGTTCTTCATCTTAGTATTGATTTTGGCTTAGCATGATTTAGCTAGGATATGTCAAATTTCGATACTAATGTCGTTTTGAATGGTTCACAATGACATAGGCTTATTGGTTCAGTTTTGACTTGACACCTAGAAATGGTGATTTAGAATTTATGATTGAATGGGAGTACGAATGCCTACGCATCCTTAGATTTGGTTTGTGTTGTTGAGACTGGTCAATCCAACCTCGGTATTATGATTGTAGCTTGGTATTGTAGAGCTTGCGTGCATCTTTCATTTTGGTCTTATCTTAGTTCAAGTTTTACTTATAGGCTATCTAAGCAAACTCCGAGGTTGTCTATTGGGTCTTTACAACTTTGGATAGATTACAGTTGATAAGTGCTCAAATGATACCCTATGGACCACGTATTGGTTCTTTTATCTTTTACCTTAAGTCTCCAACAGTTTTCTCTAGGAATTTTTGGTGATATAATCGGTGAATGTCGTATTCTTGATTTGGATTAAGTATGGATTTATTCTCAATTTATGGTAAACCCTGAAGTGTAATACTCAGTGATGAGTAGTTATACCTTGGACTTCAGAATTTCTTTTTAATTTGCAACCTGACAAATTGTTGAATTGGCATGTATTGCATCACTTAATTATATGCCTTATAATCTTATTCACATATTTGTCATATAGACTTCCGTAGGTTAGTTTTAGTTTTTTGAGTTCTCTACGATGAGATTGCCCAGATGAGACTTAGGTGGCTTTCCTCCTGGTTTGGTGGTATGACTCATTTAATGGGTTGTTTTTGCTTTGGATAGGCCTTTATTAGATTATGCTTATATCAAGATAGTATCAGTGTGTTATGGTTCAGATTTGCATGCATCATCCTTTTCAGTACAATTGGAGGCCAATTAGTGGTTAGAGTTAAGTTTTAGTTGTTTAGAAGTGAAGTAAGAGTATCGGTTAAAAAAATGATACCTTTGGCAAAATTCATTTGAAGTTTTCCCTCTTTGCGGAGGTTATCTAAAGAGTCGTGCTTGGTGCATATGGGCCTAGTACCTCATCCCTTTGAGTTTTTGAGATTCTTTCTATTCATTAACTTTCAAGGACAAAATTCCTTCTAGTAGTGGATATTGTAGTGAGCCTTCTGATTGTTTTCAAAAATACAATTTATTTTTGTTGTTTGAGCTTTTCCTAAATATACAAAATCATTTATGACTTGCTGGGATTGATAGTTTAGTTAGCTGACAGTTTATTTGGTTTTTAGAACCATTTCCTTGTTTGGAAGTCTTTGTTGGTTTCAAATGGCCACTGATAAAAAATATCAGCAAAATGATTGTATATTCAAATTATGATTATTCTAGTAGATTAACAATATCAATTTTAGGTTAGGTAGACCTTTGGTTTAGGTCCAATGAATCCAAACTCATTTTGTCCTATTGGTTGGAAAGTTGAAAATTTGAATGTTTTGGTATGAGACCAACATTTGGTCGAAACGACCTCGAATGGAAAATCTGACTTATCCAACATGTTCGGAATGTTGAATTTAGTGTGGTTAAATATCCTATTTGCAAAAAGTCAAATCCTAACGAGTCCTGAGGCGTTGTCGTGAACTTGGAAATTTATCAAAGTTTGTTGATAATGGTGCTTGGAGATCGCATAAGTTGGATAGAGATAGCACTATGGCTATTGTGAAGAGGCCATGGTGATAGCAGCCTAGCGATTTCAGACCAAGGTAAGGCAATCACCACATCTTTGTACCTGAGGATGGTCTATAAATAGACCCCAAGTCGCGAATTGGGCATATTTTCCTCACCCTTGATAGCCAAAAAACCCTAAATCTGTATGCAAACTCAAAATTGAGTTGCGTGGGTTACTTGCTAGCTTGATTATCATTTATTATCACGGATATCCTTGAATTTAAGGTGAGAAAACTTCTAATTCATGCTAGAATTTCTTAGTTTGGATCCAAAACCCCAATTTAGCTTAAGGATAGATTTTACCCCAAAATTTTCTCTTTTTTAACCCATTTATTGAGGGTTATGATTCCTTGTTCATGTATGAAAGTTGGTTTCACCTCGAAAATTTGTTTTCCATAAGTGGGACACACTTGGGTTTTTCGTTGTAGTTTTTGTACCCCAAGCACAATGGTTGAATATGGATATTATTAAACTAGTATTGATGGGTAGATTACTATTTTTATAGTGTGATGGTATTTTGGGGATTTTGAAGTGAAGATGGACGTATGGTAAATGAAGTAACATTATGCTGTTCGACTTTGAGAGAGGAGTCTATCTACCCTTCTCTGTAGATGATATGTGTTATATATTGCGTATGAAAGTAAATCTTAGCTTTGATTATGCATTGAATGACTTAGTATTGAATTTTGACGTATGGGAATTAGATGAGGGTTTTGACCTGTAAATTGAAATGTGTAATACCCTTTTAGAATCATGTTGCCCTCTCCCTAGATTGGACTAATTTTTAGCATGGATATGATATAATGCTAGGTTTGGGATGTCGTTTTAAGTGTCAGAATCATGGTTAGAATGATTAACCATAGTTGAGCTAGTCCAGTTATCTTTAAATTATAATTTGGGTAGAAAAGACTTCAATGCCCATGTTTTTAGTCAAAATTCCAACCTTAGGTTTTGTTGTGGCTTCCTTTTCATCTAGAAGTTGAACTAGATACCATTTCCTAGTTTAGGTAATAGTTTTCTACATGTAGATTTTGAGGATTAGAAGTAGGATCTTCTGAACCATATAGGTCAAGACTCACATTAGGCATTGTGGACTTAGTTATAGATGTTCGGCCTAGTTGAGAGTAGTGAGACATTATAACAAGCTTACTTCTTGACTTGGTAAGGTTTGGTGACGTTCCCCAAATTATTATTAATTTCCTTTGGAGATGATATTTCCCTTTAGGTATTATATTAGGCCTTTAGAGATGATATTCCCTCTTAGAGATAATATTGAGCCTTTAGAGATGTTATTTCCTCATCTGCATACTGTTTGGCTCTTAGAGATGACATTCCTCCTAGATATGATAATTGGAGTACAAAAATGATATTCCTTATAGTCATGATCCATGAACGATAGATACGAGATGCCATATTGATGTGATATACCTTGTAGTTATGAATTATGCTTATTGATTCATTATGCCTCCTAGGAGTGAGATGCTTCCTATATGCGAGATGATTAAAGATATGCTTTATCGCTTATAGAGATGCTATGCCTCGTGAGTATTCTCTGTCCTATTGTTATGAGATGGTTATACAAATATGTGTATTGATATGTGTTCCGTGTATGCATGTGGGTTTAAGTTTGTGATTATGACTTTATGATTATTTCAGACACATTATTGGGACAAAGGGCGAGTTATGATATTATTTGGACATCTTGGAAGAAATTATCTTTATAAAGGATATAAGGTTAGTTATATATGCGTGTGTGTCTATACACACATCTCTTTGGTATGGGACGGAGAAGATGCGGTATGACGCTTATGATTTCATTGACTGAATATTGGTAATGGCATGCATAGATTCGGTACATTAATAATGGTTGCATCGATAATTGATACGATATTAATTAAATTATTATCTTATTATTATTGTCACTAACTAAGGGTTAAAGCCTACTTCCTATCTTAAAATGGACTTCTTCACAATGACAACTACCTAGCTTGATGAATATGTTAAATGTGTAAACGAAGTTAATAATCATGTTTTAAATATTTGACCGAAGTATATTTTGGCCTATGATTTGACACCACTATTTCTCTGGCCGTGAGATATTCTAACCATTTCTAGTCTTTTATAATAATTTAGTTTCAAAGTTCACTTTGGGCAATGGACTGGTAGATTTACACTCTTTTATGCCCTGACTTGAGCACAAGCACCTATTATATATACACTTATTAAGGTTGTTATATTGATAATTAATGATGAATTAAGGAAATATACTCTACCTTACTTTTTTTTCATGATCATTTACTTTAGCCCCAGTGGGGCTTTTTCTTTACTTTAGCCCTTGTAGGGCTCGCTCTTTATTATTTATATTTATTTGGATATTATGATGATATGATGATGCCCAACAAAGGCGGAAGATATTACGATAATATGATGATGCCCGTTAAGGCCGGAGGATATTATGATTATGTGATGATGCCTTACAATGCTGGAGGGTATTATGATTATGTGAGGATTTCTGGCAGGGCCGAAGGATATTAGGATGATATGATGATGCCCAACAAGGCTAGAGGATATTATGATGATGTGATGATGCCTAACAATGCTGGAGGATGTTATATTATTGATATTGATACCTGTTAAGGCTAGAGGAAGATTATATTAATTCTGTACCTGCATTCAATCTTGCATGTGCATCGCCTATCACCAACATGCACTTATGTCTATCAACCGGAATGGGATGATTTCGTAGATATCGATGATGACTATGCCTTGAGTTGTTATATGCTAATTAAACTTTCTGAACCTGGGGCGGTTTTTTGTTTCCTTGAATAGCCGGTTACTCATGTTGTATTTAATATTGTTGCTATCATTGTTATGATCATTATTATGTCTGTCTTATAACAGATAGGTCATTGATTTAGTATCGAGGTCGGGTTATGATTTTAGCTTTTTCTATCTTACAATTTCATTATTATTTGGATTAGTTCTTGATGAGATATATGGATTAGAAACCAAGATTTATTAGTACTAAATCCTAATAGTATTATAATGAGTCCTTAAATGAAGATATGATGATCTAGCTTGTACTTAGAGTTGACCCTATATCTAGATATATGTTTGTATATAGCTATATGTAGCTATGGTATTCCCGTATATCCCGTCCTTCCTTGTTCATATTGTATATTCGTTCCTTGTCCTCATATTTAGATATATGATCTTATTTTATCCTTCATTCATATAGTAGCTAGGGATATACGTTATTGTGTTGGGACTTTGAGTATGGATGAAATATTATATTTCATCCTTTATACTTTCGTAGATTTACTATGTTAGTCTCTTGGACATGAATGGCATAGGTTATTCCTACAGTCTCATTGGTTATTTTATGTGGCTGTTGAATACTTGGGTGTATTTTTCATTCTATTTATAGGTTATATATATCTTCTTTATCTTTAGCGATCAGTTAGCAGTTGCCTGTTGAGTACCATTCGTTTGGTACTTATACTACACTTCTGCCTGTAGATCATATTACGGGTTATCGCCATCAATGTGTAGGTCATGTAGAGAATACATGGTTCGAAGACTTAGAGTAATCTACTGATGTTCAAAGTATTATTTATCTCTCTCTTATGTATTGGACTAGTCATCATGTTGTATTCGGAGATAAGTCGTATCAGTGTAATCAATGTCATCAGTTCTACTTTTTAACTCTTATTATTTTTGAAGCTTTTAGTCTGATACAACCATGTTTTAGGACTTCATTATTTATTTGATTCTCTTAGTTCATCTATTCCGTAGTCTTTTTTATATATTGTTGAGTAGTCCATTACTTTTTGTTCCGGACTACGGGGATTGGCATGCATACGAGAGGGTTCTAATAGGCGTCATCATGACTTGAGAAATTGGGTCGTGACACCAATTATACAAGGAGGATATGGTGGGGAGACAGAGCTCTACTATCCTAAGACTGTGCACCCTTTTCCTTAAGACCACTACTAGTCAGAAAACAATGATTACCAGATGTCATAGGATAGGGAGAACTAGCCAAATAATATGAACTAGAATTTCCCCAAGCCTTCTTCTTCCACTATTGTCTACCATATTTCCCACTAGCTTCCTGACCTCCACCCTACTCTAAATACCTGAACTTCTTATTCTGCCTCTCCTTCATCTCTGCTTATCTTTTCTTTGCATTCTCTAACTTTTGCATACAAACCACCATCCAGGATATATCTATTTCATTATTCAACATAGTAGCCTTACACTCCAATACTAAGTCATGGGATAACCCAGAAGAAAATTTTATCATTTTCACCCTCATTGAAAACACCAACTCTGGAGCATAACGAGACAACTGCTCAAAATTCAAAGCATACTCCTTCACAATCATCTTCCCTTGCTTCAGATTAATAACTCATTAGCCTTAGCTTCCCCTAACTCCTGAGGAAAGAAATGATAATGAATGGCACCCAAAAACTTATCCCATGAAGCTGGCTCCACATTATCACCTCTCAGCTTCTCCCACTCCTTATACCACTGATAAGATATATCTTTCAACTTCTATGTAGTAAACTCCACACCCTCAGAATCTATGGTATGCATCTACAAAAATATTTTCTCAATTTCATCAAAAAACGCTTGATGATCCTACTCAATCACAGAGCCTGTGAAGGTTGGGGGAATCAACCGCATAAACTAGCCAACCCTAGTGACCTCAGAAGAAGGAGAAACAAATCCAACAGGGTTAGACTAATGTGATTGAGATTCTATTAACTGAGTAAAAAGATGAATCGACTGGTAGAACTCCGCATTAGAAACATCACCATGAGGAATTGGGATATTAAATTGCATGCCATAGACCCGAATGTGGGTGGCTTTAGATATTTGATCCTAATAACAAATGTCTTTAAAGAATAACCTTCTTTATTTTTCAAGTATAGTACAAGTACCATTTTGCCCCCTTTATACCTTAAATATATTTTTTAAACTTTCTACATTTATTTCTCTCTCAAATTTTATTTTTTATTATTTTTACTTTTAATTTTTTTCCTTTAATTTTATTATTGTATTATTTATTATTTTTACTTTTTTATTTTTTTCTTTAATTTTGTTATTTTATTTTTTATTCTTTTTATTTTAATTTTATTTTCATGTTTTAATTCATTTGTCTCAACCTTTATTTTTTTCTCTTTTCTCTTTTTCCTTAAGCATCATCTATTCCTTTTTTTTCCGTTTTTTAATTCATTTGTCTTTAACCTTTAATTTTTTTTATTTTTGGTTTTTATCAGTTCTCTTTTTTCTGTCATTTTTCTCAAACTTTATTTTTATCTTTTTCTCTCATTTTTTATTTTCTCAATTTTTTTAATTCTTCATTTTTTTCTTAATCTTAATTTTTTTATTGCTTTCTCTCTCTCTCTCTCTCTCTCTCTCTCTTTATTTATTTCTCTATTTTGTTTTCTCGTTTCTTTTTTTTTTTTCTTTAAGTTTTCACAAACTTTATTTTTATTTTTCCTCTTATTTTTATTTTTCTTAATTTTTTCTCAATTTTTTTTATTTCTCTATATTGTTTGATCACTTTTTTCTTTTTCCTCAACTTCTATTATATTTTGCTAATAAATTAAAATTAGATAATGTGGAAAGGGATCTTTTTTTACATCAAAGCTAATTTAAGGGCATTAATTGTTGTTACAAAGTTCTTTGAAAATTATTGTGATAAGTTGTGTCTCTAAGGTGAGAATTCTAGAATATCTCATAAATAAAGACATAATGTGGTAGTATCAACTCTTGCCCGTGGAGCATAATTTATTATTTGAAAGTCGTTGATCAAAGTCTTGCCACTAAGGCAAGAGTTGTATAACATCCCATAAATGAAGACATAACGTGTAGTGTCGACTCTTGCCCGTGGAGCATAATTTATTATTTGAAAGTCCTTAAGCTAAGTCTTTCCTCTAAGGGAAGAGTTACGAAACATCTCATAAATGAAAACATAACGTGGTAGTGTCAACTCTTGCCCGTAGGGGATAATTTATAGTTTGAAATTCTTTGAGCTAAGTCTTGCCTCTATTTCAAGAGTTGTAGAATATCTCAAAAATGAAGACATAACGTAGTAATGTCAACTCTTTCTTGTGGGGAATAATTTGTAGTTTGAAAGTCCTTGAGCTAAGTCTTGCATCTAAGGCAATAGTTGTTGAACATCTCAACATCCTCCCCAATCAACTAGAAACACGACCTAAGAATAGGCTAAATTCACATTGAGCTTTAACTCATTGTTTTCACTCCTTTCTTGATCCAATTGACCATCGAACATTATAACTAAGTTTTTTTACATATAAATACATGATAAAAACATTAGTAAATCAATAAAACACATTATAACCCAAATCAAGAGACTAGAAAAACACCTAGCTCAAGCTAGTTACACTAGTTTGCTTGGTTGACTTCTAAATGTTCAAATTGAATCAAAACTCATGTGAAACCACCATTAAACATTGTAAACGGATACTTGGACACATAAATGCTCATTTATATCATTATCAACACATATATCATAAGAATCATCCTCAAAACAAGGCTAAAAAGGCTACAATAGTAACTCTAGATTGCATAAATACACCCAACATCACTGAAACACCAACACTTTCCACTGAAAGTACTAAAGAACGATCACCCACACACTTCCTCAACATCGAAACATAAAAAACCAAGTGATCAAAATGCAAACAAGGAGGCAAATTCCATTCATAAGCCATATTACCCACTCTCTTATAGATCAAATATGGGCCCATACATGAAGGACTGAGTTTCCCCTACTTTCAAAACCACATCACTTCCTTCACATGAAACATTTCCAAGAACACCCACTCGCCAACTTCAAATTCCAACTTACTTCTTCTTATATCTGCATACGACTTTTGGAGACTTTGGGTGGTCTTAAGCCTATCTCAAATCACCTTGACCTTCTCCATATCCTGATGGACTAAATTAGGACCGAACAACCCAACTTCTCCAACCTCAAATCACTCAATCGAAAAGCAAAATATCCTATAATATAATGACTCAAATGAAGTCATCCCAGTGATAGAGTGATAATTACTATTGTAAGTGAACGCAATAATAGGTAGATGATCAACCCAGCTACTACAAAAGTCAATCACACAAGCCCAAAATATATCCTCCTATTTTTGAATGGTCTTCTCTTCATTCCCATCTGCTTGAGGATGGAAAGGGGTGCTGAAGCTTACCTTTGTTCCTAAAACACTCTGAAAGAAATGCCAAAAGTAAGATACAAACTGTGTACCTCGATCTAAAATAATAGAAATTGGGGTACCATGCAACTTGATGATTTCTTGAATGAACAACCTTGCATAATCCTCTACTGACTAATTAGTCCTCACAGGAAATAAGAGAGTAAACTTTGTCATTCTATCCATAATGACACAAATTAAATTGAACTAACTGTGAGACTGTGGGAGACCGACAATGAAATCTATATTAATTGCCTCCCACTTCAACACAGGCAACTCGATGTCTTGAGATAACCCACTATGACTCAAGTGCTCGACCTTGACTTTTTGACATAATAAATATGTAGCCATAAAAGTGGCCACATTTCTCTTCATGCTATTCCACTAATAGGATTTTTTTAAATCATGGTACATCTTCATCACACTAGGATGAACAATTTACCTTAACTCGTGGTTCTCAACCAAGATCTTTTCTATCAGCCCATCATAATTAGAAATCTAAAACCTATTTCCCTTTCACCTTACCATGAAGAGATGGCTTCACCATCTCTTTTATAATCATACCATCATCTGCAGAGTCTAAGAGTTGAACTCTAAGATTAACCAAATGGTGAATATCCTTCTCCAAATCTTTCTTCTTCTCATTAACATGACATAATCTCCCTATGGAACAACTTCTAAGGGCATCAATAATCATGTTAGATTTTCCTAGATGTTAGTGCTGATCATGACATAATCCTTGATCAACTAAAGCCATCTCCTTGACCTGAGATTTAACTCCTTCTAAGTGAATAAATACTGAAGGCTCTTATGATCAGAATAAATGTCAAAATGAACTACATACAAGTAATGATCCAAAATCATCAAGGAAAATACCATAGCTAACAACTCCAAATCATAAGTCAGATAATTTTGTTCATAGACCTTCAGCTGTCTAGAAGCATAAGTAACCACCTTGCATGTTGTATCAGCACCAACCCAATCCTGCAAGGGATGCATCACAATAAACCTTGAAAAAGAAGTCAACTTATATTTTAGCTTCTTGAAACTACCCTCACAAGCAACCTACCATAATAACTTCCACTTTTTTGGGTCAACCTAGTTAATGGGGAAGTAGTAGAAGCAAACCTCTCCTTAAACCTCCTATAGTACCCGACCAAACCCATGAATCTCTAAATATCAGTTGGAGTCATGGGTATAGGTCACTTCTTAACCACAACAACCTTTTGTAGATCCTCTATAAACCCTTTACTTGAAATAACATGAACCAAAAGAGTTGAAAAATTAACTAGAACTCACACTTAGAAAACATGATATACAACCACTGATCTTTCAAGGTTTGTAGTACAAAATATAGGTAATGTCTTGATCCAACTGACTCTTAGATTATTCCAAAATATCATCTATAAATACAATTACAAAAAAATCCACAAACTAAGAGAAACCTCAATTCATAAGATCCATAAATTCCATTAGGGCATTAGTTAAACCAAAATACATCACCAAGAACTCAAAATGACCTTACCGAGTTTTGAAAAAAGTCTTAGAAATATCCATCCCCTAATATTCAACGGATGATAGTAGGATCGAAGCTCAATCTTAGAAAAGTACCTAGCTCCCTGAATCTGATCAAATAGTTCATTAATCCTAGGAAGAGAATGCTTGTTGTTACCTTATTCAATTGGCAATAATATATAACCGTCCAAAGGGACCTATATTTCTTATGCACAAAGAGCATCGAAGCACCCTATGAGGAAACACTAAAGTGGATAAAGCCCTTATTAAAAAGATCTTTCAACTTCTCTTTGAGTTCTTTAAACTTAACTAGAGCAATTTTATGGGGTGGGATAGTCATAGAAAAATGTTTGGTAGGAGATCAATACCAAAACCTTTGTCTGTATCGGAAGAAACACCAGAAAGATCATCGGGGAACACTTTGGGATATTCATTAACCACGAGAATGAATGCTAATGATGGACACTCCGTTCAATAAGCTTTAACCTAGATGAAATTATAAAGACATCTCTTGTAAATAATTTTTGGGGCTCTATGATAAGAAATGAGCCTTCTCTTATGCACTAAGGAGCTACTTTCCCACTCGATCACCAGTTTATCTGGGGATCGGAAATTGACCTTTTAGGTCCTACAGTAAAGAGATATATAGCATGATTGGAGCCAATCCATCCCTAGGATAGTATTAAAGTTGACCATATACAATTCTATCAAGTCTACCAAGTTCTCACTACCACAGATAGATAATATACAACCCCTATACACCCTTCTAGGAACTTTAGAGCTAGACATGAAAAAGGATAAGGAGTACACTCGAGACCAAAACCTAAATGAATAGCGATATAAAGGGTCACATAACAAAGGGTAGACCCAGGGTTAAGAATACAACATAATCAATACAAACAAGTTTTAACACACCAATAACAACTTGAAGAGATGCCTCCGAATCCTGATAGGTGGCAAGATCATACAGGCAATTCCAACCGGTGTTAGAGCTAGAAGTAGAACTCTTTGGTGCAGAAGGTGATGAAGCAGAAATTGGGACCTTATTAGCACCAGTAGCAATATTTCTTGAAAAAACAGTTCCTATGAATATGGCCAAGCTTGATATGTCTAAAACACTTATTCCTTCCCTCATCAAAAAATCCATAGTGCAACTATAAAAAAATCTACAAAGAAGATGGGATGAAGCTGACTGGGCACCACTAGCCTTAGATTGGGCACCTTGTTCCTTAAACTTATTGTTGCATTTAAAATGAAAATCACCGAATGACTTATGTTATTGAGCACTAGTTATAGAATGAGAAATATAATTGGACCATTTGTTCTTAGACCAATTTCCCCTATCTATACCACTCTGGTGCTGATCTCCATCATGATCCAAATTATGAAACTTCTTACTTTGCCTTCCCCATCTCTGATTGCTTATGCTTTTCCTCTTTGTCCTGTTGCATATATACTGCAAACCAAGAAATATTGATTTCAATATTAAAAAATATGGACATGCATTACAACAAAAATTCAAGAGACAAGCCCAATGCAAAATTCCTTATTTTATCTCTCATGGTCGATACTAGCTTAGGAGCATAATGGGAAAACTGGTAAAATTTCATGGCATACTCTTTCACTGTTATCCTACCCTATTTTAGATTTACAAAGTCCTTAACTTTTTCCTCCCGCAACTTTTGAGGAAAGAAGCAATACAGAAAGGCACCCAAAAAATCATCTCACACACCTTACTCAACCTCATCACCGCTAGATTAATCCCACTCTTCATACAGTAGGTACGCTACATCTTTCAACATATATACAGTGAACTCCACACCTTCTATATCAGTAGCATGCATCACATACAAAATATTCTCTATGTCATCTATAAACCACTGAGTATCTTCCTCAACCCTAGTACCAATTAAAATCATAGGGTTTAACCTCATAAACTAAATAACTCTAGTGTCCTCATAAGAACTCATAGAAATTCCAATAGGACCTGACTAGTGTGATTGAGAGGTCACCAAATGGGTCAACAGATAAAAAGAATAGTGAAACTTAGCATTAGTAATATATCCCCGAGGAGATTGAGAAGTGATGCCATCAGTGGGGATTGATGAAACACCAAGAGGGTAGTCGAAAGCAGTGACCCTAAACTGAGTCTGAACTCCATGAATAGGACGACTACCATCCACATAGTCCTTAAGCAGGACAAAAGAGATTAAGAAAGCAACAAATCTTCTTGAGGGCATGTTCTGAAAGGAAAAAAATAGAAATTATAGTAGATTTCAATACCCTAGACTCTACAGCCAAAAAGTAGATCACTTAAAAGGGAAACATTCCTAAAGCTCTCATAGGCTCTCTCTTATAAGTATAGTGCACTACACACCAATAAAACAAACTCTACTTGACATGACTTTGTGGACATCCAATGATTACAGAAACTAGTCTTTAATAAAAAAAATTTTATGACACTAACCAAGGCCTGGCTATAACGCCCTGAAATATCATCCCGAGATGCTACACGGTGCCCAAAGCTACACCTAGCCTCAAGTTAACCCTTTAAGACAAAACACTACCCTTGGTTTCAAACACAACAACATACACGCTACGCTAAGGATATGTATATAAGTACATATCATATCGCATCGCACATAGCACAAAATATCGTTAGACTTTAGATATATGGAATGTCTATACACAAACCAACCCAACAATACACTAGTCTGACATAGCCTCTACACAGCAAAATTGACGAGCCATTGGGACAAAGCCCCAACTGACTCAACAGACCAAAGGGATCACAAAACAACAACACCAAAACTAGCAACTTAGTCCTCGAACCATGAGGACTCACCACCGAAGAAATGTAGGTGCGACACTCAGATATCACTGTCGCGGTTGTGGCTGAGTACCTGAACCTACATTATAGTAAGAATGTACCCTATAGAAAAATATATGGGTCAGCACAAGATATGTACTGAGTATGTGGGGGCACCTACAAAATATAAATGATATTATAAATTTCGTACAAACGTATATACGGACCATAATGACACCCCTGGGTTGAGTGACATTGAGTCATGCAACTCATAACACCTTAGATAGGAAATGTAGGAGAAAAACCACATAAATCATTATAGATCATCATAGGCAACTTTACTTACCACATTAAAACTTAGAGTGACTTGGTATTTCAATAAAAATGATTCCTATGGACAGGGAAGTTTCCTATAACCAACAACCCCATGTGACCTGCGTGGAATACCAATATTTAAAATCCCCATTGGCGATAGCGTCATACTCTTTGCTAGGGAATACGACCTTAAAACTGCATTAATCACAATCGGGCTCTCTAGCCAATTATATCATCATCAAACAATCCTACAGTGGTACATAGGTTAGGGGAAATACTAAATTTTCCTCTCGATGCTAAGTACTACTCCCCGATAAGCTCAAAACGCGTTAGGGATTCCACTTCAAAATATCTCAAGGGTGAACAATGATGACCAGAATCTGTATCTTTTTGAAATTATTAAATAATCATTTCTGGATCCCTAACTCGACTCAAATCAAGAATATTTTCAAACATCAAAATGTATCACCTTTTTAAACCACCACAACATCAACAATACCAAAACAATGCCAAGGCTCATCATAGACCTTCAACACGCCTCAATTCACAATCCAGCTAAGATTTTAAAGACACGTGAAACAATAATCAATAGTAGGGATACATAATTCTCGATAACAATTATCCAGTCATAATAAGGATGTAATGATATAATTGTATAAATCAAGGTTTAATAATTCAAATCATTGTATATTCATAACCAAGTAATTTTGGACACAATTCATATATGTACCAATTTACAAAATTTCATATTTCATGGATAACAATATGACCTATAAAATCATATTTCCAATCCATGGAAAAACATGTAAAATCTTATATCAACATACGTAAATAAAATTCCAGGCACAAGATCAAAAGGATAATCTTGTTCAAAAACTCACATTCCTTGAAATTGACCTCTTGATTATGGAATCCTGTTCACACAAATAAAGGGTGCTCCTCGAAGGTCTTGAGATGATGAGTTTGATTATCGGATCAAATTTGAATTTTTTACGGTGAAATTGGTAGATATTTGGAGCTCAAAATGGTCCTAGGGTTTATTTCTCTCAATGTTTTTGATGGAAGAACATGAATTTTATGGCTCAATATAGGTATAAATGGACAATTTTTGTCCATGAAGTGAAGGAATAATAACAAAAATGACCTTAAATAATCAAATAATTCTCGAATATGTCCTTTGGTGGACTGTTTTGATAGTCTAAAGTACGTCAACCATAACGTTTTACTTCGATATCTAAATTGGATGACACTAGTTTCATTAGAAAGAGGACTCTCATATCTTTCCATTGATATATAGTATCTCACCCAGATCATTGTGTACGAGGAGTTATGATTGTTTGAAGTTGACCTAAAAATTCACTCTTGATAGGATGAAGTAGATCAACCATAACTTTTTGCTCCGATAGATAAATTGGATGAAACCAATTTCATTGCAAAGAGGACTCGCAGAGCTTTTCGTTGATATATAGTAGATCACCTAAATCATTATGTACAAAGATTTATGATCATTTAACGTTGGTGCAAAAATATGCTAGGCCTCAGTACTTTTTCCTGCACCTAGTATGGTGAGCTAATGGATTTCCTGAGCTATCTTCTTTTTGCTATCCTCAACATGAGAAAAACTACCCATGGAGAGTCTAGTGAGAGAATTGGCCATAATGTTTGCTTTGCCCAGATGATAAAGGACACTCATGTCATAATCTTTAAAGAGCTCTAACCACCTTCTCTAGCGAAGGTTGAAATATTTCTAAGGAAAGACATACTGGAGACACTTATGATCTATGAAGACATCTACATGAACTCCATTTAGATAATGCCTCCAAATCTTCAAGAAAAATACTATGGATGATACCTCAAGATCATGTGTAGGATAATTCTTCTCATGGGACTTTAACTTTTAGGAGACGTAGGCTATGACCTTACCATGCTTCATGAGGAAACAACCTAGACCCACTGTGGATGCATCATAATAGACTACAAAACCATCTGAACCATCAGAAATAGCTATAACTAGAGCTGAGGTGAGTCTAGTCTTCAACTGTTAAAAACTCTTCTCACAAGGATATGACCACTTAAACTTGACCTTTTTCTGAGTCAATATGGACATAGGGGATGAAATAAAATAAAACCCATAGACAAACCATCTGTAATACCCAACCGATCCCAAGAAACTCCTGATATCTGATCGAGATACAGGGTGAGGCCAGTTTCCTGCCGCTTTGGTCTTTTGAGGATCTACTCTAGCGCCATCATCGAAAATAGTATTGTTAAGGAATACTAGTAATCTTAGCAAAAACACAAACTTATTGAATTTGGCAAATAGCTGGTGATCTCTAAGAGTCTGAAGAACAATCCTGAGATGGTCTAAATAACCATGCCTTGTGAGGCAATAGACTAGGATATAATCTATGAAGACTATGACGAACATGTCCAAGTACTGCTTGAACACCCGATTCATGAAGCCCATGAGAGTGGCTGGTGCATTGGTAATACCAAATGACATAACTAGAAACTCGAAGTGACCATACCGATTTGGAATATTGTCTTCTAGATGTCACATTCTCTAACTCTGAGCTGATGGTAGCCTGATCTGAGGTCTATTATGGAGAAATAACTATCATCCTAAAGTTGGTCAAACAAGTCACCTATTCTGGGAATAGGATACTTGTTCTTGAACATAACTTTTTTGAGTTAACGGTAATCAATACACATCCTGAGTGAACCGTCTTTCTTGTGCACGAATAAGAATGGTGCACCCATGGGGATACACTAGGCCTGATAAATCCCGTATTTAAGAGATCCTTCAACTGATCTTTCAGTTCCTTGAGTTCTGTTGGTGCCATTCTGTATGGTGGAATAGAAATAGGCTGAGTATCTGCAATAAGTTCAATATCGAAGTATATTTCTCTTTCAGGAGGAATGCCTGGAAGATCTAGAGGAAATATGTCTGAATACTCATTTACAACTGGGACAGATTCAAGACTAGGAGATTCAGAACTGGAATCTTTAACATGCACTAGATGATACACACACCCATTAGAAATCATTTTTATTGCCCAAAGGTAGGAAATAAGCTCACTCCTGAAAGATAAATAACTACCTTTCCACTCTAGGATGAGCTCATTCGGGAACTAAAACTGAACTATCATATTTCTATAGTTTATTGTGGCATAGCAGGAATGAAACCAATCTATGCCGAGAATGATGTAAAAATCAGTCATCCCTAACACGACTAAATCTGCTGACGTGGCTTTCTGAAATATCATAACTAGGCCGTTCCTATATACCCATCAAGATATGATAGTTTTACCCACTGGGGTAGAGAATGAAAAGGGATCTACGAAAATTTTAGGACTGATTCCAAAATCGCCTGCTATATAAGGAGTAACAAAAGACAAGAATGCACCTAGATCTAGCAAAGTATAAACATGAACATGGAAAATATGTAATGTACCAGTAATGACATAAGGAGAATTTTCCTGATCCTGTCGGGTCTAAAGAGCATAGACTTTGTTTGGGCGTTGCCCACTAGTATCCTTGGAAGTGGTAATCTGCTGATTTAGGCGATCAGACTGGGCTGTGTAGCTATTCTGCTGACCTTGTAGACCTGACTATTGATAGTCTCTAGTCTTGTGGCCTGGCATGCCATAACCGAAAAAAACATCACTAATAATTCTACAGTTACGCTTGTGGTTCTTATCATAAGTTTGACATAGGCAATTTGTTCGGGTACTACTGACACTGCCCTGAGACTTAGATCCTAGTTCTCGATCTTTATTGCCATTTTTAAATTTTGACACTGGGCACTAGTGGAGGAAGGAGCCAGAATTGCTGGCTTAGGACGGAACTATGAACGGTTTCCTCCTTCTGATTTTGGTTGAACAAAACTAAAACTACCTGGCCTTGGTCTCTTGTTCTACCTCTCCCTAATCATAATTTTCTTCTTCTCTATTTGTTGAGCATGAGTTATGATCCTGGCTAAAGTCATATCACAGTTCAGCATTGCAGACCTACAATTATTTAACATGCTATCATTCACCCATGACAGGAACTTCCTCATCTTATCCTTGTTGTCTGCAATAACATAAGGGGCATATCTGGCTAACTGAGTAAATCTGAGAGAATGCTCCTTAACCGTCATATTTCCCTACCTGAAATTAATGAACTCTAGAACATTTGCCTCCCTTAGCTTTTGGGGAAAGAATCTATCTAAGAAAGTCATGAGAAATTCCTCCCACTCTATAGGACGCGTATTCTCTAACCTCTTCGACATCTACTATTTGTACCAAGTGTGAGCAACATCCTGTAATTGGTTTGCGGCTAACTTAGCACTCTGACAAGAAGTAACTTCTATGATGTCTATGACCTTCTGGACTTGGTCAATGAACTCCGGAGGGTCTTCATCGGACTTAGATCCAAAGAATATCTGACAAACCATAACATCCATATGGGGTAATAAATACCCAAAAAAACTAAAATCTGAATCAAATCTGAGATAAATCTAAAAGCCTGTAAATACTATCTAAATAAGGAGTTGAAGGAAAATATCTCCAAATAACTCCGTCTAGCAAAACTAAACTAAAATAGTAAATGACATAAATAATGTCATCCTCAAATGGACGAGGACTCACTGCAACTCTGTGTCTGGAATGCTAATGCTATTGTTGATCTGGAGCTCGTATTTGTGAACCTATGGTGTAGCATGAAATAAAGCACCATAGCATAAATGCGTTAGTAAAACTGGGAGTACTGACTATATGAGTAAGGTAGGATTAATGAAAAAGGTTTAACATGAATGAACAATGCTAACTGACTGGCAGATATGAACGTAAGACTGTAAATATACACTCATAGTAACTCGAATCATGAATACATGATAATTGGATTTGTACACTAATACATGGTTTACTGATATCTAACATGAATAATACTGGAATCATGATAACATGGGTGGCTGTGTCTGATAGTCCTAAATACTAAAATCTGAAGAACTTTCTGAGTTCTTTTACTAAGACTAGGACTAAAAATTTGGGAGGTATTTGTTTAACTGACATGACCCAATAACGCATATAGCTAAGTTGGGGTCTAATCTCTGCATTGACTAGAAGGGTGCCAATACCAAACCACTATTAAGGACATCTATGAGTGATCCTTATCTGGAAGGTACTCAAAATGAGAATGGTGGGAACCCTAAATGGACAGGTTAAGCCACCTCATCAACCCTAATCTAATAGGTTAAGATGTCTCAACCTATGCTGGCTACATAGTTCTAGAAAACAAGGATGACTGCTAAGAATCACACCTTAAACTGGCAGGTGAGTTCCCATCCTTGGGTTCACTCGATGCTAACTTTTACTACCATCTGAAGAGACTGAACATGATTTAGCTGAATGTACATGGACTGAGTAACTAACTTTTGTTGACTGATGGAATATTACTACTATCTGAGAATAAACTGAGATCATAAGATTTCTAAGATTTCCGTAGTCACATGATTGATTGAGTTCAATAGATCATGGATTGACTGAGATTATTATGATAACATGACATGGCTCTAGGCATAAATCTATATTTTTCGGGTACAAGTACCCCTAGGACTCGATGGAAGGAAACTGACACACATGATTGACTTGATTATAAAAGTAGAGTCCACAATTTACAATATGATAAGTAGGGGATTTCAGATGAAGCATAGTTCTCAACATCTTACACAAGGGAGGAAAATTCATACAACTTGTATATACTTGCATTGCCTCAATATCATGCTCAATCGATATCACAACAACAACACATATCAATCAAGTGGAATTCATGTGAAATAATAAAGCATAGATCATGAACTTATCATTTAAGCACTATTAAATCATGGGACATGAATTCTATTATCGTAGGCATATTATCAAACACTTTGCATGCATTCTTTTAGGTTAAGTGTGTTCATAAATTTCACCATATTAAGACACATAAAGATCATGGGTTTCAACTAACAAACACATATACTTCATGAAAACACCTTTAGATATCATCTTGAAACTTAAACAACAATCATCAATATGTACATCCTCATATCTCAACAAGAGAATCACAAAGTAATATTTAAAACATAGTTCTTGAGCTCTATGAACGAAATGGATCCATAGATGAACACTACACATACCTGACTCAAGATTCTTGAT
This sequence comes from Capsicum baccatum var. pendulum, assembly GCA_030864225.1. Taxonomy (NCBI): domain Eukaryota; kingdom Viridiplantae; phylum Streptophyta; class Magnoliopsida; order Solanales; family Solanaceae; genus Capsicum; species Capsicum baccatum. The sequence continues at coordinate 172,113,079 of CM061554.1, forward strand.
TTTTCTGTACTTGAAGGATTTGAAATCCTTTGATTATTTTGAAGAAGATTGGTTATTATTATTTTGAGATAAAATTTAGAGAGAAACCCTAGTTTTTGCTTGTGAAATAATATAAGAAAAATGGTTGAATTCGGACTCATCTGGTATATATAGGCGAGTAGTAAGTGACAAAAATACCCCTATTAAAATGGCCTAGAAATAAAATGAACATGGACTATGAAGACCCGACTGACAGTTCATCAGAGACTTGATGGTCCGTCATTTTGACCATCATACGTGGACCAAAAATAGGGTTCACTGGATACGAGTTAATGGCCTGGATGATAGTCCGTCAAAAATCTGATGGTCCGTAAAAAATCTGGCAGTACATCAAATCGTCCATCAATCCTTATCCATAACATCTCCTTACTTCCTTGGCTGTGATGGAAAAAGTGGCGGTCCATCACTTGTTTTGCAGTCCATCAATTTGGACGTCGCACCTGGATATTTCGGTCAGTTCTGAGTAAAACATCCATAACTTCCTTGTCTGGTGTCGGATTTGGAAAAAATTGGCATTGTTAGAAAGATAACTTAACTTCTCACGCGATATAAAGTAGAAATATAAAAAAATAACATGGGTACAAAACTATATTTGTATTTCAAAGCAAGTTCTAGCATCCTTAACATGATTTCTAGCTAGGAATAAGCACGGGTATTACATGTGGTATTGTTTACAATTGATTTATATCTTGTGTATCATCTATATATCATTATTATCTACTGAATAATCATCCTATAGCATCAAATACCATGAATTAGAGCTCAAAACAATATTAAATAAAAGACGGTGAACAACTAACTTAATCTAAGAATGCTAGTTTTGTATTTTTGATATTTAACTTAGTTTTAACTCTTGTCTTGTTTCAATTGAACCTTAAACACTATAAATTAGTTATTAGTCACATAATTACACAATCCTACCATTGGGAACACATTAGAAATAATAGATTCCATCGAGATCAACTAGAACAACAGATAGCTCAAGCTAGTAACACTAGTTTTCTCATCTCAACTCTAATTGACAAAATTAATTACTAACTTTTTTGAAACACACCTTAAACATTATAACCAAGTAGTTGAAAACTTATATTCTCAATTTTAAGATCATTAATACATTAAGCACATATAATGTATTCAAAATAAGGCTAAATAAGACCGGACAATAACACTGAGGTTCATAAATCCACCTAAGATCATAACCTCACACTTTAAACTTTATTCATCCTCGAACAACTCTTAACTCTAAGAATCAGAATCAAAGAAAATTCCACACTTCTATAACAAGAAAAACATTAAAGCTAGTACTACAATGACTACAAAGAATACAAGTTCTTACACTAAGAATGTTATACAAAATTGAAAGATCAAGAATACTACTCCAAAACATCCCAGCCTAAAAAATTTACCCACAAAGTTTTCAAACTCACACATATTGCTCAATTAGAGACATAATACAAATCACCCAACTATCATCAAACATGTGCCCTCCCAATAAGAGAGTCACCCATAATCAATAACACAAATGCAGTTTCTTACCTAATATGTATGAGAATTAAATTATGCTCACTCTAAAAAATGATTTACAAGTTACACAAGATAAACCATAGGCTTTCCCTTACTATAGTAATCCACTAATATCATAATGTTAAAGCACAGGATCAGGTAGGTTTTTATGGTTTATAATTTTAACACACCGTACTTTTACCAAGCTTAAAATCATCCCTAGCATGTTAGAAGCTTACTTTGAAAGATCAATACACTTTTATACGTATGGTATTTTTAATATTTTTACTTTATGTTGAGTGGGAAATTGAATAAGCTTTCCATCCATACCTATTTTGTCAAAATCTAGTGTCGGGGTAGAAAGTTATTGCTAAAATACAGAAAACAATCAAAACTGCCCGGGTGCGATGGTGAGGGTCGACGGACCATCGAGCTAGTGATGGACCGTCGTACAAACCATCGCAGCGGAGGTAGTGAGACCACATTATGCCTTAGGGAGATGGCTTAAGCCAATGGAACATCGATCTAGCAATGAAGCGTCGCCCAAGCTATCATAAGAGATGTAGTGAGCCCCTATTTTGCCTAGGTATGATGGTCAGGAAAGACAGACCGTTGACCCAGTGATGGACCGTTGCACCCATCATCGCATATTTCATTCAGTTATTTTCAGTCATTTTTAAAAAGGTATTTTTGTTCCTTTACAACCCTTTTTAATGCCTAATAATATCAGATCAAAGCTCATAAGTTCATTTTCTATCTATAATATCAAATTAGGATTTTCTCTCAAAATAATCCCCAAAAACAAGATCCAAATCCTTCATTAAGAAACTAAGAGATTCCATGTTCTTAATGTCTAATAACTTCAAGAAACTCACTATCAAGGTATGTCATATGTTGATTCATCAGTACCTTTCACCAATGAAGCTCAAGAAACTATTTTCAAAATATAATATTTTTGTATTTACGTATGTTCTTGATTTAAATTGAATTGAAAGTCATGTTCATGATGTTGTGGTGTTTTGATTCATGTTTGAAATTACATATTCCAATGATTAACCCTAGGATATGGTGATTTGCATAATAATCATGATAAACCATTCAATTTATACGTTGATTGATGTATGCTGATTATTAGATTTATTGATGATTGTATAACCAAAGAATTCTCCCCATGTGTGTTGATTAAATACCTATGTGAAGAAAAAGTACCATACTAGTATGATATTATGAAATCCCCATTTATGTACAAGTTTATGCATATCCAGTGTTTGATGAAATGTCTTAGTCAATGAATTATGGATATATGTTCAGCCATTATGGTTCTTTAGAACTTTTACTTCATGATTTTCTAACTTATTATATTATGGATTTTTGATGTTGCACATGTATTCCAGAAAGTCATGCTTTGTCAGTTTCTTCCCATCGAGTCCTGGGGGTACTTGTACTTGAAAATTTAGGTGTGTGCCTAGAATCAGCGTCATGTTTTCAAGATACTCACAGTCAATCTATGATCCATAGACTTACGTCACTCTCGTGACTCAGGAAAATTTAATAATCTCAGTAGTATTCCATCAGTCTATGAAAATCTAGTTAACCCAGTCCAGTCAGTTCAGTTAATCATGTTCAGTATCTATTCAGGTAGGAGTAGAACTTAGCACCGAGTGAACTTAAGGATGGGAACCCACCTTTTATATGAGGGTGTGATTCTTAGAAGTAATGTTTGCATTCCAGAACTACGTAGCTAGTGTAGGTTGAGACGTCATAGCTTGTTATATGAGGGTAGATGATGATAGGCGAATTTACACGCCTAAAGTACTATATTTTACACATATTTTAGCTAAGTTTTGAGGACAAAATATATAATTCATGCACTTTTAGTCCTTTTTCCTGTAATTGAGCTAACAAACGTTATTAGCAAGTTTTCAGGTATAAATGATGCAGATTTCTGCATTTTATGGATAACTTGACGCCAAAGGAAGCTTCACGAAAGAAGGAAGGGAAAGCTTGGACGCCAAGGACCAAAAGTGATGCATGGAAAACCTGTCCAGGGGAAAAACAACATTTTCCAAGACTTTGGGGATCAGCAGTAACCTATTAGGATTAGGATAATGATGCAGTAATTTGTTAGGATTAGTATAAGTACGCAATAGCCTAGTAGGAATAGGATATGAGTATTATAAATAGCCTATTTTTCTGCAGCTTTTTAATTATCAACTCATTCATTACACATCATTATTCTCAACATTCTACTTCTAATTCTTCCATTAATTCTACTTTTTATTCTTCTTCTATTCATCTATTCAATTCTTAAATTCCACAAAAAGAGAAACGCTACTTTGAAAGGGAGTTCACGCCTAAAGCCATACCACACCATGCTACACGTGAGATCCTTATTGAGGTATAATAATAATGTCTATTGTGAGTTCCATCACACTCATTAGTAGCTAAACTTGTCTGTTGGGGTTATGGAAGCCGTATGAGATACTATCTATTGCTATGAGTTTGTGAATTCGTGACACGTATGCTGCTTATATCATTATTCTCTTCATCTTAATGCAAATTCTTGTGGTTGCAAACACATAGAATAGGCCAGTATAGCATTAACCTGTTTGAAAGAAAAGTTATATGTCTAGAAAAGAGATAATGTCAAGGTAATAGGGCACCAACCCCTGTTAAAAAGAGTGTCGTGACTGGATTAACCTCTTGGAGAATTTGTACCGTTAGATACGTTTTAAGCTCGAAAGAGTTAAAGTGAAATAGTCCTTGTTAGGTCGAAAGACGCTTGGATTTACCATAGAATACAATTCTCTATAAGCACATGCATGTCTGAATTCCGCATAACTCATAGACAATAGAGACGTATAACTCATAAGTTGGACATAACCCTAACTCTCAATTCTCATTCATTAACATCTTACTAAACATTCTTTCTGTTTACTTTGCTATTTCTGTCTTTACTTTACTATTTTGTTTACATTATTTGCACATTAAAATTCCCCCTTTTACGAGACTTGCACCAAAAGTCTAATAATCGTTGCTTACTTATTGACCGGATATTCCCTGTGGGATCGATACCCAACCCAGTTGGGTTCTATATTTGACGACGACCACTTACAATCTTACGAGAGCTGTAGTTTGAGTATTATCAAATATTGGCACCGTTGCCGGGGAATACGGTTGTCAACTAAGTTTGTGTTAATTACTAGACCCTTTTGTCAAAAATTCTCGTACTTTTACTTTTAGTTTTTGTTTTTGTTTTCTGTAGGTTTTTATTTAGTGCATGCCCCATACTCGAAGTTCTGGTCAACCGTTATTACCTATAAATCCTGAACCACAACGTATTGGCAGAATGGAGGCACAACACGAAATTGAAAGGATGGCTGCTCAACAGGAACATGCGAGACTAGCTGCTCTAGCAGCCGCTCAAGTGCATCAACAGAATATTGATAACCCTGGGCGAGCGACAAATCCTGATGATGAGGACCTAGGTGATGACGAGTTACTAAATCCAAGGCGTGATGCTGAGATAGCAACACCTGCTAACAGAAGAGATCGTCAAGCTAGGTTTAGGCATGAACGCCGACCTGTACAACCAGCTTTCGAAGATGATGATGATGATCTTGATGGAGCCGGAGCCACAGGAGCCATTATTCCTCCACCATGGGCACCCGGAGCCAAGTTCAACATCACAAGCACCATGATTCAGTTATTGCAACTCAAGGGATTATTTGGTGGACTAGCAGGCGATGATCTGAATATGCATCTGATCAACTTTATTTCTATATGCAAGTCATTTGACAATCCTGGTGTTGGTCAGAATGCAATACGATTACGCTTATTTCCATTGTCTCTGTCTGGGGAGGACACTCTATGGTTGAATGGGCTGACTCCTGATTCTATTACAAATTGGAGGCAATTGAAAGACGCTTTCCTAGAAAGATTCTTTCCGCCATCCAAAAGAGCACAATTGAGAGATGAAATCAGCATTTTTTGGCAGCTTCCAACCGAAGCTCTTCATGAAACCTGGGAGAGGTTCAAGACGAAGCTTATGCGGTGCCCAAACCATCATGTGACCAATGTCCACCTAATGGAGATACTAAACAGATCCTTGAATTCAATAACTAAACCAGTGGTGGATAATGCGGCTGGAGGATCATTTATGGATCTCACCTTTGGTCAGGCAAGCAATATGCTAGATCGGATGATGAAGCAAAGTAGAGTTTGGTATACCAGGGATTTAGAGGTAGCAAGCCCCACTTTATCTATTAGCATGACTGCAGAACAAAGGAGAAGAGAAGAAGAGCGTGATCAAGATATGGCGCACATGAAAACACAAGTCGATCTTCTTACAAAGCATCTATTAATAGGGAAGACCGAAAAAGTCTAAGATGTTGCATCGAAAGGACGAGAGGAATCTGATTCTGAAGAAGAAGCCAACTACTTGAACAATCAGGGGGGTTTCCGAGGTAATACCCAAGGAAACCAAGGTCGGAACTATTATGATAAATCTGGAAACAAGGTCCAAGGTAGTTGGAAGAACACGAATGACAAGAGTGGTTTGTATGTTCCCCCAGGAAGACGTGACGCCACTACATCTGGTTCTAGAAATATGGAAGATATGATGACTAAACTATTGAAAGGAGTAGAGGCAACCAACGCGGGAGTAACTGAGGTAATAAATGATTTATCCTCGATGAAGCAATTGGTTGACTCACATTCCACTTCAATAAAACAAATAGAGCAGCAATTGAGCCAACTTTCAGCAACACTCAATCGAAGAAAAGCTGGCACGTTACCTAGCGACACCGTGCAAAATCCAAGGAATGATGGATCATGCATGGCCATTACTACTCGAAGTGGTAAGGTGCTAGAAAATTTATCCAAAGGAAAGCAAGTGGTCGACGATGTAGCAGACAACGATAATAAGGATAATGGATAAAACACAGTAGAAGCCAACCACGACATCTATGACGTCACACCGAGGATATTGCAGCCTGAAAAAGACTGAAATAACAAAGCAAGAGGAGAAGAAAGCCGTGGAGAAAACAATCTCACTTCCACCTCCACCTTTTCCTCAAAGATTGAAGAAGATTGAAGATGATACAAGGTTCAGTAAATTCATGACGATGTTAAAGCAGCTGACCATTAATGTTTCGTTGGTGGAGGCACTAGAACAAATGCCTGGGTATGCGAAATTTATGAAAGATCTTTTGAGAAAGAAGCGGGCAGCAAGCTATGAGTTGAAAGATACTGTGCATCATTGCAGTGCAATTGCTACCCGATCACTAGTTCAGAAGAAGGCCAACCCCGGTGCTTTCACTATTCTATGCACAATTGGTTCTTTAAATTTTGCCAAGGCATTATGCGATTTAGGAGCCAGCATCAATTTGATGCCACTATCTATTTACAAAAAGTTGGGGTTGGGTGATCCTACTCCAACTAATATGAGGCTCGTAATGGTGGATAGGTCGGTAAAATGACCTGTTGTTATTCTATGTGATGTATTGGTAAAGGTTTCTTCATTCATCTTTTTGGCAGACTTCGTTATTTTGGATTGTGAGGCAGATTCAGAAGTTACTATAATCTTGGGGCGCCCTTTCCTTGCAACAGGAAGTGTGCTTATTGATTTAAGAGCTAATGAGCTTTTATTCCGGATAAATGATGAAGTAGTTCACTTTGATGTGTGTAAATCAATGAAGCAACCCAAAGAGCTGAGCGTATTCTCGGTGGCTGATGTTTACTTTGATGATGAGTAAGAATTACTTGAAGAGGAGGAAATTATTGATGACCCATTGTCGGTTGTGCTCATGAATATTGAACATATGGACGCTGAAAATTATGATGAGACTATTGATGCTCTAATAGGATTTGGGTCATATCCTCATGCTCCCAAAAAGCTGGACCTTGATCTCAAAAATCCACCCATACCACCAGCTAAACCATCTTTTGAATAGCCACCCACGTTAGAATTCAAAGAGTTGCCTAGCCATTTAAAGTATGCATTCTTAGGAATTGGAAACACACTTCCAGTCATTGTGGCGGCAGATTTGGGTGAGCAGCAAGTTGCAGCTCTCATTGCTATTCTACGGAAGTATATAAGAGCCATTGGTTGGACCATCACAGATATTATTGGTATTCCACCTGGGATTTGTACACACAAGATTCAGCTTGAAAAAAATTGCATACCCACTATTGAGCATCAAAGGCGTCTAAATCCACCTATGCAAGAAGTGGTAAAGAAAGAAATTATTAAGTGGTTAGATGCAGGGGTAGTGTATCCAATCTCTGACAGTACATAGGTAAGCCCGGTACAAAGTGTTCCCAAGAAAGGAGGCATGACGATAGTAGCAAATGAGAAGAATGAGCTTATTCCACTCAGACCCGTCACCGGATGGAGAGTATGTATGGACTACCGAAAGCTGAATTCATGGACGCACAAAGATCACTTTCAAATGCCATTCATGGACCAAATGCTTGATCGATTTGCGGGAAAAGGCTGGTTTTGTTTCTTAGACAGTTATTCTGGCTATAATCAGATTAGTATTGCCCCCGAAGACCAAGTGAAGACAACGTTCACATGCCCGTATGGTACGTTTTCCTGTAAACGTATGCCATTCGGGCTATGTAACGCACCAGCCACCTTTCAGCGTTGTATGATGTCTATCTTTTCTGATATGGTTGAAGATACTTTGGAGGTATTCATGGACGATTTTTCAGTTGTGGGCGAGTCGTTTGAATCATGTTTGGTAAACCTAAGTACGGCATTGCAAAGATGTGTAGAATTCAACCTAGTACTGAATTGGGAGAAGTGCCACTTTATGGTTAAGGAAGGCATCATTCTTGTGCACAAAATCTCTGAAAAAGGAAGCTAGGTTGATCAAGCTAAAATTGAAGTCATCGAGAAGCTACCACCTCCAATTTCCATAAAGAAAGTTCGTAGTTTCCTCGGGCACGCAGGTTTCTATCGACGGTTTATCAAAGACTTCTCCAAAGTGGCTAGTCCATTATGCAAACTTCTGGAGAAAGATGCAAAGTTTGACTTCAACGAAGATTGTCTGAAGGCATTCGAATGCCTCAAAGGAAAGCTAATTGAAGCTCTTATCATGGTAGCTCCAGATTGGTCCCTACCGTTTGAAGTCATGTGTGACGCCAATGGGGTAGCTTTGGGCGCTGTACTTGGCCAGAGAAGGGAAAAGTTATTCCATCCTATCTATTATGCGAGCAAGGTCCTGAATGAAGCCCAAAAGAACTATACTGTCTTAGAACAAGAGCTCCTAGCTATTGTGTATGCTTTTGAGAAGTTTCGTGCTTACCTGTTGGGAACCAAAGTGATCGTTCATACAGACCATGCAGCTTTGAGATACCTAATGACAAAGAAGGACGCAAAGCCGAGGCTAATTCGATGGGTATTGGTGCTGCAAGAATTTGATTTTGAGGTAAAAGATAGAAGGGGTTGCGAGAACCAAGTGGCTGACCATCTATCTAGACTTGAGAACGAGCATATGACGCAGCCTGAAATAGAGATTGATGATGCATTCCCTGACGAGGAGATCATAGCCACGATAATGGAAGAGTTACCATGGTATGCCGACTTAGCGAATTTTGTGGTGAGTAATGTCATACCTGCAAATTTATCTTTCCATCAAAAGAGGAAGTTCATGCATGATGTGGATCACTACTTTTAGGATGAGCCAAATTTGTTTTGACAATGCGCGGATGGTGTTATCTGGCGATGCATATCCCATGTAGAGGTTCCTAATATATCGGAAGCATGTCACACTTCCCAAGTTGGAGGACATTACGCAGGTAATCGGACAGCAAGAAAGGTATTGGAAAGTGGATATTATTGCCCGTCGATATTTAGAGATGCCCACGAATTTGTGAGAAGATGCGACCAATGTCAGAGACAAGGTGCAATTTCAAAACACCATGAGATGCGCATGTCGAAAATTCTTGAAGTCGAGCTCTTTGATGTATGGGGTATTGATTTCATGGGTCCATTCGTAAATTCGTCAGGAATGAAATACATCCTAGTCGCTATAGATTATGTTTCAAAATGAGTAAAACCTTATATCGGTCCTCTCGACTCAATAAATTATATGGCCATCACTTATCTCGACGAAGTCTAAGTACTCGACGTAACTATGTCGTGTCGCGACAATAAATCAAGCGCTAGATGGGAGGCAACCCATCGTTTTGTATTTTTTTCCTTCGTTCTATTTCGTGTTTGCCTTTGATAAATAAAACTACAAAAAGAAGAGTCATGCCATGACCAAAACTAAGGCGCTTGATGGGAGGCAACCCATCGTTCTAATCGTGTTTGTTGTCTTTGGGCAAGTGTAGGTATAAGAGGCATAAACGAGGAGATTGGTTCTAAATTTTGATTTGGTCGTATTGCTTGTTGAAGGTGGTAAGTTAGGAAGGAAGAAGCAAAAGGCTATGGATTAGGCATTGCCGATGAAAATATAGGCAACGAACAAGGCTAGGCCTACGTAAAACTAGGCCACGAACAAGGAAAGGCCTATGCTATGGCCTAAGCTCTCGGAATCTAGTGTGCCATAGCATAGGCGCCGCCCATGCCCAAGTATGCCATAGCATAGGCGCCGCCTATGCCAATGCCTTTTGTCTCTAAATCTCATATGCTATGCAAAAGGCGACGCCTATGCCTAACAATGCCATGGCATAGGCTCCGCCTATGCTCAACTAGGCTTTACAAAAGGCGCCGCCTATGCCAAGCATAGGCAAAGCACTAGGCGCCGCCTATGGTCACTTCTTGTCTCCAAATCCGATTTTAAATGGGTCAAAACCCGACCCAAGCCTCTCCTATAAATAAGAGACTTAGTCTTTGACCAAAAATACATTGCAAACCTAGCATAAGCGCTGCCTATAGTCTCCAAATCCTCTCAAAAATTTTCCTTTTGCTCTTTCAACTTTGCAAGAACATCATCCAAAGGCATCAACCAAGTAAGTAATTCTTTGTTCTTCATTTATATTCCGTAAGTATTACACTACTACGCCTATTATGAATTGTTAAATCTTGAAGTAGTATTGGTGAGTTGGATGTGATAAATTTGTTGTAATACAACTAAGTGAGGGAAAGAATACGTATGAATGATCTTAACTTGTTTCCAACTTGTATTTAATTTTGATGCACTGTCATACTTTTGTGGAATTGACATGGTCAAGAACATTGCATAATCTTGTCAAAAGAACTCTTACATGTTTGAAGGACTTGTTCATCGAGATAAAAATTATGGTTGACTACCAACATATGAAGTTGTGATTATTTCTAGATGCTATACCTTAAGTCAATCACTATGTAGTAAGTCTTGATATATCAAACATGAATGTATTGCCACAATTTCATGAAGTATGTCTGCACTGATTATATTGTTGGAATATAGCGCCTAAAACGTATATCGATGATGTCTGAGTAATCGACAAACTTTCACTTCACTAGTTGATGCCAACAAACTAAGTGTGGGGTGGTACCGCTACTGCCTGTTTATTGATTGTAACCACCGAGATGATGCTAACTTGACTATCGTTATAATCTCAGGTACAATGGCACCCAAAGCAAGACAAGGCAAAGATAAAGTAACTACTTCACAAAAAGGCAAGAAAAGAGCAAGGAGAATCATCTTCGATGCAAGTACCACGCCGCATGTTCGGAATTAAATGGGTCCTCGAGGAGGAAGCAAAGGAGTGGTATAGGAACAATAAAGAGAGAAAATATGTTCATGTGGACCTGATACACAAAGAAAGCCTAGCAAAGAAAGAACCGCGCATGTTGGCAAAGATAATGGCGTTACATCTTAATTTCATCTTCCGAGATATGGGAGAGTGCAATCTCGATTTAACACGATAATTCTATGCCAACTGGTCACCGAAAACCACAGGGAATGAAGTCAAGATTCGGGGCCAAGTTTTCCAATTAAATGCGGATTTCTTCAACTCCTTTCTAGGTTTGCCTTCAGTTGATCCATCACCACTCAAGGAGCTGTACAATAGACCTCCATACAGGGCCATTCGACACACACTTTGTGGAACAAGATCTATGGTACGATGGAGTAGACACAAGGACACCGGTCGGCACAACACCTTCTCATATGCTCCTTTGAATAGGGAAGCAAGGATATGGTTGCGCATAGTCAACTGTTGCCTAATTCCAGGGACTCAGTACACCAAGATAACACGAGATAGAGTGTTCTTGGTATACGCATTGATGACGAATGTCCCTATCAACATTGGGACAATTATTCGATCTACAATGCGTAAAGCTAGGCTACACAAGAGGTCCTACTTCAGTTTTGGCAACCTGTTGACTGCAATATTGAGGAAGGAGGACATCGAAGAGAAACCGGCTGATCATAAGCTTCCACACAACCCGAAGAAGGTTGACCTCACAAAGGTTAAAGATGCTGAATCTACACATGGCGTCAACCTTACTACTGCTGAGAGATATGCTCGGGATAAGAGTTTCTTTCGCCATCTTTATGGCCTGACTCAGTTTACAATGATGAGCGGAGGTCGTGTTCCAACTGCCGCAGAGCTCCAACAGCTGGATTATGACTACCCAATGAATGAGCATGCAAGACAAATGTGTGGAGTAGGTGTGTACTTTGAGGAACCTCTTGATTACGACGTGCTAACCGATGATGATCGACAAATGCCAGACTCCGACGTGGAGGATAATTCTGATGATGACGACTCCAATGATGATTCCGATGAAGGGGGTATGACCCCAGACATAGAGGAGGAGTCCGATTAACCAGGTTCTTCTTATTTATTTTCCACTGAGGGCAGTGTGTCCCGTCTAAGTGTGGGGTGTTGGTATTTGCATGTTATCCTTCTTTATCTGTATTTGCATTTATATTTATGTTTGTATTTTTTAGTAGTTAAATTTTTGTTTTTTTTAGATAATTTTTTTTTAAAAAACCTTGCATGAAATTTTTCTGATAGGCAGCATAGTATTATAACAAGAGTTTGTGATAAAATCATTTCTATTGAGACGTTTAGGCTCTACTTGCGACTCACTATGTGATATTGTGTGGTTCTAATCCTTCATCTGGTGGGTCAAGAGTCTATACTGCTCCCAAGAAAGTCAACCATGTGCCTTGTATGTATGAGATAATAGTATATTCTATGTTTGTGGCTGATGCTAGAACTTGCCTGGTGTGTGTGTGAAGCAAAAATAAAGAATGTGAGTTTAGGAGATGATTTAGGCATTTCTTTGGCAACCTATGATTGTTTACCTTCGTTTTATCCACCCATGGATATCATCCTAGATAACCCCTTTTGAGCCATTAGCCTATTTTCTTTAACAGCCTAATATGTAAGCCTAATCCATTTTTTTTCAAGACCATAATTTGATCCAAATTCCTAAGTGCTTCAAATTGAAAATTCATGTGACAAAATAAGAGGAAATTGTATGAGTGTGATGCCTTAGATTGTATAGGTGCTTGAATTTGTTATGAAAAATAATTTCTATTATAAGAGCTGTTTTATGAAAAGAAAAAGGAAAAGAAAAATAAAAAGTTAATTCTGTTCAAAATTGAAAAACAAAAGAGGTGAGAAAGGGTGGTAGATTAAAAGAAAGTAGAAAGGTTGTTTTAAAGAAAGCATAAATGGCATAATGTGATGTATTAAAGCGCTTAGGAACATAGTCACTATTTCTGGCCAAAATAGTCCTACCTGTCCCTTAGCCAACATTACAACCTGTAAAAGACCTATTTAATCCTAAGCTTAGCATTCTGATATTTAGTGGAGCATCACACTAAGGGCAAGCCTATGGTCAGCAGTTGCAACATATGAATTCTTTGTGAGAGTGAGAGCAAGGATAATCCTATACCCATGTTTGAAATATACAATACTTGTGAGTGATTATGGGTAATATATTATGAGACACACATGGCTGATGAGTTTTGGGTAGTTGTGTATGATTCTCTATGCCTTAACTTTTTGAATACGAATTGACCGTCATCACGAGTCTAGGTTGGAGGTTGAATAGTTTCTAGTAATGATCAGAAAACTACTCTTTGTTAATAATTGCTATGCCTGTCTTGATGAGTATTTTGTGTTGTTACTGTGAAACCCTATGTAGATGTTTAGATGGACATGATATTTTGTTCGAGGAGGAACAAAGCCTTAAGTGTGGGGTGTTGATGATAGGCGAATTTACACGCCTAAAGTACTATATTTTACCCATATTTTTGATACGTTTTGAGAACAAAATATATAATCCATGCACTTTTAGTCCTTTTTTCCTATAATTGAGCTAACAAACATGATTAGCAAGTTTTCAGGTATAAATGATGCAGATTTCAGCATTTTATGGATAACTAGACGCCAAAGGAAGCTTCACGAAAGAAGGAAGGGAAAGCTTGGACGCCAAGGACCAAAAGTGATGAATGGAAAACCTGTCCAGGGCAAAAACAACATTTTCCAAGACTTTGGGGATCAGCAGTAACCTATTAGGATTAGGATAATGATGCAGTAATTTGTTAGGATTAGGATAAGTACGCAATAGCCTAGTAGGAATAGGATATGGGTATTATAAATGCCCTATTTTTCTGCAGCTTTTTAATTATCAACTCATTCATTACACATCATTATTCTCAACATTCTACTTCTAATTCTTCCATTAATTCTACTTTTTATTCTTCTTCTATTCATCTATTCAGTTATTAAATTCCACAACAAGAGAAACGCTACTTTGAAAGGGAGTTCATGCCTAAAGCCATACCACACCATACTACACGTGAGATCCTTATTATGGTATAATAATAATGTCTATTATGAGTTCCATCGCACTCATGAGTAGCTAAACTTCTTTGTTGGGGTTATGGAAGCCGTATGAGATACTATCTATTGCTATGAGTTTGTGAATTCGCGACACTTATGCTGCTTATATCATTATTCTCTTCATCTTAATGCAAATTCTTGTGGTTGCAAACGCATAGAATATGCCAGTATAGCATTAAACTGTTCGAAAGAAAAGTTATATATCTGGAAAAGAGATAATGTCAAGGTAATAGGGCACCAACCACTGTTAAAAAGTTAGTGCCATAACTGGATTAACCTCTTGGAGAATTTGTACCGTTAGATACGCTTTAAGCTCGAAAGAGTTAAAGTGAAATAGTCCTTGCTAGGTTGAAAGACGCTTGGATTTACCATAGAATACAATTCTCTATAGGCACATGCATGTCTGAATTCTGCATAACTCATAGACAATAGAGACGTATAACTCATTAGGTGGACATAACCCTAACTCTCAATTCTCATTCATTAACATCTTACTAAACATTCTTTCTGTTTACTTTGCTATTTTTGTCTTTACATTACTATTTTGTTTACATTATTTGCACATTAAAATTCCCCCTTTTATGAGACTTGCACCAAAAGTCTAATAATCGTTGCTTACTTATTGACCGGCTATTCCCTGTGGGATCGATACCCAACCCAGTTGGGTTCTATATTTGACGACGACCGCTTACACTCTTACGAGAGCTGTAGTTTGAGCGTTATCAGTAGATGAGGTGGCTTAACCTGTCATATGAGGGTTCCCACCATTCTCACTAGAGTTACCTATTATATGAGGGTTACTGCCAGATTGACCTTACGAGTGGCACAGTATTGAAACCCATCCAATTTAGGTTATTGATTGGACCCTAACACAGCTATATTGCCTTATTTGGGGCATATCGATTAGATGAATACTTCCCATAGTTTTTAGTTATAGGTCAGGACTGTTAGATATAGTCATTCAGTCTCAATAATAGAACTCAGGTAGTTCTACAGAATTTAGGAATGCCAGATACAGCGAACTTAGAACAAAACAAAACTCTGCTAATTCAATCAAAAACCAGACTGTCAGATACAGTCGCTCAGTATTAGTTATTTTAGTAATATAGTTATCAGTATCTCATATTATCAGTACCAAGATTCAGTAATCAAGTTATCATGAACTCAGTTATACTTATTATGTCTTCATGCAGGTATTCTCATGTCTATGTTATTTAGTCAGTTTGTATAATTCATGCATGTGAACTCTTTGCATTTAGCCTACCTCACATGCATACCAATACATTCAAATGTATTGACGCATTTGCGCTATGGTGTTTTATACCATAGGTTCAAAAACACGAGATCCAGAGCATCAGTAGCATTCCAATCTTAGCAGTTAGAGATAGCAGAGAGTCCTCATCCTTTGAGGACATGCCATTGATTTATTATATCATTAGTTAATTTATTTCAGTAGTTGGAGTTAGTTGGGGACATGTCCCATCCACTCCTTATTCAGAAAGTTCAGTCAGTTAGTCGTTTTTCAGACTAGTATGTTCAGATAGTTATTTTAGTTGTTTTGCATATTTCTTACCCCCTCCAGCTGTTATGTTTTATTAGTTATGTTACAATTTTGAACCTTATGGCCTTTCAACCTTTATTTCTACATTTATACCATATATTATGCAGTGTACCGGTGTAGATATCAGTCATGGGTTAGCTTGTCATCCTTTAGGGTCTTGAGCACCGTGTAGCATTTTGGGTACCATATTCGGGGTGTTACAAACTTATTATCAGAGTCTAAGGTTCAATAGTGTCCTAGGAAGTCTAAAAACCACATCTAGTAGAGTCTTGTAAAAGGATGTATTGCACGCCACATTTTTGTGTAGGAGGCTATGAAATATTTTAGGAACACTTTCTCTTCTTTTAGTATTCATGTCATACCAATGAGCGTGAGCTCAAATTCAACCCTCAGTCTAATCTGATTCTCCCTTTCTTCTATAGAACATGCCTCCCAAAAAAGAATCAGAAATTAGTTAGAATGGCACCAGTAGAACTCAAAGAATTGAAAGATCAGTTGAAGGATTTTTTAGATAAGGGATTCATTAGACCCAGTATTTACTCGTGGGGCAAATCGATCTTATTCATTCTCAAGAAAGACGGTTCTCTCAGAATGTACATTGATTACCGTCAGCTCAATAAAGTCACATCCAAGAACAAGTATCCTATTCCCAAAATCGGTGACTTGTTCGACCAACTTCAGGGTGCCATTTATTTTTCTAAGATATACCTTAGATCAGCCTATCATCAGCTAAGAGTCAGAGTATGTGACATTCAAAAAACATCTTTCCGTACTTGGCATGGTCACTTTGAATTCTTAGTTATGTCTTTTGGTCATCAGAGTATTCATAGATGACATTCTTGTCTATTCCCGAAATGAGCGTGATCATGCAGACCATCTCTGAATCATGCTTCACACTCTCAGAGATCATCAGTTATTCGCCATATTCAGTAAGTGCAAATTTTGGCTAAGGTCAGTAGAAATCCTTGGTCATATCATTTCTGGTGATGGCATTAGAGTTGATCCTCGAAAGATCGATACAGTAAGAGTCTGGCCTCGCCTTATATCTTCATCAGATATCAGGAGTTTCTTGGATTTGGATGGCTATTATATATTGTTTTTGAGGGATTTTCTTCTGTTGTATCCCCTATGTCCAGATTGACTTAGAAGAAAGTCAAGTTTCAATGATTAGATCCTTACGAGAAGATTTTTTATGAGTCAAAGACTCGACTCACCTCAACTTCAGTTTTGGCCCTTTCAGATAGTTTTGAAGGTTGCATAGTGTATTGTGATACATCCAGAGTAGGTTTGGGTTGTGTCCTCATGCAGCATGGGTTGGTCATAGGCTACGCATCCAGGCAACTTAAGCCATGAGATGAATTATCCTACTCGTGATCTTGAGTTAGCAGCCGTAGTTTTTGCCTAAAGATTTGGAGGCATTATCTATATGGGGTTCATGTAGGTGTGTTTGTAAATCATAAGAACCTTCAGTATGACTTTTCTTAGAAATATCTCAATACTCATCAAAGAAGGTGGTTAGAGCTCTAGAAAGTTTATAACATCAGTGTCCTTTATCATCTGGGCAAGGCCAACGTCATTGTCGATGATCTAAGCAGGATATCTATAGGTAGTGTTGCTAATGTTGAGGACAGTAAGAAGAAGTTAGCTCAAGAAATCGATCAGCTTTCCAGACTAGTCATTCTCTTAGTCGATTTAGAGGAGGGTGACATATGGGTTATGAGTAGTTTAGAATCATCTCTAGTTTTCGAGGTGAAGGAAAAGCAAGATAGAGATCCCAGTCTAGTCTAGTTGAAAGAGTCAGTCAAAGATCAGAAAGTAGAGGTTTTCTCCCTAGGGGGAGATAGAGTTTTGCATTCTTAGGGTCGTCAGGGTATTCCAGGTTTAGACGACTTAAAGTGGCGAATTTTTGTAGAAGTGCATGGTGCACGCTACTCTATTCATCCAGGGGCCATAAAGATGTACTGTGATGTGCAGGAAATCTATTGGAGGAGTTGGATGAAGAGATATATTGTAGAGTTTATGGGTAAGTGCTCTATATGTCAGCAGGTTAAGATAGAGCATCAGAAGACTAGTGGGTCCATGCAGGAGTTCAGTATTCCTACTTAGAAGTGGGAAGAAATAAATATGTACTTTTTGACTGGTTTGCCTTGTACTCGTCGCCAGTATGATTCATTCTGGGTTATTATAGACAAAATGACTAAGTTAGCTCCTTTCCTTCCAGTACAAACTTCTTATTCAGCTGAGGATTATGCCAAACCCTATATCAGAGAGTTGGTAAAATTGTATGGTGTTTTGTTATCTATTATCTCATACAGAGGTACGCAGTTAACCTTTCACTTCTGGAAAGCATTCTAAAAGGGTCTTGGTACCCAAGTTCATCTCAGTACAGCGTTCCACCCTCAGATAGATGGTCAATTAGAAAGGACCATTTAGACTTCAACAGATATGCTAAGAGTGTGTGCAATTGATTTCAAGGGTAGTAGGGATGACCACTTGACTTTGAATAAGTTTGCATACAACAACTATCATTCCAACATTCGGATGACTCTAGTCGAAGTTCTCTATGGTAGGAGATGCAGATCTCCAATAAGTTGGTTCAAAGTTAGTGAGGCCTCAGATATAGGGCCTGACTTAGTATTTGGCATTTTAGAGAAAGGCAGTTGATCAGAGAAAGACTCCGGGCTACTCAGAGCCGACAGAAGTATTATGCAAATGTATGCAAAAAGGATCTCGAGTTCGAGATTGGTGATTATGTCTATCTAAAGATCTCTCTTATGAAGCTAGTGAAGAGGTTTGGCAAGAATGGAAAACTCATCCCCTGATGTGGCGGTCCCTTTAAAATTCTCAATCACTTCGGTAAGGTAACTTATGAGATCAAATTGCCTTTAGATCTAGCATTATTTTATCTAGTCTTTCATTTCTCTTTGCTTAAGAAGTGCATAGGTGACCCAGCAATTGTGTCCCTATTTAGAGCGTAGATGTTCAGAATAGCCTCTCTTATGAAGAGATTCCAATTGAAATCCTAGACTCTCAGACTCGTAGACTAAGTAACAAAGAAGTCACTCTAGTCAAAGTTCTTTGGTGAAATCAGACCGTCGAGGGAGCTACTTGTGAAGAAGAAGCAGGCATGTGTTCCAAGTATTCGCACCTCTTATCCGCCAACACAAATCCAACTCAAGGTAATAGTTCTCCTTAAGCTTTTCATTTTTATGTTCAAATTCTAGTTACAATCTTGGTATCCATTTTATATTCAGAATTCCATTATAAACTTGGTATTAAATACCATTGCATATTCAGTCATGCATTCACACCAATTCAGTCATATAATTATGCATCAGATATGCATTCTCATTCTGAGAAACTTAGTTCCTCAGAACACTCAGTCATGCATTCATGAATCGATTACATATGCATGAGATATGTGGGTTCAATATGATATATTCAGTTATCAATCATGTCAGTTATGAAGTCATGTTTCAATTGTTTATGTTCAGTATGTACTTTAGCTTATCTTTTCTCCCATCTCAATCAGTCTTATTTGAGGATGAATAATCTTAAGGTGTACATATTGTAGTACCTCATACTTTTACCTAGCTTGAAATCATCCTAAGAATGTTAGAAGCTTACTTTTGAAGATGAATCCACTTTTATATGTGTCGTATTTTTAAGATTTTCACTTTTTATTGAGTGAGAAATTCAATAAGCTTTCCATCGACACCCATTTCATAATAATACGGTATTAGGGTAGAAATTTATGGTTGAAATATAGAAAGCAATCAAAACCGCCCTGGTGCGATGGTGAGGGTCGATAGACCATCTAGCTAGCGACAGACTTTCACCCAAGCCATCGTTACAGAGGCAGTAAGAACACATTATACCTAAGGTTGATGGCTCAGGACAACAGACCTTCGAGCTAGTGATGGATCGTCGCCTAAGCCGCCGTAGGAGAGGCAATGAAGCCCTATTCTTCCCAGGTACGATGGTCAGGATTGATGGAGAATCGACCTAGTGATGGAGAGTCTCACCCACCGTCTCATATTTTGTTCTGTTAGTTTAAAAAGTTTTTTTTATGTCTTTTACAACTCTTTCTAATGCCTAATAATATGATATCAAGGCTCATAAGTCCATTATCCATCTAAAACATCAAATTAGGGTTTTCTCTAAAAGATAATCCCCAAGAATAAGATCCAAATCCTTCTTCAAGAAAATAAGTGATTACAAATTCTTCAAGACCAAGACCTTCAAGAAAATCACAATCACGGTTTGTCATGTGTTGATTCATGGGTCCCTTTCACCCATGCAGCTCAAGAATCTCTTTTCAAAATCCAAGATTTGTGTATTTATGAATGTTCATGATTTAAATTGAATTGAAAGTCATGTTCATGATATTGTGGGGTTTTGATTCATGTTTGAAACTACATATTCCACCGATTGACCCTACGATGTGGTGATTTGCATAATAATCAAGATAAACCCTTAAATTTACACATTGATTGATATATCCATGATTATTAGATGTCTTGATGATTTTATAAACAAAGCAGGCTCCCCATGTGTTCGATTAAATGCCTATGTGAAGAAAAAGTGTCATACTGGTATGATAATATGAAATCCCCATTTCTGTACAACTTTATGCATATCCATTGTTTAATGAAAGAACTTAGTCAATGAATGATATGAAATGTCATAGTCAATGAATTATGGATATATTTGTAGCCATTGTTGTGATTTAGAACTTGTACTTCATTAAATCTCCAACTTAATATATTATGGATTGTTGATGTTGGTCATGTATTCAAGAAAGTAATGCTTTGTTAGTTCTTTCCCATAGATTCCTGGGGGTTCTTGTAACTGAAAATTTAGTTGTGTGCCTAAAATCAGTGTCATGTTTTCAAGATACTCTCAGTTAAGCTATGATCCATAGAATTCAGTCAGTCTCATGACTTAGGAAAACTTAGTAATGTCAGTAGTATTTTGTCAGTCCACGAAAATTCAGTAACTAAGTACAGTCAGTTCAGTTAATCATGTTCAGTGTCTATTATGATCGTAGTATAAATTAGTATTAAGTGAACCCAAGGATGGCAACCAACCTGTTATATGAGGGTAGATGAGGTGTCTTAACCTGTTATGTAAGGGTTCCCACCATTCTAACTAGACTTACTTGTTATATGAGAGTTACTCACAGATTGTACTTAGAAGTGGTGCGGTATTGACACCCTTATATTTGGGGATACAGATTGGACCCCAATAGCTATGTTGTGTTATTTGGGGCATGTCAGTTAGATGACTACTTTACATAGTTTTTAGTTATATATCAGGACTGTAAGATACAATCATTCAGTCTTAGTAATAGAACTCAGGTAGTTTAATAGAATTCAGGACTGTCAGATACAGTCAACTTAGAACAAAACGAAACTGGGCTTGTTCCATCAGAAACCATACTGTCAGATAAAGTCACTTAATATTAGTTATTTCAGTTATACAGTTATCAGTATCATATATTATCAGTACTCAGATTCAGTAATCATGTTATCACGAACTCAGTTCTAGTTATTATGTCTTCATGCATATATTCTCGCGTCCATCTTATTCAATCAGTTAGTACATTTCAAGCATGTAAACCATTTGCATTCAGCCTACCTCACATACATACCAGTACATTTAGATGTACTGATATATTTGCGCTATGGTATATTATACCATAGGTTCTGAAGCATGATCTTAAGCATTAGTAGCATTCCAGTCTAAGCAGTCAAAGTTAGCAGTAAGTCCTCATCTTTCGAGGACATGACCTTTACTTTATTATCTCATTAGTTAATTTATTTCAGTATTTAGAGTTAGTTGGGGACATGTCCTGTCAACTCCTTATTTTGACAGTTCAGTTTGATAAAGGCTTTTCAGACTAGGATGTTCAAATAGTTATTGCAGTTCTTTTGGGTATTTCATACCCCCTCCAGATGTTATGTTTTATCAGCTATGCTACAATTTTGAACCTTATGGCATTTCAGTCTATATTTCCACATTATACAGTATATTTTGTTGTGTACAGGTACAGATATCAATCATGGGTTAGATTGTGGTCCGTCGGGGTTATGAGCATCGTGTAGCATTCAGGGTACCAGATTTGGGGCGTTAAAGTAATGTAGGCTAAGGGATAGGTAGGTACTATTTTGACAAAGAATAGTTACTATCTTACCTAAGAGCTTTAATACATCAAACTTTTTATTCAATTCACCTCTAACAACCATTGTCCACCATTTTTGTCTACCCATATATTTAGTTATGCCCTATTTCATTAATCTTACTCGCATATAATACAAAAAGGTGTATTATCAAATAGTTAGTGAATCAATTTTAGCACAAATTTCTTTCACTCTCATCCATAATACTTCAATTGTACACACCAATAACAATTACATTGGGGCTTCACTTTCACCTTTTCTCCTCTTATTTATCATACTACTTAACTTCCCTAAGTTTTTACTAATGTTCTTAGTAGCTTTGGATAAAATTAAGATCAATCAAAGAAGGTAATTGGGATACCTAAAGGATACCAAGGAAAATAAGCTAAATGCTCAATTGGGCTAACTAGGATTATGAATAAGGGTAGGTAAGAAAAGGTATGAAACATGGATATCAAAGATATGTCTATATCATCCTAAACCTAGACTCTTTATTTTACTTTAAACACACCAGGCACGTTCTAGAATCACATTCAACAAGTAATACACAAACGCCTCACACACACATGTAACATACTCAGCTCAAGTAAGATACTCATAGACTCTCAACCAAGCAATAGCCTGAATTTAACATTAAACAAACAAGTTCAAAAGTCATAAACTAAAGACTAGGAGTCTCAAAAGTAATAATACACAAAATCAACATGCTCTTTAAATTAAAAACCTCTCATATCATGAAATTACACATAGAATAAACATGAACATCCCACTTAATCCTAAAAGAATTTTTTTAAAAAAATTACTCCTAAAAAGAAAAAGGATACTAGGTTCAAGGGGCACCCTATAAAAAAGAATCAAAAAGAAAAACCACGGGGTGGGTGAAGTGGGAACCTACAAAACTGACCCATACAACTAAAACAAAAAGGAAAGTCTTTTTTTAATTTTTTTCAAATTTACCCAAAACAACAAAAAAAAATAAGAATCAATACGCTACAACAACACTTCACCCAAAACAATGGGAATTTCCCCACCCCACACTAAAAATCTATTTTATCCCTAAAGTATACTTAAAAGTAGAGATATAAATACCTCTTCAGGCTTTTAAGCCTAGCTAGAATAATATTTTACCATTAATAGGTTTCAGGGACACCATACTCGGTCTTCACCATTCTCTTTAGCTTAGGTTTCTGGTACTCAGACTTTCCATCCACCTATGACTAAACAAAAACAAAAATTATGTGAAGTAAAAACTAAAAATATTAAAAAATAAATATATACCTCAACACTGGTTGCCTCCCAAGTAGTGCCTGATTTAGTGTCATGACATGACCCACATCAACTCATCTACTTTACTTCATCCCCTTCCTCATGCTTGGAGGCCATATTGTCATTCATTTTTAACCTCTTGAATTTTTGCTCTCAAGTTTTATGTTCATAAATTAGCATCCTTTCAGGAATAGGTATTGCTGGCTTGGTTAGCTTATCGAGAAAGTTCGAAAAGGATTTTATTAGAGTAGGTTTCCCCTCCACACTTATCCACTTCCATCACTATAAGAATGCATAAATCCTTGTAAAGGGTCAGTGTGTTAAGTGGTTTGTGAACCTTGAATAACATCTCTTCATCATCTAACATATTGTGAGCGCGCCCTATCTCATATCTATTAGTGCTCCTCCTATTGCGAAGAGTAAATATCCCAAGATAATTAACACCTTGTCATCTGCCTTATAATCCAAAACAATAAAGTAAGTAGGTACAATAACATTACCAACCTTTATGAGAAGGTACTGGATAATTTCTTCATGATAGCCTATAACCAGATATACCATTAAGAGGAGCACAACGCACGGTCTCGGTTTCCCCAAACCCAAGGTGTCAAACATTGATAGAGGCATCAAATTAGTACTTTCCCCCAAACTCTCAGTGCACAGACCACCTCGTTGCTTCCAATATAAATCGGGAGAGTGACCCTCCTAGGGTCCTTAAGATTTTTGAGCAACTTCTACATCACCATAGAGCTACACTCCTCAGTGGTACTATCTCAACATTCTATAGCTTAATTTTATTAGTTACTACATCCGTCAATTACTTAGCATTCTTGGGTATTCCCTGCTAAACATCTAAAAGAACAAGGTTAATGTGAAACTCTCTAAACTTGTCGAAGAACGTCTTAAAGATTGCATCCTTCTTTGTTTTTCTCAACCTCTATGTAAATGATGGTGGTCTCTTTTACTTAGAAACTTTTTTGTTTAGGTACTAAGACTTTGCCAAATAATCAGCATCTTTGTCTAAAACTTATTGAGAAATCAACTTTGGATCTACCTCTTTATTTGTCATTGGAGGCCGTTTATTCAGCTTTTTATCATTCCTTAAAGTAATTTCCATTACTCGTTAAGGTTCATTGTAACTTGTCAAACAACCTAGTGGACTGTTTTTTGTACTTTTTGTAATTGCCCTAACTGAGGCTCCAACTGCCTCTGAAGTAATTATTGATTTTTGAGTTCAATAACCATCTGTTCTTGGGTGTCCATGATCTTATTTAAAAGGTGCTCTATGTTGTTGGCATGTGTGTTTTGCTCCTACTTAGTTTGCTAATTATTTCTCTATAAATAATTTTGTTGCTGACTCTACCACTTTTGGTTGTAAGAATTACAATAATTTGGCCTTTAGCACTACCCATAAAATTCACTGACTTTGGATATTCACCACATATCTAAAGAGTGGCCACTATTTCCATAAACCCCACACCAGGATAATTATACTGCACTGTATTGACCTGAAATGCAGTTTGATTCACACCCAATTTGCTAAATTAAGTTATTATCTAATTCTGTATTGTTGATGGTTCAGTAGCTATGGTTGTTATACTATCAACTTCAATCAGACTAGCAACCTTTTCTACTGAATTTCTGGACATGTCACCATTTTAATCAATATTCCCTTGAGAAATATGATTTAATAAACTATAGAGCTCATCATAATATTTTTCTAAAGCATAGCCACCTACAGCTGAATCTTGCAAAATTTTGTGTTATGAACAAGGGCTTGGATAAAGGTTTCAGATAATACCTAAGTGGACTGCTTATGACATGGACACCCAAACAAGAGACTTAAAGCTCTCCCAAACATGATAAAGTTTCTCTTCTATCCTCTCCGTAAAGCTTACAATCTTGCTGCAAAGTCTTACAGTCTTACCAGATAGAAAAAAGTGAATGAGGAACTTCTAAGATAGATCATCCAAAGTTGTGATTAAATCTGATAGCTCAGTGCTCAACCTCTTCGTCACTTCCCTCAATAGTGAAATAGGACAAAGTATCAACCTCACATAGTACGTTTCCATACTCGTAGGGATCAATGTGTCACTGATCTCTAAAACGTTCTGCAAGTGGACTTACGTATCATCATGAGAAAGATTGGTAAACTATATAATATTGATCAAAAGCCGCACCATATTCTATTTCAGTTTAAATCTACCTCTAGGAGCTAGTTTTTAAATGTGGGAGTTAAAATTATTTGAAAGTGGGATTGCCACTTCACGTGCTGTCCAACGAGCTGGTGGATCCTTAGAAATTAGAGCAGTAATATCTTTTTCTTTATTGATTTGTGAGACATGGTAGAGAAGGACTACTTCTCTCTTATGTTGGTGTAATCAATGCTCGGGCTCAAGGTCTAGTTCAACTAATTATTTGTCCCTTGCTAGATTACTAGCATATAAACTAATTTCTTACAAATTCAAAACCATGACCAAGTGAAAAGCATCAAAAAAAATCTAAAAACTTAAATGAAAACTAAATTAGTAGCCAAGTTAGAAGTCCTTGGAAATGATGTCAAATAATTTTTTGTGCCCAAGCACACAGGCAAGTATTCGTGGTCCAACCAAGTGGTATAGTATCCTTAAAAAAGCCATGCATTAATTCCACAGAGACTAGTGTTATGCAACTAACACAACCCAAACAAAGGCCTAGTCATGTCAGGTTCATTAAGCCTAATCGAGCCTGGAGACCTCTCCCAATACCCAACCATAACCACCCTACACATTATGTTTAATAAATTCTAATTTTATATAATTATAACTCGTCGATTTTAAAACATACTAGTGTTTGTAAAGAGTAAATTATTATATTTTTTCTTTGATTTATTATAACTTTCTTACTTAATGCTCATTTGTGTAGGAAAAAGTGAAATGAGAAGATGAGCAAGAAAACTTGATAAATATAAGCAAAGGATAATGTGAAAGAAAAGAAATCTGAGCAAAAATAACAAAAGCTAAAATTGTAGGCCCGGGAGTCGACCCTAACTTACCGTGATCGTGGCCTGAGGGTTGCAATCTCGACTAGTCAACAAGTAAAGCAGAGTGAGATCGTGATATGACTACCGCAATCGCGATATGACTACCGTGATCGTGATCCAAAGATGGCCGATATTGGTAGAGCGGAAAAGTTTCAAGGGCTTTTTTGTAATATTTTGAAAATGTGGAATTGGGTCTTAAATTGGAGTTCTTAGTACATTTTTCACACTATCTTTTTTATTGCATCCTATCCTATACTGAATTCAGTGTTTTTTATTTTTCTTGGAGCATGGATCTTAAATTTACACTAATTTAAAGAAAGAATTAATTAGAGGAACTCCAAAGTGCAGATTTGGCATCACCCATTGAAGATTAATTGGATTTTAAAGTGTTGTTTTCTTTCCTTTTTATTTTTGATGAATACCTTAGATGGAAATCTTGGTATATTTATGTTTATTATGTTTATGATTTGCTACATCTACTTCTTGGATTATGTTTGAGTAGAGTGCAAGTTTGTTGATATTGATTAGTAGCTACAATTTATGATTAATATTGATGGGTTTTACAAATTTTTGAATGCAAAATGTGAATTATTGGTGAGAACCACAATTTGCCCCAAAAATTCCTACATCATCCTTGAAAGAGAGATGTGGGTCATCTAGATCCTACATCATCCTTGAAAGAGACATTTTTGAACAATAACGTAGACAGTAGTTATTTCCCATTTGTTGTCTTAGAAATAAGGATATAATGTGGAATTTCTATCTCCTAAAGTTCATCCTAGAAATGGGGATATTAAATTAAGGTTTTGGGTGGCTTTAGTTTGAAACACCCATGAGGTATTCTAAAGAATCCATGGGTGACATTTTTTATGTTTTGTTTAAAAGGTAACATTCAAAACCTCTAACCTAGCATACCCACTCATGCACTAACTTGAATTGGATGTTATTTTCATAAATCCTCACATACTAAATTGCCCCAAGAAAGGAATAACCCCAAGATCCATTCCAAATTGATTATCCTCTAATTGATTTTAGTTTTAAATTAGTCCCTTAGAAGCCCGAAAATTGCCTATACATTCAACAAGATTGAAAAACCTCAAAACCATTTTTTACCATAGGTTTGACCTTAGCAAGTAACTTTTATTTTGAATTTACTCAATCGTATCTCACATTGTTCCTCGTGGAGTCGACCCCCTCACTTAGTTGGGTAAATATATTAACAATGACTGTCTTGTACTTAAATAGATATGTAAGTTTAGTGTTATTAAAAAATGGTGTTGTTTCTAAGTATTGAGTTAGCTTGAAATATTAATTTACTTTCTTTGAGTCAAACTTGTAAATATTTATTCGTGATTTTATTTTTTTCTTTTCTTTGATAGTTTTTTATTTTTATTTATTTATTGATATGGAATCTTGTAATGAAACTGAGTTTGGTGGTTGAAAATCTTATCGTGATGATCCATGTCCATATGATGATGGACCTAACTTTTTTCAAGATTGAAGATATTCTCCTCTGAGAGAGATGTGTGCACCATCTCGATCCTATAGGGAGTATGATTGTTCTATATATGGTGATCGAGATGGACATTGGAGTTATTGTCCAAATGCCCCATTTCCTCATTATACTAACCTAGTTGCTACTTCTTTTTATGAATTTGATAGGTCTTATGATGGAAAAAAGAAAGAACAACGTGCCAAATAAAGTGGGAATAAAGCAATGCTTGAACTTGTCTTCTATAGGGTGGAAAAAATAAGGGATAAGACATATCTCATGTATCAATTAGTGGGGGAATGTATCAAGGAAATTAAAAGGTTTGCAGAGATGGATAATAAAGCCAATATTTCAAATGCCATAAGTTTACCCACTCTTATAATTGAGCTTGACATGAAACAATCCTTAATGATTTCCCAAAAAACTAAACCTAATATGGTTGAAGATGTCGCAATTCAAGAAATGGAACTAGAGTTAAAATATTAAGCAAAGAAAACATCTTATAAAACTCTAGATCATTTTGGGTTGAGAATGCCGAGAAGGATGTGACTCTAAAATTAGAAAGAAGACCTCACTCAAACAACTTTTCAACATTATGCTTGTTGGATTTGTTGTAAGTCGAACCACCCAAGCAAATTATGAATTTTGTAGATAAGGAGGAAAGTCCCTAAATTTTAAAGTTTATCATTAAAAAAGGGAAAAATGAAGCCCCTCACTTGAAGGCCAATAAATGGAAAATTCAGTGTGTAACAAGTTATTTTTTTATGCTCTCACCATTACCCAATGAGCCTATTAGAAGGTTTAATGTGAAATAGGATAAAAGGTTTAAATCTTCAAAGTGGTGAGATAGAAAATATGCATTGTGTCCCTACCTTTTCCAAAGTACTTCGAAGATGTATTGATCTAAGGTTGGGATGTCGATTCATGTCTTCTAAATAGAGACATAAATAATAGGCAAAAGATGTTGTGCCGCGACTTTAACTAAGGCACTTCTTGGAAGGAAACCCAAGGAATATTTATTAATATTTTTTAATGTTTTTGGATCTATTTTTAGATTGTTTTGAGGTGTTTGTAAGTGATAGCACAAGTTGAAATAGTCAACTCAAGAATGAAACCCCAGATAAGTAAATTGGACTTTCACTTTATCACTTTTTTCTCTTAAGTAAGCTTATAAGATATGATCTTAAAAATACAAGTGATGATCACATCTCATGATTTATTAGGCTTTGAATTTAATTTAGTTGAGCATAATATTGTAGAATGTGGTTGTTGGGATGAAGATTTTTGAATGTGTTCCTTACCTTCAATGGTAAATTAAAAATTTCTTATTTCTAGACACTAGTAAACACCATGTGTTTGATGAAACACCCACTTTAGGTGTGTTTTCTTAATCAAGTGGTGGGTGATTTAGTTTGGTTAGTTGATGATTAATTGGTGCATTGGGTTTGTTCATATGTGCTATTATTTTATCTATTCAATCTCTTAGTTTTCATGCACACCACATATTAGTTAAAATGTCAATAAGAGAGAAACGACTTATATGGATGTAAAGGTTAATGTGAGCTTTCTTGGGGAATTTGGTGATCATTTTTGGAGTACATCTTTGAGTCCAATTGGTCTTGAAAGTGGGATAGCCAGTGGTGTTTTTTTGAGGTTGTTCATGAATGTTGAGTCCATGGTGTGATCTATTACTGTCTGGGTGAAGTCTAAGTAACCCAAGAGACATAAATGCCTACCTTGCCATATGATAGATTTTGTGACATCGTTCTTAAGGGTAAAGGGTTTTTTGTGTTCCTATTGTTGTCATGAGTTTTTTATGAGCTAAATGGACGAAATGTAAAATTGTGAGGAAAGAATCCCATAAAGTGTAATGATAATGTTGCCTTGCATTAACCTAAGTCTTTCTTTAATTGTTTAGGAAGAGGCAATAGTTAAAAAATGCTTTCCAAATGTCATTGGCAAGAAATAAAATGATTTTGAGAAAAACCAATAATATAGTTTTCTTTGAGAAAAAGATCAAGGATGTTTTTGAGCATTGTTTTGAGTTAGACCATTAAATTCCATTTTAGGTTGTCTCTTTGCAAGGATAAGTCCTTAACATGGAGTTACTTATTAAACTCAAATCGCTCAAATTATTTGGGAGATTTTGTTTTTTCTCAATCAGTACGATGCCATGTGTGGTAAGATTTTTGAATAATCTTGTACATATATTTAGTTTAGAACTTGACCCGAGTGTGTACAAAGCAAAATCCTAGAGAATCTTTGGTTGGAGAGTGACCCAAGGCCCTTTATGACCCTTTACATAGCCAAAATTACACTATACATTTTCCTTAGTTAACCCCTTTGAGCCTTTTGCCTATTTTTCTTTTTCTTTTTTTAAATAATAACCTTGTTAAAACACCTAATCCCTTCTAAAATCTTCTTTTTGGCACTTAACCCCCTCTAATGCATTAAATAATCCAAAGTAATTGAAAGTAGGCGAAAGCCTATGTTTGGGGGGATTAATGTGAAGTGCTAAGATGAGCCAAGAAATGTGCATGTAAGGTGGTCAAATTAAGTGCTTAAGGGACAAGAGACATACTTTATGGTAAAGTTGCTTAGCCTAACCTATAAAATATGATGAGAAATGAGGCAAATGAGGGGGCTAAGAAACACTTAAAGTTAGAAAGTCTCTACAAAAGGACAAAGAAAGGAAAAAAGAAAATGGTTGCTTTGAATTATTTTGTATATGATAAGCAATTAATGATTTGAAGGAGGATAAGGTGGATAGTTTTAAAATCTTGGGGTATCAGGGGTCGATAAATGGCATTGAATGACGTATTTTAGTTACTTGATCCATAGATATTCTTTCCCGCACTTTAAACCTTTATCTTGACCCACAAGACCTTGGTGATTCCAATCTAGGTAAGTCTACATTAGTAGAATAAAATACAAAAGGCAAGCATTTAGTTCTACTCATTGTACTTGAATTTCTTTGCGAGAGTGACTGTGAATTCTTTAATTATTAGAGCTCCTTTAGAAATTTCAATGTCTTTTATGTGTGCGGAGCTAACTTTTGCTTGTGACTGGCATCGATACTTTAGAGTAGTGGGTGAAATCTTACTCTCGATTTGGGTAACTGGGTGAAGTAAGTTGTATTATGAAGATTGAGAAACTTTTTAAGATTTTGTGTTTCCTCTTCAGTTACATTGTTGATTTGGAAGATTTATTTGATACAAAATTACATCCTTGCTTCATAATATGTGCTTATTGAAAATTTTGGGTTCACTTGTTGCCATAATATATTTGGAAAGTCTTTATATGTTTGTTAGCTTAGTCCTTAGTATAGGTCTCTTTTGGGTGGAATTGACATAAATACCCTATCTTGTTGAATTGTTCTTGGTTTGTTGAGGAAAAGAAATAGTTTAAGTTTCACTACAACAAATTGATTTATTTATGAGCAACATTTAGGGACTAATCATTAATCTCGTCTCTAAAAGTAGATGTATCAGGATGAGATTAAAAATTGGTCCTTAATATTATATTTTATTGTGAAGGTACAAAATCCGATCCCAAAGAAATGTTTTAACTAGTCCCAAATTGTAATTAGGAGATTTGAGCGGGAAAAACTAACGCCAAAATGTAATTAAAACTTTAACAATTTAATTTTATTTTACTTAGTTTACTCTAGAACTCCATCAATATACACACCAATTTTGCAGATGCACAATTAGTGAGGGAGCAACTTTACAAATTGCTTCTCCAGTTCGGTTATTGCAGCTAATTTTCCCTAATATCTATATTATCTCGGTAGCAAATTTGAGGTATGATTTCTATTCTATCTAGTTGCTCTTTTCTTCCAAAAATGTTTGGAATTAGTTTTATTGTTTGGTTGTTCGAGCTAATCAATTTTATTCTTCCTACTTTATTCTATCCGAATTTGTCATTTTTTCAATTTGTACAACTTGGTAATTTACTATGAAATTTATCAATTTGTGGATGTTCAATTATCGTCTCTCTATATTATAGTTCAAAAGCTTAGGAGTTTTGTTCTTTTATTTTACTTTTATTGCAGAGAAGATTAGATATGTTATGTTCTATTGCAAATGAGGAAACATATAGATAATTGAAACGAGATGTTTAGTGCTAGTAATATAGTTCAGGGACTACCTATGGGGATTAAAATAAGGATTTTTAAATGAAAAAAAGAGTCTTAGCTTATATTTGAATCTGCCTTGCACAAGATGTGTGAGATTTGTCTTGTATTCCCATTGTTATGGCCAATGTGCTTTAAACTATGATTGCTTTATGTTCAAATTAAGCTTTAATGAAGATGAAAATTTCAGAAGCATGTGAGTGTCATTGCTTGGTATAAGGATCTATTGGTGTTATGTGTTGCACTTGTGATGATGCAGATTAAGGGCAAGGGCAGCTCGGTGCACTAAAACTCCCGCTATGGTTGGTATAAGGATCCATTACATACACTTATACATGTTTTTTTTGTTTGTATATGTGTGTGCATGTGTGTGTCTATATATGTATATATATATATATCATTTTGGAAATTAAATATTTGTGTGGATCTTTAAGGTTTGGGGGCATAAAGCATGGTCGCCTCTGTAAGAATGTTCCATAAAAAATTGAATATCATAGATGTTATTGCTTCATATGTTTTCTTAGTTGCCTATAATTCTTGATTGTTGGACAATAAATTCCTTTTTTGAAAATCAACAGGACCATTTGGTGTTTCCATTTGTTAAATTTTATTCCTTCACTATTATGCCTCTCTACACTACAAAGTACAAGTGTTGTTGCTTGGGTTGTCAAACTTCATAATTTAACTATATATAGCCTGATGATATATTTAAGCATGCTTTGACATACTTTTAGTCACAATAGTATCATATATCTTTTTGTTCAGAAAGGATAGTGTAATTTCCTGATACAGATCCCTAATATAGAACTATCATAAACCAAAGCTTTTTATTGGAAATATGAGATTATGCAAATTCTCACCTAATATATTCTGTGACTCTGTCTTTAGTTTCCTGGGATCTTGCATAACCTCGTTTGGGATACATCAGAGAGTAAGATACAGATCGGTTGTTTCTTTATTAAAGACCATGAAACTGGTGATACATTCTGTAGTACTTTGTAATTGTGCCTTGGTATTTCTTTTTGCCATTATGTTGTGTTCGTATAATCTAATAAACACGTTAAATTTTTGGTCATGCAAAACTTCATAATATTCATATTCTTTTTAATCTTCTATCATTATATTTATTCCATTGACTGTAAAGTTATTCTCCTCAATGAGACAGAACTTGCGGGCTACCAAAAAGGAATATCCTAAAACAGAAGATGATCTAAAGTCACTTCAGAGTGTTGGAAAAATGATAGGAGAAGTGGTCCGACCTCTAGATTATGAGTGTTGTAAGTACCCTTTATCCTGACTAATATTCATTTACTCTTTTAGTCTTAGAAATTCATTATTGATCACAAAGTATTTATTTTTTTCTTTTACATGAAAAAAGCTACTTACACCTTATGTTACTTTTCAGTGACAATAAAAGCTATAAGCGGTCCAAGATATGTTGTTGGCTGCCACATTAAAGTAGACAAGGAATGACTAACTTCAGGAACATGAGTGGTTCTCGGCATGACAACACTTACAATCATACTGGCATTTCCCCGTGAAATTAGTAATCACTAGTTTTCTTGCAAGTGTTAAATGTCTAGGCCTATGTTTAGAATTATTACATATGTTCATCCCCAATTTCCTTACCATGAGAAATTAATGTCAAGTTGATCCTATTTTATACAACATGCTTCGTGAAGATCATTGCTACATCACTTAATCTGATGTGGGTGGACTATTAGATCAGATCAGGGAGCTGAGAGAATCCATAGAGTTACCTCTAATGAACCCCGAGCTTTTCCTCCGGAGGATTAAGCCTCCATAGGTAAATTATTCAATATAATTTTCTGCATTCTTTTACATTTGTCGACATGGACCGAAGTGTTTTTTCTTGTAATATCACATCTATGGTAACCGAGGATTCTATCTCAGGGTGTTCTTCTCTATGGACCTCCTGTAACGGAAAAGGCATTGTTAGCCTGGGCAATTGCTAGCAACATAGATTCCAATTTCGTAATGGTTTGCGTACTAGAATTTGGTTATGTATCAAATCTAATATCATCTCATAAAGGGCATTTATAATTGGTGATTGTTGCAGGTCGTATCAAGTGCCATTATTGATAAGTACATTGGTGAGAGTGCAAGATTAATTAGAAAAATGTTTAATTATGCTCGTGATCACCAAGTAAAACTTTAATCAGATTCGTTTCCTATATTGGGAGTGTTGGACTTGTACAATGATTTCAGAGGCGCCTTAAAATGTTGACACTCTAATATATTTATTTGTAGCCCTTAATCATTTTCATGGATGAGATAGATGCAATTGGTGGATGCTGTTTTAGCGAGGGAACCAGTGCAGACCGTGAAATCCAAAGAACACTCATGGAGTTACTCAATCAATTAATCTGGTTTTTTAATGTTTTTTTCTCTTGCCCCATCCAACAGTCTTCCAACACACCAACTGAAATTCTCTTGCCCCATCCACCTCTTTACCTAAAATTAATCTGGTTTTTTAATGTTTTTTTCTTCTACTGTTATAACATTTACTAATTAAATATACATTATCCCCTTGAATTAGTATAGTGCACAAGATGTCCCATTATAAAAAAAAGAGTTTGGTTTCTTCGTGCTTCATGACCTGGAATTTCATTTTTTTTTGGTGAAGCTGAATTTTTGAGTGTTTGATAGTGTCCAACTAATTTACCTATTGTATTTTGGTTAGAAATATAATTTAGGTGCTTTTATTATAAGAATTAACATTTAGTTTTAGGATTCCTAAAGATTACTTATAGTTCTAAAGAAGTTCTACACTAAATGTTAAGTTGATAAACTAACTCTTCATGAAAACAATTACAAAAAGACAGTGTTGAAGGATTGAGGCCAAAGTAGGAAATAATGCTCAATGACCTTGTCACCTTGTTTCTGAGGTAGTTGTATGGATGGCGCAGAATTAACCTCCTCTGTCTCCACTTGGTGGAAACATACTGGGTATGTTGTTGTTTTTCTTGTTGACCTTATCACCATATTTTTTTGAAAAAGTACTAAAAAATTAAAATGTAGAAGAAAAAGTAATGGACTATGCTTAATAACTCTCTTTTGCTAATACAACCATGATTTAGAACTAGTGAAGATAATTTTATTAATATCTTGAACTTCAACAAAATATCTCATGTGTGCCCTTTGCTTGTGTGATCACCATCCAAAATCATCTCCATTGCGCTTAATGCCTTAGTTGTTTTAATGCAGGCCACAAAAATTTTTGGTTTGAATTATTTCTCTGGCAATTTACATCATGTTGGTTTTCTTTTCTTTAGAGAATGAGAAATATAGTTCATATCAGGGACGATAATGGTTTAATTTGCATTTACAATCATAAATTTGACTAGTTAATTATCTTGCGCTAAAGGGACACAACATATTGTCAAAGAGCTAGTATCTTAGCTCATTGATATATATCAAGTTTCTAGCTCAATCTTTACCATCTATGTACCTTAACATTTATATCGTCTTATTACTAGATCAATCTGTGCCATCTATGTACCTCATTATTTATTTCCTTGATGTCACTTTCTTTATTATCGTGTTGTCTTGAAATTTTGGAAAATGAATCACAAATATGCATCGACTATTGTGTTGAGAAGAAATGTAAGAGATTCTCTTTTCCACCAAGCTAATTTACTCTGTGATGTTGCCATGTGTCAGCTATTGCAGATGTCTTGATTGATGCAAAATTTGTTTTTGGATGACAACCTATGTTGAAAATTCTCTATAAGAAGCTAGTTGAGGTGCGTACTACTACTGTAATCCCGGAGAAATGGTTGAATTTCTCAAATTAATGTATCAAATTCATTAGATTAATGTAAGCTACAAAAAAAGTTTAACTCACCACTTCTGAGAGAGTCAAAACTAGGTTAATGCATTTAATTTTCAAGTTTTCCTTTCGGGGTTGTAAGCGTGTTGACTAAATTAGTTGGACTAGGTACATTAGTGGAACTGACTTATTTGAATTGTTCTGCAATTTCTACATAAGAAATTTACAAAAGTGTGGTGTCTGTTTGCTGAAAGAGTCCTTCAAGTTTGATGGCTGCCAAAGGATTGAGTCAGTTGTAGTTACAACTATAAAGCTTCTGCCTGAAATCTTGAGGTTTGACTTTTCTTAGAGGTGGTGGTCATCTAGGCTTTCCTTTAGTGTTTGTCAGCTTATTCTACATAAATTTATGTGTAAAGACAATTTATTTTGACTCTTCTTCTCTCGAAGTAAAAAATTTCTATACAGCTGATCAATTTGAAAAACATAAAAACAACAAATCTACACTAGAATAGTTAAGAAATCAATTGTACCCACATAAAGTTGTCATGATAATTTAAATAAAAATTTTATTGGTATCTTTTATACTTAAAATATCAAATGTTCTCGCTGCAAGTTGAACTTGAAAGCTTGAAGTCCTGGGGAGTAGCCTTCCTCTCATTTAGAATTGTTATCGGATCTCTCCAACAAAAAAGAACTATGATACTTGTACTTTATTTTTACAATTTTTCTTGAAAATTTCAAGTCAGTTCAAGTCCTTGTGTTCTGGACAATTCAACTTCTAAAAATCTAAGTAAGGATATAACAGTTAGTAGTGCGAGGTAGATTTAAATAGCATAAGGTTCAGAATTAATGTTTTCATTTGGTTCTTGGAGATTTTTGGTGTTTCTTATTTTATAATCTCTAACTAGAGTTTCTTGAACTTTGTTTCTACTTATGAAAATTGTGAAAGGCATTAGAACATTACGTCTTAGATAGTAGAGTTGCATTAATTTTTAGATAAAAACTTTTGCTAAATTTTTA
Organism: Capsicum baccatum var. pendulum; assembly: GCA_030864225.1. Taxonomy (NCBI): domain Eukaryota; kingdom Viridiplantae; phylum Streptophyta; class Magnoliopsida; order Solanales; family Solanaceae; genus Capsicum; species Capsicum baccatum. The sequence continues at coordinate 172,149,896 of CM061554.1, forward strand.
TAGGACATCAGTCACTGTGGACAAGATCAAAATTCTAATAGGCGTCCTGCAGAGGCTGCCTTGTATTGTATATGAGCTATATCAAATTATTTCATATATTGAAGCCAAAGTGATGCCACAGGTTTGAATGATAATTGGAAATTATGTCCATTCAACTTTGTTTTACTTAAGAAATTGTGTTAACTTTTTTTTCTTCTTTTTTGCCTTACTATTTCAACTTGCGGATTATGTCTTTGCTTCCTAAGCTGCCTCATCATCCCCAGCTACTTCAGACAGGTTGTTAATTTTTTCCATCAAAGTGAGAGGTGATGGGATTTTTTGATATTGGTAGGATAACAGATTTACCTATTGGGGTATCCTAACTACCCATTTTGTTGGCTCATAACAGTCACAAACGTATAGAGGGTATTAATAATCGAAGTAGTTGTTTGATTCTAATTTATATTAGTGCCACAATTATTTTTCAATTTCTCCATACTCTTCATAACTGACTATGAATAGAATACAGCGAGGAGATGATGTAATTGAATAATTATTATCCCATATTTGGTCCAGTAGTTAGGTATAGAGTTCTAGTTAAATTTCATATGATAGTAATTAAATGGATAAACCTAATGGTCAGTAAATAAATTGATGAATGAACAAGGAGTAATATAGACACCATAAAACAGTCTCTTATGTACAACATTAGAGATAGAAATGAATGTCATCATCCTTATCCTTCTTGTTGTCCTGTATCCACTATCCAAGCATTCCTTGTAAAATCTCTATATGAAGCTAGGTTCCTTATCTTGTAAAATCCTTATTCTCACCACCCACCCTTTGAAATAAACACACTGGTCCTATCTTTTGCAGTATGGTTATTATAGAACTTCTGTCAAAACACGCTAAAAAGGCCATTTAGGCAGTATGCTTGTCATTTGTTGCTCTATTACAAGTAATATTTCATTCAAGATTTTATGAATGCTAAATTCAAATTGATGTCCCAATCCTAGTAGTGTGTGGCTTCTTCTAAACATAGAAGCCCTCTTGTATCTTTGAATTATTGTGAAATCATTAATTTTATATGGGATGACTATTGTGTTTTTAAGTCCAAACATATCCACAATATGAGTATCACATAAATATCAATGTTAAGATGGATTTGCAATTGATTTTCTTTGTTTCCGCGGACTTCTAAAGCAACTTGTTGTCCCTTTGAGTATACAGTTATCTGATCAGAGATCTGCCATTGTAAAATAGGTCTATTCTTTTAGTCTAGTACAGTAGCAAATCTGCTTGTGAGTCTTTTCAAAACTTTTCCTCTAATTATTCACTTTGTCTCCCACTTTGTTACCTTGGCTCTGTCACATGGTTTACAAAAACATAGTAGAAATTTGAATATTTATATCTTACATCCCAGTAGCTCAAAATAAGCTTGCTAATGTCATCTGCTCCACTTACTGCAGTTGACATCTTCGTAGATTCCTTTTAGTTGCTAGATAGACTCGTGTCCCTTTTCTACAATGAGTTTATGTAAGCTAGGACAGCATTTGCATTTATTTCTCCATTTTTTTAATTTTTTTTTGCATATTGCTAATTAATTCTCAGTCTAAGACTAAAGAGTATCACCCAATCTGAATGTATGCATATATAGACTCTTGTTAATTCTTTGCTTCTTATGTATATTAAATTATATATCAATAGTTATTAATTGTCTTTCCAAAATTTTGTTCTTGCAGATTTCTGAAGATCAAAGTTACAAGTGAAGATGCAAGTTTAGAGAATGCATGGGCTAATTATTATTTTGCAAAGAACATTATGTAAACTTGACATCAAATTCTAGCTCGGGATGTTAATTGGTTAGTTTTTTTTTTTGGCAAATATTAAAACTATTGATATCATATAGCTCAGGATGTTAATTGGTTATGTTTTTATTGTTTATCAAATAATGAAACTATTCACATCATATTCTAGCTCGGGATGTTAATTTGTTGAGTTTTTTCTATTTATCAAATATTAAAACTATGTTTACCATCATTTGACATTTTCAGTAAAAATTTTATATTTAACAATGAAATATATAAATTTTATGATTTTAGTAGCAATCTAGGATGAGTTAGATTGTTCGTCTGGAAAGGTTAACTAAGTACGAGTGAGTTGTTCGTCTCTAAAGGTTAATTTTGGATGAGGCAGTCACTCTTCTCTAAAGATTAATCTAGGATGAGTTAGATGCTCAACCTGATAGATTAATTTAGGACTAGGTAGTTACTCATTAATAAAAACATTTAGCAACCAAAAAATATCTACTTTGTAAAAATGAAAATCATCTATTAGGGACGAGATATACAGTCTCTAAAAGTGTTTTTGAGACTAGATATGTCACCGTCTCTAATGAGATTAGACGACTAGCCAGAGTACCTCGTCCAAAAGACTTTTAGTGAAGGAGGCTATTAAGACGAGCTGGGACCAGCATTTTCTCATTCTAAAACATCATTTGCGACTATAATTAAACATTTAGGGATGGGAATTCCCTTCCATAGAGGTTGTTTTTCTTGTAGTGTTTGGGGGTGTTGATAATTCGTCAATTTGACAAATTACAATCCTTTTTTAAGCCTAAATTATCATTCTTTTTCATTGATTTGTTGTTACTTTCTTAATGCTCATTAGTGTAGGTAAAGTGGAGTGCAATGACGATATGACTACCACGATTGACTAGATAGATTAAAAGTTTCCCACGATTGAAAGTACCAACAAATCAATGGAAAAGTTGAAATTGCAGGCCTAGGAGTCGACCCTCAATTACCGTTATTGTGACCTGAGGGTCACGATCATGATCAGTTGATAAGTCAAGTGGAGTGTAGTCACGATATGAATACCACAATCGCGGTATTGTGATCGCAGTCCAAAGATGGTGATCGCGGCAGATCAGAAAAGTTTCAATACCATTTTTGTAATATTTGGAAAATGTGCAATAGGGCTTAAATAGGGGTCCTTAGTTCATTTTTCACACCATCTTTTATCTTATATATTATCTTCTCATTATTTTAAGGTTTTTGTTTTTCTTGAAGCTTGGAGCTCAAATAAACCAAGAATTATTTAGAGGAACTCCATATTATGGATTTGGCATCACCCATTGAAGATTCATTAGATTTTATAGTGTGGTTTGCCTTCCTTTTATTATTAATGAATAAATTTGATGGAAATCTTGGTATATTTATGATTTGGTAGATCTACCTTTTGGGGTTATGTGTTTGCAGGGATGCAAGTGCGTGGATATTGAATGTTAGCTCTAATTTGTCGTTAGTAGTGATGGGTTTTTAAAATGTCTGAATAAAAATAGGGAATTGTTTGTGAAAACTGCTATTTTCAGAAAAAATTCCCACATCATCCTTGAAAGAGGGATGTTGGTTGCCTAGATCCCACATCATCCTTGAAAGAGGTATCCAGATGACATAAATATTTATGAACAATAACGTAGATAGTAGTTATTCCCATTTTGTTGTCTTAGAAATAAGGTTAAGACGTAGAATTTCCATCACTTGGACATTATCATAGAAATAAGGATGTTAAATTGAGGTTTTGGGTGGCTTTAGTTGGCAACATCCATGAGGTATTCGAAAGTATCCATGGGTGACATTTTTTTGAAAACCTAACATTGAAAACCTCTAACCTAGCCTATCACTCATGCACTAACTTGAATTTGATGTTATTTTCATATATCCGCACATACTAAATTGCCCGTAGGAAAGCATAACCCCAAGATCCATTCCAAATTAATTACCCTCTAATTGATTTTAACATTAAATTAGTCCCTTAGAAGCCCAAGAATTGCCTTTACATTCGACAAGATTTAAAACCCCCCAAACTATTTTTTACCATTGGTTTAACCCTAGCAAGCAACTTTTACTTCGAATTTGCTCAATCGTCACTCACATTGTTCCTCGTGGATTCAACCCCGACTCTGAGTTGGGTAAATATATTGACAACGACCGTCTTGCACGCAAATTGATGAGTTTGTTGAGCATTATTATAGAACATAACTAAATGAAATAATCATAAACCAAATATAGTCAAACGGTGTCAGCCCCTATACCAATACCAATGCTAAGGCTGACACCAACACCGACACCGACCATAGCCAAAATCTAGGTCAAAGAAATGACAAAAGTTTGTAGAGAAGACCATAACATGAAATGGAGTCTTCCAGAGTATGGAACCTGACCACTTCAATCCAACACTAAGCTTTCCTATAATCCAATTATTGTGTAAGAGAAATAGTATGGCTAGTTCCTGAATTGCTTAGGTATATAGCCGCTAGAAGACGGGTTGGAAGGTGAATGCTAGCATGTACTTAGGAATAAGGATAAAATAATGTTAATATTTAAAACAAAGTAAATAACCATATGTAATCACATCCATACATATATAAATAATCCATGTCGAAAAAGGGAATCGAGTTTAGCATCCATTTAAAACCTTAACCTGGGTTGGTGTAGCTTAACCATCCTAGAACTACCCATGGGCTATATTTGTCCAACGTTACCTCTTGATGGGCCCCAATGCGTGTATCCTCACAAACCTGAGATATCATCAGGGTAGGGCCTTCACGTGAACCCTTCGCCCACCATTACAGAGATATTCAAGTATAAACTTAGGGGATTCCTTTGTACCCCACAAGTATATGGTCACAATAACTATCCCTCAAGTCAGTAAACATGATTTTCTAGTCTCCGTCCATTTGACTGACACCTTCATGGTTAGCTATCACAATCCTTCATTATTTCCCAATTAAAATCTTTAGCACATAAAAAACCACCAATCACAGTGTTAATTACAAAGCCATTATCTAGTAGTATCGTCATACAGATAATAGCTTGCAAGCAATGTCATTAGAAAACACATAGGGTTTCCCATGCACCCCGCAATTTCAATTATTAATATCACTCGGGGGATTCTCGTGTACCCCACGAGGTTTTTTATTTAAAACAAAGACATGGCAACCAAGTCCTTACTATTTAACTATTTAAACCATCCAAACCAACTTGAAGTTCCATTATCATATTATGCAATGCAATATTTTAAATAAATGTCCAACCGTATAACGAAACCATTCTTATAGGAATTTTATCAAACATGCTAATGGCATATAGTTTAAAAAACCAAAACCAAGTACCGATTGAACATACCCATGCAACACCAAGTTCAAACCACCCTTATAACATGACAAAACTAAAATTAAACATGGGGAAAATTATTCATCCATCAATAACAAAAATTCCCACCGTACAATTCAAAACCAAACAGTACCAACAACTGAATCCTAAAACAATTCTTTAAAACATGAATTCAGTTAAAGTAACAATAAGGGAAGAGTGACACACTTTAGCTACAAAGAAAGACACAGAGATTTAATCTTGAAAGCCCCAAATTGATTAAATTGACGAAACCCTAGACTCTTTCTTGAACCAGAAGTTAGAGAGAGTGATTTGAGAGTGCTTAAGTATTTTTAATTTAGAATAATATTGTAAATGATGTCCCAAAAGTGTTTTAAGTTGTGGGGTCATAATGGGTTAAGAGGTAAAATGTCCATAATACCCCCAACTTAAACTACACAAATCCCATAGGAGGGTACGACTACCCCCCAAACCGTATATTCAATGTATAAGTGGTACCCACCATGCATACCCTAGACATAATGTTGGACATCATACATTGTCCACCATACGAACCCCTTTCCCAAATTATGCCTTCACCCAATGAAAAGTATGGTGTGAGTCGTACCCTAAGAAGAATCTAAGTGGATCGACAATGGAAAGCGTACAACTATACCTTACCACTTGTACCCTATCCTCACGGCTCTTAGTGAGCTACTCATACTTAGAACCAATTCAAGTTACTACGTTTCTGATTAAATAAAGGAGCAACCGGTTACCAACTATTCGACCAGTACCTACCGAACCATATCCACAATAGAAACCCCACCACTAATCTCTTGACTTCTAACGACTACGATCCCTTAATCGTACCCACACCATGCGATTCAAGCTATGAGTCATATAATTCTCAGCTGGTTCGAGTTACAAGAAGTTTTTTGAAGGGTCAAAAACTCAGGGTGTTTTAATTCTCCCCCACTTGGAAAATTTGTCCTTGAATGTTGGAACAAGGTAGTACAAGAAGGATTTACAACCCCCAAACATCTCTACTCTTACTCGTATCCAAGATAGAAAATAGAACACTAGGGAATCAATCCTTCCTTTTATTAAGTTTGAAAACTAAAATGTTATGAAGAACACATACCTTTCGCATGAATTTCAAGAACAAAAATAGGAATGGATACTTTGACTTTTTGTTTTCTTTAGCTACAAATGTAGCCTCTTCAAACTTGTGGTTCCTCTGTTGAACCTTAACTGAAGCTACATCCTTGATCCACAACGAACGAACCTGCCAATCCAAGATCTTAATAGGGACCTCCTCATAATATAGAGAATCCAAACTACCAATATCCTAGAAAGACACAAATTATTATGGATCACTAATACACTTCATAAATATAGAGACATGAATGCCAGGTGGATGGAGCTCAAACTAGAAATCATTTCCAACTCAGATGCAACATTGCCAATACTCGTCTGTAACCCATAACGACCCACATATTGGGGACTGATCTTTCCCTTTTTCCTAAATGATATCACTCCCTAAATTAGAGACACCTTCAAGAACACCCTATCCCCAACCTCAACCTTCAAGTCTTTTCGCATCACATCCATATAGGACTTTTGGCAACCTTTTACAGCCTTAAGCCTATCTCAAATAATATTCACCTTTTCCATAGCTTGGTGATCCTTGTCCAGGCCAAACATATCTACCTTACCAACCTCAAACCACCTAATAGAAGATTGGCTCTATTTGCACCTCCTAACGTACGCGGCTGCAAATGGAGCCATCCCAATTCTAGAGTGGTAGCTATTATTATAAGCAAACTCCATAAGAGGAAAATCCTTAACCTAACTACCACCATAATCCATCACGCAAGCACAAAGTATGTCCTCTAATGTCTTAATAGTCCTGTATCCTTGCCCATCTGACTGCGGGTGAAAAGCAGTAATAAGATTGACCTTATTCCCCAAACCTTTTTGGAATGATCACCAAAAGTGAGATGTAAAGTGCATACCATGATCAGATATGATAGAAACAAGTAACCCATGGAATTTCACAATCTTATGAAGATTCAACTTCACAAAATCATCGGCCTAGAAGTTAGACCTCACTAGAAAAAAGTGAGCCGACTTCGTTATACAATCCACTATGACCCAAACCAAATCAAATTTATTCAGAGAATAAGGAAGAAAAATAATTAAATCGATATTGATTACTTCCTACTTCCATTTGGGAAAATCATTCTCTTGATGGAAACCCCTTGGCCTCATGTGCTCAACTATCACTTATTGGTACACCATGTACTTAGCCACAAAATTTTCCATATCCCTCTTAATATTGTTCAATCAATACATCTCATTAAGGTCATGATACATTTTTATCTAACTGGGATAAACAAAATATCACAACCCATGTGCCTTAGCCTAGATTCTCTCATGCAAACCATCGATGTCGGGAACAAAAAAACAACCTTGGCACCACAAAGTACCATCACCACTAATCTCAATTGCCATCTCTTTCTTTCCTCCTACATTACCTTGATCCTTATCAAGATAGGATCTAACATTTGCTTCTCCTTGATGTCAGCTCAAAAGGAGATTACCGCGCCAGTTTCTTCGCCAACACGCCACTATCCTTAGAGTCAAAGAGATGAACTTTAAGTTTATCATGACGGTGAATATCCTTCATCATCTCCCGCTTCTCCTTATCCATATGAGCTAGAATCCCAATGAATAACCTACTAAGAGCATCAGAAACTATATTAGATTTCCTAAGATGGTAGTGAAAATTTATGTTATAATCCTTGAGAAGGTCAAGCCATCTCCTTTGCCTGAGGTTAATCTCTTTTCGATTAAACACATATTGTAAGTTGTTATGATAAAAAAAAAGATATCCACATGCACTCTATACAAATAGTGTTACCAAATTTTGAATGCAAACACTACAACTAGAAATTCCGAATAACGAGTCAGATAATTTCTCTTACACACCTTTAATTGTGTAGAGGCATAAGCTATCAACTTTCCATACTGCATTAGAATGTAACCAAGTCCCACACTGGACACATCATAATAGACCACACACCTATCAGTTCCTTGAGGCAAAGTCAAAATTAGAGCCAAAGTTAGCTTATCCTTCAGCTTCTCGAAACTCCCCTCATAAGCATCATACCATAATAACTTTACCTTTTGTGAGTCAATTTAGTCAACAGGGCTACTATAGTCAAAAAACATTCAACAAACCTCCTATAGTAACAAGCTAAACCCAAGAAGCTCTGAATATTGATTGGAGTCATGAATCTAGGTTACTTCTTTACCACTACAACCTTCTACAGATCCACCATAATCCCTTAACTAGAAATAATATGATTCAAAAAATTAATAGTGTTCAACCAAAATTCATAGTTAGAAATTTGGCATAAAACTATAGTTCCTTTAGAGTATGTAACACAACATGAAGGTGATTAATGTGATACACCCTACTCTTAAAATATACTATAATATCGTCTATGAAAACAAAGATGAATAGATTCAAAAAATAATGGAAGACCCTATTCATCAAATCCATGAATTCCACAGGGCATTGGTTTACCCAAAAGACATAAGAAGAAACTAAAAATTCCCATATCGGGTACCAAAGGCAGTCTTAGGGATATCCTCCTCCCTAATCTTTAAATAATGATACCCAGATCTAAGGTCAATCATGGAGTATAACTTAGCACCCTACAACCGATCTAACAAATCATCTATCCTTTGAAAATGATATTTATTCTTTACTATCACCTTATTCAAATTCATGTAATCAATGCACAACTGAAGTGAACCATTCTTCTTAAGCACGAATAACGCCTGTGTAACTCACGAGGACATACTAGGATGAATAAAACTCTTATACAAAAGATCTTTTAATTGCTCTTTAATCTCCTTAAACATAGAAAAGGCCATTCAATATGGGGGAATAATTATTAGATGAGTGTCTAGAACAAGGTGAATACCAAACTTAATCACCGTATCATGAGGAACACCAGGAAGGTCATCAGGGAAGACCATAGGAAATTCATTTGCCATCAAAATATAATGTAAATAAGGACCATTTGGGTTAGAATATTTAACCTGCACAAGATAATAGAGACACCATTTTGATATTAACCTCCAATTACTAAAATAAGATATGAATTGTCCCTTTAGGAGCTAGAGAACCACCCTTTCACTTAATAACTTGCTTATTAGGGAATTTAAAGACTACCATATGGTTTGGATAGTGTAGACGTGCATAGCAAGAGTGTAACTAATCCATACCTTATATAACATCAAAATTCACTATACCTAATTCAAACAAATCCACCAAAGTTTCTTTGCTACAAACAGATACCACACACCTCCTACAGACTCTTCTAGTAATCATAAAGTCACCTACCAAGGTAGAAACATAAAATGTGTTTGAAACACACTTGGGACAAAACCAAAATACATAGCCATAAATGGGATCACATAAAAAAAAGTGGACCCTAGATCAAGTTAATAGTACACATCATGCGAAAAGTGTTTCCATATACCAATCATGGCATCAGGTGTTACATTAGATTCCTATTTGGTAGTGAGAGAATATAGATGGTTTTGACCTATGCTGGAACTAGATGGCACACCGTTTGGTACCTGAGCTGATGATGAAGAAACTGTAACCTTGTTGAACCAACCTTACCAATTGGAAATTTTGTAAGCATAAGCCATGGCTGACCATAGTTGAAGCACATATCCTTTCCCTCATAATAGTAACCTAGTTTAATCTACCATAAAACCTGTAAAAAGGATATGATGGAGCTGACTAGGCCTCATTATCCTGAGATTGGGCACCTTGTACCCTGAAGTTATATCTACCATAGAAATATCTATCACCTGACGTCTTTGAGCAAGGAGCACTAGTTGTTGAGTATGACCCAAAATTCCCTCTTTTTTTCTTAGCCTATTTCCCACCATCTCTGCCTATCTAATGCTGGCCACTACCTTGCTCAGAGAACATAAACTTCTTTCCCTGCCTCTCCCCTAACTCAACCTACCTTTTCTTCTTTTTATACCTTTTGGATGTAGGTAACCAACCTGGAGATATCCATGTCCTTGATTAACAATGTATCCTTACTTTCAAATATCAACTCTTTGTACAACCCAAAAGAGAATTTCCTTATTATATCTCTCATGCTACAAACCATCTTTGGAGCATAGCAAGATAGCTTGTGAAATTTCAAGGCATACTTCTTGACAGACATTTTACCTTTCTTAAGATTAACAGACTCTTCCGCCTTAGCTTCCATCAACTCTCAGGGAATAAAGTTGTCTAGAAATGCTTTAATAAAATCATCCTATAGTGATGACCCATCAGTGTTACCCCTTTTTTGATCCCATTCTTTGTACAATTGGTATGCCACATCCTTTAGCTAAAAAGCTGCAAACTCCACACCCTCCACATTCCTGGCATGCATAATATGCAAGATCTTTTCCATATTATCTATAAAAACTAGAGGATCCTCCTCTACCTTAACACTAGTGATGGTCGAAGGATTCAGCCTCATGAATTGACCAGCCCTTGTTTCCTTAGATGATTGAGTAACAACAACACCATGAAAAGTTTGAGTAGCTATCAACAGTGCCAACATATATATGGACTGACAAAACTCAATGTTCATCACATCGGACTGAGGAGTTTGAGATGGACTAGAGGGAAAAGGTAGAACTCAAGAATAATCTAGAACTGAACCACTAGACCAAGTATGGATCCCATGATTAGAGAGTGTCCCATCAACATTGTCATTAATAGGGATAAAGAAGTTTTCATGAGCTTCAGATTGTTGAGCTTGATCTAAAAACTAAACAAACAGGAAATAGAGAATAATTCAGGACCTTAGACTGTACAGCTTGAAAAAAGAACTAAGAAAGAGAAATATTCCTAAATTCCTTGTATCCTCTCCCTTATGAGTGTGGTGTACTACACACACTTAAAAGAGACTTTACTTAACATGGTTATGTGGACACCTAAGTGACCATGAACCTAGGTCTCTAATATCAATCTAACATAACCTGAAATAAGGCCAAGTTATGTCGGGTGCCTCATGGCCAATTGGGGATGGAGACCACCCCCAATACCCAACCATAGCTACCCTACACCATATGATGAAAAAATTTTGGATTTATATAACATAAAAAAATTGAAGAATCATAAATCAAGTACAACCAAATCGTGTTAGCCCCAATAACAATACAAATGTAAAGGTTGAAAATAATATAGACACCACCCATACTAGACCAAAGTAGTCTCACAAAGCCTCTAAGAAAATAAAACAACATACAAGTGGTACATACCCTCAACCACAATCAAAACCAAAGTCTAAGAAATGGAAACAGTATGTAGAGAAGACCATAATATGAAATAGATTTTTTTGGAGTATGGAAGCTCATCACGTCAATCCAATACCAAGTTGCCCCTGAATATAATTCTTGAGTAAGAGGAGTTGTATAGTTGGTTCCTGCATCGTGTGGGGATACAACTGCCCAAAGATGGGCTAGTAGGTAAATGCTAGTATGCACTCAGGAATAACAATAAAATAATACCAATATTTAAAACCAATTAAATACCATACACAATAACATCCATACATATATATATAATTCATGCCATGAAAATAAATTGATTTTAGACAAACAGGAGTTTCCAGTGTCCCCCCATTGGACTAAAACCCTTATGGTTAGCTATTACAACACGCCATTATTGCACAATTAAAATTCTTATCACATAACCAAACCAACCATCCCAAATATAATTACCAAGGCATTATATAGTGATATTGTCATACCGACTAAAGCTTGCAGGAAATATCTTTAGCCAATATCTCGGGATTCCCATGTACTCTGTAATTTTCATTATTAAAATCACTTGGGGGATTCCCATGTACCACACAAGGTTTTTAATTCAAACCAAAGCCATAAACACCAAGGACTTACCATTTTACCATTTACACCATCCATACAAACTGTAAGTTCCATTATCATATTATGTAATGCAAAGTTTTTAATAAAAGTCTAACAATTTAACAAAAACTATTCTCATAGGTATTTTATCAAACATGTTAAGAGCATATAGTTTCCAAAACAAAAACCAAGTACTATTTGACCGCCCCATGCAACCCAAAGTTGAAACCACCATTATAACATAAAAAATCATAAGTAAAAAATGGGAAAATAATATTTATCCAACGACAAGAACCCACAAAATATAATTCAATTCCCAATAATACCCATAATTTAATCATTAAAACCATTTTTTTAAGCATGTATTCAGTTTAACAAACAATGAGGGAGGAGTTATAGTCATTAGATATGAAGGAAGATGGAGATATTTTCTCTTAAAACCCCTTAATTAATTATATTAAAGAAAACCCAACCCCTTTCCTAAACCAAAAGCTAGAAAGAGATTTGAGAGAGTTTTTTATTTAAAATAATAGGGTAAATGGTATCCCAAAAATGTTTTAAGTTGTGGGGTTATTAGGGGTTAAGAGGGGAAATGTCCAATATACCCCAACTTAAGCTGTACAAATTACCATGGGAGGGTACAACTACCCCCATAAACTATACCCACAGCATACGAGTGGTACCCATAACTCGCATCCTAGATAGAATATTGGACATACCACAATGTCCACCTTATAAACCCTTGCCCAAATCATACTTTCACCATACAACAAATATGGTGCGAGTCATACCCTAAGCAGAATCTAAGCGGATAGATACTGGACAATATACGACTATACCTTACCCCTTGTACCCTATCCTTATGGTTCTTAGTGAGATACTCATACTCAGATCCATGTTAAGATACTAAGTTTTAGATTAAATGAAGGACCATTCTATCACCAACCGTATGACCCATACCTATCAAATCATATCCAAACCAGAAATCCCATTACTATTCTCTAGAATTCTAAAGACTAGGATCCATTGACCATACCCACATCATTTGAGTCATGGTGTGAGTTGTATAATGATCATAAGGTTCAACACTCGGGAAATTTTAAAGGTTCAGAAACTCTGGGTGGTTTAGCAACTATTCAATTCTAGATCACTATTAAGATTAAATTAGTGTGAAGGTAACCAAGAGAGTTGGAATTTATAATTGGAAACTAAAAATGAGGTAAATAAAAGGTTTTGGACCATTAGTATGGAGAAATCCAGGGTCAATTCTCTACAACCAATCATACTATGCTATTAAACTTCATTATTTGTATTAGTTATCATGGTTGTTGATACAGAGGGGTTTTTATTATTACTAAGGTCTTTCTAGACTATATCCACCGGTCTAACTTAGACCCACAACTACATCATTGAGCAGGAGTAGAGAACTAAGTTAAATCCATTCAGATTTCATCCCGTAAGTTAAACAAATAGGTTACGTAGGTATATTTCTATCATAAATACAAATTATAACTTCGTTCTATATAATACTATAGTCCTATTCCAGTTATCCCTATGTACTACCCTCTTGTTCCTCCTTTCGGAATCACAAGATGACTATGGATGTAATCTATGGGTTATGAATCCATAAAAGAGTGATAAATGGATAAATAAATAATCAAATATAATAAAAAATCTAAACCAAGTTAAATTATAACAAGAGTAATAGTATTCTTGGTGTTAACCCTGGAAAAGGGTTTTAGCCACTTATGGACATAAATGTAATCACAATGATAGAATAGATGTTAAAATCCATAAAAAATAAAATTAATGGAAGAAAACCATTATTGGAGTGTTTTCCAGCCTCCTTAAATTTTTTAAGGTTTTGCAATATGTGTAGCATAATATTTAATGGTCCTATTTATAGTAGGACAAAACTGTCAATTTTAACTTTAGTCCATGCCACGAATCATATCTTGGTGCCTAGGGTCTGTGGCACGACCTTATCATGGTGAAAAACTATAATTTTGTCCCTAGTATGCCCCCAAGTCCATCGCATGGACCTTATCCACGGACCCTCAATATAGTGGCTAAGGTCCGTGGCACTCCAATGACCCCAAAAAGTCCATTTTTGGTCAAGTCTTATGTCGTGCTTTTGTCAATCTATTTAAATCCTTGTAGTGTTGATTCTAATTTTTTTCAAGCTTGTGTATCATATATATATCATAATTATCTACTCACAAATAATCCTATATCATCAAACACCACGATTTAGAGATCAAAAGATCATAAAATCCAAGACGGTGATCTAGAACTTAAACTAAAAATGCTAGTATTGTCTTTTTGCTCTTTAACTTAGTTTTGACTCTAGGCTTGTTTAAATTGAACCTTAAACACTACAAAAAAGTTATTATACACATAATGATACAATCCTTCCCTCGTGAACTTATTACACACCCTAGAATCCATCAGGATCAACTAGAACAACACATAGCTCAAGCTAGTAACACTAATTTTCTCGTCTCAACTCTAAGTGACCAAATCAATTCCAAACATATTTGAAAAACACTTTAAACATTGTAATAAATTATTTTAACACTTATATTTTCAATTATATCATTATTAATATATTAAGCACAAAAAAGTCCTCAAAATAAGGCTAAATAAGATCGGATAACAACACTGAGGTGCTTAAATCCACCTCAGATCACCACACGTGATGGTTATGGGTTCTTACAGTTTCACATAATATGTCTTATTATTGGAGTACAACAAGATATTATTCATTAATACAATCACAAAAAAATTAATATAAGGGTGCAATATTCCATTGGTTTGCTCCATAAATATTGTTGGGATGTTTGTCTACCCAAGGACATCACAAAGAACTCATAATGGTCATATCAAATCCCTAATGTATGACATGATTTTTGAAAATTTTCTTTTTATTGATCTTATTATTTTTCCCTTCCCCATAATTGCTACATATTTATTTTTGGATGGGGGGATGATTCTCACGATTTCTGATTCCTCTTGTTGGTTTTTGGGATAGGTTAAGGTGTTTAGGAGCTTAAAAAGTCCTATAGATGACTTTAGTCAATATTTGATGTTATAAGTGCCAGATGATGATTTGAAAAGTTCCAATAGATCAAAAATATCAAATTTAGGCTAGTAGTAGGGTCGGTTGGTGTTCAAATCCATTAGATTCTTTTTTACCCTCCATTTGACAAACTAGTAATATTTGACTTAAAGGGCTATCGGGGTTTAATTTTTTAAATATAATCTTTTATTGAAAATTAAACATTTCCATTGTGTTTAAAATGTTAAAAATATCCTAGTAGCATAGTTCATTTCCATTCATGGGATTGTGAATAAATCCCAAGTGGAAAACAGACAATTTTTCAAACATAGCAAAGTTGTTGATAATTTAATATCTTCTGCAGCCACATAATTTTTCAAAAACTGCTTGTTACACTGCATATTTGTGGGCTAGTATTTGAACTGTCATTTCTACATGTATAAGTTATAATCCAAATGATTCCCATGTGAAAATAAGTTTCATGATCTTTATCCTTGTGTTTGATGTGCTTTCAAGGTGAAAAATATTTATAAGAATCACTTAGAACAAAGTTGAGCTTAGAGCCTTTGAACGTGTATAACTTTTTATATACGTAAAATTTTTCATCTCAAGAAACCAAATTATAGATAATTGAATTAGCTTTCAAATGATACATATTTAGCCTTAATCTGATACTCGAGTGAAAAGTTATTGCATTTTTTGTGAGAGGTAGTAAGCGACACGATAGGGACACGACGCATCAGTTGTCGATGCGATGAGTGATGCAACGTGATGGCCAACCCATTACAGTACTGTTTTACATGCTATTTCAACTCCTAAAGGGTCTAAGGGAACTTTGGTCACTTCCCCTTACCCAAATCCGCCCATAACACTTAGCATCATTCCCTAAAAGCATTAAATAAATTATTGTTCATTCTTTTCTCTCAAAGAAAACCCTATCCCCCCCATTAAAACTAAGAACGTCATAAAATTTTCTTCGAGGAAAGCAACAACTCAAGCTTCCCAACTCAAGAAAGCTTTCAAGATTTGTATTTCTCCTTCAACATTAAATCTTTAAGGTATGTGGGATTTTACTCATGGGTCCCCTTTCACCCATGAAGACCAAAACCCTTTTCATTCAATTAAATAATGAACTTATTGTCATTATGATATTTTGTATTTTTAAGAAGATTGAATTTCATGTTTCCATGGTGATTTTAATTAAATTCAGACCATGTATGATCCCATGAATGATTTTGAATTCCTAATGCTATCAATTTGAGTTTCCCATGATTTATTCAAGTGAATTCCATGATACTAAATCCATATTTTTAGCAATATTTCTATGTTTTAAATTCATGATTTCCACATGTTTGATAAAATTCCTTGTAATACTCTGTACTTCTACCTAACTTAAATTTATTCTGAAGATGTTAGAGACCTATTTTAAAGATGAATCTACTTTTATACATATGGTATTTTAAATATTTTCACTTTTTATCATTTGAAAAATCGAATAAGCTTTCCATCAATAACAAATTTGCCCAAATCTGACACCCAGGCAAAGAGTTAGAACCTTTTTAGTGAGATAGTATATTACCTGAGACATAAACGCATCATGAAGCCGGACCAAATGGCAATCATAAAGAGCCAATGAGGCTCCGCAATTATGGTGCATCACGCTAGGGATCAAATTCAGAATTATCCTTTTTCCGGTGTTTCAGTACGATGTCTCTGCGTCGCGCCGAAATTTCAGGTCCCATCCAGTATTGCAACATGATTTCACCGCGTTGCGCCATCAACCCAATTTTGAGTGGGCAATTTCTAGTGACACGGCATGATATCATCATGTCGCACCAGCCTACCAAATTGGGAGATTGTGACAAAAACTAAATGACACATCCAGGATTAAATGGGTCATTTCTCATTATTTTACTTCATCCTTAAAAACGAAATTTAACCCTAGATGACCTAAGGGTATCATTATTCACTCTATTATTCACAAATTAGGTTTCTCTCTCTCAAGCCAAGGAACCCCAGCTCTCAAATTCAAGTGCCAAATCATAAGAACTCTTCATCAGTCCTTCCAAATTTATTAACTCAGGTATGCATAGTGTTAATTCATGGACTCCTTTCGTCTATGAAGCCCAAGAATCTCTTTTCAGAGTTCAAATATATGGATGTTTATGAATTCCATGTAGGGTTTGCTTTTGTCCATGTTGATAGTGAATAATTGAATTCTAATCCATGTTTGGTGATAAATATTAAGTGAAATTAATTATTATAGGTGTAGATTCATGTGAACACATGATTAAACCCTTGTATGGTGAGACTAAAACAAAATCATGATGTTTACTTGTTGTATAATGTTGTCTGCATATACTATGCTCACTATGTGTTTGATTAAATGCCTATGGGAAGGAAAAGTATCTTACTAGTATGATAATATAAAATCCCCATTCATATACAAGTTCATGCATGTAATGTTTTTGATGAAATGTCTTCGTCAATGGATTATGGATATGCGTGTAACCATTATTGTGCTTTAGAATTTATGCCATGAATTACTATTATGCTATTGAGTCCTGGGAGTATTTAATACTCGACAATTTAGCCATGTGCCTAAAACTAATGTCATGTTTCCATGATACTCTCAGTCAAGACATGGTCCATAGGATTAAGTGAGTCATATGACTCAAGAAAACTAAGTAAACTCTGTAAAACCAGTAATCTCTGAAAGCTCAGTAATTCAGAAATCTCAGTATTATTTTTTCAGTCAATGAAACTTAGTGAACTCAGTTTAGTTCAGTTAATCATGTTCACTTTCGATTCAGATGGGAGTAGGATTTAGGACCGAGTAAATCCAAGGATGAGGACATACAGTAACAGTTGAAGGTGTGATCCTTTGAAGTAATCCATGCATTCAAGAACTATGTAGCCAGCATAGGTTGAGACATCAATACTGACAGATGAGGGTTGATGACTATGCTTGCTATGTGTTTGATTAAATGCCTATGGGAAGGAAAAGTTTCTTCCCAGTATGATAATATAAAATCCCCATTCATATTCATGTTCATGCATGTCAAGTATGTGATGAAATGTCTTAGTCCACGGGTTATGGATATGTGTGTAGCCATTGTTGTGCTTTAGAATTTATGCCAAAAATTACTATTATGCTACCAAGTCCTGGGGGTATTTAATACCTGACAATTTAGATGTGTGCCTAGATCCAATGTCATGTATCCACGATACTCTTAATTAAGCCATGATCCATAGAATTCAGTCCGTCATGTGACTCAGGAAACATAGCAAACCCAGTAATCCCTATAATCTTCGAAAGCTTATTAATTCAGTAATTCAGTAGTATTTCATCATTCAACGGAACTCAGTCTACTCAGTTTAGTTTAGATAATCATGTTCAATGTCCATTTAGATGGGAGTAGGATTTAGCACTGCATGAACCCTAGGATTAGGGCACATACTGACAGTAGAGGGTGCGATCCTTAGAAGCAATCCTCGCATTCCAGAACTATGTATCCAGCATAGCTTGAGACATTAAAACTGATAAATTAGGGTTGATAAGGTGGATAAACACTATCATATGAGGGTCCCACCATTCTCTTTTGGGGACAGTGTCAAATGAGGGTTACCTATAGCTTGTCCTTACCAGTGGCGCGTTATTAAAACCCTTACAATTAGGGTTATAGATTGTACCCCAACTCAGCTATATTACATTATTGAGGGTATGTCGGTTAGATGCCTACTTCCTATAATTATAGTTTCAGACTCATTCTCAGTAATAGAACTTAAATAGTTCTTCAAAATTTCATGAATATCAGATGCAATCAACTAAGAATAGTATGGAACTCAGTTAGTTCTATCAGAACCTATATTGTCAGATGTAGTCGCTCAGTTTCAATTATATCAGTTATAAGTAACTCATGTTGTCAGTAATTAGACTTAGTAGTCAGTACCATTATGAATTCTGTTACAATCACTTATTCATGCATGTATTGTCAGGTTCATGTTATTCAGTCAGTTAGAATTGTTTATGTATTTAAACCCTCATCATTCAACCTACCTTACTTGCATACCCGTACATTCAAATGTACTGACGGATTTGTGCTATGGTGTTTTATACTATAGATTAAGAAGCACGAGTTTTATTGCATCAGTAGCCGCCAGATATACCAGTGAGTCCTCATCATTCGAGAATGATATTATGATTTGTTTCACTAATTCAGTTTAGCTTTCAGTAGATGGAGTTAGTTGGGGACATGTTCCATCAACTCCTTATTCAGACATTTTATAGACTTTCCAACTATAGTATTTTTAGACTAGATATTTTCAAACATTGTTTCAGCTTTGGAATTGTCATACCACATTATTAGATATGGTTTTATCTGGTGCTTTTCAGTTTTGAACCTTATGGCCTTTCAACCTTTATTTCAGCATTTATACAGTATATTATGTAGTGCTTACATAAAGATATCAGTCATGGGTTAGATTGCGGTCCTTCAGGGACATGAGCACCGTTTAGTATTCTGGGTACCATATTTGAGGCGATATATTCCCATAACATGTTTAATAAATTTCAAGATGAGTCCCCATGTTATGAATTTTGACATGTAACTCTATTGTTCACCTATGTTTAAGGCATTCTTATTTTCAAGCTATGATATTTTCATGTTATGATTAAACACATGTCCAATTTCAAGAGAATTTTATATAAATTCCCCAATTCATGATTTTAGTTAGGTAATAATGCTATTCTCCCATGATTAAGATATTCCCATGTCCAAGTTCATAATCCCTATTTTAACATCTCTACCTACTTTTTGAGGTAACAAAAATAGTCAAGCTTAAATTTCTACAAGCAAAGTTTACTCAGATAGTTATGGGATTGCACGCAGGCTCGAAATATCACATTAGTTCCATTATGTTGAAAAATTTGAAAATAATCATTATTAATTACAGAAATCCTACATTAAGTACAAGTTAGATGTGCTTTCAGATCCCTTTTCAGAATCATATGATAGCATATGATCTTGAGTTAGAATCATGAACCCTGAAGTTTAGCAGTAGTGAAGTTGGGATAGTGTTATCTAGACTGAGTATGTTATGTATCCATGGGACTAGTTGTATGAAGGGTGAATCAGTCAGCTTGAAATAGTATATGTAAGAATTTAAGCATGTTGATTCAAAATTTAGTTTGATGATGTGGATGTTAGTTAAGAGATGTGATATTAGTAGTCTATAAAGAAACAAAAGCAGATGATGTGATTAGTACATACCTAAAATATAGAGTGTGACATCATGCACACGACCACCAAGGCCACCCTCACATTGGCAAATGTGAGTCTCCAATGTCGGTCACCCTGGGACCTCCACCATCCATGGCTTTACGACTCAACCCCTTTTAATCCCAATTAAACTTTTTACCTATAACTAAACCATTTACTAATGAGTCTTTTAGCTAGTAAATAACCATTGGTATCGTCGTAGAAAAATTAATGATTGCAAGTCTATTACCTTATGCCATATAAACCATTACACAAATTTGATTCCACTGTGGCTAATTTAAACCATAATCATGGCCACCAAGGTCTACCCAAAAATCATGTGAAACCAACCAAAACTAAATCATGTTTTGTTAACCATTGATAAAATGCAAGGTTTCCAAGTACAGACAAACTATGTGACAAATTCATTCTCATTGAAAATTTCACAAGCAAATTGAGGGCATGCCATTAACAAAACCAAAATTATCCAATTAGGGGCTCAACCATGACCCCTCAATTAAACCACCATTCCAATACACCCACATGGGCAAAACCATAATTAAAAACAAGGAAAACCTTAGTTAAACCATGAGAAACAATATTCATCCATGAACAATAAAAATCCCCAACCTTTATTTCAAACCATAACAAAACCATGAAAAATCATAAATTGAACATATGCCTTTATTAATTTAATAAAAGAGGGAAGAGTGACATGACTTAGATACCAAGAAGTGTGGAGAGACACCACCCATGAAAGCCATAATTGATTATATTTAAGAAACCCTAGATTTTTCTTGAAGAGAGAGTTTAAGATAGAATTTGAAAGTGTTTGATTAGTAATAATAGGTTAACGGAGTCCCAAAAGGTGTTTTAAGTCATGACCTCAAAGGAAGTTAAAAGATAAAATGTCTAAAATGCCCCCAACTTAAAGATATACATTATTGCAAGTGGTTACAAGTCGACCCCTATGAATTGTGACCACAACATATGATT
The DNA here is from genome assembly GCA_030864225.1 of Capsicum baccatum var. pendulum. Lineage (NCBI taxonomy): Eukaryota > Viridiplantae > Streptophyta > Magnoliopsida > Solanales > Solanaceae > Capsicum > Capsicum baccatum. The sequence continues at coordinate 172,171,309 of CM061554.1, forward strand.
CGTACCCTCGATTCGCCACCAAGACAGTGAGTTTGACACCGATTCATTGTCCACCGTAAGAATCCATGGTCCCCTGCCGTGACCTATCCATACGACTCGTATGGTCTAGTTATATCCAATAGAGAACACAAAGGGATTGACACTTGACAACATATGACTCAACCATACCATGCATAACCTATCCTCAAGGTTCTTAGTGAGCCACTAGTACTTCGAGCCAAGACAAGTCACTAAGTTACTGATTTGATTGAGACCAACAAACCAAACTGTCACCACCAGTAACCGCTCATACTACCCCAACCATAACCATACCAGAATCCTAAGCACAAACTACTAAACTCCTAATGACTGGGTTTTTGCAACCCGTACTCACACCATACAACTCGTATGGTAACTCGTTGCTAGGACAATATGCCCAAAGCTCAATAAATTTTGAAGGGCCAAAATCCAGAGTATTTTAATTCTCCCCAACTTGGATCATTCGTCCATGAATGATGGAACAAGACATTAATTGACGTGATTAAACCCTCAAACATCTCTAATCTTATCTTTAACAAAGTTAGAAAACAAAGAGGCTAGGGAAATCAACCTTTCCTTACAGGAAGTAAGGAAACAAAAATGGTAAGATCAACACATAGCTTAAGCACGATATTTTGGAATGGAAAATAGGTATGGATATTTGGACTTCATGACCTCTTCTGCCTCCCACAAAGCCTTTTCTAGCTTGTGCTTCCTCCATAGGACCTTTACTGAAGCTATGTTCTTTGTCCAAAACCAATGAACCTGCCGACCTAAAATTTCAATTGGGACCTCCTCGTAAGATAGAGAATCTACAATACAAATATCCTTGATAGGTACAATACTCTATGGATCACCTACTCACTTCTTCAACATATACATAGAAAATTGGAGTAATGCAGCTTGGACTAGAAGGTGGTTCTAACATATATGCAACATTACCAACCTTTCTTAGAACTGAGTACGGACTAATATACCGAGTACTAAGCTTCCTTTTCTTCCCAAACTACATCATTCCATTCGTGGGAGACACCTTTAAGAACACCCTATCCCCAACCTCAAAATCTAACTTCCTATGCCTCACATCCGTATTGGACTTTTGGCGACTTTGAACCTATCCCAAATCACTTTCACCTTCTCGATGTCATGGTGAACCCAAATTCGAGCCAAACATCTCGGCCTTACCAGCCTCAAACCACCCGATATGAGACCTACACCTCATTTTATACAAAGCTTTAAATGGGGCTATCCCAATACTAGAGTGGTAGCTATTGCTATATGAAAACTCTATAAGAGGAAAACGCACAACCCAACTACCACCATAGTCTATCACGCAAGCATGGAGCATATCTACCAATAACTGAATAGTCCTTTCCGATTGTCCATCCGACTATAGATGGAAATAAGTACTAAGATTCACCTTAGTCACCAAACCATTCTGAAACAAACGTCAAAAGTGCAATGAAAGTTGTGTGACATAATCTGAGATGGTATAGATAGGAACACCATGCAACTTCACAATCGCATGAAGGTACAACCTTGCATAATCCTCTATGCAAAAAGTAGTCCACACAGGCAAGAAATGAGAAGACTTTGTCATTATATCCACAATAATCCAAACCCAATCAAATTGATTCTAAGACTGGGGAACACTGGTAACCAAATCCATATTGATCACCTCCTATTTAAAAACATGTATCTTTATTTCTTGAAACAATTGTCCTGGCCTTATGTGCTCAACTTTGAGTTGTTAGCACAGGATGCACTTATCCATAAAACTAGCCACATCCTGCTTCATATTGTTCCACAAATACAATTTCTTAAGGTCATGATATATTTTTGTATATCCAAGATGAATAGCATAATGTTACTCATGTGCCTAAGCCAAGATAATCTTGAGCAATTCAACTATGTCGGGAACACATAAACTCTCTTGGTACCACAAGGTACTATCACTATTAATCTCAAAAGCCATCACCTTCTAACCACATACATCAGCCTTAATCAACATAAAGATAATATACAATAATTGATTCTCCTTTATTCCATCACCAAGAGACGACTATACCAACTTATACACAAACACACAACCATCCTCAGAGTCTAAGAGATGAAATCCAAGGTTAGACAAATGGTGAATAACTTTCACCAACTCCCGTTTCCCTTCATCAACATGATCTAAACTTCCCATGGTTAACCAGCTAAAAGCACCAGCAACCACATTAATGGTGCCTTGAAGGTAGTGAAGACTCATGTCATAATCCCTAAGCAACTCAAGCCATCTTCTTTGCAAGAGGTTCATCTCTTTCTAAGAAAATACATACTACAGGTTTTTATGATTGTAAAATATATCCACATGCATGCCATAAAGTTAGGGAAGCCATGTTTTTAATGGAAATAACACAACCAATAATTCCAAGTCATGAGTTGGAAAAATCTTCTTATGCACCTTCAACTGTCTAGAGGAATAATCCATCACCTAGGCATGTTGCATCAATACACTTCCCAGCCCTATACGGGAGGACATTACAATAGACCATAAATCCATCAGTGCCTTCAGGAAAAGTTAATACTGGAGCCAAACTTAGCTTATCCTTCTGCTTCTTAAAACAACCCTCACAAGTATTAGACCATAAGAATTTCACCTTCTTTTGAGTAAAATTAGTCAATGGGAAAGCTATAGAAGAAAAACTTTCCATTACCTTTTGTAATAATCAGCTAAACCCAAGAAGCTCCGAATATAAAGTAGAGTCATGGGTCAAGGACACATCTTAATCACTACAACATTATGTAGATCCACCATGATACTATCACTAGAAATGACGTTACCCAAAAAAGTGACAACGTTCAGCGAAAATTGACATTTCTAAAAATTGGCATACAATTGTTGATCTTTTAGGGTCTGTATCATGATGGAAGGTGATTAGCATGATCCACCTCACTTAGACTACACCAGAATATCGTCAACGAACACAATCACAAACAAATCGAGAAACTGATGGTCGACTCTATTCATCAAGTCCATGAATATTATTGGGTCATTAGTCACACAACAAGACATAACTAGGAACTCAAAATGCACATACCAGGTATGAAAAGTAGTCTTAGGGATACCCACATCCCCAATATTTAGCTGATGATACCCAGAACAAAGATCAATATTGGAGAACAACTTAGAACCCTAAAGGTGGTCAAACAAATCATCTATTTTTGGAATAGGGTAGTTATACTTTACCATAACCTTATTTAGATTCTGGTAATCAATACACATTCAAAGTTAACCATCCTTCTTACACACAAATAAAACCGATGAACCCTATGGAGACACATTAGGATAGATGAAACCCTTGTCCAAAAGTTCCTTTTATTGCTCCTTAAGCTCCTTCAACTCAGCTAGAGCTATTCTATCTGTGCAATAGAGATAAGATAAGCTTGCAAAGCAAGATTTATCCCAAAATAAACCTCCTTATTAGGAGGAACACAGGGGAAAACTTCAGAAAACTAATTTACCACTAGGATGGAATGTAAAAAAGGACCTTCTAAGTTAAAAACTTTTACCCAAACCAGATGGTAAAGATGCCTCTTAGAGATCAATCTTTGGGCCCTAACATATAATTTAAATCATCTGTTAGGAGATAGAGAACCACCCTTTCATTCAATAACTAGCTCATCAGGAGATTTAATGACGACCTTACGGGTCTTCGTAGCTAGATGAACAAAGAATGCGTGCAACCAATTCATACCTAACATGTCATCAAAATAAACTATGTCTAATTCAGACATATCCAACAAAGTCTATTGACATCCATGGACACCACACATCCCTTATAGAATCTTCTCACCACCACCGAGTCAATCACCGAGTAGAAATAAAAAGAGGGTCCAAAATACACTTGGGACAAAAACTAAAATACACAACCATAAATGGGGTCATATAAGAAAGAGTGGACCCTAAATTAAGTAAATAATAAACATCATAGTTAAGAAGTTTCGACATACCATTAATGTCATCAGGAGATGCCTCAGAATCTTGACGAGAAGTGAAGGTATAAAATATGTTCCTACTAGTGTCAGAGCCAAATGGGTCACCCTTTGGTATCGGAGCTAATGAAGAGGCAATAGGAACCTTGTTTTCCCCAGAAAAAACCTTACCAATAGGGTAGTTTCTAATTATTTGCCCTAGCTAACAATATTTGAAGAACTTGTCCTTTACTTCATCACATTAACCCTAATAGAATTGACCACAAAATCTATAGAGAGGATATGACAGAGCTTATTAGGCCCATTAGCGTGAGATTGGGAACCCTGTTCCCTATAATTATCCCCACTCTTAAAACTTCTATAAAAAAATGACTCTGGGTAATGATAATTACCCATTAATTAAGACACAAAATTATCCTATCTTTTCTTAGACTACTTTAAACCATCCCTATCGCTCTTCTATTGACTACATCCCTAATCAAGAAATCTAAAGTTCTTATTCTATCTCCTTCTTATTTTATCTTGTTTTTTCTTTTCTTTCTTAACCTACATCATATACATAACCAGGCTGTAGATGTCCATATCTTTATTCAACAAAGAAGCCTAGCTTTCTAAAATCAAGTCTCGAGACAATCCAGAAGTGAACTTCCTTATTCAATCTCTCATGCTAGAAACCAACTTTTGAGGATACCGAGATAACTGGTGAAAAGCCAATGAATACTCCTTGATTGACATCGTACCCTGCTATAAATTAATAAATTCTTCTGCCTCTTTCTACCTAAACTCAAAGGAATGAAGTAGTCTAGAAAAGCACTGGAGAAATCATCCCACAGGGCTAACTTAGCATCATCACCCCTTAACTGCTCCCATTTCTCATACCATTTGTATGTTGCATCCTTTAATTGGTAGGGAGCCAATTCCACACCCTCCATATTAGAAACATGCATAATACAAAATATATTTTCTATATCATCAATAAAACTATAAGGATCCTCCTTAACCTTTACACTAAAAAACACAGGAGGACTCAACCTCATAAACTGTCCAACCCTTGTGGCCTCAAATGATTGAGTAACAAAGAACCACATTTGGCCTAAGTAGATACCAAATAAGCTATCATATGAATAAACTGATGAAAATCAACATTTGTCACATCATCCTAAAGAGATCAAGAAGTACTAGAAGGGAACGGTGGAATTCTAAAAGCGCAATTGAGAATTGGACCCCTAGATCGGATCTTGACCCCATAAGTAAAGAGTTTCCCATTAGAATTTTCCCTAAGTGGGATAGAGGACTTTCCATAAGCTTCAGATCATTTGGGAGGCAAGGTCGAAAATTAGAACAAACAGGAATGAGAGAATAATTCAGGACCTTAGACTCTATAGCTTGAAAATAGAACACAAGAAGAGAAATATTCCTAAAATGCTTTGTAGCCTCTCCCTTAGGAGATTGGCATGCTACACAACCCTAAAATAGACTCTACTTGACACGGTTTTGTCTGAAACCCAATTTACCATGAACCTAGGGCTCAAAAACAAATATGTCACTATCTGAACTAGGGCCTAGTTGTGTTAGGCATCCCAAGTCCAAATAGGACTGGTAACCACCCTCAATATCTAACCGCAAATTCTCTGCACCCTATCTTGGATGAATTTTGAATATATAACAAGATAAAGAAATAGTAATTCAAAAATATTAAATCAATTCTACAATCATAATCTAACAACCTTAACCAAAGATCCAACTGGTGCCAACCCTAATAGCAATACAAATATTAACATTGACACCAATACCTATAGTAGTCTGATAAAGCCTCAAACAAGATTCAAAGAACATTTGGTTGGTACATTCCCCCGACCATAGCCAAAACCATAGCTAAAGACATAACAAAAGAAGTCCATAGCATGAATGGAGTTTTCCATAGTATGGAAGCTCACCACTTCAATCTTCCTCAAAGTTGTCACCAAATCCAATTCACTGAGTGGGATGAATAGTAGTTTGGTCAGTTCCTACATCGCATGGGGATATAGTGCACAAAAATAGTTAACGGGGTGCAAAGAAGCATACAACTCGAGATAGAGATAAAATAATGCTATCATTCAACAGCAATGAAAATAACCATATATAATAACATATATATCGATATATACCATGCTGAGATAGGGAAAAAGGTTTTGCATAGCATTAAAAGTTAATCTAGGTTGAGTAGCTTGATCATCCTATAATGATCAACAGGATATATATGTTTAGCTCCGCTATTGAAAGGTCCACAATGTGTGTTAGCCGCACGACCAAAGAAAGAAACCAGGGATGACTAGTACATCACTAAAATATAAAGTGTAAAATAATGCACAAGCCCACCAAGACCACCCTTACATCGGCAAATGTGAGTTTCCAATATAGGTCCCACTTGACCTCTACCTTCCATGAATTTTCTACTCAACCCCCGTTAAGACCAATTAAACCTTTCACATATAACCAAACCATTTACCAAGGAGTCTTTTAGCAAGGAATTAACCATTTGTATCATCATACAAAAATTAGAACTTGCAAGTTAATTACATTATAACATATAGACCATTAAACCAATTTGAATCCATGAATTCAAATTTAAACCACAATGATGGCCACCAAGGCATTGCCAAAACTCATGTGAATCCAACAAAACAAATTCATATTTTGTTAACAATTTATGCAATGAAAGATTTCCAAGAATAGTCAAACTATGTGACAAAATAATTCTCATTGATAATTTCATAGATAGGTTAAAGAAATGCCATTATCAAAACCAAAATCATCAAATTTGGGGATCAGCTATTACACCTAAATTAAATCACCATTCCCATAGACCCATTATGCAAAACCATGATTAAAAATATGAAAAAGCACAATTAAACCATGAGAAACAATATTCATCCATGAACATCAAAAAACCCCAACCTTGATTTAAAACCATAACAAAACCATGAAAAATCATACATTGAAATATATGCCTATAGTAAAATAACAATGAGGGAAGAGTCACATTCCTTGGACACCAAAAAGTATGGAGAGAAACCACCCTTGAAATCCTTAATTGATTATGTTGAAGAAATCTAGTTTTTTCTTGTAGAGAAAGTTTAAGAGAGAATTTGAGAGTGTTTGATTGGAAATAATAGGTTAATAAATTCCCAAATGGGGTTTTAAGTATTGGCCTCTATGGAATTTAAATATGAAATGTCTAAAATACCACACCATAATACTATAAAATATCGCAGGTGGTTATGAGTGAATCATCATGACTCGTGACCACAACATACGACTCGTACCCTTGATTCATCACTAATATAGTAAGTTGAACGCCGATTCACTGTCAACCATACAAATCCATGGTCCCTAATCATGAATGACTATATGACTAACCGTACGCTTTATAGTCTAGTTGTATCCAATATAGAACCTAAAGGGATTCAAACTAGACAACATACGACTCAACCTAACCATCCAAAACATATCCTTAAAGCTCTTAGTGAATCACTCGTACTCAAAGATAAGTTGAATCACTAAGTTACTAATTTGATTTAGGGACTGACCAAACAAACAGTCACCACCCCTATGTCTCGTACCTCCCCAATTGTAAGCATAGAAAAATCCTATCTAATATTTGAACTCAAAACGACTAGAGTCTTCTAACCCTTACAAATATCATATGAATCATATGGTGTGTTGTTACTAGGACAGTGACCTCAAAGCTCAGAAATTTCCAATGGCCAAACCCAGGGTGTTTCAATTTAGGTCTTTTTCTCTCATTTACCCCCAACTTAAAACACCTCAAGGGTCCCTTTTAACATTAATTAAAAAATTAAATACTACTCCATTCATCATACACTCACAAGAACAAGAGAAGGTTAGGGTTTTTGAGAGATTAATCAGTTATGCTCGAATTTATTATTTCTCTTTCAATTTATTTAGTGTTTTAGGCATATCACTCCTACCTAATTTGATTTTTATATGAGGGAATATGTTTAATCATTGTTTATATAAATTTGATCATGTTTTTCAAATTGCTTTAAGGATTTTTGATTGTTTACTATTTCTATTGCTTTACCCTTGTTTTGAATTGGATATTTATGCTATAAATTATGGTTTTTAAATTGAATTGGTGCATAATTATGAGAATTTGAAATGGGGAACATGGTTCTCAACAACTTGTTGGATTTTTCCTTGATAATGGTAATATCCTCAACTTACCCTTATGAACATTAGTTTAAAATATGGAATTTGTGTAATTTAAACCATTTTTGGAACTATTGAAATATATTCATGGACAAATAGATTAAAATGAATTTGATAAGCCTTGGTGGACATGGTTTGATTTTAAAATAGAACTTCAAAGTCAATTGGTCTAATTAGATTTAAATGGCATAATTGGTATCGAGATGCCAAAAAGTAAATGCCTTAATAAATGACTCCTAGTTTAATGGATGGTACAATGTGTAAATGTTTTAATTTTAGCTTAAAGGGGTTTTTTTTAGCTCATTGCAAAGGTGGCGGTACTAGGGTATAAATATTGGATATCACATTTACCAGTGTAGAGGTCTTTATGACCATGTTTATAGTTTACACATTATATATTTTTGGGATGGTTGGAGCCTTGGTGTCTCTAGCCTTTCCTCAAAATTCCTTGGTTGGTGTGACTAACATGTGTTAGGGCCTTTTCAGTAGGGAGAGATAAACCCATATAACTTGTGGGTGCTATTAGGATGGATAGAGCTACACATTCTAGGTTAATAGTTTTAAAATCTTATTTTCATGACCCTTACCCTATATCAACATCTTATATACATATATATATATATATATATGAATGTGCATATATTATTTCACTGGCTTTGGGCATGGCATTATTTTGTCATATTTCCTGAGTTGTATGCTTGTGCTTATCCCACTGACCGTTATAAGATGCTACATCATTCCGTTAGATTGGTTGTGAAGTAGTGAGCCTCCATCATCCAAGAAGCTTTTTCATTTCCTAATTTTTCATTCCAAATTTTTGGAATTGAATAGTTTCATTGTCAAAGTCGATGGCATGTCCCAAATTAATTTGTTATTCTAGTTTAGAGGTTTTTGTAGAGAAAGTGTGGGTTGGTTATTTGTTTTAGATTCTTAGAACCTTACTAATGTTTTATATAAGTCATTCTTATAGTTTGGTCTTGCTTTAACTATAATTTTACTATGCTAGGGGATAATATCCAGCCCACGATGGTCTTGAGATACCCATCATAGCCAAGCCTTGGTTTGGGTCATGAAAAGCATGGTATCAGAGCATGATTCAGGGTTAGTAGGTGTCCACAAAGTTGTATTAAGTAGATTCCATTTTATAGGTGTGTGGTATGCCATACTTATAAGGGGGAGGCTGTAAGGCATTTTGGAATATTTGCCTTTCTTGTGTTCTAGTTCAGACGATAGAGTCTCATATTTTGAAAATTTCCTAAATCACAGTTTACTCACATTTTAGATTATGTTACCCCAAAGATCTAATTTTCATAGAAACTCTGTTGGACCCTCTATCCTAGCCAAGGATGATATGAAGGAAACTTACCCTACTTATAGGGTATAGACCCGATCTAGGGTCCCTACTCCTAATTGTACTACTCCATGTGGAGTTTCGCCTGTTTCTACTAGTCCTCCTAGGGATTTAAAAGATAGTGACACTCAGTCCTAGATGCCTTAGGGTGATGTTTATAATGTAGAGTTTTGCTAGTACATTCACCTGCATACTTAAATAGAGGCATCTTAGTCTTGCCAGTTTGATCATATTTGTTTTATTGCTCCTTCTTTTAAGGTTATTCAGGTTGTCCAGTTCATGATGTTTAATCCCCTAACCTTTATAGGCTCTATTGTTGATAAGGATCATTGTGGGTTTATGGATGAGATGGAGAAGATTTTTTCAGGGTGATGCATGCTACTGATTTTGAAGGTGTAGTGTTTACTACAACTAGATAAAAGATATAGCTTATTAGTGGTATGAGGATTTAGAGAAGTTAAGGGTGGTGATGCTGAGCTAATATTATGATATGCATTTTTTAGTGCCTTCACTGATCATTTCTTTCCTTATTAGCTGAAGTAAGCTAAGGCAGAAGAGTTTATAAATCTGAAGTAGGGTAAGATAATTGTGAAAGAGTATGCCTTAAAATTTTAATAACTGTCTCGTTAAGCTCCAGAGTTGGTCTCAAACTAGTGATATAGAAGAAAGAAGTTTTCTTTCGAGTTGTCCCGAAATTTGGTATTAAAAAGTACAGTTGTAATGTTAAACAATGACGTGACTATCTGTAGTCTTATGGTTTATACACAGCAGGTAAAGATGGAAAATAAAATATAGGCAAAGATAGGAGAGAGGCAGAATAAGAAGTTTAGGTATTTAGAGAAGGGTGCAGATTAGTAGAATAATGGAAAGATGGCAGGCAGTGGACTAAGAAAAAGATTTGGGGAAATTCTAGTTTATAATCATCGACAACAGCTCTATATCCTAAGACATCTGGTGATAGTCATTTCTAGACTAGCAGTGGTTCTAAGTCATTGGGTGCCCAATCTTAGGCTAGTAGAGCTCAGTCGGGCCTACCTTATCCTCCTTATATATTTTTCGAACAACTTTACCATGGTTATTATGATAAGGGGAGTAACTTGTTTTTCAATTATTGTTAGCCTGGACATATGCAGAGAAACTACTCTAAAATTAATGTAGCCACTGGATCTAATAATGTCTCGAACACCACTTCTTTGACTCCTGCATTAAAAGGTTCCATTTTGAGTATAGACACTAGACGGAATTATCTTTATGCTCTTACCATTCTTGACCAATATGAGGTATCTCCTGATGAAGTTACTCGTACATTACAACTCTTCTCTCTTGATGTATACTATTTTATTGATCTAGGGTCTACCTTTTATTACTTTATCTCTTATTTGGTTATGTATTTTGATTTTGGACCTTAGAGTATTTTTGACCCCTTCTCTGTTTCTACTCTGTTCGGTTATTCTATAATTCCTATAAAGATCTATAGGGGTTGTTTGTTATCTACTTTTCCTTGGGATACATTGATGGATCTGATAGAGCTTGACATGGTAGCTTTTGATGTGATATTGGAAATAGATTGCCTTTATTTATGCTATGTGTCCTTGGATTATGGGACCCAAAACTTTAATTTCCAATTCCCTGATGAACTAGTAATTTTATATGATGGAAGTTCCTCTATGCCTAAAGGGAGGTTTATTTCCAATATTAGATCTCAGATGTTGATTTCCAAAAAGATTTCTGCATCATCTAGTTTATGTTAAGGATTCTAGTTAGCAGGGTCATTCTTTGTAATTTTTTCTTGTGGTTAGTGAATTTTCTAAAGTGTTTCTCGATAATCTTCCTAGAATTCCTCTCAATAAGGAAATAGATTTTGGGATTGATCTTCTACCACACACCTATCCATTTTTTATTACTCCTTATAGAATGGGTTCGACTAATTTAAAAAAAATGAAAGAGCAATTAAAGGATCATCTTGATAAGGGTTTCATTTGTCCTAGTGTTTCCCCTTGGGTGCTCCTATGCTTTTCGTACGTAAGAAAGGATGGGTCCCTTTAGATATGCTTAGACTATTGATAGATGAATAAATTCACAATAAAGAATAAATATCCCCTTTCTAGGATTGATTATCTTTTCGACTAACTTCAAGGTGCTAGATGTTTCTCTAAGATTGATTTTCATTCGGGGTATTATCAGCTGGAAATTAGGGAGGTAGATATTCCCAAGACCACTTTTTAAACCCAGTATGTCCATTATACATTTTTAATTATGTCATTTGGGTTGACTAATTCTCTTGCTGCTTTTATGGATCTTATGAATTTGGTAATTAGGTAGTGTTGCATTTGTTTGTGATAGTGTTCATGGATTATATCTTGTAGTATTATAATAGCGATGGCGATTATGTCAAATACCTTCGAATTGTGTTATAGACTCTTAAGGATCAGAAGTTGTATGCTAAATTTTCTAAGTTTAAGTTATGGCTAAATGTTGTGACTTTTTTGGTTATATCGGTTCTAATAAGGGTATCAAGGTGAATCCACAAAAGGTTTAGGTACTCAAGAAGTGTCCTAGACCCATGACTCAAATTGATATTAGGAGTTTCTTTAGCTTTGTCGGGTATTATAGGAGGTTTTTGGAGAATTTCTATTTTATTGCTGCTCCATTGTCAAAGTTGACTCAGAATAAGGTCAAGTTCTTATCGTCCAATAATTGTGAGGTTAGTTTTGAGAAGTTGAAGGATAAGTTCTCTTCTGCTCTAATTTAGACCCTTTTTGATGGTATAGATGGGTTCATGATGTATAGTAATGCGTCCATGTGGGACTGGTTTATGTCTTGCGATAGCATTGTAGGGTTATGGCTTATGCTTTTAAATAACTAAAAGTTAATGAGAGAAATTACCTGACTCATGATTTAGAGTTGGTGGTTATGTTTTTTGCATTGAAAATATGGTGCCATTATCTGTTTAGGGTGCATGTGGATATTTTTTCAGATAATAAAAGAATGTAATTTGTGCTCACTTAGAATAAATTAAATCTAAGGTAGAGGTGGTGGATTTAATTGCTTGAGGATTACAATATGATCCTTCACTACTATCTAGGTAAAGATAATGTTATTGCTGATACTCTTAGAAGGTTTTCTATGGAAAGCTTATCTCATGTTGATGAATGTAAGATAAGGTTGATGAAGTACATTAATATGTTGGCTAACTTGGGACTTCATTTTTTAGACTCTAAGGACGAGGGAGTATTGTTCCAGAAGTGGTTACATCATCTCTTGGTGTTGAGGTGAAGGTAAAGTAGACTTTGCATCCCATACATATAAAGATTAGTGATATTTGGGTTATTAAAGGTTTATGGGTTATGATATTGGGGGAGATAGAATATTGAGGTATCAAGGTAGGTTATGTGTTCATGATGTGGATGGGCTGCGAGAAAGGATTTTGACTGAGTCTCATAAGTCTAGATATATGGTTCATCTGGGTTTGACTAGGTTGTACCGTGACTTGAAGAAAATCTATTGGGGTTGAACAACATAAAGAGGGATGTGGAAACCATTGTTTCCAAATTTGTAGTTTATTAACAAGTTAAGGTAAGACACTTGATACCTATTAGCATGTCACAAGAGATAGAGTTACCAATTTAAAAATGGGAAATGATCAATATAGATTTCATTAAGAGATCTTATGTTATCTCAGAATCAGTATGATTCCATTTGGGTCATTGTGGAGAGAATGATAAAGTCTACTCATATATTGTCTGTGAGGATTAACTACATTGGAGAGGACTATGCCAAGTTGTTTATTCAGGATATTTTGAAGTTGTATGGATCTCCTGTGTCATTCTTTTCAGACTGAGGTGTGCAGTTTACTTTTCATTTATCATTCGTTTTAGAAAGGTTTTGGGACTAAGGTGAACCTTAGAACTATTTTCCACCACTAAACAGATGGACAAGTAGAGCAGACTATTCATAATTTAAAAGATATGCTAAGGGCCTGTGTGATTAATTTTGGAGGTAATTGGGTTTATCACTTGCTTATTATTGAGTTTGTGTACAATAACAATTATCATTCGAGTATTCAAATGGATCCTTTTGAGGCTCTTTATAGTAGAAGGTGTACATCTCCTATTCGGTGGTTTGAGGTTTGTAGGACTAGGTTTTTTGGTCTTTACTTTCTTTACCAAGCCATGGGTAATATGAAGGTGATTATAGAAAGTCTTAAGACTGCCCAAAGCCTACAAAAGACTTATGTAGATATGAGGCGAATGGAGTTGGCGATTCATGTTAGTGATTGGGTGTTCTAATTAGTTTCTCCTAAGAAATATGTCATGAGGTTTGGGAAAAAAGGAAAGTTCAGTCCTCATTATGTTGGCATATATCAGCTTGTGTGGAAAGTTGGGAATGTTTCTTATCTATTGGAATTTCCTGCAAGTTTGGGCTCTATGTCGTCTATTTTCCATGTATCTATGCTGAAAAAATTATGGGTGATCCTTCTTTTGTTGTTCTTGTGGAGGATATTTTTTTTTGGATTTCTTGTCTTATGAAGAAGACCCCAGTGGAGATATTGGACAAGCTAGTTCATAGGTTACGGACTAAGATTATAGCTTCAGTAAAAGTGCTTCGGAAAAAACCATACGTGGAAGAAGCTACAAGGGAAGCTGAAGATGACATAAAGGTCAAGTATCCATTCTTGTACCCGTTTTGGATGAAAATGCTTAAGTTATGACTTTCATTCTCATTCTTGGGTCACTTCAAATTTGTTTCTATGTTGTGTGTGTATTCTTTCTTGATTTTGTGCCAAGGGGTTTCTTTAGTCCTCATTCGGGGATGAATAATCCTGGGGGGGGGGGAGGGGGTAATGACAAACCCAAGATTTTAGACTATAAAAATTTGTGAGTTTTGACGGTACTCCCTAGACCATGACTCAGGTGACGAGTGATTAGCGCTCGTCATGAGTCGTAGGGTGATACTCGTAGTCTCACTATTGAAGTGTGCCTAAGTTACTCACTTGATTACAACTTTTTCCTCATGAGTTATAGGGTAAGGTCATGAGTAGTGGTGAGGGACTTATGTCCACAAAAGTGAGATGACCCAAAGTTTCTACTCAAAACTAGTCTAGGAAATGACTCGTGACTAGTCACCACAAGTCGTTACCTAACCCATAACGACTGGAGCTATTTTTCAGCACATTTTTTGTTAAGGGAATTTATGTCTTTTACCTTCCTTTACACTTTACCCCCGACCTAAGACACCATAAGTGTCCTTTTGTAACATTAATCATCAACTTAAATACAACTCCTCTCATCTTAAGCTATGCATAATAAGAAAATGTTAGGAGTTTTAAGAGATTAATTATCTAAGCTCCAATTTCTAATTATTTATGAGGGATATGTTTAATAAGGGATATGTTTAATCACTGTTCATGATATTTTAATTGTGGGTTTGTAGTTGGGTTGAGGATTTTGGGATATTTACAATTGGAATTGCTTTCCTATGTTTAGATTATGAAATTCATGTTATAAGTTGTGGTTTTTGAATTGAATTGATGCACGACTATGGGAATTTTTAATGGGAAACATGGATTTTCACAACTTTTTTTATTTTGACTTGATAATGGTAATATCCTCAACTTACCTTTATGAACTTTTGTTTTAAACAAGAAATTTACACGATTTAACTTATTTTTAAAACTGTTGCATTATATTAATGGACAAACGTAATAAAATGGATTTGAAAGACCTTTGTTTCCATGGTTTGGTTTTCAAATTAAACTTGGGAGTCAATTTGTTTATTTGGGTTGGAATGCTTTAACTGGCATGGCGATAACTAATGGTAAATTCCATAATAAATGAATCACGGGTTCATGGATAGGATTAAGTGTAAATGTTTTAGTTTGGGCTTAAAGGGGTCGCAAAGATTGTCATGAAGGTAGAGGCACCGGGGGGACCAATACTGGAAATCATATTTGCCGGATTAGGGGTCTTTATGACCGTGTGCATAATTAACGCATTATATATTTTTAGGATGGTTAGAGCCTTGGTGTCTCTAGCCCTCCCTTAAATTTCCTTGGTTCGTGTGATTAACATTTGTTGGGACACATTCTGTAGTCTAAGATGACCCCGTATAGTATGTGGGTGGCCTTATGATGTATAGAACTATACAGTCCAACTTAATGATCTTAAAATCTAATATTCATGACCCTTACCCTATCCCGACATCTTATATATATATATGTATGTATGTATTCATGTTGTTTGATTGATTTTGGACATGGCATGATTTTATCACTTTCCCTGAGTTATATACCAATTCTTATCCCATGATAGTCCTAAGATGCTACATTGTTTCATGATGTATGGTCTGAAGACTTTTCCATTACCCCTATGCAGCATTAGGTGGTACAGTTTTCCGTTAAGTGGCTATGAAGTTGTGAGCCTCCATCTTACAGAAAGCTTTGCCATTTCCTTAGGTTTCTTTTCAGATTTAGGGAGTTAAAGAGTTTCATGGTCATGGTCGGGGGCATGTACCGACCTAATCTGGTATTTTGGTATAGAGGGTTTTTTAGACAAAGTGTGGGTTAGTTATTTGTTTTTTATTCTTAGAAGTTTCCTATTGGTTTATAAATGTCAACTTATTCTATGTTCTTGCTTCCGCTATTATTTTACTGTGCTCAGGTGGTTAGGCTAGAGGGTGGTATCCAGCTCACGGTGGGTTTGAGATACCCATCACCGCCAGGCCCTAGCTTTGGTCGTGACATCAATCAAATTCAAAAGTTTCCTATTGAAAAACATGCATAAAACTTAACAAATCCTATCTGAAATTGAACAAACCACTTCTACCACTTACAAATACCATGAAGCAAATACTGTAGGGGTAAAATAAATAAAGCACATAAAATCTATTTAGAATAACTAGTTTATCATGAAAAATAAACTTATCTGGAAGGCAGTATTCATATTTAACTAAGTTTTTAATTTTCTAATACTCATTGAGAGTCAAATACTTTATTATGTCATCCCAAGCCTTATTTTTATATTGCCAAACTTTAAGATACCCAAATAAAACTAACGATTGGAATAGTTTCAAGAAGTATTTAGGTCACAAAGAATATCATAGGTTAAAAATGTTTGTCAAACATGACAACGGTATTTCAAATAAATTGAGTTTTCTTGCAAAATCTAGCTATTCGCTCCCTGAAGTTCCTTGTCATGTTAGGTACCAAATCGAGATGGAAAAAGGAAGAAGAATCTCACGAAGTAGAAGAACTAATTCTTTTAGGGAAAAATATGAGTAAATAACTAGTTGTGAAGATAAAAAAGGAGAATTTATATATATATATATATATATATATATATATATATATATATATATATACACACACATATATAGACACACACACATATAAACATATACATACATGATGTAATTTGTTAATAACTGTAGTAACAAAATTTTGTAAAATTATGTCAAGTAAATCTAGATAATTATGTCTGATTTTGCTAATAAATTTAATGAACGATTTGATTTGTGAAAGATTTTTAAATATTTTCTTAAGAAAATTCAAAATTCAAAATTTCAACTTGAAATTTAGACCATATTTTGTGAGTTATCAGATTCTAATGATTAGTGGATGACATTGCATCAATGGGAAAAATTCAAAACGAGACTTGTTAAAACTATATGAACGAATAATTTCACATAAATTTTGAAACTTAATTCAAATTTTGAAATAAACTTATTTTATTTCCTAATCTACACAATTCAATGGAATCCTGAAGGATATATATCTAGATTATTTTTTAAATATTTTGGATGAGTAGAACATACTCGAGCTTTTATGTGTAAATGTAAATTTTCATAAACATCAAAATATTTCAAAATAAAAACTTTCTTAAAATCAACCAACTACCTCAGGAATTAAGTCACCCACTACTACAACACACAAATACCATGAAGTGAATAAGAAAAGGGGTAAAATGGTAAAAACACATAAAATTTCTAAAAAAACATAGTGAAAGATGTTACATCATCAACTACTAAAACACAGGTTTTTCCCCAAATATAACACCATGAAAGGTACCTAGACTGTTAAAAAGCTAGGGATAGCTACTTCACATGTCTTACTCTACTTCCCTGAGTCAATGTTCTTATACCTCAACTTCCTGGTTTACCTATTCAAAACAGTTATAGGGTCCTCCTCAAGAGTCATAAGTAGATCCAAATTAATTGAATCCCTTCGAATCACATGAGAACCATCAGAATGATACTTCTTAAACATTGATGCACAAAAAATAGGATGCATAGCTTAAAGAATCAGAGGTAAGTCCAACTCATATACTCCCCAACATGCAAATGGATATTAGAAGGAACAATAAGCCTTGGGTTTAGCTTTCCCTTTCTCTGAAACGTCATCACACCTTTCATAGGAGATACCTTCAACAAAATGCACTAGCAAACCATAAACTCCAAGTCATGAACTATACAATCTACATAAATCTTCTTCCAACTATAGGCTACCAAGATTTGATCTTGAATACACCTTACCCTATATATTAAATCCCACACTAATTCCATGCCCCATGATCTAACCTAAATAAATCAAACCAATGTAATTGAGATCTACGCCTCCTCCAATACAAAGTCTAGAATTTTCCATCTAAATACTTCAATGATAACTATTGTTCTAAGTAAACAAAACTGAAGGCGAGAATTGATCCTAATAACCACCAAAGTTAATAACAAAAACATGAATCATATCCTTTAAGACCTTCATAGTCCACTCCAACCAGTCGTTAGTATCCGAGTGAAAGTCATGCTCATCTCTAACTAATTACCCACTTAACATTGTATAGAACATAAAGTGTGAATTACACTGAGTACCTAAAACTGCGAGCCTCCTCGATAATCAACCTAGTCAAATTACCAACCTTAGGAACACAAATCTGACATTTGATTCTCAACAAAACCTTCAGATCAAGAATTAGTTTTCTTCTTTAACCACTAAACACTATGTCTTGGACAATAAACAACTTCACATCCTAGAACTTTCTATCCAAAATCTTCTCTATCAATAGGGATTGCACCTTAACACAAGCAAGAACTTTACTCAATAAATTGGCCACTATATTGATATTTCCCTATAATAAAGGATTGTCATGCCATAATCCTTTGGAAACTCTAACATCAAACACTAGATCCAATACAAGTCCATTTGGTTAAATATGTAACAAAGGCTAAGATAATCAATGAAAACTTAAAAATAAAATCCATACAGATAATGTTGTAACAACATCAAAATAAATATTGTAGCCAACTCCAAGTTGTGGTTAAGGTTGTTCTTTTCATTGGACTTTCTTGCCTTAAAGAATATGCTATCACCTTACCCTTTTACATCAAAACAGCACGAAGTCCAACTCCTAAAGCATCAAAATACACACTGAAGCCCTCTCTTTAAACATGCAAGGCTAAAAGAGGCATTGAAGTCAATAAGGTTTTATGTTTTATAAATCTCTCCTTACACTCATTTGACAACTAAAATGAAACATTATGTTGAGTCAATATTGCAAAGTAGATCCAATAGTAAAGAAGTCCTACATGAACCAGCTACAATAGCAAGCTAAGTCCACGTCGTATGTAAGGTTGTTCTTTTTATGGGTCTTCATTTACCTCATTGCATATTCTATTTACTTACCCTTTTGCATAAAAACACCACCAATACTAACTTTTGAAGAATCACTAAAAGGTTTTACAGTGAAGCCCTTTCATTTCACATGCAAGGCTAAAATTGGCATTGAAGTCAATAAGGTTTTAAGTTTTAGAAATCTTCCCTTACACTCATCCGACTATTAAAATACAATATTATTTTGAGTCAATATAGTCAAAGTAGCTGCAATAGTAAAGAAGTCTTGCATGAACCATTTGTAATATCTAGCTAACTCAACAAAACTCAAAATCTGGAAAGATGAAGTAGGCTTGAACTAATCTCATACCTCCTCAATCTAGGCTGGATAGACCATAATTTTTAACCAAATGCATTAAGAGAGATAAAAAATCCAACCAATACTCACACTTTAAGAACATGGCCTACAATTCATATCACTTAATCTATATTGAACAATCCTCAAATGTTTCACTAATAATCATTAAATGTTTAAAATGATATGGCTCATTCTTGTGTACACCAGGATATCACTGATAAATACCATTGGAAAAGAATCAATACAAGGCTAAAATATTACATTCATCAACTCCTTAACTGTTGTTGGGGTGTTAGTTAACCAATGATATCACCAAGAAATAATAATCATCATACCGAATCTTGAAAGGTAATTTAAAAACATCCGATGATCAAGTTTTCAAATTATTGTACCTTATTCTCATGTTAATTTTTGAAAAGACAAAATCCCCCGAGGCTTATAAATTAATTCATCACTATATGGAAGAGGATTCATGATGGTCATATTATTCACTTTCCAATAGGTGATACACATGTGCATAGATCTATCAGTATATTTTTAAAAGCAACACCAAAGCACCTATAGCTCATCCAATAGAACTAATAAACCTCTAACTTATTTGATTTATTCATTTATTACTTCAGTTTAGTTTTACAAATTTAGTTGGAGATATGTTCCTTCAACTCCTTATTCAGACAGTACTTAGAGGCTTTCAGATTTAGTCAGATTTAGCTATCAGATTCACTATTCAGTTTTATATTCAGTTGTTTTGGGTATTCATTACCCCATGGATGTTACTATATATCTTCAGTTGAACCTTATGGCCTAGATGTTTAGGTTTTCCGCGTATTATATGTATATTATATAGTGTATAGGTACAAATATCAGTCATTGGTTAGCTTGTAGTCCCTCGGGGTCTTGAGCACCGTGTAGCATTCCGATTCAAAAAATTGGGGCGTTACATCTTCCCACTTCTAAGTAGGAATGGTGAACTCCTGTATGGGTCCACTAGGCTTCTAAGTCTCTATCTTAACTTGATGACATATAGAGCCCTTAGCCAAAAACTTTGCAATATCTCTCTTCATATCACTCCACCAATAGATTTCTCAAAGGTCACAGTACATCTTAGTGGCCCCTGGATGAATAGAGTACCGCGCGCCATGCGCTTCTACAAGAATCCGCTACTTTAAGTAATTTACACTTGGAACGCACAGATGACCCTGACAATGAAAAACCCTATCTCCCCCTTGGGAGAAAACCTGTACTCTCTAATTCTGAACTAACTCTTTTAGCTTGACAACGGTAGGATCCCTATCTTGGTTTTCTTTCACCTCAGAAAATAGAGATGACTCTTAACTACTCTGATCACATACACCACCCTTCGAAGAATCGATTAAGCAAATACCAAGTGTGGCGAGCTGATGGATTTCCTGAGCTACCTTTTTTTTGCAATCCTCGACGTGAGAAACACTAACAATTAAGAGTCTATTGAGAGCATCGGCCACAACATTGTCCTTGCCAAGATGGTAAAGGACACTCCTGTCATAATATTTCAAAAGCTCTAACCACCTTATCTAGTGAAGATTGAGATCTAACCACCTTATCTAGTGAAGATTGAGATCTTTCTTAGAAAAGACATACTGGAGACTCTTATGATATGTGAAGACATGTACATGAACTCCGTATAGATAATGTCTCCAAATCATCAAGTCAAATACAACGGCTACCAACTCAAGATCATGAGTAGGATAATTCTTCTCATGGGGCTTTAACTATCTGGAGGTGTAGGATATGACCTTATCATAATGCATGAGGACACAACATAAACACATTCTGGATACATCACATTAGACTACAAAATTATCGGAAGCATCTAGAAGAGCTAGAACTTGAGCTGAGGTGAGTTGAGTCTTCCACTCTTGAAAACACTTCTCACAAGGATCTGACCAATGAAACTTGATCTTCTTCTGAGTGAATCTGGACAAGGTGGATGCAATGGAAGAAAATCCCTCGACAAACCGTCTGTAATAGCCAGCCAATACCAAGAAACTCTTGATATCTAAAAGAGAGACAGGGTGAGGCCAGTTTCTTACCACTTCAGTTTTTTAAGGATCTACTCTAAAGCCATCACTGGAAATAATATTTCCTTGGAATGCTACTGATCTTAGCTAAAATTCACACTTACTAAATTTGGAAAATAGGCGGTGATCTCTGAGATTCTGAAGAACAATCCTGAGATGGTATGAATAATAACACTCTGTGCGGTAATTGACCAGGATATCATGTATAAAGACTATGATGACCATGTCAAAGTACTTCTTGAACACATGGTTCATCAAGTCCATGAAAGTGGCTGAGGCATTGGTAAGACCAAAGGACATAACTGGAAACTCAAAGTGACAATATAGAGTATGGAATGCTATATTTGGGATGTCATATTCTCTAACTATGAGCTGATGGTAGCCTGATCTGAGGTCTATTTTTGACAAATAACTGGCACGCTAAAGTTGGTCAAACAAGTCATCTATTCTGGGAAGAGTATACTTGTTCTTGACCGTAAATTTGTTGAGCTGACGGTAATCAATACACATCTTGAGAGAACCATCTTTCTTGCGTACAAATAAGAATGGTGCACCACATGGGGATACACTACGCCTGATGAATCCCTTATCTAATAGATCCTTCAACTGATCTTTTAGTTCCTTGAGTTCAGCTGGTGCCATTCTGTATGGTGGAATAGAAATAGGTTGAGTATCTGAAAAAAGATCAATGCCGAAGTCTATTTCCCTTTCAGGAGGAATGCCTGAAAAATCTTTGGGAAACACGTCTGAATACTCATTTCCAACTGGGACAAATTTAAAACTAGGAGATTCAAAACTAAAATCTTTTATATGAACGAGATGATGCACCCCCCCTTAGAAATCATTTTCCTTTCCCGAAGGTAGGAAACAAGCTGAAAATGCAGGGTGTCACATTTTCTCCCCCTTGGAATCATTCATTCTCAAATGATGGATTGGAACTTATTGAGACTTTGGAAGTGTAAAATAATGTAGACATGACATCTCTGCTAAAAAGAATATAGCTGAGTTGAATCATTAAAACTTCTATCATGAAATTGACTTTTGAGCTTACTTGACTCTATTGACTTATAAGGGGCTGATTCATGCTGAGAAATTGGAATTCAGTTGAAATGCTTTTGATATGATCCTTCATATAGAATTCTGAAGTGATAAATACTGCAATAAATTTCCAAGAGTCATTTAGGATGGACTAAAATGCGTAACTTCTCATTAGGAATTTTTCCTAAATGAAACACGTTTGAGAATCAAAATATAAGGGCTTCATGGCATTTCAGAGTACATTATGTAAGCACGAATCACTAGTCAATGAAACTAAGATAGTATAATGGGTATTAAACGATTGGAGCTAGAATAATTGGAAAACTAAGATCATGACTGAACACTTATGAACAAAATGATGACTAAAAATTTGAATTTTAGATATGAAGCATGGACTAAACTGAATTACCTCATGGAATAAACATACTCATAAAACTTATGATACTGAGACAAGATCAAAAGATGGAAAACCATAGGAACTTTTCTATCTGACTACTAAAGTAAATTGTTGGCTATACACACTTATTCATATCGAGATCTCATACTCAATTAGAGTATTTATTCCACACTCTTTGAAAGAAGTTCTAATAATATTTCAGGAGCATAGAATCTTGGGCATGATCTGAATACTATATCTGAAGAACGAATAAGAATAAGGCTACAAATTAATGGCATGGAATATTGGCCTATAGAACATAAGCTAGGATAAAATTACTAAGCCTTAGGCAATGCAACTGCTAACTTTCAAACTTATCCACGTTTCTAATAGACTCCCTCAACTATACTATTCTCCTAAATACCTTGGTTATTTGATTAAACTTATAATTCTCACATTGGCAAATATAACTACTCTAGCTAAAGTCAGAGTCGAGTTATATGCTGTCACCACGATCAAGATTAACTTGAAATCACAAGGTACTACACATAAAACCTTACTACTAGTCTGAACCAAAAATTCAATACCCCTAGCATTTTCACAACTTCTCATCTATAGGATAACTATTCTTGTCATTTCAACAACCAAATTCAACCTATTACTAGGAACTCATCAGAGCACAACCCACCCATCTAGTTATATACCAACCTGATATTCAAGCCTATTATTATAACCGTATATGAACATCAAGGCAAATACCCATAAAAGACTTTTTCTCATATTCTCTAAACTTCTATCATTAAAATCTTTCTTGCATTATTAATAACAAGACATACATGAAATCTCAACTAACCGTGATTCATATCAAAATTTTGGCCTCAATCATACTTCACACATATAGCCTTAGATAAAACACATATGCAACAATATTTCCTTAATAAGAAAATTTACTCTCCCTCATCTAAACAATCTTTGATCACCAGTATCATCGCCTACTTAGATTAAAGACATCCTTCTAAACGTATGGATCTATTTCGTATCCCTAGGACTTAGCCATAATTTCTTCACTCTAATGTTCTATAGACAAATGCTTAACTCACACGAATGAACTATACTTAAAACATACTATCTTCATTCTTGGACAATCCCCCTTCATATATACCATCCTTAACTTTTTTGTCTCCAATAATCTTTGCCATAAACTTGCACTCTCCTCCACTGTAATGCCCTAAATCTAGTACCCGGAATGCTACACGGTGTTCATGACCCCGAAGGACTAGAAGCTAACCCAAAACTAATATCTATACCTGAGCACTGAATAGTATTCTATATAAATGCGGGAACAAGATAAAAGGCGATAAGATTCAAATATCTGATAAAATATAACATCTGGAAATATGATATATTAATACCAAAATAAAATTAAAATAACTGTCAGAACATGTTATAGTCTTAAAGCCTCTAAAACTGACTAAATAAGGAGTTGATGGGACATGTACCCAACTAACTCCAACTACTGAAATAAACTAAGTACTGAAAGAATGAAATAATCAAATAATAACATCCTCAAATGATGAGGACTCACTGCTAGTCTTTCTACTGAACGTCTGATCTACTAAGGATGCTTTGGAGCCCGTGCTTCTGAACCTATGGTATAAAACACCAAAATACAAATACGTCAGTATAATTGAATATACTGGTATGCAAGTGAGGTAGGCTGAATACGTGAACTGTGACTGAGATCATAACAACGCTGAATATGAATACTAATAACATAAGTTTGGTATAACTGATATACTATTATCTGAATGACTGTGTTTGACAATCCTATTTTTAATGGAATTAGTTGAGTTCCATACTAAACTGTGTGATTGTATCTAACATTTCGGAATTCTGTAGAACTATATGAGTTCTATTACTGAGACCTAAAACTGAGACTATGGGAAGTAGTCATTTAACGGATATGTCGCAAATAAACTATTATATCTGAGTTGGGGTCGAATCTATAACCCCAATTAGAACAGTGTCAATACAATGCCACTAGTAAGGACAAGCTATGAGTGACCCTCATCTAACAGTATTCCAAAAGAGAATGGTGGGACCTTCATCTGACTATGTTAATCCACCTCATTAACTCTCATCTTCCAGTTTTGATATCACAACCTATGCTGGCTACATATTTCTAGAATTCAAGGATTGCTTCTAAGGATCACACCCTGAACTGTCAGTGTGTGCCCTCATCTTTGGGTTCACTCGATGCTAATACCTACTCCCATCTAAATAGATACTAAAACATGATTAATAGAACTAAACTGGACTAGGCTCGATGAGTTTTGTTGACTGATGGAATACTACTGATATGTAACACCCCATACTTAATTATGTGCATTAGCCATGGTTATATGTGTTGGATTATATGTATTGATCCTAAGTTAGGTATATATGAGTTTAAGTATGAGTATTGATTATTCTGAGATCGTTTCAAGTGTATAGTTTGATTATATGTGTATGGGAATCGACTTTATTTATACCGGAATTTGCCCGTCGATGGTTCCATACGAAGTTTATTGAATAAGATTTCCAATGATATAAAGATTTCCAAAAACGGATAAGTTTCGGATATAATCGAGCACGTTCGAAACTATAAAACGGCAGCCGGAATAATTGTGAACAGTAAATGTGCAGGAAATTCAAACTACTGAGGCCTGCCAGTTTTTTAGGTCGACTTTGAACGATCATCTCTCCCTCAATATAATGAACTAGGAGAGCTAACACCTATCAAAAGAAATATCTTTGAGTCTTATTTCCAATGCAATTGGTTTCATCAAAATCCAACATCTGAGTAAGAAGTTATACTCGTTTTACTTCAGCCTCTCAAAATAGATTTTTAGGGTCAACGTCATACGATCATAACTCCTTGTACAGGACGAACTGGGTGGTCTACTTTATATGAAATGAAATCCCTTTTAATTATCTATCCAACTATACCAATTTCACCCAAATCCGATATCGGAGCAAAGAGTTATGGCTGATTTACTTTAGCCTGTCAAAACAGTCCACCATGGACAGATTCAAATTTACTTAAATTTTCATGGGCAATATGGTCATTTTGCATCACCTCTTGAACGAAAATTGGTCATTATATAGATATAATTGGTCTTATATCCATCAATTATCATCATATTATTAGAAATAAGAAACCCTAGCCTAATTTCAACACCAATTATCTTGTGATTCAACCGTAGAAAATCCAAATTGATTCCGTAGTTGTGTTCACCGTCTCGAGGGCTTCGAGAAGCACCCCTTATTTGTGCCAACAGGACTTCGAAATCAAAAGGGCCATTTTATGGTAAGGATGTAAATTATGTTGGTGTTATTTATATGGATATGTATATATATATATATGCATGTGAGCATAAGAAGTATGTTATTTGATTGTTGTTGAAAGATGATTGGAAATGATGTTGGATTATTCTTGTGCATGGTTGGATTATGTTGAATTGTGAAGGGATTTGGTGTGATGATGTGGTATTGAAATGATGATTATATATATATATATATACACATAAACCTATTGATCAAGTTGGTTTTTGGAATGTTTTACAAATATTGGTTGTATGGAATTATGGAAGAGGATTGTGCTGTTGGGTTGCTAATACTAGATGCCAAATATTTCATTGTAGATAAGTTATTTGTAAAGGCGGGAAGTTGAGTAGAATTGGTGTCCAAATCTTCAACAAGGTATGTAAAGCATACTTTAACGATGTTCTTTGGCATGAAAACACCAATGTTCCATCAAGTAAGATTCCAAGGTTATCCAAACACATGTATTGTTCTACATTACCAACGAAGTTGTTTCCATTCTATAAAGTGCCAAAATATTTCATTTATATACCAAAAGGCTCCTATTTCATTGTTGTGATATTGATGATTCTGAAACACATTGTTGATGTACTAATGAATCTTTATTACATCGTTATTGTATAAAAGGTCTATTACTTGATTCCTATTGATGTATCATTGTTCCAAAGGTACTATATTGGCATGAACACTAATGTAATAATCTCAAAAGCTTTTGAATTAAGTTATTGGAAAGATTTCTTATGTGTGTTACTAGATATACGTGTGGGTGGTATCCCAGGGGCATAAGCCTAGCATGGGTCGATCCCTATTTATGTGTTTATGGGTGGTATCCCAGGGGCATAAGCCTAGCATGGGTCGATCCCAATTGATATGTACTGGAGGCAGCCTAATGGACACAGTACGATACAGTATTGATTATTGCTAGGTGGTTGGAGGTTCGGGAGGAGGAGGTAATGGCGAATGATAATTGTAAAGAATGAAATGAACGAATATGTACCGTTCCATAAATGTATTTGAATCCAAGAACCCAGTTCAGATTAATGATAATGTACATGATCCTAAAAGTGTTTATGAAGTGTGGTTCACTTCTATTATGATTTATTCACTTATGTATGATTTTCTTGATCCCCCATATCACATATGATTATCTACAGCTTTACATACTCAGTACATATTTCGTACTAACGTCCCTCACGGGGGACCTGCATTTCATGCTGCAGGCACAGGTACTTCAGCTTATTCGTAGCATAGATAGGAGCCGAGTCGTACAACTATTGTTGGCCAGCTCCAGTTTGCTTTGGAGTTTTTCGAGTCGGTTCTTTATGTTTTGTTATTGTACAGGAGTCATGTGTGGGCGGGGGTTTGTCCCGACCCTAGTTATGTCATGTATATATGTCCTAGAGGCTTTGTAGACATAAGGAAGGGTCAAGTCATGGGAGTTTATATAGTGATGTTATATTTGTATATGTGGTGGCCCCGACGGCCAAGTATTATATATATATATATATTTGTACGTGTTGTGCTAATACAAGAAATTAGACCCTTCTATATGTAACGAAGTGCTGCCTAAATTTTAGGTGAATGTAAGTGAAGGTACAGGTATTTGAACGGGTTCTCCCGGGCCTTCTCGACTTCGGGTGCCAGTCCGGCCTGATGGGATTTTGGGGCGTGACATGATATTATTGAGTTACTAAGATTTCTGAGATTACTGGGATATTTTAGTTTTGCCTAAGTCATGAGTCTGAATGAATTCTAGTGAGTATGGCTTGGTTGAGAATTTCTTGAAAACTAAAAATGGCTCTAGGCACAAAACTAAATTTTCGGGTATAAATACCCCCCAAACATGATATCATGAAATTGATAAGATATGTCACTTTCTGGACTCACGACCATAATCAGAAATCCATAATACAATCATTGGGGTATTTCTAGAGATACTTGATGATGATGGTTTGGTACACGAATAGAAATGCATATAAATATGTCATAATTTCATAGGGTTAATCTCATGAACAAGCCATCAAACAATTTCAATGCATAACAATCACATGGAAGTCATTTTGAGCATAAGGGTTCATCAATTTGGTCACAATTGAGTCCTAAAGAATTATTCTTTTTCTCATGGGCATTTTATCAAACACATTGTATGCACAACCTTAGGCTAAGGCTTATACAGTAGTTCATACATCATGGTTACTTTAATCCATTCAATTTAAAAGTTTCCAAACCAACATACTATAATTATTTCATGAAAAGTACATAAAGACTCAAACTTGGAATTCTTACATCCATATCAACATAATTAAAATTAACTCACCACATGGAAATCATAATTCATGAGTTTAAAATAAGAGTTTTTATCTTCATGGGTGAAATAAACCCATAAATCAACACTTTACATACCTGGGTGGATGATTTCTTTAAGATCGGTGGAGGAAAGCTTGAATTCTTAACTTTCGATTAAACACCTAGGGTTTCTTGTTCTTAGGGATTGATCTCTGAGAGAAACCCTAATTTGATGTTGTGGATGAATAATACAGTGAGGATCTCTGGTATGGTATAATTAAGGATTAAAACGGATGGAAAAACACATAATTACCCTTTTAATAATGGCTTAAAATCATTGATCAGAAGTGGTGATGGTTTGGGTGATGGTCCATCATAGGATCAATAGTCCGCTAATCCTGATTGTTGCACTTGGCAAAAACATTAACTTTTTGCCTCATCTGTGATGGTTTTGGTGACGGTCCATCTCTAGCTTGATATTCCGTCGTTCTTGGATGTCGTGCTTGACCAGAAGTTGGGCTAATCCTATTAATGTTGTTGATCAAGATCTTAGAAATGCATTGCAACTTTTGACTAGTATAGTTGCTGGGCAAATCCAAGAGCAAGCTATTCCTGTCGCGGGTTCTAGCGGTACTGATAGGGCGGCTAGTCTTCGGACGCAAGATTTTCTTAAGATGGATCCACCTACTTTTACCGGATCCGATCTTAATGAAGATCCACAGGACTTTATTGATCAGATCCAAAGGGCCCTAGAGGTGATGCATGTATCAGGAAGATAGACAGTGAAGTTAGCCGCGTATAGATTCAAAGGTGAGGCTATATATTGGTATGAAGACTGGAAACGGTCAAGGGGCATTGATGCACCCCTATCTACATGGAAAGAGTTCAAAGAGGCATTTATTGATCATTATCTTCCATATGAGACTCGTCAGGCCCGTGCGGATCAGTTCTTAAATCTTTGGCAGGGTAATACAAGTGTGAGGGAGTATAGTCTTCGATTTAATTCCTTGTCCAGATATGCTCCTAATGTTATAGCTACTATGGATGACAGAGTTTATTGGTATGTGAATGGATTGGATCCGTATTTGGTTAGGGATTGTACTATTGCTGCACTGAATAAAGATATGGATATAGCTAGGATCCAAGCATTTGCACAGAAAATGGAAGATCAGAGGCAAACAAGAAGAACACAGGAATTTGAAAGCGGATCTTCTAAGAGGGCCAGATCTACAGGGCAATTTATGGCGTCACAAAGTGGTTTTAGACCACAATTTTCTGTTAGACCACCTAGGCCATTTTTTTCTTATTCTGCAACTAGTGCTCCACCATAGCATCAGGGGTTCAGAGGCAGTCAATTTGGGCAAAGAAGTGAGGGTCATAGTTCGCGATCTGTGGGTTATCATGGGCAAAGGAATATGAGCCAATCGAGACCTCCTCGAGAGCCATGCAATAAATATGGAAGGCATCATATGGGCGTTTGTTGAATGGGAACAAATGTTTGTTATTGGTGCGGTATGACAGGGCATATGATGAGAGAATGCCCACAAAGAGGCGCAGGTGGCATAGCACGACCTTTGGGATCAGCTGTTGCATCATCGTCACCGGTATCTTATTCTTCTAGGGGTGCACGACCTGCGGGTCACGCTAGCAATGAAAAAAGAGTCGCCAGTTCCAGCGGGACTCAGAACCACACTTATGCTTTAGCGGATCGACAGAATCTAGAGGCTTCCCCAGATGTGGTTACGGGTACGTTGTCCATATTTTCATTTGATGTATATGCTCTAATTGATCCCGGTTCTACATTATCATATGTTACTCCTTTGGTTGATGGAAATTTCAAAAGGACCCCCGAATTGTTAGATAAACCGTTGGAAGTGTCTACCCCGGTTGGGGAATCTATTATTGCTAGAAGAGTTTATAAAGATTGTGTAGTAATTGTGTGTGGTCGAGAAACGATGGCCAATCTTGTGGAACTAGAAATGGTAGATTTTGATGTTATAATGGGTATGGATTGGTTGGAGTCTTGTTATGCCAAAATTGACTGTTGTACGAAAAAGATGTATTTACATTTTCCTGATGAAGCAGTTATTGAATGGTAAGGTAGGATTGGCGCACCAAGAGGTAGATTTATTTCTTATTTCAAAGCGAGAAAAATGATTTCCAAGGGATACATATGTCATTTAGTTAGAGTAAAGAATACAGAATTGGAATCACCAGATCATCACATTGTACCAGTGGTAAATGAATTTCCTGATGTATTCCCTGAAGATCTTCCAGGGTTGCCTCCTAAACAAGAAGTAGAGTTTTGTATTGATGTAATACCAGGCACCCAACCAATCTCCATTCCTCCATATAGAATGGCCCCAGCAGAATTGCGAGAATTGAAAGAGCAATTGAAAGATTTACTAGAGAAGGGATTCATAAGGCCTAGTATGTCCCCCTGGGGAGCACCAGTGTTATTTGTGTGCAAAAAGGATGGCTCGCTGAGGATGTGTATTGATTATCGTCAATTGAATAAGGTGACTATTAAGAATAAATATCCACTCCCAAGAATTGATTATTTATTTGATCAATTACAGGGCGCCAAGTGCTTTTCTAAGATTGATTTGAGGTCAGGTTACCACCAAGTGAGGGTCAAAGAAAAAGATATACCCAAAACAGCTTTCCGAACAAGGTATAGTCATTATGAGTTTTTAGTTATGTCATTTGGGCTAAAAAATGCACCTGCAGCTTTTATGGATTTGATGAATAGGGTGTTTAAGCCATTCCTGGATATATTTGTGATAGTTTTTATAGATGATATTCTAATTTATTCTAGATCAGAAGAGGACCAAGCCAATCACTCACGACAGACATTGCAGACTCTTCGTGATTGTAAGCTTTATGCAAAGTTCTCTAAATGTGAGTTTTGGTTAATGTCGGTGGCATTTTTGGGTCATATTGTATCTAGTGAAGGGATAAAGGTTGATGCTCAAAAGATTGAAGCTGTGAAGAACTGGCCAAGGCCCACAACACCTACGGAGATTAGTAGTTTTCTCAGGTTGGTCGGTTATTATAGAAGGTTTGTTAAAGACTTTTCTTCCATTTCAGCACCCTTAACCAAGCTAACGCATAAAGCATCCAAGTTCCAATGGAATGATGCATGTGAGGAGAGTTTCTAAGAATTGAAAAACTAGTTGATTTCTACACCCGTGTTGGTACTTCCAGAAGGCACCGAAGGGTATACAGTGTATTGTGATGCTTCCAAAATTGGTTTAGGATGTGTATTGATGCAGCATGGTAAGGTAATAGCATATGCTTCTAGACAATTGCGGCCACATGAGAAAAATTATCTTACCACGATCTTGAGCTGGCAGCAGTTATTTTTGCTTTAAAGATATGGCGCCACTACTTATATGGGGTTCATGTTGATATATATACTGACCATAAGAGCTTGCAATATATTTTTAATCAGAAGGATCTAAATTTAAGGCAGCAGAGATGGCTTGAACTATTAAAGGACTACGATGTTTATATCTTGTACCATCCAGGGAAAGCAAATGTGGTAGCTGATGCACTAAGTCGTAAGGCTATGTTGGCGCCCATAGAAAGGCAAGGGATGATTAAAGATATTCACCAGTTAGCTAGTTTGGGAGTTCGCCTTCGTGGAACTCCGAACGAGGAGCTTATTGTGCATAATACCGCAGAATCCTCAGTAGTAGCTGAGGTGAAAGAGAAGCAAGATGCAGATCCTATTTTATTACAACTTAAGGAGAACGTTCAAAGTGGTGCGACCAAGGCATTTGAGCTTACGCGAGAAGGAGTACTTCAGTGCCAAAACCAATTGTGTGTGCCGGATGTAGACGGGCTAAGAAAGAAGATTATGACAGAGGCACATTTTTCAAGGTATTCCATTCATCCAGGATCAACCAAAATGTATCAAGATTAGAAAGATATGTATTGGTGAAATGACATGAAGAAGAGCATTGCAGAATTTGTAGCTGAATGTCCAAATTGTCAAAGAGTTAAAGTTGAGCACCAAAAACCCGGAGGCTATATGCAATGCATAGATCTTCCAATTTGGAAGTGGTACATGATCAACATGGATTTTGTTACAGGTTTGCCTCGTACAGCTTGGAAATTTGATTCTATATGGGTGATTGTGGATTGGCTAACTAAATCCGCACATTTCGTACCTGTAAAGACCACTTACACAGTTGAAGAATATTTGAAGCTGTATGTTAAAGAAATAGTCCGATTGCATGGAGTGCCAACTTCTATTATATCGGATCGGGGAACTCAATTTACTGCAAACTTTTGGAAGTCTTTCCAACGGAGTTTGGGAACACAAGTGAATCTGAGTACAGCTTTTCACCCTCAGAAGGATGGACAAGCAGAGCGCACCATTCAAACACTTGAAGATATGCTACGAGCATGCGTTATAGATTTTAAAGGCAGCTGGGATGATCATTTACCTCTTATTGAGTTTGCCTACAATAATAGCTATCATTCAAGTATCAAAATGGCACCATATGAAGCTTTATATGGGAGGAAGTGTAGATCACCAATAGGATGGTTCGAAGCGGGTGAAACTATTATGTTCGGACCGGATCTTGTGTATCAATCCATAGTAAAAGTCAAGGTGATTCAGCAACGGTTGAAAACAGTCCAAAGTCGACACAAGTCATATGCGGATAGTATTAGAAGAGGGCTAGATTTTTCGTTAGGCGATTGGGTATTTTTGAAGGTATCTCAAATGAAAGGGGTGATGAGATTTGGCAAGAAAGGAAAGTTGAGTCCACAATATATAGGCCCATATAAGATTATTCGAAGATGTGGGCAAGTTGCGTATGAATTAGAGCTACCCCAGGAACTCTCATCAGTGCATCCAGTATTTCATGTATCGATGCTTCGAAAGTGCATCGGAGATCCGTCCCTTATTACTTCTAATGAAGACGTGCAAGTAACAGAAGATCTTACCTATGAGGAGATGCCTATTGCTATATTAGATCGTCAAGTTAAGAAGATGAGAAATAAAGAAGTAGCATCGGTGAAAGTACTTTGGAGAAATCAACTAAGGGAAGAGATTACATGGGAAGCGGAGGAAGCAATGAAATCGAAATACCCTTATTTGTTCAAAGGTGAAAAAGAAGTGCAAGGAGTGTAACTGGGACACTAACAAGTAAGTTTTTACATATGCATAATATCTATATGATGACGTGAATATCAATTATGAATTCGAACTTGTTTCGGCTAAATAACTACATTTACATTCGAGGACGAATGTCCTTAAGGGGGGAAGGATGTAACACCCCATACTTAATTATGTGCATTAGCCATGGTTATATGTGTTGGATTATATGTATTGATCCTAAGTTAGGTATATATGATTTTAAGTATGAGTATTGATTATTTTGAGATGGTTTCAAGTGTTTAGTTTGATTATATGTGTGTGGGAATCGACTTTATTTATACCGTAATTTTCCCGTCGATGGTTCCATACGAAGTTTATTGAATAATCTTTCCAACGATATAAAGATTTCCAAAAATGGATAAGTTTCGGATATAATCGAGCACTTTCGAAACTATAAAACGGTGGCCGGAATAATGGTGAACAGTAAATGTGCAGGAAATTCAAACTACTGAGGCCTGCCAGTTTTTTGGGTCGAATTTGAACGATCATAACTCTCTCAATATAATTAACTGGGAGATCTACCACCTATCAAAAGAAATATATTTGAGTCTTCTTTCCAATGCAATTTGTTTCATCCAAATCCAACATCTGAGTAAGGATTTATACTCGTTTTACTTCAGCCTCTCAAAATAGATTTTTAGGGTCACCTTCAAACGATCATAACTCCTTGTACAGGACGAAATGGGTGGTATAATTTATATGAAATGAAAGCCCTTTGAATTATCTATCCAACGATACCAATTTCACCCAAATTCGATATCGGAGCAAAGAGTTATGGTTGATTTACTTTAGCCTGTCAAAACAGTCCACCATGGACAGATTCGGATTTACTTAAATTTTTAAGGGCAATATGGTCATTTTGCATCACCTCTTGAACGAAAATTGGTCATTATATAGATATAATTGGTCTTATATCCATCAATTATCATCATATTATTGGAAATAAGAAACCCTAGCCTAATTTCAACACCAATTATCTTGTGATTCAACCGTAGAAAATCCAAATTGATTATGTAGTTGTGTTCACCGTCTCGAGGGCTTCGAGAAGCACCCCTTATTTGTGCCAACAGGACTTCGAAATCAAAAGGGTCATTTTATGGTAAGGATGTAAATTATGTTGGTGTTATTTATATGGATATGTATATATATGCATGTGAGCATAAGTAGTATGTTACTTGATTGTTGTTGAAAGATGATTGGAAATAATGTTGGATTATTCTTGTGCATGGTTGGATTATGTTGAATTGTGAAGGGATTTGGTGTGATGATGTGGTATTGAAATGATGATTATATATATATTTAAACATAAACCTATTGATCAAGTTGCTTTTTGGAATGTTTTACAAATATTGGTTGTATGGAATTATGGAAGAGAATTGTGGTGTTGGGTTGCTAATACTAGATGCCAAATATTTCATTGTAGATAAGTGATTTGTAAAGGCGGGAAGTTGTGTCGAATTGGTGTCCGAATCTACAACGAGGTATGTAAAGCATACTCTAACGATGTTATTTGGCATGAAAACACCAATGTTCCATCAAGTAAGATTCCAAGGTTGTCCAAACACATGTATTGTTCTACATTACCAACGAAGTTGTTTCCAGTATATAAAGTGTCAAAATATTTCATTGATATACCAAAAGGCTCCTATTTCATTGTTGTGATATTGATGATTCTGAAACACATTGTTGATGTACTAATGAGTCTTTATTACATCATTATTGTATAAAAGGTCTATTACTTGATTCCTATTGATGTATCATTGTTCCAAAGGTACTATATTGGCATGAACACTAATGTAATAATCTCAAAAGCTTTTGAACTAAGTTATTGGAAAGATTTCTTATGTGTGTTACTTGATATACGTGTGGGTGGTATCCCAAGGGCATAAGCCTAGCATGGGTCGATCCCTATTTATGTGTTTATGGGTGGTATCCCAGGGGCATAAGCCTAGCATGGGTCGATCCCAATTGATATGTACTGGAGGCAGCCTAATGGTCACAGTACGGTACAGTATTGATTATTGTTAGGTGGTTGGAGGTTCGGGAGGAGGAGGTAATGGCGAATGATAAGTGTAAAGAATGAAATGAACGAATATATATCGTTCCTCAAATGTATTTGAATCCAAGAACCCAGTTCAGATTAATGATAATGTACATGATCCTAAAAGTGTTTATGAAGTGTGGTTCACTTCTATTATGATTTATTCACTTGTGTATGATTTTCTTGATCCCCCATATCACATATGATTATCTACAACTTTACATACTCAGTACATATTTCGTACTGACGTCTCTCATGGGGGACCTGCATTTCATGCTGCAGGGACAGGTACTTCAGCTTATTCACAGCATAGATAGGAGTCGGGTCGTACAACTATTGTTGGTGAGCTCTAGTTTGCTTCGGAGCTTTCCGAGTCGGTTCGTTATGTTTTGTTATTGTACAAGAGTCATGTGTGGGCGAGGGTTTGTCCCGACCCTAGTTATGTCATGTATATATGTCTTAGAGGCTTTGTAGACATAAGGAAGGGTCAAGTCATGGGAGTTTATATAGTGATGTTATATTTGTATATGTGGTGGCCCCGACGGCCAAGTATTACATATATATATATATATTTGTGCGTGTTGTGCTGATACAGGAAATTAGACCCTTATATATGTAACGAAGTGCTGCCAAAATTTTTGGTGAATATAAGTGAAGGTACAGGTATTTGAACGGGTTCTCCCGGGCCTTCTCGGCTTCGGGTGCCAGTCCGGCCCGATGGGATTTTGGGGCGTGACATGATATTATTGAGTTACTAAGATTTCTAAGATTACTGGGATATTTTAGTTTTTCCTAATTCATGAGTCTGAATGAATTCTAGTGAGTATGGCTTGGCTGAGAATTTCTTGAAAACTAAAAATGGCTCTAGGCACACAACTAAATTTTCGGGTACAAATACCCCCCGAACAAGATATCATGAAATTGATAAGATATGTCAGTTTCTGGACTCCCGACCATAATCAGAAATCCGTAATACAATCATTGGGGTATTTCTAGAGGTACTTGATTATGATGGTTTGGTACACGAATAGAAATGCATATAATTTCATAGGGTTAATCTCATGAACAAGCCATCAAAGAATTTCAATGCATAACAATCACATGGAAGTCATTTTGAGCATAAGGGTTCATCAATTTTGTCATAATTGAGTCCTAAAGAATGATTCTTTTTCTCATGGGCATTTTATCAAACACATTGTATGCACAACCTTAGGCTAAGGCTTATGCAGTAGTTCATACATCATGGTTACTTTAATCTACTCAATTTAAAAGTTTCCAAACCAACATACTATAATTATTTCATGAAAAGTACATAATGACTCCAAATTGGAATTCTTACATACATATCAACATAATTAAAATCAACTCACCACATGGAAATCATAATTCATGAGTTTAAAATAAGAGTATTTAGCTTCATGGGTGAAATAAACCCATAAATCAACACTTTACATACCTGGGTGGCTGATTTCTTTAAGATCGGTGGAGGAAAGCTTGAATTCTTAACTTTCGATTAAACACCTAGGGTTTCTTGTTCTTAGGGATTGATCTCTGAGAGAAACCCTAATTTGATGTTGTGGATGAATAATACAGTTAGGATCTCTGGTATGGTATAATTAAGGGTTAAAACGGATGGAAAAAGACATAATTACCCTTTTAATAATGGCTTAAAATCATTGATCAGAATTGGTGATGGTTTGGGTGATGGTCCGTCATAGGATCAATAGTCCGCTAATCCTGATTGTTGCACTTGGCCAAACCATTAACTTTTTGCCTCGTATGTGATGGTTTTGGTGACGGTCCATATCTAGCTTGATAGTCTGTCGTTCTTGGATGTCATGCTTGACCAGAAGTTGGGTTCACTACTTTAGTCGCAACGACTCAGGCGATGGTCCGTTGCTAGCTCGACGGTCCTTCAGCCTGAGCATCACTTCTGGGCAGTTTCGACAGTTCTTTGTAAAACATCCATAACTTTTTAGTCTGATACCAGATTTGGACTAAATTTGTATCATTGGGAAAATTCTGTCTGATTTAAACATTAATTACTTAAGAAGTCATCAGTAACTCTTCTAGAGACTAGATTTGACTTAAAGAAAGTTTAGGGTATTACAATATCTCCCCCTTGGGGACATTCGTCCTCGAATGGGACTGACTACACTAGGAAAGTTGATAGAGTGATCTTACTTATGGGACATGAACATTTCAGCATGTCTATGTGACTGGAAATTCTAATATACTAAAATCTAATACTGAATATGCTTTTCTGATGCATAAATATATGACAGATAGCCTTCATGAATACATGACTAAAATTACTGAGAAGCTGAATTTCTCATGATGAGAATGCATATTTGATGCATGATTATGTGGCTGACATGATACATGAACATATCACTGGATATGTAAAGGTATTTTATACCATGTTTATAAATAAAATCTGAATATAAAACAGAATATGCTTTAGGAAAGCTATTACCTTGGGCAGAGTCTGAGTTTGTAGAGAAGTGGTGAGGATACTTGGTCTGCATATCTTCCTCTATTTCCGAAGTAGCTCCCTCAATAGCATGATTCCACCAAAGAACATTAACTAGAGGTACTTCTTGGTTCCTCAGTCTGCGAGTCTGGTAGTCAAGAATTTCGACTGGGATCTCTTCAAAAGAAAGGTTGTTCTGAATGTTTAAGCCCTCTACCAGGACTACAACTGTTGGGTCACCTATGCATTTCTTTAGTAACGAGACATGGAACACTGTATTAACTGAGGCTAGATCTGAAGGCAAATTGAGCTTATAAGCTACCTTGCCTAAATGACTAAGAATTTTTAAGAGACCAACATATCGGGGACTGAGCATTCCCTTGTTGCCGAACTGCTTCACTCCCTTTATGAGAGAGATTTTCAAGTACACATAATCACCAATATCAAACTTGAGATCCTTTTTGCCCACATCTGCTTACAATTTCTGTCCGCTCTAAGCTATCTTGAGTCGTTCTCTAGTCAACTAAACTTTCTCTAAGGTGCCGAATACCAAGTCCGGACCTACTACTATAGCTTCACCCACTTCTAACCAACCGATTAGAGATCTGCACCTCCTACCATAGAAAGATTCAAATGTAGACATCTGAATACTGGATTGATAGCTGTTATTTTTTGTAAACTCAATCAAAGGAAAGTGGTTAGCCCAACTCCCCTTGAAATAAATTGCACACGTCCTTTGCATATCTTCCAAGATCTTAATGGTCCTTTCTTCTTGACTATCTATCTGAGGATTAAAAGATGTACTGAGGTAAACTTGGATACCAAGACCATTTTGGAATGCTTTTTAAAAGTAAGAGGTGAACTGGTTACCTCTATCTGAGACAATAGATAATGAAACACTATACAATTGGACCAACTCCCTAATATAGAGTTTGGCGTAATCCTCAACTGAATAGGAGGTATGGACTGGAAGTAAATGAGCTGATTTGGTTATCCTTCCTAGAATGACCCAGACTGAATTATGTTGACGATGAGTACAAGGCAAACCTGTCACAAAGTCCATGATCACTTTTTCCCACTTCCAAGTATGAATACTGAACTCCTACATAGAACCACTACGCTTCTGATGCTCTATCTTAACCTGCTAACATATATATAACTTAGCCATAAACTCATAAATATCTCTCTTTATCCCAATCCACCAATAGATCTCCCACAATTCGCGATACATCTTAGTGGCCCCTGGATGAATAGAGTAGCGTGCACCATACGCTTCTGCAAGAATTAATTTCCTCAAGTCATCTACTCTTGGAACACACAAACGACACTGACACGGGAACACCATTTCCTCCTTGGGAGAAAACCTCCACTTTCTGATCTCTAACTGACTATTTCAACTTAATAAGACAAAGATATCTATCTTAATTTTCTTTCACCTCGAATACTAGAGATAATTTAGATCTTTTCTAAACCCCATATATTACCTTCTGCTGAATCGACTAAGCTGATATATAGTCTAGGAAGTAGATGGAATTCCTGAGCTAACTTCTTCTTACTATCGTCAACATGAGTAACACTACATATAGACAGTTTACTAAGAGCGTCTGACACTACATTGGCCTTGCCTGGATGATAAAGGACACTCATGTCATAATCTTTCAAGAGCTCTAACCACCTTCTCTCGCAAAGATTAATGTGTTTCTGTGAAAAGATATACTGAAGGATCTTATGATCTGTGAATACATTTACAAGAACACCATACAAGTAATTCCTTCAAATCTTTAAGGAAACAACTACGGCTGCTAACTCAAGATCTTGAGTCGGATAATTTTTCTCATAGAGTTTAAGCTATCTGTAAGCGTAGGCTTTGACCTTACCATACTGTACGAGGACAAAACCCAAACCTACTTTGGATGCATCACTGTACACTATGAATCTATCTAAATCGTTTGTAAGAGCCAAAACTGGAGCTGAGGTGAGTCGATTCTTCAACTCCTAATAACTCTTCTCACAAGGATCTGACCACTGAAACTTCACTTTATTCTGAGTCAATCAGGGAATATGGGATGCAATAGATGAAAATCCTTCAACAAACCGATGTTAATAACCTACCAAACCAAAGAAACTCCTAATATTTGATGGAGAGATGCGTTTGGGCCAGCTTTTCACTTCTTCGGTCTTTTGATGGTCAACTCTAATGCCATCATCGGAGACAATATGACAAAGGAATACTACTGCCCCTAGCCAAAATTCAAACTTGTTAAATTTAGCAAACAACTGATGATTTCTGAGAGTCTGCGATAATATTCTAAGATGGTCTGCATGATCATGGTCTCTACGGGAATAGACAAGAATGTCATCTAAGAAGACAATGAAAAACATATCCAAGTACTATTTGATCACATGTTTCATCAAGTCCATAAAGGTTGTTGGGGAATTAGTAAGACCAAAGGACATGAATAAGAATTCGAAGTGACCATACCGAGTACGGAAAGCTATTTTTGGAATATCACATTCTTTGACACTAAGATGATGATAGCCTGATCTGAGGTCTATCCTGGAGAAGTAACTAGATCCCTAAAGTTGGTCAAATAAGTTATCAATTCTGGGAAGTGGATAGTTGTTCTTGACCGTGTATTTATTGAGTTGACGGCAGTCTATACACATCCTAAGAGAACCATCTTTCTTCCATACGAATAAGACTGGTGCACGCTACAGGGATACACTATGTCTGATAAATCCCACATCTAGGATACCCTTCAACTATTTTTTCAATTCTTTGAGTTCGTCTAGTACCATTCTTTATGGAAAAAAAGATATAGGCTAAGTAACAGGAAGAAGATCAATGCCGAAGTCTATTTCCCATTCGAGGGGAATTCCTGGAATATCTTCTAGAAAGACATTTGAATATTCACTCACTACTAGGACTAATTTAAGATTGGGAGTATTGGAACTAGTATCCTTAATTCAAACAAGATGATGGAAACATCCCTTAGATATCATTTTCCATGCGTGAAGGTAGGAAACAAGTTGCCCCCTAAAAAATGAAGTACTACCCTTCCACTCTAGGATGGGTTCATTTGGGAACCAAAACTACACAACTCTGTTTCTATAGTTGATTGTGGCATAGCATGAATGAAGCTTATCCATGCTAAGAATGACATCAAAATCAGTCATCTCTAATTCAACTAAGTCTGTTGAAGTTACTTTCTGAGATACCATAACTATATAGTTCCTATATACCCGCCTGGCTACGATGGTTTTACCCACTGGGGTAGAGACTGAGAAGGGCTCTACTAGAATTTTAGGACTAACTCCAAAATCAAATGCTATATAGGGAGTAACAAAAGACAAAAAAGATCTTGGATCTAGCAAAGCATAAACATGCAAGTGAAAGATCTATAATGTACCAGTAACCCCATCAGGAGAATTTTCCTGATCTTGTTGAGACTAAAGAGCTTAGAGTCAATTTGGGCAATTCCCACTAGTTGCGCTGGAGGTGGCACCCTGCTGATTTGGCTGACCGAACTGATTTGAGGAACGGTTCTGCTGACCCTAAAATCTCAACTCGGGACAATCTCTAAATCTGTGGTCGTCCTTGCCATATCCAAAACATACATCACTGCTAGCTCTATAAATACCTTGTGATTCTTACCACAAGTCTGGCAAAGAGGATTTGTTCGGGAATTGCTAATACTTCCATGAGACTTAGAGCCTGGTGTCCTATCTTTGTTACCATTGAACTTTGGAACTGGAGCATTAGCTGAGGAAGGAGCTGTAACGGATGACATTGGGAAGAACTGAGAATGGTTACCTCCC
The DNA here is from genome assembly GCA_030864225.1 of Capsicum baccatum var. pendulum. Taxonomy (NCBI): domain Eukaryota; kingdom Viridiplantae; phylum Streptophyta; class Magnoliopsida; order Solanales; family Solanaceae; genus Capsicum; species Capsicum baccatum. Next base: position 172,213,465 of record CM061554.1, read on the forward strand.
TCTAACTTAGGCTAATTGAAATTGAAGATACCTATTCTAGCTTTCTTATTTTGCTTCTCTCTCATCTTCATATTTTGCTCTTCTATTTATTGAGCATGGATCATAAGCCTTGCTATGTCCATCTCACTAATTAGCATTGCGGATCTGTACTCATTGACCACACTATCATTCACCCTAGAAACAAACCTACTCATCTTTGCCCTACTATCAGCCACCACATGAGGAGCATATCTAGGCAGTTGAGTAAACTTAAGAGATTACTCTTGCACTGTCATGCTTCCCTGCCTGAGGTTGATAAATGCTACACCTTAGCTTCCCTCAATTCTAGGGGAATGAATCTATCAAGAAAGGCAGTGGCAAACTCCTCCCACTCTATGGGTGCTACATCTACAACCCTCTTGGATTTCCACTGTTTGAACCATGTGTTATCCACATCCTACAACTGATATGAAGCTAGCTCAACACTCTCACTAGCAGTAAATCCCATGATATCTGTCACCTTCTGTACTTAATCAAGGAATTCCTAAGGGTCCTCATCTATCTTAGACTCTGAAAAGGATAGAGGGTTTATTCAGGTGAAGTCCCGAATCCTAGCTGTTGCAGTGTTGGCTACTAGATTAGCTGAAATAGCAGCTAGCCATTTATTCTGAGTAGCAACTAAGTTAGCAAGAGTAGTGAATACAACTCTGAACTCTGCATGGAAAACATGTTTGTCCAAGGGATTTGCTTGGACGGGTTTAGGGGCTGACACATTTCTGTTTCTTCTTTGAGTAGGCATGTTCTATAGTAGAAATGGAGGAATGAATTAGACCGAGAGTTAAATTTGAGCTCATGCTCACAGGAATGACACGAATAATGAAAGAAGAGAAACTGTTCCTAAAATATCTTATATCCTCTTGTACATAAATGTGCCGTGCAACATACCCATGCACAAGACTCTACTAGATGCAGTTTTCAGATATCATACGATGCTATTGAATATGTCTCTAATACCAATCTTATAGTGCCCCAAATCTGATACCCAGAATGCTACACGGTGATCATGACCCCAAAGGACCACACGCTAACCCATGACTAATATATGTACCTGAGCATTGCATAATATACTATATAAATGGAAAAAAGGACTAAAAGGCCATAAAATTCAAATATCTAATAAAACATAACATTTGGAAATATGATATATCAATACCAAAACAAAACTAAAATAACTGTCTGAATATGCTATAGTCTAAAAGCCTCTAAAACTGAATGAATAATGAGTAGATGGGACACGTCCCAAACTAAATCCAACTACTAAAAAAAATATTGAAAGGAAGAAATAATTAAATAATAACATCCTCGAATAATGAGGATTCACTGTAAGTCTATCTGCTGATTATCTGATCTACTAAGAATGATCTAGAGCTGGTACTTCTGAACCTATGGTATAAAATACCATAGCGCAAATACGTCCGTACAATTGAATTTACTGGTATGCAAGTGAGGTAGGATGAATACAATGGGTTTATATGCATGAAAGTTAACTGTGACTGAAATTATGATATCACTGAATTTGAATACTAATAACATAAGTTTTGTAAAACTGATATACTATTATCTGAATGACTGTGTCTGGCAGTCCAATTTTTGATAAAACTAGTAGAGTTTCGTACTGAACTGGGTAACTATATCTAACAGTCCTGAATTTTATAGAAAAATCTGAGTTATAGTACCGAGACCTGAGGCTAAGACTGTGGGAAGTAGTCATTTAATCGATATGCCCTAAATAAGTTATTAGAGCTGAGTTGGGGTCTAAACTATAACCCCAACTAGAAGGGTGTCATCATCGCGCCATTGGTAAGGACAAACTGTGGGTGACCTTCATCAAAAAGTTTCCCCAAAAGAGAATGGTGGGACCCTCATCTGACAGTGTTAATCAACCTCATCAACATTCATCTGTCAGTGTTGATATCTCAACCTATGTTGGCTACATAGTTTTGGAATGCAAGGATTGCTTCTAAGGATCACACCCTCAACTGTCAGTGTGTGCCCCCATCCTTGGATTCACTCGGTGAAAATACCTGCTCCCATCGGAATAGACAGTGAGACATGATTAACTGAACTAAAATGTACTAGGTTCAGTTAGTTCCACTAACCGATGGAGTATTACTGAGATTACTGGGATTTCTTAATTTTTCCTGAGTCATGAGTCTGACTGAATTCTACTTAGCATGGCTTGAAAGATACTATCTTTAAAAATGACACTGGCTCTAGGCACCCAGCTAAATTTTTGGTTACAAGTACCCTCAGGACTCAATAGCATAAAATTGACAAGACATGACACTTCCTAGACTCACAAAAATAATCAAAAATCCATAATACAATCATTGGGGGAATTTCTAGAGGCACTTATTTATCAAGCTTTGGTACATAAATAGGAATTCATATAAATATGTCATAATTTCATAGGTCTAATCACATGAACAATCCATCAAACAATTTCAATGCATAACAATAACATGGAACTCATTTTGAACATAAGGGTAAAGCATGGGTTCTTCAATTTTGTCATAATTGAGTCCTAAAGCTTGATTCTCAATATCTTGGGCATTTTATCAAATACATTGCATGCACAACCTTAGTCTTAGGAATATACACTAGTTCATACATCATGGTTACTTTAATCAGCTCAATTTAAAAGTTTTTGAACCCACATAGTAGCATAATATTATGAAAAGTCCATAAAGACTCCAACTTGGGATTCATACAACCACATCAACATAATTCAAATCAACTCACCATATGGAAATCAAAGTTCATGAGTTTAAAATGGGATTCTTGACCTTCATGGGTGAAAGAAACCCATGAATCAACACTTTACATACCTGGGTGATTGGTTTATTGAAGATTGGTGAAGGGAAGCTTGAATTCTTGACTTAGGATTAAACACCTAGAGTTTCTTCTTCTTGGGGATTGATCTTTGAGAGAAACCCTAATTTGGTATTGTGGATTATTAATAAAGTTATGAGATCTGGGTGAATAAAATACCTAACTACCCTTTTAAAAATAGCTTAAAATAACTAATCGTAAGTGGGGATAGTCCATTGCTGGCTCGGTACTCCATTAGTCCTGACCGTAGCACTAGGCCAAAACTTAAACTTTTGCCACGTCCGCAATAGTTTGAACGATGGTCCATCGTTAACTCAACGGTTCGTCGGTCATGGATGTCGCGCCTGACCAGAATTCGGGTTCACTGCCTTAGTCGCGATGGCTTAGGTGATGGTTCATTGCTAGATCGACTATCCGTCGGCCTGACAGTCGCTTCTGGGCAGTTCCAACAGTTCTCTATATGAAATCCATAACTTTTTACTCCGATACTAGATTTGGACGAAATTTGTATCATTGGGGAAATTCTATCTGATTTAAAAATTAATCATTTAGGAAGTCATCACTAACTCTTCAGAAGACTAGATTTGACTTAATGAAATTTTGGGGAATTACACCGACAAACATACCTGTCTAATTAAAAACCTAACATGTATCACATTTCTAAACTTATATTTTTTCCTTAAACCATGAGAATTAAAATCATACCAAAAACTCAACATCATACATCCATAACTCCTTAACATAACTAGTAAGAACACCATATACTATATAACTAGACTGTAAAATCATAAACATGAGTATTAAAGGATAAGGATTAACTTTGTGAGCCATCACACTTAGTTCTAAAATCTTTATTATTTATTATTTATTTTGGGACATTATTTTAACCATAATAAACTATGTGAGCTATCATGGAGTCCAATGTCTTACCCACATTGAGGAGAGCTATCTTACCCTTGTCATCAAAATAGAACCTTAACTTGAGTGAGCACTATACTTAACACATATAGTGACTTAAACCTATGTTGGTACGTAGATCTGAGGCATGCGACCTCAGACTAATACCCAACTCGGTGCTAAATACAACTTCCATATTACTTATATGCTCATACTTTAGGAAATCCACCTTAAAATAGCATAAGGATTTATAAAATGATAAGTAGTTATTTTTCTCTTTCTGTAAATCATAATTAGGATGAACAAATATAGATTTCATATCTTATCTTAAGAGTACAAGATCAATCTTTGCTTTAAATTGTGGTATGGACTTATCAAAGGAGCTTAAGAGCATAATCTTCTTGAAATCTCAAAACATGTACTTAGGGCTTATAATATATATGTTTAAAATCTTAGAAATTGGTAACAAATCTTCATGTTCAATAATTTTCATGAAATACTAATTATTTTAGTTAAAATAACGAAATGAAAACCATAATATGAATGTTATAAATCAAAACTTTGGCATATGTAATATTGATGCACTTAAAGCCTTGTACCTCATGCTTTCTTTCATATAACTTGTAACAAAATATCATACCAAAACCTCAATTGAAAATAATTAATGAATTTCTCAATTCATACTCATGGTATTCAAGTCCTAAAAGAGAATCCTTTAAGTCAAGGCATAAAAAAATGAAAACAATTATGAACTATAATACTTCAATCTCTTTTTAAATCCATAAACTCAAAACAAGATAATTTGGGTATCAATCCTAAGTGCAAATCATATAATCTTCACTTTAAAATTAGTTTTGGAAACAAGGATGAAAGAGTATCCTTGTTCATTAACCCCATATGGCTTGACTGGATGAATCCTTGGAGAAAACTTTGGATTTAGAACTCAACTCCTTGATTCATGAGAGATGACACTTCAATTTTGTTCTTGGGAAGAGGGGAATGGATTTTGATTCATACAATGACAATTAAGGTTCAAGACAGTAGAGTTAGTGCATTTAAAACTCCCTTAATTCATTTTGGGGTGATTAGAGATGGTTTAGGGGTGTGAAAAGACTTTAACGCCCTAGATTTAAGTCAAAAGGGAGTACGTTAGGAAATGTGTAATCACCATGTGGCGCACATCCAATGGCATACCCTCCAAGTGCGTATTGCATGGCCAATCGCACACCCTTTCCAGTGACCTTTTATGATTGTCATACGATGCAAAACCTTTGCATGGCCATAACTTTTCACTCGGGTATCCGATTAACAAGAAATTGGTATCGTTGGAAATATAATTCAATAGTCTACAATTTGATGGGTATTGATATGAAAATTTTCACCTTTGTCAAAAGTTATACTTATTCAAAGTTTACCCTGCTAAAATCGAGTATAAAAATTTTGCCGAATCAAAGGCTCTTAGCTCAACTTTGCTCTAAGTGATTTCTATGAACATTTTCACATAGAAATCACTTCACACAATAGGATAATAATCATGAAACTTATATTCACAAGGTAGTTATTTGGATTAAAGCTTATACACGTAGGAATGACAGTTAGAATTCTAGCCTGAAAATGCAGGGTGTTATATTATCTCCCCCTTGGAATCATTCATCCTTGAATGATGGATTGGAACTTATTAAATCCTTAGAAGTATGAAATGATATAGACATGACATTTTTGCTAATGAAGGATATAGGTGAGTGAAAATATTAAAACATCTATCATGAAATTAACTTTTGAGTTTACTTGACTCTATTGACTTATTAGGGGTTGATTCTCGTTGAGAGATTTGAACTCACCTGAAATGCTCTTGATAAGATATTACATATAGAATTACAATGTGATAACTGATGCAATAATATTCTAAGAGTCACCAAGGATGGAATAAAGTGCGTAACTTCTCATTAGGAATTATTCCTGAACAAAAAATGTATAGGAAACAAAAGAAGAGGGCTTCATTGCATTTCCAAGTACATTATGGGAGAACGAATCATGAATCAATAAAACTAAGATGGTATAATGGGTATTACACTGTCTAAGATTGAATATGTGGAAAACTAAGATCATTCACTGAACACTTATGAACTGAATCAAGACTAAAAATATGAATTAGATATGATGCATGGACTGAACAGAATTACCTCATAGAATTAACATACATATGATACAGCGGATAGTGAGACTAGTTTGAACGATGGAAAACCTTAGGAATTTATCTCTAAATGTTTAACTAAATTGCTGACAATACGGACTAAATAAGACTTACACCTCATACTTAATTAGAGTATTTCTTTAATAGACTTTGCAAGAAGTTCTAATAATATTTAGGGAGCAAAGAATCTTGGGCATGATCTTAATACGATAGATGAATAAGCAATCAAAACATGGCTACACATTTATGACATGGAATATAGGACTATAGAACATAAGCTAGGATAAAATTACTAAGCCTTCGGCAATGTAACTGCTAACTTTCAAACTTAGCCACACTTCTATAATACTCCCTCAACTATAATTTTCCCTTACATACCGTGCTCATTTCATTAAACATAAAATTCTCAAATGGAAACATATAACTACTGTAGCTAAAGTCTGAGTCCAGCTACATACTCTGACCATGTTCAGCTTAACCCAAAATCGCAAAGTATTGTACATAACACCATAATACTAGTCTGATTCATGAGTTCAATACACCAAGAATTTTCACAACCTCTTATATCTAGGATAACTCTTCTTATCACTTCAACCACTAAATTCAACCACTTACTAGGGACTCATTAGCATACAATATACCTATCCACATATTTACCAACCTGGCATTCAAGCCTATCACTATAACCACTGACGAACTTCTAGGAAAACACTTATAAAAGCCTCTTTATCATATTTTCTAAACCTCTATTATTAACAATTTTCTTGTACTATTAATAAGAAGAAACACAAAAAATCTGAACTAACCATGACGCCTATTAAAAGCTTGGCCCCAATCTTACTTCACACTTATATCCTTAGATAAAACATGTATACAGCAATATTTTCGAAATAAGAAATATTTACTCTCTCCCATCTAAAGAATCTTTCATCACCACTATCATCGGCCCCTTAGATTAAAGCCATCCTTCGAAAATTATGGACCTATTTCATATCCCTTGGACTTAGCAAGAATTTATTCACTCTAATGTTCTATAGACAAAAGCTCAACTCAGACGAATGAACTATAATTAAAACATACTAACTTCTTTGTTGGACTATCCCCCTTCACATATGCAATCCTTAACTTTCTCTATCTCCAATAATCATCACCATAGACATACACTCCCCCCCTCCCAAACATACCTGTCTCATTAAGAACCTAACCTGTATCACATTTCTAAACTTATATTTTTACCCTAAACCACGAGAATCAAAATCATACAAAAAGACTCAACATCATTACTCCATAACACCTTATCTAAGTTATTAAGAACACCATATACTATATAACTAGCTATCTTCCCATTTAGCAACTCGAGGGTACTTCTAACCATACAAACCATTAATAATCTTAGAAAATAATACATCCCCTATATCACCTTGGGTAAACATCTAAATCATACCAATAACATCATACTTAATCTTATATTAATAAACTTATATTCTTGCATGAACTATTTCAAGTCTACTGGTTCACTTCCATATAACTAGAATCACTAACCAAGCAATCAGTATTTCCACCTTGATGATCATCCACTATTCAAACTTAGTGCCTAGTACTAGGCATAATTAACAACATAACCTCTCATACTATTCTCCCTTGAAAGCTATAAAATATAAAACTAAGAAATAATAGTCTACTAGAACCTCATAACAACAGTAATCAATCATAATCCTATGGTATACCTTATTAAAATCAGTTAGCACATCCTCCTTGTAAACATTACAACTATTTACTCATCTATACACCTAAATTACTTTCATAGCTCTATAAGTTTCCACTAAACACATTTTGGAACCTTAGGGAAGCCTAAACTAACAATACTCAACCATGAAATACTTCATTAATATTCTATGCATTTCTAACAAAATTAATACCATCAACAACCTCTTTGTAAATTCAATCAAACAACAATTCACCTTAACTAAACACAATTTCTCTATCTTCCACCAAGGAACCTGTACCACAATTATTTCCCATACACTAACACATAAGTATATATCACCTTACTGCTAACTTGATCATATGAAAAAGATCATCTATATGCATTCAGTCAATAGCCATCACCACCTTTCTTGTCACTACACTTCTAAACCCATACTTCCAACTATAAGAAAGTTCTACTAATTATGAATCAAAACAATCAATTTCATAAAATCCCTCGAAGGAAAACTCTATTTAACAATTTATGTTTACACTATCTCCTCTCATGAGAACTATCTAGATTAAAGGGGTTAATGAGGAATTTTAACACATAATATATTTTGGTTTAACTGCACACTTCATATGGATGAGGACATAAGGGACTTCTAACAAACTAGCTAGCTCCTCTCAAGCCACTTAGAAGACTTCTTAAGTTACAAATAGTATATTTGAAAGCATTATCGTGGAAGAAATTAGAATCTACTACTCATGTTATTTCAAAAAGTCATAGATAGAGAATTATGAAGTAACACAAGAATCGACAAAAATTTCTAAAAGAACAACTTTACTGCATGATCTAGAGTATGAAAGAAAAGAGATATTTTTTAAATGCCCTATAGCCTCTCAAAGAAAAGTACCAACGTTTTCATACCATTTTGCAAGACTCTACTGCACATAACTTCATAAACAACATAGGACACTTGAACTCTATGCTCTGATACCAAGTTTGTCATGACCCAAGACTAGCCCCAGTCATAACACAGTTCATAAAACTATATGTGATGCTAAGATAACCCATTATTCTTGCATAACTCATTAGTAACTGAATAAGTTACATTAATCTTAAATAAATAAGCAGAACAAATATCTTTTCTCAATATGATCAATATAAACATTGTTAAACTGATTACAACTCTTGTTATACAAAATAAAACTGGAATAAAATACATCAACTCTACTGACTGTCTATGAAGCATGTACTAATACTGATATAGGAAGTCGGTACATGACCCACAACTATCTCTAATCAATATGACTAAATAAAGAAAGGAAGATGCTACTCAAACAATGGTTGACTCGATCCCTTGAAGAAAAAGAACTCATCACCTGCTGATTGGAAGTTGCATGCTATTTAATTACAATGTGTAGTCTACAACTAGAACCTACATTCTGAGATAACGTAGCACAAAAACATATATGTGGGTCAGTACTTTTGGAATATAATGAGTAAGTGGGGGAGAATGCATAAGTAAAACAATAACTTAATACACTTATAGACTTACAAATAATGCATGCTAAATGTACATGACTCACATTGAGCTTGAATAAAACAAAAGCTATGAAATCATAAACCTGAGTATTGAAGCTAAAGGATAAACTTTGTGAGCCATAGCACTTATTTCTGAAAGATTTACTATTTATTATTTTTTGGGAGGTTCTTCTAACTGAAATAAATAATGTGAGTAATCATGGAGTCCAATGTATTGCCCACATTGAGGAGATCTATTCTGCCCTTGCCATCGGAATAGATCCTTAAATTGAGTGATCACTATATTTAACCTAAGTTAGAGATTAAACCAATGGTGGTACATAGTTCTGGGGCATGGTACATGGAACTCATACACAACTCGGTGTTAAATACTACTCCCACATTACTTATATTCTCATACTTTAGGAAATACACCATAAAATAGCATAAGGGTTTATAAAATAAAAACTAATTATGCTTCTCTTTCTTTAAATCATAATAAAGATGAACAAATGGGGATTCCATATCTTATCTTATGATGAAAAGATCAATCTTTTCTTTAAATCATTGAATAGACTTATCAAAAGAGCTTATGAGCATAATCTTCTGGAGATCTCAAAACTTGTACTTAGGGGTTATAATATATATGATTAAATACATAGGAATATGTAACAAAACTTCATGCTCAATAATCTTCTTGAAGTACTTATAATTTCACTCAAGATAAAGATATCAATATCACTATATGAATCTTATAAATCAAAATTTGAGCATATGTAGTATTGATGCACTTAAAGCCTTGAACCTCATGTTTTCTTAAATAAAACTTTTAACTGGCCATAACTTTTCACTCGGGTATCGGATTAAGGTGAAATTGGTATCATTGGAAAAATAATTCAATAGTCTACAATTTGGTGGGTATTGAGATGAAAAATTCTTCCTTTGTCAAAAATTATACTCCTTTCAAGTTGACCCTGCAAGAATAGAATATAAAAATTTTGCCGAATCAAAGGCTCTTAGCTCAGCTTTGGTCAAAGTGATTTCTATGAAAATTTTCACCTAGAAAGCACTTCACAAACTTGAATAATGATCATGAAACTTATATTCACCTGGGAATAATTTGGATTAGAGTTTATACACATAGGAATGATATTTAGAATTCTAGACCAAAAATACAGGGTGTTACATTATCTTCCCCTTGTAATCATTCGTCCTCGAATGATGGATTGCAACTTATTGAGGCCTTAGAAATATAAAATAATTTACACATGACATGTCTTCTAATGAAGGATATAGCTGGGTTGACAAATTAAAACTTCTATAATAAAAATTAACTTTTGAGCTGACTTTACTTTGTTGACTTATAACGGGTTGATTTAAGCTGAGAGATTGGAACTCACCTGAAATGCTCTTGATATGATCTTACATATAGAATTTCAAAGTGATAATTGATGCATTAATATTCCAAGAGTCACTAAGGATGGAATAAAGTGTGTAACTTATCATTAGGGATTGTTCCTCAACAAAACAGGTATAGGAATAAAGAAGAGGGATTCATGGCATTTCCAAGTACACTATGTAAGTACGAATTATGAGCCAATGAAACAAACATAGGATAATTGGTATTGCACTATCTGTGTTGGAGTACTTGAAAAACTAAGATCATTAACTGAACACTTATGAACTGCATCATGACTAAAAATCTGGATTTTATATATGATGCTTGGACTAAACTGAATTACCTCATGGAATAAACATACTCATAAAACATGGGATAGTGAAACTAGATGTAAATAAAGAAAACCATAGGAACTTGTATGTTTGACTGCTACACTAAATTGATGACTATACAGACTAAATCATAATGAGAGTTCATACTCAATTAAAGTACTTCTTCAAAAGTCTTTGCAAAAAGTTCTAATAATATTTAGGGTTCAAAGAATCTTAGGCATGATCTGAATACGATATCTTACTAAGCAATCGAAACATGGCTACAAATTTATGAAATGGAATATAGGCCTATAGAACATAAGGTAGGATGAAATTACTAGGCCTTAGGCAATGCAACTACTAACTTTCAAGCTTAGGCACAATTCTAAAATACTCCCTCAACTATATTTTTTCCTTAAATACCATGCTCATTTGATTAAAGTTTAAATTCTCACATAGGCACGTATAACTACTGTAACTAAAGTTTGAGTAAAGCTCCAAACTCTCACAACGGTCAAACATAACCCAAAATCGCAAGGTACTGTACATAACACAATAATACTTGTCTGCACTATGAATTCAATACCTCAAGCGTTTTCACAACTTCTCATATCTAGGATATCTCTTATTATCTCTTCAACCACTAAATTTAACCTCTTTCTAGTGTCTCATTAGTGCACAATACACCCATCCACTTATATACAAACCTGACATTCAAGCCTATCACTATAACCACTGATGAACTTCTATGCAAACACTCATAAGAGTCTCTTTCTCGTATTCTCTAAGCCTCTATCATTAACAACTTTCTTGCACTATTAATAAGAATACACACAAAAAAATCTCAACTAACCATGATGCATATCACAAGCTTGGCCTCAATCTTACTTCACACTTATTGCCTTAGATAAAACATGTATACACCATTCTTTTGTTAACAAGAAACACTTACTCTCTCCCATCTAAACAATCGTACATAACCACTATCATCGCCTACTAAGATTAAAGTCATCCTTCTAAACTTATGGATCTATTTCAAATCCCTAAGACTTAGCCATAATTTCTTCAAACTAATGTTCTATAGATAAATGCTCAACTCACGTTTTGAATTATACTTTAAACATACTAACTTCATTGTTGGACAGTTCCCCTTCTCGTATACAATCCTTAACTTTCTCTATCTACAATATTCATTGCCGTAGACTTACACTCTACCCCACAAACATACCTGTCTCATTAAATACCTAACTCGTATCACATTTCCAACTTTATATTTCATCCCTAAAATACCAGAATCAAAATCATACCAACACAATCAACATCATCTATACATAACTCCTTAACTTAACTATATAACTAGACTTCTTCCCATTTAGCAACTCGAGGGTACCACTAACCACACACATCCCTTAATAATCTTAGAGAATAATGCAACCCCCATATCACCTTGGGTACACATCTAAATTATACCCGTATCATCATAATTACTATCAAATCAATAAGCATAAATTATTGCATGCACTATTTCAAGCCTACTGGTTCACCTCCATATAACTAGTATCACTAACCAAGAAATAATTATTTCCTCCTCGATGATCAACCACTATTCAAACATATTGTCTAGTGTTAGACTTGATTAACAACATAACCTTACATACTATTCTCTCTTGAAAGCTATAAATTAAAACATGAAGAAATAATAGTTCACTAGAACCTCATAATAACAGTAATTGATCATAATCCTATGGTACAACTAATTAAAATTCATTAGCATATCCTCTTTCTGTATATTATGACTATTTACCCATCTATACATCTAAATTACTTTAATAGCTTTGTAAGTTTCCACTAAACTTCTTTTCCAACATCAGGTAGGCCTAAATTACCAATACTACAACAACCAAAACAACGACAAACCTAGTGTATCCCATAAGGTGACGTTTGGGGAGGGTAAAATGAACATAGTCCATACCGCTACCTCCAAAGAAGTAGAGAGAGTATTTCTAATAGACCTTAGCTCAAAATAGAGAATAATACATAAGGTTGTAGTGAAACATAAAGTAGGATGGATGACCAAACAAAAATAAGGAGTAATAAATAATAAAATAGATATAACAGAAATGCAACATTATAGAAATACGAGCAATTGGAAATAAGAAATAAGAGATAGGACACCCACCTTGTAGTAACATGCACTCGTAGACCAAAGACACCTACCACACCCAAACTCTCCTGACTAGAGGCTCCTACTAATCGATACAGTCGTAGGATTAATAACCTGGCTACAAAAGAGCTCTCCTAATACCTTGCTATAACACATATACTCACACTATCCTTCTATCTTTATCTGTGACATCCATACCTTCCTATCTAGGGTCACGTCCTCAGTAATCTATAGCTACTCTATGTCATATCTAATTTTCTCCCTCTAGTATTTCTTTGACCTACATCTACTCCTCCTAAATCCATCTAAAGCTAGCCTCTCACACCTACAAACTGTGGCATCTGTGCCCCTCCTAATATTATTCCCCAACTATCTTAGCCTTCCTTCTCGCATTTTGTCCTCCACCGAAGCCACTCTCATATTCTCCTTGATAGTATCACTCCCAAATCTATCCTCTCTAGTAAGTTCAAACATCCATCGCAACATTTTTATTTCCACTACCTTCAATCATTGAATGTGGCCATTCTAGACTGGCGAACACTCTGCTTCATACAGCATGGTTGGATGGACTACCATTCTATAGAATATTTCTTTAATCTTAAAGGTCACCTTCTTATGACACAAAACTCTCGAGGTGAGCCTTCACTTCATCCAACCTACTCCAATACATTTAGAGACATCCTTATCAATCTCGCCATTCCCCTAAATCAGAGACCCAACATACTTAAAACTATCACTCATACAAACATCCTTAGAATCCAAACTCACTACTATATCGTCCTCCTAACATGAGTCACTAAACTTACATTACAAATACTCCATATTGTACCTACTCAACCTAAACCCCTTAGATTCAAGAGTTTGCCTCCAAACCTCTAATCTTTCATTCACACCATCCCGCATCTTATCAATCAGCACTAAATCATCTGCAAATAACATGCACCAAGGAACCTCACCTTAAATACTCTGCGTCAACATGACCATCACTAATGCAAATAGAAATGGGCTAAGAGCCGATCCCTGATGCAACCCTATCTCGATTGAAAAATACCCTGAGTCTTATCTCGCCATCCTCACCCGAGTCTTTCCTCCATCGTACATGTACTTAATATCTCTAAGGTATGGCACCAAATTCTCTCTCACCTCTAAGCATCTCCAAAGAACCTTTCTAGGGACTTTGTCATATGCCTTCTCCAGGTTGATGAATACTGTATGCAAATCCCACTTCTTTTCCCTATATTGCTCTACCAATCTCCTTACCAGGTGGATTGCATCTATCATTCAGCGAAAATGAGTAAAAATAAATTGATTCTCCAAAATGGACACGACCCTCCTCAATCTCTGCTCAACCAACATCTCCTAAATCTTCATAGTTTGACTCAACAACTTAATACCCCTATAGTTGTTCCAACTCTGAATGTCACCCTTGTTTTTATATAACAGAATCATCGTACTCCATTTCTAAGCCTCAAGCATTCTTGTATTATTTAAAATATTGTTAAACAAATCAGTCAACCACCTTAAACCTACTTCTTCGGTATATTTTACAAAATCTACTAGAATCTCGTCAGGCCCCATTTCCCTACCTCTCTAAATCATACAAATAGCCTCTCTAAACTCCTCAACCTTAAAACATCTACAGTAACTAAAATAATGGCTCTCCTCCTAGCACTCTAGCTCCCTTAACTCAATGCTTTTGTCCCCCTCATTAAAAAATCTATGAAAATACTCCTGCCACCTTTTCTTAATGTGAACATCCTCCACTAAAATTTTACCATCCTCCCCCATAATGTACTTCACTTGATCGAGGTCACGACCCTTCCTTTCCCTAAACTTATCCAGCGTATACAACCTTTTTCCCCACCTTTCTCCTCTAACCCTGCATATAATCTCTCAAACACAGATGTCTTATCCTCCTTCCTTGCTACTTTGTAAACTTCCCTATTCACCCACTTCTTATCTTCATATTTACTCTCAATCAACTTAACATATGCCCCCTTCTTAATCTCCACTCTCTTCTTAACTTCTTCATTACACCACCAATACCTCTTATGCCGACTTTCCTGACCACTTAAAATGCTCTACACCTTTCTGGCCATCTCTGTGATGTAGCTGGTAGCCTTATCCCACACATCATCCATGTCCTCCCTACACTCCCACACCCTCAATCCCACTAATTCTCATCTATCTCCCACATACTAACTAGCGTTAGTCCACTCTACTTAATTCTTGGTCGACCCCCATTGGCCCTACTCTTTCTGCTCTTCTTAATAATTAAGTCGATCACCAAAAGCCTGTGTTGGGTCGAATGGTGCTCACTCAAACTGACTTTATAGTCCCTACATAAAACCGTATCTCCTTTCCTAAGCAGCAGAAAATCAATCTGATTCTTGGCTAATGCGCTTCGGAAGTTAATAAGGTTATCCTCCTACTTCAGAAAGCTCAAATTTACTACCACCATCCCAAAGGCTCTGTCAAAATCCAGTAGAGCATCCCTATTACCATTTCTATCGCCGAAATCAAAACCTCCATACACATCATCATAACCTCCCGATAAAACCCCATTATGCCCATTAAGGTCCCCCTCAATGACAATCTTCTCTAAGCTAGGAACGCTTCTCATCACCTAATCCAAAGTCTCCCAATATTTCACTTTCACCACGTCTTCCAAGGCCACTTGTAGCACATAAACACTACACATATGCGGCATAAACCCCCCAATGACTAAATTAATCATCATCAGCCTATCACTGACCCTCTTAACCTCCACCACCTGCCCTTTAATCTCTTAATCCACTAAGATGCCCACTCCATTACGACTCCTCTTACTTTTTGAGTAATTAACTACCAAATTCTTCTTTCATACCCTATACTTTTCTAAAATAGCAAATACCATCAATAACTCCTTTCCAACTTCAAGCAATCAACAATTCACCATAACTAATAACTACTTCCCTATGTTCAACCAAGGAACCTATACCACATTTATTTCTGCTAAAATAACATACAAGGACATATCACCTTACTACTAACTGGATTGTATGCAAAAGTTCATCTATAATTATTTAGTCAATTGCCATCACCACCTTTCTTGTCACTACATTTTTATACCCATACTTCCAACTATAAAAAGGTTCTACTACTTATGAATCATAACACTAAATGTCATAATAACCCTTGAATGGACACTTTATTTAATAATTTAGATTAAAATTATCTCCTATCATAAGCACTATCAGGTTTAAAAGGGTTAATGAGGAATATGAACACTTCTATCTTAACTGCATAACTCATATGGATGAGGACATAAGTTTTAATTTAAGGAACTTATAACATACTAGCGAGCTCCTCTCAAGCCTCTTGTATGACTTCTGAAGTTACAAATAGAAAATTTGAGAGCATCATCTTGGAAGAAATTGGAATCTAGTACTAATGTTATCTCAGAAAGTTATAGATATAGAATTGTGGAGTAACATAAGAATCGACAGAAGTTTTTTAAAGAATGACTTCACTACATGATCTAGAGTATGAAAAGAGACATTTATTAAATGCCCTATAGCCTCTCAAATAAAAGTACCGATATCTTCATACTATTTCGTAAGTCTCTAATAGACATGGCTTCATAGACATCCTAGGACACTTGAACTTTGTTCGCTCATATAAAGTTTGTCACGACCCAAGACTACCCTGAGTCATAACACGGTGCTTAGAACTATATGTCATCCTAAGCTAACCCATTATACTTGCATAACTTGTTAGTAACTGAATAAGTTACGTGAATATAAAGGAAATAAGAAAAAGGGATTTCTTCTCAAAATATGATTAATATAAAACTATATGAAAATGATTACAATTCTGGTTATAAAGAACTAAACTGAGATCAAATACATTAACTCTATTAACTGTCTATGAAGCCTCTGCTAATACTGACTAAAAGTAGCTGGGAAATGACCCCAACTATCCCTAATTAATATGACTAAATAAAGAAAACAATATGCTACTCAAACAATGCATGACTCGAGCCCATTAAGCAAAAGCACTCATCACCTACTGACTGGAAGCTACATATTATCTAATTACAATGTATGGGATGCAACTAGTACCTATAGTATTAGATAATGTAGCACATAGACATATATGAGGATCAGTACTTTTGGAATGTAATAATTTTATGGGGGTGAATGCATAAGTAAAACAATAACTGAATATACTTATATACTTTTAAATAATTCATGCTAACTGTAGATGACTCACCTTAAGCTTGAATAAAACATAAGCTGTAAAATTATAAAAATTTGTATTGAAGCATAAGTATAAATTTGTGAGCCAGAACACTTAGTTCTAAAACCTTTACTATTTATTTTTTTGGGGAAGTTCTTCTAACCAAAATAAACCATGTGAGCTATCATGGAGTCCAACTTCTTATCCACATTAAGGAGAGTTGTTCGACCCTTGCCATTAGAATAGAACTTTAACTTGAGTTATCATTATACTTAACCCATATTGGGACTTAAACCTATGGTGGTATGTATTTTTGGGGCATGCAACCTCAGAATCATACCCAACTAAGTGATAAATACTACTCTTATATTACTTATATGCTCATACTTTAGGAAATCCATATTAAGATAGCATAAAGTCTTATAGAATGAAAAACAGTTATGCTTCTCTATCCTTAAATCATAATAAGGATTAACAAATAAAGATTCCATATCATAAGTTCTTATCAAAAGATGAATCTTTGCTTTAAATCTTGGTATTGACTTATCAGAGGAGCTTAAGAGCATAATCTTTTGGGAATCTCAAAAATTATACTTAGGGGTTATAATTTATATGCTTAAATGCATAGAAATTAGTAACCAAACTTCATGCACAATGATCTTCTTCAAATACTTATAATTTAAGTCAAGATAAAGAAATTAAAAATTAGAATATAAATCTTATAAATCAAAATATGAGAATATGTAATATTGATGCACTTAAAGCCATGAACCTCATGCTTTATTTCATACAACTAGTAACAAAATTTCATGCTTACAACTTAATTGATAATATTTAATTAATATATCAAATAATATTCAAGTCATTAAAGAGAATTCTTCAAGTAAAGGTATAAATAAATGAGAAAAATTATACACGTTAACACTTCAATCTCTTTATGAATCCATAAACTCAAAACAAGATAATTTGGGTATTAATCCTAGGTGCAAATCATATAATCTTAAATTTAAAATAAGTTATGGGCATAAGGATAAAAGAGTATCCTTGTTAATAAACCCCACATGCCTTGACTGGATGAATCCTTGGAGAGAACTTTGAATTTAGAACTCAACTCTTTGATTCATTAGAGATGACACTTGAATTTTGTTCTTGGGAAGAGGGGAAGGGTTTTTGAGTCGTATACTAATTATTTACGTTTAATAAAATGGATTTAATGAGTTTAAAACTCCCTTAATTCATTTTTTAGTGATTAGAGATGGTTTAAGGGAGTAAAAAGACTTCAACGCCCTTGAACTAATTCATAATGGAGCACTGTTGGCAATATGTAATAACCATACGATGCATAGCCAATCGCACACCCTCCAGGTGAGTGTCGCATGGTCAATCGCACACCCTTTAAGTAGTCCTCGCATGACCACTCACACACCCTTTCCAGTGACCTTCTATAATTGTCAAGCGATGTACAACCTTTGTATGGACATAAATTTTCACTTGGCTATCACATTAAAGTGAAAAGGGTATCGTTGGAAAGCTAATTCAATTGTCTAAAATTTGTTGAGTATTGAGATGAAAAATTCCACCTATATCAAAAGTTAAACTCATTCAAAGTTTACCCTCCTAGAATCAAATACAAAAATTTGGGTGACTTAAAGACTCTTAGCTCAACTTTTCTCAAAGTGATTTCTATGAACATTTTAACCTAGAAAGAAATTCACTCTTGGATAATGATCATGAAACTTATATTCACATGGAAATCATTTGGATTATATCTATACACGTAGGAACGAAGATTAGAATTCTTGCTAAAAAATATAGGGTGTTACAATATAATTGTGGGGTACTTGGGAATCCCATAAGTTTATACTTGTATATATGTATCGTGGAGGGTAAAAGGTATGTGGGAATCCCTAGCCCCTATGTTAACTCTAGTTCATGTGGCAACTATACTGGGGCCTATTCAGTGGACAATACTTGACCCATATAGCCCGTGGGTGGTTTTAGGATGGTCAAGTTACATAGCTCTTGTTTATGTTTAAATGCATGCTAAACCCGGTTCCCTTTACCAACATGGTATATATTTATATGTATGTATCTGGATGCACTTATTTATTTAGTTGTTTCTAAATATTGGCATTATTTTATCCTTATTCTTGAGTACAGACTAGCGTTCACTCAATAACCCAACTTTAGGCATTGTATCCCCACATGATGTAGGAAAAAGCCATATTAATCTTTCTACTCATTGACTAGATTCAGGAAAAAATTATTTCAGATTGAAGAGGTGAGCTTCCATACTCCGAAAGACTCTATTTCATGTTATAGGCTCTATTTATCTCATGGACTTTGGTTTTGGATATGGTCAGGAGCACTTTACAAATGGAAGTTATTTTGATTTTGGATAGAGGCTTTGTGTGAATACTATAGGCATGGGTGGTATAAGTATAGGTGTCATCCTTCGCATTAGTATTGGTATTGGGACTGATACTATTTTGATGTGTCTGATTTAGAATTCATCTATTCTATTTTGTTATATGTTCATAGTTCAGCCAATATAGAGTGTAGGGCTATTATAGTTGGGTATTGGGGGTGGCCTCCGATCGTGGTTGGGCTTGAGGCAATCGAAATGACTTGGCCCTAGTTTGAGTCATGTCATGTAGTTTAAATCCAAAGTCAGTTAATTTTGTGGGAAAAGCTCAAAGGCCAAATTATGGTAATGCTTATAACCAAAATTAGTAGAAATATACACCAAATTATTTATAGAACAATAACCAACACCAAGAGTTTCAGCAGTAGTAGTAAATCACATAGCCCAGCAACGTAGAGGTCATGTTAAGGAAGATCATGGCCACCAAGAACAAATGAGTGTTTAACTCAAAAATCAGCAAGTACTTCAAAAGTAGTTGGAGTTTTAGTTGGGGAAAATGCAGCAGACACAAAATGCAAAGGCTCAAGGTTGTTTGACAAGTGATACTAAACCTCCCAAACAAGTAATGGAAATTACTTTGAGAGGTGGTAAAGATTTGATGGACTAACCTCCAAAGATAAATAAGGCGGTAGATGTAGAGTTGATTCCTCAACCGGTAATAGAAAGAGTTGTTGATCATTTAGGGAAGTGTGAGTACCCAAAAACAAAGTTTCTAAGAAGGAGAGCCCACAACCACTATTTTTACAGAGGATAATAAAATCAAAGGAGGATGTATGCTTCAAGAAGTTCTTTGACATATTTATAGAGCTTCACATTAACCTTCATCTTATAGATATTTTATAGGGAATTCCCAAGTATTCTAAGTACTTGAAGTATGTAGTATTTAATAAAGTTAAGATGTAGGATGTTGAGTGAAATGCCCCAAACTTTTCCCAAACAAATTTCAGAAGTCTTGGATCTTTTTTAATCATAGGACTCACACCATATGTCATATGGTGTGATGATAGGTATAGGGACCCTAGTCATAAATTCAATCCTAGTTACCAGAGAAACCATATGATTCGTATGGTGATGTTATGAAAGAATAGGGTCCAATCGTATGTTGTCTAGTATTTAGCCCTTGATGTTCTACCTTGGTACTACCTAATAGTATTAGTTGTATATTGTTGTGATGAGTAAGTCCAGGGAGTCATATGTTGGGAAAAATTTGGTGTGCAACTTTCTACACTGTACAGCTTTTAAGCTAAGGGTATTTTGGACATTTCCTACTGTAGGACCTTAAGCCCCCACATCTTATACCACTTAATAAGAATTCATTCTACCCTATAGAAGATCGAACACTCTCTAAAACTTCTCAAGAAAGATTGGGATATGGTTTTTCAGTGGTGGTCATCTAAGAGTTTAGAAATTAAATTCACTGTGTGAATCTTCATAACTTAGGCATGTGACTCTTTCTTCAGTTTTAGTTAACAAAAATCATGTTTTTTTAAACATTGTACATCAATCATTAATGGTTGTTTTGAAATCATTGGTTGAGAGTTTGAATGCATAATGTTTAATATTGTTATCCCATGTTTTAAACTATGATTGGACTTGTTTTGATAATTGTTTTGCACATGTGGGTGCATGGGAAATGTGGTTTAATGAATGGGTCAAGTTTAAACCTAGACTTGATAGTTTTTTGGGTTGAATAATAGTTTGATAATGGTATGCCTTCAACCTATTTGTAAAACTGTCAATCAGAAGAATATATCACATATGAATTGTATTTTGAACTAAGGCATTGGCCTATGAATGTTGATGATTTTATCAAGTCTTTGTTAGCCATAAATTGATTTTAATCAGAACCTTGGTGTTATAATTGGATAAATGGTTTGTAATGCCCCGAGACTAAACCCCGGGCATATCAAGGTACTTATGACCCCAAAGGACTACAATCTAACCCATGACTTGTACCTGCTGTGAGCACTAGATAATAATCATGAAGTGTATGCAGAAGTAAAACTGAAAATGCCATAAGGTTCATAAAACTGAATCAAAACTGAATACATTTGTACAATGATTGCTAACTAATAATGTCTGAAAGCCTTTAAAATCTGAAATAAAAGAGTTTATGGAATAGGCCCCAACTAACTCACAATTATTGTCTAAAATAACTAAAATACTAAAATAATGCATAGAAAAAATAAGTATCACATCCTCGATAAATGGGAACTCACTACTATAACTGTGGCTAATCGACTGATCTGGCTAAGTACGGTTAGGAACCTGAGCATCCGAACCTATGATATGAGACATCATAGGGAAAAAAGAAATGCGTTAATACTTTGAATGTACTAGTATACTAGATAAGGTTAGGCTAACATGCATGGGTTCACGTGAATAAGAATAATAACTAAATATCATGAAATAACTGGATGAGAAGAAATGCAAGACTGGGATTACTGTAAGTACTGAACATTCAATACCAAGCATATATCATCTGTTTGAGTTAGTCTAAAGCAAAATTACAGAGTTTCAAATAACTGAATAACTGATAACTATAAGTCATGATCATGTAGAACTAACCTAAGTTCTGTACCTAATATTGAATAATGGATACTAATTACTAAATACTGAATCTATAAATGTAGGAGTTATTATGTAACCGACATACCCCAATTATATACTGATATGGGGTCCAACCTGTAGACCCAGTTGGAAGGATATTAGCACTGTGCCAGGGGTTACTAATAATAGTCGGGTCAACTCTAATCTGGAAGGAAGACTCATGAGATGTATATGGTTACGTCAAGCCTAGTCTAGCAGAAAAATAATCTACCCTATTCTGGATTTATAGTTCTATAACACAAGGACTGCTAGTAAAGGTCAAACTATCTGCTTACAGGAATACCCCCATCCATGGATTTACTCGATGTTGAATCCTACTCCCAATTGAATCAACATTAAATTGAACACTAGATCGTACTAGGCATGACTGAACTCACACTAATTTTGTTGACTGGTCGTATGCTACTCTTTGGAATACTATAAAATCCTTCTATGCCAACTAGATATAAGTCAACATCTAAATTTCGGGTATGCAATGCCCCCAGGACTCGATAGCATTGATAATGAAATCATATCTCATCTCTAAAAACACCAAACATAGGTTTTCATGCATAATTCCTTCATATAGATATTTTGTCAAACACCTAGGATACATAATTCTTGTACATGAGAATGACCAATATATGATTATCATGACTACTATATTCAACACAAAAATTCAAAGATTAAACATGGGGATTACAAAAATCAACATGCATTCTAGTTAATTCACATAAATCTCAAATTATTCTTGACTTGAAATCCACACAACATCATATATATGAACATAGTTCCATTTAAGGATTTAAATCATAATCTAAGTGCTTTAAAAAGGATTGTGGAACTCCAAGGGTGGAAGGAACCCAAGGATGAATACCTAAACATACCTTTATTGACGAATTATTGGAAGTTATTAAGGAATTTCTCTTAAATTGCACTTGAATGATGAATGGGTAGGGTTTGATCTTTAAAGTTAACGCTTTTGATTTTGATAGAATTATGTTAAATAAGGCACAAATGTTGTTTTGGGACCTAAATCCCATGTTAAAGTGAGAGGAAAAGACTGGAATACTCCTTTGGACTCGAGATTAAATGAGCTGAAAATGCCCAGTGACACGATAAGCGATGTGTTGCATCGATGGTATCTACACCATTACTGATGCATTGCGTCAATGGTGATGATGCAATAGCCAATGTGATATATCCTAATCGTGTTGGTGTGTTGTTTTAGTCAACTAAATGTGACTCAAACGATGATTGAAACTTCCAAAACTCACTCGAGATGACCTATAGATATGCCTGATCATGAATCTATTTAAAAATTGACAATCTAAGGCCGAAAATATCGTAAATAATACCATTGAAATATCGAGGCCAAAAATGACACTAAGTGTCAGCACTTACCTGAAATTTTCTATGTTTGGGACGTCTTTTGGCATGCTATAAAGGAATGAAATAGGCTAGGACTTTACAGGGTATTATAATGTCTTTCCCTTGGGAACATTCATCCTTGAATGTGACTGATTAAGCTGAGAGGCATTCAGGCACTGAAACTATACTGGCATACATAGCTAAACCATCAATGAATCTTAAGGCATGACATGTGTATTAACTAATCCATGAATGCATGAATGATATGACAATGATATGCAGCTTAAATTAAGCATGCAATAGAGTAAATCTAAGAGAGACTATTACCTTAGGTTGTGTCTGAGTTTGAACCGATGATATGAGGGTACTTGGCTTGTGTTTCTGCTTCTTCTTCCAAAGTAGCTCCCTCAATGACTGATTCTGCCAAAGAACTTTCACCAAGGGAACTTCTTTGTTCCTTTATCTTCGAGTCTAAAATTCAAGGATTTCAACTGGGACTTCTTTGTAAGAGAGACTATTTTGAACATCTACACTCTCTACGGGGACTACTACTGCTGGGTTACCTATGCACTTCTTTAGCAAGGATACACGAAACACTAGGTGCACAGATGCTATAAGGACCTTTTTAAAATAACATTGAATCCTATAAGGACCATGATATCAAGGACTAAGCTTCCCCTTCTTACCAAATCTCTTCACTCCCCTCGTGGGAGAGATTTTCATAAACAAATAATCACCAATCTCTAATTTAAGATCTTTTCTTCTAAAATCTGCTTAAGATTTTTGTTGGCTCTGGGATGCCTTAAGTCTTTCCCTGATCAACTGCTCTTTCTCTAAAGCATCAAACCGCATGTAAGGCCCCACTACTACGGCCTCACCTACTTCAAACCAAATAATGGGAGATCTACATCTTCTCCCATAAAGAGCCTCAAATAGAGCCATTTGAATGATAGAATGATATTTGTTATTATTCATGAACTCAATAAAAGGTAAGTGGTCTTCCCAACAGACCTTAAAGTCAATGACACATGCTCTCAACATATCTTCAAAAGTTTGAATGGTCCTTTCTGCGTGACCATCTGTCTGCGGGTGGAAGGATGTCCTAAGATGGACTTGGGTATTAAGACTTTTCTGGAATGCTTTCCAAAAGTGAGAGGTGAACTGCGTACCACTATCTGAACTGATGGATAAAGAGACACCATGTAACCTAACCAACTCTTTGATATAGAGCCTGGGATAGTCCTTGGCTAAATAGGAAGTATGGAATTGCATGAAATAGGTAGACTTGGTTATCCTATATATAATGACCCAAATCAAATCTTATTGATGATGAGTACGCAAAAAACCCATCACGAAGTCTGTGTTCACTTCATCCCACTTCCATGTGGGAATACTAAACTCCTGTATGGAACCATTAGGCTTTGGGTGATCAATCTTCACTTACTGACAAGTAGAGCTCTTAGCCACAAACTCTACAATTTCTATCTTCATCCTACTCTACCAATAAACTTCCCACAAGTTACGGTACATATTAGTATCCCCTGGATGATTAGAGTAATACGCACTATGCGGTTCATCCAGAATTCTGTATCTCATACTATCTACTCATGGCACACATAGCCTACCCTGGAAACGTAACACATTATCTCCCCCTTGGGAGAAAACCTTAACCTTTTGGTCTCTGACTAAATCTTTCTGCTTAACTAAATAAGGATCCATGTCCTACTTTTCTTTTACCTAAGAAACTAAAGAAGATTCTGAACTATTTTGCCCCCAAACATTACCTTCGATCGAATCAACCAAATGGACACCTAGTCTGGCAAGCAGATGAACTTCATGAACTAACTTCTTCTTACCATATTCAACATGAGCAACACTACCCATGGACAACCTACTGAGGGTATCTTCCACTACATTGCTCTTACCGAGTTGATAAAGAACATTTATGTCATAGTCTTTCAATAATTTTAAACAACTTCACTAACGCAACTTCAGGTCTCGCTTCAAAAATAAATACTGTAGGATTTTATGGTCTGTGAATACATAAACATTCACCCCATATAAATAGTACCTCTAAATGTTTAAGCCAAACACAACAACTTCTAATTTAAGATCATGGGTGGGTTATTCTTTTCATAGGGCTTAATCTGTCTAGAGGCGTAGGATATAAACTTACCTCTTTGCATCAAAACACACCCCAAACCAACTCTAGAAGCATCACAGTATACAACAAATCCATCTGAACCATCGAGCAAAGTCAAAATTAGGTTGTAGTGAGTCAAGTCTTCAACTCATGAAAGCATTATCACAGGAATCTGACCACTGAAACTTAACTTTCTTATGAGTCAATATGGACATAGGGGATGCAATATATGAAAACCTTTCAATAGACCACCAGTAATAGCCAGACAAACCTAAGAAACTCCTGATATCTGATGGAGAGATGTGTTTAGGCAAATTTCTCACTACTTTGTTCTTTTGAGGATCAAATCCAATGCTATCACCGAAAACTATGTGACCAAGAAAGATATTGATCTTAGGAAAAATTCACATTTACTAAATTTGGCGAACAACTAATGGTCTCTAATAGTCTGCAATACTCTTTTGAGATAGTCTGCATGGTCATTTTCACTGCAGTAGTAGACAAGAATGTCATCGATATAGACTACGATGAACACGTCCAAGTACTGCTTGAAGATTCAGTTAATCAAGTCCATGAAAGTTTCTAGGGAATTGGTAAGACCAAGTGACATCACTATAAATTCAAAGTGACAATACCGAGATTTGAAAAATATTTTTGGAATGTTTCTTTCTCTTACTCTGAGCTGATGATAGCTGGATCTGAGGTCTATCTTAGAAAAGTAACTGGCACGTGGAAGTAGGTCAAATAAGTTATCGATTCTAGGAAGTGGGTATTTATTCTTGATGATGACTTTATTCCATTAATGGTAGTCTATACACATTCTAAGAGAACTGTCTGACTTTCTCAGGAATAGAACTGGTGCATCCAAAGGAGATACGTTAGGCCTAAAAAATCCTTTGGTCTAAGAGGTCTTATAACTGCTCTTTTAACTCTTTAAGATAAACTGGAGCCATTCGGTATGTCTAAATAGAGATGGGCTGTGTATCAGGAAGAAGGTTTATTTCAAAGTTAATTTCTTTTTTGGGAGGAACTTCAAGGAGATCTTTGGGAAACGCATATGGAAATTCACTTGCGACTAGAACTAACTCAAGTTTAGGAGTCTCAGAACTACAATCTTTGACTCACACCAAATCATAGATTCACTCCCTCATTTTTTCTCGCTCTAAGGTATGAAATAAGTTGACCCTTAGGTGCTATGGTACTACCCCTTCATTCAATAATTGGTTCATTCGGTAACAAAAAATAGACAATTCTGCTACTAAAATAAACTGAAGCATAGCATGAATGCGGCCAATCCATGCCAAAAATGATGTCAAAACTCATCATCTTTTGCTTTACAAGGTCTACTAAAGTAACTTTCTGAGA
The DNA here is from genome assembly GCA_030864225.1 of Capsicum baccatum var. pendulum. Lineage (NCBI taxonomy): Eukaryota > Viridiplantae > Streptophyta > Magnoliopsida > Solanales > Solanaceae > Capsicum > Capsicum baccatum. Next base: position 172,240,629 of record CM061554.1, read on the forward strand.
CAGCATAACCGGATAGTTCCTGTATACTTATCAGGCTATGATAGACTTACCCACTAGGGCAGAGACTGATAAAGGCTCTGTTAGTATTTTTGGACTGACTCCGATGTTGGCGGCTATGTATGGAGTTACAAAAGATAGAGATTCTTCATGATCAAACAAAGCATAAACATGTAAGTGAAACACTTGAGACATACCAATAACTACATCAGGAGAACTCTTCTGATCCTGTAGGGGATGAAGTGCATAGAGCCTATTTAGGCGATGCCTACTGGAGGCATGGGAAGCGGCACCGTATTGAAATGGGGGATCGAATTGAACTGGCGGAAGGTTATGCTAAAACTGTAAACCCATTTAATGACAATATCTGATCCTATGGCCTAGATTACAACAACCGAAAGACACATTGCTGCTAGCCCAGCAGATACCCTGATGATTTCTGTCATATTTCTAGCAAAGATGATTAGTTCGACCACTGTTCACACTACCCTGAGATTTAGAGCCTAGCACCCTATCATTATCATCATTTATGATTCTGGGAATCGGTGCACTAGCTTAATACAGATCTTGGAATAATGGTTTTGGGTAAAACTAAGGATAGTTTCCACCTTTTGACCTTAGATGAGTAAAATTAAAGTTACCTGTTCTATCCCTCTTGTTCTCCCTCTCTTTTTTCTTAGTATTTTGTTCCTCACTCTAATGAGCATAGACCATCAACCTAGCCATGTCTATCTCTTTAATTAGCATTGTGGTCCTACACCCCTTGACCCCCCTTTTAGATATACTAGATACAAACTTGCTCATCTTAGACCTTCTATTATCTACTACATGAGGAGCATACCTTGACAACTGAGTAAACATTAGGGAATACTCTTTCACACTCATATTGCCCTACTATAGGTTGATGAAATCAAACACTTTATCCTCCCTTAACTCCAATAGAAAAAATCAATCTAAAAGGGCAGTATCAAACTCCTACTATTCTATAAACCCTACATCTGCATCCTTATCGACCTTTTTCTTCTTAAACCATGTATGATCCATATCATACAACTGATAGGCAACTAACTCATTACTTATACTAGTGGTTACTTGTAACGCCCCGGAAAACGGGCCCGGAGTGTCACATGGTGCTTGAGGCTATAGTAGCCCCAAGCTAACCCTTTGAGTCATTTTCATTCAATTCAACACAAATCAACAGGGTTTCCATAAATAACCCTCAAATATCAATAGTGTAATCATTGTTCAAGAATAAAAGAATTTCAGAAAGACAAGCCTCTAAGAAAATCAATAAAATCAGCGAGCCATTAAGACATGCCCCAACTGACTCATACACAGTTATCAAATGTAAACGATTTCGTGAAACCAACATCAGACATCCTCAATTCATGTAATCAATGCACAACTGAAGTGAAACATCCTTCTTATGCATGAATAACACAAGTGTAACTCACAGGGACACACTAGGATGAATAAAACCCTTATCCAAAAGATCTTTTAATTGCTTCTTAATCTCCTTAAACATATCTAAGGCCATTCAATATGGGGGAATAAATATTATATGAGTGTCTAGAAATAGGTGAATCCCAATCTTAATCACTGTATCAGGAGGAACACTAAGAAAGTCATCAGGGAAAACCTCAGGAAATTCATTCGCCATCAAAATATAATGCAAATAAGGACCATCCGGGTTAGAATATTTAACTCACACTAGATAATAGAGACATCCTTTGGAGATTAACCTCCAATTACTAAGATAAGATATGAATTGTCCCCTTAGGAGCTAGAGAGCAATCTTTTCACTTAATAACTGGCTTATTAGGGAATTTAAAGACTACCATACGGGTCGGATAGTGTAGAGGTGCATAGCATGAGTGCAACTAATCTATACCTAATATATCATCGAAATCTACTATATTTAATTCAAACATATCCACCAAAGTTTCTTTGCTACAAACAGATACCACATACCCACTATAGACTCTTCTAGTAATCATAGAGTCACCTACCAGGGTAGAAACATAAAATGGGTTTGAAACACACTTGGGACAAAACTTAAATACACAGCCATAAATGGGGTCACATAAAAGAGAATGGACCCCAGATTAAGTTAATAGTACACATCACGCCAAAAGTGTTTCAATATACCAATCATGGCATCAGGTGTTACATTAGACTCCTATTTGGTAGTTAGAGAATATAGATGGTTTTGACCTGTGCTGGAACTAGATGGCACACTGTTTGGTGCCTGAGCTGATGATGAAGCAACTGTAACCTTGTTTGCCCCTAAACCAACCTTACCAATAGGAAATGTTGTAAGCATAAGCCATGGCTGACCATAGTTGAAGCATATATCTTTTCCCTCATAATAGTAACCCAGTTTAATCAACCATAAAACCTGTAAAAAGGATTTGATGGGGCTAACTAGGCCCCATTATCCTGAGATTGGGCACCTTGTACCTTGAAGTTATATCTACCATAGAAATGTCTATCACCTGACGTCTTTGAGCAAGGAGCACTAGCTGTCGAGTATGACCGAGAATTTCCTCTTTTTTTCTTAGCATATTTCCCACCATCTCTGCCTTACTAATGCTGGCTAGTACATTGCTCAGAGACCATAAACTTCTTTCCCTGCGTCACCCCTAACTCAACCTACTTTTTCTTTGTTTCTACCTGTTGGATGTAGGTAACCAACCTGGAGATATCCATGTCCTTGATTAACAATGTAGCCTTACTTTCACATATAAACTCTTTGTATAACCCAAAAGAGAATTTCCTTATTATATCTCTCATGCTAGAAACCATCTCCGGAGCATAGCAAGACAGCTAGTGAAATTTTAAGGCATACTTCTTGACAGACATTTTACCTTTCTTAACATTAACAAACTCTTCTGCCTTTGCTTCCATTAACTCTCAGGGAATAAAGATGTCTAGCAATTCATTAATAAAATCATCCTATAGTGATGACTCATCAGTGTTACCCCTTTTTTGATCCCATTCTTTGTACCTTTGCTATGCCACATCCTTTAGCTAAAAAACTGCAAACTCCACACCCTCCACATTCATGGTATGCATAATATGTAAGATCTTTTCCATCTCATCTATAAAAACTTGAGGATCCTCCTCCACCTTAACACTAGTGAAGGTCGAAGGATTCAACTTCATGAACTGGCCAACCCTTGTTTCCTTAGAAGATTAAGTAAAAACAACACCATGAAAAGCTTGAGTAGATACCAATTATGCCAACATATATATGGACTCACAAAACTCAATGTTCATCACATGAGACTGAGGAATTTGAGATGCACAAGAGGGAACCGATAGAACTCAAGAATAATCTAAAACTGAACCACTAGACCGAGTATGGATCCCATGATTAGAGAGTCTCCCATCAACATTGTCTATCATAGGGATAAAGAAGTTTTCATAAGCTTCAGATTGTTGAGCATGATCTAAAAAATGAACAAATAGGAAATGGAGGAGAATTTAAGACCTTAGACTCTACTGCTTGATAAAAGAACTAAGAAAGAGAGATATTCCTAAATTCCTTGTAGCCTTTCCCTTATGATTGTGGTGTACTACACACACTTAAAAGAGACTTTACTTAACATGGTTATGTGAACTCCTTAGAGACCATGAACCTAGGGCTCTAATATCAATCTGACATAACCTGAAATAGGGCCTAGTTATATGAGGTGCCTCATGCCTAATTGGGGATGGAGACCACCCCTAATACCCAACCATAGACACCCTACATCATATGATAAAAAAAATTTGGTTTCATATAACATAACAAAATAGAAGAATCATAAATCAAATACAATAAAATCGTGTTAGCCCCAATAACAATACAAATATAAATGTTGACAATAATATAGAAACCACCCATACCAGTCCAAAGTAGTCTCACAAAGCATCTAAAAAAAATAAAACAACGTCCGATTGGGACATACCCTCAACCACAATCAAAACCAAGGTCTAAGAAATAGAAAAAGTATGTAGAGAAGACCATAATATGAAATAGATTTTTTTGGATTATGGAAGCTCACCACGTCAATCCAATACCAAGTTTTCCCTTAATCTAATTCCTGAATAAGAGGAGTTGTATAGTTGGGTCCAGCATTGTGTGGGGATACAACTGCCCGAAGATGGGCTAGCGGGTAAATTCTAGTATACACTCAGGAATAACATCTATACATATATATAATATTCATGCCATAAAAAAGAATCGAGTTTAGACAAACAGGAGTTTCCAGTGTCCGCCCATTGGACTAAAACCCACACGGTTAGCTATTACAACCCGCCATTATTGCATAATTAAATTTTTTATCACATAACCAAACAAACAATCCCAAACATAATTACCAATGCATTATATAGTGGTATTGTCATACCGACTAAAGCTTGTAGGAAATGTCTTTAGCCAATATCTAGGGATTCCCATGTACCCCGCAATTTCCATTATTAAAATCACTTTGGGGAATCTCATGTACCCCACAAGGTTTTTAATTAAAACCAAAGCCATAAATGCCAAGGCCTTACCTTTTTACCATTTACACCATCAATACAAACTTTAAGTTCCATTATCATATTATGTAATGCAAAGTTTTTAATAAAAGTCTAACAATTTATCAAAAACCATTCTCATAGGTATTTTATCAAACATGTTAAGGGCATATAGTTTCCAAAACAAAAACCAAGTACTATTTGACCGTCCCAAGCAACCCAAAGTTGAAACCACCATTATAACATAAAAAATCATAAGTAAAAAATGGAAAAATAATATTCATCCATCAACGACAAGAACCCACAACATATAATTCAATTCCCAATAATACCCATAATTGAATGATTAAAACCATTTTTAAGCATGTATTTAGTTTAACAAGTAGTGAGGGAGGAGTTACAGTCATTAGATATGAAGGAAGATAAAGAGATTTTCTCATAAAAGCCCTTAATTAATTCTATTAAAGAAAACCCAACCCCTTTCTTAAACCAAAAGCTAGAGAGAGATTTGAGAGAGTTTTTTATTTAAAATGATAGGGTAAATAGTGTCCCAAAAGTGTTTTAAGTTGTGGGGTTATTAGGGGTTAAGAGGGGAAATGTCTAATATACCCCAACTTAAGCTGTACAAATTACCGTGGGAGCGTACAACTACCCCCCCCCTAAACTATACCAACAGCATACAAGGGGTACCCATAACTCGTATCCTAGATAGAATATTGGACATCCCACAATGTCCACCTTATGACCCTTTGCCCAAATCATACCTTCACCATACAACAAATATGGTGTGAGTCATACCCTAAGCAGAATCCAAGCAGATTGATATTGGACATTATACGACTATACCTTACCACTTGTACCCTATTCCTATGGTTCTTAGTAAGACACTCACACTCAGATCTATGTTAATATACTAAGTTTTAGATTAAATGAAGGACCATCCTGTCACCAACCATATGACCCATACCTATCAAATCATATCCAAACCAGAAATCCCACTAATATTCTCTAGAATTCTAAAGACTAGGATCCCTTGACCATACCTACACCATATGAGTCAAGGTGTGAGTTGTATAATGATCAGAAGGTTTGAAACTCAGGAAATTTTGAAGGTTCAGAAACTCTGGGTTGTTCAGCAACTATTAAATTCTAGTTCACTATTAAGATTAGTGTGAAGGTAACCAAGAGAGTTGCAATTTATAACTGGAAACTAAACATGACTTAAATTAAAGGTCTTGGACAATTAGTGTGGAGAAATCCAGGGTCAATTCTCTACAACCAATTATTCTATGCTATTAAACTTCATTATTTATGTTAGTTATCATGGTTTTTGATCCACATGGGTTTTTATCATGACTAAGGTCTTTCGAGACTATATCAACCTGTCTAACTTAGACCCACAACTACATCATTGAGCGGGATTATTGAACTAAGTTAAATCCATTCAGATTTCATCCCATAAGTTAAACAAATAGGTTAGGTATATTTCTATCCTAAATACAAATTATAACTTCATTCTATATAATATTATAGTTCTATTCCATTTATCCCTACTTACTACCCTCTTGTTCCTCCTTTCGGAATAACAAGATGACTATGGATGTAATCTATGGGTCATGAATCCATAAAAGAGTGATAAAAGGATAAATAAATAATAAAATATAATAAACAATATAAACCAATTTAAATTATAACAAGAGTAATCATGTTCTTGGTGTTAACCCTGGAAAAGAGTTTTAGCCACTCATGGACATATATGTAATCACAATGATAAAATATATGTTAAAATCTATAGAAAAAAAAATATTAATGGAAGAAAACCATTATTGGAGTGTTTTCCAGCCTCCTTCAATTTTTTAAAGTTTTCCAATATGTGTATCATAATGTTTAAGTGTCCTATTTATAGTAGGACAAAATTATCGATTTTAATATTAGTCCATGCCACGAATCATATTATGGTGCCTAGGGTCTGTGGTATGACCTTATCATGGTGAAAAACTATTATTTTGTCCCTAGTATTCCCCCAATTCCATAGTATGGACCTTATCCACGGACACTCAATGCAGTGGCTAAGGTCCGTGGCGCTCCAATGACCCCAAAAAGTCTATTTTTGGTCAAGTCTTGTCTCGTGTTTTTGTCAATCCATTCAAATCCTTGTAGTGTTGATTCCAATTTTTTTCAAGCTTTTGTATCATATATATATATCATAATTATATACTCACAAATAATCCTATATCATCAAACACCACGATTTAGAGCTCAAAGGATCGTAAAATCCAAGAAGGTGAACTAGAACTTAAACTAAAAATGCTAGTTTTGTCTTTTTGTTCTTTGACTTAGTTTTGACTCTTGGATTGTTAATATTGAACCTTAAACAATAAAATTAAGTTATTATACACATAATGATATCCTGCCCTCGGAAACTTATTACACACACTAGAATCCATCAGGATCATCAAGAACAACACATAGCTCAAGCTAGTAACACTAGTTTTCTCGTCTCAAAATTAAGTGACCAAATTAATTCCAAACTTATTTGAAAAACACTTTAAACATTGTAATGAATTATTTTAGAACTTATATTCTCAATTATATCATTATTAATATATTAAGCACAAAAAAGTCCTCAAAATAAGGCTAAATAAAATCGGATAACAACACTGAGGTGTATAAATCCATCTCAGATCACCACACGTGAGGGGTATGGGTTCTTATAGTTTCACATGATATGCCTCATTATTGTAGTAAAAAAGATATTATTCATTAATACAATCACAAAAAAAATCAATATAAGGGTGCAATATTCCATTGGTTAGCTCCATAAATATTATTGGGATGTTTGTCTATCCAATTTCATCACAAAGGACTCATAATGATCATATAAAATCCCTAATGTATGACATGATTTTTGAAATTTTTCTTTTTATTGATCTTATTATTTTTCCCTTCCCCATAATTGCTACATATTTATTTTTGGGTGGGGGGGTGATTGTCATAATTTATGATTCCTCTTTTAGGTTTTTGGGATAGGTTAAGGTGTTTAGGAGGTTAAAAAGTCCTATAGATGACTTTAGTCAATAGTTGATGTTATAAGTGCCAGATGGTGATTTGAAAAGTTCCATTAAATCAAGAATATCAAATTTAGGCTAGTAGTAGGGTCAGTTGGTGTTCAGATCCATTAGATTCTTTTTTACCCTCCATTTGAAAAACTAGTAAAATTTGACTTCAAGGGGTCTCGGGGTTTAATTTGTTAAATATAATCTTTTATTGAAAATTCAACATTTCCAATGCGTTTAAAATGTCAAAAATTTCCTAGTAGCATAGGTCATTTGCATTCATGGGATTCTGAATAAATCCAAAGTGGAAAAATGACAATTTTTCAAACTTAGCAAAGTTGTTGATAATTTAATATCTTATGCACCCACATAATTTTCCAAAAACTCCTTGTAACACTGCATATTTTCAGGCTAGTATTTGAACCGTCATTCCTACATGTATAAGTTATAATCCAAATGATTCCCATGTGAAAATAAGTTTCATGATCTTTATCTTTGTGTTTGATGTGATTTCAAGGTGAAAAATGTTCATAAGAATCACTTAGAACAAAATTAAGCTTAGAGCCTTTGATTCGATAAAAGTTTGGAATTCGATTCCATAAGAGTCTACTTTGAACGTGTATAACTTTTTATATACGTAGAATTTTACATATCAAGAAACCAAATTATAGATAATTAAATTATCTTTCCAACGATACATATTTAGCCTTAATCTGATACTCGAGCAAAAATTTATGGCATTTTTTGTGAGAGGCAGCAAACGAAGCGATTGGGACATGACGCGTCGGTTGTCGATGCGATGAGGGATGCGACGTGATGGCCAACCCATTACAGTACTGTTTTACATGCTATTTCAGCTCCTAAAGGGTCTAGGGGAACTTTGGTCACTTCCCCTCACCCAAATCCGCCCATAACACTTAACATCATTCCCCAAAAGCATTAAATACATAATTGTTCATCCTTTTCTCTCTAAGAAAACCCAGCCCCCTCATGAAAACTAAGAACTTCATTAAATTTTCATCAAGAAAAGCAACAACTTAAGTTTTCCAATTCAAGAAAGCTTTTAAGATTTGTATTTCTCCTTCAACATTAAATCTTTAAGGTTTGTGGGAGTTTATTCATGGGTCCCCTTTCACCCATGTAGCCCAAAACCCTTTTCTTTCAATTAAAGAATGAACTTACTGTCATTATGATGTTTTGTATGTTTAAGAAGATTGAATTTCATGTTTCCATGGTGATTTAAATTAAATTCATACCATGTATGATCCCATGAATGATTTTCAATTCCTTATGCTATGAATTTGACTTTCCCATGCTTTATTCAAGTGAATTCCATGATACTAAATCCATATTTTTAGCAATATTTCTATTTTTTAAATTCATGTTTTTCACGTGTCTGATGAAATTCCCTGTAATACTCTGTACTTCTACCTAGCTTAAATTCATTCCAAAGATGTTAGAGACCTATTTTAAAGATGAATCCACTTTTATACATATGGTATTTCAAAAGATTTTCACTTCTTATCATGTGAAAAAATTGAATAAGCTTTCCATCGATACCAAATTTGCCCAAATCCGACACCCGAACGAACAGTTAGAGCCTTTTTAGTGAGATAGTATATTACCTGAGCCATAAACGCATCATGGAGCCAGACCAAAAGGCAATCATCAAAATCCAGTGAGCCTCCCCAATTATGGCACGTCGCGCTAGGGCTCAAATTGAGAATTTTCCTTTTTCCAGTGTCTCAGTGCGATGTCTTCACGTCGCGCCAAACTTTCAGGTCCCATCCGGTATCGCAACGAGATTTCACCATGTTGCGCCATCAACCCAATTTTGAGTGGTCAATTTCCAGTGAAACGACATGATAGTGTCACATCACACCAGCCTGCCAAATTGGGAGATTATGACAAAAATCAAAAGATGCATCCAGGGTTAAATGGGTCTTTTATCATGATTTTAGTTCAGCCTTAAACAAAAAATTTAACCCTACATGACCTAAGGATATAATTATTCACTCTATTATTCCCAAATTAAGTTTCTATCTCTCAAGCCAAGGAACCCTAGCTCATAAATTCAAGCGCCAAATCATAAGAACTCTCCATCAGTCCTTCCAAATTTATTTACTCCGGTATGCATAGTGTTAATTCATGGACTCATTTCGTCTATGAAGCCCAAGAATCTCTTTTCAAAGTTCAAGTATATGGATGTTTATAAATTCCATGTAGGGTTAGCTTTTGTCCATGTTGATAGTGAGTAATTGAATTCTAATCCATGTGTGGTGATAAATTTTAAGTAGAATTGATTATTATAGGTGTAGATTCATGTGAACCCATGATTAAACCCTTGTATGGTGAAACTAGAACAGAATCATGATGTTTACTTGTTGTATAATTTTGTATGCATATACTATGCTCACTATGTGTTTGATTAAATGCCTATGGGAAGGAAAAGTATCTTACTAGTATGATAACATGAAATCCCCATTCATATTCAAGTTCATGCATGTCAAGTGTTTGATGAAATGTCTTCGTCAATGGATTATGGAAATGTGTGTAGCCATTGTTGTGCTTTAGAATTTATGCCATGAATTACGATTTTGCTATTGAGTCATGGGGGTATTTAATACCCGACAATTTAGCCATGTGCATAGAAATAATGTCATCTTTCCATGATACTCTCAGTCAAGCCATGATTCATAGGATCAAGTTAGTTATATAACTTAGGAAAACTCAGTAAACTCAGTAATCCCAGTAATCTCTGAAAGCTCAGTAATTCAGTAATCTCAATATTAATTTTTCAGTCAATGAAACTCAGTTTAGTTCAGTTAATCATGTTCACTGTCCATTCAGATGGGAGTAGGATTTAGGACTGAGTAAATCCAAGGATGAGGACATACACTGACAGTTGAAGGTGTGATCCTTAAAAGTAATCCTTGCATTCAAGAACTATGTATCCAGCATAGGTTGAGACATCAACACTGATAGATGAGGGTTGATTATGTGGATAAACACTTTTAGATAATGGTCCTACCATTCTCTTTTTGGGACACTGTCAGATAAGGGTTACCCACAGCTTATCCTTACCAGTGGCACGGTATTGACACCCTTTAAATTAGGGTTACATATTGGATCCCAACTCAGCTATATTTCATTACTTAGGGCATGTCAATTAGATGACTATATCCCATAATTATTTTTTCAGACTCAGTCTCAGTAATAGAACTCAGATAGTTCATCGAAATTTTAGGACTGTCAGATACAGTTAACTCAGAATAGTATGGAACTCAGTTAGTTCCATCAGAACCTAGACTGTCAGATCTAGTTTCTTGGTATCAGTTATATCAGTTATCAATGACTCATGTTATCAGTAGTCAGACTCCGAGTTAGTACTATCACATATTTAGTCACAGTTACTTATTCATGCATGTATTCTCATGTTCATGTTATTCAGCCATTTAGAATTGTTCATGAATTTGAACGCTTTGCATTTAGCCTACCTTACTTTCATACCAGTATATTAAAACGTACTGGCGCATTTGCACTATGGTATCTTATACCATAGGTTCAGAAGAACGAGTTCTACAGCATCAGTAGCCACCAGATTTAGTAGTGAGTCATTATCATTCGAGGATGATATTATGTGTTATTTCATTAATTCTGTTTAGCTTTCAGTAGATGGTGTTAGTTGGGGATATATCCCATCAACTCTTTATTCAGACAATTTAGAGTCTTTTAGACTACAGTGTTTTGAGACTAGATATTTTCAGATATTTTTTCAATTTTGGTATTGTCATACTATATTATTCAGATATGATTTTATTAAGTGTTTATCAGTTTTGTACCTTATAGCCTTTCAGGCTTTATTTTTGTATTTATACAGTATATTATGCAGTACTTAGGTACAGATATAAGTAATGGGTTAGCTTATGGTTATTTCGGGTTATGAGCTTCGTGTAGTATTCCGGGTACCAGATACGGGGCATTACAGGCTTTGTATCTGAGCCAAGTTCAATAGAGTCCTAGTAAGTTTGAAAACCGCATCTAGTAGAGTCTTGTACATGGGTGTGTTGCGCTCCATATTTATGTACAGGAGGCTATGATATATTTTAGGAACAGTTTCCCTTCTTTCAGTATTCATGTTGTTCTCGTGAGATTAAGCTCAAGCTTAAATCTTAGTCTAATCCATTTCTCCCTTTCTTCTACCAAACATGCCTCCCAAAAGAAGAAACGAGAATTAGTCATCCCCTCAGCCCGTCCAAGCAGATCCCTTAGATAAACACATTTCTTATGCAGAGTCCAAAGATTCATTCACTAATCTTGCTAACTCAATTACTGCACAGAATGAATGACCAGTTGTCATTCTGGGCAACCCAGTGGCCAATTCAGCTGTAGCTAGGATTCAAAACTTCACCTGAATAAATCCTCCATGCTTTTTCAGGTATAATTCAGAAGAGTATCCTTAAAAGATCCTATACCAGATTCAGAAAGTTATGGACATCATGGGGGTTACTTCTAGTGAGATTTCTGAGCTAGCTGCATATCAGTTGTAGGATGTTGCTAACACTTGGTTCAAATAGTGAAAGTCAGAGATGTTAAATAATGCAGGGGCTATTTAGTTGTAGAAGTTTATCACTGTATTCTTAGATTGATTCTTTTCCCAAGAGCTGAGGGAATCCAAAGTTGTAGAATTTATCAACCTCAAGCAGGGCAACATGATGGTGAAAGAGTATTCTCTTAAGTTAAGTCAATTTGCCAGATATGCTCCTAAGTGGTTACAGATAGCAGGGCAAAGATTAGTAAGTTTGTTTCTGGGGTAAATGATAGTATGGTCAATGACTGCAGGTTTATTATGTTGAATAGTGATATGAACATAGCCAGGCTTATGACCCACGCTCAACAGATAGAAAAACAAAAGATTAAGATGAGAGAGACAGAATAAGAGATCAAGGAAAGGTAGTTTCAACTTTTTTCAGCCTAAATTAGAAGGAGGAAACCATCCTCAGTTCCATCCTAAGTAATCCATTCCAGCTCCTTCTTCAGCTAGTGCTCTAGTTCCTAAGTTCAGGAAGGGTAGCAAATATAGGGCGCCAAGCTCTAAATCTCAGGGAAGTATAAGCTGTGCCCAAACCAATTCTCTTTGTCAGACTTATGGTAAGAACATCATGGGTACTTGCAAAGCTAGCAGTGATGTCTATTTTAGATATGGCAAGACAGGCCACAGAGTTTGAGATTGTCCTCAGATAGGTTATAAGGATCTGTAGAACCGTTCCTTAGTCGAGTCTGATCGCCCAAATCAGTAGGGTGGCACTTCCAGTGCTCCTAGTGGGCAACTCCTAAATAAAATTTATGCTTTACAATCTTGGTAAGATCAATAAAATTATCCTGATGTAGTTATTGGTACTTTATAGATCTTTCAGTTGCATTTTTACGCTTTTCTAGATTCAGAATCTTCGTTGTCTTTTTTTAATACTTATATATTAGTTGATTTAGGAGTCATTCCTGAAATTTTAGTAGAGCCCTTCTCAGTATCTACCCTAGTGGGTAAAACCATCATAGGCTGACTGGTATACAGGAACTGCCCGGTTATGATATTTCATAAAGTCACCTCAACAGACTTAATTTAATTAGAGATGATTGATTTTGATGTCATTCTCCACATAGATTGGATTCATTCCTACTATGCCACAGTCGACTGTAGAAACAGAATAGTCCATCTCTAGTTTCTGAATGAACTTGTCCTAAAGTGGAGGGGTAGTACTTCAACTTTCAGTGGTCAGCTTTTTCCTACCTTTAAGCTTGGAAAATGATATCTAAGGGATATGTCTATCATCTTGTTCATGTTAATGATTCTATTTCTGAAACTCCTGGTCTTGAATCAGTCCCAATCATGAGTGAATATTCTGATATCTTTCCCGAAGATCTTCTAGAAATTCCTTCCAAAAGGGAAATAGACTTCGGCATTGATCTTCTTTCAGATACTCATCCTATATTTATTTTTCCATATATAATGGAACCAGCAGAACTTAAAGAAATAAAAGAGCAGTTGAAGGATCTCTTAGATAAGTGATTCATCAGACCTAGTGTATCCTTATGGGGCACACCAATCTTATTCGTACACAAGAAAGATGGTTCTCTTAGAATGTACATTGATTACCATCAACTTAATAAAGTCACAGACAAGAACAAGTATCCACTTCCCCAAATTGATGAATTGTTTGAACAACGTCAGGGTGTTTTCTATTTCTCAAAGATAGACGTTAGATCAGGCTATCATCAGCTCTAAGTCAGGGAATGTGACATTATGAAAATAGTTTTCCGAACTCGGTATGGTCACTTTGAATTCCTAGTCATGTCCTTTGGTCTTACTAATGCCCCTGCAGCTTTCATGGACTTGATGAATCATGTGTTCAAGCCATACTTGGACATGATCATCATTGTCTTCATAGATGATATTATTGTCTATTCCCATTGTGAATATGATCACATAAACCATCTCAACATCGTACTTTAGACATTCAGATCCTATTAGTTGTTCACCAAATTTAGTAAGCGCAAATTTTGGCTCAGGTCATTAGCATTCCTTGGTCATATCACTTTTTATGATGGAATTAGAGTAGATCATCAAAATACCAAAGCAGTAAGAAACTGGCCAAGACATGTCTCTCCATCAGATATTAGGAGTTTCTTGGGTTTGGTGTGATATTACAGGCGGTTTGTTGAGGGATTTTATTCTATTTCATCCCCTATGTACAAACTGACCTAGAAGAAAGTCAAGTTCCAATGGTCAATTCTTTCCAGAAAAGTTTTTAGGAGTTGAAGACTCGACTCACCTCAGCTCTAACTTTGGCTCTTCCAGATGGTTCAGATAGTTTCGTAGTGTATTGTGATGCATCAAGAGTAAGTTTGGGTTGTATCCTCATGTAATATGGTATGTTCATAGCCTACGTCTCCAGATAGCTTAAACCCCATGAGAAGAATTTTCCTACTCATGATCTTGTGTTAGAAGCCATAGTATTTGCCTTAAACATTTGGAGGCATTATCTATACGATGTTTATGTAGATGTGTTCACAAATCATAAAAGCCTTCAGTTTGTATTTTCTACGAAAGATCTCAATATTCATCATAAAAGGTGGTTAGAGCTCTTCAAAGATTATTACATAAGTGTCTTTTATCATCTGGGTAAGGCCAACATACTGGCCCATGCCCTCAGTATACTGTCTATGGGTAGTGTAGCTCATGTTTAGGATTGCAATACAAAATTAGCTCTAGAAGTCCATCAGCTTGCCATACTAGGTGAGCGATTAGTCGATACAGAGGAGGGTGATATATGGATTCAGAGTAGTTCAGAATCATCTCTAGTTTTTAAGGTGAAAGAAAAGAAAGATAGAGATCCAGTCAAGTCAAGTTGATAGAGGCAGTCAAGGATAAAATGGTTGAGGTTTTCTCCCAAGGAGGAGATGGTGTATTACGTTGTCATGGTCGTCTGTGTGTTCAAAGTATGGATAACTTCAGACTGTGAATTCTTACAGAAAAGCATGGTACATAATACTCTATTCATCCAGGAACCATGAAGATGTACCGCGACTTGTGGGAGATCTATTAGTGGAGTGGGATTAGGAGAGATATGGCAAAGTTTCTGGCTAAGTGTTCTATATGTCAGTAGGTTAAGATAGAGCATCAGAAGCCTAGTGGGTCCATGTAAGAGTTTAATATTCCTACTTGGAAGTGGGAAGAAGTTAACATGGATTTTGTGATGGATTTTCCTTGTAATCGTCATAAGCATGATTCAGTTTGGGTCATTATATATAGGATGACCAAATTAACTCTTTTCCTTCTAGTCCATACCTCTTATTCAATCGAGGATTATGCCAAACTCTACATTAAAGAGTTAGACAGATTGCATGTTCTATTATCTATTATGTCAGACAGAGGTATCTACTTCACCTCTTATTTTTTGAAAGCATTCCAAAAGGGTCTTGGTATCCAAGTTCGTCTCAGTACAACCTTCCATCCTTAGATAGATGGTCAAATAGAAAGGACCATTCAGACTCTAGAAGATAGTTGCAAGCGTATGCAATTGATTTCAAGGAATGTGCGGATGACTATTTTCTTTTGATTGAGTTTACAAGCAACAACAACTATCATTCCAGTATTCGAATGGCTCAGTTCAAAGCTTTCTATGGTAGGATATACAGATCTTCAGTCGGTTGGTTCAAATTTAGTGAGGCCTTAGTTATAGGGCCTGACTTAGAATTCGATGCCTTAGAAAAAGTCCAGTTGATCATAGAAAGACTTCAGGTTACTCAGAGCCGACAAAAGTATTATGCAAATGTGCGTAGAAAGAATCTCAAGTTCGAGATTGGTGACTATGTTTATCTAAATATCACTCCTATTAAGGGAGAGAAGACATTCAGAAGAAAGGCAAAGTTCAGTCCCCGATATCTTGGTCCTTTCAAAATTCTCAGTCGTTTCGGCAATGTATCTTATGAGATCAAATTACCTTAAGATCTAGCCTCAGTTCATCCATCCTTTCATGTATCATAGATCAAGAAGTGCATGGGTGATCTAGAAGTTGTAGTCCCTATTCAGAGCATAGATATTCAGAAAAACATTTTTTATGAAGAGATTCTAGTCAAAATTCTTGACTAGCAGACTCGTAGACTGAAGAACAAAGAATTCCCTCTAGTCAAAGTTCTTTGGCAGAATCATCCAGTTGAGGGAGCTACTAGGGAAGCAGAAGCAGATATTTGTACCAAGTATCCTCACCCTTTCTCCGCTAATTCAGACTCAACCCCAGGTAAAAGATTTCCTTAAGCCTTTCATTTTCATGTGTAGATTTTAGTTACATCTTGGTGTCCAGTTCATGTTTAGAATTCCATTATAAACTTTGTATCAATTGCCATAGAATTTTCAATCATATGTTCATGCATCGGATCAGTTATATGTTCATGTATCAAACATACATTCTCCTTGTGAGAAACATAGTTATCAGAAATCTCAGTCATGTATTCATGAGTCAGTTCAGTCATGAAATCATGCATCAGATATGCATGCTCGGTATGAATCTCAAAAATGTCAGTCATGTAGTCGTGTTTCAGTTGCTCATGTTCAGTATGTACATTAGCTTATCATTTCTCCCATCTTAATCAGTCTCATTTGTGGACAAATATTTCCAAACGGGAGATATTATAATACCCCATACTTCTACCTAGCTTAAATTCATCCCAAAGATATCAAAGACTTGTTTTATAGTTGAATCCACTTTTATACATATGATATTTTCTACCTGAGCCATCAACATGTTTTAGAGTAGGCCATAATGGTAATCGTCAAAATCCAGTAAGCCTCCACAATTATGGTGCATCGCGCCAGGGCTCAAATTAAGAATTATCCTTTTTTCTATTGTCTCAACGTGATGTCTCTGTATCGCTCAAAACTTCCAGTTCCTATGCAGTATTGCAATGCAATTTCACCATGTCACACCGTCAGCCTAGTTCCCAGTGGGTAATTTCTAGTGACACAGCGTGATAGCGCCGTGTTGTGCAATACTGCCAAATCAAGAGATTTTGAAAGAAATCAAAAGATGTGTCCAGGGTTAAGTAGGTCTTTTCCCATGATTTTAGTTAAGCCTTAAACATAAAATTTAACCCTACATGACCTAAGGAGATCCTTATTCACTCTATTTTTCACAAATTGAGTTGCTCTCTCTCAAGCCAAGGAACCCTAACTCTAAAATTCAAGGGCCAAATCACAAGAACTCTCCATCAGTCCTTCTAAATTGATTAACTCGGGTAATCATAGTGTTCATTTATGTAATCCTTTCATCCATGAAGCCCAAGAATCGCTTTTCAAAGTTTAAGTATATGGATATTTATAAATTCCATGTTGGGTTTGCTTTTGTTCATGTTGAGAATGACCAATTGAATTATAATCCTTTTTTGGTGATAAATTTTAAGTGAAAATAATTATTACAGGTATAGATTCATGTGAACGCATGATTAAACCCTTGAATGGTGAAATTAAAACTGAATCATGATGTTTACTTGTTCCATAATGTTGTCTGCATATACTATGCTTAATATGTGTTTGATTAAATGCCTATGGGAAGGAAAAGTTTCTTTCCAGTATGATAATATGAAATCCCCATTCATATTCAAGTTCATGCATGTCAAGTGTTTGATGAAATATCTTAGTCAACAGGTTATGGATATGTGTGTGGCCATTGTTGTGCTTTAGAATTTATGCCATGAATTACTATTATGCTATCAAGTCCTGGGGGTATTTAATACCTGACAATTTAGATGTATGCCTAGATCCATTGTCATGTATCCACGATACTCTTAATTAAGCCACGATCGATAGAATTCAGTCAGTCATGTGACTCAGGAAAACTCAACAAACCCCGTAATCCCTGTAATCTCCGAAAGCTTATTAATTCAGTAATTCAGTAGTATTTTATCATTCAACAGAACTCAGTGTACTCAGTTTAGTTTAGTTAATCATGTTCAATATCCATTTAGATAGGAGTAGGATTTAGCACCGGGTAAACCTATGGATGAGGACACATACTGACAGTTGAGGGTGCGATCCTCAGAAGCAATCCTTGCATTCTAGAACTATGTATCCAGCATAGTTTGAGACATCAAAACTAATATATTAGGGTTGATGAAGTGGATAAACACTATCATATTAGGGTCCCACCATTCTCTTTTGGGGACAGTGTCTGATGAGGGTTACCCACAGCTTATTCTTACCAGTGGCGCAGTATTAAACCTCTTCTAATTAGGGTTATATATTATACCCCAACTCAGATATATTGAATTATTTAGGGTATGTCAGTTAGATGCCTACTTTTTATAATTATAGTTTCAGACTCAGTCTCAGTAATAGAACTCAAATAGTTCTTCAAAATTTCAGGACTATCAGATATAATAAACAAAGAATAGTATGGAATTCAGTTAGTTCAATCAAAACCTAGATTGTCATATCCAGTCGCTCAGTTTCAGTTATATCAGTTATAAGTAACTCATGTTATTGGTAATTAGACTTAGTAGTCAGTACCATAACGAATTTAGTTACGGTCACTTATTCATGCATGTATTGTCACGTTCATGTTATTCAGTCAGTTAGCATTGTTCATGTATTTAAACCCTCTGCGTTCAGCCTGCCTTAATTGCATACCCGTACATTTAAATGCACTGACACATTTGCGCTATGGTGTGTTATACTATAGGTTAAGAAGCACAAGTTTTAGAGCATCAGTAGCCGCCAGATTTAGCAGTGAGTCCTCATCATTCAAGAATGATATTATGAGTTATTTCGCTAATTCAATTTAGCTTTCAGTAGATGGAGTTAGTTGGGGACATGTTCCATCAACTTCTTATTCAGACAGTTTATAGGCTTTCCAACTATAGTGTTTTTAGACTAGATATTTTCAGACATTGTTTTAGTTTTGGTATTGTCATACCACATTATTCAGATATAGTTTTATCTGGTGTTTATCAGTTTTGAACCTTATGGCCTTTCAGCCTTTATTTCAGCATTTATACACTATATTATGTAGTGTTTACATAAAGATATCAGTCATGGGTTAGCTTGTGGTTCTTCGAGGACATGAGCACCGTGTAGTATTCCGGGTACCATATTTGGGGCATTATATTCCCATAACATGTTTAATAAATTTTAAGATGAGTCCCCATGTTATGAATTTTGACATGTAACTCTATTGTTCACCTATGTTTAAGACATTCTTATTTTCAATCTATGATATTTTCATGTTATGATCAAACACCCACGTCCAATTTCAAGAGAATTTTATATAAATTCCCCAATTCATGATTTTAGTTAGGTCATTGTGATATTCTCCCATGATTAAGATATTCCCATGTCCAAGTTCATAATCCTTATTTTGCCATCTCTACCTACTTTTTGAGGTAACATAAATAGTCAAGCTTAAATTTCTACAAGCAAAGTTTTCTCAGACAGTTCCTACAGATAGTTATGGGATTGCACGCAGGCTCAAAATATCCCATTAGTTCCCTTATGTTCTAAAATTTTAAAATAGTCATTATTAATTATAGAAATACTACATTAAGAACAAGTTAGATATGCTTTCAGATCCCTTTTCAGAATCCTATGATAGCATATGATCTTGAGTTAGAAACATGAACCCTGAAGTTTAGCAATAGTGAAGTTGGGATAGTGTTATCTAGACTGAGTATGTTATGTATCCATGGGACTAGTTGTATGAAGGGTGAATCAGTCAGCTTGAAATATTATATGTAAGAATTTAAGCACGTTGATTCAAAATTAAGATTGATGATGTGGATGTGAGTTAAGAGATGTGATATTAGTAGTGTATGAAGAAACAAAAGAAGATGATGTGATTAGTGAAGAAAGTATGTGTCGAGAAGATTGTAAGTATATGATGATGACTGTAGAAGATAAAGAAATTTAAGGGTAGTATATTATATGGGAGTTTAGTATTTATGTTTATCGTTAAACCTCAGACTCTAGTGTAAAGTGGTTGCAGTTCAGTTAGAGTTTATTAAATGGTTTACATACTTAAGATGATAGATTTAGTCTAAGGGGGAGATGTTAGAACAAGTGACCAAGTCAAGCTCTCAGATTCTAGTAGTAGTGCCAGTATGTGTAGAAAAGAAGTAAGGGAGGATGATTCCCAACCTATACTTATCTCAGTGCAAAGTTTTTCAGTCTTCATGACATCTACTCATGCCTTACATGTTAAATCCATCATCACAACTCATATTTATATGCTTTATGGAAAATTATGTATGCTTCCAGTTCCTAGTATGACGAGTTCTAGTTCATTCATTAGTACGAATCATGTTCCATGAAATTGTAAACTCCAAACTCAGGTCATGCAGCTCATGACTTGTGTACTCAAGTTTCACAGTATATTCAGATCCAGGTAGTCATTCTATACTCCTAATGATCAACGAAATTCAGTTTATGTCATGTATGTCCTTAATTTAACTCTCTTCAATGAATTCATGCTTTTGATACTCTATTCCTCTAGACTAAATTAAGTGTCAAAGTTATCCTTTCATGTTTCAAGTCCTTATGTTATATGTTTCAGTGACCTCTCTTTATGTCCTAATTAGTAAAAATTCTATATATGCTTTCTTAAGCTAGTACATGAACGTTTTAAGGATAGGGGTTTAGAGAATACGAAAGAGATGCTTTTGTGGTTGTTTTCCTACAAGTTCATATGTGGTTAAGAAGATAGTCTAGAATATCATGTTGGTGAACAAGTGGAATATATATTTGAGTATAAGCTTTCAGTATAATTCAGTCCGTATAACCAACAATCAAGTCTAGCAGTCAGATAGACCAGTTCCTATGGCTTTTAATCTTTCCATCTAGTCATACTATTCAAAATTCTCATGAATATGGCTATTTCAAGAGATAATTCAATCGTATCTATGTAATTTGAAATACAACTCAGTTTATGCATCATGCATTAGTTTCAGATCCCAGATATTCAGTCATAATTCCATCCATAAGTTTCTCATACATCATCTCCGTCTTTCCTTAGTATTTCAACCAAGTCAGTACAATTTGGAGGATGATGTATACCAAGGAGGAGATTTATTGTAATAACTTGAGTATTCATGTCCTAAACCTTTAATTTTTCTTTTTGAAATAGGATCCAGTTTGAAGTAATAATTACTCATCAGTTGACTCTCTTATTTCTATCTCATCCATATAATTATTTTCATGTCATTACATGTATTCAAGAAATTAGTTCAGTTCATGATATTCATTTCATGTATTATTTTTTAGAATCAGTTACGCAATCATGTTCCAAGTCATACATGCTATGAGTATGATCTTAATTACCTTCGTATAGTAATCTCAGTCTAACCAGTCTCATTCGAAGATAAATGTTCCCAAGGGAAAGATAATGTAACACCCTATATTTTTGGGTTAGTCTTTGAATCGTCATTCCTACGTGTATAAGTTATAATATAAATGATTCCTATGTGAATATAAGTGTCATTATCTTTATCTTCGTGTTTGATGTGCCTTCAAAGTGAAAAATATTCATAAGATTCACTTAGAACAAAATTGATCTTAGATCCTTTGATTTGTCAAAAGTTTGATATTCGATTTTACAAAGGTCTAATTTTAACATGTATAAATTTTTATGTACGTAGAATTAGCTGTCTAGCCTTAATAATTTCTCCATAATCTGATACCCGAGAGAAAATTTATGACATTTTATGTGAGAGGCCGTAAGCCGACATAATTAGGATGTGACGCATCGGTTGTCGATGCGATGAATGACGTGACGTGATGGCCAATGCGTTATAGAACTGTTTCACACGCTATTTCAGTTTCTAAAGAGTCTAGGGGCACTTTTGTCACTTTTCCTCATCCAAATTCGCCCATAACACTTAATTTAAACCCCCAAAATCATTAGATAAATTAATATTGATTCTTTTCTCTCCAATAAAACCCTAGCCCACTCAGGAACACTAAGAAAATTAAATTTTATTCATGTAAACCAAGAACTAAATTTTTCCAATTCAAGAAAGCTTTCACGATTTGTGTTTCTCCGTGAAGATTAAAGCTTTAAGGTATGTGGGAGTTCATCAATGGGTCCCCTTTCACCCATGGAGCCTAAAACCATTTTCTTTCAATTAAAGAATGAACTTTTTGTCATTAAGATATTTTGTATGTTCAAGAAGTTTCAATTTCATTTTTCCACAAAGATTTAAATTAAATTCAGCCTATGTATGATCCCATGCAAGATTTTGAATTACTCATGTGATGAATTTGAGTTTTCCATGCTTTATTCAAGTGAATTCCATGATAGATCCTAAATTCATGTTTTTAGCAACATTCTCATGTCTTAAATTAATATTTTTTAAATTATTGATGAAATTCCTATATCATGTTCAATCAATTTCAAGATGAATCCCTAAGTTATGAATTTTGATATGTAACTCTATTGTTCACCCATGTTTAAGACATTCTTATGTTCAAGTGATAACGCTCAAACTACAGCTCTCGTAAGAGTGTAAGCGGTCGTTTGTCAAATATAGAACCCAATTGGGTTGGGTGTCGAATCCCACAGGGAATACTTGGTCACTAAGTAAGCAAAGATTATTAGACTTTTGGTGAAAGTTTCGTAAAAAGAGGGAATTGTAGCGTGAATTTAAGAGTATCAAAAATAGTAACGTAAGAACGGAAAATAGAAGAGTAAAAATGATTATTTGGTTGGTTTTGATCAATGAGAATTGAGAGTTAGGGTTATGTCCACCTTATGAGTTTTACGTATCTATTGACTATGAGTTATGCGGAATTCAGACATGCATGCGCCTATAGAGAATCGTATTCTATGGTAAATCCAGGAGTCTTTCGACCTATCAAGGACTATTTCACCTTAACTCTTTCGAGCTTAAAGCGTATCTAATGGTACAAATTCTCCAAGAGGTTAATCCAGTTATGGCACTAACTTTTTAACAGGGGTTGGTGCCCTATTACCTTGACATTATCTCTTTTCCAAACATATAACTTTTCTTTCGAACAAGTTAATGCTATACTGGCATATTCTATATGTTTGCAACCATAAGAATTTAGATTAAGCTGAAGAGAATAATTATATAAGTAGCATACTTGTCAAGAATTCACAAACTCATAGCAATAGATAGTATCTCAAAAGGCTTCCATAACCCCAATCGAGAAGTTTAGCTACTCATGGGTGCAATGGAAATCACAATAGTCATTATCATCATACCAATATAAGGATCTCACGTGTAGTATATGTTGGTAGGGCTTTGTGGCGTGAAGACCTTGCAAGTAGCGGTTCTCTTGTTGTGGAAATTTTAAGTCGAATAGATGAAGAGAAAGTAAATAAGAATTAATTGAAAGCAAATTGTTTGGAGTTGTAGATGAATGAATTAGAATGTAAATGATGAGAATAATGAGAATGATCAAAAGCTTCAGCAAAATTGGGTATTTATAATACCCATATCCTATTCCTACTAGGCTACTGCGTACTTATCCTAATCCTAATAAATTACTGCATCATTATCCTAATCCTAATAAGTTACTGTTGATCCCCAAAGTCCTGAGAAATGCTGTTTTTGCCCAGGACAGGTTTCCCATACGTCACTTTTAGTCCTAGGCGTCCAAGCTATGCTCTCCTTCTTTCGTGAAGCTTCCTTTGGCGTCAAGTTATCCATAAAATGCTGAAATCTTCATCATTTATACCTGAAAACTTGCTAATCATGTTTGTTAGCTCACTTACAGTAAAAAGGACTAAAAGTGCATGAATTATATATTTTGTCCTCAAAACTTAGCTAAAATATGGGTAAATTATAGCACTTTAGGCGTGTAAATACGCCTATCATCAACACCCCACACTTAAAGTTTTGTTCGTCCTCGAACAAAATATCATGTCCTTCTAAGCATCTACTTAGGGTTTCACAGTAGCAACACAAAATATTCATCAAGACAGGCATAGCAATTACTAACAAAGAGTAGTTTTCTGATCACTACTAGAAACAATTCAACCTCCAACCTAGACTCGTGATGATGGTTAATTCGTATCCAAAATTTAAAGCACAAAGAATCATACACAACTACCCAAAACTCATCAACCATGTGTGTCTCACAATATATCACCCATAATTACTCACAAGTATTTCATTTTTTCAAAACATGGGTATAAGATTTTCCTTGCTCTCACGCTCACAAAGAATTCATATGTTGCAACTGATGACCATAGGCTTGACCTTAGTGTAATGCTCCACTAAATAACAGAATGCTAAGCTTAGGATCAAATAGGTCTTTTACAGGTTGTAATGTAGGCTAAGGGACGGGTAGGACTATTTTGGCCAGAAATAGTGACTATGTTCCTAAGCGTTTTAATACATCACATTATGCCATTAACACTTTCTTTCAAACAACCTTTCGACTTTCTTTTAATCTACCACCCCTTCTCACCTCTTTTGTTATTCAATTTTTGAACAGAATTAACTTTTTATTTTTCTCTCTTCTTTTTTTTATAACACACCTCTATGATAACCCTTCTTTTTCATAACAAATTCAAGTACCAATTCCCTTTAAGGCACTACTCTCACCCAATTTCCTCTTATTTTATCACATGACTTTACAATTTTAAAGCACTTAGGAATTTGGATCAAATTATGGTCTTGCAAAAAAATGGATTAGGCTTACATATGAGGTTGTCAAAGAAAATAGGCTAAAGGCTCAAAGGGGGTTATCTAGGATGATGTCCATGGGTAGATAAAATGAAGGTAAACAATCACAGGTTGCCAAAGAAATGCCTAAATCATCTCCTAACTCACACTCTTTATTTCGCTTTACATACATACCAGGCAAGTTCTAGCATCAGTCACAAACATAGAATATGCTATCATCTCACACACACAAGGCACATGGTCGACTTTATTGGGAGTAGTATAGACTCTTGACCCAACAGATGAAGGAATTAAAACACATAGATATCACACAGTGAGTCACATTTAGAGCCTAAACGTCTCAATAGTATTGATTTTATCACAGACTCTTGTCATAATACCATGCTGCCTATCAGAACAATTTCATGCAAAGTTAAAAAAAAAATTTAAATACTAAAAAAACTAAAAAAAATAAAACAAACAAATATAAATAAATGCAAATGCAGATAAGGAAGTATAGCATACAAATACCAGCACCCCATACTTAGACGGGACACACTGCCCTCAGTGGAAAATAAATAAGAAGAACCTGATTAGTCAGACTCCTCCTCTATGTCTGGGGTTATAACCCTTTCATCGAAATCATTATCAGAGTCTTCGTCATCAGAGTTCTCCTTCACATCAGAGTCTGGCATTCGACGATCATTATCGGTTGGCACATCGTCATCAAGAAGTTTCTCAATAAATACACCTACTCCACATATCGCCCTCGCATGCTCATTTATTGGGTAGTCATAATCCAACTGTTGGAGCTCTACAGCAGTTGGAACATGACCTCCGCTCATCATGGTAAACCGAGTCATGCCATAAAGATGGCGAAAGAAACTCTCATCCCGAGCATGACGTTCTGCAGTGGTAAGGTTGACGCCATGTCTGGATTCAGCATCTTTAACCTTTGTGAGGTCAACCTTCTTTGGGTTGTGTGGAAGCTTATGATCAGCCGGTTCCTCTTCGATGTCCTCCTTCCTCAATATTGCGGTCAACAAATTGTCAAAGCTGAAGTGGGACCTCTTGTGTAGCCTGAAATGTTGATAGGGACATTCGTCATCAATGCATACACCAAGCACACTCTATCTCGTGTTATCTTTGTGTACTGTGACCCTGGAATCAGGCAAGAGTTGACTATTCTCATCCATATCCTAGCTTCCCTATTTAAGGAAGCATATGGGAAGGTGTTGTGCCGACCGGTGTCCTTGTGTCTGCTCCATCGTGCCATAGATCTTGTTTCACACAATGTGTGTCTAATGGCCCTGTACGGCGGTCTGTTATACAACTCCTTGAGTGGTGATGGATCAACAGATGGCAAACCTAGAAAAGAGTTGAAGAACTCCGCATTTAGTTGTAGAACTTGGCCCCGAATCTTTACTTCACTCCCTGTAGTTTTCGTTGACCAGTTGGCATAGAATTCTCGTGTTAGATCGAGATTGAATTCTCCCATATCTCAGAAGATGAAATCAAGATGTAACTCCATGATCTTGGACAACATGCGAGGTTCTTTCTTTGCTAGGCTTTCCTTATGTATCAACTCCACATGAACATATTTTTTTCTCCTTATTGTTCCTATACCACTCCCTTCCTTGCTCCTCTAGGACCCATTTGATTCCAAACATACAGCGAGGTATTTGTAGGGAGAAGGATTCTCCTTGCTCTTTACGTCCCCTTTTCTGGCCTTTTTGTGAAGTGGTTTCTTTTTCTTTTCCTTGTCTTGCTTTTGGTGCCATTGTACCTGAGATTAAAATAATAGTCATGTTAGCTTCATCTCGGTAGATACAATCGACAAACAATCAGTAGTGGCACCACCCCACACTTAGTTTGTTGGCACAAACTAGTTAAGTGAACGTTGCCAATTACTCAGACTTCATCGATATACGTTTAGGTGGTACGTTCCAACAATATAATCAGTGCAGTCATACTTTTCTTGTTATCTTAACTATCATTTTTATGCTATCTCAAGTAATCTTGACAATACTTTTCATGTTTGGATTGATGTACCCTTTTGAACAAGACTACTACATAGAGATTGTATCAAGTTATGGCATAGAAATAATCAACATTTCATGTTTGTAGTTAACCATGATTTTTCATCTCAATGAACAAGTAACTCGAACATGAAAGCTTTAAAGTTACAAGATTATACCATTTTCTTGACCATGTCAATTCCGCAAAAGTATGACAGTGTATCAAAATCAAATTCAAGTTGGAAACATGTCAAGACCATCCTTACGTATTCTTTCACTCACTTAGTCGTATCACAACAAATC
The DNA here is from genome assembly GCA_030864225.1 of Capsicum baccatum var. pendulum. Lineage (NCBI taxonomy): Eukaryota > Viridiplantae > Streptophyta > Magnoliopsida > Solanales > Solanaceae > Capsicum > Capsicum baccatum. Next base: position 172,267,684 of record CM061554.1, read on the forward strand.
AACCACACTCAAATCACCAATACTACTTCAAGATTTAACAATTTATTATAGGCGTAGTATTGTAGTACTTACGGAATATAAAAGAAGAACAAAGAAGTACTTACTTGGTTGATGGCCTTGGAAGATGTTCTTGCAAAATAAAAGAGCAAAAGGAAAATTTTTGAGAGAATTTGGAGAGGTAGGCGGCGCTTTAGGGTGGAATTGCAATGTGTTTTTGTTTTAAGACTAAGGTTTTATTTATAGGACAAGCTTGGGTCGGGTTTTGACCCATTTGGAATCAGATTTGGAGACCAAAAGTGACCATAGGCAGCACATAAAGCCTTGCCTATGTTTGGCATAGGCGGCGCCTTTTGCAAAGCATTGTTGAGCATAGGCGGCGCCTATGCTATGGCATTGTTAGGAATAGGCGATGCCTATGCCATGGCATATGAGATTCAGAGGCAAAAGGCTTTTGCATTGGCGACGCCTATGCTATGGCATTGTTGAGCATAGGCGACGCCTATGCTATGGCATTGTTGAGCATAGGCAGCGCCTATGCTATGGCACTCTAGAATCCGAGAGCTTAGGCCATAGCATAGGCCTTGCCTTGTTCGTGGCCTAGATTTACATAGGCCTTGCCTTGTTCTTTGCCTATATTCTCATAAAGAATGCCTAACCCATAGCCTTTGTCTTCTTCATTCCTAACTTACCACCTTCAACATGCAATACTTCAAAATCAAAATTTGAAACCAATCTCCTCCTTTACACCTCTTGCACCTACATTTACTAAAAGATAACAAAAATGATTAGAACGATGGGTTGGCTCCCATCTAGCGCCTTAGTTTTGGTCATGGCTCGACTCTTCTTAGGAAAACAAAAACAACAAAAACAATTAAAAATGATGGGTTGCCTCCCATCAAGCGCTTGATTTATTGTCGCGGCACGACATAGCTACCTCGAGTACTTAGACTTCGTCGAGATAGATGGTAGCCATATAGTTTATCGATTCAAGAGGACCGATATATGGTTTTACTCGTTGGCCATTCACCTTAAAGAGAATACCATTATTATCTTCTAGCTCAACTACTCCAGACGAGTAGACTTGGCTAATTTTGTACGAACTAGACCATTTGGACCTTAACTTACCTGGGAATAGCTTTAGTCTGGAATTGAAAAGAAGTACCATATCACCCTTTTGAAAGTTTCGTTGAACAATCCGCTGATCATGATACTTTTTCATCCGCTCCTTGTAGAGGTCTGATCTTTCATATGCATGTAGATGGAATTCATCCATCTCATTTAGCTGCACCAACCTCAAGTTCATAGCATCATCCCGATTCAAATTCAGTTGCTTCAACGCCCATAATGCTTTGTGCTCGAGATCAATGGGTAAATGAGAAGCTTTCCCATAAACTAGTTGGTATGGGTACATACCAATTGGCATTTTGAATGCAGTCCTATATGCCCATAGTGCATCGTCCAACTTCCGAGACCAATCTTTCCTATTAGCATTTACAGTCTTACAAAGGATTTGCTTGTCTCGATTGGAAACCTCTACCTGTCTACTAGTTTGTGGGTGATAAGGCGTGGCTACCTTATGTTGCTTGACACCATATTTTTCCAACACGGATTTGAACAGTTTGTTGCAAAAGTGAGATCCTCCATCGCTTATGATAGTACGTGGGACCCCAAAACGAGAGAAGATGTTTCTCTTTAAGAATGCAACAACACGCTTTCCTTCATTATCAGCCAATGCTACTGCTTCGAACCATTTTGAAACATAATCTACAACAACTAGGATATATTTCATTCCAAATGAATTCACGAATGGGCCCATAAAATCTATACCCCATACATCAAAGAGCTCAATTTCAAGAATTTTTGACATGGGCATTTCATGATGCTTCGAAATTGTGCCTTGTATCTGGCATTGCTCACATCTTCTCACAAATTCATATGCATCTCTAAATATCGAAGGCCAATAATAGCTGCTTTGCAATACCTTTCTTGCTGTCCGACCACCTGCATGGTGTCCACCAACTTGTGAAGCATGACTTGCTTCCAATATACTTGGCACCTCCTCATGAGATATGCAGCGTCTGATCACACCATCCGTGCATCGTCTAAACAAATATGGCTCATCCCAGAAGTAGTGTCTTACATCATGCATGAACTTTCTTCTTTGATGAAATGATAAATTCGCAGGCATCACATTACTTACCACAAAGTTTGCAAAGTCTGCATACCATGGTAACTTTTCCATCATGGTGGCTAAGATCTCTTCATCAGGGAATGCACCTTCAATCTCTAGATCAGGATACGCTATATGCTCGTTCTCGAGTCTAGAGAGATGATCAGCCACTTGGTTTTCGCAACCTCTTCTATCATTTACCACGAAATCAAATTCTTGCAGCAACAATACCCATCGAATTAGCCTTGGTTTTGCATCTTTCTTTGCCATCAAGTATTTCAGAGCTTCATGGTCTATATGAACTACCACTTTGGTTCCCAACAGATAAGCACGGAACTTTTCAAAAGCATACACAACTTCTAGAAGTTCTTGTTCTGTGATAGTCTAGTTCTTCTGAGCTCCGTTCAAGACCTTACTCGCATAGTAGATTGGATGGAATAACTTTTCTCTTCTTTAGCCCAGTACAGCACCCAAAGCTACCCTGCTAGCATCACACATGACTTCAAATGGTAGAGACCAATATGGTGCTGCAATGATAGGAGCTTCAATTAGCTTCCCTTTTAGGCGTTCGAATGCCTTCATACAATCTTCATTGAAGTCAAACTTCGCATCTTTCTCCAAAACTTTGCATAATGGACTAGCAATTTTGGAGAAGTCTTTGATAAACTGCCGATAGAAGCCTGCGTGACCGAGGAAACTACGAACTCCTTTGACCAAAATTGGGGGTGGTAGTTTCTCGATAACTTCGATTTTAGCTCGATCCACCTAAATTCCTCTTTCGTAGATTTTATGCCTAAGCACAGTACATTCTTTCACCATAAAGTGGCACATTTCCCAATTCAGCACTAGGTTGAATTCAACATATCTCTGTAACACCATACTTAGATTTGTCAAACATGATTCAAATGACTCACCCACAACTGAAAAATCGTCCATGAATACCTCCAGCGTGTCTTCCACCATATCAAAAAAAATGGACATTATACAATGCTGAAAAGTGGCGGGTGCGTTACATATCCCAAATGGCATACGTTTGAAGGCAAACGTACCATAGGGGAATGTAAACGTTATCTTTTCTTGATCTTCAGGGGCGATACATATCTGATTATAGCCGGAATAACCGTCTAAGAAACAAAACCATCCTTTCCCTGCTAATCGATCAAGCATTTGGTTAATAAAGGGCATTGGAAAGTGATCTTTAAGTGTTCACGAATTCAGCTTATGGTAGTCCATGCATACTCTCCACCCTGTGACAGGTCTGAGTGGAATTAACTCATTTTTTTCATTCGCAACTACCATCATGCCACCTTTCTTTGGTACATATTGTACCGGGATTACCCATTTACTATCAGAGATTGGATACACAACCCAACCATCTAACCATTTAATAATTTCTTTCTTCACCACCTCTTGCATAGGTGGATTTAGACGCCTTTGATGCTCAATAGTTTGTAAGCAATTTTCTTCAAGATGAATCTTGTGTGTACAAATCCCAGGCAGAATACCAATGATATCAGCGATGGTCCAACCGATGGCTCTCATGTACTTTTGTAAAACCATGATGAGAGTTGCAACTTGCTGCTCACCCAAATCTGCCGCCACAATAACCGAAAGTGTGTTATCGCTTCCTAAGAATGCATACTTTACATGACTAGGCAGCTCCTTCAATTCTAACGTGGGTGGCTCCTCAATAGATGGTTTAGCTGGTGGTGTAGGTCGGTTTTTGAGATCAAGGTCCAGCTTCTTGGGAGCATGAGGATATGACCCTAATCCTGTTAGAGCACAAATAGTTTCTTCATAATTTTCAGCATCCTTATGCTCAACATTCATAAGCACAACCGCCAATGGGTCATCAACAAACTGCTCCTCTATAGGTAATTCTTTCTCATCATCAATATAAACATCATCTACCAAGAACACGTTCAGATCTTTGGGTTGCTTCATTGATTTACATACGTCAAAGCAGACTACTTGGTCATTCATCCGGAATAGAAGATCATTAGCTCTTAAATCAATAAGCACACTTCCTGTTGCAAGGAAAGGGCACCCCAAGATTATGGGAACTTCAGAGTCTACCTCACAATCCAATATAACAAAGTCTACCGGAAAGATGAATGAAGAAACCTTCACCAATACATCACATAAAATACCAATAGGTTATTGGCTCCTAAGTCGCATAATGCCTTGGCAAAATTCAAAGATACAACAGTGCACGGAATAGTGAAGGCTACGGGGTTGGCCTTCTTCTGAACTAGTGATCTGGTAGCAATTACACTACAATGATGAATAGCATCTGTCAACTCACCACTTGCTGCCCGCTTCTTTGTTAAAAGAACCTTCATAAATTTTGCGTAGCCAGGCATCTGTTCTAGCGCCTCTACCAATGGAACATTAATGGTCAGCTGTTTTAACATTGACATAAATTTATTAAACTTGGCATCGTCAGCTCTCTTTTTTAATCTTTGAGGAAAAGGTGGTGATGGAAAGGGAATAGTTTTCTCCACGACTTTATTTTCATCTTTCTTTGGATTGGTAATCTTTTCGGGCTGTGGACGCTGAGGGGTGGCGTATTTGACTCCTTCTTCAGCTTCTTCGGTGGCTGCTGCATTATTTGTGGTATCATCGGCCACTTGCTTGCTTTGGGATGAATTTTCCAGCACCTTACCACTCCTGGTAGTGATGGCCATGCATGTTCCGTCGTTCCTTGGGTTTTGCACTGTGTCGCTAGGTAAGGTGCCAGCTTTTCTTTGATTTAATGTGGCTGAAATTTGACTCAATTGTTGCTCAAGCTGTCTTATTGAAGTGGAATGTGAGTCAACCAATTTCTTCATTGAGGCCAAGTCATTTATTACCTTAGTTACTCCCGTGTTGGTTGCCTCAACTCCATTCAACAGCTTAGCCATCATATCTTCCATGGTCATATTTCCAGACCCAGATGCAATGTCGTCACGTCTTCCTGGGGGAACATACAAACCACTCTTGTCAGTCTTGTTCCTCCAACTTCCTTGATCACGGTCCTTGTTTCCAGATTTATCATAATAGTTCCGACCTTGGTTTCCTTGGGCATTGCCTCGGAAACCCCCCTGATTGTTCACATAGTTGGATTCTTCCTTAGAATCAGATTCCTCTCTTCCTTTTGATGCAACTGCTTTAACTTTTTTAGTCTTCCCTGATAATAGATGCTTTGTAAGAAGATCCATCTGTGTTTTCATGTGCGCCATATCTTGATATCGTTCTTCTTCTCTTCTCCTTTGTTCTGCAGTCATGCCAATAGACAAAGTGGGGCTTGCTACCTCAGAATCCCTGGTATGCCAAGCTCTACTTTGCTTTGTCATCCGGTCCAGCATATCACTCCCCTGAACAAAGGTGAGGTCCATAAATGATCCTCCAGCCGCATTATCCACCACTGGTTTAGTTACTAAATTCAAGGATCTGTATAGTATCTCCATCAAGTGGACATTAGTCATGTGATGGTTTGGGAACCTCATAAGCTTCTTCTTGAATCTCTCCCATGTTTCGTGGAGGGCTTCAGTTGGAAGCTGACGAAAATTGCTGATTTCATCTCTCATTTGTGCTCTTTTGGATGGCGGAAAAAATCTTTCTATGAAAGCGTCATTCAATTGCCTCCAATTAGTGATAGAATTAGGAGTCAGACCATTCAACCATAGAGTTGCCTCCCCAGATAGAGACAATGAAAATAAGCGCAACCGAATTGTATTCTATCTAACGCCAGGATTGTCGAATGACTTGCATATAGAAATAAAGTTGATCAGATGCATATTTGGATCATCGCCTACTAGTACACCGAATAATCCCTTGAGTTGCAATAATTGAATCATGGTGCTCGTGATGTTGAACTTGGTCCGGGCACTAATGGTGGAGGAATAATGGCTCCTGTGGCACCAGCTCCATCAAGATCATCTTCATCATCATCGAATGGTATTTGCATGGCTCAGCGTTCAGGCCGAAATCTTGCTTGACGATCTCTTCTATTTGCCGGTGTCGCCACCTTAGCATCACGCCTAGGGTTTAGTAGCTCATCATCACCTAAGTCCTCATTATCAGGATCTGCTGCTCGCCCTGGGTTATCAATATTCTGTTGATGTACTTGGGTGGCGGCCAACGCAGCTAGTCTAGCCTGGTTTTGTTGAGCAACCCTTCTCTCAATGTCACGTTGTGCATCCATCCTTCCAATAAGTTACGGTTCAGGATTTATTGGTAATAATGGTTGTCCTGAACTTTGAGTATTTGGCATACACTGAACAAAAACCTGCAGAAAACAAAAACAACAACTAAAAGTAAAGTACGAGAATCTTTGACCAAAGGGTCTAGTAATTATCACAAACTTAGTTGACAACCGTATTCCCCGGCAACGGCGCCAAAATTTGATAACGCTCAAACTACAGCTCTTGTAATAGTGTAAGCGGTCGTTTGTCAAATATAGAACCCAACTGGGTTGGGTGTCGAGTCCCACAGGGAATACTTGGTCACTAAGTAAGCAAAGATTATTAGACTTTTGGTGAAAGTTTCGTAAAAAGGGGGAATTGTAGCGTGAATTTAAGAGTATCAAAAATAGTAATGTAAGAACGGAAAATAGAAGAGTAAAAGGGATTATTTGGTTGGTTTTGATCAATGAGAATTGAGAGTTAGGGTTATGTCCACCTTATGAGTTTTACGTATCTATTGACTATGAGTTATGTGGAATTCAGACATGCATGCGCTTATAGAGAATCATATTCTATGGTAAATCCAGGCGTCTTTCGACCTATCAAAGACTATTTCACCTTAACTCTTTCAAGATTAAAGCGTATCTAATGGTACAAATTCTCCAAGCGGTTAATCCAGTTACGGCACTAACTTTTTAACAGGGGTTGGTGCCCTTTTACCTTGACATTATCTCTTTTCCAGACATATAACTTTTCTTTCAAACAAGTTAATGCTATACTGGCGTATTCTATATGTTTGCAACAATAAGAATTTAGATTAAGATGAAGAGAATAATGATATAAGCAGCATACTTTTCAAGAATTCACAAACTCATAGCAATAGATAGTATCTCAAAAGACTTCCATAACCCCAACCGAGAAGTTTAGCTACTCATGGGTGCAATGGAAATCACAATAGTCATTATCATCATACCAATATAAGGATCTCACGTGTAGTATATGATGGTAGGGCTTTGTGGCGTGAAGACTTTGCAAGTAGCGGTTCTCTTGTTGTGGAAATTTTAAGTCGAATAGATGAAGAGAAAGTAAATAAGAATTAATTGAAATCAAATTGTTTAGAGTTGTAGATGAATGAATTAGAATGTGAATGATGAGAATAGTGAGAATGATCAAAAGCTTCAGCAAATTAGGGTATTTATAATACCCATATACTATTCCTACTAGGCTACTGCGTACTTATCCTAATCCTAATAAATTACTGCATCATTATCCTAATCCCAATAAGTTACTGTTGATCCTCAAAGTCTTGAGAAATGCTGTTTTTGCCCGGGACAGGTTTCCCATGAGTCACTTTTAGTCCTAGGAGTCCAAGCTCTGCTCTTCTTCTTTCGTGAAGCTTCCTTTGGCGTCAAGTTATCCATAAAATGCTGAAATCTTCATCATTTATACCTGAAAACTTGCTAATCATGTTTGTTAGCTCACTTACAGGAAAAAGGACTAAAAGTGCATGAATTATATATTTTGTCCTCAAAACTTAGCTAAAATATGGGTAAATTATAGCACTTTAGGCATGTAAATACGCCTATCATCATCAAGCTATGATCTTTACATGTTATGATTAAATACCCCTATCTTATTTCAAGCAAATTCCATGTAAATTCCCCAATTCATGATTTTAGTTGTGTAATCATGCTATTCTCCCATGTTTAAGATAGTCCCAAGTCCAAATTCATGATCCCCATATATTTGGTGAATTGATCTATGCTAAAGTATTAATCTCTAGGTGTTTGATGAAATGCCCAAGTGATGGGTTTCTTTGAATAATGCTTTCTTATTCTGGCTTCAAATACTCTCATGTGTTCTTATTGTTATTGCTATTGAGTCTTAGGGGTTATGAATACCCGAAATTTAGTTGTTTACCTAGTTTTTAGTATCTATAGAATGATTTCAGTTATACCATAGGAAATATCATCCAGTCACTAATATGGTCAGTTGTGAGTCCACTTAAGTTAGCTTAGTTCGATTTCAGTTCCAGTATTAATATACACATTAATATTTACCTCAGAATCCATATGCACTATAATTTTCATAATACCATGACCTGATCTTTTCAGTTATTAGTTATCAGTGCATGCAACAGCTAGCAATCCATGTCAGTTTTTTTAGGAGTAGGATTTGGCATCGAGTGAACCTAGGGATGGGGACTCATCTGCCATTTGATAGTGTGACCTTTAGTAGCAGTCCCTTAGTTCCAAAACTTCGTAGCCAGTATAGGTTTGATATATGAACCTTCCAGTTAAGGGTTGATAAAGTGTTCACCATCCAGTTGAGGGTAACGCATATCTCACCTGCCAAATGAGGATAACTCTTTAGTGGATCCATATAGCTAGTGTTAGTACCCATGGCACGGTACTGACACCCTTCCAACTTGGGTTATACGTTGGACCCCGATTAGCACAGATTGGGGCATGTCGGTTAGATGATACATCCCATAGTCTCAGTACAGTATTCAGTGTATCTTAAGTTCAGGTTTGCTTGACTAAGTGTACAACCTTTTAGATATTCATTTTTATTACTTTTAGTCTTTCACATTACAGATTATCTAAATGACTTACTAGACATACACTTAGTACTGTATTCTCCAATTTTATAGTTTTCATGCATTCATGCTCAGTTATCTCATGTTGTTCAGTTAGTCCTTACCCCATATGCATAGTACTCTACAGTTTTAGTCCAGTTATTCAGACTAAGTATAGCCCAGTCTTATATGACAAGTATTTAGTTATTAGTCATTTAGTTATTCAAATAAGGTTAGCATATGCCAGTATCCATCACGTTGTTTCAGACTCAGTATTCGTATAATATTCACATTTTACCGTATCCCAGCTTCAGTTCTACTTATATCATAAAAGTAAAGTTTTATAGAAACTAAGTGTAGAGATTTACCAACTTATCAAATCATGTTTCTTACTTATGTTTTAAGATATTTCAGTTTTTAATTTATTCCAGCCTATTGATGAGTCTACTTACACTTAACATGCATGTTTTAAGATTACGTATGAAACGAGTTTTAATTTTTGTATTCACCCTTTCATACACAGTACATTCAAGAAGTACTGATCCATATAAATGTCTATATGATACATTTTCTCATAATGTAGGCACTAGTTATAGCCTACACATCATGATCAGCAGTTACAGTTTTTAGCCAGCAGGTGATGAGTTCTCTTGATTCGAGAACTCCTGATAGTTTTAGTTTATGTTATTATTAGTAGATGGAGGTATGTCCTAGCTATCTATAGTCAGTATAGTAGAGGCTTCATAGAGTCAATCATGTAATTTCATGTCTTTTCTCAATTTTATCAGATTGTCAACCTTATAAGTATTATAACTATTAAAATTATGTCATGATTATGTTTTTTTGTAGTAAACTTAGTTATTTTATATATTATAAATCAGTTGCTCAACAGTATGCTAGTTCATGGATTAGCTTGGGATCACTTACGGTTCCAAGCATTGTGTGATGACTAGGGGTATTCTCGATTCGTTACACTACTTTAGAGTCCTAAGAATGCATAAGCGGTAGTTTTTAAGTAGCCATCGTTGTATATATACTCCTTTTTATAATTTTTTACTATTTTTGAACTTTGAGTTTTAGGATTGGGTGATTCTTTAAGGGGTTTCACCTCTAGTTAAGCTTGGGTAAGCTGCAAAACCTTATTCTCTTTACTTTATATTGAATTATCTAATCAATACACTCTTTAATTGTACTTTAAAAATGGAATTTTGAGGATTTTTGAAAAATCTTTAAAATGGTTTCTCTTTAATTTGGACCTTAGTTTTAAACTCATTTTTGTGTGAGGTTTCATTGTATAATCTTCTAACCTTGGGAAATATATTTCTAATAGAAACTTTCAATTTTACCCCTTTCATTTTTGAACTCATTTTTCAATCTTATTTTGAAGCCAACTTAAAAATAGTCGATAGGGGTATCTTTAGCTTTTATTTAATGCATAGATATTATATTTATATGTGTTACTTGATTTTTAGTTTGTTAGAAAGAGGAAAGCACAATGTTGAAGGAATTTAGATATTTATTTTGAAATATCAAGATAGGTTATGAATAACTTTCTTCAAACTAAGTTAGGTAGTAATGACTAAGTAAAGCGTGTTATGTGTTAGGAAAAGTAACTACTGTACAAAAATATTTAAGCTATTACCTATCATGTGATGCTTATTTTGGGGCTTATATTCTGTTGTTGTTGACTTATGATATTATATAGCATGTGTTTTCTATGTAGGCCTTTATTTAAGTTCATTAGCCTTATTTATGAGCTTGAATTCCTTTATTCTTAATATGATACGTCAGTGGAGGCTTGAATTTATAGTATAGGCTTTTTTCTTGTATTTTTTCCCTTATCATGATAGAAATTTCAAATTTTAGGGTTGATAAGACTAGATGATGTCTTACAAGCATATTTATTCCATTGGTGCCCAACTAGAACTGATATCTTGAATTATTTACATATTTGATTTGATTTTTGAGCTCACCTATACACCTATTAAATGGATATTATATCACCATCTTGATTTGATTGTGAGAATTATATCCTCATTACATACATACATACATATTTATGACATATCGGTACAATTGAGGAATATTAATTTTTGAAAGAAAATGAAATGCTTTTAAAAATTCCTAGACTTAGGGATGTGTCGGTTGGTTGATTGAGACATGACATTAAGATTGATTGAAATTTTAGATACTATATTGGTTGATAACCCCCCAAGGCTCCTTTTTTGGGAGAATTGAGGCTCGATAGGTGCATACAGAAGGTTAGACGATGACTTTCATCAATTCAGTTCATCATTCATTGCATTACATTATACTTACATATAATGTATTGGTTTTTTAATGTGTTACATGATGTGTAATTAGCTAATATGTATACTTTTCTGTACACCTAACCCTTTTGATGTTTATGTATATTTTAACTCTTAGTGGAGACAGTGTGAACTACTGTTTGGGAACTTTTCTGGTTGCAAGTTACGTGCTTATTCTATTTTATTATTTATCTTATTTTTACTTTGATTAGTCGGTGCATGATACTTATTGAGTATAAGTTGACCGTACTTTACCCTACTATATCTTTTCAGTACAGATCCTATTTAGAGTGGTACACGTGGAAATTGAGTTTTTGGTGGAGTTGATTAGATTTGAGTTACTAGTTTGCTCTAGTGTTTGGGGTGGATTCCAATTTGATCCTACCTTTTCTTTTATCTTTATTTTGGTTTAGAGACCGATTTTGTATTTTAGTTCATGATATTGTACATAGATTCTCTTACATTTGTGACACTAGTCTTGGGAGTTTATGATATTTCTTTTGTTTTCCTTTGTTTTTATGTATATATGACTTGACTGTATTCAAGGAATCTCATTTTTATTATACCATACTTCTTTCCTCTTTGAGTAATTGACTTATTTATCAAGGTTGGGACACAAAAAGTGTCATCATGACCCCGCATTTTAGGTCGTGACACTGAATTTCATCTTACAAATATCCAATGCCTTATTCTTCAAAATATGGTACTCAATATCAAGTCAATTTTTGAAACACAAAATACCCACTGAGGTTAATGAAACAATTCGTAACTTTATTGAAGAGGATTCATGATGATCACATTATTCACTTTTCGATAGGCGATACATAGGTGCACGGACCCATCATTCTACTTAAAAAACATCACTAAAGCACCAAAAGGTGAAACACTATCCCTAATAAACCCCTAACATATCAATTCCTTCAGGTGATCCTTTAACTCTATGGAAACCATCCTCTAAAAATGAATAAAGATAGGTTTAGTTGTCGAATCTAACTTAATAGCAAAATAGATGACTTGATCTAGATGAATACCTAGTAAATTATAAGAAAACGCATCCATAAACTACCTAACCACCCATAATGACTAGAATAAAGGCGTGTAAGAACTAATAACATGCACAAACACAAAGTAATAAACACAACCCTTCACCACTATCTATTGAGCCTCAAAAAAGGATACAACTGTTTTGGGAAATAAACTCAGAGTACCATTACAATTCTAATAGAAACATAACTAACGTAACAGTGTTGGCATGGCAATCTAACAAAACATGATATAGAGATCTAATCCATACCTGAAATAACATCAAAATCTATCATGTCTAGAATAATCAACTTCACCCTTGTAACATAGGATCACTACACTTGATATAATATTAAAGAATCACGTACTGGGTAGAAACACAAATTCAAACAAAAAGTGACACACATATTATATCAATACCAAAAGAAAAGTAAATCCAGAATCAAAAATACTAAAACAGGTTTATTGTAAACACTAATGATACTTGTTATAACTGCATTCGAGGATTCTACGTTCGGTATACTTGGGAATCCATAATACTGACCATACCTCTCTCATTTTGAAAAAATTCACACCACCATAATCCACCTAATCTCCACCGCTAGTACCCTGCAAATCACCTCTACTAGGTATGCATCTCTCTAAGCAGGTGGTGTTGGTGCTCGATAAGTTTGTATATGAGAACCATATTTTGTATAAACCTAATCATACCTAAGTATAAAAGGTTAAAGAATATTGCACAAGTTTCACTTTCCAACATTAAATAGATATGAACTAATAAATTATTGGCAACAAGATAAAACCCAAAAAAATAATTTTTGGAAAATAATATGAGAAAAAAATCGATATATCTACAATAAATCTATTTTATAATCTAGTTATCCGCACCTCCCTACAAATGGTATCAGAGCCCGGTAATTTAAAAAGTACAGAAGTGAGATATAAGTTAGAGTTAGTTATAGAACTAGTTAAATTTGAACTGGTTATTTATTAAATTAATTATGAGAAAACCATTTAAAAATAGAGAAGCTTTTAGAAAAGTTAAAGAATCTTTAATTAGTAATTATTCAGAATATATAAGTCTAAATAAAACAAAAAAAAATCCACAAAGATTAGTCTATCTAATTACATTAATATCTATTATTGAACCAAAATTAATAATCCATTTAAAACCTAGAAGAATGAGACATATACCACCTAATTATGATAAAATTAGATTTAGATATCCGCCAAGATATTGTAAATATAATTTAAATGAATAAAGAGCAAAAATACAAAGAATTAAAACAATTTATCTCTGAAAGACGTAAAGAATTAAAAACAAGAAAAGAAAGACTACATTATAATATATTTGCCGGAGTTTGTAAAAATTCAATAAATACACAAAAAGATGAAATATCAAAATTAGAATCACAAATAGATAGTTTAGAATATATATACCAACATGAACTATTCACAATAAAATGAACAAAGAGGAATTTATAATAGATGAAAAAATATACGAAAATCACGAAGGATCAAAAATAAAAATAGTATTTTCTAATCTAGGAAGAAGATATAAGAAAATAGGAGAACATTTATACCTAATGTTAGAGAAAGAAGAATTAAAATTAGAAGATAAATTAACAGCAATGGTAAGAATAGAAAAAGGAAATGAAGAAATAGATAGAAAAAAAGGAAATAGAAAAAATTAAACAACAAACTACGGAAGAAATACGAAAAATAGATGAAACTAAAAATAGTAGAATTGCTGAATTAGAAAAAGAACTACAAATGTTAAAAGATTCGTATGAACAAAGACAAAAAGAAAAAGAAGAAAAAGATAGAGAACAAAAATTACTAAATGAGATAAATCAATTTAAAGAAAAATTAGAAATAAATAATATAGATATTGAAGAGACAGATAATTATGACTCAGAAGATAGTGAAACATATACAAAAATATTAACAAATATAAAAAATTTAGAAATTAACGAAAAATAAGAAATAATTAATGAAGAAAACCTAGAAAATACCAACACAGAAATAAATACTCCTGATAAAAAAGAAGATGAAAATATAATATCTAAAACAACAGAAATAATAAAACCTATATATTATAAAAGTAAATTTAAAAGATATAATGAATATGACAAATGGACACCAAAACAAATAGTTAATAAAAATTATAACTTTTTAGACCTAGACTCTGTAATAGATACAGAAAAAATAATACAATTATGGATAGGATATATGACAAAACAATTATTAGATAATAATATAAACATAACAGATGCACCAGAATATATAGAAAAAACACTAATAGGATCAGTAAAACTATGGTTTTCAAACTTAACTGAAAATAGTAAGAAAGTATAAAGAGCTAATAAACCTATGGAAGGAACATCATCAACAACAACTAAACTAACACCTATAGAATTATTAATAAAATATGAAACAGCTATAAAAGATGAATTTGGTAGTATGACAACAATAGAAGAATAACAAGATGAAGAAAAAGATACAAATAGGAATTTAATGTTAAAATTAACAATATGTAATATGTGTTATATAGATGAATATACTTGCGCATTTAAAGAATATTATTATAAAGGAGCATATAGTATAGAAGAAAGTAAGGAAATAAGAAAATTATATTTTAATAAGTTACCCGAACCATTTAGTTCAAAGATAATAAAAAGTTGGGAAGAAGCAAAAATAGTAGATACATTAGGAGCTAGAATAAAATTTTAACAACAATGGTATAGAAATTTATGTGAGAAATATAGAGAAGAATTAAAAATGGAAAAAACATTAATAAGAAATTTAGCATGTTGAAAAACTAAAATAGCACCCCAATTTGGATGCGAAGAAAGATATTATAAGAAAAGAAAAAGACATAAGAAATATAAGAAATATAAAAAATCAAAATATAAATATAAGAAACCAAGAAAAAGATATTATGTAAAAAATTATAAAAATAAAAGACCATATAGGAAGAAAAAATCTATAAAAGAATGTACTTGCTATAATTGTGAAAAGTTAGGACATTTAGCTAGAGATTGTAAATTACCTAAAAAACCAAAAAATAAACAAATATTAGAAATAAAAATAGAAAATATAGAATATAAGCAAATAGATTATATAGATTATGAATTAGAAAGTGAAGATAGTATATATGAAATTTCAGAAAACGAAACAGATACTGAAATAGATAGTGAAATAGATGAATCAAATGACTGAAGAAGATATAAAAATAATAACAAAGGAAGAATATTTAAATGACGAAGGAACGGAACAAAAAATAATATTTGACAGTAATATATTTGATGAAATAAAGGGAAAAGAGTTAGATTTAAGTGTAGAAAAAATATTTAAAATACCAACAATAAAAAATATTTTTACTAGGAAAAAAGATGAATATTATGTAGTATGCCAAAAAGAACATGTAATAGACTACAGATATGCAAAAGGTAAAGCTAGTATACCACTAGTAACAAAAAGAATAATTAGTAAAGAGATAAATGATATAAAAAGTAAAAGAGATCCAATAAAATATGTACAACTTGGAGGTACAGAAATATTAATAAAAGCATGTTTTAGAGAAGGAATAGATACACCGATAGAATTATATTTAGCAGATGATAGAATAATAAAACCTGTAGAAAAAAGCATAATAACTGTCGTGAAAGGAAATTTAATATACC
Organism: Capsicum baccatum var. pendulum; assembly: GCA_030864225.1. Taxonomy (NCBI): domain Eukaryota; kingdom Viridiplantae; phylum Streptophyta; class Magnoliopsida; order Solanales; family Solanaceae; genus Capsicum; species Capsicum baccatum. Next base: position 172,283,616 of record CM061554.1, read on the forward strand.
AAAAATTTAAATTTATAATAAGTGCAAATTATTCAGTAGCAGTAACAGATAGAAATATAGATAAATCACTAGTGTTATATTGGAAAATATCAGGAATAGAATTAACCCCAGGAAGTAAAATATTTACAGCAAGATGTAAAAATTTATATGTATTAACAACAAAACATAAAATAACAGGAAAAAATAAGATTAACAAGATACAAATAGATAACCCATTCGAACAAATTGTAAAAACAATAGATTATAATGATTATAGCTATAGACACATAGATGTAGAAGAAAATTTAGAAATAGTAAATGATAGAATAAGTACAACAAAAAGAATGTCTAATGACAAACCAGATTCGTCAAGCTTATCAAAAAGAACAAGTTATGAAACAAATTCAATAAGTAATTTAAACCAATATTATATAACAGGAAAAATAAATGAAAAAGAATATTTAATACTCTTAAATACTGGACAAGAAGAAAATTATATAGCAAAATATTTAGTAAAAGATGAAGAAATAAAAATTGATAATGATATGTGCCCAGATCTACCAAGAAGTTTACTAAATAGTAAAAATATAGCAGAAAAAGAAATAATAATAGGAGTTAGAAAAATAAAAATAGAATTTGAGGTAAAGGAAGAAATGCAAAAAGCAGATATAATATTAGGAATAAAATGGTTAGAACAAGTAAAACCATATACTATAAAACATACACAATTAACCATAACATATAATAGGGAAAAATTATTCTTAAAAAGAGCCTTAACATAGAATGAAGATATATGTATTAATGAAGATAATAGTGGAAGGATATTACAGTAGATATTATACGCCTATGATAGATACAGGAGCAGAAGCTAATTTATGTAGATACAATTGCTTACCAGAAAGTAAATGGGATAAATTTAAAACATCAATAATAGTTAAAGGATTTAATATGAAGGAAGCTTAATTACTTATAAAGCTAGGAATGTAAAAGCACAAATATGGGATAAGATATTAATAATAGAAGAAATTTATAATTATGAACTAACATCAAAAGATATACTTTTAGGAATGCCATTTTTAGATAAACTATACCCACATATAATAACTAGAAATGATTGGTGGTTTACAACACCATCTAAACAAAAAGAAAGAGCAAAAAGAGTTAATAATAAAATAAGAAAGAAAACTGATTGGATAAAAGGAAGTGAAAAAATTACACAAAAGTTAGAAAATATAAAAACCACTGAAGATACAATAGAACTAGTAGTATTTTCGATAAATAAAACAGAAATAACTATATTTTCAATAAATAAGATAGAAATAGTTAAGAAAAAATTAGAACAATTATATAGTGAAGATCTATTAAAAGGATGGGAAAAACATAAAACTACCATAAAAATAGTATAATACCCAAAAACCATTAACATATAATTTTGATGATTTAAAAGAATTTAAAATGCATATAGATGAATTATTAGAAAAACAATATATACAAAAAAGTAATAGTAAACATAATAGTCCAGCATTTATAGTAAATAAACATAGTGAACAAAAAAGAGGAAAAAGTAGGATGGTTATTGATTATAGAAATTTAAATGCAAAAACTATAACATATAATTATCCAATACCAAATAAGATATTAAAAATAAGACAAATCCAAGGATATAATTGTTTTAGCAAATTTGATTGTAAATCAAGATTTTACCATCTAAAGTTAGAAGAAGAATCTAAAGAATTAACCACATTTACGGTACCACAAGGATTTTATGAGTGGAATGTATTACCATTTGGATATAAAAATGCACCAGGTACATATCTACATTTTATGGACAATTATTTTAAACAATTACCTAATTGCATAGTATACATAGATGATATATTATTATATACAAAAACTAAAGAAGAACATATAAAATTATTGGAACAATTTGCAGATATAATAGAAAAATCAGGAATAAGTTTAAGCGAAAAGAAATCTGAAATTATGAAAAATCAAATAGAATTTTTAGGAATACAAATAGATAAAAGTGGAGTAAAAATGCAACAACATATAGTACAAAAAATAATAAATTCAAAAGAAGAATTAGATACAAATAAAAAATTACAATCATTTTTAGGATTAGTAAACCAAGTAAGAGAATATATCCCAAAATTAGCAGAAAACTTAAAACCACTGCAGAAAAAATTAAAGAAGGATATAGAGTATAACTATAATGAAGAAGATAAAAAACAAGTTCAAAAAATAAAATTACTTTGTAAAGAATTACCAAAACTTCAATTTCCAGATGAAAATATAAAATTTATATACATAGTAGAAGCAGATGCTAGTGAATATAGCTATGGAGGAGTACTTAAATATAGATATGAAGCAGAAAAAATAGAACACCATTGTAGATACTACTCAGGTACGTTCAATCAGACAGAAATAAAATGGGAAATAAATAGGAAAGAATTATGTTCATTATATAAATGTTTGTTAGCATTTGAGCCACATATTGTATAAAACAAATTTATTGTGCGAACAGATAATACACATGTACGCTGGTGGCTAACAAAGAAAATACAAAATACAGTTACAATGAAAGAAATTTGGAGACTAGTTTTAAACATATTAAATTTCACATTTATAATAGAAATGATCAGTACTAACAAAAATGTTATTGCAGATTACATATCAAGACAAAGCTACATAGGCTGAAATGATAGAAGAAAATATACATGAAAAAATACTCAACTCTCTAACTACGCTTTCATTGAAAGTGGACAGTATGGGTACTGAGATAGAAAAGCTAAAGCTAAAGACTAGTGAAGATAAACTGAAGTCTATAGCTATGAATCAGCTAACTCAGCAATGTGCAGAGCTATGTCAATCGGAAGACAATAAAATTCCAGAGCTAGAAGGAGATCTTGGGACACTCCATAAAACCCATAACGTTTATCAATCTACTTCTGCAGGTACAAGCAAAGGAGTTAGAAAAAATACAAATATGAACTTAAACAAGCTATTTGATAAACCATATACACCAAATACATCGAAAGATCCCATGTTTATACCCCCACAAATTACCACATACCGAGATAGTCTAAACCAAGACAAAAAGACTTACAACTACACAGCCCGGACATACATAGAAAATATCTACAATGTACAAACCTTTCTAAATAACAACCCCAAAGCTACAAATATCCAAGAACCAGATACAAACTATATAACTCAGAGATAGACCGGATATAATAAACTAATTGCTTTACCTAAAACCAAATCAAGTTTAGTTAAAACTTGCTATGAATATGGACTACTTAGTACTGTATATACCGTGGACGGAAATGAGATATCCACTATACCAGATATATATGAAGCATTTATCACTTTTAAAAGAATAACCAAAGGTATATTGTTTTTTATAAAAATTTACACAGCACCAGCAGAGATATTATATGATGAAGTCAAAAAACCCATACAAGTTGTAAAGATAGGAATGACACGAGATATGATTATACCACAAGATATTATTCCACAGCCAGAAATACCTAGAATTGAGATACCAAAATTTTATGCAAACAAAAGGATTATCGGAATATCTACAATTTTGCAACAGCTAGTAAATACATACTGCAACCAAAATCCCATATGGAGCTACTATTCAAGAAATCATGTACTAATATATTCAAATTCAAAAGAGTTACGAGAAATAGATATGGAAACTATTAGGCAATGGATTTTCACGTTGCTTAAACCAGAAACGGAACCTATCTCCAGAGCTATCAGAGAAAAATTTATTTCAGAAGAATTATTAACCAGATATTGCAAGACGATTGGACATAAATATCCAGATCACAAATGTTCAAAATGTAATGGAGGAGATAATGATGTCCCAGCAGTTCAACTAGAATAAAAAGAGATAAGGACGCCAGCTGGAAAGATAAGATCAGAGCAATAATGGAGGTACAACAGATATGACAAAATAAACGGAAGACAAGATATTTAATGTATTTGTATAAGTCTTTTACGTAAAAGAAGATAAGATGGCTTTTAATGTACATTTAATGTAATTTGAATTTTAACTTTATAGCCTTAGGGTAGCCTTTATAGGTTAGAAGACTTTTTAAGTCTTCTTTGTTTGTTTTCGTTTGTTTTTATCTTTAGAAAAATGTAAAGATACATTCGTTCACTCTATAAATAAGAGAAGAAGAAGGCATTGCAAAGGCAAGCCTTCACACATTAAGCCAAAACTCTCTCCATTCCAAAATATTTAGCCCAGTTAATTAAATATACACTTCAATGGAAAAAGCTATGGAGCAACAAACCTCAGAAATATCAAAGCTACCGGAACAGGTATATCTATTTATGATTATGAATAGCTAAATTCATAGTTCCCGACAATCATGATACGATAAAATAAATTCATATTAGTTACTTTATAGTAGAATTATTCGAAGAATAATATGTTAAGAAGTTTATAAGCAAAGTGGAAACGGAGAAAAAAATCCCTAAGAACTATGCCATCCTAAAGGTGAAACCAATGAGGCAAGAAGCCGTGGCGGGGAGTAACCAGAGTCGAGGCGCTCTTTAAGGAAAAAAGTATCCGAATTACCATGCTAATAGTGACTGAAGAACATGTTATTTAAGAATAATCTAGTATATAGTAATCTGAGATGACCATATTTTATTATGTACATGGTTGAAGGGAATATTTAAAAAAAAAAAAGCAATTTTATGATAATGAATAATAATTTATCTGATGTGATGGTGGATAAACTTAAGATACTTATTTTATATGTACTTAGAAATATAAAAGTAGCAGATATAAGAAAAATCATATTAGAAAAAGCATTTGGAAGATATTATATGACTAGAGTAAATTATATACCATGCATACCTAACTACTCTTATAAATACTTATCATGCTAAATTACGTAGAATTTTTAGAAAAAGATATGCGAAATATACAGTTACTAGAAAAACAGATAAAAATAAATATAGTCAAATACATGAAAAATAAAAAATATATAAAATCTCTTCATAGAAATATGCAAAAACTACTAAGGCTAAAACAAATAACTACAAAATATCAATTTTAGAAAATAGATCGTTTAGACTACCTTAAAGTATTAATCTTATAAATACTTAAAGATATAGAAATTATAGATATTAAGAAAATGATACTAGAAGAAGTAATAAACTACGAAATCGAAATCATAAATTCGCTAGAACGGATATACGAAGATTTTACCTAGAAGGATATTATTCAGATCAAGACTGTGGATGTTAGAATATATTAGAAAAACTAGGGAAAACCAAGATAATTTAAATAATGAAATTAATTATAGAAACCGAATTAGAAAAATAATGGAAGTTCTAAAAGAAAAGTTAATATGGATAGAAAAAACCTTAGAGAATTTAGAAAAAAGTACATGTGATAGTTTATATAATTTAAAAAACTCACTACGAGAAGAACAACACAAGATAATAAATGACATAGAAAATCTAGAATTAGATATATATTACTGTACAGATAGGATAAATCATTATACAGGAATTTTTAACTCTGCAGTTACTACAGGATAAAATAATAAACCAAATAAATTAATGGATACATCTTACAAAAATTTAAGAAATAACCACGCACAAAAAAATATAGATTCATTACCTACAATAAATCTATTTTATAATCTAGTTATCTGTCTAGTTATCCGCACCCCCTACAAATGGTATCAAAGCCCAGTAATTTAAAAAGTACGGAAGTGAGATATAAGTTACAGTTAGTTATAGAACTAGTTTAGAATATATATACCAACATGAACTATTCAATTCTTTTAGCATCTGTAAAAAATATTTCTTTCGAATAATTATTTGAAAATGACTTGTATTTCCTTTTCCAAATTTTTTGTTTGATTTTTCTAATATTTTTTGTTCAATCCTTCAATCTATCTGAATGGCAGAATTCATATTTAATAAACCTTTTTAACCTTTCATACTCAGTGTTACTCAAATATCTTGTGATGTTATCTCTAGACTTAGTTTCTTTGTCCAAACATTAGGATGTCTAAATGAAACTACTGCTCAAGATAGTGTCATGATGTACTTAAGTAAGACAGCGAATGAAGGTTAAAAAACATAGTCAAACATGAACCTATATTTCTAGTTAAATTCATTTTTTTGATAATCTAATTATTCTTTTTTTGAGGTTCCTTCTCACGTTTGGAACACAATAGAGATGAAGAGGAATAAAAAAACGGAGAAGAAACACTTTTTGGGGAAAAAATATATGAGTGAAAAACAAATAGTGAGGATACAAGGGGAGCAATGAAATGCATATATAGATGCATAATGGGATTCATTAATAACTATAGTAGTAAATTTATGTTATGGAAATATATATAATTTTGTCCAATTTTATTAATAAATTTATTTGGACGACCATTTTAGAATATTTTAAAATATTTTCTTAAAAAGCTTAAATTTTAAAATTTCAACTAGATATTAAGAACGTAATTTTCAGTTTTAAAATTCTAATGATTATTAGGTGAGATTGCATATATCAAATGTATCAAGAGAAAAATGTATAATGGGACATGTCAAAACCATTTGATCAAATGATTTCACAAAGATTTGATAAATTATTTCAACTTTGGAAATAAATTGATATTGTTTCTCAATATGTACTATTCAATGAATTCCTGAACGATATGTATCCACTTTATTTCTTTGAATATTTGTGATGTGTGGAACCTATTCTTTCTTTTATACATAAATGTATTTTCTATTGTAATACCCATGGTTTTGGACTCAAAAAATTTTTGAGTGTTGACAAGACTACCCTAACCACGACTCAGGTGATGATTCATTAGCACTCATCACAAGTCATAGGGTGAGACTCATAGTATCAACAATAAAGTATTCCCAGTTGACAATCTTTATCACAACGTAGTCCTCACGATTGATAGGGTAAGGTCACGAGTATTATTGAGGGTCTCATGACCATAAAGTAAGATGGCCTAATGTTTCTACTCAAGCCATACCTCTAGGCAACGACTCGTGACCAGTTATCAGGTATTGACTATGTAATTCCCCGAAGTTTTCTAACTAATTTCGTCCTATGTATATCAAGTATTAGCTTCTAAATTGAAAAATATTTATTTCATGTGGAATTGTTAAGATTTAACTTTTTGTCATGTGGTAAATTCAATAAGATTTCAATCGATATAAAATTCGCCTAAATCCGATAACCGGCTAAAAAGTTATGACTATTTAAAGTTACTGTCGTAAAACAGTGCCAAATTGGTTAGTGGTGCGCCATGCCACAAGCTAAAATAGCAATTGTCCTTTTTCCAGTGTCTCAGCGCAATTTTTTCCCATCGCGCCAAACTTCTAGGTTGCAAATGAAGTAGCAATGTGATGGCTCCACGTCGCGCCATCCCCTAATTTCTCAATTGTCAAATTCCAGTGACACGGAGTGACAGGGCCATGCTGCGCTAGGGGTCTAGTTCGAGAAATTTTCACTGAAATTATAAGACACATCTAGGGTTAAAAGGGTCAATTCCCCCCCCCCATTTAAACCCAATAACACGTGATTTAGCCATTCTTCACCCAAAATATACTAGTTTCTCTAAATTTTCTCTCAAGAACAATTTAGGATTTCAGTTGTAGGTTCAATTTCAAGAAAGTATCTCTGCCAATCTTCGCTAAATCAAGAACTAAGGAATGTCCTTGATTCATGGGTCTCTTTCACCCATGAAACTCAAGAATCACTTTCCAAAATCCATGATTTGTATATTTATGCATGTTCATAATTTGTTAAATTGAAATTCATGTTCATGATGATGTGGGGTATGGATTTATATTTTAAATTACCCAATTTTATGCCTGACCCTAGTATATGAAGAATTGCATAAAAATCATGATACGCCTTTCAATTTACATGTTGACTGATGTTTCTTGATTATTAGAAGTGTTGATGATGGTATAACCAAAGCATGCTCAACACGTGTTTAATTAAATGCCTATGTGAAAGAAAAGTGTCACACTAGTATGATAATATGAAATCTCCCTTTATGTACAAGTTATGCATGTCACTTGTTTGATGAAATACCTCAATAATTGAATTATGAATTGTGATATGGGTCGTGTATTCAAGAAAGTCATGCTTTGTCAGATTCTTTCCATCGAGTCCTGGGGGTACTTGTACCTGACAATTTAGTTGTGCGCCTAGAGCCAGTGTTATGTTTTCATGATATCCCCAGTCAAGCCATGATCATTAGAACTCAATTAGTTATGTGACTCAGGAAATCTCTGTAATATAGTAATCTCAGTACTATTCCGTTAGTCAATGAAACTCAGTTAATTCAGTCCAGCTCAGTTCAGTAATCCATTATCAGTGTCTATTCAGATGGAGTAGGAATTAGCACCGAGTGGACCAAGGAATGGGAACACACACTGTTAGATGAGGGTAGCATAGGTTGAGACATCAACACTATCAGATGAGGATTGATGAGTTGGATAAACACTATTAGATGAGGGTCCCACCATTCCCTTTTAGAGAACACTATAAGATCAGGGTCACCCACAGCTTGTCCATACCAGTGGCGCGATATTGACACCCTTCCAATTAGGGTTACAAATTGGACCCCAACTCAGCCATTGTGGTGTATTAGGGGCATGTTGATTAGATAACTAATTCCCACAGTATTGGTTATAGAATTAGGACTGTCAGATACAGTTATTCAGTCTCAGTAATAGAACTCAGATAGTTCTACAGAATTCAGGACTGTCAAATACAGTCAACTTAGATACAGTACTGAACTCAGCTAGTTCTATTAAATTCAGGACTGTTAGATACAGTCACTCATATCATCAGTTATATCAGTCATCAGAATTCAGTTATCGGTAATGTTAGTTATCAGTAAACTCATGTTATCACGATCTCAGATATAGTACTACGTATTTATGCATGTATTCTCAAATTCATATTAGTCAGTTAGACTTTATTGTTCATGCATATGAACCCCATGCCTTCAGCCTACCTTCCATGCATACCAGTACATTCAAAGTAATGACGCATTTGCACTATGGCGTCTTATACCATAGGTTTAGAAGCACGAGCTCCAGAGCATCAATAGCATTCCAGTCGAAGCAGTCAGAGTTAGCAGTGAGTCCTCATCTCTCGAGGAAATAATCATTTATTTATTATCTCATTAAGTAATTTATTAGTTGGAGTTAGTTGGGGACATATCCCATCAACTCCACATTTAGACAGTTCAGTCAGTTATAGGCTTTGTATAACTATAATGAAGAAGATAAAAAACAAGTTCAAAAAATAAAATTACTTTGTAAAGAATTACCAAAACTACAATTTCCAGATGAAAATAGAAAATTTATATACATAGTAGAAGCAGATGCTAGTGAATATAGCTACGGAGGAGTACTTAAATATAGATATGAAGCAGAAAAAATAGAACACCATTGTAGATACTACTCAGGTACGTTCAATGAGACAGAAATAAAATGGGAAATAAATAGGAAAGAATTATGTTCATTCTATAAATGTTTGTTAGCATTTGAGCCATATATTGTATATAACAAATTTATTGTGCGAACAGATAATACACAGGTACGCTGGTGGCTAACAAAGAAAATACAAAATACAGTTACAACGAAAGAAGTTCGGAGACTAGTTTTAAACATATTAAATTTCACATTTATAATAGAAGTGATCAGTACTAACAAAAATGTTATTGCAGATTACATATCAAGACAAAGCTACACAGGCTGAAATGATAGAAGAAAATATACATGAAAAAATACTCAACTCTCTAACTACGCTTTCATTGAAAGTGGACAGTATGGGTACTGAGATAGAAAAGCTAAAGCTAAAGACTAGTGAAGATAAACTGAAGTCTATAGCTATGAATCAGCTAACTCAGCAATGTGCAGAGCTATGTCAATCGGAAGACAATAAAATTCCAGAGCTAGAAGGAGATCTTGGGACACTCCATAAAACCCCTAACGTTTATCAATCTACTTCTGCAGGTACAAGCAAAGGAGTTAGAAAAAATACAAATATGAACTTAAACAAGCTATTTGATAAGCCATATACACCAAATACATCGAAAGATTCCATGTTTATACCCCCACAAATTACCACATACCGAGATAGTCTAAACCAAGACAAGAAGACTTACAACTACACAACCCGGACATACATAGAAAATATCTACAATGTACAAACCTTTCTAAATAACAACCCCAAAGCTACAAATATCCAAGAACCAGATACAAACTATGTAACTCAGAGATAGACCGGATATAATAAACTAATTGCTTTACCTAAAACCAAATCAAGTTTAGTTAAAACTTGCTATGAATATGGACTACTTAGTACTGTATATACCGTGGACGGAAATGAGATATCCACTATACCAGAGATATATGAAGCATTTATCATTTTTAAAAGAATAACCAAAGGTATATTGTTTTTTATAAAAATTTACACAGCACCAGCAGAGATATTATATGATGAAGTCAAAAAAACCATACAAGTTGTAAAGATAGGAATGACACGAGATATGATTATACCACAAGATATTATTCCACAGCCAGAAATACCTAGAATTGAGATACCAAAATTTTATGCAAACAAAAGGATTATCGGAGTATCTACAATTTTGTAACAGCTAGCAAATACGTACTGCAACCAAAATCCCATATGGAGCTACTATTCAAGATATCATGTACTAATATATTCAAATTCAAAAGAGTTACGAGAAACAGATATGGAAACTATTAGGCAGTGGATTCTCACGTTGCTTAAACCAGAAACGGAACCTATCTCCAGAGCTATCAGAGAAAAATTTATTTCAGAAGAATTATTAACCAGATATTGCAAGACGATTGGACATAAATATCCAGATCACAAATGTTCAAAATGTAATGGAGGAGATAATGATGTCCCAGCAGTTCAACTAGAATAAAAAGAGATAAAGACGCCAGCTGGAAAGATAAGATCAGAGCAATAATGGAGGTACAACAGATATGACAAAATAAACGGAAGACAAGATATTTAATGTATTTGTATAAGTCTTTTACGTAAAAGAAGATAAGATGGCTTTTAATGTACATTTAATGTAATTTGAATTTTAACTTTATAGGCTTAGGGTAGCCTTTATAGTTTACAAGACTTTTTAAGTCTTTTTTGTTTGTTTTCGTTTGTTTTTATCTTTAGAAAAATGTAAAGATACATTCGTTCACTCTATAAATAAGAGAAGAAGAAGGCATTGCAAAGGCAAGCCTTCACACATTAAGCCAAAACTCTCTCCATTCCAAAATATTTAGCCCAGTTAATTAAATATACACTTCAATGGAAAAGGCTATGGAGCAACAAACCTCAGAAATATCAAAGCTACCGGAACAGGTATATCTATTTATGATTATGAATAGCTAAATTCATAGTTCCCGACAATCATGATACGATAAAATAAATTCATATTAGTTACTTTATAGTAGAATTATTCGAAGAATAATATGTTAAGAAGTTAATAAGCAAAGTGGAAACGGAGAAAAAAATCCCTAAGAACTATGCCATCCTAAAGGTGAAACCAATGAGGCAACAAGCCGTGGCGGGGAGTAACCAGAGTCGAGGCGCTCTTTAAGGAAAAAAGTTTCCGAATTACCATGCTAATAGTGACCGAAGAATATGTTATTTAAGAATAATCTAGTATATAGTAATCTGAGATGACCATATTTTATTATGTACATGGTTGAAGGGAATACTTTAGAAAAAAAAAGCAATTTTATGATAATGAATAATAATTTATCTGATGTGATGGTGGATAAACTTAAGATACTTATTTTATATGTACTTAGAAATATAAAAGTAGCAGATATAAGAAAAATCATATTAGAAAAAGCATTTGGAAGATATTATATGACTAGAGTAAATTATATACCATGCATACCTAACTACTCTTATAAATACTTATCATGCTAAATTACGTAGAATTTTTAGAAAAAGATATGCGAAATATACAGTTACTAGAAAAACAGATAAAAATAAATATAGTCAAATACATGAAAAATAAAAAATATATAAAATCTCTTCATAGAAATATGCAAAAACTACTAAGGCTAAAACAAATAACTACAAAATATCAATTTTAGAAAATAGATCGTTTAGACTACCTTAAAGTATTAATCTTATAAATACTTAAAGATATAGAAATTATAGATATTAAGAAAATGATACTAGAAGAAGTAATAAACTACGAAATAGAAATCATAAATTCGCTAGAACGGATATACGAAGATTTTACCCAGAAGGATATTATTCAGATCAAGACTGTGGATGTTAGAATATATTAGAAAAACTAGGGAAAACCAAGATAATTTAAATAATGAAATTAATTATAGAAACCGAATTAGAAAAATAATGGAAGATCTAAAAGAAAAGTTAATATGGATAGAAAAAACCTTAGAGAATTTAGAAAAAAGTACATGTGATAGTTTATATAATTTAAAAAACTCACTACGAGAAGAACAACACAAGATAATAAATGACATAGAAAATCTAGAATTAGATATATACTACAGTACAGATAGGATAAATCATTATACAGGAATTTTTAACTCTGCAGTTACTACAGGATAAAATAATAAACCAAATAAATTAATGGATACATCTTACAAAAATTTAAGAAATAACCACGCACAAAAAAGAATAGATTCATTACCTACAATAAATCTATTTTATAATCTAGTTATCTGTCTAGTTATCCGCACCCCCTACAAATGGTATCAAAGCCCAGTAATTTAAAAAGTACGGAAGTGAGATATAAGTTACAGTTAGTTATAGAACTAGTTTAGAATATATATACCAACATGAACTATTCAATTCTTTTAGCATCTGTAAAAAATATTTCTTTCGAATAATTATTTGAAAATGACTTGTATTTCCTTTTCCAAATTTTTTGTTTGATTTTTCTAATATTTTTTGTTCAATCCTTCAATCTATCTGAATGGCAGAATTCATATTTAATAAACCTTTTTAACCTTTCATATTCAGTGTTACTCAAATATTTTGTGATGTTATCTCTAGACTTAGTTTCTTTGTCCAAACATTAGGATGTCTAAATGAAACTACTGCTCAAGATAGTATCATGATGTACTTAAGTAAGACAGCGAATGAAGGTTAAAAAACATAGTCAAACATGAACCTATATTTCTAGTTAAATTCATTTTTTTGATAATCTAATTATTCTTTTCCTGAGGTTCCTTCTCACGTTTGGAACACAATAGAGATGAAGAGGAATAAAAAAACGGAGAAGAAACACTTTTTGGGGAAAAAATATATGAGTGAAAAACAAATAGTGAGGTTACAAGGGGAGCAATGAAATGCATATATAGATGCATAATGGGATTCATTAATAACTATAGTAGTAAATTTATGTTATGGAAATCTATATAATTTTGTCCAATTTTATTAATAAATTTATTTGGACGACCATTTTAGAATATTTTAAAATATTTTCTTAAAAAGCTTAAATTTTAAAATTTCAACTAGATATTAAGAACGTAATTTTCAGTTATAAAATTCTAATGATTATTAGGTGAGATTGCATATATCAAATGTATCAAGAGAAAAATGTATAATGGGACATGTCAAAACCATTTGATCAAATGATTTCACAAAGATTTTGATAAATTATTTCAACTTTGGAAATAAATTGATATTGTTTCTCAATATGTACTATTCAATGAATTCCTGAACGATATGTATCCACTTTATTTCTTTGAATATTTGTGATGTGTGGAACCTATTCTCTCTTTTATACATAAATGTATTTTCTATTGTAATACCCATGGTTTTGGACTCAAAAAATTTTTGAGTGTTGACAAGACTACCCTAACCACGACTCAGGTAATGATTCATTAGCACTCATCACAAGTCATAGGGTGAGACTCATAGTATCAACAATAATGTTTTCCCAGGTGACAATCTTTATCACAACGTAGTCCTCACGATTGATAGGGTAAGGTCACGAGTATTATTGAGGGTCTCATGACCATAAAGTAAGATGGCCTAATGTTTCTACTCAAGCCATACCTCTAGGCAACGACTCGTGACCAGTTATCAGGTATTGACTGTGTAATTCCCTGAAGTTTTCTAACTAATTTCGTCCTATGTATATCAAGTATTAGCTTCTAAATTGAAAAATATTTATTTCATGTGGAATTTTTAAGATTTAACTTTTGGTCATGTGGTAAATTCAATAAGCTTTCAATCGATATAAAATTCGCCTAAATCCGATAACCGGCTAAAAAGTTATGACTATTTAAAGTTACTGTCGTAAAACAGTGCCAAATTGGTTAGTGGTGCGCCATGCCACAAGCTAAAATAGCAATTGTCCTTTTTCCAGTGTCTCAGTGCAATTTTTTCCCTTCGCGCCAAACTTCTAGGTTGCAAATGAAGTAGCAATGTGATGGCTCCACGTCGCGCCATCCCCTAATTTCTCAATTGTCAAATTCCAGTGACACGGAGTGACAGGGCCATGCTGCGCTAGGAGTCTAGTTCGAGAAATTTTCACTGAAATTATAAGATACATCTAGGGTTAAAAGGGTCAATTCCCCCCCCCCCCCCATTTAAACCCAATAACACGTGATTTAGCCATTCTTCACCCAAAATATACTAGTTTCTCTAAATTTTCTCTCAAGAACAATTTAGGATTTCAGTTGTAGGTTCAATTTCAAGAAAGTATCTCTGCCAATCTTCGCTAAATCAAGAACTAAGGAATGTCCTTGATTCATGGGTCTCTTTCACCCATGAAACTCAAGAATCACTTTCCAAAATCCATGATTTGTATATTTATGCATGTTCATAATTTGTTAAATTGAAATTCATGTTCATGATGATGTGGGGTATGGATTTATATTTTAAATTACCCAATTTTATGCCTGACCCTAGTATATGAAGAATTGCATAAAAATCATGATACGCCTTTCAATTTACATGTTTACTGATGTTTCTTGATTATTAGAAGTGTTGATGATGGTATAACCAAAGCATGCTCAACACGTGTTTAATTAAATGCCTATGTGAAAGAAAAGTGTCACACTAGTATGATAATATGAAATCTCCCTTTATGTACAAGTTATGCATGTCACTTGTTTGATGAAATACCTCAATAATTGAATTATGAATTGTGATATCGGTCGTGTATTCAAGAAAGTCATGCTTTGTCAGATTCTTTCCATCGAGTCCTGGGGCTACTTGTACCTGACAATTTAGTTGTGTGCCTAGAGACAGTGTTATGTTTTCATGATATCCCCAGTCAAGCCATGATCATTAGAACTCAATCAGTTATGTGACTCAGAAAAGCTCTGTAATATAGTAATCTCAGTACTATTCTGTTAGTCAATGAAACTCAGTTAATTCAGTCCATCTCAGTTCAGTAATCCATTATCAGTGTCTATTCAGATGGGAGTAGGAATTAGCACCGAGTGAACCAAGGAATGGGAACACACACTGTCAGATGAGGGTAGCATAGGTTGAGACATCAACACTATCAGATGAGGATTGATGAGTTGGATAAACACTATTAGATGAGGGTCCCACCATTCCCTTTTAGAGAACACTATAAGATCAGGGTCACCCACAGCTTGTCCATACCAGTGGCGCGATATTGACACCCTTCCAATTAGGGTTACAAATTGGACCCCAACTCAGCCATTGTGGTGTATTAGGGGCATGTTGATTAGATAACTAATTCCCACAGTTTTGGTTATAGAATTAGGACTGTCAGATACAGTTATTCAGTCTCAGTAATAGAACTCAGATAGTTCTACAGAATTCAGGACTGTCAAATACAGTCAACTTAGATACAGTACTGAACTCAGCTAGTTCTATTAAATTCAGGACTGTCAGATACAGTCACTCATATCATCAGTTATATCAGTCATCAGAATTCAGTTATCGGTAATGTTAGTTATCAGTAAACTCATGTTATCACGATCTCAGATATAGTACTATGTATTTATGCATGTATTCTCACATTCATATTAGTCAGTTAGACTTTATTGTTCATGCATATGAACCCCATGCATTCAGCCTACCTTCCATGCATACCAGTACATTCAAAGTAATGACGCATTTGCACTATGGCGTCTTATACCATAGGTTTAGAAGCACGAGCTCCAGAGCATCAATAGCATTCCAGTCGAAGCAGTCAGAGTTAGCAGTGAGTCCTCATCTCTCGAGGAAATAATCATTTATTTATTATCTCATTAAGTAATTTATTAGTTGGAGTTAGTTGGGGACATATCCCATCAACTCCACATTTAGACAGTTCAGTCAGTTATAGGCTTTGTATAACTATAATGAAGAAGATAAAAAACAAGTTCAAAAAATAAAATTACTTTGTAAAGAATTACCAAAACTACAATTTCCAGATGAAAATAGAAAATTTATATACATAGTAGAAGCAGATGCTAGTGAATATAGCTACGGAGGAGTACTTAAATATAGATATGAAGCAGAAAAAATAGAACACCATTGTAGATACTACTCAGATACGTTCAATCAGACAGAAATAAAATGGGAAATAAATAGGAAAGAATTATGTTCATTATATAAATGTTTGTTAGCATTTGAGCCATATATTGTAGATAACAAATTTATTGTGCGAACAGATAATACACAGGTACGCTGGTGGCTAACAAAGAAAATACAAAATACAGTTACAACGAAAGAAATTCGGAGACTAGTTTTAAACATATTAAATTTCACATTTATAATAGAAGTGATCAGTACTAACAAAAATGTTATTGCAGATTACATATCAAGACAAAGCTACATAGGCTGAAATGATAGAAGAAAATATACATGAAAAAATACTCAACTCTCTAACTACGTTTTCATTGAAAGTGGACAGTATGGGTACTGAGATAGAAAAGCTAAAGCTAAAGACTAGTGAAGATAAACTGAAGTCTATAGCTATGAATCAGCTAACTCAGCAATGTGCAGAGCTATGTCAATCGGAAGACAATAAAATTCCAGAGATAGAAGGAGATCTTGGGACACTCCATAAAACCCATAACGTTTATCAATCTACTTCTGCAGGTACAAGCAAAGGAGTTAGAAAAAATACATATATGAACTTAAACAAGCTATTTGATAAACCATATACACCAAATACATCGAAAGATCCCATGTTTATACCCCCACAAATTACCACATACCGAGATAGTCTAAAGCAAGACAAAAAGACTTACAACTACACAGCCCGGACATACATAGAAAATATCTACAATGTACAAACCTTTCTAAATAACAACCCCAAAGCTACAAATATCCAAGAACCAGATACAAACTATATACCTCAGAGATAGACCGGATATAATAAACTAATTGCTTTACCTAAAACCAAATCAAGTTTAGTTAAAACTTGCTATGAATATGGACTACTTAGTACTGTATATACCGTGGACGGAAATGAGATATCCACTATACCAGAGATATATGAAGCATTTATCACTTTTAAAAGAATAACCAAAGGTATATTGTTTTTTATAAAAATTTACACAGCACCAGCAGAGATATTATATGATGAAGTCAAAAAACCCATACAAGTTGTAAAGATAGGAATGACACGAGATATGATTATACCACAAGATATTATTCCACAGCCAGAAATACCTAGAATTGAGATACCAAAATTTTATGCAAACAAAAGGATTATCGGAGTATCTACAATTTTGCAACAGCTAGCAAATACATACTGCAACCAAAATCCCATATGGAGCTACTATTCAAGAAATCATGTACTAATATATTCAAATTCAAAAGAGTTACGAGAAACAGATATGGAAACTATTAGGCAATGGATTCTTACGTTGCTTAAACCAGAAACGGAACCTATCTCCAGAGCTATCAGAGAAAAATTTATTTCAGAAGAATTATTAACCAGATATTGCAAGACGATTGGACATAAATATCCAGATCACAAATGTTCAAAATGTAATGGAGGAGATAATGATGTCCCAGCAGTTCAACTAGAATAAAAAGAGATAAGGACGCCAGCTGGAAAGATAAGATCAGAGCAATAATGGAGGTACAACAAATATGACAAAATAAACGAAAGACAAGATATTTAATGTATTTGTATAAGTCTCTTACGTAAAAGAAGATAAGATGGCTTTTAATGTACATTTAATGTAATTTGAATTTTAAATTTATAGCCTTAGGGTAGCCTTTATAGTTTAGAAGACTTTTTAAGTCTTTTTTGTTTGTTTTCGTTTGTTTTTATCTTTAGAAAAATGTAAAGATACATTCGTTCACTCTATAAATAAGAGAAGAAGAAGGCATTGCAAAGGCAAGCCTTCACACATTAAGCCAAAACTCTCTCCATTCCAAAATATTTAGCCCAGTTAATTAAATATACACTTCAATGGAAAAAGCTATGGAGCAACAAACCTCGGAAATATCAAAGCTACCGGAACAGGTATATCTATTTATGATTATGAATAGCTAAATTCATAGTTCCCGACAATCATGATACGATAAAATAAATTCATATTAGTTACTTTATAGTAGAATTATTCGAAGAATAATATGTTAAGAAGTTTATAAGCAAAGTGGAAACGGAGAAAAAAATCCCTAAGAACTATGCCATCCTAAAGGTGAAACCAATGAGGCAAGAAGCCGTGGCGGGGAGTAACCAGAGTCGAAGCGCTCTTTAAGGAAAAAAGTATCCGAATTACCATGCTAATAGTGACCGAAGAACATTTTATTTAAGAATAATCTAGTATATAGTAATCTGAGATGACCATATTTTATTATGTACATGGTTGAAGGGAATATTTTAAAAAAAAAGCAATTTTATGATAATGAATAATAATTTATCTGATGTGATGGTGGATAAACTTAAGATACTTATTTTATATGTACTTAGAAATATAAAAGTAGCAGATATAAGAAAAATCATATTAGAAAAAGCATTTGGAAGATATTATATGACTAGAGTAAATTATATACCATGCATACCTAACTACTCTTATAAATACTTATCATGCAAAATTACGTAGAATTTTTAGAAAAAAGATATGCGAAATATACAGTTACTAGAAAAACATATAAAAATAAATATAGTCAAATACATGGAAAATAAAAAATATATAAAATCTCATCATAGAAATATGCAAAAACTACTAAGGCTAAAACAAATAACTACAAAATATCAATTTTAGAAAATAGATCGTTTAGACTACCTTAAAGTATTAATCTTATAAATACTTAAAGATATAGAAATTATAGATATGAAGAAAATGATACTAGAAGAAGTAATAAACTACGAAATAGAAATCATAAATTCGCTAGAACGGATATACGAAGATTTTACCCAGAAGGATATTATTCAGATCAAGACTGTGGATGTTAGAATATATTAGAAAAACTAGGGAAAACCAAGATAATTTAAATAATGAAATTAATTATAGAAACCGAATTAGAAAAATAATGGAAGATCTAAAAGAAAAGTTAATATGGATAGAAAAAACCTTAGAGAATTTAGAAAAAAGTACATGTGATAGTTTATATAATTTAAAAAACTCACTACGAGAAGAACAACACAAGATAATAAATGACATAGAAAATCTAGAATTAGATATATACTACAGTACAGATAGGATAAATCATTATACAGGAATTTTTAACTCTGCAGTTACTACAGGATAAAATAATAAACCAAATAAATTAATGGATACATCTTACAAAAATTTAAGAAATAACCACGCACAAAAAAGAATAGATTCATTACCTACAATAAATCTATTTTATAATCTAGTTATCTGTCTAGTTATCCGCACCTCCTACAAATGGTATCAAAGCCCAGTAATTTAAAAAGTACGGAAGTGAGATATAAGTTACAGTTAGTTATAGAACTAGTTTAGAATATATATACCAACATGAACTATTCAATTCTTTTAGCATCTGTAAAAAATATTTCTTTCGAATAATTATTTGAAAATGACTTGTATTTCCTTTTCCAAATTTTTTGTTTGATTTTTCTAATATTTTTTGTTCAATCCTTCATTCTATCTGAATGGCAGAATTCATATTTAATAAACCTTTTTAACCTTTCATACTCAGTGTTACTCAAATATCTTGTGACGTTATCTCTAGACTTAGTTTCTTTGTCCAAACATTAGGATGTCTAAATGAAACTACTGCTCAAGATAGTGTCATGATGTACTTAAGTAAGACAGCAAATGAAGGTTAAAAAACATAGTCAAACATGAACCTATATTTCTAGTTAAATTCATTTTTTTGATAATCTAATTATTCTTTTCCTGAAGTTCCTTCTCACGTTTGGAACACAATAGAGATGAAGAGGAATAAAAAAACGGAGAAGAAACACTTTTTGGGGAAAAAATATATGAGTGAAAAACAAATAGTGAGGATACAAGGGGAGCAATGAAATGCATATATAGATGCATAATGAGATTCATTAATAACTATAGTAGTAAATTTATGTTATGGAAATCTATATAATTTTGTCCAATTTTATTAATAAATTTATTTGGACGACCATTTTAGAATATTTTAAAATATTTTCTTTAAAAGCTTAAATTTTAAAATTTCAACTAGATATTAAGAACGTAATTTTCAGTTGTAAAATTCTAATGATTATTAGGTGAGATTGCATATATCAAATGTATCAAGAGAAAAATGTATAATGGGACATGTCAAAACCATTTGATCAAATGATTTCACAAAGATTTTGATAAATTATTTCAACTTTGGAAATAAATTGATATTGTTTCTCAATATGTACTATTCAATGAATTCCTGAACGATATGTATCCACTTTATTTCTTTGAATATTTGTAATGTGTGGAACCTATTCTGTCTTTTATACATAAATGTATTTTCTATTGTAATACCCATGGTTTTGGACTCAAAAATTTTTTGAGTGTTGACAAGACTACCCTAACCACGACTCAGGTGATGATTCATTAGCACTCATCACAAGTCATAGGGTGAGACTCATAGTATCAACCATAAAGTTTTCCCAGGTGACAATGTTTATCACAACGTAGTCCTCACGATTGATAGGGTAAGGTCACGAGTATTATTGAGGGTCTCATGACCATAAAGTAAGATCGCCTAATGTTTCTACTCAAGCCATACCTCTAGGCAACGACTCGTGACCAGTTATCAGGTATTGACTATGTAATTCCCCAAAGTTTTCTAACTAATTTCGTCCTATGTATATCAAGTATTAGCTTCTAAATTGAAAAATATTTATTTCATGTGGAATTTTTAAGATTTAACTTTTGGTCAATCGATATAAAATTCGCCTAAATCCGATAACCGGCTAAAAAGTTATGACTATTTAAAGTTACTGTCGTAAAACAGTGCCAAATTGGTTAGTGGTGCGCCATGCCACAAGCTAAAATAGCAATTGTCCTTTTTCCAGTGTCTCAGCGCAATTTTTTCCCATCGCGCCAAACTTCTAGGTTGCAAATGAAGTAGCAATGTGATGGCTCAACGTCACGCCATCCCCTAATTTCTCAATTGTCAAATTCCAGTGACACGGAGTGATAGGGCCATGCTGCGCTAAGGGTCTAGTTTGAGAAATTTTCACTGAAATTATAAGACACATCTAGGGTTAAAAGGGTCAATTCCCCCCCCCCCACCCCATTTAAACCCAATAACACGTGATTTAGCCATTCTTCACCCAAAATATACTAGTTTCTCTAAATTTTCTCTCAAGAACAATTTAGGATTTCAGTTGTAGGTTCAATTTCAAGAAAGTATCTCTGCCAATCTTCGCTAAATCAAGAACTAAGGAATGTCCTTGATTCATGGGTCTCTTTCACCCATGAAACTCAAGAATCACTTTCCAAAATCCATGATTTGTATATTTATGCATGTTCATAATTTGTTAAATTGAAATTCATGTTCATGATGATGTGGGGTATGGATTTATATTTTAAATTACCCAATTTTATGCCTGACCCTAGTATATGAAGAATTGCATAAAAATCATGATACGCCTTTCAATTTACATGTTTACTGATGTTTCTTGATTATTAGAAGTGTTGATGATGGTATAACCAAAGCATGCTCAACACGTGTTTAATTAAATGCCTATGTGAAAGAAAAGTGTCACACTAGTATGATAATATGAAATCTCCCTTTATGTACAAGTTATGCATGTCACTTGTTTGATGAAATACCTCAATAATTGAATTATGAATTGTGATATGGGTCGTGTATTCAAGAAAGTCATGCTTTGTCAGATTCTTTCCATCGAGTCCTGGGGGTACTTGTACCTGACAATTTAGTTGTGTGCCTAGAGCCAGTGTTATGTTTTCATGATATCCCCAGTCAAGCCATGATCATTAGAACTCAATCAGTTATGTGACTCAGGAAAGCTCTGTAATATAGTAATCTCAGTACTATTCCGTTAGTCAATGAAACTCTGTTAATTCAGTCCATCTCAGTTCAGTAATCCATTATCAGTGTCTATTCAGATGGGAGTAGGAATTAGCACCGAGTGAACCAAGGAATGGGAACACACACTGTCAGATGAGGGTAGCATAGGTTGAGACATCAACACTATCAGATGAGGATTGATGAGTTGGATAAACACTATTAGATGAGGGTCCCACCATTCCCTTTTAGAGAACACTATAAGATCAGGGTCACCCACAGCTTGTCCATACCAGTGGCGCGATATTGACACCCTTCCAATTAGGGTTACAAATTGGACCCCAACTCAGCCATTGTGGTGTATTAGGGGCATGTTGATTAGATAACTAATTCCCACAGTTTTGGTTATAGAATTAGGACTGTCAGATACAGTTATTCAGTCTCAGTAATAGAACTTAGATAGTTCTACAGAATTCAGGACTGTCAAATACAGTCAACTTAGATACAGTACTGAACTCAGCTAGTTCTATTAAATTCAGGACTGTCAGATACAGTCACTCATATCATCAGTTATATCAGTCATCAGAATTCAGTTATCGGTAATGTTAGTTATCAGTAAACTCATGTTATCACGATCTCAGATATAGTACTACATATTTATGCATGTATTCTCACATTCATATTAGTCAGTTAGACTTTATTGTTCATGCATATGAACCCCATGCATTCAGCCTACCTTCCATGCATACCAGTATATTCAAAGTAATGACGCATTTGCACTATGGCGTCTTATACCATAGGTTTAGAAGCACGAGCTCCAGAGCATCAATAGCATTCCAGTCGAAGCAGTCAGAGTTAGCAGTGAGTCGTCATCTCTCGAGGAAATAATCATTTATTTATTATCTCATTAAGTAATTTATTAGTTGGAGTTACTTGGGGACATATCCCATCAACTCCACATTTAGACAGTTCAGTCAGTTATAGGCTTTGTAGACTATCATGTTTAGACTGTTTTGTTTTGGGTATTTATACCCCATCCTAGATGTTATGTTATAATTTTGAACCATATGGCCTTTCAGTTCATGTTTCTGCGTTTATATAGGATATCATGAAGTATACAGGAACAGATATCAGTCATGGATTAGCTTTTGGTCCTTTGGGGTCATGAGCACGGTGCAGCATTTTGGGTACCAGATTTGGGGTGTTACAGACTGGGAGCTATTTTTCTACATGTTTTTTATCAAGGGAATTTATGATAAAACCTGAACTAGGTCCTAGTCTATTCCGGCATCTCAAGTCCAATCGAGATCAGAGACCATCCCCAATACCTAACCATAGTCGCCCTGCACCCTATGTGGGATGGATTCTAAACACGTAACAAGTTAAATCAATAGTAAATCAAAAACATTAAATCATGTCTATAATCATAATCTAACAACCTAAACAAAATATCCAACCAATGCAAACCCTAATGCCAATACTAATAACAAGGCTGAAACCAATACCAACACTGCCCATGCCCATAGTAGTCTGACAAAGCGTCTAACCAGAATCAAAGAACGTCCGACTGGGACATGCACCCGACCATAGAAAAAACCATAACTAAAGAAATAACAAAAATAAAATGAAGTCCATAGAATGAAATGGAGTCTTCCAGAGTATGGAAGCTCAACACTTCAGTTTGATTCATAGTTACCTCCAACTCCAAGTCACTGAGTAGGATGATGGTAGTATGGCCGCTTTTTCCATCACATGGGGATAGAGCGCCAGAAGATGGTTAACCTGGTAAAAATTATCATGTAACTCAGGGTAAAATATAAAATAATTCCATCATTCAACATCAAATCAAATAACCATATGAAATCATATATATACATATATATCGTGTCGATATAAGGAACCAGGTTTAGCATACAATTAAAACCTTAACCTAGGTTGAGTAGCTTGAGCGTCCTAAAATCACCCACGGGCTATATGGGTTCATCTCCCTCTCCTGAAAGGGTACCAGTGCGTATTAATTGTACGACTGAATGAAGAAACCTGGGATTACTAGTACATACCTAAAATATAAAATGTGATATCATACACACGACCACCAAGGCTTCCCTCGCATTGGAAAATGTGATTCTCCAATGTCGGTCACCCTGGGACCTCCATCATCCATGGCTTTACGACTCAACCCCTTTTAATCCCAATTAAACTTTTTACCTATAACTAAACCATTTACTAATGAGTCTTTTAGCTAGTCAATAACCATTGGTATCGTCATACCAAAATTAAAGATTGCAAGTCTATTACCTTATGCCATATAAACCATTACACAAATTTGACTCCACTGTTGCTAATTTAAACCATAATCATGGCCACCAAGGTCCTTCGAAAATCATGTGAAACCAACCAAAACTACATCATGTTTTGTAACTATTTATGCAATGCAAGGTTTCCAATTAAAGACAAACTATCTGACAAAATCATTCTCATTGAAAATTTCACAAGCAAATTGAGGGCATGCCATTAACAAAACCAAAATTATGCTATTTGGGGCTCAATCATGACCCCTCAATTAAATGACCATTCTGATATACCCGCATGGGCAAAACCATAATTAAAAACACGGAAAATCTTAGTTAAACCATGAGAAACAATATTCATCCATGAATAACGAAAATCCCCAACCTTTATTTCAAACCATAACATAACCATGAAAAATCATACATTGAAACATATGCCTTTATTAATTTAAAAATGAGGGAAGAGTGACATGACTTAGACACCAAGAAGTATGGAGAGACACCACACATGAAAGCCTTAATTGATTATCTTTAAGAAGCCCTAGCTTTTTTCTTGCATAGAGAGTTTAAGAGAGAATTTGAAAGTGTTTGATTGGAAATAATAGGTTAACGGAGTGCCAAAAGGTGTTTTAAGTCATGACCTCAGAGGAAGTTAAAAGGGAAAATGTCTAAAATGCCCCCAACTTAAAGCTATAAAATATCGCAAGTGGTTATAAATCCACCTCTATGACTCATGACCACAACATATGATTCGTACCCTCGAGTCGCCACCAAGACAGTGGGTTTGACACCGATTCATTGTCCACCATATGAATCCATGGTCCCATACCGTGACCTGACCATACGACTTGTATGGTCTAGTTGTATCCAAGAGAGAATACAAAGGGATTGACACTTGACAACATATAACTCAACCATACCATGCGTAACCTATCCTCAAGGCTCTTAGTAAGCTACTAGTATTTCAAGCCAAGACAAGTCACTAAGTTACTGATTTGATTACGAGATCGACTAACCAAACTGTCACCACCAGTAACCGCTCATACCACCCTAACCATAACCATATCAGAATCCTAACCACAAACTACTAGACTCCTAATGACTGGGTTCTCACAACCCGTACTCACACCATACAACTCGTATGGTAACTCGTTACTAGGACAGTGTGCCTAAAGCTCAGTAATTTTGAAGGGCCAAAATCCAAAGTGTTTCAGTTCTCCCTAACTTGGATCATTCATCCATGAATGATGGAACAAGACATTAATTGGCATGATTAAACCCTCAAACATTTCTAATCTTACCTTTAACAAAGAGGCTAGGGAAATCAACCTTTTCTTACAGGAAGTAAGGAAACAAAGATGGTAGGATCAACACATAGCTTAAGTACGATATTTTAGAATGGAAAATAGGTATGGATAATCAGACTTCATGTCCTCTTCTACTTCCCAAGAAGCCTTTTCTAGCTTCTGGTTCCTCCATAGGACCTTTACTGAAGCTATGTTCTTGGTCCAAAACCAACGAACCTGCCAACCTAAAATTTCAATCGGGATCTCCTTGTAAGATAGAGAATCTGTAATACAAATATCCTTGATAGGTACAATCTTCTATCGATCACCTACTCACATCTTCAACATAGGTACATAGAAAATCGGAGTAATGGAGCTTAGACTAAAAGGTGGTTCTAACTTATATGCATCATTACCAACCTTTCTTAGAACTGAGTACGGACCAATATACTGGGTACTAAGCTTTCCCTTCTTCCCAAACTACATTACTTCATTCGTGGGAGACACCTTTAAGAACACCCTATCCCCAACCTCAAAATCTAACTTCCTATGCCTCAGATCCATATAGGACTTTTGGCGACTTTGAACTTATCCCAAATCACTTTCACCTTCTCCATGTCATGGTGAACCCAAATTCGAGCCAAACATCTCTGCCTGACCAACCTCAAACCACCCGATAGGAGACCTACACCTCCTTTCATACAAAGCTTTAAATGGGGCTATCCCAATACTAGAGTGGTAGCTATTGCTATATGAAAACTCTATAAGAGGCAAATGCACAACCCAACTACCACCATAGTCAATCATGCAAGCATGGAGCATATCTGCCAATATCTGAATAGTCCTTTCCGATTGCCCATCCGATTGTAGATGGAAATCAGTACTAAGACTCCCTTAGTCACCAAACCCTTATGAAACAACCTTCAAAAGTGCAATGAAAACTGTGTGACATAATCTGTGATGGTAGAGATAGGAACACCATGCAACTTCACAATCGCATGAAGGTACAACCTTGCATAATCCTCTATCAAAAAAGTAGTCCACACAGGTAAGAAATAAGAAGGCTTTGTCATCATATCCACAATTATCCAAACCCAATCAATTTGATTATGAGACTGGGGAAGACTATTAACAAAATCCATATTGATCACCTCCTATTTAAAAACATGTATCTTTATTTCTTGAAATAATTGTCCTAGCCTTATGTGCTCAACTTTGAGTTGTTAACACACGATGCACTTATCCATAAAACTAGCCATATCCTGCTTCATATTGTTCCACAAATACAATTTCTTAAGGTCATGATATATTTTTGTCAATCCAGGATGAATAGCATAACGTTACTCATGCGCCTCAGCCAAGATAGTCTTGAGCAATCCAACTATATTGGGAACACATAACCTCTCTTGGTACCACATGTTACTAAAACTATTAATCTCAAAAGCCATCACCTTCTAACCATATATATCAGCCTTGATCCACATC
This sequence comes from Capsicum baccatum var. pendulum, assembly GCA_030864225.1. Lineage (NCBI taxonomy): Eukaryota > Viridiplantae > Streptophyta > Magnoliopsida > Solanales > Solanaceae > Capsicum > Capsicum baccatum. Next base: position 172,311,083 of record CM061554.1, read on the forward strand.
AAGATAATATACAACAATTGATTCTCCTTTATTCCAGCACCAAGAGACGATTATACCACCTTATAAGAAAACACACCAACATCCTCAAAGTCCAAGAGATGAACTCCAAGGTTAGACAAATAGTGAATAGCTTTCACTAACTCCCACTTCCCTTCATCAACATGATCCAGACTTCCCATGGTTAACCTGCTAAAAGTACCAGCAACCATATTAGTGGTACCTTGAAGGTAGTGAAGACTCATGTCATAATCCCTGAGCAGCTCAAGCCATCTTCTTTGCCAGAGGTTCAACTTTTTCTAAGAAAACACATACTATAGATTTTTCTGATTGTAAAATATATCCACATGCATGCCATAAAGTTAGTGAAGCCATATTTTCAATGCAAATAGCACAACCAATAATTCCAAGTCATGAGTTAGATAAATCATCTTATGCACCTTCAACTGTCTAAAGCCATAATCCATCACCTTGGCATGTTGAATCAATACACTTCCCAGCCTTATACGAGAGGACATTACAATAGACCACAAATCTATCAGTGCCTTTAGGCAAAGTTAATACTGTAGCCAAGTTAGCTTATCCTTCTGCTTTTAAAAACTACCCTCACAAGCATTACACCATAAGAATTTTACTTTCTTTTGAGTAAACTTAGTCAATGGGAAAGCTATAGAAGAAAAACTTTCCATTACCTTCTGTAATAATCAGCTAAACCCAAGAAGCTCCGAATATAAAGTAGAGTCGTGGGACAAGGCCACTTCTTAATCACTACAACATTATGTAGATCCACCATGATCCCTTCACTTGAAAAGTCGTGACCCAAAAAAGTGACAACATTCAACGAAAATGGATATTTCTAAAAATTGGCATACAATTGTTGATCTTTTAGGGTCTGCAGCATGATGGAAGGTGATTAGCATGATCCACTTCACTTAGACTACACCAGAATATCGTCAACAAACACAATCACAAACAAATCGAGAAACTGATGGTAGACTCTATTCATGAAGTCCACAAATATTGTAGGGTCATTAGTCAACCAACAAGACATAACTAGGAACTCAAAATGCACATACCAGGTATGAAAAGTAGTCTTAGGGATATCCACATCCCTAATCTTTAGCTGATGATACCCAGAACAAAGATCAATATTGGAGAACAACTTTGAACCCTGAAGGTGGTCAAACAAATCTTCTATTCTTTTAATAGGGTACTTATTCTTTACCATCACCTTATTTAGATTTTGGTAATCAATACACATTCAAAGGGAGCCATCCTTCTTACACATGAATAAAACCGATGAACCTTATAGAGACACACTAGGATAGATGAAACCCTTGTCCAAAAGTCCCTTTTATTGCTCCTTAGGCTCCTTCAACTCAGCTAGAGCCATTCTAACTAGGGAATAAAGATAAGATTATTGTGCAAAGCAAGATCTATCCCAAAATCAACCTCCTTATCAGGAGGAACACCGGGGAAAACTTCAAACAATTAATTTACCATTAGGATAGAATGTAAAGAAGGACCTTCTGAGTTAAAATCTTTTATCCAGACCAGATAGTAGAGACATCTTTTGGAGATCAATCTCTGGGCTCTAACATATGATTTAAGTCATCTCTTAGGAGCTAGGAAACCTCTCTTCCATTCAATAACTGGCTCATCAGGAAATTTAATGACGAACTTACGGGTCTGCATAGCTAGATAAGAAAAGCATGAGTGCAACCAATTCATACCTAACATGTCATCAAAATAAACCATGTCTAATTCAGACATATCCAACAAATTCTACCGACATCCACGGACACCAAACAACCCTTATAGAATCTTCTAGCCACCACAGAGTCAAGCACCGAGTAGAAATAAAAAGAGGGTCCAAAATACACTTGGGACAAAAACCAAAATACACAACCATAAATGGGGTCATATAAGAAAGAGTGGACCCTAAATTTAGTAAATAATACACATCATAGTTAAGAAGTTTCAATATACCATTAATGTCATCAGGAGATGCCTCAGACTCTTGATGAGAAGTGAGGGTATTATATATGTTCTGACTAGTGTCAGAGCCAAATGGGGCACCTTTTGGTATTGGAGCTAATGAAGAGGCAACAGAAACCTTGTTTGCCCTAGATGAAACCATACCAATAGGATAGTTTCTAATTATTTGTCCTAGCTGACCATATTTGAAGTACTTCTCCTTTACTTCATCACATTAACCAAGATAGAATTGACCAAAAAAATTACAGAGAGGATATGACAGAGCTGATTAGGCCTATTACCGTGAGATTGGGAACCTTGTGCCCTATAATTTTTGCCACTATAAAAACTTCTATCACCGAATGACTTTGGGTAATGATAATTAGCCATTAAGTAAGACACAAATTTATCCTACTTTTACTTAGACCACTTTCAACCATCCCTATCTCTCTTCTATTGACTACAACCCTAATAAAGTAATCTAAACTTCTTATTCTATCTCTTTTTTATTTTATCTTGTTTTTTCTTTTCTTCCTTAACCTACTTTATATATATAACCAGGCTGCAAATGTCCATATCTTTAATCAACAAGGAATCCTAGCTTTCTAAAATCAAGTCTCGAGACAATCCAGAAGTGAACTTTCTTATTCTATTGCTCATGCTAGAAACCAACTTTTGAGGATACCGAGATAACTGGTGAAAAGCTAATGAATACTCCTTGATTGACATCTTACCCTACTATAAATTAACAAATTCTTCCGCCTCTGCCTCCCTCAACTTTAGAGGAATGAAGTAGTGTAGAAACGCACTAGAGAAATCATCCCGTAGGGCTGACTTCGCATCATCACCCATTGAGTGCTCCCATTTCTCATACCTTTAGTATGCTGCATCCTTTAATTGGTAAGGAGATAATTCCACACCCTCCATATTAGAAACATGCATAATACAAAATATATTTTCTATATCATCAATAAAACAATAAGGATCCTCCTCAACCTTTACAATAAAAAACACAGAAGGACTCAACCTCATAAACTATCCAACCCTTATGGCCTCAAATGATTGAGTAACAAAGAACCACACTTGGCCTAAGAAGATACCAAATAAGCTATCATATGAATAGACTGATGAAACTCAACATTTGTCACATCATCCTGATGAGATCGAGAAGGACTAGAAGGGACCGGTGAAACTCTAAAAGGGCAATTGAAAATTGGACCCCTAGATCAGGTCTAGACCCTATAAGCAGAGAGTTTCCCATTAGAATTTTCCCTAAGTGGGATAGAGGACTTTCTATGAGATTCAGATCATTCGAAAGGCAAGGTCTGAAAGTAGAACAAGCAGGAATGAGTAAAAAATTCAGGACCTTAGACTCTATAGCTTGAAAATAGAACACAAGAAGAGAAATATTCTTAAAATGCTTTGTAGCCTCTCCCTTATGAGTGTGGCATACTACACAGCCCTAAAATAAACTCTACTTGACATGGCTTTGTTCGAAACCCAATTTACCATAAACCTAGGGCTCTAAAACATATTTTTCACGATCTGAAACAAGGCCTAGTTGTGTCAGGTATCCCAAGTCCAAATAGGACTGGAAACCACCCCCAATATCCAACCTCAAATGCCCTGCACCCTATGTTGGATGAATTTTGAATATATCACAAGATAAAGAAATAGTAATTCAAAAACATTAAATCAATTCTACAATCATAATCTAACAACCTTAACAAAAGATCCAACTGGTGATGACCCTAATAGCAATACAAATACTAAGGTTGACACCAATACTAACATCGTCAATGCCTATAGTAGTCTAACAAAGCCTCAAACTAGATTTAAAGAACATTTGGTTGGGACATTTCCCCGACCATAACCAAAACCATAGCCAAAGAAATAACAAAAAAAGTCCATAGCATGAATCGAGTTTTTCATAGTATGGAAGCTCGCCACTTCAATCTTACTCAAAGTTTTCACCAAAATCCAATTCACTGAGTAGGATGAATAACAGTATGGTCGGTTCCTACATCGCATGGAGATACAGTGCACAAAAATAATTAACGGGGTACACACAAGCATATAACTCGAGATAGAGATAAATTAATGCTATCATTCAAAAGCAATTAAAATAACCATATGTAATAACATATATATTGATATATACCATGCTGAGATAGGGCAAATGGTTTTGCATACAATTAAAAAGTTAATCTAGGCTGAGTAGCTTGATTATCCTATAATCATCAACGGGTTATATAGGTTTAGCTCTCCTATTGAAAGGTCCACAATGCATGTTAGCCGCATGACCAAAGAATGAAACCTGGGATAACTAGTATTTCCTTAAATTATAAAGTGTGAAATAATACACAATACCTCCAATTCCACCCTTACATCGGCAAATGTGAGTTTCTAATATCGGTCCCACTTGACCTCCACCTTCCATGACTTTTCTACTCAACCCCCATTAAGCCCAATTAAACCTTTCACATATAACCAAACCATTTACCAAGGAGTCTTTTAGCTAGGAATTAACCATTTGTATCATCATACAAAAATTAGAGCTTGTAAGTTAATTACATTATGCCATATAGACCATTAAACCAATTTGAATCCACCAATTCAAATTTAAACCATAATTATGGCCACCTAGGCATTGCCAAAACTCATGTCAATCCAAACAAAACCAATTCATATTTTGTTAACAATTTATGTAATGAAAGATTTCAAAGAATAGTCAAACTATTTGACAAAATAATTCTCATTGATAATTTCACAGGTAGGTTGAGGGAATGCCATTATCAAAATCAAAATCATCAAATTTGGGGATCAACTATTACACCTCAATGAAATCACCATTCCCATAGACCTATTATGCAAAACCATGATTAAAAACATGAAAAACCATATTTAAACCATGAGAAACAATATTCATCCATGAACAACAAAAACCCCCAACCTTGATTTAAAGTCATAACAAAACCATGAAAAATCATACATTGAAATATATGCCTATAGTAAAATAACAATGAGGGAAGAGTCATATTCCTTAGACACCAAAAAGTACGGAGAGAAACCACCCTTGAAAGCCTTAATTGATTATGTTGAAGAAATCTAATTTTTTCTTGTAGAGAGAGTTTAAGAGAGAATTTGAGGGTGTTTGATTGGAAATAATAGGTTAATAAAGTCCCAAAAGGGGTTTTAAGTATTGGCCTCTATGGAATTTAAATAGGAAATGTCTAAAATACCACAACATAATACTGTAAAATATCGCAGGTGGTTACAAGTCAATCCTCATGACTCGTGACCACAACATACGACTCGTACCCTTGATTCATCACTAATATAGAATGTTGAACACCCATTCGCTGTCCACCATAAAAATCCATGGTCCCTAATCATGACTGACCATACGCTATTATAGTCTAGTCGTATCTAATATAAAACCTAAAGAGATTTAAACTAGACAACATACGACTCAACAATACCATCTAAAACATATCCTTACAGCTCTTAGTGAATCACTCGTACTCAAAGACAAGTCGAGTCACTAAGTTACTAATTTGATTTAGGGACTGACCAAACGAACAGTCACCAACCCTATGTCTCGTACCTCCCCAATTGTAAACATAGCAGAATCCTAACTACTATCCACTGAACTCAAAACGACTAGAGTCTTCCAACCCTTACAAACACCATATGAATCATATGTTGTGTTGTTACTAGGACAGTGAGCTCAAAGCTCAGAAATTTCCAAGGGCCAAACCCAGGGTGTTTCAATTTAGGTATTTTTCTCTCGTTTACCCCCAACATAAAACACCTCAAGGGTCCCTTTTAAAATCAAATAAAATATTAAATACTACTCCATTCATCATACACTCATAAGAATAAGAGAAGTTTAGGGTTTTTAAGAGATTAATCATTTATGCTCCAATTTATTATTTCCCTTTCAATATATTTAGTGCTTTAGGCATATCACTCCTACCTAACTTGATTTTTATATGAGAGAATATGTTTAATCATTGTTTATATAAATTTGATTACGTTTTTCAAATTGGTTTAAGGATTTTTGATTGTTTACTATTTGAATTGATTTTCCCTTATTTTGAATATGATATTCATGCTATAAATTATGGTTTTTAAATTTAATTGGTGCATAATTATGAGAATTTGAAATGGGGAACATGAGTTTCAACAACTTGTTGGATTTTTCCTTGATAATGGTAATATCCTCAACTTACCTTTATGAACATTGGTGTAAAATATGGAATTTGTGTGATTTCACCCATTTTTGGAACTATTAAAATATATTAATGGACAAATAGATTAAAATGAATTTGATAGGCCTTGGTGGACATGGTTTGATTTTAAAATAGAACTTGAGAGTCAGTTGGTCTAATTAGATTTAAATGGCATAATTGGTATCAAGATACCAAAAAGTAAATGCCTTAATAAATGACTCTTAGTTTAATGGATGGGACTATGTGTAAATGTTTTAATTTTACCTTAAATGGGGTTGTTTAGCTCGTTGCGAAGGTGGAGGTACTAGGGGAGAAATATTGGATATCACATTTACCAGTGTAGAGGTCTTTATGACCATGTTCATAGTTTACATATTATATATTTTTGGGATGGTTGGAGCCTTGGTGTCTCTATCTTTTCCTCAAAATTCCTTGGTTGGTGTGACTAACATGTGTTAGGGACTTTTCAGTAGGGAGAGATAAACCGATATAACTTATGGGTGGTGCCATTAGGATGGATAAAGCTACATATTCTAGGTTAATGGTTTTAAAATCTTATGTTCATGACCCTTACCCTATATCGGCATCTTATATACACACACACATATATATATTAATGTGCATATATTGTTTCACTGGTTTTGGACATGGCATTATTTTGTCACATTTGCTGAGTTGTATGCTCGTGCTTATCCCACTCAGTGTTATAAGATGCTACATCATTTTAAGATGTTAGGTTCGAAGACTTTTCCATTGCCCATGTACAATGTTAGGTAGTATGGTTGTCCGTTAGATTGGTTATGAAGTGGTGAGCCTCAATCTACCAGAAAGCTTTGTCATCTCCTAATATTTCATTCCAAATTTTTTAAATTGAAGAGTTTCATTGTCAAAGTCGATGGCATGTCCCAAACTAATTTGTTATTCTAGTTTAGAGATTTTTGTGGACAAAGTATGGGTTGGTTATTTGTTTTGGATTCTTAGAACCTTCCTATTGGTTTATATAAGTCATTCTTATAGTTTTGTCTTCATTCAACTATAATTTTACTATACTCAGTTGGATATGCTATGGGATAATATCCATACCACATGGTCTTGAGATACCCGTCATAGCCAAGCCTTGGTTTGGGTCATGATAAGTTTGGTATCAGAGCACGATTCATGGTTAGTGGGTATACACAAAGTTGTATTGAGTAGATTCCATTTTATAGGTATGTGGTATGCCATACTTATAAGGGGGAGGCTATAAGGCATTTTGGAATATTTGCCTTTCTTGTGTTCTATTTCAGACGATAGAGTCTCGTATCTTGAAAACTTCCAAAATCACAGTTTACTCACATTTCAAATTATGTCACCCCAAAGATCTAATGTTCATATACACTCTGTTGGACCCTCTATCCAAGCCAAAGAGGATATGAAGTAAACTCACCCTACTTATAGGGTATAGACCCAATCTAGGGTCCCTACTCCCAATTATACTACTCCACGTGGAGTTCCACCTGTTTCTACTAGTCCTCATAGGGATTTAAAAGATAGTGACAGTCAGGCCTAGATGCCTTAGGGATTTATAATGTATAGTTTTGCCAGTCCATTCACCTGCATACTCAAATGGTGGCATCTTAGTCTTGTCAGTTTGATCATATTTATTTTATTGCTCCTTCTTCTAAGGTCATTAAGGTTGGACAGTTCATGATGTTTAATCCCCTAACCTTTATAGGCTCTATTTTTTATAAGGATCATTGTGGGTTTATGGATGAGATGGAGAAGATTTTTTTAGGGTGATGCATGCTACTGATTTTGAAGATGTAGTGTTTACTGCAACTAGCTAAAAGTATAGCTTATTAGTGGTATGAGGATTTGGAGCAGTTAAGGGGTGGTGATGCTGAGCTAATATTATGAGATGCATTTTTTGTGCCTTTGTTAATCATTTCTTTCCTTAGAAGTTAGAGTAAGCTAAGACTGAAGAGTTTATGAATCTGAAGTAGGGTAAGATAAGTGTGAAAGAGTATGCCTTAAAATTTCAACAATTGTCTTGTTATGCTCCAGAGTTGGTATCGAGCTAGTGATCTAGAATAAAGAATTTTTCTTCATGGTTGTCCTGCAATTTGGTATTAAAATGTAAGGCTACAATGTTAAACAATGACATGGATACCTCTAAGCTTATGGTTTATACACAGCAGGTAAAGATGGAAAATAAAATATAGGCAGAGATAGGAGAGAGGCAGAATAAGAAGTTTAAGTATTCACAGAAGGGTGCAGATTGGTAGAATAATAGAAAGATGGAAGGTAGTGGACCAAGAAAAAGATTAGGGGAAATTTTAGTTTATATTCATTGACAACAGCTCTATATCCTAAGACATTTGGTGATCATCATTTTTAGACTAGCAGTGGTTCTAAGTTATTGGGTGCCCCATCTTAGTCTAGTAGAGCTCAGTCGGGCATACCTTATCCTCCTTATATATTTTGCGAAAAAATTTACCATGGTTATTATGATAAGGGGAGTAACTTATTTTTCAATTATTGTCAGCCTGGATATATGCAGAGGAACTACCCTAATATTAAGGTAGTCACTGGATCTAATAATGTCTCGAACACCACTTCTTCGACTCCTGCACCAAAGGGTTCCATTTTAAGTACCGACACTACTTGGAATTATCTCTATGCTCTTACCATTCATGACCAATATGAGGTATCTCCAAATGAATTTAATCGTACATTACAACTCTTCTCTCTTGATGTTTACTATTTTCTTGATCTAGGGTCTACCTTTTAATACTTTATCTCTTATATAGTTGTCTATTTTGATTTTGGATCTAAGAGTATTTCTGACCCCTTCTCTATTTCTACTCTGGTCGGTTATTCTATATATCCTATAAAGATCTATAAGGGTGGTATGGTATCTAATTTTCCTTGGGATACATTGGTGGATCTGATAGAGCTTGACATGGTAGCTTTTGATGTGATCTATGAAATAGATTGCCTTTATTCATGCTATATGTCCTTGGATTGTGGGATCCAAAACTTTAATTTCCAATTCCCAAATGAACTGGTAATTTTATACGATGGAAGTTCCTCTACGCCTAAAGGGACGTTTATTTCCAATATTAGATCTCAGCATTTGATTTCCAAAAGGTCTGCATCATCTAGTTTATGTTAAGGATTCTAGTTTGCAGGGTCCTTCTTTGAAATTTTTTCTTGTGGTTAGTGAATTTCCTAAAGTGTTTCTCGATGATCTTCCTAGAATTCCTCTCGATAAGGAAATAGATTTTGGGATTGATCTTCTACAATACACTTATCCTTTCTCTATTTCTCCTTATAGAATGGCTTCAACTAAATTAAAAGATATGAAAGAGTAGTTAAAGGATCATCTTGATAAGGGTTTCATTTGTCATAGTGTTTCCCCATGGGTGCTCCTATGCTTTTCGTGCGTAAGAAGGATGGGTCCCTTTAGATATGTTTAGATTATTGATAGATGAATAAATTCACAATAAAGAATAAATATCCCCTTTCTAGGATTGATAATCTTTTCGACTAGCTTCAGGGTGCTAGATGTTTCTCTAAGATTGATTTTCATTCGGGGTATCATCAGCTGGAAATTAGGGAGGAAGATATTCCCAAGACCACTTTTCAAACCCAGTATGTCCATTATACATTTATGATTATGTCATTTGGGTTGACTAATTTTTTGGCTGCTTTTATGGATCTTATGAATTGGGTAATTAGGTAGTTTTGTATTTATTCGTGATAGTGTTCATGGATGATATCTTGTAGTATTCTAATAGAAATGAGGATTATGTCAAATACCTTCGAATTGTGTTATAGACTCTTAAGGATCAGACGTTGTATGCTAAATTTTCTAAGTTTAAGTTATGGCTAAATGTTGTGACTTTTGTGGTCATATCTGTTCTAGTAAGGGTATCAAGGTGAATCCACAAAAGGTTGAGGTACTTAAAGATTAATGATGTTGGTGTTGAGCTGAAGCTAAAGTAGACTTTGTATCCTATACATATAAAGATTAATGATGTTTGGGTTATTAAAGGTTTATGGATTATGATATAGGGGGAGATGGAATCTTGAGGTATCAAAGTAGGTTATGTGTTCATGATGTGGATGGGCTGCGAGAAAGGATTTTGACTGAGTCTTCTAAGTCTAGATATATGGTTCATCTAGTTTTGACTAGGTTGTACCAGGACTTGAAGAAAATCTATTGGTCTAACAACATGAAGAGGGATGTGGAAACCTTTGTTTCCAAATGTGCAGTTTATTAACAAGTTAAGGTAAGACACTTGAGACCTATTAGCATGTCACAAGAGATAGAGTTACCTATTTAAAAATGGGAAATAATCAATATGGATTTCATTACGAGATCTTATGTGATCTCAGAATCAGTATGATTCCATTTGGGTCATTATGGAGAGAATGATAAAGTCTACTTATATATTGTCTGTGAGGATTAACTACTCTGGAGAGGACTGTGCCAAGTTGTTTATTCAGGATATTTTCAAGTTACATGGATCTCCCGTGTTATTCTTTTCAGACTGAGGTATGCAGTTTACTTCTCATTTTTGTCATTTGCTTTAGAAAGGTTTGGGGACTAAGGTGAACCTTAGCACTGTTTTCCACCTTTAAATGGATGGACAAGTAGGGCAGACTATTCATAATTTGAAAGATATGCTAAGGGCCTGTGTGATTAATTTTGGAGATATTTGGGTTTATCACTTGCCTATTATTGAGTTTGTGTACAATAACAATTATCATTCGAGTATTCAAATGGATCCTTTTGAGGCTCTATATTGTAGTAGGTGTACGACTCCTATTCGGTGGTTTGAGGTTTGTAGGACTAGGATTTTTGCCCTTGACTTGGTTTACAAAGCCATGGAGAAGATGAAGGTAATTATAGAAAGTCTTAAGACTGCCCAAAGCCTACAAAAGGCTTATGCGGATATGAGGCGAATGGAATTGGAGATTCATGTTAGTGATTGGGTGTTCTAATAAGTTTCACCTAAGAAATATGTCATGAGGTTTGGGAAAAAAGGAAAGTTCAGTCCTCATTATGTTGGCATGTATCAGATTGTGTGGAAAGTTAGGAATGTTGCTAGTCTATTGGAATTGCCTGCAAGTTTTGGCTCTATCTCGTCTATTTTCCATGTATCTATGCTGAAAAATTTGTGGGTGGTCCTTCTTTTGTTGTTCTTGTGGAGGATGTTTTTATTTTGGATTTCTTGTCTTATGAAGAAGACCAAGTGGAGATATTGGACAGGCTAGTTCGTAGGTTGGGGACTAAGGTTATAGCTTTAGTAAAAGTGATTTGGAAAAAACCATACATGGAAGAAGATACAAGAGAAGCTGAAGATGACATGAATGTCAAGTATCCATTCTTGTACCCGTTTTGGATGAAAATGCTTAAGTAATGACTTTCATTCTCATTCTTGGGTAAATTCAAATTTGTTTCTATGTTATGTTGTATTCTTTCTTTATTTTGTGCCAAGGGGTTTCTTTAGTCCTCATTTGGGGATGAATAATCCTCGGGGGGGGGGGGGGGGGGGGGGGGGGGGGTAATGAAAAACCCTAGATTTTAGCCTATGAAAATTTATGATTATTGACGATACTCCCTAGACCATGACTCAGGGGACGAGTCATTAGCACTCGTCATGAGTCGTAGGGTGATACTCGTAGTCTCACTAATGAAGTGTGCCCAAGTTACTCACTTGATTTCAACTTTGTCCTCATGAGTTGTAGGGTAAGGTCATGATTAGTCATGAGGGACTCATGACCACAATAGTGAGATGACCCAAAGTTTCTGTTCAAAAATAGTCACGACAATGACTCGTGACTAGTCACCACAAGTCGTTACCTAATCCATAACGATTGGAGCTATTTTTCAGCACATTTTTCATTAAGGGAATTTATGTTTTTTACCTTCCTTTACACTTTACCCTCGACTTAAGACACCATAAGTGTCCTTTTGTAACATCAATCATCAACTTAAATACAACTTCTCTCATCTTAAGCTACGCAAAATAAGAAAATGTTAGGAGTTTTATGAGATTAATTATCTAAGCTCCAATTTCTAATTATTTATGATTCCTTTTCTAATTTCTTAGATATTTCTGGCATGTCTCACCTCCTTAACTTAATTTTTTATAAGGGATATGTTTAATCACTATTCATGATATTTTGATTGTGGGTTTGTAATTGGGTTCAGGATTTTGGGTTGTTTACAATTGGAATTGCTTTCCCATGTTTAGATTATGAAACTCGTGTTGTAAGTTGTGGTTTTTGAATTGAATTGATGCATGGCTATGCGAATTTTGAATGGGAAACATGGATTTTCACAACTTTTTGGATTTTGCCTTGATAATGGTAATATCCTCAACTCACCTTCATGAACTTTTGTTTTAAACAAGGAATTTACACGATTTAACCCATTTTTAAAACTATTTCATTATATTAATGGACAAACATAATAAAATGGATTTGAAAGACCTTTGTTGCCATGGTTTGGTTTTCAAATTAAACTTGGGAGTCTATTGGTTTAATTGGGTTGCAAAGGTATAATTGGTATGACGATAACAAATGGTAAATTCCTTAATAAATGACTCCCGGGTTCACAGATGGGATTAAGTGTCAATGTTTTAGTTTGGGCTTAAAGGGGTTGCAAAGATCATCATGAAGGTGGAGGCACCGGGGGGACCAATACTGGAAACTATATTTGCCGGCTTAGGGGTCTTTATGACTGTGTGCATAATTAACACATTATATATTTTTGGGATGGTTGGAGCCTTGGTGTCTCTAGCCCTCCCTTAAATTTCCTCGATTCATGTGACTAACATATGTTAGGGCACATTTAGCAGTCTAAGATGAACCCGTATAGTATGTGGGTGGCCTTATGATGTATAGAACTATACAGTCCAACTTAATGATCTTAAAATGTCAAATTCATGACCCTTACCCTATCCCGGTATCTTATATATGTATGTATGTATGTATGTATTCATGTTGTTTGATGGATTTTGGACATGACATGATTTTATCACTTTCCCTAAGTTATATACCAATTCTTATCCCATGATAGTCCTAGGATGCTACATCGTTTCATGATGTAAGGTCTGAAGACTATTCTATTACCCCTATGCAGCATTAGGTGGTACGGTTGTCCATTAAGTGGCTATGAAGTTGTGAGCCTCCATCTTACAGAAAGCTTTGCCGTTACCTTAGGTTTCTTTTCAGATTTAGGGAGTTAAAGAGTTTCATTGTCATGGTCGGGGGCATGTACCGACCTAATTTGGTATTTGGGACAAAGTGTGGGTTAGTTATTTGTTTTTTATTCTTAGAACCTTCCTATTGGTTTATATATGTCAACTTATTACTTGGTCTTGCTTCCGCTATTATTTTACTGTGCTCAGGTGGTTAGGCTAGAGGGTGTTATCCAGCTCACGGTGGGTTGGAGATACCCGTCACCGCCAAGCCCTAGCTTTGGTCATGACATCAATCAAGTTCAAAAGTTTCCTATTGAAAAACATGCGTAAAACTTAACAAATCCTATCTGAAATTGAACAAACCACTTCTACAACTTACAAATACTATGAAGCAAATACTGTAGGGGTAAAATAAATAAAGCACATAAAATCTATTTAGACTAACTAGTTTATCATGAAAAATAAACTTATCTAGAAGGCAATATTCATATTTAACTAACTTTTTTAACCTTCTAATACTCATTGAGAGTCAAATACTTTATTATATCATCCCAAGCCTTCTTTTTATATTGCAAAACTTTAAGATGCCCAAATAAAACTAAGGATTGGAATAGTATCAAGAAGTATTTAGGTCACACAGAATGTCATAGGTTAAAAATGTTTGTCAAACATGAGAACAGTATTCCAAATAAATTGAGTTTTCTTGAAAATCTAGCTATTCGCTCCCTGAAGTTCCTTGTCATGTTAGGTACCAAATCGAGATGGAAAAAGGAAGCAGAAGCTTACGAAGTAGAGGAACTAATTTCTTTTAGGGAAAAATATGAGTAAATAACTAGTTGTGAAGATAAAAAAGGAGCATTAATATATATATATATATATATATATACACATACACATACACATATATAGACACACACACATATACACATATACATACATGATGGGATTTGTTAATAACTGTAGTAACAAAGTTTGTTAAATTATGTCAAGTAAATCTAGATAATTATGTCTGATTTTTCTAATAAATTTAATGAACGATTTGATTTATGAAAGATTTTTAAATATTTTCTTCAGAAAATTCAAACTTTCAACTAGAAATTTAGACCATATTTTGTGAGTTATAAGATTTTAATGATTAGTGGATGACATTGCATATATGAAATGTATCAATGGGAAAAATTCAAAACGAGACTTGTTACAACTATATGAACTAATAATTTCACATTAATTTTGAAACTTAATTCAAATTTGGAAATAAACTCATTTTATTTCCTAATCTACACAATTCAATGGCATCCTAAAGAATATATATCTATATTATTTTTTAAATTTTTCGGATGAGTAGAACCTACTCGAGCTTTTATGTGTAAATGTAAATTTTCATAAATTTTAAAATATTCCAAAATAAAAACTTTCTTAAAATCAACCAACTACCTCAGGAATTAAGTCACCCACTACTAGAACACACAAATACCATGAAGAGAATAAGAAAAAGGGTAAAATAGTAAAAACACATTAAATTTCTAAAAAACATAGTGAAAGATGTTACATCAGCAACTACTAAAACACAGGATTTTCCCCAAATATAACAGCATGAAAGGTACCTAGACTGTTAAAAAGCTAGGGATAGCAACTTCGCATGTCTTGCTCTACTTCCTTGAGTCAATATTCTTGTACCTCAGCTTCCTGGTTTACCTATTCAAAACAGTTATAGGGTCCTTCTCAAGAGTCATAATTAGATCCAGATTAATTGAATCCCTTCGAATCACATGAGAACCATCAGAATGATACTTCTTCAACATCGATGCACAAAAAATAGGATGCATAGCTTAAAGACTCAGAGGTAAGTCCAACTCATATACTCCCCACCATGCAAAAGGATATTAGAAGGAACAATAATCCTTGGGTTTAGCTTTCCCTTTCTCTCAAACTTCATCACACCTTTCATAGGAGATACCTTCAACAAAATCCACTAGCCAACCATAAACTCCAATTCATGAACTATACAATCTACATAAATCTTCTTCCAACTATAGGCTACCAAGATTTGATCTTGAATAAACCTTACCCTATATATTAAATCCCACACTAATTCCATGCCCCATGATCTAACACTAAATAAATCAAACTAATATAATTGAGATCTACACCTCCTCTAATACACAGTTCGGAATTTGCCATCTAAATATTTCAATGATAACCAATGTTCTAAGCAAAAAACACTGAAAGCGAGAATTGATCCTAATAACCACCAAAGTCAATAACACAAGTATGAATCATATCCTTTAAGACCTTCATAGTCCACTCCAACCAGTCGTTAGTATCCGAATGAAAGTCAAGATTATCTCTAACTAAGTACCCACTTAACATAGTATAGAACATAAAGTATGAATTAAACCGAGTACCTCAAACTGTGAGCCTCCTCGATAATCAACCTAGTCAAATTACCAACCTTAGGAACACAAATCTGACATTTGATTCTCAAAACACCCTTCAAATCAAGATTTATTTTTCTTCTTTATCCACTAAAAACTATGCCTTGGATAGTAAATAAATTCACATCCTAGAACTTTCTATCCAAAATCTTCTCTATCAATAGGGATTGCACCTTCACACAAGCAAGAACTTTACTCAAGAAATTGGCCACTATATTGACATTTCCCTATAATAAAGAATAGTCATGCCATAATCTTTTGGAAACTCTAACATCAAACACTAGATCCAATACAAGTCCATTTGATTGAATATGTATGAAAGGTTAAGATAATTAATGAAAACTAAAAAAAAAACTCCATACAGCTAATGTTGCAACAACATCAAAATAAATATTGTAGCCAACTCCAAGTTGTGGTTAAGGTTGTTTTTATCATTGAACTTCCTTGCCTTAAAGAATATGCTATCACCTTACCCTTTTACATCAAAACACCACCAAGTCCAACTCCTAAAGCATCAAAATACACACTGAAGCCCTCTCTTTAAACATGCAAGGCTAAAAGAGGCATTGAAGTCAATAAGGTTTTAAGTTTTAGAAATCTCTCCTTACACTCATTTAACCACTAAAATGAAATATTATTTTGAGTCAATATTGTCAAAGTAGCTGGAATAGTAAAGAAGTCCTACATGAACCAGCCGCAATAGCAAGCTAAGTCCACGTCGTATATAAGGTTGTTCTTTTCATGGGCCTTCATTTACCTCAAAGCATATTCTATTGACTTACCCTTTTGCAACAAAACACCACCAATACTAACTTTTGAAGAATCACTATAAGGTTTTACAGTGAAGCCCATTCATTTCACATGCAAGGCTAAAATTAGCATTGAAGTCAATAAGGTTTTAAGTTTTAGAAATCTTCCCTTACACTCATCTAACCATTAAAATACACTATTATTTTGAGTCAATATTGTCAAAGTAGCTGCAATAGTAAAGAAGTCTTACATGAACCATTTGTAATATCTAGCTAACTCAACAAAACTCAAAATCTAGAAAGATGAAGTAGGCTTGAACTAATCTCATAGCTCCTCAATCTAGGCTGGATAGACCATAATTTTTAACCACATGCATTAAGAGAGATACAAAATCCAACCAATACTCACACTTTAAGAACATGGCCTACAATTCAGAGCACTTAATCTATATTGAACAATCATCAATTGTTTCACTAACAATAATTAAATGTTTCATATGATATGGCTCATTTTTGGTGTACACCAGGATATCATCGATAAATACCATTGGAAAAGAATCAATACAAGGCTAAAATATTACATTCATCAACTCCTTAAATATTGTTGGGGTGTTAGTAAACCAATGATATCACTAAGAAATCATAATAATCATACCGAATCTTGAAAGGTAATTTAAAAACATCCAATGATCAAGTTTTCAAATTATTGTACCTTATTCTCATGTTAATTTTTAAAAACATCAAATCCCCTGAGGCTTATAAATTAATTCATCACTATATGGAAGAGGATTCATGATGGTCACATTATGCACTTTCCAATAGGTGATACACATGTTCATGGATCTATTAGTGTATTCTAAAACGCAACACCAAAGCACCTATAGCTCATCCAATAGAACTAATAAACCTCTAACTTATTAAATTCAGATGATGATCCTTTAACTCAATAAAAAAACTCCAATAGTGAGTAATAGAGATAGGTTTAGTTTTATAAACTAAGTCAATAGAAAAAAATATGTCTTAACCTAGATAAGCACAAATAAATTAGAAGAAAACACATATATAAGCTACCTAACCATCCAAACTGACTACAATAGAGGTGCGTAGATACTAATAACATGCACATACACCAAGTAATAAACATATCCTTTCACCATTGCCACTCTAACCTCAAAATAACTAAGGTAGTAGTCTTGGCAAGGTAATCCAAGATAGCATAATATGCAGAGATCCAATATATACCAAAAATAATATAAAAATCTATCAGGTAAAGAATAATCAACTTCACCTATATTGTATAAGATTGGTACACCAGATACACCATTTAAGAGTCACCTACAATGACAAAAACACAAATAGACACAACAAGTAACGCACATATCATATCAATCGGAAAAATATATAGACACTTATGAGTAAGTAAATCCAGTATCAAAAAATATTATTACAGGATGATGGTTGACCAAAATGATACTTATAAAGGCTCAAGTCTACTCATAAGTGCATAACACTAACCCGTTCACTCTAAAGATGAGCAAGTCCATGACCATTACCATAAGTCTCCTAAGATTTACCCCTGGTACACAAAGAATCACCCCTACCACTCTATGCATTTAACTCTTCAAAAGTTTATGCATGTTCTTAGTGGGTTACTCTGTGTTTTAGGTTCATAAAAAGTCCCTAACATATAGTTGAATTGAAAACTCCTCTTTTTGACAAGTTCTAGTGTGAGATTGTTTTTGAGTTAACTTTAAAATGATTATAACCCATTTAATATAGAGTGTTTTGAGGTACAATACCCACCAAATGAAATATGTTATGCAACTCACACTTAATTAGATTTTTAAGTATAAAGTTATGCTCAGTTTACTTGATAGTATCTGTATGCCAGAGATTGATGATAAGAGTTGATGAGCAGTCAACTACAAGACGATCGGTCAACTACAGTCGTCAACCTTAACCAATAAGGATTTAAAATGGAAAGAAATTAATTACCTGAGTTGATGCTTTATCAATAGGTTGACGAGTCATCAATCAAGTCGTCAGACAGAGACTTTTTCACTTTCAATTTTATTTCCTTAGGGGTAGTTTGGTCCCTTCCTTACCTCTAATCTTATTACATGACTTAAATTAATTAATAAATATTATTTACTCAGGATTTAGCAAGTTTTCATCACCTTTTCTCCTCTCCACTCCCAAAAAAAAGAAATTAAGTTTTATTCTTAAAGATCAACTTCTAAGGCTCAAAACTCAAAATTTTCTTCAAGTTATGTGTAAGTTCATGTCTATGGGGTTTGGAAAAGGTTTTTGTTTCATCCTTATGCCTAAGAATATTATTTTTGTAAGTTATTTTATGAATTTGATAAACAAGATTCATACCCTTTTTACATAATTTTTAACAATTATGCTCCTTTATTTATTGAATTGTCTATTAACTTAAGAATTCATGGTTACCTATTGTTGTACTTTTATTTTTGATCTTACTTATTGAATTTTAACATCTTGGAATGAAATCTAATAAGTTGGTAAATGTATATCACTTTGGCATGAGTTACTCAACATACAACAAATTCAGACTTAGGATCTCAAATACGATAAAAAGTTCACATATGTACTTATGGATATGAATTAGAAATGGAGGAATAATTGGTTTCCAAACTTATAAACACTTACGCCTATTTTATAGTGAATTTCATATATATTATGACCAGTAATGTGGTTTTGAGAATAGTATCTAGAACCAGTGGTTGGGTTTTAGAGTATCATAGTCTTAGAAACTTTGTGCCATTTTAGGTAAGATGTCAAATTTTTCCCAAGTGGTCCTATGAGTGATCACACCAAAATAATGTCTTTATACCCTGACATGGTATACAACATTCTTTAAATAATACATATATTATACTCTATATTTCTCTCATAGATTATGTGAGTTACGAGAATCCCCCAAATAAATAATGAGTGCATAAACTATGTTTTACAACTTAATGGTTTTTGTACATCTTGATATACTATGTTATGTTTAGAAATATTTCAACTTTTAGTTCTATTCATATGACAGTTAGTTTGTATATAGTTAGCATCTCATGATACATATTATTTTTACTTATTAAATGCACCCCTATATACTCAGTATATTTTAGACGTACAAACCACATACAATTAGAGCGCTATATCCTTTTATGATATATGTTCTACTTTTTGTCCCTACATCATGGTAAGGTATCATCAATTTTGCCTAGTCTTTGTCAATTTGTGAGTCCTCATGATTTGAGGACCTGGATTGATGATTTATTTTTTAGTAGCTCAATTTATGTTATTTTAGACGTCCTGGTTTATGGGTTAGCTGAAGCCTATCCTAGATCTTGCCTACTTTTTGTCAATTTGACAGTCCTAATGTTCTGAGGACCTTGATCAATGTTTTTTTGTAATAGTTCAATATATGTTATTTCGGATGTTATGCTTTACGGGTTAGCTGGGGCCTGTCCTAGCTCTTCAGTATATTTACAGGCTTATCTAGACTTGGTAGTTGCTTTTTGATAGTCGTATATTTCAGATAATATTTAGTTCTTAGTGACACATTGGGATTGTTTTATTCAACTAAATTTATACTTTTAAGTTTACTACTTAGGCTCATGTTTTATGTAAGTTTATCATGATTAAATGTTAAGTAAATGCGATGGGTTGGCTTTGGAACTACTTGTTGTAATGCCCCAATTTTCTGAACCGAAAAGCTACACGGTGCTTATGACCCCGAAGGACCACAAGCTAACCCATGATCAATATTTGTACCTGTACACTGCAATATATGATGTAATCATACATAAAACATGAACAATAGGCCATAAGGTTCAACTGCATAGAATATCTGACAAATGATAACATCCATATGGGGTAACGAATACCCAAAAAAACTAAAATCTGAATCAAATCTGAACTAAATCTGAAAGCCTCTAAATACTGTCTGAATAAGGAGTTCAAGTAACATGTCTCCAACTAACTCCGTCTAGCAAAACTGAACTGAAATAATAAATGAAGTAAATAATATCGTCCTCGAACGGATGAGGACTAACTCCAACTCTTCCACTGGTATGCTACTGCTACTGCTAATCGGGATCTCGTGTATGTGAGCCTATAGTGTAACGTGAAAGAAAGCACCATAGCACAAATGCGTCAGCACAACTGGGAGTACTGCGTATACGAGTAAGGTAGGATAAATGAAAAAGGGTTTACGTGCATGCACGATGCTAACTCACTGACTGATATGAACATAAGAGTGCAAACATACATAAGTAGTAACTCAGATCGTGATTACATGATATCTAGATCTAGACACTAATATATGCTCTACTAATATTTAGCATGACAAATACTGAAATTTTGATAACATAGATGACTGCGTTTAATAGTCCTGAATCTAATGAAACTATATGTTTTCCGTTCTATAACTGGATGGATTGTATATGATAGTCCTGATATACTGAAATTTGAAGAACTATTTGAGTTCTTTTATTAAAACTGGGACTGAAACTGTGGGAGGTAGTTGTTTGACCGACATGCCCTAACACCACATATAGCTAAGTTGGGGTCTAATCTCTGCCCTGACTGGATAGGTGTCAATACCGCACCACTAGAAAGGACACCTGTGAGTGACCCTTAGCTGGCAGGTACTCACATGAAAATGATGGGACCCCTAAACTGATGGATTAAGCCACTTCATCAACCCTAATCTGGTAGGTTAAGATGTCTCAACCTACGCTATATACGTAGTTATGGAACACAAGGATGATTACTAAGAATCACACCCTAAACTGGCAGGTGAGTTCCCATCCTTGGGTTTACTCGGTACTAACTTCTACTCCCATGTGAAGAGACTAAATGTGATTAACTGATGGTACATGGACTGATTAAATGACTTCCTTTGACTGATGGATTAGTGCTACTATCTAAGAATTAACTGAGATCATGAGATTTCTGAGGTTTCCTGAGTCACATGCCAGACTGAGTTCAATAGATCATGTCTTGACTGAGATTATCGTGATAACATGACATGGCTCTAGGTACACAACTATATTTTTCAGGTATAAGTACCCCAGGACTCGATGTAAGGAAAATAACACACATGACTGACTTAATCGTAAGAGTAGAGTCCACACTTTACCATATCATGAGTAGGGGATTTCGCACTAAGCATAGTTCTCAACGTCTAATACATGGAAGAGAAATTCATGCAACATGTATATACTTGCATGGCTAAAATATCATGGTAGATACATATCACAACAACAACGCATATCACTCACATGGAATTCATGGGAAATCGTAAAGCATAGAGCATGGACTTTTCATTTAAGCACTATTAAATCATGGGACATGAATTCTATCATCCTAGGCATATTATCAAATACTTTACATACATTATTTTAGCTTAAGTGTGTTTATGAATTTCACCATATTAAGCCACATAAGGATAATGGGTTTCAATTAACAAACACATGTACTTCATGAAAATACCTTTAGATATCATCTTGAAACTTAAACAACAATCATTAACATTAACATTCTCATATCACAACAAGATAATCAAAAAATATTTACAAAATAGTTCTTGAGCTCTATGAACGAAATGGATCCATAGATGAACACTACGCCTACCTGACTCAAGGTTCTTGATATTTTTGAACTTGAAGGATTTGAAATCCTTTGATTGATTGAAGAAGATTGGGTCTTGTTCTTGGAGATTAAATTTAGAGAGAAACCCTAGTTTTTTTTGTGAAATAATAATTAGAAAAATGGATGAATTCATACTCATCTAGGTATATATAGGCGAGTGGTAAGTGAAAAAAATACCCCTATTAAAATGGCCTCAAAAAAAACTGAACGTAGTGTGTGACGACCCGCCTGACGATCCGTCAGGAACTTGATGGTCCATTATTTCAACCATCATATGTAAACTAGAAATGGGGTTCAATGGATTAGAGTTGACAGCCTGGATTACGGTCTATCAAATCATCCGTCAATACTTACCAAGAATGTGGCCCTACTGCCATGGCTGTGATGGTCTATCACTTGTTTGGCAGTCTATCAACTTGGACGTCGCACTTGGGCATTTCGGTCAGTTCTAAGTAAAACATCCATAACTTCCTCGTCTGTGTCGGATTTGGACAAAATTGGTATCATTAAAAATCTAACTCAATTTTCCACGTGATAAAAAGTAGAAATCTTAAAAATACCATGGGTAAAAAAATAGATTTGTATTTCAAAGAAAGTACTAGCATCCTTGAGATGATTTCTAGCTAGGAATAAGCACGGGTATTAAAATATATCCCCCTTGAGAACATTCATCCTCGAATGAGACTGATTAAAAGGGAATTTAATAAATGGACATGAATTGAACATGAGTGGCTTAGACATTACTTCATGACTAACATGATAAATACACTGAAATCATGCATATCTGATGCACGATTAACTGGTACATGAATGCGTGACTGAGTGTTTTTATAAACTAGTTTCTAAAGATGAGAATGCATAGCTGATGCATGATTTTATAACTGAATTAATACATGAATGCATGATAGAGTATGAAATGGTAATAGATACCAAATTTATAATGGGAACATAAATATGAAACTGAATAAGCTTGAGGTGAACTATTACCTTGAGCTTGATCTGAATCAGCGGATAAGAGGCAAGGATACTTGGGATGCATATTTGCTTCTGCTTCCAAAGTAGCTCCCTCGACGGACTGGTTTTGTCAAAGAACCTTAACTAGAGGGACCTCTTTCTTCCTTAATCGATGAGTCTGATATTCTAAGATTTCGATTGGAATCTCTTCATAAGAATGACTGTTTTGAACTTCAATGCCCTAAATAGGGACTACAACTGCTAGGTCACCTACGAACTTCTTGAGCAAGGATAAATAGAATAACTGATGAAGTGAGGCTAAATATAAAGGTAATTCAAGGTCATAAGCTACCTTGCCTAAATGACTGAGAATTTTGAAAGGACCGACATAGCGGGGACTGAGATTTCTTTTCTTGCCGAACCTCTTCACTTCCTTCATAGGAGAGATCTGGAGATAGACATAGTCATCGACCTCAAACTCAAGATTCTTTCTACAAACATTAGAATAAGACTTCTGTCAGCTCTGAGCAACCTGGAGTCTCTCTCTTATCAACTAAACTTTCTCTAAGGCATCGAAAACCAAGTTAAGACCTATGACTGAGGCCTTACTAACTTCAAACCAACCAATTAGAGATCTACACATCCTTCCATAGAGATCTTCGAATTGAGAAATTTTAATACTTTAATGATAGTTATTGTTGTATGCAAACTCAATCAAAGGCAAGTGGTCATCCCAACTTCTCTTGAAATCAATTGCATACGCCCTTAGCATATCTTTAAGAGTATGAATGGTCCTTTCTTCTTGACCATCTATTTGAGGATGAAAGGCTGTATTGAGATGGACTTGGGTACCAAGACCTTTTTAGAATGCTTTCCAAAAGTGAGAGGTGAACTGGGTACCTCTGTCTGAAATAATAGATAATGGAACACCAAGTAATCTGACCAACTCCCTGATATAGAGTTTTGCATAATCCTCAGCTGAATAAGAGGTATAAACTGGTAGATAATAAGATGGCTTGATCGTCCTATCTACAATAACCCAAACTGAATTATGCTGATGATGAGTTCGAGGCAAACCCATCACGAAGTCCATGTTTACTTCTTTTGTCATACATAGTACATCATGGTTCATTGTTAGCTTTATGATCAAGGTTGATGTGAATCAAGGTCTCAAATATGTCCAAGTTATTGTGCGAATCAAAACATTCCTTACCGATTGAATTTTTGAGAAAGATATTGGTATCATCAACTTCAAACAAGCATTTATCTCATTATACTACAAATTTTTGATTCCATGACCAACCAAAAGATAAATAATTTAATAATATTTCCATCAATACTAAATTCTTCTAAAATGGACACCCGACAAAGAAGTTAAGGCTATTTTAAGTGTCTGCTGTAAGACGAATGCCATTTTAGAGCATGGCGCGTCGCGCCGAAGGACAAAATGGTACTCGTCAATATTCAGAAATCCACAGCAATAGCTCCACTTTGTGCCAAGCTTCCAGGTCATAATAATTGGTATTTTATCAAGCTCCGCATCGCGTTGGGGCCCTAAATCAGGATAAATTTTGCATAGTTTTCAGTTTTAATTTTAAATTCCTCAAAGGCAATTTGGTAACTTCCCAAAACCCTATTTATACTCTTTAAATATGGGATTGAAGCTCCAAAGCATAACTTTACATTAATTTTATCAAAATCCACTCAAGGACAGTCAAGAACAAGTCTAAGGTTTCCATTGGGGTTTTAAGCTTTAAGCAAATTCAACAGTAGATTCCATGAATTCTTAATCTAAGGTATGCCTAGTGTTCATCTATGGATCCAATACGTTCATAGATCTCAAGAACCATGTTTTTAAATGTTATTTTGTTAACTTTTTGTGGTGATATAAGAATGTACATGTTGATGATTGTTGTTTAACTTTCAAAATGATATCTAGAGATGTCTTCATGAAATATATATGGTTGTTAGTTGAAAAACATGAAATTTAGGTTGTTTGATGTGATGCAAGTATGAAATCCACCTATGCTTTAAAGAATGCATGCAAGGTGTTTGATAAAGTACCTAGGATACTATAAACCCATAATTACATGATTCCATGATATCTAAATAACAAGTCCATATTAGATATACACTTCAATATGAATTTTCATGATATTTATGTGTTGTTGTTGTTGTGGCATGAAGCATGTGTGATAATGGAAATATGAATTATATACATGAAATGTATCCATGATCTCCCTACCATGTTGAGATATGAATAAATACATGAAGTATAATATCCCCTGCTTATAATATTGTGAATTCTGGACTATAATCTTATGATCAAGTCATGTCATGTGTGACAGTTTCCTTTTATTGATTCATGGGGGTATTTGTACACAAAAAATATAGATGTGTGCCTAGAGCTATGTCATGTGCCACGATAAATCTCAGTCAAGATATACTCTATAGAACTCAGTCAGTCATGTGACTCAGGAAACATTAGAAATCTCATGATCTCAGTTAACTCTCAGATAATAGTACTACTCCATCAGTCAACTGATGTTAGTTATTCAATCTATGTACAGCCAGTTGAATCATGTCCAGTCCTTTCAAATAGGAGTAGAAGTTAGCATCGAGTGAACCCAAGGATGGGAACTCACCTGGCAGTTCAGGATGTGATTCTTAGAAGTCATCCTTGTGTTTTAGAACTACGTAGCCAGTGTAAGTTGAAAAATCTTAACTTGTCAGATTAGGGTTGATCAGGTGGCTTAACCTATCAGTTTAGGGTTCCCCCATTCTCAGTTTGCTAGATAAGGGTCACTCACAACTGTCCTTACCAGTGGTGCAGTATTGAAACCCCTCCAGTCGGGTAGAGATTGGACCCCAACTTAGCCGCAATAGTATACATGGGCCATGTCGGTAAAACAAATACCTCCCACAGTTTTATTATCAGTCTCAGTAAAAAATAACTCAGACAGTTCTTCAGATATTAGTATACCAGGACTGTTAGATACAGTCAAATTCTGTTATAGCACGGGACTCAAAGAGTTCTACCAGATTCAAGACTGTCATACACAGTCGCTCATGTTATCAGAACTATAGTTTAGTCATGTATTAGCGTGAAGATTTATCTACCACGTACTCACGATCTCAATTACAATGTATGTATGTTTGTACTCTTACATTCATATCAGTTAGTTAGTTAGCATTATTCATGCATGTAAACCCTTTGCATTTGCCTACCTAACTCGTATACTCAATACTCCAGTTGTACTGAAGCATTTGCGCTATGGTGCTTTCTTATCATGTTATACCATAGGTCTAGAGCCACGAGTTCCAGACCAGCAGTAGCTTTCCAGTCGCAGTGTTGCAGTGAGTCCTTATCCATCCAAGGATAATATGATATGATTTATTCATTTATTACTTCATTTCAGTTTTACGTAGTTAGTTGGAGACATGTTCCTTCAACTCCTTATTCAGACAGTACTTAGAGGCTTTCAGATTTAGTCAAATTTAGCTATCAAATTCACTATTCAGTTTTATATTCAATTGTTTTGGGTATTCATTACCCCATAGATGTTACTATATCTCTTCAGTTAAACCTTATGGCCTAGATGTTTAGGTTTTCCGCATATTATATATATATATATTATGTATTATACAGGTACAAATATCAGTCATTGGTTAGCTTGTGGTCCTTCAGGGTCATGAGCACCGTGTAGCATTCCGATTTAGAAAATTGGGGCGTTACATCTTCTCACTTCCATGTAGGAATGGTGAACTCCTGTATGGGTCCACTAGGATTCTGAGTCTCTATCTTAACTTGCTGACATATAGAGCACTTAGCCAAAAACATTGCAATATCTCTCTTCATATCACTCCACCAATAGATTTCTCGAAGGTCATGGTACATCTTAGTGGCCTCTGGATGAATAGAGTACCGCGCACCATGCACTTCTACGAGACTCTGCTACTTTAAGTCATCTACACCTTGAACACACAGATGACCCTGACAACGAAGAACCCTATCTCCCCCTTGGGAGAAAATCTCTACTCTCTGATTATGAACTGACTCTTTTAGCTTGACAAGGGTAGGATCCCTATCTTGCTTTTCTTTCACCTCAGAAAATAGAGATGACTCTGAACTACTCTGAACATATACACCACCCATCAAAGAATCGACTAAGCAAATACCTAGTATGGCGAGCTGATGGGTTTCCAGAGCTATCATTTTTTCTATCCTCAACGTGAGAAACACTACCAATCAAGAGTCTATTGAGAGCGTCGGCCACAATGTTGGCCTTGCCTGGATGGTAAAGGAAGCTCATGTCATAATGAAGATTGAGATCTTTCTTAGAAAAGACATACTAGAGACTCTTATGATATGTGAAGACATCTATATGTACTCCGTATAGATAATGTCTCCAAATCTTCAAGGCAAATACAACTGCTACCAACTCAAGATCATGAGTAGGATAATTCTTCTCATGGGGCTTTAACTAGCTTGAGGTGTAGGCTATGACCTTACCATGATGCACGAGGACACAACCTAAACATATTCTGGATGCATCACAATAGACTACAGAACCATTGGGACCATCTAGAAGAGCTAGAACTAGAGTTGAGGTGAGTCGAGTTTTCCACTCTGGAAAACACTTCTCACAAGGATCTGACCACTAAAACTTGATCTTCTTCTGAGTCAATATGGATATGGGGTATGCGATAGAAGAAAATCCCTTGATAAAATGTCTGTAATATCCAGCCAATCCCAAGAAACTTTTGATATCTAATAGAGAGACAGGGCGAGGCCAGTTTCTTACAGATTTAGTCTTCTGAGGATCTACTCTAAATCCATCACCGAAAATAATATGGCCAAGGAATGATACTGATGTTAGCCAAAACTTGCACATACTAAATTTGGCAAATAGCTGGTGATCTCTGAGAGTCTGAAGACCAATCTTTAGATGGTCTGAATAATCACGCTCCGTGCGGTAATTGACCTGGATATCATCTATGAAGACTATGACGAACATGTCAAAGTACTACTTGAACACACGGTTCATCAAATCCATGAAAGCGGTTGGGGCATTGGTAAGACCATAGGACATAACTAGAAACTCAAAGTGACCATACCGGGTATGGAATGCTATCTTAGGGATGTCATATTCTCTAACTCTGAGCTGATGGTAGCCTGATCTAAGGTCTATTTTTGAGAAATAACTGGCACGCTAAAATTGGTCAAATAAGTCATCTATTCTGGGAAGAGGATACTTATTATTGACCGGAACTTTATTAAGCTGACGGTAATCAATACACATCCTGAGAGAACCATCATTCTTGCGCACGAATAAGACTGGTTCACCCCATAGGGATACACTGGGCCTGATGAATAACTTATCTAAGAGATCCTTCAAATAATCTTTTAGTTCCTTGAGTTTAGCTGGTGCCATTCTATATAGTGGAATAGAAATAGGTTGACTAACTGGAAGAAGATCAATGTTGAAGTCTATTTTCCTTTCGGGAGGAATACCTAAAATATCTTTGGGAAACACGTCTGAATACTCATTTAAAACTGGGACAGATTTAAAACTAGGAGATTCAGAACTAAAATCTTTAATATGCACGAGATGATACACACACCCCTTAGAAATCATTTTTGTTTCCCAAAGGTAGGAAACAAGCTGAAAATGTAAGGTGTTACATTTTCTCTCCCTTGGAATCATTCATTCTCGAATGATGGATTGGAACTTATTGAGACTTTAGAAGTGTGAAATAATGTATACATGACATATCTGCTAAAAAATAATATAGCTGAGTTGAATCATTAAAACTTCTATCATGAAATTGACTTTTGAGCTTACTTGATTCTATTGACTTATAAGGGGATGATTCATGCAGAGAAATTGGAACCTATTTGAAATGCTTTTGATATGATCCTACATATAGAATTGTGAAGTGATAAATAGTGCAATAAATTTTCAAGAGTCATTAAGGATGGAATAAAATGTGTAACTTCTCATTAGGAATTGTTCCTAAATGAAACACGTATAAGAATCAAAATAAAAGGGCTTCATGGCATTTCAAAGTACATTATGTAAGCACGAATCATGAGTCAATGAAACTAAGATAGTATAATGGGTATTACACTGTTTGAGCTGAAATAATTGGAAAACTAAGATCATGACTGAACACTTATGAATAGAATGATGACTAAAAATCTGAATTTTAGATATGATGCATGGACTAAACTAAATTACCTAATGGAATAAGCATACTCATAAAACTTTGGATACTTAAACAAGCTCGAAAGATGGAAAACCATCGGAACTTGCATGTCTGACTACTAAACTAAATTGTTTCCTATACAGACTGAGTCATATCGAGATCTCATACTCAATTATAGTAATTATTC
Organism: Capsicum baccatum var. pendulum; assembly: GCA_030864225.1. NCBI lineage: Eukaryota > Viridiplantae > Streptophyta > Magnoliopsida > Solanales > Solanaceae > Capsicum > Capsicum baccatum. The sequence continues at coordinate 172,340,693 of CM061554.1, forward strand.
AACACTCTTTGAAAAATGTTCTAATAATATTTCAGGAGCATTGAATCTTGGGCATGATCTAAATACTATATCTGAAGAAGGAATCAGAATAAGGATACAAATTGATGACATGGAATATAGGCCAATAGAACATAAGCTAGGATAAAATTACTATGCCTTAGGCAATGCAACTGCTTACTTTCAAGATTAGCCACGTTTCAACTATATTATTCTCCTAAATACCATGGTTATTTGATTAAACTTTTAATTCTCACATTGGAAAACATAACTACTCTAGCTAAAGCCAGAGATGAGTTATATACTCTCACCATGATCAAGCTTAACTTGAAATCACAAGGTACTACACATAAAACCTTAATACTATTCTGATCCGAAAATTCAATACCCCTAGCATTTTCACAACTTATCATCTATAGGATAACTCTTCTTTTCATTTCAACAACTAAATTCAACCTCTTTCTAGGAACTCATTAGAGCACAATACACCCATCTACTTATATACCAACCTGGCATTCAAGCCTATTATTATAACCGCATACGAACTTTAAGGCAAACACCCATAAAAGACTTTTTCTCATATTCTCTAAACTTCTATCATTAAAATCTTTCTTGCATTATTAATAACAAGACATACACGAAATCTCAACTAAACATGATTCATATCAAAATATTGGCCTCAATCATACTTCGCACTTATAGCCTTAGATAAAACACGTATGCAACAATCTTTCCTTAATAAGAAAATTTACTCTTTCTCATCTAAACAATCTTTCATCACCAGTATCATCGCCTACTTAGATTAAAGACATCCTTCTAAACTTATGGATCTACTTTGTATCCCTAGGACTTAGCCATAATTTCTTCACTATAATGTTCTACAAAGAAATGCTGAACTCACTCGAATGAACTATACTTAAAACATACAATCTTTATTCTTGGACAATCCCCCTTCATGTATACCATCCTTAAACTTTTTGTCTCCAATAATCTTTACCATAAACTTGCACTCTCCTCCAGTATAATGCCCTGAATCTAGTACCCGGAATGCTACAAGGTGTTCATGACCCCGAAGGACTAGAAGCTAACGAAGACTAATATCTATACCTGAGCACTGCATAATATACTATATAAATGCGGAAAAGAGCTAAAAGGCAATAAGATTCAAATATATGATAAAAAATAACATCTGGAAATATGGTGTATTAATACCAAAATAAAATTGAAATAATTATCAGAATATGTTATAGTCTTAAAGCCTCTAAAACTAACTGAATAAGGGGTTGATGGGACATGTACCCAACTAACTCCAACTATTGAAATAAACTAAGTACTAAAAGAATGAAATAATCAAATAATAACATCCTCAAATGATGAGGACTCACTGCTAGTCTATCTACTAAACATCTGATCTACTAAGGATGCTCTGGAGCTCGTACTTCTGAACCTATGGTATAAAACACCACAACACAAATACGTCAGTATGATTGAATATACTAGTATGCAATTGAGGTAGGCTGAATGCAATGGGTTTATATGTATGAATACGTGAACTGTGAATGAGATCATGAAAACACTGAATATGAATACTGATAACATAAGTTTGGTATAACTGATATACTATTATCTGAATGACTGTGATTGACATTCCTATTTTTAATAGAACTAGTTGAGTTCCGTACTAAACTGTGTGATTGTATCTAACATTCCTGAATTCTGTCAAACTATATGAGTTCTATTACTGATACCTAAGATTGAGACTGTGGAAAGTAGTCATTTAACCGACATGCTGTAACTAAACTATTATAGCTGAGTTGGGGTCCAATCTATAACCCCAATTGGAAGAGTGTCAATACCACGCTACTAGTAAGGACAAGCTGTGGGTGACCCTCATCTAACAGTGTCCCCAAAAGAGAATGGTGGGACCATCGTCTGACGGTGTTAATCCACCTCATCAACCCTCATCTACCTGTGTTGATATCTCAACCTATGCTGGCTACATAGTTTTGGAATGCAAGGATTGCTTCTAAGGATCACACCCTCAACTGACAGTGTGTGCCCTCATCCTTGGGTTCACTCGGTGCTAATACCTACTCCCATCTGAATAGATACTGAAACATGATTAATAGAACTAAACTGAACTAGGCTTAATGAGTTTCATTGACTGATGGAATACTACTGATATTATTGAGTTACTAAGATTTCTGAGATTACTGGGATTTTTTAGTTTTTCCTAAGTCATGAGTTTGAATGAATTCTACTAAGTATGGCTTGACTGAGAGTTTCTTGAAAACTGACAATGTCTCTAGGAACACAACTAAATTTTCGGGTACAAATACCCCCAAGACATGATAGCATGAAACTGATAAGACATGTTACTTTTTGGACTCATGACCATAATTAGAAATCTATAATACAATCATTGGGGTATTTCTAGAGGTACTTGATTATGATGGTTTGGTACACGAATAGAAATTCATATAAACATGTCATAATTTGATAGGGTTAATCTCATGAACAATCCATCAAACAATTTCAATGCATAACAATATCATAGAAGTCATTTTGAACATAAGGGTAAAGCATGGGTTCAACAATTTTGTCATAAATGAGTCCTAAAGCATGATTCTTTTTCTCTTAGGAATTTTATCAAACACATTGTATGCACAACCTTAGGCTAAGGCTTATACACTAGTTCATACATCATGGTTACTTTAATGAACTCAATTTAAAAGTTTCCGAACCCACATACTAGCATAATTTCATGAAAAGTACATAAAAACTCCAACTTAGGATTCTTACAGCCATATCAACATAATTAAAATCAACCCACCACATGAAAATCATAATTCATGAGTTTAAAATAGGATTCTTGAGCTTCATGGGTGAAATAAACCCATAAATCAACACTTTACATACTTGGGTGGATGATTTCTTGAAGATTGTTGGAGGAAAGCTTGAATTCTTAACTTGGGATTAAATATCTAAGGTTTCTTGTTCTTGGAGATTGATCTTTGAGAGAAACCCTAATTTGATATTGTAGATGAATAATAAAGTTAGGAGCTCTGGTATGGTATAATTAAGGATTAAAATGGATGAAAGAAGACACAATTACCCTTTTAAAAATTTCTTAAAATCATTGATTGAAAGTGGCGATGGTTTGGGCGATGGTCCGTCATAGGCTCAATAGTTCGTCAATCCTGACTGTTGCACTTGGCCAGAACATGAACTTTCTGCCTCGTCTACGATGGTTTTGGTGATGGTCCATCACTAGCTTGACAGTCCATTGTTCTTGGACATCGCGCTTAACCAGAAGTTGGGTTCAGTACCTTAGTCGTGATGACTTAGGAGATGGTCCATTGCTATCTCGACGATCCTTCGGCCTAACCGTCGCTTCTCGACAGTTCCAATAGTTCTTTGTAAAACATCCATAATTTACTCCGATACCATATTTGGACTAAATTTGTATCATTGGGAAAATTCTATATGATTTAAACATTAATCATTTAAGAATTCATTTGTAACTCTTCTAGAGAATAGATTTGACTTAAAGAAAGTTCAGGGTATTACAATTTCTCCTCCTTGGGAACATTCGTCCTCGAATGGGACTGACTACACTAGGAAAGCTGATAGACTGATCTTACTTACGGGACAAGAACATTTCAACATGTGTATGTGACTGGAACTTCTAATATACTAAAATCTAATACTGAATATGCTTTTCTGATGCATGAATATGTGACAGATAGTCTTCATGAATACATGACTAAAATTATCGAGAAGTTGAGTTTCTCATGATGAGAATGCATATCTGATGCATGAATATGTGGCTTACATGATACATGAACATATGACTGGTTATGTAAAGGTATTTGATACAAAGTTTACAAATAAAATCTGAACATAAAACTGAATATGGTTTAGGAAAACTATTACCTTGGGCTGAGTTTGAGTTTGCAGCGAAGAGGTGAGGATACTTGGTCTGCATGTCTTCTATTACTTCTGAAGTAGCACCCTCAATAGACTGATTCCACCAAAGAACATTCACTAGAGGGACTTCTTGGTTTCTCAGTCTATGAGTTTGGTAGGAAAGAATTTTGACTGGGATCTCATCGAAAGAAAGGTTGTTCTGAATGTCTAAGACCTCAACCAGGACTACAACTGCTGGGTCACCTATGTATTTCTTTAGCAAGGAGACCGACATATTGGGGACTGAGCATTCCCTTGTTGCCGAACCGATTCACTCCCTTTATGAGAGAGATTTTCAAGTACACATAATCCCCAATCTCAAACTTGAGATACTTTTTGCCCATATCTGCATACAATTTCTGTCTGCTCTGAGCTATCTTGAGTCATTGTCTAGTAAACTAAACTTTCTCTAGGGTGCCGAATACCAAGGCGGGACCTACTACTATAGCTTCACCCACTTCTAACCAACCGATTAGAGATCTGCACCTCCTATCATAGAAAGCTTCAAATGTAGACATCTGAATGCTAGAATGATAGCTGTTATTTTATGCAAACTCAATCAAAGAAACGTGTTCATCCCAACTCCCCTTGAAATAAAATGCACACACCCTTAGCATATCCTCCAAGGTCTGAATGTTCCTTTTATCTTGACCATTTATCTAAGGATTAAAGGATGTACTGAGGTGAACTTGGGTACCAAGATCCTTTTGGAATGCTTTCCAAAAGTAATAGGTGAATTGGTTACCTCTATCTGAGACAATAAACAATGAAACACCTTACAATCTGACCAACTCCCTGATATAGAGTTTGGCGTAATCATCAGCTGAATAGGAGGTATGGACTGGAAGGAAATGAGATGATTAGGTCATCCTGTCTGGAATGACCCAGACTAAATTATGCTGACAATGAGTACGAGGTAAACCTGTCACAAAGTCCATGATCACTTTTTCCCACTTTGAAGTATGAATACTAAACTCCTGCATGGAACCACTAGATCTCCCATAATTCGCGGTATAACTTAGTGGCCCCTGGATGAATAGAGTAGCGTGCACCATGCGCTTTTGCAAGAATTCATTTCCCCAAGTCATCTACTCTTAGAACACAGAGAAGACCCTGACACGGGGAACACCATTTCCCCCTTGGGAGAAAACCTCTACTTTCTGATCTCTAACTGACTATTTCAACTTACCAAGACAGAGATCTCTATCTTGCTTTTTTTCACCTCGGATACTAGAGATGATTCAGATCTTTTTTGAACCCCATATACTACCTTCTGGTTAATCGATTAAGCTAATATATAGTGTAGCAAGCAGATGAAATTCCTGAGCTAAGTTCTTCTTACTTCCATCAACGTGAGCAACACTACCCATAGACAGTCTACTAACAGCGTCTGCCACAACATTGGCCTTGCCCAGATGATAAAGGACACTCATATCGTAATATTTCAAGAGCTCTAACAACCTTCTCTCGCAAAGATTAAGGTGTTTTTGAGAAAAGATATACTGAAGGATCTTATGATCTGTGAATACATTTATACGAACACCATACACGTAATGCCTTCAAATCGTTAAGGAAAAAACTATGGCTGCTAACTCAAGATCTTAAGTTGAATAATTTTTCTCATGGGGTTTAGGATATCTGGAGGCATAGTCTTTGACCTTACCATAATGTATGAGGACAAAGCCCAAACGTACTTTGGATGCATCATAGTACACTATGAATCCATCTAAACTGTTTGTAAGAGCCAAAACTGGAGCTGAGGTAAGTCGAGTCTTCAACTCCTGATAACTCTTCTCACCAGGATCTGACCACTGAAAGTTGACTTTATTCTCATTCAAGATGGGCATAGGGGATGCTATAGATTAAAATCCTTCAACAAACCGACGTTAATAGCCTGCTAAAACAAAGAAAATCCTAATATCGGATGGAGAGATGGGTTTAGGCCAGCTTTTCACTTCTTCAGTATTTTGATGATCAACTCTAATGCCATCATCAGAGACAATATGACAAAGGAATGCTACTGACCCTAGCCAAAATTCGTACATATTGAATTTAGCGAACAACTAATAATTTCTGAGAGTCTGTAATAATATTCTAAGATGGTCTGCATGATCATGCTCTCTACGAGAATAAACAAGAATGTCATCTATGTAGACTATGAAAAACATGTCCAAGTACTATTTGATCACATGGTTCATCAAGTCCATAAAGGCTGCTGGGGCATTAGTAAGACCAAAGGACATGACTAAGAATTTAAAGTGACCATACCGAGTACGAAAAGCTATTTTTGGAATAACACATTCTTTGACACTAAGCTGATGAAAGCCTGATCTGAGGCCTATCTTGGAGAAGTAACTAGCTCCCTGATGTTGGTCAAACAAGTCATCAATTCTGAGAAGTGGATTGTTGTTCTTGACTGTGACTTAATTGAGCTGACAGTAGTCTGTACACATCCTAAGAGAACCATCTTTCTTCCATACGAATAAGACTGGTGCACCCTACAGGGATACACTATGTCTAATGAACCCCTCATCTAGGAGACCCTTCAACTATTCTTTCAATTCTCTGAGTTTGTCTAGTACCATTTTGTGTGGCAGAATAGATATAGGATAAGTAACTGGAATAAGATTAATACCAAAGTCTATTTCCCATTCGAGGGGAATTCCTGAAGATCTTCAGGAAAGACATTTGAATATTCATACTCTACTGGGACTGATTCGAGAGTGGGAGTATTGGAACTAGTGTCCTTAACTCGAACAAGATGATGGAAACATCCCTTAGATATCATTTTCCATGAATGAAGGTAGGAAACAAGTTGACCTCTTAAAAATAAAGTACTACCCTTCCACTCTAGGATGGGTTCATTTGGAAACAAAAACTACACAACTCTGTTTTTGTAGCTGTCTGTGGCATAGAAAGAATGAAGACTATCTATGCCAAGGATGACATCAAAATGAGTCATCTCTAATTCAACAAGTCTGCTGAAGTGACTTTCTGAGATACCATAACTATACAGTTCCTGTAAACCCGCCTGGATACGATGGTTTTATCCACTTAGGTAGAGACTGAAAAGGGATCTACTAGAATTTTATGACTGACTCCAAAAACAAATTCTATATAGGGAGTAACAAAAGACAAAAAAAGATCTTATATCTAGCAAAGCATAAACATGCAAGTGAATGATCTATAACATACCAGTAACCCCATCAGGAGAATTTTCCTGATCTTGTTGAGACTAAAGAGCTTAGAGTCTATTTGGGTGATTCCCACTAGTTGTGCTGGAGGTGGCACCCTAGTAATTTGGGTGACCAGACTAAACTGAGGAACAATTTTACTGACCCTAAAATCCCGACTGGGGATAATCTCTAAATCTGTGGCTGGCCTTGCCATATCCAAAACACACATCACTGCCAACTCTATAAATACCCTATGATTCTTACCTCAAGTCTGGCAAAGAGGATTTTTTTGGGCACTACTAATACTTCCATGAGACTTAGAGCCTGGCATCCTAGCTTTGTTACCATTGAATATAGGAACTGTAACACTAGTTGAGGAAGGAGCTGGAATGGATGACTTTGGGAAGAACTGAGAATGGTTACCTCCCTCTAACTTAGGCTAATTGAAATTGAATATACTTATTCTAGCTTTCTTATTCTGCTTTTCTCTGATCTTAATCTTTTGGTCTTCTATTTGTTTAGCATGGATCATAAGCGTTGCTATGTCCATATCAATAATCAGCATTGCGGATCTGCACTCATTGACCACACTATTATTCACCCCAGAAACAAACCTACTCATCTTGGCCCTACTATCTGCCACTACATGAGGAGCATATCTAGTTAGTTGAGTAAACTTGAGAGAATACTCTTTCACTGTCATTCTTCCCTGCCTGAGGTTGATAAATGCTAACACCTTAGCTACCCTCACTTTTAGGGGAAAGAATCTATCTAGAAAAGTAGTGGAAAAGTCCTCCCACTCTATGGGTGCTACATATACAAACCTCTTGGCTTTCCATTGTTTTAACCATGTGTGATCCACATCCTACAACTGATATAAATCTAGCTCAGCACTCTCACTAGCAGTAACTCCCATGATATTTGTAACCTTTTGAACCTGATCAAGGAATTCCTAAGGGTCCTCATCTATCTTAGACTCAAAAAAAGATAGAGGATTTATTCAGGTGAAGTCCCGAATCCTAGTTGCAGCAGTGTTGGCCACTGGATTAGCTGAAACAGTAGCTGGCCATTTATTCTGAGAAGTAACTGAGTTAGCAAGAGTAGTGAATATAGCTCTGAACTTTGCATGAGAAATATGTTTGTCCAAGGGATTTTCTTGGACGGTTTGAGGGGCTGACATATTTCCGTTTCTTCTTTGAGGAGGAATGTTCTATAGAAGAAATGGAGAAACAAAAGTATACTAAGAGTTAAATTTGAGCTCATGCTTACAAAAATGACATGAATAATGAAAGAAGGGAAACTATTCATAAAAATATTATAGCCTTTTGACATAAATGTGCCGCGCAACACACCCATGCACAAGACTCTACTAGATGCGGTTTTCAGATATCCTAGGATGCTATTAAATATGGCTCTGATACCAATCTTTTAATGCCCCGAATCTGGTACCCAGAATGATACACGGAGCTCTTGAACCCAAAGGACCACAAACATACCTATGACTGATATCTGTACCTGAGCATTGCATAATATACTGTATAAATGGAAAAAGGGCTAAAAGGCCATAACGTTCAGATATCTGATAAAATATAACATCTCGAAATATGATATATCAATACCAAAATAAAACTAAAATAACTATCTGAATATGCTATAGTCTAAAAGCCTCTAAAACTGAATGAATAAGGAGTTGATGGGACACGTCCCCAACTAACTCCATCTATTGAAATAAGCAAAGAACTGAAAGAAATAAATAATTAAATAATAACATCCTCGAATGATGAGGACTCACTGCTAGTCTATCTGCTGATTATCTGATCCACTAAGGATGTCCTAGAGCTGGTACATCTGAACCTATGGTATAAAATACCATAGCATAAATGCATTAGTATAATTGAATGTACTGGTATGGAAGTGAGATAGGATGAATGAAATGGGTTTATATGCATGAATAAGTTAACTATGACTGAGATTATGATATTGCTGAATTTGAATACTGATAACATATGTTTTGTGTCTGACAGTCCTATTTCTGATGGAACTAGCACAGTTTCATACTAAACTAGGTAACTATATCTGACAGTCTTGAATTCTATAGAACAATCTGAGTTATAGTACCGACACCTGAGACTGAGACTGTGGTAAGTAGTCATTAAATCGACATACCCCAAATAAGCTATTAAAGCTGAGTTGGGATTCAATCTATAACCCCAATTGGAAGAGTGTCATCACCTCGCCACTGGTAAGGACTAGCTGTGGGTGACCTTTATCAAAAAGTGTCCACAAAAGAGAATTGTGGGACCCTTATCTGATAGTGTTAATCCACCTCATCAAAATTTATCTGTCAGTGTTGATATCTCAACCTATGTTGGCTACATAGTTCTGGAATACCAGGATTGCTTCTAAAGATCACACCCTCATCTGTTAGTATGTTCCCCCATCATTAGGTTCACTCGGTGCAAATACTTACTCCCATCTGAATAGACACTGAAACATGATTAACTGAACTGAAATGGACTAGGTTCAGTTAGTTCCAATAACCAATGGATTACTACTGAGATTACTGAGTTACTGATATTATTGGGATTTTTTTGTTTTTCCTGAGTCATGAGTCTGACTGAATTCTACTTAGCATGGCTTGACAGATAATATCTTTAAAAATGACACTGGCTCTAGGCACACAGCTAAATTTTCAGGTACAAGTACCCTCAAGACTCGATTGCATAAAACTGAAAAGACATGACACTTCCTGGACTCACAACCATAATCACAATCCATAATACAATAATTTCTAGAGGCACTTAATTATCAAGGTTTGGTACATAAATAGGAATTCATATAAACATGTCATAATTTCATAGGGATAATCATATGAACAATCCATCAAACAATTTCAATGCATAACAATAACATGGAAGTCATTTTGAACATAAAGGTAAAGCATGGGTTCTTCAATTTTTTCATAATTGAGTCCTAAATCTTGATTCTTAATATCTTGGGCATTTTATCAAATACATTTCATGCACAACCTTAGGCTTAGGCATATACACTAGTTCATACATCATGGTTACTTTAATCAACTCAATTTAAAAATTTTTGAACCCACATACTAGCATAATTTGATGAAAAGTACATAAAGACTCCAATTTGGGATTCATACAACCACATCAACATAATTAAAATCAACTCAACATATGGAAATCAGAGTTCATGAGTTTAAAATGGGATTCTTGACCTACATGGGTGAAAGAAACCCATGAATCAACACTTTACATACCTGGGTGGATGATTTCTTGAAGATTGGTGAAGGGAAGCTTGAATTCTTGACTTAGGATTAAACACTTAGAGTTTCTTATTCTTGGGGATTGATCTTTGAGAGAAATCCTAATTTGTTATGGTGGATTAATAATGAAGTTATGAGATCTGGTTTGGTATAATTAGGGGTTAAAATGGGTGAAAAAAAACCTAATGGCTCTTTTAAAAATGGCTTAAAATCACTAATTGTATGTGGCGATGGTCCGTCGCTGGCTTGATTGTCCATTAGTCCTGACCGTCGCACTTGGCCAAAACCTAAACTTTTGCCTTGTCTGCGATAGTTTAGGCGATGGTCCATTTCTAACTCGATGGTTTGTCGGTCATGGCCTACGCGCTTGACAAGAAGTCGGGTTCACTGCCTTAGTTGCGATGGCTTAGGTGATGGTCCGTTCCTAGCTCGACGGTCAGTTTTGACAGTTCTCTATAAAACATCCATAACTTTTTACTCCAATACAAGATTTGGACGAAATTGGTATCATTGGGGAAATTCAATATGATTTAAACATTAATCATTTAGGAAGTCATCACTAACTCTTCTGAAGACTAGATTTGACTTAAAGAATGTTCGGGGTATTACACCCATAAACATACCTGTCTAATTAAAAACCTAACATCTATCACATTTCTAAACTTATATTTTTTCCTTAAACCGTGAGAATCAAAATCATACCAAAAACTCAACATTATATATCCATAACTCCTTAACTTAACTATTAAGAACACCATATACTATATATCTAGACTTCTTCTCATTTAGCAACTCGAGGGTACTACTAACCACACACAACATTTAATAATCGTAGAAAATTATGCAAACTCTATATCACCGTGGGTACATATCTAAATCATACCTACAACATTATACTTAATCTCAATCAATAAACTTAAATTCTTGCATGCACTATTTTAAGCCTACTGGTTCACCACCATATAATAAGCATCACTAACCAAGAAATTATTATTTCCACCTTGATTATCATCCACCATTCAAACTCCGTGTCTATTGCTAAGCATGATTAACAACATAACCTCACATAGTTTTCTCACTTGAAAGCTAAAAAATAAATTACCGAGAAATAATAGTCCACTAGAACCTCAAAATAACAGTAGTCGATCATAATCCTATGGTATACCTTATTAAAATCCGTTAGCACATCCTCATTATACACATTTCGACTATTTACCCATCTATACACATAAATTACTTTCATAGCTCTATAAGTTTCCACTAAACTCCTTCTGCACCCTTAGGGAAGCCTAAATTAACAATACTCAACCACCAAATACTTTATAAATATCCTATACTTTTCTAACAAAATAAATACCATCAATAACTCCTTTCCTACTTCAAGAAAACAATAATTCAACTAAACTAATAACTCCTTCTCTCCCTTCCACCAAGGAACCTGTACGATATTTATTTCCATTAAACTAACATACAAGGACATATCACCTCACTACTAACTTTGTTGTATGCAAAAGTTCATCTATATACAACTCTGTATTAATATGATTACAACTCTGGTTATAAAAAATAAAACTGGAATCAAATACATCCACTCTACTAACTGTCTATGAAGCTTCTACTAATACTGACTATAGGCAGAGGAGACATGACACCTAACTATCCCTAATCAATACGAATTAATAATAAAATCAAGATGGTACTCAAACATTGATTGACTTGATCCCTTAAAGCAAAAGAACTCATCACCTACTGACTGTAAGCTACACACTATCTGATTACGATGTGTGGGCTACAACTGATACCAACACTAAGAGAAAATATTTCACATAAACTTATATATGGGTTAGTACTATTGGAATGTAATGAGTATATGGGGGTCAATGCATAAGTAAAATAGTAACTGAGTATACTTATAGACTTTCAAATAATGCATGCTAAATATATATGACTCAGCTTTATCTTGAATGAAAAAAAGCTGTAAAATCATAAACATGAGTATTCAAGTATAAGGATTAACTTTGTGAGCCATCACACTTAGTTATAAAATATTTACTATTTATTATTTATTTTGGGACGTTATTTTAACTGTAATAAACTATGTGAGCTATCATGGAGTCCAGTGTCTTACCCACATTGAGGAGAGCTATTTTACCGTTATCATCAGAATATAACCTTAACTTGAGTGAGCACTATACTTAACACATATAGGGACTTAAACCTATGTTGGTACATATATCTGAGGCATGAGACCTCAGACTAATACCCAACTTGGTGCTAAATATAACTTCCATATTACTTATATGCTCATACTTTAGGAAATCCACCTTAAAATGGCATAAGGATTTATAAATTGATGAGTAGTTATTCTTCTCTTTCTCTAAATCATAATTAGGATGAACAAATGTAGATTTCATATCTTATCTTAAGATTACAAGATCAATCTTTGAATTGAATTATGGTATAGACTTATCAAAGGAGCTTAAGAGCATAATCTTTTTGAAATCTCAAAACATGTACTTAGGGCTCATAATATATACGTTTAAATGCTTAGAAATTGGTAGCAGAACTCCATGATCAATAATTTTCATGAAATACTAATTATTTCAGTTAAAATAATGAAATCAAAACCATAATATGAATGTTATAAATCAAAACTTTGGCATATGTAATATTGATGCACTTAAAGCCTTGAACCTAATGCTTTCTTTCATATAACTTGTAACAAAATATCATACTAAAAGCTCACTTCAAAATAATTAATGAATTTCTCAATTCATACTCATGGTATTCAAGTCATAAAAGAGAATACTTCAATTAAAGGCATAAAAAAATGAGAACAATTATGAACTTTAATACTTCAAGCTCTTTATAAATCCATAAACTCAAAACAAGATAATTTGGGTATCAATCCTAAGTACAAATCATATAATCTTAACTTTAAAATAAGTTTTGGAAACAAGGATGAAAGAGTATCCTTCTTCATAAACCCCACATGGCTTGACTGGATGAATCCTTGGAGAAAACTTTGAATTTAGAACTCAACTTCTTGATTCATGAGAGATGACACTTTGATTTTGTTCTTGGGAAGAGGGGAAGGGCTTTTGAGTCATACACTGATAATTAAGGGTCAAGACAGTGGAGTAACCGCTTTTAAAACTCCCTTAATTCATTTTGGGGTGATTAGAGATGGTTTAGGGGTGTGAAAAGACTTTAACGCCCTAGATTAAGTCAAAAGGGAGCCCTTTAGGACATATCTAATTACCATGTGGCGGACAGCCAATGGCACACCCTCCAGGTGGGTGTTTCATGGACAATCCCACACCCTCCAAGTTCTTGTTGAATGGCCAATCGCACACCCTTTCCAGTGAACTTTTGTGATTGTCATGCGACGCAAAACCTTTGCATAGCCATAACTTTTTACTCGGGTATCCGATTAACAAGAAATTGGTATCGTTGGAAATGTAATTCAATAGTATACAATTTGATGGGTATTGAGTTGAAAAAATCAACCTTTGTCAATTGTTATACTCATTCAAAGTTGGACCTTCTAGAATCGAATATAAAAATTTTGTTGAATCAAAGGCTCTTAGCTCAACTTTGCTCTAAGTGATTTCTATGAACATTTTCACATAGAAAGAACTTCACACAATAGGATAATAATCATGAAAGTTATATTCACAGGGTAATTATTTGGATTAGAGCTTATACTCGTAGAAATGATAGTTAGAATTCTAGCCAAAAAATGAGGGTGTTATATTATCTCCCCCTTGGAATTATACGTCCTTGAATGATGGATTGAAACTTATTAAATCCTTAGAAGTATGAAATAATATAGACATGACATGTTTGCTAATGAAGGATATAACGGAGTTAAAATATTAAAACATCTATCATGAAATTAACTTTTGAGTTTACTTGAGTTTGTTGACTTATTAGGGGTTGATTCGTGTTGAGAGATTGGAACTCACCTAAAATGCTCTTGATATGATAATACATATCTAATTGTAAAGTGATAACTGATGCATGAATATTCCAAGAGTCACCAAGGATGGAATAAAGTGTGTAACTTCTCGTTTGGAATTGTTCCTGAACAAAAAACATATGGGAAACAAAAGAAGAGGGCTTCATTGCATTGCCAAGTACATTATGGCAGCATGAATCATGAGTCAATGAAACTAAGATAGTATAATGGGTATTACACTGTCTGATATTGAATATGTGGAAAACTAAGATCATTCACTGAATACTTATGAACTGAATCAAGACTAAAAATCTGAATTTTAGATATGATGCATGGACTGAACAGAATTACCTCATAGAATTAACATACATATGAAACAGCGGATACTGAGGCTAGTTTGAAAGATTGAAAACCTTAGGAATTTATCTCTAAATGTTTAACTAAATTGCTGACTCTACGGACTAAATCAGACTGATACCTCATACTCAATTAGAGTATTTCTTTAACACACTTTGCAAGCAGTTCTAATAACATTTAGGGAGCAAAGAATCTTGGGCATGATCTTAATACGATAGATGAATAAGCAATCAAAACATGGATAAAAATTTATGACATGGAATATAGGACTATAGAACATAAGCTAGGATAAAATAACTAAGCCTTCGGTAATGTAACTGCTAACTTTCAAGCTTAGCCACACTTCTATAATACTCCCTCAACTATAATTTTCCCTTACATACTGTGCTCATTTTATTAAACTTAAAATTCTCAAATGGAAACGTATAACTACTGTAGCTAAAGTCTGAGTCCAGCTACATACTCTCACCATGTTCAATCTTAACCCTAAATAGCAAAGTATTGTACATAACACCATAATAATAGTATGAACCATGAATTCAATACCCCAAGAATTTTCACAACTTCTTATATCTTGGATAACTCTTCTTATCACTTCAACCACTAAATTCAACCTCTTACTAGGGACTCATTAGCATACAATACACCCATCCACTTATTTACCAACCTGACATTCAAGCCTATCACTATAACCACTGAAGAACTTCTAGGAAAAAACTCATAAAACCCTCTTTCTAATATTTTGTAAACCTCTATCGTTAACAATTTTCTTGCACTATTAATAAGAAGACACACACAAAATCTGAACAAACCATGATGCATATTAAAAGCTTGGCCTCAATCTTACTTCACACTTATATCCTTAGATAAAACATGTATACAACAATCTTTCCGCAATAAGAAATATTTACTCTCTCCCATCTAAAGAATCTTTCATCACCACTATCATCAGCCCCTTAGATTAAAGCCATCCTTCTAAACTTATGGATCTATATCAAATCCCTTGGAATTAGCATGAATTTATTCACTCTAATGTTCTATAGACAAAAGCTCAACTCACGCGAATGAACTATACTTAAACCATACTAATTTCTTTGATGGACTATCCCCCTTCAAATATGCGATCCTTAACTTTCTCTATCTCCAATAATCATCACCATAGACGTACACTCCCCCCTCCTAAACATACCTGTCTCATTAAACACCAAACCTGTATCACACTTCTAAACTTATATTTTTACCCTAAACCACGAGAATCAAAATCATACAAAAAGACTCAACATCATCACTCCATAACACGTTAACAAAGTTCTTAAGAACACTATATACTATATAACTAGCTATCTTCCCATTTAGCAACTCGAGGGTACGACTAACCGCACAAACCATTAATAATCTTAGAAAATAATGCAACCCCTATATCACCTTAGGTACACATCTAAATCATACCTATAACATCATACTTAATCTTAAATTAATAAACTTAAATTCTTGCATGCACTATTTCAAGTCTACTGGTTCACTTTCATATAACTAGAATCACTAACCAAGCAATCAGTATTTCCACCTTGATAATCATCCACTATTCAAACTTAGTGCCTAGTACTAGGCATGATTCACAACATAACCTCTCATACTATTCTCCCTTGAAAGCTATAAAATAAAAAACTAAGAACTAATAATCTACTAGAACCTCATAACAATAGTAATCAATCATAATCCTATGGTATAACTTATTAAAATCCGTTAGCACATCCTCCTTCTAAACATTACAACTATTTACTCATCTATACACCTAAATTACTTTGATAGCTCTATAAGTTTACACTAAGCACCTTTTTCAACCTTAGGGAAGCCTAAATTAACAATACTCAACCGTGAAATACTTAAGTAATATTCTATGCATTTCTAACATAATTAATACCATCAACAACCACTTTGTAAATTCAATCAAACAACAATTCACCTTAACTAAACACAATTTCTCTGTCTTCCACCAAGGAACCTGTACCACAATTATTTCCCATACACTAACTCATAAGTACATATCACCTTACTACTAACTTGATCATATGCAAAAGATCATCTATATTCATTCAGTCAATCGCCATCACCACCTTTCTTGTCACTATACTTCTAAACCTATACTTCCAACTACAAGAAAGTTCTACTACTTATGAATCATAACAATCAATTTCATAATATCCCTCAAAGGAAAAATTTATGTTTACACTATCTCCTCTCATGAAAACTATCTAGATTAAAGGGTTTAATGAGGAGTTTTAACACATAACATATTCTGGTTTAACTGCACACTTCATATGGATTAGGACATAAGTTTTTAGTTGAAGGAACTTCTAACACACTAGTCAGCTCCTCTCAAGCCACTTACAAGACTTCATAAGTTACAAATAGTATATTTGAAAGCATTATCTTGGAAGAAATTGGAATCTAGTACTCATATTATCTCAAAAAGTCATAGATAGAGAATTATGAAGTAACACAAGAATTGACAAAAATTTCTAAAAGAACAACTTTACTTCATGATCTAGAGTATGAAAGAAAAGAGATATTTTTTAAATGCCCTGTAGCCTCTCAAAGAAAAGTACCAATGTGTTCGTACCATAGCTTCATAGACAACATAGGACACTTGAACTCTATACTCTGATAACAGGTTTGTCATGACTCAAGACTACCCCCAGTTATAACATAGTTCTTAAAACTATATGTGATCCTAAGCTAACCCATTATTCTTACATAACTCATTAGCAACTAAATAAGTTACATTAATCTTAAATAAATACGCAGAACGGATATCATTTTTGAATATGATCAATATAAACTGTGTTAAACTGATTACAACTCTTGTTATACAAAACAAAACTAGAATCAGATTCATCAACTCTACTGACTGTCTATGAAGCATGTACTTGATAACGCTCAATCTACAGCTCTCGTTTGAGTGTAAAGCGGTCGTTAGCAAATATAGAACCCAACCTGGGTTGGTTATCGATCCCACAGGGAATAGCTTGGTCAACAAGTAAGCAAAATTAATAGACTTTTGGTGCAAGTCTCGTAAGAAGGGGGGATTGAAATAAGTAACCAAAGTAATGAAATAAAAGCTGAAAATAATAAAGTAAAAAGAGAAAGATTGTCACGTTGGTTGTAAACAATGAGAATTGAAGTGTTGGGGTTATGTCCACCTTCAGAGGTATACGTGTCTATTGGCTATGAGTGTGTAGAGTCTTGACATGCAATTGCTTATAGAGAATTGTAGTCGATGGTAAATCCAAGCGTCTCTCGACCTAAATAAGGACTATTTCACTTTAACTCTCTCGAGCTTAAAGTGTGTCTAGCAGTACAAATTCTCCAAGAGGTTAGTCCAGTTACGGCACTAGCTTTTTAATAGGAAAGGGTGTCCTACTACCTTGACATTATCTCTTTTCCAGACAAATAACCTTTCTCTCGAACAAGTTAAATGTTAGACTGGCGTTAGTCTATGCGTCTTCTTTTCTAGACAAGTAACCTTTCTCTCGAACAGGTTAGATGTTAGAATGGCGTGTTCATGTGTTTGAAACCGCAAAGATTGTAGATTTAAGATGAAGAGAATAATGATATAAGCAATATACGTGTCTTGAACTCACAAGCTCATAGCAATAGATAGTAACTCATTCGGCTTCCATAACCCCAACTAAGAGATTTAGTTACCCATGAATGCGAAGGATATCACGTTTTGCATGGTGGTTGGCGTGAATAGTAGGTGTTTGGCGTGTGGTTTTGGTGATTCCTTAGCAAGTAACGATTCTCTTGTTGTGGAATTTAAGAATAGAAGAATGAAGAATTAAGAATGTATTGTAGGAAGATGTCTTAATTGTAAGGAGATGAATGAATTGTAAGAATGTGTCTCTAAATCTCTCGCATGATAGGGTATTTATAATACTCCTATCCTACTCCTACTAAGCTAATGAAATAAATGACCAAATCCTAATATACTAATGAAATCCTTGACCCAAATGTACTAGGGTAAGGTTACAAAATTATAATCCAAATAGAATAATAAAACACATAACCTAATTGCACTAGGTTAATGTATTATGGCAAAAATCCAGCTTTGTGTCTGTAAGTCCCCAAAGTCTTCAGAATTGCTGTTTTAGCCCGGGACAGATTTTCCATGCAGCAGATTTGGTCCTTTAGGCGTCCAGCTCCCTTTTACTTCGTTTGTGAGCTTTCTTTTGCGTCAAGTAAGCCATAAATTGCTGTATTTTGCATCATTTATACCTGAAACTTTCCTAATCATGTTCGTTAGCTCATTTACAGAAAAAAGGACTAAAAGTGCATGAAATAGATAATTAGTTCTCAAAACTAGGCTAAAATATGGGCAAAATATATTGATATAGGCGCGTAAATTCGCCTATCATCAACACCCCACACTTAGAGCTTTGTTCGTCCTCGAACAACATATCATGTCCTTCTAACATCAACTTAGGGTTTTTACAGCCACAACACAAAACATTCTTCAAGACAAGCACAACAACTATCAACAAAGAGTAGCTTTCCGATTATAAGTAGAAACAATTTAACCGCAAGCATAGACTCGTGATGGTGATCAACTCGCATGCAAACGTTAAGGTACATAGAATCATATACAACTATCCAAAACTCATCAACCATATGTGTCTCACATAGTACCCATAATCACTCACAAATATAGCATATTTTTTTTTTCAAACATGGGTATCAAAGTATCCTTGCACTCACTCTCACAAAGAATTCATATGTAGCAACTAATGACCATAAGCTTGCCTTTAAGGTAGTACTCTACTAAATGTCGGAATGTTAAGATTAGGATCAAGTAGGTCTTTAGATGGTTGTAATGTAGGCTAAGGGACGGGTAGGACTATTTTGGCCAGAAATAGTGACTAAGTTCCTAAGCCCTTTAATACATCACATTGTATCATTGACACTTTGTTCTTTCAACCTTTCTTTATTTTATTCTTCCACCCTTGTTCTCATCTTTAGTTTTTCAATTTTAAGCACAACTCACTTTTCAGCTTTCTTTTCCTTTTTCTTTTCACAACATACCTCTTATGATAGCACTACATTCAAGCACCATTACACCATCATCAAGAGGTTCCTCAAAATATACGCCCACTCCACATATCTCCCGGGCATGCCTATTCATTGGGTAGTCGTGGTCCAGCTGTTGGAGCTCTTCAGCAGTTGGAATACGTCCACCACTCATCATAGTGAATCTCGTCATGCCATAGAGATGACGGAAGAAACTCTCGTCACGACCATGTCTCTCCGCAGTGGTAAGGTTGACTCCATGCGTTGTTTCAGCATCTTTGACCTTGGTGAGGTCAACCTTCTTTGGGTTATGTGGGAGTTTATGGTCAGCTGGTTCCTCTTCTATATCCTCCTTCCGTAACATTGCTGTCAACAAATTGCCGAATGTGAAATGGGACCTTCGGTGGAGTCTAGCTTTTCTCATGGTAGATCGAATGATTGCCCCAAAGTTGATAGGGACATTCGTCATCAACGCATAAACCAAACACACTCTATCTCTCGATATCTTGGTGTATTGCGTCCCAAGAATAAGGCATGAGTTAACAATGCGCATCCAGATTCTTGCTTCCCTATTTAGTGGAGCATAGGGGAATGTGTTGTGATGGCCTGTTTCCTTATGTCTGCCCCATCTTGCCATTGATCTGCTTCCACAAAGCATGTGTCTTATTGCTCTGTAAGGAGGCCTGCTGTACAGCTCTTTGTATGGTGCAGTGTCGACCGAAGGTAGGCCTAGAAACGAGTTGATCCAATCCGCTGTAAGCTGTAACAATTGGCCCCGAATTTTGACTTCGTTGCCTGTTGTGTTTGGCGACCAGTTGGCATAAAACTCTCTTGTCAAGTCAAGATTGCACTCTCCCATGTCACGGAAGATGAAATCCAGCTTCAAAGCCATAATTTTAGCCAACATTTGCGGCTCCTTCTTTGCTAAGGTCTCCTTGTTGATTAAGTCGACGTGCACATATTTCTTTTCTTTGTTGCTGCTGTACCATGCCTTGGCTTCTTCCTCAAGAACCCATTTGATTCCGAACATTCTGCGTGGTAGGTGTGCTGAAGATGATTCTCCTTGGTCTTTTCGGCTTCTCTTTTTATCCTTTCGGGTCGTGGTAGCCTTCTCCTTGCCTTGCTTTGCTTTGGGTGCCATTGTACCTGAGACTAGAGATAATGTTAGTTGCAGCACAATCTCACTTTATACAATCTACATGCAAGCACTAGGGGTACCACCCCACACTTAATCTTGTTAGCACAAATTAGTGAAGTGAAAGTGGTCGAGGACTCAGACTTCGTCGACATACGTCTTAGGATTGTATTCCGACAAGAAAATCAGCATTACATCACTTATGTGCAGCCATTTGGACGACTTTCATGCTGCATATAGCAACACTACAACATAGGGGTTACCACATGGAATTGTTATTCGAACAACAAACACCACCTCCGAAGTCGATAGTCACTATAACCTTATCCCGATGGCCGGGATGGTTAATCATGCAAGCATTCAAACCACACTTTCAAGTAATATTCATAGTCACATATGTTCAGCAAGTATCATAACAATGCCATTGAAACAAAATTCAAGTCGGAAACAAGTCAAGAATTCCATACGTATACATTCAATCACACGATTTTGCAACAATTATCCAATCACATAAACATCACCACCAATTTCTTATGATTTAGCAAATTATAATAAGCATAGCAACGTAGTACTTACGATAAATAGATGAAGAATAAGAGAGCACTTACTTGCTTTGAAGATTGTGGAGAAGTTGTTGTGGATTGGAAGAACAAAGGAAGAAAAATTAGAGATAATTTGGGATGATATGCGGCGCCTTTAGGGTTGCTTCTAATGTGTTTGTGACATAAAAACAAGTCCCCTTTATATAGGAGGAGTATGGGTCGGGTTATGACCCATTTACAATCGGATTTGGGGACAAAATCACAGCATATGCGGCGCATATCCCTCGGCATATCACTTACATATGCGGCGCATTGTCCATGGCATAATGGGACATATGCGCCACATATCCTATGGCATTTCTAGACATATGCGCCGCATAGTCTATGGCATTTGGTCTCAGTATCTCAAATGCCATAGCATAGACGGCGCATAGTCAAAAGCACACCTAGGAATAGGCGGCGCATTGTGTATAGCACACTAGATTCCGAGTCTTTAGGCTATAGAATAGGTTGTGCATCGTTCGTGGCCTATTTATACCAAGGCCTAGCCTTCCTCGAAGCCTATTATGACGTGAGAAAGGCTCAATTCATAGCCTTATGCATCACCATTCCTAACTTACCGACTTTACCATACAATGCGACCAAATCATCAATTGAAATCAATCTCCTCGTTGCATACTTCTTGCACCTATATTTGCTCAAAACACAATGAAAATGATTAGTACGATGGGTTGCCTCCCACCAAGCGCCTTAGTTTTGGTCGTGGCACGACTCTTATTTTTGGATTTTCATTTATCAAAAAGTAAAAAATACTAAAACGATAAAACGATAAAACAATAAAACGACAAAACGATAAAACAATAGAACGATGGGTTGCCTCCCATCTAGCGCCTTTTTTATTGTCGTGGCTCGACGTAGTAATCTCGAGTACTTAGACTTCGTCGAGATAAGTGATGGCCATGTCATTTATCAAGTCAAGAGGACCGATATATGGCTTAACACGTTGGCCATTCACTTTGAAGATAACACCCTCATTATTTTCCAATTCGACTACTCCAGACGAGTAGACTTGGGTGACTTTAAATGGACCAGACCACTTTGATTTTAACTTACTTGGGAAGAGCTTGAATCTGGAGTTAAAGAGTAGTACCATGTCACCTTTTTGGAAGTTTCGTCGAACAATCTGCTGATCATGATACTTCTTCATCCGCTCCTTGTATAAATCTGATCTTTCATATGCATGGAGACGGAATTCATCTAGTTCGTTCAGCTGCTCCAACCTCAAGTTCTTCACATCATCCCAATTCAGATTCAAGTGCTTTAATGCCCACAATTCCTTGTATTCAAGCTCGATGGGTAGATGACAAGCCTTCCCATAAACTAGCTGATAAGGTGACATGCCAATGGGTGTCTTGAATGCAGTCCTATACGCCCATAGTGCATCATCTAGCTTTCGAGACCAATCCTTCTGATTCCCATTGACCGTCTTGGCAAGGATTTGCTTGATCTCACGATTGGAAACTTCTACTTGTCCACTAGTTTGAGGATGATAAGGCGTATCTACCTTGTGTTGTTTGACTCCATACTTGGCCAATACAGTTTTGAATAGCTTGTTGCAAAAGTGAGATCCTCCATCACTTATGATAGTATGAGGTACTCCAAAGCGAGAGAAGATATTCTTCTTTAAAAATGCTACAACACGCTTTCCTTCGTTATCGGCCAATGCTACAGCTTCAACCCATTTCGACACATAATCCACAGCAACCAAGATGTACTTCATTCCAAATGAATTCACGAATGGTCCCATGAAATCAATACCCCATACATCAAAGAGTTCTACCTCCAGAATTTTGGACATGGGCATTTCATGGTGTTTTGAAATAGCACCTTGACGTTGGCATTGGTCACACCTTCTCACATAGTCGTGTGCATCTCTGAATATTGTAGGCCAATAATAACCACTTTGCAAGACTTTCCGTGCCGTTCGATTCCCTGCATGATGTCCTCCAACTTGCGAAGTGTGGCATGCTTCCAATATAGTAGGCACTTCTCCATGGGATATACATCGTCGAATGATACCATCCGCGCATCTTCGAAACAAATAAGGCTCATCCCAATAGTAGTGCTGAACGTCATGCATAAACTTCCTCCTCTGGTGGTAAGATAAATTGGAAGGTAACACATTACTCACTACGAAATTTGCAAAGTCGGCATACCATGGTAAGTTCTCCATTGTTGTCGCTAGTATCTCCTCGTCAGGGAATGCATCGTCAATCTGATTTTCTGGTTGCGCCATATACTCATACTCAAGTCTAGATAGGTGATCAGCCACTTGGTTCTCGCAACCTCTTCTATCTTTGACTTCGAAATCAAACTCTTGTAGCAGCAATACCCATCTAATCAGCCTTGGTTTTGCATCCTTCTTTGTCATTAGATATCTAAGAGCTGCATGGTCTGTATGAACGATCACCTTAGTACCCAATAGATAGGCACGAAACTTCTCGAATGCATACACAACTGCTAGGAGCTCTTGTTCAGTAACAGTGTAGTTCCTTTGGGCTTCATTAAGGACCTTACTCGCATAGTAGATAGGATGAAATAACTTCTCCTTTCTCTGTCCAAGAACAGCACCAACGGCTACACCACTAGCATCACACATGATTTCAAACGGGAGCGTCCAATCGGGTGCTACCATGATAGGGGCTTCAATGAGTTTTTCTTTAAGGCATTCGAATGCCTTCAAGCAATCATCATTAAAGTCAAACTTCGCATCTTTCTCTAATAGCTTGCACAATGGACTTGACATTTTGGAGAAGTCTTTGATGAATCTACGATAAAACCCAGCATGGCCAAGAAAACTGCGAACTCCCTTCACCGAAATTGGAGGTGGTAGCTTTTCAATTACCTCTATTTTGGCGCGATCAACCTCTATTCCTCTTTCGGAGATCTTGTGCCCAAGAACAATTCCTTCTTTTACCATGAAGTGGCACTTCTCCCAATTCAGCACAAGGTTGAACTCTACACATCTTTGTAATTTCATGCTCAAGTTCACCAAACATGCGTCAAAGGACTCACCAACAACTGAAAAGTCGTCCATAAATACCTCCAAAGTGTCTTCTACCATATCAGAGAAAATAGACATCATACAACGTTGAAAGGTGGCTGGTGCGTTACATAACCCGAATGGCATACGTTTGAAGGCAAACGTACCATATGGGCATGTAAACGTTGTCTTCTCTTGGTCTTCTGGTGCAATACAAATCTGATTATAACCTGAATAACCATCAAGAAAGCAAAACCATCCTTTCCCCGCTAATCGATCTAGCATTTGGTCCATAAATGGCATGGGGAAGTGATCCTTGAGAGTCCAAGAATTCAGCTTGCGGTAGTCCATGCATACTCTCCATCCAGTAACGGGCCTGAGTGGAATAAGCTCATTCTTTGCATTAGCAACCATCGTCATACCTCCTTTCTTGGGGACACATTGTACTGGGCTTACCCATGTACTGTCAGAAATAGGATACACAACTCCTGCATCTAACCACTTGATAATCTCCTTCTTCACCACCTCTTGCATTGGTGGGTTTAGACGTCTTTGATGTTCAATGGTGGGTGTGCACTTTTCTTGAAGCTGAATTTTATGAGTGCAAATCCCAGGTGGAATACCAATGATATCCGCAATGGTCCATCCAATAGCTCTAATATACTTGCGTAAGATTACAATAAGAGCTGCAACTTGTTGCTCACCTAAATCGGCTGCCACTATGACTGGAAGAGTGTTTCCGCTTCCTAAGAATGCGTACTTCAAATGGCTTGGCAGCTCCTTCAATTCTAACGTGGGTGGTTCTTCAATAGATGGCTTATCTGGTGGTGTGGGTCGATTCTTGAGATCAAGATCCAGCTTCTTAGAAGTATAGCGATATGCTCCTAATCCTGATAGAGCACAAATATCATCTTCTGAAATTTCAGCATCATCATCCTCTTCTTCCATGAGAAAAACTTCCAAAGGATCATCAAGAATTTGCTCTTCAGCAAGTAACTCATCCTCATCATCAACGACAACATCAGCCACAGAAAATACACTTAGATCTTTAGGTTGCTTCATTGATTTGCAAACATCAAAGCGCACCACTTCATCATTTATTCGGAATGAAAGCTCATTAGCTCTCAAGTCTATGAGCACACTTCCCGTAGCAAGGAAAGGGCGTCCCAAGATTATGGGAACCTCTGAATCTGCTTCGCAATCCAAGATGACAAAGTCTGCTGGAAATATGAATGAAGATACCTTCACCAGGACATCGCATAGAATACCAACCGGTCGTTTTACCGACCTATCTGCCATAACAAGCCTCATATTAGTTGGTGTAGGATCTCCTAGCCCCAACTTCTTGTAGATTGATAGTGGCATCAAGTTGATGCTGGCTCCTAAGTCACACAATGCTTTAGCAAAGTCCAAAGATCCGACGGTGCAAGGAATAGTGAAAGCTCCGGGGTCGGCCTTCTTCTGAACTATGGATCGGGTAGCAATTGCACTACAATGATGCACATCATCTTTCAGCTCATAGCTTGCTGCCCTCTTCTTAGTCAAAAGATCTTTCATAAACTTCGCATACCCAGGCATTTGTTCAAGTGCCTCTACCAATGGGACATTAATAGTCAGCTGCTTCAACATGGTCATAAATTTGCTGAACTTAGTGTCATCGGCCACCTTCTTCAATCTTTGTGGAAAAGGTGGTGGTGGGTATGGAAGTGTTCTCTCCATGGCTTTCTTCTTCTCTTGCTTCCGTTTATTTTTTTCAGGCTGCACGTCACTAGGCAAAACGTCCTTGACGTTGGAAGTGGATATTGCGGCGTCTTCTCTAGTGGCGTCACTAGGTGTGGCGTCCATGTCTGCTGTTCCGTCAACTACTTGCTTGTCTGTTGCTGAAGTTTCCAGCACCTTACCACTCCTCGTAGTGATGGCCATGCATGACCCATCATTCCTTGGGTTTTGGACTGTATCGCTCGGTAAGGTGCCAGCCTTTCTTTGATTGAATGCTGCTGAAAGTTGGCTTAATTGCTGCTCTATTTGCTTGATAGAAGTGGAATGAGAATCAACTAATTGCTTCATGGAGGCCAAATCGTCAATTACCTCCTTAACTCCCGCGCTCGTTGCTTCCACTCATTTCAATAACTTAGCCATCATGTCTTCCATAGAATTAGATGTGGTGGTATCACGTCTACCAGGGGGAACGTACAAACCACTATTTTCATTATTTTTCTTCCAACTACCTTGGTCTTTACCTCCAGATTTATCATAATAGTTCCGACCTTGGTTTCCTTGGGCATTCCCACGGAAACCCCCTGATTGTTCAAGTAGTTGGCCTCCTCTTCCGAATCAGATTCGTCTCTTCCTTTTGACGCGATAGCTTTCACTTTTTCAGTCTTCCCTAATAGATGCTTTGTAAGAAGATCCATTTGGGTTTTCATGTGCGCCATATCTTGATCACGTTCTTCTTCTCTTCTTCTTTGGTCTGCAGACATGCCAATAGATAAAGTGGGGCTTGCTACCTCAGAATCCCTGGTATGCCAAGCTCTACTTTGTTTCGTCATACGATCTAGCATGTTGCTTGCTTGACCAAAGGTGAGGTCCATAAAAGAACCTCCAGCTGCGTTGTCCACCACTGGTTTAGTTACTGAATTCAAGGCTCTATACAAGATCTCCATGAGGTGAACATTAGTCATGTGATGGTTTGGGCATCTCGCTAGCTTTGTCTTGAACCTCTCCCATGTTTCGTGAAGAGCTTCAGAGGGAAGCTGACGAAAGTTGCTGATTTCATCTCTCAATTGAGCCCTCTTGGATGGCGGAAAGAATCTTTCTAGGAAAGCGTCTCTCAATTGCCTCCAATTTGTAATAGAATCAGGAGTCAGCCCATTCAACCATAATGTTGCCTCCCCAGACAGAGACAATGGAAATAGACGTAATCGAATAGCATTCTGACCAACACCAGGATTGTCAAAAGACTTGCATGTAGAAATAAAGTTGATGAGATGCATATTCGGATCATCGCCTGCTAGTCCACCAAATAATCCCTTGAGTTGCAATAACTGAATCATGGTGCTTGTGATATTGAATTTGGCTCCGGGCGCTAATGGTGGTGGAATTATGGCTCCAGTGGCTCCGGCACCATCAAGATCATCATCATCATCGTCGAAAGCTGGTTGCAAAGGTTGACGATCATATCTGTACCGAGCTTGTCGACCTCTTCGATTGGCAGGTGTTGCAACTTCAGCGCCATGCCTTGGGTTTATCAACTCCTCATCTCCTAAATCTTCATCGTCAGGATTTGTTGCTCGTCCAGGATTATCAATGTTTTGTTGTTGGACTTGAGCAGCGGCAAGAGCAGCTAATCTTGCTTTCTCGTGTTGAGCAGCCATCCTGTCGATTTCAACTTGTGCTTCCATTCTTCTAATTCGTTGCGGTTCAGGATTGATTGGTAATAACGGTTGACCAGAACTTCTAGTATGGGGCATGCACTAAAAGAAAAACCTGCAATAAACAAAAACAAAAACTAAACGTAAAAGTACGAGAATCTTTGACCAAAGGGTCTAGTAATTATCACGAACTTGATTGACACTCGTATTCCCCGGCAACGGCACCAATTTTTGATAACGCTCAATCTACAGCTCTCGTTTGAGTGTAAAGCGGTCATTAGCAAATATAGAACCCAACCTGGGTTGGGTATCGATCCCACAGGGAATAGCTTGGTCAACAAGTAAGCAAAATTAATAGACTTTTGGTGCAAGTCTCGTAAGAAGGGGGGATTGAAATAAGTAACCAAAGTAATGAAATAAAAGCTGAAAATAATAAAGTAAAAAGAGAAAGATTGTCACGTTGGTTGTAAACAATGAGAATTAAAGCGTTGGGGTTATGTCCACCTTCAGAGGTATACGTCTCTATTGGCTATGAGTGTGTAGAGTCTTGACATGCAATTGCTTATAGAGAATTGTAGTCGATGGTAAATCCAAGCGTCTCTCGACCTAAACAAGGACTATTTCACTTTAACTCTCTCGAGCTTAAAGTGTGTCTAGCAGTACAAATTCTCCAAGAGGTTAGTCCAGTTACGGCACTAGCTTTTTAATAGGAAAGGGTGTCCTACTACCTTGACATTATCTCTTTTCCAGACAAATAACCTTTCTCTCGAACAAGTTAAATGTTAGACTGGCGTTAGTCTATGCGTCTTCTTTTCTAGACAAGTAACCTTTCTCTCGAACAGGTTAGATGTTAGAATGGCGTGTTCATGTGTTTGAAACCGCAAAGATTGTAGATTTAAGATGAAGAGAATAATGATATAAGCAATATACGTGTCTTGAACTCACAAGCTCATAGCAATAGATAGTAACTCATTCGGCTTCCATAACCCCAACTAAGAGATTTAGTTACCCATGAATGCGAAGGATATCATGTTTTGCATGGTGGTTGGCGTGAATAGTAGGTGTTTGGCGTGTGGTTTTGGTGATTCCTTAGCAAGTAACGATTCTCTTGTTGTGGAATTTAAGAATAGAAGAATGAAGAATTAAGAATGTATTGTAGGAAGATGTCTTAATTGTAAGGAGATGAATGAATTGTAAGAATGTGTCTCTAAATCTCTAGCATGATAGGGTATTTATAATACTCCTATCCTACTCCTACTAAGCTAATGAAATAAATGACCAAATCCTAATATACTAATGAAATCCTTGACCCAAATGTACTAGGGTAAGGTTACAAAATTATAATCCAAATAGAATAATAAAACACATAACCTAATTGCACTAGGTTAATGTATTATGGCAAAAATCCAGCTTTGTGTCTGTAAGTCCCCAAAGTCTTCAGAATTGCTGTTTTAGCCCGGGACAGATTTTCCATGCAGCAGATTTGGTCCTTTAGGCGTCCAGCTCCCTTTTACTTCGTTTGTGAGCTTTCTTTTGCGTCAAGAAAGCCATAAATTGCTGTATTTTGCATCATTTATACCTGAAACTTTCCTAATCATGTTCGTTAGCTCATTTACAGAAAAAAGGACTAAAAGTGCATGAAATAGATAATTAGTTCTCAAAACTAGGCTAAAATATGGGCAAAATATATTGATATAGGCGCGTAAATTCGCCTATCATCAGTACTAATACTGATATAGGAAGTCAATACCTGACCCTCAACTATCCCTAATCAATATGACTAAATAAAGAATCGAAGATGCTACTTAAACAATGGTTGACTCAATCCCTTGAAGAAAAAGAACTCATCACCTGCTGATTGGAAGTTGCATGCTGTCTGATTACAATGTGTGGGCTACAACTAGAACCTACATTCTAAGATAATGTAGCACAAAGACATATATGTGGGTCAGTACTTTTGGAATATAATGAGTAAGTGGGGGTGAATGAATAAGTAAAACAATAACGGAATACACTTGTAGACTTACAAATAATGCATGCTAAATATACATAACTCACCTTGAGCTTGAATAAAACAAAAGCTATGAAATCATAAACCTGAGTATTGTAGCTAAAGGATAAACTTTGTGAGCCATAGCACATATTTCTAAAAGGTTTACTATTTATCATATTTTGGGAGGTTCTTCTAACTAAAATAAACAATGTGAGCAATCATGGAGTCCAATGTCTTACCCACGTTGAGGAGATCTATTCTACCCTTTCCATCAGAATAGATCCTTAAATTAAGTGATCACTATATTTAACCCAAATTAGGGAGTAAACCCATGGTGGTACGCAGTTCTGGGGTATGGTACATGGAACTCATACACAACTCGGTGCTAAATACTACTCCTACATTATTTATATTCTCATACTTTAGGAAATACACCTTAAAATAGCATAAGGGTTTAAAAAAGAAAATTTAATTATGCATCTCTTTCTTTAAATCATAATTAAGATGAACAAATGGGGATTCCATATCTTATCTTATGATGAAAAGATCAATCTTTGCTTTAAATCATTGTATAGACTTATCAAAAGAGCTTATGAGCATAATCTTCTGGAGATCTCAAAACTTGTACTTAGGGGTTATAATATATATGATTAAATACATAGGAATATGTAACAAAACTTGATGCACAATAATCTTCTCAAAGTACTTATAATTTCAATCAAGATAAAGATATCAATATCACTATATGAATCTTATAAATCAAAATTTGAG
Organism: Capsicum baccatum var. pendulum; assembly: GCA_030864225.1. Classification (NCBI taxonomy): domain Eukaryota; kingdom Viridiplantae; phylum Streptophyta; class Magnoliopsida; order Solanales; family Solanaceae; genus Capsicum; species Capsicum baccatum. Next base: position 172,371,358 of record CM061554.1, read on the forward strand.
CATATGTAATATTGATGTACTTAAAACCTTGAACCTCATGCTTTCTTTCATAAAACTTGTAATAGAATGTCATGCTTAAAACTCAATTCAAAATCTTTAATCAATGTCTCAAACTATGTTCATGCTATTCAAGTCATAAAAGAGAATTCTTCAAGTCAAGACATAACTAAATGAGAACAATTATGCACTTTAATACTTCAAACTCTTTATAAATCCATTAACTAAAAACAAGATAATTTGGGTATCAACCCTACTTACAAATCAATATATTCTTATCTTTAAAAGAAATTTTGGGAACAAGGATGAAATAGTGTCTTTGTTAATAAACCCGACATGCATTGACTGTAAGAATCCATGGAGAGAACTTTGAATTTGGAATTCAACACCTTGACGCTTGAGAGATGACACTTAGATTTTGTTGTTGGGTAAAGAGAAAGGGTTTTGGAGTTGTATACTGATTATTTAGGGTTAAGAGAGTAGACTTATCATGTTTAAGACCCCCTTAATTCATTTTAAAGTAATTAGAGATGGTTTAAGGGTGTGAAAAGACTTTTACGCCTTTGATTTAAGTCAAAACAAAGAACTTTTGGGAATGTGTAATCACCATGAAGCACATGGCCAATCGCACACCTTCCAGGGAGGCGTCGCATGGCCAATCCCACACCCTCCAAGTAGGAGTTGCATGGCCAATCGCATACCCTTTCCAGTGACCCTTTGTGATTGTCATAGGAGGCACGACCTTTGCATGGCCATAACTTTTCACTGGGGTATCAGATTAAGGTGAAATTGGTATCATTGGAAATATAATTCAATAGTCTACAATTTTGTGGGTATTGAGATGAAAAATTCCACCTTTGTCAAAAATTATACTCCTTTAAATTTGACCCTGCAAGAATAGAATATAAAAATTTTGCCGAATCAAAGGCTCTTAGCTCAACTTTGGTCAAAGTGATTTCTATGAAATTTTCACCTAGAAAGCACTTCACACACTAGAATAACGATCATGAAACTTATATTCACGTGGGAATAATTTGAATTAGAGTTTATACACATAGGAATGATAGTTAGAATTCAAGACCAAAAATGTAGGGTGTTACATTATCTTCCCCTTGGAATCATTCATCCTCGAATGATGGATTGAAACTTATTGAGGACACAGAAATATAAAATAATGTAGACATGACATGTATTCTAATGAAGGATATAGCTGGGTTGACACATTAAAACTTTTATCATAAAAATTGACTTTTGAGCTGACTTGACTTTGTTGACTCATAATAGGTTGATTCATGGTGAGAGATTGGAACTCACTTGAAATGCTCTTGATATGATCTTACATATAGAATTTCAAAGCGATAATTGATGCATTAATATTCCAAGAGTCACTAAGGATGGAATAAAGTGCGTAACTTCTCATTAGGGATTGTTCCTCAACAAAACACCTATAGGAATAAAAAAAAGGGATTCATGACATTTCGAAGAACATTATGTAAGCACGAATCATGAGTCAATAAAACTACGATAGTACAATGGGTATTGCACTGTTTGTGCTGGAGTACTTGAAAAACTAAGATCATAAACTGAACACTTATGAACTGCATCATATCTAAAAATCTGAATTTTAGATATGATGCTTGGGCTGAACTGAATTACCTCATGGAATAAACACTCATAAAACATAAGATGGTGAAACTAGATGGAAATACAGAAAACCATAGGAACTTGCATGTCTGACTGCTAACTAAATTGTTGACTATACAGACTAAATCATACTGAGAGATCATACTCAATTAAAGTACTTTTTCAAAACTCTTTGCAAAAAGTTCTAATAATATTTAGGGATCAAAGAATATTGGGAATGATCTGAATACGATATCTTACTAAGCAATCGAAACATGGCTACAAATTTATGAAATGGAATATAGGCCTATAGAACATAAGGTAGTATAAAATTACTAGGACTTAGGCAATGCAACTACTAACTTTCAAGCTTAGGCACAATTCTAAAATACTCCCTCAACTCTATTTTTTCCTTAAATACCATGCTCATTTGATTAAAGTTTAAATTCTCACATGGGCACATATAACTACTGTAACCAAAGTTTGAGTGAAGCTCCAAAATCTCACAATGTTCAGACTTAACCCGAAATCACAAGGTACTATACATAACACCATAATACTTGTCTGAACTATGAATTCAATACCCCAAGAAATTTCACAACTTCTCATATCTAGGATAACTCTTATTATCACTTCAATCACTAAATTTAACCTTTTACTAGGGACTCATTAGTGCACAATGCACCCATCCACTCATATACCAACCTGACATTCAAGACTATCACTATAACTACATACGAACTTCTATGCAAACACTCATAAGAGTCTCTTTCTCATATTCTTTAAGACTCTATCATTAATAACTTTCTTGCACTATTAATAAGAATACACACAAAGAAATCTCAACTAACCATGACGCATATCAAAAGCTTGGCCTCAATCTTACTTCACACTTATAGCCTTAGATAAAACATGTATACAACATTCTTTTGTCAACAAAAAACACTTACTCTCTCCTATCTAAACAATCATACATCAACTATAATTGACTCCTAAGATTAAAGTCATCGTTCTAAACTTATGGATCAATTTCAAATCCCTAAGACTTAGCAATAATTTCTTCACACTAATGTTTTACAGAGAAATGCTCAACTCACACGAATGAATTATGCTTAAAACATACTAACTTCATTGTTGGACAATCCCCCTTCACGTATACAATCCTTAACTTTCTCTACCTCCAATAATCATTGCCGTAGACTTACATTCTACCCCATAAACATACCTGTCTCATTAAATACCTAACCCGTATCACATTTCCAACTTTATATTTTATCCCTAAACTACCAGAATCAAAATGATACCAACACAATCAACATCATCTATACATAACTCCTTAACTTTGCTATTAATAACACTATATACTATATAACTAACCTTTTTCCCATTTAGCAACTCGAGGTTAGTACTAACCACACACAGCCTTTAATAATCTTAGAGAATAATGCAACCCCCATATCACCTTGGGTGCATATCTAAATCATACCGGCAGCATCATACTTAATATCAAATCAATAAACATAAATTATTGCATGCACTATTTCAAGCCTACAGGTTCACCTCCATATAACTAGCATCACTAAATACGAAATAATTATTTCCTCCTTGATGATCATCCACTATTCAAACATAGTGTCTAGTGTTAGGCATGATTAACACCATAACTTCATATACTATTCTCGCTTGAAAGCTATAAATTAAAACAAGAAGAAATAATAGTCCACTAGAACCTCATAATAAAAGTAATCGATCATAATCCTATGGTACAACTTATTAAAATTCGTTAGCATATCATCTTTTTGTATATTATGACTATTTACCCATCTATACACCTAAATTACTTTAATAGCTTTGTAAGTTTCCACTAAACTCCTTTCGCAACATCAGGTTAGCCTAAATAAACAATACTACAACAACAACAAAAACAATGATAAACCCAGTGTATTCCCATAAGGTGATGTTTGGGGAGGGTAAAATGTACATAGTCCATACCGCTATCTCTAAAGAAGTAGAGAGAGTATTTCTGATAGACGCTAGTTCAAAATAAAGAATAATACATAAGGTCGTAGTGAAACATAAAGAAAGATGGATGACAGAACAAAATTAAGGAGTAAGAAATAATAAAATAGATATAAGGGAAATGTAACATTATAGAAATACGAGCAATTAGAAATAAGAAATAAGAGATAGGACACCCACCTTGTAGTAACATGCACTCACAGACCAAAGATACCAACCACACCTAACCCACATACTCACATTATCCTTATATCCTTATTTGTGACCTCCATAACCTCCTATCTAGGGTCATGTCCTCAGTAAGCTATAGCTACTCTATGTCATATCTAATTTTATCCCTCTAGTGTTTATTTTACCTACATCTACTCCTCCTAAATCCATCTTAAGCTATCCTATCGCACCTATAACCTGTTGCATCTGTGCCCCTTCTCATCTCATGCCTAAACTATCTTAGCCTTCCTTCTCACATTTCGTCCTGCACCGAAGTCACTCTCATATTATCCTTGATAGTATCATTCCTAAATCTATCCTCTCTAGTAAGTTCAAACATCCATTGCAACATTTTTATTTCTTCTACCTTCAATCATTGAATGTGGGCGTTCTAGACTGGCCAACACTCTACTTCATACAACATGACTGGATGGACTGCCACTCTGTAGAATATGTCTTTAAGATTAAAGGTCACCTTCTTATCACACAAAAATCCCGAGGTGAGCCTCCACTTCATCCAACCTACTCCAATACATTTAGAGACATCCTTATCAATCTCGTCATTCCCCTAAATCATAGACCCAAGATACTTAAAACTATCCCTCTTACAAACATCATTAGAATCCAACCTTACTACCATATCATCCTCCTAACATGAGTCACTAAACTTACATTACAAATACTTTATCTTGTACCTACTCAACCTAAACCCCTTAGATTCAAGAGTTTGCCTCCAAACCTCTAATCTTTCATTCACACCCTCCCGGATCACATCAATCAACACTAAATCATCTGCAAATAACATACACCAAGGTACCTCACCTTGAATACTCTATGTCAACACTCCCATCACCAAGGCAAATAGAAATGGGCTAAGAGTCTATCCCTGATGCAACCCTATCTCGATTGAAAAATGCCATGAGTCTTCTCTCGCCGTTCTCACCCGAGTCTTTCCTTCATCGTACATGTACTTAATAGCTTTGAGGTACGCCACCGAATTCCTTCTCACCTCTAAGCATCTCCAAAGAATCTTTCTAGGGACTTTGTCATACGCCTTCTCCAGGTTGATGAATAGCATATGCAAATCCCTCTTCTTTTCCTTTTACTGCTCCACCAAGCTCCTTTCTAGGTGGATTGCATCTATCATTGAGCGAACATGAGTAAAAATAAACTGATTCTCCAAAATGGACACGACCCTCCTCAATCTCTGCTCAACCACCCTCTCCTAAATCTTCATAGTGTGACTCAAAGCTTAGTACCCCTATAGTTGTTCCAACTCTGAATGTCACACTTATTTTTATATAATAGAATCATTGTACTCCATCTCCAAGACTCAAGCATTCTTGTATTCTTTAAAATATTGTTAAAAAAATCATTCAACCACCTTAAACCAACTTCTTTAGTATACTTTAAGAAATCTACCAGAATCTCGTCAGGCCCCATTTCCCTACCCCTTTGCATCATACAAATAGCCTCTCTAAACTCCTCAACCTTAAAATATCTACAGTAACAAAAATAATGGCTCTCCTCCTAGCACTCTAGCTCCCTTAACTCAATGCTTTTGTCCCCCTCCTCATTCAAAAATCTATGAAAATACTCCTGCCACCTTCTCTTAATGTGAACATCCTCCAATAAAATTCTACCATCCTCCCCATTAATGTACTTCACTTGATCGAGGTCATGACCCTTCCTCTCCCTAGCCTTATTAAACCTATACAAACTTTTTCCCCACTTTTCTCCTCTAACCCTGCATACAAGCTCTCAAATACTGATGTCTTATCCTCCTTCCTTGCTACTTTGTAAACTTCCTTATTCACCCATTTCCCCTCTTCATATTTCCTCTTAATCAACTCAATATATGCCCCCTTCTTAATCTCTACTTTCTTCTTTACTTCTTTATTACACCACCAATCCCTCTTATGCCGACTTGCCCGACCCCTTAAAACACTCTACACCTTTCTGGCCATCTCTGTGATGTAGCTAGCAAACTTATCTCACACATCATCCATGTCCTCCCTACACTCCCACACCCCCAATCCCACTAACTCTCACCTATCTCCCACATACTAACTGGCATTAAGCCACCCTACTTAATTCTTGGTCGACCCCCATCGACCTTACTCTTTCTACTCTTCTTGATAATTAAGTTCATCACTAAAATCATGTGCTGGGTCGAAAGGTGCTCACTCAGACTGACTATGTATTTCTTACATAAACCTTGTCTCCTTCCCTAAGCAGCAGAAAATCAATTAGATTCTTGGCTAATATGCTTTGGAAGTTAATAAGGTCATCCTTCTTCTTCGGAAAGCTCGAATTTACTACCACTATCCCAAAGGCCCTGTCAAAATCCAACAGAGCATCCCCTTCACCATTTCTATCGCAGAAATCAAAACCTCCATGCACATCATCATAACCTCCCAGTAAAACCCCATTGTGCCTATTAAGGTCCCCCTCTATGACAATCTTCTCTAAGCTAGGCATGCTTCTCACCAGCTAATTCAAAGTCTTCCAATATTTCACTTTACCACCTCTTCCAAGCCCACCTACAAGGAATAAACACTATACATATGCAACATAAACCCCACCAATGACTAACTTAATCATCATCAGCTTATCATTGACCCTCTTAACCTCCACCACCTACCTTTTAAGCTCCTCATCCACTAAGATGCCAACATCGTTACGACGCCTCTCACTTTTTGAGTATTTATCTACCAAAATCCTCTTTAATATCCTATACTTTTCTAACATAACATATACCATCAATAACTTCTTTCCTACTTCAAGCAAACAACAATTTATCTTAACTAATAACTACTTGTCTATGTTCAACCAAGGAACCTATACCATATTTATTTCTCCTAAAATAACATAAAAGGACATATCACCTTACTACTAACTCGATTGTATGCAAGAGTTCATCTATAAACATTCAGTCAATTGCCATCACCACCTTTTTTGTCACTACACTTCTAAACCCACACTTCCAACTATGAAAAAGTTCTACTACTTATGAATCATAACTCTAAATGTCATAATAACCCTTGAATTCAAACTTCATTTAATAATTTAGATTAACACTATCTCCTATCATGAGCACTATCAGGATCAAAAGGGTTAATATGGAATCTAAACACTTCTATCTTAACTGCACAACTTATATGGATGAGGAGATAAGTTTCAATTTAAGGAACTTATAACATACTAGAAAGCTCCTCTCAAGCCTCTTATATGACTTTTGAAGTTACAAATAGAAAATTTGAGAGCATCATCCTGGAAGAAATTGGAATCTAGTACTAATATTATCTTGGAAAGTTGTAGATAAAGAATTGTGGAATAACATAAGAATCGACAGAAGTTTTTGAAAGAATAACTTTAATACATGCTCTAGAGTATGAAAAGAGACATTTATTAAATGCCCTGTAGCCTTCAAAATAAAAGTACTGATATCTTCATACCATTTCGTAAGACTCTAATAGACATGGCTTCATAGACATCCTAGGACACTTGAACTTTGTGCTCTAATATAAAGTTTGTCACAACCCAAGACTACCCCGAGTCATAACATGGTGCTTAGAACTATATGTGATCCTAAGATAACCCATTATACTTGCATAAATTATTAGAAATTGAATATGTTACATGAATATAAAGGAAATAAGAAAAAGGGATTTCTTTTCAAAATATGATTAATATAAAACTATATTAAAATGATAACAATTCTAGTTATACAAAACTAATTGAAATCAAATACATTAACTCTATTGACTGTCTATGAAGCCTCTGCTAATACTAACTAAAAGTATGTGGGAAATGACCCCAACTATCCCTAACTAATACGATTAAATAAAGAAAATAAGATGCTACTAAAACAATGCATAACTCAAGCCCATTAAGCAAAATGACTAATCACCTACTGATTGGAAGCTACATATTATCTAATTATGATGTATGGGATGCAACTAGTACCTATAGTATGAGACAATGTAGCACATAGACATATATGAGGATCAGTACTTTTGGAATGTAATAAGTTTATGGGGGTTAATGGTTAAGTAAAACAATAACTGAATGTTCTTATATACTTTTAAATAATGCATGCTAAATGTAGATGACTCACCTTAAGCTTGAATAAAACAAAAGTTGTAACATCATAAAAATTTGTATTGAAGCATAAGTATAAATTTGTGAGCCATAACACTTAGTTCTAAAAGATTTACTATTTATTATTTTTTGGGAAGTTCTTCTAACCAAAATAAACCATGTGAGATATCATGGAGTCCAACTTCTTATCCACATTAAGGAGAGTTTTTCGACCCTTGCCATTAGAATTGAACTTTAACTTGAGTTATCATTATACTTAACCCATATTGGGACTTAAACCTATGGTGGTATGTATTTTCGGGGCATGCAACCTCAGACTCATACCCAGATCAGTGATAAATACTACTCTTATATTACTTATATGCTCATACTTTAGGAAATCCATATTAAGATAGCATAAAGTTTTATAGAATGAAAAATAGTTATGCTTCTCTTTCCTTAAATCTTAATCAGGATTAACAAATATGGATTCCATATCATAAGTTCTGATCAAAAGATCAATCTTTTCTTTAAATCTTGGTATTGACTTATCAAATGAGCTTAAGAGCATAATCTTTTGGGAATCTCAAAAATTATACTTAGGGTTTATAACTTATATGCTTAAATGCATAGAAATCAGTAACCAAACTTCAAGCATAATAATCTTCTTCAAATACTTATAATTTAAGTCAAGATAAAGAAATTAAAAATTAGAATATAAATATTATAAATCAAAATATGAGCATATGTAATATTGATGCACTTAAAGCCATGAACCTCATGCTTTATTTCATACAACTAGTAATAAAATTTCATGCTTAAAACTCAATTGATAATCTTTAATTAATCTCTCAAATCATATTCAAGTCATTAAAGAGAATTCTTTATGTCAAGACATAAATAAATGAGAACAATTATACACGTTAACACTTCAATCTCTTTATGAATCCATAAACTCAAAACAAGATATTTTGGGTATTAATCCTGAGTGCAAATCATATAATCTTAAATTTGAAATAAGTTATGGGCATAAGGATGAAAGAGTATCCTTGTTCATAAACCGCACATGCCTTGACTGGATGAATCCTTGGAGAGAACTTTTAATTTAGAACTCAACTCTTTGATTCATGAGAGATGACACTTGAATTTTGTTCTTGGGTAGAGGGGAAGGGTTTTTGAGGTGTATAGTAATTATTTATGTTTAATAAAATGTCTTTAATGAGTTTAAAACTCCCTTAATTCATTTTATTGTGATTAGAGATACTTTAGGGGAGTAAAAAGACTTCAACGCCCTTGAATTAATTCATAACGGAGCATTGTTGGAAATATGCAATAACCATGCGATGCATAGCCAATCGCACACACTCCAAGTGAGTGTCGTATGGTCAATCGCACACCCTTTAAGTAGTCCTTGAATGACCACTCACACACCCTTTCCAGTGACCTTCTACAATTATCAAGCAACGCACAACCTTTGTATGGCAATAAATTTTCACTTGGGTATCGTATTAAGGTGAAAAGGGTATCGTTGGAAAGATAATTCAATTTTCTACAATTGTTTGAGTTTGAGATGAAAAATTCCACCTATATCAAAAGTTATACTCATTCAAAGTTTACCCTTCTAGAATCAAATACAAAAAGTTGGGTGACTTAAAGACTCTTAGCTTAACTTTTCTCTAAGTGATTTCTATGAACATTTTAACCTAGAAAGAAATTCACACTTCGGAAAATGATCATGAAACTTTTATTCACATGGAAATCAATTGGATTATATCTATACACGTAGGAACAAAGATTAGAATTCTTGCTAAAAAATACAGGGTGTTACAATATTATTGTGGGGTACTTGGGAATCCCTTAAGTTTATACTTGTATATATGTATCATGGAGGGAAAAAGGTACGTGGGAATTCCTGGATCCTATGTTAACTCTGGTTCATGTGGCAACATATACTGGGCCTATTTAGCGGGCAATACATGACCTATATAGCCCGTGAGTGGTTTCAAGATGGTTAAGTTACATGGCTCTTGTTTATGTTTAAATGCATGCTAAACCCGATTCCCTTTACCAAAATGGTATATATGTATATGTATGTATCTGGATGCATTTATTTATTTAATTTTTTCTAAATATTGGCATTATTTTAACCTTATTCTTGAGTACATACTAGCGTTCACCCAATAACCCAACTTTGGACATTGTATCCCTACATGATGCAGGACAAAGCCATATTAATCTTTCTACTCATTGACTGGATTCAGGGAAAAATTATTTCAAATTGAAGTGGTGAGCTCCAAAAGACTCTATTTCATGTTATAGGCTCTGTTTATGTCATGGACTTTGGTTTTGGCTATGGTCAGGAGCACTTTACAAATGGCAGTTATCTTGATTTTTGATAGAGGCTCTGTGTGAATACTATAGGCATGGGTGGTATAAGTATAGGTGTCAGCCTTCGCATTAATATTGGTATTGGGACTGACACTATTTTGATGTGTCTGATTTAGAATTTATCTATTCTATCTTTTCATAAGTTCGGAGTTCACCCAATATAGAGTGCAGGGCTATTATAGTTGGGTATTGGGGGTAGCCTCCAATTGTTGTTGGGCTTGAGGTAATCGAAATGACTTGGACCTAGTTTGAGTCATGTCATGTAGTTCAAATCCAATGTCAGTTAATTTTGTGGGAAAAGCTTAAAGGCCAAATTATGGTAATGCTGATAACGAAAAATGGTAGAAACATGCACCAAATTATTTATAGAACAATAACCAACTCCAAGAGTTTCAGCAGCAGCAGTAAATCACACAGCCCAGCAACATAGAGGTCATGTTAAGGAAGATCATGGCCACCCAAGAGCAAATGGTTGTTTAACTAAAAAATCAGCAAGTACTTCAAAAGTAGTTGGAGTTTTATTTGGGGAAAATGCATCAGGCACAAAATAAAAAGCCTCAAGGTAGTTTACCAAGTGACACTAAACCTCCCTAACAAGTAGTGACAATTACTTTGAGGGGTGGTAAAGAGTTGATTGACTGACCTCTAAAGACAAATAAGGCGGTAGATGTAGAGTTTATTCCTCAACTGGTAATAGAAAGAGTTGTTGATCATTTAGGGAAGTCTGAGTGTCCAAAAACAAAGTTGCTAAGAAGGAGAGCCCACAACCACCATTTCTACAAAGGATAATAAAATCAAAGGAGGATGCATGGTTCAAGAAGTTCATTGACATATTTATAGAGCTTCACATTAACCTTAATCTTATAGATGTTTTATACGGAATGCCCAAGTATTCTAAGTTCTTGAAGTATGTAGTATTTAATAAAGTTAAGATGTAGGATGTTGAGTAAAACGCCCCAAACTTTTCCCCAACAAATTTCAGAAGTCTTGGATCCCTTTTCATCATAGGACTCACACTATAAGTCATATGGTGTGATGATAGTTATAGGGACCCTAGTTGAATATTTTTCAGTGTGTTGTTGGCGAAATTCAATCCTAGTTATGAGAGAAACGATATGATTTTTATGGTGATGTTATGAGAGAATAGAGTCCAATCGTATGTTGTCTAGTATTTATCCCTTGATGTTCTGCCTTGGTACTACTTAATAGTAATAGTTGTATAGTATTGTGATGAGTAAATCTAGGGAGTCATATATTGGGAAGAATTTGGTGTGCAACTTTCTACACTGTACAACTTTTAAGCTAAGGGTATTTTGGACATTTCCTACCATATGCCTTTAAGCCCCCATATCTTAAACCACTTAATAAGCATTCATTCTATGCTATAAAAGATCGAACACTCTCTAAAACTTCTCAAGAAATATTGGGGTATGGTTTTTTCATGGTGGTCATCTAAGAGTTTAGAAATTAAATTCACTCTGTGAATCTTCATAACTTAGGCATGTGACTATTACTTCATTTTTAGTTTACAAAAATCATGTTTTTCAAACATTGTGCATCAATCATTAATGGTTGTTTTGAAACCAATGGTTGACAGTTTGAATGCACAATGTTTAATATTGTTATCCCATGTTTTTAACTATGATTGGACTTGTTTTGATAATGGTTTTGCATATGTGGGTGCATGGGAAATGTGGTTTAATGAATGGGTTAAGTTTAAACCTAGACTTGATAGTTTTTTGGCTTGAATAATAGTTTGACAATGGTATGCCTTCAACCTATTTGTAAAAATGTCAATTAGAAGAATATTATCATATATGAATTGTGTTTTGAACTAAGGCATTGGCCTATGAATGTTGATGATTTTATCAAGTCTTTGTTAGCCATAAATTGATTTTAATCAGAACCTTGGTGGTTTAATTGGATAAATGGGATGTAACGGCATGAGACTAAACCCGGGGCATCACAAGGTACTTAGGACACCAAAGGACTATAATCTAACCCATGACTGGTACCTACTGTGAGCACTGGATAGTAATCATGAAGTGTATGTAGAAGTAAAACTGAAAATGCCATAAGGTTCATAAAATTGAATCAAAACTGAATACATTTGTACAATGTCTAAAAGCCTCTAAAATCTGAAATAAAAGAGTTTATGGAACAGGCCCCAACTAACTCATAATTATTGTCTGAAATAACTAAAATACTAAAATAATGCATAGACAAAATAAGTATCACGTCCTCGATAGATGGGAACTATTATAACTGTGGCTAATCGACTGATCTAGCTAAGTACGGTTAGGAACCTGAGCATCCGAACCTAAGATATGAGACATCATAGCAAAAAGAGAGAGTATGCATTAATACTTTGAATGTACTAGTATGCTAGATGAGGTTAGGCTAATATGCATGGGTTCACGTGCAGAAGAATAATAACTAAATCTCATGAAATAACTGGATGAGAAGAAATGCAAGACTGGGACTACTGTAAGTACTGAACATGCAATACAAAGCATATATTATCTGTTTGAGTTAGTTTAAAGTAGAATTACAGAGTTTCTAATAACTGAATAACTGATAATTGTATATCATGATCCTGTAGAACTGACCTAAGTTCTGTACCTAATATTTAATACTGGATACTAATTACTAAATACTGAATCTATAACTGTGGGAGTTATCATGTAACCGACATACCCCAATTATAAACTGATATGGGGTCCAACTTGTAGACCCAGTTGGAAAGATGTTAGTATTGTGCTACTGGTTACTAATAATAGCCGGGTCAACTCTAATATGGCAGGAAGACTCATGAGATGTATATGGTTACGTCAAGTCTAGTCTAGCAGAAAAATGATTTACCCTATTCTAGATTTATAGTTCTATAACACAAGGACTGCTACTAAGGGTCAAACCATCTGCTTACCAGAATACCCCCATCCGTGGATTTACTCGATGTTGAATCCTACCCCCAATGGAATCGACATTAAACTGATCACTAGATCGTACTAGGCTTGACTGAACTCACACTAATTTTGTTGACTGATCGTATGCTACTGTTTGGAATACTACAAAATAGTTCTATGCCAACTGGAGACAAGTCAACATCTAAATTTTGGGTATGCAATCCCCCTCAGGACTCGATAGCATTGATAATGAAATCGTATCTCATCTCTCAAAACATCAAACATAGGTTTTCATGCATAATTCCTTTACATAGATATTTTGTCAAACACCTAGGATACATAATTCTTGTACATCAGAATGACCAATATATGAATATCATGACTACTATATTCAACATAAAAATTCAAAGATTAAACATGGGGATTACATAAATCAACATGCATGCTAGTTAATTCACATGAATCTCAAATTATTCTTGACTTGAAATACACACAACATCATATATATGAACATAGTTCCATTTAAGGATTTAAATCATAATCTAAGTGCTTTAAAAAGGATTGTTGAACTCTAAGGGTGGAAGAAACCCAAGGATGAACACCTAAACATACCTTTATTGATGAATTATTGGAAGTTATTAAGTAATTTCTCTTAAATTGCACTTGAATGATGAATGGGTAGGGTTTGATCCTAAAATTTAATGCTTTTGAATTTTATAGAATTGTATTAAATTAGGAAAAAATGTTGTTTTGGGACCTAAATCACGTGTTAAAGTGAGAGGAAAAGACTGTAATAGTCCTTTGGACTCGAGATTAAATGAGTTGAAAATGCCTAGTGACCCAATAAACGATGTGTTGCATCGATGGTATCTACACTATTACTGATGCATTGCATCGATGGTGATGATGCAATAGTCAATACGATGTGTCCTAATCACGTTAGCGTGCTATTTTAGTCAAGTAAATGTGACTCAAACGATGATTGAAAATTCCAAAGCTCACTCGAGATGACCTATATATAACCCTGATCATGAATCTATTTAAAAAGTGAAATCTATGGCCAAAAAGATCGTAAATAATACCATTGAAATATCGAGGTGAAAAATGACACTAAGTGTCAGCACTTAGCTGAAATTTTTTAAGTTTGGGACGTCTTTTGGCATGCTATAAAGGAATGAAATAGGCTAAGACTTTACGGGGTATTCTAATATCTCGCCCTTGGGAACATTCGTCCTTGAATGTTACTGATTAAGCTGAGAGGCCTTGAGGCACTGGCACTGTACTGACATACATAGCTAAAACATGAATGAATCTTAAGTAATGACATGTGTATTAACTAATCCATAAATGCATGAATTATATGAGAATGATATGCAGCTGAAATTAAGCATGGAACAGAGTAAATCTAACAGAGACTGTTACCTTAGGCTCTGTCTGATTTTGCAATGATGATATGAGGGTACTTGGTTTGTGTTTCTTCTTCTTCTTCAAAAGTAGCTCCCTCAATGGACTGATTCTGCCAAAGAACTTTGACCAAGGGAACTTCTTTGTTCCTTTGTCTACGAGTCTAAAATTCAAGGATTTCAATTGGGACTTCTTTGTAAGAGAGACTATTCGGAACATTTACACTCTCTATGGGGACTACTACTGCTGGGTTACCTATGCACTTCTTTAGCAAGGAGACACGAAACACTAGGTGCACAGATGCTGTAAGGACCTTTTTAAAATAACATAGAATCTTATAAGGACCAAGATATCAAGGACTAAGCTTCCCCTTCTTACCAAATCTCTTCACTCCCCTCGTGGGAGAGATTTTTATAAACAAATAATCACCAATCTCTAATTTAAGATCTTTCCTTCTAAAATCTACATAAGATTTTTGTTGGCTCTAGGATGCCTTAGGTCTTTCTCAGATCAACTGCACTTTCTCTAAATCATCAAACCGCAAGTAAGGCCCCACTACTACCACCTCACCTACTTCAAACAAAATAATGGGAGATCTGCATCTTCTCCTATAAAGTGCCACAAATAGAGCAATCTAAATGATAGAATGATATTTGTTATTATACATGAACTCAATAAAAGGTAAGTGGTCTTCCCAACAGACCGTAATGTCAATGACACACGCTCTCAATATATTTTTTAAATTTTGAATGGTCCTTTTTGCATGACCATCTATCTGCGGGTTGAAGGTTGTGCTAAGATGGACTTGGGTTCCAAGACCCTTCTAGAAAGCTTTCAAAAAGTGAGAGGTGAACTACGTACCTCTATCTTAAATGATAGACAAAGAGACACCATGTAACCTAACCAACTCTCTGATATAGAGCCTGGCATAGTCCTTGGCTAAATAGGAAGTATGGAATAGCACAAAATGGTAGACTTGCTCATCCTATATATAATGACCCAAATCAAATCTTATTGATGATGAGTACGCGAAAAACCCATCACGAAGTATGTGCTCACTTCATCCCACTTCCATGTGGAAATACTAAACTCCTGTATGGAACCATTAGGCTTTGGGTGATCAATCTTCACTTACTGACAAGTAGAGCACTTAGCCACAAACTCTACAACTTCTATCTTCATCCTACTCTACCAATAAACTTCCCACAAGTTACGGTACATATTAGTATCCCCTGGATGATTAGAGTAATACGCACTATGTGGTTCATCCGGAATTCTGTATCTCATACTATCTACTCATGGCACACATAGCCTACCCTGGAAACGTAACACACTCTCTCCCCCTTATGAGAAAACCTTAACCTTTTGGTCTCTGACTAAATCTTTTTGCTTAACTAAATAAGGATCCCTATCCTGCTTTTCTTTTACCTCAGAAACTAAAGAAGATTCTAAACTATTTTCCCCCCAAACACTACCTTCGATCGAATCAACCAAATGGACGCCTAGTCTGGCAAGCTGATGAAATTTATGAACTAAATTCTTCTTACCATCTTTAACATGAGCAACACTACCCATGGACAACCTAATGAGGGTGTCTTCCACGACATTGCCCTTGACGAGTTGATAAAGAATATTTATGTCATAGTCTTTCAACAACTTTAACCACCTTCACTGATGCAACTTCAAGTCTTTCTTGAAAAATAAATACTGCAGGATTTTATGGTATATGAATACATAAACATGCACCCCATACAAATAGTACCTCTAAATCTTTAAGACAAACACAACAACTTCTAATTCTAGATCATGGGTGGGTTATTCTTTTCATAGGGCTTAATCAGTCTAGAGTCGTAGGATATAAACTTACCTCTTTGAATTAAAACACACCCCAAACCAACTCTAAAAGCATCACAGTATACAACAAATCCATCTAAACCATCGGGCAACGTCAAAATTGGGTGGAAGTTACTTAAGTCTTCAACTCATGAAAATTTTTCTCACAGGAATCTGACAACTAGAACTTAACTTTCTTCTGAGTCAATATGGACATAGGGGATGCATTATTAAAACCCTTCAACAGACCACCAGTAATAGCCAGACAAACCTAAGAAGCTCTTGATATCAGATGGAGAGATGGGTTTAGAAAAATTTCTCACTACTTTCTTCTTTTGCGGATCAAATCCAATGCTATCACCGAAAACTATGTGACCAAGAAAGCTATTGATCTTAGGAAAAATTCACATTTACTAAATGTGGAGAACAACTGATGGGATCTAAGAGTCTGCAATACTCTTTTGAGATAGTTTCCATGGTCATTTTCACTACAGTACTAGACAAGAATATCATCGATAAAGACTACGATGAACACGTCCAAGTACTGCTTGAAGATTCGGTTCATCAAGTCCATGAAAGCTTCTAGGGCATTGGTAAGACCAAATGATATCACTATAAATTCGAAGTGACAATATCGAGAGTTGAAAAATATTTTTGGAATGTTGCTTTCTCTTACTCTGAGATGATGATAGCTGGATCTGAGGTCTATCTTAGAAAAGTAACTAGCACGATGAAGTTGGTCAAACAAATGATCGATTCTAGGAAGTGGTTATTTATTCTTGATGGTGACTTTATTCCATTGATGGTAGTCTATACACATTCTAAGAGAACTATCTTACTTTCTCCGGAATAAAACTGGTGCATCCTAAGGAGATACGTTAGGCTTAATAAATCCTTTGGTCTAAGAGATCTTATAAATGTTCTAGTAACTCTTTAAGATAAGTTGGATCCATTCGATATGTCTAAATAGAGATAGGCTGTGTATTAGGAAGAAGGTCTATTTCAAATTTAATTTCTCTTTTGGGAGAAACTTCAGGGTGATCTTCGGGAAACGCATATGGAAATTCACTTGCGACTGGAACTAACTCATGTTTAGGAGTCTCAGAACTACAGTCTTTGACTCATACTGAATCATAGATTCACCCCTCATTTTTCTCGCTCTAAGGTATGAAATTAGTTGACCTTTAAGTGCTATGGTACTACCCCTTCATTCAATAATTGGTTCATTTGGTTACCAAAAACAGACAATTCTACTACTAAAATCAACTGAAGCATAGCATTAATGAAGCCAATCCATGCCAAAAATGATGTCAAAATTCATCATCTCTTGCTCTTGAAGGTCTACATAAGTAACTTTCGGAGACACCATTACCGGATAGTTCTTGTATACTTATCGAGCTATGATAAACTTACCCACTAGGGTAGAGACTAAGAAAGACTCTATTAGTATTTTGGGACTGACTCCGAAGTTGAGGGCTATGTATGGAGTTACAAAAGATAGAGATGCTCCATGATCTAACAAAGCATAAACACGTAAGTGAAAGACTTGAAACATACCAATAACTACATCAGGAGAACTCTCCTGATCCTGTAGTGGCTGAAGTGCATAGAGCCTATTTGGGTGATGCCCACTGGTGGCACTGGAAGCGGCACCCTATTGAAACGGGCGACCTAACTGAACTGGCGGACGATTATGCTGAAACTGGAAACCCATTTAAGGACAATATCTGATCCTATGGCCTAGATTACCACAACCGAAAGACACGATGGTGCCAGCCCAGCAGATATCCTGATGATTTCTGCCATATTTCTGGTAAAGATGATTAGTTCGACCACTGTTCACACTACCATGAGATTTAGAGCCTAGGACCCTATCATTATTATTATTTATTATTTTGGGAATCAGTGCACTAGCTGAAGACAGAGCTTGAAATAAAGGTTTTGGGTAAAATTAAGGATAGTTTCCATCTTTTGACATTAGATGAGTGAAATTAAAGTTACCTGTTCTATCCCTCTTGTTTTCCCTCTCTTTCTTCTTAATATTTTGTTTCTCAATCTATTGAGCATGGACCATCAACCTAGCCATGTCTATATCTTTAATTAGCATTGTGGTCCTACACCCCTTAACCCCCTATTAGATACACTAGATACAAACTTTCTCATCTTAGACCTTTTATCATCTACTACATGAGGAGCATATCTTGACAACTGAGTAAACTTTACAGAATACTCTTTCACACTCATGTTGCCCTTCTATAGGTTGATGAGCTCTAACAACTTAGCCTCCCTTACCTACAACAGAAAAAATCTATCTAAAAGGGCAGTAGCAAGCTCCTACTATTCTATAAACCCTATATCTGTATCCTTATCGACGTTTTTCTGCTTAAACCATGTATGAGCCACCTCATACAACTGATAGGAAACTAACTCATTACTCTTACTAGTGGTTACCTGTAACGCCCCAAAAAATGGGTCCCGGAGAGTCACATGGTGCTGAGGGTATGAGTAGCCCCAAGCAACCCTTTGAGCCATTTTCATTCAGTTCAACACAAATCAATGGGGTTTCCATAAATAACCCTCAAATATCAACAAAGTAATCATCATCCAAGAATAAAAGAATTTTTGAAAGATAACAAAATACGACTTATTAGTCAACTCTCAACATCTATACTAGTTTGACAAGCCTCTAAGAAAATCAGTAAAACCAACGAGCCATTTAGACATGCCCCAACTTACTCATACTCAGTTATCAAATGTAAATAGTTCCGTGAAACCAACATTAGACATCACATCCTTGGAAAATGAGGACTCACCACGACAAAGGATATTGAACAGCATACCCAAAGAATCACTATTGAACCTGGAACTAAGCACATGAACATACATTTTGAGAAAATGCAGCCCACATCCGAAGATGTGGGTCAGTACTATAGAAAGGAACCAAGTATATGGGGGTGTATGCAGTTGTATAAACATTATCATCAAAAATATTTCTAAGAAATCTGAAGGATGTATGAAAGACTTACATAGCCCGAAGAAAATCACCATAATCATGAGAGGATGAAATAGGTACAATAACACATGTAAGTTATCATATAATTTGTCAATCACTTTCAGTTCATCAAGAATGTCAATTCTCATAATGTAAATATCATTTAAATCTTTCAAAAGAATAACTTTCACAATTCCACTTTCAAATCACTTCCTCATTTACCATAGACACAAGGAAACACACACACACTGGGAGATCCTATAACCGATATAAACCATGTGAGCTACATGGAGTCCAACGTACAAACCACGTTGGGGAGAGCCGTACTATCCTTCTCATTGGAGTAGGACAATCGATATCAAATCCACAGAAACTAGTGAGTAATATATAAATTATCCTCAGGCTCACTCCTAAGGGGGCATGTAGTTCTGAGGAAGTAAGGTTGCTTTATACTTCCCTCTGGTTGCTAAATATTTCTCGCAGACTTAGCTCAGATCTTTTCAAAGACAATCCACAATAAAATAACATCAGTAATATATAAATATACATCCGGAACCATTATGCTTCCCATCTATAAAAATCAACCACGTTGTGGATTTCTTTCACACTCAAGTTCAAAACAACTCCATTAAGACCAAAAGGTCAAATCATTTAAAATATTTCAAATATTCAACAACAACGTGCTTATAACACACACTTTCTTAAAAAAACACAATTTCCAATGGGGATTCATGACCCAAATATCAAAATCATCATAAATATCGTTCAAGATTCATGTTTTATAGCTCCACACATGTAAATTCATCTTTCAAAATCATAAATATAAAGATTTCATAATAATCATCATAAGATATGGGTTCATGCTTCACATTCATAAAAATCAAATAAAAATCATGCCTTTGTAAAGAAAATTACTTTGGGCACAAGAACGAAAGAGAGTTCTTTTTAAAAAAAGCCCCACATACCTTGAATGATGAACTTTAGATCGATACTCATTATTGAGATGTTAATCGTGCCTTTGAATGATGGTTCTTGGAGTTCTTGAACTAGGAGCTTGGAATCTTTAATAAATTTGGAAAATTAATGGTGAACTTTGGAGGTTCTTAAAGTTGGATGTAGGAGCTTATAGTTATATTTTTGAGGGAATTTGATGAAATATAACATATAATGCTTCTAATAGGCTTTAATATAGGGTTTGGATGGATTTTGGGTGAGGGCGAATAACCAAAACGCCCCTAAAAATCAAATAATTCTCAAATCTGTCCTTTGGTGGACTGTTTTGATAGTTTGAAGTAGATTAACCATAACGTTTTACTCCGATATCCAAATTGGATGAAGCCAATTTGATTATAAAGAAGAATCTCATATCTTTCCGTTGATATATAGTATCTCACCCAGATCATTATGTACGAGGAGTTATGATCATTTGAAGTTGACCCAAAAATTTGAATTTGGTTGGCTGAAGTAGATCGACCATAACTTTTTTCTCCAATAGACAAATTAGATTAAACCAATTTCATTGGAAAAAGGACTCGTAGAGCTCTCCGTTGATATATAGTAGATCACCCAAATCATTATGTACAAGGAGTTATGATCGTTTAAATTTGAAGAAAAAATACGCCAGGCCTCAGTACTTTTTCCTGCACGTTTTACTGTTCACTACTATTCACGGTTCGATTGGAATGTTCATAACTCATTGCTCAGGTTTCCATTTTGGATGATCCATAAAACGTTGGAAAGATTATTCGATACTCTACACAATGGTGGGTCATAATCTAAGATATTTCACATGGACAATTTATAATTCATTCTAGAAGATAGAACCCAACACGTTTACACACAAAATTTCAATGAAATATTTCCTAGGATGTTACATCAACCCCCCTTTGGAAACATTCATCCTCAAATGATGCTAGACATGCCAATATTAGATAGGTAATAGAGCATACAACTAAAACCATTCGTTATACTCATCCCCACATCGTTTCTCACTCGAATGCAACATAGAACGCATAAATTCAAGAAACTACAGCTGAACACATAATAAATGACAACTGCAGTACTGGAACTTTTATGAAAAGGGCATGATTTAGGAAAGAATAGTACCTTCGACTTGATCAGAGTATGCGGAAAATAGGTGTGGGTACTTGGATCGCATATCTGCCTCAGCTTGCCAAGGTGTACGCTCAACAGATTGGTTTCGCCACAATACCTTGACCAAGGGAACTTCTTTGTTCCTTAGTATTCGGATAATGAAATCAAGAATCTCAATAGAAACCTCATCAAAAAAAGATTTTCTTGAATGTCAGCACTCACAGAGGAATCCAGTACCACAGCATCGCTAATATGCTTTCTAAGCATGGAGACATGGAATATTGGATGAACAGAGGACAACTCGGAAGGCAAATCGACCTCATAAGATACCTTACCAACATGGCTATGAATTTTGTAAGGACCAACATAACGGGGACTAAGCTTCCCCTTCTTTCCAAATCTCTTCACCCCCCTCATGAGTGAAATTTTTAGATACACTAGGTTACCAACTTCAAACTCAAGGTCTCTTCTTCTAACATCCGTATATGACTTCTGACGACTATGCGCAGTTTTCAACCTTTCCCTAATCAACTTAAGTTTTTCCATAGCCTCAAATATCGAATCAGGACAACTCACAGTTGCTTCACCCACCTCGAACTAACCTTTGGGTGATCTACACTTCCTCCCATATAAGGCTTCAAACGGAGCCATGCTAATACTAGTGTGGAAACTGTTATTGTAAGCAAACTCTATCAATGGTAAGTGATCATCCCAAATTCCCTTACAGTCAAGTGCACAAGCTCTCAACATATCCTCTAAGGTCTGGATGGTCTTCTCAGCCTGACCATCGGTCTACGGATGAAAAGAAGAACTTAAAAGAACTTGGGTACCAAGAACCTTCTGAAAAGCATTCCAAAATTACGAAGTGAATTGAGTACCCCTATCCGAAATGATAGACAAGGGAACTCATGCAGTCTAAATAGCTCTCAGATATACAATCTAGCATAATCCTCAGTAGTAAATGAAGTATGAAAAGGCAAGAAATGAGCAGAATTAGTCAACCTATCAACTACAACCCAAATGGAATCATGATGGCATCGGGAAGGAGGTAAACTAATCACGAAGTCCATATTTATATCTTCTCACTTTCAGGTGGGAATACTAAACTCTTGCATCAAACCACCTGGTTATTGATGTTCAACCTTAACCTGTTGGCATGTTGCATACTTAGCCACAAATACTGATATATCTTTCTTCATGCCACTCCACCAATAGATTTCCCACAAGTCTCGGTACATCTTGGTGGCACCAGGATGAATTGAATATAGCGCCCCGTGTGCTTTATCCATAATCCTCTATCTTAGATCATCAACATTCGGGACACACAATCTACCCTGCAATCTCAACACACCATCTCCCCCATGGAAGAAAACCTCTACTTTTTGGTCCTTGACTGACTCCTTCAGTCTGGCCAAACTAGCATCTAAGTATTGCTTTTCCTTCACTTCTGAAACCAAGGAGGATTCGGAACTACTCTGAACCCCTATACTACCTTTAGAAGAGTCAAACAACCTAACCCCCAATCTAGTCAAATGATGTACATCACGACCCAACTGTTTCTTACCTTCTAACACATGTGAAACACTACCCATGGGCACTCTACTTAGGGCATCCGCCACAACATTGGCCCTGCCCGGATGTTACAGCACACTCATATCATAGTCATTTAACAATTCTAACCATCGTCTCTGCCTAAGATTCGATTCTCTCTGGGTAAACACATACTGAAGACTCTTATGATCAGTGAAAACATCAACATGGACACCATACAAATAGTTTCTCCACATTTTCAAAGAAAACAAAATAGCAGCTAACTTAAGGTCATGGGTGGGGTAATTTTTCTCATGGGGTTTCAACTATCTAGAAGCATAAGCTATCACTTTACCCTTCTGCATTAATACGCAGCCCAACCCAATTCTCGAAGTATCACAGTACACCACAAAACCATCAATACCATCAGGAAAAGTCAAAATAGGGGCTGAAATGAGTCAAGTCTTCAATTCCTGAAAACTCTTCTCACAAGATTCAAACCATAAGAATTTCATTTTCTTTCGGGTCACCCGAGTCATAGGAGACGCTATAGAGGAGAAACCCTCAACACAATGGCGGTAATAGCCAGCTAAACCCAAGAAACTTTGGATATCAGTTGGAGAAATAGGTCTAGGCCAATTTCTAATAGCTTTGGTGTTTTAGGGATCAACTCTAATACCCTCAAAAGAAACAATATGACCCATAAAAGCAACTGACCTTAGCCAAAACTCACACTTACTAAAATTAGCAAACAAGTTGTGAACTCTAAGGGTTTCCAAGATAGTTTGGAGATGATCAGAATGTTCATCCTCACTACAGGTGTACACTAGTATATCATCAATGAACACTATCACAAACATATCCAGATATGGTCTGAACACTCGATTCATGAGGTCCATGAAAGCTGTTGGGGCAGTAGTTAACCCAAAATACATAACAAGAAACTTAAAATGGCCATAACGAGTTCAAAAATCAGTTTTTGGGATGTTACACTCCCTAAATTTGAGTTGATGATAGCCGAAACGAAGGTCTATCTTTGAGAAACAACTTTCACCTTGCAATTGGTCGAAAAATCATCTATTCTTAGAAGGGGGTACTTATTTTTGATGGTGACTTTATTTAGTTGGTGGTAATCAATGCACATACGCAAAGATCGATCTTTCTTTCTCACAAACAACATAGGAGCACCCTAAGGAGAAACATTGGGCCTTATGAAACCCTTATCTAGTAGATATTTAAGTTGATCTTTCAACTTCATAATTTCTGCAGGGGCCATACGTTAAGGAGGAATAGAAATGGGCTGAGTATTGGGAAGAAGTTCAATCTTGAACTCTATCTATCTATCAGGAGGTATTTCTAAAATAATAGAGCACGAATCAATTGCAGAAAAAGACACTTTAAGCATGATAGACTTATGAAAGAAAGAATCACACTTTTTCTTAAAATGTCTTATAACCTCTTTCTCATAGTTGTGGCACGCTACACACTGATGATTAAGACTATACTTAACGCAGCTTTTTAGACTCCCTAAGACACCTTAAAACCTTAGGCTCTGATACCAAGTTTGTAACACCACAAAAAATGGGTCCTGGAGCGTCACCCAGTGCTTGAGGCTACGAGTAGCCCCAAGCTAACCCTTTGAGCGATTTTCATTTAGTTTAACACAAATGAATGGGGTTTTCAAGAATAACTCTCAAATATCAACAAAGTAATCATCGTCCAAGAATAAAAGAATTTCAGAAAGATAACAAAATATGACTTATTAGTCAACTCCCAACATCTATTCTAGTCTGACAAGCCTTTAAGAAAATCAATAAAACCAGCGAGCCATTGAGACATGCCCCAACGGACTCATACTCAGTTATCAAATGTAAAAGATTCCGTAAAACCAACATCAGACATCACGTCCTCAGAATATGAGGACTCACCACGACAGAGGATGTAGAATAGCATGCCCAAAGAATCACTATCAAACATGGAATTATGCACCTGAACCTTCTTTCCAAGAAAATGCATCCCTCATCCAAAGTTATAGGTCAGTACCATGGAAAGGAACCACGTATATGGGGTTGTATACAGTTGTATAAAAATCATCATCATAAATATTTGTAAGAAATATGTAGGACGTATGAAAGACTCACATAGCCCGAAGAAAATCATCATAATCAGGAGAGGATGAAATAAGTACAATAACACATGTGAGTCATCATATAATTTGTCTATCACTTTCAGTTCATCAAGAATATCAATTCTCATAATGTAATATCATTTAAATATTTTGAAAGAATAACTTTCACAATTCCACTTCGAAATGACTTCACCATTCACCATAAACACAAGGAGATGCACACACACTGGGAGATCCTATAATCGACATAAACCATGTGAGCTACATGGAGTCCAACGTACAACCCACGTTGGGGAGAGCCGACTTATCCTTCACATTGGAGTAGGACAATCGATATCAAATCCACACAAACTAGTGAGTAATAGATAAATCTGCCTCAGGCTCACTCCTATGGGGGCACATAGTTCTAGGGAAGTAAGGTCGCTTTATACCTCTGACTCGGTGCTAAAGATTTCTCCCAGACATAGCTTAGATCAATTCAAAGATAATCCACAATAAAACAGTTTTAGTAATATATAAATATACATTAGGAGCCATCATGCTTCCCATGTATCAAAATCAACCACGTTGAGGATTTCTTTCACACTCAAGTTCAAAACAACTCCATTAAGACCAAAAGGTCAAATCATTCAAAATATCTCAGATATTTAACATCAACATGCTTATAACACATACTTTCTTAAAAAATATAATTTCCAATAGGGATTCAAGACCCAAATATCAGAATAATGATAAATATCATTGAAGATTCATGCTTTATATCTCCACACATGTAAATTCATCTTTCAAAATCATAAACATTAAGATTTCATAATAATCATCATAAGAATAATCATCATAACATATGGGTTCATGCTACAAATTCAAAAAAGTCAAATAAAAATCATGCCTTTGTAAAGAAAATTAATTTTGGGCACAAGAACGAAAAGAGTTACTGTTGAAAACCCCCACATACCTTGAATGATGAACTTTAGATCGATACTCATTTTTGAAATGTTAATCGTTCCTTTGAATGATGGTTCTTGGAGTTCTTGAACTAGGAACTTGGAATCTTTAATAAATTTACAAAATTAATGGGGAACTTTGGAGGTTCTTGAAGTTGGATGTAGGAGCTTAGGGTTTTCTTTTTCAAGGAATTTGATGAAATATGACATATAATGCTTCTAATAGGCTTTAATATAGGGTTTGGATGGTTTTTGGGTAAGGGATAGTGACCAAAACGCCCTTAAAAATAAAATAATTCTCGAATCTATCCTTTGGCGGACTATTTTGATAGTCTGAAGTAGATCAACCATAACTTTTTACTATGATATCCAAATTTGATAAAACAAATTTCATTAGAAATAGGACTCTCATATATTTTTGTTGATATATAGTATCTTACCCAGATCATTGTGTACGAGTAGTTCTGATCGTTTGAAATTGACCCAAAAATTTACTTTTGATAGGCTGAAATAGATCAACCATAACTTTTTTCTCCGATAAAAAAAATTGGATGAAACCAATTTCATTGGAAAGAGGACTCACAGAGCTTTCCGTTTATATATAGTAGGTCACCCAGATCATTATGTAGAAGGAGTTATGATCATTTAAAGTTGGAGCAAAAATACGCCAGACCTCATTACTTTTTCCTACACGTTTTACTGTTCACTACTATTCACAGTTCGATCGAAATGTTTATAACTCGTCGCTCGGGTGTCCGTTTTGGATGATCCACATATAGTTGGAAATCTTATTCGATAATATACGCAATTGTGTGTCATAATCTAAGACATTCCACACAGAAAATTTATAATTCATTCTTGAAGATAGAACCCAATACATTTATGCACAAAATTTCAACGAAACCTTTCTTAGGGTATTACATTACCCCTATAATGTTTGTTACCTTCTGCCCCATGCCAAGGTATTCTTGTGGATCCTTTTCAAATTTATACCATGAAGATGAGGATGGCTCATTCAGGCGATGTCCCAAATTCTAAATACAACAGTATTATCCACTAGGTTGGTCTGAAAAATAGCTGGTCAAATATTCTGAGCTATCACAGAATGGGGTAAAGTGGTGAAAGCTGCTCTAAATTTTGCCTGAGAGACATCCTTATTCAAAGGATTTTCCTAAATGGGTAGAGGTTCTAGTTGGTTGCCAGTTCTTCTTTTATTGGTCTTTCTAGGAGGCATAAACTATAAAGAGAAGAAAAAGTTGGGTTAGACAGAAAGTTTAACGTAAATATATGCTCACTCGCATGATATGAACATTGAAAAAGAGAAATTTTTCCTTAAAATGCCTCATTGTCTCTTGTCCTTAAGTATGGTGTTTTTCACACCTATTCACAAGACTCCACTTGACGTGGCTTCACACTCCCTGGGAATCTTTCAAACATTTAGCTCTAATACCAAGTTTGTAACACATCAAGACTACACCCTGTATGTTACATGGTGCTTATGACCCCAAAGGACCATAATCTAACTCATGATAGGTACCAACTATAGGCATTGAATATTAATCATGAAGTGTTTGCAGAAGTAAAACTTAAAATGCCATCAGGTTTATAAAATAAATCAAAACAGAATACATCTATAGAATGACAACTGACTAATAATGTTAGAAAGGCTCTAAATATCTGGAATGAAAGAGTTAATAGGGTAGGCCCCCAACTAACTCACAAGTATTGTCTAAAAATAGATGGGCCAACCCTATTCTGCCAAAATGATTCATGAGATGTATATGGTTACGTCAACCCTAGTCTAGCAGAAAGATGATTTACCCTTCGTTTGTTATGTAGTTCTATAACACAGGGATTGCTACTAAGGGTCAAACCCCCTGCTGATAGGAATGCCCCCATCCCTGGGTTCGCTCTGTGATATATCCTGCTCCTAATTGAATAGACACTAATCAAATCACTAGACTATACAAGGCTTGACTAAACTCGAACTGATTTGGTTGACTGACCATATGCTACTATTGGGGATACTATAAAATCCTTCTATTCTGACTAGATACTAGACAACAGCTAAATTTTTGATATTTAATGCACCTAGGACTCCATATCATAGATAATGAAATCATATCTTAACTCTAAAAATATCACACATTGGTTATCATGCATAATTCCTTTACATAGACATTTTGCCAAACACCAAGGATACATACATCATGTATATGAGAATGTGCAATATGTGAATATCATGACTACCATATGCAAAACAAAAATTCAAAGATTAAATAAGGGGATTACATAAATCAATATGTATTCTAGTTATTTCACACAAAACTTAAATTATTGTTGACTTGAAATCCACACAACATCACATATATGAACATAGTTCCATTCAAGGATGTAAATAATAATCTAAGTTCTTGAAAAAGGATTCTTGAACTCCAAGGGTTGAAAGAACCCAAGGATGAACACCTAAACATACGTTGATTGATGAATTATTGGAAGTTATTAAGGAATTTCTCTTAAATAGAATTTGATTGAAGAAGGGGCTAGGGTTTATTCTTGAAAGGGAATTCTCTTGATTTTGAGAGAATTGTGATAAATGAGAAAAAAATGTTGTTTTAGGACCTAAATCCTATGTTAAAGTAAGGGAAAAAGACTAGAATACTTCTCTGGACTCATGATTAAATGAGTTGAAAAATGCCCAATGACACGATAGGAGATGCGCTGCATCGAAGATGATGACATGATAGCCAATATGATGCATCCTGATCACGTTGTCTTGTTGTCTTAGTCATCCAAATGTGACTCAAACGATGTTCAAAAATTTCAAAACTCACCCGAGATAATCTATAGATAACCCTGTTCATAAATTTATTTAAAAATTGACAATCTAATGCTGGAAAGATTATAATGATACCATTCAAATATCAAGGCCAAAAATGAGACAAAGTGTCCACACTTAGAAAAAATTTTCTAAGTGCGGGACCTCTTTTGTCATGCTATAATGGTCTGAAATGGGCTAGGACTTTACGGGGTCTTACATGGGTTCGATTCCCTAAATGTTGAATTAAATTTATGTCATGGTTAATACAATTAGTTTGAGTCCATTAGTTGAGTAATATTTGATATGGAATGTTGTACGCTTGCAAGTGGGGTTCGTATCACGATACTAATGCGATTCTTTTTGTTAGTAATTATTGTGCGTGTAATGAATCTTTTAATTGGACATTAAAGTAAGATATGTAGCCAGGCTGTGAAAGTGGAGATCGAATAATTAACAATAAAAACTATTCTAGCCAGTATGAGTGTCTATATGATCGAGAGGTTTGAGTCCCTCTAATGAATATATAAATGGGAGGTTCGAATCCCCCATATTATATACGTTGGTGGTTAAGTACCTTGATTATGTTAGAAAGTCACAGTCCCCCATAAAGGCATATCTGCATATGGATATTCTCTATTTCGTGTGGCCATACACACTGGTGCCCTTCCAACTAGGGGAGAGCCGAGCCCAAATAGGCTGTGGGTGACTGGTTATATGATGGTGATACTACATAGCCCATGTTAATGTTTTTAATACATGCTAAACCTAGTTCCCAATCCTGGCATGATATATATATATATATATATTTATATGTATGTATGTGATTACATATGATGACTTGACTTATATTTAAATAATGGAATTATATTCTTCCTCTATCGTTGTGTTACAAGATAATGCTCCATCGCTAAGAGTATCTGGATGTTGAATCCCCATGTATTTTAGGCACCAAAAATTATTTTACTTTTCCAGTGTAGTGATTTGGTGTTCGAGTGGTTCGTGGGTTGATATTTAAGTGGTGATCTTTTGTACTTTGGAAGTCCTCATTTCATGGACTTTATTACTTTTGTCTTAGAATTTGTGTAGACTACAATTTTTCCTATTGTCAGGGGCATGTCCTAAAATTTTATTGACTTTAGCTTGTAAAGGCTTTGTTGGATTACTGTGGACTTGGGTGTGTTGTTTTGGTGGATTGGCTCGGTGATGAATGATTTTCAAGTTACCGATGATTGTTTTAGACATTCCATGAATAAATATTTATCTTGGTTCTTCTATAATGTTGTATGTTTGGAATTCATTCGATACTTGAGGTTTTTTGTAACGCCCTGAGTCTGTACTCCAAATGCTACACGGTGCTCATAATCTCGAAGGGCCACAAGCTAGCCCATGACTACTACCTGCTACAATAGCTAAATAATAACACAAATAATATGTGGAAATTAGGCAGAAATTTTCCATAAGGTTCACTACTAAAATAAAACTGAATACGGTATAACAATTCCAAAACCAAAACATCTTTCTGAAAATACTTTAGATTAAAAAGCCTCTAAACTGTCTGAAATATGGACTTGATGGGAAAAGCCCCCAACTAACTCCAACTACTGAAACTATATTGCTAAACTGAAATACTAAAGAAAATAATCATGTCCTCAAACTATGAAGACTCACCAATAACTCTGACTGCTAAGGGTGCTCGAGAATCCATGCATCTGAACCTATGATATAAGACATCATAGCACAAAATAAAAGTATGCGTCTATACTTTGAATGTACTGTTATGCTAAGTGAGGTTGGGTGAAATGCATAGGTTCATACGTATGAACAATACTAGCTGAATGACATAAATAAAACTGAATGAGTTTATATGCATGAATACGTATACTATAAATGAGATTGTGATACCAGTAGATACTGAGGTCTGAATTACTGATTTACAGATGTCTGGGTTTACTGATACTGTGTAGCTGATAACAGAGGGATTGTATCTGATAGTCTTGATCATTTGGAACTTTATTAAGTTCTATAGCAAACCGAGTGACTATATCTTATAGTCCTAAATCTATTAAACTGAACTGTGTTCTATTCTACGTCTGAATCTGAAATTGTGACTGTGGGAGGTAATCATCTAACCGGCATACCCCTTTTTGAATAGATTTTAATCTTATTTGTAACACATATTTGAAGGGTGTTAGTACCATTCCATGGGTAAAGACAAGCTGTAAGTTCACCTTCTCTGATAGGAAGCTATTTCGTCAACTCTCGCTGGTAGGAAAAGTTATATGAGATGTATCAACCCTAGTATGGTAGGAAGATATCTCAACCTATTCTATCTACGTAGTTTTTTAATGTAAGGATTGCTAATAAAGGTCAAACCCTCTGTTGGAAGCAATGCCCCCATCCTTGGGTTAACTCGATGTTGAATCCTACTCCCATTTGAATAGACACTGAACTGATTTACTAGTTCATACTAGGCTTAGCTAAACTATTACTAATTATACTGTCTAACTGAACTGAATCCACTGAGTTCCATTGACTGATGGAATACAATAGAATTTTATTAACTAGCTGAATTTACTAAGGTCTGAACTAAATACTTAAATGATTGGACTGGTACTGAGTCTACTGAGTTTTTCCTAAGTTTTGTAACTGACTGAGAGTACTACTGATTGTAACATAACTGATACTATCCTGATACTGACCATACCTCTAGGTAATCAGTTAAATTATCGAGTATTAAATAACCCCAGTACTCAATTGCATAAACTATTATACATGGTGCAATAACCAACACTTGTAGTTTCAAGAGCAACAATAAATCACACAGGCCAGCAACATAGAGGTCATGTTAAGGAAGATCATGGAAACCCAAGAACAAATGGCTACTGAACTAAAAACAAAGAAAGTACTTCAAAAGCAGTTTGAGTTTTAATTGGGGAAAATGCAACAGGCACAAAATACAAGGCCTCAAGTTGGTTTACCAAGTGACACTAAACCTCCTAAACAAGTAATGGTAATTAATTTGAGAGGTGGTAAAGAGTTAACTGACTGACCTCCAAAGACTAAGAAGGAGGTAGATATAAAGTTGATTCCTCAATCGATAGCAAACTGAGTTGCTGATCATATAGGGAAGTATGAGTACCCAAAAACAAAGTTATTGAGAAGGAGTGCCCACAATCACCATTTCTACAGAGGATAAGAAAATCAAAGAACGATTCCCTCTTCAAGAAGTTCTTTGACACATTTAGAGAGCTTCATGTTAACCCTCCCCTTATAGTTGTTTTACATGGAATGCCCAAGTAAGCTAAGTGCTTGAAATACGTGGTATTTAATAAATCTAAGCTACAAGATGTTGAGTGAAACACCCCAAACTTTTCCTCTACAATCGTGTGTTTTCAAGTATTTAGCCTTTGAGTTCTTCCTTGCATACTACTTAATGGTACTATTCATATGGTATTGTTATGAGTAAGACTAGGAAGTCATATGTTGGGAAACATTTTGTGTGCAACTTTATTCTCTGTATAACTTTTAAGCGGAGTATATTTTGGACATTTTCTACCATAAGCCCTTAAGACACCATAACATATAACACTTAATAAGCATTCGTTCTACCCTATAGAAGATCAAACACTCTTTAAAACTTGTCAAGAAAGATTGGGGTATGGTTTCTTCGTGCTGGTCAACTAAGAGTTTAGAAATTAAATTCTCTCTGTTAATCTTCCTGACTTAGGCATGTGATTCTTCCTTTATTTTTAGTTAACAAAAATCATGTGTTTTAAACCTTGTTCATCAATCATTAATCATTGTTTTGAAATCCATGGTTGAGGGTTTAAATGTATAACGTTTAGTATTGCTTTCCAATGTTTTAAACTATTATTGGACTTGTTTTGATAATGGTATTACATATGTAGGCGCATGGGAAATGTGGTTTAATGAATGGGTTATGTTTAAACATAGACTTAATAGTTTTTTGGCTTGAATAATGGTTTGACAATGGTTTGCCTTCAACCTATTTGTGAAAATGTCAATGAGAAGAATATTATAACATATGGATTGTGTTATGAACTAAGGCATTGACATATGAATGTTGATGATTGGTAAGAGCCTTTATCAAGGCCGTGTTGGCCATAAATTGATTTGAATTAGAACCTTGGTGGTTTAAATGGATAAATAGGTTGTAACGCCCTGAGACTATACCTTGGACATCACACAGTGCTTAAAAATCCAAAAGAATACAGGCTAACCCATGACTGGTACCTACTATGAGCATTAAATAATAATCATGAAGTGTATGCTGAAGTAAAATTGAAAATGCCATAAGGTTCATAAAACTGAATCATAACTGAATACATTTGTAGAATGACTGCTAACTGATAATGTCTGAAAGCCTCTAAACATCTTAAATAAAAGACTTTATGGGACAGGCCCCAACTAACTCACAACTATTGTCTAAAATAACTGAAATACTAAAATAATGCAAAGACAAAATAAATATCACATCCTCGATGGATGGGGACTCACTACTATAACTGTGGCTTATTGACTATTCTGGATAAGTATGGTCAGGAACCCGAGCATCCAAACCTATGATATGAGACATAATAGTACAAAGAGAGAGTATGTGTTAATACTTTAAATGTATTGGTATGATAGGTGAGGTTGGGCTACTATACATGGGTTCACGTGCATGAGAATAATAACTAAGTATCATGAAATAACTGGATGAGACTATATGCAAGACTAGGACTACTGTAAGTAATGAACATGCAATACCAAACATATATCATCTATTTGAGTCAGTCTAAAGCTGAATTACAGAGTTTCTAATAAGTGAATAACTGATAACTATAAGTCATGATCATATATAACTGACCTAAGTTCTGTACTGGATACTGAATATATGATATTAAATACTGAATAGTGAATACTGAAACTACAATTATGGGAGTTATCATTTAACAAAAATATCCCGATTATAGACTGATATGGGGTTCAACCTATAACCCCAGTGGGAAGGGTATTAGCATTGTGCCAAGGGTTAATAACAATAGCTGGGTCAACTCTAACCTTGCTGGAAGATTCATAAGATGTATATTGTTACGTCAACCCTAGTCTAGCAGAAAGATGATTTACCCTATACTAGATATGTAGTTTTGTAACACAGGGACTGCTACTAAGGGTCAAACCCTCTATTGACAGGAATTCCCCTATCCCTGGGTTTGCTCGGTACTAAATCCTACTTCTAATTGAATCAACTTTAAACTGATCTCGAGATCGTACTAGGCTGGACTGAACTGACACTAATTTTGTTGATTGATCGTATGCTACTGTTCGGGATACTATGAAATCCTTCTATGCCAACTGGAGAATAGACAATAGCTAAATTTTCATTATGCAATACCCCCAAGACTAGATAGCATAGATAATAAAATCATATCTCAACTCTAAAAAAATCACACATAGGTTTTCATACATAATTCCTTCACATAGACATTCTGTCAAACACCTAGGACACATAAATATTGTACATGAGAATGAGAAATTGATGAATATCATGACTACCACATTCAACACAAAAATTCAAAGATTAAACATGGGGATTACATAAATCAACATGCATTCTAGTTAATTCACACAAATCTCAGATTATTCTTGAGATAAAATCCACGCAACATTACATACACAAACATAGTTTCATTCAAGGATTTAAATCATAATCTAAGTTCTTGAAAAAGAATTATTGACCTCCAAGGGTGGAAGGAACCTAAGGATGAAAACCTAAACATACCTTTATTGATGAATTGTTGGAAGTTATTGAGGAATTTCTCTTATATTTCACTTGAATGATGATGGGGTAGGGTTTGTTCTTGAAAGAGACTGCTTTTGATTTTGACAGAATTGTGTTAAATAAGGCAAAAATGTTGTTTTAGGACCTAAATCCAGTGTTAAAGTGAGAGGAAAAGACTGGAATACCCCTTTGGACGCGAGATTAATTTAGCAGAACATATGCAGTGACACTATAGACAATGCGTTGCATCGATGGTGACGATGCAATAGCCAATGCAATGTGTCCTAATCATGTTTGCTAGATGTTTTAGACATCCAAATATTACTTAAAAGATGTTTGAAAATTCTAAAACTCACTGGAGATGACCTATAGTTAACCCTGATCTTGAATCTATTTAAAATTTGACAATCAAAGGCTACAAAGATCATAAATAATATCATTGAAATATCGAAGCCAAAATAAGACTAAGTGTTAACACTTAGCCAAAATTTTCTATGTCCGGCAGCTCTTTTGGCATGCTATAAAGGACTGAAATGGGCGAGGACTTTATGGGGTATTACAATATCTCCCCTATAGGAACATTCATCCTCAAATGAAACCTATTAAGATGAGAGGCACTGAGGTACTAAGACTATATTAACATGTATAGTTGAAAAATGAATGAATCTTGAGGCATGGCATATTACTGAACTAATCCATGGATGTATGAATTCTATGAGAATGATATGCAACTAAAACTAAGTATAGAAAATAGTAAATCTAAGGGAGAAAGTTACCTTAGGTTGGGTCTGAGTTTGCAGAGAAAAGATGAGGGTACTTAGTTTGCGTGTCTGCTTCAGCTTCCCACGTGGCTCCCTCAGTGGACGGATTCCACCAAAGAACTTTGATCAAGGGAACTTATTTTTTCCTTATTCTGCGAGTCTAAAAGTCAAGGATTCTAACTTGGACTTCTTCGTAAGAGAGACTATTCTGAACATCTACACTCTCTTCGGGGAATACTACTGCTGGGTCACCAATACACTTCTTTAGTAAGGAGACATAAAACACTAGGTGCACTGATGCTAAGTCTACAGGAAACTATAGTTCATAGGCTACCATTCTGGAATGACTTTGAATAATATAAAGACTAACATATTTGGGACTAAGCTTCCCCTTCGTACTAAACCTCTTCACCCCCCTTGTGGGAGATATTATCATATGCAAATAATCACCAATATCAAATTCAAGATCTTTCCTTCTATCATCTGCATAAGATTTTTGTAGGCTTAGGGATGCCTTAATCCTTTCCCTGATCAACTGCACTTTGTCTAAAGCATCATACCCCAAGTTTGGACCCACTACTGTGGCCTTACCTACTTCAAATCAACCAATGGGAGATCTACATCTTCTTCCATAAAGAGCGTCAAACGGAGCCATCTTAATGTTAAAATGATAGTTTTTATTATACGTGAACCCAATCAAAGGTAAGTGGTAATACCCACATCCCTCAATGTCAATCACACATGCTCTCAACATATCTTCTAAAGTTTGAATGGTCCTTTCTGTGTGACCATCTATCTGAGAGTGGAAGGATATACTAAGATGAACTTGGGTACCAAGACCCTTTTGGAAAGCTTTATAAATGTGAGAGGTTAATTGTATACCTCTATCTTAACTAATGGACAAAGGTACACCAGGTAACCTAACCAAATATCTGATATAGAGCCTGGCATAGTCCTCGGCTAAATAGGATGTATGGAATTACAAAAAATGAGCAGACTTGGTCATTCAGTCTACAATGACCAAAATCGAATCGTGTTGACGACGAGTATAAGGCAAAACCATCATGAAGTCTGTGTTCAATTCATCCCACTTCCAAGTGGGAATACTGAACTCCTCTAAGGAACACTTGGCTTTTTGTGCACAATCTTCACTTGCACACAAGTACAGCACTTAGCGACAAACTCTACAATATCTATCTTCATCCCACTCGTCCAATAGACTTCCCACAAGTTGCGATAAATCTTAGTAGCCCCTGGATGAATAGAGTAATGAGCACCATGAGATTCATCAAGAATCCCCTATCTCACGCTATCTACACATGTTACACATAGACTACCCTAGAAATGCAACACACTATCTCTCCCTTAGGAGAAAACCTCAACCTTATGGTCTCTGGCTGACTCTTTCTACTAAACTAAATTAGGATCCCTTTCCTACTTTGCTTTTATCTCAGAAACTAAAGAATATTCCGAACTATTTTGCCCCTAAACTCTACCTTCAGTCGAGTCAACCAAATGAACACCTAGTTTGGCAAACTGATGAACTTCCTGAACTAACTTCTATTTACCAGTTTCAACATGAGCAACACTACCCATGTACAGCCTACTGAGGGCATCTTCCACTATATTGATGTTACCCGAATGATAAAGAACATTCATGTCATAATCTTTCTACAACTTTAACAAAATTCTCTGATGCAAGTTCAGGTCTTTCTGCAAAAATACATACTGTAGGTTTTTATGGTATGTAAATATGTCAATATGCTCCCCATACAAATAATGCCTCCAAATGGTCTATGAATACATCAACATGCACCCCATATATTTAGTGCCTCCAAATCATTAAGGTAATCACAAAAACTGTTAATTCAAGATTATAGGTGGGATAATTATTTTCATGAGGCTTAAGTTATCTAGAGGTGTAGGCTATAACCATACCTATTTTCATCAAAACACACCCCAAACAAACGCTAGAAGCATCATAGAATATACCAAATTTGTCCAAACCATCGGGCAAAGTAAAAATTGGTTTGTAGTGATTCAGGTCTTCAACTCATGAAAACTCTTCTCACAGGAATCTGACCACTGGAACTTAAATTTACTCAGAGTCAATCTGTACATAGGGGATAAAATAGATGAAAACACTTCCCCAAACCACCAGTACTAGCCAACCAAACCTAAGAAACTCTTGATATCTGATGGATAGATGGGTCTAGGCAAATTTTTCACTGCTTTGGTCTTTTGAGGATCAACGCTAATGCCATCACCAGAAACTATGAGACCAACAAAGCTACTGATCTTAGCCAAAATTTGTATTTACTAAATTTAGCAAAGAACTGATGGGCACTAAGAGTCTATAATACCCTTCTGAGATGGTCTGGATAGTCATTTTCACTGCCAAAGTAGACAAAAATGTCATCGATGAAAACTAAGATGAAAATGTCCTAGTACTACTTGAACATGTAGTTCATGAAGTCCATGAAAGATTTTGGGCATCAGTAAGACCAAATGACATAACTAGAAATTCAAAGTGACCATACCAAGTTTTGAAAGTTATTTTTAAAAAGTCACGTTCTCTGACTCTGAGCTGATGATAGAAGGATCTGAGGTCTATCTTAGAAAAGAAAATGGCACACTGAAGTTGGTCAAACAAGTGATACATTCTAGAAAGTGGGTATTTATTCTTGATGGCAAATTTATTCCGTTGATAGTAGTTAATACACATTCTAAGAGAACTATCTTTCTTTTGCACGAATAGAACTGGTGCATCCCTAGAAGATACGTTAGGCCTAATAAATCCTTTGGTCTAAGAGGTTTTTGAACTATTCTTTTAATTTTTTAAGATCAGCTGGAGCCATTCTGTATGTCTGAATAGAGATGGGCTGAGTATCAGGAAGAAGTTCTATTTCAAAGTCAATTTCTCTTTGAGGAGGAACTCTTTGGAGATCTTCGAGAAACATATATGGAAATTCACTTGTGACTGGAACTAACTCAAGTTTAGGAGTCTCAAAACTATAGTATTTGATTCACACCAAATGATAGACACACCCCCTGGATATCATTTTTCTCGCTCTAAGGTATGAAACAATTTGACCCTTCAATGTTTTCGTACTACCCTTCCATTCAAGGAGTAGTTCATTCGAGAACTAAAAATAGACAATTTTTCTACTAAAATTAATTAAAGCATAGCATGAATGAAGCCAATCCATGCCAAAAATGATGTCAAAATTCATCATATCTTGCTCTACAGGGTCTACTAAAGTAACTTTCTAAGACACTATAACCAGATAGTTCCTATATACCCGTCGGGCTATGATAGACTTACCCACAGAGGTAGAGGATGAGAAAGGCTCTGTTAGTATTTTAGGACTGACTTTGAAGTTGATGGTTATGTATGAAGTAACAAAATAGAGAAAAGCTCCATGATATAATATAGTATAAACATGTAAGTTAAAGACTTGCAACGTACCAGTAAATACATCAGGAGAACTCTCTTTTTCCTGTTGGGGCAGAAGTACATAGAGCCTATTTAGGCCCTACCCACTGGTGGCACTGGAAATGGTACCCTGTTGAGATGGGCGATCGGACAAAACAAGGGGACAATTATGCTGAAAATATGAACCCATTTGAGGAAATTGTTTAATCCTATGGCCTTGCTTACAACACACAAAACACACGTTGCCGTCAGCCCAGAAGATACCCTGATAATTTCTGCCATATTTTTGGCAAAGAGGATTTCATTGATAACTGTTCACAGTACCCTGATATTTACAGCCTGGCACCGTATCGTTGTTATTATTTTAGAATTTAGGCATTAGTTAACTGGCTATAGATTGAGCTTGGACTGTAGGTTTTGGGTAGAACTAAGGACAGTTTCCACCTTCTAACCTCAGCTAAGTGAAATTAAAGTTACCTATTCTAGCCTTTTTTTTTCTCCCTCTCTTTCTCCTTAGTATTTTGTTATTTAATTTATTGAGCATAGACCATCAACCTAGTCATGTCTATCTCCTTAATAAGAATTGTAGTTCTACAACCCTTGACGACACTGTCAGATGCAACAGATATGAACTTGCTCATCTTAGACCAGTTATTAGCTACCATATGAGAAACATACCTAGATAACTGAATAAAATTGACAGAATACTCTTTTGCACTCATGTTCCGCTGCTTTAGGTTGATGAACTCTAAAACCTTAGCCTTGCTTAACTCCAATAGAAAAAACTATTTAAAAAGGCAGTAGCAAACTCCTACCATTCTGTAGGCCCTACATCTGCGCCCCTATCTACCTTTCACTGTTTCAACCATGTATGAGCCACATCCTACAACTGATAGTTAGCTAAATCGATACTCTTAATAGTGGTTTCCCCTATAATGTTTGTTACCTTCTGACCTATTTTAAGGAATTCCTATAGATCCTCTTCATACCTAAACCCTAAAAATAAAGAAGAGTTCATTCAGGAAAAGTCCTCAATTCTAACTGCACTAGTATTGGCCACAAGGTTGGCCTGAAAAATAGTTGGTCAAACATTCTAAGCTACCACAAAATAAGATAGACTGGTAAAAGTTGCTCTAAATTCTGCAGGAGAGACATGCTCATTCAGGGGATCTTCCAAAATAGGTGAAAGTTCTAGTTGGTTATCTGTTCTTCTTTCATTGGTATTTCTAGGAGGTATGTTCTCTATACGAAAGAAAAATTTGGGTTAGACAGAGAGTTTAACATGAGTAAATTTTCACTCACATGATATGAACCCTGAATGAAGGGAAATTTTTCCTAAAAATGCCTCATAGCCTTTTATCCATCAGTGTGGCATGCTTGACACCCATTTACAAAACTCTACTTGACTTGGCTTTCACACTCCCTGGGACACTTTAGAATATTAGGCTCTGATACGAAGTTGGTAACATATCAAGACTACACCCTATATGTCACACAGTGCTTACGATTCCAAAGGACCATAAGCTAACCCATGATCGGTACCTACTATGGGCACTACATAATAATCATGAAGTATATGCGGAAGTAAAACCTAAAATGCCATAAGGTTCATAAAAATTAATCAAAACTTAATACATCAATAGAATGACTGCTAACTGACAATGTTTAAAAGCCTCCAAACATCTGAAATTAAAGATTTGATGGGGTAGGCCCCAACTAACTCACACCTGTTGTCTTAACTAACAAAAATACAAAAATAATGCAAAGATAAAATAAGTATTGCATCCTCTATGAATGAGTAATTACTATAATAACTTCGGATGATAAACTGAACTGGCTAAGTATGATAAGGAACCCTAGCATCCGAACCAATAATATGAGACATCATAGCGTAAAGAGAGGGTACGCGTCAATACTTTGAATGTACTGGTATGCTAGGTGAGGTAAGGCTAACCTACATGGGTTCATGTGGATAACAATAATAACTAAATATCATGAAAAAAAATGACAAGAGGATATGAAAAATTAGGACTACTTTAAGTACTGAACATGCAATTTGAAATATATATTGTCTGTCTCAGTTAGTATAAAGCTAAAGTATTGAGTTTTTATACTTAATACCATATACTAGATAGTGATAACTTAATACTAAATTTTGAAACTATAATTTGGGAGTTATTATCTAACTAACATACCCCAATTATAGACTACTATGGGGTCAAACCTGTAACCTCAGTTGGAACGCTGTTAGCAATGTGCCATGGGTTACTAACAATAGCTGGGTCAACCCTAATCTTTCCAGAAGTATTATGAGATGTGTATGGTTACATCTACCCTAGTCTAGTAGAAAGATGATTTACCCTAATCTTATTACATAGTTCAGTAACATAGGGACTATTACTAAGGGTCATACCCCTTGCTGATAAGCATTCCCCTATCCCTGGGTTTGCTCTGTGCTGAATCCTACTCCTAACTGAATAGTAACTAATCTAATCACTAGACTGTACTAGGCTTGACTGAACTCACATTGATTCGGTTGATTGGCCATATGCTACTGTAAGGGATACTACGGAATCCTTCTATTCTGACTAGATAGTATACAACAGCTAAATGTTTTGTATTTAATACCCCTAGGACTTGGTAGCATAGATAATGAAATCATATCTCAACTCTAAAAACATCACACCGAGGTTATCATGCATAATTCCTTCACATAGACATTTTGCCAAACACCAAGGATACATTAATCATGTGCATGAGAATAAGCAATATATGAATATCATGACTACCATATTTAACACCATAATTCAAAGATTAAACATAGTGATTACATAAATCAATATGTATTCAAGTTGATTCACATGAAACTCAAATTATTCTTGCATTGAAATCCACAAACAATACATATATGAACATAGTTCCATTCAAGGATGTAAATCATAATCTAAGTACTTGAAAAAGGATTCTTGAACTCCAAGGGTTGAAAGAACCAAAGGATGAACACCTAAACATACCTTTATTTATAAATTATTGGATGGTATTGAGGAATTTCTCTTAAATTGCACTTGAATAAAGAAAGGGCTAGCGTTTACTCTTGAAAGAGAATACTTTTGATTTTGAGAGAATTGTAATAAATGAGACAAAAATATTATTTTGGTACCTAAATCTCATGTTAATGTAAGGGGAAAAGACTGGAATACCCCTCTGGACTTGTGATTAAAAGAGTTGAAAAATTCCCAGTTACATGATAGGCAACACGTTGCATCGATGGTGACCATACGATAGCCAATGTGACACATCTTGATCGAATTGTCTTGTTCTTTTAGTCACCCAAATATGACTCAAACAATGTTCAAAAACTCCAAAATTCAGCCGAGATAACCTATAGATAACCCTGATCCTTTATCTATTTGAAAATTGACTAACTAATGCCGAAAATATCATAAATAATACCATTAAAATATCGAGGCTAAAAATGAGACTAACTATCAAAGCTAGCAGAAATTTTCTAAGTGTGGGACCTTTTTTGTCATGCTACAAAGGACAAAAATGGGCTAGGACTTCACGGGGTTTAACATGGGTTCAATTCTCTAAATGTTGGATTGAATTGATGTTATGGTTTATACAATGGGTTTGAGTCCTATGGTTTATTAATAGTGGTTATGGCATGTTGTACGCTTGCAATTAGGGTTAGTATGCTGATACCAATGGGATTTTTTTGTAATTAATTGGATTAATAGTTGTGTGTGTAGTGAATGTTTTAATTGATCTTGAATGTAATATATGTAGCCAGGCTATGAAAGTGGAGATCAAAGAATTAACATTGGAAACTATGCTAGTGAATGTGAGTGTCTATTTGACCAAGAGGTATGAGTCCCCTGAATGAATATATAAATGGGTGGTTTGAGTCCCCTATATTGTATACTTTGGTTCTTAAGTACCTTGATTATGGTGGAAGATTTTAGTCCCCCATAAAGGCATGTATGGATATGGATATTCTCTAGTTCGTGTGGCTACACGCACTGGTGCCCTTCAACCTAGGGGAGAGCTGGGCCCAAATAGCTTGTGGGTGACTGGTTATATGATGGTGATGCTACATATCCCATGTTAAGATTTTTAATTCATGAAAAACTTGGTTCCCAATCCTTACATGATATATATTTTTATATGTATGTATGTGATTACATATGATGATTTGACTTAGATTTGAATGGTGGCATTATATTCTTTATCTATCACTGAGTTACAAGATAATGCTCCAACAGCTAAGAGTATCTAAATGTTGTATCCCCATGCAATGCAGGCACCAGAACTTCTTCTAATTTTCTAGTGCAGTGATCCGGTGTTCGTGTGGTTTGTGAGTTGACATTTAAATGGTGAGTTTCCATACCTCGGAAGGCCTCATTTCATGGACTTTATTACGTTTGTCTTAGAATTTGTGTAGACTACATTTTTTATTATTGTCAGGGGTATGTGCTAATATTTTATTGACTTCGGTTTGTAGAGGATTTATTTGATTACTGTGGACTTTGGTGTGTTGTTTTGGTGGATTGGCTCGGTGATAGATTGTTGTAAAGTTACCGGTGATTAGTTTCGAGATTTCCATGAATCAATATTAATCTTGTTTTTTCTATAATGTTGTATGTTTGGAA
The DNA here is from genome assembly GCA_030864225.1 of Capsicum baccatum var. pendulum. Lineage (NCBI taxonomy): Eukaryota > Viridiplantae > Streptophyta > Magnoliopsida > Solanales > Solanaceae > Capsicum > Capsicum baccatum. Next base: position 172,414,964 of record CM061554.1, read on the forward strand.
TTCATTTGATACTTGAGGTTTTTTGTAACACCCCAAGTCTGTACTCCGGACACTATACGGTGCTCATAATCCCAAAGGACCCCAAGCTAACCCATGAGTGGTACCTATTGCAATAGCTGAATAATAATACTGTAAATATATGGAAATTAGGTGGAGACTTTCCATAAGGTTCAATACTAAAATTAAACTGAATACGGTATAGCAATACCAAAAATTGAAACATCTGTCTGAAAATACTCTAGTTTGAAAAGCTTGTAAACTGTCTGAAATATGGAGTTGATGAGACAAGCCCCCAACTAACTCTAACTACTAAAACTATATTGCTAAACTGAAATACTGAAGCAAATAATCATGTCCTCCAATAATGAGGACTCATCACTAACTCTGATTGCTGAAAATCTGAACTGCTAAGGGTGTTCGGGATCCCGTGCATCTGAACTTATGATATAAGATTTCGTAGTGCAAGAGAAAGGTATGTGTCTGTACTTTGAATATACTGGTATGCTAAGTTAGATAGGCTGAAATGCATGGGTTCATATGCATGAATAATACTGGCTAAATGACATAAATAAAACTGAGTGAGTGTACATGCATGAATACATGTACTATAACTAAGATCGTGGTAACACCGTATAGTGAGTTCTGAATTACTAATTCACTGATGTTTGAGTTTAGTAATACTGTGTAGTTGATAACTTAGAGACTATATCTGACAGTCTTGATCCGATGGAACTTTGTTAAGTTCAATACTAAACAAAGTGACTATATCTGATAGTCCTAAATATATAGAACTGAATTGAGTTCTATTATGAGACTGAATCTAAAATTGAGACTGTGGGAGGTAATCATCTAACTGACATACCCCTTTCTAATAAATTAGGGTCCAACTTGTAACCCATGTTTGAAGGGTGTTAGTACCATTCCATGGGTAAAGAAAAGTTGTGAGTTAATCCTCTCTGACAAGAATCTATTTTGTCAACCCTCGCTGGCAGGAAAACTCATATAAGATGTATCAAATCTAATCTGGAAGGAAGATGTCTCAACCTACGCTGGCTACTTAGTTTTGTAATACAGGGATTGCTACTAAGGTTGAAACCCTCTACTAGCAGGAACGCCCCATCCCTGTATTAACTCGGTGCTGAATCCTACTCCCATCTAAATAGTCAATGAATTGATATCCTAATTCATACTAGGCTTGACTGAACTGTTACTAATTATGTTGTTTAACTGAATTGAGTTCACTAAGTTCTGTGGACTAACGGAATGCTAAAAAATTTTATTAATTGGCTGACTTTACTGAGGTCTGAACTGAATACTGAATTGGACTGGACTAGTACTGAGTTTACTAAGTTTTTCCTATGTTCTATAACTGACTAAGAGTACTAATGATTATGGCATGATTCATACTATCATAAGACTGACCATATCTCTAGGTAATAAGCTAAATTATCGGGTATTAAATACCCCCAGGACTCAATTGCATAAATTATAAGACATGGCGCGACAACCAACACTTCTAGTTTTAGTAATAGTAGTAAATCACACAGGCCAACAACATAGAGGTCAGGTTAATGAAGATCATGGCCACCCAAGAACAAATGGCTACTGAACTCAAAAATCAGCAAGTACTTCTAAAGAAATTGGAGTTTTAGTTGGGGAAAATGAAATAGTACAAAATAAAAGGCCTCAAGGTGGTTTGTAAAGTGATAGTAAACCTCTCAAACAAGTAATGGCAATTACTTTGAGGGGTGGTTAAGAGTTGATTGACTGACCTCCAAAGATAAATAAGGAGGTAGATGTAGAGTTGATTCCTCAACCAATAGCAGACTTAGTAGTTGATCATTTAGGGAAGTCTGAGTACCCAAAAACAAAGTTTCTGAGAAGGAGAGCCCACAACTACCATTTCTACAGATGATAAGAAAATCAAATGAGGATGCATTCTTCAAGAAGTTCATGGACATATTTAGAGAGCCTCAGATTATCCTTCCTCTTGTAGATATTTTATAGGTAATGCCCAATTATGCTAAGTGCTTGGTGTACGTGGTATTTAGTAAAGTTAAGCTACACGATATTGATTGAAACACCCTGAAATTTCCCACTACAAATTTCTTGAGTTTTGGATCTTTTGTCATCATAGGACTCATACCACAAGTCATATGGTGTGGTTATAGGTATAAGGACCCTAGTCATTGTTGTTCAGTGCGTTGTTGGCCAAATTCAATCCTAGTTACGAGAGGAACAATATGAGTCATATGGTAATGTGATGAGAGACTAAGATACAATCATATGTTGTCCAGTATTTAGCCATTGATTTCTGCCTTGGATACTGCTTAATGGTACTAGTTGTATGGTATTGTGTTAATTAAGGCCAGGGAGTCATATGTAGGGATGAGTTTGGTCTGCAACTTTATGCTCTATACAATTTTTAAGCTGAGAGTATTTTGGAAAATTCCTACTGTAATCCCTTAAGACCCCATATCTTAGAACACTTAATAGGCATTCTTTCTACCCTATAGAAGATCGAACATTCTCTAAAACTTCTCAACAAAATTGGGCTATAGTTTCTTTATGGTGGTCATCTATGAGTTTAGAAATAAAATTCTCTCTGTGAATCTTCATAACTTATGCATGTGACTCTTCCTTTATTTTTAGTTAAAAAAAATCATATTTTTTAAACATTTTTCATAAATCATTAATGGTTGTTTTGAAATCACATAGTTGAGTGTTTGAATGCATAATGTTTAGTATTACATTGCCGTGTTTTAAACTATTATTGGACTTGTTTTGATAATATTTTTACACATGTGGGTACATGGGAAATGTGGTTTAATTAATAGGTCATGTTTAAACATAGAATTGATAGTTTTTGGGCTTGAATAATGGTTTGACAATGGTATGATTTCAACCTATTTTTGAAAATGTAAATGAGGAGAATATTATCACATATGAATTGTGTTTTGAACTAAGGCATTGGCGTATGAATGTTGATGATTGGTAAGTGGTTTTATCAAGGCCTTGTTGGCCATAAATTGATTTCAATAAGAACCTTGGTGGTTTAATTGGATAAATAGGTTGTAAGGCCTTGAGACTACACCATGGGCGTCACACAGTGCTTTCGACCCCGTAAGACTACAAGCTAACCCATGAATGGTACCTGCTGTGAGCACTGAATAATAATCTTGAAGTGTATGCAGAAGTAAAACTAAAAATTTCATAAGGTTCATAAAACTAAATAAAAACATAAAACATTTGTGGAATGAATACTAAATGAAAATGTTTGAAAGCCTCTAAACATCTGAAATAAAAGAGTTTATGGGACAAGCCCCAACTAACTCACAACTATTGTCTGAAATAACTGAAATACTAAAATAATTCGAAGACAAAATAAGTATCGAATCCTCGGTGGATAGGGACTCACTACTATAACTATGGTTGATCGAGTGATCTAGCTAAGTACGGTCAGGAACCTGAGCATCCGAACCTATGATATAAGACATCATAGCACAGATTGTTAGTATGTGTTAATACTTTCAATGTACTGGTATGCTAGGTAAGTACTGAACATACAATACCAACCATATATCATCTATTTGAGTTAGTCTGAACCTGAATTATGGAGATTCTAATAACAGAATAACTGATAACTGTAAGTCATGATTGTGTAGAATGGACCTAAATTATGTACTAAATATTGAATACTAGATATTAATTACTGAATACTGAATACTGAAATTGTAATTATTGGAGTTATTATTTAGCAGACATACACCGATTATAGACTAATATGGGGTCAACTCGAATATTGTAGGAAAACTCATGTGAAGTATATGGTTACATCAATCCTAGTATAGCAGAAAGATGATTTACCCTGTGTTGGCTATATAGTTCTATAACACAGGGAGTTCTACTAAGGATCAAACCCTCTGCTGTCAGGAATGCCCCCATCCCTGTGTTCGCTTGGTGCTAAATATTACTCTAAATTAAATTGACATTAAACTGATCACTAGATCGTACTAGGATTGACTAAACTCATACTGGTTTTGTTAACTGACCGTATGCTACAGTTCAAGATATTATGGAATCCTGCTATGCCAATTGGAGACTAGACAACAACTAAATTTCGGGTATGCAAAAACACAATAGTATAGATAATGAAATCATATATGAACTCTAAAAACATCACACATAGGTTTTCATACATAATTCCTTCACATAGACTTTTTATCAAACACCTAGGATACATAAATATTGTACATGAGAATAAGCAATATATGGATATCATGACTACCACATTCAACACCAAAATTCAACTATTAAACATGGGCATTAAATAAATCAACATGCATTCTTGTTAATTCACATGAATCTCAAATTATTCTTGGCTTGAAATCCACACAACATAACATACATGAACATAGTTCCATTCAAGGATTTAAATAATAATCTAATTTCTTGAAAAAGGATTCTTGAACTCCAAGGGTAGAAGGAACCCAAGGATGAACACCTAAGCATATCTTTATTGATAAATTATTGGAAGTTATTGATGAATTTCTCTTAAATTGCACTTGAATGATGTAGGGGTAGGGTTTGTTCTTGAAAGGGAATACTTTTGATTTTGACAAAATTGTGTTAAATAAGGAAAAATGTTATTTTGGGACCTAAATCTCATGTTAACGTAATAGGAAAAAACTTGAATACCCCTTTGGACTCAGGATTATATGAGTAGAAAAATAAACAGTGACATGATAGGCGATGCACTGCATCATGGTATCTATGCCATTAACGATGCATTGCATCGATGGTGATGATGCAATAGCCAATGCAACGTGTCCTAATCATGTTGGTTTGCTATTTTATTCATCCAAATGTTACTCAAACGATGTTTTGAAAATTTTGAAACTACCACGAGAAGACCTATAGATAACCCTATTCATGAATCTATTTAAAAATTTACAATCTAAGGTCAGAAAGATCGTAAATAATATCATTAAAATATCAAGACCGAAAATAAGATTAAGTGTCAACACTTAGCCGAAATTTTCTAAGTCCAGGAACTCTTTTGGCATGCTATAAATGACTGAAATAGGCTAGGACTTTATGGGATATTATAATATCTCCCTCTGGGGAACATTCATCCTCGAATAAAATAAATTAAGCAGAGAGGCATCGACGTACTGACACTATACTGACATGCATAGCTGAAACTTGAATGAATATTGAGGCATGACATTGACTGAACTAATCCATGAATGCATGAATTATATGAGAATGATATGCTTCTTAAAAAAATCATGGAATAGAGTAAATCTAAGGAAGACTGCTACCTTAGGCTGTGTCTGAGTTTGCAGAGAAGAGATGAGGGTACTTGGTTTATGTGTCTGCTTCTACTTCCCAAGTGGCTCCCTCAATGTACTGATTCCACCAAAGAACTTTGACCAAGGGAACTTATTTGTTACTTAGTCTACGAGTCTAAAAAATGAAGGATTTCAACTAGGACTTCTTCGTAAGAGAAACTATTCTGAAATTCTAAACTCTCTATGGGGACTACTACTATTGGGTCACCTATGCACTTCTTTAGCAAGTAGACATGAAACACTAGGTGCAGTAATGCTAAGTGTGCACGCAACTAAAGTTCATAGTCTACCTTTCCGAAATAATTGAGAATCCTATAAAAACCAATATATTGGGGACTAAGCGTCCCCTTCTTACAAAACCTCTTTACCCGCCAAATGGGTGAGATTTTCATATACAAATGATAACCAATCTTAAATTCAAGATCTTTCCTTCTCATATCTGTATAAGATTTCTATTGCCTCTGGGCTGCCTTAAGCCTTTCCCTAATCAACTTCACTTTCTCTAAAGCATCAAACCCCAAGTCAGGCCCCACTACCGCAGCCTCACCGATGTCAAACCAACCAATGGGAGATCTACATCTTCTCCCATAAAGAGCCTCAAATGGAGCTATCTGAATATTGAAATTATAGTTGTTGTTATACTTGAACTCAATCAAATGTAAATGGTCAACCCAACTACCCTTAAAGTCAATGACACACGCTCTCCACATATATTCTAAAGCTTGTGTACTAAGATAAACTTGTGTACCAAGACCCTTTTGGAAAGCTTTCCAAAAGTGAAAGGTGAGCTACGTACCTCTATCTTAACTAATGGAAAAAGGGATACCGTGCAATCTAAAAAACTCTCTAATATAGATCCTGGCATAGTCCTCGTCTAAATAGGATGCATAGAATTGCAAAAAATAGGCAGACTTGGTCATCTTTTCTACAATGACCCAAATCGAATCACATTTATGATGAGTATGAGGCAAACCCATCAAGAAGTCTGTGTTCACTTTATCCCAGTTCCATGTGGGAATACTGAAATCCTGCATGGAACCACTAGGATTTTGGTGCTCAATCTTCACTTGCTAAAAATAGAGTACTTTTCGATAAACTCTGCAATGTTTATCTTCATCCTACTACACCAATACACTTCCCACATGTTGCGGTACATCTTAGTTCCCCTAGAAAAATAGATTTATGAGCACCATGTGATTCATCAAGAATTCACTATCTCATGCCATCTACATATGGCACACATAGCCTACTATGGCAACGCAATATACTAACTCCCCCATGGGAGAAAACCTCAACCTTCTGGTCTTTGGATGATTCTTTCTGCTTAACTCAATTAGGATCCCTGTCCTTCTTTTCTTTTACCTAAGAAACTAAAGAATATTCCAAACTATTTTGCCCCCAAACTCTACGTTTGGCCAAATCAACCAAATGGACACCTAGTCTAACAAGTTAATAGACTTCCTAAACTTACTTCTTCTTTCCATTTTCAATATAAGAAACACTACCCATCGACAACCTACTGATGACATCTTTCACTACATTGGCATTGTTCGGATGATAAAAAACATTCATGTCATATTCTTTGTATAATTGTAACCACCTTCTCTGATGCAAGTTCAGGTCTTTCTGCAAAAATACATACTTCAGGCTTTTATGGTCTATGAATACATCAATATGCACCCCATAAAAGTAGTTCCTCCAAATGGTATGTGAATACATCAACATGCACCCCCAAAAAATAGTGCCTAAAAGTCTTTAAGGCAAACACAACAACTGCTAATTTAAGATCATGGGTGGGATAATTCTTTTTATGGGGTTTAAGCTGTCTAGAGGCACTGCTATAACGTTAACTATAGAATCATCATAGTATACAAAAAATTCATCTGAACCATCGGGCAAAGTAAAAATTGGGTTGTAGAAAGTCTAGTCTTCATATAATGCCCCAATTTTCTAGAATCGAAATACCACACGGTGCTTATTATCCCAACGGACCACAAGCTAACCCTCTAATGATATCTGTCCCTAATCATTGCATAATATAATATAATAAATGAGGAAAACTAGTGGAAACTTACCATATGGTTTAAAACATCTAAAATACGCAAAACAAAGAATTGAATACTGATACTTCTATCTGAAAAGCCTCTAACTATTTCAACTATGGAGTTGATGGGACATGTCCCCAACTAACTCCGTCTACTAAAAATAAACTGAGTCTAATGCAATAATAAAATAAGGATCATCCTCGAATAAAGATGACTCATTGGTACGTCTACTACTACTGACAGAGTCTGGACTGCTAATGGTGCTCTGGATATCTCACTTCTAAACCTATGGTATGCTATATGAGCAAAGTCTAAATGCAAGGGATTATGCATAAACATATCTTAGCTGAATAAGATGAGATTACTGAATGAGGATATATGCATGAATGCAAAAACCATAACTCAAATCATTGTGACTCTTAATACTAATTCTCAGATACTGCTTTACGGACATCTAAACTCACTACTATTACTGAGATACTAAATAATTGAATCTTCTAAAATTGATAACTGAGTACTGAAATTAAGATTAGTCTTCACTAGTGGTTAATCTCTGAAACTGATGATACTAATGTTGCTTAATTGAATCTGCTCATATCAATGACTAAGTTCTGAGATTGCGACTATCGATTGACTAAATCTTTGATCAAACCTTTCTAACAGATGATCTATGAATCTAATAATAATGATAAAGAATGATTGTATTTGAGATCAGACCTATCTAGCGAAAGATCTCTAAATCTTTTTATAATAGAAATGATGGACTGAGTTTGAGATCAGGTATATCTAATGGGTGATCTCTAGCTCTATTAGTACTGATTCTGATTAACTTTATTTGAAACTAGGCCTATCTAGCGGGTGGCCCCTGAATCTATGGAACTATCTAAGCTCCTTACTAAGATGGGTGACTGTATCTGACAATCCTAATTTCTATGTTCTATTCTAAAGACTGATACTGAAACAACAACTGTGGGAGTTTTCACTTAACCAACATGCCCCGAATATGATCTAGTGAGGTCCAACCTATAACCCCAGCTGTAAGGGCGTCAATACCATGCCACGGGTAAAGACCTATGATATGTCCAAGCCTCTCTAATGGGTGACCCTAAATAAGATGTCAAGCCTAAGGCAATATGATAGTCAATCTTAAATCTAACGGGTGAATCCTGGTCCTGCACTTTCTATGCAGTTCTGTAGTTTAGGGACTATTGCTAATGAGTCTATCTCTCTAACGAGGAAGTCGTCATCCCTGCACTCGCTCGGTGATAGTTCCTACTCCCAACTAAAAGACACTAAACTAATTCTTGGACTGTACTTGACTAAGCTGCATCTATTACTGATTATCTTACTTGATTGATCAGATTGCGTTTACTTGATTCTATTATCTGACGAAATACTACTAAATTCTTCTTCCTATCAGAATGCTACAGAGTTATGTAACTTACTGATCTTTACAAAAATTTGAACTCAATACTACTACGGTCCATATGAATACGGAACTGGGTTAGACTGTTACTGAGATTGGATACAACTAGTACTGAGATTACTAAATTTTCTTAAGTTTTTAATAGCTGAATTCTACTGATCATAGCACGACTGAAATTATCTTGAGACTGACTCGGCTCTAGAAAAATAGTTAAATTTTTGGGTATAAATATCCCCAGCACTTAATATCATAAATAATTAAGACAGGACCATACTTGAATATCATGAAAATAGATTTTCATTCACAACACAATCAATACGATATCTCATCACTCATTTGAATGTCATAAACTTGTAAATGTATAGGTAATACGTACAAATATCTAATACTTGTTCAAGAATGAATACAAATGGATAAAAATGCATGCAACTTATCATGAATACATCAATATCATGTAACTTAAAGAGGGTTTATCATGAACATCATATAATTCATCACATACTCGAATCAACTCTTGAAATTGTTAGTCTAAATCATGAATTAAAACCCAACAATACAAAATCATGACTCTACTACATATAAATCATGAAATCTTATAAATACGTAAACCTAAAAATTTTAAAAAGGATTCTTGAGCTTCTTGGGTGGAACAAACCCAAGAATCAACATCTAACATTCCTTAGAAGACTCTTTCTTAAAGGTTCCTGAAGAAAATCCTTAGTCTTGTTATTGAATTCTTTGCTAGGGTTCTTTCCCCTTTGAGAGAAAATATAATGTTCTTGACAGAAAAGTGAGGAAAATAATGGAATAAGGGCTTATTAGGACTTTTATTTCCCGTTTAGGGAAGATAGGGGTCATGGGAAATGTCAAATATTCCCTTAGAATTCAATAATGGAATCAGAAAATCTAGATTTTTCATGCTGGTGCGACACGCCATAATCGCGCCGGCTTACTGGAAATTAGACAATTGGAAAATTTCTAGATGGCGCGACACGGTGGAAATTGCATTGCCACCTTTGTTGCGAATTGTAAATACACCACAATGCGGTGGAATTGTGGAGGCTCAATGGATTTTGATGGTTGCCATTTTGGCTGACTCCGCGACGCACCAATGTACCATGTGGTACACTGTCTTACTAAAATGGCTCTAACTCTTCACCCGAGTGTCAGATTTGGGAGAATTTAGTATAGACAAAAAGCTTAATCAATTCTCTACATGTCAAAAAGTCGATATTAGGGAAATTCTACATGGTTTAAAATACTTCTCACTTGGGAAGACATCCCTTACTCCCCTTAAATATGAAACTTGACTTAAATAAAATTTATGGTATTACACTTCAACTAATGAAAACTCTTCTCAAAAGAATCTGGCCATTGGAACTTAACTTTCTTTTGAGTCAATCTGGACATAAGGGATGCACTAGATGAAAACCCTTCAACAAGCAACTAGTTATAGCTAGTGAAACCCAAGAAACTCCTGATATCTGATGGTAAGAAAAGTCTAGGATAATTTCTCATTGCTTTGGTCTTTTGAGGTTCAACTCTAATGCCATCACCAGAAACTATGTGACCAAGAAACTGATCTTAGACAAAATTTGCATTTACTCAATTTGGCGAATAACTGATGGGCTCTAAGAGTTTCTAATACTCTTCTAAGATGGTCTACATGATCATTTTCACTGCAGGAGTAGACAAGAATATTAATGATGAAGACTACGATGACCACGTCCAAGTACTACTTGAACATACACCAAATGATATGACTAGAAATTCAAAGTGGCCATACTGAATTTTGAATGCTATTTTTGGAATATCCCATTCTCTAACTCTGAGCTGATGATAGCAGGATCAAAGGTCTATCTCATAAAAGTAAATGGCACATAGAAGTTGGTCAAACAAGTAATTAATTCTAGGAAATGGGTATTTATTCTTGATGGTGACATTGTTCCATGGACGGTAGTCTATACACATTCTAAGAGAACTGTCTTTATTTCGCACGAATAGAACTTGTGCATCCCATGAAGATACATTAGGCCTAATAAATCCTTTGGTTTAAGAGGTTTTTCAACTATACTTTTAACTCTTTAAGATCAACTAGAGCCATTTTGTATGTTCGAATAGAGATGGGTTGAGTATTAGAAAGAAGGTCTATTTCGAAGTCAATTTCTCTTCTGGGAGGAATTCTAGGGAGATCTTTGGGAGACACATATGGAAATTCACTTGTGACTAGAACTAACTCAAGGTTAGGAGTCTCAGAACTACAGTCTTTCACTCACACCAAATGATAGACACACCCCTTGGATAACATTTTTCTCGCTCTAAGGTATGGAATAAGTTGACCCTTAAGTACTGTGGTACTACCCCTCCATTCAAAGACTGGTTCATTTGGGAACTAAAAATAGACAATTTTTCCACTAAAATCAATTGAAGCATAAAACGAATGAAGCCAATCAATGCCAAAATGATGTCAAAATTTGTCATCTCTTACTCTACAAGGTCTACTAAGTAACTTTTTGAGACACCATAACCGGATAGTTCCTATATACCCGTTGGGATATGAAAGACTTACCCACTGGGGTAAAGGCTGAGAAAGGCTCTATGAGTATTTTAGGACTGACTCTGAAGTTGACAGCTATGTATGAAGTTATGAAAGATAGAGAAGCTTCATGATATAACAAAGCATAAATAAGTAAGTGAAAGACTTGCAACGTAACAGTAACTACATTAGGGGAAATCTTATGATCTTATCGAGGCTGAAGTGCATAGATCCTATTTGGGCCCTAACCACTGGTGGAACAGAAAGAGACACCTTGTTGAGATGAGAATCGGACTAAACTGGGGGACAATTATGGAAAAACTGCAAACCCATTTGAGGACATTGTCTGATCCTTTAGCCTAGCTTACCACAAACAAAACATACGTTGCTACCATCCCAGCAAATGCCCTAATGATTTCTGCCATATTTCTGGCAAAGAGGATTTGTTTGAGAACTGTTCATACTACCCTAAAATTTAGAGCCTGGCATCCTATCATTATTATCATTTCTGAATCTAGGCATTGGTAAACTACTTGTACATAGATCTTGGACTGAAGATTTTGGAAGAACTAAGGACAATTTCCACCTTCTGACCTCAGCTGAGTAAAATTAAAGTTAGATATTCTAGCCCTCTTGTTCACCTTGTCTTTCTCCTTAGTATTTTGATCCTTAATCTATTGAGCATAGACCATTAATTTATTTAAGTCTATCTCCTTAATTAGCATTGCGATCTTATAACCCATTACCATACTGTCAGATACACCAGACAGGAACTTGCTAATCTTTGACCTGTTATCAGTTTCCATATGAGAAGCATACCTGGACAACTGAGTAAACTCGAGGGAACACTCTTTCACATTCATGTTGCACTTATTTAGGTTGATGAACTCTAACACCTTAGCCTCCCTCAACTCTAACTAAAAAAACCTATCTATAAAAGTAGTAGCAAACTCCTACCATTCTATAATAGAATGTATGAGCCATGTATGAGCCAATCCTACAACTGATAGGTAGTTAACTCAGTATCTACATTTCACTACTTAAACCATGTATGAGCCAATCCTACAACTGATAGGTAGTTAACTCAGTACTCTTACTAATGGTTACCCTTATAATGTTTGTTACCTTCTGCCCCATGTCAAGGAATTCCTATGGATTCTCTTCATGCTTAGACCATAAAAATGAAGAAGGGTTCATTCAGGCGAAGTCCTAAATTCTAACTGCACAAGTATTAGCCACTGGGTTTGCTTGAAAAATAGCTAGTCAAATAATCTAAGCTACGACAAAATGGGATAGAGTGGTGAAAGTTGCTCTAAATTTTTCATGAGAGACATGCTCATTCAGAGGATCTTTCTAAATGGGCAAAGGTTTTAGTTGGCTGCCTTTTCTTTTTCTGTTGGTATTTCTAGGAGGCATGTTCTATAAATGAAAGAAAAAGTTGGGTCAGACAGAGAGTTTAACTTGATTATATGCTCACTCATATGATATGAACCCTAAAAGAAGGGAACTTTTTCCTAAAAATGCCTCATAGCCTATTGTCCATAAGGGTGACATGCTTTTTACCCATTCATAAGACTCTAATTGAAGTGGCTTTCACACTCCCTGGGACACTTAAGAACAGTAGGATCTAATACCAAGTTTGTAATGTATCAAGACTACACCCTGTACATCACACAGTGCTTACAACCCCAAAAGACCACAAGCTAACCTATGACTGGTACCTACTATGGGAACTGAATAATAATCATGAAGTATATGTGGAACTAAAACATAAAATACCATATGTTTTATAAAAATGAATCAAAACTGAATACATATATTGAATGACTACTAACTGATAATGTTTGAAAGCCTTTAAATATCTGAAACTCAACTAACTCACAACTGTTGTCTCAAATAACTAAAATACTAAAATAATACAAAGATAAAATAAGTATTGCATCCTAGATGTATGAGGACTCACTACTATAAATATGGGTAATCAATTAAACTGGCAAAGTACGATCAAGAACCCAATCATCTGAACCTATGGTATGAGACATCATAACAGAAAGAGAGAGTATGCTTCATTAATTTGAATGTACTGGTATGTTAGGTAAGGTAAGTTAAGGCTAACTATATAGGTTCATATGCATAAAAATTATAACTAAATATTATGAAATAACTGGATGAAAGGATATGAAAATCTGGGTCTACTATAAATACTAAACATGTAATACTAGGCATATATCGTCTGTTTGAGTTAGTCTAAAACTGAAGTACTGAGTTTCTGATAATTGAATAACTGATATCTGTAAGTAATGATAGTGTAGAAGTGAACTGATTTCTACACTAAATACTGGATACTAGATACTGATTACTTAATACTAAATACTAAAACTGTAACTGTGGGAGTTATCTTCTAACTGACATACCCCAATTATAGAATGATATAGGGTCCAACCTATATATTCTGTTTGAAGGGTATTAATACTGTGCCATGGGTTTTTAATAATAGCTTGGTCAACCCTAGTCTGGCAGAAAGACTCATGAGATGTATATGGTTAGGTCAACCTTAGTCTAGCAAAAAAAAGATTTACCCTACACGTGTTACATAGTTTTATGACACAGGGACCACTACTAAGGGTTAAACCCTCTGATGATTGGAATGGACCTATCCCTGGGTTTAGTCTCTGCTGAATCCTACTCCTAACTAAATAGAAACTAATCTGATCACTAGACTATACCAGGCTTGATTGAACTCACACTGATTTGGTTGACTGACCATATACTACTATTACGGATACTATGAAATCCTTTTATTCTAACTAGAGGCTAGACAACTGCTAAATTTCAAGTATTTAATACACCTAGGACTTCATAGAATAGATAATGAGTTCGTATCTCAACTCTAAAAACATCACACTTAGGTTATCATGCTTAATTCCTTCACATATACATTTTGTCAAACACCATGGATACATAAATCATGTGCATGAGAATGAGCAACTTATGAATATCATTAGTACTATATTCCACATAAAAATTCAATGATTAAACATGGGGATTACATAAATCAATATGTATTCTAGATAACTGACATGAAACTCCAATTATTCTTGACTTGAAATCCACACAACATCACATACATGAACATAGTTTCATTCAAGGATGTAAATCATAATTTAAGTTCTTAAAAAGGGTTTCTTAAACTCCTAAGGTGGAAACAACCCAAGGATAAACACCTAAACATACCTTGATTAATGAATTGCTGGAAGTTATTGAGGAATTTCTCTTAAATAGAACTTGAATGAAGAAGGGTCTAGGGTTTATTCTTGAAAGAGAATGCTTTTGATTTTGAGAGATTGTGATAAATGATGAAAAAATATTTTTTTGGGACCTAAATCCCATGTTAAAGTAACGAGAAAGGACTGAAATACCCCTATGGACTCGTTATTAAATAAGTTGAAAAATTCCTAGTGATACGATAGGTGATGCGTTGCATCGATGGTGATGATACAATAGCCAATGTGACACATCCTTATCAAATTGTCTTGTTGTTTTGATCATCCAAATATGACTCAAACTATGTTCAAAAACTCCAAAACTCACCCGATTTAACCTATAGTTAACACTTATCATGAATCTATTAAAACATCGACAATATAAAGCTGGAAAGAACATAAATGATATCATTGAAATATCGAGGCCAAAAATAATAGTAAGTGTCAACACTTAGCTAAAATTTTCTAAGTGTGGGACCTCTTTTGGTATGCTATAAAGGACTATAATAGGATAGGACTTTATGGGGTCTTACATGGGTTTGATTCCCTAAATGTTGAATTGAATTGATGTCCTGTTTTATACAATGAGTTTGAGTCCCATAGTTGATTAATAGTGGTGATGCCATGTTGTAAGCTTACAAGTGAAGTTGGTATAATGATACTAATGGGATTATTTTTGTAAATAAATTAGATTAATTGTTGTGTGTGTAATGAATGTTTTAATTTGTCTTTAAAGTAAGATGTATAGCCAGGATATGAAAGTTCAGATCGAAGAACTAACATTGAAAACTACGCTAGCCAGTGTGAGCATCTATATGACCAAGAGGTTTGAGTACCTCAAATAAATATATGAATGGTTGGTACGAGTCCCCCATATTATATACGTTGGTGCTTAAGTACCTTGATTATGCTGGAAGGTTGTAGTCCCTCATAAAGGTATATATGGATATGGATATTCTCTGCTTTGTTTAGCTACACGAACTGATGCCTTTCCAACTAGGGGAGAGCTGGTCCCAAATAGCATGCGGGTGACTAGTTATATGATGTTGATGTTACATCGCAAATGTTAAGCTTTTTAATACATGCTAAACCCGATTCCTTATCCTAGTATGATATATATATATATATATATGTATGTATATAATTATAAATGATGATTTGACATGGTTTTAAATGATGGCATTATATTCTTCCTGTATCGCTGAGTTACAAGATAATTCTCCAACCTCTAAGAGTCTCTGGATGCTGTATCCCCAAACAATGCAGACACCAGAACTTCTTCTACTTTCCTAATGTAGTGATCTGGTGTTCGAGTGGATCGTGGGTTGAAATTTAAGTGGTGAGCTTCCATACTTCGAAAGGCCACATTTAATGGACTTTATTATTTTTGTCCTAGAATTTGTGTAGACTACATTTTTTGGTATTTTCTGGGGCATGTCATGAAATTTTGTTGACTTCAAGGCTTTGTTGGATTATTGTGGACTTGGGTGTGTTGTTTTAGTGGATTGTCTCGGTGACGGATGGATGTCAAGTTACTGGTGATTGGTATAGACATTACATGAATAAATATCAATCTTCGTTCTTCTATTATGATGTATGTTTCAAATTCTTTTGATATTTGAGGTTTTTTGTAATGCCCTGGGTATATACCCCGGATGCTAAACACTACTCATAATCCTGAAGGATCGTAAGCTAACCCATGACTGGTACCTTCTGCAATAGATAAATAATAATACTATAAACATGTGGAAATAAGGCAGAAACTTGTCATAATGTTGAATACTTAAATAAAATTGAATACGGTGTAGCAATACAAAAACTGAAACATCTGCCTCAAAATACTCTAGTCTTAAAAGCCTCTAAACTATCTGAAATATGGAGTTGATAGTACAAGCCCCCAACTAACTCCAACTACTGAAACTGTATTACTAAACTGAACTAATGAAGAAAATAATCATGTCCTCAAATTATGAGGACTCACCACTAACTCTGACTACTAAAAATCTAAACTACTAAGGGTGTTTGGGAGCCCATGAGTCTGAACCTATGATATAAGACATCATAGCCCAAGAGAAAGGTATGTATCAATTTTTGGAATGACCAAGTATGCTAAGTGAGGTAGGCTGAAATACATGGATTCCTATGCATGAACAATACTGGCTAAATGACATGAATAAAACTAAATTAGTGTACATGCATGAATACATATATTATAACTGAGATTGTGTTAACACTTGATACTGAGTTCTGAATTACTGATTTACTAATGTTTGAGCTTACTGATACTATGTAGCTGATAACTGAGGGACTGTATCTGATAGTCTTTATCCTGTGGAACAATGCTGAGTTCAACACAGAACTAATTGATTATATATGATAGTCCTGAATCTATAGAACTGAACTAAGTTTTATTCTGAGATTGAATCTAAAATTAAGACTGTAAGTGATCGCTGTCAAATATAGAACCCAACTGGGTTGGGTGTCGAATCCCACAGGGAATACTATGATCACTAAGTATTGCTATTATCATTAGATTGTTGATCGAAGGTTCCAAGGAAAGGGGGTTTTGGTTTAAGTGCACAGTAATATTATCTGTGTAACGATGAGATGATATGTGTAATTATATTTGATCACAAATAATGAAAAGTTAGGGTTATGTCCACCTTGTAGCTTCTACTTCTCTATTAACTATGAGTAATACGGATTTTATGCATGCATGCACTTACAGAGAGACGTATTCTAATTCTAAATCCAAGTGTTTTTCAACCATCAAGGATTTATTCACCTTAGTTCTTTCGAATCTAAAGTGTACAACAAATTTTACGAACTCTCCAAAAAGTTAATCCTGCTAGGGCATTAACGTGTAAAATAGAGGTTTGAAACCCTATTTTCTCGTCACACTCTCTTTTCCAAACAGTAACTTTTCTATCGAACAAGTTATTTCTATAATGGCGCATTCCCTATGTTTGAAACCACGAGAATTCAATCAAAATGAAGAGAGTAATGATATAAGTGACGTGACACATCATAAATTCATAAAACCCATAGCAATAGAGAGTAGACAACAAGGTGTCCATAACCCTAACAAATAAGCTTAGCTACTCATGAATAAAACAGAAATCAACATAGAAATATTCATCATACCAAAACTTAGTATGATCTTGGTGATGAAGATGACTAGCAAAATTAAGAGAGAAACACGTTTCTCTCTCTCTGTCCTCAAGGTACGCTGCTTTCTACTATTTTTAAAAATAATACAGAATCTGAATAATCCCTAAAAATTCATCCATAAGGCTTTTAATAACATCCTTCTCTAATAAATTGCTACTACATCCTTAACTATTTCAAAATATTCAGTTTGCCCGGAAAAAAGTTCCCATACATCACATTCAGTCCAAAAGTTGTTTTCCTTTTTATGTGAAGTTTTCCTTTGCTGTCCACAGGTCTCCAAAGTGCTGAAATCTTCCTCATTAGTACCTGAAAAGCATGCTAATCATATAGGTCAGCTCACTTAACTAAAAATATACTAAAAGTGCAAGTATTATGTATTTTATCCTCAAAACTTAGCTAAAACATGGGTAAGTTATGGTGCTTAGACGTATAAATACGCCCAACATCACTTGGTGAGTCAATTTTTGAGGCTAGGATATTTTGGAGTAGTGTTCTTGAGCTTTCAATTGTGTGTATGACATGTATAGCGTAAAACATTGCATTTTGCATAGTCATTCTAGTACTATCTTGAGTTTCTTTCATTTAGTAGAAGTTTGGAGTATTCACTAGTTAGGATTCTTAGAGTAAAGAGTTGTTCGAGGACAAACAAGGCTTCAAATGTGGGGTTCTGATCTGAGGTGGATTTATGCACCTCAGAGTTGTAATCCGAGCTTATTTAGCCTTGTTTTAAGGACTTGTTGCATTCTTAATATGTTAATATATTCATAAATGAGAATATAACATTTAAAGATCTTGATTACAATGATTAAGTCATTTTTCTTACAAGATTTTACTTAATTTCGTCACTTAGAGTTTAGATGAGATAATTAGTGTTACTAGCTTAAGCTATGTGTTGTTCTAATTGATCTCGATGGACTCTACTGTGTGTAATGAGTTCCTAAATGGAATTATTGTGTAATATGTTTGGAAGAAATTTTTTATACTGTTTAAGATTCAAGTGAAATAAGCCAAAGATCAAAAGGACAAAACTAGTTCTTAGCTTAAGTTTCTAGTTCACTGTTTTGGATTATGTTTTGTTTTGAGCTCTAATTCGTGGTGTTTTATCCTATAGGATTCTTTGTGATTTTATTATGATTATATATGGAAAATATTAAAGCTTTAAATGATGTTAAAAACATACCACAAGGCTTGGAATGGATGGACGAAAGCATGGGACAAGACTTGACATAAAATGGATGTTTTGGAGTCTATGGGGCGTCGCGGACCCTAGCCAATGCTATAAGTTCCATGCCAAGGACTTGGGAATAT
Organism: Capsicum baccatum var. pendulum; assembly: GCA_030864225.1. Lineage (NCBI taxonomy): Eukaryota > Viridiplantae > Streptophyta > Magnoliopsida > Solanales > Solanaceae > Capsicum > Capsicum baccatum. The sequence goes on from CM061554.1 coordinate 172,434,067, forward strand.
CCTAAGGGACCAAATAAAGTGTGTACCCATGATATTGGTGTGAAATGGAACCTATAACATGGAATAAGAGGGGCGACGCGGACCTTAGTCGAAAACATGCTATTTTGTCCACCTATAAATAAGACACTTAAACATGATGCAAAAGACCTTGGACGACATCGAAACTTTGAGTGAGGCTAGATAACACTTAAAATAGGGTTTTTATACCTTTAATTTAGATTGTTAAAGGATTTTATCATTTATTCTTCTATCGTGATTAAAATTATGTCCATGAGCGGCTAAAAACCCTATTTTGGGGTTAAGGCCAAGAACATGATTACTCTTGTTGAAAATTGATTTGGTTTTGATTATTTATCATCTTTGGTTGTTTATTTATACTTTTTTTTTTTTACTATTTTAAGGATTTATTACCCTTACAAATACAATAAGTTTCATCTTGTGAGCTGGAAAGGTTGAACAATAGGATTGACAGTAGGGTAAATAGAATAGGATTGTAATCTTCTACATAATGAATATATAATTTGCACTTAGGATAGGAATATACCTAAGTGGCCTATTTGGTTCACTTATGAGATGAAATATGAATGCATTTATCTTAGATCTCACATCCCCACTTAATGACGTAGTTGTGGGTCTAAGTTAGAGAGGTGATTAGAGCCTCGAAAGACCATAGTCATAATAACATAACCGTGAATCATCAACCAAGATAAGTAACATAACCAATGAAGCTCAAAAGCATAGTACCATTGTTCGTAGAGCCTTAACCTTAGGTTTTTCCTTGTTTGTCAAAGAACTTTACTTTACTGCATAGTTTACTTTACTTTTAGTTGTAACTCTCAAACTCTCATGGTTACATTTGCACTTTTTAAATCTTAATAGTAAACTAGAATTGGAACGTTTCTTATCACTAGTCCATGTGGGATCGATATTCAGCTTTTCATAAGGCCACTATATTACTTGGTAAGACCACATAAACTTGTATATGCGCTTGGGAACAACACAACCCCTCTAAATAAGAATCCTAGAACAAAAATAAGTGATAATCCCTATCACCTCGCGGGTAACCACTCCCTGCTTCATAACTGGGGGTATGTCGGGTATGGCTAATGTAATGGTCTTGGTAAAACAATCCATGGCCGCATGATAGAGAAATAACCATTCAATTTCTAGAATAACATCAAAATCTAGCATATCCAGAATAATAAGATTAGCACAAGTATCTACATTACTAACTATCACTACACATGACCAGAATACTCGATCCACTTCTAAGGATTCACCCACGGGATTAGGTGTGCGTAATGGCAGGGATAATAAATTACTAGTCAACTATAATTGTGGTGCATAATAAGCAGATATATAAGAATAAGTGGATCCCAAATCATATGAAGAAAGAGACAATTTGAGACACACTAAAATCAAATCTATAGCATCCAAAGTCTCATCCTAGGACCTAGTAGATAGTGCATATAATTGACAACTCCCACCACCTGACTAGGAACCTAGTAGTCCTCCTGTCCTTTCCTCCTGAGACCCTCCTTGAGCAGACTGGTAACCACCCCTACGACCATAATAACTACGTTGACCCTTAGGATGAACTTCTATAATAGATGAAATACCCTAGGATGAAACAACTATCGCCCGACAACAAAGGAAATCCCGTAAATAGTGACTAAGAAGTCTACTAGTAAAATAGAAAACATAAGCAGAACTAGAACCAATAGATCTGGCAAACCAATAATAACCACCACATCTTAACTAATTCAAAGATAAACCTCTCAAATACTGATCACCATCTTTACCATGGTGACCCTTACCACAAAACTGACCTTCATCAGTAATCTAAAGAGCCACCTACACTAGTCCACTAGGCTAAATCTAAGGATGAAAAAATGGATGCAGATAATACCTAATATGAGAACTACAACCTATGAATCGGGAACCACTAAGGCTCCTACTGAATCTACCCTGGTACCTGGGCCTCTTATCACTACCCTCACGACTTTTATGATGCATCTTCTCTATCACCCTAGCATGATTCAAATCCTCAACAAAAGTCCTACTCGTAGCAACTAAACTCTGATTTGCCATACCAATGGGGAGTCTCAACCCTCTAATAGATAAACAAATTTTATCATACTTAATGTCCAAAATAAAAGTTGTACCCTTGGCCAACTAATAAAAATAGGCCTCATACTCAACAATTTTCCAGGACCCCTACTCCAATCTAGTGAATTGACCCCTCAGTCAGTCTCTAAGTCTATGTGGCTTTTATTTCTCCAAGAATATCTCAAAGAATTGAGTCCATGATAATGGAGAAGATCTAGCTGGACTAGTATCTATATAACCTATCTACCAATGAAAAGAAGATAAATCTAACTAAAATATGTGTAATCCACACCATGAGTCTCAAAAAGGCCTAAACTAAGAAGCCTATACTCATAAGTAGTAACAAACTCATATGCATCCTCGCTAGAAGTACTAGAAGAAATAGGTAGGTCCAACCATATGACTTTACCCAACATCTTCTTCTTCTTAGAACACATAGTAGGCCGGGTCATAACTAGCTAAGAAGCTACCAGCTGAACAACTACTGCTACCAGAGAAACATCAACTCTGGGAGTTGAAGCTACAGGCTGTGCCTCTATCTCAGTAGCACTCTGATGAGTAGACTATGCACCATCAGATGGCACACCACCAACAATATCCAAAAGTTTAATCAAGGTATCTCTAAGAAATGAAGAGGGAATAAAATATGATGGAGCTTGGGCTTGTCCCTTGCCCATCGCTAGTTGTGGAGAAAAAATCTCGAGCTGAGTGCAAGAATAGGGTCTAGGGAAGGAGGCCTATTTTATCACCTAGAAAATGACACATCATGAGGATGTCCTGAACATCAAGGTTATCCATATAGATGAGTAGGATCCCTGGGCTCAGTCTCGAGACCCTCGTATCGTGTAATGGTAGCACGTGTCCTAGACATCTATGAAAGAGTAAAAGTCAGGGGACTATTCAACAAACCAACTTAAACTCTTAGTACGATATGAGTGAAAGAAATGAAGAACACCTTAGGATGTCTAAAAGCCTCTCATAGATATGAAACGGAAGTCTATGTTCCAATTCACAGGACTCTACTAGACATTTTCTCTTGTACTAACAATACCAGTGAAACTTAGGCTCTATTAAAAATTTGTCATGACTTAATTTACGAGTCATGGTGGCACCTACTAAATCCCATTTATAGGTAAGACAATAGCATAAGCTGGATCTAACTCAATGGGTTAATTCGTTAACAAATGCAAACATAGGACAAATTCAATGAACACAAGTTATAAATAAATACTGTTCTAAAAACATAAACAGTGAAACACGAATACGAATCCCATAACTTGGTAAAGTTAGTACAAGAGCATCTAGTATCAATAATACAACCCAATTGTATAAAAGTAGTCACTAGATCTGTCTTGAAACAAAAGATTTAATAATAATAACATAGAAAGAAATGGGTGACTCAGACTCTAAAAGCGCACCCTATCTTTGGAATGTCAATACCGTACCTACTTGAGTCTGAGGAGTCAACTAGTACTTGGATCTGTACCAAAAACGTACAAAAGTATAGTATGAGTACTGAAACAATGGTACTCAGTAGGCATCATCAGTCGACTGAGAAAAGGCATAATATAAAGATGATATAATGTAAGATAATCAGAACTAAGTCAAGGTAGAGAATCAAACCTAAATCACCTCCATCATCACTCTACTTAATAAGTAATTAAATTAGAACAATAGTATATGATAACGCATAAACACATGCCAATACAATCGTTCATAAGTAATAGACAATTTGGAACCATAACGTTTCATAAAGTATAACCACAAACAAACACCGATACAAAGTTGGCTCCCATACTACTAGAGAGTATACCCATGAGAGATATTGATAGGTCATTTAACCAACAACATATCCAAATCTCATAATTATTCAAACATATTCCACATTTATCACAAATTAGATATTTTACCGCACTATCAATAGTTATTAGCATTGACCATATAACCATATTCTATACTATTACCATCACTAGCCACTTATCATCAATACTCAATAGAAACTATTTATTAGCTAAAAAGGATCATTAAATAGTCCATTAGATACCTAGCCATTATATAATTATAGTTATTTATTAGACAACTATTCAACACATAGCCATTTTAATAGCCAACATTCCTTAACTAACCATTATTTATCACTAACCTTAATAACTAAGTGAGTCCTTATTTTACAACTAGTTCCTCACTTACCATTTAGTCTTGATTAATGATTTAAATAAGATCCATCATGAATCCTTAGTTATTATTAACCATTAACTACACCACTTTTTATGAATTTAACACTAGTGGGATAGATCCAACATGGCTTAATCACTAATATAGTCAATAAGCATGGTCTCTAGCATGAACAAAAGCATAAATGCTCTTTTATCAATGAGCATGATCACTAGCCTAGTTAATAGCGAATTTGTTGGCTCAATCAATAGAATAATTTATGGCTTAAATAATATGATAATTAAAGGCTTATTCAATAGTATATTCAATTGCCCAAATAATATCAAAATCAATAACATATTTAATAGCTCATCATCTTCTTAAACAATAATTCAATTATAACATAATCATTAATCATTACTTTAAACATCATCCATCATAACGAACAATACAAAGGATTCTAAATATCACAAAAATAACCATCTCCATAGATGTATACAAACGTATCAAAGGATCTTCAAAAACTATCAAAAGTATTGGCCTAAGGTCGATCGAAGAGCCCATTTCTAAATCCTTAAAATAACATACCAAGCAATGTCTACCCCACACTAGGATAAGGTATCTAATTACTCTATTAGATGTCGAAAAAGCCACAACTAGCCCTAAGGTAGCAATTTCTCCTAATGTAGAGCAACAAAGTCCAATCCACCTAAGGTGTTGGCAATTTGAGTAGGTTTTAAGCTATACTAAACAAGGAAATCTTCTCATTAATGGAGTAACCAAGGTATTTCCACACTTAATAAGAGCCTACAATGTCAATTTCACCTAAGATAGGAATAACTACGCTAATTATGCCCAAAATAGTATCCAAAAAGCCTTAAATGATCCAACTAACCCCAAGTGTTTCAATTAATCACCCCAACACCGAAAAACCATCACAAATCTAACACAATATAATAAAAATACTATGAATTAATTCAATGTAACAAGGGGTAAAACCTATCCTACTTAGATACTGAAAAAAAGCTCAAAAGGCTACTAAATTATCTTTTTTTCTTTTGAGAAGATTCTGTAAGATGCAAAGCTTTCAAAATGACATTCTACTCATCAATATGACAATAATGATTCCCAATAGCACTATTATACCTCTAGTATAAAAATCAAATAAAAACCCCATGTGGCTCGTATTTATGAAAAATCACTTCCCCAAAACCAACCCAACGTTCCCACATGCTCAAGGAATCATTACCCTAAAAATGGGTGAAGTCTGAGCTAATTTGGGGATAAAATCAAGACCCAAAGATTTAGGGATTTTTGAACAAGAAATCGAAATTTCTACCATGAAAAGGGTGAAATCTTACCATAAATTAGAAGATAATAGCATATATAGGTGTTAGAAGAGTTCCCAGATCACCTATTAGCTCTAATTTTAAGTTATCTCAACATTTAGGGTTTTCAAGAAAATGGATAAAGAATGAGAAAAATCATGAACAAGGGGTCTATCTATTCCCATACTAGTTCTCAGGGTCTCGCTACTATGACCTCTTTTAGTAATTGTGACATAAGGTATTAGATGAAAATATTATGATGGCGACATCTCTCCTCTACAATCATGGTTCTGCTGGCCTACCCAAGGATTTGCATATGCAATTGAAAGTGTCGCAATCACAACACTTGCTACCTTGCTCAAGGATTCATGATTGTGGCCAAATCCATTATGATTCTGCTGCCGAAGAAATATCAGATGCAACTGACTTTGCTAAGCCCTCAGGATTTATTCAAAATCATATGTATGCAAAAGAACAATGTAAAAACACTAAAGTCTATGTTCGAGACTCAATGGCGCTATCAAAATTTCTATCCAAGGTTGTTTCGATTAAATATGGGTCCCACACTCAATTTTGAATTTCTTAACTTTTTAACCAATAGATCAAAATGAGCTTGGGTGCCTCAGAACCTTAACCAAGAGTCTACCTAGCCTAATATCAATGTTCCAGAGATGATGAAATTGTCAGAATATGTATTCAAGGTAGTTTGGCTAATGTTTTTTCCTAGTGGTTATTTAGAAACAACAAAGACTTTAAAATAGGAAAATGGCTCTAAAATACAAATTAACGGTTTGATAACTAAACTGTTAGTTCCAACAAGTTATAAATTACTAAGAGAAACTATAGAGAAGCTCTGACAATGAAAATAATTGAATATATGGTAAATGACTTAAAGAATCACCACACAAGTGCGGCCCCAAACTGGTGAGTCAGGTTGCTTAAGTGATCGGCTGGCCACTTAAGCAGCCTCTACTAAAGCGAACCAAGTGTTACTTTACCGGTTGCACAAGCTTGGTGGTGCACCAGTTGGGACTTGTAAGATTTTTAAATCTCCACTGATCCCTTGGAATAAAATCAAAATCCTAAGATTACAAAGGAACTATACCACCATATCAAATTTGACATTTTGGACTCAATGACGACATCAAATTTTTTAAAAGAAATTATTTCACATAATTGACCCTCAAGGCCCAAATTTACAATCTTCTGATCTAAGGGTCAAAATTATATATAAAATCTATAAAATTAAACCAACCACTCTACTAGCCCAAAATCAGCATTCAAATCTGTTGGTGTAATCTATTTTTTCATATGACACATAGAATAACCAATGTTGATTGAAGTCAACAACAAGTCCTTTTAACCACCAAAAACCAAAAGCTCACACAAAATGCACCATAATATATTGAAAATCACGCCAACCATCCCTATACCCTAGAAATATCACGTAGCAACCACCAAAAGGGATTAAAAAAAGTCAAAACACATACAAATAAAAAACTCACAAAATCAAGCTCTTAATCCAATAACCATCAATATCAATCTACTCTATCCAGTACCATAAATAGATATGTATAAGTATAATAAGTACAAGAACTCAAACCATGAATAAAAGAGTATAAATCTATAGTCAATCATTCAACTTAATCGTCAAGAGTAAACCTACATAATAGCATAGAAAGGCTCAGAGTCTCTCTCGACCAAACTAAATACCAGTGGTAAAAAAGTGGAATAGTAATGGAATAGAATAGACTTTACTAATAGGTAAGCCACTTTCTATCTCTCCTATTTTCCCTCTTACTTATCTCTTTTTCTTCTCTATTTCTATATTTGCTTTGATATCACCGATGGGACAAGGTTTCCAATGGCTCACCAATAGGCGGTGCTTGACTAGATATTATTCCAGCAACACCCAGGTGAAGGTCCAAAAATATTATTTTGATGACCAGGTACAAGGAAGTGGTGCAACAGTAGGGTAAATACAGCAGCAACAAATTTCAATAACCAATTTCTGCACACCAAGTTGTTGGAATTCAACAAAACAATCAAGAAAACGTCCATCCCTGCAACTTCTTCAAGAATCAGGTGCACTCATTTCATTCTTCTATAGTTTATTTCTTTCTAGTTTATTTGGGGTAGGTTTTGTATCTCTTTGTCTATCTTGATATCTTATCTTTATTTCTTGACTTATTCCTATGGGATTACTGGTTTAGATTTCTCCGTAACTTATTAGATGTTGTTTATTAGTACCTATTTTTACTTATGAGTAGCAACTTCATTTGATGGTTTTTTATTGGATTATTTAGCTATTTTTAGTTGTACCTTTTGCTTGCCATATTTTTATCTCCTATGTTTTTCACTTTCTTATAGTGTATCCTTTTGAACGGTGGATGGAGTGATAGATAGAAGACAAGGTCTATGTAATAGGTTAGGGTCGAGGCAGGGATTGGGTATAAGTGCGAGTTTGGGGTTTGGGGCAAGGAGGAGTAGGGCTACGTAAGATAAAGGTGCTTCTAGGTTGAGAGTTGGATCCTAGAACATAGGGATACTTTAAGGTAACTCTATAGAGCTGGTGAAGATTCTTACAAAGTAGAGGGTTAGTATAGCATTTGTCTAGGAAACTAAATAGGTAGGAACTAAGGTGAGAGATGTAGTAGGATATACGTTATGGTACTTGAGTAGCATGAGACATGGAAATGGGGTAGGTATTTTAGTAGATGAGGATATTAGATAGTAGGTGGTAGAGGTTAAGAGATTTAGTGATAGGTTTTTATCTATTAAGTTAGTCATTTGAAGGTCTTCGGTGACCGTTATTAGTGCCTATGCTCCACAAGTAGGTTTGGATGACAAGGAGAAGAAAAGCTTTTGGGAGGTTATATATAAGGTGGTAAGGGGCGTCTCGAGCACTTAGAAACTTTTTTGTGGGAGGAAATTTTAATAGGTATATTGGGTCTTTGTTGAGAGGGTATGATCATGTGCATGGAGGTTTCTATTTGGGGAAGAGGAATGAAGGTTGAGCTTCTCTTTTGGATTTTCTAGGGCCTTAGGGTTATGAATAGCGAGTTCGAGCTTTCCGAAGAAGGATACTTTTCACAGTTCAGTGGCCAAGACTAATATTAACTTTTTTGGCCATAGGAAGGGGGATAGAGCACTATGTAAAGACTGTAAACTCATACCTAGTGATACTCTTTTAACTCAATATAGGTTGTTGGTGATGGACTTAGTAATTAATAAGGACAAAAAGAAGAGCTGTATGGAGACTCAGTACAGGATTAAGTTGGGTAGCTTAATATTGGATAGTGCTTTGGAGATAGGGGTGAAGTTGAAGAAGAGGATGGCTTGGAGGGGATATGGATAGTATATGAGAGATGACTGCTAATTGCATTAGAGAGACCGATAGGGAGGTATTGGGTGTCTTGAAAGGTTGATTTCGTAAACATCAAGGAGATTAGTGGTGGAACAAAGAGGTTAAGATAAAGGTGGAGTCTAAGAAGATAGCTTATACCAAGTTGGTTGATAGCAAGCATAAAGAGAAGAGATAGAAAAATAAGAAGTAGCATAAGGTAGATACACAAGAGACTAAGTTGGTGCATACGACAGCTAAGACAGTAGCTTTTGAGAGCTTTTATGTGGTTTTAGAGGAGAAAGGCGATGATAAGAAGTTGTATAGGATTGCAAAGGCTAGGGATCAAAGTCCTCAAGATATGGATCAAGTGCAGTTCATCAAGGGAGAAGATGGTACAGTGCTGGTTGAGGATGCCCTCATAAGAACTAGGTATCAGTCCTATTTTCATAAACTTTTGAATGATGAGGGGGACAATGTTTTCTTGTTGGGAAATTTAGAGAACTCCGAGGAGTGTCGTGATTATGGTCATTGTAGGCATATTGAGGTTGAGGAAGTCAAGGAGGATATTTACAGGATGCGTTGAACTAGGGCGATGAGGCCAAATGAGATTCCACTAGAATTTTGGAATTGCATTGACGGGGTAGGTTTGGAGTGGCTAACAAGGTTATTTAACATAATCTTTAGGGTGTCAAATATACCTAAAACATAGAGGTTGAGTATGATGATTCCTTTATAAAAGAACAAGGGAAACATCCAGAGTTGCAACAACTATAGACGTATTAAGTTGTTGAGTCATACTATGAATGTTTGAGAATGGGTGGTAGAGTTGGGACTTAGAAGGATTGTGAATATCTCTGAGAATCAGTTTAGTTTCATGATAGGTTACTCGACTAATGAGGCCGTTCACCTTATGGGAAGATTAATTGAGCAATTTCAGGATAGGAAGAAGGACTTACATATAGTGTTTGTTGATCTGAAGAAAGCATATGACAGAGTGCCTAGGGAGATTTTGTAGAGGTTTTTGGAGGCTAGAAAGTTGCCTGTGGCATACATTAGGTTGATTCAGTACATGTAGGATGGTACAAAGCCTCATGTAAGGACGGTAGGTGGAGATTCGGAGCGCTTTCTAGTTTTGATAGGTTTGCATTAGGGATCGAGTTTTAGCCCTTTTTCATTTACCTTGGTGATGGATATGTTAATGCGACATATTTCAGGAGGGGTACCTTGGTGTATGCTATTTACAGATGATGTGGTATTGGTTGACGAGACTTGGGAAGGAGTTAATGATTTGTTGGAGATTTGGAGACAAACCCTTGAGTCTAAAGGTTTTAGATTGAGCAGGACCAAGATGGAGTACCTGGAGTATAATTTTAGTGACCTGTCGTAGGAGACTGATGTGGTTGTGAAGTTGGATTCTCTGGTCATTCAAAAAAGGGAGACTTTCAAGTATCTGGGATCTATGATTCAAGGTAATGGTGAGATTAAAGAGGATGCCAGGCATCATATTGGGTAGGGTGGTTAAAATGGAGGCTTACCTCAAGAGTTTTATGTGATAAGAAGGTGCCCTTAAAGCTTAAAGGTAAGTTCTACAAAGTGGCATTTCGACCAGCTATGTTCTACGGAGTGGAGTGTTGGCCAATTAAGAAATCTCACGTCCAAAAATTAAAGGTGGTACAGATGGGGATGTTGGTGCGGATGTATTGTCAGACTAGGAAGGATGGGTCAATGAATGAGATTATTCAGGAAAAACTGGGAGTAGATTTGGTGCAGGACAAGATGCGAGAAGTGAGGTTACATTGGTTTAGGCACGTGATGAGGAGGGATGCTAATGCACCAATGCGGTAGTGTGAGACATGGGCTATGGATAATTTTAGACGGGGGAGAGGTAGGATAAAGATATATTGGAGGAAGGTTATTGTCCATAACATGGAAAAGTTACCATTTATGGAGGACATGACCCTTGATAAGAAGGTGTGGAGGATATAGATTAGGTTAAAGTGTACCGGGGTGGGAGGGTGTTAGTGACAGCAGGGGAGTGTTTAGTATTTGTGTCTGAAGTTTCTTGTTAGTAGGTGTTGAGTGTTTTCTATGGTTTCAGATTTGTAATTTTAGTATTATCTTATGGCTAATGTTTTTAGTTTATTTTGCATATTATACAAGTTTGTATGCATTTATATATTGTGTCTGTTATATTGTTATTGATTCTATGTCGGGGTTCTATCGGAAATAGCCTCTCTACTTCAACTAAAGTGGTGGTATGGACTGTGTATACTCTACCCTCTCCATACCCCTCTAGGTGGGAATAAAGTGGGTATGTTTTTGTTGTTGTATAATTTATTAAATAAGGTAGTATGATTTCCATTATAGAAGAAATCCATTTTTATAGTAAAAGGTGGGAATAAATCCTTTTTTAGGAAATAGTTGTAATATCTATTTTTTGTTGGAATCGTACTACTAAGTGATCATGAATGTTCCTAAAGTATTTATGCTTCACCAGTATCTAGACAATACAACCATAAGTATCTATAAACCACAACCACATCGTCATAAGGGGTAGAATACTAGCCTGGTCCTTGATTGGTATCGAAACAACGGTCTCAGACCCATAAAAAAATAGTTTAATATAATTTTAGCACCATAATTTGGGAAAATGAGACAAATAAGGACATAAATCTTCTATAAGGGTCTAATTGACAAAAATTTATTCCTTGTAATGGTCTGTGGTTAATCAAGGTCATCATTAGATATAATAGGATTCTACATCTTAAGAGGTAGTTTAGGATAAGGTCCGATCACCTATAAATCCTAAATTCCCTAAATAGATTAAGTCATGATGTTCTAGTAATAAAAATATACTATAATCTCTACCAAGTATGCAATATATTTATTACACAATCTTATAGAGAAAAGTAGACCAAAATCTACCTCGATGACAAACCACATTCTTAGATCGTCCATAATTTGATCATTTTTGCTCCACGGTCCAAAACTGATATCACACTATCAAAATTATAATCAAATGTTAATAGGAGTAAATTATATCTATATTGGTCTATTAAAATTTGGGCCCAAAATTGAATTAATAATGGACCTGAGGGCCCACTAATAGATTCCCAAAATTGAATCTATCGCGAGGTGTCTCGAAAGATAGGTAATATGCATTCAAAATTGGAAAAAATGGAGTTGGTTTGGAGATTAAATCAACCATAAATTTTATGGAAAGTAAAAGAGAAAAAGCTAGAGTTTATGGATAATTTAGGGTGGAAACTTACAAAAAAATTAGCGGGGAAAGACGAACTCCACGTCCTCTACTCATCCCAACTCCAATTTATTATTACTAAGAGTTCTTAAGCTCTTGATACCATTAATAAATAAAAAATCCTAAAAATAGGCCTAGAATCGAGCAAGAAAGAAATATAAAGGGACTAAAAAGGTCCTTCACGAATGTGGGATCCACATCATGAACGCACAGCTAGACCGGAAAGATGTTTTTATGAAAACGATCGGTCGATTGCGAATGTGATGAGTAAAGTTTTGGAGTTGGCTTACCCTTCACAAACACAATAGTTGGCTTTTGAATGTGGATGCAAACATCCTTGACCTTCATGAATGTGATTAGAGGCTCATGAAGGCGAACGTCAAATCTTGGTTGCACCTAATGTTGTATAACAACAATTTTACTAAGTAATCACAGACTTTGACTGGGATTTTAGTATTCGTTCAAAATTTTGTGTGTTCAAATGAACTATGCTACCATACTAATTGGATATTTCAAATTCAACAGAACAATTAAAATATTCATTCGTGATCACTTTTTTAAATATGGGTCCCGTACCTAGTTTAATTTTTCATCAAATCTACCTAATAGCCCAAAATGAGTCTTGATGCCTTGGAACCTGAACTAAGGGTCCCCTGGCCTAAAATTAATATTTTTTGAGCTGATGGCACTATTAAAATTTCCATCTGATGCTAAGGGTTTTGACTCGAGACCAATTCTTTAATAGTGAAAACTCTAAAATGGAAAATAAGTCTAAAACCCAAACGAACTATCTGATAACTTAATCAATAGTTCTAACAAGTCATTAATGACATGTAGCTACTATGTGAAGGCTCAAAACATTGGAAATGTATGAAAAATGAGGAAATGGCCTAGAGGATCATTACACAAGGAATGTTTGAGAATAAATATTGTTTCTCAAAGCATAGATTTGTTCTGATTAAGTGGTTTTTATTACCATTATTATTTTTTGTACTCATTTGATCATGTGTCCAATTATTGTGAACTTTCATATGATGCGATTAAGCTCTTTTGCAATATTGAATGATGTTAAATTCCCTAATTAAATTTAGTTTAACTTATCTTTTTTGTCATACTATTACTTGGCTATATATTCATATGGGCAATGATTTTGGCACTTTCTTATATAGATTAAGTTTTAAGTCTATAATAGATGTATAGGTTTACTGTATACCAACATAGACAAGGATTTTTATATAAAAAAATAGGAATATATTATTGATTATTGTGAATAATTACATGCTGCTATAAATTCACAAGGAAAAAAAAACACACAAAGTAAGAAAATGAAGTGCTAATTATAAGTCTATTAAAAATTACACATGTCCCTTGCTCATGTTCTTCCTCAAGGGATCAAAATACTCTTTCCAAAAACAAATGTAGTATTTCAACTTTTTATCTAGCTTTTGCAGGAATGGTGTCTTAATATGCTTTTTATCTTCCTATACTTGTTGCACTCTATTGAATATCTTGGTTTCTTTCTAACTTCCTTGAAATTCTTTTACAATTTTCTATACATATACATCATCTGCATTATATCAAAGTGGCTTTTTATAATTTACATTATAACACTACGTGTCATTTATTAATTCCAAAAATTCAAGAGACCAAGTAAACAATGGGAAAGAGGGATTATAATTTCAAAATATTTAAGGATTCTATGCTGAATTTATGATCAATAATAAATTGTTTGACCTTATAAATTCAAACCACGATACATAAATTAGGGAAAAAATGTATTATTTTTTGCCACCTTACATTAATTTGTCTCCTAATTGTCTAAAGTTGTTTTTCTTCTCTTGGATACCGAGATTGATTTTGTTAAATTGTCACATCACATTGGTGTCAAAAGGTTGTAATGGATTTTGAATTGCCTTAATAGATTTAGATAATATATTGTCATTTCATACTTATTTCAATGAAAGAATCAAAATGACCATAAAATAATCAACAACGAAGCCAAAGAAATTAATATTTGATTAAACCGCAACCTCAAGCATGTTGAGGTCTACTACATCAATCTTCACTAAGCATGTCGTTCCAACTTACTTCATAGTAAACTCAACCAACAATTAAGATCATAAAGCATGTAGTCAGATCAAATTTATGTTTTGAGAAATAATACTTGTTCATAAACATTATTTATCCTAAGAACACTCACAAGGATCACTTTTTCTAATACTCATTTGATCATGTGTCTATTTGTTGTGGACTCGCGTATGATATGATTAAATTATTTTACAATGTTTGAATGATGTTAATTTTTCCAGTTTAATTTATTTTTCCTCTTTATAGTCATATTTTATTGATTTAGGACCATTACATGTCCTAATACTAATTTGATCATATCTAAAATTGATAAAGACACAAATGATGTAACCAAGTTGTTTTACAATATTTAAATGATGTTAATTTGGCACAATCCAAATTATTGGATCATGAGGAAACCTATTCTAATCCACCTAGATATGAAAAGCCCTTATCACTCCTTAAGAATACACATGAAAGTCTTAAATAAATATCCAAATACCGAACCTTATAAATAGATTTTGTCAAGGTCAAATGCAGAATTGCAAACTACCCTGATGACCTAGTCTAAATAGGTACAAAAGCTTCTAAACAAAAGAAAGATAAAAACCGAACACAACTTCCACCATGAAGGAGAAGAGTAAAAGCTAGTGAAGATCACTTTCCATGCCAAGCATGAAGCAGATACTGATTCTTGTAGTCAGACTATGCCTCAAAAAGCATATACCAAGATAAGCATTAGTAAAAATAACACGTACTAGAAGGTATCATCGACTGACTAGGTTTAGATCATATAAAGATAATATAGAAACACAAGAATAAAGTATGAAAACTTATATAACAATTTAATCTACAACATTTTCATGCACTTAAGATATCTTTGTTACTTGTTTTAACTAAGAGTATTTCTATTCTTATATCCATTAATCATTCATCACCTTCACCTTAAGTGTCATCCATCCTGACTCTAACTTGTTTAACCCCAATAGTTATTATAAGCTAATCTATTTTACTTATATCTCAATTAACCTCAATAATAAATGGTATAATTTACGATAACCTAGTAGCTCGACAACCACGAATACCTTAACACTATCTTTACCTCAATTATAATTAGCATTTAGCGTTTCTCAAACAATACCCAAATAATTTAGTCAAGTCTAATTAATAAAGCATTAATCAAGTCAAGACATAATTGTAATCATTAAACAAGTCAATAATAAAGACTCACCAACAGTAACATACACCTTGTATCGAATAGACAAGTAAGCAGACAATAACAAAAATACATGCTATTGATTTATATACTTAACCCGGACCACTCATGATCCAATATAATCAGTAATAACAATAGTGATCACATGTCGTGGTTCTCTCAAGAAACTAAATATAATAAGTATAAATCCCTGGAAGATGTCAAACTACTGGTATATCCCACGATAATAAGCATTGATCACATGAAGGTATCCAAATATCGGTATATCCCACAATAACAAGTATAACCCCATGAAGATTTCCAAATAATGGTGCATCAAATAATAAAAAATGGATATCACAACAATCACAACCACACTTATAGAATCCATAGGTCTTTGCTATAACAGATTTATATATGGTTAACACTAAGGAAATTCTTCAACTATTTACTTTCTTGAATATGAATTACAAAAAGGAGACAACCACACCAATACTTGGTCCAAACTCAAGTTAATCATTTCATGTAAACAATAATTATTCTTCAACACATGAAATCACACATATAGACAACTAGAAACTTATAAGCTAGGACTCATCAATTTATATTCATCAATTACACCATGCCCAAAGACCCATCCATGGCTTATTTAAGTAAGTATTACCATTTCATATTCACTAAATACATTATTCATTTTAGGAGTGCACATTCAACCAAAAGGAGTCTAAACTCTAGTTCAACAATCATAAATCCGTTCACGAATTCAATTTCCCTTTATTCATAATGAGATAGGAAATTCTTTTATTATCTAGCAACCCTTTGTAATGATCTAAATTGTCATTACACTGAAACAGGAAGTAAAATTTCCACCAACACTTTCTTTGATTATATTTTAAAAATTTAGTGCTAGTCTAAGATTGACTTATTTTTAAGGATGTGATACTTGAATTAAATCTGGTACATTGGTAATAGTGGGATTCAATGTATTAATTATATAGCCAAAGAGTATAAAAAGTTGTAGAAACTTTTGACACCTAAAATAAAGTTATAGAACTCCAATTATAGTGATTATCATAACGAGGTTGGTTCTCGATATTAAAGTTCATGGTATATGTTGTAAAATGTGGAAAGATAGAGAGAGGACCCAGTTTCAACCTCAAAATACTACAACAGTAACAAAAACTATAGTAGTGACCACCATGAAAAAGGCATAAACCACTGCAGCGGGACTTTAACCACTATAGTGGCAATGGGTAGTAAGATTATAGAGTTAAAAATCGAAGGCTCTTAGCTCAACTTTGTTCTAAGTGATTCTTATGAATATTTTTGACCTCGAAATCACTTTATACACTAGGATAAAGATCATGACATGTGTATCCAAAACAAATTCATGGGATTAAAGTCAACACATGTAAGAACGACGCTTAAACTGAATGAGACTGGTTAGACTGAGAGTATTGTATGATGTTCTAAACATGCATGACTTGGAATATGACTACATGACTGATTTTGAGCATGACACATAAACTAAAATGATTTTGTGAGTGCATGCATTGACATTAGAATGACTATAAGGCTGAGATGTAAATGAGTTAGTTAAATTATGAGTAACCACCGCCAAAGGCTGGATCTGGTTTCATGAAGAAAAGTTGAGAGGTTTATGACATATGGAAAACTGGGGTATTACAGCATTCCCAGAGTGATACTGACTTCGCTGAAATACTAAGGAAAGACTGAGATGATGTACGGAACACTTACGGACTAAATAATGATTGAATATCTGAAATCTAAAACATATTCATGAACTGAACTGAATTCACAATTTAGATGAATGTGAAAAAAATACCTCTTGGAATAGACATACTCGTGAAACTTCAAATATTAAGACTAGGTCGAAAGATGGAAAACTATAGGAACCTGTCTGTCTAACTAATAAATGGAATTGGTAGCTAAACGGACTGAATCATACTAAAATCTTATACTCAACTATATTTTCCACTTCAAAACTGCACTTCACTTGACACTACTGAAAAATATTCACATGGGCACGGATAACTCTACCTACTAAAGTCTGAGCTAAACTAAACTCTCTCACTATGTTAAAGCCTATTCGAATCTGCAAAGTGAAACTATCACACTATAATACTTGTCAGAATCATGAATTCAACACACCCTATACTTCAACAACTTCTCATCTCATGGATAATTATTATTACTATTTCAACAACTACATTTAACCTCTTACTAGACATTAACTAACGTGCAATCCATTCATCCATATATGTAGAGAAATGACATCCAAGCCTTTCTTCATGATGACATATGCCCTTCTAAACAAACACTCATAAAAGCATCTTTCTCATATCCTACAAACCTCCACCAACTAAAACTTCCAAGCACTACGCCAAGAAAATACACAAAAAATTTAAACTAACCATGACATATAGCAAAAACATAGCCTCAATCTCACTTCACACTTAAAACCTTAGCTAAAGAAAGCATACACCAATCTTTCATCAATAAGAAATATCTACTCTGTCCAATCTAAACAATTGTCCATCACTACTATCATTCAATAAAGAGAGGTCACTCAAAGGTAAACACATGAGGACCTAAAGAGTTAATGAAAGCTATACATAACTTGACACTTAACTGAGGCTTGAGGAATAAAATACCATTAAAGATTCATCAAGAGATCTGAACTGAGTACATACATGACCTAAATTTGAATTTCGCTAATCAATAAAAGTGTTGCCTGAGTACTGGAACCTAACATACTGTAAAACATGAATACATAAGTTATGAGTTGTTGTAACAACTCGATTTGCTAAACTAGAATGCTACACGGTGCTCATGACCCCAAAGGACCACAACCTAACCCATGACTAATATTTGTACCATATACTACATAAGATAACATAATAATATGAAAACATGCACTGAAAGGCTATAAGGTTTGATCATGAACATAACTGAATAACATAATATTTGTGTGGGGTAATAGAATACCCAAAACAAAATTGAAGTCTAAAATATGATAGTTTGTATCTAGTATGCATCTAGTTGAAAAGCATCTACTGTCTGAAGAATTTGAATAAGGAGTTGATGGGACATGTCCCCAACTAACTATAACTAACAAGCTAATCAATGAGATACTAAAAATCAATATGTCCTCAAAGGATGAATACTCACTTCTACTCAAACTGCTAAATTTGGAATCTACTATAGATTTGGAACTCATATCTTTGAACCTATGGTGTAACATAAAAAGAAAGCACCATTGCGCGAATGTGTCAGTACATATGTACCAAGTATACATGTGAGGTAGGCTATATGCAATGGTTCACATACATGAATAATGCTAACTAACTATTGTACACATCTAATTTGTCCCTCCTCGATATCGTTTTTACCTATTTTTTACTTTATCCTGCGGTGTACCCTCACCCATGTAATTATAACCCACAAAAATACAAAAATAACAATAATTCAATAAACCCCTAACCTTATCCTAAAAAACTTCATCCTAGTCACCTACCTCTAACAACATACCTTACCACCCCATACCCCTACTCCTACACCATATGACACCCCTTTCTCATATTTTTTTCCATCATTGGAGAATACATACATACACCACATTCACATACGGAAAGGGGGGCAAAAAAAAGAGACCACATCCATCATCTTTCATTTTCACAATAAAACACAAAGAAACACCACACTAGAAGGGGGGAACCATTTTTTTTTCATTTTAACAATACGAAGATTCCACACAAAAGGGGCTCTCCATTTTTGAGATTAACGCACACACACACGATAGTGAGATATAGATGAGAGAGATAGATATCTAGAGACACAGATCAAAAGAGAGAAAATAAGGCGTGAAGAACTGAAATCGATCAGGGTCACCACTGGGGGAACACCGCTGGTAATTATAGCGGCCAAATTTGTTGGAAAATAGTCACGCCAAATTCTTCCGGCCAAAGTCCACATCGAACAACCATTTTATTTTACTCTGTCAAGATATTTTTAAATTTGGTGCAATCTCGGCCACAGAAATAGGTTTTTTATTGATTTTTCTTCGTGATGTTGGTTTGAATTGGCAAAAAATAGAACAAAGGGGGGTTAAATAAAAACTGATTCATTCATGATTGAGGTCCAATTCTATCTTATATCCCTTTACTTTTTATGTGAATGTGAATGATTTTTTTGAGATGTTTGAATCATGAATGTTAGTTGCTATTGGTTTTGAATTATGATAGTTTAATTGATAGTCTAATTATTGTTTAATCATTGATTGAGTATTAAAGTAAATTTTGAGCACGAATTGAAAAATTGCTAAAATAAATTAGGATTAATTTTGATTTATTGTTATTTTAATTCATTGACGCCGTCGATCGGGATAGTGCCATGATAGATCGAGTTGGGTAGGCAAATTTTAGGATCTGTAATTGTTGAATGATGAAATGTTTGTGGAGTGGTTTTGATTTATGCATTGGGATCTATTGTATTCTTTTGGTCGGGGAATGCCCCGAGGGATTTGTATTGGTTTATCCAGGGAATGCCCCAAAGTATCATGTACTTGAAGATGGAACACGATCAAGGTTTGGAACATCGAGTGGAGAAAGCAATGGAGCGTAGTTCGGATTAGCGTAGAATAGAGTAGGTTTATATTTTCGTATTTTTTTCGGGATTGTATAATTGGACTGAACACTAAATTTTGGATTGTCTTATTCTGTTTTTCTTGATTGATTGTTTTGCATGCTTTTTGTGGTTTATACATTTGTAGTGTTTAAATTAGCTGATATGCTCCACCATGCGACCGTGGTTGAACCACAGGATCGAGGGGTGCCTAACAACTTCCCCTTGTTCAACAAAATTTCTTAGTCAGAATCTTTGTTCGCGGATCAGTTTTAGAGTCAAAACCATTTTGAAAATGATTTTCCGAAGGTGATTTGGCATACCAAAATTATGTCAAGTGGCGACTCTAATTTTTGAATATAAAAGGTCCTTTTTGATACAAATTTTCATCTTTTGTCACTTTAATAATATAACCCTTTCAAAACATAAAATAAATAATTCTTTTGGGGAGTTAAAAAAGGGGTGTAACAGCTCTGGCGACTCTTCTAGGAACATTTCAGAATTTGAGCTTATATTTGGAGTTGTATAGGCTTAGTTTGGCATTATAGGTGTGTAGACATTTGTGTTGTTTTATGTTATTATTTTTTTCATTCTCGAGTGCCTACGTGCTCTTTGTTTAATGTTTTTTATCTTATGTATTACCGCTTTATATTTGGCATCATGTGCATAATCGGAGTCATTCTTTCTGCAACAGTTCTGTAGTACACGCTGTGTATACGACCAATAGTTGAGTCACCCTTATTTCAGGAGGGGGAGCCGTCGGCTGGTCTAGAGTAGGTGGATAGCCAAAGCAACCACTATCAACCATAAGGTCCCCTGAACAGCCGTTTTAGGGAACCCCTATGTAAGTCAGCCTTTAGGTTATACTTATGTGCATCATATTGAGATCTAGCGGGACCCACTTGGTCCTTTGTAGGAGACTCACCTCTAAAACATCCCTACATGCTAAATGTTGCATCGCTGAGGGTAACGAGGTCATTTGATAAATTGATTTGGGCAAAATCATGTGCTTGAATTAAAGGAAGTATATAGGCAAGGAAAAGTTTCTTTTAAATAAAAAAAAGAATGGAAAAGAGAAAACCGCGAATCGAAGAAGAGTTTCGCAGTTTTTTGTAGCGTTTTTTTTATAGTTTTTGTTCTTCACAATCCAAAAATTCAAAAAAAAAATTTACCTTTTGCACTCATTTTTCAAAATAAAAAACATCAAAAGATTTTTGTTTTGTTTCCTTTAGCAAGTATTCACAATTCGAAAACTGCAAAAAAGATATTTTATTCCTAGGATTTCTTATAAAATAAAAATGCAAAAATTGTAGGAATTTTGTACATTTCATGAAAATACCAAAAAGATTTTTCTTTCCAAGTTGTTGGTGTCAGTTTTATGTAGAGTGTCAATGTGAAAACCTCCAAAAAAAATTATCATTGTCAGGGTTCAGTCGGTTATTTAATCCTTAATTGTCCAATATGGATGAACTATGCACCCCTGATTCTCCTCTTTCGGGATGTGAGATACGTAGGCAGCCTATTGTGAGTGCGGGGATCTTATTTAAAAAAATTCAAAGAGATTTTGTTTACTCTTTAATTAGAGTAGGTGTTTCACAAATTCTTCGAAAAGAAAACTACAAAAAGATTTTCCTTTAATAGTTTCAAGTTTAATTTTCACATGAAATACAACAATCAAAAACCCAAAAAGATTTTTTTTGGTAATCATAGGTTTCATTTTGTATAGAGATTTAAACCTAAAAAATGCAAACAGATTTTCGTTAATTCTTTTGACACTTTGTTTCAAGAAAAAGAAAAGATTTTGATTAGCCATTTTGGCAAGACTTCATGAACTACACACACCTTATTCTCCTCTCTTGGGGGTGATATACGTAGGCACCCCTCTTGGGTTTGGTGACCTTATAAAAAAAAGGGTTTTAAAAAAAGTATTAAATTCTAAAGCATTTTCTATCTCTTGTTTAGTTAGTTTAAGGTGGTTCGTTTGTGGCATTGTGGATGGTCCTCCATTTTGCTCCAAATCACAGAGAAAGTTATGGCCAACAAGGATACTGAGTTAGTTGTCAGTAATTAGATAGGGAGTTCGGGGAATGAGAATGTAGGAGCTAATAATGAGATTAAAAAATTAAGGCAGCAAATAATAAAAATGCATCGAGATTGGGCTAATGGGTTGACGCCTCCTCCATTTCCCATTGATAATCTAGAATATCTTTCTAGTTTGCCTCCCATGACACATGCACAATTTCCCATTTTTATTGATAGGGCACAACATGCATCAGGAATGACTCCGGGGAAACAATATCCACCCACTTCCAATGTTCATTTCCCTAATCCCCAATCCAAGACTACCACATACTCGGCTTCACCTGTTGTTCATGCTTTTGTGGCGCCACCCCCACCTGAAGCTCCTAATTTTGATGTTCATCCATAACTTATGCCTCATTACTCTACAAGAGAGCCTACATTGAATATTACCGGTGATCAGTGTTACCTTTTCGAGCCTACATTTAATTTGACTGGTCTTTAAGGTGACACTCACCCGCCTAAATTTTCTCCTAACACTGAGAATCCTGTTATGAAAAAAGAACAAGAGGAAATGACCAGAAAATTGAGAAGTTTGGAACTGGCTATGAAGAAATTGCAAGGACTTGAGGGTTACAAAAGTGTCTCACATAAGGACTTATGTATGTTTTCAGGTGTCAACCTTCCTCCTGGCTTTAAAATACCAAAGTTTGAGAAATATGACGGACATAGGGACCCAGTGGAACATTTCAGGCGCTATTGTAACCAATTAATAGGCACTAGAGGGAAGGAAGAACTACTCATGGATTATTTCGGAGAGAGTTTTTTAGGTCTCCCTTCGGAATGGTTTGTTGACCATGACATTGATAAGTTGATTAGTTGGGATGACCTAGCTAACAAATTTGTGCAACGATTTCAATAAAATGTGGATTTGATCCCTGATGAAAAATCCCTAACTAGTATAAAGAATAAGAATACTGAGAGTTTCAGATAGTATGCTATCAGATGGCGTGAACAAGCTACTTGAGTAAAACCGCTAATGAAAGAAAGCAAAATAGTGAAGGTGTTTATTCAAGCATTGGATTAAACATATTATCAACACTTGTTACCTGCATTAGGCAAGTCATTTATTGAGGTCCTTCAAATAGGGTAGATGATAGAAGAGAGAATTAAGACTGGTCGCATCGTGAGTTTTGCAACATTGAAAGTGACAACTCAAGAAATTCAAAAAGGGTTGAGGAAGTATTGAGGAGACAAAGAATAAGGAAGTTTCATATTCTATTGTAGTTGGATAGCGGGCATGGTTAAGAATACCCTATTTTTGTCACTCTCAGGCTCAAACCCAAGTTCATACCCAAGTTCTACATAATAACTCCCAAAATCCATTATACTCTATTTTTCCACCTCCATATTCAGTATATAATACATGGCCACATGTTCAACCCCCATCTTACCCACAGTGGAACACACCAACTACTCAGAGTTGTCCTCTAACTCCACAAACATACCAAAACCCTTCTAAGCTGGATTTTCTATCCAATCCAAATGATGAAATGAGGCAGAAGTTGTGAGATAGCTTTACACCAATTGGAGAGTCGTTGCCATTTTATTTCAGTGATTGGTATAATGGGGCATGATCACTCCTCTCCTTGGGTGTAGTCTTAATTGGCGTTTAAGAAATTTTGACCCTAATGTACGATGTGCATATCATTCTGATGCTCAGGGTCATAGTATTGAAGATTGTCTAGATTTGAAAAGGGAAATTAAAAAGATGATTCAGGATGGATCAATTATAGTACAGAACATTGACAATAAGGGAAGATTTAATTATGTTGATATGCAAACCAGTGGCTAAGTTGTCAGGCTGAGCAATTAAGAAGTCACCACTCTCCCTACTAAGAAGAGGTCTGGATGTTTGTTCTATTTTCTTTTCTGTTATCCAACTTATTTCAAGGTTGTAGTTCGGGATCTATCTTATTTTGTCGCTTTGTCATTATATTCAAACCCTTCTATCTTTCATTTTTATTTAATGGGGTGTCCCCTTTTCCCTTGTATTTTAAATATGTGTTGTTTGTTTGTTTTCTTTACATAGAATATTTTATGTTGATTCTACTGATATGACATGCTACCAGAATTTTCAGCCAGATCTTAAAATCCAGTTGAAGCATTAGCATTGAATCAGAGGGTTAAATTTAGAAAAAGAGAGCATATGAGAAAATAGGTAGAGTGCTGAGACATTTGGTGACAACTTCAAGCCGTCTTTGAAAATTAAGGCAATTATTTTGAGAATCAGAAGAATAACTTGGTCATCAATTGAAAAATAATGCTCAATTAGGTCAAATAGCGGATGTGTGATACCGAGGGACAAAAAAATCACCTTCACGAAAGCATGAGTCATTCAATTTGAGGAATGTGTACAACAAAAGTGGAGTGATATGTTGAACAAAGTGCAAGAGTAGTGACACACAGAATCAGTTAAAGTTAATGCTTAAAAAATGTCACAAATAATCTTGATCTCTCACTTTCATATTCCATGATATGTACTTGTAGTTTTAAGGTTTGATATGATGAAGGAATTTCATTCTGCTATCGAAACATCGTGTCATCATTTGTTTACCCCATTTGAGCTTTAGTCCTATTTTCTTTCATAGCCCTCTTTTGGAATCAGATAGAGTCAGTAAAGCTCTAAAGCAAAGTGTCGAGTAAAATGATAGTTAGAAAAGTTTCAAAGAGAAAAAGAGTTGATAAAATAGAAAAAGAAGAAGTCAGAATCAAGAAAAAGAATAGGTTGCCAGAACTACGTGTGACCTGATTCTGCTCTTTCGGGGGTAAGATACGTTGGCTACCCTACCCGGGCTCAGTCTAACCAAATAAAAAGTTTAGAATTGCCCAGTCAAAAGAAACTGGGGCATGAGTTAATCCCCATTTTTTGAGTCGATTCCAAAATTTATATGTACTACCCCACTTCAAGAGTCGTTTGGGCCCCATGCCATCCTTTCTTTTTAACCCTATCCAAAATCCAAGTTACAACTAAAGAAAGATCTTCTAATTAATCTTTGAGGATATTAAGGCTAAGTATGCAAGGGATTTGATGATGTATTTGGGAACTAATTGTCTTCCTCAGTATAAGAAATCAGGAGAGAAATAAAAATGAGAGAGTCTTATTGGTGAAAAACCTCACGGGCACTATAAGACGATGGTAAGTTGAGAGAGATAAAAATGAGAGTCTTATCGATGAAAACTTCTTGGGCACCATGAGATGACTGTTAAATAAAGGAAATGAAGATAAGAGAGTCTCATTAGTGGAAAACCCTTACAGACACCATAAGTCAATGGTGAGCTGAGGAAAAGAAAATAAGAGAAGCTTGTTGGCGAAAACCCTTCAAGGTGCCACTAGCCAAATGGGGTCTTAAATGCAATTGAAGCAACTCAGATTTCAAGGCCATTAATTCAACAGCAATTGGTGAAAGTGTGGATGGAAAGATCAATCTTTATCCAAAATATATGGCATAATCATTAGAGTTGACTGTCATTTTTAGATAAATTTTTACTTCTTGGTTTCAAATAGGGACATTCATTATCTTTTCTTTCTTTTTTATGTTTATTTTCTTGAGTCATTTATCCAAATAAAATTCATTGTCATTATTTTTTCTTGTGTTTGAGTCTAGTCCATGTCAAAACAAGTGAGAAAAAAGATTTCAAAACTTGCTACCAGCTTCTTTAATTGTACAAAGTGAGACAAATGGCTAGCAGAGTTTAAAGGGATTTTCTGAGAAATATAGCAAAGCAGAGATACTGTGTTTGTTTCAGAGTCACTCTTAATCATCTGAGTTTGAGTCAATGAAGCAATAAGTCAATATCATAAGTTAATGGTTGGAAGAAAGGTTAAAAGTGACGAGGGAAAAAACGATCATCGCAAAAGCTAAAGCCATAAACCAGCCACCATATTTTAAACTCACATGTTTTCTTTGATGAAACAGAAAATATATTACCTTCAAACTAGGGACTTCAGAGCATAAACATAAAAAAATATGTCTGCCCAAGTTTTATAATAAAATTATGGTAAAAATTCATCATCCTATATCCCTCGGAGATACACTTGTCCAGGGATTTTAGTTTTCATTTGCTAGGTGATACACTTCTTAAATTGAATCTTCACTGCTAGAAGACATACCTATTAGTCGATTCATCCCTTTTGATTCCTATAAGACGTACCTCTTAGATCAGTCATCCCCTTTGATTCCTATAAGACGTACCTTTTAGTAAAGTCATCTCCCTTGATTCATATAAGATGTACCTTTTAGTCGAGTCATCCCCTTTGGTTCCTATAAGACGTACCTTTTAGTCGAGTCATCCCCCTTGATTCCTGTAAGACATACCTTGTAGTCAAGTTATCTCCCTTGATTCCTATAAGACGTACCCTTTAGTTGAGTCATTTCCCTTGATTACTAAACGATGTACCTTATTCGAGTCATTCCCTTTGACCCCTAGAATACACACCTTTTAGTTGATTCATCCCCCTTGATTCCTATAAGATGTACCTTTTACTCGAGTCATCTCCCTTGATTCCTATAAGACATACCTTTTAGTTGAGTCCTTTCCTTTAATTACTATAAGACATACCTTTTTGTCAAGTCATTCCATTTGACCCCTAGAAGATGTTCCTTTTAGTCGAGTCATTCCCTTTGATTCCTATAAGACATACCTTTAAGTCGAGTCATTCCCTTTGACCCCTAGAAGACGTATTTTTTAGTCAAGTCATTCCCCTTGATTCCTATAAGACATACCTTTTAGTCGAGTCATCCACCTTGATTCCTATAAGATGTACCTTTTAGTTGATTCATCCCCCTTGATTGCTATAAGATGTAACTTTTAGTCGAGTCATTCCCCTTGACCCCTAGAAGACGTACCTTTTAGTCGAGTCATTCCCTGTGATTCGTGTAAGAGGTATCTTTTAGTTGAGTCATTCCCCTTGACCCTTAGATGACATACCTTTTAGTTGAGTCGTTCCCTTGATTCCTATAAGACATACCTTTTAGTCGACTTATTTCCTTTGATTCCTATAAGACGTACACTTTAGTCGTGTCATCTCCTTTGATTTCTATAAGACATATCTTTTAGTTGAATCATTCCAATTAACTCATATAAGATGCATTTCTTTGTGTGGGACAATTTTCTTTTTAGTTTTGATGTGATTTCAAAAGCCCGCCTTAGAACAGGGGAATACATGGAAAGTCAAAAAACAAGGTGAAGCAGCTGAAAAGCAAACAACAAGAGGAAGAAAATTGAAAGTCAATAGTTGAAAAATGGCAAGTTAGGAACCCGCATGAAGAACAGGGTGAAGAAATTAAAAGCCAAACAACAAGTTAAGGAAATCGCAAATCAGGTGCCCGCCTGAAGAATAGGGTGATGAAACTCAAGTCAAGAGTCCAAAAGAAGCTTCATAGATAGGATTTTTGTATTTTCATTTATTTTTTAACTTGTAATTTTAATTTTGATGTAGTGACAGAGCCGCGGACCGGAACCTCGATGGAACCTCACTCGACTCTCCAACTCGGTATAGTTCCTCTCCTTCCAACCCTTTGAGATGAGTGTCAATTGATTCCTTCATAACTTTGGTAGGTAGGATGTCCTAAGTCAAGATGGAGTTGCTCTTTTCCTTCTGTTTCTTTCCTTAAATAATTGTCGGGTCAAAATTTGGTCTCGTCACTCCCCGATATTGGTTTTACCCATTTTTTTACTTTATCCTACCGTGTACCCTCACCCATGTAATTATACCCTACAAAAATACTAAAATAACTAAAATTCAATAAATCCCTAACCTTATCCTAACAAACTTTTTCCTAATCACCTACCCCTAACAACCTACCTCACCACTCCATACCCCTACACCTACCCTACATGACCCCCCAATTATCACATTTCTTTTTCCATCTTTGGACAATATATACATACACCACATTCACATATAGAAAGGGGGAAGTAAAAAGGGACCACATCTATCATCTTCCATTTTCACAATAAAACACACAGAAACACCACACTAGAAGGGGGAACCATTTTTTTTATTTTAACAATAAACAGATTCCACACAGAAGGGGCTCTCCATTTTTTAGATCAACGCACACACACGCCAGAGAGAGAGAGAGATGAGAGATATAGAGATCAAGAGATGTAGATCAAGAGAAAGGAAACAAAGGGTGAAAAGCTGAAATCGATCGGGGTCACCATTGGGGGAAACTCCGGCGGTAACTATAGCGGCCAAATTTGCTGGAGAATAGTCATACCAACTTCGTTCCGGCCAAATTCCATTTTGAACAACCATTTTCTTTTACTCTGGCGAGATATGTTTAAATTCGATAGAATCTCGGCCACAGAAATGGGTTTTTCTAGATTTTTCTTTGCAATTTTACTTTGAATTGGCGAAAAATAGAACAAAGAGGGGTTAAATCAAAACTGATTCATTTGTGATTGAGGTTTGAATTAACATTCTGACATGGACTCTATCCTACTTAATAGAATAATACACCGAGTTTGAAAGCAGAATTGAGGTCTAATTCTATCTTATCTCCCTTTACTTTTTACGTGAATGTGAATGATTTGTTTGAGATGTTTTAATCATGAATATTGGTTGCTGTTGGTTTTGAATTATGACAGTTGAATTGATAGTCTAATGATTGTTTAATCATTGATTGAGTATTAAAGTAAATTTGGGGCACGAATTGAAAAATTGCTAAACAAAATTAGGATTAATTTTAATTTATTGTTATTTTGATTCATTGACGCCGTCGACCGGGAAAGTGCCACGATAGGTCGAGTTGGGTAGGCAAAGGTAGGTTGGGTAGGCAAAGTTTAGGATCTGTGATTGTTGAATGATGAAATGTTTGTGGAGTGGTTTTGATTTATGCATTGGGATCTATTATATTCTTTCGGTCGGGGAATGCCCCAAGGGATTTGTATTGGTTTATCCAGAGAATGCCTCGAAGGATCATGTAATTAAAGACGGCGCACGATCAAGATACAAAACGTTGGGTGGAGAAAGCCATGGAGCGTAGTTCGGATTAGCCTAGAATAGAGTAGGTTTATATTTTTGTATTTTGTTTTCCAGATTGTATAATTGGATTGAACACTAAATTTTAGATTGTTTTGTTTTGTTTTGCTTGATTGATTGTTTTGCATGTTTTGTGTGGTTTATACATTCGTAGTGTTTAAATTATCTTATATGCTCCACCATTCGACCGTGGTCGAACCATGGGATCGAGGGGTTCCTAACACCTTACCACTCGGTCAATAAAATTCCTTAGCCGGAATCTCTGCTTGCAGATCACTTTTAAAGTCAAAACTATTTTAAAAAGGATTTTCCAAAGGTGACTTGACATACCGAATTATGTCAAGGGGAGACTCTGAGTTTTTAATATAAAAGGTCCCTTTTTAAACAAATTTTCATCTTTTATCACTTTAATAATAAAACCCTTTCAAACCTTAAAATAGATAATTCTTTTTGGGAGTTAAAAAGGGGGGTTGTGACAGCTATCTAACCTGAACGTGAGAATACATGCATAAATACGTAACTGAACTGACAATGTGATTTCATGATATCCAAGTTTGTATACTGATAACGTGACATGCTAGTAACTGATATGACTCATACCATAAAGGACTATATTTGAATAAGGCTGATAACATGGGTGACTGTATCTGACAATCCTGAATTTGATGGAACTATCTAAGTTCCATACAATATATGAGTTGACTGTATCTGAAAGTTCTAAAATCTAAAGAACTGTCCGAGTTCTATTACTAAGATTGATTGACTGTATCTGACAGTCCTGATTCTGTAACATGAAACTATGGGAAGTAGTATCTAACTGACATGCCCCAAAGGTGCTATAATAGCTAAGTTGGGGTCCAATCTATGCCCTGATTGAAAGGGTGTCAATACCGTGCCACTGGTAAGGACAACATGTGAGTAACCCTCATATAACAGGTAATTCTAGTGAGAATGGTGGGAA
The DNA here is from genome assembly GCA_030864225.1 of Capsicum baccatum var. pendulum. Classification (NCBI taxonomy): domain Eukaryota; kingdom Viridiplantae; phylum Streptophyta; class Magnoliopsida; order Solanales; family Solanaceae; genus Capsicum; species Capsicum baccatum. Next base: position 172,464,200 of record CM061554.1, read on the forward strand.
CCCTTACATAACAGGTTAAGCCATCTCATCTACCCTTATATAGCAGGCTACGATGTCTCAACCTATGCTGGCTACATAGTTCTAGAACGCAAGGATTCCTTCTAGGAATCACAGCCTCGTATAATAGGTGAGTCCCCATCCTTGGGTTCACTCGGTGCTAATTTCTACTCCTATCTGAATGGACACTCAACATGATTTAATAAACTGAACTGAGCATGGACTGAGTTACTGAATTTCTGTGGCTGACGGAATACTACTGATATCTGACAACTAACTTAGTCATGAGATCATGGAGATTTTTTTCCTAAGTAATAAGACTATCTGAAGTCTAATTGTTCATAGCTTGACTGAGAGTATCATTAAAACATGACATGGCTCTAGGCACACAACTAATATTTTGGGTACAAGTACCCCCAGGACTCGATAGAAAGAAACTGACATAGCATGATACTTGAAGACTTGACTAACAACATAATACATACTACATTCATTTGAGCCTTTTATCAAACATGTAATAGGCATAAACTTGTACATACATGGGGATTTCATGATATCATGCTAGTTAGACAATTTTCCTTCATCTAGGATTTTAATCAAACATATTGTAGGCATAGTACATGTAAAGCACGATGGCGCAACGCGAAGCTATCGTGTTGCCACCTTGTCTATGACCTGTAAGCTTGGTGCGATGCACCAGTATTGCATAGAGACTTTGTAATTTGATAATTTCCATTTGAGCTATCTCCGCGATGTGCTGAAGGCTCAGGTCAAACACTGTCTCACTAAAAAGGCTCTAACTCTTCGCTCGACTGTCGGATTTGGGCGAATTATAGATCGATGGAAAGCTTATTCAATTTCCCACATGATAGAAATTGAAAATTATGGAAATACCATGTGTATAAGAATGAATTATTATTTCAAACCAAGTTCTAACATCCTTGAGAGGATTTTTAAGCTAAGAAAAAACACGGGTACTACAGATGAATGACCTGAGTTTGGAGTTTCTAAATTCGTGGAACATGGTTTGAACTGCTAGGTGAACTAGAACTCCTTATACTAGGAACTAGAAGTGTACATGATTTTCTATAAAGTGTACGAATATGAGCTATGATCATAGGGGTAACATGTAAGGCATGAGTAGATGCCGTGACAACTAAAATACAAAACTTTGCACTAAGTATAGAATGGGTTGGGCATCGTTCTCCCTTACTGCTATTATATAAAATACTGGTATCACTACTAGAATATAAGATCCTGGCTTGGTTACTTGTTCTATCATCTCTCCCTTAGCTTCAAGCCATCATTTTAAGTCTGTGAATCACTTAACAAACTCTAAACTGAACTGAAACCACTTTACTCTAGGGTCCGAGATATAGCAATACTCATAAACACTAAACTTACCCTAACAGACTACACCTGAAAGTGTAAAATGCTACTGCTGATACTTTCTTCTGAGATAGAACTCTTAACTTTCTATAGCCCCAATAGTTATTCAACAATAACTTAAACACTGACTAACTTAGAATTTCTAAGAGTATCACCATACTATGAGTTCACACCATCTAGTACTTCAACTCTACTTTTTGTTTGCTCATTTTTCAAAGATTCAAACTTAGATTCTAACACTTATCATGGATATTCCAAACCTTTAAGGAACCATACTGACTTCCTCCATAGCCTACTAATATCACATCTCTAAATCATAATCCACCATGATACTTAGTTTCATATCAATAAACGAAATTCTTGTATATGCTGTTTCAAGTCTACTAACTCACCTTTCATACAACTAGCCCCATGAAATATAATCTACTTAAATCTAAATAACACTATCCCTACTCTACTACTATCGGTAACTCCTTATTTTATGCTTCTAATTCTATATAATATGATGCCATAGGATTTTCAGAAAGAATCAGAAATACGTATAACTCCTACGCAATGAGGTACTACCCCTTCATTAAATGGTTGGTTCATCTAGAAACTAAAGTTGAATGGCTCTATTCTTGAAATCAACTAAAGTGATTTTTTTAGGATACTGAAACTGACAGTTTTTGTATACTCGTCTGGCCAGGATAAATTTAACCACTGAGGTAGACACTGAAAAGGGCACTGCTAAAGGTTTTAGGACTGACACAAAACTTGATAGATAAATAAGGGTTATGAAAATAAAGTGAAGTTTAGGGGTCTACTAAAATGTACACAAGAGTATGATGGGCCTATGAACTACGCGTAATCGTATCAGGAGAACTTTTCTGATCATGTCAGGACTAGAGTGCATAAAGTCTATTCTGACATTAACTACTGGTGGTACTAGAAGTGGCCCCTGTTGAGTTACGCGACCACATAGGACTGGAGGATGGTTAGACTAACCCTGTTGGTGGAAATCCTTTCCTCTCTCAGACATTACTCTACACGCCCACATCTTGTGGCCTGGCTGACCATATCCAAAATATATATCACTACCATCTCTGCACACACCTAGGTGGTTTCTACCACATTCTCTGTAAAGCATATGGGTACGACCATTACTCACACAACCCTGAGTTTTGGAGCTTGGCTCCCTATCCCGACTATCGTTCTAAAACTTTGGTACTAGTGCACTAGGTGAAGATAGATCTGGGGATGAAAACTTCTGACTGAACTTGGAACGATTACCACCCTATGAAATTTGGATGAGAAAATTAAAACTAACTATCCTTACCCTCTTATTCTCTCTTTCATTTTCCTTAGCTTTCTCCTCCTCTATTTGCTGAGCATGAACCATGAGCCTAGATAGTACAACATCCTGCTGATTGTTCTGAGCAACTACTAAATAAGATAAGGTAGTGGAGGAAGCTTTGGATTCGGCGTGAGATCCATGCTTATTGAAGGCATCTTTCTAATTAGGCGGAGGTACAACATGATTCCCATTTCTCCCTCTGTTGTTATTTTTGGGAGGCATGATCGGTAATGAAATTAATGGATGGGTTAGAAAGGGAATTTAAGAAGATCTCATGGTCATTCATATTACACAAACACAGAAAAAAGGGAAACTTTTGTTAAAGCAATTTATAGCCACTTATCCATAAGTGTGGTGCTCTTCACACACATGTACAAGACTCTACTCGACGCGTCTTTTAGACTCCCTAGGACACTATTAAACCTATGTCTAATACCAAGTTTTAAACTCCCTAAGATTACACCCTTGACACCATACGGTGCCTACAACCTTGAGGGACCACAAGATAACCCATGTTGGTACCTACTGTGAGCACTAAATAAAATAAAGAAGAACATGTAGAAATTATCTGAAAATGCCATAAGGTTTTAAGTATGAAAAAAACAATACTGAATTGAAATACTGAAATTGAAAAACAATGTTGAAAGACTGTCAATAATATCTAATAACTGAATAATTTACTGAAAGTGTCTGAAAGCCTCTAACTGACTGACTGCAGAGCTGATGGGATAGGTCCCTAACTAACTCCAACTGCATACTAAATTAATCTAAAATAAACATAAACGGACCTCAGAATATGAGGACTCATAACTACTGCTACTGTTGGTGCACTAGGATATCTAGGTATGGTCGGGAACCTGAGAATTCAAACCTATGATATGAGATATCATAGCACAAGAAATGAGTATGCGGTTAGTACTTTGAATATACTGGCATGAGAGATGAGGTTAGATTATTAATCATGGTATATAAGCATAAATAATAACTGACTAAATGAATAGCATGGGATAACTGAATGTGAAGTAATAATTGGCTGAATAATATAAGATAACTAAGTAAACATGCATGAAGTAAAGACTGGCGGGCTAGCATAAGATTACTAAATATAAATGCATGAAAGCTGTAAAATTTGAGAATACATGACCAAACATATAACATGATTTTGAAATAGTGTGTAAGCTGAAATACTAAAATTTAGTAACTGAAAAAACTAATAAACTGTATGTTATGGTCAATGCAAACTTGAGCTGAATTTTATTTTGAATACTGAACTGAGACTATGGAAGGTATCATCTAACCGACATGCCCCGCTCTAAACTGATTGGGGTTCAACTTGTAACCCCTAGTAAAAGGGTGTTAGTACCGTGCCACGGGTACTAAAAATGGTTATGTGGATCCCTTAAGCTATATAAAAATAAGGATGTCAAGCCTAAACTAATGGGTGATACCTGGCTAGAGTTAAGACTAATTTGATCGGTGACTCCTGGGAGGTAGTCAAGCCTAAACTGATGGGTGACTCCTCATCTTATGCTGGCTAGGTTGTTCTGGAACACAGAGACTGCTACTAAAGACTCTGCCTAACTGTCGGGGAAGCCTCCATCCCTGCATTCGCTTGGTGATAAATCCTACGCCCAAATGAAAGACATTAAATAATGTACTCAACTTAGTTTAACTGTTCATACTAATTAACTGAACTGACAATGCTCATGACTTTTCTAAAACCATACCGTAGACACTAAAAATTTTGTAAGCAACTAAATTTTGAGTATTCAAACCCCACGACTGAATAGCAATAACAACAAGATCATACTAAAACATTGCAGACATGATAGGTAGTTATTATTCAAAACTCATTCTCTTAGATATTTCGTCAAACATATGAGGGCCATGATTTAAAGCATGAGGTTAGTTTAAAACATATTATAATCACATGGCTATTATACTAAACCATAAATATGGGATTTAACATGAAAACATCATCAATCCAATGTGTAAAGATTAATTTCAACAACTCATTATAAGCATCACCTATAATGAAAAACCATAAAGATTCATGAAGATAGTTTATTCCAAACATGTAAACTTAGGATTTAAACATAAAAACTAGATTCTTGGACTCCATGGGTGAAAAGGGCCCATGGATGAACATCTAACAGACCTTAATAGAAGAATTCTTGAATATTGCTTGAACTTGGTAACTTGGAAACTTGATTTTTTTACAAATAAACTTGAATTTGTTCTTGGAAAAGAGGAGGGTTTTTACGTCATTTGATTTGAAGAAGATGGGAAAATGATGCCCCCTTTTGAGTTATAAATCATGTTTGGAGATGAGTGAAAAGGACTAAACTGCCCCTTGGCCTCTTTTTTCTATGTAAATAACCCTCATGGCACGCCCCCCAAAAATTTAGAATGGACCTTGCATCGTGCCTCTAAGAAATGAGGAATGGACCTCGGGTCGCTATCCAATCATGAGACCTTACTACCTCACATGAAAAATGACATAACATTTTACTCGGGTATCAGATTTAGGAAAATTTGGTATCGTTGGAAAGCTAATTCAATTATCTTCAATTTGGTGTGTCTTAATCTAATAAATTCTTTATATAAAAAAAGATATTCTCATTCAAAAATGACCCTTGTAAAGTTGAATACCAAAAATTGGTTGAATCAAAGGCTCTTAGCTCAACATTATTCTAAGGGATTCTTCTAAACACTTTTTACACTGAAATCACTTCATACACTAGGATAAAGATCATGACAGGTGTATAAAAAATAAATTCATGGGATTAGAGTCAACACACATCAGAATTATGTTTCAAAGTCTAACCCAAAAATATAGGGTGTCAGAATGATATCATTGTGTACCATCCTAATTTTCTAAACTGGAATGCTACACGGTGCTTATGACCCCGAAGGACCACAAGCTAACCCATGACTGATATTTGTACCTGTACACTATATAATATACATATAATAATGCATAAAACATGAACATGTTGGCCATAAGGTTCAATTGAATAAAGGATCTATCAAAAAATAACATCTATGTGGGTGAAAATACCCAAAACAACTACAGCCTGAAATAAATCTGAACTAAATCTGAAAGCCTCTAAGTACTGTCTGAATAAGGAGTTGAAGAAAAAGTCTCCAACTAACTCCATAAATAAAAAAAACTAACTAAAATAATAAATAAATCAGATCACATAGTCCTCTAATTAATAGGACTCACGGCAACTCTATATACTGGATCGCGACTGGTACTACTAGTCTAGAACTCGTGTTTCTGAACCTATGATGTAACATGAAAAGAAAGCACCATAGCAAAAATGCATTAATACAACGTGAGTACTGAGTATACGAGTGAGGTAGGCTAAATACAAAGGGTTTACATGCATGAACAATGCTAACTGAATGACTGATATGAACATAAGAGTACAAACATACATATATAGTAACTGAGATTGTGAGTACATGATATCTAGATCTGTATGCTAATATATGGTTTACTGATAATTGACATGACTAAAATTGTAGTTCTGACAACATGGGCGACTGTGTGTGATAGTCCTGAATCTGGTGGAACTATCTGAGTTCCGTACTATAACTGAATTTGACTGTATCTAACAGTCCTGGTATACAGACATCTGAAGAACTATCTAAGTTCTTTTACTAAGACTGAGTCTAAAAACTGTAGGAGGTAGTTTTTTAACAGATATGCCCCATATGTGCCATTATGGCTAAGCTGGGGTTGATAACGCTCAATCTACAGCTCTCGTAGGAGTGTAAAGCGGTCGATAGCAAATATAGAAACCAACCTGGGTTGGGTGTCGATCCCACAGGGAATAGCTTGACCAATCAAGTAAGCAACGGTTACTAGACTTTTAGTGCAAGTCTCGTAAAAAGGGGAGATTGTAATGTGTAACCGAAATAATAAAGTAAAAACTAAAGATAGCAAAGTGAAAAGAAAGAATATTTCATAGGTTTTGAAACAATGAGAATTGAGGAGTTGGGGTTATGTCCACCTTCTGAGGAATACGTCTCTATTGGCTATGAGTGTGTAGAATTCCGACATGCATGTGCTTAGAGAGAATTGTATTCAATGGTAAATCCAGGCATCTTTCGACCTATTCGAGGATTATTTCACTTTAAATCTTTCGAGCTTAAAGCGTGTCTAACGGTACAAATTCTCCAAGAGGTTAATCCAATTACGGCACTAACTTTTTAATAGGGGATGGGACCCTACTACCTTGACATTATCTCTTTTCCAGACAGATAACCTTTCTTTCGAATAAGTTAAATGTTATACTGGCATTATTCTATGCATCTGCAGCCACAAGAATTTGCATTAAGATGAAGAGAATAATGATATAAGAAGCATACGTGTCACGAACTCACAAACTCACAGCAATAGATAGTATCTCATTCGGCTTCCATAACCCCAACAGAGAGGTTTAGTTACCCATGAGTGCGAAGGAAGTCACAATAAACATGATCATTGTACCCCAATAAAGATTTGCACGTTAGGTGTAAGGGTGAGGATGGCGTGAAGTTCTTTGCAAAGTAATGTCTCTCTTGTTGTGGAATTTAATAGAAGAATGGAAGAAGAATAAAAATAGAATTAATGGAAGAATTAGAATTGTTGGAATATTAGGTGAATGAATCTCTCCACTAAGAGAGGATTCCTCCAAATCTCTAGCAAGATAGGGTATTTATAATACCCATATCCTATTCCTACTAAGCTAATGAAATACTTAACCAAATCCTACTAAACTAATGAAATACTTAACCCAATTGTACTAGGTTAATGTAACTTTATCCAAATAAACTAATGAAATACTTAACCCAATTGTACTAGGTTAATGTATTACTATCCTAATCCAAATAATTTACTGCAAGTCCCTAAAGTCTTCAGAAATGTTGTTTTAGCCCGGGACAGATTTTCCATGCATCACTTTTGGTCCTTTAGGCGTTCAAGCTCCCTTTCCTACCTTCGTGAGCTTTCTTTGCTGTCAAGTAAGCCATAAAATGCTGATTTCTGCATCATTTATACCTGAAACTTTGCTAATCATGTTCTTTAGCTCACTTACAGGAAAAAGGACTAAAAGTGCATGAAATATATAATTTGTTCTCAAAACATGGCACAAATATGGGCAAAATATATTGATATAGGCGTGTAAATTCGCCTATCATCAATACCCCACACTTGAAGCTTTGTTCGTCCTCGAACAAAATATCATATCCCTCTAAACATCAACTTATGGTTTCACAGCATCATCACAAAACATTCGTCAAGACAAGCACAACAATTATCAACAAAGAGTAGTTTTCCAATTATTAGTAGAAACCATTTAACCTCTAGCATAGACTCGTGATGGTGGTCAACTCATATTCAAAAGTTAAGGCACAAAGAATCATGTACAACTATCCAAAACTCATCAACCATGTGTGTCTCACAATAAATTAGCCATAGTCACTCACAAGTATAGCATATTTTTCAAACATGGGTATCAAAATATCCTTGCTCTCGCTCTCACAAAGAATTCGTATGCAGCAACTAATGACCATAGGCTTGCCCTTAGTGTAATACTCCACTAAATGTCAGAATGCTAAGATTAGGATCAAATAGGTCTTTTAATGGTTGTAATGTAGGCTAAGGGACGGGTAGGACTATTTTGGCCAGAAATAGTGACTAAGTTCCTAAGCACTTTAATACATCACATTGTATCATTGACATTTTTTTCTTTCAACCTTTCTTCTTTCTTTTATTCTACCACCCTTGTTCTCCTCTTTTGTTTTTCAATTTTAAGCATAACTCACTTTTCAGCTTTCTTTTCCTTTTTCTTTTCATAACATACCTCTTATGATAGCACTGATATGAACATAAGAGTACAAACATACATATATAGTAACTGAGATTGTGAGTACGTGATATCTAGATCTGTATGCTAATACATGGTTTACTGATAATTGACATGACTAAAATTGTAGTTCTGACAACGTGGGCAACTGTGTGTGATAGTCTTGAATCTGGTGGAACTATCTGAGTTCCGTACTATAACTGAATTTGACTGTATCTAATAGTCCTGGTATACAGACATCTGAAGAACTATCTGAGTTCTTTTACTAAGACTGAGTCTAAAAATTGTAGGAGGTAGATTTTTAACAGATATGCCCCATATGTGCCATTATGGCTAAGCTGGGGTTGATAACGCTCAATCTACAGCTCTCGTAGGAGTGTAAAGCGGTCGTTAGCAAATATAGAACCCAACCTGGGTTGGGTGTCGATCCCACAGGGAATAGCTTGGTCAATCAAGTAAGCAACGGTTACTAGACTTTTAGTGCAAGTCTCGTAAAAAGGGGGATTGTAATGTGTAACCGAAATAATAAAGTAAAAACTAAAGATAGCAAAGTGAAAAGAAAGAATATTTCATAGGTTGTGAAACAATGAGAATTGAGGAGTTGGGGTTATGTCCACCTTCTGAGGAATACGTCTCTATTGGCTATGAGTATGTAGAATTCCGACATGCATGTGCTTATAGAGAATTGTATTCGATGGTAAATCCAGGCGTCTTTCGACCTATTTGAGGATTATTTCACTTTAACTCTTTCGTGCTTAAAGCGTCTCTAACGGTATGAATTCTCCAAGAGGTTAATCCAGTTACGGCACTAACTTTTTAATAGGGGATGGGACCCTACTACCTTGACATTATCTCTTTTCCAGACAGATAACCTTTCTTTCGAACAAGTTAAATGTTATACAGGCGTTATTCTATGAGTCTGCAGCCACAAGAATTTGCATTAAGATGAAGAGAATAATGATATAAGTAGCATACGTGTCACGAACTCACAAACTCACAGCAATAGATAGTATCTCATTTGGCTTCCATAACCCCAACAGATAGGTTTAGTTACCCATGAGTGCGAAGGAAGTCACAATAAACATGATCATTGTACCCCAATAAAGATTTGCACGTTAGGTGTAAGGGTGAGGATGGCGTGAAGTCCTTTGCAAAGTAATGTCTCTCTTGTTGTGGAATTTAATAGAAGAATGGAAGAAGAATAAAAATAGAATTAATGGAAGAATTAGAATTGTTGGAATAGTAAATGAATGAATCTCTCCACTAAGGGAGGAATTCCTCCAAATCTCTAGCAAGATAAGGTATTTATAATACCCATATCCTATTCCTACTAAGCTAATGAAATACTTAATCAAATTCTACTAAACTAATGAAATACTTAACCCAATTTTACTAGGTTAATGTAACATTATCCAAATCCAAATAAACTAATGAAATACTTAACCCAATTGTACTAGGTTAATGTATTATTATCCTAATCCAAATAATTTACTGCAAGTCCCTAAAGTCTTTAGAAATGCTGTTTTAGCCCGGGACAGATTTTCCATGTATCACTTTTGGTCCTTTAGGCGTTCAATCTCCCTTTCCTTCCTTCGTGAGCTTTCTTTGGTGTCAAGTAAGCCATAAAATGTTGATTTCTGCATCATTTATACCTGAAACTTTGCTAATCATGTTCTTTAGCTCACTTACAGGAAAAAGGACTAAAAGTGCATGAAATATATAATTTGTTCTCAAAACATGGCACAAATATGGGCAAAATATATTGATATAGGCGTGTAAATTGGCCTATCATCAACACCCCATACTTGAAGCTTTGTTCTTCCTCGAACAAAATATCATTTTCCTCTAAGCATCAACTTAGGGTTTCACAGCATCAACACAAAACATTCATCAAGACAAGAACAACAATTATCAACAAAGAGTAGTTTTCCGATTATTAGTAGAAACCATTTAACCTCTAGCATAGACTCGTGATGGTGGTCAACTCATATCCAAAAGTTAAGGCACAAAGAATCATGTACAACTATCCAAAACTCATCAACCATGTGTGTCTCACAATAAATTAGCCATAGTCACTCATAAGTATAGCATATTTTTCAAACATGGGTATCAAAATATCCTTGCTCTCGCTCTCACAAAGAATTCGTATGCAGCAACTGATGAACATAGGCTTGCCCTTAGTGTAATACTCCACTAAATGTAAGAATGCTAAGATTAGGATCAAATAGGTCTTTTAATGGTTGTAATGTAGGCTAAGGGACGGGTAGGACTATTTTGGCCAGAAATAGTGACTAAGTTCCTAAGCACTTTAATACATCACATTGTATCATTGACATTTTTTTCTTTCAACCTTTCTTCTTTCTTTTATTCTACCACCCTTGTTCTCCTCTTTTGTTTTTCAATTTTAAGCATAACTCACTTTTCAGCTTTCTTTTCCTTTTTCTTTTCATAACAAACCTCTTATGATAGCACTTTCTTTTTCATAACACATTCAAGTACCAATGCATTCTTACATCTCATAATCTCCCAATTTCCTCTTATTTTGTCACATGACTTTTTCACTTTAAAGCACTTAGGATTTTTGGATCAAATTACGGTCTTGAAAAAAATGGATTAGGCTTACATACGAGGTTGTCAAAGAAAATAGTCTAAAGGCTCAAAAGGGTTTAACTAGGATGATGTCCATGGGTAGATAAAACGAAGGTAAACATATATAGGTTGCCAAAGAAATGCCTAAATCATCTCCTAAACTTACACTCCTTATTTTCGCTTTGCATACATACCAGGCAAGTTCTAGCATCAGCCCCAAACATAGAATATACTATTATCTCACACAGACAAGGCACATGGTCGACTTTATTGGGAGTAGTATAGACTCTTGTACCAACAGGTGAAGGAATTGAACCACACAATATCACATAATGAGTCAAAACTAGAGCCTAAAACGTCTCAATAGTCATAATTGTAGCACATACTCTTGTTATAATCTTATGCTCCCTATTAGAATAATTTCATGCGAAGCTACGTTAAAAAAAAAATTTACTACGAAAAAAAACAAAACGAGAAAACTAAGCAAACAAACATGATAAATGCAAATGCGGATAGAGAAGTATAGTATGCAAATACCATCACCCCACACTTAGACGGGACACACTGTCCTCAGTGGAAAATAAATAAGAAGAACCTGGTTAGTCGGACTCATTCTCTATGTCTGGGATCATACCCCTTTGCATGGGAATCATCATCAGAGTCGTCATCCTTAGGAGTTCCTCATAATTATCCCACTTAATTCCAAGAGTGAGTCGAGGTTTTTGCATCGAGGAGGGTTCTCCTTGCTCTTTTTTGGCCTCTTTTCTTGCCTTTTTGTGAAGTGGTAGCCTTATCTTTGCCTTGTCTTTTGGTGCCATTGTACCTGAGATCTCAATAGAGTCATGTTAGCATCATCTCAATGGATACAATCTATGAACAAGCAGTAGGGGTACCACCCCACACTTAGGTTGTTGGCACAAACTAGTGAAGTGAAAGTGGTCGATTACTTAGACTTCATCGACATACGTTTTAGGGGCTAAATTCCGACAAGAAAATCAGAGATGTATCACTTCTTGGAACCTTTGCAATACTTTCATGTTAGGTATAACAAGACTACTTCATAGGGATTACATCATGGTATAGTTTCTATCAATAATCTCAACCTCCTATGTCGGTAGGCACTTATAAGTCTTATTCCGATGAACGGGATCTTCTAACATGAAAGTATTCAAGTGACAAGATTATGCAATGTTCATGACTATAGAAATTTCGCAAGTAGTATAACAATGCATTAAAATCAGATTCAAGTCGGAAGTAAGTGAAGATCATCCTTACGTATTCATTCACTCACTTAGTTGTATCACATTAATTCAAGCACATTCACATCACCAATACTTTTTCAAGATTTAGCAATTCATAATAGGTGTAGTAACTTAGTACTTACAAAATATAAATGAAGAACAAAGTAGTACTTACTTGGTTGAAGCCTTTGGATGATGTTCTTGTGACGAAAAAGAGCAAAAGGAAACTTTTTGATAGGTTTTGGAGACTATAGGTGGTGCATAAGCTAGGTTTCCAATGTGTTTTTGGTTCAAGACTAAGTCTAATATTTATAAGAAAAGGTTGGGTCGAGTTTTGACCCATTAAAATCGGATTTGGAGACCAAAAGTGACCATAGGCGGTGCCTAATGCTTTGCCTAGTTGAGCAGAATGCCATAGCCTATGCCATGCATTTTGAAAAGCATTTAGTGACCATATGCGGCGCATTTTGAAAAGAATTTAGTGACCATATGCGGCGCAGTTTTAAAAGCATATGCGATTCAGAGACCAAATGCTTTAGTATAGGCGGCGCCTATGCTATAGCATACTTGAGCATGGGTGGCGCCTATGTCTTTGCACACTAGATTCCGAGACCGTGGTCTATAGGATAGGTTTTGCATTGTTAGTGGCCTAGTTTTACCTAGGCCTAGCCTTCCTCGATGCCTATTTTGGCATGAGCAATGCTCAATCCATAGCCTTATGCATCGCTATTCCTAACTTACCACCTTTACCATGCGATACGTCCAAATCGTCGTTTGAAACCAATCTCCTCGTTGAATACTTCTTGCACCTATATTTGCTCAAAACCAATGAAAACGATTAGTACGATGGGTTGCCTCCCACCAAGCGCCTTGGTTTTGGTCGTGGCACGATTCTTCTTTTTGGATTTTTCATTTATCAAAAGCAAAATACGTACTAGAATGAAAGAAAGACAAAAAATGTAAAACGAGAAATGATAAATGATGGGTTGCCTCCCATCTAGCGCCTTATTTATTGTCGCGGCATGACATAGTTACCTCAATTACTTAGACTTCATCGAGATAGATGGGGCATCATTTTCTGAAAGGATTCAGACGACGTTGATACTTACTTGTAGGCATGCAATCTTCTTCGAGATGACTCTTGTGGGTACATATCCCAGGAGGGATACCAATTATATCATCAATATTCCTACCCATAGCTCTCTTGTACCTCATCAGAGCAGAGATGAGAGCCTCCACGTGCTGTTCACTTAAATCATCCGCCACACTTACCGGAAGTATACTTCCACTTTCCAAGAACACATACCTTAGATAATCGGGGAGCTCTTTCGATTCTAGCATTGGTGGCTCTTCGCTGGAAGTCCTTGCTGTTGGTGATGGTTGATTCGTAAGATCAAGGTCCAGCTGTTTAGGAGTATGAGAATAGGACCTTATTCCTGTTAGAGCACCCATAAGTTCTTCATAATCTTCATCATCCTCATGCTCAACATTCAGCAGTGCAGCAACCAATGGCTCAACAGTAAGATGTTTCTTTACAGATAATGCTTTCTTATCCTCATAAGCTACGGAGAACACATCCATATCGCTGGGTTGCTTCATTGCTTTGCATATATCAAAGCGGACCACTTCGTCATTCAACCGAAACAAAAGCTCATTATCCCTCATGTCAATAAGCACACTTCTAGTTGCAAGGAAAGGACATCCCAAGATTATGGGAACTTCAGAATCCGCCTCACAATCCATAATAATGAAGTCTGCAGGAAAGATGAATGAAGAAACCTTCACCAACACATCATTCAAGATACCCACAGGTCGTTTTACCGACCTATCAGCCATCACGAGCCTCATATTGGTAGGTGTCGGATCACCTAACCCCAACTTCCTGTAGACGGATAGTGGCATCAAATTGATGCTAGCACCCAGGTCGCACATTGCCTTAGCAAAATTCATAGATCCAACCGTGCAAGCAATAGTGAAAGCACCGGGGTCAGCCTTTTTCTGAACTAGCGATCTTGTAGCAATTGCGCTGCAGTGATGAACATCATCTTTCAACTCATAACTTGCTGCCCGCTTCTTTGTCAAAAGATCCTTCATAAATTTTGCATACCCATGCATTTGTTCAAGTGCCTCCACCAATGGAACATTAATGGTCAGCTGTTTCAACATTGTCATGAATTTGCTGAACTTCGTGTCATCCGCCACCTTCTTTAATCTTTGAGGAAAAGGTGGTGGTGGGTATGGAATTGTTCTCTCCACGACTTTCTTCTCCTCTTGCTTTCAAATTTTTGTCTTTTCATGCTGCAAACCACTAGGGATGACGTCATGGACGTCTTGGTCATTGTCTATGGCGTCCTCATCTTCTTTATTTTCGGCCACTTGCTTGCTTTGGGATGAATTTTCCAGCACCTTACCACTCCTGGTAGTAATAGCCATGCATGATCCATCGTTCCTTGGATTTTGCACAGTGTTGCTAGGTAAAGTGCCAGCCTTTCTTTGATTGAATGCCGCAGATAATTGACTCAATTGTTGTTCCAACTGTTTTATTGAAGTGGAATGCGAGTCAACCAATTGCTTCATTGAGGACAAGTCGTTCTTCACCTCATTCACTCCCGTATTAGTTGCCTCTACTCCTTTCAAGAGTTTAGCCATCATATCTTCCATTGACATATTTCCAGAACCAGATGCAGCGGCGTCCCGTCTTCTTGGAGGAACATACAAACCACTCCTTTCAGTCTTATACTTCCAACTACCTTGATCACGGTCCTTATATCCTGAATTATCATAATAGTTCCGACCTTGGTTTCCTTGGGCATTGCCTCGGAAACCCCCCTGATTGTTCAAGTAGTTGGCTTCTTCCTCAGAATTGGATTCCTCTCTTCCTTTTGATGAAACAGCTTTAACTTTTTCGGTCTTCCCTGATAATAGATGCTTTGTAAGAAGATCCACTTGTGTTTTCATATGCGCCATATCTTGATCACGTTCTTCTTCTCTTCTCCTTTGTTCAGCAGTCATGCCAATAGATAAAGTGGGGCTTGCTACCTCAGAATCCCCGGTATGCCAAGCTCTACTTTGCTTCGTCATCTGATCTAGCAGATTGCTTGCCTGACCAAAGGTGAGGTCCATAAATGATCCACCTGCTGCATTATCTACCACTAGCTTAGTCACCGAATTCAAAGCTCTGTATAATATCTCCATCAAGTGGACATTGGTCATATGGTGATTTGGGCACCGCATAAGCTTCGTCTTGAACCTATCCCATGTTTCGTGGAGGGCTTCAGTTGGAAGGTGCCAAAAATTTGTGATCTCATCTCTCAACTGTGCTTTCTTGGATGGCGGAAAGAATCTTTCTAGGAAAGCGTCTTTCAATTGCCTCCAATTAGTAATAGAATTAGGAGTCAGCCCATTCAACCATAGAGTTGCCTCCCCAGACAGAGACAATGGAAATAAGCGCAGTCGAATTACATTCTGTGCAACGCCAGGATTGTCGAATGACTTGCATGTACAAATAAAGTTGACTAGATGCATATTCGGATCATCGCCTGCTAGGCCATCAAATAATCCCTTGAGTTGCAAAAGCTGAATCATAGCGCTAGTGATATTGAACTTTGCTCCGCGTGCCAATGGCGGAAGAATAATAGCTCCTGTGGCACCAGCTCCATAAAGATCATCATCATCATAAGGAATTTGCATAGCTCGGCGATCAGGCCTCAATCTCGCTTGATGATCTCTCTTCTGCATGGGTGCCGCCATCTCAGTAGTACATTGTGGGTTTAGTAGCTCCTCATCGCCCAGGTCCTCATCATCAGGATTTGTTGCCCGACCTGGATTATCAATATTCTGTTGATGCACTTGAGCAGCCATCCTTTCAATTTCACGTTGTGCATCCTTTGATGCACTGAACAAACCTGCAGTAAACAAAAACAACAACTAAAAGTAAAAGTACGAGAATCTTTGACCAAAGGGTCTAGTAATTATCATGAACATAATTGACACTCGTATTCCCCGGCAATGGCGCCAATTTTTGATAACGCTCAATCTACAACTCTCGTAGGAGTGTAAAGCGGCCGTTAGCAAATAGAGAACCCAACCTGGGTTGGATGTCGATCCCACAGGGAATAGCTTGGCCAATCAAGTAAGCAACGGTTACTAGACTTTTAGTGCAAGTCTCGTAAAAAGGGGGGATTATAATGTGTAACCGAAATAATAAAGTAAAAACTAAAGATAGCAAAGTGAAAAGAAAGAATATTTCGTAGGTTGTGAAAAAATGAGAATTCAGGAGTTGGGGTTATGTCCACCTTCTGAGGAATACGTCTCTATTGGCTATGAGTGTGTAGAATTCCGACATGCATATGCTTATAGAGAATTGTATTCGATGGTAAATCCAGGCGTCTTTCGACCTATTCGAGGATTATTTCACTTTAACTCTTTCAAGCTTAAAGCGTGTGTAACGGTACGAATTCTCCAAAAGGTTAATCCAGTTACGACACTAACTTTTTAATAGGGGATGGGACCCTACTACCTTGACATTATCTCTTTTCCAAACAGATAACCTTTCTTTCGAACAAGTTAAATGTTTTACTGGCGTTATTTGATGCGTCTGCAGCCACAAGAATTTGCATTAAGATGAAGAGAATAATGATATAAGCAGCATACGTGTCACGAACTCACAAACTCACAGCAATAGATAGTATCTCATTCAGCTTCCATAACCCCAACAGAGAGGTTTAGTTACCCATGAGTGCGAAGAAAGTCACAATAAACATGATCATTGTACCCCAATAAAGATTTGCACGTTAGGTGTAAGCGTGAGGATGGCGTGAAGTCCTTTGCAAAGTAACGTCTCTCTTGTTGTGGAATTTAATAGAAGAATGGAAGAAGAATAAAAATAGAATTAATGGAAGAATTAGAATTGTTGGAATAGTAAGTGAATGAATCTCTCCACTAAGGGAGGAATTCCTCCAAATCTCTAGCAAGATAGGGTATTTATAATACCCATATCCTATTCCTACTAAGCTAATGAAATACTTAACCAAATCCTACTAAACTAATGAAATACTTAACCCAATTGTACTAGGTTAATGTAACATTATCCAAATCCAAATAAACTAATGAAATACTTAACCCAATTGTACTAGGTTAATGTATTATTATCCTAATCCAAATAATTTACTGCAAGTCCCTAAAGTCTTCAGAAATGTTGTTTTAGCCCGGGACAGATTTTCCATGAATCACTTTTGGTCCTTTAGGTGTTCAAGCTCCCTTTCCTTCCTTTGTGAGCTTTCTTTGGTGTCAAGTAAGCCATAAAATGCTGATTTCTGTATCATTTATACCTGAAACTTTGCTAATCATGTTCTTTAGCTCACTTACAGGAAAAGGGACTAAAAGTGCATGAAATATATAATTTGTTCTCAAAACATGGCACAAATATGGGCAAAATATATTGATATAGGCGTGTAAATTCGCCTATCATCAGGGGTCCAATCTCTGCCCTGACTGGAAGGGTGTTAATACCGCACCACTGGTAAGGACAACGTGTGACCAACCCTCATAAAATAGGTAACTCTAGTGAGAACGGTGGGAACCCTCATATAATAGGTTAAGCCACCTCATCCACCCTCATATATCAGGCTACGATGTCTCAACCTATGTTGGCTACATAATTCAGGAACGCAAGGATGACTGCTAAGAATCACACCCTCATATAATAGGTGAGTTTCCATCCTTGGATTCACTCGGTGCTAACTCCTACTTCTATTTGAAGAGACTGATCATAATTTATTGACTTTGCATGAACTGAGTAACCGACTTCCATTGACTGACGAAATAGTACTACTATTTGAAATTTACTGAGATTATGAGATTTCTAAGGTTTTCTGAGTCATATGACTGACTGAGTCCTATAGATCATGGCTTGACTGAGATTATCGTGACAACATGACATAGCTCTAGGTGCAAAGCTATATTTTTAGTTACGAATACCCCCAGGACTCGATAGAAGAAAATTGACACACATGACATAACTTGATCACAAGATTGGAGTCCGTAATTCATAATATCATAAGTAAGGGATAAGATATCATATGTAGTTTTCAACATCTTGTGCATAGTAGGGAGTGCATGGAATATATATATATCATGTACATATTATATCACTCAATTATCATAAATGCTTCATACCACAACAATAGCAACAATACAATGGCATGGAACTCATATTGAATTGTATAGTTAACATGGACTTGTCATGTAGATAATATGGGACCATATACACATGAAATTCCTAGCATTCTAACTATTTTATTAAACACATTGCATGCACTCTTTAAAGCATAGGTGTTTTCATAAATTTACATCACATTAAACCACCCAAATTCATGGGTTGCTACATGATCAAAACCTTCATGAAAATTCATCAAATCACTACTCTATAGCATAACCACAACCACCAACATGAATATAATCATATCACCACAAAAAATTTATGATTTTGTATTTAAATATTGATTCTTAAACTCCATGGATGAAAGGAATCCATGGAAGAACACTACGCATACCTTAGATAGAAGATTCGTCAAAATTAATGGTGAAATCCTTTGAATCTTAAAGCTCCTATGAAAACCCTATAGGGTTCTTGAGAGAATTTTGAGGTAAGAGAGTATAATGTGTTTGGATTGGGCTAAATTCCATGTTTCTGGAATATATAGGGGTGTAAAGATGACCCAAATACCCCTCTAGATGCATTATTTAATTTCTGTGAAAATTACCCGATTTGGGCCCCCGGCGAAACATGCAGACATCGTGTTGCCACCTATTTGTGACTTGGAAACTCACCGTGACACACTGGAATTGTGGAGGGACACTGTAAATTGACAAACTTCACTTTCGCTTATGGCACGACGCGCCACTAACTGAAATGACGTTGTTAAAACATTAAATCACCATAACTTCTTCACCGAGTGTTCGATTAGGCAAATTTGATATCGAAGGAAATATTATTCAATTATCTAAAACTTGAAGGGTATAAATCTGTCAAAATACCACCTATAAACAAAGTTATTCTCGTTCAAAGATGACCTATGTGAAATCACACATGAAAATTTGGTGGATTCAAAAGTTCTTAGCTTGGCTTACTCTAAGTGACTCTTATGAACATGCTTAACACATCATAAGTTCTATTATCACGAGGATACTCTTCCTAATTTACGTACTCAAATATGAATCATAGGATATGAGGTTTCATGTGTTGGAACAACGGTTTATTTTCCATCTTAGAAATATATGAGGTATTACAATATCTCTCCCTTGGGAAATATTGGTCCTCAAATGAGACTGACTAAAATGGGGAGAGATGATAAACTAGAGTACGTACAAGACATACACTACTGGAACATGATCTCTTGATGTACATGACTGATAAGCTAAACATATCATGCTAGACATGCATATCTGATGCATGAGTAACTGATTCATGAACGCATAACTGAGAATTCTGATAACTGAGGTCTCCTAATCTGAATGCATATTTGATGGATGATTATACACTAGACTCATACATGAATGCATTGCTCAATATGTAATGGTATTTGATACCAGATTTGTGATGAAACATAAGCATGAACTGAATCCAAGTTGTATAGAATACTGAACGAGAAACTGAATAAGCTTAAGGAGAACTGTTACCTTGATCTTGATCTAGATTGGCAGAGAAAAGGTGAGGATACTTGGTACGCATGTCTACTTCTGCTTCCCAAGTATCTCCCTTAACGAACAAATTTCACCAAAGAACTTTGACTAGAGGAACTAATTCCCAAGTAGCCCTTAAAAAAGCCAAAACTTCCCTTACTAATCAATCCCTAGAGTAGTAATCAGACTCAATCAAGCATAACTTCAAGATTCAGATACATCTTTGAGTCACACACCCATCAAATGATTTATATTTAAATTATCTTTATACGGCATCAAGTTTCACATTAATATGACGTTAGAGTAGGAAGTTATGGCTGTTTTAGTAAAGCACTGCCCAGTAGTGAGATACCACAAGACCAACAACGATCGTGGTTACATTCTATGACTATATAATGATCTTGTATGATCGAGATAACCTTAACATCTGAAAGCTGATAAAATAAAACCTGACACCATGAGAGGGAGCCACAATTGTGCTTTGACACCATGATCCGCTGGCACAATCGTAAGTGCTACAATTGTCTTTGATGTAACAAACAAAAATACGAACCTATATACAACCATAGGTAGATCTCATAATCATACTAAAGCTCATCATATCATTTTTCGATTGTTCTCATTCAGCTCCCAGCCACAGTTGCGACCCGTGTTCATAGGTTGTTCCTACGATCGTGGAAAGGTTTTGTATGTCCCTTCTCATAGTTTCTAGTTATAAAATTTTAAGAGGCATATCAGTCTTTTCTCACTTATTTGACATTTAAAGTATGTTATTTTGTGGAATATCTAAGGTCATTAGTGGATTTTATATGATCCTAAGCTCTCATTACTTAGAATTATATCCGACACTTAGTTTCAGAATAGAAAAGAGATTATTCCCTTTTTCTAAGGTTGGTTAGGGTTCATCTTCCTTAGGCATCAAACTCTAAGGAATTCTTAAGGGTTCTCGTCTCTTAATATATGGGATTTGATCAATGGGTTCCTTTTCTCTCATTGAGTTCAAAAGTTTACCCAACACTCCAGTTTAGTTCTCTTCCATAATTTAGGGTTCATGAATGTTGATGATTTCATTCATGACTTAGTATTTGGGTGACATTGAGTTACAATTCACATTTAAGTATGAATCCCTCTGTTATTACATGATCATGATCCTAAACCCTATTTATATTGTAAATCCCATGATTATTGGACCTGAGTCAT
The DNA here is from genome assembly GCA_030864225.1 of Capsicum baccatum var. pendulum. Classification (NCBI taxonomy): domain Eukaryota; kingdom Viridiplantae; phylum Streptophyta; class Magnoliopsida; order Solanales; family Solanaceae; genus Capsicum; species Capsicum baccatum. The sequence goes on from CM061554.1 coordinate 172,485,493, forward strand.
TGAATTTTATAGTTGTACTTTGTTTATGAAATTGAAATAGTAGTAGTGTTCATTAGAGATGGTGATTTATAAAAAACCCATGACCTAGGATTTCATGCATATACTTTTGGATGCTACATTTTCAAGTTTACATATATAAAATTCTTTTAGATAGTGTATTATTTTTGTCATTAGATTATTACAGTGAGAATATCAATTATCAGTGTTGTCCAATTGAGAGTAGTACTTAGCACTAAGCAGACACATTAATGAAGGACTATCTTCCAGTAAGGATGAGACCTCTAGTAGAATCCCCTAAGTCCTAGAACTATGGCACCACTGTTGTTTATAAAGGGTCACCCCTTAGATTAGGCTTGATACCTTTGTCCTTTTGGAAATTAGATTAGTGGATCTATGCTAGTCAGTGTTCGTACCCTAGGAAAGATACCAAGCACCTTTCTTAATGGGGCTATAAGTTGGACCCCATTTATCTCATATTGGGGTATGTTAGTTGTTAGTGACTCCTACAGTGCACAAATTATAGTCCAAATTTCAGATTCTTATGTGACATTGTATTAAGTTATAAAATACATTTTACAGTATATGTTCATTACTTGGTCATGCTTTCATTATTATATTACATGCACCATGTTTATTTCATATCAATTAATTTCCCATGCATATTCAATCTATTAAAAGTATTAAACATATATTTATTTTATGCTATATTGTATTATAATATGTATTGATGCTCAACATTGGATTATACCTAGTCTTATTCTGTATGAAAAATAGTATTTTTGGTGAGTCCTCATCACGTGAGGACCAGAGTCAGCTTTTTATTATATTTTGTCTTTTTCATCCCCAATTTTCAGACACTTAGAGTTAGTTGTGGGTTTATCCTAGTAACTCATCTTAGTATAGGCTTTTCAGGATTACAATTAGTTGTTAATCTTTTGATCTCAGACATGTTTAATGATGATTTAATTTCCTTTGAATATTTAATATTTTCTTTAGTTCAGCATCTACGTAAGATTTTTTATAAGCTATTATTTATATTTCTTAGAGTTTTGCTTTGCTATTAGTTAGGTTATAGATACTTGTGATTCGAAGCACTTTGTTAAAACTTGGGTGTAGTCTTGGGTCATAACAAACTTTGTACTAGAGCAACAGTTTTATATATTCCTAGTGTGTTTGAAATTCGTACATTAAATAGATTCGTATTCATACATGTGAAGTACGCTACGCTTATAAGTGAGGGTTAGTGAGAAGTTTCAGGAAAAGTTCCCTCATTTCCATTCTTATTTCATACGATAGAGTGAGAGATCTATTAAATGTTCTTTTAACTCATTCTCTACAAAATTACATAGCATGCCATCAAAGAGGACCAACGGAAGGAGGATGGAAATAAGAGCTCGGTGGAGAATCACCAATCACCACTAGCTTTGGAAAACCCTATCAATTAACAAGTATCCCATAAAGAATTTAAGGATGCTTGTATAGCCAACCCAGTAGGGAACATAGCAGCAGCAAAAATATAAAACTTCACTCAAATAAACCTCATAGTGTACTTTTGGTCTAAGTCTAAGGAGGATCCAAGGGAGTTCATGGATAGTATCCAAAATGTTACAAAGATTATGGGTGTTATCATAATTAAGACTGTTGACCTAATTTCCTTTTAAATGCAAGGAGTAGCTCACACCTGGTATAAGCAGTGGAAGGAGGATAGGAGTATAGATGCAAAACTGATAGAACAGAATGAGTTTGTGGTTGTATTTTTAGATAGGTTCTTCCCACTTTCATTAAGGAAGGACAGGGTACAGAAGTTCATAAATTTAAAATAAGGTAACATGCATATGAAGGGGTATTCTGCTATGTTCACTTAATTGGAGAGATATGCTCCCTCTATGGTTGTCAATTCTAGGAGATGCATGAGCAAGTTTGTATCTGGTGTTTCTAAAGTTATGGTCAAAGATTGTTGGACTACATACTGGTGAAAGAGATAAATGTTTCTAGACTAATGGTTCATGATCAACAAATATCGCTAGAGAAAGTTTTGGAGAAGGAAGGGGATAATAAGATGGACAGAACATATAACTTAAATTTCTCTCAACATATTTAGATGGTGGACACTGTTCTCAATTCCTCCATAAATCTTCATCTATAGTCCTATCTTCTACTAGTTCCCCAATACTTAAGTTTAGGTAGGATCATTATGATAGGGCACCCGACTCAAAATCTTAAGGTAGTGTGATCACCTAGTATGTAAGAAATACAGTAGAAACCACAAGGGTGAGTGTATGGCCAGTAGTGATAGGTTCTTTGGGTTTGTTAATGAAGGCTATAGGCTTAGGAAATTTCCAATGACTTCTCTGAAAAGTATAGATGCCCATCTGCAAAGCTAGTAAAATTCTCCATCTGCTCTTGTAGGTCGCCCTACTCAGCCAGGTACTTTATTTAATGCAATCAGAAAACAACATCAAAATAGGTTTTATTCCCTTCACACTTTATAGGATTAGGAGGGTTCACCTGATGTAGTCATAGGTACATTGTAGGATTTCCATATTCATGTTTATTCATTATTTGATCTTAGAGCTACATTTTTCTTCATAACACTCTATATTAGCAGTAGACTTTGGTGTTAGTCTCAAAATCCTCTCAAAACCTTTCAGTCTCTATTCTAGTTGGTGACTAAGTCATAGCCAAACTGGTATATTGAAATTTCCCAATTGCAGTTTCCTAGAAAGACCCCTCAATTGATTTTGTAGAGTTAGACATGGAAGATTTTTTCATTTAATTTATGGGTTAGCTACAATCTTTTTATGCCACTATTGATTGTAGGAAAAGAGAAGTCCAATTCTAGTTTTTGAATAAACCATTTCTAGAATAGAGGGGTAGTACCTCAATGCCTATGGGTTGCTTCATCTCTTACCTTAAGGCAAGAAAGTTGATCTCTAAAATGTGTATCAATCATTTTTTCTGGGTTAAGGATTCAAAATTCTCAAGCCTAACTCTTAGGTCTATTCAAATAGTAAATGAATTTCTAGAAATATTCCCAGAAAACTTAATTAGAGTTTCTCGCAAAAGGAAAATTGACTTTGAAATTGATCTGCTTCCAAATACCTAACTTATTTTGATTCCTCCATGTAGAATAGCTCCATATAACCTTAAATAGTCAAAGTAACAATTTAAGGACCTCCTAAACAAAGTTTTTATCAAGATCAATGTCTCTTTGTGGGATGCTTCGACTCTTTTCATTTGCAAGAAAGATAGATCTCTCAAAATGTGTATCGACTACCTGCAGTTGAACAAGGTCACAATCAAAAATAAGTATCCTATCCCTAGGATTGATGAATTTTTTGACCAACTTCAGGTGCAAGTTGGCTCTCTAAGATAGACCTCAGATCAAGTTAGCATTGGCTCAACGTCAGAGAATGTGTCTATTCAATGATAGCCTTCAAAACTTAGTATGATCACTTTGAATTTATTGTTATGTCTTTTGTACTAACGAATGCTCTTATAGCTTGTATAAACCTAATTAACAAGGTGTTCAAGCAGTACTTGACATATTATTAATAGTCGTCAAAAGTGACATCATTATTTATTCACGGGGTGAGGATGAACATATATATAATTTGAGGATTGTCTTGTAGACTCTTAATGATCACTTAATATTTGCAAAATTTAGCAATTGTGTGTTCTGGTTGAAATCAATAACATTCCTTGGTCATATAAATTTTGATGAAGGCATTAGAGTTGATCTTTAACAGATCAAAACAATAAGAAACTAGAATAGACCTATATCTCTAGAAGATATCAGGAGTTTCTTAGGTTAGCTGGCTACTAAAGATGGTTTTTGAGGAATTTTCCTCTATTGCTTATCCTATGTCTAGGTTGACTCAAAAGAAAGTCAACTTTTAGTAATTTGATTCTTACGAGAAGAGCTTTTAGGAGTTGAAGGCTCAATTCACTACCATTTTAGTTTTAACCTTGCTCAAGGTCTCATATTTTTTAGTGGTTTATTATGATGTTTCCAATGTTAGACTTTGTTGTGTGTCAGTGAAGCATGGCAAAGTTATAACATATTCCTCTAGATAGCTCAAGCCTTATGAGATGAATTATCCGACTCATGATATAGAGTTAGTAGTAATGGTTTTTGCCTTATAAATTTAGAAACACTACCACTATAGGCTTTATATTGATGTGTTCACCGTTCACAAGTGCCTTCAATATATATTCTGTCATAGAGATTTAAATCTCCATCAAAGAAGATGGCTAGAGTTGTTTAAAGACTATAATATGAGTGTTTTGTACCATCCAGGTAAGGACAATATGGTGGTATATGCTCTTAGAATATTATCTATGGGGAGTGTTACTTATGTAGAGGATTAGAAGAAAGAACTAGATCGTGAGGTTAATAGAATAGCCAAATTGGGAGTTCGAATGTATAACTCAATCGAAGGTAGTATTTTGGTCCTGAAAGGTTTGAAATCCTCTTTGGTAGTCAGTGTTAAGGAAAAGCAATATAGTGATCTTATTTTTCTCAGATTGAAAGTAGTTGTCCAAAGTTAGAAAGTTGTTTTCTCCTAAGGGTAGATTTTGTTCTTTGCTCTAAAGACAAACCTTTTGTTCCAAATGTAAAAGAATTAAGACATTGGCTACTAGTATATACTTATGGCTCTCTGTATTTTATCTACCCAGGAGCCACTAAGATGTACCTTAATTTACGAGAAGTGTATTGGTGGAATGGTAAGCAGAAGGATATCACAAAATTTGTTATTAAGTGCCCAAATTGCCTGCAAGAAAAGGTTGAGAACCAAAGACCTTGTGGCATGCTTTAGGACATCAATATTACTACTTGGAAGTGGAAGGTAGTGAACATGGACTACAATATAGGGTTGCCTCATACTCATTGATAGCATGATTCTATTTAGCTCATAGTGGATATAATGGCCAAGTCAACCCATTTCCTACTAATTAACACTTTAGATTCAGGTAAGAAGTATGCCAAACTCTACTTGAAGTAGTTGGTGAGATTGTATGGAGTACCTTTTACTATCATTTTAGATAGAGGTACTAAGTTTATCTCAATATATCCTTTCAACAACAGACAGATGGTCAGGCAAAAAGATCATTCAGACCTCAGAGGACATATTGAGATCATGCATAATTGATTCTAAGGATTGTTGGTATGATACTCTACCTCTGATGGAGTTTTCATATAATAACAATTATCAAGATCTATTACATGGTCCCATTTAAGGAACTTTTTAGAAGGAGCTATAAATCTCTTATTGTTTGTTTCAAAGTTGATGAAGCTACATTAATATAACCAGACTCTATCCATGAGGCTATAGAAAAAGTTTAGCTGATTAGAGATAGATTAAGAATGGATCAAATTCATCAAAAGTCCTTCAGAAATTTAAAAGGAGGGAACTTGAGTTCACCATTAGTGATTTAGTCTACTTGAAAGTCTCACCTATTAAATGGGGTAAAATGTTTGTGATGCAAGTAAATCTTAGTCCCCGCTTTATTTGTCACTATCAGATTGTAGGTCATTTTTCAAAAGTGGCCGCTGAGTTAAATTTATCGACAAATTTAGCAGCAGTGCATCCGGTCTTACATATTTCCTTTCTCAAGAAGTGAATTAGTGATACTGCATTGGTTTTTCCCTTAGAAAAGGTTGGTGTGAAAGATAGTCTCTTTTACATGGAGGTTCTTATTAAAATCCTTAACCATCAGGTTCGTAGGTTGAGGAATAAAGAAGTCACTTTGGTAAAGGTTCTTTGGTGAAATCAATCAGTTGATAGAGCTACATGGGAGGAAGAGGTAGGTGTGATAACCAAGTTCCATCATCTTTTTCCATAAAACTCAATTATAGATTTAGGTAATAGTTTTCCCTTGATTAATTAATTTTTTCTATTTCATTGCACCTATATATTCTCATACCATTGGATGCGTCCATGAGTCTAAGTCAGTACCTGTTTTAGTTATTGATCCGGTACCATGTCATTGCTTAGCTCTGAGAAGCTCAGTGTAGGAATTTCACGAACAAATAGTATGGAAAGGCTCTAATAATATCAGTAGAAGTGGTGCATAAAATTTCAAAATCGCAACTTAGTTTACCTAACCTTCTAGCTCAACCAGTTTGTATGTGGGGATGAATGACTCCAAGGAGAGATATTGTAAAACCCTAGAAAATTAAATCCTGGGCTAGAATTATGCTTCAAATACATGTAGGTAAAATCATTAAGTTTTAATAGTATGATAGGATATTTTTCCATGCACTAAGGCCAAGAGAACCCCCTAAGCCTTATACAAGATAAAACCTCGCCTATCGTTTAATCCACAGAGTAGTGATGAGATTTAAATGAGTATAACTACAAGATTCATATGAATATTTGAGTCCTAGACCGACCAATTAATAAATATTTGAATTATTTATCCAATTCATCAAGTTTTGCCCTAATACAACATTGGAGTAGGAAGTTGTGACCTTTTCAGTAAAGCACTACTTTGTAGTGAGTTACCATGAAACAACCCACTACCGTGGTTACATTGCATGATTTTATAATAGTCTCTTCTAATTGATAAAACCTCAACTCTAAAAGACAAAGTATATTCTCATACCACGAAAGGGAACCATGATATTTCTTTGAAACAACGATCCATCGACGAGATCGTAAGTCCCACAAATGCCTTTGATGTAACCATCAAACATATGAACCTAGGTACAACCATAGGTAGATCCCACTGTTTTACCAAGTCTCACATAATCATATTTAGAGATTTCTATTCCATCTCCTAGCCATAATTGCAACCCACAAATGTAGGTTGTTCCCACGATCGTGGAACGATCTCATAAGTCCCTTCCCGTAGTTTCCATTTATAAAATTTTATGGGGCATATTAGTTTTTCCCACTCTTTTAACATTAAAACTAATTTGTTTTGGGGAATATAAAGGTTCATTAGTGGGGTTGATATGGACCTAATCTCTCATTACTTATAATTAGATTCGACACTTAGTTTAGAAGAGAAAGGAGGTGATTCCCTTTTCCCAAGGCCTGTTTGAGTTCATCTTCCTCAGGTATCAAACTCTAAGGAATAATTTAGGGTTCTCATATCTACGTATGTGCTATTTCATCAATGAGTTCCTTTTCTCCCATTGAGTCCCAAAGTTAACCCAACTCTCTAATTTAGCTCTCTGTAATAATTTAGGGTTTATAGTAGTGGTGATTTCACTAATATCTTAGTCTTTTGTTATCATTGAGTTATAATTCTCATTTTACTATGAATTCTAGAGTTATTACTTCTTTATGATCCTAAAACCTAAGTACATTGTAAACCACATGATTATTGGACTTGAGTCATTGAATTTTGTAGTTGCATTATGTGTTTGAACACCAGTTGACCTAGGATTCCATTCATATTCTTTTGGATGCTATATTTCCTAATTTACATGTTTAGAATACTTTTAGATAGTGCATTATCTCATCCAATATATTATTACCATCAATAAGTATTTCAGTTATTAGTGTCTATGTTTAGAATGTTTTTAGATAGTGCATTATTTCATCAAATATATTATTACCATCAATAAGCATTTCAGTTATTAGTGTCGTTCAGTTGGAAGTAGTACTTAGCATTGAGCAGGCGCATGGATGAAGGTTCATCCGCTAGTTAGACTAACACCAGAAGTTTTTAAGTCCCAGAACTAAGGAACCATCATAGCTTTTAATGGGTCACCCTTTAGATCAGGCATGACACCTTAAACCTTTTGGATATCCGTTTAGTTATCTATGTCAGTTAGCATTTGTACCCTTGGCAAGTTACTGAATACCCTTTCAGTTAGGTTATAAATAAGACCCTGGTTAGCTTATATTGGGATAGACAAGTTATTAGGGACACGAATTATGCATAAATTATTATCCAAATTTTAGATTCTTTTATGACCTTATTGTCACGACCCAAACCAGGGCCTGGCCATGATGTGTATCACAAGTCCACCGTGGACTAGAGTCGACCCCCTATACCTAACCCAAATATCACACACTGCCTAATAGTGGCTAAATTCTGAACATCTAATAAGATATCATAAGATAAGCTCAAGAAATTTAAGATTTCTATAACCTATAACCGGTAGCCAATTAAAACAACCAACCAACATCACCACCCAAGACCACAGTAATCCACAAAGGATTCTAACAAAACTAGAATCAATTAAGTGTCGGGATATGCCCCTGACCCTCACAGTAATAATAACAATGTTAATTATAATGTGAACCCTCAATTCTTTTTTATAAATGGAAATTGATGAAATATCAAAGTCTTCCAAAGAATAGAATCTCATCACTTCACCACCAATGAACAATGAACTGAGTCAATCCACGTAACACTATGCAGGAAAAGTAAAAGTATCTTCGATGCCAACATCGCATGGGGATACAGTGTCCGCAGATAGTTAGTGGGTTAAGCACTAGCATTTAACCCTTGGATAGGGTATAAAATAAAGCCTATTTAAATCCATGTAAACATCATCATATACATACAAAATAATATTCGGGAAAAGTAACAAAGATTAGCATAGAATTAAAAAATTTAGCCTAGATTGTGTAACTCATCTGTCATAACATAAGAAGGCACCCAAGGGTTATATGGGCAGATCTCTCCCCCAACTGAAAGGGCCACAGTGCGTGTAGCCACATATACATGACTGACTCTGACTGACATCTATGAAGCCTCTACTTTACTAACTATAGATAGTTAGGACATGCCTCAAACTACTACTAATCAATACATAGGAAAATTAATGAACTGTACATGAACTAAAACTGACCGGAGTTCCCAAAATAAGAGATTTCATCACCTGCTTGCTAGAAACTAGAACTGACTGATCATGAAGTAGGGATACAAATAGTACCTACATTGTGAAATAATGTAGCCACATAGACGTATATGTGGATCCATACTTCTAGAATGTCCTGAGTATGAAGGGGTGAATGCAATAAGTAAAACTGATTTCATACATAATCTTAAAATATGCATGTGAAGTGTAAGTAAACTCACCAATAGGCTAGAATAAACTAAAATCTAAATTATCTTAAAATCATGAGCAAAAAACATAATTTGGTAAGCTGGTGAATCGCTAGGCTTAGTTTCTTAAAATATTTACTTTTGCAGAATAAGAAGAACAAAAGTTGGGATACAATAAATCATGGATACATGAATATGCGAGACAAAACATACATGTACTAAGCTTCTCTAATTAACTGAATAACTGATGTTTGGGTTATGGAATTATTGAACTCAAACTAAAAGGGATAACAAGTACATATGTACTGAGTAGCTAATATATAAATATGGACTATTGATAGTCGGGCAGTGAATACCTAATGACTAAATACTAATCACATAATATTGAATTGTAGTTAATCTGAATAACCTGGCTGAAACTATTAGATACTGAGCATATGAGATAAGGACTAAAGAAACAACATGAGATAATTGAGTGGGAATGCATAAAAATTATATTATTTGAGAATAAAGGACTATGTGTATATCTATTATGGTACTAAGATAATCTATAATCTGGAAAATTAAAAGCTATAAAACTAAGTGTCTGAAAGTCTCTACACTTAGTAAAGCAAATCTGAAACTGAACTCTGAAACTAAATACTGAACTGAGACTGTGGGAGGTATCATCCAACCAATATGCCACAAATAAGCTAATTGGGTTCCAACGTGTAAACCCAGTTTGAAGGGGGTCGGTACGGTGCCTTGGGTACTAACATTGTCTTTGTGGATCCAAGAAAATAAAGTCTTGGAAGACTAATAAGTAACCCTATATTGGCAGGAAACTCATGACATATATGTCAACCCTAAACTGATAGGAAGACATCTCAAACCTATGATAGCTATGTATTTATATAACTCAGGGATTGCTACTAAGGGTCAAACCCTATGCTTGCAGGAATACCCCCATCCCTGGATTCGCTCGATGCTAAATCCTACTCCCAATTGGACTGACTCAGATTTACTAACTAGTGCTTGCACTGATAACTAATAAGTGATAAGCTCAGGTCATCGTATTCTGAAAATTATAGAGAATATGGATTCTAAGGTAACTATTCATGTGTAAATTCATACTGGAACTGAAACTGGACTGAGCTAAGTTTAATTTTACTTACAACTAACCATAGTACTAACTGAATGATATTGCTCATGGAATAACTGAAATCATTCTGTAGATACTAAAAACTAGGTAAACAGCTAAATTTAGGGTATTCATAATCCCCAGGACTCGATACCAATAACAGTAGGACATATTAAAGCTTCAAAACCATAATGAGAAAGTATTATTCAAAGAAATCCATTTCTCGGGCATTTCATCAAACATATGGAGATTAATACTTCAACGTAGGGCAATTCATCAAACACATGGTGATCATGAACTTGAACATGGGAATATCTTAAGCATAGGAGCATTGTATGATTACTAACTAAAATCATTAATTAGGGAATTTACTTCAAATTCGCTTGAAGTAGGACATGGGCATTTCATCACAACATGTAAAGATCATAGCTTGAAAATAAGAAGGTCTTAAACGTGAGGGAACAATAGAGTTACATGGAAAAATTTATAACTTGGGCATTTATCTTGAAATTGGTTGAACATAATAAGGGAATTTCATTAAACATGTGAAAAGAATTAATCTAAAACATGGGAATGTTGCTAAAAATCATGAATTTCGGGTCTATCATGGAATTCACTTGAATAAAACATGGGGAAACTTAAATTCAAGGACTAAATTAAATTAAAAGCACAATGAGATCATGAAACTAAATCTTTCTTGAACATACAAAACTCTATAATAAGAATAAAATTTCATTGTTTAATTAAAAAGGGGGGTTTTTGGGATCCATAGGTGAAAGGAGACCCATGGATGAACTCCCACATACCTTAATTAGATGATTCTTGAACAAATCATGAGTTTGATGTAGAAAGCTTGACTTGAAAATTGAAAGCTTGACTTGGAAGCCTTGAATGTTCTTGAAAGCTTTGTTTTCAAATTCTTGGACTAGGAACCTTAATTTCTTGATTGTCTGGAAGAAAATTTGATGAAGTTCTTGGTGTTCTTGAGGGAGCTAGGATTTTCTTGGAGAAAAAAAGATGAATAACAATGTATCTAATGCTTTTGTGGGATGAAATTAAGTGTTATGGATGGATTTGTGTGAGGGGAAGTGACCGAAGTTCCCATAGGCCCTTTTTAAACTGAAAAACCATATGAAATAGCTCTATATCATGTTCGCCATCGCATCACAGAGTAATCGTGTCACTTTACTGCATCACATGGAAACTGCAATAACTTTCAAATTAGGTATTGGATTAAGGAAAAATTGGTATCAATGGAAAGCTAATTCAATTATCTAGAATTTGGTGTGTCATGAGCTGTAAAATTCTTTGTATATAAAAAGTTTAACATGTTCAAAGTAGACCCTTGTAGAATCGAATACCAAACTTTCGACAAATCAAATGCTCTAAGCTCAACTTTGTTCTATGTGATTCTTACGAATATTTCTCACCTCTAAAGCACATGAAACACCAGGATAAAGATCACAAAACTTATATTAACATGGAAATTATTTTGATTGTAACTTATACATATAGGAACGATGGTTTAAAGACTAGCCTAAAAATATGATACATGACATTATCTCCCCCTTGGGAACATTTATCCTCGAATGAGACTGGTTAGACTAAGAGTACTGTACCAAGGTAACTGAGATCATATTCTGAACATTCATGACTTGGAACATGATTGCATAACTAATTTTGAAGCATGATTCATGAACTGAACTGATTTCTTGAATGCATGCAATGACATAAGAATGATTATAAGTCTTAGATAGAAATGAGAGAGTCAACTGCTGAGTAACCATTACTTCAAGTTGGATCCTATTTTGTGAAAAATAAATGAAAGGCTTAGGACATGAATACTCGGGGTATTAAATTACATCTCCCTCTTGGAATACATCATCCCCCGAATAGTAATTATTTTTTTGTAAATACTAAGGAAAGACTAAGGTGATTCACAAGAAACTTATAGACTGAATCATGACTAAATATCTGGAATCTAAAACTGATACATATGCATGAAACGAGTTGAATTCAAAATTTGCATGGACGTGGATTACCTCATGAATAGGAAAGATAGAAAACCATAGGATCTTGTTTGTCTGATGCTAAACTAAATTGTTGGCAATACGAACTAACTTATACTGAAAGCTTATACTTAACTATACATTCTACTTGAACACCAACATGACATTCAAGCCTATCTTTATAACCACACATGAACTTATAGGCAAACCTATAAGATAGGCTTGAATGTCATATTCTGTAAACCTCTATCCTTAAAACTTTCTTACACTAGCCCAAGAAAATACACATGGAATTTTATAAATCATGACAGAAGGGGAGGTCATTAAATGGTTAGAACATATGGACCTGAAACTTAAAGGGACACTACGTATAACCTTGACACTTAACTGAGGATTGAGGAATAGAGTATCAACATAATGGATTTATCAAAGAGGTCTAATTAAGGACATACATGACATAATCTAAATTTTGCTAGTCATTAGGAGTGTAGCATGATCACCATAAACTGAACATTCTAGAAAGCATGAGTACATGAGTCATGAGCTACATGACCTGAGGTTGGAGTTCATGATGTCATGGAATATGATTCGTAGTGCTGCGTGAATTGGAACACCTTATTCTATGAACTGGAAGAATACATGATATTTTTATAAAGCACATGAATATGAGCTATGATCATAGGGATGACATATAAGGCATGAGTAGATGTCGTGATGACTGAAAAACTTTGCACTAAGATAAAAATAGGTTGGGAATCATCCTCCCTTACTACTTTTCTACATATAATGGCACTACTACTAAAATCTGAGAGCCTGACTTCATCACTTGTTCTAACATCTGCCCCTTAGATTAAAGCTATCATCATAAGTCTGTGGACCCCTTTAATAACTCTAAACTAAACTGCAATCACTTTCTCTAAGTTCACAACATCTTAAGGTTCAACTCTTTTTTTTATTAGGTTAATTTCCAATGATTCAAACTTAGATTCTAACACTTAATATAGATATCTCTAAACCTTCAATGAACCATACTAACTACCTCCATAGCCTTTTAATATCACATCTAAACCATGAGAACTACCATCACACATGACCATCCATTATCAACAACATATAATGTTGAATCTATAACCTTAAATTATTTCATACATTATTTCAAGACTGCTGGTTTACCTTCATACAACTAGCCCCATGGAAACATAACATACTCAATCCAGATAACACTATCCCAACTCTACTATGCTAAATTTCTGGGTTTATGATTCTAACTCAAGATCATAAGTTTTCAAGGGATTCTTAGAAGTGATCTGAGAGAACATCTGACTTAGGCTCAATGCAAAATTTTCATGAATAAGAATGAATATTTTCAAAGTTTAGAACATAAAGGAACTAATGGGCTATTTTGAGCCTATGTACAATATCATAATAGTCTGTGGGGACTATATGAGAAAACTCTGTCTATAGAAATTTGAGCTTGACGATTTTTGTTACCTCAAAAATAAGGTAGAGATGGCATGAATAGATTAATATGAGAATCTATGTAAGTTTCTTATAGAACCTTTCTATAGTATGATCTGAGTATGAAAGAAGGGGAACATTTCCTAAATGCACTGTAGCCTTTTCAAGAAAAGTACAAACATCTTTATACCATTCCATAAGATTCAAGTAGACACGGCTACAGAGACACCCTAGGAAAATTGAACTCTGTGCTCTGATACCAACTTTGTAACACCCTGGGTAAACACCCTGGATGCCACATGATGTTTAGAATAACAAGTGATACCAAGGTAACCTATGAGCTGGCATATTGTTGACCGACTCGTATAATATGTATAAAATAACTCATTTTATTGTGCGGAGACATAATCAATGCATAATATGAATAAATACATTACTGATAATGTTTACAATCTGATAAAACTTAAGTAAGAACTAAAATTACATGACTGACTCTAACTGACATCTATAAAGCCTCTACTATACTGACTATAGATAGCTAGGATATGCCTCCAACTACTACAAATCAATATATATATGAAAAGAAATAAACTGTATATGAACTAAAACTGTTTGGAGTTCCAAAAATAAGATAACTCATCCCCTATTAGCTAGAAACTATAACTGGTTGATCATGGTATAAGGGCTACAAATGGTACCTACATTATGAAATAATGTAGCCACACAGACATATCTATGGATCAATACTTCTGGGATGAATGCAATAAGTAAAACTAATTTCATACGTAATCTTAAAACATGCATGCTAAGTGTAAGTAGACTCACTAATAGACTGGATAAACTAAAAGCTAAATTATCTTAATATCACGAGAAATAAATATAATCTGGTAAGTTGGTAAATCACTAAACTTAATTTCTTAAAATATTTACTTTTGCAGAATAAGAAGAACTAAAGTTGGGATATGATAAACCAAGGATATATGAACATGTGAGACCAAACATATATGTACTGAGTTGATCTGATTAACTGAATAACTGATGTTTGGGTTATAGAATGATTCAACTCTTAGTAAATGAGGATACTAGTACCTATGTATTATGTAGCTGATATATAAATATGGGCTGCTGATATTCAGACACTGAATAGCTGAAGACTGAATTTTGATCACGTAATACTAAATTGTAGTTAGTCTAAATAACTAGGATAAAACTATGGGATACTAAGCATATAAGATAAGAAATAACGAAACAATATGAGATAATTGAGTGGGAATGCATGAAAATTGTATTATCTAAGAGTGCAAGACTAAGTGTATATCTATTATAGTACTGAGATAATCTATATTCTGAAAAACTACAAGTTGTAAAATTGAGTGTCTAAAAGTCTCTACACATAGTTAAGCAAACTTGATAGTGAACTCTAAATTTAAATGCTGAACTGAGACTATGGGAGGTATCATCTAACTGACATGCCCTAAATAAGCTAATTGGGCTTTAACCTGTAACCCCGGTTAGAAGGGTGTTAGTACTGTGCCTCGGGTACTAACATTAGTTGTGTGTATCCACTAAAATAAAGTCCCAAAGTACTAAACAGTAACCCTATACTAGAAAGAAACTCATGAGTTATGTGTAAACCCTAAACTAGTAGAAAAATATCTCAAACCTATTTGGCTACATAGTTCTATAGCTAAGGAATTGCAACTAAGGGTCAAACCCTATGCTGGCAGGAATGCCCCCATCCCTGGGTTCGCTCGATGCTAAATCCTACTTCCAACTTGACTGACTCAAATTTACTAACTGGTGCATGCACTGATAACTAATTACTTATAAGCTCTAGTCATTGAATTCTAAAAATAACAGATATGGATTCTGAGGTAACTATTCATGTGTAAATTCATAATATAACTAAAACTAGACTGATCTAAGATTAATTTGACTCACAACTAACCATATTACTGGCTTAATAATATTGCTCATTAAATAACTGAAATCATTCTGTAGATATTGAAAACTAGGTAAACCGCTAAATTCTGAATATTCATAACCCCTAGGACTCGATAACAATAATAATAGGACATACTAAAGCTTCAAAACCATAAAGAGAAATCATTATTCAAAGAAAACCATCACTTGGGCAATTTATCAAACACATGGAGATTTATACTTCAACATAGGCCAATTCATCAAACACATGGGGATCATAAACATAAACGTGGGAATATCTTAAACATGAGATCATATCATGATTACATAACTAAAATCGTGAATTGGGGAATTTAGATGAAATTCATTTGAAGTAGAACATGGGCATTTTATCACAACATGTAAAGATCATCGCTTGAAAATAAGAAGGTCTTAAACGTGAGGGAACAATAGAGTTACATTGCAAAATTTATAACTTGGAGATTTATCTTTAAATTGGTTTAACATGATATGGGAATTTCATCAAACATATGGAAATTATGAATTTGAAACATGGGATGTTGCTAAAAATCATGAATTTAGGATCTATCATGGAATTATCTTGAATAAAGCATGGGGAAACTTAAATTCTTTGCATGGAAATTCAACCGCTTGCGTGAAATCACACATAGACTGAATTGAATTTAAAACAGTATGAAATCATGAAACTAAAACTTTCTTGAACATAAAAAACTCCATAATAAGAATAAAATTTTATTGTTTAATTGAAAGGGGAGGTTTTGGGCTCCATGTATTAAAGGAGACCCATGGATGAACTCCCACATAGATTAATTAGATGGATTCTTGAACAAATCATGAATTTGATGTTGAAAGCTTGACTTTAAAAGTGAAAGCTTGACTTGGAAGGCTTGGGAATGTTCTCGAAAGCTTTTCTTGAAATTCTTGGATTAGGAACCTTAATTTCTTGATTGTATTGAAGAAACTTTGATGAAATACTTGGTGTTCTTGAGGGGGCTAGGGTTTTCATGGAGAAAATAAGATGAATAATAATGTATCTAATGTTTTTGGGGGCTGAAATTAAATGTTATCGATGGATTTGGGTGATGGAGGTGTTCAAATTGCTCCTAGGACCTTTTTGAATTAAAACAATGTATGAAACATATTTTTATCGCATTTCCCATCGCATCGCGTCGCAATCGCATTGATTTACTGCCTCACACGGAAAATGCCATAACTTTTCACTCGGGTATCGAATTAAGGTGAAATTGTTATCGTTGGAAAGCTAATTCAATTTTATAATTTTGTGGGTCTTGATAAAAAAAATTCTACATATATAAAAATTTATTCACATTCGAAGTAGACCCTTGTAGAATCAATTACCAAACTTTGGATGAATCAAAGGCTCTAAGCTCCACTTTGTTCTACGTAATTCTTTTGAATATGTTTCACCTCAAAAGCACATCAAACATAAGGATAAAGATCATAAAACTTATAGTCACATGTAAATCATTTGTATTATTACTTATACATGTAGGAACGATAGTTCAAAGACTAGCCCAAAAATACGGGGTGTTACAATATCAAATGTAGCATTTTGGTGAGTCCTCATCATGTGAAGACCAGAGTAAGTTTTTTCTTTTATTTTATCTTTATCATTATCAGTTTTTAGATAGTTGGAGTTAGTTGGGGTTATGTCCCAGCAACTCATCTAGTTGAGGCTTTTTTAAACTTATAGTTAGTTGTTCAACTTTTGATATTGGACTTGTTCAATGAAGATTTGATTTTATTTAAATATTCAATATTTTATTTAGTTTAGCTTCTTCTAGGTGTTGCTTTATTAGTTATTACCTATATTTCTTAGTTTTTTGCCAGGACATGGCTTAGCTTGGAGTCACTTGTGATTATAACAATTGTGTTATAACTAGCTGGTAGTATTGAGTTATAACATTAGAATTTTAAAGACATTGAAGAAGTGTGACTCTATATGGGTCATTGTTTACCATTTAACAAAGTTGGCTCATTTTATTCCAGTAAGAGTTAATATAATATGGCCAGGTTGGTCAAGATTTATGTGAACAAAATTATAAGGATACATGGACTACTGATGTCCATTGTGTAAGATCGAGCTACCCAATTCACTTCTAATATTTGTGAAAGGTTTCAGTTAGATTTGGGTTTGAGTTCGACCTGAGTATTACTTTTAACCCACAGACTAATGGTTAATCAGAATGGAATACCAAAATGTGTGAGGATATGCTTCAGGCTTGTGTTATAGATTTTAGGGGGTAGTGGGACTAATAGTTACCTTTATGTGAATTTGTGTAGCAACCAAATCTGTCATTAGTTGGAAACACCTTGATATTAGAACAAAATAAGGGTATTATTGGGATTTTATTAATAAGCTTATGTGGGGCTATATGTATTAACATTTTGGGCCTTAAAAATTGGGTCGAACTGACACCATTCTTCTATGACAAGATTTATTCAACAAAAGTGGTGCTACTATAGTAGTGTGCATATTGCTATAGTGACATGACGTCGACCAGAATACCTACCTAAGTGGGTTTTATTTCTTTTCTCCACTTGAGATTAATAAATAATGTGGGAGGCTCCAAAAATCCTTAGGATTTTCTTCCATGACTTAGAACCATGAAGAAGAGGAGAAAGGGGTGCGGGTGGGTGTAAACCCATGGATTTCAAGAATTGAAATATTCGTAATCTTGGAAAGGTTGGAATTCACATACTTTTCATTCTTTCTATGGCTTATTGACATCCAAGTAAGCTAAGATTAATTAAGTAGAATAGACCCTTCCTAGATAGAATGAATATATCATAGATGGACAAGAGATTTAATGTCTAAGCCTTTATGCATGGATTTAGGATGGTTAAACTTAATTAAAGTCCAGTTAATGTATAATTAAGGGTTGTTTTCATACATTATCATGTTATGGTATACTAATTCTATAAATTTGACTGTTCATTGTTCTAAACTCCTATTAAGTTAGTAGAAAGTATGAAATTTCTTTTTATTAGTTAAATAATAAGGCAAGTAATAATACCATTAGGGTACGGATAAGTTTTGGATATTCTAGAGTGGCAATCCTTTATTGTTTAGAAAGGAGCATTAAGGTAGGTTACATGATTAAGGCTCCAAATAATGGTGTAGGTGATGGTATTATAAATTAATCCAATTTCTGCTATATGTGCATGCTAACTACTTTGTAGTGTGGCGTATAGTAAATGTTCTTTGGGGTGGTCAATGCAAGTAATTTTACATTTTCCATGATTTTTCCTATCTCATTGCAAAATTTTGAATATTTTGGTATTTGGAACGTTCTCACAATTTGTTAGTGAAACGAGGTTGGCAGACACATGTGTCTAGGACTATAGTACATTGATGGAATTTGTCCGCTATAGGTCATGTCTAGTAGATGGATACATCACCCATAGTGTGTATGTACAAGGTCAAGTGAGATTGAAAGTTCCATGAGCTAATTAGTAATATATATTTATACCTTTGATGGAATTATAATTCTTGTTAGTAGAGTCATTGTTTGTTGACTTGGCTATTAGTAGATTCATGGTTTTTTGACTTGGATATTATTAGAGTTAGAGTTGTTAATTTGGTCATGGTTGACCTGACTTGTCGTCTATGGACTCTTTCAAACCCAGATTTACTAAACTTGACTTGGTGATAATATGTTGACTTATTGATTGTGATCCTAATAGCTTATTGATTGTGTATATTGTTTGAGCCAGTATTAACTTATGGTACCATAGTTCAGTTATGCATTGGCTACTTAAAATTTGGCATGTAATTCATATTGTAGCCTTACTTTTTATATTACCTCGGGTGAGGAAATAGACAATGAGTTTAAATTGGATTATTGATTTCAATGTCAATGGAATAGGAAAAAGGATGGGCCTAAGTTATGGATAAATCCGATCAAATGTTCTAGGGGAGAGGGGTTCCTAGTGGATAGGTCACATACCCGAATAGGCTTCCTCCATGTATGATATGTAACTTATTAGGTTCTTAACATGGTTCTAGGGATTTTACCTTGTTTTGGCTGCCTTTTATAAGTTATGTTAATACTTAGTGTAAGGTCAAACTTAGTGGTCCAGGGTTGTAGAGTCGGAAAAGAAAGAGTGGTGTTCAAAAATTCATAATTGAAAGTAAGGTAATTTTTGGGGGTTGAGTAATAACTCTAAAGGACTGCATGTTTTTTTTTAAATATTTATGTATATTTATGTAATCCAATTCAGGTCAATCGATGAGGCTTACCAGTATGTCTGGTTTGTACTGATGCAACTCTTGCTATACCCTTTTTGAGGTATGGTCTTTTGCAGTAATCAATGTTTATTTCTTGACTATAGTGGTAGTGATTCTTCAGTAGCTCCCACTCCTCTCTCTCGTCTTGGAAATTGTGTCTTATTTTATTTTTTCCTTTAGTAGCTCTTATACCTAGTTAGATAAGATCCTAGAGTAGTTATATATCGATAATATTTGAAAGGGTTTTCTATAATAAAGTTGGTTTTATTATTATATCAAAGACTTCTGCTTGATTTGCTAAAAGGAAAGTAAGGAGTTCTCCTATCTAAGTGGATCAGAATAGGTTCCCTCATGATTTAGAAGTTAAGGCCGTGCAAATTTTCCTATGATAATAGCTACCACTCTAGTATTTACATTGATCTATTTAAGGCCTTATGTGGTAGATAATATAGGTCTCCAATCGGGTGGTTTAATATATTTGGGGTGAGACCTTGGGGTATAGACATGCCCAACGACTCTATCAAAAAATTTATATTCATATAGGAAAAGTTCAGAGTGTCTCAAAGCCAATATAATGAATATGCCAAAAAAGGTAAGGGACTTGAAGTTTGAGATAAGGGAGAAAGTACTCAAAAGGTATCTCCCATGAAGGGTATGATGCATTTCGACAAGAAGGGTAAGTTCAGCCTAAGGAACATAGGACCCTTTGAGGCTTTAAAAAATGTTGGGTCGATAGAATATAGGTTGGCCTTACCCCCAGTATGTCTAGGGTTTACCCCATATTCTATGTGTTAATGTTAAAGAAAACCCATAAAGATAATGACTACATTATTCGTTGGGACCCAAAATTTTTGGATGAGGAATTGTCCTATGAAGAAGAACCAATTTATTTTCTAGATAAAGATGTGAGAAAGATGAGTACATAAGGTATTTCTTCTGTAAAAGTTTAGTGAAGGAATAGTACCATAGAGAAGGCTACATAGAAAACAGAAGCAGACATGCAAAAGTAGTATTTGCATTTGTTCATTGACCCAGGTATATTCTATTTTAGTTTTTATGTTTCAGTCCAGTTGTTGCTCAAGTACGAATGAATGGTAAATTGGTATCTGATGTAACAATCCGGACTGTCATTATGCAAAAATAGAAAGTAAAATTTGCACCCAGACTTTCTATTCTTAATCTTTGAGGATTCAGGGACAATCTAGAATTTGCCTATTTTCTAGATGCAATAGTTGAACAAAATATAGTACTAATGTGATTTTTAATTGCATGAGTAGGTGCAATAATTAGATAGCCAGCCAGTATAGGAAGTTGAAGCAACTTTTCGCACCTATAACAGAGTTATAGAACTCCAGTTATAGCGTTTATCTTTGAGGGATTGGTTTGCAATGTCAAATTTATGATGTGAGTTGTGAAATGAGGTAAAATGGTGAAAGGTACTTAGTTTCAACCTAAAACTTATGTAGAAGAAAACATGACCACTTCACCAGTAACAGAGAGCATAGAAAAATCCTTAGTGAAAAATATGTGATCCATTGTAGTGAGACTTAAATCACTACAGTGGTGAATATCCACAACAATAGAAATACACAGTAAAATTACAAAGTTAAAAATCATAAAATATTTTCATACCCCATTTTTCAAGAAAAAAAAAGCATTTACGAATGTTTTTGATGTTTTTTATCTTTTGAGGTAAGTAATTACATTCTAGGCTTGAATTTACTTCATTTAACATTAGAAAATCATTAGTAAAGTAGTAATGGTTGAAATTAGAGTTTAACCCTAGTTTATAGAAATTGCTGAAAAGTAATGAAAATGGGTATAAATTCAGTAGGAGGTGATCCTAGGGTGTTATAAAATACTAATAGGACTAGAATTATGATTATTTATGCCAATTCAAGTAGGTTTCATGAATTTTAAATGATAGGAAAACCCTAGGATGATAAAATGGGATAAATTAATGTTAAAATCAGTGGATATGATCCCTAATGACTAAAATAGAATGGGTTATTGAAATGGGTGTATGTTCTTCTTGTTATATAGATCAAGAACAAAGTGAATGGGAACAAAAGGGCAAAATTATGGATTAATGGTGACTTTATGCTAGGAATTAAAGTAGGCTATGGTTTTCTTTTAGCACTTAAACTATCTTGACTTTGTATTTGTTTGTGAACTTGACATCTAGGATTGCCTTCTAGAATGACTTGTGATTTAATGACTATGTATTGTATTTCATTTGCATTATGATGATATATTGAGGTAATGGGTTGAGTACCACCCTGTTATGAATATGATATTTTGTGATAATGGATAAGGTATTATGCCTTTATCAATATGATATGTTGTTATAAAGGATCAAGTATCACGCTAGGGTAATATGATGTTAAATAAGGTTAACAAGGAGAAGAGATTATGCACACGTCTTGCATACATGCACTAGTATATATGCATTGGGTGCCTTATGATGATTATACATGATAAAGAATTATTGATTGAAATAACTCAATGTATAAGTATGTGAAAGTAAACTTAGGGCTTGTAATTATGTAATGATATATGATGTGTTTAGCTAAATGATATCCTTGATTATGAGTTCTATTATTTTATCTTTTGTACTTGTTTGGTTTGGTTACTTCAATTATTGAGTTTGTCAGCATGCATGTGATGCTTATTAGTACTTGTTTATATGTTAATGCTACCTGCCATCACAATCCAATTTTTCAGGCCATGATGGCACCTACCATAATTCATCAGTAGGTAATCAAACCCTTAGTTCGGAGTAGCTATTAATGAACTAAAAAGGGAAAATGAAAATCAAGAGTAATAATACGAGAAATAAGATAATAAGAAACTAAATATATCCCCCAAACCTGGTGAAGTTAGTGTAAGAGCTTCTAATACAATAAGAGTACAAGTAAATACATAATAAATACATATATTCCATCTATTAAATGTGAAAATAAATAATAGTGTAACAATAAGAGGCAGAGAAAAAATAATGTTGAACTACAGGAGCTCACCCAAAATCTTTGATCTGTTGATGTTCTGCACAATGCACATATCAGTGGAAAAGACTAAAACTAGGATCTGCAGGCTCTAGAATGTAGTATGAGTACAAAATATGTGGTTCTCAGTAGATATCTATAACGACCCTCCAGGTTTATTTCCTTAATTCTTGGGCATTTTCAGCATTTTGAGCCATCCCGTAGAGGCTACAAGTCTTTTATGACTTACTAGAACTATCACCTCAACTGTAGAATAGTTCATTTGGGTTTTAGCCTCGTGTCCTATGTTGGAGCTATCACTATTAAGGAATTAGTCACAGGCCAAAAATCCTAGTAAACTACCTCATATGAGAACTCCAATAGCGTCATCAGCTCTGATATGTTAATTTTATACTAGTGGAACCATTGGTTCAGGTCCTAAGGCTTATGGACTTATTTTGGGGTATTAGGTGGGTTATATGAAATATGAAACTATAGGTGTGGCCCCTAATTTTAGTTAAAACAATCTCGAATTAAAGTTTTGATGGTTCCTTTGAGTTCAAAATATAAAATTTGGTGTGGTAGCAAAGATATTTACAAGCATGGGTTTTCAACTGAATCCCAAGCACCCGATTAGAGATTATTTGGAACTTATTCAAAATCTAGTACCTGATATCTAGTTTGACCACTTTAACAGATAAAAAACGGCTTAAGCAGCAACCGCTCCAGTGACCTTGAGCCGCATTAGCAGTCTTAGCCATTTGGTTGAGGATTTCTTTAGTGTTCAAGGTCCTCTTAAGTAGACATTGCTTTAGACGTCGGGATACGACATTAGTAATCCATTTCTCTTCTTGTTTGTCTAAGTTAGTTGTCAAAGAGTCATATTAGTGGCAGTTTCTTAGGCTACCATGTGACCTCTTTATCCACACCTTGGGTGTTAAATCTCTCTTTCTTTACCTAATTTTCCTCCTATTTTCTTAACTATTTTTCTCCATTTTTGAGAGCTTAGAGCAGGGAAGTATGGTTAATCATCAATTGAAGCTAAGGTAAGTTAGATCAATACTCCTTGGTCATTTTTAATTATTTTCCCCATCGAATTCCATCCTTTTCCATTGTAAATTCTTAGAAACTAGATCTTTAATTTTTTGTACTTTAGGGGATGATTAGGACCCCAACTTGTGTCCTCTTTGTGCTCAACTTTTGAGCCCACATTTTGTGTCTTTTGAGGGACCTTAGGATGAATTCAATACTAGATTTTGCTTATGTGCCCCACTGAATCATTTTTAACCTGAATTTTGATCTGAATTTTATATAGAAATATGGGTCTCACTTTTCTCCTTTTGAAGTATAGTGTATTAATTTAATTGTACGGTAATATTTCGAGAGCATGGAACTGAGACAATCTGTTTATGAATAATTCAAGACTTATAGTTTGACATAGAGGTAAGGTTCGTTCTATTTTCCTTCATAAGATAGTGTATAGTGTATATTTCATTCTTGGTGGGTATGACTAGGAATGTGTATGACTAGAATATCATGACTTAGCCTAATTTAGGAGTTTGGGGATAGATGGGTGAATCGATCCTTATGAAGAAATATTTGAATGGTTACTGAATCCAATAACCCTAAATTATAAGTATGTTGATTATAGTTGGATGCTAAGTATTATTTTGTATAAGGTTTACTATTTGACCTAGTGAACTGGATCATATTTTCTTAGATTATAGTATTACTTTTATGTTAGCTATATATTATTGGGGCCGAGGTCATGGTTACAATAATAGTTTAGCACTAGGTGAGCATTCTACTCTTATAAAGGACATAACTTTAGTCTATAAATGCTAAGACGCTTATGGTTTTATTGTTTGGATACTGGTGATGACATGCATACTGTTGGTACATTGAAGATCATTTATTGTTATGCTTTTAACCAAAAATGTAATTTTACTACTATTTTATAAAAATAGATTTATTCCCATTTTTCTCTTTTAAAATAGGTTTCATTTATAGTAGGGATCATACCACCTTATTTACTAATTTATGAGCTTTCAAAAATAAAGTCGATGTTTTGGAAAATAGATCTTGAATGATTTTGGTTCATGGTTTATCCACTCTTTTACCACTACTATTTACCTCAGTCCAGAGAGATTCAAAATCTTTCTACATTTTTTAAAGATTTAGTTCCAGAGATAATCTTTAGCAATGGATTTACATACTTACACTGTTTTAGTCATAGTTTGAGTTCTAAACTTATTATATTTACATCTCTTCGAACTAGACAGAGTATACTGATGTTGATGATTATAAATCCTGGATTGGGACCAAGGTGTGTATATAAATACTCACGAATCTCTTAGAGGCCCCTTCGTGGGTGAGCTATTGTGTCAGAGAAGAAAGATTGTTGTAGGTCCTACCTTTGTGAGTTGTAGAGTTTTAGGTGGGGTGCAAACTTGGTACATTTTAGCACTTGAATCAAAAATGGTACTATGGATTTACTTTGTATATATTCATTTTAATGTATTGCATATCACCAGTATATTTTTTTGTGCTTATATCTATTAACTTTATGGGGTGTAGAGGTATAGATTATTATTATTGAGTGTTTAGTGATTGGTTAGGTATTCTTTGCCTGGACTTGCCAGTTACTTCATTATTTATTTTATGGTTAGTTCATGGCAGGATAATTATGGACTGGCATTGAGGTTGTAGGTATGATTCTGATCACTTTCCTTTTATGGTAAATTAAATTAAGGATATTTATTTCATGGTTAGACCTAAGGATTAGGGACTTTGATTATGACAGCTCTAGTTTTCCTACAAGATTAGGATGCCTTGATATGTTAGGGTGGTTACCTTAGGTCACTTTCTTCAGTTAGCCCTTATATATATATATATATATATATATATATATATATGTATGTATGTATATGTATGTATATATATATATGTATATGTATATATATATATATGTATATGTATGTATATATGTATGTAGGGCATTATCATATATCCTTCTCTTCATTATATATTTATGTCTTGTGTATTCTTGGCCTTGTATACTATTATATAACTTTTTTTCACTCTACCCTTGTATATTGACTAGTGATATATGGTATTGCACCTTAGACCACTATTACTATTATGATGGAATAGTTCATCCTTGTGGCTCATTACTACTATCATGATTAGTATATTGGATAATTTTCTATTGATTATATCCCTGCTTTACATGTCATTTATGCTTGCATTATCTTTTGATCTAAGTCAACCAATTCCTATTCAGTACCATGTTTTTGGTACGAATACTACACATTTGTAGTCTGCAAATCATAGTATGAGTTCTCACTATTATTGTATTTATCATATGTAGCAGCTATGGATTGGATATTTAAGGTAAGCTCCTAGCATTTAGAGCATTGCTAATCTCTCTCTTATGGATTGGACTGATCTCTATGTTGTATTCAAAGATGGCATGTACTTATATTTACCTTGTATTTCATTCTATACTTTAATCTATTCTCTAGTACTAATTTCACTTGGTTTTAGGATTGTATTTATACATATATGTCATTTGTGGTATTTAATCTTCTATTTCCTTCATTATTGTTGATAGTTTGTTACTAGCTTTTTTGAACTATGGGTTGGCTTACCTACTGGTAGGTGATAGTTGGCGCCATTATGAACGTAGAAATAGGTCATGAAAAATTAATATTAGAGCCTAGGTTTATCGATATATTGGTACAAGAGCTAAGTATCTGGTAGAGGTCTACAAATTGATGCAGAGACGTCTGTATCCTATATTTTGGAGACTACTAGGCATTTTTAGAAAATTCCATTCTTGACTCTTTAGCATGTGTTTGCATCTTTATAAATCTCTATCATATTATTTGACTATTTTCTGTTCTATATGGATGATATAATGTTTTCTAAAGAGGCAGGTAAGACTTTTGCATGAGTTACTAGAGCTTCAGCTCAACTTTGGACTAGGTAGTCAGAGATTAATACAATATCAGTTGGTCAGCTAGTTGGGGTCGGCCAATATTTCTTGCTAAGTTAAAGATTCAAGGGTTTTTCATGACTGTAGAGAGGTCATTCATTGGTCTAGATAATGTCCCTAACATGGGATTATTATCAATTTAGCTAATCCAAATTAGTCTCATAGAGAAGTTATACCTTCAGTTACAGGTAGCGCACCTATAGTTTCATATTTCATTCATTGGTCATTTTCTTTTTTATGGGTGAGGTTAGATTAGTTATTGAGTGGGATATAAAAGTGAAGGTAGGTTAGCTTTTTATGGTTTTGTTATGGATCTAGAGATGGCGATTTGGCTTTATTTCCCAATTTTGAGTTAAGATTCTAACAATTATATTTGGGTTTGCTAATATTTTAACATTTGCTTTCCTTCTTTCTAGCTCGCTTCTGAGGTTTCCAAATTTGAGGCTTGTTATTCCAATTTGACTAGTTCATCAACCAATAAGGGTATTGATATTGATGTTAGAACGTCTACAGCTTGCCTTTTTGGTTGTTGGGTTCATTTTCTGATGAAATCTTTGGTCTTGATATAGGTGTGTATTTGGGTATTCAATTATCTCTGTGGTATGGTTCTTGGTCTAATTGTGCAAAGGGTTATGGTAATGGGTGACCTTTTTCAATGGCCAATTAGGACTTTGTTATCTTGATTTAGCTAGTTCATTTTCTGGTAGTTAGCTTGACCTTGGCATTGACGTTGATATTTGAAATCTACTCGTCTATTATGTGATTCATGGTTTAATTAGGTTAAGGTTGTTTTACATAGGTGGATTCAAGAAATCTTTATTTTGGTATTTATTCGGCCTGAAGTGACTGTATGGAGTGCTTATCCTGCTTATCCTTAGTGATATGTACCTATGGGTATTCATTGCTTAGATGGACCATTGGATTGACAAGTTTTCAGTTAAAGTTGCTTCCTTCGAGTTGCTGGAGTTCTTGTTATCATTAGTACTACTTGTAGCCTTGGTGAGTTCTTAGATTTACCTTTGTGCATTATGTCCTTGAATAGATGTGGAGTTAATTGGTTTGGTTTTCAACCGGGGGGGTTTTCCCATTGTGATTTTGTCCTTCAGCTACATTTTGTTTTGATTTTGGCTCTGGCAGAAACTACTAAGGATATGCCTAAGTTTTAATAGTGAGATTGATTTGGGTGTTTGGCCTTTGCCTAGACTTCTTAGCTCAAATTTTCAGATCTTGACTCTTTTCTATGGCGGCTTGAGGGTTATAATAGATTTTTGCATTTGGATGCTTACTCCTCTACATGATTGGTTGGGATAATTTATAACAAGTACTTTAGCTTTAGTGTTGATATTTCAACTATGAGTTGTGAATCTTGGTTGTAGCCTCCATTTCTAATTTCACTCAGTTGGGATTTCATAGGTTGGCTAAGCTTGCTCTATAGCTACTTGTTTGGTCTTCTTCAGTTTAGATGGATTGTGGTTGATTAATGTTTTGATGATAGCCCGTTGACACTTGATGATAGTTTCTTTTGCTTTAGTCTGTGGTTCTTCATTTTTGCCAAAATTTTGGATTGTCTGCTTAGCAAAATAAGTGTGCTCAGGTTGGATTAGCATAACTTCATCCTCAGTTGGTGGGACATTCTAGAGCGGATTATTCATTTTTGAGTGTTTTTTCTTTGATCTTCTAACTATCAATTTTTAGGATCATCGAAACTAGTTATAGCTTTGATATAGATTGCAGACATTGGTCATCACCATTGGGGTATTTAGTAAGCACCTTATGGGATTATTCTTATGCTTTCTATTATAGATTTTTGGTTGATCATCTCTAGTTCTTCGTGGTCACTGTGATGTGTTTGCACGGAAAGGACTCGGATGACTCTCTACGTGGTTTGGAGTACATAACAGGTTTAGTATAATGTCCCGATTTTCTAAATTGGAATGTTACACGGTGCTCATGACCGCGAGGGACCACAAGCTAACCCATGACTGATATCAGTACCTGTACACTGCATAATATTCATATAATACGTAGAAAACATGAACATGTAGGCAATAAGGTTCAACTAAAGAGATATAGTAACATCCATGGGGTAATGAATACCCAAAACAACTGAATATAAAACTGAATACTGAATCTGATAGCTAAATCTGACTAAATATGAAAGCCTCTAAGTACTGTTTGAATAAGGAGTTGAAGGAACATGTTTCCAACTAACTCCGTAAAATTGAACTGAAGTAATAAATGAACATATCAAATCATAGTATCCTCGAATGGATGAGGACTCACTGCAACACTGCGACTGGAAAGCTAATGCTGGTCTGGAACTCGTGGCTCTAGACCTATGGTGTAACATGAAAAGAAAGAACCATAGTGCAAATGTGTCAGTACAATTGTAGTACTGAGTATACGAGTAAGGTAGGCTAATGCAAAGGGTTTACTTGCATAAATGATGCTAACTGACTAACTGATATGAACGTAAGAGTACAAACATACATACATAGTAACTGAGATCCTAAGTACGTGGTAGCTAAATCTGTACGCTAATACTTTACTAGAACTGTAGTTCTGATAACATGAGAGACTGTGTCTGACAGTCATTAATCTGGTAGAAATCTCTGAGTCCTTTGCTATAACTGAATTTGACTGTATCTAATAGTCCTGGTATACTAATATCTAATGAACTGTCTAAGTTCTTTTACTGAGACTGATACTGAAACTGTGGGAGGTAGTTGTTCAACTGACATTCCCCATGTATACCATTACGGCTAAGCTGGGGTCCAATCTCTGCCCTAACTGGAGGGGAGTCAATACCGCGTCACTGGTAAGGACAGTTGTGAGTGACCTTTATCTGGCAGGTACTAAAATTGAGAACGGTGGGACCCTAAACTGACAAGTTAAGCCACCTCATCAACCCTAATCTAATAGGTTAAGATGTCTCAACCTACGCTAGCTATGAAGTTCGGGAATACAAGGATGACTGCTAAGAATCACACCCTGAACTGACAGGTGAGTTCCCATCCTTGGGTTCACTCGGTGCTAAATTCTACTCCCATCTGAAGGGACTGAACATGATTCAACTGGTTGTACATGGACTGAATAACTGATGTTAATTGACTGACAGAGTAGTACTATTATCTGAGAGTTAACTGAGATCATGAGATTTCTGATGTTTCCTGAGTCACATGACTGACTGAGTTCTATAGATTATAGCTTGACTGAGATTTATCATGGCACATGACATGGCTCTAGGCACACAGCTATATTTTTCGAGTACGAATACCCCCAAGACTCGATAGAAGGAAACTGGCACACATGACATGACTTGATCATAAGATTAGAGTCCACAATTCACAATATTATAAGTAAAGGATAGTACTTCATGTATTTATTCACATCTCACCATGGTAGGGAGAGCATAGATACATTTCGTGTATATAATTCATATTTCCATTATCACACATGCTTCATGACACAACAATAACAACACATAAACAGCATGGAAATTCATATGGAAGTGTATAGCTAATATGGACTTGTCATTTAGATATCATGGAATCATGTAATTATGGGTTTCTAGCATCCTAGACATTTTATCTGACACCTTGCATGCATTCTTTAAATCATAGGTGGATTTCATACTTGCATCACATCAAACCACCTAAAGTTCATGTTTTTCAACTAACAACCACATATATTTCATGAAAATATCTTTAGATATCATTTTAAAACTTAAACAACAATCATCAACATGTACATGCTTATATCACCACAAAAAGTTTACAAAATAACATTTAAATGCATGGTTCTTTACCTTTATGAACGGATTGGATCCATAGATGAACACTACGCATACCTTATATTAAACATTCGTGAAATCTACGGTTGAATTTGCTTGAAGCTTGAAACCCCAATGGAAACCCCAGACTTGTTCTTGACAGTTCAAGAGTGAATTTTGATAAAATTAATGTAAAGGGATTCTTTGGGGATTCAATCCCATGTTTAAAGAGTATATACAGGGTTTTGGGAAGTTACCATATTTCCCTTGAGGAGTTTAAAATGAAAACTGAAAACTACACAAAATTTATCCCAATTTAGGGCCCCAACGCGATGCAGAGCTTGGTAAAATGCCAATTATTGTGACTTGGAATCTTGGCGTGAAGAGGGGCTATTTTGGAGGCTTTCTATAAATTGACGAGTTTGATTTTCTCCTCTGGCACGACGCGCCATGCACTGAAATGGCATTCGTCTCACAGCAGAAACTTAAAATAGCCATAACTTCTTCATCGGGTGTCCGTTTTAGGTGAATTTGGTATCGACGAAAATCTTATTAAATTATCTATCCGTTGGTAGGTCATGGGATCACAAATTTATTGTATAATGAGAGATATTATTCTTAAGAATTCAATCGGTAAGGAATGTTTTGATTCGCACAATAGCTAGGACATACTTGAGACCTTAATTCACATCAACCTTGATCATAAAACTACCAAGAAACCATGATGTACTATAAATGAGCTTCAAACATGGAGATAATATTGACTTGGATTTTTCGGGGTATTACAATATCTCCCCCTTGGGAACATTTGTCCTCGAATAAGACTTAACTGAAAGGGAAGAATAAGATAAGACAAACATGAACTGAACATGAATGACTAAAACATGATCTCATGATTGACATGCTAAACATACTGAACTCATGCATATATGACGCATGGATAGCTGGTACATAGATGCATAACTGAGCAATCTAATAAACTGAGCTTCTCAAGATGAGAATGCATATCTGATGCATGACCTTATAATTTAACTGATACATGAATGCATGACTGAGTATGGAACGATAATAGATACCAATTTTAAACTAGGGATATGAACATGAAACTGAATAAGCCTAAGGAGAACTGTTACCTTGAGCTTGATCTGAATTTGCGAGAAACAGGTGGGGATACTTGGTATACATATCTATTTCTATTTCCCAAATAGCTCCCTCATAAGACTGATTTTGCCAAAGAACCTTAACTAGAGGGACTTCTTTGTTCCTCAATCGACGAGTCTGATAGTCTAAGATTTCGACTAGAATCTCTTTATAAGAGAGGTTATTCTGAATGTCAATGCTCTGAACAGGGACTACAAATGCTGGGTCACTTATGTACCTCTTGCGCAAAGAGACATGGAAGACTGGATGAACTAAGGCTAGATCTGAAGGCAATTCTAACTCATAAGCTACCTTGCAAAAGCGACTGAGAATCCTGAATGGACCGACATATCGGGGACTGAGTTTCCTTTTCTTATCGAACAACTTCACTCCATTCATAGGAGAGATCTTAAGATAGACATAGTCGTTGACCTCGAACTTGAGATCCTTCCTACGAACATGCATAAGACTTTTGTCGGCTCTAAGCAGCTCGGAGTCTCTCTCTGATCAACTGAACTTTCCCTAAGGAGTCAAATACTAAGTCAGGACCTATGAATGAGGCCTCACTAACTTTGAACCAACCAATCAGAGATCTACATCTCCTACCATAGAGAGCTTAGAATGGAGACATTTGAATACTAGAATGATAGCTATTATTGTATGCAAACTCAATCAAGGTCAAGTGGTCATCCCAACATTCCTTGAAATCAATTACACACGCCCTTAGCATATCTTCAAGAGTCTGAATGATCCTTTATGCTTGACCATCTGTCTGAGGATGAGCATTGTACTAAGATGAACTTGGGTACAGGAGACCATTTTGGAATGCTTTCCAGAAGTGAGAGGTGAACTGGGTACCTCTGTCTGAGATGATAAATGAGGGAACACCATGTAATCTGACCAACTCCCTGATGTAGAGTTTGGCGTAATCCTCAGCTGAATAGGAGATACAAACTAGAAGGAAATGGGATGAATTGGTCATTCTATCTACAATGACCTAAACTGAATCATGCTGATAACGAGTTCTAAGAAAACCCATCACGAAGTCCATGTTCACTTCTTCCCACTTCCAAGTAGGAATGGTGAACTTCTGCATAGAACCACTTGGTTTTTTATGCTCTATCTTAATTTGCTGACATATAGCGCACTTAGCCACAAACTCTGCAATATCACTCTTCATCCCACTCCACCAATAGATCTCCGACAAATCACGGTACATCTTAGTGGCCCCTGAATGAATAGGGTATCGTACATGATGTGGTTCTGCAAGAATTTGTTGCCTCAAATCATCTACACCTAGAACGCACAAACGACCCTGACAACAAAGAACACCATCTCCCCCTTGGTAGAAAACCTGAACTTTCTAATTATGCACTAACTATTTCAGCTTGACAAGGCTAGGATCCGTATCTTGCTTTTATTTCACCTCGGAAACTAGAGATGACTCTGAACTACTCTGAACACATACACCACCCTCTGAAGAGTGGACTGAGCGAACTCCTAGTCTGGCAAGCTGATGGATTTCTTGAGCTATCTTTTTCTTGCAATCCTTAACGTGAGAAAAGGACCCTCATGTCATAGTCCTTCAAGAGCTCTAACTACCTTCTCTAATGAAGATTAAGATCATTTTGAGAAAAGACAAACTGGAGACTCTTATGATCTGTGAAGATGTCTACATGAACTCCGTAAAGGTAATTTCTCCAAATCTTCAAGGCAAAAACTACAGCTGCTAACTCAAGATCATGAGTAGGATAATTCTTCTCATGAGGCTTTAATTGTCTGGAGGCATAGGCTATGACCTTACCATGCTTCATGAGGACACAACATAAACCCACTCAGGATGCATCACAATATACTACGAACTCATCTGAACCGTCTGGAAGGGCTAGAATTGGAGCTATAGTGAGTAGAGTCATCAATTCCTAAAAACTCTTCTCGCATGAATCTGACCACCGAAACTTGACATTTTTCTAAGTCAATCTAGACATAGGAGAAGCAATAGAAGAAAATCCCTCGACAAACAATCTGTAATAGCTAACCAAACCTAAGAAACTCCTGATATCTGTTGGAGATACAGGTCTGGTCCAGTTTCTTACCGCTTTTTTTTTCTGAGGATCTACTCTAATACCCTCACTGGAAATAATATGGCCAAGGAATGCTACTGATCTTAGCCAAAACTCGTACTTACTAAACTTAGCAAATAACTGATGATTTTTTAGGGTCTGAAGAACAATTCTGAGATTGTCTGAATGATCACGCTCAGTGCGAGAATAGACCAGAATATCATCTATAAAGACTATGATGAACATGTCCAAGTACTAATTGAACACACGGTTCACCAATTCCATGAAAGCTGCAGGGGCATTGGTTAGACCAAAGGACATGACTAGAAATTCGAAGTGACCATACCGAGTATGGAAAGCTATCTTCGGGATGTCACATTCTCTAACTCTGAGATGATGATAGCATGATCTGAGGCCTATCTTGGAGAAATAACTGTCTTCCTCAAGTTGGTCGAACACATCATCTATTCTGGGTAGTGGATACCTATTATTTATCATAACTTTGTTGAGCTGACGGTAATCAATACACATTCTGAGAGAACCATCTTTCTGGCATACAAATAAGACTGACGCACCCTATAAGGATACAATGGGCCTGATAAATCCCTTATCTAAGAGATCCTTCAAATGATCTTTCAATTTCTTAAGTTCTGCTGGTGCCATTCTGTATGGTAGGATAGACATAGGTTGACTATCTGGGAGAAGGTCTATGCCAAAGTCTATTTCCCTTTCAGGAGGAATGCCTGGAAGATCTTTGGAAAAAATATCTAAATATTCACTAACCACTAAGACTGATTTGAGACTGGGAGATTCAAAACTAGAATCTTTAATATGCTCGAATTGATACACACCCCCCTTAGAAATCATTTTCCTTGCTTGGAGGTAGAAAATAAGCTGACCCCAGAACACTGAAACACTACCCTTCCACTCTAAGGCGGGCTCATTTGGGAACTGAAACTGAACTATCCTGTTCCTGTAGTCTACTGTGGCATAGTAGGAATGAAGCCAATCCATGCCGAGAATGACATCAAAGTCTGTCATCTCTAACTCGACTAAATATGCTAATGTGGATTTATGAAATATCATAATCAAGTAGTTCCTGTATACCCGTCGAGCTATGATGGTTTTTCTCAATAGGGTAGATACTGAAAAGGGCTCTGCTAAAATCTTGAGACTGATTCCTAAATCACCTACTATGTATGGGTAACAAAAGACAAAGATGCACCTGGGTCTAGAAAAGCATAAACATGAACATGGAAAATTTTTAACATACCAGTAACGACATTAGGAGAATTTTCCTGATCCTGTCGGGTCTGAAGAGCATAAAGTCTATTTGGGTGTTGCCCACTAGTAGTACTGGAATTGGCACCCTGCTGGTTTGGGCGACTGGACTGAGCTGCAGAACAAATTTGCTGACCCTGAAAACCCGATTGCAGAAAATCTCTAATCCTGTGGACTTTCTTGCTACAACCGAAATAGACACCACTACCAGCTCTGCAAATACCCTTTTGGTTCTTACAACAAGCCTGACAAAGGGGATTTGTTCAGGCACTGCTAAGACTACCCTGATATTTAGAGCCTGGGGTTTTGTCTCTGCTGCCGTCTCTGAATTTGGATACTGGGAAACTAGCAGAGGAATGAGCTGAAGCTGCTAACTTGGGACAAAATTGTCAATGGTTCACTCTCTCTGATTTGGGCTGAGCAAAACTAAAACTTCCTAATTTTTCTCTCTTATTTTTCCTCTCTCTAGTACTAACCTTT
This sequence comes from Capsicum baccatum var. pendulum, assembly GCA_030864225.1. Lineage (NCBI taxonomy): Eukaryota > Viridiplantae > Streptophyta > Magnoliopsida > Solanales > Solanaceae > Capsicum > Capsicum baccatum. The sequence goes on from CM061554.1 coordinate 172,521,005, forward strand.
CTCTCCACTATCTGTTGAGCATGGGTCATTAGTCTAGCTAAGGTTATATCACTATTCAGCATCACAGATCTACACTCAATCACCACGCTATCATTCACCCCTGACACGAACTTGTTCATCTTAGCCCTGTTGTCTGCACCCACATGAGGGCCATACCTGGCTAGCTGAGTAAATCTTAGAGAATACTCCCTAACTGTTATATTTCCCTACCTAAGGTTGATGAACTCAAGAACTTTGGCTTCCCTCAGCTCTTGGAGAAAGAATCTACCTAAGAAAGTCATGATAAATTCCTCCCACCCAATGGGACCTGCGCCATCTACTCTTTCAGACTTCCACTATTTGTACCAAGTGTGAGCCATATCTTGCAACTGATATACGGCTAACTCAAAACTCTGAACAGAAGTAACACCCATGATGTCAATAACCTTCTAAACTTGGTCAATGAACTCCTCAGGATCTTCATCAGACTTAGACCCATGGAAAGATGGAGGATTCATTCGGGTGAAGTCCCAAATCCTAGCTGTTGCAGAATTTGCCACTGGATTGGTTAGAATAACGGGTGGCCTTTCATTTTGGGCAGCCATAGATTGATCAAGTGTGGTGAATACACCTCTAAAATCTGTATGACAAACATGTTCTCCTAAAGGATCTTCGTGTTGAGGAGCTAGCCGGTTTCTTCTCTTTGAGGCCATACTCTGAAATAAGAGAAGAATGGATTAGACTGGGAGTTTAATTTGTTATTATGTTAACTAGCAAGACATGAATACTGAAAGAAGGGAAACTATTCCTAAAACATCTTATAGCCTCTTGTACATAAATGTGGTGCGCAACACACCCATGCAAAAGACTCTACTAGATGCGTCTTTCAGAATTCCTAGCATTCTATTGAACCTTAGGCTCTGACACCAAGTTTGTAACGCCCTAATGTTATGAATCGGAATGCTACACGGTGGTTATGACCCCGAGGGACCACAAGCTAACCCATGACTAATATCGGTACCTGTACACTACATAATATACATATAATACGAGAAAAACCTAAACATCTAGGACATAAGGTTCAACTGAAGAGATATAGTAATATCCATGGGGTAATGAATACCCAAAATAACCAAATATAAAATTGAATACTGAATCTAATAGCTAAATCTAACTAACTCTGAAAGCCTCTAAGTACTCTCTGAATAAGGAGTTGAAGGAATATGTCTCCAAATAACTCCGTAAAACTGAACTGAAGTAGTAAATGAATAAATCAAATCATATTATCCTTGAATGGATGAGGACTCACTACAACACTGCGACTGAAAATCTAATGCTGGTCTGGAACTCATGGCTCTGGACCTATGGTGTAACATGAAAAGAAAGCACCATAGAGTAAATGCATCAGTACAACTGGAGTACTGAGTATATGAGTGAGGTAGGCTAATGCAAAGGGTTTACATGCATGAATAATGCTAACTGACTGACTGATATAAATGTAAGAGTACAAACATACATACATAGTAACTGAGATCGTGAGTACGTGATAGCTAAATTTGTATGCTAATACATGACTGGAACTATAGTTCTGATAACATGTATGACTGTGTCTGACGGACCTGAATCTGGTAGAACTCTCTGAGTACCATGCTATAACTGAATTTGACTGTATCTAATAGTCCTGGTATACTGATATCTAAAGAACTGTCTGAGTTCTTTTACTGAGACTGATACTGAAACTGTGGGAGGTAGTTGTTTAATCGACATGCCCCATGTACACCATTACGGCTAAGTTAGAGTCAAATCTCTTCCCCGAATAGAGGGGTGTCAATACTGCACCACTAGTAAGGACAATAGTGAGTGGCTCTTATCTCGAAGGTATTCAAAGTGAGAATGGTGGGACCCTAAACCGAAAGGTTAGGCCACCTAATCAACCCTAATCTAATAGGTTAAGATTTCTCAACCTACATTAGCTACGTAGTTTGGGAACACAAGGATGACTGTTAAGAATCACACCCTGAACTGGAAGTTGAGTTCCCATCCTTGGGTTCACTCGGTGCTAACTTATACTCCCATCTGAAGGGACTAACCATGATTCAACTGGCTGTACATGGACTGAATAACTGACCTCCATCGACTGATGGAGTAGTACTATTATCTGAGAGTTAACTAAGATCATGAGATTTCTGATGTTTCCTGAGTCACATGACTGACTAAGTTCTATAGAGTGTAGATTGACTGAGATTTATCATGGCACATGACATGGATCTAGGACCACATCTATATTTTTTAGGTATGAATACCTTCAAGGCTTGATAGAAGGAAAATGGCAAACATGACATGACTTGATCACAAGATTAGAGTTCACAGTTCACAATACTATAAGTAGGGGATGGTATACTTCATGTATTTATTCACATCTCAACATGGTAGGAAGAGCATGGATACATTTCGTGTATATAATTCATATTTCCATTATCACACATGCTTCATGCCACAACAACAACAACACATAAATAGCATGGAAATTCATATGGAAGTGTATAGCTAATATGGACTTGTTATTTAGATATCATGGGATCATGTAATTATGGGTTTCCAGCATCCTAGGCCTTTTATCAAACACCTTGCATGCATTCTTTAAAGCATAGGTGGATTTCATACTTTCATCACATAAAACCACCTAAAGTTCATGTTTTTCAACTAACAAACATTTATATTTCACGAAAACATTTTTATATATCATTTTGAAACTTAAACAAGAATCATCAACATGTACTTGCTTATATCACCACAAAAAGTTTACAAAATAACATTTAAAAGAATGGTTCCTGAGATCTATGAATGGATTGGATCTATAGATGAACACTACGCATACTTTAGATTAAGAATTCGTGGAATCTACGGTTGAATTTGCTTGAAGCTTGAAACCCCAATGGAAACCCTAGACTTGTTCTTGACTGTTCTTGAGTAAATTTTGATAAAATCAACGTAAAGAGATGATTTGGAGCTTCAATACCATTTTTAAAGAGTATATATAGGGTTTTGGGAAGTTACCATATTGCCCTTGAGGAGTTTAAAATGAAAACTAAAAACTATGCAAAATTTATCCCGATTTAGGGCCCCGGCGCGACGCGGAGCTTTGTAAAATGACATTTATTGTGACCTAGAAATTTGGATCAAAGTGGGGCTATCACGGAGGCTTTTTGTGAATTGACGAATGCCATTTTGGCCTCCGGCGCGACGCACCATGCACTGAAATGGCATTTGTCTTACAGTAGAAACTTAAAATTGCCATAAATTCTTCACCGGGTGTCCGTTTTAGGCGAATTTGGTATCGATGGAAATATTATTAAATTATCTATCTGTTTGTAGGATATGGGATCAAAAATTCATAGTATGATGTGAGATATTCTCATTTGAAGTTGATAATACCAATATCCTTCTCAAGAATTCAATCGGTAAGGAATGTTTTGATATACACAATAGCTAGAACATATTTGAGACCTTAATTCACATCAACGTTGATCATTAAACTACCAAGGAACCATGAAGTACTATGCATGATCTTGAAACATGGAGCTAATATTGAGTTGGATTTTTTAGAGTATTACATTTTGAAGGTCAAAATATGGCTAGATTTGGATATTGGAGTTGATCGCATGACTCATTCTATCTATTAGACTATTATGACTGTATTTCTAAGTCTTTAATTGTTATTGTCTTTTTGTCCATTTTCCACCAAATTAACCCATTTCTTATAGCTTCGTCTATGACACAGCTTATGTACTGGCAGGATAAAGTAGCTATCATCATGACTCATAAATTGATTCATGATAAATTGGTATAAAAGACTAGGTTTTACCGATATTATTGGTACAAGAGAAAGTGTCTAGTAAAGTCTCGTGATTCAGAATTAAGACATCTATTTCTTATTTTTGGGAGGCTGTAGGACATTCTTAAGATTCTTCCCTTCTTACACTTATTTCCTGCTATGAGTTTGAGTTAGCTTCTAAAGAATTCCTTTGGTTTCACTCTTTCACAGATGGCTAGGAAATGCGTTATCACTACACGAGATGAGGTTCTAAAGATCGAACCTAAGAATCCTATCACTGTTTGTAGTCTACCTAAAGCTCAAGGACAACCTCTAGATGTATCCCTAGCTTAGGGCCAGGATTAGAGGCCTCCACCAAACTCTACTTTATCTCCTAAGCCTGATATTCTTCTGCCCCAGCCAGCGGTGGGCTAGAGACTAGCCCAGGCTCTACCAAGGTTTATTTCATCTTTAGTGCTTAGGTATGCTTTGGTTCAAATTTTGGGATTGGTTGGTGGTAAATTATCTAATAGTGCCCAATTTGTAAATCAGAATGGTACAGAGGCAGAGGCACAACCTATATCTGCTGATTCTAGAGTTGAGGTTCCTTCTGCACCGATAGTTACTCAGTTGGTAGATTCCATCTTGCTATATCTGTCAAGGAGTAGAAAATGTTGGGAAGATTATTGATATTTTCTCTGCCGAAACTTTTTAGTGCAATGGGTGAGGATGCATTTGAGTTCTTGATTTCTTGTGATGATATGCTCCATAATTTAGGCCTAGTTGAGACTGATGGAGTGGATTACACAACTTTTTAGTTAGATTTGCCAGCTTAACATTGGTTTGCTGGAGATGTCATCTTGAGTCCAAAGCAGCTAGATCTTCAGTATTCACATGGGCCTAGTTCTCCGAGATCTTCTTAGAGAAATATATACCTCACAGTCTCAAGGATCATTTAGGCAATGGTGCAGGTGTAACGCCCAGAGTCTGTACCCCGGACACTACACGGTGCTCATAATTTGGAAGGACCACAAGCTAACTCATGTCTGGTACCTACTGTAATAACTTTGTAATAAATATTGTAATGATTGCATAAATAGGAAGAAACATATGCCATAAGGTTCAAATCTTTAAATAAGTTTGAATGCGGTATCAAAATACCAAAACTAAATAAAATTTTTGTAAAACTAAACAACTGTCTAAAAATACTCTAGTCTGGAAAGTCTCTAAACTGTCTAAACTGTGGAGTTGATGGGATAAGTCCCCATCTAACTCTAACTACTGAAAAGTTTCACTGTTCCATTGAGTCAGTAATGTCAAATTTTATAATGTAGCCTAGTATGTTTGCATATACGGGATTTCGAATGAGTCCCAAGGGGTTGGCAGAGACTAAGAAAATTCCAAGACTCATGCTAATGAAAGATTTCTGGAGTGACCACTAAAGTGTCCCTTTCGGCACTTTAGCGGAGGGCGTTGTAGTGACCGTAGCTCAGCTAGCAGGTCCCAATTTAGCGGCAGGGGCACTTTAGTGGCTTGAGCTAAAGCGGCCCAAGGTCCGCTTTAGAGAACTGTCTCATGGAGATGGGTACCACTTTATCGGCACCAAGGCGCATTAGCATTAACCGCTAAAGTGGCCCAGGGGCCCCTTTAGAGGCACCTGGTGCTTATAAATTCCCTTTTTCCTGATTCTCCCCACTTTCCACCCATTCTCAAGAGAGTAAACCCCTAAACAGTGCAAAAACTTAGGAGGATCATTTGTGGATGGTTTTGGAGCTTGAGTAATGTTAATTTACGTGTTTCTCCTTCTATTTTATAGTAAGCTTCCATCTATTTTAGGATTAAATTCTTTATCTTTTTCAAAAATCCCTAGAATCTTGGTTACTTGATTATAGCACCGCTAAATCTCAAAATCCACCCATTTTAGGGTAATTTTCCTTAACTATAGAGGGACGTTTTGTTGGTTTCCAAAGTGCGAATCCATATTCTTTTTGAGTAATTTAGTAAATTACTGTTCTTCTTCAATAATTTTGTATATTCTTCGGGCTTTTTTCAGCGTCTAGGTAGGATAGGTTTAACTTCTTCATATTTTACTAATTCATAGTATGATTATTATAATATGCAAGATATGGGATTGGATGGAGGTGTTAGAAGTATGAATAAGAATATTTGGATTATTTGATCCGTTTAGGCTATCTTAAAATCATAAATTAGGAGTAATTAGCTTATTTACTGATCTTTTATGTGAATTTGGATTTGTGGCCCATGTTTAGAATGGAAATACCTTATTTACTCAAGCTAAGTGAAATTACCTTAGTCACTTAAGTTTAGGGTGAAATTTCCATAAGTTGGTTAAATTGCGAGAGATTGTCAGTTGATATTATTTTTGGTGGGATTGACTTATTATTCATGTTTTGGAGGAATTACTATCTTAGGGCTATTTATTTCTTACTCAACATCTATAAATTAATTTAGATACCTTAGCCTAGTCTTAGGTAACTATTGCCTAAAATGGATTTTGGGGATTAAAAGTGGGCCCCTCCATCTATCTTACACTGAGATTTGTGTTAGTTTTGTAAACTTATTTATGCATGATATACCCTTATTAATGTTTGGATTGGGACTTAAGGAGGTGGAATATATTTAATGAGTATGTTAGTTGGATATTTAAAGATCGGTGTTATTTTCGGCTATAACTCGATATGATATTGATATGGCTTATAAATATATATAATTACTGATATGGTTTCTGGATATCATTAATGACTTATACATATGATTATTGCTATGACTTTCAAATATGATTAATGACTTATATATATGATTATTGATATGGTTTCCGGGTATGGTTAATAATATGGCCTATTGACATGCTTAATGATATAGATACAGATTTGATTATTGATATGGTCTATCGACATTCTTAATAATATGGTCATAAATGTGATTAATGATTAATGGATTATAGGTATGACTAATGGTTTGTAGATACGATTTATGGCTTAAAGATATGATTAATGGCTTGTAGATATGATTAATGGCTTATAAATATGATTAATATTTTATTGAGATGATTATTGATATGACTTATGGATGTGACGATTGACATGGACTATAGGCATGGTTTTTGGCATGGATTAATTGTTTTTTATTGGTATGTACTGTGGGTGTGGGTATCAGTAGGACGTATGGTTGTGATTCTTGTCTGGTGTATAGATATGAGCAAAAGAGATGGTCATTAGTTATAGTTCATTGGTATAGTTTATTGAGTAAGTTTAGTGATATGGCTTGTTGGTCTGGTTTGTTGATATGATAATAATAAATATAAGCTTCGGGTTAAGTTCAGCAGTTCATGACGATATTGATAATATGTCATGACCCTAACCAGGTCCTAGCCGTGATGGGTATCTCAAGTCCACCAAGGACCGGAAACCACCCCCTTTTCCTAGTCTAACAGAACATAATACATTGAAAAGAGGATGAATTCCGAACATAAAACATAGAGTAAATAGTAACTCAAGGTATAATAATGTCAACAACCAGTACCCAGTCCACAGTAATCTATAAAGCCTTTAAACCAGAAAACAACATATGTTGGGACATGCCTCAGACACTAATAATGACAATGACAATGTGAAGTCTTCAATTCTATTTTATGGAATGTAACCGATGGAATGATCAAGTCTTTCGGAGAATGTAAGCTCACCATTTCACTAAAATGATCAACAAACTAAGCTGATCAACCTAACACTATGAAGGAAAAGTAGAATTTTCTTCGGACTCTACATAGCGTGGGGATACAACGTCTGGAGACGGTAAGTGGGGTGAGCACTATCATGTATCTCAAGGAAAGGATAAAATAATTCCATGGTTAACTTTAAATCAAATCATTAAAATCCAATGGACATAATTATGTATATATATAAATATATATAAATACATATCATGCCGGGATAGGGAAAAGGGCTTATCATGAAGTAAAACTTTATCCTGGACTATGTATTTCAACTGTCATAACAGACACCCAAGGGCTATATGGGTTTAGCTCCCCGTACTGAAAGGGCCCCAATATGTGTTAGCTGCATGAACCGGAGGTATCAAGGAAGACCAGGGAAAGCCCCGACCCTACGTCAATCCAAGATACAATTATATATAAATAGTGTGAACTATGAACACGGTCATAAAGGCCAACCCTCACATTGGTCAACATCAGTTTCCATTATAAGTAATTCAAGACCCACACCTTTACGGCTTACCTATATAACCCCCATTCAGCCCAATTTAAAATTATTTTCACATAACATATTTATTAACGAAGGAATTAACTTTTAAGGCACACCATAGGTATCATCATACCCCTACACTTGTAAGTTTATCTCTATGCCATAACAATCACATTAACTTGGTGAATGCCTTGACCCCCTTTATTCATTAAATTAAATTGAAAGAATTCCTCTACCTCCATTAGTTTTATCAAACCAAATCATAGCCATTAATGCCTCAAAATCTATATTCATTGTATAGCCAGTTATCCAATCCAATTGTATAAGTGAGTAAGTCATACCAAATGACAAATTCCACCATGCTAAGACATTTACACAAGTGGGTTGAGGAAAAACTATTTTATAATACCAATTCCAAGTTCAAAATATCAATTAGGGGGAATACCTTGACCCCCATTCCAATTCCCTTACCCATACACAACATTAGGTCAAAACATCAATTTCAAAGCATGAGTAACTCATAAAAACATGGGTAAACAATTCAAGGATCAACCATTCTAAAATCCCCAACCCATATCTAAACCCATACTAAAATCTATACCAAACCCATTTAAAACAAATACATTTCATAAAATAAGATTTTGGGAAGAGTAACATGTCTGAAAGTATCAACGACTTGGAAACACTAAGTGTTCTTCACCTTGGAGATTTGAGCGTGTTTTAGAAGTTTTTTTGATTTGTTTTGGAGTGATAATTATCCCTCCTAAAGGGGTTATAAGTCGTGGATCATGATTGGGGAAGAGGGGAAATGTCCAAAGTACCCTTAATCAAAAGCTGGAAAATTATCGCCAATAACTATGGGTCACTATACGACTCGTAAGGACACTTTATGACTCGCCACCACAAGTCATAGTCAAGACAGTAGGTGAAGGACTATTCTATATTGAACCTTAGATTTACACCATATGACTTGTAGGGTCCAAGTCGTAGTCCAGATAGAATATTTTGGGTATCAAGCTTGTTTGGATAAGGATGGGACCATACGACTTATTTTGATTCTTTACGAATTGTAACCCCTAGTCGTAGTCTCAATAGAAACATCAGACTAGCACTCTTGTCTAGCTACGAGTGGCTCATTAAGACTCATAATATCACCCAAAGACTCATACGGAGAGTCGTAGTCTGGGCAGTTAGTTTAAAAACTCAGGAATTTTTCAAGGACTAAAATTTGAGGCGTTATATTTGCCCCCCCCCCCCCCGCCCAAATCATACATCCTCGAATGATAAGAAAAGGATTTCATTAGCACGAGTTAACGCAGAGCACACCCACACTTACCTTTAACAAAGACAGAAAACAAAGATATCAGGGAAATCATAATTTTCTTTAATAACGTTAGAAAACAAAGATATTAAAGAATATGCATACCTCAAGTACGATTATCCAAAGAGGGAAACAATAATGGATATTTGGACTTCATGTCCTCTTTGACTTCCCAAGTAGCCTCTTTACATGTTTGGTTACTCCATAAAACCATTACTATAGCTATGTCCTTTATTCGCAATGATTGGATTTTCTAATCTAAAATCACAATTGGGACCTCCTCACATGCATACCAGTACATTCAATTGTACTGACGCATTTGTGCTATGGTGTTTTAAACCATATGTCCAGAAGCATAAGTTCCAGAGCATGAGTAGAACTCCAAATTTCAGTAGCTAGATTTAGCAGCTATTCCTCATCATTCGAGGATGATATTATTATTTATTTTATTATTTTAGTTTAGCTTTCAGTAGATGGATTTAGTTAGGGACATGTTGCATCAACTCCTTATTCAGACAGTTCTGTTAGTTAGAGGCTTTACAGACTATAGTATGTTCAGACAGTTTATTTTAGCTAATGTTTTGGTATTGATATACCGTACTCTCAGATATTATGTTTTATCAGTTTTGAACCTTATCACTACTCAACCCGTATTTCCACATTTATATAGTATATTATGCAGTGTTTAAGTACACATATCAGTCATGGGTTAACTTCTAGTCCTTCAGGGTTATGAGCACCGTATATCATTCTGGGTACCAGATTTGGGGCGTTAAAAAATTGGTATCAGATCCTAAGGTTCAATAGTATCCTAAGAAGTCTGAAAGCCACATCTAGTAGAGTCTTGTACATAGGTGTGTTGCGCGCCACACTTATGTGCAGGAGGCTATAAGATGTTTAGGAATAGTTTCCCATTTTTCAATATTTATGTCGTGCCAGTGAGCATAATCTCAAGTTAATCTCTTAGTTTAATCCTTTTCTCTTCTGTTTACAGAATAAGCCTTCCAAGAAGAGAACAAAGAATCAGTCAGCCTCTCAGCCCGAAGATCCTTTGGGCGAGCATGTATCTTATGCAGAGTTAAGAGGAGCATTCACTACTCTTGCTATGTTAGTTTCTACTCAGAATGAGTGACCAACTATCATTCCATCCAACCCAGCGGACAATTCAGCTGCAGCCAGGATTCGAGACTTCACTCGAATGAATCCTCCATCTTTTTTAGGGTCTAAGTCAGAAAAGGATCTTCAGGAATTCCTTGACCAAGTTTAGAAGGTTACATACATCATAGGGGTGTCAGTTATTGAGAGTGTTGAACTAGCTATATATAAATTATAGGATGTTTCTCACACTTGGTTCAAGCAGTAGAAGTCAGAGAGGTCAGTTGATGCATGATCCATAGAATGAAAGAAGTTTGTCACCACATTCTTAGATAGATTCTTTCCCCTAGAGCTGAGAGAAGCTAAGGTGTTAGAATTTATCAACCTCAGGAAAGTCAACATGATGGTGAAAGATTATCGTCTTAAGTTTACTTAATTAGCCAGATATGCTCCCCATGTAGTGGCAAATAGAAAGTCTAAGATTAGTAAGTTTGTTTCTGGGGTGAATATAGTGTGATCAATGAGTGCAGGTCTGCGATATTGAATAGTGACATAAACATATCCAAGATTATGACCCATGCTCAATAGATAGAAGAACAAAATATTAAGATAAGGTAGAAGCAAAATAAGAGATCAAGGAAAGGTAGTTTCAACTTCGCTCAGCCTAAGTCAGAAGGAGGAAACCGTTCTCAGTTTCATCCAAACTCATTAGTTCCATCTCCTTCTTCATCCAGTTCTCTAGCTCCTAAGTTCAGGGATGGTAGTAGAGATAGGGTGCTAGGCTCTATATCTTAGGGCAATGTTAGCAATGCCCGAACTAATCCCCTTTGTCAGACTAGTGGCAAACATCATCAGGGTATTTGCAAAACTGGCAGTGATATTTCTTTTGGATATGGCAAGTTGAGCCACGGAGTAAGAGATTTTCCTCAGATAGGTTCCTAGAGTCAAAAAAATCGTTCCTCAGCTCAGTCCGGTGGCCCAAATTAGTATGGTGCCACTTCTAGTGCTACTAGTGGGCAACAACCAAATAGACTTTATGCTCTCTATTCCCGACAAGATTAGAAAAATTCTCCTAATATGGTTACTGGTATGTTACAAATTTTTCACTTGTATGTTTATGCTTTGCTAGATCCAGGAGCTTCCTTGTCTTTTGTTACTCCTTATATAGTAGTTGATTTCAGAGTCAGTCTCGAGATTCTAGTGGAGCCCTTCTAAGTCTCTACCCTAGTGAGTAAAACCATCATAACCCGATAGGTATACAGGAACTGTCCGATTATGATATTTTAGAAAGTCACCTCAGCAGATTTAGTTAAATTAAAGATGACTGATTTTGATATCATTCTCGGCATGGATTGGCTTCATTCCTACTATTCCATAATCGACTGTAGAAACAAAATTGTCCAGTTTCAATTTCTAAATGAACCCATCCTGGAGTGGAGGGGTAATACTTTAGTTTTAAGAGGTCAGTTTATTTCCTACCTTCCAGCATAGAAAATGATATCTAAGGGATGTGTCTATCATCTTGTTTGAGTTAAGGACTCTAGTTTCGAAACTCCCAGTTTTGAATTAGTCCCAGTAGTGAATAAATATTCAGATGTATTTCCTAAAGATCTTCTAGGAATTCCTCCCAAAAGGGAAATAGAATCGGTATTGATATTGTTCCAGATACTTAGCCTATATTTATTCCTCCATACAGAATAACACCAGCAAAACTCAGAGAATTAAAAGAAAATTTGAAGGATCTCCTAGATAAGGGATTCATCAGACCCAGTGTGTCCCCATCGGGCACACCAGTCTTATTTGTGCAAAAGAAACACGATTTTCTCAAAATGTTCATTGATTACCATCACCTCAATAAAGTCACAGTCAAGAACAAGTATTCACTTCCAAGAATCAATGACTTGTTTGAGCAACTTCAGGGTGCCAAGTATTTCTCTAAGGTAGACCTCAGATCATGCTATCATCAGCGCAAAGCCAGAGAATTTGACATTTCAAAAATAGCTTTCCGTACTCGGTATGGTCGTTTCGAATTCTTAGTCATGTCCTTTGGTCTTACCAATGCCCCAGTAGCTTTCATAGAATTGATGAATCATGTGTTCAAGCAGTACTTAGACATGTTCATAATAGTCTTTATAGATGATATCCTCATCTATTCCCGCAGTGAGCATGATCATACACAACATCTCAGAATAGTACTTCAGACTCTCAGAGATCATCAGTTGACCGCTAGATTTAGTAAGTGTGATTTTTTGCTAAGGTTAGTAGCATTCCTTGGTCATATCATTTCTGGTGATGGAATTAGAGTAGATCCTCAAAAGACTAAAGTAGAAAGAAATTGGCCTCGCCCTATCTATCTATCAGATATCAGGAGTTTCTTAGGTTAGGCTTGATATTATAGATGGTTCATTGAGGGATTTTATTCCATTTCATTCCCTATGTCCAGATTAACTCAAAAGAAATTTAAGTTTCAGTGGTCAGATCCTTGTGAGAAGAGTTTTTAGGAGTTGAAGACTCAACTTATCTCAGCTCCAGTTTTGGCTCTTCCAAATGGGTTCATAGTATATTGTGATACATCCAGAGTAGGCTTGGGTTGTGTCCTCATGTAGAATGGTAAGTTCATAGCCTACGCCTCCAGACAGATTAAACTCCATGACAAGAATTATCGTACTCATGATCTTGAGTTAGAAGCCGTAGTTTTTGCCTTAAAGATTTGAAGCATTACTTGTATGGTGTTTTGTTATCTATTATCTCAGATAGAGGTACCCAGTTCACCTTTTATTTCTCGAAAGCATTCAAAAAGGGTCTTGGTACCCAAGTTCATCTAAGTACAGCCTTTCATCCTCAGATAGATGGTCAAGCAGAAAGGACCATTGAGACTTTAGAAGACATGCTAAGGGCATGTGCAATTGATTTCAAGGGTAGTTGGGATGACCACTTGCCTTTGATTTAGTTTTCATATAATAATAGCTATTATTCCAGTATTCGGATGGCTCCATTCGAAGCTCTTTATGGTAGGAGGTGCAGATCTCCAATCGGTTGGTTTGAACATAGTGAGGCCTCAGTCATAGGGCCTGACTTAGTATTCGATGTCTTAGAAAAATTCCAGTTGATCAGATAAAGACTTTGGGTGCTCAAAGCCAATAGAAGTCTTATGCAGATGTGCGCAAAAAGGATCTCAAGTTTGAGATTGGTGACTATGTCTATCTCAAGATCTCTTTCATGAAGGGAGTGAAGAGATTCAGCAAGAAGGGAAAGCTCAGTCCCCATTATGTTGGTCCTTTCAAATTTCTCAGTCATCTAGCCTCAGTTCATCCAGTTTTCCATGTCTCTTTGCTCAAGAAGTTCATAGGTTACCCATCCGTTGTAGTCTTTATTCAGAGCATAGATTTTTACAACATCCTCTCTTATGAGGAGATTCCAGTCGAAATCCTTGACTATCAGACTCGTAGACTAAGGAACAAAGAAGTCCCTCTAGTCAAAGTTCTTTGGCGAAATCAGTCTGTTGAGTGAGCTACTTGGGAAGAAGAAGCAGACATGCATACCAAGTATCCTCACCTCTTTTATGCTAACTCAGACTCAGCCCAAGGTAATAGTTCTCCTTAAGCTTTAAGTTTTATGTTCAGATTTCAGCCACAACTTTCCAGTTCATGTTCAGATTTCTATTATAAACTCGGTATCGATTACCATTGCATATTCATTCATGTATTCATGTATCAAATTAATCATATATTCATGCATCAGATATTCATTCTCATTGTGAGAAACTTAGTTCATCAGAACACTCAGTCATGCATTCATGAATTAGTTACACATGCATCAGATATCCATGCTCAGTATGATGTATTCATTTATTCGTTATGTTAGTCATGGAATCATGTTTCAGTTACTCATTTTTAGTATGTATGTCACTTTATCTCTTCTCCCATCTCAGTCAGTCTTATTCGAGGATGAATGTTCTCAAAGGGGAGATATTGTAAGACCCAGCAAAACTTTTGAGCTTAATTTAGTCCTTTAAGCTTGTCAAGGTATCCCAAACTTAGAAAAATTTTAACCAAGTTTCCAGACTTAGGCCTCATTTGTTTGCACTTAATGGAGGTTTGAATCTGAATGGTTCAAACTTCAGATTAAGTGTATTTGTTTTTTATCGGTTAATCCCTACTACCGATCAACTCATCTATCACAACTAGGACCACCACTAACTACCACTAATGCATCACAACCTCCATATATTCTTTGGCCGTCACCACCATTGTCACTAGTAACGTCATCTCTAACACTACTTCAACCATTACCATCGTTACAATTTATCTCTACTAACAACTATCTCCACCATCCCAACAAGCAACATCTCCAACTAGCACCAACACTTATGCATTCATGTTTCAGCCAACACAATCAACACCTCAAACTACTAACATCAAGCAACGTCACATCCCCACTACCACCACCACCATTAATCTCTACCTTCATAACAGTCACTATAATACCAACCATCACAACTATCACCACCAACATTATTATTACCAACATCAATGATTGTCACCGCAACCACCATTATAAATTATCTCCATTATCTCTAAAAAACTTAAATGTTTTTTCTCAATCAAATAATAATTTTTTTGTATTAAATTACATACTTTTATAATACATAATTAATTTTTATTTGAATTGTATTTTTTATTTTATTATATATACAAATAAATTTTTTTTGCACATTCAGATGTTGAAAAACAAATAGTCTTAATCCTTCAGTTTTCATATCTTGAGACAACATCTTAATCATTCAAATGTGCATTCAGATTCAGATGTCTGAATCTTAAAAAAAACAAATGCACCCTTAGCCTATTTTGGCCTTTGAAAGTTGGAAATCTTATCTTGCCATCTTAATGTCCTTTAATGGCCCATATTTTCATTGATTCATGATTAGGAAAGTCAATAGGAGTTCCTGAACAAGTTTTGGATTTTTTTTAACATGTTTAGATCTTGTTTGGACTCCTAAAATAGTGGACCAACGCGATCTTGGCACGCCACATCGCCAATTGCATTGATCAACATTTGTGCAGGCGACCAGAGCCAAAATTTTTAGGCTCGGTGCAATCATAGTGCGATGCGTCGAGTATCGCATTGCAACCATCAACGCACCGTGTCGCTTGTAGCGTCGGCATCTAGTGTTTATTCATTAAATAACTGCATCTCAAGGGAAAAAGAGGTCAATGCCCCACCCCTATATAAGTCACAAACACGTAATTCATACATATTTCACCTAAATTATAGTGGTTTCTCTCTCAAATTCATCAAGAACAAGCTTAGAGTTTTCACTTAAGGATCTAATTTCAAGAATTTCACTATTTGTTTTCAAGAATCTTCCATCTAAGGTATGCACAGTGTTGATATATGTATTCCTTTTATCCATAAATCTCAAAAACCCTACTTCAAATTATAAATCATGTTGTTTATGTTGTGGGTTATTTTTTAACCATGTTAATCCTGTTGTACGATTTCTAAGTTGGAATCTTTACGTGTTTTCATGAAACTACATTAGCATGCAAGTTGAAATCCATGAATTGAGTTTTTTATGATGTGTAATTTGATGATTACACCTTTTCCCTACGTTATGCATGTAAGGTGTTAGATAAAATGCCTAAAAGGATAGAAATTGTATATTATAGCTCAATTGTAACCCATATGATAAATGCATGTCTTACCCTTATGTTCAAATGACTTCCATGATATTAATGTGCAATGTAGATGTTCGTTGGAATGCTCATGATGTTAGAGTATGAATTTAAGATACTTATTATATGCATTTCTACCATGTACAAGCTTATGATAACCATGTGCTTCATGAAATCCCCATCTCATTATATTGTGGATTGTTGATGTTGGTAATGTATTCAAGAATATCATACCTTGTTATTTTCCTTCTATCGAGTCCTGGGGTTACTTGTGCCTGACAACTTAGTTGTGTGCCTAGAGCCAGTGTTATGTTTTCATGATACTCTTAGTCAAGATATGGTCAATAGAACTCAGTCAGTCATGTGACTCAGAAAAGCTCAGTAATTCAGTAATCTCAGTAGTATTCCATTAGTCAACAGAACATAGTTAACTCAGTCCAATTCATATCAGTTAATCATGTTTAGTGTCTATTTATATGGGAGTAGGATTTTGCACCCAGTGAACCCAAGGATGGGAACTCATCTTCCAGTAGAGGGTGTGATTCTTAGAAGCAATTCTTGCATTACAGAACTACGTAGCCAGCATAGGTTGAGACATCTAACCTGCCAGTTGGGGGTTGATTAGGTAGGTTACCTGCTAGTTGAGGGTTCCCACCATTCTCATTTTAGTACCTGCCAGTTGAGGTTCACTCACAGCTTGTCCTTACCGATGGTGTGGTATTGACACCTTTCCAATTGGGATTACCGATTGGACTTCAACATAGCTATATTGCTTTATTTTGGGCATGTCAGTTAGATAACTACTTCCCACAGTTAGGATTTCAGTCTCAGTCTCAGTAATTGAACTTAAATAGTTCTACAGAATTCAGAATTATCAGATACAGTTAACTCAAAATAGAATAGAACTTACCTAGTTCCATTAGAACCTAACTTGTCAAATATAGTCAATCAGTATCAATTATCAGTAAATAATGTTATGAATATTCAGACTCAGTAGTTAATATCATCACGAATTCAATTACAGTTATTTATTCATACATGTATTCTCACGTTCATGTTATATGGTCAGTTAACATTTTTTATGCATTTGAACCCTCTGTATTCAGCCTACCTCACATGCATACCAGTACATTCAATTATACTGATGCATTTGCACTATGGTGTTTTATGCCATAGGTCCAAAAGCAAGAGTTCTAGAGCATCAGTAGTACTCTAAATTTTAGTAGCCAGATTTAGCAGTGAGTCTTTATTATTCGAGGACTATATTATTATTTACTTTATTATTTTAGTTTATCTTTAAGTATATCGGGTTAGTTGGGGACATGTCCCATCAAATCTTTATTCAGACAGTTCAGTCAGTTAGAAGCTTTTCAAAATACAGTATGTTCAAACAATTTATTTCAGTTTATGTTTTTGTATTGATATACCATACTCTCAGGTATTATGTTTTATTAGTTTTGAACCTTATGTCTGTTCAACCTTCATTTCAGCAATTATATAGTATATTATGTAGTATTCAGGTACAGATATCAATCATGGGTTAGCTTGTGGTCCTTCGAGATCATGAGCATCGTGTAGCATTTTGGGTAGTAGATTTGGGACGTTACAAATACCCAGCTCATAAGATACATAAATTCCACTAGGGTAATAGTTAAACCAAAAGATATAACCAGGAACTCATAAAGGGCATACTTATATGAAAACTAGTCTTAAGGATATCCACATCCCAAATCTTCAGCTAATGGTAACCTGACCAAAGATCAATCTTAGAAAAGTTCTTAGCTCCTTGAAGATGGTAAAAAAGATAAAAATCCTTGGAAGTGGGTACTTATTCTTCACATTCACCTTATTCAATTGGTTGTAATCTATACAAATTTGAGGGACCCATCCTTCTTATGCACGAAGAGCATCGAAGCACCTTACCGAGAAATACTAGGATGAATAAAACCCTTATGAAGAAGATCTTTCTACTGCTTCTTAAGTTCTTTCAACTCAACTTGGCCTAATCTAAAAGAATGTATAGATATAGCATGGGTATCCAGTAGAAGATCAATCCCAAATTCTATCTCACTATCGGGAGGAACACTGGTAAGATCATCAAGACACACCTCAAGAAACTCATTGACTATAAGAACATATCGTAAAGAAGGGCCCTCTGAGTTGGAATCTTTAACCAGGACCAAGTGATAGATACACTCCTTGGAAATAAACTTTTAGTCTCTCAGATAAGAAATAAACCTTCCCTTAGTCACTACGGAGCTACCTTCCCGCTCAATCACTGACTCATTTAGGCATTTAAAATCGACCTTTTGGGTCCAAAAATCATGAGATGGATAGCATGAATAGATCCAATCCATCCTAAAATCATATCAAAATCTAATATAGCCAACTCTATCAGATCTACTAGCATCTACATACCACAGTTAGATACCACACAATTCCTATAGACTATTCTATCCATAATAGAGTCACCCACTAGGGTAGACACAGAAAGGGAACTTGGAATACTCCCAAGACCAAAACCATAAATAATAACTACATAAAGGATCACATAAAAAGGTTAAGTCAGGATCAAGCATACAATATACATCACGAGATAAAATTTTTAATGTGCTAGTAACAACATCAAGAGATGCCCCAGAATTTAAATAGGTGTCAAAAGCATATAAATTACTTTGACTAGTGTTGGATCCAAATGTAGCACCCTAGAAACACCGAAGAATGTGGCCATGGAAAAATTTTTAGTTAGTTGATGATGATCATGATGTGTTATGTTATATCCTTGTAGCGTGTTATTTCTAACTTGTACAAAGGTTGCCTTGATGCATGTTGATGCGGTAACTTAGGTTTATTATTGATTCACCCCTCATTCAAGGACACATGGTCATAGTAGGGGAGAATAGAAGCAGCTAGACTTGAACCCTTAAAATATCAACAACTTTTGGAGTCTTTCGGGTGGGTACGGTTGAAGGGCTTGAGTCATACCCTTGGTCATGAATCGTACCCTTCTCCTCCTCTACTCTTGTATCCTAGACTTAATACAAAAGTATTATACTATATTATATATGACTTGAACTTCCCTCAATCATAACCAATGCATACGAGTTGTATGCAACTCAATCGTGAAGAGTGAAGCCTCCAACCTAGTGGACTATTTTGGTTATGAGTGGTATATATGATATAGTTCATAAGTTTTACCTTTTGGATAAAAATCAAGTGTGTCTATTCATACCCTAACCAGTGTGTTTGGCCTAGGAGAATCCTAGGGTATGAGTTAGGGTACCACTCGTACCCTAGGTCATGATTGCCAAGTGAACCGTATAAGGGAGTCATACCCCTGTATAGGTGGACTTTCTAGCTCTTTACTAAGGACCTTTTGTTCATTTCCCTTAACTAAAACCCTAATTCCTTGAACTATATAAGGCCTTGTAGCCTTCTAAGTCTTTACTTTACTAGACTCAAACACTCTAAATACACTCTCAAGCTCATATTTGGAAGATTTGAGGCTAGGGATTCAAGAGTGGTTTTCAAGAGGCTAAGAAGAGTCAAGATTGTTGGTGTGTCATCTTATTTAAGTCATGTATCTCTTCCATTCTTTAAATAACTCTAAACCCATGTATTTCACACTTGTATTAGTAAGTGTACATGATGGTTTTTAATCAAATGAAAAGGGTTTTTGATACCTATCAATGAATAATGATTATTTTTTATTATACAGGTGTTGATACAAGTTATCGATGGTAGAATGTATATGTGGGTGCTTTTAGTATGTCTCATTACATGGGTGTCTTAATTAACCCTGATATTGATGATTTCTACCATGAAAATGGTCTTGTTAAAGTTACACACCCAAAGTGTTTGTGAAAATACCTATGTGAGTTGTCTAGTAAAATGTTGGTGATGTGTTAAGCTAGAGAAATGGCCTAAGGAGTATAACTGGTTGATGAATAATATTATAAAAGGTATTGTGAGTCATGTATTGTGTAATTGAAGATATTACTGGGATAATGGCTAATAAGGGGTTAAGGCTCTAAACATAAGAATGAACTTATTTTGGGTGTTAACCCAAATATGGAGAGAATGTGGTATAAGCTTGATAATGTAATGTGAATGATTATGTGGCTATTTATTACCATAGATGTAATAAATTATGTGTTTTATCAAAGTATTTGGCTTATTAACATGATGAATGGTTAAATGGTCTTGTGAATGTCAAATATGTATCTAGGTAAAAGTCCTAGTGAACATGAATGGGTCAGGATAATATCTAACTAAATATGAGTAATTTTATATGGTTGGTTAAGGCTTTATTGTCCATGTATTGAGTTATAATAATCATGAATACTTGTAAATAGATGATAAGAACCTTGTTAAGCATGTAATGCATTATCTTGTGGCTTAAATAGGACATTGGCCCTTTTGTATAAATGCTTATTAATTAGTATTTCTTAATCTTTAACCATGTTGGTTTGACGGTTAAGAAGAGGTGTTCATTTCTCTAAACTTAGATTCAAATTGTAAATAGTTATTGTGGATCTAGAGGACCACAAATTAAATTGCATGATAAATTGAATGGAGTCATTGGCCTATTGAGATAGTTGAGCAATGAAGCCCCCCATAAGAGACATGTGTTTGTGTATGTTATTCAAATGGATAAATGTTCTATAGCTCTTGAATACGTGGTATTGCTCTAATATGTGAAAAGAATGATATGGATGCCAATGCATGAGATAGTGGGTTAAGAGTTCAAATATCGACTAATGATAGCAATGTGATGGCTTGTGGCTAGAGTCCGTTACCTTATGAAATGATTTGTGGTCAAAGTCCCTCGTCTAATGACTTGTGGTCAAAGTCCTATATCTAATAGCTTGTGGTTGGATTCCCTTGCTTATAGAGAACTTTTAAGGGTAAAATACCTCACCTAATGTGTTAGCATGCGATTAGAGTTCCATTCCCACTTGAATGTGTAAGCATGCGATTAGAGTTCCATGCCCTATTGAATGTGTAAGTATGAGAGTAGAGTTCCATGACCACTTGAATATATAAGCATGTGATTCGAGTTCCATGCCCACTTGAATGTGTAAACACGCGATTAAATTTTCATGCCCACTTGAATGTGTAAGCATACAATTAGAGTTACATGCCCACTTGAATGTGCAAGCATGCGATTAGATTTCCATACCTAAGTGAATATGCGAGCGTGTTATTAGAGTCCTATGCCTAGTTGAATGTGTGATCATGTGATTAGAGTTCCACACCTAAGTAAATGCGAGAGCATATGACTAGAGTCCCATGCCTAGTTGAATATGTGATAGTGTGATTAAAGTTTCACGCCTAAGTGATTATGGTATATGGGTAGAGCCCTTGTTTCAATAAATAACTATATAGTTGTTGCCACTTTACTTGATGAAGCGTAACCAAGGATGACGTACCTTGCCTAATGATATGTGAATGTTGTTAAAGTCTTAAACCTAATGTGTATGGTATGAACCTATGGATGAAATGTCAAAGTCCTATACTTTGTGTCATATGATTGAAGTATTTGAGAATGTTATTAAGTCTTGATAACTTAATTAGCATATGATATATCTATGTGTAAGGATATATATGTGAATATGATTGAATATGATATATATTGACTTGTGTGGAATGGTGATGTTATTTTATCCTTTTCCTTGAGTTACATGCTGGTGCTCCAACCTCTAACCATCTTCGAAAACTATGTCCCCATGTGACGTAGGCACCAGAGCATCTCCTTCTTTTTCTTCGCAGTGAATAAATATTCGAGCAGATTTATGCATTGACCTTGAAGTGGTTAGCTTCCATACTCTAAAAAACCTACCTCTCATAGTCATATTACTTTATGTCATATACTTGTATATGTTTGGTACTTGGATATTGCCGGGGTCATGTCCTGACATATCTATGACTCAGTTGTTTAGAGGTTTTATGGATGACTGTGGACTTGGGCATAATGGATAGACTGTTGGTATCAATGAAATTGTAGATATTTCCTAGAATTTATAATTAGTCTTTCATTTTTGCTATCTTGTTATATGGTTGGACTTCATATGATCCTTGTAGATTATTGTTGTTGATTAGGTTGGTTTATCGGGGCGATCTCCGGTATATGTGTGCTTTAGGTTCCCATACGACATGTTCTAAAGTTTTGGGTGTGTCATGTTGATATCAGATCCTAGGTTTATGGTCAGTTGGAAGTCCGCAAAGCTATGACAAGTAGAGTCTCTTTTATGGGTGTGAAGTATAGCATACTTATAAGAGAGAGGTTATGAGGCATTTAGGAATGTTTCTCTTTTTTTTGTTTCAATCTCAATCTATATAGAGTCTAAGTTCTTAGATTCCTTTGATTTTTGCTTTCTCGTCTTTTACATTATTTATGCAAGAGGATCTTACTTTTAAGCTTGCTCTTCTATCCCTAATAGAAGAAATATGGATAATGCTCGTCCAATTTCTAGGATTCGTACTTGACCAAGTTTTGTGACATATGACCATCCTCGTGAGGTTACACTTGTTCCCACTAACTCTAATATTGAGGGGGACACTTCTTCTCAGTCGCCTAAAAATGTTGGGTTTCGTCGTTCCTTTGCTCGATTTGATCAAGTTGGTTGAAAGTGGTCTAGGAGAAAGTATTGGGCGGTTCCTATATTTCACTCCACAACTAGTGCCCCTTACCCAAAACTAGTGAGAGATAGGCATCTTCATAATGATCATGCATATAGGGTACAAGGTGACCAATATTAGGCTGGTGGAGCCTAACCCTCACTCACCTATCCTCTTTGACTGTTTTATGATCAATCACACCATCATTGTTATAAGAAAGGGAAGAATTGATTTTGTATATGCTAAATTAGGTCACATACAATGGGAGTGTACCATAAGGGTTGCTGCTTGAGCAAAAAGAATGTCAATTACCACTTCTCTAGCCTTTGCACCCAGAGGTTCCAAATTCAGGCTAATGTTGCTTCATCGGCTTATCCTGCCCTCCTTGCAAATTCTGTGATCATAGTCATCGTCATCAGTGTGTGATATGGAGAGGCAAATGTTACCATTATGGTCAAGTCAGGCACACACAGTGAGAGTGCCCCACCCGAGTGGCTTCTTTGGACAGCAGAGCACCTATTGCTACTCTTTCTCTCCAACCAAAGGGTGTAGTGTCTACTGCTGCTTCAGTCTCTAGCACCAACATTGGCTGGAACCATTTGTATGCACTTGCTACTCACCAAGACTCTGAGGCATCACCCGATACTATCACGAGTATGTTGAGACTTTTCTCCTGTGATGTATATTTATCCAAGGTCTACTTCTTCTTATGTGACTCTGTATATGCAAGTGCATCTCAATTGTGGTCCCGAGAGTCTGTCGGTTCCTTTCTCTATTTCTCATATATTAAGAAACACTGTGGTTATAGAGAGTCTATAAGGGGTGTTTGTATCATTTGGTCAGAGTTAAAGGTCCTAACTCAAAAGGGTTTTCTTAAGAATTTGTTTTTGTGGTTGATGAGTTTCTTGTTATGTCATTTGGGTCGACCAATGCCTTGGCGGTATTTATGGATTTGATGAATAAGGTCTTCCATCCATTCATGGGCATACTTTTCATTGTCTTCATTGACGATATCTAAGTATATTCTAAGAGTGAGACAAATTATGTAGATTACCTCCGTGCCATAGTGCAAACCTTAAAGGATCATCATTTGTATGCCATGTTATCTAAGGGTGAGTTATGGTTATAGCGTGACTTTTCTTGTTCATTTTGTCTATCTCTTGTGAAGGGATCATAGTGGATTCCAAAAAGGTATGTGGTAGTGTGTCTTTTGCTGTCCGTACCTAATGACTTCACTTTTGGTATATTATCTCAGGATGGGTATCATTTGTGACCTTGGTGGTTACAAAGAAGCACTTCATGCCTATTGTGTCGTGTCTCCGATAGAGGGAGTGATGCAAATGAGTAAGGGGAGAGTTTTGTCCCCGCTATTTTGGTCCTTATGTAGTCTAAATAAGGAGTTGGCAAGGTTGCCTATGAGTTGGAATTGTATTCTATATTGAACTCCATTTCCCCCAATTGTTCATGCCTCTATGTGAGAGGATGTGTAGGTGATTCTATGATTGTCCTTTCCTTAGGGGACGTCGATCTTTTGGGTTCCTTGACTTGTGAAGGGATCTCGATGAGGATCTTGGATCGGTAAGTTTGCTAATTATGAACAATAGGAGTGGCTTCGATAAGGGTTCTATGGAATAACCAATAGCCCAATGAAGCAACTAGGGTGGTGGAAGAGGGCATGAAGCCTAAGTATCCGCAATTATGTCCCATCCCAAACACTCATGTTTGAGATGTGTATTGGTATTCCTAACTTGGTTTATGTCTTTGATAGACAATGGGTTGAAATCCCCGATGTTTGTTATTGGCTAATTTGATAAATAAGGGATTTGAATTCTTAAATGTTTGTGTTGCTTTATATCTTTGATAGGCAAAGGGATCAAGCCCTTAAGCTTTAAATTGATCAGGTGTTTTGATAAATGAAGGGATGGAATCTCAAGGATTTTTAAACTAAGTGGTTGATTGATAATGACCATGATATGTGTTTAATTCTACCCTTGTTGTGTGTCTTGTCCTCAATTATGTGAAGATTGGTTTGATGAATGCTAATGTGTTAACTTGAGAATGAAATTTTTTTCACCATTATTCGCGAACAAATGATCCTAAGTGGGGGAGAATGAAACACCCAAGAATGTGGCCTTGCAAATATTTTTGGTTGGTTGGTGATGATTATGATATGTGTTGTGTTGTATCCGTGTAGCGTGTTTTTTCTAACTGGTATACAGATTTCCTTGATGTGTTTTGATGTGGTAACTTGTGTTTATGCTTGCCTCGCCCCACTTTCAAGGACACATGGTCAAAGTGGGGGAAAATTGAAATAGCTAGACTTGAACCCTTGAAAGAACAACAACTTTTGGAGTCTCTGGGGTGGGTATGATGGAAGGGCTTGATTCGTGCCCTTGGTCATGACTCATACCCTTCTCCTCCTCCACTCTTGTATCCTATATTGAATACAAAAGTATTATACTATTTTATATATGATTTGACCTTTCCTCAATGATAACCAATGTCTACGAGTCGTATGCAACTCAATCGTGAAGAGAGAGGCCTCAAACCGAGTTTTCTATTTTGGTTACGAGTGGTATATATGAGTTAGCTCATGTTCATACCTTTTTTATATGACTCAAGGGTGTCTAGTCATACCCTAACCAGTGTGTTTGATGTAGGAGAAGCCTAGGGTATGATTTAGGGTACCACTCATACCTTAGGTCACGGTTGCCAAGTGAACTATATGGGGGAGTCGTACCCCTGCATAGGTGGACTTTCCAGATTTTTATTAAGGACCTTTTATTAATTTCCCTTGCCTAAAACCCTAATTCCTTGCACTATATAAGGCCTTGTATCCTCCTAAGTCTTCATTTTACAAATCTCAAACACTCTAATTACTCTCTTAAGCTCATTTTTGGAAGATTATAGGCTAGGGTTTCAAAAGTTGTTTTCAAGAGGCTAAGAAAAGTCAAGATTGTTGGTGTGTCATCTTTTTTAAGGAATGTATCTCTTCCCATCTTTAAATAACTCTAAACCCATGTATTTCACACTTGTATTAGTAAGTGTACAAGGTAGTTTTGAATCAAATGAAAATGGATTTTGGTACCTATCAATGAATAATGATGATTCTTGCTTATACTTGTGTTGATACATGTTATTGATGGTATATTGTATATGTGGGTTCTTTTTGTATATATTTTAACATGGGTGTATTAAGTAACCCTAATCTTGATTGTTTCTAAAATAAAAATATCCTTGTTGAAGTTACACACATGAACTATTTGTGAAAATGCCTAAGTGAGTTGTCTAGTATAATGTTGGTGATGTGTTGAGCTAGAGAAATGACCTAAGGAGTATAAATGGTTGATGAATGATATTTTAAAAGGTATTATGAGTCATGTATTTTGTAATTGATGATATTTTTGGGATAATGGCTAATAAGGGGTTAAGGCCCTAAACATGATAATGAACTTGTTTTGGGTGTTGAGCCCAAATATGGTAAGAAAGTAGTGTAAACTTGCTAATGTAATGTGAATGATTATGTGGCTCTTGATGAGCATAAATATAATGAATGATGTGTTGTATCAAATCATTTGTCCTATTAACAAGATGAGTGGTTAAATGGTCTTGCGAAGGCCAAATTTATATCTAGGTAAAAGGTCTAGAGAACATAATGAGTCATGATAATGTCTAAATGAATGTCAATACTTGTATATGTTTGCTTAAGTCTTTGTTGGCCATGTACTGACTTATAATAATCGTGAATTCTTGGAAATGGTTGATAAGAATCTTATTAAGCATGCAATGCATTAGCCTGTGGCTTAAATAGGGCAATGACCCTTTTTTGTGAATGTTTGTTAATTTGTACTGTATTGGTGTGGTTAGCCATGTAATTTATTAATATTTAACCATGTAGGTTTGACTGTTAAGAATATGGGTTCATTTTCCTAAACTTGAACTTGAATTATAAATGGTTGGTGTGGGTCTAAAGGACCACAAATTGAATTGCATGATAAATTGAATGGAGGCATTAACCTATTTAGATGGCTGAGCAATAAAGGCCACCATAAGGACCATGTGGTCGTGTATGGTTTTGAAATGTCTAAATAAGATAAAGCTCTTGAACGTGTTGTGTTTCTCAAATATGTTAAAAGAAGTATATGAGTGTCAATGCATGAGGGGTTTAAGAGTTTAGATGTCAACTAATGATGGCAATGTGATGGCTTGTGGCTACAGTCCCTTTCCTTATGAAATGAATTATTGTCAAAGTCCCTCATCTAATTACATGTGGTCAAAGTCCTTCCTTTAATAGCTTTTTGTTGGATTTGCTTGCCTAAAGAGATCTCTTAAAGTTAAAATACCTCTCCTAATGTGTTAGCATGCGATTAGAGCTCCATGCCCACTTGAATGTGTAATCATGCAATTAGAGTTCCAATCCCACTTGAGTATATATGCCTGGATTAGATTTCTATGCCTACTTGAATATGTAAGCATGCGATTAGAGTACCTTACCTAAGTAAATTCGTGAGCATATGAATAGAGTCTCATGCTTAGTTTAATGTGTGATCACGTCATTAGAGTTTCATACCTAAGTGAGTGCAAGAGAATGTGATTAGAGTCCTATGCCTAGTTGAAGATGTGATCATGTGATTAGAGTTCCACGCCTTAGTGATTGTGGTTTATGGGTGGAGCCTTTGTTTCAATAAATAACTATATGGTTGTAGCCCCTTTGCTTAATGAAGTGTAACCATGGATGAAGTACCTTGCCTAATGATATATAAATGATGTTAAAGTCTTATGCCTAAGGAGGATGGTATGAACCTAAGCATGGAAGGTCGGAGTCCTCTACTTTGTGTCATATGACTGAAGTATTTAAGAATGTTATTAAGTCTTGATAACTTGATTAGCATATGATATATCTATGTGTAAGGATAAATGTATGAATGTGATATATATTGACTTGTGTAGATTGGTAATGTTATTTTATCCTTATCCTTGAGTTAAATGCTAGTGCTCCAACTGCTAACCATCTCCAGATGCTACATCCCCATGAAACGTTGGCACCGGAGCATCTTCTTCTTCTACATAGTGAACAGGTGTTCTAGCAGATTCGTGCATTGACCTTGAAGTGGTGAGCTTCCATACTCCAAAAGACCTGCCTCTAATAGTTAAATTACTTTATGTCATAGACTTGTATAGGTTTGGTACTTAGCTGTTGTCGGGGGCATGTCCCGACATATCTTTGAAATGGTTGTTTAGAGTTTTTGTGGATGGCTATGGACTTGGGCATAATGTCTAGACTGTTGTTATTAATTAAATGGTAGATGTTGCCTAGCATTGACTATTAGTCTTTCATTTCTACTATCTCCTTATATGGTCAGACTCCATCCGAACCTTATGGATTATTTTTGGTTATTAGGTTGGGTTATCGAGGTGACCTCCGGTACGTTTGTGCTTGAGGTTCCCGTACGACATGTCCAAAAGTTTGGAGCGTATCAACTATTTGATGATGGAGCTGAAGAACCAGCAACTGAGACCTTATTAGCCCCAGTAGCGATCCTTGAAGGACACTTCCGCTGCATGTGACCAAGCTGACCACATCTATACTACCAATTCCTCCCCACGTCACACTGGCTATGATGTAAATAACCATAAAACCGACAAGGAGGATAGGTCAAGGTTGACTGTACTCTACTAAACCGAAATTGGGCTACCTGTGCCACAAACCTACGATTGATCCAAAAGAGACGATCACTAGAAGTCCTAGGGTAAGGAGCACTAACAGTCATGTGGGAACACCCCTAATTCCTCTTCTTACACTATTTCCTACCATTTCTACCACTATCTCTCTAATCCCTCCCTTACTTTGAATATCTGAACTTCTTGATTTGTCTATCCCTCACCTTTGCCTGATTCATTCTTCCACTAATAAGACCATACTGGTGTGATAGAGAGGCCACTATCTAAGTTAACAGATGAATAGAACAGTGGAATTTGGTATTAGAAATATATCCTTTAGGTGACTGATCATGAGTGTCACTCGCTAGAGAAAAAACAAAAAGGACCAGTGGAACTCCATGGCGGTATTCAGAAATAGGGACACTAGACTAGGTTTGTACCCCATAAGTAGGATCAGTCCCATCGACATTGTCCTCTAGAGGGACTGAAGAGACCCTACGAGCATCATATCTTCGAGGAATCATGATCTTAAATGTTATTCACCAGAATTTTTGGAGAGTTTTCAAGACCTTAGACTCTATAGCCCAAAAATTGAATGCAAGAAAGGGAAACATTCCTAATGCCTTGTAGTCTCTCCCTTATAAGTGTTCCACGCTAAACACCTATAAAAGAGACTCTACCCAACACGTATTTGAGGACACCCAATGACACCAAACCTAGGCTATGATACCAACTTTGTCGCAACCCAAACTAGGGCCCTACCATGACAGGAATCTCAAGTCAACCGAGGACCAGAGACCACCCCTATTGCCTAGAAAAATAGAACATAATGCCCTGACCAGCAGATAAATTCCAAACATATAACAAGATAGAGTAAATAGTAACTTAATGTCTAAGGATGTCAAAAACTAGTACCTAGTCCACAGTAATCCACAAAGCCTCTAAACCAAAAAAACAACCTATGTTAGGACATGCCCCTGACCTTGATAATGACAATTACAATGTGAAGTCTTTAATTATATTTTATGGAAAGTAACCAATGGAATAATTAAGTTTTCTAGAGAATGGAAGCTCACCACTTCACCACAACGATTGACTATTCGAGCCGATCAACCTAACACTGTGCATGAAAAGTAAAATTGCCTTTGGATCCTACATCGTATGGGGATACAACGTTTAAAGATAGTTAGTAGCATAAGAACTAGCAAGTAACACATGGAAGGGAAAAAATAATGCCATGGTTTATATTTCAAACAAATCATTAAAATAAAATGCAGACAATCATATATATATATATATATATATACACATACACACAATCATGTCGGTATAGGGAACAAGGCTTATCATGAATAAAACTTTATCCTAGACTATGTAACTCAACCATAATAATAAGCACCCACAGGATATATGGGTTCATCTCCCCTTGCTGGAAGGGCACTAGTATGTGTTATCCACAAGAACCGAAGGTATTAGGAAAGGCCAAGGAATGCCCCGGCCCCACATCAATCCAAGATACAATTATATATCAATAGTGTGAACTATGCACACGATCATCAAGGCCAACCCTCACGTCCGCAAACATGAGTTTTTATTACAAGTCATTGAACACCCACACCTTCATGGCTTATCTACATAACCCCTATTAACAATTTAAAACAAGTTTCACATAACCCAATTGTTAACTAAGGAATTAACTATTAAGGCACACCATGGGTATCGTCATACCCTTACACTTGCAAGTTTATATTTATGCCATAACAATCTCATTAACTTGGGGGAATGCCTTGACCCTCTTTGTTCATTAGATCAAATTAGAGGAATGTCTCAACATCCTTTAGTTTTATCAAACCAAAACATAGCCATTAAGGCCACAAAAATATACATATTTATTGTTTAGCTAGTTATGCAATGCATTTATGCAAGTGAGTAAGTCAAACCAAGTGACAAATTCAAACATTCAATGCAATTAACACATGTGGGTTGAGGGAACATAATTATTAAAAAATAATTCCAATTTCAAAACATCAATTTGAGGGAATACCTCGACCCCCATTCCAATTCCCACACCAATGCACCACATTAGTTAAAAACATCAATTTTAAAGCATGAATAACTCACACCACATTAGTTCAAAACATCAATTTCAAAGGATGAATAACTCATAAAAACCATTCCGAAACCCCAAACACATGTCAAAACATACACCCAAATCCATACTATTAACCCATTTAAAAATATGTTTTTCATAAAATAACATTTGGGGAACGGTAGCATGCCTAAAAGTATCATAACTTTGGAGAGAAATCGCCCTGGAGAGCCCTAATTGATCAACTTCTTGGAAACCCTAAGTGCTCTTGACCTAAGATGTTTTAGAGTGATTTATAATTTATTTTGATTTGTTTTGGAGTGATAATGATATCTGGAAGGGGTTTTAAGTCACGGTTCATGATTGGGAAAGAGGAAAAATATCTAAAGTGCCCTTAATTAAAAGCTGAAAAATTGTTGCCCATGACTTCGGGTCACTATATGACACATAAGCACACATTATGACTTATCACCATGATTCGTAGTCAAGATAGTAGTTGAAGGACCCATCTCTAATGACCCTATGATTCACACCATATGACTCATCAAGTGACCCAATGACCCATATGGTCCAAGTCATAGTCAAGACAGAATATTTTAGGCATCACATTGGTTTGGATACTGATGGGACCATACAATTCGTTTTGCGTATTTACGACACATAACCCCTAGTCGCAGTCAAAATAGAAACATCAGGCTAGCAGTTTGTTCTGGCTATGAGTGGATCCTTAAGACCCGTAATAACACCCTACGACTCATGGGGAGAGTCGTAGTTTTGGCAATGAGTTTAAAAACTCAGAAATTTTTTAAGGACAGAAATATGGGTTGTTACATAATATTAGTTTCAATTCAAGTTCAAAAAATAAGGATAATGATGAGGAAAATATTGACTTTTAGTTTAAGTACGGCATTGAAAATTATGTATTAGATGATACAGTTCACATGGATTCTTGGATATGGTATGATAGTTGGTAACTTATGGTTATTTGATTACTCAGTTCCCTTGATTGTACCCTCCAAGATTACGGAGGCTTGCATTGGGTTATTTATTTTTTGGCACTTATTGGCTTATGGGGGACAAGCTCATAGTTATAGTTGTGTGATATTTATATTGTTATTTTGTATACATTCATCTACTTATATACAACGGTGTCAGAGCTTATATCCAGGTTTGCCCTATTACTTTGACTTAGCTTATTTTATCTTATTTGTCATCATACTTATAGCATGATTTAGAGCCCGTTTGGGATTGTTGTTACAAAACTGCTTATTTGAGAAGCACTTTTATAAAATGTCTTTTCAAAAAAGTTCTTTTAAAAAAAATAATTTGTGTTTGGAAATTCATTTGAAAAGTACTTTTTATAAACAAATTGTGTTTGGGTAATCTTTTGGAATAAGTTCTTTTTTTAGACAAATGACCAAAAAGGACATCTATCAATAGATATTTATTACTAAAATCAATTCATAGAGAAAATTTATTTTAAATATCTATTATAATATTTTTATATCTGTTATTTTTTATCTTTTCTTTAGGATATATTTTTATCGTGTCAATTCTAAAACTAAGTAACCACATTTATATACGTATACTACATGATAACAAATATTTCAAATAAAATTGAATCTGTTATTTGTTATCTTTTTTTAAAATATATTTTACTGTGTTAAAATTTACTAGGAATAAGCAATCATATGTATATATATTATGTATATATATATACACTACATTGTAACAAATATGTCATTTTTCATGAATTATTAATTTAAAATTAAATATTCAAGAAAAAAACTACATGTGTTGTTAAAATACAATCTTGTAACCTGATTCATCTGTCAATTGTTATCATTAATTATAAATTAAAAAATTATATATTCTTTAAGCATCATCATCAATGATATTTTTAAATTTATTTAAAGAAAGTGAGTAAAAATAAAATAATAATATATAAATCATAAAAAATTATGACGTGAATATGAAATGTAAAATTTAAAAATCAAACATTAATTAAACTTGTAAAATAAGTTAATTAATTAGTAAGGAACATATATATATATATTTATATATATATATATATGTATATATTTGTGTGTGTATGTGATAGGGATATTGTTGTCAGAAGAAAATAATTTTCTGCTTTTGCTTTTGCTTTTTTTGAAAAGCATAAATTTTCTGTTTCTTTCCCGAAGCAAAAAAACTGCTTCTTCTTACTTTTAAAAGCACTTTTGCAGGTTTACCAAACACCCTTCTTTTTTAAAAAAGTATTTTTTTTTTCAAAATAAATGCTTATTTTGAAAAATAAGCAATCCCAAATAGGCAGTTAGCTTAGTATACCGATGATGCCTACTAAGTACCCATGGTTTTTGTACTCGTACTACATTTCTATACTTTGTGGGTTCATATCTGAATACTAGTTATTGTCGTTGATTCGACGCTCGTGCAGGATTGATTTCGAAGATTGGGTGAGCTCACAGGGTCAGAGTTACCCTTTTTCATTCTAGTTATCTATGTCTAGTCTTACATGTTCGAGACGGATTGTATTTGACTATTGAGTATTCATAGTTCATTATAGTAGCTCTTGTGATGACATTACGGAGTCTTGGGATGGTTGTTGATTTTTTATCTATCAATTAGACTATTATGACTTTAATATTATTATCTAAGTCTTTAATTGTTTATTTCCAATTTTTTGGCTATTTTTCACCAAGTTAATCCATTTCTTATAGCTCCGAGCTACGGTTGTACTTACCTACTAGCGAGATAAAGTATGTGCCATCATGACTTGTAAATTGGGTCTTGACGACTGTATATCCTTTTCTTCCTTATCTATTTATGTCGTATATGTATATTCGCCTTGTATATTATTATATAAATTTCTTTCACTCCTTCCTTTTATATTGACTAGGGATAAATGGTATTGCACTTTAAACCCTGATTACTATTATGATAAGATAGTTTATCCTTGTGGCCCCTTAGTACTATCATGATTTGTTTCTTGGATAGTTGCCTATTGATTATATTCCCGCTTTACATGTTCTTTATGATTGCATTATCTTTGATGCTCAGTAGGATAATGCTTACTGAGTACCACGTGTTTGTCACTCATACTATACTTCGGTAGCCTGTAGATCATAGTACGAGTTCTTGTCGTCGTTATGTGCATCAAGTGGAGCATCTATAAATCAGAGATTTCAGGTGAGCTCCTGGAATTCAGTGTATTACTACTCTCTCTCTCTTTTGGATTTGAACGATCTCCATGTGTATTCAGAGGCGGCTTGTACTTATATTTCCCATGTATTTCATTTTATACTCTAATGTATTAGAATCTCTTGTACCAACTTCACCAGGTTTTGGGGTTATATCTCTACATATATGTCTTTTATCATATTTATTTTTCTATTTCCCTTATTTTTGGTTATAGTCCATTACTAACTATTCAAAACTATAGGTTGGCTTACCTACTGTGGATTATAGTAGGTGCCATCATGATCTAAGAAATT
This sequence comes from Capsicum baccatum var. pendulum, assembly GCA_030864225.1. Classification (NCBI taxonomy): domain Eukaryota; kingdom Viridiplantae; phylum Streptophyta; class Magnoliopsida; order Solanales; family Solanaceae; genus Capsicum; species Capsicum baccatum. The sequence goes on from CM061554.1 coordinate 172,554,977, forward strand.
GGGTCATGACAGTATCAACCAACTAAACCCCAAAAATAATGCAAGTGTAAATAATATGTAAAGAATGAATATAAACTATAGGCAACGATATATAATAATGCTAAAGGGGAAGCAAAGGTTAACTACCAGTACTACCATAACCAAGAGCAAAATGCAGTTCCGTAAGCAATCAGTCAATATACGATAGTATAGTGAAATAAAGAATATAAAAATGTATAATAGAAGTACGAAGGACGAGATATATTAGGGATATTTAGTAATGATAGAAAGAAATAATATTTATAATAATAATTATGAAGCGAACCAGTCATATTATCATAAGTTTTAGCTAAACCTTAAAAAGCTAACCAGAGAGGTTGGTGTAACAACCTAAATCTCATAAGGACTATGATGTAAGAAAGGGAACTAACTACATCATAATCAGGGACTCTAACTAGGTATAAAATAATCAATGGATAATCTGACCATACTAAATCTCATCATAATAAGTAGAAAAGGAATCGAAAATGTATTGACATCCTCCTCTACCAGTCCATAACAAGTCTACTTGAATTATACAACAATAATAAAATAATAATGTAACCGGATAGTTCGGATAAACAATAACCAAACTGGCCCTTATAAGCCCGAAAGGTATGATTAATCTCTCAAAAAATAGAAAATGTAACACATACCTATACAACCCTAATAAGACCAATAGATACAGACTCCAAACAATTATGTTGGTGATAGGCAATGTATATGAATAACTACAAGTCATAAAACCAGGTGATGAAAGATGATCCAAGTAGAATATCTAATAAAGTGCCATAACATACCAAGCTTATACAACTCTTTCAGGTCAGTAGCTTGCAAAGGTAGGACCTACAGCTAGCATCCTTCTTTTATATTATGGCTCATCGGAAGAATGGGCCTATACGGGATTCGTGATATCCATATGCACTTCCTGATCCCAAATAAGGACTTTCATTATCCATCATCAAAAATATACTTTATCTAGTACCAGAGAGAGAGATATAATACCATAAGAAATGTCAGATTCAAATTAGAACTGAATGAGTGGTTATTTTTAAACCATTGCTCGAGATCAAATTTGGAAATAACATAGTTTAAAAATGTTGAAAGGATTGGAATCGCTCTTAATCTAAGTGAGTAAGTAGTGATAAAAGAGAGTGGATCGATAATAGATCAGAATCACCTTTGTCTAATTTTCCAAGCAATTTGTTTTGTTTAAAATGTTATAATTTTCATAATAAGGGTGATACGACTTCCATTTTCAAAGCATAAGTTACAAAAAGTGAAAATAAGTCCCTTTTTATAAAAATAATAGTTAAACACAAAGTTTTAACCGAAATCATACCACTAAATAAGAGTAAATACATCTAAATAAATGAATTTCATGACCTGTATCCAAATAATATAAGCATAAGTGTGTACACATCCATTACCATAATCCCATCCTTTCTAAATATTGAATACTATAATCCTTACCTATCATGTAATCTATACAATATAAAATATCATGGAGAAAAGCAAACTAAAGCATATCTCAATGTTGAACCGCAATCTTGAACCGTTCACGAACTACTTTTATTTGCTTCATAATCCTAAAATAATGTCACGCTATCAACATAAAAATCTAAACATTAACAAGAGTAAAATGATATCCAAATTACAATATAAAACTCTAAGCCTAAAATTAGGTCAAAAATAGGCCCATAGGGCCCATTAATAGAATTCCAAAATTGACTCCATCACGAGGTCCCTCAAAGAACAAGCAATGCGTTCTTAAAAGTTGAGCACAAATTGAGCATATATCGAGGCTCAATTCAGACCTGAGAGATAATGATAAAGAAGAGGAAAAATAAGAATTAATGGAGGATTTAGGCCAAAAACTTACCAAGAAATTAATGGGAAATGATCATATAAATGTCCTCTACTTACCCCCAACTCCAATTGATTGATTCCCAAACTTTATTGATCCTCTAGTTCTAAAAGAAGGAAAAGGGTTGAGAAAATAGATGAAAAATTCATGGCAAAAAAGGTTTAAAGACCTAGCAATGACCACTTAAATGGCCGCTTAGCCGCTGAAGCGGCTACCACTAAAGCAGCCTTTGACCGCTAAATCGATGGGTTCTAAAGGGTGGAAGTCCACTAACATGAAACCTTGGATGCTAAAGTGACATCTTTTTGAGCATAAATGGATTGATAAAGCAACCCTCAGCTTATAACTAAAGCCGTTGAAGCGGCAGAAGGTCGCTAAAGCAACCAAAGCTAAGGCGGCGCCCAGACCCCTTTAGCAGTTGCACTAGATACCAGACATTAGAATTTTAAACAAATATGGACTTCAACTGAGTTCTTGGGACTTGTTCAAAAAATCATGTGCACAAACAAACTATGCTACCATGCAAAATTTAACATTTTCTCAATCTTATGCTCAAAATCTTAAGAAATCCACTTTAAATGCAATCTAATGGTTTATAATAAAACCATTTGTAAATCTGTAAAGCCAAATCTGTAAGTCTAATTCTGAAATATGGATTTCATATCTATTTTGAGACCAAAAGGTCAAATCTTCATCTAATATCTGAAAATAATCTAGTCATGGGGTGCTTATAGCACAAACAATCTTGAAACAATAATCTTTAATTGGGGTTTAATGACCCAAGCATTAAACTCATGTTAAAACATCTCAAAACTCATACTTAGTAATGCAAACATTCATAAATCATCTTAAAAGCTGGAAATCTCAATAATATGCATGAAAATATAAACATAATCATGTGATTCAACTATTAAATCATGGGAAATCTCATAATCCTGCAAATAATGATAATGGGTATAAACCCTAACTTGAAATTCATGGGAAATCATTTAAATTGCAGTAAATTTGTAGTTAAAAATAAAGTTTTAGGCACAAAGATGAAAGAATTATCCTTGTTCAAACCCCACAAACCTCAATTGATGATCTTAGATGCTAAAACTTGAATCTTGGATCTCTATTTATGCTTTGAAGATGAATTCTTGGAGTTCTTATATTGAAAATCCTTAATCTTGAGTTTCCTTGGAGAACAAATGGAGGAATTTAGATTTCTTGGAGAGAAAGTTTGAGCTTTAGGGTTTTGTTTTAAGAGTGAATAAATGAAAAGTGAATATGATGAGCTTTTGAATGGGTTAAATTCTCTGTTATTCCCGACCTAGACTTAGAAAAGACCAAAGAGCCCTTTTTAAAATTCAAGTTGGAACTGAAAATGTAATATTTTTACCGGTTTAGTTGGCCACCACGACGCACCATAATCGTAGTGGCTCACTGGAAAAGGACGAACGGGAACTGCGCGCTCACCGCGATGCGCCACAATCGTGGTGCCCCTTGGATTACCATTTTGGCCCTTGGCGCGACGCGCCAGAATCGCGGAGTCTCACTAGAATGGGACAATTGGGAAAATGGGATTCTCCGCAATGTGAGGCTATCGCAGAGGGCCACTGAAATTTTAAAATTATGGATTTTACCTTCTCCACAACGCGCTAAGAGTTCAGGTGGCACACTGTTTTACTAAAAATGCTTTAACTTCTACAACGAGGGCCAGAATTGGGCAAACTTGGTATCGATGGAAAGCTTATTCAATTTCCCACATAATAAAAAGTCAAAATCGTGAAAATACTTCATGATTTAAATGGTATTCATCTTTGAAGCAAATTTTTGACATTCTACGGACAAATTTAAGCTAGGAGAAGTATGGAGTATTAAAATATCTCCCCTTGGGAACATTTGTCCTTGAATGTGGCTAATTATACTGAAATTACTGAGGAATCTGAGGATATAAGCTATCATGCACAACTGAAATAAACTGTATGACTGAATCCTAATGTAGTGGGCTACTGAACTGATCTGTGAGTGCTTGAACTTTCATGAAAATAGCTATATGGATGAGATCAAAATGAGAGAGTCAACTCAGGGGTAATAATTTCTTTAGGCTGGATCTAATTTTTTGAGGAAAGAGATGAGTGGTTTATTACATAAAAACTTAGGGTAATACAATTATTTAGTTCCCTATATTTCTCTTGGCTAATCTAGATCGAGGTTTAATTTTTTGCATCTATGAATAACATAGACAAGGTTCGTTGAGAAGGCCCATGACCATCTTGCTCGTTTTCATCTTGATAGCATCAATATTTTGATTAAGCATATTGGCCGGGCAAGCTTGCTTCAACTTAGCATCAACGTCTCCTTTACAATGTTCATCTTATGGATATGTTATGCATTAGTGACTCAATATTCACTCCCTTATAGTATTACTGATCTCAAGAATGTCATATAGAACTTCCCTTTTACTAGCAAAAATTTTATATATTCTACTTCAGCCCCTTTTGTCACTTTTAAATTTTCAGTCCATTTAGTTAGGTGTATACTAGCTACTACACAAATTTCTTCTTATAAACAATGAATTGAGATGGTGTCATTTGATGAATTATTTATAGACTTTTTGAATCTACTTATGAAAAATACAAGAGAAGAATATTATTTAATTATGTATCTACATTATATAAAGAACCTTTCTGGTACATAAGTTATTCAGAATGAGACATCAACTTCAGTCAATATAAATGCAATATTTTTTATGTTTCAAACAGTGTTACGTAATCATTATTTCATAGCAATTAAAATTCAATTAATTTTGTTTGAAGGAGAAGGAACTTGGAAGGCCAACAACTTAGGCTGAGGCATTCAAGGCTACACATACAAGGAAGAAGAAAAACCCCCGAGATCCTAATATTTGGGTTGAGCCACAAGCTCAGCTGACCTATGTAAGCCTCTATTTCTTGTAGTAATTACTTTATTTTCAAAATTTATATTTTAATATTATTATCATTAAATTCAAAATCGATATATGCAATTCATAGAGGATTTTCACCAAACTCTGTTAGAAGATAGGCAAGACCTACCAATTAGCCAAGAGTAAAATGAGAGAATATGGTTAGATATGTTTGGTGTCCCCAGTAGGTATGAATATGCTTATGGATTTCCCCAATAAATCTTTCATGAATTTCATTCAGAACTAGAAGGCCTCACTAGTTCCCAGGATGATGAGTCAAGGGATATAATTTTGGCTTTGAAGCAGCAAAGAGCTGAGCTATCTAGCTAGGCTAAGGCCTCGTTGGCTAGGGAAAGGAAAAGTGATATACAATATGTAGGAATGAAGTCCCAATTCGATGTATTACTTGCTTCGGGGGGATTACCTCTTGTCCCGATGATATAATATGCCCTCCTAGACCTCCACAGTCTCTACCTAGTTTACATAGAGTATATGCTTAATATAGAGATGTAATTGAAGAGCCCAGCAGTGATGAAGATGGTTAGGATTACTATGTGGATAATACACCATCGCATTGTTAAAGTTGAATGTTGTCTAGATAATCTAAATTATATATTTCATGGTGATTTATTTGAATTATTAAATTTTTTTAAATGCATTAAAACTTTAAAGTAGTCTAAACAATAGTATTGTTAAATAACTTACAACTTCTATATTTTGTTCGTTCAATTTCAAGGTATTTTAATTTAATTTTCATTTAGTGGTTATTGGATTATATTTACTTGTGTTTGTTGTAGTTTGATTAATTAGTGGGTGTTCTTTGAGCTTTATTTAATTAATTATATTGTATATTTATTGAATTGAATTAAAATGGCAGGTATTTGTAAAAGTTGTTATTGCCACCAGTTTTTTTCATAAAAGAGACCTCATGAGATTGCTATTTTGCATTTTTATTTTCTAGAAAATGCATAAAAGCGACTTAATGAGGTCTCTTTTTCACAATTTCATTATGCTCAAATAAGAGACTACAAGAGGTCGCTTATGTTTTAATAAATTGCTTATGATAAAGAATTATGAAATAATAGTCACCTTATGACGTGTTTTTTAAGTAAAAAATAAAAAATCAAATCAAATAGAGACCTTATGAGGTCTCTTTTAATAAAATAATTATAATTATAAAAAACAATTTAGAGTCCTCAGGAAGTCTCCTTTTGGAAAATTCAAAAAATAACCTAGTGACCTAGTGAGGCTGCTTTAAGAGACTTCATGAGTTCTCTTACAAAAAGAAACCTATATTTTAGAGACCATTCATTGAGGTCACTTTTGAAGTCTCTTCTTTTTCAGGGAAAGAGACCTCATGGGGTCTTTTTTTAAGTCTCTTTTTAGAGCCTTTTTAAGTAGTATTCTTCCTTATATTTATTGATGTGATGATTACAGTGGCAAAGTTCCTTTTGGTAGTAGTATTCTTTTTTTGTTTCCCTTTAAATTAATACCTAAAATGTACTTGGTGGTGGACGACATATCTGTTTCATCACCCAGGGGTATTTTTATCCTTTCATCTACCTGGACTTTGTGGCCTTCTTTTTATCTATACTAGTGCCCTACATTTTGTTATTCTTAGCTATTTTTCTTCCCTGATCAATCTTCATCTTATTTCCCTCCATCAGTCGCTCAGCTCTCATTCTCATATGAGTTCTTTGTTCTCAGTTTTTGCTCTACTTTTTCCTTCATGGTTTGATTTGTAATTTCCTTTTTGTTATATTAATTTAACTTCTTTATCAAAATTTTATTCTGTGTGATTTAGACTTGAGAGGTGTTTGAATTAAATTTCAAGTAATTCAGTGTCGCATTTATCGCTTTATGTAGATCATGGGTCTTTTTACTTTGTGTTCTAAGAGAAAAGTTTGAATATGGTCTCTCATTTTTTAGGATTTTCTACGTGTGATTTAGCGGCAACTAAATCTTGAGATTTTCTGTCAGTCATATTTGGAAATTAATACTAGTATTTCTCTGAGCGCTCGTTAAACTCATTTGTAAAACCCATTCTCTGTGTGATTTGTAAATTCACTAGTTGGTCAACTTTTGTTTTGCATTATTCACACCAAATTACCCAAAAAGTGGTCCCGTATATACAGGGTGGATGTAAAGTATCTTGTCGTCCTTATCTGAATGTAGTATTTTCAACGCACTGGTTAAAATCATCTGTAAAACTCATTCTATCTGTGATTTCGAAATTCACTTGGTGGTCAACTTTTGCTTTGCATTCTTCGCACCAAATTACCCAAAAAGTTGCTTCGTATATATAGGATATGTGTAAAGTACCTTGCCATGCTTATCTGAACCCAGTATTTTTGACGTTCTGGTTAAACTCATCTGTAAAACCTATTCTATGTGTGATTTGGAAATTCGCTGGTTGGTCAACTTTTGCTTTGCATTATTTACACCAAATTACCCAAAAAGTGGTTCCATAGATACAAGGTGGATATAAAGTACCTTACTGGCCTTATCTGAATGCAGTATTTTTTACGCGCTGGTTAAACTCATCTTAAAACAAAACAAAATTACTTTAAAAGGTATATATGAGCCCTTAACCTTTAGAATATAATGTTAAAAACCTTAAAAATTGTATACATAAAACTTAAATTTAAAGTCTGCCCTATATTATGATGATTGCACTTGACTGTAGCATGTTTATGGAATCATGGTTTAAGCTATTTGAGTTATACTTTCTTTGAGTAACAAAACTATCCTTAAATAACATAAAACACAAGAAATAATGAGCAAGAAAGGACTAATGTCTTTTAGACAAAAACATTAGGTAATTTTCACCATCAGTCTTAGCCTTGGCGTTCGGATTTAGCACCTACTACTGCTGCTGGTGGGAGTTTGAGATGACAGATTTCTCGTGGAATTAGTTGAGGTATGAGCAAGCTGGCTTAGACACCATGGTTGTCAAAAAGAATAAAAGAAAAAGTAATGTATAGTGTACTGGATAATTAGAACTTATAGATTTAAGCTTTACTAAAATAATATCAAGAATCTATCTACTGTATCTAATAATTACTTTGTACCTTCTGAAAATGTTGATTAGTGTACACCTTTTAATTTGAATCCTGTGGTGAGTTTTTGTTGGGTTTTTCCACTGGTGTTGTTGCTTCTTGGGTGCCAATGCAAATCCATTTAGAAATCAAAGTTGTAGTTATTGTATTTTGTTACCTTATATTTTCTTGGTAGTTACATAGAAGTTTTTCATTGCCTAGGCAGGATAGGAAAGATTTTCTAAAAGAACCATAACAGTAAGGAAATTATGGATGCATGCACGTGGGATGCATAAAAACTATATCAGCTTTTCTTGATTCTCTAGGCATTGTGGCATATGTTTATATCTTTACCGAATTAACTTTATAGATGGATACAAGAAGTTTAGGTCATGATTAAAAAGTGCACCTGCACCAAATTGGAGGAGCCTTTTCTTTGTTTATTGATCTTTATAACGTTAGTCTACTAACTAGCTCGTGGCATTGCATGTACCTTAACTAATACACTGGGTACATTGTTATTAAGGTCATCTTATGCACCAAATTGGAGGAGCCTTTTCTTTGTTTATTGATATTTATAATGTTAGTGTCCTAACTAGCTCGTAGCATTGTATGTACCTTAAATAATACACTGGTTACATTGTTATTAAGGTCATCTTATGCACCAAAGGATTCTATCTAAAGATAAATGACACTTATTTACTATACATACTAATCTCTTCGACTCCTCAACATTGATTGAAAGATTCACATACATATTATAAACTGTATGTTGACATTTAAGATAGCTTGTACAGTGAAAGTTCTTGTTTTATCAAATTAAGGAAGATGTGACCACTGAACTCGTAGGTGTAATGATTTGTTATAAAAATAACAATCAATCCCTCTCAGCAAAAAAGGATGCTGGGATGAATCTTCGATGATGTGAAATATATAAACAAGTTTTTGCAAAAAAAAGTATTTTTGTTGTAGCGTCGAACAAACAGACAAGAGTTAAAGAAAATTACTATTTCTAAGGTTGGAGGTTTTTCTGTACAAACTCAACATACAGGTCACTTGACGTGCAGTTGATCTGTGTCTAACGATCTGCTTTTGATAGAGTTCTCTACTATTTCCGTAATGACAAGTAGGTTCATCAAACTTTTCCCCTCAACATTTTTGCAGAAGTAAATTGAAGAATCTCGCTTTTCTATTATAATTGCTTGACATTAAATGCCTTCTTTATTACATATACAAGCTCAATTTGGAGCTCATGGAGATTGCCATTACTTTACGTCTACTACTCTTTCTCCAACAGACATTTATACCATTTCTACAGCAGCAACAGGTGATTTCACCAAACTTTTTCTTCCAATTTTTTCTCAAATAAATTGAAAAGTTTCATCTTTCGACTAAAAATGACTGATAGTAAATATGCTATCCATTATATGTGTTAAGTTATTAAATCTCATTATTTTGCAGTTACGTTATTTCTTTTCATTCTAACACATTGTAAGATTTGCTTTGACATATGATTGTTTTCATGCAAGGAGGTATATTTGACCAACCAACATCATCTTGTTACAATTCAACACTCCCAAAACAAACTCCTTATGTCATACAAGAACCGACTCCTCTTACTGAAATAGGTGATATTATCATAAAAACACCATACCCTTTTTTATCTTACAAAAAGTAATTTTTTTTAATATTCTCCATTTTATGTATGTTGTTGTATCTGTTCTTTGTATCATTTACCCACCTTTAAATACAACTGACCGCAGTTTACCACAATTAAGAAAAAGGAAAAGATATATACAGCCTCTTTGTGATGCACGAAACAGGTAACTTTGTCACTATAATTATGTAAAGTGGATAACAGAAGTCATATTGTTTGCATTTCCAATAAAATTTTTATGTGAAACTAACTAACTTCTTATGCGCATTAGGCTCAACATCTAGTGCATCTACCTTTTATCTCAAAACCTTGTCCCAATGGACTTCTCCACTATTTCAACAACAACAAGTTTTATTACCAATGCTTCATTCTTCCATTTTACAATTGATTATAATTAACTGACCATTAAAATGCATTATGGTAAATGTTTCAACAAATGAATCTCATCTTACGGCTTTACCCGCTACGTGCAATAGTTAAAAGAACATACCTAACTCATTCTCTATGAATGAAGTAGTTGAGTTCTATGACCAAACTAGTTCTTTTATTCTCTTGTGATGTAACTATTACACCAAATTAAACTGTTGTTTCCCGATGTTAGGCTTGACACTTGGTACATCTAACTTTCAATGTGATGCAGCTTCAAAGATTAATCAACATAAAGGTTTCCCCTAATCATTTGTTGCAATACCGTCATATTCTATTTGCAACTTTGTTATATTTATCTAATTACATAATGAAAAAAATTTACATCTCACAGGCAACAAAACAGAAGCCGTGTAAATATACAAGAAGTGTTATCCAAATACGTCTGTTTAAAGATTTTTCCTCATTATAAATTTTGCAGTGCAAAAAGATTCAAATATAAGCCTCCTAGATTTTGTTGCAACAACGGCTCCATCAGGTTATTTTCCTATCCAGTACCAACTGGACTACAAAATTTATACTTCAAAAATACTGAAGAATCTATGCATTTTCAAACATACATTAGAACATACAATAACATGTTTGCATTTACATCACTTAGCATAAATTATGACAAGGAATTAGCCAAAAGAAATTATGGTATCTACAGATTCAGAGTTTAGGGTCAAAAGTACAACTTTATAAATGACTTACTCCCCGCTGATCAAATAGCAAGAAACCTTCAACTATACTTTTATGATACTAATAATGAAATAGCTAATCGAATGGCATGCTCAACTAACGTTCATGAATCAATAGTTGCAAAGCTTATGGACACACTGTGTATTAATCCATATTCTATATTTCTTAAATTCTTAATAGATGTTCTGGACCTATAAATTTTTACATTGCACTTAAAAGTGACTAAGGCTTAGATCAACGGGTATACAATCTTCTAAATACATCAGAAGTGGCAGCAATATGGGTTGAAAAAGAATTCAACGGAATTAGATCCGTACCTCATATTTGAATTTATACTCGTAGCTATAGAACTCAAATATTGAAATACTATTATAGATATTATGATCCATTACAATACCCATTATTATTTCTACACGGCTAAAGTGGCTGGTACTGTGGTATAAAAAAATTCCCCCACCAAAAGAAACTTCTGAACGTCGAGCTTATTGTGAACATGAACATTTACCAAATATCAAAAATATGTGTTCTATTGATGGATTTCGTTATATAGAGGCTCAAAATTTAGAAAAAGGAAAGCAAAAAAGAGACATTGTATCTGCTCGTGAATATTACTGTTAAGAACTTCAAATGAGAGAAAATGAAACAAATGAAACTTTACATTCTGGAAGATTGCTTCAACAGTTTTCAGTAGATAAATACATAAAACTTGAAAAATAAAGATTAGATTTCTATTTATTTAACCCAGATTTATTTAGTACAGAAATGTTATAGGGATTCCTCGATGTTTTACAACTTGGGGAAACAAATGCTTCCAATATTGGAAAACAAACATTCATTCCTGTAGGGCCAAGAGATATTCATCGATGATACATGGATGCTACTACTTTAGTACAACATTTTGGTAAACCTGATTTATTCTTAACCATGATTTGTAACCCATCGTGGCCAAAAATAAAAGAACATCTAGTATCAACTAATGAAGCACAAAATAGACCTGATTTAGTTAGTAGAGTATTTAGAGCAAAAATTGAAGAACTTAAGACTGACATACTGAAAATAAATATTTTTGGAAAAGTTGTGGCTTTCATATACACAATAGAATTCCAGAAACATGGTCTACCTCATGCACACTTTCTTGTTGTACTAACCAATGACTATAAATTATTGACTCGAGAATCTTATGATAACGTAGTTTGTGTAGAATTACCTGATTCTAATTCACAACAACATTACCGTTACTTGCTCGTTTGAATACGATGCATGGACCTTGTGGAAATTTATATCCAACGAAATTATGTATGAGAAAACAAGGTCATTGTAAATTCAAGTATCCAAAAAAAAAAATCGATCAAACATAAAAAGGCAAGAATTCATACCCAATTTATAGAAGGTGAAAAATAGGAGATGTTGTAAAGGTCAGAAATAAATACCTTGATAATTCATGGGTTGTCCTATACAATCCTCTCTTATCAAATTTAACTATCATATAAATGTTAAAATTTGTTCAGATATTAGATCTGCTAAATACATTTATAAGTATATCTACAAAGAAATTTATATTTCACATACACAACAATTATATAGAAATAGAAATTGATTAAATTAAAGAATATCGATCTGCTAGATGGGTATCTCCACCAGAGGTTACATGGCATTTATTTGGTTTCCCAATTAACGAAATGAATCAAAGTTCCTATAATCTTCAACTATATCTTGAGGGACAACAATTCATTTCTTTTAAGACTACAGCAAGCATTGATGAAATTATAAATAATCTGATGATTAGATAAACAATGTTGACGAAATTCTTAGTTATGAATACAGAAAATGAAGATGCTAAAAAACTGAACCTATTGTATAAAGAATTCCCATAATACTTTGTATGGTAGGTGTAATATAAAATATGGACTCGACAAAAATAAGGTAACGTTATTGGAGGTGTTGTAACTTGTCATTCAATAGAACGCGAAAGATATTATTTGAGATTATTATTAATGAATGTAAAAGCACCAAATCATACAAAGATCTACGAACTGTTAATGAAGTACCCTACAATCCATTTAGAGAAGCCGCTGAAAAGAGAGGATTACTTCAATCTGATATTTATTTGACTGAATGTATGGAAGAAGCTATGAGTTACCAAATGCCATATAGTTTAATACATTGGTTCATAACATTGTTAGTATAATGTGATCCTACAAATTCAAGAGAGTTATGGGAGAAATTTGAAGCGCCTATGTCTGAAGACTTCAGAAGTTAACCAAAAGTGAAGTAAAAAATATCTAGCACAAAGTTTTGAATAATAGTAATGACATCTTACGTTCTATAGGACATAACATTAATGATTATAAATTAATTTCAATAAATTACAAGCCTTCTACTATCGCAAATGAAGCAAAAGAAATTTATTCTGAAAGAAACATTATTGTTACTGATGAAGAATTATTATTGGATAAAAAGTCAAACTCTGAACAACGAGTAGCATAAAATCTGATTATAGATAGAATATTTTCTGAAAAAGCAGGAGCCTTTTCATAGATGGTCTAGGAGTAACAAGTAAAACTTTTTTTATATCGAGCTTTATTAGCTACAATACGATCTAAAGGATTCACTGCTTTAGCAATCACAACTTCTGGAGTTGCAGATTCTATCCTTCCCGGTGGTCATACAGCCCATTCTCGCTTTAAAATTCTTATTGATATTGATGAAAACTGTAGTTGCAATATTAGCAAATAAATTTCACTTTCATGTTTAATTTGAGATTCTAAATTAATTCTCTGGGATGAAGTATCAATGGCAAAAAGAAAATGATTGAGATCTTTGATCTACTTTTGAAAGATCTGTTGAACACAAATATACTTTTTGGTGGTAAAGTTGTTGTCTTTGGTGGTGATTTTAGACAAACAATACCAATTTTTCAAAATGGAAAAAGGAAAGATTTTATTTATCAAAGTTTATTTTATTCGGACATTTAAAATCAATTGAAAAAATTACACTTTCCATAAAACATGCGTGCAAATACAGATCCATCTTTTTGTGAATATTTGATGAGAATTGGAAACGAAAATAACATGTTAACTTTGAAAATAAAAGTAAAACTCCCAATTTATTTATTATTTCTTTTAATTGCAAAAGAATCATTGAATGTATTGTTTAAAGCAACATTTCCAAATTTGCATGAGTTCTTCTGTAATTCAACTTCAACAACTTCTCATTCCATCTTAACAATGAGAAATAAGTTTGTCAATGAAATAAATGATATGCTTATCAGTAAATTTCCTAAGGATGCTAGATTATATATTGTAATTGATGAAACTATAGAACCAAGAGATCAAAGTCAGTATGAATATTTTTTGTATACCTTATATCCTACTAGTTTGTCTCCGTATAAATTAGTTTTAAAATAAAATTATATGATTATATTGTTGCAGAATTTGAATCATTGTAAGGGTTTATGTAATGATACCCTATTGACATGTTGTGATTTTAAAACACATGTTATAAGTGCAAAAATTACAACTTTCGACTTCAAAAATAAACATGTATTCATTCCAAGAATACCATTCCTAACATCACAAGTTGAAAAATTATCTGTCCAGTTTAAAAGAACTCAACTTCTAGTCAAATTATGCTTTCCTATGACTATAAACAAAGTGCAAGGTCAAACATTAGATTTCATTGGAATTTATTTATGAGAACCAGTGTTTTCACATGGTCAACTTTATGTCACGTTATCAAGAGCAAAATCTTTGAATAATGTCAAATTATTAATTCGACCCCTAAACCCAGATAGTCATTACAATGATTCCACATATAATATAGTTTATGATGAGATTATTCAAAAAGCTTTTCCATGAATCTTTCATGGCATACTCTCTCAACTTATGACTTACGCGATCTTTATGACATGTTTGTTGTCACAGATAATTCTAATTCTTGAACATATAAATATTGATATTTATCTATCTGAATTATGTAGAGAAACTCGACCTTTCTTTACTTACTTGAGACAAAATAAATGGCTATGTGTATATTATTCCCTACAGAATTATTCAAGTATGTTATTCCCTATAGATATATGCAAATGCATCATTTACAGATTATGATCCTATGCTCGACTCACTCTCCAGTCTCCAGGCCCTTCCAAAAACATTTAAATGTAGTAAGTTTGCAGTTCTTCACAAATGTTTCAACAAATTATTTCTACTTATGATATTTGAGTAAATACTTTAGTAATTAGTATACAGTGTTTGATAGTTTATCTTGACTTCATCTGCTAATTCCGAGGTACATGCTCTGTTTGAGTTTGGTATAACAAACTGCTTTATCAAATTATAGGAAATTATAGTTATTTATCTTCAATACTATACTTTAGTAAGTTAAATCTTGATGTATAATATTAGATATTTTCACTCAATAGAAGTAGTTGGTTCTCTTAATCTAAATAAGCAAATTTCGTTCTTTCTTATACCAGCTATTTTTTAGTGCGCTTGAAGCCACTTTTCCTATTATTTTGGGATATTGCTATAATTAATTTTGATGCTATGATACCATAAAATAGCTTTTAACTAGATAAATGTCGGTGTCTAACTTTTCCTCTGATATTTTGTCTTTTCATACTTTTGTAGGTTATATTCATAAGTAGGTAATTTTTATTGGCTCTATTTTTTGCTGAAATAGTGTGGTGACATCATTTTTAATTTGTTATGTATACTGTGTGTAACTGACTATTACAGCTATAGGATTTGAGGACGAGCATCTTGCATAAGTGATTAGTTCTACTATGAATGTTCAATCAGTAGGGGATATTATGACATTAACTGCAGTTATAACTATTGGTGCACTTCTAAATTTCATGTTTATGTCAAAATTTTCCTATAATTTGGTATGATATAAGAAAATTAATAATATTGTGTTGTTAATATAGTATTTAAGTTCGGTAGGTGATGGATTTGATTTGAGTTATATATGTATATTATTTAATTCGAGAGCTATTCTTTTGTAGCTCTCTGTGGTGCAGCCACATTAAAAACCAGAACATGAAGAAAGTGTAGAACATAGCAACAGTAGTTCCTATTGATGAAGGGATGGGAAGTGGCAGTTCACTTTCACTTCCAGCGGTGAGCTAATTCCCGAGGAGAATTTTCTTGAAATTTTTAGTAGAAAATTTCCTACAAGAGGTGGTGATCTCATAAAGCGTACTCATAAAGGTACATAATTAAGATCTTGATTATTCAAAATTATAATTTGTATCATCACTTGTTCATTTTCTATCCTATAACAAAAACAACAACAATGTCAACCTTAAGGGAGATCATTCAAAAAAATAAGGTCATAAAAATGACTCATGGGGAGTCGGAAAGAAGCAGAATCAAAGGTGTAAAAAATAATAAGTAGAGAGATGAGATATGGATTCTTTTTGGTAGACCCATGGAGTTTCCATTTGTACTTTGTAAGAAGACCTAGTGTTTTTTGAAGAGAATTACATTATGTTGTAGGTTTTCTACTTTTGATATATTCATATATATGGGAGGTTGTTTCATTATTGATAAAATTATATTACCTTATAAAAGAATATTTATGACACCAAATAGATCGAGATGGAGGTGTAGTTGTTATTGTTGTTGTAGACTATAGTATTATAAAGCAACTCAAAATGGCTTGAAAGATATAACACCCCATACACTTCTAAGCTAGAAATTGAACCTTCATTCATACGTGTGTAAACTCTAGTCCCGTGATTCATACTTGAATCCATGTTTCATGATCATTAACCTAGTGTGAATAAAGTTTATTAGGCGGGAAATATGTTCACAAGAGTTACTTAGAGCAAAGTGAGCTAAGAGCCTTTGAATTGGCCAAATTTTGGTGTTCAATTCCACAAGGGTCTACTTTGAATGTGTATAAATTTTTATATAGGTGGAATTTTTCATCTCAAGACCAACCAAATGATATATAATTGAGTTAGATTTCCAATGATACCAATTTCTCCCTAATCCGATACTCGAGCGAAAATATATGGTCATCCAAAGGGGTGTGCATCGCCTAACAATCACCTAAGGCTACTGGAATGGGTGTGCGATTGGCTAGGCATAGCCCAACTTGGCTTGGGCGATTGACTGGGTGTCACCTAGGCCATTGCCTAGTGCCAAAAACACTTTATTTTGACTTTAATTAAGGGTGCTGAGGTTATTTCACACCCCTAAACGTCCCTAATCACTTCAAAACGTTTTCATGATGTATTAAACACATTAACTCTTCTCCCTTAACCCTAAGCAATCAGTAAGAAAATCAAAAACCCTCCTTTATTCCCAAGAACAAAAATCCAAGTGTAATATCTCAAGAATCAAGAAGTAAAGTTACAAATTCAAAGTTCTCTCCAAGGATACGTCCAGTCAAGGTACGTGGGGGTATGAACAAGGGTATCCTTTCACCCTTGTGCCCAAATTGCATGATTTTAAGATTTAACTAACTTGTTTTGAATTAGGATTCATAATGTGGACACCTAATTTTATCCCTCCCCAAAACTCAATTTATCCATTTTTTGACTCATATAATCATACACCCTCACCCATTTAATAATTTACCCTACAAAAATCTAAATAACAAACATACAACAAAAATAACAACTCCCTAACTAATTTTTCCACATCACACCCTGACCCCATACCTCCTTCTACCCACATACTGCACCTCACTCACTCTCACATTCACCAACAGCAACATACCAGCATATATACACATACATTCCCTTCACAAAAAAAGGAGAACTCACTATTATCACCCTCATAGTTTAAACAATTAACGATCCACACACACAGTTATATAGATTAAATCACACACACAGACTCACCACTATATACAGAGACACACCACAATAATACAATACACAGTTCACACCTACACATACATACACTTAGGAATAGAGAGAAAAAAGGAAGGGGAGAATTACCCTAGCTATGGAGGGACAGTGAGAATGAACGCATGGTGAAGAAACACACACAAAATCAAGAATGATGTGAGGGAGAAAGAAAAGAGTGATCAAGAGAGAGAGAGAGAGAAAAACAAGAGACAGATCGATAGTTCAGTGATAGAAAGAGATTGAGAGGTGAAAATAGATTAAGGAGAGAGAAAACCAATGGTAACTGAGTTTTCCAGTGAGTTTTCACTAAAAAATATTATTGTCGCACAAACCACATTGTTTTCTCTGATTCTATTATTGTCGATTGCGTCAAAGCTATAGCGAAGTGAAAAAATAGCAAACCCAGTCCCTTTCCAACCAAACTATATCCAACAGCACCTCCCATCCTTTTTTTGGCGAATATCCATTAGAAACACATCGGAATACGACATGGAATGAACATGTATCTTCTCTGCTGTTTTTTGTAAATTTTGATTTAGTTTTGGTTAAAAAATAGTAAAGGATATACTGGAGCTTGGTTTGTTCATTTATTGAGGTTTGGTTCGAGATTTTGGATGCGGTTCTAGTCGGAAGGAGAAATTTCAATTAATAAAGTATTGAGGTATATTTCTCACCTCATTCTCTATTCTATTTTGGAATTTTGGTTATTTGTTGTGGGTGTGAATAACTTGCGTTCTTAGTATACTTTAACATTTATTGTATGTACGTGGTTGATATTGGATTTGATAGTCGAAGAATTGGTTAATTAGTTTGACAATGAAATTGGGGAAGATGAGAATTGAAAATTGACAAAGGTGAAAATTGGTTATTTTGATTCATTGATGGTTGTTTAATTCGAAATAAGTATTGATATTGTTAAATGCAATAGTATCATGATAGGTTGAAATGGATAAGTAAACGTAGGTCGGGTAGGCAAATTTAGGAATTATGATTGATGGAATGTCTAAAATGTGTGTTGGATGGTTTTGTTTTATCACATTTGACTCAATTGTACACATTTGGCCGGGGAATGCCCCTAGGTCTCTGTGTTGTTTTATTCAGGGAATGCCCCTAGGTCTCTGTGTTGTTTTATTCAGGGAATAGAGTAGGTTTTACATTTTCGTATTTTTTCATTTTTTGGACTGCCTAATTTGGACTAGACATTATTTTGGTGTTAAATTTTGTTTGATTTGTTTGTTTGCTTGTTTTATGTGTTTTGTTGGTCTATTCACTTCATAGTGTCTTACTAGCCAATATACTCCACAAAGTGATCATGGTCGAACCATGGGACCGAGGGATGCCTAACACCTTCCCCTCGGTCAATAGAATTCCTTAACTGGAATCTCTATTCAAAAACTATTTTTTCAAAGATTCAAAATAGTTTTGAAAAGGATTTCCAAAGGTGACTTGGTAAACCAAGTTTACGTCAAGTGGCAACTCTGAATTTGAATGTAAAAAAAATAAACCTTTTTTGAAATAAATCTTTATTTTGTCACTTTAATAATAAAAACCCTTTTTGAACTAAAAATTAATCTTTTTGGGTAAAAAGGGGGTGTGACAGTTCTAGTGACTCTGCTGGGGATTTTTTAGAATTCGATCTTATTTTTGAGTTGTATCGGCTTAGTTTGACACTATAGGTGTATAAATATTTTGCTTGTGATATTGTTTATGTCATTGTTTTATCATTGTTGAATATGTATGTGCTATATGTTTACAGTCATCTCTTATATGTTATTGCTTTACATCGGCATCATATGCATTACCCTATGTCAATTTTTTCTACAGCAAGTCCTAGAGTCCATGTCATGTACACGAACTCTAGTTGATTTACCATTATTTTAGGAGAGGGCCATTAGATGTATGGAGTAGGTGGAAAGCAATCGCATCCACTATCGACCATATGTGCCCCTGAACAGCCTTTTTAGTAGACCCCTACCTAGGTTAGCCCTTAGGCCATGCTTATCTGCATCATATTGAGACCTAGTGGGACCTACTTGGTCCTCTGTAGGAGACTCCCCCCTAAAGCGTCCCTACGTGCTAATTGTTGCATCTTTAAAGATAATAGGGTCATTTGATAGACTGATATGGGAAAAAGCATATGCTAAAATTAAAAGAGTGTTTGTTTATGCAAGGAAAAAGAAAGAAAAAAAGAGTTTTGTACTCTTGGCTTTTTTTTTCACCATCCAAAAAATCAAAAAGATTTTTTACCTTTTGCAACTTTTTCTCAAAAAAAAAATAAAAACATCAAAAAGATTTTCCTTTGTCTCCTTTAGCAAGCATTCATAATTTAAAAAATTTAAAAAGATTTATTTAAATAGGAGATTTTACAAAGAAAATTCAAAGAGAAGGTAGAATTTTGTACATTTCATATAACGAAAATACCAAAAAAGATTTTTCTTTCATAGTTGTCGGTGTTATTTACGTTGTTCATCGTCTGTCTTTGGTCGAGTCTCTAAAGTCATGTTTCAGTTGATATTTAATCTTTAATTGTCCAATCTGGATTAACTACGTACACTTGATTCTCATTTCTCGGGAGTAAGATAAGTGGCCTAGCCTGATTGTCATGCGTTGCACTGAAGTTCCAGGTCCCAACCAGTGGGATAACATAATGGCTCCGCGTTGCAGTGACTCCCAGATTCCCATTTGTCAATTTCCAGTGAAGCGTCGCAATAGTGGCGCGTCGCGGTGTCCTATAAAATTGGGTTTCCAGTTTAATTTTTCTAGCTTTGTACAGAAGTTAAAAAGGGCACTTTGGACTTTTTCCAAGCCTCTTTAACCGTACAAACATCAGAATTTAGGGCCACTACAAGCATAATATGAGATTTTCTCAAAATTTCCCTCAACCAAAAACCTTAAGTATCCAAATCCTCTTCTAAGATCTCAAGGTTTCACCATAGATTTTCTAAATTGAGTCAAGATTCAAAGTTCTCAAGTCAAAGGCTTCAAGAACCCTCATTCAAGAGTACGAATAGAGTCCCAAAAGTGAGAGTTCATCCAAAGCTTCTAATTCAAGGTATGTGGGGTTTGAAAAAGAACACTCCTTTCTTTTTTATGGCCAAATTGTTGATTTTAATAAAGAATTTCATATTTTTGCAAGCAGGTTTATACCCAAATTACTTTATTTTGATAGTATGAGATTTTGAGTTGTTCAAGTCTTGATTTGCATGATTGTTTCACTATTTTATGACACGAGTTGAGAAATTATGCTATGAGTTCCACAGCCTCGTATTGATTTGATGTTTTCAAGATTGATGTCATGATTTAAGATTTATTATGAAACTAAGATTATTTGAGCATGAGTATAAGGTTTAAACTAAGTATGAGTTTTCATGTTTCTTGAAGAGTATGGTGTTTAGTATGATTCAATCAACAATTACTTTGATTTCAAAGGAAGATTATTTTCAAGCCTAAGTTAAGACAGGAATCCACATTATTCAGTATTTATGATTTAAAGCTAAGAGAATTATAAATTTGGTCTTCACTATAGACCCTTGAGTTGTTTTGAGGTGGATTTCTTAAAAGTTCTGAGCTTGAGTATGGGATTAGTATTTAGCATCGAGCGGGAAGTGTGGGTTTAGTACATCCTACTTCCCCAAAACTATGTGCCCCCATAGGATTGAGATTTATGGGCCTGAGGCCGAGATAGTGATCACTAGAGTTGAGGTTCTATTCTGATGGCAAGGGTAGAAAAGCTCTCTCCAACGTGGGCGAGACATTGGACTCCTTGTAACTCACATGGTTTATGTCGATTAGAAAAAACTCCCATATTCATAAGAGTCTAGAATTTTTCCCATGTCTTGAAGTTTCTAAAGTTCTAAGTCCTTAAGTTTCAAAGAAGTTCCATTCTCCTCAAGATGATAGCATGAGTTTAGAAAGCATAGTTTAAAGATTCTTTTAACTTATAAGTTTTGAGAATGAGAGGAGAAAATAGATTTTTGAGTTAAGTATAATGACTCACGAGATTTATACTACATGTTTCATTATTCCTGATTTATGAGATTTATGTTTTAGACTTATTCAAGCCATGTGAGTCATTCATATTTGCATGCTAAATTTTATAAAGAGTAATGATATTGTTTATGTAAATGCATGCACCCCCATAAACTCAGTACATCCTCAAAGTGCTGATCCACATATACGTCTATGTACTATATTGTCTTACAATACAGGTTCAGGTGCCCAGTCTCAGCATCATCAGTGATCTCCGAGTAGCTTGATCTACCCTCTGCAGTTGGTGAGTCCTCATGATTTGAGGACCTATTTCTCAGACCCTCAGATTTTATGTCAGTGGCTATTTCTTTTCAGTTGAGTATGAGTTGGGATTTGTCCCAATGGCTCTCTAGATCTTGAGTAGTAGAGGCTTTGTCAGACTAGAGTTTCAGATGTTTATCATATATTTTCATTATTTCGTGTTTCAGACATTATATTTTCAGTATTTTTAGTTGAGATTTGATGAGATTTATTCTTATTATCTGATTTTGAATCCCTGGAGTAAGTATGAGATTTAGTAGCAGGCTCAAAGGGTTAGCTTGAGGCTACTTGTAGCCTTGAGCATCGTGTGATGCTTCGGGATGAGAATTGGGTCGTTATAAACTTGGTATCGGAGCCTAAGGTTTAAGGAGTCCTAGGGAGTCTGACAAGCTGTGTTACGTAGAGTTTTGACCATTAGTGTGAAATGTGCCACATCTATGGGCAAGAGGCTACAGGATATTTTAGAAAAAGTCATCTCTTTCTTTTAGATTTTATCATGCCCACAACTGTCTCTGTCTTCTATTAATTCATGTTCTTATATGACAAAAAATGCCTCCCCGAAGAGTAAATGCCCGTAGGAATAATGAGCCACCTTAACCTATCGATCCCCTGAATGAGAATGTGACCCATGCTGAATTTCGGGACGCTTTCCAAACTTTAGACCAACGGTGACTGCTACTATGCAAGCCAATAATTGGGCTGCTGCTCTACATCATCAAGGGGGTGATGCAGCCGCAGCCAGACTTCGTGACTTTATGAGGATGAACCCGCCCAAATTTTTTGGGCCAAAGGTAGGTGAGGACCAGCAGTTATATCTTGAGGAGGCAAAGAAAATCAGCCAGGTTATGCATGTGAATGAGGAGGAGAGTGTAGAACTGGACTCTTATCATTTGAAAGATATTTCTCATGAATGGATTGTGGTTTGGAAGAAAAATGGAGGGGAGAATGTTGCTTCTATAACTTGGCAGGTGTTCCAGGATACATTCCTGGATTAGTTCTTTCTATTAGAGATGAGGGAGGTAAAGGTAGAAGAGATTATGAACTTGAAGCAAGGCTCCATAACTGTAAAGGAGTACTGCCTTAAGTTAACCAGTTGGCCAAGTATGGTCCAGATTTGATTTCTGACACCAGGTCTAGTATGAGTAAGTTCGTGACTAGTGTGTCTGGGTTGGTGTTGAAGGATTGCAGGAGTGCTATGCTAAATAGAGACATGGATCTTTCTCGATTTATGACATATGCTCAGTAGATTGAGACTGGTAAGATAAAGGAGAGAGATAGGGTAACGGAAAACAAGAGGCTAGATAACGGACGCACGAGTATGGCCAGACTAGATCCCGTAGAGGGAACCGTCCATAATTTCAAAACCGTTCATTTATGCCTGCACCATCATCAGCTAGTGCTCCTATACCTAGAGATAGGCAAGAGCATGGGAATAGACCTTGTATGTCTAGATCCTAGAATAGTGTGAGTAACAGACCTCGGGGTCCTCCATGTACTAAGTGTTGTAGGGACCACACCGATGAGTGCTTAACTGATCAAAGGGGTTGTTTTGGTTGTGGAAAATTGGGCCACAGACTTAGAGAGTGTTCACATGCCAGGCAGGGGAACCGTGATGTTCTCCCCCAGACTCAGGCTACTAGTTCCCCAGTTTATGTAGCTCGTCCAGCCCTTCCTCAGGGTGCTTCATCTAGTACCGATGGCAGTCAGCGCCAAAACCGATTTTATGCTTTACCATCCTGCCAGGAGCAAAAGGATTCACCAGATGTTGTTACTTGTATGCTTTGTGTCTTTCATTTTGATGTGTATGAATTGTTGTACCCTGGGACATGTTTTTCTTATGTGACACCATTGGTTGCTGTAAATTTTAAGATAAACTCTGAAAAAATCCCTGAGCCTATCCTGGTATCTACCCCAATAGGTGAGTTAGTTGGTTCTAAGCAAGTGTACATAAAGTGTCCCATTATTGTTTTTCATAAAGTCAAGTTGCTTATTTGATAGAGTTAGACATGGTCAATTTTGACCTTATTCTGGGTATGGATTGGCTTCATTCCTATTATGCATTTATAGACTGTCGTACTAGTGTAGTTAAGTTTCAATTTCCAGATGAGCTAAGTTTTGAGTGGTCGGGTGGTTCTGTATCTCCTAGGAGTCATTTCATATCCTATCTTAAAGCTAGAAAGTTGATATCCAAAGGTTGCATCTATCATCTAGTTTGGGTTAGGGACACTAAGTCTAAAACTCCAATAATTCAGTCAGTCAGTATAGTTAATGAGTATCCTGATGTTTTTCTTAAAGATCTCCCAAGTTTACCTCCCGATAAAGAGATAGAATTTGGGATTGACCTTCTTCTTGATATACAGCCTATTTCTATTCCTCTGTACCGTATGTCACCCACAGAGATTAAGGAGTTGAAAGAACAACTCAAAGATTTTCTAGATAAAGGTTTTATAAGGCCCAGTGTTTCTCCTTGGGGCGCACCTATCTTGTTCGTACAAAATAAGGATAGTTCTTTGCATGTGTGCATTAACTATTGTCTGCTTAAAAAAGTTACAGTCAAGAATAAGTACCCTCTTCCGAGAATAGATAATCTGTTTGACCAATTGCAAGGTGCAGGTTATTTCTCAAAGATAGTTTGGCTATCATCAACTTAAAAAAAGGGAGCGTGATATTCAAAAGACAGCCTTCCGAACCTATTATGGTCATTTTGAGTTTCTTTTCATGTATTTCGGGCTAACCAATGCTCCAGCATCTTTCATGGACCTCATGAATCGAGTGTTCAAATAGTATCTTGATATGTTCATCATAGTATTCATAGATGATAGCCTTGTTTACTCCCGTAGTGAGGATGGCCATGCAGATCATCTCTGAAGTATTTTGCAAACTCTTGGAGATCATCATTTGTTCACCAAATTCATCAAGTGTGAGTTTTGGCTAAGGTCCGTAGCTTTTCTGGGTCATGTTATTTCAGCCTAAGGCATTAGAGTCGATCCCTAAAAGATAGAAGTTGTACGAAATTAGCTTAGACCTATCTCTCCATCTGACAATAGGAGTTTCTCAGGTCTAGCTAGATATTACCACCGTTTTGTTGAAGGTTTCTTATTTATTGTATCTTCCATGACCTGATTGACCCAAAAGAAAGTTAAGTTCCTTTTTTCAAATTCCTGTGAGAAGAGTTTTCAAGAGTTGAAGACTCGACTCACTTCAGCCCTGGTGTTGACTTTGCCTGATGGTATGGATGGTTTTATGGTGTATTACGATGCCTCTAGAGCTGGCTTGGGTTGTGTGTTGATGCAAAGGGGTAAGGTTATAGACTATGCCTCTAGACGATTGAAGCCGCAGTAAAAGAATTACCCAACCCACGATCTCTAGATAGTTGTTGTGGTCTTTGCTTTGAAAATATGGAGACACTATCTTTATGGTGTTCACGTTGATGTGTTTACTAATCACAAGAGCCTGCAGCATATGTTTCCTCAGAAGAATTTAAATCTTAGATAGAGAAGATGGTTAGAGTTGTTAAAAAATTATGATATGAGTGTGTTATATCACTCGGGCAAGGCTAATGTAGTTGTGGATGCCCTTAGTAGGATGTCTATGAGTAGTGTTACTCATATAGAGGAAGATAAGAAAGAGTTAGCTCGTGAGGTACATCATTTGGCTAGATTGGGCGTTAGGTTGCTTGAGTATGTTCGGAAGTTAGTTAAATTACATGGAGTCCCCTTGTCCATCATCTCAGATAAGGGTACTCAGTTCACCTCCTAGTTCTGGAAAGTTTTTCAGAGAGGTCTTGGTACCCAAGTGCATCTTTCCACTTTTCATCCGCAGATAGATAGTAAGGCTGAGAGGACCATCCAAACCTTGGAGGATATGTTGAGGGCATATGCTCTTGATTTCAAGTGTAGTTGGGATGAGCATTTTCCATTGATTGAATTTGCCTATAACAATAGTTACCATGCTAGCATCAAGATGACACCATTTGAGGCGTTGTATGGGAGGAGGTTTAGATCACCTATAGGTTGGTTTGAAGTAGGTGAATCTGCTTTGGTTGGACCTGATGCAGTATTTGAGGCTACGGAGAAAGTGAAGTTGATTAGAGAAAGGTTGAAGACAACTCAGAGTCATCAAAAGTCATATGCAGATATGAGAAGAAGAGACCTTGAGTTTGAAGTTAATGATTTGGTGTATCTGAAAATTTTTCCCATAAAAGGGGTGAAAAAGTTTGGCAAGAAAGGGGAAGCTTAGTCCCCGATATGTGGGCCCCCATAAAAACCTAAGTCATGTGGTGAGAGTAGCCTATCAGCTGGAGTTGCCCATAGAGTTGTCAGTTGTGCATCCTATCTTTCATGTCTCCACTCTTAAGAAGCACATTAGTTATTCCGTTGAAGTGGATCCTCCAGAGAGCCCTAATATTTCTACTAGTCTTTCATTTGAAGAGATTTCAGTTGAGATTCTAGACCACCAGATCCGTAGAATGAGGAACAAAGAGGTTCCCTTGGTCAAAGTGTTGTGGCAAAACCAATCAGTCAAGGGAGTTTCTTGGGAAGCTGAGGTGGATATGCGATCAAAGTACCCGCATCTCTTCTCCGCAAGTTCAGATCAAGCCAAAGGTACTATTCTTCCTTAATTCAACCCCTTTTTTCAATTAAATTTTCTACTATATATAGCTATCCTTAATATAAGTTCATGCATTCTCCAAGGTATTCAAGAGTTTAGAATGATGTGGAGTTAGTTTAGCAAGTTGTTTCAGCTGTGCATACTCAGTTTTCACTGTATCATTAGCCTAGCTAGCGACGTTCAAGAGTGAATGTTCCCAAGGGGGAGATATTGTAATACACCAAACTTTCCTTAAGCCTAACTTCGTCTCTAGAGGGTTAAGGAATGACTTCCTAAGTGATTAACATTTAAACCATATGGAGTTTCCCTAATTTTGACTTTTTATGATGTGGGAAATTTAATTAGATTTCCAACGAAAGAAGATCTGCCCAAATCCGATAACCGGACAAGAAGTTATGGTTAATCTAAGTTCTAGTCATTAAACACCATCATTTTAGCATTTGGCGCATCGCGGAGAAGGTCTACTTAACAATTGTCAAATTCCAGTGGAACTCTGGGATAGTGGCGCGTCGCGGAGGACCCCAATTTCTCAAGAGTCAATTTCCAGTGGCCTAGCGCAATTGTGATGCATCGCACTGAATTTCAAGGTCCTAACCAGTGGGACAACGTGATGGCTCCGCATTGTGCTGACTCCCAGATTCCCATTTCTCAATTTTCAATGAGCTACCGCGATAGTGGCGCATCGCGGTGGCCTATAAAATTGGGTTTCCAATTCAATTTGTCTAGCTTCGTACAGAAGTTAAAAAGGGCACTTTGGACTTTTCCCAAGCCTCTTAAACCGTACTAACTTCAAAATTTTGGGCCACTACAAGCATCATATGAGATTTTCTCAAAATTTCCCTCAACCAAAAACCCAAAGTATCCAAATCCTTTTCTATGAATATCAAGGGTTCACCATAGATTTTCTAAATTGAGTCAAGATTCAAGGTTCTCAAGTCAAAGTCTTCAAGAACCCTCATTCAAGAGTACGAATAGAGTCCCAAAAGCAAGAGTTCATCAAAAGCTTCTAATTCAAGGTATGTGGGGTTTGAACAAGAACACTTTTTCTTTATTGTGGCCAAATTGTTGATTTTATTAAAGAATTTCATATCTTTGCAAGCGGGTTTATACCCATTTTACTTTATTTTGAGATTATGATATTTTGAGTTGTTCAAGTCTTGATTTGCATTGTTATTTCACTATTTTATGACATGAGTTGAGAAATTATGCTATGAGTTGCACATCCTCGTATTGATTTGATGTTTCCAAGATTGATGTCATGATTTAAGCTTTATTATGAAACTGAGATTATCTGAGCATAAGTATAAGTTTTAAACCACGTATAAGTTTTAAACCACGTATAAGTTTTTATGTTTCTTGAAGAATAGTTGTTTAGTATGATTCAATCAACAAGTACTTTGATTTCAAAGGAAGATTACTTTTAAGCCTAAGTTAAGATAGGAATCCACATTATTCAGTCTTTATGATTTAAAGCTAAGAGAACTATAAATTTGCTCTTCACTATAGACCTTTGTATTGTTTTGAGGTGGATTTTCTAAAAGTTTTGAGCTTGAGTACGGGAGTAGTGTTTAGCACCGAGTGGAAAGTGTGGGTTTAGTGCATCCTACTCCCCAGACCTGCCTTCCCCCATAGGATTGAGATTTATGGGCCTTAGGCCGAGATAGTGATCACTAGAGTTGAGGTTGGTCCTCCACATCATACCAAGTTTAAGGAAAAGTTAGTCATGTCCAATAAGGATATAAAGAGTGACATCATGGATCAAACAAAGAGTCAGGAAAATGAGAGTTTAAAGGAACAGAATTCATGACTAAGACATCAAATGATAGAAATGTATCGAGCTTGGGCCAGTGGGCTACCTCTTTCTCTATTCCCCACTATTGACCCTGCAAATATCTTGAGTTTTCCATTATAATTGATAAGTCAGTTTCCTATTGTTGTTCATGCACCACAACATGCCTCAAAATTCATTCCACGTCAGTTGCATCCCAATACTTCCACTACTCCTTCTCTAGATCCTCAGTATAAGCCTACTACATTCACAATACCACATTCCGTTTGTGATTTCGCTGCTCAACCCTCTACTGAGGTTTCTATATTGGCTATCAAACCAATGATTGTGCTTCCCCAATCTACTAAAGAGCAAGAGAAAATGTCTAGGAAAATGAAGAGTACTAAAAAGGTTATGAAAGATTCTCTAGGACTTGAGAATTATGAAGATGTTTAATATATGGACTGGGGCAAGTCTTCAATTGTTAACCTCCCTCATAACTTTAAGGATTCATAATTTGAGGAACATAATGGGTACGAGGATTCTATAAATATACATTCTATTGTCATCAGTTGAGGGGGACTAAAGAAAAGAAGAAGAAAAACATACATAACATCATTCCAAGTGCAAAGCAGAGCTCGAGAGGTCTAACTCAGCAATCTTAATAGTCTCAATCCTGAACCTGTGTATCAGATCCACATGTTCACCTGCAACAAGGTTCCTCTTTGCAAATTCTAAGATATTTCATTCCACTTCCGCAATATCCTTTGAACAATGCACAATGGTATACTCATCCATCTTCTTATCCATAATGGATTTCACCGATCCATCAACATCGTATAATGCCACCATATATTTATCAAAAAACTTCCATGTCCATGTTTCAACCGAGTCTAGAGTGTGCAAAGAGGAGGAAGGAAAAGGATAATTTCACTCCTATTGGGGAATCCTATGCCAGTTTGTTCCAGAGATTGAGACAGTAGGGCATGATTACTCCTCTCCTTAGGTATACAACTGAACCACATCAAGAAATTTTGACCCTAATGTACGGTGTGTATATCTTTCTGATGTTCAGGGTAACAGTACTAAAAATTGTCGTACTTTGAAAAGAGAAAAACAAGATGATTCTAGAAAAAGTGATTGTAGTGCAAAACGTTGACACTACAAAGGTCACACATAATCCTTCATCAACGCATAGTAATGCATAATATGTGGGAATAATGATTTAAGCATGGAGATTCAGAACTTATTTGTTAAAGAGAAAGTGTCGGACAGTGGTGAAAGCTCTAGTCATGGTGATATGCAAAACATTGGCTAAGATGTCAGGCTCAGGAATTGAGAAGTCACTCCTCTCCCTACTAAGAAGTGGTGTGGTAGTTTTTTTTGTTTTTTTTTGTTTTGTTATTTAGATTATTTCAGGATTGTAGTTTGGGATCTATCTTGTTTTGTTTTGTCATTTATGTTCAAACTCTTCTATCTTTCATTTCAACTAAATAGAGTGTCCTTTTTTCTTTTGTGTTTTAAATAGGTATTGTTTTTTTGTTTTCTTTACACAGTACATTTTATGTTGGTTCTAGTGATATGACATGCTGGTGGAATTTTCAACTAGATCTTAAAATCCTGTTTAAGTATGAACTTTGAATCAGAAGGCTAAAGTTAGAAAGTACATCTGAGAGAATAGGTAGAGTGCTGAGATATTTGGTGACTATGTTGAAGCATTCTTTCAAAATTAAGGCAATTATTTTGAGAATCTAAAGAATAACTTGGCCATAACTTAAAAAGCATAGCTCAATTAGGTCAAATAATGGATGTGTAATCCCTATATCAAGAGAAATAGAAAGATAATCAGCTCCATGAAAGCATGGGTCATTTGATATGAGAAGTATCAAATAAAAGTGGAGTTGTATGTTGAACAAACGCAGAAGAAGTAGTGACGCACAGGCTCAGTTAAAGTTAGTACTGTAAAAAAATGTCACAAATGATCTTCATCTTTCACTTCATATTGTACGATGTGTACTTGCATTGTCAAGGATTGATATGATGAAGGCATTTTATTTTGCTATCCAAACATCGTGTCATCCTTTTTTTAACCCATTTGAGCTTTAGTTTTATTTTCTTTCACACCTCTCTTTTGAAATCAAGATAAGAGTTAAAAAAGTTCTTAGTTCAAAAGAAAAGCGTCGAGTAAAGTATAGAATCCAAAAAAAGAAAAAAATGATTCAAAAGAAAGAAAACAAGAGTGTCAAGAAAAATAGATGCATAAAAGGTCTGAAAGAGAAAAGAGTCAATTAAAAAAATGAGAGAAGAAAATAAATCAAACTCAATCAAAGAAACAAGTTGTCAGAACTACGTGTGACCTGATTCTCCTCCCTAGAGAGTGAGCTACGTAGGTTGCCCTACTTTGGGCTCGGTCTAACCAAATAAACAATTTCGAATTGCCCAGTCAAAAGAAACTAGGGCATGAGTTAATATTCATTGTTTGTATTGATTCCAAATGTTGTAAGTCCTACCCCACTTCAAGTGTCGTTTGGGCCTCATGACATCCTTATTTCTAACCTTATCCAGAAGTAAAGTTACAACCAAAGAAAAACCTTCAGATCAATGTTTGAAGATGATAAGGCTAAGCATGCAATGTATATGATGCTATATTTTGGGAAATGATTTTCTTCTTCAGAACAAGGAATCAGGACAAAAATAAAAATGAGAGTCTTATTGGTGAAAAATCTCACGAGCACCATAAGGCGATGGTAAGTTGAGAGATAAAAATGAGAGTCTTATTGATGAAAACCCTCACGGGCACCGTAAGACGACTATGAGTTGAGAGAAATAAAATTAAAAGAATCTCATTGGTTAAAAATCCTCTCGGACACCATAAGGCAATAGTGTGTTGAGAAAAAAAAATGGGAGAGGCTTGTTGGCAAAAACCCTTCAATGTGCCACTAGACGAATACGGTCTCCGAATGTAATTGGCCCAAGGAAGTAACTCAATTTCAGGGCATTAACTCAACAACAATTGGTGAAAGTTATTGATGGAAAGATCAAGTGGCTTAATCCAAAATGCATGTCATAATCATTAGAGTTGACTGTCACTTTCAGATAAATTCTTCTTTTCTCTTTTTCAATGGGGACATTCATTGTCTTTTCTTTCTTCTCTATAGTTTTATTTTTGTTTTCTTGAGTCAGTTTTCCAAATTAAAGAAATCACTATTATTTTTCTCGTGTCTTTGAGTCAAGTACATGTCAAAATAAGTGAGAAAGGATTTCAAAACTGGCTACCAACTTCTTCAATTGGACAAAGCAAGACAAAAGGCCAGCACATGAAAGAGACATAATTGTGAGCTAAAATAAGGCATGCAGAAAGTTTTATCAACAGACAAGTCTAGGAACTCATGGAAATACCAAGATTCAAAGGTTTTATCTAAGAAGCATGACAAAGCAAAGATACGGTGTTTGTTTTAAAGTCACTCTTAATAATTTGAGTTTGGGTCAATGATGTAACAAGTCAATTAAATATGCTAATAGTTGAAAGCAAGGTTAAATATGATGAGGGAAAGAGTAATTGCCGCAAAAGCTAAAGCCACAGACCAGGCACCATATTTTTAAACTCACAAGTTTTCTTTGTATGAAACAGAAACACACATTACCTTCAAGTCAAGGATTTCAATTCCTAAACATCAAAGGCTGTAATTTCTCACTTTTACAAATGCAAAAAACAATGTTGCTACACAGGTTTGGTAATCAAAACCATGGTAAAACTCATAATCCAATATCTCGAGGAGAAACACTTCCTTGTCAGGGTAATTCAAGTTCACTATTACGTGATACACTTCCTAAACTAAACCTTCACTCCTAGAAATCACACTTTCTTGTTTAGTCCTTCTATTTAATCGTAAGGAGACGCATTTCCTTGTCTGGATAATTTAAGTGGCATTTGTAAGGATACATGCTTCCTTGTTGGGTAATTCAAGCGGCATTTTTAAGGAGATGCATTACCTTTTTTGGGTAATTTAAGTGATATTTGTAAGGATATGCACTTCCTTGTTTGGTTAATTCAAGTGGCATTTGTAAGGAGACGTATTTCCTTATCTGGGTATTTTAAGTGGCATTTGTAAGGCGAAGTATTTATTTATCTAGGTAATTCAAGTGGCATTTGTAAGGAAACGCACGTCCTAGGTTAGGTAATTCGAATTTTACTTGTCAGGTGATGCACTTCCTAACTTAAGTCTTGACTCCTAGAAAATTCATTTTCTAGTCGAGTCATTCCACTTGACCCGTAGGAGACACATCCTTGGTGGGTATTCAAGTTTCACTTGTTAGGTGGTTCACTTCCTAAATAAAGTCTTTACTCCTAGAAAATGTACTTTCTAGTGGAGTAGTTAACCCTTAGGAGACGCACTTCCTTGTCAGGGTAGTTCAAGTTTGGCTTACAAGGTGGCATACTTCCTAACTTAAGCCTTTACTCCTAGAAGATGCATTTTTTATTCGAGTCTTTCCATGCAACCCCAAAGAGATACACCTCCTTATCTGAGTAATTTAAGTTTTATTTATTAGGTGATGCACTTCCTAAATTGAACCTTCACTCCTTGAAGCCACATTTTTTGGTCGAGCCATTTCACTTAACCCTTAGGAGACGCACATCCTTGTCAGCTTTCATTTGTCAGGTGGCACACTTCCTAACTCAAACATTTATCTATAGAAGACGCACTTTCTAGTTAGAATTCCTCACTTTAATTATTAGGAGGCTGATAACGCTCAATCTACAGCTCTCGTAGGAGTGTAAAGCGATCACTGTCAAATATAGAACCCAACTGGGTTGGGTATCGATCCCACAGGGAATAGCTTGGTCAACAAGTAAGCAACGATTACTAGACTTTTAGTGCAAGTCTCGTAAAAGGGGGGATTGTAATGGGTAACCAAAATATTAAAGTAAAAACTAAAAATAGCAACGTAAAAAGAAAGAATAGTTATTAAGTTGTAAACAATGAGAATTGAGAAGTTGGGGGTATGTCCACCTTATGAGTTTACGTCTCTATTAGCTATGAGTTATGCGGAATTCAGACATGCATGTGCTTATAGAGAATTGTATTCGATGGTAAATCTAGGCGTCTTTCGACCTATTCAAGGATTATTTCACTTTAACTCTTTTGAGCTTAAAGCGTGTCTAACGGTACGAATTCTCCAAGAGGTTAATCCAGTTATGGCACTAACTGTTTAATAGGGGATGGGACCCTACTACCTTGACATTATCTCTTTTCCAGACAGATAACCTTTCTTTCGAACAAGTTAAATGTTATACTGGCGTATTCTTGCGTTTGCAACCACAAAGAATTCAGGTTCAGACGAAGAGAATAATGATATAAGCAGCATACGTGTCACGAACTCACAAACTCATAGTAATAGATAGATCTCATTCGGCTTCCATAACCCCAACAGAGAAGTTTAGTTACCCATGAGTGCGAAGGAAATCTCAATTGACATTGTTAGTATACCACAATAAGAATTTCATGTAGCACAAGTGTGGTAGGCGTTAGGCGTGATTTCTTGCAAGTAACGTTTCTCTTGTTGCGGAAATTA
Source organism: Capsicum baccatum var. pendulum (assembly GCA_030864225.1). Classification (NCBI taxonomy): domain Eukaryota; kingdom Viridiplantae; phylum Streptophyta; class Magnoliopsida; order Solanales; family Solanaceae; genus Capsicum; species Capsicum baccatum. The sequence goes on from CM061554.1 coordinate 172,588,698, forward strand.
AGAATAGATGAATAGAAGAATAGAAGAAGAATAAAAACTAGGATTAATGGAAGAATTAGAAGTCGTAGTGAATGTATAATAGAAAGATGGAAAGAAGATGGAAGGGAGATATAAAATCTCTAGCAAAATAGGGTATTTGTAATACCCATATCCTATTCCTACTAGGCTAATGAATTACTTAACCAAATCCTACTAAGCTAATGAAATATTTAACCAAATGCTACTAAGCTAATGAAATACTTAACCCAAATGTATTAGGTTAATGTATCATTATCCTAATCATAATAAATTACTGCTAGTCCCCAAAGTCTTCAGAATTATTGTTTTAGCCCGGAACAGGTTTCCCATGCATCACTTTTGGTCCTTAGGCGTCCAAGACTCCCTTTTCTCCTTTCGTGAAGTTTTCTTTGGCGTCAAGTTATCCATAAAAGGCTGAATTCTGAATCATTTATACCTGAAACTTTGCTAATCATGTTCGTTAGCTCACTTACAGGAAAAAGGACTAAAAGTGCATGAAATATATAATTTGTTCTCAAAACATGGCACAAATATGGGCAAAATATATTGATATAGGCGCGTAATATCGCCTATAATCAACACACCACACTTAAAGCTTTGTTCATCCTCGAACAAAATATCATGTCCTTCTAAAATATCAACTTAGGGTTTCACAGCAACAACACAAAATATTCGTCAAGACAAGCATAGTAATCATCAACAAAGAGTAGTTTTCCGATCACTAGTAGAAACAATTCAACCTCCAACATAGACTCGTGATGGTAATTAATTCATATCCAAAAGTTAAGGTACAAAGAGTTATACACAACTACCCAAAAATCATCAACCATGTGTGTCTCACAATATATTACCCATAATCACTCACAAGTATAGCATATTTTTCAAACATGGGCATCAAAATATCCTTGCTCTCGCTCTCACAAAGAATTCATATGCAGCAACTGATGACCATAGGCTTGCCCTTAGTGTAATGCTCCACTAAATGTCAGAATACTACGCTTAGGATCAAATAGGTCTTTTGATGGTTGTAATGTAGGCTAAGGGACGGGTAGGACTATTTTGGCCAGAAATAGTGACTATATTCCTAAGCGCTTTAATACATCACATTGTATCATTAACACGTTTCTTTCAAACAACCTTTCTACTTTCTTTTATTCTACCACCCTTGTTCTCCTCTTTTGTTTTTCAATTTTAAGCATAACTCACTTTTCTGCTTTCTTTTCCTTTTTCTTTTCATAACATACCTCTTATGATAGCACTTTCTTTTTCATAACGCATTCAAGCACCACTACAATTTAAAGCATCATACTCACCCAATTTCCTCTGATTTCGTCACATGACTTTATACGTTAAAGCACTTAGGAATTTGGATCAAATTACGATCTTGAAAGAAATGGATTAGGCTTACATATGAGGTTGTCAAAGAAATAGGCTAAAGGCTCAAAAGGGTTTAACTAGGATGCTGTCCATGGGTAGGTAAAATAAAGGTAAACAATTACAGGTTGCCAAAGAAATGCCTAAATCATCTCCTAAACTTACACTCCTTATTTTCGCTTTGCATACATACCAGGCAAGTTCTAGCATCAGCCACAAACATAGAATATACTATTATTTCACACACACAAGGCACATGGTCGACTTTATTGGGAGTAATATAGACTCTTGACCCAACAAGTGAAGGAATTGAACCACACAATATCACATAATGAGTCATAATTAGAGCCTAAACGTCTCAATAGTCATGATTGTAGCACATACTCTTGTTATAATCTCATGCTGCCTAGTAGAATAATTTCGTACAAAGCTAAGTAAAAAAATTACTACAAAAAAAACTTAACTTAAACTAAAAAAAATGAAACAGAAATAAAATAAAGTAAACAAACATAGATGCGAATAGAGAAGTATAGCATGCAATACCGCCACCCCACACTTAAACGGGACACTGCCCTCAGTGGAAAATAAATACGAAGAACCTGGTCAGTCGGACTCTTCCTCAATGTCGGGGGTCATACCCCCTTCGTCGGAATAATCATAAGAGTCGTCAGAGTTATCCTCCACGTCGGAGTCTGGCAAGCGTCGATCATCATCGGTCGGCACATCATTATCTAGAGGTTCCTCAAAGTATGTGCCTACTCCACACATCTCTCGTGCATGCATATTCATTGGATAGTCATGGTCCAGCTGTTGGAGCTCTGCAGCAGTTGGAACACGACCTCCACTCATCATTCGTGAACCGTGTCATGCCATAAAGATGACGAAAGAAACTCTCATCTCGAGCATGTCTCTCCGTAGTAGTAAGGTTGACTCCATGTGTTGTTTCAGCATCTTTGACCTTTGTGAGGTCAACCTTCTTCGGGTTATGTGGGAGTTTGTGATCATCTGGTTCCTCTTCGATATCCTCCTTCCGCAAGATTGCTGTCAACAGATTACCAAAAGTGAAGTGGGACCGCTTGTGTAGTCTAGCTTTCCCCATTATAGAGCGAATAATCGCCCCAATGTTGATAGGTACATTCGTCATCAAAGCATAGACCAAACACACTCTATCTCTTATTATTTTGGTGTACTGAGTCCCAGGAATAAGGCATGAGTTGACAATACGCAACCAAATTCTTGCTTCCCTATTCAAAGGAGCATAGGGGAAGGTGTTGTGTCGTCCGGTGTCTTGGTCTCTGCTCCACCTTGCCATGGATCTACTTCCACAAAGTGTGTGTCGAAATGCTCTATAAGGAGGTCTGTTGTTCAGCTCTTTGAATGGTGCTAGATCGACCGAAGGTAAGCCAAGAAAGGAGTTGATCAAATCCGCGTTGAGCTGTAAAACTTGGCCCCGAATCTTGACTTCGCTGCCTGTGGTTTTCGGTGACCAGTTGGCGTAAAATTCTCTTGTCAAATCAAGATTACATTCTCCCATGTCGCGGAAGATGAAATCCAGATTCAACACCATGATTTTTGCCAACATACGCGGTTCCTTCTTCGTTAGGCTGTCTTTGTTGATGAAGTCGATATGAACATATTTGCTTTCCTTGTTGTTCCTATACCATTCTTTGGCTTCCTCCTCAAGTACCCATTTTATTTCAAATATTCGGCGGGGTAATTGCATTGAGGATGATTCTCCTTGGTCCTTGCGACCTCTCTTCTTTCCCTTTTGGGATGTGATAGCCTTATCTTGTCTTGCTTTAGGTGCCATTGTTCCTGAGATTTAAACGATATTTCATGTTAGCATCAACTCAATGGAAACAATTTATACACAAGCCATCGGGGTACCACCCCACACTTAGGTTCGTTGATACAAATCAATGAAGTGAAGGTGGTCGATTACTTAGATTTCGTCGACATATGTTTTAGGAGCTATATTCCGACAAGAAAATCAGTGATGTATCACTTCTTGCAACCTTTGCAATACTTTCATGATAGGTTAAATAGGACTACTACATAGGGGTTTCATCATGGTATAGTTACTATCAACAATTACAACCTCCTATATCGGTAGCCAAATATAAGCCTTATCCCGATGAACGGGATAGCCTAACATGTAGGTATACAAGTGACAAGACTATGCAATGTTCATAACCATAGCAATTCCGTAAAGAGTATAACAATGCAATTAAAACCAAATTCAAGTCGGAAACAAGTTAAGATTATCCTAACGTACATATTCACACACATGGTTTTGCATCAACAATTCAAACACTTTAACATCACCAATATTTCTTCAAGATGTAGTAATTCATAATAGACATAGCAACGTAGTACTTTCGTGAAATAGATGAAGAACAAGAGAGTACTTACGCGATTGAAGCCTTTGGAGATGTTCTTGTGAATTGAAAGAGCGAAAAGAAAAATTTTGAGATGATTTGGAGTGGATGTGCGGCGCCTTTAGGTCAAGTTTCAATGTGTTTATGTTTCAAGACTAAGTCCCCTTTATATAGGAAATTAATGGGTCGGGTTTTGACCCATTTAAAAACGGTTTTGGAGACAAAAAGGGACCATAGGCGGCGCCTTTATCTTTGCCTATGCATGGTATAGGCGGCGCCTAATGCAAAGCATAAGCTAGAATAGGCGGCGCCTAGTGTAATGCATAAAGGGACCATAGGCGGCGCCTAGTGCATGGAATATGAGATACTGAGACCAAATGCTTTAGCATAGGAGGCGCCTATGCTATAGCATACCTGAGCATGGGCGGCGCCTATGTCTTGGCACACTAGATTCCGAGACCTTAGGCTATAGTATAGGTTTTGCATTGTTCGTGGCCTAGTTTTACCTAGGCCTAGCCTTGCTCGATGCCTATTTTGTCATGAGAAATGCTCAATCCATAGCCTTATGCATCTTTATTCCTAACTTACCACCTTTACCATGCAATACGTCCAAATCGTCATTTGAAACCAATCTCCTCGTTGAATACCTCTTGCACCTCTATTTGCTCAAAACCAATGAAAACGATTAGTACGATGGGTTGCCTCCCACCAAGCGCCTTAGTTTTGGTCGTGGCACGACTCTTATTTTTGGATTTTCATTTATCAAAAGCAAAACAAGTACTAGAACGAAAGAAAAACAATAAACGATAAACGAAAAATGATAAACGATGGGTTGCCTCCCATCTAGCGCCTTATTTATTGTCTTGGCTCGACATAGTTACCTCGCATACTTAGACTTCGTCGAGATAAGTGATGGCCAGATAATTCATCGAGTCAATAGGACCGATATAAGGTTTAACACATTGGCCATTCACCTTGAAGACAACACCATTATTGTCTTCCAACTCAACTACTCCAGACGAGTAGCCTTGGATGACTTTGTATGGACCAGACCACTTAGACTTTAACTTACCTGGGAACAACTTCAGTCTAGAGTTGAAGAGAAGTACCATATCATCCTTTTGGAAGTTTTGTCGAACAATCCGCTGATCATGATACTTCTTCATCCGCTCCTTGTATAGGTCCGATCTTTCATATGCATGGAGATGGAACTCATCTAATTCGTTCAGCTGCTTCAACCTCAGATTCATCGCATCATCCCAATTCAAATTCAATTTATTCAACGCCCACAATGCCTTATGCTCGAGCTCGATGGGTAAGTGAAAAGCCTTCCCATAAACTAGTTGATAAGGAGACATGCCAATGGGTGTTTTGAATGCAGTCCTATACGCCCATAGTGCATCATCTAGCTTCAGAGACCAATCCTTCCTATTCGCATTAACCGTCTTTGAAAGGATTTGCTTGATCTCACGATTGGAAACCTCTACTTGTCCACTAGTTTGGGGGTGATAAGGCGTGGCTACCTTATGTTGCTTGACACCATACTTGGCCAACACGGATTTGAATAGCTTGTTGCAAAAGTGAGATCCTCCATCACTTATGATAGTACGTGGTACTCCAAAGCGAGAGAAGATATTCTTCTTTAAGAACGCTACAACACGCTTTCCTTTGTTGTCGGCCAATGCTACAGATTCAACCCATTTCGAGACATAATCTACAGCAACTAAGATGTACTTCATTCCAAACGAATTCACGAATGGACCAATGAAATCAATGCCCCACACATCAAAGAGTTCTACCTCAAGAATTTTTGACATGGGCATTTCATGGTGTTTTAAAATAGCACCTTGACGCTGGCATTGGTCGCACCTTCTAACATAGTCATAGGCATCTCTAAATATCGAAGGCCAATAGTAACCACTTTGCAATACTTTTCTTGTCGTCCGATTGCCTGCATGATGTCCTCCAACTTGGGAAGTATGGCATGCTTCAAAAATATTAGGCACCTCTTCATGGGATATACATCGTCGAATAATACCATCCGCACATTGTCAAAACAAATATGGCTCATCCCAATAGTAGTGTTGTACGTCATGCATAAACTTCCTCCTTTGGTGGTAAGATAAATTTGCAGGTATCACATTACTCACCACGAAATTTGAAAAGTCGGCATACCATGGTAATTTTTCCATTGTTGTCGCTAATATCTCCTCGTCAGGGAATGCATCATCAATCTGAATTTCAGGTTGCGCCACATGCTCATTCTCGAGTCTAGATAGGTGGTCGGCCACTTGTTTCTCGCAACCTCTTCTATCTTTGACCTCGAAATCGAACTCTTGCAGCAGCAATACCCATCGAATTAATCTTGGTTTTGCATCCTTCTTTGTCATTAGATACCTAAGAGATGCATGGTCTGTATGAACGATCACCTTAGTACCCAATAGATAGGCAAGAAACTTCTCAAACGTATACACAACCGCTAGGAGATCTTGTTCTATCACAGTGTAGTTCCTTTGGGATTCATTTAGGACCTTACTTGCATAATAGATAGGATGAAATAATTTCTCCTTTCTCTGTCCAAGAACAGCTCCAACGGCTACACCACTAGCATTACACATGACTTCGAACGGGAGAGACCAATCTGGTGCTACCATGATAGGGGCTTCAATGAGTTTTCCTTTGAGGCATTCGAATGCCTTTAAGCAATCTTCATTAAAGTCAAACTTCGCATCTTTTTCCAAGAGTTTGCACAATGGACTAGCTATTTTGGAGAAGTCTTTGATGAACCGATGATAGAAACCTGCATGGCCGAGAAAACTACGAACTCCCTTCACCGAAATTGGAGGCGGTAGCTTCTCAATAACCTCTATTTTTGCTCGATCAACCTCAATCCCTCTTTCAGAGATCTTGTGCCCAAGAACGATACCTTCTTTAACCATGAAGTGGCACTTCTCCCAATTCAGCACTAGGTTGAATTCTATACATCTTTGCAACGCCATGCTTAGGTTTGCCAAGCACGCTTCAAAAGACTCACCAACAACTGAAAAGTCATCCATAAATACCTCCAAAGTGTCTTCAACCATATCAGAAAAAATAGATATCATACAACGTTGAAAGGTGGCCGGTGCGTTACATAGCCCGAATGGCATGCGTTTGAAGGCAAACGTACCATATGGGCATGTAAACGTTGTCTTCTCTTGGTCTTCGGGTGAAATACAAATCTGATTATAGCCTGAATAACCGTCTAAGAAGCAGAACCAACCTTTCCCCGCTAATCGATCTAGCATTTGGTCCATGAATGCCATTGGAAAGTGATCTTTGAGCGTCCAAGAATTCAGCTTTTGGTAGTCCATGCATACTCTCCATCCAGTGACGGGTCTGAGTGGAATAAGCTCATTCTTCGCATTCGCGACCACCGTCATGCCTCCTTTCTTGGGAACACATTGTACCGGGCTTACCCATGTACTATCAGAGATAGGATATACAACTCCTGCATCTAACCACTTGATAATTTCTTTCTTCACGACTTCTTGCATAGGTGGGTTTAGACGTCTCTGATGCTCAATGGTGGGTGTGCAATTTTCTTGAAGCTGAATCTTATGTGTACAAATCCCAGGTGGAATACCAATAATATCCGCAATGGTCCAACCAATGGCTCTAATATACTTGCGTAGAATAGCAACAAGAGCTGCAACTTGTTGCTCACCCAAATCGGCTGCCACAATAACTGGAAGTGTGTTTCCGCTTCCTAAGAATGCGTACTTTAAATGACATGACAGCTCCTTCAATTCTAACGTGCGTGGCTCTTCAACAAATGGCTTAGCTGGTGGTGTGGGTCGATTCTTGAGATCAAGGTCCAGCTTCTTGGGAGCATAGCGATATGTCCCTAATCCTGATAGAGCACAAATAGCTTCTTCACAATTTTCAGCATCCTCATTCTCTCCATTCATGAGCACAACCGCTAAAGGGTCATCAATAATTTGATCTTCTTCAATTAATTCTTTCTCATCATCAAAGAAAACATCATCCACTGAAAATACACTCAGATCTTTGGGTTGCTTCATTGATTTGCACACATCAAAGCGAACCACTTCGTCATTTATTCGGAATGAAAGCTCATTAGCTCTCAAATCAATGAGCACACTTCCTGTAGCAAGGAAAGGGCATCCCAAGATTATGGGAACTTCTAAGTCTACCTCACAATCCAAAATAACAAAGTCTGCTGGAAAGGTGAATGAAGAAACCTTTACCAATACATCACATAGAATACCAATAGGTCATTTTACCGACCTATCCGCCATGACAAGCCTCATGTTGGTTGGAGTAGGATCACCCAACCCCAACTTCTTATAGATTGATAATGGCATCAAATTGATGCTGGCTCCTAAATCACATAATGCTTTGGCAAAATTCAAAGATCCAACGGTGCAAGAAATAGTGAAAGCTCCGGGGTCGGCCTTCTTCTGAACTATCGATCGGGTAGCGATTGCGCTGCAATGATGAACATCTTCTTTCAACTCATAACTTGCTGCCCGCTTCTTTGTCAAAAGATCCTTCATAAATTTCGCATACCCAGGCATTTGTTCAAGTGCCTCCACCAATGGAACATTAATGGTCAGCTGCTTTAACATAGTCATGAATTTGCTGAACTTTGCATCATCCGCCACCTTCTTTAATCTTTGGGGAAAAGGTGGTGGTGGGTATGGAAGTGTTCTCTCCACGGCTTTCTTTTCCTCTTGCTTCCGTTTTTCCACTTTTTCAGGTCGTACGTTGCTGGGTGTGACGTCCTTGACGTCTTCCGTGGACTCCTCTCCTATTGCGTTGTCATCCATGTCCGCAGCTTTATCAACCACTTGCTTGCCTTTTGCTAAAGTTTCCAGCACCTTACCACTTCTGGTAGTGATGGCCATGCATGACCCATCATTCTTTGGGTTTCGCACAGTATCGCTAGGTAAAGTGCTGGCCTTTCTTTGATTGAGTGCTGCTGAAAGTTGGCTCAATTGCTGCTCTATTTGCTTGATTGAAGTGGAATGTGAATCAACTAATTGTTTCATGGAGGACAAATCATTAATCACCTCCGTTACTCCCGCGTTCGTTGCTTCTACTCCTTTCAATAATTTAGCCATCATGTCTTCCATACTTCCAGAATTAGATGTGGTGGTGTCACGTCTACCAGGGGGAATGTACAAACCACTCTTTTCATTCTTGTTCTTCCAACTACCTTGGTCTTTGTTTCCAGATTTATCATAATAGTTCCGACCTTGGTTTCCTTGGGTATTCCCACGAAAACCCCCTGATTGTTTAAGTAGCTGGCCTCCTCTTCCGAATCAGATTCGTCTCTTCCTTTTGACGCAATGGCTTTGACCTTTTCGGTCTTCCCTGATAATAAATGCTTTGTAAGAAGATCCATTTGTGTTTTCATATGCGCCATATCTTGATCACATTCTTCTTCTCTTCTTCTTTGGTCTGCAGTCATACCAATAGATAAAGTGGGGCTTGCTACCTCAGAATCCCTGGTATGCCAAGCTCTACTTTGTTTCATCATACGATCTAGCATATTGCTTGCTTGACCAAAGGTGAGGTCCATAAAAGATCCTCCATCTGCATTATCCACCACTGGTTTAGTTATTGAATTCAAGGCTCTATATAATATCTCCATTAGGTGAACATTAGTCATATGATGGTTTGGGCATCTCGCTAGCTTTGTCTTGAACCTCTCCCATCTTTCATGAAGAGCTTCAGTGGGAAGCTGACGAAAGTTGCTGATTTCATCTCGCAATTGTGCTCTTTTGGATGGCGGAAAGAATCTTTCTAGGAAAGCGTCTCTCAATTGCCTCCAATTTGTAATAGAATCAGGAGTCAGCCCGTTCAACCATAGAGTTGCCTCCCCAGACAGAGACAATGGAAATAGACGTAATCGAATTGCATTCTGACCAACACCAGGATTGTCAAACGACTTGTATGTAGAAATAAAGTTGATGAGATGCATATTCGGATCATCGCCTGCTAGTCCACCAAATAATCCCTTGAGTTGCAATAACTGAATCATGGTGCTTGTGATGTTGAACTTGGCTCCGGGCGCTAATGGTGGAGGAATTATGGCTCCAGTGGCTCCGGCACCATCAAGATCATCATCATCATCGTCGAAAGTTGGTTGCATGGGTTGGCGATCATACCTAAACCGAGCTTGACGACCTCTTCTGTTGGTAGGTGTTGCGATTTCAGCAGCATGCCTTGGGTTTGGTAACTCGTCATCACCTAAATCCTCATCGTCAGGATTTGTTGCTCGCCCAGGGTTATCAATGTTTTGTTGGTGTACTTGGGCGGCGGCAAGAGCAGCTAATCTCGCCTGCTCCTGTTGAGCAGCCATTCTTTCGATTTCTGTTTGTGCCTCCATTCTGCCAATTCGTTGTGGTTCAGGATTTATAGGTAATAACGGTTGAGCAGAACTTCGAGTATGGGGCATGCACTGAACAAAAACCTGCAGTAAACAAAAACAAAAACTAAAAGTAAAAGTACAAGAATCTTTGACCAAAGGGTCTAGTAATTATCACAAACTCAATTGACAGTCGTATTCCCCAGCAATAGCGCCAATTTTTGATAACGCTCAATCTACAGCTCTCGTAGGAGTGTAAAGCGGTCGCTGTCAAATATAGAACCCAACTGGGTTGGGTATCGATCCCACAGGGAATAGCTTGGTCAACAAGTAAGCAACGATTACTAGAGTTTTAGTGCAAGTCTCGTAAAAGGGGGGATTGTAATGTGTAACCAAAATATTAAAGTAAAAACTGAAAATAGCAACGTAAAAAGAAAGAATAGTTATTAAGTTGTAAACAATGAGAATTGAGAAGTTGGGGGTATGTCCACCTTATGAGTTTACGTCTCTATTAGCTATGAGTTATGCGGAATTCAGACATGCATGTGCTTATAGAGAATTGTATTCGATGGTAAATCCAGGCGTCTTTTGACCTATTCGAGGATTATTTCACTTTAACTCTTTCGAGCTTAAAGCGTGTCTAACGGTACGAATTCTCCAAGAGGTTAATCAAGTTACGGCACTAATTGTTTAATAGAGGATGGGACCCTACTACCTTGACACTATCTCTTTTCCAGACAGATAACCTTTCTTTCGAACAAATTAAATGTTATACTGGCGTATTCTTGCGTTTGCAACCACAAAGAATTTAGGTTAAGACGAAGAGAATAATGATATAAGCAGTATACGTGTCACGAACTCACAAACTCATAGTAATAGATAGTATCTCATTCGGCTTCCATAACCCCAACAGAGAAGTTTAGTTACCCATGAGTGCGAAGGAAATCTCAATTGACATTGTTAGTATACCACAATAAGAATTTCGTGTAGCGCAAGTGTGGTAGGCGTTAGGCGTGATTTCTTGCAAGTAACATTTCTCTTGTTGCGGAAATTAAGAATAGATGAATAGAAGAATAGAAGAAGAATAAAAACTAGGATTAATGGAAGAATTAGAAGTCGTAGTGAATGTATAATAGAAAGATGGAAAGAAGATGGAAGGGAGATATAAAATCTCTAGCAAAATAGGGTATTTATAATACCCATATCCTATTCCTACTAGGCTAATGAATTACTTAACCAAATCCTACTAAGCTAATGAAATATTTAACCAAATGCTACTAAGATAATGAAATACTTAACCCAAATGTATTAGGTTAATGTATCATTATCCTAATCATAATAAATTACTGCTAGTCCCCAAAGTCTTCAGAATTATTGTTTTAGCCCGGAACAGGTTTCCCATGCATCACTTTTGGTCCTTAGGCGTCCAAGACTCCCTTTTCTCCTTTCGTGAAGCTTTCTTTGGCGTCAAGTTATCCATAAAATGCTGAATTCTGAATCATTTATACCTGAAACTTTGCTAATCATGTTCGTTAGCTCACTTACAGGAAAAAGGACTAAAAGTGCATGAAATATATAATTTGTTCTCAAAACATGGCACAAATATGGGCAAAATATATTGATATAGGCGCGTAATATCGCCTATAATCAGAGGCACATTTCATAATCTTGGTTATTTAATCTTACCCTAAAAAGATTTATTTCTTGGTTAGAGTCTTAATTCATCATTGCAACATGCAAGTAATTATGATTGGATTGGACATTCACAAAATTTTTCTGATGATATACTGGGGCAAAACTTTAATTCATGTTATTAAAAGAATCATTTAAGATCCTTTTGACAAATAAGACTTTTATTTTTAAAAAGTGAGGTTTATATCATAACATTTGTTTGGGATAATCTTTTTTCTAGTTTTGATATGATTTCAGGAGCCCGCCTGAAGACCAGGGTGAATAAATGGAAAGTCAAGCAACACGGTGAAAAATGTTAAAAGTTAAGAAACAAGGTGAAGAATTTGAAATAAAAGCAACAAGGTGTAGAAATCGGAAGGCAAGCAACAAGTTGAAGAAATTGCAAGTCAGGAGCCTGCCTGGAGAACAAGGTGAAAAAATTACAAGTTAAGAGTTTTTCAGGAGAATAGGGTGATAAAATAGCATGTCAATAGCCAAAGAAAGTTGCATATATAGGACTTTTGTAATTTTGTTTATGTTTTTTAACTTGTAATTTTCAATTTTTGATGAAATGAAAAATTCGTGGACTGAAACCTCGATAGGACGTCACTCGATTCTCCAACTCGGTATAGTCATTATCCTTCCAACCCTTGGAGATACCTGTGACTTGATTCCCTCCTAACTTAGGTAGGTAGGATGCTCTAAATCCATACTCGGGGGTACTCTATCCTTTTTTATCTCCCTTTATAAATAATAGTCAGATCAAAATTTTGTCTCGTTATCTACTTCTTTGTCCATAAACACTTTGTGTTTACATCCATAGAGGGGCATGATGTAGACAATTTTGTCACTCCCAAAAACCCAATTTACCAATTTTTTGACTCATCTTATCATACACCCTCACCCATTTAATAATTTACCGTACAAGAAACTAAATAACAAACTCACAAAAAAATAACAACGCTCTAACTAATCTTGCCATATCACACCCCCTACCCCATACCTCCTTCTACCCATATACCCCACCCCACTACTCTCACATTCACCAACAGCAACACACTGCCATATATATATCTACATATACAGTCCATTCACAAAAAAGAAGGACTCACCATTATCACCCTCACATTTTAAATAATTAACTATCCATACACACAGCTATATAGATTACATCACACACACACTCTCATATATGCACACTCACCACCATATACAGAGACACACCAAAATAATATAATACACAGTACACAGCCACACATACATATACTTGGGAATAGAGAGAAAAGGGAAACGGGATAATTACCCTAGTTATGAAGCTACAGTGAGAATGGACACATGGTGAAGAAACACACACAAAATCAAAATAATATAAGAGAGGAAAACAAGAGTGATCGAGAGAGAGATAGTGAGAAAAACAAGAGAGAGAACGAATTTTAATGATAGGAAGAGATTGAGACAACAAAACAGAGAAAGGTGAAAGAAAACCAACGAAAAATGACTTTTCTGGTGAGGTTTTACCGAAAAATATTCTTGTCCCACAAACCATATTGTCTTCTCTGATTCTGTTATTGCTGATCTTAATGGAGCACTAGCGAAGTGAAAAAACAATGAACCTAGCCTCTTTCCAACAAAACTACATCCAACAATGCCTCCCATCCTTTTTTTGGTGAATATCCATTAGAAACCCACCAAAATAAACATAGAACGAACATTGGTTTTCTCTGCTGTTTTTGTTAATTTTGATTTGGTTTTGGGTGAAAAATAATAAAAGATATACCAAAGCTTGGTTTGTTCATTTATTGAGGTTTGGTTTGAGATTTTCGACGGAGTTCTAGTCAGAAGGAGCAATTTCAATTTAAAAGTATTGAGGTCCATTTCTCATCTCATTCTCTATTCTATTTTAGAATTTTAGTTTTTTGTTGTAGGTGTGAATAACTTGTGTATTTATCATGCTTGAATTTTTGTTGTGGGTACGTGGTTGATATTGAATTTGATAGTCAGAGAATTGGTTAATTAATTTGACAATTATATTGGGGAAGACGGGAATTGAAAATTGATAAAGGTAAATATTGGTTATTTTGATTCATTGATGGTTGTTTAATTCAAAATAAGTATTGGCTTTGTTAAATTCAATAGTATCATGATAGGTGGAAACGGATAGGCAAACGTAGATCAGGTAGGCAAATTTAGGAATTATGATTGATGAAATGTCTGAAATTTATGTTGAATGGTTTTGTTTTATAACATTTGACTCAATTATACTCATTTTGTTGGAAAATTCCTGGAGGTATCTGTATTGTTTTATCCGGGGAATGCCTCAAGAAAGTTGTACTTGAAGACGGCACATGATCAAGGCCCAAAACGTTGGGTGGAGTTTAGTTTAGGGTTAGTTTAGAATAGATTAGGTTTTACATTTTTGTATTTGTTTCATTTTTTGCATTCTATAATTTGGACTAGACATTATTTTGGTTTTGAGTTTTGTTTGATTTGCTTGTTTTATGTGTTTTGTTGGTCTATTCCTTTATAGCATCATACTAGCTGATATACACTATGAAGCGACCATGGTCGAACCACGAGACCGAGGGATGCCTAACACCTTCCCCTCGATCAACAGAATTTCTTAACCAGAATCTCTATTTGCAAACTAATTTTTAAAAGAGTCAAAACAGTTTTGAAAAGAATTTTCATAGGTGACTTGGCACACCGAGTTTATGTCGAGTGGCAACTCTAAATTTTAATGTATGAAAAATAATTCTTTTTTGAAATAAATCTTTATTTTGGCACTTTAATAATAAAAAACTTTTTCGAACTTAAAATCAATCTTTTGGTAAAAAGGAGGTGTGACACATACCCAAGTTTATATACCCTTGAATCATGTGATTTTCATGAGATTTAAAGCTTTATGTATATCAAGAAGTGCTTATTCTTATGTTTTTAATTACAAGATTTATATTATAAATGAGATTGCACTATCTTAACTTGTTATTGATTGAAGTATTTCAAGATTGTTATTGAGCATGAATTTTTATTATGAATTGACATGAGTTAGAGCATGGGTTTTAAGCCTTAAGTTTGAGTATTGAGATTTCAATAATATTATGCTTTTAAGTATTCTATGATAAGTTTATTTTCAAGAATTAAAGTGAGAACTAATCTTTTGATCCTTAGCTAAGAGATAGAATCCACATTTACTCATTTTGATTATAGTTTAAAGAAAAAAGAAGCATAACTGGTTTTCCTTATAAACCCTTATGTTATTTTAATGTGAATTTCCCAAAGAGAGTATATAAGTAATATGGGAGCAGTATTTAGCATGGAGTTGGGTATGATTCCAAGGTCTCATGCCCTATAACTACGTGCCACCGTCAGTTTTAATACCCATAAGTGGGTTTATTATAGTGATCACTCTAGTTAGGTTCTATTCTGATGGCAAGGATAGAACAACTCTACCAACGTGGGTAAGAGACGGTGGACTCCATGATAGTTCACATAGCTTATGTCGGTTAGAAGAAACTCCCAAAAGAAAGAGTAAAAGTACAGCTTTTAGAACTAAGTGTTATGGCTCTTAAAATTTGTACAGTATGTTTTATTATTCATGATTTATGATTTTCAGCTTTCAGTTTTATTCAAGCTCAAGGTGAGTCACTTACACTTAGCATGCATTATTTGAAAGTCTATGAATATATTAAGTTATGGTTTTACTTATACATTCACCCCTACATACTCAGTACATTTTAGAAGTACTGATCCACATATATATCTATGTGCTACACTGTCTCATAATATAGGTACCAGTTGTAGCCCACACATCATAACTAGAAAGTATGTAGCTTTCAGTCATCAAGTGATGAGTCATTTGGATTCGAGGGATTGAGTCAATCATTTTTCGAGCAATATATTGTTTTCTTTATTTAGGTGCATTGATTAGAGATAGCTGGGGCTCATGTCCTAGCTACCTATAGTCAATATTAGTAGAGGCTTCATAGATTGTCAGTAGAGTTGATGTATTTGAATCCAGTTTTGTTTGATATAACTGGATTTGTAATCATTTTAAATAGTCTTATTGTGATTATGTTCAGCTAAAGACTTCTCTTCCACTTATCACTTCTAGTTTTTATGTATTTAAATCAACAGCTTAAGCAATATGCTAGTACAAGGGTTAGATTGGGGTCACTTATGTCCTAAGCATCGTGTGATATCTAAGGGTAGTCTCAAGGCATTACAGTAGAGAAACATGCAAGGAAAAGAGGACTTGTTATTATATTTCGGTTAGGTAGCTTGGACAAAAAGTTTATCTATAGTTATCTTAATTTATTATTTAACTTAGTTGTTTGTATTACCCTTCACTATCTGCTAATTGTTAGCATGCCTTTTATTTAACAGGTATTGGCAAGAATTCAATAGCTTTTAGTTTCAGTTAATAGCTCATCAGGTTTCTTTCTTCTTCTCACTATGTGTCTGTTTGTGTCTATCATATTTAATTTTCCTGTTGGGATAAGCTCTGGTTATATCCTTTTAAATAATCAATTGACTATTATTTTGTTTTATATTACACATACTATCCCTCCCCACTTATTGTGTATATTAAGAAAAAAAATATAACTCGATTCAGATGATTGGTCTAGAAAAGAAGTATCTCCCTTTTTTGGGTAGGGTAATGGTACTGGCGGTGATGGAATAATCACTTTTTAACATGTATCTTTTTACTTCTAGAAGAGAGAGATGCAATTTTAGCTAAGACAAAAGTTTCACAAACTCATTTAGAGCTGCTAAAGAGAACTAATATTCTCAATGATGCATTTCCAATCTGGTATGATGATGAATTTGGAATGATTAACAATTTCTAGATCGGAAGACTTCCTAAAATTTTGGTATGTTACTTTTAACTTATTTAGATATAATTGTGTGGTTCCTATTACATAAATTTAGCATCATGCTTTGCTGCAATATCTGATATTAACTACTAAAATCATATTTCTCTTAAATTACTTCCTCAATGTATCAGATTAATAACTATAGAATTTATACTTGTTTGGGTTATTGATTGGAGCATCAAATAAATTTTGTAGTTGAAAACTGAAATAGGGTGTGGAAATTAGATGAGGGAGTACAATTCTGTCTAGGGCATTGTGAAATATGTTAGATCTTCAATTCTATCTCCTGTTTAATATGGAATCTAAGGAAAGGAAAAGGAGAAATATCAAGTACTATATAGTTTAATTAGTTGAAATCCATGTAGATGTACGAACTGTTATAAATTTCATTTATTCATCTTGAATGAAGTTTTGACCTTGTAGTAGTTATTTATTTTGCCATTTTTATCTTTTTGCATCCATGAATTGATATTATTGCTACACTTTAAATGGCAGAAAGAGCTCATTGTTTCTCATTATGATACTATATGCTGAAACTTTCTTGTCTTAAATTTTTTTCTCATCATAATAACATTTTCCTTTTTTTTCTTTTTTTGTAATCAATAATGTATAATATTTATAATTTATGCTTAGGCTGAGTGGGACGAGATAAATGAAGCATGAGGGCAGACGTACCGCCTTCTCCATACAATGGCTCAATATTTCCGAACAAAGTTTCAGTATCCTTATCAGAACATACATCTATTTTCTTATTTATATGTATAAAATAATCCAATTCTTGAACTATTCTGGAGACTTGATAAAGTTTCAAATAAAACCTTCAAATAGTCGATATAAAATCAATTTATCACATGGATGGCAAGGATATTTTTGGATGTTGAAGAACTCTTGTGGCTGCAATATATTGATATAGGTGGAATAGTTTAGATATTTAATAAATTTCTGGAGGGTATAAATTAAGGTCAAAAAGGAGACAGTAGAGTATATTTAGTTTCTACCCATAAAGCATATTGTTCTTGCTGTTTAATTTTCCATTGTGTATCCTTGACTTTACATTCCAAATATCGAATAAAAATTCTTCCTATGGGAAGTTATCCTCATATCATGGACGCCAATAATACTACTTATGAACTGTAAGTTTGTCCTCTTCTTTTTCTTAAAACATATCTATCCAAAAATATTAACTTTCATTCTGTCAGTTTGATACAAATAAGTTTGTTATGAAGATCTGTATTTTTTTTATTAGTGTGTTTTTGGTGTGTTGAATAGACCCTTGGCTCAAAAGAGAAGTTTCCAAAGCAGAATGGTTATGTTATCTGATAATTGTTATAGGAGTGTCATTTATGTAAGTTATGAATTTATAATCCTTTCTTGCTATTTATTTCTATTTAGACACAATATTTGATGATTTCATAGTCTCCATCTGCCCTCAAAGACTTTGTGTTGAAAATGACATAGCAATGTCCTAAAGCGCTTGTGTTGATACACTTACAAAAAAATTAGTATTTACTTGAACTTCTTATCTTGTTACTTTCTAAGACACTATCTATTCTGTGTAAAATTGTTAAGTAATTCAATTATATCTACCAAAATGATTAACAAGTTATATAGTCCTTATTAAGTATACTAATTGTAGTTTTGTACTTGACAATGTTATTTTGGCAACATTTAATTTCTTATTTCCAGCATATTCCTTTTTTTAGCAGTTATTTAATTATTGTTTTTTCACAGATTCACTCCCAAATTACGATTGCCCAAGAAGAAAACCAACTTCAACATCTATGTTGTTACTCTATTGCAGTAACCCAGTGGAAAAATGAGAGTACCAATCAAATTTAGTAATCTGCTCATAGAAGGGATCTTCCCAGAGCCATGCAAGCATTATATTCCTTGTAAAATCACAAGCTACAGGCTGATACTACTACTTTTATGAACATGTACATGAAATTTAAAATGTTGGATAAAGCGTAAGCTTTATTTGATCAAATGTCTGATACAAATAACTGCCTACTCTAGCACTATGGTTCAATTCGAATGTGTAATCTACACCTTTAATAAGATAGGGACTGGAGATCTTGTTTTATGCAATGCTTTGACACTTTTTAAGAAAGATGCTTTGTAAATATCTTCAATAAAGAATTATTTCCATATTTCCTTTGTCAACACATGTTGGTCCCGTGCAAAGCATAGGAACATCCCACTGGTATTACTTATATATTCGATTGAAGCAGCCAATCCTTTTGCTAGTGGAGATATAACTAAAACTTTTTTCTATCTTTGTATAGTAGGACATCATGTTCAATGGATAAACAATTCTGTAGATACTAAATATGAGTATATTTATTTTCACATAAATTTTTAAATTTATTTTTTTAGAATTTCTATGGATTGAACAACTTAATATAGTTATAGATATATTTTGTGATAAACTAGCAGAAAGAAAATTGTCTTTAATTAATTTATTAGTAAATATTGATAACTTTAACATTTATAATAAATAAGGAAATTTTAGTAAACTTACCAGTTACAATGTAGTACAATATCATCAAATCAAATAATAAAACTATTATTAAACAACAGCAAATGGTACAGTCCATTCAAACATTGTATCATACTGTATTGTACATTATAATATCATTCCATACTATACCGTACATTATGAAACCATGAGAAATCATGATCCAAACAAAGTGCAAGAAATAATTTATAAAACATGATTCTCTTAGTAACCATATATAATGACTCGAGAATAGCCCCTAGTCGTTACACGGTGCTTACGGTCCCGAGGAACCACAAGCTAACCCATGAGCTGGTACCCGCTAAGAGCACTGAATAATATAATCATGAATGTGGAAGAATAACTGAATTGCCATAAGGTTTTAATAATGAAACGACTACTGAATTATGAATCTAGCACAATACTAAAATCTGAATAATCTGAATAGCTAACTGTAGTGTCTGAAAAAAACCTCTAAACTGAATGTGGTGAGTTGATGGAATAGACCCCCAACTAACTATACTAACTACTGAGATAACGATAAGAAGTAATATAATCTGTCCTCGGGTGATGAGAACTCACCACTGCTACTGTACTGCTGATAATCTGAGGGACTAAGTGCGATTCGGGAACTGAGCGTCAGCAACTATGATATTATACATCAGAGCACGATCAGTACTTTAAATGTACTGGTATGCTAAATGAGGTAGGCTGATATACATGGTTTCATGAATAGAACTAATAATTAACTGAATATGCATGCAAACATAGAGTACTGAGTAGAGAACATGGAATCTGTAGATACTAAAAATATGGAGAATTTATAAATACCGAGTATGCATAACAGTCTGTAAATACAGAATATATGTAAAAATTTGTAGACACTGGGAATGCATCACAAAGCATATAACATAGACTGAGTAAAATTTGTAAACTGAAACACTAGAAAATATTGATATCTATATGCTTTGGTCAAGCAACTCTAAGACTGTGTAACTGAATTGATACTATTAGTGAGACTATATCTGAGACTATGGGAGGTATCATCTAACCGACATTCCCTAATTTGAGCTAATTAGGGTCTAACCTATAACCCCAGTTAGAAGGGTGCTAATACCATGCCACGGTACTAATGATGGTTGTTTGGATCCACTAAACTGATATAATATCCAAAGGACTATGGATGTCAAGCCTGAACTGACGGGTGACCCCTACGAGATAGTCAAGCCTGATCTGACGGGTGACTTATTATGCCCTACGCTGGGTATGTAGTTCTGGAGTTTAGGGACTTTCACTAGCGACTCTGCCTATCTTACAAGGAAGCCGCCATCCCTACACTCGCTCGGTGCTAAATCATACTCCCAACTGAAAGACTCTAAAATACTAGATTGTTCTGAGTTTAACTGACTGTTCTAATAATGCTCATAATATAATCTAAAGTTATTCTAAAGATACTGAAATGAGACTAAGTAAATAGCTATGGTTTTCGGGTATTCAATACCCCCAAGACTCAAAACAATAATAGTAAAATGACACTAAAACTTGGAGATCAAAACATGAAGGCTCTTATTAAATAAATCACTCTTGTAGGCATTTTATCAAACATTTGTAGTTCATGGTTTAAAACAATCATAGGAATGTCATGGAACTTGTAGGAATAGCGTGAATTCATCATAATAGCATTAAATCATGGTTTAATTCAGTAAATATTAATATTAAAACATGGAGGATTGAATAATAACAATAATTTCATGGTAACATAGTACAAAATCAATAGTACATGGAGATTCATGGATGAAATCATAATTTAAAATCAAATAACTTGAAAAGATCAAAACTTAAAATTTCAATAGGTTACTTGGACTCCATGGATGAAATCAATCCATAAATGAACATCTAACATACCTTAATGGATGAATTTCTAGAAGTTCTTGGTGAGTTCCTAAGGATTGGTCTTGAATTTGAGAGCTAGGGTTTCTTGTTCTTAGAAAAGGGGATCTTTAATTTGAGAGAAATTGAATAATGAATGGTTATTTAGGTCAATTGGGGCTAAATTTTGTGTTTTGGGATGATTTTAGGGCTTAGGAAAAAGACCCGAATACCCTTAAACTGATTTAAATCGTAAGTTGAAAACTGACCATCCCAGTTTTTGTCCTTGGCGCGACGTGCCACTATCGCGCCAAGCCACTGAAAATGGACAATTGGGACCTGCACAAACACCTGAATGCAGAGCTATCGTGTTAATCCTTTGAAATGCCAATTTGGCCACCTCCACGATGCGGAAACGTCGCGGAGGCCCAATGGAATTGACAAACGATAAATTGGCTTGCTCCGCGACACGCCATGATCGCGGAGTCACATTGGAAATTGACAATTATCATTTGGGCTTCCTACGCGACACGCTAAGTGTTAAAATGATGGTGTTTAACGACTGAAACTTCAAAATCGCCAAAATATCTTACCCGATTATCAAATTTAGGTGAATTTTATATCATTAGAAAGCTAATTGAATTTCCTACGCAATGGCAGGCTCTAAACTGAAAAATGATGAGTGTTTCAAAATTTTTATTTACGAATACTCATGCAGTGGGACTTAGATTATGCTAGAAAAATACGGGGTGTACACCATACTATGGAAAACTACCATCTAACCACAGTGTAAAAGAGGAAGAACACGATAAAGAGGAAAAATGAGAAAGAGGAGGGCAGATATATTTATTTAGGAGAATAAGGATAAAATGATCATTAAATGGATATCTTTTATTTATTACAACTTTGAATATTAATAAAAAATTCATTTATGAAAATTTTAATTAAAAATAATTAAATAAATTGTGTGACTTTAGAAGCAAAGATCAAAGTTAAGTCATATTTTGCGATAAAGTTGAGTGACTATTTGAGTTTATAACTCCCTAATTTTATATATGAGGTCAACTGTGCTGATAATAGACTAGATTTTACTCAAAATTCTGCATAAAGGGCCATGTTCAGCATAATGCTTACAGAAATTAACTTCTTCTCAATGAATTCAACCACTAATCTCATCATAAAAAAACCTGCTCTCTCGTGCAAATCTTTATGTCGGAAAAGTATTATTTTGTTTCAAAATATTTTATATTGAATCATGTTTTAGAAGCCAAGATTACTTAAAGAATTTAACAAAAGCAATAAGTTTGACAATATACAGGTCATTGTTTATTGAGACATTGACACTTGTTACACTTAAAGGGCCAAGTGTCATGTTGTTTGACACTTGTCTTGTGGAAAAACACCAATTTAGCCTATAAATAGGCTACAATTTAGCCTTCAAAAAACCATCCCCAACATATTTATCTTGCTCTATAATTCTCTTTGTCGTTATACAATCAGATCTTTCTATAACGACATCTGGTTATAATGGTATTTCACTATTCTGGACTGATTTTCTCTAGAATTGATTTTTCATAATATATTTTACTTCTCTATAACGGTGTTCTACCTATAACAATAATGACGTATATTATACTGATACCCTATTTGTAAAACTACTTTTTTATAATAGCATACTCAAATATTATGTAATAATATTTTGTAAGAAATATATTAGGGAAAAAGGTGCGAAAAATACTTGTACTTTATCTAAATTTGCAGTTGCACATACTGAACTTTGCGGGGGTCCTATGACACCCAGACTTTTTCCCCGTATTTAAATGGAATATATCTGTTCACTTGAACCACTTATTCAGTCACCCCAAAAGGCGGTGATTCACACATGACCTTTCAACAAATAATTATTCCTCTTAATTTAAACTTTTACTATTTAAAATACCACCATGATAGTATCCCAGGGTTATATAATTATGAGTTAAAATATAATTAAAAATAATAATTATTTTTTTAAAGGTCTCGTGTGAATCAAAGCCCTTTGGTTTACTGAATAAGTGATCCAAGTAGGCAGATATATATTATTTAAATACGGATAAAAAATGTAGGGGGATATAGGACCCTCGCAAAGTTCATTATATGCAACTGGAAATTTTGGCAAAGTACAGGTATTTTTCAGACTATTATCCCAATATATTATGTACAAAATAAAATGTCAAAATACATAATCATCACTAATATCATGCACACAATAAATTTCAAGTGTGAATATCTAATTTAAAGAAAATAATTGTATTTAAATGGTATACGTCCATCATTTCATAACTTGACAAGGAAAAGGCTACTAATGTTTGCTTTTTTATATTTATGTTCCTTCTAATTTTGCATTCTTTTGTTTATAACAGTTAAATAAAATCTAGACGTCAAATGTCAGTATACATATATAGCAGCACCTTTCGATAGCAGACACGAAATTTTTGAACAAACGATGCCACTATAGAGAGGTTTGACTTACAATTTAATTATTTGATTTCATGGCGTCTTTTATTATAATCCTCTAGTTTAACTTGCTGGTATTTGTATTAATAATTTAGCTGATTTCTATATCCTCCAATTAATTAGGAAAGACTTATTTAATCTTATATATATTCTAATTAATAAGGAAAAGATTGTTTAATCCTGGAGGAATATTTCACGATACTGAAATAGTTTCTTTGAACAGTCCGTAGCACAACTCAAGTTTACTTTCCTCAAAGCACTATTAAGTTCAAATAGAGTAGAAAGCCCAAGGCTTTAATATCCATAAATCCAAAACACAGATTATTGTTAAATTCCTTAAGACTGTTACTTCACGGGTAAGAAAT
Source organism: Capsicum baccatum var. pendulum (assembly GCA_030864225.1). Taxonomy (NCBI): domain Eukaryota; kingdom Viridiplantae; phylum Streptophyta; class Magnoliopsida; order Solanales; family Solanaceae; genus Capsicum; species Capsicum baccatum. The sequence continues at coordinate 172,612,613 of CM061554.1, forward strand.
TTGTATTTAACAACAAGAACTTTAACTCCGAGTTCAAAAACAACTTCAAGAACAGCAGTTTAAACAAGTGATTTAAATTACTTTATTGTTGGAATTCTGAAATACTAAAGTTGTTCATCTATTTGTGATAGAAAAATGACTGTTGACAATCAAGCCAATGATGGAACAATAAATGCGTAGCAATGAACATTGCTACTTCAAGTCGTACGAATGTTGCTTCGGCCATGACACCAGCAGAAAAAACAAAAACTTTTCTGGTGTGTATTTTAAAAGATGGCAGCAAAAGATATTCTTTTATCTGACTACTCAGATTTTATAAAGGATCATCACAAAAAGTGTTCCTGAGTTATCGGATGAAACTCCAAAAAAAATGCTTCTTGGTAACAAAAGCTAGGAAACACTCTAACCTTTTGTGTAAGAATTATATACTGAGTGACCTACAAGATAATTTGTACAATATGTGCAGTGACATGAAGACTTCGAAGGAATTTTGAGATGCTTTAGAAAAGAAGTACAAAATAGAGGATGTCAAAATAAAAAAAATCATTATTGCAATATTTTTGCACTTTAAGATGGTAGAAAGTAAAATTATAGTTGTCCAAAAATTACAGGTCACAATCCATGATTTCCTAGATGAAGGTATAAGATTATTTAATACCTTTATTGAATAGATTAAATTTAATCTTGTTACTCACATAAGCTTTAAAATAGGTTTGGTTGTGAATGAAGCTTTTCAAGTAGATACTATAATCAATAAGTTATCCCCTCTATGAAAAGACTTCAAAAGCTATTTAATGCATAAGCGCAAGGAGATGTCTGTTGAAAACCTCATTTTGAGGTTAAGGATTAAAAAGGACAACAAGGCAGTCAAAGAGAGGTCTCGAGGTAAACATACAAAGAGTGTAGCAATCATTGTTGAAGATGACCTTAGTAAATCAAAGAAGAGAAAGAAAGAATTAGGACAACAAGTCTGACACGACCTGACCTGGGGCCTTATCGTAATGGGCGTCCCAAGTCCGATCGGTACCCGAGACCACCCCCGTTACCCAATCCAACCTCCAACCATTTGCCCTGAGTTTGCTGAATTTCAAGCATATAACAAGATAGCATAAATATCCAAATTACAAACTCAGGGATAGGTCTATTATGGAGATCAACCCAATTGAGTCCAACCATCCGAACCCAACCAATAGCCAAACCGACCAAATAATAAACATATCAGTTCCATAATAGTAAAATAAAATCCCAAAATAAAAGAGGATGGAACAGTGAGAAATCCAATCCTACGGTGTAATCCCAATATCAATACTAATGCTAAGGCTGACACCAATACCGATCCCGCCAATACAAACCCATAGTATTTCCACAAAATATCTAACCAAAAGAGTAGCAAAATTTGGTTGGGACATGCCCCCAACCATAGCCAAACCCAATATCTATAAGTAAACTAAAGTATGAAATAAAATCCATGAAATAGAGCCTTCTAGAAAGAAGAAAGCTCACCACTTCAATCCAGTAGTTGATCATGAATGTCCACAGGTAAGCAGGAAGAGTAGAATAGTTGATTCCTGCATCGCGTGGGGATACAGCCACTTGAAGACGGGTTAGCAGGTCAACTCTAGCATGAACTCAAGATAAGGATAAAATAATGCCAACTAGTAAAACCAACCATATGCATACAACCCATATATATATATATATTTATATAACCATGCCGGAAAAAAAGACCGGGTTGAGCATCCATTTAAAACCATTAACCTGGGTATGTGAAGCTTAACCATCCTTAACCACCCAAGGCCAATATGGGTCTAGTGTAACCACCTGAACGGGCCCTGATGCATGTAGCCGCACGAACCAGAGATACCATAGGAGTAAGGGATTCCCAAGTAGCCCCACCCTCCATGATACATATGTACAATGTACTTAGAGGATTTCCACATACCTCATAGTATCATAAAAGGGTTGCCATTCCCTACCCCTCATGTCGGCAAACATGAGTTGCCAGTGTTCCTTCATTGAACTCCCACTTTCATGGTTAGCTATCACCCCCTCCATTATTGACCAATTAAAACCATTTCCAACTAACCAATCCATTATTTTATTTATTATTTACCAAGGCTATTAATTGTGGTGTCGTCACACTGACTATAACTTGCAAGTATTGTCTTTAGACAAACCTTTTAAGGTAAAGGGATTTCCGTGTTCCCATTTACCAAGTTAACTTAGGAGAGCCGAATGTACCCCACAAGTGTTCCATTATTAAATTACTTGGGGGAGTCCCTTATACCCCACAAGTTGTTCTTTACCATGTTTACTTAGGGGATTCCATTGTACCAGACAAAGAGTTAAATTAACCATAACCATGACCACCAAACCATTCCATTTAAAATATTTAAAACCATTAGGGTTCCATTACTAAGTCTAAACCATGCAATAGGAAAACCATATAAAAGCATAATTAAAACATAGGAAAACCATAACCAAGCATTTATAACTAAAACCCCCAAATTACATTTGAAAATCCAAAACCATACAATAACCAAACAATAAAAACATTGTATAAAACCATGTCTTTAGTCAAAACTAACAATGAGGGAAGAGAACATTCCTTAAACTACGAAGATGGTAAAGAGGAATCACCAACACAAGCCTCAAAGTAATCCTTAAGATGAAACACTAGACTTCCTTTATCTAAAAGCTATAGAGAGAATTATAGAGTGTGTAAGAAAAGTTTCTAAGTGTTAATGAATAGAATAATAGGGCAAATAACCTCCCAATAGGAATATAAGTTGTGGGGGCCTTTTTAGGTTAAGTGGGGAAATATCTATATTACCCTCACTTAAACTCCCAAAAATCTCATTAGGTGGGTATGACTATCCATACCAGTCGTACCCTCCAATATGAATGGTACCAAACACTCGTACCCAAGGACATCTCCCTTCTACCCAACACTGTCTAAGGTACGACTCAATCCAAACCATGTCGTATCTATGTGTACCACTAGGACCCATGATCCGTACCCCTTGCAAAATAGAATACCAAGAGGATTAAACACTAACCACTATATATGTCCATGGTATGACTCATACCCTGGATTAAGGCTCGTGGTGAGCCACTTGTACTCAGATCCAACTTAAATTACCAAGTTTAAGACTAAATAAAGTAACCAAACAACTCATATCCACTGATACAACTCGTACCACCCAAGTCATACCCATTCCAGAAGCCTAATCCAACCCACCAACCAACACTAGTCAGCATACGACTAACCCATACAACTTGTATGCCATTGTACAAGTCATTTCCCCTAGTCGTATCTTATTTAGAGACTAGAAATCAGGGAAATTTTCCAAGGGCCAGAAACCCAGGGTGTTTAATCTCCCACACTAGGAACATTTATCCCCAAATTACAAATAAGGTAGGGTAACCACAAGTACTATTCATTTACATTATCAAATATCAATCCAACCCTTAACCAAGTGAGGAAACACAGATGCAAAGATATTAATATTTCCCTTAACAAACTCAGAAAATAAATATGTGTTCAAGAACATATACTTTTTACATGAATCCTAGGAGCAGAAAATAGATGCGGATACTTGAACTTCATGTCCTCTTTCACTTCCATATAGCCTCTTCCACCTTGTGGTTCAGCAATAGAACCTTAACCGCGAAAATATCCTTGGTCTGTAATCGATGAACCTACCTATCCAAGATCTCAACCGAAACCTCTTCATAAGACAGAGAATCTGAGATACCCAAGCCCTTTAGAGAAACCACCAAAGAAGGATTACCAAGACACTTTCTCAACATGGATACATGAAATACCAAATGAATAGAGCTCAAACTAGAGGGCAACTCCAATTCGTAAGCAACAATACCAACCCTCTATAAAGTCGCATAAGGAACAACAAACTGGGGACTGGGCTACCCCTTCTTACCAAACTGCATTACTCTCTTCATAGGACATACCTGTAGTAACACCTTATACCCAACCTCAAACTCCAAGTCTTTATGCTTTATATTCCCATAGGACTTTTGGCGACTTTAGGCAATCTTAAGCCTATCCCAAATCACCTTTACCTTTTCCATAGTCTAATAAACCAAATCCAAACCAAACATGTTTGCCTCACTAAGCTCAAACCATCAAATAGGACATTGACATCTCCTACCATAAAATTCCTCAAAAGAGGCTATCCCAATACGAAAATGATAGCTATTGTTGTAAGCAAACTCTACCAAAGGTAGTTGCACAACCTAATTACCACCATAATCAATCACACATGGCCGAAGCATATCCTCCAATGTCTTAATAGTCCTTTCCGCTTGCCTATCTGTCTGAGGATGAAAAGTAGTACTCAGACTCACCTTTGTACCCAATTCCTTCTTAAAAGATAGCCCGAAATAAGTTGAAAACTGCGTACCACAATCAGAGGTAATGGAAATAGGTACCCCATGCAGCTTCACAACCTCTTGAAGATACAACTTTGCATAATCCTCCACTAAAAGGATAGTCCTCACTGGCAAGAAGTGAGCAGACTTTGTTATCGGATCCATAATGACCCAAATCATATTGAATTGGTTCTGTAACCGAGGAATACTAATAATAAAATCCATATTGATCACCTCCAATTTCCATTCGATAAAATAAATTTATTGATACAACCCTCCAAGACTCATGTGCTCAATTTTAACTTGTTGACACACCATACACTGGGTGACAAAATCAGCCATATCCCATTTCATACCATTCCACCAATATATCTTTTTGAGATCATGATACATCTTCATACCATCACCACTAATCTTGAATACCATCACCTTTTGCCCACCAATATCACTCTTGATTTTCATAAATATAGAATCTAGAACTTGCTTCTATAAATCTCTACATTGAGAGACGATCTAACCACTTTTTGTACCAATGCACTACTATACTAAGAGTCCAAGCGATGACTTCCAAAATTAGACAATGCTGAATATTCTTCACCAATTCCTTTTTCTTATTATACACATGAACTAAACTCTTTATGGATAACCTGCTAAGAGTATCAGCAACAACATTAGACTTACTTGGATGATACTGAAGACTCATATCATAGTCCTTGAGAAGCTTCAACCATCTTCTCTACTAGAGATTTAGCTCCTTCTGAGTGAACACATACTGCAGACTCTTATGATCAGAAAAGATATCTATGTGAACTCCATATAAATAATGTTGCCATATTTTAAAAGCAAAAACCACTAACAACAACTCCAAATCACGAGTAGTATAATTCCCTTCATGCTACTTCAACTGCCTAAAAGCATATGCAATTAGTTTCCTATGAAGCATCAAAACACAACCAAGTCCCACCCTACATACATCATAATAAGACACAAACCCCTCATTACCTTTGGGCAATGTCAAAACTGGAGCCGAAGTTAGCTTATCCTTAAGCTTCTTAAAACTCCCTTCACACGCTTTCGACCAAGAAAATTTTAATTTTTTCTGAGTTAACTTAGTCAAATGAGCCGCTATCAAAGAAAATCTTTCCACAAACTGTCGATAATATCCAGGCAAATCTAAGAAGCTCCGAATATCAATTGGAGTTATGGGTTTAGGCCACTTTTTCACCACCACAACCTTTTGAGGATCCACCATGATCCCCTCACCAGAAATAATATGAATCAAGAAAGTTACAATGTTCACACTTAGAGAACTTGGCATACAACTATTATTCCTTTAAGGTCTGCAACAATACATGAAGGTGATTGGCATAATCCACCTCACTTTTAGAATACACCAAAATGACATCAATGAACATAATGACAAAAAGATCCAAGAACTGCCTGAAAACCCTATTCATTAAATCCATAAATGTCATCAAGGCATTATTTAAGACAAATGACAAAACCAATAATTCAAAGTGCCCATACCAAGTATGAAAAACCGTCTTAGGGATATCCTCCTCCCTAATCTTAAGCTGATGATACCCAAACTGAAGGTCTTTCTTAGAAAAGAACTTAGCACCTTGCAACTGATCAAATAAGTCATCTATCCTTGGAAGAGGATACTTGTTCTTAACCGTTATCTTATTCAACTGCCAATAGTCAATGTACATCCGAAGGGAACCATTCTTCTTGCACATGTACAACACTGGTGTACCCCACGTGGATACACTAGGATGAATAAAACTATTATCCAGAAGATCCTTAAGTTGCTCCTTGAGTTTCCTCAACTCAGACGGAGCCATTCTATTAGGAGGAATAGATATTGGATGAGTGTCCGAAACCAAATCAATACCAAACTCAATTTCCCTATCCAGAGAAACACCAAGAAGATCGTCCACAAGAACCTCAGGAAACTCACTTAACCCCGGAACTGAGTGAAAAAAGGACCCTTTGAGTTAGAATATTTATCCCAGACCAAGTGATAAGGACACCCTTTAGAGATTAATCTCTGAGCCCTAATATAAGAAATAAACCTCCCCTTAGGAGCTAGGGTACTACCCTTCCACTCTATAATCGATTCACCAGGGAACCTAAAGACAACCTTATGATTCCAACAATCTAAGGACGCATAACAAGAGTGTAACCACTCCATCCCCAAAATAATGTCAAAATCCACCATGACCAACTCAAAAAGATCTACCAAGGTCTGTTTGCTACCACCAGATACCACACACACCCTATAGACTCTTTTACAATAACCGAGTCACCTACTAGGGTAGAAACAGAAAAAGGATCCAAAATAAACTCAGGATCAAAACCAAAATACACAGCCACATATAGGGTCACATAGAAAAGAGTGGAACCCAGATCAAGTAGACTATACACATCATGAGAAAAAAGTTATAACGTATCAATAACAACATCAGGTGATGCCTCAAATTTTTGCTGAGATGCAAGAATATATAACCTATTCCGGCCTATATCAACACCTGAAGGAGTAGACGCAAAATCAGCACCACTAGGTGCAGGAACAGAAGATGAAGCAACCAGAGCTTTGACCACTCTCAATGCACCCTTACTAATCAGAAAGTTCCTGAGCATAAACCCTGGTTAGCCATATTTAAAATATTTGTCCCTCCCTTCATCATAAAATCCCCTATGAAAACAACCACAAAATTGACAAGGAGAACACAAAAAAGCCAAATGTGCCCCACTCGCCTGAGATTGGGCACCCTATGCCCAAAAATTATCACCACCTTATTGACGTCTGTCACCGACTGCTTTGGGTAAGGAGCACTAGTAGTAGAGAATGAACCAGAACTCCCCCCACTTATTCTTCATCCATTTTCTTCCATCCCGACCATCTTGCTATTTAGCACCACCCTGCTAAGAAAACCTGTTTCTCTTACCCTGCCTTCCCCAAACTCTCCATGTTTCCTCTTTTAATCCTTCACATACTACATATGAATAACCAAGCTCGAAATATTTATATCCTTAATCAGTGAATCAGTATTGCTTTTGAGGATCAAATCCCAAGATATCCCAGAAGTGAACTTTCTCATTCTCGCCCTCATATTATCCACTAAATCTGGAGCATACCTTGATAGATGATGAAATTTCAAGGCATATTCATTGACAAGCATTTTTTCTTGCTTAAGATTCACAAACTCCTCCATCTCTACTTTCCTCAACTTCTAAAGAAAGAAGCAATCTAAGAAGGCATTATAAAAGGCCTCCTAAAAAGACAGCTCCTCCATATCACCCCTATCTCTATCCCACTCCTTGTATGATTGGTACATAATATCTTTGAGCTGATAAGCTGCAAATTTACCCATTCCACATTAGTTGCCTGCATCATTCTAAATACCTTCTCCATTTCATCCAAGAAACCCTGAGGATCCTTTGCCATCTTCACACCAGTAAAACTAAGAAGATTCATCTTCATGAACTGGCCAACCCTTGTGGCCTCAGTAGATAAAACACCAGATACATCCCGCTTAGCCTGACCAGTAACCAAGTAAGCAATAGTATGAATTAACTGACGAAATTCTGCATTAGTTACCTCACCTTGAGGAGGACTAGTAGCAATTGAGAGAACTCTAGAACAATCAGGGATAGGACCCTGAGATTGAGTACGAACTCTAAGTGTTGGGCGTACTCCATCAACATCATCCCCAGATGGGAAAAAAGGATTTCCTTGTGTTCCATGTTGATGAGACATGATCTAAAAAGCGAATAAACAAGGATTGGAGAAAATTCCAGGACTTAGACTCTAAGATTAAAAATAGAATACCAAGAAAGTGAAGCATTCCTAAATGTTCTGTAGCCTCTTTCGTATAAGTGTGGTGAGCTTCACACCCCTAAAAGAGATTCTACTAGACAAGGCATTGTGGACTCCTAATTGACAATGAACCTAAATATCTGATACCAACTTGACATGACCCGACATAGGTACTTGTCGTAATGGGCGTACCAAGTCTGACCGGGACCAAAGACCACCCTCGTTACCCAACCCAACCTCCAGTCTTCTACCCTGAGTTAGCTTAAATTCAAACATATAACAAGATATCGTAACTATCCAAATTATAGACTCTTGATAGGTCTAGTCCTAGGGTATCATCCTCAATACCAATACCAATACTAAGGCTGACACTAACACTGATCCCGCCCATACCAATAATAGTAGTTCCATAAAAGCCTCTAACCAAAAAGGTACAAAAGTCCAATTGGGGCATGCCCCCAACTATAGCCAAAACCAATATCCATAAATAAATCAAAGAATGAAATAATATCTATGAAATTGAGCCTTCCAAAAAAATGAAAGCTCACCACTTCAATATAGTAGCTGATCTTAAATGTCTAATAGCGAAGCAGGTGGAGTAGAACGGTCAGTTCCTATATCGTTTGGGGATATAGCCACCCGAAGATGGATTAGTGGGTGAACTCTAACATAAACTCCAAATAAGGATACAATAATGCCAACCAGTAAAACCAAGTAAACCAACCATATGCATACAAATCATACATATATATACCATGCCAGGAAAAGAGAACCGGGTTTAGCATTTATTTAAAACCATTAATATAGGTATGTAAAGTTTAACTATCCTTAACTATCCCGGGGTTGTATGGGTCAAGTGTATCCCCCTGAACGGGCCCTGATGCATGTATCCGTATGAACTGAAGATACCGTAAGATTAAGGGGTTCCCAAGTACCCTCACCCTCCTTGATACATATGTACAATGTACTTAGAGGATTTCCATTTACCTTATAGTATCATAAAAGGGTTTCCATGCCCTACCCTTCATGTCGTAAAACATGAGTTTCTAGTATTCGTTCATTGAACTCTAACTTTCACGATAAGCTATCACACTCCGCCATTATTGCGAAATTAAAACCATTTCCAACCAACCAATCCATTATTCCATTTGTCATTTACCAAAGCTACTAATAGTGGTATCGTCATACCGACTATAATATACAACTATTGTCCTTAGCCAAACCTTTTATGGTAAAGGGATTCCCGTGTACCCATTTACCAAGATAAGTTTGGGGAGTCTAATGTACCCCACAAGTGTTCCATTATTAAGTTTCTTGGGGGAGTCCCATGTACCCCATAACTTTTTCTTTACCATGTTTACTTAAACGATTCCATTGTACCCCAAAAGGAGTTAAATTAACCATAACCATGACCACCAAACCATTCCTTTAAACTATTTTAAACTATTTAACCATTTAGTGTTCTATTAGTAAGTTTAAAAAATGGAATAGTTCCATTAAAATCCAATAATATAGTGAAAGCATTCTCATAGGAATTTTGTCAAACATATTGGGAGCGTAGTGTTTCCAAAACCAAAGCCAATCATCAAATAACCATTACCAAGTAACCGATTATCCAAAACTACAATTAAATCATATAAAAGCATAATTAAAACATGGGAAAACCATAACCAAGCATTTATAACCAAAACCCCTAAATTAAATTTGAAAATCCAAAATCATACAATAATCAAACCATGAAAACATTGTATAAACCCATGCATTTAGTTATAACTAACAATGAGGGAAAAGAACATGCCTTAAACTAAGAAGATGAGGGAGTGAAATCACCTACACAAGCACTAAAGTAATCCTTAATATGAAACCCTAGCCTTCTTTTGCCCTAAAGCTTTAGAGAGAATTGTAGAGAGTTTAAGAGAAGTGTCTAAATGTTAGTGAATAGAATAGGGCAAATAACCTCCTAATAGGAATATAAGTCATGGGGCCTTATTAGGTTAAGTGGGGATATATCCAAATTACCCTCACTGAAACTCCCAAAAATCCCATCAGGTGGGTACAATTATCCATACCAATTGTATCCTCCAATACGAGTAGTACCCACCACTCTTACGTAAGTTCATCTTCTTAGACCCAATACTGGCCAAGGTACGGCTCACCCAAAACCATGTAGTATCCAAGTATATGACTAGTACCCACGATCTGTACCTTTTCCAGAATAGGATCCCAAGAGGATTGAACACTAACCACCATACATGTCTATGGTATGACTCGTACCCTTGTTTATAGCTCATGGTGAGCCACTCTTACTCAAATTCAACTTTAGTTACCAAGTCTAAGACTAAGTGAAGTAACTAAACAGCTCGTATCCCCTGATATGACTCATACTACCCAAGTCGTACCTATTTTAAAAAACAAATCCAAATCATCAACTAACACTGGTTAGCATATGACTAACTCATACTACTTGTATCCTAGTGTATGAGTTATTTCCCCTAGTCGCATCCTATCCATAGACTAAAAATGCAAGAAATTTTCCAAGGGCCAGAAACCCAGAGTGTTTCAAAGTCATTCCTCCTAAGAGAAAGATCAAAGAAAGTTTCCTTAATTATTTAAAAATTAGCCACAAGTTTGCAGATTGTTGGGCTTTAAAGAAGGGGAAGAAAAAGGACCAAGAAAACATAACTAAATCCTAAGACAACATGGATTATCTATTTTGCTATACTATTGGAGTGTATTTTGGTTATAAATCCTAGAGAGTGGTGAATTAATTCAGGTGTAACCCATCATGTGTGTTCCAAAAAAGCACTATTTGGTTTATGCGCTTCGGCTCAAACTGATAAGAAGATATTCTTTGCTGACTCTACAATGATAAAGGTTGAAAGAACTGGAAAGATTTGCTTAAACATAACATCAGACAAGATGGTGACACTAAATAGTGTCCTTCATGTTTTGGAGTTGCGAAAGAATTTAGTTTCTATTTCACTTCTAACTAAGAATGTATCCAAATATGAATTTGCTTCTGACAAAGTTGTAATTAGTAAGGGAGAAGTGTATGTAGGTAAAGGTTAGATTTTCGAGGGCCTTCTTAAGATCAATATAATGAATATTGATTTGAAAAAAAAATTGATTTCTTCTTACATACTTGAGTCAAATGAATTGTGGCATCAACATTTAGGATACTTCAATTATAAAACCTTGCAAAAACTAATTAGTTTAGAAGTTTTTGCTACTTTAAGTGCAATAGATCAAAGGGTCAAATATGTATGGTATCAAGGTATTCTAAGTATTCATATAAGTATGTTGAAAGAAATTTCAATCTCTTAGACTTAATCTATACAGATATTTGTGATATAAAGTCAACACCGTCTCATGATGGGAAAGAGTATTTTCATAAATTTTATTAAAGATTGCACTAGATATTGTTATGTTTATTTACTAAATGGTAAGTATGAAGCAATATATACGTTTAGGCAATATAAAACTGAAGTTGAAAATCAGTTGGATAAAAAAAATTAAAATAATATAAAGTGATAGAGGTGGAGAGTATGAATCTCCTTTTGTGGAGATATGTCTGAAAAATAAAATTATCCATCAAATAAATGGCCTATATTTACCTCAATCAAATGAAATTGCAAAACAAACAACAGTAAACAACAACAACATACCCAGTGTATTCCCACCTAGTGGGGTCTGGGGAGGGTAGAGTGTATGCAGACCATACCACTACCTCAGGAGAAGTAGAGAGGCTATTTCTGATAGACCCCCGGCTTAGGACCGATACCCATATACCAACCCAAATATAAGTGTATATAACTAGTATGGTACACAAGACAAACTAATAGAATATCAAACACAAAAGATAAGTACATGTATAAACTAGTACAGTAAGCAAAATAAACTTACACCGCTAGCCACGAACAAAAAACTCTAGACCCCGAGGAGCACACCCGTACTATTACCGACACCCTTCCACCCCTAACGCTCTACCCTAATCTGATTCCTCTACAACTTCCTATTAAGGGCCATGTCCTTCGTTAGCTGTAACTGCTCCATATCATTCCTAATCAACTCCCTCCAATATTTCTTTGGTCTACCTCTACCCCGCCTAAAACCATTCATAGCCAGTGTCTCACACCTCCGCATAGGAGCATCTAAGCCCCTCCTCATCACTTGCCCAAACCAATGTAACCTAACTTCTCGTATCTTGTCCTCCACCGAGGCAACTACCACCTTCTCTCGAATAATCTCATTCCTTACCTTATCTTTCTTGGTATGCCCACACATCCATCGCAACATTTTCATCTCCGTCATCTTCAACTTTTGGATGTGGGAGTTCTTAACTGGTTAACACTCTACTCCATATATGATAGCCAGTCGGACTACTACTCTATAGAACTTATCTTTAAGCTTCGGAGGCACCTTCTTATCACATAGAACTCCCAAAGCTAGCCTCCATTTCAACCATCCTACCTCAATACTATACGTGATGTCCTCATCAATCTCACTATTGCCCTGAATCATAGACCCCAGATACTTGAAACTCTCCCTCTTATGAATGTCCTAAGAATCCAGCTTCACAACTACTCCAGCCTCCTGTGACACATCACTGAACTTACACTCTAAGTACTCCATCTTAGTTCTACTTAACTGAAATCCATTAGACTCAAGCATTTGCCTCCATATTTCCAACTTACCATTAACTCCACCCTAAGTCTCGTCAATCAGAACCACATCATCTATGAATAACATACACCAAGGCACTTCGCCTTGAATATATCGCGTCAAAACATCCATCACCAAGGCAAATAAAAATGGGCTAAGAGTCAATCCCTGATGCAACCCTATCACGATTGGAAAGTTCTCTAAATCTCCACCCACCGTCCACACCTTAGTCTTTGCCCCATCATACATATCCTAAATCTCCCTAGTGTACACCACGAGCACCCCTCTAGCCTCAAAGCACCTCCACAAAATCTCCCTGCAAACTCTGTTATATGCCTTCTTAAGATCAATAAACACCATATGTAAGTCCTTCTTCCTCTCTCAAAACTGCTCCACTAATTTCCTTACAAGGTGAATGGCCTCAATGATTAAGCGACCTGGCATGAAACCTAACTAATTCTCAAAAATCATCACGATTCTTCTCATCCTTACCTCTACAACCCTTTTCCAAACCTTCATAGTATGAATCAACAACTTAATACCTCTATAGTTATTGCAACTCTAGATGTCTTCCTTGTTCTTATACACTGGAATTATCGTGCTCTATTTCTACTATTTAGGCATCTTTACTTTCCTAAAATACTGTTAAACAACCTTGTCAACCACTCCAAACCTGCCTCACTAGTACTTTTCTAAAAATCCACTAGAATCTCGTTTGGACCCGTCTCCCTACCCCGCCTTATCCTGCGAATAGCTTCCTTGACCTCCTAAACCTTGATACACCTACAATACCCATAATCTCGAAACTCCTCAGAATTCTCCAACTCCCCTAACACGAAACCCTTGTCCCCCTCGTTGTTCAAAAGTTTATAGAAGTAGGACTGTTACCTCTCCATAATGAGAGCATCCTCCACCAACACTATACCATCCTCTCCTTTGATGCAAAAACAAAAAACCAATTATTAAAGAAAATAATGAAAGTCTTACTCATAAGTTTAGGTTTACCACAAAACTTATGGGGGGAGTATACTTATAGCAAATTGAATACTCAATAGAGTGACCCATAGAAAGACACAATCTATTCCATATAAAAAGTGAAAAGAATAGAAACCTAACTAAAAATATTTCAAAGTGTGGAGATTTCTAACCAAAGTCCAAGTTCATACACCTGAAAAGGTAAAAATAGGATCAAAGACTGTGGATTATGTGTTCGTCGAATATGCTTCAAGTAGTAAAGAATGTCATTTATTTTGGTTCATAAATCCAAAATCTGAACATTCATGAAAATAAAGTAATTGAATTAGAAAATGTTGAGTTCTTTGAACACATTTATTCGTATAAGATTAGATATGAACTGTCTAGTGAAGGGACTAACTGATCAATGGATGAACCAAGTGAGAATGTCATTAATGAAGAGAAACCAAGGTGTAGTAAGAGACAAACAATGTAAACTTCCTATGAATTAGATTTTACAACATTTCTTATTGAAAATGAGCCACAAATATTAAAAGAAATGATGTTGTCTTTGGACTCATCCTTTATGGAAGAGGGAATCAATAGTGAGACTGATTCAATCTTGAGCAACCATGCTTGGAAGTTGGTTGGTCTTTCTCCGAGAAATATACTTTGAGGTTCTAAATGGATCTTCAAAAGGAAAATGAAGGCTAATGGTACTATTGACAAATACAAGGCAAGACTCCTTATTAAAGACTTTAAGTAAAAAGAATGCCTTAATTATTTTGCATACTCACCATTAATAGGATAACATCCATTCCGATGTTGATTGCATTAGCGGAGGTATATAGTCTTCAAATGCATCAAATAAATGTGAAAATGGTTTTCTTAAATGGAGAATTAGCAGAAGAAAGTTACATAAAACAACCTGAGAGTTTTGTGGTTTCTGGTAAAGAAAGAAAAGTGTGTAAACTTGTTAAGGTATTTTACGGACTAAAACAAGTACCCAAATAGTGGCATGCAAAGTTTGACCAAACCATGTTGGCAAACGGCTTCAATATAAGCAAATGTGATAAATGTGTTTAAATTAAAACACTCTAAATTACAAAGTCATTGTTTGTTTCTACGTGGATGACACATTGATCATACATAGAGATATTTATAACATAAATGCTACAAAATGAATGCTTGAGAGCAAGTTTGATGTGAAAGACCATGGAGTTGCTGATGTGATCTTAGGCATAAGAATACATAAAACTCCACAAGGATTGATATTGTCATAGTCTTATTATGTTGAAAATGTACTTGAAAAGTTTAAGTATTTGGATTTCAATATTGTCAAGACTCCATTAGACGTAATCTTTACACTTCAAAAGAATAAAGGTGAAAGTGATTCACAGTTGGACTAAGTAAGAGTGTTAAAAATTTTGATATATATCTTGAATTGTACGCGATCAGACATAGCATGAACTTGTAAATTGAGTTGGTACATGAGTAATACCAATCAAACTCATTAGCTGACAATGAAAAGGGTTTTGGCGTATTTAAAACATACTCAAGACTATGTTTTGTATTATAACAAGCATCCAGCATAATTCAAGGATAGTGATGCAAATTAGATCATCAAATCAAATGAAGTAGAATCCAAGATTTAATATATATATATTTACTTTAGGTTGAGAAGTAGTCTCTTGGAAATTATCCAAACAAACATGTATTGCCCGCTCTATGAGAGAATCTGAATTTATCACATTATATAAAATCAGTGAAAAAGTTGACTGGCTCTAGAATTTCTTGAAAGATATTCCTTATTGACCCAAATCGTTGTCACCAATGTATATACATTGTGGTAGTCAAGCGAAAATAGGTAGGGCAGAGAGCATGATCTATAACGATAAATCTCGTCATATAAGATAGAGATATAATACTATTAGAGAACTACTCTCTAATGGATTGTCGCGGTTTACTATGTGAATTCAAAGCATAATATGTTGAAATTTAGAGAGGGATTTGAGAGGTTATCGAAGGGAATGGATTTATCACCTAGGACAAGTCATCACGATGGTAACTCTACCTAGCAGATTAGAGATCCTAAGATTTAGTCTCAAGGAGATCAAATAAAGTTATTCTTGATGGTTTAACATTATCAATTAACTCAAATTGGTCTCATGATGAAAACAATATTCAAGAAACAAGGATAAGGTTTATGATTTGAAACTATTTAATGGTTTCTAAGTTTGAAAGATTTGGCTAAATAGTTTGATCTACAGGATTAAAAGTGTAGAAATCACCTATGTGAAGGTAAAGTGGAATTCACGTTAAGGAGAATGATAGTAAGGCTTATTCACTAAGCTCTTATAAAATCACGTTGTGTTCATGGCTGAAATTAACAAACCATTAGAACCATAAATGGTAAAAGGTTAGTTGTATGACTTTGTGTTGTCTAGGTGTACATTAAATTTCAATGATTCAAAGATATTACATTTATCGATTGGACGAGTACATTCGATGCAAGTTCACTATGGAAAGTTCAAAAGAAAACCTACTTATCCAGATAAAATTAGTTTTTTCTTGTAGATCACACACTTGGTTGTAATTATTTATAAAATCAGCATTCCTTATTCATGTGGAGGATTGTTGGGTTCTAAGAAAAATATGAATGAAAATAGAGGGAAAAGTGAATTGTGGTTTTACTTTAAGGAAGTAAAGTTCTCCAACACTAGTGGAAGAAAGAAACTTTCTTATTCTTATATTAAGAAGAATTTCTTTATGTGGATAATGAGCCAAGAATAAGACAAGACTCCCACCACCATCACCGTCGCTCCCTCGACTCAACTTCAAATTTAGATTTATCAAATAATCAATAGAGAGATTATTTTTCAATGAAAATTCATTTGAAACTTGAGAATTAATGAAGTTTTAAATCAAAAATTTTGATAGAAAATATTTTCTCCATTTTGGATGCACAAGACATGTGCGGACGCATATCGCAATGCAATTTGAAGGGACACGACCCTTCGAGGCACTATTTTAGAAATGACACAATGAACAGAGCATTCATGGTGACCCGCAGATGTAGGTTCCATATTAAGTCAAAGGTTGTACAACTGCTTTGGGGAAAAATACGACCTACGGATGCAGGTCCTTATCTGCGACCGCAGTTGGTCAATAGGTCATCTCGACATTTTAAAAAGTTTTAAATTTTCATGAACCATTTCTTTTTTTATGAATCAACTCTATATGGCTATAAAATCCTAATTTTTGTCAGGTTTAATTATGAAAATTTAAAGTGAAGAAACATATTCTTCTTCTTAAAACACTCTAGTGTGATCTTCAAATTGTTGTGTGAGTTCATTGTTTAGAAAATTAAAGGTGTCACTATTTTCTGAAGTGAATTATTTTATCCTGAGAGGATATATTCCATTAACCGCAGGTACTTTAGGGGAATAAATTCCTTAAGGACACACCGTAAATTCGGTGGACTTGATTGTCTGTCTTCATCTCTTTCTTATGGTTTTGCTATTATTTTAGAAAATAGTAGAAACTTTATTCTAATAATTCATAAGGTGTTTGAACTTGTGTTTGAAGTTGTTTGAACTTCTTTGTGGTTCTTGAAGTTGTTCTAGAACTTAGAGTTGAAGTTCCTGTTGTTAAATACCGATTTCATACCCAAAAAGTAACAAAATGCATCTCAATGAAAGAGAATGTGTGGAAGAAATAACAATCCTGCTTAGTCAAAAAGAAATTTAGCTGAAACAGATGACATAATTATTATAGTTATTTCAAAAATTTATACTGTGATCAATGTGAGAAATGGGGTGATAGACGATAGTGGTACGAGGCACATTCGTATAAATAAAAATAATTTGATGTCATACACCCCAGTTGATAAAGGAGAAGAAACCATTTATCTTGGGGCCTCAAGAACTATCGAATTTCTTGAAAAGACAATGTTCTTATCAAAAGTCACATTTGTTAAAACTCTGCATTGAGTAATCTGTTGCATGTTCCTAATATCAAAATCAATCTAATTTCTGTGGAGTTATTTGAAAAAGTTGAGATGAAGGTTGCATTTGAAAATAATGAGGTCATATTGATCAAAAATAATATTTTGTTAGCAATGAACTTTTCAACTATGACTTATTTGTGCTTAACATTCATAATGATAGTTCTAAAAATATATATCTACTTCTACATATATGGTTGAATCTATTTCTTTATGGCATGCTAGATTAGTACATGCTAATATCAAATATATAAAGAATGTGCATTTACATGATTTAATATCTGATTTAGACTCAAATAATATTGACAGGTGTGAAATGTCTGCAATTGTTAAAATTACTAAAAATACACATTTTTTAGTAAATAGAGAAATTGAATTATTATCTTTAATTTACACTGATTTAGGTGATTTGAAACAAACTATGACTAAAAATGGTGATTGTCATGTGACTTTTATTGATGATTGCTCTAAATTCACTAAGTTGTATTTACTTAGAAATAAAAATAATTCATTTGACGCTTTTGTGTCTTATAAAATTGAAGTTGAAAATTAACTTAATAGAAAAATCAAGGGGATTAGATCTGATAGAGGTGGAGAATATTTGTACTTAAATGTTTTTCTTGTGAAAAAAAAAAGATTAGTTATGAAGTAACTCTGTCTTATTCACCTTAGTCTAATGAAGTATCAGAAAGAAAAATAGAACATCGAAAGAAATAATGAACTTCGTGTTAATTAGCTCTAATGGACCTAATAATTTGTGAGTTGGAGCTATCTTATCTTCATGCCACTTACCAAATAGAATTACTCATGAAAGAACTGGTAGAACTCCTTATGAATTTTGGAAAGATTATCTAACTTGAAATATTTAAAAGTTTGGGGTTGCCTTGCCAAATTTCTTTTCCTTGGGCCTAAAAATGGAAAATTAATTTTAACACTGATTGCATGCTTATTGGATATGCTGAACATAGTGTTGCTTATAGTTTTGTTTCTTTAAAGTGATGTGCTTGATAACGATACTGGAATTGAGACAAAAAATATTGAATTCTTTGAACCCATTTTTTCTCTATGTGATAAAATTTCTCATGCACCTGTTGAGAGAGGAAATGAATCTACCTCTAATTTCTAGGAACTGAGAAGGAGTAAAAGGTCTAGAAAGAAATATTATTTTATGAAAATGATTTTCAAACTTTTCATTTTGATAGTGAACCATCAAATTATTTGGAAGTCGTATCATCTTTTGATGTTAAATGTTGGAAAGAGGCAATAAACATTGAAATTAAATTTAATTGTGAAAAATAATACAAAGATTTTAAATGATTTACCTCCTGATGAAAAACCTATTAGGCGTAAACGGATTTTCAAAAATTAACTTAATCTTGATGTATCTATAGATAAATATAAATTTTGGTTGGTAGCTAAAATATTTTCTGAAAATCAAAATAATGATTATTCTAATATATTTGCAAAAGTGAGAAGCATTTCTTCTATTCAAATATTAATTGTCTTGTCGTCAATTCATAAGTTTGTATCCATCAAATGGACATAAAAATAGCTTTTTTAAAATGGTGATTTAAAAGAAGAAATTTATATGGTTCAACCATAAATCTATAATTTCGGACAAGAAATTGAGAATTATAAATTAATTAAATCTCTTTATGGACTTTAAACGAGATCCTAACTAGTGTCATGAAAATTTTATCAAGTTTTAATAAAAGATAGATTTTCTTCTAGTGAAGTGGATAAATGTGTGTATACAAAAATGGTAGACAGTATACCAAATTATTTCTATCTACTAACTTTGATATAAAAGATCTGGGTGAAGTAAATATGATATTGTGAGTTAAAGTTATAAGGAGATATAATATTAACAAAAGAACATTATGATGGGAGACTTCTTAAGAAGTTTGAATATTCGAAGGTAACTCCTATAGCCATTCCTTATGATGCTAACTCTAAATTAAAAAAATATAATGACTCAATTGCACAGTCTAAGTATTCATATATTATTGGGAATTTTATGCATTTAATGAATTTTACTAAGCTTGATATAACCTATGTTTTGTATAGGTTGAGTAGATATACTCATAATATCAATAAAGAGCATTGGTCAGTATTAATTAGACTGATGAAATATTTTAGAGGAACCATGTAAGATGGTATTCTATATAGCAGATTTCCTTCTATTTTAGAAGGTTATTGAGATGAAAATTGTATCTTTGATTCAAATGTTGAAATCCATTCTTAGATATGTATTCACCCTTGGTAGGGGTGCAGTATGATAGAGATCAGCTAGACAGATGATCATTGCTATATCAACTATAAAGTTTGAGTTTGTAGTTATGAAGCTAGCTGGTTCTAAGGCTGAGTAGATAAAATATTTTTTAGAAAATATTCATTTAAAATAGATGATATGTTGCCTTATAGACATTTTAAAAAGTACGATATGTTGTCTAATAGCCTTTTAAAAGGGATGATATGTTTTCTCATATCCCTTTAACAAAGGATGATCCGCTGCCTCCTATAACAATCGTCTAGGACATTTTCTGAAT
The DNA here is from genome assembly GCA_030864225.1 of Capsicum baccatum var. pendulum. Classification (NCBI taxonomy): domain Eukaryota; kingdom Viridiplantae; phylum Streptophyta; class Magnoliopsida; order Solanales; family Solanaceae; genus Capsicum; species Capsicum baccatum. Next base: position 172,632,999 of record CM061554.1, read on the forward strand.
TTTTGCACTATTTCGGCGTTTAGCATTTTTTCATAGTTTCCCCAAGTAATTTATGAATTGTTGGAGTTGATAAATTAATTACCAGGCAGTTCATTTTATTTTTAGAGCCAAGTTTCTGTTTTAAAGTTTTTGCTATTAAAGATTAGGTATCAGACCTAAACTATAGGTAAATGGCCTCGTTTGCTAATTTTGATATTTTGTTAGATCCAAAATAGTTATTATAGACTTGGGAGATCTTTAGTTTGGGTCTCAAGTCTTCTGGACCCATCTTGGGATATTAGATGGATTTTGGTTAAAATGGCCCTTGAGTGTGGGACCCATATTTCATCACAATGACCTCAAAGAAAAATTTTCATGGCACCATTGAGTCTGAAATATCATTTTTTTAGTAGGATAGCATAGTTTATTTGAGTTCACATGATTTTTAATGAATCTCAAGGATCCAATCGAAACTTGGTAAATTTCGTTAAGTAATTGGTGCAGGCATCAACTAGTGCAACCGCTTAAGTGGTTGTTTGGTTGCTAAAGTAGAGGTCGCTAAAGTAGCCAATGGACCACCTTATAACAATCCCAAGATACTTCCTTATAACTAAAATAATCGTATTACTGCTTTATCAATTGTCGCTTGAGTAATGATTGACCACTTTAGTGGTATGGTCTAGGCGTGAACAAACTGCTTTAATGGTACCTCACCATTTTAGTGGTGAATGCGTAAGTAGTCATTTGACCTCTAAAGCAACTATCAGTGCAATTTATGAGGGGATCCCAAGTTTGGCTCATTTATTACAAGTTCCAACTTTCATAATCCCTAGAATCTTAGAATCGCGTGGAGATTGATCATTGGGTGTCGGGAGTGAATTGGAGACCTTATTGTAGTCATTTCCTTATTTTTTATTTCATAAGTTCCCTTTATTTTTCTTATTTAAAATTCTTATTTATTTCAAATGCTTAGTTTACTTTACGGGCTAATTATTTTATAACTGTTGTTGTTGTTCTTGTTGTTTATGCTTGGATTTCACCTATTGTTTAGGGTAAATGGTCCTTGAGCTTAGAGGGATATTTTAATGATTTTAAAGCTGTGATTCCACAAGAGAGACCCACATAGGTTTTTTTTTTCTTAATTTTGGATCCAAAGAATTTTTTTGCAATATGAGTATCGTTATTCTCATATTGACACATAGATTATTATTTTGATAGTGTTTGATTGTGTAGAGGCTTCTAGGAAGGGGAAAGCTCTGATCTAGTGGACTTTATCGAGTTTTTAACGATATCCAAGTAGGCTAGGCTTGCTTATCTCTTATATTGAGCTTTATTATGGTTTAGTGTACTATCATACTAGTGGATGGGTAGGTTTTTATGTCTTGGTTGTACGTTTAGTGACTTCTAAATTATTTGGCCACTTAGATAGCTATTTTAGGTAGAGTTTGGGCTCATTCTTCCTCCTTGGTGTTAAGTTGTTAATTTAAATCTTAGTTCTGACTTATTAGATAATTAATAGTGAAACATTAGAGGCCTATATTAGTTTTGGGTATAAACTTGTTGCAGTATGTACCTTTAGGGTTAGTAGTGGGCTCTATCATACCTCTTTAGGTCAAATGTAGAGGTTAGCACCCTTATAGATATGGGAGATCATCTTACACCACCCTATAAAAATTGTTGACCCTTAGAACAATTTAAATAGTTTGTTGACCTTTGCTTAAACTTATGACCATGTACTTAATTACTAGTTCTAGTTCAAGTCTGGAAAATAGTAATTCATATGTGATACTTGGATATGATGGTGTGATACTATAGTTCTGGTTTAAGTCAAATATTTATGACCATATATGGTATTATTATGATTGTATCACTCTTCAGTTTTGATTTGAGTCTGGCATGATAGTTTTAGGGGAATCTCAAGTATTGTCTCACTATTGTTCACTTAAAGTTATGATTAACGGTACACTTCTCCTTGTTTGCATCAACTGTGCTTATGAGGGATTAGCTAGTTATTTCCATATTGTTTTCACCATATAGGAATATAGGGGTACGGTTAGGTTTAATTAGATAGTAATTATTTTGATTTATTTATTATGTATGATTACTGCTTATCCCTATTTTTAGCATAGTATTTCATATATCATCTTATACCCCAACTTACCTTATTTTCTCGCTTCTTATTTTGTTTTTATTATGATTTAGCTTAGTCAACCAATAATGCCTACTGATTACTTATTATTTGGTACTCATGCTACACGTCTACATATTTTTTTATGTAGATCCGAGAATGGGTCACCATCACTAACATTTATTTAGCTTTTTCTTAGGATTCGAAGATGTAATACCCCAAAAACTTTTTTGTGAAATTTTGTGCGTAAACGTGTTGGGTTCTATCTTCTAGAATGAATTATAAATTTTCCATGCAGAATGTCTTAGATTATGACCAACCATTGAGTAGAGTATCAAATAAGCTTTCCAACAATATGTGGATAATCCAAAACGGACACCCGAGCGACGATTTATAAACATTCCAATCGAACCGTGAATAGTAGTGAACAGTAAAACGTGCAGGAAAAAGTACTGAGGCTTGGCATCATAACTCCTTGTACATAATGATCTGGGTAATCTACTATATATCAATGAAAATCTCTGCGAGTCCTCTTTCCAATGAAATTAGTTTTATCTAATTTGTCTATTGGAGAAAAATGTTATGGTCGATCTACTTCAGCCTATCAAAAGTAAATTTTTAGGTCAAATTAAAATGATCATAACTCCTCGTACACAATGATTTGGGTGAGATACTATATATCAACGGAAAGATATGAGAATCCTCTTTCTAATGAAATTGGTTTCATCCAATTTAGATATGGGAGTAAAATGTTATGGTTGATCTACTTTAGACTATCAAAATAGTCTACCAAAGAACAGATTTGAGAATTATTTAATTTTTAAGGGCGTTTTGGTCATTCCTCCTCACCCAAAATCCATCCAAACCCTATATTAAAGCCTATTAGAAACATTATATGTTATAATTCATCAAATTTCCTCTGAAAGAAAACCCTAAGCTCCTACATCCAACTTCTAGAACCTCCAAAGTTCACCATTAATTCTGCAAATTTATTCAAGATTTCAAGTTCCTAGTTTAAGAACTCCAAGGACCATCATTCAAAGGCACGATTAATATCTCAAAAACGAGTATCAATCTAAAGTTCATCATTCAAGGTATATGGGGGTTTTCAACAAGAACTCTCTTTCGTTCTTATGCCCAAAAGTAATTTTCTTTACAAAGGCATAATTTTTATTTGATTTTTATGAATTTGAAGCATGAACCCATATCTTATGATGATTATTATGAAATCTTGATGTTTATGATTTTGAAAGATAAATTTACATGTGTTGAGATATAAAGCATGAATCTTGAATGATATTTATCATAATTTTGATATTTGAGTCATGAATCCCCATTGGAAATTGTGTTTTTTGAGAAAGAGTGTGTTATAAGCACGTTGATGTTGAATATTTGAGATATTTTGAATAATTTGACCATTTGTTCTTAATGGAGTTGTTTTGAACTCGAGTGTGAAAGAAATCCACAACGTGGTTGATTTTGATAGATGGGAAGCATGATGGCTCCCGATGTATATTTATATATTAATAAAATTATTTTGTTGTGGATTATCTTTGAAATGATCTGAGCTAATTCCTGGAGAAATCTTTAGCACCGAGTAGGAGTTATAAAGAGACCTTACTTTCCTAGAACTACGTACCCCCGTAGGAGTGAGCCTGAGGATGACTTATATAGTGATCACTAGTTTGTGTGGATTTGTTATCGATAGTCCTACTCCGATGGCAAGGGAAGGATGGCTCTCCCCAATGTGGGTTGTACGTTGGACTCCATGTAGCTCACATAGTTTATGTCGGTTATAGGATCTCCCAGTGTGTATGTGTGTTTCCTTGTGTCTATGGTGAATGGTGAAGTGATTTGAAAGTGGAATTGTGAAAGTTATTCTTTCGAAAGATTTAAATGATATTTACATTATGATAATTGATATTCTTGATGAACTGAAAGTGATTGACAAATTATATGATGACTCACATGTGTTATTATACATATTTCATCCTCTCATGATTATGATGATTTTCTTCAAGCTATGTGAGTCTTTCATACATCCTGCATATTTCTTATAAATATTTATGATAATAATGTTTATAAAATTGCATACAGCCCCTTATACTCGGTTCCTTTCCATGGTACTGACCCACATCTTTGGATGTGGGCTGCATTTTCTCGGAATGTACGTTCAGGTGCTCGTTCCAGGTTCGACAGTGATTCTTTTGGCACGCTGTTCTACATCCTCTTCGTGGTGAGTCCTCATGTTCTGAGGACATGATGTCTGATGTTGGCTTCACGAAATTATTTACATTTGATAACTGAGTATGAGTTAGTTGGGGAATGTCTCAATGGCTCGCTGGTTTTATTGATTTTCTTAGAGGCTTGTCAAACTAGAATAGATGTTGGGAGTTGACTAATAAGTCGTATTTTGTTATCTTTTTGAAATTATTTTATTCTTAGATGATGATTACACTGTTGATATTTGAGGGTTATTTATGGAAACCCCATTTTTAGGACGTTACAAACTTGGTATCAGAGCATAAGGTTTTAAGGCGTCCTAGGGAGCCTGACAAGCTGCGTTAAGTAAATTCTTGATCATCGGTGAGTAGCGCGCCACATCTATGAGCAAGAGGCTACAAGATATTTTAGAAAAAAGTGTGATTCTTTCTTTCAGAAGTCTATCATGCTTAAAGTGCCTCTCTCTGCTTTTGCTTCGTGCTCTCCTCTTTCAGAAATATGCCTCTACATCGAGTGAGAAGAAATAATGATGCTCAAAAACCTCAACCCGCTGACCCATTAAATGAAAACGTGTCTCATGCTGAATTTTGGGCAGCCTTTTAGGTGCTGGCCCAAGCTGTTACTGCAAATGTTCAGGCCAACCTAGCCTCGACTCCACAGCAGCAGGGAGGTGATTCAGCTACTGCTAGGATCCGTGACTTCATGCGGATGAATCCGCTGGGATTCTATGGGTCCAAGTCTGATGAGGATCCACAGTTGTTTTTAGAGAAGGTGCGGAAGATTACTCAGGTGATGCATATATCTAAGGAACATAGTCTGGAGTTGTCTGCGTATAAGTTGAAAGACCTTGCTTATGACTGGGTTTTTGCTTGGAGGAAAGGTAGAGGTGAGGGAGCTGTCCCTATGACCTGGCAAGAGTTCCAGGATATATTCGTGGATAAGTTTTTTCCTTTAGAGATGAGGGAGGCGAAGGTGGAAGAGTTTATGAACCTACGACATGGCTCTATGACTGTTAGGGAGTACTGTCTAAAGTTTAATCAGTTGGCCAAGTATGCTTCTGACTTAGTGGCTGATAATCGGGCTAGTATGAGTAAGTTTGTGACTGGAGTATCTAGTTATGTGGTTAAGGAGTGTAGGTCTGCTATGCTGAATAGTGAGATGAATTTTTCTAGGCTGATGACTCATGCCCAACAGATTGAGGCAGACAAGATTAAGGAGAGAGAAGAATGAGAGGGAATAAGAAAGCTAGGTTCGAGCAGCACAGACAGGGTCAGACTGGATTGCAGGGAAGGAGTTGCCCTCAGTATCACGATCGTTCGTCTATGCCAGCACCATCATCTTCTAGTGCTCCCGTGCCTAGAGGTAGGCAGGAGCAAGGTAGCAAGTCATATGCATCCAGGTCCCAGTACAGTACTGGCAGTAAGCCAAATCGTCCCCTGTGTCCTAAGTGTGGTAGGGCTTATTCGGGTGAGTGTTGGGGTGAGAAGAGGGGTTGTTTTCGGTGTGGTGACATGGGTCATAGAGTTAGAGATTTTCCACAGGATGGACAAGGGCGTCGTGACTATCGCCCTCAAACCTAGACTCAAACTGTTAGTGCTCCAGTTCTAGCAACTCGTCCAACCCGAGCTCAGGGCGCCTCTTCTAGCAATGCTGGTGGGTAGCATCAGAATAGATTCTATGCTTTACCATCCCCCTAGGAATAAGAGGACTCTCCCAATGTTGTTACTGGTATGCTTCATATATTTTAATTTGATGTGTATGCTTTGTTGGATCCTGGATCCAGTTTCTCATATGTTACACCTTTGATTGCTGTGAATTTTGAAATGAGTACTGATATTATTCCTGAGCCTATCCTAGTTTCTATCCTAGTGGGTGATTCGATTGTTGCCCAAAAAGTATATAAAAAGTGTCTTGTAACCATTCTTCATAGAGTCTTGTTGGCTGATCTGATTTAGACATGGTAGATTTTGATGTGATTTTGGGTATGTACTGGTTGTATTCTTCTTATGCCTCTATTGATAGTTAGACCCGAGTGGTCAAGTTTCAGTTTCTGGGTGCATCCGTGTTTGAGTGGTCTGGGAATTCTGTGTCACCTAAGAGTCATTTTATCTCTTACCTCAAAGCTAGAAAGCTTATGTCCAAGGGTTGTATTTACCATTTGGTTAGAGTCAAAGACACTAAGTCTGAGACTCCAACTCTCCTGTCTGTTAACGTCGTCAATAAGTTTTCTGATGTCTTTTCGGATAATCTCCCAGGGATACCTCCTGATAGAGAGATAGAGTTCGGGATTGATCTTCTTCCCGATAATCAGCCTATTTTTATTCCTCCTTATCGTATGGCCCCTACAGAACTTAAGAAGTTGAAAAAGCAACTTAAATATCTACTAGATAAGGGTTTCATAAGGCCCAGTGTTTCTCCTTGGGGTGCTCCTATGTTGTTTGTGAGAAAAAAAGATGGCTCTTTGTGTATGTGCATTGATTACCGCCAACTGAATAAAGTCACCATAAAAAATAAGTACCCCCTTCCGAGAATAGATGATTTGTTGCAAGTTATTTCTTAAAGATAGACCTTTATTTCGCCTACCATCAACTCAAAGTTAAGGAGTGTGACATCCCGAAAACCGCTTTCCAAACTCGTTATGGCCATTTTGAGTTTCTTGTTATGTCTTTTGGGTTAACTAATGCCCCAGCAGCTTTCATGGACCTCATGAATCGAGTGTTCAGACCATATCTGGATATGTTTGTCATAGTGTTCATCGATGATATACTGGTGTACTCCCGTAGTGAGGATGAAGATTCTGATCATTTTCGAACTGTCTTGCAAACCCTTAGAGATCACAAGTTGTTTTCCAAGTTCAGTAAGTGTTAGTTTTGGCTAAGGTCAGTTGTTTTTCTGGGTCATATCATTTCTTTCGAGGGTAGTAGAGTTAATCCCCAAAAGACCAAAGCTGTTAGAAATTGGCCTAGACCTATTTCTTCGACTGATATCCAAAGTTTCTTAGGTTTAGCTAGCTATTACCGCTGTTTTACTGAGGGTTTCTCCTCTATAGCGTCTCCTATGACTCAGTTGACCCAAAAGAAAGTGAAGTTCTTGTGGTCCAAATCTTGTGAGAAGAGGTTTTAGGAGTTGAAGACTAGACTCATTTCAGCCCCTGTTTTGACTTTGCCTGATGGTGTTGATTGTTTTATGGTGTACTGTGATGCTTCGAGAGTTGGGTTGTGTTGCGTATTGATGCAGAAGGGTAAGGTGATAGCTTATGCTTCTAGATAGTTTAAACCCCATGAGAAAAATTACCCCACCCATGACCTTGAGTTGGCTGCTATTTGTTTGCTTTGAAAATCTGGAGACACTATTTGTATGGAGTCCATGTTGATGTTTTCACTGATCATAAGAGTCTGCAGTATGTGTTTACCCAGAGAGAATTGAATCTTAGATAGAGACAATGGTTAGAATTATTAAAGGACTATGATATGAGTGTGTTGTACCATCCGAGAAAGGCCAATGTTGTGGCAAATGCCCTAAGTAGAGTGTCCATGGGTAGTGTTTCGCATGTGGTAGAAGGTAAGAAAGAGTTGGTTCGTGATGTACATCGTTTGGCTAGATTGGGGGTTAGGTTGTTTGACTCTGCTAAAGGTAGTATAGGGGTTCAGAGTAGTTCTGAATCCTCCTTGGTTTCAGAAGTGAAGGAAAAGCAATACTTAGATGCTAGTTTGGTCAAACTGAAGGAGTCGGTCAAGGACCAAAAAGTAGAGGTTTTCTCCCAAGGGGGAGATGGTGTGTTGAGATTGCAGGGTAGATTGTGTTGATTGTGTATCCCGAATGTTGATGATCTGAGACGGAGGATTATGGCTGAAGTGCACGGGGCGCGATATTCTATTCATCCTGGTGCCACCAAGATGCTCCAAGACTTGTGGGAAATCTATTAGTGGAGTGGCATGAAGAAAGATATAGCAGCATTTGTAGTTAAGTGTGCAACATGCCAACAGGTTATGGTTGAACACCAAAGACCTGGTGGTATGATGCAAGAGTTTAGTAGTCCCACCTGGAAGTGGGAAGAGATAAATATGGACTCCGTGATTGGTTTACCTCCTTCCCAACGCCATCATGATTCCATTTGGGTTGTGGTTGATAGGTTGACTAAGTCTACTCATTTCTTGCCTGTTTATACTTCATATACTGCTGAGGATTACACTAGATTGTATATCTGAGAGCTAGTCAGACTGCATGGAGTTCCCTTGTCTATCATTTTGGATAGGGGTACTCATTTCACTTCGCATTTTTGGAAAGCTTTTTAGAAGGGTCTTAGTACCCAAATGCTTTTGAGTTCTGCTTTTCATCCGTAGATCGATGGTAAGGCTGAGCGGACCATCCAGACCTTAGAGGATATGTTGAGAGCTTGTGTACTTGACATTAAGGGAAGTTGGGATGATCACTTACCATTGATAGAGTTTGCTTACAATAACAGTTTCCACTCTAGTATAGGCATGGCTCCATTTAAAGCCTTATATAGGAGGAAGTGTAGATCACCCATAGGATGGTTCAAGGTAGGTAAAGCAGCTGTGAGTGGTCCTGATTCGGTATTTGAGGCTATGAAAAAAGTTAAGTTGATTAAGGAAAGGTTGAAAACTGCGCAGAGTCGTAAGAAGTCATATGCAGATGTTAGAAGGAGAGACCTTGAGTTTGAAGTTGGTGACCTAGTGTACCTGAAAATTTCACCCATGGGGGGGTGAAGAGATTCGGGAAGAAGGGGAAGCTTAGTCCCCGTTATGTTGGTCCTTATAAAATTCTTAGCCGTGTTGGTATGGTAGCTTATGAGGTCGAGTTGCTTTCCAAGTTGTTCTCTGACATCCAATATTCCATGTCTTCATACTTAGAAAGCATATTAGCGATGTTGTGGTAGTGGATTCCTCTATGAGTGCTGACATTCAAGAAAATCTTTCTTTTGATGAGATTCCTGTTGAGATTCTTGATTTCAGTGTCCGAAGACTAAGGAACAAAGAAGTTCCCTTGGTCAAGGTATTGTGGTGAAACCAATCTACTGAGGGTGAAACTTGGGAAGCTGAGGTGGATATGCGATCCAAGTATCCGCACCTATTTTCCGCAAAATCCAATCAAGCGGAAGGTACCGTTCTTTCCTAAATCATGCACTTTTGATAAAAGTTACAGCAGCTCAGCTGTCATTTATTATGTGTTCAGCTATAGTTTCTTGAATTTATGCGTCCTATGTTGCATTCGGAGTGAGAAATGATGTGGTGATGAGTCTAACGAATTGTTTCAGCTGTATGCTCTATTCCCTATCTAATCTTGGCATATATAGCGTCATTTGAGGACGAATGTTTCCAGGGGGGGTGATGTAATACCCCAGGAAATTTTTTGTTGAAATTTTGTGGGTAAACGTGTTGGGTTCTATCTTCTAGAATGGATTATAAATTTTCCGTGTGGAATGTCTTAGATTATGACCCACCATTGTGTAGATTATTGAATAAGCTTTCCAACGATAAGTGGATCATCCAAAACGGACACCCGAGCGACGAGTTATGAACATTCCGATCGAACTGTGAATAGTAGTGAACAGTAAAACGTGTAGGAAAAAGTACTAAGGCCTGGCATATTTTTTCTCCAACTTTAAATGATCATAACTACTTGTACCTAATGATCTGGGTGATCTACTATATATCAACGGAAAGCTCTATGAGTCCTCTTTCCAATGAAATTGGTTTCATCTAATTTGTCTATCGGAGCAAAAAGTTATGGTCGATCTACTTCAGCCTATCAAAAGCAAATATTTGGGTCAACTTTAAATGATCATAACTCCAATGATCTGGGTGAGATACTATATATCAACGAAAAGATATGAGAGTCCTCTTTCTAATGAAATTAGTTTCATCCAATTTGGATATCGGAGTAAAACATTATGGTTGATCTACTTCAGACTATCAAAATAGTCCACCAAGGATAGATTCGAGAATAATTTGATTTTTAGGGGCGTTTTGGTCATTTTCCCTCACCCAAAATCTGTCCAAACCCTATATTAAAGCCTATTAGAAGCATTATATGTTATAATTCATCAAATTTCCCCATAAAGAAAACCCTAAGCTCCTCATCCAAAGATATGTGGATCATCCAAAACGGACACCCGAGCGACGAGTTATGAACATTCCGATCGAACTGTGAATAGTAGTGAACAGTAAAACGTGTAGGAAAAAGTACTAAGGCCTGGCATATTTTTGCTCCAACTTTAAATGATCATAACTACTTGTACCTAATGATCTGGGTGATCTACTATATATCAACGGAAAGCTCTATGAGTCCTCTTTCCAATGAAATTGGTTTCATCTAATTTGTCTATCGGAGCAAAAAGTTATGGTCGATCTACTTCAGCCTATCAAAAGCAAATTTTTGGGTCAACTTCAAATGATCATAACTCCAATGATCTGGGTAAGATACTATATATCAACGAAAAGATATGAGAGTCCTCTTTCTAATGAAATTAGTTTCATCCAATTTGGATATCGAGTAAAACGTTATGGTTGATCTACTTCAGACTATCAAAATAGTCTACCAAGGACAGATTCGAGAATTATTTGATTTTTAGGGGCGTTTTGGTCATTTTCCCTCACCCAAAATCTGTCCAAACCCTATATTAAAGCCTATTAGAAGCATTATATGTTATAATTCATCAAATTTCCTCAAAAAGAAAATCCTAAGCTCCTCATCCAACTTTAAGAACCTCCAAAGTTCACCATTAATCTGTAAATTTATTCAAGATTCCAAGTTCCTAGTTCAAGAACTCCAAGAACTATCATTCAAAGGCAGGATTAACATCTCAAAAATGAGTATCAATCTAAAATTCATCATTCAAGATCTGTGCGGGTTTTCAACAAGAACTCTCTTTTGTTCTTGTGCCCAAAAGTAATTTTCTTTACAAAGGCATGATTTTTATTTGATTTTTACAAATTTGAAGCATGAACCCATATGTTATGATGATTATTATGAAATCTTGATGGTTATGATTTTGAAAGATGAATTTACATGTGTGGATATATAAAGCATGAATCTTGAAAGATATTTATCTTGATTTTGATATTTGGGTCGTGAATCCCCATTGAAAATTGTGTTTTTTTAGAAAGTGTGTGTTATAAGCACGTTGATGTTGAATATTTGAGATATTTTGAATGATTTGAACTTTTGATCTTAATAGAGTTATTTTGAACTCGAGTTTGAAAGAAATCCACAGTGAGGTTGATTTTGATAGATGGGAAGCATGATGGCTCCCGATGTATATTTATATATTACTGAAATTGTTTTGTTATGGATTGCCTTTGAAATGATCTGAGCTAATTCCAGAAAAAATCTTTAGCACCGAGTGGGAGGTATAAAGCGACCTTACTTCCCTAGAACTATGTGCCCCTGTAGGAGTGAGCCTGAGGCTGATTTATATAGTGATCACTAGTTTCTGTGGATTTGATATCGATAGTCCTACTCTGATGGCAAGGATAAGACGGCTCTCCCCAACGTGGTTTTTACGTTGGACTCCATGTAGCTCACATGGTTTATGTCGGTTATAGGATCTCCTAGTGTGTGTGTGTTTTCTTGTGTCTATGGTGAATGGTGAAGTGATTTAAAAGTTGGAATTGTGAAAGTTATTCTTTCGAAAAATTTAAATGATATTTACATTATGAGAATTGATATTATTGATGAACTGAAAGTGATTGACAAATTATATGATGACTCACATATGTTATTATACTTATTTCATCCTCTCATGATTATGATGATTTTCTTCGGGCTATGTGATTCTTTCATACATCCTTCATATTTATTATAAATATTTATGATGATGATGTTTATAAAACAGCATACACCCCCATATACTCGGTTCCTTTCCATGGTACTGACCCACATCTTTGGATGTGGGCTGCATGTAGGTGCAGGTGCTCAATTCCAGGTTCAACAGTGATTCTTCGGGCACGCTGTTCTACATCCTCTGTCGTGGTGAGTCCTCATGTTCCGAGGACGTGATGTCTGATATTGGTTTCATGGAATTGTTTACATTTGATAAATGAGTTTGAGTCAGTTGGGGCATGTCTCAATGGCTCGCTGGTTTTATTGATTTTCTTAGAGGCTTGTCAGACTAGTATAGATGTTGGGAGTTGACTAATAAGTCATATTTTGTTATCTTTCTGAAATTCTATTATTCTTTGATGATGATTACTCTGTTGATATTTGAGGGTTATTTATGGAAACCCCGTTGATTCATGTTGAACTAAATAAAAATGTCTCAAAGGGTTAGCTTGGGGCTACTCGTAGCCTTAAGCACCGTATGACGCTTTGGGACCCATTTTCAGGGCGTTACATAAGATAGGGTAAGCTTTTAGACTTGGATCTGGTTTGCTCTCCTTTCATTACTTTTGGAAAATCTTTAATTATCGAGACTATCTGTATATTGAATATTATTTAGTACGTCTATTTTCTTGGATTTAGTGGCTCTTGTACCGACCTGAATAGTATCTTTTGTTCTTTGACCTTACTAGGTCATGGGATATTTTTTGTTCTCTTTCTCTCTATTTTTTGGTACATACTCTATTACACATATCTTAAATTGTCTATAATATGTTATATGCTTATTTTCTTGTACTTATTATACCTTCCACTAACTATCCCATTACTTGTTGTTTTAGGTTATGATTTTTCTTATCTATTTATGGGTTAAAATAGGCGACGTCATGACTGTAAAATTCAATCGTGGAAAATTGGTATTAGATTTGGTTTTAAGATATTGTCGGTACAAGAGAAAGTGTCTAGTAGAGTCTTGTGGGTCAGAATAATGACGTTTGTATTTTATATTTGGGGTCCTAATGGACATTCTTAATAGAACCTCACTTTGTTCATTCATTTTGTGTGTTGCATCTATGTTGGTTTCTAAAGTTCTTATTATTTCACTCTTTCGTAGATGATCTGGATATGAGATATGATGCTTGGCAATGAGGATCTCAAGTTTGTAGTTATGGCATTTAATAAATATCATAGCTGACCTGGGGATTGAGGTCGGGCTAGAGTTGCAGATCCAGCTAAAGGTCAGGATAAGGAGCCTTCACCAAATTCTGCTATTACTTTTGAGCTAGAGATTCTGCTACCCCAACTATTAGTGGGCCAGGGGGCAGCCTAGGCCCCACCAAGGTTTATTCGCTCTTTACTACTTAGTGATGTTTTTGTTTAGTTATTGGTATTAGCTAGTAGTGTACCTTCTGATGGTGCTTAATCCACAAATCAAAGTTGTAAAAATATGGGGGCACGGCCTGTAGTTATGGCTCCCAAGGTTGATATCTCTCTAGCACTAGTAGTTACACAATTGGTAACCTCCCAGCCAGTTATGTTTGTTGAGGAGCAGAAGATATTGGGCATATTTCTGAGATTGACTCCACCTAGATTTGCAGGGGCTCCAGTTAAGGATGCACTTCAGGTCCTGACTACTTGCAAGGATAGGCTCTATAATTTAGGCCTGGTTAAGGTAAATGGGCTCGACTACACTACTTTTTAGTTAGACTTAGCAACTAGAGATTAGTGGAGAGGTTATGTTATTCCAAGCCAACTTGATCTCCCCCATGACATGGACTGAGTTATCTGATCTTTCTTGTGGAAGTATATGCCTCGATGTCTTTGAAAGTTCTAGAGATATCAATTTAGTAGGTTGGAGGATGGTTCTATGAAAGTTTTGGAGTACGAGGCAAGCTTCCATAAGTTGCCCATACATGCTACGATGATCTTACCTACCGAGTATGAGTGGATTTGGTATTTTGTTAGAGGGTGAGACTTCCCCTTTGCATGGATACTCAGAGTTTAGTTGTCATTGGTATGTTCTTTGTTGAGGTTTCTTGTTATGTCCACACTATGGAAGATATACATCATAAGGCCCAAAGGAGCAGCGATAAGAGGCCATGTCAGCAGGATAGTTTTAGTAGAAATAGAGTGGATCATAGTTCAAAGGCAGAGGTTATCGGGTTAGCTATCTTTTGGGTCAGTCTTATCAGCACTAGGGTCAATCTAGAAGGACTGTTCAGGCAACACTTCAGTTCACGGATAGGGGACAGTTCGATTATAGTGACTACAATGGCCAGGGCAGAGTCAATCTTTGAGAGGTGCAGATTCTACGTCTTCTATATTATGTGGATATTCTAGTTCAAAAAAAAATTTTGGATAGTTCAAGCACCTAGGGCTTGTTATGATTATGGAGTTGTTGGCTATTCCTCCAAAATATGTCCCCGATATGGGATGATTCAGCCTAAAACACTGAGTGTTCAGTCGATCAGATCAGTGTCACCGCCACTGAGGGTAGGGCTTAAGATCATAGGATTGATCCCCATGGTTCTATAAAAAGTCCAGAGGTAGGTAGGATGGGTGGTCAGTTAGCTGCCTAGTCCATAGACGGATGTGGTCAGTTGTATGTTATACTTGGTAGGCTGAAGGTAGAGTTTTAGATTTTATTGTAACAGATATAATTTTAGCATGTCATCACCTATCTGTTGCCTTATTGATCTAGGATCCACTTATTTATGTGTTTCTACTTATTACGCACTGCAGTTAGAGTTGTCTCGGGAGCCTTTATATGTACCATTACATGTATTATGATGTTTAGTAATAGATTGAGTTTATAGATCTTGTATTGTAAACATTCAAGAGCTTGATACCCGGTCTGACCTTATTGTGTTAGATATGGTGGACTTTGATATGATTCTGGGCATGGTCTATTTATCCCTTGATCATGCGGTCTTAGATTGCTTTGCAAAGACCATTACCTTAGCCATGCATGGCATACCCTCAATTGTGTGGTGGGGTTCTATTAGCCATGCACCAATAGGGATTATTTCTTATGTTCTTGCTAAGAGATTAGTATCGAGGGGTCGTGAATCTTATTTTTCTTATGATTGTAATATTAGTGTCAAGAGTCCTTCACTTTATTTTGTTCCAATTGTTTGCGAGTTTTTAAATTTTTTCCCTATCAACCTACCTAGCCTTCCTCCTAAGCATGATATTGAGTTTGCTATTGACCTTGAGCTGTGTACCCAAACTATTCCTATAGCCACTTACTGTATGGATCTTGCTGAGTTTAAGAGGCTAAATTCTCAGTTTTAGGATCTTTTAGGTAAGTATTTTATTAAGCCGAGTGTATCGCTTGCACTGTTCGTGTCTTGTTCGTGAAGAAAAATGATGGTTCTATGTATATATGTATCAACTACAAACAACTGAACAAGGTGACAGTGAAGAATAAGTCTCTTATGCCTTGTATTGATGATTTGTTTTACAACTTCATGGAGCAACAATGTTTTCTAAGATTAACTTGAGATCCGATTGCCATGGGTTGACGATTTGGATTATGTACATCCCCAAGATAACCTTCAAGACTCGCTATGGTCGTTATGAGTTCCTGAATGTCTTTTGGGTTGATCAAAACCCCAGCAACGTTCATAAATTTGATGAATCATGTTTTCATGCCTTATTTGGACTTATTTGTGATTGTCTTCATTGATGATATGTATTCTTACTCGAGGATTAGAGAGGTGCACGAGGAGTATTTGAGGATTGTGCTCCAGACTTTCAGAGATCATAGGTTTTTTGCCAAATTCTTAAAATGTGAGTTCTTGTTGAAGTCTATGACATTCCTAGGACACGTGGTATCTAAGGATGGGAGTATGAAATATTTGAGCTAGCACTACTGGGGGAGCATCATGAAGAAGAATATAGGAGACTTTATAGCTTGTTGCATATATTTTTAGCTAGTAAAGGCCAAACATTAGAGACCTTGTGGCCTAATTCAGAGATTACTCATTCCTAAGTGAAAGAGTAGATTACTATAGACTTCATGAGTGGTTTGCCTTCGTACTTCTAATGGTACCAATTACATTAGGGTCATTGTAGATTAGTTGACCAAATTAGCCTATGTTCTCCCTATTTAGATGTCTTTTGGTGTCAAGAGCTTTGCTCATAGCTATGTTCATGAGATAGTTCACCTGTATGGAGTGCCCCTATCTATTATTTCATATAGAGGCTCAGTGTTCACCTCTATATTCTGGAGGACTTTTTAGGAGGAGTTGGATACTTGGGTTAACCTCAGAACCATTTTTCGCCCCTAAACTAACAGTCAATTGGAGAGGACTATTCAAGTTTTAGAAGATATGCTCTATATGTGTGTTATGGAATTTCAATGCCAGTGGGAGAAATACTTATCCCTAGCAAAATTTGCCTATAATAATAGCTACCATTCGAGTATTGGAATAGCACCACTTGAGGCATATATGGTAGACATTATCTATATCCAATAGGTTGGATTGAGAATTTTGAGATTAGTCCCTATGGTACCAACTTACTTTGTGAGTTGTTAGATAGGGTTTGGGTAATTTAGAATAGGCTGAGGACAACTCAGAGTAGGCAAAAGAGTTATGATTATCATAGACTTTGTGCCTTAAAGTTTGGAGTTGGTTACCAAGTTTTCCTTCGAGTATCACCTGTGAGCAGCATTATGAGGTTTGTGAATAAGAGTAAGATTAACCCTAAGTATATTGGACTATTAAGATACTTCAAACGGTTAGAGAGGTGGCTTATGCGTTGGCCTTACCCCTAGATTTTTCAGTTTTTCATCTAATTTTCCATGTCTCTATGTTGTGGCATTATATTCCCAATGAGTCACATGTGCTTCAATGGGACTTAGTTCAGTTGATAAGAAGTTGAGCTTCATGGATAAGCCAGTTTCCATATTGTCTAGAGATGTTAGCCAGTTGCATTATAGGGAGATTCAAGTGGTTAAGGTTCAGCGGAGATATTGTCCAGTTAAGGAGGCTACCTGGGAGATAAAGAGTGAGATGTGGGCCTATTATCGCCAACTTTTTGAGCCTTAAGATACACCTTGATCCTTTACTTTTACTGATGAAAGTCCTTTTAGAAGTGAATATTATAATGACACTCCAGGTCATTTTTATAGTTCCGTAATATTTCAGGATTTAGAGCTTTTCTATAGCTGCCCCAAGTCATTTATCACTTGTTGGGGCCAATAGTTTAGTTATCGGGTAATTCATTTAGTTTTTAGAGTCAAGTCCCTATTTAGAAGTTTCCACTATTAAAGATTAGGTATCGGGTCGAAACTGCAACTAAACAGCCTTGTATGCCAATTTTCACTATTCTGTTAGATCTCAAACGTTGATTTTAGGCTAAGGGGATGCTTGGTTTGGGTACCGAGGCTTTCAGACTCATTTTGATATATTGGGTAGATTTTGGTTAAAATGAACCTGGTGTGGGACCTATATTTCATCAAAATAATCTCGGATAAAAATTTTAATAGCACTAGTGAGACCGGGATGTCAAATTTTGTAGGGTAGCATAGATTGTTTGCATTTGCGAGATTTCAAACATAACTCGAGGGTCTAATCACAACTTATCAGATTTTGATAAGTTACTAGTGCAGGCATTGGCTGGTGTAATCACTTAAGCGGTCATTTAGTCACTAAAGTGGCAATGGACTGCTTTAGTGAAAGTCAGGCTCCTACCTTGTTGCTAAAGCAACTCTCTACCACTTTGGCATTAGCCTCTTAAGCAATAATTGGCTACTTTAGCGATAGGATCCAGGCATGGATAGATCATTTTGGCTCATTTATTACAAGTTCCAACTTCCATAAAGCTTAGAAAGCTTAGAATATCGTAGAGATTGATCATTGGCTGTCGAGAATGAGTTGGATATCCCGCTGTAGTCATTTGTCCATCTTTTATTTTGTAAGTTCCCTTTATTTTCCTATTTAAAATTTCAATTGAGGGCTTATTTGTGCTTTCATTTCACTCATTTATAGGGATAAATGATCATTGAGCTTAGAGGACATTTTGATGATTTCAAATTTATGATTCCACAAGCGAGCCCCACAAGGGATTTTTAGATTGATTTTGGATCTGAAGTATTTATATGAAATCTGGATATTATTATTCTCATGTTGAGGCATAGATTTTTGTTTTATAGTTTGGCGTTGTGCAGAGGCTTCTCGAAAGAGGAAAGCTCAGATCTAGTGGACATTATCAAGCTTTTGGTGGTGTCAAGGTAGGCTAGGCTTACTTCTCTCTTATATTGAGTTGTATTATGGTATTAGTGTAGTGTTATGCTAGCGATGGGTAGGGTTTTATAGCTGGTTGCATATTTAGTGACTTTTGAATTGTTTAGCCTGTTAGATAGCAATTTTAGGTAAAGTTGGGCTCATTCCTCCTCCTTGATGTTAGGCTGTTATTTCAAGCTTAGTTTCGAATTATTAGATAATTAGTAATGAAACATTGGGGGTTTATATTAGTTTTAAGTAGAAACTTATCTTAGTATGTACTTTTGGGGTTAGTAGCGGGCCCCGTCATCCCATATTAGGTCAAATGTCTAGATTAGCGCCTTGTAAACATAGGAGATTATCTTACACCACCCTAGAATAATTTTTTAACATTAAAATGATTTAGATACATTTTTTACATTTGGTTAAACTTGTGACCATGTAATTACTTATAATTTTAGTTCAAGTTGGGCAAAGTGTGATTAATATGTTATAAATGGATATGAAGGTGTGATACTCTATTTTCGATTTGAGTCCAGCATTTATGACATATATGATGTTATGATTATATCATACCAGTGGCGGACCCATGGTATATACTATGGGTGATTAAGCACCCACTGCTTTTTTGATAAACATTATTACTTATATATAAAATATAACAATTCATCTAAATGTATTGATTGAGCACACACTCTATGTAGCAATTTTCAAACGAAAATAGTTGAGCACCCATGATATAAAATTTCTGGATACGCCATTGCACCACACTTTAATTCTAGTTCTAATCTGGTATGATAGCTCGAAGGGGATCTCAGGTATAGTCTCACTGTTGTTCACTTGAAGTTATGATTATTGGTACTCGTCCTCTTTTTTGCATCCATCAAGCTTATAGGGGCTCAAATGGATTTTTTTCCCTCGTTGTTTGCACCTTCTAGGATTACGAGGATCCAGTTAGGCTAGTGATAGACTATAATTATTTTTCTTTATTTATTATGCATGATTATCCTTATGCCCACTTTTAGCATAGTATTTCATATATCATCTTATTCCTTGACTTACCTTACTTCCTCGAATTTTATTATACTTTTATTATGATTTAGCTCAATCAGTCAATGATACCTACTGAGTACCTTTTGTTTTGATACTCATGCTATACTTATTCATTTTTTCTGATGTAGGTCTAAGTACAAGTCACCATCACTGATATTTTATTTAGCTTGCTTTAAGGATTCGAAGATAGGGTGAGCTTTTAGAGTTGAAGCTGATTCTCTCTCATTTGATTAATTTTGGACAGTCTTTAGTTATCAAGACTATCTGTATATTAAATACTATTAAATACTCTTATTCTTTTGAATTTAGTGGCTCTTGTACCGACCTTACTAGATCATGGGATATTCATTTGTTCTATTTCTCTCTCTCTTTTGGTATACTCTATTGCACTTATATTTTATCGCCTATAATTCCATTATATGATTATTTTTGGCATTTATTATACCCTCCATCAACTAGCCCATTACTTATTATTCCGAACTATGATTTGGCTTATCTACTAATGTGTTAAGGTAGGTTCCATCATGATGCGCAAAATTGGACTGTCACACCTACTATGTATATACATTGTGATTTTCAAGTCGGAATTGCTATTCGAAGAATAAATCTTACAAATGTAAGATTAGACATATGAAATAGAGGCATGATATTGTTAAACAGTTGTTGAGAGATGGAAATATTTTCATTAATTATGTAAAGTAAGAATTGAATTCGGCTGATTCGCTAACTAAACCTGTAGAAAGAAAATTAATTCTTCAGACCTCAAAAGAGATGGGTTTAAGAATAATATCATTGTCAATGGGATAGTAACCTAACCTATGTGATTGGAGATCTCGTAAAGTAGGTTCATATAGGTAATAACAAGTTGATATTGACATTGCGCACTATCTGAGAGTTCTTAAACTGCTACTAAAATTGAGGGATGAGTTATTAGCTCTTAATGAATTCATAGTCCTTACAGATAAATTATTTAAAGCAGTGTACACTCGATAAGTTTACTTATATGAGATGTGAAATGAGGTCGTTCCTATGAGATTTTTAGCCTTAATCTCTAGAGCTCTCATGAATACTAGGTACACGCATAACCTATCGATGCAAAATCGCATTGAACAGTAAAATTATGATTAAAATGTGATTGAGAAAGTCTCTGACTTACATAAGAGCTATTTGATTCATAAAAATATGTTATATCACCCGTAAATCTGTAAGTTCATTAAATTTTATCGATCTAAGATTGGTTCATCGTTCAAAAGATACCAAACTTATTGTATTTCGTTCATGAAAATCCAACAAGTTAAATTCTTTTTTCTATAAATTCTTTTAAAATAATGTGAGAATTGTAGAAAAATATTATTTTATTTCAAAATAATTTAAATTGAAGTGTGTTTTCAAAGCCAAGATTACATTACTTAGAGAAGTTAACAAGAGCAATAAGTGTTGACGTTGACACTTGTTAGACTTCAAAGGCCAAGCTTCATGTTACTTGACACTTGTCTCGTGGAAACACATCATTTTTAGCCTATAAAAAGGCTACATTTTAGCCTTCAAGAAACCAACCCCAACATATTTCTTGTGCTACTAGATATTGTAGTCTGTGCCAGCACAGGCCCAACATATATTATTTACGTTATCTCGATTTATATAGCACAATTAGCATTTATAATGTCAATAAATTTTTTATTAATATAAATTATTAAATAATTTATGTTTTTAATCATTATGATTTATAGTATCTTTTAAGTAATTTAGTAATTTATGTTACTGGCTTTGTCCCAATTTTAGAATTTAGAGAGTAATCAAAATTTTGATTTTAGTATCTTTTAATATAATTTGAAATAATTTATGTTACTTGCTTTATCGCAACTTATGTGACACTATTAGAATTTCAAAAGTCAATCATAGTTTTTACTATATGTTTTTAAAATATTATAAGATGTTAATAGTTATGACTTATAATTATTTTTTTCATACTTTTTATATATATAATATTTTACCAAAATAAAATAAATAAAGTACTAAATTTTCATAACTTGTTAAATTTGAAAACATCATTTGGATCAATAAATTACTAAATTAAAACATTATAAAATTCCAAAACTATCCCAGATTTATGTGAAACAAATATATTTTAGATAATTAATCATATTTTTAATATGTTTTTAAACATTTTAAATTGTTAGCTATTGTAATTTATAATAATTTATAATGTAATTTTCAAATAATATATGTTACTCTCCTTATTCAAATTTTTGTGGCATTAATAGTCAATTATATTCTTAAAATAATTTAAGTTTTTAATTATTATGATTTATAATACTTTTTCTTCTATTCCAATTTAAGTGGTATTGAAATAAATTCGAGTCAATCAAATTTTTTGATTGAAGCAGCGAAGCGGATATGTCCTAAATGACTTATAATGCCTAATAGAAGTAATATAAAAAAATTACTATAAGAAAATATTTGTGAAAAAAATTAAATGATTCTCATATAAGATGTCATGTTAATTTAAAACATCAAGAATTAATTTATTATTTTATATCAATTTTATTTTTTATTAAATATTATTAATTTTTTAATGCCTAAATGACTTATAATAATTAATTAGAAATGATATAGTAAAGTTACGGTTGAAGCAGTTGAAGCAGACATATCATAAATGTCTATTTTACCTTTTTTTTAACTAAATATTAATTTTCTTATATGTAAATATCTTACAATAATTAATTGGGGGTAATATAGTAAAATCATGGAGCAAACATACTTGTCAAATTTTTTTAAATGATTCTCATAAAATATATCTTATTAATTTAAAACATCAAGAATTAATTTATCATTTGTATCTATTTTATTATTTATTAAATATGGTTAATTTTCTAATACTTAGATGACTTATAATAATTAATTAGATGTGATATAATAAAACTACGATTGAAGCAACTGAAATAAACATGTCATAAATGTCTATTTTATCTTTTATTAATTAAATATTATTAATTTTCGTATATAAAAATGACTTAAAATAATTAATTAGGAATAATATAGTAAAATTACGGAGTAGGTAAAGAAGCAGACATGTGGACGAAGAGTTGTTTCCTTCTTCACACTTATTAGTAGTAGTAATATTAATTAAATATTATTAATTTTTCTTTTATAAAAATAATTTAAAATAATTAATTAGGAATAATATAGTAAAATTACGGAGCAGGTAAAGGAGCAGACATATTGATGAAGAGGTGTCTGCTTCTTCACATAGTAATAATATACTTCTACCTCACGTTCTCCCTCTCTTTATGCCATTTAATAATTTAGTTTTTTGGTTTCTTTTAATATATTCCTCTAGGTTAATTTATTGGTATTTGTATTAATAATTTTGTTGATTCTTGTATTCTTTAATTAATTAGGAAAGACTTATTTAAGTTTGGATATCCTTTAATTAATTGGGGAAGGCTTGTTTAATCCTGAAAAAATATTTCATGCTGCTCAAATAGTTTTTAGGATATCGCTTAACACGACTCAAGTATAATGCACTTAAATAATATCATAATAATATTTATTTAATATTCAGTGTCTTTATATTGCTAATATTTGTTAGGATTTTTATCCCGATTTTCTTACCAAATTTAAGTTTTACTTTTTTTTGAAAGGAAAATAAAAGTAACGATAAATACTTTTACTTTTCCTAAAAGGAAAATATAAAACTTTTTCATATTTGGCTAACCTCTTTTTTGGAGGAAAGGTTTTGGACATTTATAAATAGAAGACCCCCTTCTCATACCACAATACATCAGCATCCACAATGTAGTCATCAAAGAGTCTTTGTTTAGGGGGAGATTTCTCCCAATATGTTTTAGGATTTT
This sequence comes from Capsicum baccatum var. pendulum, assembly GCA_030864225.1. Lineage (NCBI taxonomy): Eukaryota > Viridiplantae > Streptophyta > Magnoliopsida > Solanales > Solanaceae > Capsicum > Capsicum baccatum. The sequence goes on from CM061554.1 coordinate 172,656,308, forward strand.
TAATATTATTTTTAATATTAAGTTTTATATGTAGGTCAATTGGCCAAATCATATAATAAAATTATATTTTTAGTATTATTTTTCGTTGACATCTTATTTATCGTCTCATAGTTTGCAACTAACAACTTTCGCATGACGTCCTCTCGATTTTGAACCCAATAAGTGGTATCAGAGCTTACGGTTCAATGGTCCATTGGTGTGGTGAGACGAGATTAAACAGGTTCAAAGCGGTTTCAAAATCAAGCTGCTACAATTTGGATGATAATGAAGATTTTTGTCCAACTACACGTGGAGAACAAGTTTCAACCATATTTTCAACATTCCTGTTGCTGCCTCTTTAAAAATAAAAATAAAATATTAATTTTTAACCCATTTTTAACCATGATATTTTAAAATTTATTTTTAACCATGGCAAACAACAGTTATGGATTATATTAAGAACGAAGTTCATGCATGTGATGTGAAGAAGGTGGATCAAGTGAAGAAAATCAAGCCAAAAAAGGGAGATTTGTTAGAATTTTTGCCCCGATTTTCTTACCAAATTTAAGTTTTACTTTTTTTTGAAAGGAAAATAAAAGTAACCATAAATACTTTTACTTTTCCTGAAAAGAAAATATAAAACTTTTTCATATTTGGCTAACCTCTTTCTCGGAGGAAAGGTTTTGGACATATAAAAGACCCCCTTCTCATACCACACCGCAACACATCAGCATCCATAATGTAGTCATCAAAGAGTCTTTGTTTTGGGGGAGATTTCTCCCAATAAGTTTTAGGATTTTTAATATTATTTTTAATATTAGATTTTATATGTAGGTCAATTGGCCAAATCATATAATAAAATTATGTTTTTAGTATTATTTTTCGTTGTCATCTTATTTATCGTCTCATAGTTTGCAACTAATAGCTTCCGCATGACGCCCTCTCGATTTCGAACCCAACAATATTATTATTGTTATATTATTATTTTGCAAACAATTATTATTGAAGTTTTACCATTGTTTCCCAACACTTTATAAGTATTATTCATCTTCATATCATAAGTACTACTATAAAACCAAATGCAGCATCAGTCGATTCATTTTATACTTGAAAAGCTTCCTTGCCTTTGCTTTTTTAGATTTTGTTTGTTTCAAGTTTTCTTTTTAAATTTTTTACAGTTGGGAAATTTTGAGATCACTTGGAATGTAAAATAGATGTTTGTTCCTATTTTAGTGGTCTGGATTTGGCACTTTGGATTTTCGCCTGATCATTTTCTGTACCATTTTTTCTCATTCTTTTTATTTTTTGCATGTGGTAACCCTTCATTAGCATGTTTTGCAATAACACTTGAAATATATTGTTATATTATATTACATTATTGTTGTATACCATTAAAGTATTCAAATACCTTATAGATACTTTGTAAATACTCTTTCCTAAATAGGTATACATGGTCATATTTTTAATAGGTATAATACATGAACATACACTTAAAATTGACCTCAATTGAAAAGCAAGCATTTTTAACTTTGATAGTGCACATCTGGACATCTCAACTTGATCTTGACTGGCAACAAAATACTTTAACTCGTTCCCATTGTATCTTGTGGACACTCGATGCTAATGTGACATAGAAAATTCTGAAGGTGAGACAGATGATCGTTTTGTAAGTTAGAGAACGATAAAATATAGGCAAGTTGAGGTGCATATATTATCAAAAATTGGGCCTATAACAACGAACTTTCTGGCGATGGTTGTCAAAACATTACTATAGAGGATCTATTGCAATGGTTCTAATCGTTTTCAAAAAAAATTGTTGTATTACTATAATTTAATTATATAACCGACGGCACTGTAGATTAACCGTTGCAATAGGAATACCTATAACTCCTGTTAGATCCATTGCCACGAAAGCATCTATGGCAATACTTTATGGGGAAATATCTATTGCAACGATTATTAAATTCCTCCTAAATATTTTCAGAAGTCTGCCAATTCTTTTCACAAGACTGCCATTTATTTTCCTCAATCCCTTCGACTCCTCACCGTTATCTCTCTGTCTACAATCTTTTAAATCCAGCGTCCGGTTAGCCGTAAAGCATTCTGTCTCGATAAGTTCATGCAAGATGTTAATGCTTTCGGTTTGAGTAACGTTCGTACAAAACAAGAATTATTTTTGTCACTTTTATGTTATGGAGGTGAGGTTATTATTATTCTTTGAGCAATTTGTGTGGTTAGGTAAAGCGGGCTTAATTGATAAGAAAAATTTAAGTATTTTTCAGAAAATTAGTGTGTGGTGTGAGTTTATTGGATATTTCTTTGCTCCCATCATGACTATATATGAGTGTGTCTGAAAAATCTTCACTACTTATGAACTTGAAAATCTTAAAATTAGCTTGCTAGAAGATCATGATGAAAGGTTTAATGAATTAACAAGTTCAACTACCCGTTGTTGGTCTTATGGAGGAGAACATGTCCAATTTAACTTTTGTCGATTCATGATGCTTTATTGACTCCTCAAGGAAGGTTTTTGTATGATATTTTTCTGTATAGGTCAACTTGTGGTTGTGAGATGCTTGATAAGGAAGGGTCTGGACAGGGACCGGAGAATGAGGAGGTGGAAGTGTTTGCTGATGTTGATGGTAATGAATTGGATGAGCTAATGCAGAAGCTGAAAAAGTAAGTTGAAAGTTTTAAGGTTTTTGTCATTTTGATTATTTAACTGGTAAAGTTGCAGTTGTGTTACTAGAAGGTGACGAGTTCAAGCTGTGGAAACATCCTCTTGTAGAAATGCAAGGTAAGGTTGCCTACTTACAATAGACCTTTATGGTCTGACACTTTTTAGACCCGTGCATAACAGGGGATTTAGTGCACTAGGTCTAGGCTGGGCCATTATCCTGGGGAGACAGAATTGCTTGCTGATGTATGGGCCTGAATTGGATGAACTAATGCAAATACTGAAAATGTGAGTTCCAAATGTTGAGCTTTGTGTCGTTTTGCATGTTAAATTCAAGTTAATTGGAACATTTTATTGAAACAATGCTTAGTTCGAGTATCTAAATAGAATATTGTGACAAGTTAAGAGGCTAGCTATGTATTAAGCTTAAAAAATATAAATCATGAACACTATCATTTGGTATCAATTGCAGGCACGCGACTTTTTTTTAATAGAATTGTACAAGTTTTGATGATTTGGTCAAATTATCTAGAAGTAGCTTTCAGAAACTAGCTAATGTCATCCCTTGAACAATGTTATAAGGAGACTATGACAATCCTCATCTACCTGTAAGAGTTGGTTGAGATTGTTTAGTACTTCCCTCCAACACATTATTCCTATAGTTTAATTATAGCATAGAAATTGAGACATGGTGAGAAAAAGGCTTGGAGCTCAGCCAAAATGTTTCAATGAGGAGAGTTCAATAATTAGAGCACAGTGCCTTTTGGCTTCATCATGCCATATAAGATAGTTTATGTTAGTTCATGTGCTTGTCTAGATAGAACGTACTGCTGACAGCTTAGTTATGTATAAATAGAGGATCTGCCATCAGCTTTATTTCCTTTATAAGTAACAGATAACTGGTAGTTATACAGAATTACTAGAATATAGCTTGCCTAAGTTCATATCTATAATGAAATAAGAAACAAGAAAAAGTTAGGACTTAAAAAATACGGGGTTGAAGACAGTGTGGAGTAGCATATGGACTTGACTCGCCTCCACTTCTTTAAGTCTTTCCTCCAGACAAAATCCATGTTACAAAGGTTGCTATAACTAGAGAAACTATTGTAATGAGAAGTAACATATACCTGAAATCTTCAGTAAAAGAGTCAGAGGTACGCAACAGAGCAAGTTGAGTGAAAAGAGATCCAGTTCATGAGAAAAGACATGGGTGGTCAACTCTAGCTTTGTTGGTATAGGTATTACTTTTTCTAAGTTCTTTCGCTATAACGACATGTGTGACATAAGTTTGCTGGAGTAACAGCGAAATCAATATAAAGAACCAACCCTAGATAATTACCTCAAACAATAACTAGGATCAGAAGAGAACAACTTAGGTGCCTGAATTAGTAAATGCAAGTTGGGGTTGTATTTATGTAATGACCCTCTAGGTCATTTCCTTGATTTACGTGTCTTTGATATTTCTAGCCTTCCCGTAGAGGTTATAGATTATTTATGACTTACGTAACTATGGGTTTAGTAATCGAACAGTTCATTTGGATTTGTGGCTCATTACCTTATTTTGGAGCTTTCGATATATAGGATTTGGTCTTGGGCTTAAATTCCTAGTAGATAACCTCAGATGAGAATTTCAAAAGTGTCATTAGCTCTGAAATGTCAATTTTAGGCTAGGTAGACCATTAGTTTGGGTCTCGACGCACCCAAGCTCATTTTGATTTATTGGTCAGAAAGTTGAGAAATTGAAAATTTGGGTGTGGGACCCATATTTGGTTGAAATACCCTCAGGTGGACATTTTGAGTGGGCTACATCTTAAATGTTGAATTTGGTATTGCTACATAGTTTATTTGGATATACAATGTTCCAAATGAATTTCATACCCCCATCGAAGTCCATTACAGACATAGAAAATCTGGTGCACCAGGTTACTTGTGCAACCTAGATAACAAAGGGTAAAATGCATTTGGCGTATACGTTTTATGCTCTTTTTTATAGAATTAATTGCAAAGAATAAATCGTAATCGCAACATGCGATTTACGTATACAGATCCTGATGCTCAATCGTGATAGCAACATCCGAAAACCTGGTATGGGTATAAATATTCCATTTTGGTCCTTTTTCTCATTTTTCACCCATTTCTTGAGATAAGAAAACCCTAAAGTGTGAGATAAGATGGGATTAAATCTTGTAGATGATTTGGGGAGCTTGGATAACGATTATTCTGTGATTTTCCTTCGAATTCATGGTAAGATTCCTTCAATTTCTTGATAAATTCTTGAAAATTATTGGGCTTTGAATTCTTAAACTTTAAGAATTGATTTGAGATCCGATTTGTGCTCAACTTTTGAGAACAACTATCTTATCTTTTGAGGGACCTCATGACGGGTTAATTTTGGATTCTGTTAGTGGGCTCCACGAGTCCATTCTCGAACCAAAATTTGACCTGACCTATTATATGGCAGTATGAGTTACTTTTTACTCCTAATGATTCATATATTATGATTTTTGTAGAATGGTGGAATTTTGGAATTACAGAGTGAAAGCGGATGATTAAAAGATTTGCGGTTCGGCATCGAGGTAGGCTTCTGTCTACTCTTCTACATAAGATGATTTGCTTATATATTATATGTAAATGAAAATGTTTAGATTTATTGTGGGTATAACACCATGACTTAGCCTATAATATTGAAGTTCAGGGATTAGATGGGTAGATTGACCCGTAAGGTAAAATGCTTATTATGTTTCTAGGATCATATTACCCTAGGTTGCTAGCATTTAGGCATTGTTGAAATTAATGAACCTTAGAATAAGGTTATTATGCACTTGGTGGATTGTGATAATTATTCTCGGATCTTGAGGTTATAGTTATGTCGGATATGTACCTATTGTTGGGCCTAAGGCGTGTTATGATAATGGTTGGATTCCGGGAAGTGTTTATACTTGTGAAGGATGTGGCCATAGTCTATAGACATATTGATGTTTATGATTTAATTGTATGAATGCTGGTGATGGCATGCATAGATTCGGTACATTCATGACCACTAAGACGATAACTGATATGATTCTAACTAAGTTATGATTCTACTAGTGTTTTTCCTAAAAAAAAGGATAAAAGTCACTTCTTCCTTTTAAACAGATTTCTTCATAATGGAAATCATACCACCTTAATGGGTGATTTATATGCATTGATATTGAAATGGTGTTTTAAAGATTTGGCCGAGATGGATCCAGCCTCTGATTTCAATACTATTACTTACTCAGGTCGTATAAGATTCTGACCCTTTCTACACTTTTATAATGATTTAGTCCCAAAGTTTACCACAGGTAATGAATTTATGGTTATATATACTCAGTTCAGTTATAGAGGTTATGTGATAACCTCGTGTATCACATCATTATTATAGAAGCTGTGTGATTGTCTCAAAGGTTGTGCGATGACCTTGTGTATCACATCTTTATTATGGAGGTTGTGCGATGGCCGGGGTTACTTATGGTTATACAGATTTTATTTTTGGTAATTTATTCTTGCATGCGCATTGCCTATCACAAGTATGCACCTATATCTATCAGCCTTATGGAGGGTTGCATAGGTATGGGTGATGTGTATGAGTTGTGGTGTGTTTTATGTTGATTGAACCTTTTGAGCTTGGGGCAGTGGGGGTTTGTGAAAGGCTTGATTAGGTATTAGTTGTCTGGGCTAGCCGGTTACTCATGTTGTCATTGCTATTCTTATTATTATTGTTATGTCCATTATTATGGCTAATTTGTGGCAGCGTGTTAATGATTCGGTATTGAAACTCGAGGTATGATTTTGGATCTTTTATCTAAAGATTACATTATTATGCATGACTACCTTATGATTAGACGTATGAGATGGAAGCCCCGAGTATACTAGCACTAGTTCCTGCAATGATAATGAGGTCTTAAAATTCTAGTCTAGTCTGATGATTTAGGTTGTACTTTGAGTTGACCTTGTTTGTGTATATATATGTATATATGGCTATATATAGGTATGGTATCATTGTATATCCCTTCCTTCCTTCATTTATCCAGATTGTATATCCATTCCTTGGCCTTATATACTGTTATATATCCTTCTTTCACCCTTTATTAATATATTGACCAATGATATACAGTATAGTGTTGAGATTCCTGAGTATGGCCGAAATAGGATAGTTCATCCTTAATACTTCCTTAGCCTTATTATGTTTGTTCTTGGATATGAGTAAGAAAGTTTACCTTTATTATCTCACTATCTTTATTATATGGTTGCTGGATATTTGGACCTAGACTCTATTTTTGTTAATATATTTTATATACCTACTTTATTTATGGAGCTTAGTTGATAGTTTCTACTGAGTACCATATGTTTGGTACTCATACTACACTTCTACAGCCTACAGATCATAGTACAGGTTTTTGCTGATGTTGTGTGTGTCGTGCGGAGCAGCTATAGTTTAGAGACATAAAGTGAGCTCCCGATGTTTGGAGTGTTACACTTTTCTCCCTCTTATGTACTAGACTAGTCTCTGTGTTGTATGTATAGATGGGTTGTATTGGTGTAGTTCTTGGGGTACTTTATTTTGTATTCTTAATATATTAGAAGCTCTTGTACTGATCTCAACAGGTTTTGTGATTATCTTATATGTGTTAACCTTTTATTAAATATATTCCATATTCTCTGTTACTTGTAGTTTTGGACTATGGGTTGGCTTGTCTACCGGTGGGTTATAGTAGGTGCCATCATGACCTGCGAAATTGGGTCGTGACAAATTGGTATCAGAGCCTAGGTTCACCGGTGTATTGGTACAAGAGCTAAGTGTTTAGTAGAGTCCTGTGGATCGGTGCGGAGACGTCCATAACCTATCTTTGGGAGGGTAGGTACTTTTTTAGGAAATTCATTTCTTGACTTCTGGTCATGTGTCCGTATTCCTATGAGCCTTAAGCACATTCTTTGACGTTATTCTATCCCAAACGAATGATATGAGATAGTCAATAGATGTGGATAAGACTTCAACTTGCGCTTCGAGAGTTTCAGCATAGCGTTGAACCAGAGAGTTAAGGATGGATATCAAAGATCTTCAGCATCAGCTAGCAATGATATCTGATCCATTGAGTAAGTTCTGTGGTCAGAGTTGATTTGTGGTGTTCATCAGGGTTCTTTATCAGTTTTTAAGCATGAGATTGGGTTTCTTGAGTGGGCCAGGCATATTTCTATGTCATATCCCTCTAAGCAGGACATAGTGTGTAGATTTATTAGAGATTAGTATTACCACCCATTTGGTGTTAGATCACTTGATATCAGTTGGGTCTTCCTTCTCTTAGGTTATTGATTATGTCAGGGTCATGGAGAGAGCATGTATTTAGACTTTTAGAGGTTGAGGCTAGAGGCCATGCTATCAGTATAACGCTATTGGCATTTCATCTGGGAGTGAGGAACCTTCTGGTAGAGGTTAGCTTCACTTGTAGGCCATTGGTTCTACGCATGTGGCTTTTCAGATTATGGGTGACTCTCATATTAGTTGTGGTGATCATTCTAGATCAGAATGTGTAGCACCTCAAAGTATTCCATAAGCTTGTTTTGGTGGTGGTGTGATGGTACATTATTCCAAAGAGTGTCCCCGGTGAGGGATTCTTGGTCGTTCAGCTCATTCAAATTGGTCTCATAGTGTCGTGGCCCTTTCAGTTAGATATAGTGCGCTTGGTGCCTTAGTTGATATTCAGTCGGTTGGTCTGAGTTTTAAAACATTCATATTTATTCTTCCATAGACCCATCAGGCATGTGACTGCGGATTTCACCATTATAGGTGTGCTTTTATTTCCCGTATTTACCTTTTTCATTTGTATGTATTGGGGTTTTCGTATCCATTGATGATTATATGCCTTAATAAGTTCATATTTGTTATTGTGTTCCTTGATATTAAATTCATATTTATATGATTATCCCCGTGGTTTATTTCTTTTAGTAGTGGATGGAGTAGATCTATATTGATATTTTCTCCCTATGGGTCTAGCATTTGGGTTCTAGTCCCATTTCCTTGGCATAGTGGCCTTATTATGGCCTTTGAGTAGTTCTTGCTATTGATTTTTATTTTTGTACCGCCTATTCATTATATTGATGTTTATATTGATTTTGTTACTGTTGTCATTGCTTGATGTCTTTGATCCTTGCTGGATAGCTGTTTAGACTAATGTTATCTAGTTAGAATTCAATTCTTTGTGGTTCATATTCGGTGGCTTGAGTAGCTATAGCCCAATTTGATAATTTCTTTTCTATAGAAAAGTGAGGATTGGTCATTTTCCCCTTAGTTAGCGGTGCTAGATTGATCAAGAATGTATTGTGGTATTAAAGGTAAGTTTACCTTCTGTGATTCTGTTATGGTTCTAGAGTTGGCAATTTAGTTATATTGTCGTTCTTGAGTTTGGGATTCTTAGACTCATCTCCTAGGTTGCAAAGGTTTTTGCATTAGTTATCCCTCTCTATATATCCCACTTTTGAGCTTGACCAGTTAGGGTCTATTCTTTTCTTATGGCTATTTTATCGTCTGATAGTGGTTTGATTTTAATATCGAGATGTCCTGGATTCATCTCTTAGAATTATTGGATTCATCTCCTTATGACTGCTTGCCCTTGTTATTGGTGTGGAGTTGGATGCTCTGTTTTTGTCATGATGTGGTTTCTATCTAAAGTGGAGCTAGAGAGTAGAGGAAGATAGTCTTTCCTGTGACTGCTTACAAAGTTGGCAAATTGGAGATTCTTTATCTTGAGTTGCATGATTCATTTTCTGGTAGTGGTTTTGACCTTGATGTTGGTCTCAGGCTTGGTACCTTCTTTCTCGGTGAGGTGATTCATGGTTTGTTTGAGTTATGATTGTCCCACTTGGGTGGATTAAGAAAATCCCTATTTCAGAGTTTGTTCGGCCTAATAAGACTTGGTAGAGTGCTTCTCTTTGGTGATATATGCCTATGGGTATTATTTGCCGAGATGGAGTATTGGATTGACTAGTCTTCGACTAATGTTGCAATTCTCTAGGTTGCTAGAGTTTTTGTCATTACTAGTGTGGTTTGCAGCCCCGGGGAGTTCTTAAGTATGTTTTGATAGTTTATGCCCTCTAGTGGATATGGAGTTAACCTCTTGCGTTTTCAGTCGGTGATTTATCCTCTCTTGTGATTTTGTTCTTCAGCTATGTTTCAATTCATCTTGGCATGATTTAGTACGAATGTGTCTGTTTTGAACAGTATGGTCGGTCTAAGTATTTGAACTTAGTATAGACTTCTTGGTTCAATTTTTTATTTGACGCCTAGAAATGGAGATTCGGAAGTTGTGATAGATTTGAAATCTGAGTTCTCACCCATCTTTAGATTTGGTTTGGGTATTTGAGGTCGAGCGGTTCAGCCTTGGTGTTGAGATTTCATCTTGGAGTTGTAGAACTTGAGTGCAACCTTTGTTTTAGATTTGTCTCATTTCGGATTTCACCTATAGGCTAGTGAAGCCTCTTCGTGGTTACATATTCGGTCTTTTTAAGTTCGGGCAGATTATGATTAATAAGTGCTCAAATAATAGCCCATGGACCTGGTATTGGTTTCTTCAGTTTTGAACTCGGGTTCTCAGTTTTCGTTGAGATTTATTGATGAGATACTCAGTGGGAACAGTATGCTAGAGTTGGATTCATCTTGGCTTCATTTTGGGTTGATGGGACATCCCGGAGTGGATCTTTTAGTGATGAGTAGTTGTGCTTTGGATTCCTGATGACGTCCAAGAAACGCCTCCATTTAGATAATGATACGGTCGCTGTCAAGATATAGTAACCCAACTAAGGTTGGGGTCGAGTCCTAAGGGAACACATGGCTTATCAGATCTCAGTGGTTGAAGTCTATGGGCAAAACAGGAAAAGTAAATTAGGGGATTGGTTTATAGTAGTCTCGAGCAAAGAACGGTATTAATTATGTTGAAAGTAAGTGAACACTAGGATTGTGTTCCCCCTGTCATCTCAACTCCATAGGCTTATCGTGTGTTTTTGAACCAACCTAATACCTTGCATGCAAAATCGATAAATTATGTACCTTATACAGCCTTTTGGACAAGTAGAAGGATTTCACCCTTTGAGAAATATAAGAGAAAAATATTATTGAATTGTTGTAACTACATTATTACATTGAGTACCTATTTATAGACAATACATTCCAATCATTTTCCTAATAGGACACTACATTACAATCCTTTTCCAAGTAGGATTTTATATGCTATTCCTATTCCTACTCATATTCTAACACTCCCCCTCAAGCTGGTGCATAGAAGACATATGTACCAAGCTTGTTATGCATGTAACTAATATGAGAATCGGTGAGGGACTTGGTGAAGATATCTGCAAGAAAAATGATAAGGACTGCTTCGAACGTCCAGGAGACCTCAAATGAAATGGAACAAATTGAAAAAGTGATCGAAAAAGTAGTAAATATTGCCGTAAAGTCGATGTGTTGCTGGAAAATTATCGAAAACTGGTATAAAATATAGGGTCATCTCAAAATCAAGAGCCGAGTAGATCTTGAACATGAAAGTCACCAGAAACTTAGCCGAAACATGCTCACACGCCGAATTATTAGATTTGATGGATAAAAAGTGACTACAATCTAAGGAAAAAAAACTATATGGGTAGGCTCGGAATAATGACACGACCCTACTGAAAAAGAGAAATATGTATAGGGTCGGAATGATGGCACGACCCTATTGAGAAATAGAAATTATATGAGTAGGGTCGGAATGACATCACGACCCTACTGAAAAAGATATGAGGAGTCACCGGAAAGATGTACGAAACTATGTAAATTAAATCTTAGGAGTCACCAGAAAGATGCATGATTCTATGCAACTCAGATATGAGATAGTAGTCCGGAAAAATGCACGGTGTTATGCAAATCAGATATGAGAAAATAGTCATCGAAAAGAAGCACCGTGCTAAGAAATATAGATATGAAAAAGTAGTCACCGGACAGATGTATGATATGAGAAAATAGTCACTCAAAAGATACACAGTGAGTCAGTGACCCAACTTTTGCTAACATAATCATTGGCCAATTGGGCGGCATATATGGATTATAGCCGCCCGCCGGCAGTGGAAACTCTTTGATTCTTTACCAAGATCGTGGAAGCTCTGATACCATGTGAGAAAATATAAGAGAAAAATATTATTGAATTGTTTTAACTACATTATTACAATGATAAGATGAATAAAATCCACAATGGTAAACTAAATAATAAATCAATGCCAATACAGAGAAATCCCAAGATCAAAGATGGATCTTGAAATTAAAATATGTTTCTAAGTGTTAAAAGTGCGTAGCTCCTACTAAAAATTACATACGAGGTATTTATAGTATAAGAGAAAACCCTAAAAACAAATCCCAAATGAAATAGGAGAAAATCGGGTCATTGGCCACCTACTCTCTGTACCTGTAGTCTGGCACATGCGTAGGTAGTAATTGTCGTCTGAAATAGGGTGCAGGCCGCAGGTTGTGGATGGACAATTTCCTGCAAGTCAGCTTTCGGGATTTTGGGATTTCTGCCACCCGTTTTGTCTACATGTGGTCCGTAGGTGTATATGCGGTCCGTAGGTCAACTTAGTAGGTGCTAGGAGTCAGTTTTTCAGCTCTTCTTCGACTCTCGAACATACATTGATCACGATCAAGACGAAAAACATCTCAAACATCCATAATCGCTCCAAAAGTGTCCAAAAAAATCTTTTTCACCATTTTCATGATCTTATCCTCCAAAACATGGTTTTCTGTAGAACATACCTAAAACAGATTAAATCTATCAAAAAATGTGTCAGAAACCTGCATATTTTCCTTGTTTTAAGCATCGAAAGTACTATATTTCTATAGCATATCAACATCCTCAACTTAGAATGTTTGCATGTCCTCATGCAACACAGACACGGCAAAACAACGACACTTAACTAAGAGAATCTAAGATATTCAAAGCAGTCAGTCATCACATTTAGTTCAAATCACAACATCCCTTCCTATATCTTTTATAAAAATCAACTGTGTATGAACATGAAGTACAACAGTGTGACATAATGGAATCAAAGTATGACAATTACACTAGGAACAAACAACCACTCATATGTACAAATTACACTACCCGAAACAAGTAATAGCTAGCAACATAACTCAAGTGCCTCTACAACAAGGATTTCACACTCACTCATATCAAATAACACATGTCAATGTAGGGATGGTCAAGATACAGTTTCACTCAACAAAGAAGTTCCAGTCTATGCATGTCAAATACCATAGGCTTGCCCTTATTTTCTTTACCTTAGCATTCAGATAGTCAAGTTAGGATAACTATAGGACTTTTCTTGGCTTGTAATGTAGGCTTGGGAGTTGGTATGATATATATGGACCTTTAAAGTGACACAACACTAACTTTGGGGTCTCACTTATTAGCCAATTTCCTTTTTTATCAATCCTTATGTCTCCCTTTTATTCTTTTGTTGCGCATTCAAGTAGGGAGTGGTTTCTTTATTCTTTTTTTTCTATTTTTTTTTTCACAATTTTTCCTTTTCTTTTTCTTTTTTTTTACTTTTTCTTTTTTATAACACACCCAACCCTACTAAATTATTTCTTACTTTACCCTTCTTCATACCTATTTTACACTACACACCCCTATGATAGCCACCCTCAACTTAGGCATTTTGCCTGAGCTAAGGTGCATATTGTCCAAGGGGAAATAGGACCAAAATAGGTCATTTGTACTATAAATAGGAAGGTGAATGGTGAAAATAAGAAAAATAGGATTTAAATCTCAAAATAGGGATTAAGGGATATAATTCGCACATGGAAGGTCATTTAGGCTAAGAGTGGACTGAAATAAAAAATGGCCTATGATCCTTTCCTAACTGACTATCCTTAAACCTAGGAAAGACTAACCAAGCAGGTTTGAATTCTTTATAAAAAAGGAACTAGGTGGTATCTCACTCACACATAACACAGAGTCAATATCACTAACTATTACCTGTCCAGTTCATCCAATTGTCTGCAAATGGTTATTATGTCACTAATATTAATGCCATAACATGATCCATAAAGTTCACATATATCTACATCAACACAGTTCTAAAACATAAATTTTTGAAGGGGCATCAAAAGTCTGTCAAAATGTGACTACTGCCCTAAATACTTAAAATTCTCCTAATTACACAAAAATAACACAATACAAAGAAGAAAAAAATGCAATACAACGTAAACTTATCCTAGACAATCCAGTTATACAACCATACCACGTCCGATAGTAAAAAAAACACCACAACAAAAACCTGCGGCGGCATGGTATGCCCAGCCCCAACTAAAAACTGTGCACTGTCCTTAATGTGCTAAAACAAAACAAAATGTAAAGAAGTGAGATCATACCTAGTGCGCCCAAAGTCAGGAGCATCCCCATATAGGGGCATATAAGCTGGTGGAGTCAATAGTAAGGGCGATGCACTAATGGATAAAGCACCCGCTGCTATTGCATCACACCTCTGCCTATCTACGAATGCAATCTCTAAAGAATTACGTCTATCCTTTTTAAGGGCCTCCTCCTTTGTCATAGACGGATCCTGCAAATCATGTAAGTGACCTTTCTTGGTCCCAATAGTTGGGACCTCATCATCATCATCCGTAAAGAAATAAAAGTGTCTCGGCGCTCGTAAAAGTGATATCTTTACTACAGAGGGTAGAGTCGATAGAGTAGCTGCTACACGGATCTCTACAAAAGAGCGTACCTCTGCTCATAGGATATCAAAATCATCCCTTATCTGAAGCAGATATGGTGCACCTGTCTTTATATATCGAGATGTAACCCATCTCTGTAACTTATCAATTCATGTCTTATAATGAATACGTAGCTCTGACATTGTGGCTCTTTGAGCAGCATCCCATCTAGCCTCGGCCTGCTCAAATCTAGTCCTAATCCCCAATCTTAATTGCCCAAAGAGGGTAGTCATATCAGTCTCGACAACCTATAATTGAGTAGCTATAGCCCTCTTGCTGTCCACTAGGCTCTATAAAAACTCACTATTATAGTAATCATACCTGTCGTAGGAGCTATAGTGGATGGGCGAATAGGCTCTGTAGATGCACCAATTGGCTCTGAGGTCGAAGATGGGGCTGAAGAAGTAGTCTATGTCCCTTTGCCTTTTCTCCTCTATCTCCATGTCTACCCAATGCCCACATTATCTATGTGTGCCTCATCAGGCTCTGTAAAAACTGTCGGCCACTCAAACTGGGCCTGTGGTACTGCCGCTCGCTGTCTAAATCTTCTAGAAGTGTCTAGATGTGCCACCCTTCATAGTCCTCATCTGCACAGTTACGCGCATAGGTACCCTCTCAAAAATACCTAATAACTCAGGCACACCTTCCTTATCACATAGCCTCTGGATCATATAAGGAAATGGAAGGTTGGTCAGCACGACAAAGGCTCGATCATGTAGCTCATACAATAGGATGGCAACAAAATCAATATCATAACCAGCCATCAAGCAGGAAACTAGTGCAGCTCATTTCCACATCAATGTATTATCTGAAGTAGTGGGTAGAAGGCAGTATCTAATCAACAACCACGAAAATTTGGCCTCCAGTGTCAACAAGCCCTACTTGATCATAGCTTTCCCCTCAATCCATTGGGTCTCATCACCTAGTGGTGAAATATAACCATCTATCCACCTAGACATCTTAACCCTCTATGCTCTGTGCACAATATTCTGCATAATATGATGATCTTGTGCGATCCTCAATCTCTGGTCACACTTAACTATAGATTTAGGAGTGATGTAATCTGGGCTGAACATGATTCTGTGGATAGTCTCCTCTCTTATGTTAACTTTGACCTCTCTGACATGCAAATCTGATAAAGCCTGGATGAAGGCGCATGATAAGGACTGTGGTGGCTCTGTAAGATACATATAACTCACTCACCATAGCTAGTTTTTATGAACTTATTGTCCTAGTCATCAACTGTAACTGATATTTGTTAAATGTTGCCTGTAGCTGTGGTAACCGCTCTAGCCCGGATAATTTGATATGATGCTCCTCTCGGTAGGCCTTCCTAGCTCCCAAACAAGTCTATCAAGCTCATATATATGCCGCATCCCATCCACACACCACCTCGGATGTCGCTTCTTGAGAGGTGTATCTGCGGCAAGTGCGGGTGTCTGCTCCGGCTGTGCATCATGGGAAGCCTGTGATGTACCTTCCTCAAATTGGGGTACCGTTGATGACTGCTCCGGTTCAACCTTCTTAAAAGAATCCTGGGACCCCTTCTCAGACTGGGGTGTCCTGAGCAAGCTATGGTGGAGCCTCAGACTTTGTCTCATCATCATTATCAGGTGGAGGAGTGTCTGGGGTGATATCCGTGAAGACTTTATCCTCGACTGAGCTACAGCTACTTGAGAAGCCTGGCGAGTTTGTCCTCTCGTTACTCTATGTGTAACCCCAGTGGCAGTGTCTCTACGTCGCTGCCTTGGATACTTCTCTATTGAACCACTAGGCTTGGGAGACTCTTCCCATCTCCTCAAAGTACCAGCCATCATCTTCTTCACCGCTTTAGGTGCCATATGAACTTGAAAAATGAACTGTCAGTTTCCAAAAAAGTGAGGGGTAGCAAAAGTTGAAAAACTCAAAATTCAAAATGTTTAAATTTTCCTCAATTATCACATCCTTATAACCTATTTGAAATCCCAACAAGTCCAATGTATATGCACTAATCAAGAATCATGCATTTCAAAGCAAACAAACATGTTCAACTCGTGCTATTACTTTCATTCATTCAAGTTCAACTTTCGGTTAGGATCTAAACTTGAAATTTTAATTCAAAACAAGGCTCTACACTAAGATTTTAGGCTATTTCAAGGCCCGCTCATACAAGCATGATGGTTTCTATATATTTTGCAATTAAATACACATATCAACTTATTTCAATAGTAGATAAACCAATATATAACCAATAGGGGCCAAGAAAGTTACTTCTTATATGAAAATCCAGCAAAGAATAATAAAGAACTCAAGCAAAACAAGGTTGAAACTTATTTTTAGCATGTTGGGACAAGTTGGTATCTCAAACACGTGTTAAATTAGCCTTTTCTTAAGTGTGGAGTTAGTTGGTGTTTTAAGTGGGAAGTTTGAATTCAAAGAGAAAAGTGAAGTTTTGAGGATTTGAACGAGTTAGAATGAGGGTAAGAATGTTTTTATATAGGTGGGGGTTGTTTTAGGTCATATTAAAATATTGGTGGGCCCAAAATTTTAAATAAAAAGTGGGCCCAAAACTAACCCTACTCGCGGTACGTACCCACGCCCTGTACCCACAGTTGGGTCTTGAGCGCAGGTAGTACCTATGGCCCGCAGGTGCTGGGCGCAGATATCGGGCCAAAAATTTTGTCCCATTTTTCTGCAATCCAAACTTGGCGTGTTGACATTTTTCCAGATACGTATGGTTTCGCAACCTAGGTTTTGTGTCCCAAAAGTGAAATTATGTGCCAAAGTCCATAACTTACTATTTTTTATCCTCAAAATTTCAACTTTTCAACTTGTTACTCAACTTACCGTATGGGACTTGTGACCATGATGGGCTAATCACATCATCCCCTTACCTTAAAATCGATGAATGTATCAATGTTTACCATATTTCGAGTAAGGTTCAAAAGCTAAAAATCTACAAAAATAAAAACAACAAAAATGTGAACATTAAAATACAGTGAGTTGCCTCCCATTCAGCGCTTGATTTAACATCGTGACACGATGTGTCTATGTTGGTTACTCAGACTTCACCAATAAGCCCATGGGTTACCTTCCATGCAATGCTTGATTTAACATCGCGGCACGACGCGGGTATAATGATTACTCAGAATTCATCAAGATACCCATAAAAATATCCTCCAGGGTCATCAATATAATCAATCACCGACACTACCCTCATATCGGTTGGCTGCTTCATTAACTTTCAGATGTTTAATGTCGCCTCCTCATAGTTGACTATAAATTTTAGCTCACCTTTTTTCATGTCAACCATAGCTCTACCCATGGCCAATAAATGGTCTTCCCAAAATAACGGGCATCTCTGTGTCAACTTTACAGTCTAAGATGACAAAGTTAGTCGGAAACATGAATGTGCCACCCTCATGATCACACAAAATAAGATTCCCACAGGCTTCTTCATTGTGCAGTCAGCCATCAATAGTTGCATCAAAGTCGGTTCTAGAGGGTTCAAGCTTATTTGCTTAAATACGGCCAGCGACATCAGATTAATGTTGGCCCCCAAGTCACATAAGGCTCGAGCAAATCTGGATGTCCAAATAGTGCATGGTATAGTGAACGCTTTGGGATCACGTTTTTTCTGCGCCAAGGACCTAGTCGTGACTTCTAGGGGTGTACAGACCAAACCGCCAAGTCAAACCGAACAGACGAACCAAACCAAATCGAGAAAAAAACCGACTTATAGTTTGGTTTGATTAGTTTGGCGTTAGAAAAAAACCGACCATTCTTGGTTTGGTTTTGTGTTAACAAAAAAAAAGTCAAACCGAAACCAAATCAAACCGACATAATATATATATATTTTATTTTTTAAATACTTTTTCAACTAGTTTTAGTAATTTTCAATAATTTGAAAGTAGATATAGATATATAAAATACATATAGTAGCATTCTTAAGTATTAAATTACAAAAAATAACAACACTTTTATCGATTATATTTTGTAGCATATGTATTGTATGTATTTGTATTTTTGTAGCAACAGTTTACAAAAATACAAAATACATATCGATCATGAGGGCAGTAAAAATCATATGTATTTTTATTTTTGTAGCAGCAGTTTGCAAAAATACAAAATACAACTTACTATATTATGTAATTATGAAACTGTTGCTATGAAACTCATAATTAAGGGGATAAGTATGCTATTTCTGAATTTTGCCCATAAAGTAGCATACTTAAGTATTAAATTACAAAAACTAGCAACACTTTTATCAAATTACATTTTGTAGCATATGTATTTGTATGTATTTGTATTTTTGTAGCAACAGTTTGCAAAAATACAAAATACATATCATCATAAGGGTAGTAAAAATCATATGTATTTGTATTTTTATAGCAACAGTTTGCAAAAATACAATATACAACTTGCTATATTATGTAATTATGAAACTGTTGCTATGAAACTCATAATTAAGGGGATAAGTATGCTATTTCTGAATTTTTCCCTATATATATTTAGATTTGGGCCTTTAAGTTGTAATATTTTTCCATTAATTGCTAATTAAATGATCGAAAATCCAATATAAACTTAACTCCTAAACTTTTCACTCTTTATCTCACTTTTTAGTTTCAAGAGAGTTTCCGCTCATTTTTTCATAATTATGGTTTTTCATTAGCACATGAGTGAAAACATATTTGATCTAGTCTTCGATCACAATATAATTGTAAAACCTAAAGATTATAAAAAAATTTGAAAAAAATCGAAAAAATTGAGAAACCCAAAAAACCGACTAAAACCTAAACCGAAAAATCAATTTTATGTTGGTTTGATTTGGTTTATAATTTTAATAAATCGATATGATTGGTTTTTTTGTTTTTTAATAAAATCTGAACCAACCCGACCTATGTACACCCCTAGTGACTGCACTGAAGTGGTCCACACCCTCAATATCCTCAATAGTTGCTCTTTCTTCCTTGTGACTAACTGCTTCATAAACTTGGTGTAGCTAGGCATCTGCTCTGATGCCTCAAGAAGAGGTATGTTCAAGCTCAATTATTTCAGAATCTCAATGAATTGCTTGAACTTACCTTCCTCTTTCTTCTACCTCAATCTCTGCGGATAAGGTGGGGCGGTCTCAAAATTTTTTTGACTTTCTGCTTAATGATTGAACCCTTACATTTATCTTTAGGAACAATACCTGTATCACTTGTTGCCTTCTCAGACTCAGCAGCAGATACCTCATCATCAAAAACTTTTGTAGTAGGCAGTGGGGTATCCATAGTAGTGATACCACTCCTTGTAGTAATAGCAAGTACATGACCATCATTTCTCAGATTTTGCACTGTATTGCTTGAAAAGGTACCTGGCTTCCTCTGGTTTGGAGTGGCTGACATCTATCCAAACTGGGGCTCCAACTGCTTGATAGCAGAGGCATGTGACTCGACCTTCTACGTCAACCCTGGAGTATCAGCCTTAATTTCCTAAAGACTAGTCTCTTGATTTTCCTGACCCTTCAACAATCTAGCCAGCATCTCTTCCATTCTGGATTTTGCATCACGTCCACTAGGTGGAATGTACCTATCTCCCTTCTCTTTGTAATCATCCTTCTTCCTTCAGTCACCATCTCGCTTTCTGTTATGGTCTCTGTATCTATCATAATAGTTCTGACCATGGTTCCCTTGCCCTTGGGCTCGAAAACCCGCTATCCGATGATCTAGATAGTTAGCTTCCTCTTCTAATACTGATTCGTATGCTTTGGAAGCTGTCCCCTGAGTTGCTACTATATTCACTTTCTCAGAATTGTCCGCTGCAAACTGCTTCACTAGCACCCCTAAATCAGTCTTTAATAACGCAATTTCTTGTGCCACTAAATCATCAGTTTCTTTCTGGTCGCAGAAGGCACCAATAGCATAAGTACCAGATCCTTTCTCAGGATCCCAAGTTTTCCACCCTTGGTTAGTGAGTTAAATCCAATCTAACATCTCCGAAGATACCTTCCATCATAATCTCATAAGCGCTCCTCCAGAAATGGTGTCTGCCATGGCTCTGGAGCTGATGATCAAGGCTCTGTAAAATATCTCTCATAAGGTCTTCTCTATAAACTGATGACTTGGCACCATGTTCAGCTTCTTTTTAAACCTAAACCAAGCCTCATACATAGACTCGGACTATAGCTGCGTGAAATTATAGATCTCGTCCTTAAGATACAATATCCTTGATGGAAGAAGGGGCCTATTTAAGAATTGTTTATGCAACTCATTCCAAGTTGTGATAGAGCCTCTTGGCAATTCCCCCAACCATAAAGATGTTTCTCCTATAAGTGAGAAGGGGAAAATCCTCAGTCTAAGTGCTTCCTGATCTACCCCTGAAATGGAATGGTATACAAGGTACAGATCCCAAGGAAATTTGCAAGTTACAAGTTTGCATCGTCTGTGTCTGACTAGCTAGACATTGTTTCAATATCTCTTCCATGTTGCTAGTTGACTGATTTATTTTGGTCTGTGGGTGTGAAGCATTTCATGGCTGAGTCTGCCACTTTATGTTGTAGGCATTACCATAATTTGACCTTTGAACATTACCTATATACATTACTGATTTTGGATTGGACGCACACATAATTGCTAAGTGACCACTATTTCCGCAAACTTCACACCAACCTACAGCTTGTTGGATGGCATTAACTGTGGCTGCAGGTTGATCTGCTCCCAATTTTAGGCTGCTGAACTGAGTGTTTATCATATTTTGCAATGCTGCGACCTGAGCTTATAAGGCAGTGAACTGGTATACCTCCAATACACCCGTAATTCTTTTCATAGCACTTCTAGAATTTGAATGTCATTCAGGATTTTCTTGTGCTATGTGGTTCAACAATGTGTACAGCTCATCATAAGTCAACTCTAGCGCTTGACCACCTGCGGCTGAATCTAGTAAAATCTTCGTATTGTGATTAACTATTTCTATAAAAGTGTGAGCAAGTATCTCGTTAGATTGTTGATGGTGTGGAAAATCCCAAAAAAGAGCCTTAAAGCATTCCCAAACATGATAGAGGTTTTTATCTGGCTTCTATTTAAAACTCACTATCTCACTATGAAGCCTCGCAGTCTTATCAGATGGAAAGAATCTAATGAGGAACTTTCTGGATAGGTCATCCCATGATGCGATTGAATTGGCCAACTCCGCATTCAACCAACTTTTAGCTTTCCCTAATAATCTTGTAAGGTTTCACCCATTGAAGACACATCTACAAAAATTATTTTATTGAGTTAGACTTTTAATTATTTAATTTATATACTATTTTTATTCATAAATCATACAATAGTTTGTAGCATTAAAGATTTTTATATTAATCAAATATTGTATTATTTTTTTCAAAAGTATGTTAGCCAATATAAAGTTTAATTGATAAAAATGAGGAAAATTTTAGTGTGTGAATTTGTTTGAAAATTAAAAGTAAACTAAAATATACCATAAGAAAAATGTTGTTTTTAACTTATAAAAACTTTTACTCCCCCTGTTTAAATTTTATTTGTTTGATTTTGAATTAGCACAATGTTAAAGAAAAAGTAACAAATATTTATGAATTTTGTGGTCTTATTAAAAATATGCAAAAAGGACCAAGATATCTGTTAATCTTGTTATCTTAAACATGTCACGTGAAAAGTTGAAATTAACCCAAGAAAGAAAAGATAAATTTTTTTTAAACGAACTAAGAAAATAGGACAAAAAAGTGAAACAGATATATAATTTAACATTTTAAAAAGATTAAAAAATAATTGAACTATACCATTAACTAATATGATGGTACAAAACAGACAAAAAGCAAATATAGCAAAAAACAAAAAAAAATTACAAATATAAATATTAATGTAGTTTGGGCCTAGGCTTAGCAAGGGCCGAGGACACTAGTATATGTATTTATTTATATACATACGTACATGCATACATACATATATATATATATAGTGTAAACTATGCACACAATCACCAAGACCCCCACGTAGGCAAATGTGGTTTTCAGTATCGGTCCCTCCGGGACCTCCACCTTCTACAGCGAGCTACATAATCCCCTTTAAGCCTAAATTAAAATATTTGCACATAACTCATTCATTAAACCAAGGAGTCATCGATTAAGACATTTACAGAATGGCATTGTCATACTAATTGAACTTGCAAGTCAATTCCGTTATGCCATTCCAACCAATTAGCCAAATAAACTCTAAACTCTAAGCCTAAGCAGGTACCGCCTAAGCATGCCGTCTTTAGTGATATCATCACAAATTTAGGACGTAGGAGTTGATTGCCCTAAATTATATTTATTTTGAATAAATATACACAACAATGTTGTCAACATTTAGGTGTCTGGATACAGTTATTCTAATATTAGTAATATATGAATTAGTAAAACAATCAATAAATTATATAATGTAGAGTATAGTTATTTATATATTAGTTATTTCACATTTTATTATGGTTAAAATAATACGTAAATTCTCTCTTAATTTATACATATATTAATTATGCGAGTTTGTAAATAGCAAATCAAATACTATAAATTTTATTATATAAATAACTTACCTCCTAACTAACTATCAAACATAAAATTAACTATGTAAGATTTAATAGCTATGTAAGTCATCTCCAAACTAGCTACGAACCGCCCATTAATGCTTTCGAGAATTTAATTGCAGTACGTTTTGGTTGTCCCCATTAAGAAGATTTGTGGCGTATAATATATGAGAGTATATATCATCTACTTTTTGCTTGCATTCAATACACTATTGAAGTATATCCACTTGTGCTGCGTTACTGCTCCTAATTCCTTGATATGTTATAAAGACACATGGATTCCATTTGCCAAAATGGATGTCCATGTGTCCACCTTAACAAAGCCCAAAATTGATGTAATCCCCCATCCTTTCATTTTGAAAAGTTATTGATTTTTGTGTTTTGGCTATAAATAGCCCTGTTCAAAAATGGATGATAAGAGGAAACTGTTACATTTTCCATTTTACATACTTTTGTTACTTTTATATATTTTATAACCTATTATCAGCACGAGTTTTTACCATTCTGAGCAAATACAGATAATAAAGGTAAATATTTATTTTTCTTAAATAATGTTAAATATATTCAAATGTGAATTTATTGCCTTAGATATATCGGACAAAACTTACATGTCCTAGGCACTGAATGTCGAAATACATTTAGATGTAATGGGTTTGGCAGACACCATAAAAAATAAACATCAGGCATCAAATCAAGATAAGGTAAAGGCCATGATATTTATCCATCATCATCTTGATGAAGGTTTGAAAATAAAATACCTCACAATTAAGGATCCACTTATATTGTCGAATAATTTAAAAGAAAGCTACGACCAACCGAAGATGGTCTTCCTTCCACAGGCACATTATGAGCAGACTCATTTGAGGTTACAGGACTTTAAAAATATAACTGATTATAATTCTTCGATATTTAGAATTAAATCGCAATTGAATTTATGCGGAGAAAATATAACTGATCACGACATGTTAGAAAAAACATTCTCTACTTTTCCCGCCTCGAGTATGCTCCTGCAGCAGCAGTATCGATAAATGGGATTTAAAAAGTATTCTAAATTGATTGCTCATCTTCTTGTTGCTAAACAATATAATGAGTTTTTAATGAGAAATCATGAAAGTCGACCTCCTGGTACTGCTCCATTCTCTGAAGTGAATATTGCACATTTTCACCAAACCAGGCATGAAAGAAGCCCTGACCCCAGTCGTGGTCGTGGTCATAAAAGAGGTAGATATTTTAATCAGGGTGATCATCTTGCACTAAACAATGACTCTCAACACCAGCAGTGTAAAAAGAAGGGTGAAACTACTGAAGCAGTGCCAAGGACGAACACTGAAAATAGATGGTGTTAGTGTGGAGCAAAGGGACACTGGTCGTGTATCTGTCGTACGCCAAAGCATCTAGTAAATATCTATCAGGGATGCCTTAAGAAAACAGATAATGATGTTGAGGCACACTTTATCTCTGAAGATACTATTAAGCCCATTAATTTAGATGCCTCAAATTTCTTTACAATCCCCAAAGGATATGTTAATCATTCTGTAGATGATGAATATGAAAAATTATGATTGCTTTACTTTCCTGTTTGGTTGTATTAGTTTACGTTTTTGTTAATAGTATCTCACTAATCTTGTAAATTGCTAAAGTTTGTGTAATACGTTATGTGCTAGTAATATTATAATGTTTACATTGTTTATGTTTTCATCTTGAAGAATATATGAATACTCCTGAAGTAAGAAATCAGAAAATTACTCCTGAAGTAGTAAATCTGAAATTAAAGATAATGATAGACAAAATTCTCTACAGCTATATGTATACCTAGATTTGCTTCTGAAGCAGCAGAATATTGACAGAAGTCCTAAGGTATCATAGTTTGATATACTTAAGGCACGTTGTAATAATTATATTTCATTCTCGAAGAATGAAAACTTTTGATAAATTGTTAATTATCTTTCATTCTCAAGGAATGAGAATTTTTGATAAATGTTACAATTACAGATCCATTCCCTGAGGTGAATGTGATATTTAGTAAGGTATATAAATGTACACTTGACTGTGAAAATCACATTCAGATGGAGTAGAATAAATTACTCTGAAATTTACTCCCGAAGTAGTAAGTTTGAAATTTATCTTAAATCTACTCCTGAAATAATAGAACCTTGAAATTTACTCTTGGAGTAGCAAATCTGATATTTACTTCTGAAGTAGTAAATCTGATATTTACTTCCGAAGTAGTAAGATTGTGCAATAGTAAAATCTTGCAAACTACTCTCGAAGTAGTAGACCTTTTACTCTAGTAAATAACTCATGCCATGATAAATTTAGAGTTTACTAGTTTTATTTATTGCGTGAATGATTTTGTCATCCTGAAGATGAGCATATTGAGTTTTAGACATATAATGAAGAACTAGAAGATTCTTCAAGAACTATTACTTGTTCTCATGATAAGTTAATTGAACCAGCTAATGTTGGGACTGAATTCCCTAAATTCTGAAAAATGTAAAAGGTGAATAAGGGTCCATTCACCCTTCATTTGATATGATGCATCCATAAGATGGTCACATGTACGTTTATTGTCAATCTGCAGTTGGACTTTCATAAAGTTGCCTTTTCAATTAAATTGAGTCAAGATCATAATTTTTAGATAACGTAATCAAGACAATTGATCTTGATAATGCTGATTATATTAAAGTTGGTTTAGCATTGAATGCCTCATATAAATAGCTAAATCATTACTTATGAGAACAAAAATAAAAGGTATTGGTCTGAAAAATATATATATATATATATATATATATATATATATATATATATATATATATATTGCATACAATAGCACTTGTGTATATTAGACCAATAAATTATGATCAATTCTTCCCTCTCCGTTGGTTCAGGGTTAGGAAGCATATATTTTCCATCTAATAGATTTTTGACGTGCGGTATGTAATTAATAGATATATCATGATTCACAAAGATGAATTCTCCAAAGTAGATTGGAATATATGCTAGTTTTCATAACATAAGGGGGAGATAATAAGCAGCTAAGAAATATGTTGTGAATTATCGTTAGTATGATCCTCATTTAAAAGATAATTCTAGTCAAATGCCAAAAGCATTTGCTGATCCAAAATTGATTTTATGTTTAGCTGCAGATGCTCCTACTATGTGTCCCTGAAGGACAAGGTCTATAGCATGCATGAAGCATGGTAGATCAATTGATTCTAAATAAAATAATCCTTAAAAAAATGGAGCAAATGGTCATAATAAATAGACAATATGCTCTTGAAGAGCGACGACATAACGCTTCGTGAATCCTCCAGAAGAGGTTCAGGTACCTGAAAATAATAATGTGATGAGATCTCAATGAGTTATGTCGTAATATGAACTGATACAAATGATATATTGTCAACAATATCTTTAGTACAATAGTGTGCAATATTGTATAATATTATGAGGATCTGAATTCTACGTTTATCTAAGCATGCCGACGTAGAAATAATTATCAAGTTGAATATGCTTCTTGGTAAGCATAAACTTTATTGTGGCTACAGTCCTGACACTAGAAGATGTCATGTATTTAATATTGAATGGTTCACTTGATAATGAAATTTAGATGAGAATCCCAGAAGGATTAAAGATACCTGAAGCATAGAGTTCAAAAGTCTCAAAAATTATTTTTAATCAGATTACAAAGATCGTTATACGATCTAAAACAATCAGGACGTATACGGTATAATCGCCTTAGTGAGTACTTGATAAACGAGGGTTACATAGATGATGTTATTTATCCTTATATTTTCATTAAGAAAACGATATCAGAGTTTGTTATACTCGTTGTTTATGTGGATGACATAAATCTCATTGAAACTCTAGAAGAGGTCCAAAAGACAATTGAATAGCTAAAGAAAGAATTCAAAATGAAAGATCTTGGAAAGACAAAGTTTTATCTTGGTCTGCAGATTGAATATTCAGCAGACAGGATCTTCATCCACCAATTTTCCTATACTGAGAATGTCTTGAAATAATTTTACTCGGACAAAGCACATTTATTAAATAATCTAATGATTGTTCAATCACTTGAAGTGAGTAAAGATTCATTCCGACCTCCAGAAGAGGGTGAAGAGATTTTTTGTCCTGAAGTACTATATCTCAATGCTATTGGTACACTTATGTATTTTGCTAATAGCACAAGGCTTCATATTACCCATTATGTTAATTTGCTAGCCAGGTACAGTTTTCTTTCATGTAGACATTGAAAAAGAGGTAAGCATATATTGTGATATCTAAAGGGGCCTATTGATATGAATCTATTTTATACTAACAAAGATAGTTTAGATCTTGTTAGTTATGCAGCTGCAGGTTATTCATCTGAACCACATAAAGAAAGATCTCAAACAGGCTATGTGTTTACATACGAAGGTACTACTATATCATGGTGATCTACAAAGTAGTCTATCATTGCCACTTCTTTTAATCATGCTGATGTAATAGAGATCCATGAAACAAGTAGAGAATGCATATGGTTGAGATCAGTGGTACACTCCATCAAAGAGAGATGTGGCCTAAAAATCGATATCAAGGTACCCACAGTCATATTTGAAGACAATGCAGCATGCATAGCTCAATTAAAAGAAGGTTTTATAAAGGGAGATAGAACGAAACACATCTCACCAAAGTTCTTCTTCACATATGATCTCTACAAGAATGACGATATTGATGTACAACAAATCCGTTCAAGTGAAAATCCAGCAGATTTGTTCACCAAATCTTTACCAACTTCAACCTTTAAGAAGATAGTACACAAGATTGAAATGTGAAGAATCAACTAGTTGAATCAGGGTCTTCATTAGGGGGAGTGAGAATATGTGTTGTACTCTTTTTTCCTTAACCAAGGTTTTTATCCCACTGAATTTTTCCTAAAAAGGTTTTTAATGAGGTAGCACTCAAATGCGTATTCAGGAAATTTTTCTTTACATGAACATTCAAGGAGAAGTGTTATGGAGACACATGAATTTCATATGTCAAAATGAATGTCCATGTGTCCGCCTTAACAAAGCCCAAAATTGATGTAATTCCCCACCCCTTCGTTTTGGAAAGTTATTGATTTTTGTGTTTTGGCTATAAATAGCCCTTACCAAAAATGGATGATAAGAGAAAACGTTTACCCTTTCGATTTTGCATACTTTTGTTACTTTTATATATTTTATATCATGATATTCATTGTAGCCATTAGTGTTGATATGAAATTTGATTTAATTAGTGGTTGAGACTCTCCTTCAAATGTTTGTAACTTTTCCTTATATACTTCCTCTATCCCATTTTACTCATCTAAATTTTCTAATTTGATTTCTCATTTTACTTGTCATTTTTCATTAATCAAAATAAGATAATTTTTTTTCCTTTTTTACCCTTAGTATTAATTTTTTTTTTTTAAGTTAAAATATAAATATCATTTAATAGTGATAATATGGTAAAATAGTCATTTTTTTAATTATTTTTCTTAATCAATGTACAATGTTAAATTGAGACGAGTAAAATGGCACGGAGGGAGTATGTATGTAAATATATTTTTCTAAAAATAATATGTTATATAACATAATTTTATATCTAGGTCAACTATTATGATAATTGACTAGATCGCTTGTGTAAAAATTCTGTGCACCACTTTCCGACCGACCATAACATCGCGCGAGGGCAGGAATTATTTTTCGAGACTAACATGTTAACAATATTTGCACATTGATGTCATTGTTAGATGCTTATGTAAAGCAAAAAAGTCCTCATCTAATTAACTTACTGAATTGTCATCTAGTTTATCAGCTAGCGGGTCAGAAGTTTCCCTTAGAATTTTGATAATAAGGGGAGGAAACAACCTTTGAACTTGCATATATCAACAAACCTATGTCCCATCAAATGATGTTTAGCAAAAATAAATCTGAGATAATCACAAAAGAGGACTCAAAATAATAGCTTGTTTGGCCGAACTTTTGAGAGGTCAACAATATCTTTTAAAAAATTAAATTAATAATTTTACAAGATTGTTGTGTTTGACTAAGCTTTTAGAGAACAAATAAGTGCTTTTGAGTTGTAGTAGAAATTATTTTTTAGTACTCCCTCTATTTCAAAAAGAATTATCTACTTTCCTTTTTAATTCGTTTCAAAAGGAATGATTTTCTTTTTCATTTTTTTCATTCCTGACAATACCTTAATTTCAACTTTTCATATGACATGTTTAAGATCATAAGATTAAATGATATTTTAGTATATTTGACATAACTTTAATTTAGTATCACAAAATTTTAAACTCTTATTTACTTTCTTAAATTCCATGACAAATCAAATTAGATCATTCTTTTTTAACCAGATGAAATAGCAAAATATAGTTTATTCCCTAAAAGGACTTCTGGAATTTTGGCCAAATGCAAATTACAGTTATGACATTGGTAAAAGTTATTTTTAAATTGATTAATCAAACGAATTGCTACTATTCGAAGGTACTTTTACAAAAAGGACTTTATGACAAAAAAATATTTTTTGAATCAGCAGATTTGGAAGCTTGACCAAATAGGTTATAATTCTTGCTCAAGATCGATTTTATGATCAA
Organism: Capsicum baccatum var. pendulum; assembly: GCA_030864225.1. Taxonomy (NCBI): domain Eukaryota; kingdom Viridiplantae; phylum Streptophyta; class Magnoliopsida; order Solanales; family Solanaceae; genus Capsicum; species Capsicum baccatum. The sequence goes on from CM061554.1 coordinate 172,685,861, forward strand.
TTACACATGTTCTTTTAGTTACACGGCTCTTTTCGCAAAAAAAAAAAAAAAAAAAAAATATAGTACATGAAATTAACAAATAAAACAAATTACAATCTTTTTCTCCTTAATAATTTGTTAATTATAATCCCATATATATTTCCTAATCCTAATAATGGAATACACCAACACTTGGCCACTTGGGTCAAGCTGGTTTACCCTTTTCTTTGTATTCAACCCTATAAATCATATAGAAAAACAACATAAAATCCTTCGGTATTATCAAAAATAGATCACCACTAAAATAACAAAAAATACCACGCACCTACCTTGAGAATGTCATTGGTTAATTTTCTTAACAAACCCTTCCTTTTTTAGCTCTATAAATACACAAACCTTATTCTTATTACATTACAAGCTGAAGCATATATTCTAATTACATATAGAAAAATGAGTGGTGTTGGTGTGGAGTTGATGGCACGATCAAATGGCAGAGCAGGATATGTTGGGATCGAAAATAACCGGATGTCATGCAGAAATATGGAGTCGATGGCACGATCAAATGGTTGTGGGAGGATATTGGCTTTCAAAGGCCATTGCATTACCCAAAATGCACAAAGGCTGAGTATGAGTATATGCCAGAATGGAAGCTGGATTGTTACGAGACTATGCCAGAATGGAAGCTGGATTGTTTGCTTACTGAGAAAATGGTCAAAAGCCTCCCCAATCTTTATCCTAAATTCCAACTAGACACTTCTACTTTGCGGAGGTTCTATGACCCCTCCTGAACTATTTTAAAGTGGAATAATTACCTCCAAAAATTGGCACCCAGATGTGTAATGGAAAGTGAGCAACACGCACTTACCATGTAATGTCACGTAATTTCCACGTAATATTATATTTTTATATAAAAAAATTAATAAAAAAATTAATTATTATTCTTTAATATATATATATATATATATATTAAAGACCCACATTTGCAACACAAACCAAGACCTAATTTGCTTTCTTGCAAGTGTCTTCACCAGTTTTCTCTTCTTAAAGATTTGGTGATGGGCATGTGGGAAATTCGTCGACATCGAAGGATTTGCCCGATGGGTCGGGTGAGACGACCCAGTTGTTCAATTAGGTTGTTCAAACTCTATATCGGCAACGAAAAATGCTAGCTTTATTCTATTTCCAGATAATTGCTTCAGAGTTCTTTAGTTGGGTCGCTAATTGCCATTTTGTAATCTGAATTTGGTAATGCATATTGAATATTGGATAAAATTGAGCTGCTTAGAAGTTTTCTGGTGTAACTAGTTTGCTTTTTCTTGGTGTTTATGGTAGTTGAAATTCCTCTTAAACATGGTATATTTGTTCCTGTATAGTCATTATTTTCAGTTTTCCGACAAGTGTTTTATGCTTTTGGTTTTCTTACAGTAAAACTAATGTTAGGATACATGGATTCTACATCTGTAATTTGTCCCCAAAATGGTAAACCATCTCAACATTTTCGTAAATTGTATTTTAGCTATTGCACTAATTGTAGAAATAATTGTTAATTTTGCTCTTTCGATGAAATGAAAGATGACCCATTTTGCGTTTGTGTTGAAATAATTGTTAATTTTGTCATTTTTGATGGAATTGAAGATATACCCATTTGGGATGTGTGTGTTGAAATAATAGTTAATTGAGTTACTTTTTATGGAATCGCGGATAATTTATTTGGTGTGTGTGGAGCAGTCATGGTATTTTGTTGAAGAGAAGAAACAAAAAAGAAAAGTCATGTTGTTAAAGAAAGAAAAGCCATGGTGTTAATGAAAGAAAAGAAAAAAAAGATAATGGAAAAAATAAATAAAAAACATAAGAAATTAAAAAATTAAAAAATTAAGGGGTTAAAACGTTTCACTCTCTCAAAGAGAGTGCACTACACCTTCCGTGCCACCTCAACATTTACGGAGAAAATAACTCTATTTTAAAATAGTTCAAGGGGTAATAGGTTCCCCATAAAGAATAGCTGTGTAGTTGAGATTTTGGATAAAGATTGAAGGGACTTTTAACCATTTCGTAAAGATGTAAACCATAAGAGGAAGTTTGCCATGGGAGCTTATCTTTGGACCTATTAATTATAATCCCACTTGCTACTTGATTCACCTGACAACTTTTTTGTTCATGATGTGATTGATTTGTCTCATAATGTCAACTAATAAGAAAAGATTGACCGTGTTGCGATCTGACCTCAAGTTGTTTGGGACTGAGCATAGTTATCGTTGTTGTAGCATTGATATGATTTGTGTTTTTGTTTTTTCATAATAGGAGTATGAAGTGGGAGATGATTCTGCAAGCTTCAGTCTCTCTAGAATTACTGAGTGTATTTAAATAATATGATGTACATTTTCATCAGTCCTGGGAAAAGTTTAATTTGGGATGTAAGTGTTATTCCTACCCTTCGATTCGATCTTTCTCCTCTTCGTTTATAGAGTAATTTTAAGGATGATTTCGAATAATTACTGTGTTAAAATTACTAAACTGTCTTCTTGAGTATTTAAGTTTTTTTAAGAATCACATAAAGTTTTTAAACATTTTTTACAACATAAGATCAGACATTTTTTCCTTTGTATCATGAAAAAATTTCTCCTTTATTTCCTCCTACCTCTAACTATGACTTTCTTTGATTTTTTGGTTATAAAATATAACTTAGTGACTTAGGTGATACCTAGGTAAAGTTGAGTGATTTTCGTAAAATAAGTAAATTATAATTTTGATACAATAAAGTAAAAGTTGAGTGATCAGTACTGATCATATATGAAACTAACCTTTGGTAATTCAGGAATACAATTGGAGTAACTTTTCAAACACTAAAAAATGGATTGAAAATGGCACAATTGGTAACATCACTATATGAAGTACTTGAATTACTCCCTCCATCTCATATTACTTAGCATTGTTAGGACACCATAATAGTAACATGTTATTTATTTATATATGATTAGAATTGTATAGTTTATCTCTTAGAGAGTTTGTGTTCAACTATACTTTGTATAGAATCTTCTATATATTGAGGCAAAACCCCTCTTTGAATATAATAGAGTGAAAACCTTTTCATGGTATCAAAGCCTTGCGAAGACTCACGTCCCACAATGGCACTTCCCTTAATTACCAACTCACCTCGCAAACTCCTTCCTAGAATTTTTCGTCGCTTGCAACCAACGTTAATCAGTCTCATATTCTCAAATTAGACCGCCATAACTATATTGGGTGGAAATCATAAATTCTCCCAGTTCTAAGGGGTAACAAACTCGAGGGATATGTGGATGTTACGCACAAGTACCCTCCAAAGTTCACTTCAAATACCTCATCTGAAGCAACCTTAACTGACGTGGTTATCAACCCAGCGTACAGTTTATGGATCAAACAAGACCAACTTTTATTGAGTTGGATTCTCTCAACCCTCAACAAAGGGATTTTAGCCCAAGTAGTCGGTTGTACAACATCTCAGGCTATTTGGCAAACACTTGACACTATGTTTGCATCGCAATCCAATGCTTGTATAATGCAACTAAGGTTGTAATTACAAACCACAAAGAAACAAAACTCATCCATGGTAGAATATCTTCAAAAGATGAAGCCTTGTGCCGATAATCTCGCGGTTGCGGCACATCCGGTCACTGATGATGATCTTGTCTTATGTATTCTTGGAGGACTTGGACAAGAATATGATGTTGCAGTTGTCTCGGTCACTACTAGGGCTGAGTTAATTTCATTAGACGATCTTCATGGCTTGCTCTTAAGTCAAGAGTATCGTTTGGAGAAGATGACAAGTACAGAACAAGGATTAAGCCAAGCCAACTTTTCTACTAGACAATCCAACAATACTAAGAATGATAACTCCTTAAAGAAGCCTACTAATGTCAATAACAATCAGGCTTACTGTGGCAGATCTGGACGAAGACGAGGTCGAGGTCGCAATGCCAACTCATCCAACCAAAATCAATGTCAATTTTTTCATAAATTTGGTCACTACGCCTTGGTTTGATACCATCGTTTTGACCATACCTATCAAGCTCCTTCCAAATCGCACATAGATGCTCTCACTACACCACCTTCTATGGTTGGACTCGAATTGGTATCCAAATTTTGGGGCTACTCATCATTTAACTAACGATATTTAGAATATGACGGTACGAGGAGAGTATATGAGAAACGATCAAATTCAAATTAGTAAAGGCACAGGTTTGACAATTTCTCACTTTGGTAATTCGATCTTACCTACAATTACTCGAGCTTTACATTTATCTAATGTATTATTGGTGCCCAAAATTACCAAGAATTTGCTTAGTGTAGCAAAGTTCACTTCTGATAATGATGTTATATTTGAGTTTCATCCTCGTTTTTGTCTTGTGAAGGATTGGCAAGGGGGAAAGTAGTATTATTTGGGACTCTTGAGCATGGCCTTTATCATCTTCTTGCAACCCAGTTACTTAGCCAGCCTTCTTCCTTAAATAAATCATAGGATTTCCATGTCTCCAAGTCATCTTTTGATCTATGGAATAATCATTTAGGTCACTCATCTCTACGAGTAGTCAATAGTATTATTAGGAGTCTTTCTTTACCGGTCAAATCGAGTCCTCAGTCTAATGCTTGTTCTTCTTGCCAATATAGCAAGAGTCACAAATTTCCATTTTCTAATTCTAGTTCTAGTGCTAGTTTTCCCCTTGATTTGATCCACAGTGATGTATGGGGTCCTGCTCCACAATTGGCTAGTAATAAATTCCATTATTATGTTTCTTTTATTGATGACTTTAGAAAATTTACATGGCTATTTCCTATGTGTTCCAAAAATGAAGTTTATACAATATTTTTACGGTTTAAAACTCCAGTCGAGAAGTTCTTTGAGAGTCATATAAAAGTGGTACAATCTGATTAGGGTGGCAAATATAGGAAATTATCCAACTTTTTCGTTCAAGAGGGGATCGTTCATCACTTATCTTGTCCCCATACCCATGAACAAAATGGTACTGTCGAAATAAAACATCGTCATATTATTGAAATTGGTTTAGCACTTCTCCCACATGCATCCCTTTCTCTCACCTTTTGGGATCATGTTTTTGCTACTGCCGTTTACACTATAAATCGTATCCCAACACCCTCAATAATGTTTCACCTTATGATAGGTTGTTCAAACAAATTCCTGATTACCATTTTATGAAAACTTTTGGCTGCGCGTTTTTCCCATTCCTTCATCCTTATAATTCTCACAAACTAGCCTTCCGATCCTTAAAATGTATTTTCTCGGGGTATAGTGGAAATCATAAAGGATATCAGTGTTTACACGTCCCTAGTCGCCGAATATATATCTCTCGGCATGTGGTTTATGACGAGTTAAAATTTTCTTTTGCTAGTTTATCTTCAACTTCAAATAGAGCACTGACCTCCAACTCTATTGTCATGACCTTGTTACCTGTCATTGCTCCTTGTAATTCCTCTTCACCTATCACTTATTCCCATAATAGTTCTGTAGAAGTTGTTGCCTCATCATTTCCATTGTTAAACTCGTCAAATCCTTCTTTACCAAGTCCATCACCAAGATCAACAGTGTGTTTTTTGGTCCTATCTAATTTTTCTCCATCTTTCATCCCTGCTATTAACCTTACTGTTGATCTTTCAGTACCTATTGATACTCTTATAGTTGCTCATAATTCTCAACCACCGACTGCTTAGACTACATCTTTTGTACCTCATCCTATGGTCACTAGGAGTAAAACCAAATCACAACTTCCCCAAGCTCACGTTGCCACAAAATATCCTTTTCTTCCCTCTACCCTTCCACTTGAACCTACCTGTTTTACCCAAGCCAACAAGGATCCAAAATAGCGAAAGGCTATGCAAGAAGAGTACAACGCCCTCTTGTAAAATGGTACTTGGTCCCTTATTCCATCCTTCACGGCAAAGAATATTGTGGGATGCAAATGGATTTTTAAGTTAAAACTCAATCCTAGTGGCTCCATTGAGCGTTACAAGGCTCATTTAGTGGAAAAGGGATTTAGCCAAGAGGCTGGAGTGCACTATCATGAAACATTCAGTCCCGTAGTAATGTCTACAATTATCCGAGTGGTTTTGTCTTTAGCTCTGTCCAAAGGGTGGTCTTTACGGCAACTCGATGTCAAAAATGCATTTCTTCACGGGCAATTACATGAAGAGGTATATATGTCTCAACCCCCTGGATTTACTGATCCAACATATCCCAACCATGTGTCCAAGCTTCACAAAGCCATTTATGGCCTTAAACAAGCACCTCGGGCATGGTTTGAGAAACTTAGCTCGAAATTGCTTGAACTCAATTTTATACCTTCCAAATCTAATACGTTTCTGTTTATACGCAATTTTGACGGCCATATTACTATTATCTTAGTGTATGTAGTGTATATGATCTTATTGTTACACGAAGCTCTAATGAGTTCATTGCAAGCCTTGTTCTTCAATTGTCTAATGCCTTTACTGTAAAAGATCTTGGTAAGCTACACTATTCTTTTGGTGTTGAGGTCCATTATCAGCCCATTAGAATGACCCTTACTCAATCACAATACATACGAGAACTCCTTTCTCGTGCCAATATGGATGGTGTGAAGCCAATTGGTACACCTATGTCCATAGGACTTCAATTGTCTCAACATGGGAGTTCACCGATTTTTGATCCATCATTGTATCACAGCTTGATAGGAGCTCTTCAATATATAACTATCACGCGTCCAGATATTTCATTCACTGTCAACAAATTATGTCAAGTCATGCATAATTCTATGGAGTCTCATTTCACCGCTATGAAATGTTTGTTGCACTATTTAAAGGCAACCATAAACCTCAGCTTGCATTTACATTCCGCTAGCTCCTTACCACTTCGGGCCTTCACAGATGCGGACTGGGCTGGTTTCCCAGATGATCGACGGTCTACCAATAGTTATTGTCTATCTTTTGGACCCAATTTAGTGTCATGGAGCTCAAAGAAGCCGCGAGTGGTTGCACGATTTAGTACTGAAGATGAATATAAGGCCTTAGCTGCGGCTACTATCGAAGTTACCTAGCTGTAGCATCTTCTTCAGGAGTTGCATGTCTCTCTTCCCCAAGCTCCCATACTATGGTGTGATAATCTGTCCGCTACCTATCTCACTGCCAATCCAATTTTTTATTTTATGCGCGAACCAAACATATTGAGTTAGATTTTCATTTTGTTCGAGAGAAAGTAGCCTCAAAGGACTTAAATGTTCGCTACATCAGTTCCTTGGATCAGTTAGCAGACATCTTCCCCAGGAGTCTTCTTTCCCATCGGTTTCATCTCCTGCGTTCCAAGCTTGCAGTTGCCCAGCCACTGCTCATCTTGCGGGGGCATGTTAGGACACCATAATAGTCACATATTATGTATTTATATTTGATTAGAATTGCACAGTGTATCTCTTAGAGAGTTTGTGTTCAACTATACTTTGTATAGCATCTTGAATATATTGAGGCAAAATCCCTCTGTGAATATAATTGAGTGAAAACCTTTTCAAGCATGCTAGTCTTTTGCATAAATTTTTAAATAGAAATTAATAACGGTGTAAATTAACTAATAGGACCCTGTTAAATTCACTTTAAATATTGTCATTTATTGGAGTTAAGTACTTTCATTAATTTTTTCAAGGGTAAAGTGGAAAAAAAGTGTTCAATTATTTCTTAAATTTTTAAACATACCAACTATTTTGAGACAAATTTTTTTGACAAACATGCCAAGTAATATGAGACGGAGGGAGTAACAGTTTCTTGACAACTTTCACTATCAAACTCCATGTTAGATCAATGAAGTTTTGATGATTGACATATAAATGAAATATGTTTCTCAAGCTAGTCCAATCACATGAAGATAGGGTTCAAATCTCACCAGGAGATACAGACAAGCTCGCTTGAAGTCAGGAATAGATAAAGCTCTCTTGATAAAGTCGTAATGATTGATCACGTGTAAAAAAGGAAGTGGTGATTGAGTAAAACAATTGAAGATAAGCTGAAGAAAGAGTTTCACTTAGATGAGGAGATTGATTTGAAGAAGGACTTTGACTTAACAACAAACTCTGATGAGTTGAAGAGTCCAACTAAAGATAGAAGATTGAGGACATGAAGGACCCTTTGAAGGATTGATGTTAAATAGAGAAAGTGATTGACATAATCACTCATGCACTTACTAAGAAAGCAACATATCGACAAATTATCCAAGAAACTCTCCATCTTGAAGATATCATCATTGGACCTGTTCCTATTATTTAGAGTTAAGTAGTCTTAGACTTTATGTATTAGGATTGGTTTTGAGTTGTATTGTATTGTTAGTTTAATTCTAGTCTCAGTGAAGTACTTCAAGTTGGGGAACTCGAAGACTTGGGAACACTCATCTTGGGAAGATTTATGTTTTGTAGAAATAGGAATCACTACAAGAAAAGGAATCTAATTATGGGGGTTAATCATAAGATTTGCAGGGGTTTAAAACCCCCGCAATTTATAATTTCGGCGGTTCTCAAAACCCCTATAATAAGAGTCGCCATAATCAAGTTGTGGCAGTTTTTTACTGACCGCCTGAATTAATTTATGGCGATCAATTTGCGGTGGTCGACTTCCGCTAATTTAAAATTAATTCTTTATAGCACTTATGAATTGCGGCAGTTTAAAACCTCCATAATTTATAAATTTGCACTTACAAATTACAGCGGTTTAAAACCTCCGCAATATATTTGTTAGGAGCTTTATTTAGTGGGGGTCCTTCAATAAGAAATTACAATAATTTAAAACATCTGTAACACATCTTTGTTATAAATTTTAATTTTAGCTCAAAGTTAATTGTTTTGTCAGTCGCATAACCTACAATTCATTATTGTTTCAATTCACATATATCATCAATTGATACAACATAACTAATTAAGCTATAATTCACAAGCATATAAAAAAGACATTGATCATTAAACTTCGAAATTAAATTTTCAACATTAACTAACACATCTTCAAACTCCAAATTTTTAACATTAACCATTCAAACTTCAAAATCAAATTTAAAAACAAAACCCTCAATATTTTAAGATTCATTCCTACCACACAATTACATTGTCATGATTGAATATCCAAGACAAATTTCTATTAAATCAATGATTGTCATTATGATCACTACTATCATATGATCTTTTTGCATTCATGGGAAAAATGGGTCCACTGGCCGCATCAGTTGGCGACTCTCCTCAAGAAAACTCTGCCAGAAATACCTTTTGTCAATACTACTGAAGGACCAAAAACTTTACTTGAAAACTATTTATAGGTTTCAAATGCTTAATGACTAGGAAGGATAAGAAAATCAGTCTATACCTGAGATATTTTTACTATAGTGAGCTGCAGGGAATTAGTATAGCCCCATCCATGTACAGAATATTGATTACACCAGGATATACAAAGATAAAATGATGTAACCACATTTCTTGTTACCAACAATGATACCGATATCTGAATTCCTGCTAGAGGTAAAAGGTTATCACTCCAGTAAACATTCTAGTGTCATTATATTACTGTAAGCTACCAGTATCATTCTTAAGACACACAATACTAAAGATAAAAGTAATTTAGCATACCAAGGATAAAGTTGTTTGCATATTTTCGAGAGAAACAACTATAGATGTCAAAGAACATGATAATTATCATTAAAATAAAAAAATTGGTGGAACCATTATCTGTATATTGTCTATGAATGTCAAGAATTGGTTTATATCTGCATATTGTTTGTATGTATCAATGTCAAAACTTGGTTTATATTTGCTAACAGAACAACCTTAGGCTTCCTTTGAGATAATGTTTTCCCAAGCCAATTAGTAAGGTTTATATCTGCTAACAGAACATCCTAGCACTTCTTTGTTATTTCACTTCAATTAAGCCCCTCTCAATCAAATAATAATAACAAGTAACACAGTGGTAAAGACAGTGGAATGCTAATTAGTTTTTCTTAAAAAACCATGGTGTGTCATGGTTAAGCTCTCGTGCAACTCAACTAAATCCATCAACAATAGATGAGAAGAACCACCGACTATTTTTTTCTCAAATTCTCAAACCGTTTCATTGACCATAGGGCCACACCTTAATTGTGCTAACTAGTTTATATTTTCATCAAAAATTCCATATCCATCACCATCTTTTCATGGTCAACATAGATAGACAGTCACTGGCTAGCACAGACAGTCTCAGAGTACTTTTACCATCCAAAAACAGAACCAAAACAGCACACATTTTTCAATGCAGATAGGGTTATAGTACTATTCATTAATTAAGTACATAGAGGGAGAGAACACATATAATCTATTGGCAAAAGAGCAACATATATTCTGCACAAGGGAAAAAATGACAAAGAGAAAGGGGAAACAAAGGATAAAGAAAAACAAAGATAAACAAAACCTGATTACATAGTTTTTCACTCAACTTCTAAGAAAATAAGATCACACAATTCGAGGTTTAAGTCAACTATATAAATATACTAATTTTACATTCAGAGGAAAGAAACTTAATCAGCACAGGAATAATAAGTTACTATACTTAAGTTCATCACAACTAGAAGGTAAACGAGGGGGGAGGGGGACAAGAGAACCTAAAACACAAGTGGTGAGCTACAAAAATCTTTCTCCTTAGCATGAAACTAGAAGTCAGGAGAAGGTTAATCATACAAGGAAACAACATACAAGAAGCCTTCAATTTAGCCAGCCAATGATTACATAGGGAATTCTAAGTTATTACCATTTTTCATGCTCAACCCAGATAGAAAATCACTGGCTAGCACAGACAGTCTCAGTGTACTTTTACCATCCAAAAATAGAACCAAAGCAACATACGTATTTCAATGCAGATAGTTCCTACTCATGAGACAAGTTGTAGATTACAGAATAGAAGGTTCAGTTATGGAACTACTAAAATCAAGAAGGATTCTTATAAATGACATGATTTTATAATGGAGGAGCATAACTCAGTTCTGTTAATCATGCTAGGGAAAATTTACATTAGCTGATAGATAGGAGATCATGTGTAGTGCACGGAAAGCCTTCCCTTTTGTTAGTTTTTGAACTTATAATAATAATAGGATGGAACTAACTATGTTAATCTGTGTACCATCACTTCTTCACTAACCAATCATCGAGAAGGCTTTAACGACAAGATACTAGTTAATGAAGAAATCCTAAATCTAGACATGGATATTTATGATACAACGCATATGTCTGAAGACCAGCAATAATAGAAGAAGGAAAAAAAGGATTAAGGAGAGCAAGAAAACGAATTGAGTGTTGACACTTAGCATGTTTGCCTCTATACAAATTACAAGAAAGATAGGTATTATAATATCAAAATATAAAACTAAATCGGGGAAGAAAATGACAATGTGTACCTCATCAAGAGTCTTACAGTTCTTGAGGTTCGACAAAATCTAAAGAGGTTCTCCCTTTAGCCTGCTTTGCCCCTGAAAAGCAGAGAAAAAAAAGACGGAGAAAAAGACTTAGAAGTTATGCCTCACAAATAAAGATGGTTCAAATTATATAAACTTAACTAGGAGCCTCATATTTGTTCCAACTAAAATGAAGTGATATAAAATGGTGATATGAGTTCACATCTTTCACTGAATAAATAACTTCATTTTACTTGATATCCTAACTACTTTTGGCTTAAAATGCTTAAAACAAGTCAAAAGCCATAAATTAAGATTAAACTAATCCAACGTTTTCTTGAGAGAGTAGTGAACCTAATTTGGATAGCTAATCGAACAATTAAAAGAAAACTCATGAACTAAAGGATGTAGGAAATTTACGTTTTCCTGAATCGAAGAGAACATTAGTCATTAGGCCCTAAATTTTATGTTATGGGGTTTTCAATGGGTGGTCATTCTGTTTGGGGTTGTCGTAAGTACATCCCTGATCGGTACGCTTGTTTGTACCCAATAAAATTAACAACATCAACATACTTAGGGTAATCGCACAGTGGGGTCTAGGGAGGGTATTTTGTACAAACCACTTAGTTCTTATATTCACTTATGAACCCCCTTAGTAAAAATTCTGAATCCGCCACTGATATCAAATATATTCAGATCAACAGACTTTTGTTGTAACAAAAAGAGAAACAAAGATTATTTCTGACTTGAATAGGGAATATATTCCAATTTGAAAAATGGATTAGACAATCATGAAACAACACAACATATTGAACTAACACAGCAGCTAACATAAAGTAAAAATCTAGAATCTAGAAAAGGAATAGAGAGAAAATAAAGAACATTCCAAATTATGAGAGAGAGAGAGAGAAGTAACAAGAATGTTGTCCCATGGCAAAGATGAAACAATTAATTCCACAAGGGCATTTTCATAAGAACATTATTGGCAATATGGCTTATAGATTGCAAAAATTTTCTGATAAAATCAAATAAATTAAGTCCTACATATGAATAATTCTCCACCTTAGTTTAATGACTTACCTACATATTCTAAACACGTCAAAATAGATACTAAACTTAGTCCACAACTTTACTAAAATGTCTTATGATCAAATAGTAATTTAGTCCTCCATATGCAAATTCTCCACATTTTTTTAACGAGTTACCTACATATTCTAAAATACATCAAATAACAGCTAAATTAGTCAACTAATTTATGCTTCCTCAAAATAAACAAATAACTATAATCCTTCCCAGCAGACTCAATAAATAATCAATCAACTACGCTATATACCACACAGGTTCGACTATAATCCTCTATATCCATTTCCACTATTTCAGACAATTTGAATTTCAATACCATAGTTATCAACTAAACAAGCTTAACCAAGTAAAATAAAACAGAACCAAGCAAAGAGTTGTTTGGTACAACTAAACATGCTTAACCAAGTACAAATTGAGTAAAAAAATAATGGAATTTTGAAATTTCCAAAGAAAGACATGGGTGTGTGAAGATAACTCTATATAAATAAATATGTGAATTTTTTACCTCAGTAGGCAGCTTAAACTTGATGGGATGAAAAACAGTCCTTGTTTCTGTAATCCACACCAAAATCAGTCAAAAATTAAGCTTAAGATCCATCTACAAGATGATAGAAACAAAATTAGAATTCACTTATAAGATAAAATCTATTCTCAAAGAAAAAATCAAGATCAGAGAGTTGATTTTATTTTGAGGGGAGAATCAGAGAGTTGTGTGTTTGGGGAAAGAAATGAGAGAGTTTTGGGGGAGAATCAGAGGGTCTTGGGGGGGAAATTAGATTAAGAAAAAATGTGTGTTTTGGACAATTAAAAAAAATGAGGAAACATGAAATTGATTTTGCGCTCTATTTTTTTTATGGATAGCGGCGGTTAAAAACCCCGCAAATCAACAAATTTTATTTTTTGATGAATAGTGAGGGTTAAAATCCCCGCAAATCTATAAATTTTAGTGATGTCTATTTGACCTCTGTATTTAATATAATTTTTCAAAGGTTAAAATAACCCCCACAAATAAACTTTCATAATTAGACCTCATTTTTATAGTGGAATTAGAGTTTAATTCCTAGTTTACAAGAGTCTTGTAATTTAATGATTGTTGAGGCTCAGCTATTTTAGTGGAGTTGGGGTTAAATCCTGTAGAGGTGCAAGTCAGAGTTTTTTACACCTCTTTGAGTCGGGTGTTTTCCACGTAAAAATTACTGTGTGATTTACTTACTATTTTAGCCATATCGAAACACATTAATTAACCTGTTCCATTAATAGGCAACTATTAGGCTTAAATAAGGTAATCAGTAGAGCACGTACTCTAGAAAGTGGTATCAGAGAGAGGTCTCTTAAATAAGGTTAACACCTAAGAGTTGATCACTATGATGAATTTCGCACCACCTACTAGTCACAATGAAGGTCAATCCACTACTAGGCCACCACTCTTTGATGGATCCCATTTCAATTAGTGGAAAGCTCAGGTGGAAATATTTATTCAAGGAGAAGATTATGAGATTTGGGACAGAATTACTAATGGTCCAACTATTCAAATGAAGCTGAAAGATGGGGAACAGGTCAATAAAGTAAGAAGTGTTGCACTAAGGAAAAATGCAAGGGCAAAGAACATCTTAGTGTATGAACTAGGTCCAGCTGAGTACAATAGAGTGTCTACTGGAACCACTGCCAAGAAAATTTTGGATGCCTTGGTTAATGCACACGAGGGCACCACTCAAGTGAGACAAATTAGAATTGCTTTCCTCTTTACTGAATATGAGGCTTTTAAGATGAAGGATAATGAATCTCTTCATTAAATAATTTCAAGAATCACTGCTTTAACCAATGAATTGACTTCCTTGGAAAAGTCACTACTACTGAGGAACAAGTTGAGAAAGTGTTGAGGGTCTTGCCTAAGTCTAAATGAGATGAAGGTTACTGTGATTAGGAAGGCAAAGGATCTAGCTAGTATGACTTTAGATGAATTTGTGAGTAATCTAAGGACTTATGAGATGCAGATTGATGGAGCCAAGAAGGAAATGGCATATCCTGAAAAAATCATGGCCTTAAAAGCTTCAGACATTAATGAAGAAGTTGAACTTACTAAAGAACATGTGGCATTTATAACTTAAAATTTCAGCAAAGTCTTCAAGAAGAAGAATGGAACAAGTACCAAAAAGTGTTCCAATGACAATTCCACTGGGTGTTGTAAGTGTGGTAAAACTGATCATCAAATAAGAGATTGTCCAGTTTGAGAAATTAAATGGAGAAAAGCAAGAGCTCAAAAAGAATTGAAACAAAAGGCTAAGAAAACGGAGAAGGAAGAATATGCTATGGTGATTGCTTGGGGATCTAACTTAGAAGGATCGTATGAAGAAGAGGTAGATAAAAAACTCTCATGGTAATTGGAGATTCAGACACGGAAGATGGAGAAAACACCACTGAGGTAAGTGTTCCTGAACTTAAAAATAATCTATAGTTATTTACTAAAGAAAAACTTGATTCTCTGATGAATGTCTTAACAGATGATTTCTAAGAATTAACTTCTGATAGGGATGAATTAGTCAACTGTTTTACAAGTCTGAAATCTGACCTTATTGATTTGAAAACTTACAAAAACACTGTTGAAAAGGAAAACAACATTCTCAAGGAACAAATTAGTCAACTTAATTCTTCAAATTTAAATCTTTAATCTGAGATCTTAAAATTGACTCTTTCTAAAAAGGGTAAAAATGATGGAAAGCGATGAACAAAAAAAATTTAAGCTTAAGTTGACCAAGTTCAAACAAAAATATAATAATGAAAAGGAAAAGATAGAGAGGTTAAGTCGAGAAATCTCTAAATTGAAACTTGATCTTAAAAAGGCTAACAGATGGACAAATTTCTCAAGAATTGTTCATCAATTGGGTGAAAAAACTCACAATGAAAAGGTTGGGTTAGGATTTTATAAAAGCCACAATGTTACTAAGGATCTATGCTATATATGTGGCAACCATGGTCACCCAACTACTGAATGTCCAATTGCTGCTAAAACCAGATCTAGGAATACAAGGCTGGCAATGAAATCAGACTTCATAAAAATCCAAAAAAAAATAAAATGAATAACAAACTAGGTCAGAGGAACAGGTTACACAACCTGTTGCCTTGATTGGCCAGAAGAAATTTGATTTACCCTTTATCTCATAAGAAGGGACATAAGCTTGTTTGGGTTCCAAAATATAACCCCTGATGTTTTTTGTAGGAGAAAGTGAAAGGAAGCTAGAAACACTAGTACTTGAATAGTACTTGCTCAAGACACATGACTGGTACAACAACAACAACAACAAACCCAGCATATTCCCACATCATGGGGTCTGGAAAGGGTAGAGTGTACGCAATCCATACCACTACCACCACCTCTAAAGAAGTAGAGATGTTGTTTCTGATAGACCCTCGTCTCAATATTTTAGATTAGTAATGAATAATGGAATGTCTCATCTCGATGAATGAACAAAATAAAATGTAGTTCTAATTTTTTTTATTTCTTTTTGAGCTAGCCTTTAGGGGACAAATTAGGCTCTTAATTTGATATGCTATCAAAACAGACGACCTTAACGTAGCTTTAAGAAATTAGAAAATTACAAGGGTAAAAATAGTACATGCATTATATTTTAGACATATTCAAGACACATGACTGGTGATTAGAAAAAATTCCTTTTACTCTCTAAAATAAGTGGAGGGGAAGTATCCTTTGGTGATGGCAAAAAGGGAACCATTATAGGAGTTGGGAAAATTGAGACCTCTCAATCAAGGGAACTGGATGATTTCTACCTTGTGGAAGGACTGAAGTACAATCTTCTTAGCATATCACAACTCTGTGATAAAGGTAACAAAGTCATTTTTACTTTTGCAGGTGTTAAAGTAAAAAGGGCAGATACCAAGGAGGTTGTACTTATTACAAGAAGACATAAGAATGTGTATAAAGATGATATAATAAACATACTAGCAATAAGGCTGCCTTGTTTGAGTGCAATAGAAAATGATCCCCTCCTATGGCACAAAAGACATGGACATGCAAGTCTGAAATAATTAAATAAACTCTCTTCCAAGACATGATGTTGGGTTTTCCCAGAACTAAGTTCAAGGATGAGAAAGTTTGCAGTTCATATGCAAGGGGGAAATATGTAAGGTCCTCATTCAAATCAAAGAACCATGTCAGTATGGTCAGGTGCCTTGAGCTAATCCATAAGGATCTTTATGGACAAATGAGATTCAAAGAAGAGGTAGAAAAAGGTATGTGTTTGTGATTGTTGATGATTATTCTAGGATTATCCAGACATTATTTTTAGCTTCCAAAGAAGATGTTTTTGATGTCTTTTCCATATTTATCGGAATATTAGAAAAGAAGCTAGGCACTTCCCTAATTTTCATAAGATCTGATCATGATACAGAATTTGTAAATACAAAGTTTTTAGAATTTTGTTTCTCAAATGGTATAGATTACTATTTCTCTGCTCCCAGAACGCCTCAGCAAAATGGAGTAGTAGAAAGAAAAAATAAGACATTGGAAGATATCGCCAAAAGAATAATGCTTGTAGGAAATCTTGCAAAAAATCTTTGGGCTAAGGCAATCAATACTGCTACATACATTGTAAATAGATACATGATCGGTCCTATTGTAGAAAAGACTCCCTATGAATTACTAAAAGAAAGAAAGTTTAATATCTCTCACTAGAACCTTTGGTTGCAAGTGTTTCATTCATAATAATGGTAAAAAAAAATAGAAAAATTTGATAATAGAAGTGATGAGGAAATCTTCCTAGGATATTCACATCATAGTAAAGCTTATAGGGCATTAAATAATAGAGCAAATTGTGTTGAAGAAAGTGTGCATGTAATATTTGATGAATCATGTGCTAAGACTAACATGCAGGAAGAAAGTGACTCTGAAGAACAGTCAATGGAATAGGTTGCACAACCTGCCACCAATATGAGAAACTGAACATAGAGGTACCTTAACAGGGGGAACTGAATCTGAAGGCATTCTAACAAGGAAAACTAAACCACCATCTACTCCTGCTCAAACTAGTCATGTTGATCCTAGTAGCTCTCAACGATTAATCCCTAAAGGATAAGGGTATAAAGTATCCCATCCTATAGAAAATATTCTCACTGATCTCACCTCAGGAATCACCATAAATCAGGATTGATGAGCCTATATACTTTTAAAGCCTTCTTATCTGTGATTGAACCAAATGAGGTAAATGAAGCATTTCTTAATGCTTATGGGATCATAGACATGTAAGAAGAGCTCAACCTATTTGAGAGAAAAAAGGTTCAACGCTTAGTTCCACCTCTAAAAGACAAAACTATGATTGAAACTAAGTGGGTGTACAGAATCAGAGTTGATGAACATAGAACTGTTACAAGAAACAAGGCTAGATTGGTGGTATAAGGATACAATCAAGAAGAAGTCATAAATTTTGATTATACTTTTGCTCTTGTGGAAAGACTTGAAACTATTAGAATTTTTGTGGCATATCTTTGTTACAAGGAATTTATACTTTACCAAATAAATGTTAAGAGTGTATTCTTGAATGGTATTCTTAAAGAGGAAGTTTATGTGAAACAACCTCCTAGATTTGAAAGTAAGGAATTTCTTGACTATGTGTACAAGATTGATAAGGCTTTGTATGGACCGAAATAAGCTCCAAGAGTTTGGTATGAGAGATTGTCAAAATTTCTTTTGGAGCATAGACATACTAGAGGTAAAATTGACAACACTTTTTTTGTAAAAACTAATGAAAAATATTTGTTGATAGTGCAATTATATATTGATGACATCATATTTGGCTTCACAAATATCAACATAAATTTACCAAACTCATGAGTTGTGAATTTGGAATGAGTATAATGGGAGAGCTAACCTTTTTCTTAGACCTGCAAATCCAACAAACAGCTTCTAGAACCATTATTCATCAACAAAATTATGTGAAAGAACTGCACAAAAAATTCTCCATGGAAAAAGCCAAGGAAATCAACACTCTAATTGCCACTGTTACTAAGCTGAATATGGATGAAACAGGTCCAGTTGTGGATCAAAAGTTATTTAGAGAAATGATTGGGTGACTGTTATATCTCACAGCAAGCAGCCCTAATATTGTGTTCAGTGTAGGATTATGTGCACAGTTTCAATCAAATCCCAAAGAGTCTCATTTAAAGGCTGTGAAGAGAATCTTTAAATATCTCAAGGGAACCACTGATCTTGGTTTGTGGTACCGTAAATGGAGTAATTTCAAGTTAGTAGGTTACTCTGTGTTGATTATGCAGGTTATTTAGTGGACAGGAAAGACACTACATGTATGGCATACTTCCTTGGATCATGTCTAATTACCTGGTCCACTAAGAAATGAAACTCAGTAACCTTGTCCACTGTTGAGGCTGAGTATGTTGATGTTGGTTCATATTGTGATCAATTATTATGGATCAAGCAACAACTCATGAATTTTGGTATGGATATAGGTTGTGTTCCTATCTTTTGTTATAATACAAGTGCTATCAATATTGCAAAGAATCCTGTGCAACATATAAAAAATAAACATATAGATATTAGACACCATTTTCTTAGAGATAATATTGAAAAAAGTCTTATATCCATCATGTTCTGTTTTACTGAGGACCAAATAGCTGATATTTTCACTAAGGCATTGAGCAGAGAGCACTTTAAAAAGAACAGATTAGACTTAAGGATGATTAATATTGCATAAAATCCCCTCGATGATTGACTAAAAATCTCAGTTCTTGTTTATGTCCTAATTAAAAGGGTTGAGTAATTCAGTCTTATATATTAAGTTGTGTGTCCTAATTCTAGAATTTTGAATGACCTGACTAAATTGTGTATTTAATTGTGCAATGATACCAGTTCATATAAGTAATTTTAGTTGTGCTTTGAAACCCTCCAGGAATAATCTTCATGAATTATTTCTAAAAATAGCTCGATGAAATAGCTAAGCTCAAATTGGTTCCTAAATTACTCAAGTCTATAACATCCAAGTCCCAAGAGTCCATTTTTTTCAAAAATACTACAACCACACTCCATTAGACCTCTGCTTCAACTATAATTACATCTTGACACCTTATATACCACAAATTTGCTCACCCGAAATCAACACTCACATCGATCTCTCTCTCTCTTTTCATAAAGAGTGTGTTTCTCTCTCCTTCTCTATGATTTTCTCTTTATCTTTTTCTGATACAACCGAATCCACCCTATTGGTGCCTCATGCTCCTCCTAACACCACCAGTCACATTTCTCTGACAACACTCAGCAATCTCAATCATCACGAGATTTATATAGAACTACCTGGTTCAATACAAAGTCTTGCTAATCCTAAGCAAAGGTTAAGAAATATACTTGTTGAATTGGAACTTGAAGAGGATCTAGAATGTGAAACATCTAAAAGGCTCAGACTACTAACTTGGAAGTTGCTCAATTGAATTAAAACTTGTTTGGGCTGCTTATAATACAGAAAAATGGAGCTCCTTGCTCAATTTGCTGCTTTCTAAAATATCCTTCCTGAGAAAAATGCTGAACTAGTAACAGCTCGGGCTGATCATGAGGTTGAGAGAATAATGTTTCTTGCAAAAATCAGTTCTCTTCAGGCTAATAATTTTTCCACCTTTACCAACTCTTAGAGCCCTAGGATTTTTTTCTTTTCTATTTCATCCTGTTGTTTTTGTTGGATTGATTACATGTTATCATGTGTTGGTAGTTTCATGAAATGGCTTCTTTGCTCGTTAACCTCTATCTTTGTACACTTTTATGCATAATTTGTCTTTTCTTTCATGCTCTACTTGTCTTAGTGATAGCCCCAGTGGCCATGAATTATTAAATGTTTATTTTTAGTCTTGGATTATCTTGAACTAGCTTTTCAATGATGTCAAAAAGGGAAAGATGAGTTGTGCAAATATTTATAAACTAATGACTAATTTGTTTCACTCTAGTGCTTTCTCTTGGCTAAGTATTTCAGGGATTATAATGGCTACATCAAGGTAGTGTTTTGTCATTATTAAAAAGGGGAATTTGTTAGATCAATGGACTTTTGATGATTGACATATAAATAAAATATTTTAATTAAGCTGGTCCAATTATATGAAGACATGGGTCAGATCTCACTAGGAGATATAGACAAGCTCGCTTGAAGTCAGGAATAGGTAAAGCTCTCTTGATAAAGTCGTAATGATTGATCATGTGTGAAAGAAGAAGTGGTGATTGAGTAAAACAATTAAAGATAATATAAGAAAAAGTTTCTTTTAGATAAGGAGATTGATTTGAAGAAGGACTTTTACTTAACAACAAACTTTGATAAGTTGAAGAGTCCAACTAAAGATAGAAGATTAGGGACATGAAGGACTCTTTGAAGAGTTGTTGTTAAATAGAGAAAGTGATTGACATAATCACTCGTGAGCATATAAAGAAAGCAACATATCGACAAATTATCCAAGCAACTCTCCATCTTGAAGATATCATCATTGGACCTGTTCTTATTACTTAGAGTTAAGGAGTCTTAGACTTTATATATTAGGATTGATTTTGAGTTGTATTGCCAATTTAATTCTAGTATCAGTGAAGTATAATCTGAGGTAGGATTATTATATTCAAGTTGGGGAACTCGAAGACTTGGGAACACTCATCTTGGGAAGGGTTGTATTTTGTAGAAATAGGAAGTAGAGTTTAATTCCTAGTTTACAAGAGTCTTCTAATTTGTTGATTTTTGAGGCTCAGTTGTTTTAGTAGGGTTGGGGTTAAGTCCTGCAGAGGTACAGGTCATGGTTTCTTACACCTCTTTAAGCCGGGTGTTTTCCATGTAAAATCACTATATGATTTACTTACTGTTTTAGCCAGATTGAAACATGTTAGTTAACTTGTTCCATTAATAGACAATTGTTAGGCTTAAATCAGGTAATCAGTAAGGCACGTACTCTAACAGTCCAGCATAACTAAAAGATCAGATGCAACAAGGTGAAAATTTATATTTTTACGAGGAGTTAATGGTGAAAAACACACCTAATATATTCTGATTTGTTGAGTTTTCCAAACTATCACTAACTATTTATCAAAACACACTAAAGTATTAACTTTTTGAATTTCTACCTGAACTTTCAGATAAAAGTAAACAATTAATAGTTCCAAGTATGTGATAAATAGTTAGCGATAGTTCAGTTAGGAAACTCTCACACATAATAATTTAAGTATGAAACTCAAAAAAAATAGAATACGTTATGTGTATTTTTTACCCTCTATATTGATCGTTTTTGGTATCCGGAGGCATACAAGATATTGCTAAGCTTGCCTTTGGCTGGTTGAAGTATACCACACTCTTTAGGGAAAGAAAATAGATGTCTTGGTCAACTTATTTCACATTTTCTAACTTACTATTATTTTGGGCCTTTTGATGTTAACGTTTCTTTCTTATTCTTGGTCATTGTTCAAGAACCAAAGGATATAAACAAGCAATGAATTTTTCTTTCTTGATTTTCCTAGCTCGACATGGAAAACATCTTCAGGTTCATGGATTTATTTGAACAATCTTCAAATTATTGATCTTGCAAGGTCATTTTAAAACACACACACATGCCCATTTCCTTAATTAATTCTTCAGCCTCTATTAGTTTTATTTATTAATAATGTACTCTTCTTTTTCTTTTATTTTTATAATAATTATGCCTAAACCAACTTACGTCACCACTATTCCACCACCCACTTGCTACTCGCTTGGCGAGGTTTTAGGTAGATAGAAAACCAAACACCTAGTATATATTTCTGTATTTAAATATAAACTCTAATCTCTCATGATTTTCATACTTGTCCCTACTAGCCATTCTTAAGCCTCTTATAAGTAAAAGGTTAAGCCATCCTCACTTGCCTTATTGACTTGGAAAACATTTTTATATTATGCATTTTCTATAATATGACTTCCTAATTTGGATCAAACCACTTCTAGTCCTAGGGGTAGGTGATTTTTGGTGAACAAAGTGTAACCATATTCACTCCTGGTAACACAGAAGACTATCTTCAGCCTTTATTTTGTAATGTAAAGAAACATGTTATCCTAAAAAAAAAAATTACTATATAATATCAACTTTTCACGTGTTGTACATCTCGAATATTCTACTCGTGGGAAGAGGGATGTAGGAAAGTGGGGTCTAAGGCTATAGTTAACCTTCAACCACTCATCCATTTATATTAATACATAGTTCATGGAACACACTCTATGAGTTCTTAAATTAGTACAACTAAAAGTCTGAAAATAAATCTTTTCAGAAACTACTTTTGATATTGTAGTATAAAAATCATATTTGAATCTGTATTATGTCATATGTATCATGTCTATAACTGAATTCTCTGCTATATTTGTCTATGGAGATAATATCTGAAAATTATGTTGGGTTTTTAAGAGGTGTGAATGAAAAATGAATAGGTGCAATTTGAATAGACACTTTTTCTAATTGAATGGTTATGACATTTCCAATGGGTTGTGCCTTTTTCAAAGAGTTGCATCTTTTTCGAAGAGTTGCACCCTTATAAAGGGGTGAAACTTTCTGAACCACTACTTATCTTCATAAAGCAACACCTTGATGGCTATAAATACCTGAATTTTTCAACTAGTAAAGATAATTTTTTTGAATTGAAAAATAATTTTCTTCTTCTTCTAAAAACTATTGTGTGATCATAAAATCGTTGAGTGTGCTCAAAGTTTCTAAAAATTTGAAGTACTACTATTTTTAGAAAGAGAATCATTATATCGTGGGAGGAAAGATTCCATAACCATTTGAGGGGAATAAATTTCTTAAGGACACATTATGCATTCGGTGAACTTGATTCTACAATTTTCTGCTTCGTATTCTTTCTTAAAGTTGATAAACACTTTATTTTGGTAGTTCATTTAATTATTCATTTGGACTTGTGTTTCAAGTTGTTGTAACTTCATTGTAGTTCTTGAAAGTTATTTTTGAACTTAGTATTGAGGTTTGGATTGAAACATACAGATTTTTGTACCCAGAATAACAATCTTAAGGAATTTATTTAAAAAAAATTGTGTTTTTTTGGTGAATTATTTTTTTTCACCATTTATAAATAAAGTACATTCATAATTTATATTGTTTGGTTTTTGGATATTAAAGCTTGTTGCTTTCAACTCTATTTGAATTTAATAGTGATTTGAAGATGTAAAAACTTCATCACGAGTTAAAATTCATTCGGTTGACGATTAGAAGAATATAAAAACTTCATCGTTAAACTAGAAACTAGTGGTGTTTAAAGTTTTAAAAATTTTATAATTAGTATTCTAACATACTAAGTTGATTGTCTTTTTGTGATAGAAAAATGACTACTGAAGGTTATGTAAATGATGGATTGGCAAGTGTAGAAGCAACAACTGTTGCGACGTCAAACCGCACAAGTGTTTCTCCTGCAATGGCATCTGCGAAGAAACCCAAAATGTTTTCGGGTGTAGATTTCAACCGCTAGCTGTAAAAGATGTTCTTATATTTGACGACCCTATGTCTTTAAAGTTTTATCTCTGAAGATGATCCAGAATTGCCCAGAGAAATATCAGATAAGGAGTGGTTTGTTGTAATGGAGGCATGAAAACACGCGGACTTCTTATATAAGAATTATATCCTAAGTAGCCTCGGAGATAACCTGTAAAATGTGTACATCAGTATGAAGACCTTGAAAAAGTTGTGGAATACTTTGGAATGAAATTGAGGATGCAGGAATGAAAAAGTTCTTTGTTGCAAAATTTCTTGACTTCAAGATGATTGACAGTAAGACTATCATATCTCAAGTGCAGGAACTGAAAATAATCATCCATGACCTCTTGGCAGAAGGTATGAACATAATGAATACCTTACTTGAACATATTAAAGTTTTCTTGATAATCACATAATCTTTATTGTAGGTTTGATTGTGAATGAGGCTTTCCAAGTAGCAGCTATAATAGAGAAGTTTCCACCTTCGTGGAAGGAATTCAAAAACTACTTGAAGCATAAAAGAAATGAGATTTCAGTTGAAGACCTCATTGTGAGGTCACGTATTGAAGAAGATAATAAAACAGCCGAGAAGAGGTCAAAAGGAAATTCCACAATTATTTGAGAAAATATTGTGGAGGATGAATCTAACAACTCAAAGAAATGCAAGAAAGAATTTGGACAACAAATCAATCCTCCAAAGAAGAAATTCAAAGGAAACTGCTTTAGTTATGGCAAGGTTGGCCATAAGTCCGTTGATTGTCAGGCCCCTAAGAAAGGCAAGAAGAAGGATCAAGCCAACATGGTTGAATCCAAAAATAAAGTGGATGATCTATGTATCATTCTTTCAGAATACAACTTGGTGGGTAATCCTAGAGATTGGTGGATTGATTCAAAGATTGGTGGATTGATTCGGGTGCCACTCATCATGTATGTGCCAACAAGTAATTGTTTGCTTCGTATGCACCAACTCAAGATGAGGAGAAAATTTATATGGCTAACTCCGCAAGAGAAAAGGTTAAAGGAACAAGAAAAATTTTCTTGAAGATAACATCAGGCAAAGTGTTAACACTCAACAATGTCCTTCATGTACTGGAGTTGAGGAAGAACTTGATTTCTATATCACTTCTGACCAAAAAATGAATTCAAATGTGTATTTATTTCTGATCATATTATAATTAGCAAAGGAAAAGTGTATGTAGGAAAAGGTTAACATATCGAGGGTCTATTTAAGATCAACATAATGACTGTTGAGATCAATAAAAGTTCTAATTCTTCTTACTTGTTTGAGTCTAATGAATTGTGGCATAAACGATTAGGACATGTCAATTACATAATTTTGCAAAAACTGATTAACTTAGAAGTTTTTCCAAACTTTGAGTGCAATAAATCAAACTGTCAATCATGTGTGAAATCAAAGTATGCTAAGCATACGTATAAGTTCGTTGAAAGAAATTTCAATTTCTTAGATTTAATCTACACAAACATTTATGATATGAAGTCAACACCATCTCGTGAAGGGAAAACGTATTTTATAACTTTTATTAACGATAGCACTAGATACTTTTATTTTTATTTATTAAATAGTAAGGATGAAACAATAGACATGTTTAGGCAATACAAAATAGAAGTTGAAAATCTATCAGAGAAAAAATTTAAAATAATAAGAAGTGATAGGGGTGGAGAATATGAATCTCCTTTTGCGAAGATATGTGTAGAAAATGGAATTATCCATCAAACTACTACCCCGTATTCATCTCAATCAAACGAAATTACAAAAAGGAAAAATCAAACATTAAAGAAAATGATGATTTTCTTACTTATAAGTTTGGGTTTACAGAAAATTTGTGGGGGGAAGCTATCCTTATAGCTAATCGAATACTCAATAGAGTGCCCCATAGTAAGATACTTTCAATTTCATATGTAAAATAGAAAGGAAGGAAACCCAACTTAAAATATTTTAAAGTATGAGAGGGGGGTGTCTAGCGAAAGTCCAAGTTCTCGTACCTAAAAGGATAAAAATATAACCTAAGACTGTGGACTGCATGTTCATTGGATATGCTAAAAGTAAAAAAGCATGTCAATTTTTGGTTCATAAATCCGAACTTTGGATATCAATGAAAATATGGTAATTGAATCATATAATGTTGAGTTCTTTGAATATATTTATCCATATAAAATAGTCTAGTGGATAGTCTAAATGGCCTCAAGATAAACCAAATGAGAATAAACTTAATGATGAGAATCCAAGGTGTAGTACACGTCAAAGAACTTCAACTTCCTTTGGATCAGATTTGTGACATTTCTTCTTGAAAGTGAGCCTTAAATATTTAAAAAAGTGATATCGTCTTTAGACGCATCCTTTTGGAAAGAGGTAGTCAATAGTAAGATTGATTCAATCTTGAGCAACCATACGTGAAAGTTGGTTGATCTTTCTCCAGGAAATAAACCTTTAGGTTCTAAATGGATCTTCAAAGGAAAATGAAAGCCGATGGTACTATTGACAAGTACAAAGCAATACTTATAGTAAAAGTCTTTAAACAGAAGGAAGACCTTGATTATTTTGATATATACTCACCTGTAACGAGGATAATGTTAATTCGGATGTCAGCTACCTTGGCAGCGGTATATGGTCTTAAAATCCTTCAAATGGATGTAAAAACTGCATTCCTAAATAAAGAATTGGAGGAAGAAATTTTTATGGAAAAACCCGAGGATTTTGTGATTTCTAGTAAAGAAAAAAAGGAGTGCAAACTTGTTAAGCCACTTTATGGACTAAAACAAGCACCCAAACAGTGGCATGCAAAGTTTAACCAAACCATGTTGGCAAACACTTTAAGATAAATGAATGTGATAAATGTGTTTACATTAAAGACACACCAAATCATAAATCCATTGTTTATTTGTATGTGGATGACATGTTAATCATCAGTAGAGACATTTTTGACATAAATACTATGAAATGAATGTTTGAGAGCAAGTTTAATATGAAAGACCTTGGAATTGCGGATGTGATCTTAGGGAAGAATCCATGATACTCCACAAGGGTCGGTGTTCTCACAGTTTCACTACATTGAAAAGGTACTTGGCAAGTTCAAGTATTTGAATTTTGGTATTGCCAAGACTCTATTAGACGTGAGTTTTACAATTCAAGAGAATGAGGGTAAAAGTGACTCACAATTGGACTACACAAGAGTGTTGGGATGTTTGATATATATCATGAATTGTACGCGGCCAGACATAGCATATACTATTAGTAAATTGAATCGATACACGAATAATCTCAATAAAACTCATTAGATGGCAATGAAAAGAGTTTTGGGATATCTAAAACATACTCAAGACTATGCTTTGCATTATAATAAATACCCAGCAGTAATTGAAGGATATAGTGATGCAAATTAGATCACTAAATCGAATAAAATCAAATCCATGAGTGAATATGTATTCACTTTAGGTGGAGAGCATTCTCTTGAAAATTATCCAAACGGATATGTATTGCCCACTTTACAATGGAATCTAAATTTATCACATTAGATAAAGTCGGTGAAGAAGTTGAATGGCTACAAAATTTCTTGAAAGATATTCCTTATTGTCCCAAATCTTTGCCAGTATGTATACAGTGTGATATTCAAGAGATAATAGGTAGGGCAGGGAGCATGATTACCATGGTAAATCTCGTCATAGAAGATCGAGACATAATATCGTTAGAGAACTACTCTCTAGTGAAATTATCACTGTTGACTATATGAAGTCAAAGAATAATGTGTCGAATCCACCTACAAAAAATCTATCTAGAGATGGAGTTGAGAAAATATCGAAGGGAATGGGTTTACGACCTAGGACAAGTCAGTATGGCGGTAACTCTAAGAGCTAGGTTCAAAGAGATCAAACAAAGTTGTAACTGATGGTTCAACATTGTCAATATACTCAACTCATTCTCATGATGGAAACAATGCTTAGAGAACAAGGATAAGGCTTATGATTTGAAGCTTTTTAATGGCTTTTAAGTTTGGCACGTTTGACCAAATGGTTTGATCTATAGGATTGAACATTTATAAATCAACTACGTGAGGGTGAAGTAGAAGCCGCTTCAAGGAGAATGTTAGTAACGGCCTATTTTCTATGCTATCACGAAACTAGAACGTGTTCATGGTTGAAACGAATAAAATCATGAGAATCATAAATGGTAAAAGACTGGTTGTGTGACTTATGTTGTCTAGATGTATGTTAAAGTTTGATGGTTCAAAGATATCAAATCTACCGATTGACCGAGTGTATCCAATGCATGTTCACTACGGAAAGTTTAAAAGAAAACCTACTTCTCCAGATGCAATTATTCTTTGCTTGTTGATCACAGACTTGTCCATAAATTTTTTGTTAAAATAGTCATTTCTCATTCATGTGTGGGATTGTTGGGTTTTTAAGAGGTGTGAATGGAAAATGAATTGGTGCAATTTGAATAGATACCTTTTTGGATTGAATGGTTATGACATTTTCATGGGTTGTAACTTTTTCGGAGAGTTGCAACTTTTCAGAAGAGTTGCACCATTATGAAGGGGTGCACCATTCTGAACTATTGGTTCTGTTCATGAAGCAATACCTTGATGGCTATCAATACCTGAATGTTTCCTCAGGTAAAGATAATTTTTTTTTGAGTTGAAAAACAATCTTATCCATCTTCTAAAAACTCTCATGTGGTCATCAAATCGTTGAGTGTGTTCGAAGTTTTTGAAAATTTGAGGTACTGCAATTTTCAGAAAGAAAATCATTTTATCCTGGGAGGAAAGATTTCATAACCTCGAGTACTTGAGGGGAATAAATTTCTTAAGGACACACCGTGCATTCGATGGACTTGATTCTACAATTTCTACTTCATCTTTTTTCTTAAAGTTGATAAACACTTTATTTTGATAGTTCATTTGATTATTCATTTGGACTTGTGTTTCAAGTTGTTGTAACTTCATTGTAGTTCTTCAAGGTTGTTCTTGAACTTATATTGAAGTTTGATTGAAATATACAGATTTATTTTTCGTACCTGGAATAACAAACCACACACACCACTCGTTCCATCCCTAGTCCAATTGACTACCTAGGTATCGATACGCCTCGTGTGTACATTATCTAACAACATTCAATATTTATTTAGATTACCGTATCGACTAGGTATTCGTTATGATCATCCTTTTCCTAATGAAACAGCCAATTGGCTATCTGAATAGTCAATCTTCAGTCTTGGAACAGGCATTTTGTTGTTCTTATTTTGCAACCTATTCCTGTACAAGTTAATAAACAATGCTATGGCAGCAATTCTTGTGGTACGATACCAATTCCATGGATTGAATAAACGTCTTATGCAAATGACCAAGAAACATGAACTATTCTTCTTTTCTTTCTCATCTTCACTCTGTTTCTGTTCTGTTTTTGCCAAATCCTCAGAAAATAATGCAACTTTTTCTTGACCAAAATATTCTTTTAGTTTTTCAATCACTTCTAGTTTCCTTCCCCACGTTGGGTACTTATTTAATTTGTCTATCAGTAGCATTCTGCTTGCTTCCAGACGGAAAAGTGCTCCGTTATGAAGTCTCTCCTGCCGAGACTCTAATATCTGCATTGCACAAGTAAAAGTTATTAGTTATGATTACCATTTATACAAATAGTGGTGCATGTAGAATTTTACGCAAGCAGTGTTGAATCCATTATAGTTTACCTTTCAAGTGAGTTGGGTTGATTGTGATAAATTTAAGATTTTACTTCATGCCCCAACTATAGGGGGACATCCAGAGTTGCAATAACTATAGGGGGATTAAGTTATTGAGTCACTCTATGAAGATTTGGGAGAGAGTGGTCGAGGTGAGGCTGAGACGGATATTGTCTATTTCGGAAAACCAGTTTGGGTTTATGCCTGGCCGCTCGACGACGGAGGCAATTCACCTGGTACGGAGGCTGGTGGAACAGTATAGGGAAAGGAAGAAGGACCTGCACATGGTGTTTATCGACCTGGAGAAGGCATACGACAAAGTCCCCAGGGAGCTGCTTTGGAGGTGCTTGGAGGTGAGTGGAGTCCCGCAAGCATATATCAGAGCAATTAAGGACATGTATGAGGGAGCGAAAACTCAGGTGAGGACGGCGGGAGGAGACTCAGAGCATTTCACCGTCTTGACAGGATTGCATCAGGGATCTACTCTTAGTCCCTTTTTGTTTGCTTTGGTGATGGATGTGTTGACGCAGCATATTCAAGGGGAGGTGCCGTGGTGTATGCTTTTTGCAGACGATATAGTTCTGATTGATGAGACTCGAGGGGGTATGAATGATAAATTAGAGGTGTGGAGAAAAACTCTTGAGTCTAAAGGGTTCAGGTTGAGCAGAAGCAAGACAGAGTATTTGGAATGCAAGTTTAATGACGTGAGGCTGGAGGATGAGGTGGTAGTGAAGCTGGAATCACAGGTGGTATGTAAGAGGGATAGTTTCAAGTATCTCGGGTCCGTGATCCAGGGTAACGGTGACATTGACGAGGATGTCTCGCACCGTATTGGGGCGGGATGGATGAAGTGGAAGCTCGCGTCGGGGGTGTTGTGTGATAATAAGGTGTCGCCCAAGCTTAAAGGCAAATTCTACAGGGTGGTAGTCCGTCCGGCCATGTTGTATGGAGCGGAGTGTTGGCCAGTTAAGAATTCCCACATCCAAAAAATGAAGGTGGCAGAGATACGGATGTTGCACTGGATGTGTGGGCTGACTAGAGGGGATAGAGTTCGGAACGAGACTATCAGGGAGAAGGTTGGTGTGACTCCAGTGGAGTGCAAGATGCGGGAAGTCCGATTGAGCTGGTTCGGACACGTGAAGAGGAGGGGCATGGATGCCCCGGTTCGTAGGTGTGAGAGGCTAGCGTTGGATGGTTTTAGGCGGGGTAGGGGTAGGCCGAAGAAGTACTGGGGTGAGGTGATTAGGCGGGACATGGAGCAGTTACAGCTCACGGAGGACATGACCCTAGATAGGAAGGTCTGGAGGACGCGAATTAGGGCAGAGGACTAGGGCCAGTTTGGGTCGCTAGTGTAGGGAATTACTTGCTGGGGGTAGTATCCTGGTTATGATTCCGTGTTTTAGTATCCTGGTTATGATTCCGTGTTCCTTGTTTTAGTACGAATCTGGGTGCTTTCCTCTGTTTTTTTTAACTTATGGCTGCCGTATTTATGTTATGTAATCTTGTAACCTTGTTCGGTGTTTTACTTTGTATTTGTGTGGTATCTTGTGTCTTGAGCCGGGGGTCTATCGGAAACAGCCTTTCTACTTCTTTAGAGGTAGAGGTATGGACTGCGTACATCTTACCCCCCCAGACCCCACCAGGTGGGAATACACTGGGTTTGTTGTTTTTGTACTTCATGCCCCAAAGTTGATATGGTATTACTTGTGTTATTTTCAATCGATATTTAGATCTCTAATATAATTATTTACACCCCAATCACATTAACAAGCACCTCAACTTGATACAAATTTTATTTTGACACCTAAATTAGACGTTGTTTATTTTAAACACTTAAATTAGTGTTGCAATGTCCAGACACCTAAAATGGTCTTGCCCTCAAGAAACAGCAGGCCAATGTAGCTCGATTTCATTGATAGAGAATGTTCACGAAAGTGAGCTAGACGTGAAGAAAATTAACGGTATTAAATTCGTAATGTAAATATTTATACATGATAGTATCAAGTTGCAAGTATTGGAAATGAAAAACTATATATGTATTGCAGCGAATAAATTATTCTGAAAAATAAAGTGTCATATTCTGGGTTAGAGAGTTTTTTTTTTTCAACCTAAAGTTAATAAAAGAATTCATAATTTAAAACTAAAAAAAAAAAAAAAAAACTAAACATGCAACAAATAGAAAGAATCAAAATTTTATGAAATTCAAAAAAAAAAGAATTAGAAAAGTAGAGTGGGTTGAAAACGTTTCCGCGATTCAGTAAAGAGAAATAGTTTTGTTTTCTTTCGGTGAAAAATAGTTGCTAATCAGTGAAAAAGAATTAAATATAATTGCTAAAGCTTTAAGATATTAGTTGTTAATCAGTGAAAAAATAGAGGGGGGGTTATGTTAAAAGATTTTTAAATAGTTTCTAAAAAAGAAAAATACCACTTGCAATAACGCTAGCTTAGGTATTTAAAATGAACACCATTTAATTAAAGTGTCAAAGTGAAAGATCGTGTCAAATTGAAGTATCTGACGATGTATTTGACCTTATTTACATGGGGCTATATTCCTTTCCATGGTTGAGCAAAGATTGAGCCAAAATTTCATTTTTATAGATTTTAAATTCTAGAATAACGACATCGGGTGTAAATAATTGGTTTAGTGTTTAATTTTTGTATATATTAAGTGAATTTCTTAATATGAATACAGAATTAGAACTGAGACTAATGGGTTCAATTTAACACGAGAACATTCATTATGTTAATATGTAATCTGTAAGAGACTCAAAACTTATGAAGACTTATGGCTCTTTTGACATTATATATGTTGAATTGTGCGTGAAAATCTCATCTAAAAACTTAAACCGCTAGTAAGATTGCACACTTATACTTATTTAGAAGTTGAATATGTCATCAACATTGCCACCCCTCGTGCATTTAGAATAAATAAATAAATATTAAAGAAAAAATGAAATGTCTAACCTGGTAGAACTGGAGCATGTTCTGAAGATCCTTCAATGAGTCTTGAATTGCAATCAATTTCTCCTTCTCTTCTATCATAGCGTCTTTAATTCCGCATAAACGACCATGATCAGCGCAATGTTTACAGAAATTAATTTCTTCGTAACGAATTCTATCACTAATCTCATCATATAAAACCCCTGTTCTCTCAAGCAAATCTTTAAAAGTATTATTCATCTTCATATCATTTAGTAGTAGTTAGCACTATTATATTAAAGCAAATACAGCATCAGTCAATTCATTTTATATTTGAAAAGCTTCCTTGCCTTTGCTTTTTCTGATTCTGTTTGTTTCATGTTCTCTTTTTTTTAGTTGGGAAATTTTGAGATCACTTGGAATGTAAGGTAGAGGTCTGTTCCTACTTAAGTGGTCTGGATTTGGTACTTTGGAGTTTGGCCTAATCATTTTGTGTACCATTTTTTCTCTTCTTTTTATTTTTTGCATGTTAAGTGGTAACCCTTCAATAGCAAATTTTGTCTTCTGCTGAAACCATTAGCTGTTCACTGTCCCACGCGTTCTCGTATTCGCACGCAATATTTTGTAATGGTTTCATTCGAAAAGTGGTCCCGTGGAGCAAGCGTTACGGTTATGAGTTCCGCTGAACTCAATAGCTTCGAACACATGACCTTAAGAAAAATTTGCAACACCTTAACCACTGCGCAGAACCTTCAACTTGTGCTAGAAGGTGTCACCACTGATAATATACCTATGAAACAAAACTTTGACCAATTTATAAAATATTTTCAGAGGAACGGGTGTCGCTTGACACACCCCGGAAAGGGTAGCTCCGCCCTTGTGTATAAATTATTAATTTAGAACTCATAATTTCAAGAGACTAGAATCATGAACTCATAAGTTTCAATCCTAGCTTTACCTTTGCCATTTTGGGCTGAAATTATGAATTTATAACATAATAACGGTAAAAGACTAAAATCTAGAACTCATAAACTACATATGTATCAGAAAGAGTTATGGATGTAACGACAACTAAATAGCTTCATCTCAATCTCAAACAAGTCAAAATTATATGAATCTTCATCATCAAAGGGTCTGCTAACTTAATATATAATTAAATTTTCATTGCTACACGGTTTGTTTGTTGTTGTTCTTTATCTTGGTTTCATATTATATATTACAAAATGGAAATAAATAAAAGATCGATTGCAGTAGCAGAATTGAGAAAAAGAAAAGGATACCATGTCCAAATGTGACGCTGGTAAAAAAGTGGATTCTTTGTGATGCCCAACAGCCCAAGTTTTTTAACCTTTATTCTTTGGCAACTTATTGGATAATGAATTTGGTCTTCCATCTCTTTTCGCTCACTCTTTTACCGTTATCAAGCTCAGGATCCAAGCAAAGTATCAAGAACACTAATTCTCCTATACATTCAATCGTGTAGGAATGGGACATTCAAATAATTGGAACAGTACAAAGACAGAAGTCATGTAGTGAATAAACCCACAATATTAGATGGTCTAGTACCTGAAGATTCAAGTAATAAGAGAACCTAAGTTGGAATTCCAACGAAGACAAGGCTTGGTGATATTTGTTTGAAACTTCAGTTGCAAATGCATACAAACTAGCTCGAACATGCAAACAAACAACAAAGGAAAAGTTGACCATAAGAGACCATTATGCACCTTTCCATCCACCCTTATTAGTTCGCACAATCAATTTTGTCATATAACTACAATTTGATTTTCATTAACAGAAATGTCTTTTAAGGAACACATCATCCATCAAAAGGCAAAAAAAAAAAAAAACTCAACTCGCTTCAAGAAAATAGTTTCTGCTCACTAACCAAACACCGAAATATTTTCCATGCTGAAGTGCTCTCCGTAATAATAAACACTAAACACATGATTTACAAAAGGCTTTTGAAGTATGCAAAAATAATTACACGATAGACTGTCAAACAAAAAGAAACAACCCAAAACCAGATAAATACGTTTCAAACATTCAAAATTCAAATATTAGCATCCATACATAAAGAAATTCAAAGCATCACCGTTCTTCCTGTAGAGGAGCAACGCCTAATGCTAGTCTACACGTTGTTAATGGAAGATAGAGAAGATAAAACATTTGAAATTTGTTTTTATTTATATCAATTCAAGCCATCATAGGGTAATGTTTTAACCCATGGCGTACTTCTGAGTCCAACTCCTGGCGGTTCCTTCGTATTTGGACTTGTCTGTCTTGTACATATGAGCAATCTCAGGAACCAACGGGTCGTCAGGGTTTGGGTCCGTCAAAAGTGAGCAGATTGAAAGCAAAACCTGAAATGTAATCCAAAATCCTTTCCCACCTTAAGAAACATAAATAACAGGACATGCTTCGTGGAACACAAACCAGGTTGACTGGTTTTGAAAATCCATTTAACAAAACACGTAACTCTATGCTACCAGCAGAAAACAGAGACAAGATCTTATCCCATGCAACCGAAATCAAAGTGCTTTATGAAGGACATATTACAACAACATACCCAGTGCTGTCCCATAAAGTGGGGTCTAGGGAGGGTTGAGTGCACACAGACCTTACTTCTACCTCAAAGGTGAGGTAGAGAGGCTGTTTCCGATAGACCCTTGGCTCATGATAATAACAACCTAGAAAAAGACAATGGAAGTACAAGAGACGATAGACAGTAACAAAAACAACAGATAATAGCAGAACAGTATTACAACAAAATGATACTGCAATCGAACTACACAAAACAATAGATAGTAACAAAAATCAAAGAACAAGAAACTATCTTGTAGTCCTAAGACTACTAGTAAGGGCAACAAGACAACACACTCTTACCTACTAGTATGGACACATTAGACTGTTAAAATGTTTTCACCGTAGCCCCCTAAAGCTGTTAAGAAATAATATTAAATCACCTATGATCTATAATGTCCAATGAAATGATCTTTCCTTTTAAGGAGTCAAAGTTTAATTAGCTATCCTTCAGATTATATGCGATTAGCTAATGAATCGAAATCGATTTGAAAAGGCACTCATATCATGAAAGTCTCAAGCCTCTGAATAAGAATGTTTTCATAGCTTATATTATTTCTTAGCAGATAAAGGTAAGAACGGACCTTGGAAATAGTCAAGGCAGGGCTCCACTGCTCCTTCAGTATGTCCAAGCATATACTCCCATTACTATTGATATTTGGATGGAAAACTTTTGTCCTAAAAGCAACCTGCAAGGATTTAACCATAAATGCAACATAATAAAGTTGATGGAGACTACAGTTTATCAACTGATATGCATGAAATTACATGTTCAGGTTTGCCAACTAAAGATTTAAGAGAAACAGCTGGTCCGACATGAAAATTTTCCAAACAGCTCTATCAACAACTATGCCTCAATATAGGCTTAGTGTGGTCGTTATCTGAATGCTCAATAACCGCTTCGCTCCAAATAGATCTATGTATTTCTTTTTCCTCTCTTTTTTTTTTGTGTGGGCATCGATATCATCAACCATATAACCAGTGTAATCCCCACAAGTGGGGTCTAGGGAGGGTTGAGTGTACACAACCTTACCTTGTGAAGGTAGAGAGGCAGACTCCAATAGACTCTCGGCTCGAGTAAGAATGTCGCAAATCAAGTATGTAAAGCAAATACACTAGTAGAAAATACATACCGATACCTCGTGTACCAGTAAGTGTGTATAAAACATACATCAGTCATGTAGATCCACCTAGCCCAGTTGATATTAATCATGACATGATTCTAAAGAAGCTGAACTATCAACCCCCCCAGAGAAAACCCTAAAACACTTTCAATAAATGATGTAAAGAGTTTGGATAGTCCAAGGCAATATTGAAAATAAAAATTGAAAGATCAAATTTCGATTCCTCCTTAACCACCTTATCTAAACCAAAAGGTACAAAGACAACCATGTATAATATGTTGATACAAGTATCATAACACCTGCCATTTCCCAGCAAAAACATACTCATATTTTATCTGTACGTTAGACCTCAACTTAAAATATGCTTCTCATGCAAAGTGACAGTCTAACAAATAAGCTTTAAGAAAATAAAGCCAGAGAAGGCGCTCCATCACTGACACATGATCAGTTAATAGCAAAAATCTTCTTCTCTTCTTAGTCACAATGCCTCAAAAGTATGCACCACAACTACAAGCTCATTACTAAGAGATCCATTTGAATATCATCAAAAATATACTCGAATGAAGACAGCCAAAAAAAACAAGAAAATTATGCTCCAATATGCAAAACCAAATAAGAAGGCATCTGCAAATAGAATAGTCACCAGCAAAGACATCATTAACTCAAAGAAATTTGCAACAGTAAGATACCTTGGGAGGTTTGAATGGATAATCCGGAGGAAAATGGATAGTGACCAAAAATACACCCCCGGCATAAGGGCTATCTGAGGGACCCATTATTGTAGCCTGCCAGTGAAACATGTCCTCTCCAACAGGGCCTGTTAACACATCGTACAGAAATGTTAGGAAGTCAACAAAGAATAACAAATAACATAGCATATATATTCTTTACAAAAGATGCAGGAATATGTGCACGA
Organism: Capsicum baccatum var. pendulum; assembly: GCA_030864225.1. NCBI lineage: Eukaryota > Viridiplantae > Streptophyta > Magnoliopsida > Solanales > Solanaceae > Capsicum > Capsicum baccatum. The sequence goes on from CM061554.1 coordinate 172,723,060, forward strand.
CATCTTGTTGAACAAAAGTCATACTAGTATCGTCAAATACGGATGCATATCATGTAGCAATGTAGTCAAGCATGCATAAAATGCTATACAGAAGCCGATTCAAGGAAATGCACAGAAACTATCATGTTTATAAATATTCAACAGTAGTAAAAATAAACTAGAGATCCTCTTTTTAAAAGGTAAGATAGCTAAAACCTTTTTTTTTGTGACCAGGATAACTTTTAAGGAACAATCATTAGGATTAACTGCAACCTTTAAAACTCGGAGATAATGCAACTGCCCCTCAGCCCTTAAAAAGGTAATATAGCTACAATACTATAACACAATAATACAACAAAGAATAATGAAAAACAAACACAAAGCCTTATAAATTTGTTATTCAAATCTAAATTTGATAACAACATAATCACTAACATGATCAACCTGAGTCATCATCAAGAAATAGTTAAAACGCGTGAAGCCTATCTTGTAATTGTATTGTATATATATAATTGTAAGATATGAAAAGGATTCACTAAGGGGTCGTTAAGTTCAAAGACAAAATATGCAGGGACTTGCTGAGGTTATTTCTCGTAGGATATTTTCAAGGAAAAAGAAAAAATTGAAGTGTGTTAAGGAATTTAGTCATTTTCTTATCATATATTACTAATACTCATATTTTCTATTATAATCTTGGTGTCTGGCCAGCTTGCGCACACCTCGACTATTTTCACGGGCACCTACTACCTCCCACCAACACAGGCATCGGGTAAATCTTTCCGCCACGGCTTGGACAGTTGAAAATATAACATAGTATGTTTTGCCTTCGCTAGAATTGAACTTGAGACTCATGATTCTCAATCCACTTCACTGACCACTAAGCCACACCCTTGAGTGTTTGTGGCCTACTGGAAAAACAAAACAAAAACCAAACAATGTCTATAGCAGTACGGAGTTCAATGCGGTGATTTAATCTCTTTTTCCATTCAAAAAACGGCCTCTAAGGGTATAATTAAGCTCATAACACGTGCATTTCTGAGGTTTGTATTAAATTGTATCATAAGATAGAACAACTACGAAAAAATTCCGAATGTTATACAATGTAAAGCACATAGTTATTTCCATGGGGAGACAACATGGAAGTTGAAAAGCATCTGATAACAGCATCACAGTACAGACAGACTAGAAAGAATAATGATTTGCACATGACTACCATGACAACGTAGAGAAAGTAAACATCTTTTTAAGGATTCTAGGCAGGAAATACTTTTCTTGGAGGCTTCAATGCAAATGACATGATTCTGAAAAGACGCAGGTATGGACATAATGACATTAGGAAAACCAGCGCAACGAAATGTGAAGAATGAACCGATGTTGCCATATAATCAATAATTCTAGTCATTCAAAATTGATCTGGTCACCTACATAAGCTCTGTATGAACCCATTAGGCAAAATCCTGACATGTATAAACTTTTTGAGAGAGGATTCTTCTCATATCGATCCTACAAATTATTCCACAATTCAGGGAAACAATTGGCCAAAATGGAAAAACACAATCCAAATTGAATTGTCTCCACTTGAAATGCAAGGTTTTCGAACCTATAGTTCGAACACCTGAAGGTGGGCCGTTGGGGTACGAATGGGTTTACGTGTGAAAACGAAATGAAAAAATGAAGTCATATTCACAAACGAAATGAAAATATAAAGCATAAGTTGTGGCAGAAGAATTTTCACAAAGATCTGGCATTGATTATATAAACATATATTATCACATATGTATGCAATCACTTCCGGGTATATTATACATCTGGCAGTACTTAAAAACGTATTATGCATTTAATGGATGTCGTCACATCCTATTTATATGACTCACTAGACAAAAAATTTTTTATAAAAATTCCTGAAGGATTCAAAAATGCCTGAAGCATATAAAGATTCAGGGGGAACTTGTTCAATAAAGCTTCAAAAATATATATACAAATTAAAATAATCCAAGCGCATGTGGTATAATTGTCTTAACCAATACCAATTAAAAGAAGGGTACATAATGTCCCAATTTTCTCTTGTCTTTATGAAAAGGTCATTGGGTATGTTGTTGTTGTTGTTTATGAAAAGGTCAAGATCGGAATTTTTTAATAGTTGTATATATTAATGATTAATGACTTGAATATCATTGGAGCACCTGAAGAGCTTCTAAAGGCATGAGAGAGTTTGAAAAATGACTTTAAATATGAAAAATCTTGAAAGACAATTTTGTTTTGGTTTTGCCCATCAATCAACATATATTGAAAATATTTTAAGAAAGATTTTAGATGGATAAATCACATCCATTAAGTACTTTGATGTTGTGAAATCACTTGATATTAATAAAGATTCATTTTGACCTTATGAAAATACTTGTTAGTGCTGAAATACCATATGTTCAACAAGTTCGCTCAAGTGATAATTTGGCAGCTTTGTTCACTAGAGCATTGCCAACTTCAACATTTGAGAAGCTAATATACAAGATTAGAATATGTCGTTTTTGAGACATTAAAGTAATGATTTCATCGGGGGGTAAAACGTGTTGCACTCTTTTTTCCTTAACCAAAGTTTTGTCCCACTGGATTTTCTAATAAGATTTTTAACGAGGATGCAAGCAATGTGTATTATGACTAAACTTGTATAGCTTTTCTTTCACTAAATTTTTTTACATAGACATCCAAGGGGGAATGCTGTCAATAGATCAAGTAGGTGCCCATGTGGCCCACTTCCATATACCAAGCATGGCTCCAAGTAACTTTACATTTTGAGACTTATAAATAGTCATGTATAATAGATGAAATAATACACTCAGAAAAGAGAAAGAAAAGTTACTGCTAAAAAAAAATGATGAATGAAGTGATAGATGGCAAAGAAGAATACTGTAAACAAAGAGCTAACATAGTTTCAAATCAGCATATGCAATTGCACAGAACGGGAAATAGCGATAAATGAAGTTGGAATGGACTAGCTAATTGCCAAATAAAGTTATCCGTGCCTAAAAAATCGCACTGAGCAAGACAATGATCAATTAAGTTGGAATGGACCAACCCTCAGGGGTTGGCCTTGGCCTGGTGGTAATTGGCTTGAGCTTTGGGGTGCTCCCTTTCAAGGTCTCAAGTTCGATACCCACTGGGTGCAAACAATTTCTGAGGGCCATCGGACTGGGTGAAACTCTGAATTACCCGTGGTGCACTTGCGGGAAACTCCTTGCCGAGGGCCTGTGCACCCCCGAGATTAGACAGGGCTCGAAGAGTCTCGGACACCCGGTGCAAGTCAGAAAAAAAAAAAAGTTGGAATGGACCAGCTAATTGTCAAATAAAGTTGTTTGTGCTTAAATTCCTAACTTGAAAGCATACTTTGAAGCAAAAACTTCGATAAATCAAGCCTGTGTAGAGTACTTGACTTCTCCATATGTAAGACCACAAAAAGTATTAACCCTATATCTTATTTCAGCGAAGGCCTTTCGGAGATTGACCATTCTTTTGTTATTTATTTTTATTTTATTTTATTTTTATACTGTTATCAATACTGAGCCGAGGGTCTATCGGAAACAACCACTCTACTTCATCTGAGGTAGTGGTATGGATTGCGTATGCTTTTACCCTCCCCAGACCCCACTTTGTGGGAATACACTGAGTTTGTTGTTGTTGTTGTACCTTTCTTTTGAAAAACAAAGATGCAAACCCACCAAAGTTGCAATTGCACTAAGTGGGACATAACGAACCCCTGCATCAAAGCTTTGGTTAACAGAGTAGCTCGGGTATGTGAATTATTCCAGGTGTGCAGGACGGGGCTGACGTTACTTATAAAAACAAACCAACATACACATTTGACCAATCATCAAATCTTGCTAGATATCTTTGACTTCAAATAACTTAATTTAGAAAAACAGAACAATAACAACATACCTAGTATAATCCCAAAAGTGTATGCACACCTTACCTCTAACATCAGTTAGAGAGGCCATTTCCAATAGACCCTCGACTCAAGGGAAAAAAGTCAAAGTCAATCTTTTTTTTGATAACCGTGGTGTCCGGGCCAGCTTGCGCGCACCTTGAATAAATTCACGGGATACCTGCCACCTCCCACCAGCATCAGATACCAGGTAACTCTGTCCACGTGCACCTCAAATAAATCCACGGGATACCTTCCACTTCCCACCCGCAACAAATACCAGGTAACTCTGTCCACCAAGGCTAGCAAAGATGGGAAGAAAACACAGTGTTTGTCTCTGTTGAGAATTGAACCTGAGACCTCATGGTGCTCATCCCAACTTCATTGAACCACTGGGCCACACCCTTCGAGGTGGTCAAAGTCAATTTACAAAAATAGAAAAACATCTTTAATTATCAGAACGAGTCATTACAATAATCAAGCAACTCATAACCATAAAATCAAAACAAAAGATATCTCAAGAAAAGTTAAAAGATTGAAATTCAAGCATCTAAACAACATATAACTCAAAACTAGCATGGATCAACCACCAAACAAACAAAGAAAGGACTACAATTTTACACAAGCATTCATATGAGTATAATCGAAGAAAGGATAGATACCAGCGCTGCATGAAGTAGGAGGATCTTTCTGAAGATCCTTCAATTCCTTCAGTATTCGTTTCGAAGCCATCAAAAATCCAAACAATCAAACAAATCTGACCGAACAACAAATCAAAAAGAAGATCAGAATTCAACAAGAATATCTGCAACATATATATAGATAGACAAGAGGCGTGAATTACCCGATCAGACTGCTGACTCTTTACGCGAAACAAGCATATGAAATTGGGTGGGAGAAGGGGAATATAATAGTACTTTTTTCCCTTTTATTTGTTGCTGTTTTTTTTTTTTTTTCTTGGTTATATTCAATGGTTCTGGCTGCCCCTGGATTGAGCCCCACCGGAAGTACTGTGTGATTGGGATTTTAGGGCGCTTCTCATGGCCCCACACATCATGTTATTATCCATAACTAGTGCGACTTGATTAAATTATAATTATAATTATATTAATTAAACGTATTAAATTATATGAACTTTAAAATATTTAACATAATATTTACTTACTCTCAACAGATAAACAATATGACATGTTAGTTAAGAGTTATATTTCTAACATAAACTGATATTATATTTCCTCCGTTTCATTTATTTGGATTGACTTATTTTAGGCCCTTTCAAATTAAAATTATTTTTAACAAAATTTTATAGTGTTTGAATAAAATTAAAAAGTGCTTATAAACACTTATTTTTAAGTTAAAATAACAAATATAAATCAAAAGACATAAGTTAGAAATTCTTACTTATAGCTTTTAACTTAGAAATTTAAGCACATCTAAACATGCTCTAAGTAGATAATCTTTGCTGGATAAAAGTATTCAACTAAAGTTCATTCATATGTGATTCAGTAATTTAAGTTTTTATCATACCTATCCAAATATATATATTTGGAGATTAGATATAATTTAAGTTTTCTTCTAGTTTTTCGAGTTCTTCTCTTTGTCTTTTTTCGAGAAAATTAGATATAATTTTTTCATCAAAACTTCCTTTTTGATAGATTCCTTTATTAGAAATTCTTGAAATAAAGATTTCATCCCTAATTCTTTATTAAAAATATCAGCTTTTTCAATAAAATTGTTTATTTTAGCTGGTGAGCTATCCTTAAGGATTTTAATTTCTTCTTCTATCAGATTTAATTTAAGGATTATATGCCTTTGCATATCTAGGAGATCATCTAATATTTTTAAGATTTCTTTATTACTCATTTAAACAAATTATGTTCTAATTTATACTCTAGATGTCAGATTTCTTTATGTATAATTATAGTTTATGAAAAATTGTGAAAAAATAATTTTGTCTATTGCGGAGACTTTTAATAAAGGGTAAAAAGTTCAAATGACATTTCTAACGTTCTTCACACTTTTAATATATTATTATTATTATTAGTTTAATCGCACGTGTCTTGCACGTGTAACGTTTGATTATTTAAAATTAAATAATTTTTTCTGTTGCAGAGATTTTTAATAAAGTGTAAAAGTTCAAATCACTTTTTAAAAATCTTTCATACTTTAATATAATAATATAAACATAAACATATACACATATATATGTTACCCCAGAAGTTTTAAGTGGCCGATGAATCATTACTTTTGTGTTTGCCATATATTACTTCTTTTCCTTGTTGTCACAGGCTAAGATAGACGAATCAATTTGAACCATATTTGTGTTACGATTTTTTTATATATATTTAAAATCTTTTCTTATTTTTAAAGTCAAATCTTTACAAAATCATTGATTACATTCTTATTACGTACTTGAAACTTTTAAAAATCTGGTACTTCTTAATTTTTCTTATTCTAATAGTTTTATATTTATTTCTAGATTTTTCAAATATTCTTAAAATCAAATTTAGTTGATTTAGAATTCTTAAACTAATAGAAAAAGTATCAGTTGTCATTAATTTTGATGACTTCTAATAAGAAACGGTTTTACCAAAAATATATTTAATTAATTTTCAAGTCTTAAATTAGGAAAAAAATTTAAAATTCTGATGACTTTTAATAAGAATTTTTTTTTTTACCATAAATATATATAATTAATTTTTAACTCTTAAATATTATGAAAAATTAGTGAAAAGGTGATTTTGTCCAAAGTAAGGACTTTTAATGAATGACAAAAAGTTCAAATAACATTTCTAAGACCCTTCACACTTTTAATAGATTATAGATTATAGATATAAATTATTATTATTATTATTATTATTATTATTATTTTATTATTATTATTATTATTATTATAGATATAAATATTTTTTTTCTTTTGTAGAATTAAACAATACAAATTTTGACTAATATAAAAAGAAAAACTATAATTTATAATATTTTTATATAATTTTAAATATCTAAATTTTAATATATTAAATTAATTTAATCTAATTTAGCTTTAAAACATAGTCAAATTGACCCATGAAAAATGAAGAAGTGAAGGGAATAGTTTATTGCTTTTCTCTTTACACATTTCTTAAGAAGTTATAAATAAATAGAATAATATTGTTAGTTTATCCTTTAAGATACTTTATTGGAACTTTATAAGTTACTTATTTACACTTGTTGGACAACAAATTCGAGTCGAAAAAATTAATAATGGGGACAAAAAAATTATCGCAAAAATTATTTTATTGATTTTAATATAGGAGTATTACAATCTCTATGAATTCTATGATTTGCCTTTTCAAATATAATTCAAGGGCGTCGAGCTTGATCTTGAATTTGAACTTGATTTGTGACTTTGATGGATTTGATCTTGAATTGTACTTGAATTCAAGAGTTTTTGAGCTTGTTTTTGAATTTTGTGGTCTTGATCTTGAATCTTGATTTGCGAATTTGATGAACTTGATCTCAACTTGTATTTGAATTCAAGGGCCTTTGAGCTTGTTCTTGAATCTTGTAATCTTCATCTTGAACCTTGATGAACTGGATCTTGAATGCTTGAATTTAGAGAGAAATATACGACGTTTGATCCACGAGCTCTCTCTTGCTTCTTGTTAGAATTATTGGTGCTTTTTCTGAATTATGAGACCCTTATCTATAGTTCTAGAAAAGAAACACACATGGTGAAGATGGATTTTTTTTTACCAATTAGATTTAAGTGACATGGCCTATTTTTATGAGTTTTTTATTTCACTAGGTCTGATGCATCATTTTGATATGTGTCATGATCCTATTGACTCCTTCACTTGACTTGTCATTCCACGTTATTTGAAATGTGACGCTCAATTAGGCCTCTAGAATATGATGATATCTTGGGTTTAGCAAATTGAGTTCATCATTTGTGGGTCAAATCAATGGACTAGCCCCTAAAAAATTGGACTTTAATCAAATTCGTATTTATTTGGATTTAAATAATTAATTAAATCATATTAGTTCATTACATTTAGTTGGACAAGTATATTTTGAATTTTGTATGGAACTAAACTTAATAAAATTTCATTGCATACAAATTGCCCCTACTTCAAATTTTGTCAAGTATAAAATATCTATGACAAAACTTGAAGTATTATCTACACAATCTTAACCTGAATATATTTATTTGTATTGATCTTCTTTTTGCGAATTATGACACCCCAAAGCAATTATCCCAACGTGAAATATAATAACTGAAGATTCAAATGATTTTCTTTTGTACTCATTTGTGGAGTATTTATTTTTCCAGACTTCTAATGAATAAGAGTCCTTGTTTCCGTAAATCACCTTGCTGTAATACTTTTCATCATTGTTGAATTGATTATTACTACTCTCTTACCAAGAACAAGCATGCATGCAATTAGGTGGGTCCTATATGTTCATTTTTAACTCAAATTGAAAAACCTTGTTTTTGTTCTTCCCCGTTTTGCACATTTCAATCCTTTTTGTGTTGAAATGTATTAATTTATAGAATATACACCACATCTATCACATACAGTAAGAATAAATGGAAGGAATTAACATAAGGAATCCTTTCTCTTCATTTACTCTCAATGCTTAAGAATGAAGCATTGTAAAAATTGACTCATACAAGTAGCAATGGTCCCTTATTATCCTCATCACATATTAGTCACATGCTTCTCAACTAATTCTAAAACAATGTAACTAACTTTAATTAGTGTTCTTAACAGAAAACACTAAGTTGCTCCTCGCCATTATCTTAAAACTCCCCCTTAAACTGGTGAGTGAAAGATTTCTAAAACTCCCAGTTTGGATTTTAGAAGATGGTGTTGGCCTACACCAAAACTTTTGTAAGAAGATCATCCGACTGCAAAGTAGACTTCAAATATGTTGGCTCTATAAAACTAGCTTTACTCTTTCTCTGATGAAGTGACAATCTATTTCAATGTGCTTGGTTATTTTATGGAACATGGAATTTTCAGCTATTTTAATAGCTGCTTTACTATTTGAAAACACCTTAATAGGCTCATAAATATCAACATTTCAATTCCTTTAACAAGCCAGCTGGTCAAATAAACTCTGTGACCATTGCTACTAAACTTCTATATTCAACTTTTGCAGCTCTTTTACTTAATGTCTGTTGTTTCTTGGATTTACAAGATTTCAAATTATCTCCTAACTTTACAACATAAATAGTGACAGACCTTATTATATTAGGGAAAAATGCCCCCAATCAGAGTCATAAAAATCAGTTAATTCTGTAATAGATCCTTTTTTCAAGAAAATACCAAGACCAGGTGACCTTTTGATGTATTTGACAACTCTGAGTGCAACTTCCTAATAGAACTGCTTTGGATTTTCAATGCGCTGACTTAAAAGCTACACACTAAAATAGATGTTTGGACTTATAATGGTCAAGTATATTAACTTTCCAACTAACCTTTGATAGGTTACTACATCAACTAATTCTGGATCAATAGTGTTCCCAGTATGTTGATCATATTCCACACTGGTGAGTTTTTATTGGAACTCCAATAGAGTGCTCACAGGCTTGGCTCCACTTAGTCCTGTATCTCAAAGCAACTATAGTTCTTACTTTCTCTAGTTAAGAAGAATGTCAGTTTTGGATTTCAATACCTCTATCCCCAAGAAATAATTTAGATCACCTAGATCTTTCATATGAAATCATTGATGAAGGATGATTTTAGCTTTCTTTATTAGTGCTGAATCACTTTATATAAATATCAAATCATCAATATACATCAAAATAACCACTATATCAGTTCTTTTTTCTTGGTAAACATAGAATGATCATGAGCACTCTGTATATATCTAGTTTGCAAGAGAACATCAGTTAGTTTGATATTCCATTGCCTTGAGGTTTGTTTTAAGCGATAAAGTGACTTTTGAAGTTTGCAAACCTTATTCTTGTTCTCCTCCTGCCTTTGAAAACCCAAAGGCAAGTCTATGTAAATTTCCTCATTCAGATCACCTAAAAGAAAGGCATTACTAACATCCATCTGATGAAGATCCTAACCATAAGAGGCAATAACACTGATAACAGTTCTCACTATGACCATTTTGGACATACATGAAAAAGCTTCATGTAGTCTATCCCCTCTCTTTGTGTGTACCCCTTGGCAATAACTCTAGCTTAAACCTGTTCACCTCTCTAGTAGATAGATACTTGACTTGGTATACCCACTTAGAACCAATTACTTTCTCTCCCGGAGGTAAGTCTACAATGCACCAAGTATTATTCTTTTCAAAAGTATATATTTCGTCTTGGATGGTTGTAATCCACCTCTTATCATGGGGAGCTTCTTTAAAAGATTGAGGTTTTACCAAAGTTGATAAAGCTCTTACATAGGACTAATAACTTGGTGATAGATGGTCATATGTGAGGTATTTTGAAAGAGCGTAGAGACTTGTCTTGTTTGTCGTCTTGGGAACTACATTATCTTAAATCCAAATAGGAGGTTTGGTAATTCTGTCTATTTTCTTGAATGCCGGTAGAATCTCTATGTGATGATTAACATGAGATTCTTCTTCTAAAACTACAAGATTAGTTATATCATCATTATTAACTACCTTCTCTATTACAACTAAGCCTGGCAACGGACCAAAATCGGTACCGCTTGATCGGTTTAACCGAAATCGATACTGGCACTGGCATAGTCTTACCGATGTATTTTATTGGAATCGATACTACTGTAATCATTATACCAAAAATTTTGGCTGGTGCGCACCGGTCCGTTGGTTACCAGTGTGGAGTTTGGTTGGACCGGACCGACAACTGGAGTTGACCCGAAAAATGCGAACTTCACTTTTTTTTAATTTAAATTATACTATATAATTAACTTATATTATATAACATTTTTATTAACATTTTATTAACTTATATAACTTATATTATTAAACTTATATAATTATTAATATAATTAACTTAAAGATATATTAATATAATATTTTTTTATTAACTTATATAACAAGTTAAAATTTTAAAAACAATATTTTTTAAATTTTAATTATATTTTTATAAGTTTAAGTTATAAGTTAAAGTAGCAAACTTTATTTTCTAACTTTATAAAGTTGACTTTTTTTCAATTTTTTTAAAGTTAAAGTATTAAACTTTTTTTTTTCATAACTTTAAAGTTACAAATATAAACTTGATAATTTTAGCTAAGATAATTGCATCAAACAAAAGAAAAATTCTAAAATAAAATTAAGGAGAATAGCCTTTATATTTATTCAAATTTCATACATTGTATATTTATTACAAATATTAAAAAAGAGAATCTAATCTATGCAGCCACTTTTTAGGAAGGGTTCTGTTTGAGTTTGATCTCTACTCTAGAATCTTATCAATATCTATAATGTCCAAAATATTTTAGATGTAACTTAGCTATTTCGTCAACGGATATATTTTTCGAAATTGGTCTTTTTCCTTGTTCCTCCATTGCTTCCATTCTGTCATCACTATTTTCCTCAAATATTTCATCTATTTCGTCTTCAACTTAGGGAGGTAATTTTGGGAGCCCAAAATTTCTTTTTCGGCATTAATCCATTCTTTAAATAAAACTAAAATCTCTAAACTATCATTTGCTAACGAATATCAATGTTCTCCAATCATAATTTTTTTTGTGCTAAAAAATTGCTCCGAAGCAACTAAAAAAGCTTGAATTGCTGGCACATCTCGAACCACCCTTGAAAGTTTTAAAAATTTTCTGGTGCGGGTCTTCCACCATGCCAAAAGTTGATGTTGTCCATTTGCATCTCTAATACTTTCCCGATCTTGAGAAATATATGAATCAAAATCATTACTGCTAGAACAATGAAGACCAAGTTCTTCACTCATCTCATCATCTAAATCATCATATCTACGTATAGAAGTAGGAGGTTCGGCCGATGGAACATTTTGTAATATAACTTGATACAAGTTAGATAAACTCCTAGCTTTAGGTACTATGTTAGCACAACAAGTTTCAACTGATGGCTTTTCATGATGTCCAATTTCCAAATTATTGTAAATTTTTTGAACCGTCATTATTACACCATGTTCTTTGTAAAATAGGTTGAATAAGTAGATGTCAAATAAATTTGTGGAATAAGAAAAAAATTATTTTTTTAATTTATCAACCATAGCTTCAATTGCCTCTTTGTAAGGGCAAATTTGTTTATATTTAGCAAGTACTTTAGAAATAGCAGTAGTATTTACTAAAACAAAAGAAATAGTTGGAGTGTATCGAGCAGATACTATATTCGTAGCTTGATAAAAAGTTTTCAAGAATTTATAAAGTTCTTCTACTTCAATCCAATCAGCATCACCTAGCCTTAAATCAGGATTCGAATTAGGAGCATTATAAACTAATTGTATAGGTTCACGATATACATAACCAACTTTAAGCATTTGATACAAAGAATTCCATATAGTAGGAATTTCTCTTGGAACTTTTCTATATGGAATCTCACATACTTCACAGTGATGTTTTAAATCGTCCATTACATACTTTTTCTTATTTTTAAAGATATAACCATAAGCAACTCAAAATTTAAAACAAACATTTCCAACTCAACACCATCATGTACTATCAAATTTAAAATATGTGTAGTACATCTAACATGAAAATAATCATCATCCATAGTGAAATTCAAGAGGAGGGGTGAATTAAAAATTTCTGTGAGTTGACTATTGAGCCTTCACAGTCGACTTGCCTGCAAATTAACACACTTCGCAAAGCAGATTAGATTTAAATAAATAGACAAGTAAATAATCAACATAAAGTAAGAACACAAAGATTTATCCTGGTTTGGAACACCAATGTGGTGCCTACTTTCAGTCCCCTTGGGTTTCAAAGTCTCCTTAGAATTTTCAAAATGAAGAGTTGAGTACAATAATACTTAATAAGTTTCAAAGACTTATTTTGCTCTTTAGATCTTGGGACATAGATTTAGTATGTATTATAAAGTTGACTCGATCCTACTCTTTATGTAACTATTGTAAACTGATAAGTACAAAGCTTTGTAAGACTAAGATTGAGACACTTTGAAGTTCTTTCTTGAAGTTAGGTGGTGTCTTCTGTCCTTTGGTTTGGCCTTTATTGTCTTCCGTTGCATCTGCTTCTTTTCTTTATAAGGAAACCTAAGGGATTTCTTCTCAATTAAAGATTTGGGTTGATTCCTTGATTGAGGGAGTTTGTACCTTATGGTATATCCATATCAAATATGTCCATACTCGATGCAATTTTACTTTCACTCAGCCATACATGTCCATATCAAATATGTCCATGTAGAGGGTGTGATCTTCTTTCCTTTGGTCTTACCATGAGGTACGTTCAACCATGCTTTGATTTTATTGTCCATAGCAATCTTTAGTTGGTGTGGTTCTTGTTGCCTTGTCCAATGATATCCTTAATTGATGTGGCTCCATATTTAGCTCTGTCTTTTTTGAGGAGATATTCCTTGCCTTGTGCGAGATATCCTCCCATTATTAAAGATCTTCAATATCCTGCAAATGTCCACTCATTAGTTTGTCATTATTAAAACATAGAACGTAACTATATAAGGCTAACACATAGAACATAGTCTAGCTTTTAAAAATTCAATAACTTTCAAATTATTAGAAGCATTATCTAATGTGCATGTCATAGTTTTATCAATAAGTCTAAAATATTTCAAGCTATCCCCTATTGTACTAGTTATAAAGCTACCGGTTTTAGTCTCGTGAACATATTTGTAAGCAATATTTCTTTTTTGCATGTTCCAATAGTTATCAATCCAATGAGTCATGAGAGTAAAATAATCATTACCGAGAACACTACGACCCATATAAGAAGTAATAGATATTTTACCATCAAATTTACTAAATAAGCAATGAAGAAATAACAATGTTCAGCTTGAAATTTAAAAATATCAATTTTTATTGTATTTCATGAAAAACATTTAAAAGAGGGATTATATACTCGTTGAATATAATGAATAAAATCGGGATGCGAAAGAAAACTAAAAGACAAACCCATAACAACAACTACTTTTGCTACTTCAGACAAACCCATAATAGCAACCATTTTCACTAGTTCTTCTCTATCTACACCATCACTATATGTCGATGATGATCTTGGGCCTGCCGGGTTAAACATGTATAAACGCGTTTGAACTATATTACCTCCTACAGATTCTTTTGGCAATGGTGTACCACTTTTATTGTTGCCTTATCCTCATTTTCTAGACGAATAAATTCTTTTTTACATTTCCTCAAATGCGTAGTTAGCATCCTTGTCCCATCATTTTTTTCCCGAGTCAAATGTTTCATAACTCTTGAATTTAATGCAGGTAGCAGTATTTTCTAACTTATCATGCTCCATAAATTTTCAAACTAAAGACCTTTTAGGATGTTCAGTAACCTTTCGCCCTAGTAAGTTTTGGTGAAGGGGAAAGTTCTTCACCGTCTTTTGGTAATTACGTAACCGGACTAGTAGGGGTAGGAGTATCACCTAACTCTTGTTCTTCTATATCATCTTCTTCCGGTAAGTCTTCCTCAAAATTATCGTAACGCCTACTTAGAGTCTCATGGTCTAATTCTATACCGACATCAACATTGAAACCATTAGGCTGTGATAAAGTTTCACTAACATCATTAAATCTAGTCGGTAATGAACTAGTACTAGCACCATTTGTTTTATTTCTACGAAAAACCTTACCAAGATTATTTTTTTACCACTTCTATTTTTATTGGTATCCATAATTAAATTTAAATATAATTAAACTATTAAAAAAAGCAATATAAATATTATAAATCAAAAAATTAATGTAAGTAAATGAATATATACACTAAAAAATTATAGAGATTAAAGTAAATTAAAAGAGAGATTAAAGTTGGAATGAATATACCGAACGTTTGCGTAAAGCAGATGTATACCAAACGTCACAATTAAAAAAATGATAATTGAGGCTTGTAATATCTTCAAAAAATCTCCAACTCTAACTAGCTAATAAAATAACTATAAATATTAAGAGAGAGTCTGAGAATATTAAGAGAGAATTTGAGAATCTGAGAATATTTGTAAGAAAAAAATAGGTATAAAGAGGTATTTATAATGGAAATTTTAAGGGATAGTGGGGTAATTGTGAGTGGGAGGGGGCACAAAATAGCCATTGGTTGGCCCCCAATGACTTAAAAGAACCAACAGCTATTCCAACGATTGAATTGCCAATTATTTGAATTAATTTAAAATAATTTTGAATGTTAATTCTGGTCGACATCGAAACTATCAAAAAATTGCCACGGTCCACACCAATACCGAATTTCAGACCATTGGGTACCGGGTATACCGGTACTATTGGGTTACGAGTACCTTTCCGTTACCGGTACCAGTACGTGATCGGAATCAAATCGATCCATAATTACTCCGGTCTGCTGCCACCCCTAATTACAACATCAAGAAAATCATCAGTTATCACCTCTTTTACAACTTCAGGTATATGTGCTGCATTATTTATGGCAATATCTACTGCAGGGTCAGCTACCTTAGACTAGATAAGTGGATCTGCACCTGCAGATGGAGCTGCTCCAAAATCCAAGAGAGATACACCATTAGGTGATGTGTTTACAACCTATTGTAAAGCTTGTGAAGGACTTGTGTCATTTAGAAAGGGAAAAAGTAAAGATAAAGAGATCTCTACTTGGTCTTCCATATCCTTAAAAGAAAATACATGTTCTCTAATACCTTATCTCTACTGACAAAAGTGGCTCTTAATTCCATGTCATATAGTTTGTAACCTTTTTATGTAGAAGAAAAACCAATCAAGACATCCTTTCTGGCTCTGGCTTCAGACTTATTTCCTCTTGGTAAGGTGCTGGAAAAACATAAACAACCAAAAGTTCTTATGTGATAAAGTTTTGGACTCTTCACAAATAATATTTCATAAGAGGGTTTCTCTTTCAGTACTGTAGTAGGTAATCTGTTGATTAGGTACAATCTCTCCAAAATCTACTTAGGACATAAGATTGTAATTTCAATGCTCTACCCTTTTCTAAAATATCTATATGCTTTCTTTACACTACATCATTCTATTGTGGTATGTAAGGATAACTGCTTTGATGAATAATACCAAAATTAGGCAATAATTTATGCACTTGACTATTGAAGAATTCACTGCTAGTATCAGATCTAAACATTTTTATACCTACTCTAAATGGATTACAAACCATAACAATAAAAATTCTTAGTAAAACTATAACTTCCTTCTTAGACTGTAAGAGAGTAACCCAAGTAAATCTACTATAGTCATCTACAATGGTAAGGAAATAATATTTCCTATCATATGTAGGATAGTTGTGAGAATCCCATACATCAAGCTGAATCAACTAGAAAATACTAGTAGAAGTTGAATTGCTAACAAGAAACTTAAGTTTTCATTGCTTTGCTAAGGGGCATATCATGCATTTTTGAGACACTGCAGTGATATCCTCATTAATCTTTATTATTGAAATATGTTACATAGTAGTAGTTAAGGAATGGCCAAATCTGAGATGCCACAGAGTGTGCTCTTCCTTCCTTTGTCCCTTACAACTGCACTTATTACTGGAGTCACATTATGATTCAAAAAGTAAAGTCCTTTATGTTCTCTACAAATCCCAATCATCTCCCCACTGAAGAGAGCCTACATTACATCGAGGCTAGGATAAAAACTTATCATACATAATAGATTGTTGGTTATCCTGGACATAGATAATAAATTAAATTTAAAATTTGGTATATGTAGAACATTCTTCAGGGTGTAATCTCCTAAAACAAATGTATCACCAACATGTTGTATTTTAATTTTGTTTCCTATAGGCACTTGTACTTCAGTATACTTATGATAGTTCAGGGTTCTAAACTTATCTGGAAGTTATGCATAATGTGTTATGTGATGAGATATACGATAATTAACTATCCATTCATCACATGCAACGTCAGTTTATCAGACATACATACTTGCAGGTACATTCTCCTTACAAGTTTCTGCTGATCGAGACATCATCTGTACTACCTGATCATAATTCTCCTTTATAAAATAGCATCCAAGAAAATACCATTGATTCTCTACTTGTGTATTATTATCTTCTCTTTCTTTAGTCATAGCATTATTAGCATAGAATTTATTCCCATTGTTTAATCCTTTGTAACCTTTATCTATGTAATGAGCCTCTAGGTCATTTGTATTTCTACTTATTTTCATTGTTTATAGCTACCCCAAGTCATTTATGACTTGCTGAAACTAACAGTGCGGTTATCGGGCAGTTGATTTGTTTTTTAGAGCCAATTCCCTATTTTGAAGTCTTTACTAGTTCAAATTAGCTATTGGGATAAAACTTTAGTCAAACGACCTTATATGCTAATTTTGACTATTCCAACAATTTTGGAACATCAATTTTAGGTTAGGAGGACCCTTAGTTTGGGTCCCGAGGCACCCAGACTCATTTTAGGCTATAGCCGAAAGTTAAGAATAATGGTAAGTAGGTGTAGGACCCACTTTTGTCAAAATGACCTCGAATAGAAATTTCAACTACGCCATTGAGTATGGAACATAAAATTAATAGGGTAACATAGTTCATTTGCATAAACGGGATTCTGAATAATCCTGAGGGGTTGGCGGAGACTTGGAGAAATTCCAAGTGTTAGCTGGTATTTGGTGCATTGTGTACATGACCAGCGAGTCACTTAAGAGACCTAGCTTGGACCGCTGATATCGTGTAAGAAAAGTGCGAGTTGCATAAGCAAATGCCGCTTAAGCAATAATAGCATCACTTATGCAATATACGCTGAGGCTGCTAGTGCCGCAAATGTGACACCTGGTTTCTGAAGAGATACTCGCTTGAGTGACCTGATGTTCACTTAAGTGACATTTGTAGTCCTGAGAAGGGAATAAATACCCAAATTACCCAATTTTTCACCACTTCTTATCCATTCTATAGAATTGTGAACCCTAAAAAGTGAAAAAACTTGGGAGAATTAATTGAGGGTGATTGTGGAGCTATGGTATAGTTAATTTATGTGATTCTTCATCAAATTTGTGGTAAGAGTCCATTAATTTCATGGTTAATTCCTCTATCTTTTTCAAAAATCCCAAGAATCTTGGTAGATTGAAAAGAGGACCATTAGAGCTCGGAATTTACACATTTTTTAGGATAAATGTTCCTTAAGCATAGATGGACATTGTGTTGGTTTTGAAAGTACGATTTCACAAATGGGCCCCATATAGGATTTTTACGTGATTTGGGACCTAAAGCATAATATTGCAATATGGGTATCATTTCTCTCATTTTGATGAGTATATTGTGATTTTGATAGCATGACCTCTTGCGAAAGCTTCTCGAAAAGGAAAATCAATGGTTTGGCAGATTCTTTGGGCTTTTATTCATCATCCAGTTAGGCTAGGTTTACCCTCTTCATAGATTGAGCTATTTTATAGTATGAGTATGATATTATTCTAGATATGAGGTAAGATTTAGGTTTCTTTAATTAAAACCAGAAACAAGAATGTCATAAAGAACACATACCTTAAGCACAAATATCCGGTTCGAAAAACAAATGCAGATACTTGGACTTCATGTCCTTTACCACTTTCTAAGTAGAATCTTCCACCTTATAGTTCCTCCATAGAACCTTTACCGAGACCACATCCTTGGTTCACAGTCGACGAACCTGACGGTCCAAAATCTCAACCGTGATCTCCTCATAGGATAGAGAATTCAAAATACCAATATCCTTGATAGGCACCACTTGAGATGGATCACCAACACAGTTCTAATACATAGATACATGGAGCACTAGATTAATGGAGCTTAAGCTAGAAGGCAACTCCAATTCATATGCAATATTACTAACCCTCCTCCAAATCACATATGGACTAACATACCGGGGACTAAGCTTTTTTTTCTTCGAAAATGCATCACTTCCTCCTTGGGAGACACCTTTAGGAACACCCTATATCGAACATCAAACTTTAAGTCCCTATGCCTTGCATCTACATAGGACTTTTGGCGACTTTGGCCAGCCTTAAGACTATCCCGAATCACCTTTACCTTATCCATATCCAGATAAACTAAGTCTGGACCCAATATATCTTCCTCACCAAGTTCAAACCAGCCAATAAGAGATCTACACCCATACAATGCCTCAAAAGAAGCCATCCCAATACTAGAATGGTAACTATTGTTGAAAGCAAAATCGACAAGAGGTAGTTGCTCAACCCAATTACTACCATAGTCAATCACACATGCATGAAGCTTATCCTCCAATGTATGAATAATTATCTCTTCTTTCCTATTCGTATGTGGGTGGAAAACAGTACTCAAACTAACCTTAGTCCCCAACCATTACGACTACCAAAAGTAAGATGAGAACTGTGTACCATGATTAGAGATAATAGAAATAGGTACCCTATGAAGCTTTACAATCTCTTAGAGGTACTACCTCGCATATTTCTCAGCCAAAAGGTTAGTCTTCACTGGCAAAAAGTGAGCCAACTTTGTCATCCTATCCATGATGATCCAAACTGAATCAAATTAATTTCGAGACCGAGGAAGACCAGTAACAAAATCCATGTTGATTACTTTCCATTTCCATTCAGGCGATTCAATTTCTTGATATAAGCCTCCAGGCCTCATGTGCTCAACTTTCACTTGTTGTCACACCATATATTTGGCCACAAAATCAGCCATATCCCTCTTTATACCACTTTACCAATACTTCTCCTTAAGGTCATGATACAGTTTCATCGAACCGAGATGAACAACATAGCACAATTCATGTGCCTCAGCCAATATCTTTTCTCGTAACCCATCGATATCAAAAACACATAACCTCCCTTGGTACCATAAAGTACCATCACCACTAACCTCAAATACCATCACTTTTTGCCCACCTATATCACTCTTAATTTCTGTCAAGACATGATCTAGCACTTTTTTCTTCTTAATCCTAGAGATGACTGCTCTACTTTCCGCACTAATACACCACCATCTTCGGAGTCTAAAAGACTAACTCTAAGGTTAGACAAGAGGTGAATATCCTTCACCAGCTCCCGCTTCTTCTTTTATACATGAGGTAAACTCCTTATGGACAACCTGCTAAGAATATCAGCAACCACATTAGCTTTATCTGGGTGGTAGTGAAGAATCATATCATAATTCTTAAGAAGCTCAAGCCATCTCCTTTACCTAAGGTTAAGCTTTTTCCCGAGTGAACAAATACTGCAGACTCTTATGATCCGAGAAGATGTCTATGTGCATTCTATACAAATAGTGCTGCCAGATTTTCAATGCAAACACCATAACTAACAACTCTACATCATTAGTAGGATAGTTCTTCTCATGTACCTTTAACTACCTAGAAGCACAGGCTATCACCTTACCATGCTACATCAGGACACAATAGAGTCCTACCTGGGATACATCACAGTAAACCACAAACCCCTTAGTACCTTTTGATAGAGTCAAAACTGGAGCCAAAGTTAGCTTATCCTTCAGCTTCTCGAAACTCCCCTCGCAAGCATCAGGACACAAGAACTTTACTGTCTTTTTTGTTAACTTAGTCAATGGGGCAGCTATAGTCGAGAAACTCTCCACAAACCTCTTATAGTAACTAGCTAAACCCAAAAAGCTCTGAATGTCGATTAAAGTCATGGGTCTAGGCCACTTCTTAACCATCACAACCTTTTACAGATCTGCCATGATCCCTTCACTAGAAATAATGTGACCTAAAAAGTGACAACGTTTAACTAGAACTCATATTTTAAGAATTTGTCATACAACTACTACTCTTTCAAGGTCTCCAACACTGTACGAAGGTGATTCACATGATCGATCTTTCTCTTAGAATGCACCAGGATGTCATCTATGAATACAATGACAAACAGATCTAAAAACTAATGGAAGACCTTATTCATCAAATCCATAAACACTGCCGAAGTATTAGTTAACCCAAAAGACATCTCCAAGAACTCAAAGTGCCCATACCAAGTACAGAAGACAGTCTTAGGGATATTTTCCTCCCTAATCTTAAGCTGATGATACCCGAATTAAAGATCGATCTTAGAAAAAAATTTGGCACCATTCAACTTATCAAACAAGTCATCTATCCTGGAAGAGGATACTTGTTCTTAACTGTCACCTTATGCAACTGTCGATAGTCAATACACATTCAAAGGGAACCATTCTTCTTGTGCATGAATAATACCGGTGCACCCTATGGGGATACACTAAGATAAATGAAACACTTTTCCAACTAATTTGTAAGTTGCTCCTTGAGTTCCTTCAACTCAGCCAGAGCCAGTCTCTAAGGGGAAATAGAAATTGGATGAGGGTTCGAAAATCAATCTCACTAGCAATAGAAACACCAGGGAGGTCATCAGAGAAGACCTCATAAAATTCATTCACCATCAAAACAAATGTAAAGAAGGACCTTTCATGTTAGAATATTTAATCGAGATTAAATAATAGAGACACCCTTTGGAAATTAATCTCTGAGCTCTAAGATATGATATAAAATTACTCTTAGGAACTAGGGAACCACCCTCCCATTAATAATAGGTTTACCAGGGAATATTAAGACAACCTTGTGGGTCCGACAGTCTAAGGACATATAACACGAATGTAACTAGTCCATACCCAAAATTGCATCAAAATCCACCATATCTAATTCATGCAAATCCACCAAAGTCTCCTTACTACTAATAGATAACACATACCCTCTATAGATTATTTTAGAAACCATAGAGTCACCTATCGAGGTGAAAACACAAAAAGGGTTCGAACTAACCTGGGACTAAAACCAAAGTACATATCTACAAATAGGGTCACATAAGAGAGAGAAGTCCCTAGATTAAGTAAACAATAAATATCACAAGAAAAGATTTTCGATGTACCAATCATGATATAAGGTAATGCTTTGGACTCCTATCAGGTAATGAGTGCATATAGATAGTTTTGACCAGTGCCGAAACTAGATGGTGTACCTTTTGGTGCCAGAGTTGATAATGAAACAACTGGACCTTATTCACCCCTAAAGCAACCTTACCAACCAGATAGTTTCTAGGAATATAGATTGGCTAACCATATTTGAAAAACCTATACCTTATTTGTAATACCCCGTATTTTCGTGCTAGAATTCTAACCATCGTTCCTGCGCGTCTAAGCTCTAATCCAAGTGATTCTCACATTAATACAATTTACATGATCATTATCCTAGTCTATGGAGTAGTTTAGAGGTAGAAAATGCTTATAGCAATGACCTAGAACAAGTTTGAGCTAAGACCAATTGATTCTTCCAAAGTTTGACATTCGATTCTACAAGGGTCAACTTCAAACGTGTCGTATTTTTGTACTAGAATTCTAACCATTGTTTCTGCGAGTCTAAGCTCTAATCCAAGTGATTTTCACATGAATACAAGTTGCATGATCATTATACTAGTCTATGGAGTAGTTTAGAGGCAGAAAATATTTATAGCAATGACCTAGAACTAGGTTGAGCTAAGACCAGTTGATTCATCCAAAGTTTGACATTTGATTCTACAAGGGGCAACTTCAAACATATATATCTCTTAATATACATGGAATTTTTCATCCCAAGACCTATAAAATTGTATATAATTAAATTAGCTTTCCAGCGATACCAATTTCGAAAAAATCCGATACCCGAGCGAAGAGTTATGCCCATTTTTGTGAGAGGCAGTAAGGGTGTGCGATGGGCAATGCGCTGCCCAATCAAATGTGTGAGATTGGGAGTATGAGGCACACTTAAATGTCTTCCATAAGGTGTGCGACGCATACCTTAAGGTCTACCATGGGTTGTGTGCCGCATACCTCACTTTCAAGTGCCAAAACACCCCTATATATGTCTATAACACGGGATTAAACTCCCATAACAAGTTTACTCTCTCTCAAAATCACCAAGAAAATTTATTAGGGTTTCAACCTAAAAATTCAAATATCTCAAGACTCAACTATGAGTTTTTAATAATTCTTTGAGGTTCGGAATCCCCATTCCGAGGGCTACAAGAAGCACCTATTATTTTCACGAATAGAGTCCCAAGGTTAAGAGTTCATCCAAAGCTTCAATTTCAAGGTATGTGGGGTTTTTCAACAAGAACACCCTTTCGTTCTTGTTCCCAAATTGATTTTTCTTTTATGAATATACATGATTTTACATGTTTTGATATGAATTTGAAGCATGAATTTATACCCTATATGGTTTTACATGATATTATGATACTCTCTATGTTTTGGAAGTTGAATTGAATGAGAATGATGATATTTTTGTACATTAAGCTGAATTTTATAGATTTTAAAGTAGGTTATATATATTTGTGATGAAAAGCATGAATCTTGAGAAAATTTAATATGATTTTGATGTATGAGACCTTATGTCCTAATTGGCATTTTACTTTGAGAAATTATGTGCTATAAGCACAATGAGATTTGAATCCCAAAGCTAATTTTATTTACCAAGATGTGTTATTATAAAGCTGAAATTTTAAGTTTTAAGTGATTATTTTTGTGCTTATGTCATAAAGTATGAAACTTTGGAAGGTTTTATGGTGATATGGATGTATGGGTTTTTGGAACCCTATTTGAGATTATTATTTTGAGAAAATCATGTGTTATAAACACCTTCAGTTTAAATAATTTGAGATGATAAAGAAGCTTTGACCTTTTGGTCGTAAAAATGGTTGTTTTTGAAACTGAGATGAGAAAAGAAATCCACTTTTATTGATTTATTATGAAAGAGGTAGCATGATGACTCCCGTTGTGAATTGTTGAAATATTTATTAGGGGATTTTCTTTTGAAAAGATTTGAGCTAAGTCTGGGAGTAGTCTTTAGCACCGAGCAGGAGGTATAGCAGGATTGGTACTTCCCTAGAACTATGTACCCCCATAGGTTGTGAGTCTGAAGCTGATTTATATATAGTGATCACTAGTGAATAAAAGATTAAGGTCCTACTCTAATGGCAAGGATAGGACAGCTCTCCCCAACGTGGATTGGACGTTGGACTCCATGTAGCTCACATGGTTTATGTCGGTTATGAGAGACTCCCAATGTGTGTGTGTGTATTCTCCTATCTAATATGAAAAGTCTTATTCTTATATTTGAGATGAAAACATATTTGTTTGAAAGACTGAGTTTGAGAAAGTCATTATTTTTGAAAGATTTAATGAACATATATTCCAAAGAGAATTGTTATGAGATTTGATTGCTTTGATGATTTGGAATCGAGATGGAAGTGAATTGAGATTTATTATGATGACTCACATGATTCACCCGATATATTTTACTCTCTTATGATTATGATGATTTTAATTCGAGCTAAGTGAGTCATTTATATCAGCATGGATAATTTTATAAACTGTGATGATACTAAGATATTATTTTATATATGCATTGCACCCCCATATGCTCGGTACGTTTCCATGGTACTGACCCACATATTCGTATGTGGGCTATATTTTCTCGGAATGTAGGTACAAGGTAAAGTGTACATATTTAGATCCAGTCAGTTCACGACATCCAGTCAGCAGGTGATGAGTCCTTTTGATTCAAGGGCTTGAGTTAGTTATACAGTTCGAGAAGTGTTGTATTTTCTTTATTCAGTCATATTGAGTTGGGTTAGTTGGGAGTCATGACCCGGCTACCTACGGTCAGTACTAGTAGAGGCTTCATAGACAGTCAGTAGAATTTGATGTATTCTGTTTTATTTTGGTTGTAAAAGTAGAGTTGTAATCTTGTAAATTTAGTTTTATCTATCATATTCAGAAAAGAGTTATTTTCCGTAGATTTGTATAGATTTATACTTTTTGTTCAGTTGCTTATGAGTTATGCAAGTAGAAGGGTTAGCTTGGGGTCACTTGTGATCCTAAGCACCGTATGACATCTCGAAACCCAATTTTGGGGCATTACATTCTCTTATCGCAGAAACCCTGATGCCATCGACCACAAAACCTATAAGGAGGACATGATGAAGCTGACTGAGCCCCACTAGCCTGAGATTAGGCACTCTATGCCCTGAAGTTATCACTACCCTACTGACGCCTGTCTCTCGACTGCTTTGGGTAAGGAGCACTAGGTATGGAGAAAAAACTAGAACTCCCCCACTTCTTCTTTGACCACTTACCACCATCCCTACTATTTTACTATTGGACACCACCTTACTCAGAGAACCTAAACTTCTTACCCTATCTTTCCCTAACCTCAGTTTGCTTTTTATTTTTTTCCTCGACCTATTGCATATGAATAACCAACCTAGAGATGTCCATGTACTTGATCAACAAGATAGTCTTTCTTTCAAGGATTATCTCACGAGATAGTCCTGAGGCAAACTTTCTCATTCTAACCATCATTTCTAACACCATCTCTAGAGCATATCGAGACAACTTGTGAAACTGCAGGGCATACTTCTTGACCATCATCTTTCCCTATTTCAGTTTAACAAATTCGTTCGCCTTTTCTTTTCTCAACTTTTGTGGAAATAAGTAGTCCTAAAATGCATTGGAGAAAGTCTCCCATAAAGATGATTCCTCAACATCACCCCTTGACCTATACCATTTCTTGTACCATTGGTATGCAATATCCTTCAGTTGGCAGGAAGAAAACTCTACCCCTTCTATATTTGTGGAATGTATATTCCTAAAAGTCTTTTCCATCTCATCTAGAAAACCTTGAGGAACCTCCTCTACCTTAACTACAGTGAAAGTTGGAGGACTCAACCTCATAAACTAGCCAACCCTTGTGACCTCAAAATATGGAGTCGCAGATGAACCATGTTCAGTATGAGAAGCTACCAACTGAGAAATCATATGAATCAACTAATGAAACTTATCATTTGTTACATAAGCCTGAGAAGGACTAAAGGGTATTGGTGGAACTCCAGAGAAATTAGGTATTGGACCCCTAGACCAAGTATGGATCCCATGAGAAGAGTGTGCCCTATAAATATCCTCCCAGTTAGGACAGAGGATTTTTCATGAACTTCAGATCATCGCAGCATGATTTGAAAAGCGAACCAATGGGAATTAGAGAAGATTCTAAGACTTAAGATCCAAAGCTTAAGAATAGAACACAAGAAAGATAAATAGTTCCTAAATTCCTTATAACCTTTTCCTTATGAGTGTGGCGTGCTATACACCATTAAAAGAGACTCTACTCGACATGGATTTATGGACTCCCACTTGACCATAAACCTAAAGCTTTGATACCAACTTGACACGACCCAAATCGGGACCTTTTTGTAATGGGTATCCTAAGTCCAATAGGGACCAGGGACTACCCCTGATACCAAACCCAACCTCCAAACACATACCCTGAGTAGGATGAATCCCAAACATTTAACAAGATAGCATATTAGTAGATATACTGACTTTGGGATAAGTCTACCTCCTAAACTAATCCAACCAAGTCAATCCATTTAATAACCAACTAAACCAAAATAATAACCCAATGTGTTTATATATATATAATCCAAAAAAATATAGAACAGTCATAAGTCAAATATAGTAACCGATGTCAGCACCAATATCAATACCAATGCTAAGGATGAAACCATTACTAACACCACCTATACCATCCTATAGTTGTCCAACAAAGCCTCTATCCAAAAGTAAAACAATATCCGATCGGGATATGTCCCTGTCCATAGCCAAAACCAAAACCATAACCTAGAAAATGTTCAAAGTATGTAAATAAATCCATGAAATGAAATAGATCCTTTCTGAATACGGAAGCTTACCATTTTAATCCAACACAAGCTGATCCTAAATCTAATCACTAAGCAGAAGGAGTACAATGGTTGATTCCTACATCGTGTAGGGATACAACTGCTTGAAGAAGGGTTAGAAGGAGAATGCTAGTAAGTACTCAAGATAAGGATAAAATAATGTGAACCTTTAAAACCATGGAAACAATCACATGCATTCACAACCATACACATAAACACACACACACACATATATATAATCTATGTCGGGAAAGAAAATTATGTTTAGAATGCCTTTAAAACTATTAACTTGGGTATATGTAGCTTAACCATCCTAGAACCACCCACGAGCTATATATGTCTAGTGTTACCCTTTGATTGGCCCCGATATATGTATCTGCACAAAGCAAAGATACCATAGGAGTTGGGGATTCTCGTGTACTTTTTGATATCCATGATACATATATACAAGTGTAACTTAGGGGATTCCCATGTACCCCAGAAGTATAGTGTGGTCGCTATGACCACTCCTTATATTATCAAACATGAGTTTTCAGTGTCCATTCATTGGAATCACACCTTCATGATTAACTATCACACCCCGCCATTATTGCCCAATTAAAACCATTTCCATGTAACTAAACAACTAATTCCATTTATTATTAACCAAGTCTATATGAAGTGGTATTGTTATACCGACTATAGCTTGTAAGAAATGTCCTTAGCCAAACTTTTAAGGATGTGGGATTCCCATGTACTCAGAGATTTCGTTATTACTACATTCACTTGGGGGATTTGCATTTACCCCACAAGTAGTTCATTATAATATTTTCTTGGGGAATTCCCATGTACCCATAAGGCTTTCAATTTAACCTTAACCATGGCCACCTAGACCTACCATTTAACCATTCAAAACTATTTAAAACAATCCAAACCAATTCAGGGTTCAACTACCACTTTATACCATGTAAAGTTTTCAATGAAAGTTCAACAATGTAACAAAAGCATTCTCATAGGCATTTTATTAAACATGTTAAGGGAATATAGTTTCCAAAAACAAAATCAAGTACTAATTAACCATTTCCATGCAACCACACATTTAATCTACCATTAAAATATAAAAACCATTATTAAAATATGGAAACACCATAACCAACCATTTATAACCAAAACCCCTAACATATAATTCAAAACCCCAAACCATACCACATTTACACCATAAAAACCATACATTAAATCATGCCTTTAGTTGAACTAACAATGAGAGAGGAGTAACTTACCTTAGATTATGAAGAAGACCGAGAGAAACCACCCTTGTAATCCCCAAATTAATCATATTAAAGAAACCTTAGCCTTCCTTAAACTAAGAGACTTAAGAGAATTTGAGAGTGTTTAAGAGAGTTTGATTGATTGAAAATAGGTTAAATAATATCCCAAGAGTGTTATAAGTCATGGGGCCTTAAGAGGTTAAGAGTGGAAATGTCCAAATTACCCCCAACTTAAACTACATAAAACTCTTACAGGAGGGTATGACCACCCTCTAAATTATATCCTAGGGTACGAGTGGTACCCTTATCTCATACTTTAGGCCTCTTATTGGACCCCAAACACTATACCACATATGATTACCAAGGACAATTTGTACCCAACCATCGACCAGTACACTATATCCGTACCTTAGGCAGAATAGACTTTTTTACTAAACATAGGGCAACATATGATTGGCATTATTCCACTAATACCCTAACATATGACTAGTATGATCTATTCATACCTTGGACAGAAACCAACCAATTCATGCTGATTAACATACTACCAAAACCCATCGAATCATACCCTATCATACGATAAGTACCCCTAGTTGTATGATGTATAGAGAGTTCAAAACTTAAGAAATTCTAAGGAACAGAACCCTGGGTATTTTAGTGGAGCACTATCTGATGATGCACGATCTGTATATTAGAGTGGTATTGAGGTAGCAATGTAACCTATACTATGGATCCTAAAGTTGAGGTCCCTAAGTCATTGGTAGTTTCTCAGCCGATAGTTTCCTAACCTAATATATTTATGGAGTAGCTAAAGATGTTGTGTAGATTCTTGAGATTGGCTCTACCTAGGTTTTCTAGTGCACCGGGTAAGGATGCGTATGGGTTCTTGATTTTTTGTATGGATTATACTATTTTTTAGTTGGACTTGGCAACTTGACTTTGGAGGAGCGGTCATCTTAATTCTAGTTTGGTTGGATTTTCTCCATTATCATGGACTTAGTTCTTCAAGATCTTCTTGGAGAAATGCATGTCTCACAGTCTTAGAGGTCATGTAAGAGATCAATTCTCAAGGTTGGAGTAGGGCTCTAAGACTGTTGTTGAATATGGCACTCAATTTTATAATTTGGTTAGGCATACTACTTCTATTCTGACTACTGAGTATAAGAGAGTTTGTTTCTATGTTTGGAAATTGAGACATTCTCTTTATATGTATACACAGAGTTTGGTTGCTGTGCATATGTCTTTTTCTGAGGTTTTTGATCATGCTCAGGTTATGAGGAGATGTATCATAAGGCCCAAGGGGGCAGTGATAAGAGGCCATGGTATCTGGGTAGTTTTAGTGGGAGACATAATGACTCATGGTTTAGAGGTAGTCGTTCTCAGGGTAGGTACTTTCTGCATCAGCTGTATCAGCATCAAGGTAAGTTTAGTAGGTATTTTAAGCTACTCTTTATATTTCTAATGGAGGCCAGTCTAGTTTTGGTAATCGTCCCGACAAAGGTAGTAGTTAGTCTTTGAGAGGTTTATCTTTTAGTTATTTTAGATGTGGTGGTTGTTCTAGGTAAGATGGATCTTTAGTTTTAGTACTATGCCAAGGCATGTTATGGTTGTAGAGCTTTTGGTCATTTCTTGAGAGAGTGCCCCAGTTATAGAGTTATAGTTTATTTAGTTTAGAGTATTTCATCGATTTAGGCAATTTCACCCTTGCTAGAGGTGGTATGCATGGTCGTAGGGGTACTCCCTAAGATGCTCATAGAGGTTATCAAGTAGGTAGGACAGGATATTGGTCAGGAGCTTAGCCAGGTGGCGGGTGTGGTTAGTTTTACAAAGTACCTACTAGACCCGAGGCTGAGTCTTTGGATGTTTTCATCATAGGTACGATCTTGGTATGCTGTTAGTGAATTTTTGATTTATTTGATCTGGGATCTACTTATTCTTACATCTTTTCTTATTATACTCTATGGTTAGAGTTATCTTAGGATTCATTATTTATGCCATTATGTGTATCTACTTCCGTGGGTGATTCTTTAGTAGTGGAGCAGGTTTTCAGATCATGTGTTGTGACTGTTCGAGATCTTAATACTCATGCTGATCTTATTATTTTAGAGATGGTGGATTTTAATGTGATTTTAGGCATGGACTGGTTATTCCACTATCATGCACTCCAAGATTGTTTTGCTAAGACCGTTACCTTTGCCATGTTGACGTACCCCCAATCATGTGGCAGGAGGGATTAGCTGCGAGTTGATGAGAATTATTTTTATATATATGCTAAGAGGCTTATTTAGAGGGGTTGTGAGTCTTATCTTGCTTATATTCATGATGTTAGCATAGAGAGTTCATTGCTTGACTATGTTTATATAATTCTTGAGTTTCCTGATGTTTTTCCTACCAATCTACCTGTCCTTCCTCCTGAGTGTAGTAGTGAGTTTGTTATCGATCTTGAATTGGGAACCCAACTTATTTCCATGGCACCTTACTTTGTAGCTCTTGCCAAGTTTAAGAAGCTAAATTCTCAGCTTTAGGATCTTTTTGGTAAGGGTTTTATTAGATTGAGTGTGTCTTCTTAGGGAGACCTTGTGTTTTGTAAAGAATAAAGATGGTTCCATGCGTATGTGTATTGTTTATAGGCAACTTAATAAACTGACATTGAAGAATTAGTATCCCATGCCTCATATTAATGATTTGTTTGGCCAACTTCAGGGATCAGTGGTGTTCTCTAAGATTGATTTAAGGTTTGATTACCATTAGTTGATGATTCGGACTGAGGATATCTCAAAGAAAAACTTTTAGGACTCGTTATGGTCATTATGAGTTTTTAGTGATGTCTTTTGGGTTGACTAACACCCAACCACATTCATAGATTTCATGAAATTTGTGTTCAGGCCTCATTTGGATTCCTTTGTGATTGTGTTCATCGATGACATCCTTGTGTATTTGAGGATTAGGGAGGAGCATATGTATTATTTGAGGATTATGCTTCAGACTTTGAGAGATCATATGCTTTTTGCCAAATTCTCTAAGTGTGAGTTTTTGCTTGAGTTAGTGGCATTCTTTGGGCATGTGGTATCTAAGGATGGGATTACGGTAGACCTAGTGATGATTACGGCTATTCATAATTAGGCTAGGCCTACATCTCCGTCTAAGGTTCGTAGCTTCATTGGTTTAGCCGATTACTATCGGCGGTTTATTGAGAGTTTTGTTTTTTTTCCAGCCGATGACTAGATTAACTTGAAAGGTGGTTCCTTTCTAATAGTTTGAGGAGTGTGAGTGAAGCTTTGGAAAGCTCAAGGGATTTCTCACATCAGCTCCTATTTTGGCTTTTCTTGTTGAGGGTGAGGGATTCACCACCTATTCTGATAATTCTGGTATCAGTTTGGGTTCTGTATTGATAAAGTAGGGTTGTGTTATTGCTTGTGTCGAGATAGTTGAAGGTGCACGAGCATAACTATCCCACTCATGATTTGGAGTTGGCGGTGGTAGTTTTTGTGCTTAAGATTTGGAGGCATTATTTTTATGGTGTGCATTGTGAGATCTTCATTGATCATCATAGTCTGTAAAATCTTATGCCCCAGAGAGAGATTAATTCTAGGTAGCATAGATGGATGGAGTTACTTAAGGATTATTACTTCTCTATCATTTTTATATGGGTAAAGTGAATATTATAGCAGATGCCTTGAGCTGGAAGGTAGTGAGTATGGGTAGCTTGGCTTGCATTTCAGTTTCTCTGAGGCCATTGGCATGGGACATTCAGTCCTTATCCAACTTGATGGTACCATTTGATAGCTCAGACCCTAGGAGAATTCCTGCTAGTGTTGAGGTGAGCTCTTTGCTATTTGAGCAGATTTAGAGTCGTCAGTTTGAGGATAAGAGGCTTTGCATAATCCGTGATCAGGTGTTGAATGGTGAGTCCAAGAGGGCTACCATAGATTTTGAGGGTCTTTTAAGATTTGATAGCTGCATTTGTGTTTTATGGGTGTGACTTAATTCAGTCAATTTTGCATAAGGCTCACAGCTCCAGATATTTTATTCACTTAGGTACAATTAATGTGTATAGAGATTTGAGACAACATTATTGGTGGAGTGGTATAAAGAGAGATATGGTAGACTTTGTAGCTCATTGCCTATGTTTTCAGCAAATAAAGGCCGAGCACTAAAGAGCTGTGGCTTGATTCAGCGGTTGACCACTCCCGAGTGGAAATGGGAGCGAATTAACATGGACTTTGTTAGTGGTTTGCCTCGTACTTCTTGTAATTTTGATGGTATTTGGGTAATCATAGATTGGTTGACCAAGTCAATATATTTTGTTCCTATTCAGATGTCCTTTAGTGTCGAGAGGTTGGCTCATATGTATGTTATTGAGATAGTTCATTTGCATGGTGTGCCTATATCTATCAGTTTAGATCAGGGTTGAGTGTTCACTTCTAGCTTTCAGAATACTTTTTAGAAGGAGTTAGGTACTCACATGGATCTTTGTACAACCTTTTATCCTCAGCCCGATGAGTAGTCGGTGCAGACTATTTAGGTTCTTAAAGATATGCTCCGAGTCTGTGTTATGGATTTTAGGGCTCAATGGGAGAAATACTTAGCCTTCAAAGAATTCGCATATTACACTAGTTATCATTCAAGTACTAAGATGGCCCCTTTTGTAGCTTTTTATGGTAGGCGATGTCGTTCTTCGATTGGATAGTTTGAGACTTTTGAGATTAGACCCCATGGTACTGACTTACTTTGGGAGTTGTTGGATAGAGTCAGGGTGATTCAGGATAGGTTGAGGACAACTTAGAGTAGGCAAAAAACTTATGTGGATCTTAGACTTCGTGCGTTGAAATTTGGAGTTGGTGACTAGGGATTCCTTTATGTATCACCCATGAAGACTGTGATAAGGTTTTGGAAGAAAAGCTAGCTCAGTCCAAGATATATTGGACCCTTTGAGATTCTTTGCACAGTTGGTGAGGTAGCTTATGATCTACCCTTGTCCCTAAATTTTTCTATTATCCATCTAGCTTTCCATGTTTTTATAATACGATGATACATTCCTGACCCTTTTTATGTGCGTAGATGGGACTCATTTTAGTTAGACAAATGGTTGACCTTCATAGAGGAGATGGTGTTCGTATTGGCTAGTGATGTTAGACAGTTGCGCACTCGAGAGTGAGATGAGGACCCAATATCTTCCCATATTCAAGGCATTAGGTACATCCTAATCCTTCACTTTTACGGACAAAAGTTTTTTTAGTAGTGGATATTGCAATGATTCTCCAAGTCATTTTCTATGCTTTTGCTCATTTTTTCCATTTAGAGCTTTCGTAAAGCTACCCCAAGTCATTTATAACTTCCTGGAACTGACAGTGCGGT
The DNA here is from genome assembly GCA_030864225.1 of Capsicum baccatum var. pendulum. Lineage (NCBI taxonomy): Eukaryota > Viridiplantae > Streptophyta > Magnoliopsida > Solanales > Solanaceae > Capsicum > Capsicum baccatum. Next base: position 172,756,339 of record CM061554.1, read on the forward strand.
TACCGAGCATTTTGTTTGTTCTTTAAAGCCAATTCCCTATTTTGAAGTCTTTGCTATTTCAAATTGGTTATTGGGCAAAAACTTTAGTTAAACAACTATGTATGTTAATTCTGACTATTCCAACAACTCCAGAACATTAATTTTAGGTTAAGAGGACCATTGGTTCGGGTCCCAAGGCACCTAGACCCATTTCAGGCTATTGGCCAGAAGTTAAGAAAAATGGCAAATGGATGTGGGACCCATTTTTTGTTGAAACAATCTCAAATGGAAATTTTGACTCTTCTATTAAGTCCAAAATTATAAATTTGATTGGGTAGTGTAGTTTATTTACTTACACGAGATTTCGAATGAATCTGAAGGGTTGGCGGAGACTTGAAAAAATTCAAAGTCTCAGCTAGTGTCTGGTACATCGCGTCTGCGACCATTCCATCACTTAAGTGACCTGTCTTGGTCTATTGTTATCGCATAAGCGAAGCGTATGTCGCATATTCAAATGCCTCTTAAGTGATACCAGCATCGCTTACGTGGTATATGCTAAGCCTGCTAGTGTTGCGAATGTGATACCTGGTGGCTTACGTGATACTCGCTTAAGCAACCCAATGTTCACTTAAGCGATATCTGGGGGCCTGGGAAGGGTATAAATACCCCACTTAGCCCAATTTTCACCATTTCTTATCCATTCTCTAGAATTCTGAACCCTAAAAGGTGGAAAAACTTGGGTGAATCAATTATGGGTGGTTATGGAGCTCTGATATAGTTAATTTATGCGGTTCTACATCTAATTTGTGGTAAGATTCCATTAATTTCATGGTTAATTCCTCTATCTTTTCCTAAAATCCCTAGAATTTTGGTGGCTTGATAGTAGCACCATTAGAACTTAGAATTTACCCATTTTTAGGATAAATATTCCTTGAGCATATAGGGACATTGTGTTGGTTTCAAAATTGAGATTTCGCAAATGGGCCCTACATAATTTTTTTATGTGATTTTGAATAATACAATATGGGTATCACTACTCTCATTTTTATGAGTATATTGTGGCTTTGATAGCGTGACATATTGCAGAAGCTTCTCGAAAAGAAAATTAGTGGTTTAGTGGATTCTTTGGGCTTTTCTTCAGTGTCTAGGTAGTCTAGGTTTACCCTCTTCATACATTGATCTATTTTATAGTATGAGTATGATATTACGCTAGATATGGGGTGGAATTTAGGTGTTGGAGCTATGATTAAAAATATTTGGATTAGTCGGACTATTTAGGTTATCTTGAAACCGTAATTTAGGCGAATTTTTTGATTTAGTCACTCGTGTTTTAGGATAAATTTATATATTAGGGATAATTAAGGCTTATTTAATATCTAGAAGTGAATTTAGTTACTTTAGCCTAGTTCGGATAGAATTTGCCTAAAATGCATTTCAAGGATTAGAAGTGGGCCCCTCCGATCCACCTTAGACCAAGACTTGTGTTAGCCTTGTAGACTTAATTTCCCATGATTTACCCTTATTAATGCTATTTTAGGACTTTGAAGAGATAAATTGCTTATTGATTATACTAGTTCGATAGTTGAGAGTTGCTGCTAATTCTAGATAAGTTTTGGTGGATAATTATTTTGTTTTTAGTGATAGGACTTATGATTATGTTTATTTATATGGTCTATTGATATATGAGTTTCGGTTCATGTCCAAAAATTATTAATGACAATGATACATATATGAGTCTCGGTTCAAGTCTGGCATTTGATGATGATATTGGTAATATGAGTTTCGATTCAAGTCCGTTAAATGATGTAATGATGACGATTCTATTGAGTTCTAGTTCAAGTTTGGCATTTTAGGAGTTGTTCATAATATGATATGGTTCAGAGAAATTCTTGGTTATGGTATAGTAATTGGTAAATTATGGTGATTAGATTATTTACTTTCCTTGATTGTACCCTCCCGACTTATGGGGTCCTGCATTGGATTATTTACTTTTTCTCACCTATTGGCTTATGGGGAACAATCTTGTAGTTATAGTTGTGTGATCTTTGCGTTCCTGTTTTGTCTATATTTATTTACTTATGTACATTAGTGTGGGAGATTATTTCCAGGTTTGACATATTACCTTGACTTAATTTACTTTATCTTGTATCTTATCATATTTATATGATGATTTAGCTCAGTCAGTCGATTATGCCTACTAAGTACCAATAGTTTTGGTACTCATACTATACTTTTGTACCTTTTTGGTGCAATCTGTGTACTAGTTTCCACCGCTGATTCAACCATCATCCCGTGTTGATTTTGGATATAGGGTGAGCTCTCAGAGTAGGAGTTGCCCTTCTTCTATTTATCGATGTCTAGTCTTTCATTTTTGAGACAAATTGTAATGAATTATTCAATATTTATAGTTTAGTTGTTGTAGCTCTTATACTGGCAGTACCGAGTAATGGGATAGTTTTTTCTATTTTATGTATTATATTAGACTATTATGACTACTAGCTGTTTTAACTCTTTAAATGTTGATTTCTGACCTTTAGTCTATTTACCACCAAGTTGGCCCATTGTTTATAGCTCTGAGCTATGGTTCGGTTTACCTACTGGTGGGATAAAGTGGGTGTCATCATGACCTATAAATTGAATTGTGGAAATCTGGTCCTTTCTTCATACTTTTGAAATCAACAGGAAATTCGACAACTCTGTAGCAATTTTCGTTGACATAACCATTGTAACCAAAATTTTTACAAACATTTCTTGGTTTCTTTCCTTGATAATTTTGTGTCTGAGAGTTGTTTCTCCCTTGAGAGTTTTGTCTGAGGAAATTCTGATTCCTATGAGAGTGCTGAGGATGATATCCTTCCCCTGACCACTTTGACTTGAATAACTCTGGTTTAGCCCTGCTAGAATAGTCAAAGGTTCATTACCTTTGTGCACTAGACCTAATTTCCTTTGACTATCCTCTTGAATAGCCATAACATAGGCTTGATTCACACTAGGAATAGAGCTATTCAATAGTATTTAACTCCTGACTTGAGCATTACTCTCATTTAGGTTGACTAAACATTGAAGTAACCTCTGTTGTTTAACATGTTCAACATGAGGTCGCGACTCCTTACAATCACATGACGAAGGAGGCACCATAACATCGACTTGATCCCATAAGCCACACATTTTAGAGTAATAAGATATAACAAAGTTAGAACCCTGAGTTAACATACTAAGATCCTTCTAGATATGATAAATTCTAGTCAAGTTTGACTTATCAAAGCTTTCCTTGAAGTCGTTCGAGATCTTCCTCGAACTTGTAGCATAAACGATGCTGGTTAACAATTCTGGTGCCACAGCTACACTAATCCATGAGAAAATAGCTGCATCACATCTTTGTATTGCAAGTGCTCCACTGTAGGTACTTTTCACAAAGGTTTCATCGACAAAACCAAGATTGTTTTTAACTAGTAGAGCTAATCACATCGATTGACTCCATATTTCATAATTTTTAGGGTATGTAAGCTTTAGAGGAATCAAAGAAACAACAAGTGATATGATGCTTGCAAATGCAGTTGATGATTGTGATCTATTTATAGATCTACCAATGGTTCCTCTGTAGTCTATGAATTTTTAATCTCTACCATTGTCGTAGCTTAAATACTCAATTGTTGGTGAGTGAGAGAAAAAAATTCAACCTCGGTTAGCTTGGAATCACCACCTTAAGCTCTGATACCCTATTAATTTCTAGAATCTACACCACATCTATCATATACAGTAAGAAGAAATGGAAGGAATTAACACAAGTAACCCTTTCTCTTCATTCACTCTCAATGCATAAGAATGAATCTTTGTAAAAACTAACTCATACAAATGGTAATGGTCCTTTTTATAAAGGGTGTTACTGACTTATTATCCTCATCATATGTTAGTCACATGCTTCTCAACTAATTCTAAAATAGTGTAACTAACTTCAATTAGTGTTTGTCACAAAAAACACTAAGTTGCTTCTCTATATCATCTTAAAAGAATAGATATTGGCCTTTGACTCTTTAGGCCAAGATTCTTGATTTTATAGAAAAATTTTCAACACCCACTAAGCCAAGTCCAATTAGGAGACCAATCCTGACAACCAAAAGGCAGCAATGTATTTCTATGTCTATTCAATCTCTTCATTTGCTATCCTAGGATCCTTATAAATAGAGACATAATTTTCATTATTTTTCCATCAATTGCGACATCTCGAACCACGTTGAGGGCTCACAATGCTAGGTAAATTTTTCTTGTCTTTTTTTATTTTCGTTACTTTTTTCATAGCTCGACATATTAATGGTAGAAAATTCATATCAAATCGTAGGAATATAAAAATTAAAAATAGTTTGATATTCTAGAAATTAGACTTTGAGAGCTGTAACATATATGAAATTCATATTTAAAATCGTTCAATATCATTCTAGATGATTTTTTTGAAGTCAACCTTAACTTTTATCATGATGAAAATTTCAGATCTGAACATCTTCACTAAAACTTTCGTATCTTGAAGCAGGAATGATGAAATCATGAGACGCTTGATCCTACTAAAACTAGACACAAATATCTTTATCATATGAAAATAATCATTCAATTCATTTGATATCTTTTTAAATATTTCTATGAAGTCAGCCTTAGATTTTGATGAGTCGGTACTTTAAGATTCATATGACAACACCAAAACATTTGTACCTTAATGTAGGAGTACTGAAATTGTGATCCTCTTAATTTTCTAGAAACTAGACACGTACATATGCTGTATATTCAAAATTTGGAACTTAAAACCTCCAAAATCATTCTAGATAATTTTTGTTTCGAAGTTTACTCTAGATCCTATCCAGTGGAGAATTCCAGATTTGCGTTCCCTCACTAAATAATTTATAATTTGATATGGAAATATCACCATCAAAATATATTTTGATTGCTGAAAACCAAACTTTGAAGGCTTCTTTCTCACCAAAACATATTGTTTCAATCCCATCCAAGTTGTTGATCTATGGCTTTTGAGTCCGAAACGTCTTATCAGGTAACAAACTCTCTTCTACTTATGTTTTTTTCTATTTGGTCATTCCCTTTTTCTCTTTGTAGGTAGACATGAAAGCATAGTCCATGAAGATGGTAATATTATGGCACAAAGGGATGGATATTCATCTTCGCCTAAAAAAAGGTAATTTTAATAATAATCTTATGGTGCACAGGGATGGCTACTCGTCAGTACTCTAAGAAAGGTAAGTTTATTTGTAATCTTACGATGCACTGGGTGTAAGACCCTGTAAAATTTCAACAACTTATTTTTGACCCTCCAGCGTGCGTAATATCAATTTTTGACTTGAATTATGATTAGGAATATTAAAAGGATGTTTTGAAAAAAATTCAGAATTTTTGAAAGGAGTTCGGGGTCATTTTGAGATTTTGAGGCAGTAAACCTTTGTGGTAGTGGCAAGCTATGTCACTTGGCCTCCGCACAAGGGCATGACATGGAGGCTAAGCTTCGAGATAGGGGCCTTTCACACCACTATGTTATTTTTGTCCAGTTTTTATTTTTTCTAATAGGGGTGAGGGGCTTTTGGTCCTGTTACCCCTTGAACAACTTTTAAACACCAAATAAACCCCTTCCCTTCAGTTTTCAAAGATCAAAATCCATTATTTTCCCCTTTAACTCCCAACCCAAGAAAGCTCAAGGGGTTTTCAAGAAATCACTACTATGGACTACAAACTTTGATTTCTCCCCAAATCCATTGATATTTTAGGCATGTTTCTCATCCCTAACTTGAATTTTATATTATGGAATTTATTTACTCATTATTCATATGATTTTATTTGATGGGTTTGAAATTGGGTTAAAGTCTTTTGATGGTAATTATTTGAATGATTTTTCCCATGATTTAAATGTGTTGTTTATGCTTTAACTGATGATTTTTGAGCTGAATGAGTGCATTATTATGAGGATTGGAATGAAGAACGTGGGGTTTCCTAAATTGATAAAAATTTGTCTTGGCAATGACAGTAACCTCAACCCACTTTAAAAGTCTTGGTTTTGACTATGAAATTTACATTATTTAACTTACCTTTGGAATATTGCATTGCATTAAAGGATAATGGATAATAAAAAAATAGGTTTGGAATGCCCTTGGTGGTCATGATTTTTGAATTTAAATGGAACTTGGGAGTCAAATGGACTGGTTTGGGATAATTTAATTAGCTTGTAAGCATAATGGTATAACGATACCATGTTGGAAAATGCCTTAATATAGACTCCTTGGTAAGTGGTTGATTTTATGTGCAAACTATTTTAATTTGGGCTTAAAGAAAATTGTGTAGCTTAATGTAAAGGTTTAGTCCAAGGGGGACCAACACTGGAAACCACATTTTTTTGGCATGGGGGTCTATATGACTGTGTGTCTAGGTATACACAATATTTTGGATGGATATCTCCTTGGTGTCTTTAGCCTTTCATCGATTTGTGTGGCTAACATGTACTAGGGCCCTTCCAGCAGGGAGAGCTGGACCCATATAGCGCATGAGTGTCTTTAGGATGGTGGGAGCTACACAGTTTAGGCTAATGGTTTAAACTCTCATGTTCATGACCCTTTTCTCTATCCCGACATCCTATATATGTATATGTTAATGTTGCATGTGGTATTGATTGGTTTTTGGCAATGACATTATCTTATGCCTTTCCCTGAGTTATATGCTAGTGCTTCCCCACTGACCATCCCTTGATGCTACTTCATTTCATGATGTAGGGTCAGAGGGTTTTTTTATTGCTCCTATGCAACGTTAGGTGATATTGTACTCCTGTGGATTTACTATCAAGTGATAATCCTCTATCTTTCATAAGGCTTGGTTATTTCACTTATTTTCTTTATTTCTTAGTTATTTTTTGGGATTCATTCTTGTCATAGTTGGGGGCATGTCCCGACTTAGTTTCGTATTCTGGTTTTAGAGGCTTTTATGGACAATGTCGGGATGATTGGTTGTCTTGATTAGACTCTTATATTTCATTTAATTCATCTATCTTATTTACTTATTTTTGTTGGTTTCTGCTATTTTCATTTATTATGCTCTAGAGGTAGGCTAAAGGGGTGTTCTTCTACCCACGGTGGGCTTGAGAGCCCCATCATGACTATGCCTTAGTTCGGGTCGTGAAAATATTGGTATTAGAGACTGTACCAATCCATGTGAGGTTTCACCAATACTTACTAGTCCTCCTCAGGCTTTTTGGGCTGATGATATTTATGGCCAGACGTCCCAGGGAGATATCTCTAGTGTAGAGTTCTGTCTGTCTATTCATATGCTTGCCCACTGGTGGCATCACAGACTCGTTGATCCGATCATATTGGTTATTTAGTTAGCTCATCTAAGGTTACTAGGGTTGGCCTATTTTTAAGGTTTATTCCCCCAACCTTTACAGGCTCTAAGGTTAAGGAGGATCCTCAGGGGTTTATTAACGATATGGAGAAGATTTTCAGGGTGAAGCATGCTACTAATTATGAAGGTGTAGAGTTTACTTCCTATCAGTTTAAAGATGTGGATTACTAGTTGTATGAAGAGTGGGAAATGATGTGGGGTGATGATGCTGAGTGATGGTGTGAGATGAGTTTTCAGGTCCTTCTATTGATCACTTTTTTCTCATGAATTAAGGGAGGCTAAGGTCAAAGAATTTGTGAACTTGAAGTAGGGTAAGATGAGTGTTACGGAGTTTACTTTGAAGTTCCAGAAAATATCCCATTATGCTCCAAAGTTAGTGTCTAATATGAGATTCAAAATGAGACGGTTTACTTCTAGTTTATCTCGTGATTTGGTGTTGGAGTGTAAGGATGCTATGTTGACTAATGATATAGACATCTTTAGGATGGTGGTTTATATGCAGTGGGTGAAGGATAAGAAAATAGAGTAGGTAGAGATGGGAGAGAGGTAGAGCAAGAAGTTTAGATATTCAGAGCAGGGTACAAGTCAGCAAATTATTTAGAGAGATGGTAGACATTGGACTGAGAAGAAAAATTGGGGAACTTCTTATTCGACAACTAGTGCTCCTTGATGTCACCCAAAACTAACCTCCAAATAAGTATAATATAGTTGATGCCAAATATAGTTACACAACTAGGTTGAGGACAAACCCACAGGGAAGATGCTGAATAGTTTCTTAACTTGATGTAATTCATGAGCAGTGTGGAAAAGTAAATGGGGGATTTTTGAAGTAATCAATATGTAGTAACTGAACTTGAGTGCTTTGAGTTGTAAACAATAGGATATGAACACTAGGACCATATTCCCATAGCTTCTTAACTTCACAAGTTTCTTGTGGTCAACCCACATATTATGCGGCTATGTATGTAAAGTCAACAAGCTATGTATTATCAACAGTCTTGTGAATACATTGATAAATCTCACCCTTTACCTTGTGAGTCTCAGGGCATTACCTTCTTCCCCCCTGTCTATGACTTTAGTTCAACTCTCACCTTTTGAGTCTTGAGTTGATTAGATGAGATTGTGGAATAATAATGCTGGAAGTGAATCTCAGATTATTTTCTGAATCCTCCTTATGAGGATGTTTATGAATACATGTTATCCCTAAGCTTCTATAGTAGCTCTAAGGTCAATTATGATGAATAAGATTAAGATACATGCGGTTTAATTTAGAATAGATGAATCTCCCACTCCCCTTGTGTAGTTAATCCGCCAGGGTTCCCACAACCCTAGTTAGGGAAGTTAGCCACTCGTGTTCATGCAACAATCTATGATAATCTATAAATAAAACATGTAATCAATTTCACAATAATGAGATGAATAAAATCCAAAGTCTTCAATTGAATAAAAACTCAAAATCTCTTGAACAAAGAATCAATAATGTAAGGTAATGCTAAAGTATGTAAAAGTGGGTAACCAAATAAAGGAGAAACCCTAAGGTATTTATAGTATCTAAAAAATACTTAAAAATCCTAATAAAAATAAGAAAGAAAAAGTTAAGTCGGCCTATGGTACGGCTCGCTCATCCACTTGTATGCTAATCATATGAGTCATACCATGCCTTCTCTTATCTATTCCAGTGTCTGGTCTCCCAAGGCTTCAACTTTGTGTTCTTCATAGAACTTCTGCTCACAAGTCATACCTTGACCATACGACTCATGTCTTTCACTCATATCCACCTGGGACTTCTGTCTTTCTAAGCATCGAACACTGGTATGTATATGGTTTCCCTATACGAGTCACACTTAGACTTCTGACTCGTATACTTTTGAGACTTTAACTTTGTAAAGTTGCTTTAGATTCTGTTATTCTTATGATTTCTTCATATGGCTCGTATCCTTGTTTATTACTCAGATGCTCGAGTTGTATCTTCTCAACACTTTATTTTATTTTGCTTCTTGGTTTCTATTGTTCATACGAGTTAGCCTCCGAGTCATACGATGTGATGATGTGTTGATGACTCATGAGGAAACTCGTACCTTGGAAAGGCTTGGTCTTTTTAGGTCTTTTTCTTTTATTTTCACCCCGACACTCTTGTAGACCTATTTTATCTGTAATAAACACAAAAGTGCATCATATCTACTAAAACAACTTAAGTACATGCATAAATTCATGGTTTTAAGCATCGAAAGTGTCGTGTTTCTATAACACATCACTCCTTATCCTAAGCCTTTTGGTGATTAGGATTTTTAGTCTAACAGTAGTCCTAAGGCATAGGGATCCTAGTCTCAGTTTAGTGAAGCTCGGTCGGCTCCACCTTACCCTTCATGTTTATTTTGTGGGAAACTTCATTGTAGATATGTGGGAGAAAAGAAACTTGTGTTTCAATTATCGTCAGCCTAGTCATCTGCAAAGAAATTGTTCAATAGCTAAAGTTTCCACTGGAGCTAATAAAGTTTTGGTGGCAATTTATTTAGACCTACGAGTGCTACTTTAGGTACCAACACTGGCTGAAATCATCTCAATGCACTTGCTACTCATCAGGAATCTAAGGCATCACCAAATGTCGTTAATGGTATATTACAACTCTTCTCTCATGATATTTATTGTTTAATTGATCTGTCTTCTATCCTATTTAATGTGGCCCATTATATGGTTGTACACTTTAGTTTTGGTCCCAAAAATATTTCCAACCCCCTTTCTATGTCTACTTCAGTTGGTGATTCTATTGTTACTAGAAAAATCTATAGGGGTTGTGTGGTGTGCATCCTTCATAGGGTGACATCGATGGATTTGATAGAGCTTGATATGGTGAGTTTTGATGTAATCTTCGGGATGGATTGGCTTTATTCATTCTATGTTTCTTTGGATTGTCGAATCCGAAAGGTCAGTTTTAATTTTCCTAATAAACTGATGCTTGAATAGTATGGGAGTTCCTTAAGGACCAAAAGGAAGTTTATTTCCTATCTTAGAGCTCAAAAGTTAATTTCAAGAGGGTGTCTGTATCATCTAGTTTGGGTTTAAGGATTCAAGTTCAGAAAGTCCTTATTTGTAGTATGTCCTTGTGGTTAATTAATTTCTAAAAGTTTTTCTTTATGATCTTCCTGGAATTCCTGTCGATAGGGAAATAGATTTTGGGATTGATCTTCTATTTGTTACCCATACCATTTCCATTCCTTCTAATAGGATGGTTCTGGCAGAACGAAAAGAATTAAAGGAGAAATTAAAGGATATTCTTGATAAGGGTTTTATTCATCCAGTGTTTATCCATTGGGTGTTTCTGTACTTTTCGTGCAAAAAAGATGGTTCTCTTCGTATGTATATAGACTATCGACAAATGAATAATACTACAATGAAAAATAAGTATCCTCTTCCTAGGATTGATGATTATTTCGACCAGCTTTAGGGTTCCAGATGTTTCTCTAAAATTGATCTTTGTTTGGGCTACCATCAGCTAGAAATTAAGGAGGTTTATATTCCCAAGATTGCTTTCTTGACCCGATGAGGTCATTATAAGTTCTTAGTTATGTAATTTGGGTTGACTAATTCTCTAATTGCTTTCATAGATCTTATGAATCGGGTGTTTAGGTAGGTTTTGAAATTTTGTTTCTTAAAGTCTTTATTGGTGACATCCTAGTGTACTCTAAGAGTGAGGAGGATTATTCTAATTACCTTTGAATTGTATTGCAGACTCTTAAGGACCAGAAATTATATGTAAAGTGTTTTAAATGTAAAGTTTGGTTTAAGTGTTGTGACCTTTCTTGGGCATGTTATTTCTAGTAAGGGGATCAAGGTGGATCTACAGAGAGTTAAGGCAGTTAAGAAATGGCCTAGACCCACGACTCCAACCGACTTTATGAGCTTCTTAGGTTTGGCAGGCTACTATAGTGATTTTTAGAGATTTTTTCATCTATTGCTGCCCTGCTGACATGGTTGACTCCAAAAAAGGTTCAGTTTTTGTGTTCATATTCTTATGAGGGTAGTTTTGAGAAGTTGAAGGATAAGTTGACTTCTACGCTAGTTTTGACCTTACTTGAGGGTACTGATAGGTTTGTTGTGTATTGTGATGCCTCCCGTATGGGAATGGGTTGTGTGTTAATACAACATGGTAAGGTTGTTGCCTATGCTTCTTGGTAGCTTAAGCTTCATGAGAGGAATTTCCTCACTCACAATCTAAAGTTTGTGGCTGCGGTCTTTACTTTAAAAATTTTATGCCAATACCTGTATGAGATATGCGTGAATATTTATTCAGACCATAAGATCTCGCAGTATATGTTTACACAAATGGAATTAAACCTCAAACAGAAGTAGTGGCTCGAGCTACTTAAGGATTACAACATGATTCTGCACTACCATCTAGGTAAAGCTAATAGTGTTGATGATGCTCTTAGCAGGTTTTTTTATAGAAAGCTTACCATACGTTAATAAGAAGAAAATAGGGTTGGTGAAGGATACTCATAGGTTGGCTAATTTGGGATTTCATCTCTTAGACTCTAAGGATGGACGAGTGATTATTTAAGAAATAGTTGAATCATTTCTTGGTGTTGAGTAAAAGGAGAAGCAGGCTTTGGAAATAAAAGAAGAAGTAGGATTTGGATCCCATACTTATGCAGATCAAGGATGATGTGGGTCAGCACAAGGTTATAGCTTTCGAGATTGGAGGATATGGCATCTTAAGGTACCAAGGAAGGTTATGTGTTCCTGATGTTGATGGGATGTGGGAAAGGATTTTTCTCATAAGTCTAGATATAGAGTTCATTGATATTTAACGGCGATGTATTATGATTTGAAGGACACTTACTGGTGGAATAATATGAAGAGATATGTGTCAAATTTTGTTGCTAAATATATGGTTTGTCAGGAAGTCAAGGTTGAACATTTGAGGCTTGGTGGCATATCTCAAGAGATAGAGTTGCCCATGTGGAAGTAGGAAATGATTAGTATGGATTTCATTATGGGTTTTCCGCTGTCTCGCTATTAGTACGATTCTATTTGGTCATTGTGGATAGAATGACTAAGTCTTCTCACTTCTTACCTGTGAAGACTAACTAATCAGGAGATGATTATACTAAGTTATTTATTCAGGAGATAGTTAAGTTGCATGTATGGCCGGTGCCCATCATTTTAGATTTAGGTCATAGTTTTCTTCTCATTTCTGGTGTTTGCTTTAGAAAGATTTGGGTACTTAAGTGAATCTTAGCACTGCTTTCCACCCTAAAATGGATGGACAACAAAGCGTATTATTTAAACTTTGGAGGATATGCTAAGGGCCTATGTGATTGATTTTAAGGGAAATCGAGTTGACCATTTGCCTCTTATTGAGTTTGCTTATAATAACAGTTACCACTCTAGCATTCAAATGGCTCCTTTTGAAGCTCTTTATGGTAGGAGATGTAGGTCTCCTATTGGATGGTTCAAGGTGGGTGAGACTAGGTTATTTGGTCCTAACTTGGTTCATCAAGCCATGGAAAAGGTGAAAGTGATTTAAGAAAGACCTAAGATTACTCAAAGTCACCAAGAGTCCTATAAAAATTGAAGTTGGAGGGAATTGGAGATTAAGGATAGTGATTAGGTGTTCTTAAAGGTTTATCCTATGAAAGGAGTCATAAGGTTTGGGAAGAAGGGGAAGATCAGTCCCCATTACATTGGTCCATATCAGATTGTGAGGAGAATTAGGAATGTCGCATGAGTTAGATTTTCCAGTGAGTTTGGCTTCTATTCATTCTATTTTCCATGTGTCTATACTGAAAAAGTGTATGGGTAATCCTTCTTTGAAAGTGCCTATTGAGACTATTAGTGTTACAAATTCTTTATCTTCTGAGGAGGTCTCGATTGAGATTTTGGATAGGCAAGTTCATAGATTAAGGACAAAGGATATAGCTTCAATGAAAGTCCTTTTGAGAAATCAAAAGGTGGAAGAAGCTACATGGGAAGCTGAGAAAGATGTGAGAGCTAAGTACCTATTCTTATTCCCAACATTGGATGAAAATGCTCAATGTAACACACCAGTAAATGCTCAATGTAACACGCCAATTTTTAGACTCAGCTATTCCATTGCAAAATTGATCACTGTCCAGGAAATAACTCACATGATGAGTCGTTATCATTCACTATGAGTCGTATGGTGCCACTTGTTGCCTGGCCAGTAAAATGTGCCTAGTTTACTGTCTTGATCAAGACATATCTCCCATGAGTCGTAGGGTAAGGTCATGAGTTATGTTGATAGACTCGTGACCATAATAGTAAAGGTGCCCAAAGTTTCTTTTCAGGCCACAATTCTAGGCAACGACTCATGACCAATCATTATGAGTCGTTACCCAACTCATAACAACTGGGAGCTATTTTTCTGCATGTTTTTCATTAAAGAAATTTCATTTTATTTCCTTCATTTACACTTTATGTATGAATTAAAACACCCCCAGGGTTCTTTTTTCATCATTTACCAAATCATAAATATTGTCTCCTTTAAAACTTCTAAGGCAAGATAAAGCTAAAGTTTCAAAGGATTAATCATTTAGGCTTCAATTGGTGGTTTTCTCTCTAAATTTATTGGTGTTTCAGACATGTCTCTCTTTCCTAACTTGTTTTACATAAAACACATGTTTAATTGTTATCCATGTAAAGTTAATTGTTGGCTTTTAAAATTGGGTTGAGGGATTTGAATGGTTATTCCTTGGGTTGAGGGATTTGAATGGTTATTCCTTGGATTGTTTTCCCATGGTTTTGAACTTATCGTTGATATTTTCTCTTATGGATTTTGAACTAAATAAGTGCACATGGGAATGGGAATGAGGAACATGGGTTTCCCTAAATTTTTTCATATGGAATTTACATAAACCTCAACCCACTTTTTGGAATTAGTTTTGAAAAATGGATATATGCACAATTTAACTCACTCTTGCAACCTTGCATTGCATAAAAGGTTATGGGACATGAAAATATTTTTTTGAGGGCCCATGGTGGCCATGTTTTGGTTTTAATTTAGAACTCGGGAGTCAAATTGGTTAATGGGGTTTAGACTAGCATAATTGGACTTACCTTACAAACATAATTCGTATGACGATACCAAACGATAAATACCTTAATAAATGATTCTTGGGCTAATGGATGGGAATGTGTGCAAATTTTTTAATTTGGGCTTAAAGGGGATTGTGTAGCTTGCCGGGAAGGTGGAGGTCTTGGGGCGACCAATACTGGAAACCATATTTGTCGGTGTGAGTTTTTTATTACTGTGTGCATATTTCACATTCTATATATATTTTAGAAAGACTAGATCCTTGGTATCTCTTGCCCTTCCTTGGATTTTCTTGGTTCGTGCGGCTAATACGCACTAGGACTCTTTCAGTAGGAGGAGATGAACTCATATAGCTTATGGGTTCCCTTAGGATGAATGGAGCTACACAATCCAGGTTAACATTTTTTAATCTTATGTTTATAACATTATAACCTGCCCCGAGATTATATATATGTATATATATGAATATGAGTATGTGCTTTGATTGGTTTTGGACATGAAATTTTCTTATCCCTTCCTTGAGTTACATGCTAGTGCTCATCCTACAGACCATCCCTGGATGCTACATCATTACATGATGTAGGATCCTAGGGTTATTTGTTTACTCGTGTGCAGTCTTAAGTGGAAGATATCGATTGAGTTGCTTTGCAGTGGTGAGCCTCCAACCTCCAGAAAGCTTTACCATTTCATTCTTTTTAGATTTTAGGAATTGAAGAGTTCCATTGTCATAGTCGGGGGGCATCTCCTAACCTAATTTGGTATTTTAGTTTCAGAGGTTTTGTGGAAACTTGTTTTGGATTTTTAGAACCTTCATATTGAGTTATTTATCATTCTTAGTATTTGATTTTGCTCTCCTATTATTTTATTATGCTCAAGTTATTAGGCTAAGGGGTAGTCTTCGGCCCATAATGGGCTTGAGATGCTTGTCATAGCCAGACCCTGGTTTGGGTCATGATAAACTTGGTATAAGAGCATATTTTCAGGGTCATTGGGTATCCACAAAGTCGTGTCAAGTAGAGTCCATTTTATGGATTTGTAGTGTGCCACACTTATAAGGGGGAGGCTACAAGGCAGTTAGGAATGTTTTATTTTCTTGTGTTCTATTTTGGGCTATAGATTCTGGTGTCATGAATTTCCCTAACTTTAGGTTTGCTCACATTTCAGATCATACCTCCCCAAAGATCTGATGTTGGTAAAAACTTTGTTGGACCCTCTGTCCTACCTAAGGATAATATGGAAAGAACTCACCCTAATTATGGAGTGCAGACCTGTTCTAAGGTCCTTGCTCCTGATTGTACTGCTCCACGTGGAGCTCCACCAGTACCCACTAGTCTTTCTTGGGCTCTCTGAGATGGTGATACCTACGATTAGCCGCTTTAGTAAGACATCTCTAATGCAGAGTTTTTCTTGTCTATTTTCATTTTCTTACTCAGTTATTGACATCTCAATCTCATCAGTTGAATTGTGTTGGTTCTATTTCTCCTTCATCTGAGGTTACTCGAGTTGTCCAATTTATGAGGTTAAATATCCTAACCTTTATACTATTGAAGGTTAGGAGGATCCTTAAGGGTTTATGGATGAGATAGAGAAGATTTTTTGAGTGATGCATGCTTGTGATTTTGAGGGTGTATCATTAGCCGCATTTTCGTTGAAAAATATAACTTATTAGTGTTATAGAGTAGTAGTAGTTGAGAGGTGATGATGCTAAGCTGATATTATGGGATGAGTTTTTGAGTGCTTTTCTTAGTTATTTCTTACTTTTGGAGCTGAGGAAAGCTAAGGCTAAGGAGTTTATGTATCTAAAACATGGTAAGATAATTGTGAAAGAGTTTGTCTTGAAATTTCAGCAGTTGTCTAGTTATGCTCCATAGTTGGTGTCTAGGTAGAGATCTAAAATGAGGAAGTTTGCTTCTGGGTTTTCCCATGACTTGGTATTGGAATGTAAGGCTGCAATGTTAAATAATGACATGGATATCTCCAGGATTATGGTTTATATTCAGCAGGTAGAGGACTAGAAGAAGAGATAGATAGATAAAGGAGAGAGGCAAAAACAGTAGTTCAGGTATTTAGAGTAGGGCACAAATCAGCAAAATAGTGGAAGAGATGGCAGGCAATAGAACACGAAGAAGAACTAGGGAAATTCTAATTCATATTCTTTAATTAGTGATCCTTATCCTAATCTATCCAGTGATTAATTTTTTCAGGCTATTAGTGATGTTAAGACAAAGGGTGCCCAATCCTAAACTAGTGAAGCTTAGTTCGCCCTAACTTATCCTCTTTGTAGATTTTACTGACAGCTTTACCGTGGTTACTGTGATAAAAAGAGGAACCTGTGTTTCAATTTTTGTCATCCTAGACACATGCAGAGGAACTGTCCTATAGTTAAGGTAGTCACTGAAGCTAATAAGGTTCTGGTTGCCACTTCTTCAGCTCCTTTACCAAACAGAGCCATTTCGGGTACTGACACTGGCCAGAATTCTCTCTACACTTTTGCCACCTGTTAGGAATCTGAGGTGTCTCCTGATATTATCATTGGTATGTTTCAACTCTTTTCTCGTGATGTTTAATATTTGATTGACTCAGGGTCTACCCTTTACTATGTAACCCCTTATGTGGCTGTGTATTTTGGTTTTGTCCTAAAAATGTTTTTGACCCCTTCTTTATTTCTATTTCGATAGGTGATTCTATATTTTCTAGAAAGATCTATAGAGGTTGTGTGGTATCTATCTTTTATAGAGAGATATTGGTGGATTTGATAGAGTTGGATATGGTGGATTTTGATATTATCTTGTGGTTGGATTTGCTTCATTTGTGTTATGCCTCTTTGGATTGTAGGACCTAAAAGGTTAGTTTAAATTTCGTAACATGTCGGTAATTGAACGGGAGGGAAGTTCTCTAGTTCTGAAAGAGATGTTTATTTCCTATGTTAGAGCCCAAAAGTTGATTTCCAAAGGGTGTTTTTAATCATGTCATTTCGGTTAAGGATTTTGACTTTGAAAGTCCTTTTTTGCAATTTGTTTCCATAGTTAGTGAGTTTCCTAAGGTATTTCCTGATGATCTTCCTAGAATTCATCCTAAAAGAGAATAGATTTTGGGATTGATAGTCTACCTGATACCCATCCCATTTTTTTCCCTTCTTATTGGATGGCTTTGGCTAAATTAAAGGTGCTAAAAGAGTAGTTAAAAGATCTTTTTGATAAAATGTTCATTCATCCTAGTGTTTCCCATGGGGGTGCTCTTGTACTTTTCGTGTATAAGAAGGATGAGTCCCTTTAGATGTGTATAGACTATCAATAACTGAATGAAGTCATAGTGAAGAAAAAGTATCCTCTTCCTAGTATTGATGATCTTTACGACCAGCTTCAGGGTGCTAGATACTTCACTAAGATTGATCTTCATTCGGGGTATGATTAGTTGAAAATTTAGGAGATTAATATTCCCAATGTTATTTTTAAACCTGGTATGGCCATTATGAGTTCTTGGTTATGTAATTTGGTTGACTAATGCTCTGACAACTTTTATGGATCTTATGAATCAAGTATTTAGCTAGTTTCTAGATCTGCTTGTGATAGTTTTCATTGATAATATCTTGGTGTATTCTAAGAGTGAGAAGGATCATGCCACCAAATTGTGTTGTAGACTCTTAAGGATTAGAAGTTGTATGCTAGAATTTCTAAGTATGAGTTTTGGCTGAATGCTATGACGTTTCTTGGGTATGTGGTGTCTAGTGAGAGGATCAAGGTAGATCCATAGAAAGTTGAGGCAGTTAAGAGGTGGCCTAGACCTATATTGGAAGCTTCTTGGGTTTTACTGGGTATTATAGGAGGTTTATGGAGAGTTTCTCTTCTATTGTGGCTTCATTGACAAAATTAACTCAGAAGAAATTCAAGTTCTTGTGGTCTGATGATTGTGAGGGTACTTTTGAGAATTTAAAGAATAAGTTGACTTTTACACTAATTTTGACCCTGCTTAAGGGTACTGATCAGTTGTGGTATATTGCAATATATCCCGTGTGGTACTGGGTTCTGTCTTGATGCAACATGGAAGATTTGTGTCTTGTACTTCTAGGTAGATCAAGGCTTATGGACAAATACCTAGCTCATAATTTAGAGTTTGCAGTTGTGGCCTTTGCATTAAAAAGATGGCACTATTACCGGTATGGAGGGCATGTGGAAATTTATTCAGATCATGAGGGCTTCTAGTTTGTGTTTACCCATAAGTAGTTGGATCTCATATAGAGGAAGTGGCTTGAATTGCTCAAGGATTATCACATGAGTCGTCACTACCATCCAGGTAAAACTAATGTGGTTGTTGATGCTCTTAATAGGTTTTCTAAGAGGAGCTTAACTCATGTGGATGAGGAGAAGTGAGGGCTAATGAAGGACATTAACCGGTTGGCTAACTTGGTAGTTCATTTCTTGGACTTTGAGGATGGAGGTGTGATTGTTCAAGAGGTGGTTAAATTATCTCTTGGTGCTAAGGTGAAGGATAAGAAGTTTTTGGATCCCATACTTATGCAAATTAAAGATGATTCCGATCAGCAAAATGTTATGGTATTCGAGAATAAGCGAGATGGCATTCTGAGGTGTCAAAGGAGATTGTGTGTTCCTAACGTTTATGGGCTGTGGGAAGGATCTTGTTGAAGGTTCATGATTCTAAATGTACAGGTTATCTCGACCCGATTAAGATGTACCATGACTTAAAGGAGATTTACTAGTTGAGCAATATGAAGAGGTATATGGCAAATTTTATGTCTAAGTATATGGTTTGTCAGCAAGTCAAGGTTGAACACTTGAGGCCTTATGGCATGTATCAAGTGATAGAGCTGCTATGTGAAACTGGGAGATAATCAATATGGATTTCATTACGTGTCTTTCGTAGTCTCAAAATCAATATGTTTCCATTTGGATTATTATGGATAGGATGACTAAGTCTACTCGCTTCTTGCCTGTCAGGACTAACTACTCTTAAGAAGACTATGCCAAATTGTTTATTCATAAGATTGGCAAGTTTAATGGAGCACCTGTGTCCATCATTTCATACTGAGGTATGCATTTTACTTCTCACTCTTGGCATTCATTTCAAAAAGGTTTGGGGTCTAAGGTGAACCCAAGAAACACTTTCCATCCTTAAATAGATGGGCAAGTAGAACAGACTATTAAAACATTAAAGGATATGTGAAGGTCCTGTGTGATTAATTTTAAGGGAATTTGGGTTAATCTCTTGCCTATCATTGAATTTGAGTACAACAATAATTATTATTTAAGTATTCAGATGGCTCTTTTTGAGGCTCTTTATGGTAGGAGGTGTAGAACTCCTATTGGATGCGTTGGGGTTGGTCAGACTAGGTCATTTTTTCTTGACTTGGTTCACCAATCCATGAAGAAGGTAAAGGTGATTAGAGAAATACTTAAGACTGCTCAGAGTTGCCAAAAGTCTTATAAGGATGTGAGGCAAAAAAGGTTGGAGTTTGAGGTTAGTGATTGAGTATTCTTAAAAATTTCTCCTATGATAAAAGTCATAAGGTTTGGGAAGAAAGGGAAGCTCAGTCCCTGTTATGTTGGTTTGTACCAAATTTTGCGAAGAGTTGGGAATATTTCTTATGAGTTGGAATTGCCTTTGAGTCTCGGTTCTATTCATCAAGTGTTATATGTGTCAATGCTAAAGAAATTTACGGGTGATCCTACTTTGTTCCTGTAGAGGATATTGGTATTTCAAATTCCTTGTCCTATGAGGAAGTCTCGATGGAGATTTTTGGATAGGCAAGTTTATAAGTTGAGAACTAACAATGTGGCTTCGGTAAAGGTGCTTAGAGAAATCAAAAGATAGAAGAAGATACATAGGAAACTAAAGATGATATGAGGGCTAAATATTCGTTCTTGTTCCTCACGTTGGATGAATATACTCAACGTATTCATTCTTTTATTCTAATTTTATTTTGAATTTGTTCTTAGTACTAGTTGCATTCTTTCTTATTTTCGTGCCAAGTGTCCTAACTCCTTATTCGAGGATAAATGATCCTTGGGGGGGGGACCTCTGAAATTCTATTGCAAAATTGAACACTGCCCAAGCAATGACTCATCTGATAAGTTGTTATCACTAGTCACAAGTCATATGGTGCCACTCATTTCCTGACAAGTGAAATATGCCTAGGTTACTATCTTCATCACGACTTAGCCCCCACGAGTCGTAGGGTAGGGTCATGAGTCATGGTAAGAGACTCATGACCATAACGGTTAAGGTGCCCAAAGTTTCTGCTCAGTCCACAAGTCTAGGAAATGACTCATAATGAGTCATCATGAGTCTTTACCCAACCCATAATGATTGAGAGCTATTTTCCAGAATGTTTTTCATTAAGGCTATTTTGGAATTTTTCTTTCCCTTAAACTTCACCCATGACTTAAAACACCCCAAGGGTCCTTTTTTCATCATTTACTAAATCATAACCATTACTCTCTCCTCTCAAACTTCTAAGGTCAAGAGAAAACTAGGGTTTCAAAGTATTAATCATCTAGGCTTCAATTGGTTGTTTCCTCTCTAAATTTCTTAGAGTTTCAGGCATATCACTCTTTTCTAACTTTATTTTACATAAAAGTATATGTTTAATTATTATCCATATGAGCTTAATTGTTGGATTTTGAAATTGGGTTGAGGGATTTGAATAGTTATTCCTTGGATTGTTTTCTCATGGTTTTTAACTTATCATTCATGTTTTATCTTATGGTTTTTAAATTAAATAAAAGCAAGGGTATGGGATCGTATTGGGGAACATGGGTTTCCCTAAATTATGGATTATGGTATGGAATTGACATGAACCTCAACCTAGTTTGTGGAATTAGTGTTCAAACATGGATATATGCATAATTTAACTATAATACCTTGGGGTTCGACCCTTAGAAAATTTCCTAGCTTTCTAGTTTATAGACAATTTATGACTAGGGGGAACGAGTCATACAGTAGGATTGAGTAGTGTCAGTTGGTCGTACGCTGACCACTGATATATGGTGGGTTGAATTTGGTTTTTGAAATGGATATGACTTAGGCGGTATGAGTCATATTAGTGGATACGGGTTGTTAGATTTGGTTCTTTTCTTCACTTAATCTTAGACTTGGTAATTTCACTTGGATCTGATTACGAGTGGCTCACCATAAGCCGTAACCCAGGGTATAAGTCGTACTATGGACTCATGTGGGGGACAGTGTTCAATCCTCTTTGATTCTATTCTACCAGGGGTACGGGTCAAATGAATAGGTCGTATACTTTAAGTACGACTTGGGTTAGGTAATTTGTACCTTGGACAGTGTTGGGTCCAAGGAAGAGGCCTAGGGTATGAATGGTGGGTACCACTAGTATTAGAGGGTATGACTAGTATAGGTAGTCATACTCCCCTGATGGGATTTTTATGCGGTTTAAGTAAGGGAAATCTGGACATTTCTCCACTTAAGCTAATAATGCCCCATAACTTTTAACTCACTTGGGAGGTTATTTGACCTATTATTCTATTCATTAACACTTAGAAAATACTCTCTAATCCTCCTTAAAGTTCTTGGGCAAAGGAAGCCAGGTTTTTATCTTAAGGATTAATTAGGATCTTGTATTGGTGATTTCTCTCCATCATCTACACAATTTAAGGCATGTACTCCTTCCCTCATTGTTAGTTCCAATTAAAGGCATATTTTGTGAATTATTTTCATGGAATAATTGTTACATGGTTTTGGTTATAATGGCTTGGTTACGGTTTCCCCATGTTTAAATTATGTATTTACATGTTTTAATGATGGTTTGAATACTTGGTTGCATGAGAATGGTTAATTGGTATTTGGTTTTGGTTTTGGCAACACTATACCCCCAATATGTTTAATAAAATGCCTATGAGAATGCTTTAACTATATTATTGGACTTTTTAATGGTACTATTGCATGGATGGTTTGGTAATTGAACTATAAATGGTATAAATGGTTTAAATGGTGTAGAATGGTTAAATGGAATGGTTTAGTGGTCATGGTTATAGTTAATTGAACTCCTTGTGGGGTATGATGGAATCCCCTGAATAAACATGTTAATGGAACACGTGTGCGGTATATGGGACTCACTCGAGCAAGCTTAATTATGGAACACTTGTGGGGTATATGGGACTCCCCATAGTTAACTTGATAAATGGGTACACGGGAATCCCATTTCCCAAAGAAGGTTTGGCTAAGGACAATACTTGTAAGTTATAGTCGGTATGATGATACCACTATTAATAGCCTTGGTTAATAATAAATGGAATAATGGATTGGTTAGTTGGAAACAATTTAATTGGGAAATAATATCAGGGTATGATATCTAATCATAAAGGTGGGAGTTTAATGAATGAACACTGTAAACTCTTTTTTGCCGACATGAGGGGTTGGTCATGGCAACCATAGATGATACTATCAGGTACACGGGAATCCTTTAAGTACACTGTACATATGTATCATGAAGAGCGATGGGTACTTGGGAATCCCTTACTCTTGTGGTATCTCCAATTCGTACAGCTACAAGCATCGATTTATATGCATGCTAAACTCGGTTCCCTTTCCCGGCATGGTTATATATATATATATGATTTGTATGCATATGGTTAGTTTACTTGATATTACTGGATATCATTTTTATTCTTATCCTGAGTTCATTCTAGCGTTCACCCATTAACCCATCTTCGGGTAGTTGTTTCCCCACGCGATGCAGTAATTGACCGTTCTACTCTTCTTGTATTGTGATCAGATTTCAGGATCAGCTATTGGATTGAAGTGGTGAGTTTCTATCTTTCCATAATACTACATTTCATGTTATAGACATTTTTCATATAATTTGGTTTATTTATTGATATTGGTTTTAGCTATGGTTGGGCGCATGCCCCAACTGAATATTGGTTTCTTTTTAGTTAGAGGCTTTTGTGGAACTACTATGGGTTAGTATAGATGGGATCAGTATTGGTGTCAGCCTTAGTATTGGCATTGGTAATCGGGCTAA
The DNA here is from genome assembly GCA_030864225.1 of Capsicum baccatum var. pendulum. Classification (NCBI taxonomy): domain Eukaryota; kingdom Viridiplantae; phylum Streptophyta; class Magnoliopsida; order Solanales; family Solanaceae; genus Capsicum; species Capsicum baccatum. The sequence goes on from CM061554.1 coordinate 172,779,756, forward strand.
TACCATTTGACTAAATTTATCACTGTTTCATCCTATTGTATTATGGTATAGAACTTCATTTGGTTATTGTTATGGTTTGGGCTTATAGTGTGGGTTGGTTATGGTCTTTGGTTGGATTTGGAATGGTTGGGATCATTTAGATCGGTCTCGATCATAAACCTATCCCAGAGTCTTGATTAGTCCTATCACACTCTATCTTGTTATATTTTTGGAATTCATCCGAATTAGGGCATAATTATGGTTTATTATGATGCGTCCTGGGTGGGACTTTGTTGTGATTAGATGCAAGATGGGAAGGTTATAACATATGCGTCTAGGTATTTGAAGGTGCATGAGAAGAATTATCCTACTCATGATTTAGAGCTTTTAGCGGTGGTTTTTGCTTTGAAAATCTTGTGACATTATTCATATGGAGTGCACGTGGATGTCTTTTTGGATCATAAGAGTCTACAGTATGTGTTCACTCAGAAGGAGCAAAATCTTAGGCGAAGGATATGGTTGATATTTTAAGGACTATGATATGAGTCATCACTACTACCCAGGTAAAGCTAACCTGGTTGCTGATGCTCTTAGTAGGTTATCCATAGGGAGTTTAGCTCACGTGGATCAAGGAAAGTTGGAGTTGGTAAAGGATATTCACCGCTTGGCTAATATTAGAGTTTGTCTCTTGGACTATAATGATGGTGGTGTGATGGTACAAAAAGTGGTTTGGTCATCTCTGGGTGCAGAGATTAAGGAGAGCAAGTGCTGGATCCTGTCTTGATGAAAATAAAGAGTGATATTGGTGAATAGTTTTTGAGATCAATAGTGATAGTACTTTATGTTACCAAGGGAGGTTGCAAGTTCCTAATGTCGATGGTTTTCCACAAAGAATTTTGGCTGAGGCACATGAATCATGCTATATTGTTCATCTCAGTTCAACAAAAATGTATCAAGATATCAAGGAGATGTATTGGTGGAGAGGTATAAAAAGAGGTTGGCTGATTTTGTGGCTAAATCTTGGGGTACCAACAAGTCAAAGTTGAGCACATGAGGCCTGGTGGGTTATATCATGAAATCGATTTGCCCGAATGGAAATGGGAGGTGGTCAATATGGATTTTGTTATTAGTCTTCCTCGGTCTCAGAATTAATTTGATTCGATTTGGGTCATCATAGATAGGATGACCATGTTGCTCACTTCTTCCCAGCACGAACTAACTTTTCGGTGGAGGATTATGCGAGGTTGTATCTTCATGAGATTGTAAAGCTGTATGGGGTACCTGTTTTGATTATCTCTAATTATGGTACATAGTTTTCATCTAAATTTTGGTGGTCTTTTTATGAGGGATTGGGGAGTAAGGTTAGTCTAAGTACTGCTTTTCAGCCTCAAATGAATAGGCAAATAGAAAGAACTATGTAGATGTTCTAGGACATGCTTTGTGCATGTGTGATTGATTATGGTGGCAGTTGGATTGAACATCTACTAGCTATCATTATAGCATTGGTATGGCCCCTTTTGAGGCATTGTGTAGTAGTAGGTGTAAATCTCCTACTGATTGGTTCGTACTTGGTGAGGCGGATATATTCCATCCAGATTTGATTTGTCAGGCTATGGAAAAGGTAAAGGTTATTCGGTATAGGCTTAAGGATTCCCAAAGTTTCCAAAAGTTCTATGCAGATGTAAGTCATAGAGACTTAGAGTTTGAGGTTGGGATTAGGTATTTCTAAAGGGATCTCTTATGAAGGGAGTAATGCAGTTTGGTAAGAAAGAGAAACTCAGTCCCCGATTTGTTGGTCCTTATGCAATTTTGTGGAGGGTTGGTAATGTGGCTTATGAATTAGAGTTGGCTACTAGTTTGGGCTTCATTCAGTTGATATTACATGTCTCTATGTTGAGTAATCCTTCTTCAGTTATCCCTTCAGAGGGATTTGGTATCTCGAATTCTCTCTCTTATGATGAGGTCCCATTTGAGATACTGGATAGGAAGGTTCGTCGGTTATAGACCAAGGATGTGGCCTCGATTAAGGTTTTATGGCAGAACCATGATGTGGAAGAGACTACATGGGAAGCGGAAGAGGATATGAAATCCAAGTATCTGCATCTACTTTCTGCTCCCGGGATTTATGAGGAAGGTATATTTTCTTCTACATACTTTTGTTTTCAAAAATTGTTAAAGGAAAGATTAATATCTTTGCATCTTTATTTTCTAACTTGGTTGAAGGTTGGATTGATATTTGATAATGGAAATGAATTGTGCTTGTGGTTATCCTACCTTGTCCGTCATCCGGGGACAAATGGTCCTAATGGGGGAGACTATAAGACCCTGAGTTTTCAACCCTTAGAAAATTTCATAGATTTTTGATTTTTGGATAAGTTACGACTAGGGGGAATGAGTCGTACACTGGGATACGAGTGGTGCGGGTTGGTCGTATACTTACCAGAGATTGATGGTGGGTTGAATTTATTTTTTTGAAATGGATATGACTTAGGTGGTACGAGTTGTATTGGTGGATGCTGGTTTCTTGGTTTGGTTTGTTCCTTTACTTAATCTTAGACTTGGTAACTTAACTTGGATCTGAGTACGAGTGGCTCACTATGAGCCGTAAGCTAAGGTTCGAGTTGTACCATGGACTTATATGGGGGACCATGTTTAATCCTTTTTTATTCTATTTTGCTAGGGGTACGAGTCGAAGGAATGAGGCGTATGCTTTGGATACGAATTGGATTAGGTAAGTCATATCTTGGATAGTGTTGGGTTCAAAAGAGAGAGGCCTAGGGTACAAGTGGTAGGTACCACTCGTATTAGAGGGTAAAACTTCTATGGGTAGTTTTTCCCACCTGAAGGGATTTTTATACAGTTTAAGTGAGGAAAATATGGACATTTCTCCACTTAACCTAATAAGGCCCCACAACTTTTAACTCACTTGGGAGGCTATTTGCCCTATTATTCTATTCATTAACACTTAGAAAACACTCTCTAATCCTTTGAAAAGTTCTTGGGAAAAGAAAGTTAGGGTTTCATCTTATAGATTAATTTGGGGCCTGTGTTGGTGATTTCTCCCTATTATCTACTCAATTTAAGGTATGTACTTCTTCCCTCATTGTTAGTTCCAACTAAAGGCATATTTTGTGAATTTTGGTCATGGTATTATTGTTATATGCTTTTGGGTTTTCAAACATGTATTGGGATATTTGGTTATAATGGCTAGGTTATGGTTTTCCCATGTTTTAATTATGTATTTACATGTTTTAATGATGATTTGAATACTCAGTTGCAAGGGATTGGTTAATTGGTATTTGATTTAGGTTTTGGAAACACTATGCCCCCAATATGTTACATAAAATGCCTATGAGAATGCTTTTACTATATTATTGGACTTTTTAATGGTACTATTGCATGGTACGACTTGGTAATGGAACTGTAAATGGTATTAATGGTTTGGAATGATTAAATTGAATGGTTTGGTGGTCATAGTTATGGTTAATTGAACTCCTTGTGGGGTACAATGGAATCCCCCAAGTAAACATGTTAATGGAACACTTGCGCGGTACAAGGGACTCCCCCAAGCAAACTTAATTATGGAACACTTGTAGGGTAATAATAGCGGGGTGTGATAGGTAACCATGAAGGAGGGAGTTCAATGAAAGAACACTGGAAACTTATGTTTGCCGACATGAGGGTATGGTCATGGCAACCATACATGATACTATAAGGTATACGAGAATCCTCCAAGTACACTGTACATATGTATCATGGATAACGAAGGGTACTTGGGAATCCCTACTGGTATCGTATCTCCGGTTCATGCGGCTATACACATCGAGGCCTATTTAAGGGGTTACACTGGACCCATATAGCCCGTGGGTGGTTTAGGAAGGTTAAGATACACATACCCAGGTTAAAGGATTTAAATATATGCTAAACCTGATTCTCTTTCCTAGCATGGTTGTATATATATATATATATATAGTTTATATACATATGGTTGGTTTCCTTGGTTTTACTGGATAACATTACTGGATAGCATTATTTTATCCTTATCAGGAGTTCATGCTAGCGTTCACTCGCTAACCCAACTTTGGGCGGCTGTATCCCCATGCATTACAGGAATCGACCATTTTACTCCTCTTGTATAACGATTGGATTTTGAGATCAAATTTTAGATTGAAGTGGTGTGCTTCCATCTTTTCGGAAGACTACATTTCATGTTATAGACATCTTCATATACTTTAGTTTATTTATGGTTATTAGTTTTGGCTATGGTTGGGGGCATGTCCCAACTTTTTATAGTTTGGTCTGGGTGGGATCAGTATTGGTGTCATCCTTAGTATTATCATTGGTATTGGGGATGATACCGTTGGACTAAATTTATCACTGTTCCATTCTTTTATTTTAAGTTATGGAACTTTATTTGGTTATTTTTATGATTTTTATCTTATAGTAGCGGTTAGTTATGGTCTTTGGTTGGATTTGGAATGGTTGGACTCATTTAGGTTAGTCATGGTCATAGACCTATCCCATATTCTGGATTAGTTCTATCACATGATATCTTGTTTTATGTTTGGAATTTATCAGACTCAGGGCATAATTTGGATGGATAGGTTGGGTATCGGGGGTGGTCATTGGTCCTTGTTGGACTTAAGATTCCTATTATGACAAGGCCCTTGGTTGGGTCGTGTCAAGTTGGTATCAGAGCTTTATGTTCATGGTCAATTGGGAGTCCACAAGGCTGTGTCTAGTTGATTCACTTTAAAGGGTGTGTAGCGTGCCACACTCATTAGGGTGAGGCTACAATGCATTTAGGAATGTTTCACTTTCTTAGTATTCTATTCTTAAGCTTGGAGTCTAAGTCCTGAAATCTTCTCGATTCCTAATTTTTTGCTTATCTGATCATGCCTCGACGATCTGGAACACAAGAAAACTCTTCTGTTAGTAGGGTGGTGATAATTTCTAGTCATAAGGTGCCCAATCTCAAGAGAGTGGGGGCAAAATCAACTTCTTTATGCTCTCCTTATCAGTTCTGTGGTCATCTTTATTGGGGATTTTACAATAAAGTAAGGGATAGGTGTTTTAAATGAGGTCAGGTAGGCCATATGCTTAGAAACTATCCGATTGGTAAGGGTTCTTAGGGAGCGGTTAAAAATTTAGTTTCTTCATCTTCTGATCCTACACCTAGTGGTGCTGCTTCGGTATCTACTCTTGCTCCTGGTGCCGGTGCTATTTGGAATAGGTTATAGGCTCTTGTATCTCGACAGGAGTTTAAGGCATTACCCAATGTCGTGATTGGTATGTTATAACTTTTTTCTTATAAAGTACATTACTTTCTTGATCCGGTGTTCGCTCTTTCTTATGTGACCCCATTTGTGGCTGTGTATTTTGGTTTTGATCCTAAGGTTATTTTGGATCTTTTTTTTTGTTTCTACTTTGGTAGGTGACTCTATTATTTCTAAAAGAGTCTGTAGGGGGTGTACGGTATCTGTTGGCAGTAGGTAGACTATAGTGGATTTGTTTAAACTTGATATGGTGGATTTTGATTTTATTCTGGGATGGATTGGTTACACTCTTATTATGCGTTCTTAGATTGTTGGACCCATAAGGTTATTTTTAGGTTACTTGGTAAATTAGTTATTGATTAGGAGGGTGGTTACCTAGCTCCTATAGTGAGGTTTATTTCTTATCTTAGAGCTTAGAGATTAATCTCCAAAGGATGTCTCTATTATTTGGTCCAGGTTAAGGTTTCTAACTCGGAGGGTCCTTCTTTACATTCAGTTTTGGTGGTGAATGAATTCCCTGAGGTCTTTCTGGATGATCTTTCTGGCGTTTCTCTGGATAGGGAGATTGAGTTTTGTATTGATTTTGTTCTAGACACTCGTCCAATATCTATTCCTCCTTATAAAAGTGCTCTGACTGAGTTGAAGGAACTCAAGGAGCAACTTAAGGATCTTTTGGATAAAAAATTTATTCATCCTAGTATATCCCTGTGGGGTGCACCGAAGTTATTTGTGCGCAAGAAGGATGGTTCCCTTCGGATGTGCATTGACTATTGACAATTGAATAAGGAAACGGTTAAGAACAAGTATCCTATTCCAAGGATAGATGACTTGTTTGATATGTTGCAAGGTGCCAAGCTCTTTTCTATGGTAGTTCTTAGATTTGGGTATCATCATCTTAATATTAGGTCGGAGGATATCCCTAAGATGGCTTTTCGTACTCGGTATAGGCACTTTGAGTTCTTGGTTATGTCATTTGGTTTGACTAATGCCTTAATGGCATTTATTGATTTGATGAATATGGTTTTTAGGCAGTTTCTGGATCTTTTTGTCATTGTGTTTATTGATGACAGTTTGGTTTATTCTAAGAGTGAGGTGGATCATGCTAATCACCTCCGTATGGTGTCGTGGACCTTGAAAGAGAAACAATTGTATTCCATGTTCTCCAAGTATGAGTTTTGGTTGAATGCTGTAACTTTCTTAGGCCATATTATTTCTATCGAGGGAATCATAGTGGATCCACAAAAGGTGGTTGTGGTTAAGAAGTAGCCTAGACCCACGACTCCTACCAACATCCAGAGCTTCTTTGGTTTGGATGGGTACAATAGGAGGTTTGTGAAAAGTTTCTCGATGATAGATGCTCCTTTGACCAAATTAAATCCACCAAATGGATAGTTTCTAACTTGGTTAATGGTTGGATTGATATTTAATAATGAAAATGAATCGTGCTTGTGGTTACCCTATCTTATCCGACATTCGGGGATGAATGTTCCTAGTGGGGGAGAATATAACACCCTGGGTTTTTGACCCTTAAAAAATTTCTTGGATTTCTGGTTTCTGGATAAGTTACGACTAAGGGAAATGAGCTATACACTGGGATATGAGTGGTATGGGTTAGTCGTATGCTGACAAGTGATAGACGGTAGGTTGAATTTGGTTTCTGGAATCTATACGAATCAGGTGGTATGAGTCTTATTGGTGGATACAGGTTATTGGGTTTGGTTCTTTCCATCACTTAATCTTAGACTTGGTAACTTAACTTGGATTAGAGTACGATGGCTCACCATGAGATGTAAACCAGGGTATGAGTTGTGCGTTGGACTCGTATAGGGGAGCTTGTTCAATATTCTTTGATTCTACTCTTCTAGGGGTACTCATTGAAGGAACGGGTCATATGCTTTGAATATAACATAGATCGAGTAAGTCGTATCTTTGATAGTGTTGGGTCCAAGAGGAAGGCCTAGGGAACGAACCATGGGTACTACTCATATTAGAGGGTATGACTGGTATGGGTAGTTGTACCCCCCTGATGGGATTTTTGCAGTTTAAGTAAGGGCAATCTGGATATTTCCCCACTTAACCTAATAAGGCCCCATGATCTTTAACTCACTTGGGAGTTTATTTGCCTTATTATTATATTCAATAAAAATTTGAAAATACTCTGTAATCCTTTTTAAAGGACTTGTGCAAAGGAAGCTAGGGTTTCATTTTAAGAATTAATTTGGGGCTTGTGTTTGTGATTTCTCTCCATAATCTACTCAATTTAAGGCATGTACTCATTCCCTCATTGTTAGTTCCAACTAAAGGCATATTTTGTGAATTGTTTTCATGGTATAATTATTATATGGTTTTGGGTTTTTAAATATATATTGGGGGTTGGTGGTTATGGTTGTTGATGATAGGTGATATTACGCGCCTATATCAATATATTTTGCCCATATTTATGCCATGTTTTGAGAACAAAGTATATATTTCATGCGCTTTTAGTCCTTTTTCCTGTAAGTGAGCTAACGAACATGATTAGCAAAGTTTCAGGTATAAATGATGTAGAAATCAGCATTTTATGGCTTACTTGACGCCAAAGAAAGCTCACGAAGGAAGGAAAGGGAGCTTGAACGCCTAAAGGACCAAAAGTGATGCATGGAAAATCTGTCCCGGGCTAAAACAACATTTCTGAAGACTTTGGGGAATTGCAGTAAACTATTTGGATTAGGATAATAATACATTAACCTAGTACAATTGGGTTAAGTATTTCATTAGCTTAGTAGGATTTGGTTAAGTATTTCATTAGATTAGTAGGAATAGGATATGGGTATTATAAATACCCTATCATGCTAGAGATTTTTATTCATTCCTCCCTTAGTGGAGAGATTCATTCACTTACTATTCCAACAATTCTAATTCTTCCATTAATTCTATTTTTCTTCCATTCTTCTATTAAATTCCACAACAAGAGAGACGTTACTTTGCAAAGGACTTCACGCCATCCTCACCCTTACACCTAACGTGCAAATCTTTAGTGGGGTACAATGATCATGTTTATTGTGACTTCCTTCGCACTCATGGGTAACTAAACCTCTCTGTTGGGGTTATGGAAGCCGAATGAGATACTATCTATTGCTGTGAGTTTGTGAGTTCGTGACACGTATGCTGCTTATATCATTATTCTCTTCATCTTAATGCAAATTCTTGTGGCTGCAGACGCATAGAATAACGCCAGTATAACATTTAACTTGTTCGAAAGAAAGGTTATCTGTCTGGAAAAGAGATAATGTCAAGGTAGTAGGGTCCCATCCCCTATTAAAAAGTTAGTGCCGTAACTGGATTAACCTCTTAGAGAATTCGTACCGTTAGACACGCTTTAAGCTCGAAAGAGTTAAAGTGAAATAATCTTCGAATAGGTCGAAAGACGCCTGGATTTACCATCGAATACAATTCTCTATAAGCACATGCATGTCTGAATTCAACACACTCATAGCCAATAGAAACGTATAACTCAGAAGGTGGACATAACCCCAACTCCGCAATTCTCATTGTTTCACAACCCACGAAATATTCTTTCTTTTCACTTTGATATCTTTAGTTTTTACTTTATTATTTCGGTTACACATTACAATCCCCCCTTTTTACGAGACTTGCACTAAAAGTCTAGTAATCGTTGCTTATTTGTTGGCCAAGCTATTCCCTGTGGGATCGACACCCAACCCAGGTTGGGTTCTATATTTGCTAACGACCGCTTTACACTCCCACGAGAGCTGTAGATTGAGCGTTATCAAAAATTGGAGACGTTGCCGGGGAATAGGAGTGTCAATTAAGTTTGTGATAATTACTAGACCCTTTGGTCAAAGATTCTCGTACTTTTACTTTTAGTTGTTGTTTCTGTTTTTAGGTTTGTTCAGTGAATCAATGGATGCACAACGTGAAATTGAAAGGATGGCTACTCAAGTGCATCAACAGAATATTGATAACCCTGGGCGAGCAACAAATCCTGATGATGAGGATCTGGGCGATGAAGAGCTACTAAACCCATGACGTACTGCTGAGATGGTGGCACCCATGCAGAGGAGAGATCGTCAAGCGCAATTTAGGCCTAAACGCCGAGCTGTGCACATACCGTTCGATGATGATGATGATGATCTTGATGGAGCTGGTGCCACAGGAGCTATTATTCTTCCGCCATTGGCACGCGGAGCAAAGTTCAATATCACTAGTGCCATGATTCAGCTTTTGCAACTCAAGGGATTATTTGGTGGACTAGCAGGCGATGATCCGAATATGAATCTGATCAACTTTATTTCTACATGCAAGTCATTCGACAATCCTGGCGTTGGACAGAATGCAATTCGACTACGCTTATTTCCATTGTCTCTGTCTGGGGAGGCAACTCTATGGTTGAATGGGCTGACTCCTGATTCTATTACAAATTGGAGGCAATTGAAAGACGCTTTCCTATAAAGATTCTTTCCGCCATCCAAAAGAGCATAATTAAGAGATGAAATCAGCAATTTTCGGCAGCTTCCAACTGAAGCCCTTCATGAAACATGGGAGAGGTTCAAGACAAAGCTAATGAGGTGCCCAAACCATCACTTGACCAATGTACACCTAATGGAGATACTATACAGAGCCTTGAATTCAATAACTAAACCAGTGGTGGATAATGCGGCTGGAGGATCATTTATGGACCTCACCTTTGGTCAAGCAACCAATATGCTAGATCGTATGACGAAGCAAAGTAGAGCTTGTCATACCAGGGATTCTGAGGTAGCAAGCCCCACTTTATCTATTGGCATGACTGCGGAACAAAGGAGAAGAGATGAAGAACGTGATCAAGACATGGCGCACATGAAAACACAAATGGATCTTCTTACAAAGTATTTATTATCAGGGAAGACCGAAAAAGTTAAGGCTGTGGTATCACATGGAAGAAATAAATCTGATTCAGAGGAAGAAGCCAACTACTTGAACAATCAGGGGGGTTTCCGAGGCAATGCCCAAGGAAACCAAGGTCGGAACTATTATGATAATTCAAGATATAAGGACCGTGATCAAGGTAGTTGGAAGGATAAGACTGACAGGAGTGGTTTGTATGTTCCTCCAGGAAGACGTGACGCCACTGCATCTGGTTCTGGAAATATGTCAATGGAAGATATGATGGCTAAACTATTGAAAGGAGTAGAGACAACTAATACGGGAGTGAATGAGGTGAAGAACGACTTGTCCTCAATGAAGCAATTGGTTGACTCGCATTCCACTTCAATAAAATAGCTGGAGCAACAATTGAGTCAATTATCTGCGGCATTCAATCAAAGAAAGGCTGGCACTTTACCTAGCGACACTGTGCGAAACCCAAGGAATTATGGGTCATGCATGGCCAATACTACCCGAAGTGGTAAGATGCTGGAAACTTCAGCAAAAGGCAAGTAAGTGGTTTACGAAGTAGTGGACATTGATGATAAGGCGAATGGGAAAGATGCCGCAGCAGCTGAACCTGACGTCCATAACGTCACCCCTCATGATTTGCAACCTGAAAAAGCTGAAAAACGGAAGCAAGAGGAGAAGAAAGCCGAGGAGAGAACAATCCCATACCCACCACCACCTTTTCCTCAAAGATTGAAGAAGGTGGCGGATGATACGAAGTTCAGCAAATTCATGACTATGCTAAAGCAGCTGACCATTAATGTTCTGTTGGTAGAGGCACTTGAACAAATGCCTGGGTATGCAAAATTTATGAAAGACCTTTTGACAAAGAAGCGGGCAGCAAGTTATGAGTTGAAAGATGATGTTCATCACTGCAGCGCAATTGCTACAAGATCGCTAGTTTAGAAAAAGGCCGATCCCAGTGCTTTTACTATTCCTTGCACGGTTGGATCTATGAATTTTGCCAAGGCATTGTGCGATTTGGGTGCTAGCATCAATTTGATGCCACTATCCGTCTACAGGAAGTTGCGGTTAGGCGATCCGACACCAACCAGTATGTGGCTCGTGATGGCTGATAGGTCGGTAAAACGACCTGTGGGTATCTTGAATGATGTGTTGGTGAAGGTTTCTTCATTCATATTTCCTGCAGACTTCGTTATTCTGGATTGTGAGGTGGATTCTGAAGTTCCCATAATCTTGGGATGACCTTTCCTTGCAACTAGAAGTGTGCTTATTGACATGAGAGCTAATGAGCTTTTGTTTCGGTTGAATGACGAAGTGGTCCGCTTTGATATATGCAAAGCAATGAAGCAACCCAGCGATATGGATGTGTTCTCCATAGCTTATGAGGATAAGAAAGCATTATCTATAAAGAAACATCTTACTGTTGAGCCATTGTCTGCTGCACTGCTGAATGTTGAGCATGAGGATGATGAAGATTATGAAGAACGTATGGGTGCTCTAACAGGAATAAGGTCCTATTCTCATACTCCTAAACAACTGGACCTTGATCTTACGAATCAACCGTCACCAACAACAAAGACTTCCAGCGAAGAGCCACCAATGCTAGAATTGAAAGAGCTCCCCGATTATCTAAGGTATGTGTTCTTGGAAAGTGGAAGTATACTTCCGGTAAGTGTGGCGGATGATTTAAGTTAACAGCACGTGGAGGATCTCATCTCTGCTCTGATGAGGTACAAGAGAGCTATGGGTAGGAAGATTGATAATATAATTGGTATCTCTCCTGAGGTATGTATGCACAAGAGTCATCTCGAAGAAGATTGCATGCCTACAAGTAAGTATCAACGTCATCTGAATCCATTCAGAAAACGATGCCCCATCTATCTCGATGAAGACTAAGTAATTGAGATAGCCATGTCGTGCCGCGACAATAAATCAAGCGCTTGGTGGGAGGCAACCTATCATTTTTAAATGTTCTTGTTGTTTCTGTTTTCTTAGGATTTTGTCGTGCCACGACCTAAACTAAGGCGCTTGGTGGGAGGCAACCCATCGTACTAATCGTTTTCATTGGTTTTGAGCAAATATAGGTGCGAGAAGTATTCAACGAGGAGATTGGTTTCAAATGACGATTTGGACGTCTTGTATGGTAAAGGTGGTAAGTTAGGAATAAGGATGCATAAGGCTATGGATTGAGCATTGCTCATGCCAAAATTGGCATCGAGGAAGGCTAGGACTAGGTAAAACTAGGCCACGAACAATGCAAAACCTATACTATAGCCTAAGGTCTCGGAATCTAGTGTGCAAAGACATAGGCGCCGCCCATGCTTAAGTGTGCTATACACTATGCACCGCCTATGATATAGCATTAGGTCTCAGTATCTCAAATTCCATACACTATGCGGCGCATATGTCCCTAAATGCCATACACTATGCGCCACATATGTCCCTAAATGCACTACACTATGTGCCGCCTATACTATGGTTATGCAAAGCACTATGCACCGCATAGAGGTCATTTTTGTCTCCAAAACCGTTTGAAAATGGGTCAAAACTCGACCCAACCTTTTCCTATAAATATGAGACTTAGTCTTGAACCAAAAACACATTGGAAACCTAGCTTATGCACCACCTATAGTCTCCAAATCCTATCAAAAATTTTTCCTTTTGCTCTATTTCTTCACAAGAACATCTCCAAAGGCTTCAATCACGTAAGTACTCTTTTAATCTTCATCTATTTCTCGTAAGTACTACGTTGCTATGTCTATCATGAATTGATACATCTTGAAGAAATATTGGTGATGTTAAAGTGTTTGAATTGTTGATGCAAAACCATGTGAGTGAACATGTACGTTAGGATAATCTTAACTTATTTCTGACTTGAATTTGGTTTTAATTGCATTGTCATACTCTTTGCGGAATTGCTATGGTGATGAACATTGCATAGTCTTGTCACTTGTATACCTACATGTTAGGCTATCCCGTTCATCGGGATACGACTTATAGTTGCCTACCGACATAGGAGGTTGTAATTGTTGATAGATGCTATCCCTTGATTCAATCTCTATGTAGTAGTCTTGATATATCTAACATGAAAGTATTGCAAAGATTACAAGAAGTATGACTGCTCTGATTTTATTGTTGGAATATAGCACCTAAAACGTATGTCAATGAAGTCTGAGTAATCGACCACTTTCACTTCACTAGTCTGTACCAACAAACTAAGTGTGGGGTGGTGCCACTACTGCTTGTTTATAGATTGTATACATCGAGATGATGCTAACATGACTCTATTGAGATCTCAGGTACAATGGCACCAAACGACAAGAAAAGCAACCACTTCACAAAGAGGCCAGAAAAGAGGAAGAAAAGAGCAAACTGAATCCTCCGTGCTGCAAATACCTCGACACACTCTTGGAATTAAGTGGGGTACTTATGAGGAACTTCTGAGGATGACGACTTTGATGATGATTCCGATGCAGGGGGTATGATTCCGAACATAGAGGATGAGTCCGACTAACCAGGTTCTTCTTATTTATTTTCCACTGAGGACAGTGTGTCCCGTTTAAGTGTGGGGTGGTGGTATTTGCATGCTATACTTCTCTATCCACATTTGCATTTATGTTTGTTTTGTTTCTCTTTTTGGTAGTTATTTATTTTTTTTCTTTTTTTTAGTAGTTAAATTTTTTCTTTAGCTTCGCATGAAATTATTCTAATAGGCAGCATGAGATTATAACAAGAGTTTGTGCGAAAATCATGATTATTGAGACGTTTAGGCTCTAATTGTGACTCACTATGTGATATTGTGTGGTTCAATTCCCTCATCTGTTGGGTCAAGAGTCTATACTACTCCCAATAAAGTCGACCATGTGCCTTGTGTGTGTGAGGATATAGTATATTCTATGTTTGTGGTTGATGCTAGAACTTGCCTGGTATGTATGCAAAGCAAAAATAAGGTGTGTAAGTTTAGGAGATGATTTAGGCATTTCTTTGGCAACCTATACATGTTTACCTTCGTTTTACCTACCCATGGACATCATCCTAGTTAAACCCTTTTGAGCCTTTAGCCTATTTCTTTGACAACCTCATATCTAAGCCTAATCCATTTTTTTCAAGACCGTAATTTGATCCAAAATCCTAAGTGCTTTAAAGTGAAAAAGTAATGTGACGAAATAAGAGGAAATTGGGTGAGTATGATGCTCTAAATTGTTGTGGTGCTTGAATGAGTTATGAAAAAGAAAGTGCTATCATAAGAGGTATGTTATGAAAAGAAAAAGGAAAAGAAAGCTGAAAAGTGAGTTATGCTTAAAATTGTAAAACAAAAGAGGAGAACAAGGGTGGTAGAATAAAAGAAAAAAAGGTTGAAAGAAAAGTGTCAATGATACAATGTGATGTATTAAAGCGCTTAGGAACTTAGTCACTATTTCTGGCCAAAATAGTCTTACCCATCCCTTAGCCTACATTACAACCATCAAAAGACCTATTTGATCCTAATCTTAGCATTCTGACATTTAGTAGAGTATTACACTAAGGGCAAGCCTATGGTCATCAGTTGCTGCATACGAATTCTTTGTGAGAGCGAGAGCAAGGATATTTTGATACCCATGTTTGAAAAATATGCTATACTTGTGAGTGACTATGGGTAATATATTGTGAGACACACATGGTTGATGAGTTTTGGATAGTTGTACATGATTCTTTGTGCCTTAACTTTTGAATATGAGTTGACCACCATCACGAGTCTATGCTAGAGGTTAAATGGTTTCTACTAATGATCGGAAAACTACTCTTTGTTGATAATTGTTGTGCTTGTCTTGACGAATGTTTTGTGTTGTTGCTGTGAAACCCTAAGTTGATGTTTAGAGGGACATGATATATTGTTCGAGGACGAACAAAGCCTTAAGATTGGGGTGTTGATGATAGGTGATATTACGCGCCTATATCAATATATTTTGCCCATATTTATGCCATGTTTTGAGAACAAAGTATATATTTCATGCGCTTTTAGTCCTTTTTCCTGTAAGTGAGCTAACGAACATGATTAGCAAATTTTCAGGTATAAATGATGCAGAAATCAGCATTTTATGGCTTACTTGACGCCAAAGAAAGCTCACGAAGGAAGGAAAGGGAGCTTGAACGCCTAAAGGACCAAAAGTGATGCATGGAAAATCTGTCCCGAGCTAAAACAACATTTCTGAAGACTTTGGGGACTTGCAGTAAACTATTTGGATTAGGATAATAATACATTAACCTAGTACAATTGGGTTAAGTATTTCATTAGCTTAGTAGGATTTGGTTAAGTATTTCATTAGATTAGTAGGAATAGGATATGGGTATTATAAATACCCTATCATGCTAGAGATTTTTATTCATTCCTCCCTTAGTGGAGAGATTTATTCACTTACTATTCCAACAATTCTAATTCTTCCATTAATTCTATTTTTCTTCCATTCTTCTATTAAATTCCACAACAAGAGAGACGTTACTTTGCAAAGGACTTCACGCCATCCTCACCCTTACACCTAACGTGCAAATCTTTAGTGGGGTACAATGATCATGTTTATTGTGACTTCCTTCGCACTCATGGGTAACTAAACCTCTCTGTTGGGGTTATGGAAGCCGGATGAGATACTATCTATTGCTGTGAGTTTGTGAGTTCGTGACACGTATGCTGCTTATATCATTATTCTCTTCATCTTAATGCAAATTCTTGTGGCTGCAGACGTATAGAATAACGCCAGTATAACATTTAACTTGTTCGAAAGAAAGGTTATCTGTCTGGAAAAGAGATAATGTCAAGGTAGTAGGGTCCCATCCCCTATTAAAAAGTTAGTGCCGTAACTGGATTAACCTCTTAGAGAATTCGTACCGTTAGACACGCTTTAAGCTCGAAAGAGTTAAAGTGAAATAATCCTCGAATAGGTCAAAAGAAGCCTGGATTTACCATCGAATACAATTCTCTATAAGCACATGCATGTCTGAATTCAACACACTCATAGCCAATAGAAACGTATAACTCAGAAGGTGGACATAACCCCAACTCCGCAATTCTCATTGTTTCACAACCCATGAAATATTCTTTCTTTTCACTTTGCTATCTTTAGTTTTTACTTTATTATTTCGGTTACACATTACAATCCCCCCTTTTTACGAGATTTGCACTAAAGGTCTAGTAATCGTTGCTTATTTGTTGGCCAAGCTATTCCCTGTGGGATCGACACCCAACCCAGGTTGGGTTCTATATTTTCTAACGACCGCTTTACAGTCCCACGAGAGCTGTAGATTGAGCGTTATCAGTTGTCCCATGTTTAAATTATGTATTTACATGTTTTAATGATGGTTTGAATATTTTGTTGCATGGGAATGGTTAATTGGTATTTGGTTTTAGTTTTGGAAACACTATGCCCCCAATATTATTGATAAAATGCCTATGAGAATTCTTTTACTATATTGTTGGACTTTTTAATGGTACTATTGGATGATATGGTTTGGTAATTGAACTGTAAATGGTATAAATGGTTAAATGGAATAGTTTAGTGGCCATGGTTATGGCTAATTGAAATCCTTGTGAGGTAGATGGTATCCCCCAAGTAAACATGTTAATGGAACACTTGTGGGGTATATGAGACTCCCCGAGCTAACTTAATAATGGAACACTTGTGGGGTACTTGGGATTCTCCTAAGTTAACTTGGTAAATGGGTACACGAGAATCCCTTTACCCAATAATAAAAATAATAATAGATTGGTTGGTTGGAAATGGTTTTAATTGGGTAACAATGGCGGGGTGTGATAACTAACCGTGCAGGTGGGAGTTCAATGAGTGAACACTAGAAAATCATGTTTGCCGACATGTGGGGTTGGTCATGGTGACCATATATGATACTATGAGGTACACAGGAATCCTCTAAGTACAACATACATATGTATTATAGAGAGCGAAGGGTACTTAGGAATCCACTACTTTTATTGTATCTCCAATTCGTGCAACTACACGCATCGAGGCCCATTTAGGGGAATACACTGGACCCATATTTCTTATGGGTGATTTAGGATGGTTAAGCTACACATACCTAGGTTAATGGATTTATAGTGATCAAATTTTAGGATTAGCTTTTGGATTGAAGTGGTAAGCTTTCATATTTCTGGAAGACTCCATTTCATGTTACAGGCATTTTCATATACTTTGGTTTGTTTCTGGATATTGGTTTTCGCTATGGTTGCGGGCATGTACCAATTTGATATTGTTTTTCTTTTGGTTAGAGGCTTTTGTGGAACTACTATGGGTTGTTATAGGCAGGATCGGTATTGGTGTCAGCCTTAGTATTAGCATTGATATTGGGGTTGATGTCATTGGACTAAATTTCTGACTGTTCTATCCTTTTATATTATGTTATAGAACTTCATTTGGTTATTATTATGGTTTTGGCTTACGGTATGGGTTGGTTATGGTCTTTGGTTGGATTTAGTACGATTGGGCTCAATTAGGTTGGTCTCGGTCATAGACCTATCCTAGAGTTTAGATTAGTTATATCACAAGCTATCTTGATATATTTTCGAAATTCATCCAAATCAGGGTATAAGATGGATGGTTGGGTTGGGTATTAGGTGTGGTCTCCGATCCCTGTTGGACTTGAGATGCCCATTACAACAAGGCCCTTGGTCGGGTCATATCATTAACTCATTCTTGGGACCATGCATTGCATAAAAGGTTAATGGGACATGAAAATGGTTTTGAGGGGCCTTGGTGTCCATGGTTTGGTTTTAAATTAGAACTTGGGGGTAAAATTGGTTAATGGGTTTTGGACAGGCATAATTGGACTTAGCTTTCAAGCATAATTGGTATGATAAATGACTCCTAGTTTAATGGATGGGAATACGTGTATATATTTTAATTTAGTCTTAAAGGGGGTTGTGTAACTTACTGTAAAGGTGGAGGTCACGGGGGAGGGGGGGAGGACAAATACTGGAAACCACATTTGTCGGCATGGGGGTCTTTTTCACCGTGTGCATAGTTCACCCACTAAATAAATTTTGGAATGGCTAGAGCCTTGGTGTCTATTGCCTTACCTTGGATTTTCCTAGTTCGTATGGCTAATACGCGATGGGACCCTTTCAACAGGGGTAGCTACACCCATGTAGCCTCTGGGTGCCCTTAGGATGGATGGAGCTACACAGTCTAGGTTAACAATTTTTAAATCTCATGTTTATAACCTTCTACCCTACCCCAACATTATATATATACACATATGAATGTATGCATGTGGTTTGATTTGTTTTGGATATGGCATTTTTTATCCATTCCCTAAGTTACATCCGGTGTTTATCTCGCTGACCATCCTTGGATGCTACATTGTTTCATGATATAGGGTACTAGGGTTCTTTGTTTACTCATATGTAGTCTTAGGTGGAGCGGATATCGGTTGAGTTATTATGAAGTGATGAGCCTCCATCCTCCAGAAAGCTTTACCATTTCATTAGGTTACTTGTCAAATTTTGGGAATTGAAGAGTTCCATTTTCATGGTAGGGGGCATGTCCCGACCTAATTTGGTATTTTTATTTTAGAGGTTTTGTGGACAAACGTGTGGGTTGGTTATTTGTTTTGGATTCTTAAAACCTTCCTATTGGTTTATATATTAATCTTATTGTTTGTTTTTTCTTCTGCTATTATTTTATCATGATCAGGTGGTTAGGCTAAGAGGTCGTCTCTGGTCCACGGTGGGTTTAAGATAGCAATCACAACTAGTCCTTGGTTTAGGCCGTGACATGTTTGGTATCAGAACATAGTTTTAGGGTCTTTGGATGTCCATAAAGTCATGTCGAGTAGAGTCCCTTTTATCGGTGTGTAGTCCGCCACACTAATAAAGTAGAGGTTACAAGGCATTTAGGAATATTTTCCTAGGCATTTAGGAATATTTTCCTTTCTTGTGTTTTATTTTGGGCTATAGAGTTTGATGTCATGAATTTCCCTAACTCTGATTTTCTCATATTTCAAATCATGCCTCCCCAAAGATTTGATGTTTGTAGAAACTTTGCTGGACCCTCTATCCTACATGAGGACAATGTGGAGGGAACTCGCCCTACTTATGGAATACAGACCCAGTCTACAGTTCGTGCTCCCAGTTGTACTACTCCACGTCGAGTTCTACCGGTACCCACTAGTCTTCCTCGGGCTCCCCGACATGGTAGTACCTATGATCAACCACCTCAGTGAGACGTCTCTAATGCGAAGTTCAGTTGGTCTATTTATTTACTTACTAATTTGTTGTCATCTCAGTCTCATCAGTCAAATTGTATTAGTTCTATTGCTCCTTCATCTAAGGTTACTTAAGTTGGATAGTTCATGAGGATGAATCCTCCAACCTTTACTGGAATGAAGGTTGAGGAGGATCCTCAGGGTCTTGTGAATAGGATGGAGAAGATTTCAGAGTGATGCATGCTACTGCCTTTGAAGGTGTAGAGATTGCTGTATATTAGTTGAAAGATGTAACTTATCAGTAGGATAAGGAGTGTGAGCAATTGAGAGGTGATGATGCTGAGCCGGCATTATGGGATAAGTTTTTGGGTACCTTTCTTTATCATTTATTTCCTCAGGAGATGAGTGAAGATAAGGATGTGGATTTTGTGAATATAAAAATAGGGTAATATGAGTGTGAAATAGTATGCCTTAAAATTTCAGCATCTATCTCATTATGATCCAAAGTTGGTGTCTAGCTAGAGATCTAAAATGAGGAAGTTTGCATCTGGGTTGTCCTGCGACTTGGTATTGGAATGTAAAGATGAAATGTGAAATAATTCCATGGATATATCTAGGCTTATGGTAGAGGATGAGAAGAAAAGACAAACAGAGAATGGATATAGGCAGAATAAGAAGTTCAAGTTTTTAGAGCAGGGGGCAAATCAACAGAATAGTGAAGGGGAAAATAGGCAATGGAATAAAAAGAAGACTTGGGGAAATTCTAATTCATATTATTTAGCAAGTTCTCCTTATTCTAAGTCTTCTGGTGATCATCATTTTTAGGCCAGTAGTGGTGCTAAGGTACAGGGTTCCCAAACTTAGGCTAGTGGAGCTTAGTCTGCCTTACCTTATTATCCTTGTAGATTTTGCGAACAGTTTTACCATAGTTATTGTGATGAGGGGAGGAACCTGTGTTTCAATTATGGTCTTCCTGGACACATGTAGATGAATTGTCTTGCAGCTAAGGTAACCAGTGGAGCTAATAAGATTCCGGTTGCCACTTCTTTGGGTCCTATACCAAAATGCGCCATTCGGGTATCGACACTGGCCGAAATAGTCTCTACGCTCTTTTCGCTCGTCAGGAATCTAAGGCATCTCCTGATTTTGTCACTAGTACATTGCAACTCTTCTCCTTTGATGTTTACTGTTTTCTTGACCCGGGGTCTACCTTTTCTTATGTAATCCTTTATGTGGTTGTACATTTTTGTTTTTGTCCTAAAAATATTTTTGAACTCAGTATGGACATTATGAGTTCCTGGTTGTGTCATTTGGGTTTACTGATGCTCTGACTACTTTTATGGATCTTATGAATCGGGTATTTAGGTAGTTCCCAATATGTTTGTAATAGTCTTCATTGATGATATCTTGGTGTATTATAAGAGTGAGGAGGATCATGCCACCGAATTATGTTAGAGACTCTTAAGGATTAGAGGTTGTGTGCTAGGTTTTCTAAGTGTGAGTTTTGGCTGAATGCTGTGACTTTACTTGGGCATGTGGTGTCTAGTAAGGGGGTCAAGGTGGATCCAAAGAAAGTTGAGGCAGTTAAGAGGTGGCGTAGATCCATGAATCAAATTGGCATCAAGAGCTTCTTGGGCTTGGCCGGGTATTGTGGGAGGTTTATGGAGAGTTTCTCTTCTATTGCGGCTTCGTTGACAAAATTGACTCTAAAGAATGTCATGTTCTTGTGGTCCAATGCTTGTGAGGGTAGTTTTGAGAAGTTAAAGAATAAGATAACTTCTATGCTTGTTTTGACCCTACTCAAGTGTACTGATGGGTTTGTGGTATATTGTGATGCATCCTGTATAGGACTAGATTGAGTCTTGATACAATATAGATTATGAATATTAAAGATGATGCAGGTCAACAAAAGGTTGTGGCATTCGAGAATAGGCAAGATGACATTTCTAAGGTATCAAGGCAGGTTATGTGTTCATAAGGTTGATGGGCTGCAGGAAAGGATCTTGATGGAGGCTCATGAGGCTAGATATACCATTCATCTCGGCTCGATTACGATGTACTGGTGGATCAATATGAAGAGGGATGTGGCAAATTTTATGGCTAAATGTATGGTTTGGCAGCAAGTGAAGGTTGAACACTTGAGGCCTGGTGGCATCTCAAGAGATAGAGTTGCTATGTGGAAGTGGGAGATGGTCAATATGGATTTCATTACGGGGCTTCTGCGGTCTTGATATTAGTATGATTCCATTTGGGTTATTCTGGATAGGATGACTAAGTCTGATCGCTTCTTGCCAGTGTGGACTAACTACTCAGGAGAGGACAATGCCAAGTTGTTTATTCAGAATATTGCCAAGTTGCATGGAGCGCTTGTGTCCATCATTTTAGACTGAGGTACATAGTTTACCTCTAACTTTTGGCATTCATTTTATAAAGGTATGAGGATAAAGGTAAACCTTAGCACTGCTTTCAATGCTTAAAAAGATGGGCAAGCGGAATGGACTATTCAGACATTAGAGGATATGCAAAGGGCCCATGTGATTAATTTTAAGGGAAGTTGGGTTGATATCTTGACTCTCTTAGAATTTGCATACAATAATAACTATCATTCGAGTATTTAGATGACTCTTTTTGAGGATCTTTATAGTAGGAGATGTAGGTATCCTATTGGAAGTTTTGAGGTTGGTGAGACTAGGTTGTTTAGTCCTGAATTGATTCACCAATCTATGGAGAAGGTGAAGGTGATTAGAGAAAGACTTAAGACTACTCAGAGTCACCAAAAGTCTTATGAAGATGTGAGGGAGAAGAGAGTTGGAGTTTGAGGTTAGTGATTCTCACGACCCAATTTTTTGGATCATGATGGTGCCTACTATAACCCACCAGTAGGCAATCCAAACTCGCAGTCCAAAATGGCTAGTAATGGACTACCAAATAAAATAAGGAAAGAATGCGAAATAAATGTAACAAAAGATCAAATACATAAATAAATCTCGAATCCTGGTGGTATCAGTACAAGAGATACTAATAATACAAGTGTACAAATTGAAGTACAATGAGTACAACAATTACATAACTTATCTCTGAATACAACATAGGAAAGAGTCTAATACATAAGAGTGAGATAAGTCATACTCTGAACATTTGGAGCTCACTCTAAGTATCCGAACCATGGATGCTCGGCATGATGCACACATTAATGATGATAACCGTAGTATGATCTGCAGGCTGCAAAAGTGTAGTATGATTACCAACGAATGGTACTCAGTAGGAAACTGCCAACTACGCACCAAAGAAAAAAGAGATATAAATAACGTATAAACAGAATGGAAACCATACCTAGTGTTCAACGACCATAAAATAGCCAATTAGATAATAAGGATAAACTATCCCATTCAAGTCCAATAGGCTAACATACTAAGGATAAGAAAAAATCGAGGATGAACTATCCTATTCTAGCCATACTCAGAAATCTCAACACTATATTGTGTATCCCTGACCAATATACAAATAAAGAACGAAAGAAGATTATATAGCAATATAAAAGGCCAAGGAATTAATATACAATATGAATAATGAAGGAAGGGATATACGATAATGCCATAGCTACATATAGCTAGATGTACATACATACAATTATAAGGTCAACTAAAAGAACATCCTAGATCATCATGTCTCCATTTTAAGGCCTCATTATAATCCTATCATGATTTAGTACTAACATACTCAGGATTTCTAATCCATTTGTCTCATTAGGAATTTCTTAGGCATAATAATGAAATCGTAACACAGAAGAGGCCAGAATCATAAATCAAAACTTGATACCGAATCAATGACCAATCAGTCATAAGCTAGACATAACAATGATCATAATAGTGATAGTAACAATATCAATCCAGAATCGTAAATCAAAACTTGATACCGAATCAATGACCAATCAGTCATAAGCTAGACATAACAATGATCATAACAGTGATAATAACAATATCAATAAAAGTATGAGTAACTAGCTATTTTGGACAACCAAATACCTAGTCGAGCTTATGTGTACCCCCAACACCCCAAGCTCGAAAGGCTCAATCAACATACAACAACATAAGGCATAGTCATCACCCATATCTATGCAGCTGTCTCATACGAGCTGTTAGACATAGGCGCATCCTAGTGATAGGCGATCTGCCTGCAAGTATGAATGCAACAAAATCCGCAATATGAAAATACCAATGTCTAAACTATCACCATCTTAACCATCATCATCATAGTCATCCTCTGAACTTGCCGAGTATTATCACATCATCATAATATCCCCCGGTCTTTTCGGGCATTATTACGTCATCATAATATCCTCCTTCCTTGTCGGGTATCGTCATATCATTATAATATCTAAATCAATGTAAATAATAGAGATTCATCCCTACAAGGGATAAGTAAAGTGCAAGCCCCACGAGGGAAAAAGTAAGATGCATGCCCAAGGAGGGCTAAAGTAAAGTGCACGCCTAGGTGGGCTAAAGTAAAGTGCACGCCCCTCTAGGGATAAAGTTAATGATCATGAAAAGAGAAGAAAGGTAGAGTATATATCCATAATTCATCGTTTATCACCCATATCACATTATCAATAAGCATATATATAATAGGTATACAGACTCAAGCAGTGGCTAATAAAGTATATGTTCGTAAATCCATTGCCTAGAGTGATCTTCAGGACTAAATCATTATGAAGTCTGGAAAGGGTTAGAATCTTTTATGACCAGAGTAATTAGTAGTGTCAAATCATAGACTGAAACTTATCTCAGTCAAGTCCTTAAAATATCATTATTAACCTTTCTTTCTCATAAGTTATTCATTAAAGATTGACATTTATTATTATGAAGAAAAACATAAGTAAGGTAGAAAGTGGGCTTTAACCCTTAGTTAGTGACAAACAAAATAATATTATAATCTAATCGAAATCGTATCAATCATTTATGCAACGATCATGATTGTACCAAATCTATGCATGACATCACCAGTATTCAAACATTGGAGTCATAAACATCATACCGCATCTTTCTCGGTCCCATACTGGAGAGATGTGTATATCAACATATATATACATATATATTCATAAACTACAATCGCACTCTTTACAAGGATAAACACTTCCCAAATGGTCATCTCAAATCATAACACAACCCTTGGCCAAATAATGTGTCAGGAATAATTACAACATTATAGCCACGACCTTAGGTCCACATACATATCCGAATCTCATATCAATAATCATGTATATATAAATCATCTCATAAATATAGGCCATAGTGTAATCACGAGGCATAACATCTCTATAAGCTATGAAGCATATCTATAATCATCTCACATATAGAAGGCATCTCACTTCTCGAAGGCATAATGTATCAATAAGCATACCTCATAACTATGACGTATATCACATCAATGAGGCATCTCACATATATAGGTCATGTATCATTACTACGAGGAATATCATATCTACTGGGAAATTATCATATATAAGAGGAATAACATCTTTAAAGGCCCAATATCACATCTAAGAGGAAATAACATCACTATTCAACAAACCACCAAGTAACCTTATATTACTAGTCCCAACTATGCCTAACATCCACAAATAAGTCCTCGAAGGCTAACACAAGTCTTGGCCTAAGGTGGGCCGGACGATCCCACTTCTAATCCTTAATTTCCATATTTAGGCAACTTGTATCCTGAACTAGGCTAAGGTATCTAGTTCAATTTCTAATGTCAAGTAATCTATAACCAAACCTAATATAGGAACTTCGACTAGAAACATGGGCATTTAAGTCAATTTTACACAAATCACGGTTTCAAGATCCTCTAGGCTAGCCCAACTAAGGTCAAATATACTAATATACTTCCAATGCCAAAACAACATCCCAAGCCTAACATCACATCATATCCATGCCATAAATTAGTTCAATCTAGGGAGAATGTAAAAGGATTCTAAAAGGGTCATAAACATACCACCTTACGGGTCGAACATTCTCATTTAATTCCCAAGCATCAATAATCAAGACTAATTATTCTACTCATAATCAATATTAACATTCACATTCACACACAATGTATATCACACATCATCTACGAAGAAGAGTAGATAGAAACCTACATCAAAGCCGAACCACAAAACCTTAAGTAATTCACCACACGCTCGTCTTAACTTTACAATCCAAAAATTCCATCGCACTATCAAAATCATAATCTAATCATCAGTACGAGAATAATGATTCCCATATTACACCATTGTACTTCGGCTCAAAAAATGACACCAAAAATTCTAAGTGGGTTTCTCATATGAAAAATACATTTTCAAGGCCAACAAAACATGATATCAAGCTCATGTAACCAAAACCCTCAAAAATAGGTGTAAACTAAGAAAACTTTAGCCTAAAATCAAGCCCTAAGTTAATTCGGGCTTTTGGGTCTACAACTAAGAAATTTATCAATAAAGTGACGAAATCATACCTTAATTCAGATGATAATCATGATAAAAGATGTTTAGCAAGCTCCCAAGTCACCCAAAATACTCAATTTTGAGTCATGATACCCATTTAAGGTTTTTAGGTCTCAAGGATGAAGAGGAAATGGCTAAATTTACGACATTGGGGTCTATTTATAGACCATTCAGGTAAAGAGATATCGAGATCGCCATCACTAGGACTATAATAGCCATTTCATGATCTCCATAGGCCTTGCTGCGATATCCATGGAGCGATCATGGTGATCCTTGTATGATCTCCATGGCACTAGTACCAGCAACTTGAAAATTTTTAAAAAGTTTGCAACGATGCGTTGAGATTCATTGGGAATCCAATTTTCATAAATGAACTCTGTAACCACACTAAATTCAATGTTCCAGACATGCTAGGAAAGTTGGATTTTCTATCCAAGGTCATTTTGACCAAATATGGGTCCCACACCCATATTTTCAAATTTCCAACTTTTCAACCAATAGGTTGAAATGAGCTTGGGTTCATTGGGACCCAAATCAAAGGTCTACCTAGACTAAAATTGATATTTCAGAACTACTAATGTAGTTAGAATTTGCATATGAGATTGTTGTACTGAGGCTTTTTCTTGGTGGCCATTTGGAACAAATGAAGACTTCCAAATAAGTAATTAGTTCTAAGAACCAAACAAACTGGCCGATAATCAAATGGTCAGCGCCAATAAGTCATAAATGACTTGGGACAACTATGGTGATGCTCAAACAACAAAGATAAGTGGAAATATAATAAATGACCAAAATGGTCATTACAATATACATAACAAAAATGACTTTCATCCCTAAAAGTCAATAGATTGAAAAAATCTCATAAGATCGAAGGGATGATGTACTGGGCCCGCATGCTCCGAGTATGACTTCCCAAATAACCTCCATAAAGAGAGAAAAATTCTAAGGGATTTTGCCACAGGTATCCCATTTTCAACTAGCACTCTAACTTTACTTTCAAACAACCAAATAACCAAAATTTAACTTTAACCACTAACTCACCTCCAACTAAATTGATAAGGTTAATTTATGCAATTCTAAACCACAACAAACTAATACCATCTTGATATTTGCACAAAGCAATAAAGTCTTATTTGAGCCAAAATTAACCTAAGACGTGAGTCATACCACTGAATCCAAATCCAAATCTAAACTTCCTCTACCATTTTACACCTGCTATCTAATCCAAACTAGGAGTAATATCACTTGAGTTCTGCCTATGAAATTTCACCATAGAGAACTCAAAGAACTAAAATTAATCCACATAAAGCCCATATGGGAATATGGGAATATGCTCATAAGGTGCTATCTAGGAACACAAATAGAGAAAATCAAGGAATGTGATATATTCCAATGCTACAGCTAGTCTAGATGCTAATCAAACTAAAATCCAAAGGATCAAGGCATACCACTCATCACTGAATGATCCAGTCCAGGATGTCCCATCAGCCAAGAATAAAACCATACTAAATCCAGTCTAAGTATACTACTTGATGTGTCATGGAAACACAACACTTTTGATGCTTAAGACATGAATTTATGCATGTACTTAGGTTGTTTTAGTGGATATGATGCACTTTTTTGTTTATTGCAGGTAAAATATGTTAACAAGAATGTTGGGATGAAAATAGAAGAAAAAACCTAAAAAAACCAAGTTGTAATAAGGTACGAGTTTCCTCATGAGTTGTCAACATATTATACGACTTGGAGGATCACTTGTATGAACAATAGAAACCAAGAAGCACAAGAAAAACAAAGAGTTAAGAATATACAAGTCGAGCATCCGAGTCGTAATCAAGGATATGAGCTGTATGAAGAAACCGTAGGCATAATAGAAGCCAAAGCTATCATCCAAAGTTAAAGTCTCAGAAGTATACGAGTCAGAAGTTTGAGTACAACTTGTATAGGGATATTGTAAGGAGACCAATGTTCAACGATTAGAAAGACAGAAGTCCTAGGTGGATACGACTATAGGACATGAATCATTTGGTCAATATGCAACTCGTGAGTAGAATTCATAAGAAGAACAGAAAGTTGAAGCCTAGGGAGACCAGATAATGGAATGGATATGAGAGGCATGGTTTGACTCAGATGATGAGGATATGAGTGGATGATCTAGTCATACTTTGTGCTGAAATAACTTTACCTTTCCTATTTTTATTAGGATTTTTGAGTATTTTTGAGATACTATATATACCCTAGGGTTTCCACACTTTATATTCTTTATCATCTTTTTACATTCCAACATACTCTATTATATACTTTTGTTATGTTCTTAAGATTTTGGGTTATTATTCAATAGTAGATTCCAGATTTTATTTTTCTAATTATTGTGAAATTAATTACATGCATTCTTTTTTTTTATTATCATGGATTGTTGCATGAAAATAAGCAGCTAGCTTCCTGAACTAGGGTTGTGGAAACCCTGGTAGATTAACTTCATAAGGAAAGTGGGTGATTCATCTATTCGATAGTAAACTGCATGTATCTTAATCCTTTTTGTATGAATTGACCTAAGAGATACTACAGAATCTTAGGGATAGCCTGTATTCATAAACATCCTACCAGGGGAGTTTGTAATTCAGAAAATAAAATTAAGATAGTAATTTGAGATTCACTTCCATCATTACTATTCTGCTATCTCATCTAATCAACTCGAGACTCAAAAGGTGAGAGTTAAACTGAAGTCATAGACAAGGAGCAGTAAGGCAATAACTTGAGACTTATAATGTAAAGGGTGAGATTTATCAACACGTTCACAAGATGATTGATAATATAAAATTGTCAACTTTACATACAAAGCAGCAGAATAGAAGGGTTAAACACGAGAAATTTATGGATTTAAGAAGCCAAGGTGAACACAGTCCTAGTTTTCATCTTCTACTATTTACAACTCAAAGCATTCAAGTTTGGTTACTACTTACTGATTACTTCCAAAACCCCCTATTTACTTTTCTACATTGCTCGTGAACTACATCAAGTTAAGAAACTATTCAGCATCTTCCCTGTGAGTTTGAACCCAACCTAGTTGGGTTACTATATTTGTCATTGACCGCATCATACCTCTTTGGAGGTTAGTTTTGGGCGACATCAAATTTTGGCACCATTGCTAGGAAAAATAATGTAATTTATTGATTGAATTTGGTTAAGTTTGCAGGTTTTATTTTATATTTTCTATTTGGCATACACCGGTGTATGTCAAACATTTAGAGATAAGGCTATCCTTTACTCCCTTTTGATCAGAGATAGATAAAATTCTTCAGACACCAAGAAAAATATCATGACAAGTTCGTGATGGGGTACAAGTCCCTCCACTAGTGGATCCCAATATGGCACTCCCGCGTGCTCCAGTTAATCCACCAAATATTGTAGATTTACAGACACAACAACTAATAGCTGCTGCTAAGGAAGAGAGAAAAACAATCAAAGAGGCTCGATTTGCTGAAGAGGCTGGATTAGCTCAGCAAGAAGGGATAGCCAGGAAAAGACAAGTTCCTACATAGCAATGGAGAGTCCAAAGAGTCAGAGATTTGATGATTCCTGGTTATTAGCATGTTCAACCATATTATGAAGATAAAAATATAGGTTATGTTGAATCTGCCGAGACAGGCACTATAATGCCTCCTACCTGACCACCCAATATAAAGTTGGATATTACTAGCGCCATGATCCAATTATTGAACTTAAAAGGTATATTTTCAGGATCATCTACTAATGATGCAAA
This sequence comes from Capsicum baccatum var. pendulum, assembly GCA_030864225.1. NCBI lineage: Eukaryota > Viridiplantae > Streptophyta > Magnoliopsida > Solanales > Solanaceae > Capsicum > Capsicum baccatum. The sequence goes on from CM061554.1 coordinate 172,809,322, forward strand.
CATATATCTTGCTAACTTTACTAGGATCTGCACATTATCTACTATTCTAAAGGAGGATTAGGATGCTTTAAGATTGAGGTTATTTCCATTTTCATTAACAGGTGAAGCATCTATTGTTAGGGAAACTTCCAAGAGGGTCAATCACTACTTGGAATAAGTTGCATAAATAGTTTGTGAATAGATTTTCCCTCCTAGAAGGAAACTACAGTTGAAAGATAAGATTTATAACTTCAGACAATTACCTGCAGAATCCTTGTATGAGGCATGATTTATATTTAAGAAGAAGTTGAGAATGATATCAAATAAAAGAATTGGAGGGTTGAATTTGTTAGAAATCTTCTATAGATCACTGAATATCAGTTCCAAAGCAATGACATATATGATTTTATGAGTTGCACTCATGCATCTTCGGTGGGATATGATGCAAGAAATGATAGACGATATATTAGTAACTAATAGAGGATGACATACTAGAGAGGATGAGCGTGGTGTAGGTACATATGCCATTGGGATGATATGGTAGCTCAAGAAGTTGCACAACTTTGGTCAGATATTGGGCAACTTACAAAATAGTTTCCAATAATAAGTGTTGAGAAAGTGAATGTAGTTGAAGCATCTAAATCTAGGACTTTTGATATTGAATCTGAAAGGAATCAAAGTATCTTGATCATAGGTTGGCATATTTTTGAGCCAAAAGGCAAGGGAATCAAGGTCAAAACTATTATAATGACAGATATAGAGACAAAAGTAGAGAGAAAAATAGTGATTAGAGGTGAAAAAATGACTACATGGAGAAGAGTGAAAAATATGTTCCACCAAGTAGCGAGATATCGAGTCTAGAATGGAGGCAATATTATCAAAGCTGGTCAAAGGGAAAGAAAGTTAAGAGAGCAATCTTAAGGAGATTAAGACTGATCTATCCAGGATGAGAAAGTTGAGTCATATTCTATGGTAATCAAACAACTGGAGAGTAGTATGGATAGATGTCAACCATATTAAATCAATGGAAACCTGACACTCTTCCTAGTAATATGGTTATAAATCTAAAAAATAATGGTCACTACCATGCCATTACTACTTGTAGTGGTAAAACCACCATGGACCTACCTCTTTCGATTGTAGATGAGCAAAAGAATGATGATCATACCATTGATGTATAAAGAAGTAGTAAGTAAGATAAAGAAGAAAAGAAGTCCGATGAGCCTAATTTGAATCTTATCCCGAGACCACATCTTCCTTTACCTCAAAGGTTGAAAAAAATAAAAAGATGGTAAGTATCAAAATTTTTTATCAGTGCTAAACGAATTGATAGTAAACATCCCACTTGTAGAGGCATTGGAGCAAATGTCAGGATGTGCAAAATTTATGAAAGATCTAATCACCAAGAAGAGGTTAGTCAGTTATGAGCCAGTCGACAATATGCATCACTATAGTGTTGTAGCTACTAGATTATTGGTAGAGTAAAAGGATGACCCTGGTGCATTCACTATACCATGCACCATTGGATCTTTTGAGTTCGTTCATGCACTATGCGATTTGGGTTCTAGTATCAACCTCAAGACATTTGTAGTTTTAAATAGTTGGGGTTGGGGTTTAGTGATGGCAGAAAAGATGATGAAAAAACTAGTTGGTATTTTATATGATGTATTGGTAAAGGTGGCTTAATTTATTTTTCCTATGGATTTTGTGATATTGGACTGCGAAGTAGATTTTTAAGTCCCAATTATTCTGGGATAACCATTCTTAGCTATAGCAAGGACGCTGATTAATTTGGAGCTAGGTCATTTGATGATGAGACTCAATGATGAACATGTGACATTTAATGTATGCAAACCTATAAAGTAGCCTAATAAGTTAAGGGTGGCATCTGTGATTGATGTGTATGATGATGAATCAGATTTATTCTATGATGTCAATTTAGTTATCTTTAGGATAAAGGGTTTGATGCTACTGTTCCATTGAATAAAGGTTAGGTATTGAAGTGCTAGCAGCAGTGATCATAAACTTTGATAGTGATTGTATTGAGGACTACGATGAGATGGTATGTGATCTCTATGGGAGTGGTTCTTATACTTATGCACCAAAAAGGCTTGATTTAGATTTGTAGAATAAAACCAATCCACCTTCTCATCCATTCATTGAAGAGCCACTAGTCTTAGAGTTGAAGGCTCTCCCTTATCATTTGCGATATGCAGTTTTGGGAGCCAACAATACTTTGCCGATTATCATTATAGCTGACTTGGGTGATACAAAAGTAGAAACTTTGTTATTAGTGCTACAGAGATTTAAGAGGGCCATAAGTTGGTCCATTGCAGATATTATGGGTATACCACTTGGTATTTATACTCATAAAATTCAACTTAAGCTAGATTATATCCCAAGTATAGAGCATCAGTGTCGACTCAATACTGTTATGCCATAGGTGGTAAAGAAAGAGATAATCAAGTGGTTAGATGCTGGTGTAGTGTATCCCATTGTTGATAGTAAGTGGGTCAGTTCGATACAATGTGTTTCGAAGAAAGGTGGTGTTACTATTGTTCCTAATGAGAATAATGAGCTACTTCCGATGAGGCCAGTCACAGGATGGAGAGTATGTATAAATTACAAGAAATTGAATGCATGAACCCAGAAGGACCATTTTCCAATACATTTTATGGACTAGATGTTAGACAGTTTAGCGGGTAGAGGATGGTACTACTTTCTTGATGGGTATTCAGGTTACAACCAAATTACTATTGTACCTAAAGACCAAGAGAAGAAAACCTTCACTTGTCCTTATGGGACTTTTGCAATCAGATGTATGCCATTCGGGCTATGCAATGCTCCAACTATATTTTAGAAATGTATGATGTCAATCTTCTTTGACATGGTAGAAGACACCATCAAAGTGTTTATGGATGACTTTTCAATTGTTGGTTGTTTTTTTTATGACTGTTTAGTGAACTTGGCCATTGCTCTTAGAAAGTGTGAAGAATGCAACTTGGTAGTTAATTGGGAAAAGTGCCATTTTATGGTCAAAGAAGGTATAGTCCTTGGGCACAAAATTTCAAAAAGGGGTGTTGAGGTAGATAGAGTGAAGAATGAAGTGATCGATAAATTACCTCCACTAATTTCTATGAAGGGTGTTCGTAGCTTTTTGGGACATGCCAGGTTTTATAGGCAATTCATCAAGGATTTCTCCACGATTCTAGCAAGGCACTAAATCCTTCCCAAAAGAACTACTCCATGGTGGAACAAGAGTTGTTAGCCATAGTTTTTGCCTTTGAGAAGTTTAGGTCTTATTTGATTGGGACAAAGGTGATTTTGCACACTAATTATGTACCATTCCGGTACTTAATGGCGAAAAAGGATGCTAAACTTATACTTATTAGGTGTTGTTGCAAGAATTTAATTTCAAGGACAAGGATAGAAAAGACACTAGAATCAAGTTATAGATCATTTGTCTAGGCTTGAGGAGGAAGCTATGCAGAATGTTGAAGATGGGCTAGAGGCTGATGATAGTTTTCTCAATGAGCAGATATTAGCAACATCCCAAGATCTAATTCCATGGTTTGTAGATTATGCAAATGATCTAGCAAGTGATCTAATTCCAGAAGATTTTTTCTTTTAGCAGAGAAAGACGTTTATGCATGCGGTAAGGAAATTTTTCTAGGATAATCCTTATTTATTCAGAATCTATGCAGATGGGATTATTCGAAGATGTATACCTGAGGTGGAGATGATGAGTATACTTGAGGCTTGTCATTCTTCGCCAGTTGGGGGTCAACATGGAGGAATCCACACTGCCCACAAAATCTTGCAATATGGGTATTATGGTCCAACTATCTACAATGATGCACATGAATTTTCTACTTCTTGTTATCAATGTCAACGACAAGGTAATATCTCTAGACACCATGAACTCCCTACGACTCCTATTTTAGAATTAAAATTGTTTGATTTATGGGGTATATCTTTCATGGGTCCTTTTGTGAGTTCGTTTGGCACGAAGTATATACTTATGGCTATGGATTCTGTGTCTAAATAGGTGGAAGCTGTTGTGCTCCCAATAATGAAGCATATAGTGTCACTGCATTCCTAAAAAACATATTTTTTCTCGATTTGTCACCCCACGTGCTATCATTAGTAATGGTGGGTCACTCTCTTATAATCATCTATTAAAAAGTCTACTTGAGAAATATGGAGTGAAACACAAGGTGACAATACCTTATCATCTACAGACTAGTGGACAAGTAGAGGTGTCCACCAGAGAAATCAAGTTCATCTTGGCAAAGACAGTATATGCCAATAGGACAGATTAGCCATGGAAATTATATGATGCATTATAGGGCTTACCGAACAGCATTCAATACCCCAATTGGTGCTTCTCCTTATTAGTTAGTTCATGGTAAGGCTTGCCACTTGCCGATTGAACTTAAACATAAAGCGCTGTGGGCTTGGAAAAAGCTGAATTTTGAGTGGCAAGATGCAACCAAATCAAGGATGAATAGTATGAATGAGTTGAATGAATTCTGACTCTAGGAGTATGAAAGTTTTACACTTTACAAGGGAAAGATGAAGGTGCATCATGATCGTGAAATTAAGAAAAAAAATCTTCAAAAAGGGAGACCATGTATTTGTAATACCCCGTATTTCCTAGCCTAGATTAAATCTCAGTTCATGAGTTATCTAGTATAAATTTTTCTAAATACTTAGTATTGTTCAATTTAGAGCCTGCCATTGCGTAGAAAGTTGAATTAGCTTTCCAACGATATAAAATTTGCCTAAATTCGATAACTGGGTAAGAAGTTATGGCTATTTTAGATTTCAGTCGTTAAACACCCTTATTCAGGCTAGTAGCGTGTCGCAGAGTATGTCAAAATGACAATTGTCAATTTCCAGTGAGGTACCGCAATACCAACACATTGCGCCACAACTTATTTTCTTATTTGTCAATTTGTAGTGCACTAACGTGATCCCACCGCGTCATGGTGAACTTCCAAGTCGCATCCAAGGCGTAATGCGATTCCACCGCATTACGTTGATGGTACAACTCCCAGTTGTCCATTTTCCAGTGACACGGCTAATATCCCCGCGTCACACCAAAGGCCCAGATTGGGATTTTTCAGTAAATTTCCAGTTTTAAGTTTCGAGTTTTTAAATCATTCCATGTGTATTTGAGCTTTTTTCCACGATCCTAGTCAGACTTTAACACAAAATTCAACCCTAATAAACCTAGTTAAACCATTATTCATTCAGTTTTTCCCCAAATTAAATCATTCTCTTTCAAGGACAAAAACCCTAGTTCAATAATCAAGGTCAATCCTCAAGAATCTCTGCATGAACCTTCAAGAAATCTTCTACTCAGGTATGTTAGGTGTTCATTCATGGGTTCCTTTCACCCATGAAGTCCAAAAACCATTTTTCAAAATACAAAGATTGTGTATTTATGATTTTGATGATTTATTTGAAATGAATTCATGTTCATGATAGTAATTGGGATCCAATTCATGTTTAATTATAAGTTCCCATGAAATCAGGATAGTTATGTGGTTAAATATATGAATTGCATGCTTAACCTTTGATATTGAAATTGAATGTTGTATTCATGCTTACATGTGTTGACTATTATCATGTAAATAATCCATGCTTCCCAAGTGTTTGCTAAATTGCCTATGTGAAGTAAACAGTGGAATCATGACACGTTATTATATTGTCCCAATCATGTACAAGCCTATGACCTACAAGTGTTTGATGAAATGATTATGTGATTTGACTAGTGAAAACACGACAAGTTATTATGTAATCCCATTCATGCACAAGTTCATGTATATCAAGTGTTTGACAAAATGTCTAAATGAGTGCATTGTTAGCAAGCAAGTATTGTTATGCCTTTATTATCATGTTAGGTCTTTCTTTTATGCTATAGATTCATGGGGCTATTTAATACCCAATAATTTAGCTATGTACCTTGAGATAGAGTGAATTACAGAATAGTATCAGTCATGTCCCAATCAGTAGAATCTAGTAAGTTATAGAACTCAGTAGAACTTAGTAAGTTATAGAACTCAATTAAAACTCAGTAAACTCAGTATCAGTCCAGTCCAGTTTAGTATACTCTATTCAGTGTCTTTTAGTTATAAGTAAGATGTAGCACCGAGAGAGTATAGGGATGACGGTTTCCCTATCAGATAGGAAGAGTCTTTAGTAGCAGTCCTTGTACTCCAGAACTGTGTATCCAGGATGAAGAGTCACCCATCAGACTAGGATTGACTACCTACCAAGAGTCACCCATTAGATTAGGCTTGTCTCTGCCCAGGTGTCACCTATTAGTTAGGCTTGGCATCCTGGTTTTCCAATGTTAGTACCCGTGTCATGGTATTAGTACCTTTCCAGCTGGGGTTATAGTTTGGACCCCAATCAGCTTAGAAAGAGGCATGTCGGTTAGATGATTGCCTCCTACAGTCTCAGTTTCAGTCTCAATTTGGAATTCAGTTCTATTCTATAGAATCAGGATTGTTAGATACAGTCACTCAGTATCAGTAATTCATTTATCAGTAACTGTAGATATCAGTTACTCAGTCATTAGAACTTAGTACTTAGCTTTAGAAAAGCTCAGCTATAGTATACATATATGCATAGTATTACATACTCAGTATTTATAGTAGTTTTAGTTATCTATGTACTCTCTTTTTTAGTTACTCTGTATCATTTAGTCAGTTATTGATCATGCATATGAACCATTGCATTCAACATTATTTCATCTAGCATACCAGTACATTCCACATACTGACCACATACTCTTTCTTTGCACTGTGATGTCTCATATCATAGGTTCGGACGCTTAGGTTCCCAACCGCGCTTAGACAGATTCAGTCAGTAGTCGCAAATTTAGTAGTGAGTCCTCATCTATCAAGGATATGCTTTTATTTTAGTATTTCAATTTATCAGTAGTTCAATATTTGGGGTTAGTTGGGGGTTTGTCCCATCAACTCCACTTTTAGACAGTTCAGATTAGAGGCTTTCAGACTAGAATTTTTAGATAGTATTCAGTTTTATGGATTGTTATTTCAGATATTATATTTTATCAGTAATTTAGATTTTGAACCTTATGGCATTTCAACCTAATTTCATATTTATTTCAGTATTATTATTCAGTGCTCACAACAGATATCAGTCATGGGTTAGCTTGTGGTCCTTCGAGATCATAAATATCGTATGATGCCCAGGGGTATTCTCGGGGTATTACAAACTTATTATTAGATCCTAAGGTCCAATTGAGTCCTAGGGAGTCTAAAAGCCGCATCTAGTAGAGTCTTGTGCATGGGTGTGTAGCAAGCCACACTTATGGACAGGAGGCTATATGATGTTTTAGGAAAAGTTTCCCTTCTTTCAGTATTTATGTTATGTGAGTGAGCATGAGCTCAAGATAAATTCTCAGTCTAATCTTTTTATTCCTTTTAGTTACAGAATATGCCCCCGAAAAAGATTAATGGAAGAAGAATTGGAAATCAGTCACCACCTCAGCCCGTTCAGGCAGATCCCCTGGATGAGCATGTCTCCCACGCTGAATTCAGAACTGCTTTCACTATGTTAGCTTATTCAGTAATTGCTCAGAATAACCTACAGGTTGTTATTTTATCTAGGCTTGGGGTTCGTACTTTGCAAAGCTAGGGGGTGAAGCATGGGGAGAAAGTTAGAAAGAATAATAGAGTCTGAACAAGTGGTTTTAGGCCAAGGTCAGAGGGTGGTAACTATTTCCAGTTCCATAAAAAATTCTCAGCCCTAAATCCTTCTATAGCTAGCGCTCCAGTGCCAAAATTTAGAAATATCAATCGAGATAACATGTCAGATTCTAAGTCTTAGGGTGGCATGAAAAGAGGTTGTACCCCCCCACTTTTCCAAAAATGTGGTAGAAACCATTAAGGTGAGTGTAGAGCTGGTATTAACGTATATTTTAGAAGTGGAAAGCTAGGCCATAGGATGCAGGAGTGTAGAGTAATGGCTCAGAGGGGAAAAGATTTGCGCCAACAGGGTTAGTACAACTGTTCTTCAGCTCAGTTCAGTCGCCTGAACTAGTAGGGTGCAACTTCCAGTACCACCAGTGGGCAATGCCCAAATAGGCTATATGTACTTTAGTCCAAACAAGATCAAGAAAGTTCTCCCGATACGGTTACTGGTACGTTATAGATCTTCCATTTATATATTTAAGATTTATTAGATCTGGGATCTTCTTTGTCTTTTGTAACTCATTGCATAGCAATTAAATTTAAGTCAGACTAGAAATCTTAACAGAAGCTTTCTTAGTGCTTACCTCAGTCGGTAAATCTATTCCAGCCAGATGAGTATATTGAAATTGCTCAGTTACAGTATTTTAGAAAATCCCTTTAGTTAATTTTAGTAATAGAGTCGTTCCATTTCAGTTTCTTGATGAACTAATCCTTGAATAAAGGGGTAGTACCTCAGTTTCAGTTGATTTAAGTTTGACTCTCTAGATTAAATTAGTAGAAAGAGAAGTTGAGAATTCTAAGTTTGTTGGTGTTAAGACTGATATATGCTAATTATTGGGGCAATAGAAAGCTAAGAATCATGTATCAAAAGGAAGTACTAGTAGTGGACCTTACATTATCAGGAGTAGTCCTTCAGAATAAGTTTAGTGCTTAGGAGCATTGTCATATCTCAGACTCTAGGGTAAAGTGGTATCATCTTGATTTAGAGTTTATTAAGGGGTTTACAAACATAGAATAACGGCTTTAAGCTAAGGGGGAGATGGTAGAACAAGTAACCAATTTAGAATTTTAGATTTTAGTAGTAATGTCAGTATGTGTAGAGAAGCAGTGGGAGAGGTTGATGCCCAACCCATCCTTTACTTAGTTCATTGTTTCGCACTTTAGCTATCACAATATCTACTCACAGAATACATGTTATCTCTATGATCATAACTTCTATTCGTATACATCATCAAAAATCATGTGCGCTTACAGTTCATTGTATAAGGAGTTCTAGTTTCCTCAATGTTATGAATTATGTTCCATGAATATAAAAACTCCAAACTCAGGTCATGCAGCTCATGAATCATGTACTCATGTCATGCTTTACAGTATGCTCAGTTTCCATGACTTATGCTATACTCCTAATGGTCAACTAAATTTAGATATTGTCATGTATATCCTCAGTCTAGATCTCTTGATAAATCCAGGAAATTGATGTTCTATTCCTTAGGCCTTGGTAAAGTATCAAGTTTGGTATAGCGCCATTCATGCTTTAGGTCCTCATATTTTAACCTTCAGTGAACTCTTCTTATGAAATGATGCAGTGATGACCAGTTGCTTAGAAGGGAAAGAGTAAATGTTTCATGTTAAGAAAAGATTGTTGCATGCTAGTTTTACACGAGGCTATAGTTATAAAGATAGGCTTGAATGTCATGTTAGTGTATGGCTGAATAGCTAACAAGAGATTGTAATTAGTTATTAGAGGAAAAATCAGAATTCTTCCCGAGATAAGAAGTTGAGAAAATACAGAATATGAGTGTGCATTTAGATCCTCAATTTATGCCAGTCTCCATCCTATAGCTATCAGAACTCAGTTGCAGTATTAGTTCAGCATTAAGTATAAAACTCAGTCTAGTTTTAGGTTTGCTTAACAAAAGCATATAGTTATCAGTTATTCAGTTGTCAGTATCTCAGTATTTCAAAATCATGTTATGCGCTTAGTCTTGCATTCTTAGATAATACTATTTCCATAAATTCATGCTCAGTTACCTCACATTCCTTAGTCAGTCCTTACCTTATGTGCATAGTACTTTATAGTTTCAGTCCAGTTATTCAGGTTAAGTACAATTCAATCTTACATGACTAGTATTCAGCTATTAGTCATCCAGTTAATCAAATAAGTTAGTATGTTTATGCATTCCTGCTCAGTTCCCATGTGAATATTTTTAGTAGTCTCAGGTGAAGTGTTGTATTAAGGTGGAGGGTATAGTTGAGAGAGTATTTGAGAAATATATTTAAGCTTCAAAATTTGTAGTGGCAGTACATAAGGCTTAGTCACTCTATTTTAGATGATTTTCGTAGTCCTCGCCTCATATTAAAGAATTTTTGGCCATATTGTGGTTTCTTATTCAGATGTCTTATTCAGATCATGCCAAGATTCCTTACTCCCTAAAGTCATTAGAACCTTATAGGAAGAGTGTCAAAGAAATGCTTTAGTTAAGTATAATTTTTAAGTATGAGTTAATCTGTAATGCCAGCGATCCAATTTAGCAGTCAAGCGGATAAATTCGGATGTTTTTTCATCTTTCCATCTAGTCGTCCTATCCCAAAATTGAACATCCTGGTAGTAGAGAATTCAGCTTAGTTCATATATATTGCCTCAGTTTTAGATCTCAAATATTCAATCACGAATCAGGTCGTAAGTGCTTCATGCATTGTCTTAGTTTTCCTCAGTATCTCAGCCAATTCAACATTCTTCAGGGGACATAATATCCCAAAAGGGAGATGCACTATAACCCCTGAGCTTTCATGTCCTAAACCTTCCATTTTATCTTCATGTAAAAAAATCCAGTTTGAAGTAATGGGTACTCATAAGTTGACTCTCTCATTCCAATCTTAACTGTATGACCATTCTCAAGTCATGGCATGTATTCAAAGAAACTAGTTCAGTTCATGATAGTCAGTCCATGTATCCTGTTTCAGACTCAGTAATGTTCTCATGTTCCTGTTCATGCATGTTCCATAAATGATCTCAGAATCTTCAGTATTCTCAGCTTAAGGTGACATTAGTCCTTAGTTTTACTCAGTTCCATATACAGTTATAGTTATAAACTTGGTATCCCTTACTGTTGCATATTAATTCATGTATTCATGAATTCGATCAGTTATGTACTCATGCATCAGGTATGCATGTTCAGTAGGAAAACTCAACCTATTAGTAGTTCAGTCATGTAGTCATGTTTCAGTGTACATGTTCAGTGTGTCTATCAGTGTTTCTTAGCTTAATTAGCCACATTCGATGATGAATGTTTCCAAGGGAAGATATTGTAATACCCCATATTTCCCTAGCATAGATTAACTCTCACTTCATCAGTTATCCAATATAAATTTTTCTAGATACTCAGTATTTTTTGGTTTAGATCCTGCCATTGCATAGGAAGTTGAATTAGCTTTTCAAAGATATAAAATTCGCCTAAATCTGATAATCGGGTAAGAATTTATGGTTATTTTAAGTTACAGTCATTAAACACTGTCATTCAGGCAAGTAGCACATTGCGGAGTATGTCAAAATGATGATTGTCAGTTTCCAGTGAGGTATTGTGATACTGGCGCGTCATGCCATAACTTATTTTCACATTTTTCAATTTCCAGTGCACTAACGCGATTCCACCGCATCACGGTGAACTTCCTGGTCTCATCCAAGGGGTAACGCGATTCCACCACGTCACGTTGATGGTCCAATTCCCAGTTGTCCATTTTCCAGTGACACGGCATGATAGCGCCGCATCGCACCAAGGGCCCAGATCGAGATTTTTAGTTCATTTTCAGTTTTAAGTTCCGAGGTTTTAAATCATTCCATGGTTATTTGAGTCTTTTTACATGGCCCTAGTCAGCCTTTAACATGACATTCAACCCTAATAAACATAGTTACACCATTATTCATTCAGTTTTTTCCAAAATTAAATCATTCTCTCTCAAGAGGCAAAAACCCTAGTTCAAGAATCAAGGTCAATCCTCAAGAATCTCACCAGGAACCTTCAATAAATCTTCTTCTCAGGTATGTTAGGTGTTCATTCATGGGTTCCTTTCACCCATGAAGTCCAAGAACCACTTTTCAAAATACAAAGATTGTGTATTTATGATTTTAATGATTTAGTTGAATTGAATTCATGTTCATGATAGTAATTGTGATCCAATTCATGTTTAATTATAAGTTCCCATGAAATTAGGATATTTATTTGGTAAATTATATGAATTTCATGCTTAACCTTTGATATTGAAATTGAATGTTGTATTCATGCTTACATGTGTTGACCATTATCATGTAAATAACCCACGCTTCCCAAGTGTTTGCTAAATTTCCTATGTGAAGTAAATAGTGAAATCATGAGATGTTTTTATGTAGTCCCAATCATTTACAAACTTATTCCCTAAAAGTGTTTGATGAAATACTTATGTGATTTGACTAGTGAAAATATGACAAGCTATTATGTGATCCTATTCATGCACAAGTTTATACATATCAAATGTTTGACAAAATGTCTGAATGAGTGCCTTTTTAGCAAACTAGTATTGTTATACCTTATGATCATGTTATGCCTTTCTTTTATGCTATCAAGTTCTGGGAGTATTTAATACCCGACAATTTAGTTGTGTACCTTGAGCCAGAGCCAATTATAGAATTATATCAGTCATGTCCCAATCAGTAGAATCTAGTTAGTTACAGAACTCAGTCAGTTATAGAACTCAGGAAAAATTCAGTAAACTCAGTATCAGCCAAGTCCAGTTCAGTATACTCTGTTCAGTGTCTTTCAGTTAGGAGTAGGATGTAGCACCGAGCGAGTGTAGGGATGAAAGCTTCCCCATCAGAGAGATAGTATCGTTAGTAGCAGTCCCTTTACTCCAGAACTATGTAGCCAGTGCAGGATGAGGAGTCACCCATCAGACTAGGCTTAACTACCTCCCAGGGGTCACCCTTTAGATTAGTCTTGGATCTGTTCAGGTGTCACCTGTCTATAAGGCTTGGCATCCTAGTTTTCTAGTGTTAGTACTCGTGGAACGGTATTAGCACCCTTCCAGCTGGGGTTATAGGTTGGAACCCAATCAGTTCAGAGAGGGGCATGCCAGTTTGATGATTACCTCCCACAGTCTCAATTTCAGTCTCAGTTTGGAATTCAGTTCAATTCTACAGAATCAGGACTGTCAGGAATAGTCACTCAGTTATCAGTAACTGCAAATATATGTTATTCAGTCATTAGAACTCAGTGCTTAGCTTCAATAAAGATCAGTTATAGTATACATATATTCACAGTATTATATACTCAGTATTTATAGCAGTTTTAGTTATCCATGTACTCTCTTATTCAGCTACTCTATATCATTCAGTCAATTATTGTTCATGCATATTAACCCTTGCATTCAGCCTTACCTAATCTAGCATACCAGTATATTCCACATATTGAACGTATACTCTTTCTTTGCACTATGATGTCTCATATCATACGTTCGGACGCTCAGGTTCCCGACCGCGCTTAGACAGATTCAGTCAGTAGTCACAAATTTAGTTGTGAGTCCTCATCTATTGAGGATATTCTTTTATTTCAGTATTTCAATTTATCAGTAGTTTAGTAGTTGGGGTTAGTTGAGGGTTTGTCCCATCAACTCCACTTTCAGACAATTCAGATTAGAGGCTTTCAGACTAGAATTTTTAGATAGTATTCAGTTTTACAGATTGTTATTTCAAATGTTATATTTTATCAGTAATTTAAATTTTGAGCCTTATGGAATTTCAGCCTAATTCCATATTTATTTCAGTATTATTATCCAGTGCTCACAACAGATATCAATTATGGGTTAGCTTGTGGTCTTTCCAGATCGTAAGCACCGTGTGACGCCCAGGAGGTACTCTTAGGGTGTTACAGTATTGCTTTATAATTCAAGGCTTCACTTGTTTCCAGGTAAGTTAAAGTCTAGTTGGTATGGTCCCTTTACTGTGGTAAGAGTGTTTCCGTACGGTGCTTGGAATTGAAGTGGGATGGTGAAGCCCCATTCAAGGTGAATGGGAAAAAAGTCAATCACTATATGGGTAAAACTAAGGGAATAAATATGACTTTGTACATAGACCTTGGTGAAGGCTAAGTAACCAAGGTAATTATGTCGTGCGCGACGTTAAATCATGCACTGCATGGGAGGCAACCCATGAGTTTAGTTTGTGAAATCTGAGTACCCAACTTAGCCACGGCATGTGATGATGTTAAATCAAGAACTGCGTGGATCCAACCCATGTTTTTATACTTATTTATAGGGTAATATGTTTGTTCAATGTGGAGGACTAAAAATGGAGAAAATATCCATAGAAGTTCAAGTAAGTAGGTCATATGGACTTTTCACAAGTTGTATCTAGATGGTATGACTCTTGAGTAGGAGTCATAAGGACTTGGGAGAAAATTTAGAATCAGGTAAAAGTTTTTGGAATGGATACAATTCTCAGAATTAGTCACACCCTCAAGGTACGATTCATCACATTGAGTCGTATCTAATCCATAACCCAGGTAAGATTCCAGGTCTATACGAGTTGAAGAAATGACCTGTAAATCTGGGTATGAGTCATACCCATGACTCATAACCAAGCTTACCAAGTTGGGGTCGCAGGTCAACCTGACCCAGTTCAAATGATTTAAAAAGAAATAGGGTACCCATCGGGTACCCAATATTTAAAACACTCACCCACCACCATTGTTGCTCGATTTACAAGATTCCAATGCTCAAAATCATTTGAAAAAACTTAGAATTAGCTACCAATGTTCTTGGATTCCCTCAAATTACACGGTCGAATCAACCACACAAGTAAATTTTCATACTCAAACTCCTTTCATTTCAAGTTGATATTGCTCTAATGTGGTATGGTAAACTTGCTCTAAGTTAAATTTATGTGTGGATTGAATGTTGGTACCCTAGTTCATAGAATTTTATTTAAAAATGACAATAAGGGTAAAATTGATTTTAGGGAATGATATTATGTGTTATTTTGACTGAAAGTGGGCACTATTGCTGCATAAAATAGATGGGTAGATGGGTAGTTTGGGAAATTCGATTTGGAGTCAACTCTAAGGTTGAACCTCTATGTTATAGTGGATACCAAACATCTTACGACTCATACCCACAAGTAACGACTCGTAACATGGATCACACCCATTGACAACACAGATGTTTCACTAAGATTAAGTTCTGGTATGGGTATGACTGGCCTAAATAAGTCACATCTATATCATACGACTCATACATTGAAGTCGTAAGAACCTAGGTAGATATCATATATTAGTATTTTGTTTCTAACTTGCTAATGGGCGTTGGTAACGAGTCATACCTTAGCTTACGACTCATTAGGAGGACTTGTAAGCAAGTCAGTAAACACACATGTATATTCTGAGTATCATATGACTCATTTATATGAGTTGTACCCTGTCTATACAACTGGTACCCTCACTTATACCCTGAATAGTAGATGCATATTGACAACTTAGTTTCTTATTTTTGTTTTCTTTTCTTTATTTCCTTACTAATTAATGTGTACTTTCAAGTACAATGCCTTCATAAAACACATCCTCTTCCAAACAAGTGCCTAAAAATGGAACCAAAAAGGCATAATCTTCCAATTTTAAGGTTATCGAGTCATATAACAGTAGTGGTGATTTAAACGAATACCCAGAGAAAGGCGAGGGTGACCCAAAGGCACAAAAAGGTGTAAAGGGGAAAAGGTAGAAATTTTGGAGGACACACCTCCATGGTGTTCTAGGAGAAAAAACCCAACTATCTCTCCTCTTCATATACTTCCATCTTTAGATATCGAAGATGATGCTGAATCCATCTCGAAAGAAGCAAGTTATGAAAATGCTAATGGTACAGAAGAGGTCAATGCTACACCAATCAATAGATAAGATCCTTCCTTAGAACTTGCCACTGCCATAGTGCCCATCATTGAATGATGGGGGTACCCCAATATGCAAGAGACATTTAAAGGTGGGTTGTGTAGACTCCATAATAGAAAAATCAAATAAGTCATATATCTAGAGAGGAGAATGACAACTTTTGGGATGATAGAGATAACTAGATTTGAGGCACACTTCAAGATATATGGTTTTGAGTGGATAACGAGAGCACTCAAGAAGTACAGTGAAGTGTTAGTTAGAGAATTTTATGCAGCATATAAGAACTAGTTAAAGAGATAGTATCCACAAGGTCAACTATGGAAAGGTTGTGACCTTTTATCTATACTAACTATTTGGGGAGTACGGGTAGACATTCCCCCTACACTATTTGTAGATTCTTATATGGACCAGAGTATCGGCCTCCAAACAACACTAGGTAAATGGACTACTGGTTGGAGGAGATCAAAAAATTTACTCAGAAATAGATGGGGTAAAAGGAGAAGATAGGCCACTTTTGATGGATTATAGTGCATATAACATACAATGGTGAGAATGCAGTTTGGGCAGTTGGAGGTCATGGAGTGGTTTCCTAGAAGACCGATAAGAACCCCTTATTATTAGAGAACAAGGAGTGGTAGACATTGGCCCAACACAAGCTTTGTCCCACCATAGGAGATGATATTTTGACCTCGATTTGGGTATTTTGGATAGCCAAATATAAGTTTGATATCAAGGAGTTTCTAGCTCAGGCGATGTAAGACTGAGCTGTAGGGGGTGAGAAGTCGTTGATGGCATACCCATGTATGATTATGCAGCTTTATTTGGCTGTAGGAGTACAGGAGATTCCAGGGGTTGATGAGATGATCGAAGCTACCAACATTACCAAACTTGGGTTGTTCTGAGATGCAGCGAACCCAAAGTCTAGATAGGAAAATAGAGTAGTAGATATGCTATCTTATATATTTCAGTAGAGTGGGCAGACAGAGAGTGCTAAGGTTATGGAGATAGGTGGACAGACGAAGACTACATAGACAGATGCAGTGGGTACTTCTAGTTCTCCTTCTCCAATACAGTCTATACCACCCCATTTGAGAGGTATGACTTCTAGACTTATCATGATTTCCTAGGCCATGTGGACCGAGGCCATGACCAGATTAGGTACTCTAGAAGCCAAGGTCCACAATATGGAAGGGGGCATAAAGCCTTGGGTGGACGCACAAATGGCGAGCCAGGATTGCCAAGTACAACACAGGCTTGATGTGTTTGAGTCAAGCATTACACAACAGATGGGTAGCTGGAAAACACCTTATTTTGCTGAGATCAAAGCTGCAGTTACTGAGATTAAAGTAAGATAGTCGTGGATTTGTATGATAGACTGGTGATATTGAAGGCCATAATTGAGACTATTATAGCTGCCGATCATGTTCCTAACATTTGGGCTATTTTGGAACCGTTCAAGGAGACTCAAAAGGAGACATTATAGGAGAAAAGATAGAGAAAGAGAAGAAAGCGTGAGGAAAAAGATATGGAGAAGAAGTCTAAGGTAGCTAGTCTTCAGGATGAGCTGGCTGGTAGACACAGGTCTATAAGATGGCTGCTGGAGCCGGTGGTTCTAGACTACCAGTTGAGGATATTGAGGGGGACGATATTTCTTCCATGACTACTATTTCTAATGTAATCCCTCTAGCTGATGGGACAGTTGTTAATGATAGTGTGACTCGGTCTGAGGACCCACATACTGATGATGTTGAGCCGGCGCCTTGAGAACCTAGGTATGACCTTTCATCCTTACTTTACTTTTTGTTGAAATAAAATTGAAATAAAATCATTGGGTACAGTGCAAGATTTTTCAGATAGGGGTGGGGGCGTATATCTAATTTTGAATGTCTGGAAGTATCTGAAAGTCTAAAAGTCTGTTATGGCTTGTAGGTTTGGTGCTGAGAAATAGCCGAGATAGGGAGAAAATCTGCACCTATGGTAGAAGACAAATGTTTTTGATTTTTTTTGTGATTTTGAAATTGGTTTGTAATGAATTGTGATTTTGAAATTTATTTATAAGTTTGGAAACATGAAATGATTATGATTTTGAAAGTTATAAAGTATTTGTGTTAATCTGAATGGTGTTGAAAATTTGAGACCCCTCCTAAATTTTTGTTAACTGTGTTATATATGTATGTGTGAGGGTATTGTGAATCTGATAATGGAATTAGAATTAGGGATAGAATAATTAGGGGTAAGCAGTTGCATAATTGGATAGGTAATACTTAGTAATATTACCCGATGCGAGTGTGTGTTAGGTATTACAGAATTCTCAGTGTAAAGGAATCTAGATCTTGCTCGATTGATTTTACCTAAGCCGAGGATAATCA
Organism: Capsicum baccatum var. pendulum; assembly: GCA_030864225.1. Taxonomy (NCBI): domain Eukaryota; kingdom Viridiplantae; phylum Streptophyta; class Magnoliopsida; order Solanales; family Solanaceae; genus Capsicum; species Capsicum baccatum. The sequence continues at coordinate 172,827,310 of CM061554.1, forward strand.
AGTAGGTGATGATCTTAGGCCCTATTTTTGTAAGTCCACCTGAGCCTAAATGCCCAACCAAATAAGTATGAATCCCTTTGATCCAAATGTTTGAGCCAAATTGACCCTTTTATTTGATTACACCAATTTCACCTTCCCGTTTCCCTTACAATAAACCTATTTTTTCCCTAGTCCTCCTCCTTGGACATTGTGGACCTTAACTCAGACAAATCTCCTAAGTTGAGGGTGGCTATTATAGGGGTGTACAGGAGAAAACATGTATGAAGAAAGTCGTGTAGAAGAAAAAATTGAAAAAAAAAGGACAGGTGAGGTGAAAGTAAAAGAAGAAGAAAAATTGCAATGAAAAGAAAAATAAAAAGCAAAGTAAAGAAAAATAAAGTGAGAAAACCATACCTGACCCATTATGAATGTGTTAGAATAAAAAATGGTGACATAAGGGTGGAAACAAAATTGAAGAATAAATAGAAGAATAAGTGGACCCTGAAGAAAGCGTAGTGTCAAGGAGGCGTAGTCAATAAGTAAATCCCAAAAGGATATCATACCAGCCCTAAGCGTATGTTACAAGTAGAATAAAGTTCGATAGTGATCCTATCTTGACTGTCTGAAAACTTAGGAAGAGAGAATAAGTGCAAGCCTATGGTATTCTATATACATAGGTGATACTTCTTTGTGTGCGAGAGAGTCATTTGTGATATCCCTGAATAAATTGATTGATCCATATTGAGAGTGAATGGAATTTCTTTTAGTATGAGCCCATACAGATTATGTTTCTAGGTTCTAGATTGTTTGGTTAATGTAATTTTTGTCTATGCTAGTTGTCTTTTACCAATGTAAGGCCATCATTGAATTCCCGCTTGTTTCTTCGTATGCTAAATCGTTATATATAGTTTGAGTCTTGAAAAGTTAAAACTAGGAGGGGAGTAACATGGCTGAAAATTAAGTTCAAAATCACTTCCATGGGTAGCTTAGGATCTTCTTGTTTAAGCTTTATTTCTATGTTTTGAGATAGTTTTTGGCTTTGTTTGCCTGAGCACACGCAAAAGTCTAAGTTGAGGGTCTAGGTTGTTTTAGAGGATATGATGCACTTTTGTGTTTATTGAAGGTAAAACAGGTCTACAAGAGTGTTGGGATGAAAATGGAAGAACAAGACCTAAAAAGACCTAGTTAAAGCAAGGTACGAGTTTCCTCATGAGTCGTCAACACATCATAAAAATCAGAGGCTCACTCGTATGAATAACAAAAACTAAGAAGCAGAAGAAAAACAAAGTGTTGAGAAGATACAACTCAAGCATCCAAGTCGTAAGCAAGGATACGAGCCATATGAAGAAATCGTAAGCATAACGGAAGCCATAGCTACCATCCAAAGTTAAAGTCTCAGAAATATACCAGCCAGAAGTTTTAGTACGACTCGTATAGGGAAACCATATGCAGACCAGTGTTCAAAGCTTGGAAATATAGAAGTCCCAGGTGGATACTAGTGAAGGACACGAGTTGCATGATTAAGATATAACTTGTGATCATAAGTCGTAAGAAAAACATAAAGTTAAAGCCTTGGGAGGCAAGACACTGGAATGGATACGAGAGGCATGGTATGACTTGTATGACGAGCATATGAGTGGATGAGTGAGTCGTACCATAGGCCGACATAACTTTACATTTCCCATTTTTATTAGGATTTCTGAGTATTTTTTAGATACTATAAATACCCTAGGATTTATCTTTTATTTGTTTTTTCTGCACTTTTACATTCTTTATCATCTTTTTATGTTCCAACATACTCTATTACATACTTTTGCTTTGTTCTTGAGATTTTGGGTTATTATTCAATAGTAGATTCCATATTTTATTCTTCTTATTATTGTGCAATTAATTAAATGCGCTCTTTATTGATTTTCATAGATTTGCATGAACATGAGTAGCTAACTTCCCTGACTAGGGTTGTGAGAACCCTGGTGGACTAACTATGTAAGGGAAGTGGGAGATTCATCTATTCTAAAGTAAACTGCATGTATCTTAATCATTTTCGTATGAATTGACCTCAGAGCTACTGCAAAAGCTTGGGGATAGCTCGTATTCATAAAGATCCATACAAGGGAGTTTGTGATTGGGAAAAGAAGATTAAGACAGTAATTTGAGACTCACTTCCATCATTACTATTCATCCATCTTATCTAATCAATCCATGTTATTTAATCAACTTGAGACTCAAAAGGTGAGAGTTAAATTGAAGTCATAGACAAGGAGCAATAAGGTGACGCCCTAAGACTCACAAGGTAAAGGGTGAGATTTATCAACACGTTCACAAGACAGTTGATAGTATAAAACTTGCCGACTTTACATGTAGAGCAGAAAAATAGGTGGGTTGAACACTAGAAACTTGAGAATTTAAAGAATCCAAGGGGAACATATTCCTAGTGTTCGTCTTCTATTATTTACAACTCAAAGCATTGAAGTTAGGTAAATATTTACTGATTATTTCCAAAACCCCCCATTTACTTTTCTGCACTGCTCGTGAACTTCATCAAGTTAAGCAACTATTCAACATCTTCCCTGTGGTTTGAACCCAACCTGGTTTGGTTACTATATTTGTCATCGACCGCAACATACTTCTTTGGAGGTTAGTTTTGGGCAACATCACTACTGCCACTGAGCATATCATCCAAAAGTCCCAAAGAAAACTAGAAACTTGAGGTCAAGAAAAATAGACCAATACCGAATCTATAGGCCATCATCTAAACACTTATCAACTATAATCCACTAGGAATAAAGATGATTGGATAGGTAACGATGGAGTCGGTTCAACTAGCCTAAAAATAATGTTGCACTCAAGCTCTACAACTCCAAGATAGAATCTCAACATCAAGAATGAACTGCCTAGTCTCAACTGCCTAAACCAAACATGAAGACGTTTAGGCATTAATAGTCCAACTCCATCATAAATCGCCACCCCAAGATGTTAAATTCAAATTTGAGCCAACAAATCTAAACAAGAGTCAAGCATTTACACCGACCATACTATGAATCAGGTATATCTATACCATATCATGTCGAGCAAAAATTGAAACATAGTTGAAGAACAAAATCACCACACGGATAAACCATTGACGAAAAATACAACAACCAACTCTATATCGGCTAGTGGTCATAAAATGTAGCCATAGAACTGAAACCATGACAGAGTATAAATCACCAGCCTAAAATGCAAACAACGCACTCCATAACTGCTGGAGGGCTTGAAATATCAAAACATACTAAAAAATTGCCAATGCTGTAATCCATAATAGTAAATGCAAAAATTCTAGCAACTTGGAGCAATGCATCTTAAGCCAAAACTAATTAATACCATACTCTATCACGATAAAGAATAGCCATAGGCACATATCATCGAGTAGAAACACTCCACCAAGCCTTCATTAAGCCGAAAAAACTCCTAAATAGGGATTTGCTGAATCCATCCGAGTAGGACAATCATAACACAAACAAACCATGAATTACCTTGCCAAGGAAAAAAATACCAATCTCGACATCAAGGTAAATGTCAAGGACACCACCAGAAAATCAACAACTCTGGAAGATATCATAGGCAAGGCCGCCTGCCTCTAATTCTGCAACTTCACTAGGCAAAAGCATATCATATCGAGAGAAGTATCCAATCTCCATACTAATAACAAAGGCAAATCATCACAGGGGAACGAACCCAACAAATCTAAGAAATAAATCCATGACATCTCAATCTCAATGTCAAAATAATTCTCGAGCGATGAAATAACTAAAAAAAAAGAATAGATCCCAAAACTGATCGAGCTCAGAAATGGACTATATAGAAATGGATAGCCAATGCTGCGGACTTCACAACTCGAGAGGCAAGTTTAAGAAACACAAATTCAATAACCTTCAATATAACTAAATCAAAAACTCTGGAGTCATACTTAACCATGAAAGGTCAACATACCTTTGACACCATGATGTTTGAGCATATGCTAACACATTCGAGGCTTTTAACTCTAAATAATTGCAAGGTCTTGAGCAACTTTAGTTATTTTTGATTAGTTCCAATTTGATTTTTTAGTTTAAGCTGAAATGATAGAGAACCAACAATAATGGATGTAAAAAGGTTGAAATTCGAAGAAATCTGAAGACAAGTGTGGCTGACAACATTTGTGATAAGTCATCAGCCCTGTGATAAGTTATCCAGTTTATCATCAGCCTTAAACAGAGAATGAGTTCCAACTGGTAGAATCGACGACATTTACTAATAGGATATCATAATGGTGATAAGTCATCAGGAATGCCATCAGACTTAGGCAGGATATGAGAATTAGAGCAAAAGTGTGATGACATTTTTGATAAGTCATCACAGTTCTGATAAGCCGTCAGAAGTTTTCATCAACCTAAGACAGGACTAGTGCAGATTTGAAAAAGACCTGACGACATTCTTGATAAGTCATCAGAATCCTGATAAGGTGTCACCAATAGTCGTCGTCTATTCTAAGAAAAAGCTGTAACCTTGATTTTGTTTCCTTATTTAGGGTAAACTATTTAAAGCTTTGTTTTAGGGTTTTCTAGATATGATAATTATAATTAGAATTATCATTATTATTCCAGAGAAGGTCGAGACCTTGAGTTTTGGACAACATATCCTGATATTTTCTCTCTTTACTTCTTGACTTGAAAAACACAACTATTTTTGAGAGATTATTATCAGTATTTTGGGATTTTTCCTTTGTGATCTAATCTGCGATTCACTAGTTATTATTCATCTCTATAAGTTTATCTTTCAAATCATGAATTCAATTATGTGTTTCGTTTGTTACATCATGAGTGGATAAACTCCATTAACCTGAGTTATGGGATCTAGGGTTAGGTCTTGATGAGGTGCTAAGTATTTAAGATTCAAAAGGTGGTAGGATTTCTTGATAATTTTGATGTTTTAATTAATGTCTGTTGGTTGCAAACAGTAGATGCACCTCTTTTGATTTATTAAGAAAGAAATCAAATATAGTAGGAAGTGAATTATCAATAGGGACTCAAAAAATAATTCGTTTAATAATCAGCACTGTAACAAGGTTTATTAACCTGAGGTAAAATATAGGCAGTAATAGAAATTCCTGAAGTTCGAGAGGATTAGGGAATTAATTGCTTAAGTAGGTCGAGAGACATTTAAGCATAACATTGATAAAGATAGCTTGCTATCCTACCCACCATGAGAATCGTGAATCACTTTTAGCATCTGTCATGTACCAGAAGCCCTAGTGAACATAATTCTGGTTATTTCATAAACTCTTGATTTACAAAAACCAAAAGTTAAGTGACAAACAACAACTTGTTAAACCTAAACCCCTCATTTCAGGAGACATTAAACTATTAGCGGATTAAATTGCAAACAATTTGAGTTCATACCATATTCCCTGTGGGATTCGACCCTAACCTAGTTAGGTTTTATATTGACAATGATCGCTTATACCTATTCAAGAGTGTAATTTGAGCGCTATCAAAAAATAGCCCGTTGCCGGGGAATACGATTGTAAGATAAAGTTTGTATGCGCTAATTGACTATTAGTTAAGTTTCCTAGATTTATGTTTATTTGTTGTTTTTGTTTATTTGCAGGATTTTATAGTGTATGCCAAGCACCAGAAGTTCCGGAGAAACATTATTACCACTAAATTCAGAACCACAACGAATAGAAAGAATGGCAGAACAGCAAGAGGCTGATAGACTGGTAGTCTTAGCTAGAGCTCAGGTGACTGTGCAAAATATCAACCAACATGCATGACACCAAAACCCTGAGGATGAAGATTTAGGGGATGAGCAGTTATTGAACCCTCGTAACCCAAGGCGTGTAGAGTAGATAGCTTCACAAGTGCCACGTAATGTTAACCAAAATCATCCATTCCAAAGAAGACAAGAGTATGAGCCGGTCCATTATGATCTGAATGATGATAATAATGATGGCATAGACGGGACAAGTGCAACGGGTGCAATTATTCCTCCACCGTTGGCACCTGGAGCCAAGTTCAATATTACGAGTACTGTGATCCAACTCCTCAATCTGAAGGGGTTGTTTGGTGGCCTTCCTGGGGATGATCCGAACCTGCATCTGGTGAATTTTGTCACCATTTGCAAATATTTTGATAACCCAGGAGTGGCACAGAACCCTATACTATTGAGGTTGTTCCCATTGTCTCTGTCTGGGGAGGCAACATTGTGGCTAAATAAGCTTATGCCTAATTCCATCACCCATTGGAGACAATTGAAAGAAGCATTCCTAGAATGGTTTTTTCCACCCTCCAGAAAGGTACAGTTGAGGGATGAAATCAGCAATTTTAGATAGCTTCCTACTGAAGCTTTGGATGGGACTTAGGAGAGATTCAAGAAGAAGCTAACACAGTGTCCGAACTACAATATAACAGACCTATACTTGATGGAGACTTTATACAGGGCCCTCAACTCTATAACAAAGCTGATTGTAGATAATGCTGCTGGTGGTTCATTTGTTGATCTGTCTTTTCAAGATGCCTCAAATATACTAAATAGGATGACCAAACAAAGTTGGGCTTGGCATACCAGGGAGTCTATGATAGCAAGCCCTACTGTTTCTTTTAGTTTGTCTGCTGAATAATGCAGGAGAGATAAGGAGTGGGATCAAGACATGGCCCATCTAAAGACTCAGATGGACTTTCTCACCAAACACTTATTATTAGGAAAGACTGAGAAAGTGAAAGCTGTAACATCTCAATATCGAGTGGATGTAGAGCCTGAAGAAGAGGTGAATTATGTTAATAATTAGGGGGTTTCCGAGGCAATGCCAAGGGAATCAAGGTCGAAACATTTATGACAAGCCTGGTTACAAAGACAGGGAGCAAGGCAACTGGAGAAACAATAATGATAGGAGTGGTTTATATGTTCCTCCTGGAAATCAGGAAATTGCTGCAACTGGCTTTTGAAATATGTCCATAGAGGACATGATGGAGAAATTGTTGAAGGGATTTGAGGCCACCAACTCTGGTGTAACCACCATGAAGACCGATCTCACACTCTACTGCCATCAAGTAGTTGGAGCAGCAAATGAGCCAACTTTCCACTACATTTAACCAGAGAAAGAGCGGAACGTTACCAAGCGAAACGGTTCAAAATCCACAGAATAATGGATCATGTATGGAGATTACCACTAGGAGTATTAACATATTACCTGGACCTGCTGTGGGCAAATCTGTAGATAGTGAGGTAGTTGTTGATGAATCCAAAGAAAGCAATCCAGTGGATTCTGAGAAGCTGGATAGTTCTGTTAATGCTTCAGAGAAGAAAAGAAAGAATGAAGAGAAAGTGGTGTTTATCCCAAGACCACAACATCCCTTTCCTCAATTATTGAAGAAGAAGTCTGAGGATGCAAAATTCAGCAAATTCCTAGCAATGCTCAAGGAGTTGGCAATAAATGTTCCTTTAGTTGAGGCACTTGAGTAAATGCCAGGATACGCAAAGTTCATGAAGGACCTTGTGACCAAGAAGCGGAAGGTTATCCATAAGATGGAGGACAGTCTTCTCCATTGTGGATCTATCTCTACAAGGTTTTTAGTGCAGAAAAAGGCAAACCCAAAAGCATTTACCATGTCGTGTACTATTGGTTCCCTAAAATTTACCAAGGCATTATGCGATTTGGAAGCCAGTATAAACCTAATGCCACTTTTTATGTACAAGAAACTGGGTTTTGGGAATCTTACCCCAACAAATATGTGGTTGGTGATGACAGCTAGGTCTGTGAATCAGCCTGTGGACATAATATATGATGTTTTAGTAAAGGTAGCCGATTTTATTTTGCCTGCTGATTTTGTAGTCCTAGATTGGGAGGTGGACTTTGAAATGCCCATTATCTTGGGTAGAGCATTCCTTGCAACTGGGAGAGTGATTGTAGACATGGAGATGAATGAGCTGAAGTTCAGGCTAAATGATAAAGAAGCACGCTTCGAGATACACTCATCCATGACTCAGCAAAGAGAGATGGTTGTTTTCTCAATCATTTAAGTATTCTATGAAGATGATAAAGGGGTATCAATTGGTTGTCTTGGCGAAGTCTGAGTAGTCAAGATAACCAAGTCGTGCCGTGACAGTAAATTAGGCGCTATTGGGAGGCAACCCAAAATGTTATATTCCAGTAAAGTGTTTATTTTTGTAGTTATAGTTTACAAAAGGTGGAAAACTGAAGAAATCAGCAGAAAAGGTCCTGACGACATTCATGATAAGTCGTCAAAACTATGATAAGCAATCAAAATTGTCGTCAGAGAGGGAAATTTTGAATTGAAGCTCTGTGAAGGCTGACGACATCCGTGATAGGTCGTCACACCTTTGACAAGCCATCATAAGATGTCATCAGAAAGTAACTTAACAACCAAATCTAGGCCAATTATAAAGATCCAACCCGGGCCCAGTCGAACCTTTCCACTTTCCCACTTGTTTTTACTTCCTTTTAAGTTAGTTTCCTTCCATATTTAGAGTATTTTATTTCCTTATTTAAACTTTTTTTCTAAGTAAAACAAAAAGCAAGTTTCCTTGTGTATGGGTTTTCAAGTAAAATCAAGAATTTCTTCCTACTTCTTCTTGTGCGTGTAATCACATTGAAGGATCCCATCAGGTATGCTCTAAATTTGAATTTTCTTTTCAAGTGGTAAGAGATAGATTGATGACAACTTAAGTTCCCAAGAGACTTGAACCAAGCTGAACTGGAAAAGGGGCTGAAATTCAGAACTAGGGTTTGATGTGCAAGCCTAAAAGCTTAAAATTCAGCTCACAAATCAGAACTCGAGTGGATTTTGAGAAATAATGGGACCAAAATTTGAGTTAAAATCAAAAGTGGGGTTCTGATAAGAGTTGAAGACATTCATGATAATCTATCACAACTGTGATGGCTTATCAAAAATGTCATCAGAAGTTGATCAAGGTTCATAGGTTCTGTCTAAGGCTGACAACAATTGTGATAAGCTATCACAGTCGTGGTGGCTTATCAAGAAATGTCATCACACCTGGAACATGAAGAATGAATAAGCCTTTTCAAAGGTTGTGAAGCTTAAATTATTAATGTGTTTGTGTTTAGGCTCTTGAGGATTGACTAATGGTTTTTTTATTACTATAGGAACCCTATAATTGTACCTACAGAAAAGAGCCCTATTCTAACAAAAAAGGAACAACAGAAAAGTGTACGTCAGAAGCTCATCGATAAGGAGTCTGATTATGAAGAGGAAGAACCTCTGCTCAGAAAGCAAAAGAAAAAGCAAAGCCCTAAGCAGCCTTCACCACCCCCACTAGTTGAGGTAGAGGATAGTGAGGAAACTAAAACAACAATTGCTTCTGAGCAAGAGGCATCTGAACATTCTGAACATAAGCAGCATGAGTCTGAACATGTTGAATCTGAAGAGGAAGAACATGAAGAGTCTGAGGAGCTTGAGTCTTAGGGAAGAGCATCTGAATCCTCTTCCACTGAACAACAAGATGATTAGGAGTCTCCAATTCGGGGAACACTTATCAAATGTAAGAACCCTGAAGTTCGAGAAAATGCTAGATGGAAAATTCCAAAGGCAGAGGGCATCTTCACTGCTAGGCTCTGCAGAACTGATATAAGAAGGACTAAAAGGCCAATTCAGGAATAAAAAAGGATTATAACCAAAGGTCTGCGTAGGTATCCTGAAGTGGAATAGAATTTCCAAGAGTACAGCTTAGGACAGACTACAAAAGGGGGAAGCACATTTTACCCTGCATTGGTCCGAGAGTTTTACATGAACTACCAGGCTTAGTTGCAAAACATGTGTAGGTCAGGAGAAAGAGTTACAGACCAGCCCCTGTTGGAGAAAGTTCAAGTAAGGGGCGTAAGGGTTGATATCTCAATTAGAACCATCAGCAGGTTCTTGCATGGCCCCAACTTCAGTCCTCAAGATACTTCACCATCAGTCTATGCTCGGATTAAAAATTGGGCAAATCAATATCTGTGGTTGGCCAACATCATAGCCGAAGGGGAACCAACATTGGTGACCAACCCAAACGAGAGAATATATAAGTTCTCTTTGACTTAAGAGGCAAAATTTTGGTGGGGTGTAGTGCGTATCTGGCTGATGCCTACTGATGGAGACAACATTCTGGGTAATGACTGAGCTATCCTAGTAGCAAGCATGGTGCAGCAGTTCCTCTTTAATTTTGGGAAAATCATTGCTGATGAGATGAAGATTAGAATGTCAAGAACTGACACTATTTATCCTTTCCCATGTTTTATCATAGAGTTGTGCCGAGCTGCTAATGTTCCAAAGATTGCAGGGATTGATGATGACATTTTTGCCTAAAAGACCCACAATCCCATAAGGTATGATGAAATCAGCCAGGACTAAGAATTGATAGAGGTTTTGAGGTAGCAGTAGACCCTTCAGCTATAGATGCCGGTTCGACACCTAATGTGGAAGTGCAAGATTTTGAGACTGCACAGCTAACTTTTTCAGCATAAGTAGGCTTAGTGCTTGAGAATGAACCCAATCCCTCAGCTACTATAGCATCAGCAGGTGCCTCATCTAGAAGACCCCCTTCCATTGTAAGGACAGAAGCTCCCGATGGAGAGAAGGTAGCATATGATACAGTAGTAGGGGCAGAAACCCATGAGCCCTTTGATTGATCCATTCCAGGGATACTCTAACCCTTAGTTTAGCTTTATTTTTAATTTTAAGTTGAGGGTGTAGGGTAGGATGTTGTTGTAACAATTTTTTGGTAGATAATTAAGAGCAATAGAGGTACTTGAGGCAGTTAGCTTGTTTGTGACTTTTGAGCACCTCTGCATTGATATGAGTTTATAACTGTGTGAATTGTATTCATCTGTGACTGGGGTGCATCTTTTTGTGGTATTAGTCTAGCAACTTGATGATTTTTGCTGAACAAATTGCATGAATTAGATAAGTAGTGATATGCGATGTACTTGTGTGCCATGTGTGTGTGAGGTCTTACTCAGCTCCTTCTTTGTGCTGAATCTATAACTTGCCCTATTAGTTCTTCCCAGATTGTAGGATTGGGGTTAGGAAAGGATCATAGGCCATTTTTTATTGTAACCTACTTTCAGCCTAAATGACCTTCCCAATGTGAATAATATCTTTTGATACCTGATTTGACCTTATATGCCTTTTTCTTTTTGTGAAACCTCTCACTTTCCCATTTACCTCACAATAAACCTGTTTTGGCCTTGGTCCTTCTTGGACACTGTGCACTTTGACTTAGGCAAACAGCCTAAGTTAAGGGTGGCTATTATAGGGGTGCGTGATACAAAATGAACATGAAAAAAGGTACAATCAGAGAAAAGAATAAAAGGTTGCGTGCGATGAAAAAGGAATAAGAAAAGAGAAAGATATATTAAAGATGATGAAAATATAATATCATGGTTAAAAAGACCGCATCCATCTTGAGCATGTGTCATTAGTAAAAGAAGAGGAATAAAAGAAGGTTGAGAAGTGAAACCCTAAGAGTTTAGTTTAGTGTCAAGAAGGCATAATCACTCTAAAGTATCCATGAATATCATACCAGCCCCTATCCTATATTACAAGCCTAAGAAAAGCCCTAAAGTGATCCTAACTGTCCTACCTGAAGATTTGGGTAATGACTATAAAGGCAAGACTATTGCATTTGACATACAGTGTTTGAAACTTCATTCTGAGAGTGAGACTGGTGATTATCCCTATGTTTATGTATGTGAATTCTGATATGAGTAAAAAAGGGATTTTTTTGTTGTGAGGGAACATTGGTTATGTTGCTAAGTCACTGACTTGTTTAGATAATGTGATATTGGTATGGCATGATTATTATTGCTAAATTTTTTTGGTATCTTGATACTTGTGAGTTGCATGGTTGTTCTTCAAAACATCAATAGTGAGTTTTAAATTGACTGACCTTGGAGATGGTGAAATTATTTTGAACTAATATGAGTAGTTAGCTGCCAAATTGTACTTTGTATTCTCTTAGTTATGTTTTGGTTGCTTGAGGACAAGCAATTGTTTTAAGTTGAGGGTGTTGATGTGTGAGCATATGCTAACACATTTGAGGCTTTTAACTCTAAATAATTGGAAGGTCTTGAGCAACTTTAGATATTTTTGATTAGTTCATGTTTGATTTTGCAGTTTAACCTGGGATGATAGAGAACCAATAATAATCAAAGAAAAAAGGTTAAAATTTGAAGAAATCTGAAGACAAGTGTGGCTGACGACATTTGTGATAAGTCGTCAGCCCTGTGATAAGTTATCAAGTTTGTCATTATCCTTAAATAGGGAATGAGTTCCAGCTAGTAGAATCGATGACATTTTATGATAGGCCATCATAATGGTGATAAGTCGTCAGGAATGCCATCAGACTTAGGCAGGACATGAGAATTGGAGCAAAAGTGTGATGATATTTATGATAAGTCAGCATAGTCCTGATAAGCCGTTAAAAGTTACCATCAACCTAAGACAAGACTAGCAGAGATTTGAAGAAGACCTGACAATATTCTTGATAAGTCGTCAGGATCTTGATAAGCCGTCACCAATAGTGATCGTCTATTCCAAGAAAAAACTATAACCTTGATTTTGTTTCCTTATTTAGGGTAAACAATTTAAAGCTTTATTTTAGGTTTTTTTAGACATGACAATTATAATTAGAATTATCATTATTATTCCAGAGAAGGTCGAGACCTTATGTTTTGGACAACATATCTTGATATTTTCTCTCTTTACTTCTTGACTTGAACAACACAACTATTTTTGACAGATTATTATCAGTATTTTGGGATTTTTCCTTTGTGATCTAATTTGTGACTCACTAGTTATTATTCATCTATGTAAGTTTATCATTCAAATCATGAATTCAATTATGTGTTTCGTTCCTTAAATCATGAGTGGGTAAACTCCATTAACCTGAGTTATGGGATCTAGGGTTAGGTCTTGATGAGGTTCTAAGCATTCAAGTTTCAAAAGATGGTAGGATTTTTAGATAATTCTGAAGTTTTAATTAATGTCTGTTGGTTGCAAACAGTAGACACACCTTCTTTGATTTCTTGAGAAAGAAATCAAATATAGTAGGAAGTGAATTATCAATAAGAAGTCGGAAATACTTCATTTAACAATCAGCGCTATAACAAGGTTGGTTAACCTGAGGTAAAATCTGGGCAGTAATAGAAATTCCCTAAGTCCAAGAGGATTAGGGAATTAAATTCTTAAGTAGGTAGACACACATTTAAGCATAACATTGATAAAGATAGCTTGTTATCCTACCCACCGTGAGAATCTTAAACCACTTTTAGCATCTGTCATGTACTGGAATGTACCAGAAGCCCTAGTGAACATAATTCTAGTTATTCCATAAACTCTTGATTTACAAACACCAAAAGTAAAGTGACAAACAACAACTTGTTAAACCTAAGCCCCCCATTTCAGGAGACATTAAACTATCTATGGATTAAATTTCAAGCAACTTGAGTTCACATAATATTCCCAATGGGATTCGACCCCAACCTAGTTGGGTTTTATATTTACAACGATCACTTACACCTATTCAAGAGTGTAATTTGAGCATTATCACACCGTAATACATTCCTGAATCAATCTAACATAGCTAACCAAGAGGGAACACAATCAACCTCACCGCAAAATAGAAATGAACTCATCAAATCAGGCTATATCTACTCAAGACACCGAATAAGATCACAAGGAATAAAATTCTAACTAGACAACATTAGTCTAAATTGCTACCCAGTGAGGATCAATTACATCAAGTAATAATACCAAATAATATGAATAACCTCAAGAAGTGTTAATAATAGTAAAAATAATATTAGTATCAACATAATGAATAGGCGGTACCAAAATGAACATCAACATCATGTACAACTCAAGGGCCATAATAAGGCCAATGTTCAAAGATAAATGGGACTCAAACCCAAATGCTACACCCATAGATGGAAAATATCAATACAAATCTTCTGCGTCCACTACTAAAGAAAATAAACCATGGAGTAGTCAAATAATCATGAATTCAATTACAAGGCACACAATAATTAATATGAACTCATCAAGGCCTATAATAATTAATGGGTGTAAAAACCCAATACACATAAAAAAAGATAAATGCAGGAAATAAAAGCACACCTATAATGGTGAAATCTTCAATCACGTGCCTAATAGGCATAGGGAGAATAAATTTGAGAGGGTCCAAACTCAGATCAACCGACCAAATCATCAACTAAGGTGCAGAGTGCACTATCTCTAACTGAAGATGCCACCATATCACATGGTTGATTTGAATAAGCCGAATGAATAGAAATCCTATGTCGGGGACACTCTCTAGACCAATAACCAATCTCTTTGTAAAAGTAGAAACTACTAAAGCACCACCATGGAAAGGATATGACTAAGCCCAAATGGTTGACCAACTGACATTGAGAGCAATCTCTACTATAATGTTTATCCTTTCTGCAATGATAGTCTGACTTAGGAACTCTAGGTTGGCGGGGAAATACATGCTAACTCTATCCAATCAACTAACTCATATCCAGGGATTCTCTAGACCTAAGTTTCATCTTGCCACAACCAAAAAAAGCTCCCAAATAGAATCCCAATAGCACTATACTTATGGAATGACCTCTTGCCTCAATCTCCATAAATCCAATGCATTCTCTCTTTATGGACTTTATATAATCCACAACCTAAGAAAAGAAAGACCCAACTGCTATTATATGCTTCGATGCCAAGCAGAGTAGCAACTGGTCCTCTGACAAATCCATACCTATGCCTGGCTTATAAGGTTATAGCATAAAAATATGCTTGGGCTAATCTGGAAACCTAATTTCATACTTAGCATCAAACAAGAAACCCTGATGAACACCAATATTTCCAACTCTGGTCTAAGAACTATTTAATGACTTGAATGTCATCCATGGCTGAGAGGGATCTGCAACATGACTCAAATCCCTAATGCTAAACCCCAAAGTCCTGAAGTAGTCATAAGCTCAACTGGAGCCTAAGCTAGCCCCAAATCCTTTTGGCTAATACTGAAGGTCTTCATTAATAATCTCTATCTCTCTAGTCTGATACTGCACTAAAACTTTGGAAACACATGGTGATGTCTCATCTGCATCTTTTGAGAACGTCGTCCATCTTGCATCATACTTTAAGGAAAAAATAGAGTCAAAGAATCTATTTGAGGTTCATAGTAATATGGACACATGATAAAGAGTTAAGAAGTAAACTACCTAAAATGTCCCTATAGCTTCCCGAAGATAGGTTATGGATATCTCTTTACTGATTCGTAGGAATCTACTAAATACTTAGCTCTTGTACTAACTGTAACACCCCGTATTAAAGTACGTGTATTAGCGTATTCAAGTACATATATTGGTCTTATTTTTATGGAATTAATTTTTTTATTTTATTTATACCAGAATTTGTCCGTCGATCGTTCCATGCGAAGGTTATTGAATAAGCTTTCCAACGATATAAAGATTTCCAAAAATGGATAGGTTTTGGATATAATCGAGCACATTCGAAACTATAAAACGGTGGCCGGGATATTTGGGAATAGTAAATGTGCAGGAAAATTTCCTGCACACAAATTACTGAGGCCAGCCAAATTTTTGGGTCAACTTTGAACGATCATAACTCCCTTAATATAATGAACTGGGAGAGCTTCGACCTATGAAAAGAAATATCTTTGATTCTTTTACCAATGCAATTGTTTTCATACAAATCCAATGTATGAGTAAGGAGTTATACTCATTTTACTTTAGCCTATCAAAACAGATTTTTAGGGTCAACATTAAACGACCATAACTCCTTGTACAGGACGAACCGGGTGGCCTACTTTATATGAAATGAAATCCTTTTGAATTATCCTTTGAATGATACAAATTTCACCCAAATCCAATATCGGAGCAAAGAGTTATGGTCGATCTACTTTAACTTATCAAAATAGTCCACCAAAGGACAGATTTGACATTATTTAAATTTTAAAGGCATTTTGGTCATTTCCTATTATATTATGGATAGGAATATATGTATATATACATGTATATGAGTTCAAAAACACATTTTCATCATCAATCATTGAGAAAGAAAAAACCCTAGCCAAATTTGACCTTTAAATTACTTTTGATTCAACCGTAGAAATTCCAAAGTAATCTGATAACTGGATTTGTCATCTCGAGAGCATCGAACGACACCTATTATTTGTGCAAACAGGATTGCATAATCAAGAGGTGAATTCTAAGGTATGAATATTGTTTACCTTTGTTCTTTTACATATGTATATGTGTGATAGAGGATTATATGTACTGGTTGTTATTGAAAGGTGATGGAAATAGGGTTATGGACTATTTTGCATGGTTTGGTTGTATTGAACTGTGGAAGGTGGATATGGTAATTGAGTTATGGAAGGTGGATATGGTGATATACTATTAAATTGATGATTATTTATGTCTATGGCTCAATTTGGTTTAATGGATTGGTTGGAAGGATAAATGAATCCAAACTTGATATTGGAGGATGTTGTATGAATATGCATGGCATGTGAATGTAATTAGAGTATAAGAGGTTTAAAGTGACACCCTTTATGGTGTAATTAAGTCTAACTACTTAACCACTAGTTTGGTTAATTCAAATAATTGAATTATGACGTTTGGTTGCTAATACTAGATTGCTATATATGTTCATTGTAGATAAGTAATCTGAAAAGACGGGAAGTCCATTTGAGACTAGTATTGAAGGTTGATAGTCAGGTATGTAAAGCATACTCTATACCATATCTTTGTCATGAAAGTGAACAATTGTTCTATTAAGAAAGTTTCCAAAGTTATTCAATAACATGTGATCCATCATGGTTTTGTATGATGTCCTACGTTACCAATGAACTTGTTTCCACCCTACAAGATGTCATGACATTTCAATACTTACTTGTCTTCAAAATCTTACATGTTTATTACACTAATGAAAGTCAGAAGGTATCCAGTTACTCAAACAAGATCCATGTGCTATTAACGACTCCAAAATGTTTCATTGATACACCAATAAGTTCCTACTTCATTGTTATGGCATTGATGACTCTAAAATACTTCATTGATGTGCCAATGAGTTCTTACTTCATTGTTATTGCATTGATGGTGTATTTATATGTCTCTTATTGAAGTATCATTGTTTCAAAGTATCAAAAATGTGGTGGAAACCGAAATAACAATCTCAAAGATTAATTGAACTAAGTGATGAAAGTTCTCTCTTATCGGGTGGTATCCCAGGGGCATAAGCCTATCATGGGTCGATCCCTATTTATGTGTTTATGGGTGGTATCCCAGGGGAATAAGCCTATCATGGGTCGATTCCAGTTGATATGTACTGGAGGCAACCTAATGGTCACATTATAGTACAGAAATGATTACAAAGATGATAAGAACAAAGGTAAAGTGATTGAATAAATACAATGTAAAGGTTGTCACAAGTTCTAATAAGTGTAGTCCACTCCTATTATGATTTATTTACTTGTTTCTGATTTCTATTGAGCTCCTATATCATATGTGATTATCTACAGCTTTACATACTCAGTACATATTTCGTACTGACGTCCCCCACGGGGGACCTGCATTTCATATTGTAGGCATAGGTACCTCAGCTCATACACCTCACAAGTAGGAGCCAGGATATCCAGCTGCTTTTGGTGAGCTTCTGTTTGTTTTGGTGCTTTTCGTGTCATATCCAGTCACTTTTGGTATTGTATAGAACTTAGTTATATGGCAGGGTGTGTCCCAACCTTATTTAAACTCTGTGTATTGTCTAGAGGCTTTGTAGACCTAATGTACAGTCAAGGTGGTGTTTTGTTAATAGACGTGATGGCTCCAATGGCCAAGTATTGTATATACATATATATGTATGCTCTAGCTTATACAGGTGATTATTTCCTTTTACATGCGACATGATGCTGTCCGAATTTTGGGTTGTCATAGAGGTATGCATGGGAAGTATAAGGTTATGAGCTGGTTCTCCCGAGCCTCCTCGATTACGGGTGCCAGTCCGCCCCAATAGGATTTGAGTCATGACAAAAGTGGTATCAGAGAAGGTTTTCCTAGTGAGTCTACAAAGCGGTGTCTACGTAGAGTCTTGTTTATCGGTTTGTCATGCACCGCATCTATAAATAGGAGGCTATGGACATTTAGGAATTGTTTCTTTTCTTCATGTCTTAGATCATGCGATAGACCCTATATTATATAGGAAGTCATAGTTGACCACTGAATCCTTTTGTTTCTCTTATTATAGTAATGATGCCGGTTACCAAAAGCAAGACTACCAGTAAGAAAGTAGATATGGCTGCCGAAGAGGAGACTAGTAAGTCACCAACTATACCAGCTAATCAAAGTAAGGCTCCAGCTAAGCATGCATTAGAAACTTCTTCCACTCTGGAAGAAATAAGGGGGAGGATAACTATATCCCTAAAGCCACCTATAAATGCTGATGATCAAGATCTTAGAAATGCAGTGCAACTTTAGACCCGTATAGTTGCTGGGCAAGCTCAAGGGAAAAATATTCCTACCACAGGTCCTAGTGGTATAGATAGGGAGGCTAGCCTTCGAACATAGGATTTTCTTAAGATGGATCCTCCCACATTTACTGAATTAGATCTTAACGAGGATCCATAGGAATTTATTGATCAAATTCAAAGGGCCTTAGATGTTATGCATGTAACGGGTAGAGAGACAGTAGAGTTAGCGGCATATAGATTCAAAGGGGAGGCTATATATTGGTACGAGGACTGGAAATGATCTAGGGGTATTGATGCACCCCCAGATACTTGGAAAAACTTCAAAGAGGCATTTCTTTATCATTATCTGCCATTCAAGATTTGTCAGGACCGTGCAGATCAGTTTTTAAATCTTCGTCAGGGGAATATGAGCATGAAGGAGTATAGTCTCCGATTTAATTCCTTGTCGAGATATGCTCCTAATATTGTAGCTACTATGGATGAAAGAGTTCATTAATATGTGGATAGGCTGGATCCATATCTGGTTAGAGATTTTACTATTGCCACTTTGAACAAAGATATGAACATAGCGAGGATCTAAGCTTTTGCACAGAAAATGGAAGATCAGAGGCAGAGGAGAAGAACACAAGAATTAGAAAGAGGATATTTCAAGAGGGCCAAATCTACAAGGTAGTTCATGGCATCCCAAGGAGGGTTCAGACCACAATTTTCTGCTAGAAAACCTAGGCCATTATCTTCTTATTTTGCAGCTAGTGCCCCACCATAGTTCCAAGGGTCCAGAGGAAATCAATTTGGGCATAGAAGTGAGAGTCAGAGTTCGCGGATAGTGGGGTACGAAGGGCAAGCGAATATGAGCCAATCGAGACCTCCTCGAGATCCATGCAATAAATGTAGAAGGTATCATTTAGGCACAGGTTGGCTGGGGAACAATGTTTGCTTTTGGTGCGATATGTCGGGGCATATGATGAGAGAATACCCACGAAAGGGCATAAGGTGTATGGCATGACCTATGGGGTCATTTGTTGCATCATTATCATCGATGCCTTATTCAGGAAGGGGTGCACAACCAATGGGTCGTGTTAGAGGTGATAGAGGATCCACGAGTTCTAGCGGGGCTCAAAATCCTACGTATGCTCTAGCGTATTGACAGAATTTAGAGGCTTCCCCAGATGTGGTTACGGGTACGTTGTCTATCTTTTCATTTGATGTATATGACTTAATTGATCCCGATTCTACATTATCTTATGTTACTCCATTGGTTGATGGAAAGTTCGAAAGAATACCCAAACTATTAGTTAAGCCATTTGAAGTGTCTACACCGGTTTGGGAATCTATTATAGCTAGAAGGGTTTACCGAAACTGCATAGTAACTGTTTGTGGTCATGATACGATGGCTGATCTTGTGGAGTTAGAAATGTTAGATTTTGATGTTATAATGGGTATGGACTGGTTGGCGTCTTGTTATGCCAAATTGATTGCTGCACGAAAAAGGTATATTTTCATTTTCCAAATGAATCAGTCCTTGAATGGAAAGGTGAAATTGGCGCGCCAAGATGTAGATTTATTTCTTATTTTAAGGAAAGAAGAATGATTTCCAAGGGATACATATATCATTTAGTTAGATTAAGGGATACAGAAGTGAAGCCACCAACTCTTCACGTTGTTCCGGTGGTAAATGAATTTTCTGATGTATTCCCTGAAGATCTTCTAGGTTTGCCTCCTGAATGAGAAGTAGAGTTTGGTATTGATGTAATAATAGGCACCCAACCAATCCCCATTACTCCGTATAGAATGGCTCCAACAGAATTACGAGAATTGAAAGATCAATTAAAAGATTTGCTAGAGAAGGGATTCATAAGGCCTAGTATGTCCCCTTGGGGAGAACCAGTATTATTTGTATGCAAAAAGGATAGCTCGCTGAGGATGTGTATTGATTATCGGCAATTGAATAAGGTGACTATTAAGAATAAATATCCTCTCCCAAGAATTGATGATTTATTTGATCAGTTACAGGGTGCCAAGTGCTTTTCTAAGATTGATTTGAGGTCGGGTTACCACCAAGTGAGGGTCAAAGAGAAGGATATACCCAAGACAGCTTTCCGAACACGGTATAGTCATTATGAGTTTCTAGTTATGTTATTTGGGCTAACAAATGCACCCACAACTTTTATGGATTTGATGAATAGGGTGTTTAAGCCATTCCTGGATGTATTTGTGATAGTTTTTATACATGATATTCTAGTTTATTCTAGATCAGAGGAGAACCATGCCAATCACTTACGACAGGCATTACAGACTCTTCGTGATTGTAAGCTTTATGCAAACTTCTCTAAATGTGAGTTTTGGTTAAAGTCGATGTCATTTTTGGGTCATATTGTATCTAGTGAAGGGATAAAGGTTGATGCTCAAAACATAAAAGCTGTGAAGAACTGTCCAAGGCCCACAACGCCTACGGAGATTTGTAGTTTTCTCGGGCTGGCTGGTTATTATAGAAGGTTTGTTGAAGGCTTTTCTTCCATTTCAGCACCCTTAACCAAGCTAACCCATAAAGCATCCAAATTCCAATGGAATGATGTCTGTGAGAAGAGATTTCAAGATTTAAAGAACAAGTTGATTTCTACACCCGTGTTGGTACTTCAAGAAGGCACCGAAGGGTATACAGTGTATTGTGATGCTTCCAGAATTGGTTTAGGATCTGTATTGATACAGTATGGTAAGGTAATAGCATATTCTTCTAGACAATTGCGGCCACATGAGAAAAATTATCCTACACACGATCTTGAGCTGGCAGCAGTTATTTTTGCTTTAAAGATATGGCGCCACTACTTATATGGGGTTCATGTTGATATATATACTGATCATAAGAGCTTGCAATATATTTTTAATCAAAAGGATCTAAATTTAAGGCAGTGTAGATGTCTTGAACTATTAAAGGACTACGATGTTGATATCTTGTACCACCCAGGGAAAGCAAATGTGGTAGCTGATGCATTAAGTCGTAAGGCTATGATGGCGCCAATAGAAAGGCAAGGGATGATTAAGCTTCACCAGTTAGCTAGTTTGGGAGTTCGCCTTATTGAAACTTCGGATAAAGAGCTTATCATACATAATGCTACAGAATCTTCATTAGCAGCTGAAGTGAAAGAGAAGCAATATGTAGATCCTATTTTATTACAGCTTAAGGAGAACGTTCATAGTGGTCAGACCAAGGCATTTGAGCTTACGTAAGAAGGAGTACTTTAGTGCCAAAACCGATTGTGTGTGCCGGATGTAGATGGGCTAAGAAAGAAGATTATGACAGAGACACATTGTTCAAGGTATTCCATTCATCCAGGATCAATCAAAATGTATCAAGATTTGAAAGAATTGTATTGGTGGAATGACATGAAGAAGAGCATTGCAGAATTTGTAGTTGAATGTCCAAATTGTCAAAGAGTTAAAGTTAAGCACCAAAAACCAGGAGTTTATATACAATGCATTGATCTTCCAAGCTGGAAGTAGGACATGATCAACATGGATTTCATTATTGGTTTTCCTCGTACATCCCGGAAGTTTGATTCTATATGGGTGATTTTTGATAGGCTTACCAAATCTGCACATTTCCTACCAGTTATGACCACTTACACAGTTGAAGAGTATGCGAATCTGTACATTAAAAAGATAGTCCGATTACATGGAGTTCCAATCTCTATTATATCAGATCGGGGAACCCAATTTACCACAAACTTTTGGAAGTCTTTTCAGAGGTGTTTGGGAACACAAGTGAAGTTGAGTACAACTTTTCACCCTCAAATAGATGGACAAGAAGAATGTACCATCCAAACACTTGAATATATGCTACGAGCTTGTGTAATAGATTTTAAGGTTAACTAGGATGATCATTTACCTCTTATTTAGTTTGCCTACAATAATTGCTATCATTCAAGTATCAAAATGGCACCATATGAAGCTTTATATGGAAGAATGTATAGATCACCAATAGGATGGTTCGAAGTGAGTGAAACTCTTTTGTTCGGAATAGATCTTTTTTATCAAGCCATAAATAAGGTTAAAGTAATTCAGCAACGACTGAAAAAAGCCCTAAGTCGATACAAGTCATATGCGGATATTAGAAGGAGAGGGCTAGAGTTTTCTATAGCTGATTGGGTATTTTTGAAGGTATCATCAATGAAAGTGGTAATGAGATTTGTCAATAAAGGGAAGTTGAGCCCACGTTATATAGGCCCGTATAAGATCACTCGAAGGTTTAGACAATTTACATATGAATTAGAGCTTCCCCAAGAGCCCTCATCAGTACATCCGGTATTCAATGTGTCAATGCTTCGAAAGTGCATCGGAGATCCATCACATATCACTTCTACTGAGGATGTGCAAGTTGCGGAAGATCTTACCTATGAGGAAGTGCCTATTGCTATTCTAGATCACCAAGTTAAGAAGATGAGAAATAAAGAGATAGCATCTGTGAAAGTACGTTGGATAAATCATCAAAGGAAAGAGATTACATGAGAAGTTGAGGAAGCAATGAAATCTAAGTACCCTCATTTGTTCAAAGATGAAGAGGAAGTTCAAGAAACAGAGTTAGAACATTAACAAGAAAGTTTTTTTTTATATATGCATAGTATTTATGCGATGATGTGAATATTAATGATGGACTAGAACTTGTTTTAGTTGAATAATTACTCAAACATTCGAGGATGAATTTCCTAAAGGGGGGAAGGATGTAACACCCCATATTCAAGTACGTGTATTGGTCTTAGTTATATGGAATTATTTTTTTTATTTTATTTAAACCAGAATTTGCCCGTCGATGGTTCCATGAGAAGGTTATTGAATAAGATTTCCAACGATATAAAGATTTCCAAAAGCGGATAGGTTTCCGATATAATCAAGAACATTCGAAACTATAAAACGGTGGCCGGTATATTTGGGAATGGTAAATGTGCAGAAAAATTTCCTGCACACAAACTACTAAGGCCAGCTGAATTTTTGGGTCAACTTCAAATGATCATAACTCTCTTAATATAATGAACTGGTAGAGATGAGATCTATGAAAAGAAATAACTTTGAGTCTTCTTTCCAATGCAATTGGTTTCATCCAAATCCAACATCTGAGTAACGAGTTATACTCGTTTTACTTCAGCCTATCAAAACAGATTTTTAGGGTCAACTTCAAACGACCATAACTCCTTGTACAGGACGAACTGGGTGGCCTACTCTACATGAGATGAAATACCTTTGAAGTATCCTTCCAACGATACAAATTTCAACCAAATACAATATTGGAGCAAAGAGTTATGGTCGATCTACTTTAGCTTATCAAAATAGTCCACCAAAGGAAAGATTTGATATTATTTAAATTTTAAAAGCATTTTGGTCATTTCCTATTATACTATGAATGGGAATATGTGTATATATACATGAATATGAGTTCAAAAATTCATTTTCATCATCAATCATTGAGAAAGAACAAAACCTAGCCAAATTTGACCTCTAAATTACTTTTGATTCAACAGTAGAAATTCCAAAGTAATCTGATAACCGCGTTTGTCATATCAAGAGCTTCGAATGGCACCTATTATTTGTGCAAACAGGATTTCATAATCAAGAGGTGAATTCTAAGGTATGAATATTGTTTACCTTTGTTCTTTTTCATATGTATATGTGTGATAGAGGATTATATGTATTGGTTGTTATTGAAAGGTGATGGAAATAGGGTTATGGACTATTTTGCATGGTTTGGTTGTATTGAAATGTGGAAGGTGGATATAGTAATTGAGTTATGGAAGGTGGATATGGTGATATACTATTGAATTGATGATTATTATGTCTATGGCTCAATTTGGTTAAATGGGTTGGTTGGAAGAATAAATGAATCCAAACTTGATATTGGAGGATGTTGTATGAATATGCATGGTATGTGAATGTAATTGGAGTATAAGAGGGTTAAAATGACACCCTTTATGGTGTAATTAAGGCTTACCACTTAACCACTAGTTTGGTGAATTCAAATAATTGAATTGTGACGTTTGGTTACTAATACTAAATTGCTATATATGTTCATTGTAGATAAGTAATGCGAAAAGATGAGAAGTCCATTTGGGACTAGTATTGAAGGTTGATAGTCAGGTATGTACAGCATACTCTATACCATATCTTTGGCATGAAAGTGAACAATTGTTCTATGAAGAAATTTTCTAAAGTTATTCAATAACATGTGATCCATCATGGTTTTGTATGATGTCCTATGTTACCGATGAACTTGTTTCCACCCTACAAGATGTCAAGACATTCCAATACTTGTCTTTCAAATCTTACATGTTTATTGCACTAATGAATGTCAGAAGGTATCCGATTACTCAAACAAGATCCATGTGCTATTAATGACTCCAAAATGTTTCATTGATATACCAATAAGTTCCTACTTCATTGTTATGGCATTGATGACTCCAAAACACTTCATTGATGTGTCAATGAGTTCTTACTTCATTGTTATTGCTTTGATGGTCTATTTATATGTCTCTTATTGATGTATCATTGTTTCAAAGTATCAAAAATGTGGTGGCGACTGAAATAACAATCTCAAAGATTAATTGAACTAAGTGATGGAGGTTCTCTCTTATTGGGTGGTATCCCAGGGGCATAAGCCTATCATGGGTCGATCCCTATTTATGTGTTTATGGGTGGTATTCCAGGGGAATAAGCCTATCATGGGTCGATTCGAGTTGATATGTACTGGAGGAATCCTAATGGTCACAATACAATATAGTAATGATTACAAAGATGATAAGAACGAAGGTAAAGTGATTGAATAAATACAATGTACAGGTTGTCACAAGTTCTAATAAGTGTGGTCCACTCCTATTACGATTGATTCACTTGTTTCTGATTTCTATTGAGCTCTTGTATCATATGTGATTATCTACAGCTTTACATACTCAGTACATATTTCGTACTAACGTCACCCATGGGGGACCTGCATTCTATGCTGCAGGCACAGGTACCTAAGCGCATATACCTCACAAGTAGGAGCCAGGATATCCAGCTGCTTTTGGTGAGCTCCAGTTTGCTTCGGGTCTTTTTGTGTCATATCTAGTCACTTTTGGTATAGTATAGAAGTTAGTTATATGGCGGGGTGTGTCCCGACCTTAGTTAAAATCTATGTATTATCTAGAGGCTTTGTAGACCTAATGTACAGTGAAGGTGGTGTTTTGTTAATAGACGTGATGGCTCCAATGGCCAAGTATTGTATATACATATGTATATGTGCTCAAGCTTATATAAGTGATTATTTTTTTTTATATGTGACTTGATGTTGTCCGAATTTTGGGTTGTCATAGAGGTATGCATGGGAAGTATAAGGTTATAAGTTGGTTCTCCCGGGCCTCCTCGATTACGGGTGCCAGTCTGCCCCAATAGGATTTGAGGCGTGACACTAACGTACCAGTGCAACCTAAACTTTGATACTAATTTGTCATGACCCAATAGCTTGGATCGTGATGGCGCCTACTATGACCCACCAGAAGGCAATCCAAACTCGTAGTACGGAACGGCTAGTAGTAGACTACCAAATAAAATAAGGAAAAAATGCATAATAAATGTAACAAGAGATCAAACACATCAATAAATCCCAAAACCTAGTGATATCAGAACAAGAGCTACTAATTATACTAGAGTACAAAATGTACAATGAATACACTAATATAATTTATCTCCGAATACAACATAGAGACTAGTCTAATACATAAGAAAGATATAAGTAATATTCCTAATGTTAGGAGCTCACTCTAAGTTTCTGAACCATGGCTACTCTTCACAACACACAAATTTACGATGATAGCCCGTACTATGGTCTGTAAGCTGCAAAAATATGGTAAGAGTACAAACAAATGGTACTCAGTAGGTAACTACCAACTGAGCTCTAAAGATAAAATAGATATATATAACATAAAAATAGAATAGAAACTACACCCAGTGTTCAACAACCATAAAATATCCAATGAGATAATAAGGATCACCTATTCTATTCATGTCCAATATACTAACATAATGAGGCTAAGAAAGTATCGAGGATGATCTATCCTATTCTAGCCATACTCAAAAAATGATAGCACTATACCGTGGATCTCTGTCAAATATACAAATAAAGTACGTACGAAGATTAATAGTAATATACAAGGCCACGAAATGAATATACAATATGAACAATGAAGAAAGGTATATATGATAATACCCTAGATACATATAGCTACATTTACATATATATATTTATAAGGTCAACTCAAAACACGTCCTGGATTATCATGTCTTTAGTTTAAGGCCTCATTATAATTATATTAGGATTTGGTACTAACATACCTAGGGTTTCTAATCCATTTGTCTCATCAGGAATTTATCAGACGTGATAATAAAATAGTAAGATAGAAGAGGCCACAATCATACCTCAAATCTTGATACAAAATCAATGACCAATTTGTCATAGGCTAGACATAACAATGCTCAAAACAATGATAGTAACAATATCAATAACCGAGGGAGTAATTGGCTATTTCGGACAACCTAATACCTAGATGAGCCTATGTGTACCCTCACCACCCCAGGCTCGGAAGGCTAAATCAACATACAACAAAACAAGGCATAGCTATCATCCATATCTATGCAGCCATCCTATACTGGATTATAGACATAGGCATCTACTATTGATAAGCGATGTGCATACAAGTATGAATGCAACAGAATCGAAAATATCATAATACCAATATCATAGCCATCACTATCATAAAAATCATCATTATAATCATCCTCTAGCCTTGTCGGGTATCGTCACATCATCATAGTATCCTCCGACCTTGTCAGGCATCATAGCATCATCATAATATCCTCTGGTCTTGCCCAGTATAATCATATTATCATAATATCCAAATCAATATCAATAATAAAGAGCGATCCCTATAAGGGCTAAAGTAACGCGCAAGCCCCACGAGGGCTACAGTAAAGTCTAAGTCCCATGAAGTATAAAGTAAATGATCACTAGGCTAGCCCAACTAAGGTTCACCATACTTCTAATGCGAAAACCTAAGATAAGAACTTCGACTAGAAACATGTGAATTTAAGTCCATTTTACCCAAATCATAGTTTTAAGATAAACTAGGCTAGCCTAACTAAGGTTCACCATACTTCCAATGCCAAAACCACATCCCAATCCTAACTTCACATCATATCCATGACAGAAATTTGTCCAATCTAGGGAGAAGGAAATAGAATTCTAAAAGGGTCATAAATATACCACCTTACGGGTTTAAAACCCTTATCTAATTCCCAAATGTCAATAATGAAGACTGAGTTATTCTAATCATAATCAATTTTAACATTCACACGCAATATATATCATACATCATCTACGAAGAAGAGTAGAAAAAAGCCTATCTCAAAGACGAAACACAAAACCTTACATCATTCACCATATGCTCGTCACCACCCAAAATGCCATCACACTATAAAAATCACAATCCACTCATCAACACAAGAATAATGATACCCATATCATACCATTGTGCTTTGGGTCCAAAAATGAAACCAAAAACTCGAAGTGGATTCTATGTAGAAAAACTACATTTTTGAAGCCAACCCAACATGATATTATGCTCATGGAATCAAAACCCTAAAAAATTGGAGTACACCAAGCACACTTTAGGCTAAAATCAAGCCCCAAGTGAATTTGGGGGTTTGGGTCAAAAACCAAGAAATTCATCAATAAAGTTATAAAATCTTACCTTAATTCAAATGATAATCACGATAAAGATGTTTATAAAGCTCCCAAGTCATCCAAAAGACAAAATTATGAGTCATCATACCCATTTAGGGATTTTAGGTCTTAAGGATGAAGAGGAAATGCCCAAATCAGTGATATTAAGGACTTTTTATAGACCCTTTAGGCAACGAAATATTGCAATTGCCATCACTATAGCTATAATCGACATATTACGATTGCCATAGGCCTGACACAATTGCCATGGTGTGATCATGATGATCGTTGCGTGATCATTATGGCACCAGTACTTGTAACTTGGAATTTTTTCCAAGTTTGCAGTGATGCTGTGGGATTCATTCAGAATCTAATTTTCACAAATGAACTATGTAACCACCCTAAATTCGATGTCCTAGATGCGTTGGTGTAGTAAAAATTTTAATTTGAGGTTGTTTCAAAAAAATGTTAGTCCTACACCTATATTTCTAAATTTCCAACTTTTCGACCAATAGGTCAAAATGAGCTTGGGTGCATTGGGAACCAAACCAAAGGTCTACCTAGCCTAAAATCAATATTCCAGATCTGTTGGAATAGATAAAATTCACATACGAGATCATTTTACTAAAGTATTTACCTGGTGGCTATTTGGAACTTGCAAAGACTTCTAAATAGGGAATTAGTTGTAAAAACCAAATAAACTACCCAATAACCAAACGGTCAGTTACATCAAGTCATAAATAACTTGGGGTAGCTATGCAGAAGCTCAAACGGTAAAGATAATAGAAAATACGAGAAATGACTTGAAGGGTCATTATAGTTATTGGGTGTTCTTGAAAGTTTCTTCTATGTAAAGAGTCATGAGGTTTAGAAAGAAGGGAAAGCTTAGTCCCTGTTATGTTGGTCCACATAAAATTTTGAGGAGAGTTAAGAATGTTGCTTTTGAGTTAGAATTGTGTCATGACCCAAACCAAGGCCTAGCTGTGATAGGCATCTCAAGTTCACCGAGGAACAAAGACCACCCTCTTTGCCTAACCAAGCATGACATAACACGTTTTACAACTGCTAACTGCCAAATATCTAACAAGGTAGGAATAATAGAAACTCAAATTTTATGAAATGTCAGCCAATAATACCCAACCATAGCAATATCCACAAAGCCTCTAAACAATACCTAAATTTAATTCAAGTCGGGACATTCCCCCGACTCTGACAATGATAATGTAGTCTCTTTAATTCTAGACCATGAAAGGAAATTGATGAAATGACCAAGTCTTCTAGAGAATGAAAGATCACCACTTCACCACCAATGATCAACAAACTGAGTTGGTCTACCTAACACTATGCAGGAAAAGTAGAAGTGTCTCCGGTGTTTGCATCATGTGGGGATAAAATATACAGAGAAGGTTAGTAGGGTCAACACTAGCGTCTAACTTAGGGATAAGGAACAAATAATGTCAATTCACGATCCAATTAAAAACCATGCTAACCACATCATATTCATACATAAGTAATATGACGGGATAAGGAAACAAGACTTAGCATGAAGTAAGAACCTTATCCTAGACTATGTAGCTAAACTATCATAATAGGCATCCACGAGATATATGGGTTCAGCTGCCCCAACTAAAAGGGCTCTAATGTGTATTAGCCATTCAAAATGGTGGTAGCAAGGAAGACTAGGGAATGACCTGACCCCATGTTAATCTAAGATAAAAAATATATATCAATAGTGTGAACCATGCACAGAGGTAATCAAGACCAAACCTCATGTTGGAAAACACGGGTTTCTAGTACAAGTCATCCAAGACCCATACCTTCATGATTTAGCTACACAACCCCCGTTAAGCCTAATTTAAAACAAGTTTCACATAACTCATTTATTAACCAATGAACCAAACGTTATGGCACATATGGTTATCGTCATATCGTTACACTTGAAAGCTCATCTCTATGCCATAATAATCATATTTTACTGGGCGGAATGCCTCAAACCCCTTTGTTCATTAAAGAAAGTTGGAAGAATGCCTCAACCTTTTTTAGTTTACCAAATCGTGTCTGGGTAATTCCTCAACCCTTTTTGTTCAATAAATCAAACATAGCCAACAAGGCCTTTAAAATCCATGTTTATTGTTTAACCTTTTATGCAATTCAATAACATAGGTGACATGACCCGAAGAGGGGCCTTGTTATAATGGGTATCTCAAATTAAACAAGTACCAGAGACCACCCTCGATACCTAACCCATCCATCCAGCTTATGCCTTGAGTCGGATGAATTCTGAACATATCACAAGATAGCGTGAGATGTCACTAATCTAGACTCTGGGATAGGTCTATGACCGAGACCAACCCAAACAAGTCCAATCATCCTAAATCTAACCAAAGACCTTAACCAACTGATACCATAAGACAAAACCATAACAATAACTAAATGAAGTTCCATAAGATAATATAAAAGGATGGAACAATGAGAAATTTAGTCTTATAATATCAGCCCTAATACAAATGCCAATAATAAGACTTGACACCAATATCGATCCCACCCATACCAACCCATAGTAGTTACAAAAAAGCCTTTAACCAAACGAAAACCAATATTTGATTGGGACATGCCCCCAACCATAGCCAAAACCAATGTCTATAAATAAACCAGAGTTTGTGAAAATGTCCATAACATGAAATAGAGCCTTCCATAAAGATAGAAGCTCACCACTTTAATCAAAAATCTGATCCAAAAATCCAATCACCATGCAGGAAGCATAGAACGATCGGTTCCTACATCTGGTGGGGATACAGCCTCCTAAAGATGGGTTAGATAGAGAACGCTAGGATGAACTCAGGATAAGGGTAAAATAATACTATCCAGTAAAAAAAAGTAAACCAATCATGTGCATACATACAATACGCACACACACACACACATATAACCATGTCGTGAAAGAAAATCGAGTTTAGCATGTATTTAAAAACATTAACCTGGGTATGTGTAGCTTAATCATCCTAAACCATCCATGGGATATATGGGTCCAGTGTAACCCCCAGAACGGGCCTCGATGCGTGTAGCCATATAAACCAGCGATACTATAAGAGTAGCGGATTTCCAAGTAACCTTTGCTCTCCATGATACATATGTATAGTGTACTTAAAGGATTCCCATGTACCTCATAGTATCATATACGGTAGCCATGACCAACCCCTCATGTCGGCAAACATGAGGTTATAGTGTTCGTTCATTGAATTTTTACCTTCACAGTTAGCTATGACACCCCACTATTATTACCTAATTAAAACCGTTTCCAACCAACCAATCTATTATTCCATTTATTATTAACTAAGGCTATTAATAGTGGTATCCTCATACCAACTATAACTTGCAAGTGTTGTCCTTAGCCAAACCTTTTGGCTTAAAGGGATTCCTGTGTACATATTTACCAAGTTAATTTTGGGGAATCTCGTGTACCCCACATGTGTTCCTTTATTAAGTTTGCTTGGGGGAGTCCCATGTACCCCACAAGTGTTCCATTAACATATTTACTTAGGGGATTTCATCGTACCCCATAACAAGTTCAATTAACCATAACCATGACCACCAATAATTCCATTTAACCATTACAAACCATTTAAACCATTTAAGGTTTCATTACCAAACAATACCATGCAATAGTACCATTAAACAGTTGAACAATATAGTAAGAGCATTTTGATAGGCATTTTATCAAACATTTTAGGGGCATATTGTTTCCAAAACTGAAACAACATACCAATTAACCTTTCCCGAGCAACCAAGTATTCAAACCATCATTAAAACATATAAATACATAATTAAAACATGGGAAAACAATAACCAAGACATTATAACAAAAACCCCCAATATATATTTCAAAACCCAAAACCATATAACAATTATGCCATGAAAACAATTTAGAAAATATGACTTTAGTTATATCTAACAATGAGTGAAGGACTACATGACTTAAATTGAGCAGATGATGGAGAAAAATCACCAACATAAGCCCTAAATTAATCTTTAAGATGAAACCTTAGCTTTCTTTACCCAAGAACTTTAGAGAGGATTAGAGAGTGTTTTCTATGTCTTAATGAATAGATTAATAGGGCAAATAACCTCCCATGTGAGTTAAAAGTCATGGGGCCTTATTAGGTTAAGTGGGGAAATATCCAAATTGCCCTCACTTAAATTGCATAAAAATCTCGCTAGGGAGATACAACTACACATACCAGTCGTACCCTCCAATACGAGTGGTACCCATAACTCGTACCCTAGGCCTCCCCCTTAGACCCAACACTTTTCAAGGTACGACTTACCCAACCTAAGTGGTACCCAAAGCATAGAACCTATTTCTTTGACCCTTACCCTAGGTAGAATAGAATAAAAAAAGGATTGAACATTATCCCCTATACGAGTCTATCGTACAACTCGTACCCTGGATTACGTCTCATGGTGAGCCACTCGTACTTAGATACAAGTTAAGTTACAAAGTCTAAGATTAAGTGAAGGAAAGAACCATACCCAATAAACCGTATCCACTAAAATAAGTCATACCACCTAAGTCATATCCATTCCAAAAAGTAAACTCAACCCACCATCAATCACTAGTTTGCATATGACCAACCCACACCACTCGTATACCAATGTACAACTCATTCCCCCTAGTCATAACTTGTCCAAAAACAAGAAATCTAGGAAAATTTTTGGAGGTTCAAAAACCCAGGGTGTTATAGTCTCCCCCACTAGGAACATTCATCGCCGAATGACGGACAAGGTAAGGCAACCAGAAGCATAAATCATCTGCATTATCAAATATCAATCCAACCTTTAACCAAGTTAGAAAATAAATATGCAAAGATATTAATCTTTCCTATAACAAAGTATGAAACAAAAGTATGTTGAAGAACATATATCTTCTGTACGAATCCCAGGAGAAATAAATAGAAGCGGATACTTGGATTTCATGTCCTCTTCTGCTTTCCATGTAGCCTCTTCCACCTTGTGGTTCCGCCATAGAACGTTAATCAAGGCCATATCCTTAGTCCGTAACCAATGAAATTTTCTATCTAGGATCTCAACTAAGATCTCTTCACAAGACAGAGAATCTGAGATACCTAATTCCTCTAGAAGGATAATCAAAGAATGATCCCCATCACACTTCCTTAGTATAGAGATGCAAAATACTAGATGAATGGAGCCCAAACTAGAATGAAACTCCAATTTGTAAGCCACATTACCAACCCTCCACAAAATTACATAAGGACTAACAAATCGATAACTGAGCTTTACCTTCTTACCAAACCGCATTAATCTTCCTTGGGTGTAAATTTTCTAGGGGTACGGATGATAGGTATGGATTGTATTCTTTGTCTATGACTTGGTTTGATGATTCGTATGCTGCACAGTGTTATATCCAAAGGTAGAGGCTAAGGGTATGAGTGGAGGGTACCACTCATATCAGAGGGTACGACTCATGTGGGTTGGTCGTACCCCTATGATGGGATTTGGGTGCAACTTAAGTAGGGATATTCTTGACAATTCCCCACTTATCCCAATAAGGTACCACAACTTCTAACCTACTTGGAAGGTTATTTACCCTATTATTCCTTTCATTAACTCTTAGAAACTCCTCCAAATACTCAAACATTCTATCAAAAGATTTTGGGAAAGGGAAGCTAGGGTTTCAACTAGAGGATTGATTTAGGACTTGTCTTGGTGATTTGTTACTATCATAATCTTGGTTTAAGTCATGTTCTCTTCCCACATTGTTAATTTTATCTAAAGGCATGGTTTTATGAATGTTTCCATTAGTTCATTGATTGTATGATTTTGGTTTTCAAATAGGAATTGAGGTTTTTGATGTTAAATGGTTGGTTATGGTTTACCATGGTTTTAATTATGCTTTTATATGCATTAATAGTGGTTTTGGATAGTTGGATTGCATAGGAATGGTTTAATGGTAATTGGAATTGGTTTGGTCATATAATGCCCCCAATGTGTTTGATAAAATGCTTATAAAGATATGTTTATTGCATTGACTACTTTAATGGAACTCTTGTATGTTTTAAAATATGGTAAAGGAATTCTCATGGATTAAATGGCTTGGAATGGTAAATGGTGAATGGTTATGCTTGTGGGGTACATGGAATTCACCAAGTGGTTTAATATGGTAAATGGAATGGCACTTGAAAGTCCCTTTAAACCAATAAATGGTTGTCTATGGATGATATTTACAAGTAAGGGTTGGTATGATGATACCAATATCAATGACCTTGGTTAATAAATGGAAAATGGTTTGGTTGTTTGGAAATTGGTTTAAATTGGGATATAATTGGTTGTTTGGAAATCATTCGGGCCATGTCGTATGGGCACCCCAAGCTCATATGAATTGAAGGTCGCCCCTATTACCCGACCAAAACATCTTATTATACCATAAGAGTCGAATGGAATCTAACTCACAAGTCAAGATTTGTGGAAGTAATATCAAAAGTCAACATTAGATTCGTAATATCTAGCACACGCTCAAGTTCGCAGTTGGTCACAACACCTTTATACAAAATGAAGTCAATAAATGTATATATCGGGACAAGCCCCCGATGATATCCAAGCCAAGTCTAAAAGAGAGTAAGTCTAAAAATAAGAGACCAACAGATGAAGATCTTCCGAAGTAAGGAAGCTCGCCACTTCTAGTCAATGCACGAACCGCTTCTACCGCCTAATCACTATGCAAAAAGAGAAGAAGATGCTCCGGCCCTTATCGCGTGTGGACATAGCATCTGAAGATGGTTAGCGGTTGGAACACTATCATGTAACTCAAGGATAAGTGATAAAATATCATTATCAATCAATATAATATCAATATATCATATTTTATCTCTTTCACACACTTATCCATACACATAGATATATCACATGCTAATCAAGATACCAAGGCTCATCATCATTCTTAAGAATTCATTCATTAGACATGAAGTGGGGGACTTTGTCCCTCCACACTTATTGATTCAAAAATTCACATTATGCATAGAACCATAACCACATTCACACGCACATTGACAAAGGACTTTAACCATTCTTACTCATTCATTAGGCAAGGACTTTAACCGCATACACAATCATTCAAACAAGAGGCCCTAGCTATACACACATCCAATTGGACATTGGAATTTAACCACATGTCCACACATTCAATTAGGCATGGGACTTTGACCTCATGATCATAAATTAGGAAAGGGACTCTAACCTCATGCTACACTTGGACTCTAACCACAAGCCATTCCATTAGGCAAAGTTTTCTCACCTCAAGAGATCTCTTTAAGCAAGGGACCTTAACCTCGAGAAATATCATTAGAAGAGGGACTTCAATATCAAGACATTCATAAGGAAAGAGACTTCAACCTCAAGCCACCAATTAAGGTAAGGTACTTTGACCTCAATCCATCACAACTATTATTAGTTGGAATTTAGGTCTTTAACCCTTTGCCCATGCATCAATATACAGTAAATACAACATTTAAGGACTTTAACTATTTTAGCTAATTCAACACTATACGTGACCACGTTGTATTTATGGAAGCCTTCATTGCTCAACTATTTCAATAAGACAATTCCTTTACATCGTTCACCATACAATTCAATTTATGGTCATCAAGACCCTTATGATAATTCATACTTCTTTGACAATCTTATACCACATTCATACCACCCTTACAATATGTCTTGTCAGTTTTATGCTATCGAGTTCTTTGGGTACTTGTACCCAACAATTTAGCTATATGCCTAGAGCCAGTGTCCTATTTTCAATATACTCTCAGTTAAGCCATATGCAGTAGAATTTAGTCAGCCTCATGACTCAGAAAAATTTAGTAATCTCATTAATCTCACTCAATTATCAGATCTTAGTGATACTCCATCAGTTAATGAAACTCAGTAAACTCAGTCCAATCAGTTTAGTATAATTAATTCAGTATCTAATAAGATGGGAGTAGGATTCAGCACCGAGTGAGCCCAAGGATGGGAACTCATCTGCGAGTAGAGGGTGTGATTCTTAGAAGCAATCTTTGCACTACAGAACTACGTAGCCAGTGTAGGTTGATACATATAACCTATTCGATGATGGTTCATAAGATGGATTAACCTATTAGATGAGGGTCCCACCATTCTTCTTAGAATACCTGTTAGATGAGGGATCACTCACAACTTATCCTTACTAGTGGTGCGGTATTGACACCCTTCTAATTAGGGTTACAGATTGTTACTCAACTCAGCTGTAATGCTTTATTTGGGGCATATCGGTTAGATGACTACTTCCCACAGTTATAGCTCAGTCTCAGTCTCAGTAATAGAACTCAGATAGTTCTACAGAATTCATGACAATCAGATACAGTCACCCATTTCAGTATGAAACTCAGCTAGTTCCATAAAAAACAAGACTGTCAGACACAGTTATTCGAATAATAGTACAATATTTATATGAAAACTATGTTATCAGTATTCAGATTCAGTGATGTCTTGATCTCAGATACAATTCACATATTCAGACATGTATTCTGATGTTTATGTTATTCAGTCAGCTAGCATTGTGTATGCATATAAACCCTTGCATTAAGCGTACCTCACTTGCATACCAGTTCATTCAATCATACTGTTGCCTTTGCGCTAAGGTGTTTTATACCATAGGTTCAAAAGCAAGAGCTCTAGAGTATCAGTAGCATTCACATCTTAGTAGTCAGAGTTAGCAGTGAGTCCTCATCCTTTGAGGACATAATCATTACTTTATTATGTCATTACTTAGTTTATTTCAGTAGTTAGAGTTAGTTGGGGACATATCCCATCAACTCCTTATTCAGACAGTTCAGTCCGTTAAAGGCTTGTTAGACTACAGTATGTTCAGATAGTTTATTTTAGTTCATGTTTTGGTATTGATATACCATACTCGCAGATAGTATGTTTTATTTGTTTTGAACCTTATGGCATGTTTCAGTCTATTATTTTTGCACTTTACATGATGTTACATAGTATACAGGTATAGATATCAGTCATAGGTTAGCTTGTGGTCCTTCAAGGTCATGAGCACCGTGTAGAATTTTGGGTACCAGATTCAGGGCGTTACAGCTCTAATACAAACTTGACATGATCTAAAATCTAGGCCATTTCATATGGGCACCCCAAGCTCATATGAATCAGAGGTTACCCCACTGACCCAACCCAAACATCTCATCATACCATAAGAGTCGAAGGTACTCCAACTCATAAGTCAAGATTTGCGGAAGTAATATCAAAGTCAATATAACATTCATAATATATAACTCATACCCAAGTTCACAGTTTTTCACAACACCTCTATATAAAACAAAGTCAATAAATATATATGTCGGGATAATCCCCCGATGATAGCCAAGCAAAGTCTAAAAGAGACAAAGTATAAACATAACAAACCAAGAGATGAAGATCTTCTGAAGTAAGGAAGCTCACCACTTGAAGCCAA
The DNA here is from genome assembly GCA_030864225.1 of Capsicum baccatum var. pendulum. Lineage (NCBI taxonomy): Eukaryota > Viridiplantae > Streptophyta > Magnoliopsida > Solanales > Solanaceae > Capsicum > Capsicum baccatum. The sequence goes on from CM061554.1 coordinate 172,865,052, forward strand.
TGAACAAACCTCTTCAATCGCCTAATTACTACGCAGGAAGAGAAGAAGATATTTCAGCCCTTATGTTGTATTGAGACATAGCATCCGAAAATGGTTAGCGATTGGAATGGTAGCATGTAACTCAAGTATAAGTGATAAAATATCATCATCAATCAACACCAAGTCAATATATCACATTTAATTTCATTCACACAATTATACATACATATAGATATATCACATGCTAATCAAGATACCAAGGCTCATTATCATTCTCAAGCATTCATTTATTAGATATGAAGTTGGGAACTCTGACCCTCTAAACTTATATTTACATTATACATAGAATATTAAACACATTAATATTTACTTAGACAAGGGACTTCAACCATGCTTACTCATTTACGAGGCAAGGACTTTAACCCCATATGCAATCATTCAAACAAGAGGCTCTAGCCATACACACATTCAATTGGACATAGGACTTTAACCACATGTCCACACATTCAATTACTTTGACCTCATGGTTACACATTAGGAAAGGGACTCTAACCTCATGCTATAATTGGACTCTAACCATAAGCCAATCCATTCAGTGAGGTTCCCTAACCTTAAGAGATCTCTTTAAGAAAGGGACTTTAACCTAGAGTAATATCATTGGGAGAGGGACTTCAACCTCAATCCATTCATAAGGCAAGGGACTTCAACCTCAAGCCACCACATAAGTCAAGGGACTTGACCTTAATCCATCACAACTATCATTAGTTAGAGTTAATACAACATTAAGGACTTTAACTAATTTAGCCAATTCAACACTATACGTGACCACATGATCCTTATGGAAGCCTTCATTCCTCAACCATTTCAATAGGCCAATAACTTCAGATAGTTCAACATAAAATTCAATTTATGGTCCTCAAGAACCTTACAACAATTCATACTTCATTGACAATCTTATACCACATTCTTACCATACTTAGATTCAACACACAATTTAAGTTTATTTTTATATCTAGGGACTTTACCCTCTCAATAGCCATCAACTAACACGTTATCAATTTCACCACACATGGTTTATAATTCCTTTAACATATCATTTATTAAGTATTTATGATGATTGGACAATTGCCATAGTTCAATACATCATTAATATATAACTAGACAATTCACTTAGTTATTTTCACAAACACCTTGGGTGCACACCTTCAACAAGGCTATTTCCAAGGTAGATAATATCAAGATTAGTGTTACTCAAGACCCTCATGTTAAACCCACATAAAAAATGACCAAAACATGCAAATCATCATCAATATCACATATAGATAATAGTCTAAGCAAGATTTAACATTATACAGCAGTAGACATCAAAATCCATTTCATTTGATTTCTAAAACCACCATGTACACTTACTAATCCAAGTGTGAAATACATGGGTGTAGAAATATTTAAATAGGGGAAGATATACATGCCTTAGACAAGATGCCACACTAATAATCTTGGATCCTTCTTGCCACTAGATGAGCTCCCTCTAAACCCTACCCTCCAATCTTGCTTCAAGAAGCTTTTAGACCATTTTAAGGTTTTTGAGTCATATAAATGAGGTATTAGGAGGCCAAAATGCCATATATAGTGAAGGTAATTATGGATTTAGGCAAGGTAAATGACCACACACCCCTTAGTTAAAAGCTAAAAAGTGAACTCGCCTAGGGGTATGACTCCCCCATATGATTCCCTTAGTAATCATACCCTAGGGTATGGGTTGTACCCTAACTCATGTCTTAGGCATCTCCTAGGTCAACAATACTATTATGGGTATGAGTGGGCATCGTTGGGTCATAACTAAAGGGTACAACTCACCTTTTAGTCGAATACACAAACCATATACCAAACAGTCCACTCCAAGTGAAGACTACCCTCTATATGATTGAGTTGAATACAACTCGTATGCATGGGGAAAGATCAAGGGAAGGTCATGTCGTATAAATAATAACATGCTACCCTAACATTTTGTCTAATATATAAAAAAAAGAGTGGAGAATGGATAAGACCCCTATCCATGGGTATGACTCAAGCTCTAAGTCATACTAACTCAGAGATTCCAAAAGTTGTTGTTGTTATCAAAGGTTCTAGACGTAGGTGTTTTAATAATGGCGGTATGTGTAGAAAACCCATGGAAGGTAGAGGTCCCGGAGGGACCAAAATTAGAAACTCATATTTGCCAATATGAGGTTGGTCTTGGCGACTTTGTACATGATGTCACACTATATTTTTGGGGATGTACTAGTCATCCAAAGGTTTTCTTCCCTGGTCGTGTGGCTACATGTACTGGGGCCTTTTCAATAGGGGAAGCTAAACCTATATAGCTCATGGGTGGTTTAGGATGGCAAAGCTACACAACCCAGGTAAAGTTTTTAAAGGAATGCTAAACTCAATCCCTTTTTTGACATGGTTATATATATATCTATGTATGGTTGTGTACCTATGGATGTTTTTACTTGGTTTTATAAATGGCATTATTTTATCCTTTTCTTGATATTATGCTAGTGTTCACCCGTTAACTCATCTACTGGCGGCTGCATACCCATGATATGCATGAACCAGCTGTTCTACTTCTCCTACATAGTGATTGACTGAGGGGACAATATTTGGACTGAAGTGGTGAGCTTTCATCCCTTCAGAAGGCTTTATTTCATGTTATGGACACTTTTAGACATTTTGGTTTATTTTTGGAAAATGGTTTTGGCTATAGTTGGGGGTATGTCCCAAAAATAATTTTGTTACTTTTTTGGTTAGAGGCTTTGTTGTACTTTTATGGGTAGGAATAGGCGAGATTGGTATAGGTGTCAGCCTTGGAAGTAGAATAAGCTGGTGGGCTGACATCATTGGACGATATTGTTGTTTTTTCTATCCTATTTCATTTTGGGATTAATTATATTATGTTTTGGAATATCTTTGGTTATGGCATGGTTCATGGCCCTTGTTTTGGTATAGTTTGGTATGGATGGATTATTGGTGTAGGATGGTTGGACTCGATTGGGTCGATCACAATTGGGTCAGTTATGGTTGTGATCTTATCCTATAGTCATCATGTGATCTATTTTACTATCTTGTTATATGCTCAAAATTCAGCCAACTCAGGAAAAGTGGCTGGAGGTTGGGTTTGGTAATGGGGGTGTTCTCTGATCCCAGTTGGACTCGGGATGCCCATTACGACAAGGAGCCCGATTGGGTCGTGTAAAATTGGTATCAGATCCTAAGTTCATGATCAATTGGGAGTCCATAAAGCCGTATCGAGTAGGGTCTCTTTTTGGGGTATGTAATATGCCACACTCATAAGAGAGAGGATACAAGACATTTAGTAGTGATTCACTTTCTTTGTATTCTATATTCAAGCTTAGAGTCTTAGTCCTTGAATCTTCTGTAATCCTTGATTGTTCATCTTTGAAATCATGCCTCATAGACATAGAACACAAGGAAATTCTTTTATCCTATTTGGGGGTAATGTTGAAAGAGTAGATCCTACTTTTGGGGTTTACTTTTGATATCACAGTCCTATCCTTGATAGTTTTGGAGCTCCTCCAGGTTCTACTAGTCCTTCTCAAGGCGAGGTAACTAATTAATAATTCTGCCAGTCCATTCATACTATTACTAAATTAGATGCTGATTAGGCTGAGAGGGATATGTCTGGTGCTTTGTCTGCTGAGGTTACAAGGGGTGGCCAATTTATGAAGATGGGTCCTCCCACTTTGTATGAAGTGAAAGTGGAGGAGGATGTACAAGGATTTTTGTATAAAATAGACAAAATATTTTGGATGATGCAGGTCACCAATATGGAGGGTGTAAACTTTGCAGCTTGTCAGTTCAAATTGGTTACATATCAGTGGTATAAAGAGTGAGATAAAGATAGAGAAGATCTGGAGGAGCCATCCTCATGGGATGCCTTTTTTGGTGTTTTTTTGGATTTTTTTCTTTCCTTAAGAGTTGTAGGAAACAAAAATAAAGGAGTTTGTGAACCTCAAGTAGGGGAGGATGTCTATCAAGGAATATGCCTTGACGTTTCACCAATTGTAAAAGTATGCTCCTTATTTAGTGGATGATATGTGGTCTAGTATAAGGAAATTTGCTTGTGGGTTGAATTAGGATCTAATTTTGGAGAGCATGACTACTTTGCTAATTAAGGATATAGACATCTCTAGGTTGATTGTTCACATATAATAAGTAGAGGATGAAACGAGGAAGCAGGCAGAGTTTGGGGATAGGCAAGAGAAGAGCAGATTTTCTAACTAAGGAGGTGCTCAGTCTCTGGGTGGTCGAGATGGTGGAAAATGAAACAAAAAAGATGTAGGGGAGTTCTGGTTCCTACCCTCTACTAGTGATCCTTACCAGTCGGGCGTATGCGTTATCACAGTGGTGACTATTTCTGGGCACAGGATGCCCAATCTTAGGCAAGCGGAGGCTAGTCTATTTCTTCATGACCTTATTATCTATTCTGTGGTTGTCCTCATTGGAGTTATTGCGATGAAGGAATAGACAAATGCTTCAAGTCTTGCCAAGAAGGTCATCGACTCAGGGATTGTCCAGTTAATAAGGTTTCTACGGGGGCGAATAAGATTTCTATGGTTTCATCTTTTGCTCCTACACCTGGTGGTGTGGCATCTACTTTTTTTACTACTCCTAGTTTTAGTGTTGGTCAGGACAGGGTGTATACTTTGGCATTCCAATAGGAATCTGAGGTATCACCTAATTTCATTAGTAGTATGTTATAGATTTTCTCTTGTGACGTCTATTGTTTGCTTGATTTGGGGTGTACTATCTCCTATGTGACTCCTTAGGTGGTTGTATCTTTTAGTTTTTATCTAAAAATTATTTTGGATCCTATTTCTATTTCTACCCTTGTAGGTGACTCAGTTATTACTAAGAGGGTCTATAGAGGGTGTGTGGTAGATATTGGTGGCAAGTAGGACTTTGTGGATTCTTTGAGTTGGGTAGGGTAGATTTTGATGTCATTCAGGGTATAGGTTGGTCGTACTCTTACTACACATCCTTGGATTATCGTACCCATAAGGTTATCTTTAGGTTCCCTAGTGAGCCGGTTATAGAATGGTAGGGTGGTTCTCTAGCTGCTAGGGGGAGATTTATTTCTTATCTTAGAGATTAGAGGTTGATCTCTAAGGGTTGTCTTTATCACTTGGTCTGGGTTAAAGATTCTATATCGGAAGGTCCTTCTTTCCCTTCAGTTCTATTGGTTAATAAATTTCCAAAGGTCTTTCCAGTTAATTTTCCTAGTGTTCCTCTGGATAGGTAAATACAGTTTGTTATTGACTTGGTTTCATACACTTATCCAATTTCTATTTCTCTGTATAAAATAGCTCCTACTAAGTTGAGAAAAATCAAGAAACAACTTAAGAATCTTCTGGATAAGGGGTCTATTCATCCTAGTGTATCTCCTTGGGATGTACCAGTGTTGTTTGTGCATAAAAAAGATGATTCCTTTTGAATGTGCATTAATTATAGGCAGTTGGATAAGGTGATGGTCAAGAACAAGTATCCTCTTCTAAGGATAGATGATCTGTTTACCTAGTTGCAAGGTTCCAAGTTCTTTTGTAATATAGATCTTTGATTTGGGTACCATCTACTAAATATTAGGGAGGTGGGTAGCCCTAAGATGTCTTTTTATACAAGGTATAGGCACTTTCAGCTCTTGGTAATGTCATTTGGGTTGACTAAATGAACAAGGTTTTTTAGCAGTATTTTGATATCTTCATCATTGTTTTTATTGATGACATTCTGGTCTATTCAAAGAGTAAGTTGGATTATGCAAATCACCTCTGTGTGGAGTTGCAGACTTTGAGGGAACAATAGTTGTATGACAAGTTCTCTAAGTGTGAGTTTTGGTTGAATGCTATAACTTTCTTAGATCATATTATTTCTAGTAAGGGGATCATGGTGGATTCACAAAAGGTTGCTGTGGTAAAGAGTTGTCCTAGATCCACTACTCCATCCAACATTTGGAGCTTTTCGGGTTTAGCCGGGTATTATAGATGATTTGTGGAAAGCTTTTCATCGATATATACTCCTTTGACTAAGTAACTCAGAAGAAGATTAGTTTTTCTTGGCCATATATTTGTGAAGGGAGTTTTGAGATGTTGAAGGATAAGTTAACTTCGGCTCCAACTCTGAGTTAGACGAAAGGCAATGATGGGTTCATGTTTTATTGTGATGCATCTCGGGTAGGGCTTGGTTGTGTGTTAATGCAGAAAGAGAGGTGATTTTCTATGCTTCCAGGCAGTTGAAGGTGCATGAGAGAAATTATCCTACTCATGATTTGGAGTTGTTGGAGGTTGTGTTTGCTTGGAAAATATGGCAATATTATTTGTATGGTGTGAACATGGATATCTTTTCTAATCATAAGAGTCTACAGTAGAGGTTCAGTCAGAAAGAGCTTAATCTCAGGTAGAGAAGATGGCTTGAGCTTCTCAAAGACTATGATATGAGTCTTTACTACTACCCATGTAAGGCTAACATAGGTGTTGATGCTCTTAGCAGGTTATCCATGGGGATTTTGGCTCATGTTGAGGAAGGAAATTAGGAATTGGTGAAGGATATTAACCGCTTGGCTAATCTTGGAGTTCGCCTCTTGAACTCCAAAGATGTTGGTGTAATGGTGAAAGAAGTGTTTCGATCATCTTTTGGTGCTAAGATTAACGAGAAACATGTGCTAGATCATATCTTAATGAAAATCAAGAGTGATATTAGTGGGTAAACGTAGTGGACTTTAACATTGGTGGTGATGGTAGTTTACGGTACCAAGGGAGGTTGTGTGTTCCTGATATTAATCGTTTGTGACAAAGGATTCTGGCAAAAGCGCATGAGTCATGCTATGTTTTTCATCCTAGCTCGACTAAGATGTATCATGATCTCAGGAGACCTATTAGTGGAATGGCATAAAGAGAGATATAGCTAATGTTGTAGCCAAGTGCATAGTGTGTCAATAGGTTAAGGTTGAGCACATGAGGCTATAAGGGTTGTATAAAGAAATTTATTTATGTGAATAGAAGTGGGAAATGATCAATATGGACTTTGTTACCAATCTTCCTTGGTCTCAAAATTAATATGATTAAATTTGGGTCATCATGAATAGGATGACTAAGTCTGAGCACTTTTTGCCAGTGCGGACTACCTTCTCAGTGGAGGATTATGAGAAACTGTATCTTCAGGAGATTGTGAAGCTGCATGGGGTTCCTTTTTTGATTATTTCTAATCATGGCATGCAGTTTACATCTCATTTTTGGTGATCTTTTTCAGTAAAGATTAGGGACTAAGGATAGTCTGAGTATTACTTTTCATGTGCAAATGGATAAGAAATAAGAGAGAACTAATCAAACATTGGAGGATAGGCTTCGGGCTTATGTGATTGATTATGGTGGAAATTGGGTTATGCATCAACCTTTGGTGGAGTTTGCTTACAATAATAGCTATCATTCTAGTATTGGTATGGCCCCTTTTAAGGCATTGTATGGTAGGAGGTGCAGATCTTCTATTGGTTGGTTCGAGCTTGGTGAGGCAGATAAGTTTGGTCTCGATTTGGTTTACCAAGCTATGGAGAAGGTGAAGGTGATTCGGGAGAGGCTTAAGGATTCCTATAGTCACCAAAAGTCCTATTGCATATTTTGGTCCTTATGAGGTTTTTGAATTTGTAATATTGCTTATAAGTTTGATTTACCTTCTAGCTTGAGCTTGGTTCATCCATTCTTTCATGTTTCCATGTTGAGAAGGTGCATTAGTGATCCCTCTTTGGTTGTACCTTTGGAAAGATTGGGTATCACTGATTCTTTGTCTTATGAAGATGTATCGATTGAGATCTTTGATAGGAAGGTTCATTGGTTTCAGAATAAGGATATGGCTTTGGTTAAGGTTCTATGGCGGAACCATAAGGTGGAAGAAGCTATATGGGAAGTGGAGGAGGACATAAAGTCCAAAAATCTGCATTTGTTTTTTGCTCTTGGGATTCGTGAGAAAGGTATGTGTCTTCGACACATCTTTATTTGTAGAGTTTGTTAAAGGAAAGATTAATACCATTGCCTCTTTGTTATAAAACTTTGTTAAAGATTTGGAACATATTTGATAATACAAACGACTGTTGTGTGTGATTACCCATACCTTATCCGTCATTCGAGGAAGAATGTTCCTAGCTGGGGAGACTAAAACACCTTAGTTTCTGGACCTTAGAAAATTTCTTGGAATTCTGATCTGTGGACACAATATGACTCATATGTAGGAACTGTATGTTGGGGTACAGATGGTATGGTCCAGTCGTATGCTGAACAATGTTCGTTGGTGGGATGGATTTAGTAACTAGAATGGGTACTATTTAGGGGTAAGAGTTGTATTGGTGGTTATAGATCATTTTGTTCCTAAACTTAATCTTCCACTTGGTTACTTAGGTTGGATCAAACTACGAGTGGATCACCATGAGCCATAAGCCAGGGGACGAGTCATACCCAGGACTAGTATGGTAGATAGTGTCTAAATCTTCCTTGGGTTTAAATCTGCCAGGGGTATGGATGAAAGGTACAGATCGTATGATTTGGATACGACTTGGTTGGATGAGTCATATGCTGGATAGTGTTTGATCCAATGGTTGAGACTTAGCGTGCAAGTGAAGGGTACCACTCGTATCAGAGGGTACGCTTCGTGTATGTCAGTCTTACCTTTTTGATGGGATTTTTTTGCAACTTAAGTGGGGGTATTATTTATATTTCCCCACTTATCCTAATAAGGTTCCACAACTTCTAACCTAGTAGGAAGGTTATTTACCCTATTATTCCATTCATTAACACTTAGAAACTGCTCTAAACACTCTAAAATTTTCGCAAAAGCCTTTAGGCAAAGGAAGTTAGGTTTTCAAATAGAGGATTGATTTGGGGATTTTCTTGGTGATTTCTTTCCATCATTATCTTGGTTTTAGGCATGTTCTCTTCCCTTATTGTTAATCTTATCTAAAGGAATGGTTTTATGAAAGTTTCCATGATTTCATTGATTGTATGATTTTGGTTTTCAAATATGAATTGGGGGTTTTGATGTTAAATGGTTGGTATGGTTATCCATGGTTTTAATTATGATTTTATATGTATTAATGGTGGTTTTGAATAATTGGATTGCATGGGAATGATTTAATGATAATTGGAATTGGTTTTGTCATATTATGCCCCAATATGTTTAACAAAATGCTTATAAAATATGTTCATTGCACTGACTACTTTAATGGAACTCTTGCATATTTTAAAACTTGGTAAAGGAATTGTGCATAGTTTAAATGGCTTGGAATGATAAACAGCTAATCGTTATGCTTTTGGGGTACATGGAATTCCCTAAGTGGTTTAATATGGTAAATAGAAGGGAACAAAGTCTTTTTAGACCTATAAATGGCTGGCTATGAATGATACTTGCAAGTAAAGGTTGGTATGATGACACAAATATCAATGGCCTTGGTTAATAAATGGAAAATGGTTTGGTTATTTGGAAATTTGTTTTAATTAGGAAATAGTGGCGAGATATATTGTAAAGTCGTAGAAGGTGGAGGTCCCGGGGGGACCAAAATTGGAAACTCATATTTGCCAATATGAGGTTGGTCTTGGTGACCGTGTGAATGATGTCACACTATGTTTTGGGGGATGTAATAGTCATCCAAAGGTTTTCTTCCCTGGTCATGTCGCTACATACACCGGGGCCCTTTCGGCAGGGGGAGCTAAACCCATATAGCCCTGGGTGGTTTAGGACCGCAAAGCTACAAAACCCAGGTAAAGGTTTTAAAGGCATGCTAAATCTGGTCCCATTCCCGGCATGGTTATATATATCTATATATTGCTGGGTGCATATGGATAGTTTTACTTGATTTTATAAATGACATTATTTTATCCTTATCATGAGATTATGCTAGCACTCAACTTTTTACCCATCTACAAGCGGTTGTATACCCATACTATGTAGGAACCAATCGTTCTACTCCCCCTACATAGTGATTGACTTGGGGGACAATATTTGGATTGAAGTGGTGAGCTTCCATCCTTTTAGAAGGCTCTATTTCATGTTATGTACACTTTTAAACATTTTGGTTTATTTTTGGATATTGGTTTTGGCTATGGTTGGGGGCATGTCCCAATCAGATTTTGATACTTTTTTTGTTAAAGGCTTTGTGTTACTTCTATGGGTTAGAATGGATGGGATTGGTATAGGTGTTGGCCTTGGCATTGGAATAAGTCGGTGGGATGACATCATTGGACGATATTGTTGGTTGTTCCATCCTATTCCATTTTGAGATTAATTATATTATGTTTTGGAACATCTTTGGTTATGGCCTGGTTTATGGCCCTTGGTTTGGTATGGATGGATTGTTGGTATAGTATGGTTGGACTCGGTTGGGTCAGCCACGGTTGTGATCATATCCTAGAGTCACATGTGAGTTGTTGCACTATCTTGTGACATGCTCGAAATTCAACCAACTCAGGGCAGACGGCTAGAGATTGGTTTGGGTAACGGGGGTGGTCTCCGGTCCCAGTCAGACTTGGGACGCCAATTATGATAAGGCCCCCAGTCGGGTCGCGTCATAAATGCCACTGGGGCATTACTCAAACCAAATGATATTACCATGATTTCAAAGTGCTCATACCGAGTATGAAAATCTGTCTTAGGTATATCCACCTCCTTAATCATAAGTTTATGATACTCAGACCAAAGATCTATCTTAGAAAAGAACTTGGCACGTTGTAACTGATCAAACAAGTCATCTATCCTTGGAAAATGATACTTGTTCTTAACCGTTACCTTATTAAATTGCCGATACTCAATGCATATTTGAAGGTAACCATCCTTCTTGCAAACAAATTATACCAGTACACCCCAAGGGGATATACTAGAATGAATAAACCCCTTATCCAGAAGATCCTTAAGTTTCTCCTTGAGTTCCCTTAACTCATCTGAATCCATTCTATAAGAAGTAATCGATAGTGGATGAGTGTTCGGAACCAAATCAATACAAAACTCAATCTCCCTATCTGGAGGAACGATAGGACGATCATTTGGAAAGACCCCAGGAAATTCATTCACCACCAGAACCGAACGTACAGAAGGACCCTCTGAGTTAGAATCTTTAACCCAGACCAGATGATAGAGACACCCTTTGGAGATTAATCTCCGAGCTCTAAGATAAGAAATAACCCCCCCCCCAGGAGCTAGGGAACCACCCTCCCTCTCAATATATGATTCAATAAGGAACTTAAAAACAACCTTACGAGTCCAAAAATCTAAGGATACATAACAAGAGTGTAACCAATCCATCCCCAGAATAACATCAAAATTCACCATATTTAGTTCAAAAAAATCCACCAAGGTCTGCCACTGCCAACATATATCACACACCCCATATAAAATCTTTTAGCAATAACTGAGTCACCTACTGGGGTAGAAATAGAAAAAGGATCTGAAATAAACTCAACATCAAAACCAAAATACACAGCCACAAATGGGGTCACATAAGATAGAGTGGATCCCGAATCAAGCAAGAAATACACATCACGATAAAAGAGTTGTAACATACCAGTAACGACATCAGGTGATACCTCAGACTCCTTTTGAGATGTAAGAGCATACAGCCTATTTTAAACAGTGCCGACAGCAGAAGCAGAAGCATATGCCAAAGCAACACCACTAGGTGCAGGAGTAATAAAATGAAGAAACCAGAGCTTTAATCGCCCCCAAAGAACCCTTACCAACTAGACTATTTATATGCATACGGACTAGATGACTACATATAAAACACCTGTCCCTTCGTTCATCAGAAAATCCCTATTAAAGATAACCGCAGAACTGACAAGGAGGGCATAAAGAAGTTCACTGTACCCAGCTCGCCTGAGATTTGGCACCTTATGACCAGAAATTATCACCTCTTTATTGACGCCTATCATCCAAAGGCTTCGGGTAAGGAGCACTATCTAAGAAGAAGGAACAAGAACTTCCCCACTTCTTATTTTACCATTTACCTCCATCCCAACAACCTTGTTGTTTCCCACCACCTTGTTTAGAAGACCTAAACTTCTTACTCTTCCTTTTCCTGAATTCAGCTTGCTTTCTCTTCTCTTGCCCCATTTTCTGCATATGAACCACCAATTTAGACATATCCATATCCTTAATTAGCAGCGCAGTATTGCTTTTAAGGATAAAATCCTGAGATAGTCCAGAAGTGAACTTTCTCATCCTCACCTTTATATCAGACATAAATTTTGGATCATACCTTGATAGATGATGAAATTTCAAGGAATTTTACTTAACTGACATTTTCCCTAGTCTCAGATTGACAAAATCCTCTGCCTTTGCTTCCCTCATCTCTTGAGGAAAGAAGCGATCTAGAAAAGTATTTGAGAAAGTTTCCTATAAGGACAACTCCTTAACATCACCTCTATCCCTATCCTACTCCTCGTACCACTGGTGCGCAACATCGTTGACCTAATAAGCTGTAAAATCCACCAGTTCCTTGTTTGTGGCTTGCATCACCCTAAATATTTTCTATATTTTATCGAAGAAACCTAGTGGATCCTCCTCCACCTTCACACTAGTAAAAGTCGAAGGATTTATCTTCATAAACTGGCCAACCCTCGTGGCCTCAGTAGATGAAACACCAGATGTATCCCGCTCAGCCTGAGAAATAACCAACTGAGCAATAGTATGAATCAATTGATGCAATTTTGCATTTATCACCTCACCCTAAATAGGACTAGTAGCAACTGGTGGAACTCTTGAAATATCAGGGACTGGACCCCTAGATCAAGTATAGATCCCCTGTGTCCCTTCCACATTGTCCCTAGATATGACAGAAGAATTTTTTTTTGTCCTAGATCGTTGAGGCATAATATGAAAAGCGAACAAATTGGGATTAGATAATATTCCAGGACTTAGACTCCAAGGTTGAGAATACAATACTAAGAAAGTGAAATATTCCCAAATTCCTTGTAGCCTCTCGCTTATGAGTGTGGCGCGCCACATGCCCTTAAGACTCTACTAGACACTGTGGACTCCCAATTGACCATGAACTTAAATCTCTAATACCAACTTTACACGAACCGACCAAGGGCTTTGTCATAATTGGAATCTCCAATCCAACAAGGACCGAAGACCACCCCTGATACCCAACCCAACAATCCATCTTATGCCCTGAGTCGGATGAATTTTAAACATATAACAAAATAGTGTGTGATAGCACTAATACAAACTCTGGGATAATTCTATGACTGAGACCGACCCAAACGAGACCAACTATCCCAAACCAAACCAAAGACCATAACCAATCGACACCATAAGCAAAAACTATTACAATAACCAAATGAAGTTCATAACATGATATAAAAGAATAGAATAGTGAGAAATTTTGGTCCAATAATATCAGCCCCAATGCTAATGCCAATACTAAGGCTAACACCAATACTGATCCCACCCATACAAACCCATAGTAGTTCTTTAAAAGCCTCTAACCAAAAGAAAATAACTATCTGGTTGGCACATGCCTTGAACCATAGCCAAAACCAATGTCCATAAATAACCCAAAGTATGTGCAAATGCCCATAACATTAAATGGAGCCTTCCAAAAAGATGAAAGATTACCACTTCAATCGAAAAACTAATCCCGAAATCCAATAAGTATGCAGGAGGAGTAGAACGGCCAGTTTTGCATCACGTGGGGCTACAGCCGCCCAAAGATGGGTTAGCGGGTGAAAGCTAGCATGAACTAAGGATAAGGATAAAATAATGCTATCCAATAAAATCAAGTAAAGCAACTAAATGCATACAAACCATACATATACATATAGCCATGCATGGAAAGGGAACCGGGTTTAACATGTATTTAAAACCATTAACCTGGGTATGTGTTTCTTAACCATCCTAAACTGCTCACGGGCTATAGGGGTCCAGTGTAACCCCCTGAATGGGCCCCGATGTGTATATCCGCATGAAATAAAGATACCATAAGAGTAGGGGATTCCTAAGTACCCTTCGCTCTCCATGATACATACGTACAGTGTACTTAGAGGATTTCCGTGTACCTTATAGTATCATATATGGCCGCCATGACCAACCCCTCATGTCAACAAGCATTATTTTCCAGTGTTTATTAATTGAACTCTGACCTTTACGTTTAACTATCACACCTAGCCATTATTGCCCAATTAAAACTATTTCCAACCAACCAATCCATTATTCCACTTATTATTAACCAAGGGTATTAATAATGATATCATCCTATTGACTATAACTTGTAAGTATTGTCCTTATACAAATGTTTTTGGGTAAGGGGATTACCATTTACCCATTTGCCAAGTTAACTTGGGTGAATCCTGTGTAACCTACAAGTGTTCCATTATTAAGTTTGCTTAAGGGAGTCCCATGTACCCCACAAGTGTTCCATTAACATGTTTACTTGGGGATTCCATCGTACCGCACATAGGGTTCAATTAACCCTAACAATGACTACCAAACTATTCCATTTAACCATTCCAAACCATTTAAACCATTTATATCATTTAGGGTTTCATTACCAAACCATACCATGCAATAGTACAATTAAAAGTCCAACAATATATTAAAAGCATTCTCATAGGCATTTTATCAAACATATTTGGGGGATAATGTTTCCAAAACCAAAAACAAATACCAATAAACCATTCCCATGCAACTAAGTATTCAAACCAGCAGTAAAACATGTAAATATATAATTAAAATACGGGAAAACCATAACCAAGCCATCATAACCAAAAACCCCAATATATATTTGAAAACCCAAAACCATATAACAATTATGCCATGAAAAGAATTCACAAAATATGCCTTTAGTTGGAACTAACAATGAAGGAAATAATACATGCCTTAAATTGAGTAGATGATGGAGAGAAATCACTAATACAAACCCCAAATTAATCCTTAAGATGAGACCCTAGCTTCCTTTGCACAAGACTTTATAGAGGATTAGAGAATGTTTCTAAGTGTTAATGAATAAAATAATAGGAAAAATAACCTCCCAAGTGAGTTAAAAGTTGTGGGGCCTTATTAGGTTAAGTGGGGAGATGGCCAGATTACCCTCACTTAAACTACATGAAAATCCCTTCAAGGGGGTACGACTACCCATACCAGTCGTACCCCCAATACGAGTGCTACCCACCACTCGTACCCTAGGCTTCCCCCTGAACCCAAAGCTATCAAAGGTATGACTTACCCAACCCAAGTCGTACCCTAAGTATACAACACGTTCCTTCGACCTGTACCCCAGGTAGAATAGAATTAAAGATGATTGAACACTGTTCCCTATACGAGTCCATGGTATGACTCGTACCCTGGCTTACGACTCATGGTGAGCCACTTGTACTCAAATCTAAGTTAAGTTACAAAGTCTAAGATTAAGTGAAGAAAATAACCAAACCCATCAACCCGTATCTACCAATACGACCCGTATTACCTAAGTCATAACCATTCTAGAAACCAAATTCAACCCACCATCAATCACTGGTCAGTCTACGACCAACCTACACCACTCGTATCCTAGTGTAGGACTTGTTCCCCCGAGTCTTAACTTGTCGAAAAACAAGAAATCCAAGAATTTTTTAAGGGCCAAAAACCTATGGTGTCATAATAGGTGGGAAAGCCAATCCCAGTGACAATTTCACAATTCAAAGCCATTTACACAAGTGGGTTGAGGGAAACACGATTATTAAAAACCAATTTAAATTTCAAAGCATCAATTTAGGAAAAAACATGACCCTTTAGTGTATTCACCATTCTCATGCACCTCACAAGTTCAAAACCACTAATAAAGCATAAACAATGCATAATAAATCATGGGAAAATAATTTAAGGACCAATCATTCCAAAACCCTCAACCACATCAAAATTCACATTCAAAACCGTCAAATTAAACCAATTAGATTAATGCTTTTCATAAATTAATAATTGAGCAAGAGTAATAGGCCTGAAATACCACAATTTATGTAGAGAATTCAACTCTTGAGCCCTTAGATGATCAACTTCTT
Source organism: Capsicum baccatum var. pendulum (assembly GCA_030864225.1). Lineage (NCBI taxonomy): Eukaryota > Viridiplantae > Streptophyta > Magnoliopsida > Solanales > Solanaceae > Capsicum > Capsicum baccatum. The sequence goes on from CM061554.1 coordinate 172,881,101, forward strand.
GGAAACCCTAAATATCTTGCATGAGGGGATTTAGAGAGTTTTGAGAGTGTTTTGATTGAATAATGAATGAGAAATAACCCCCTTTGTTGTTTTATGCTCGTGGGAACTATGTAAGTAAAAAGGGGAATTGACAAGAAGGCCTTTAATGAAAAGACTAAAAATTTTCGCCTAGTTACTTTGAATGACCTTCTGACTCGTAGGGACACCTTATGACTCATAAGGTCCTATCCAATATTGTCTTGATGGCGACTCGTACCATACGACTTGTACTTAGTCATTACGACTTGCATAATCCAGTTGTTGTCTAGGCATAAACAATTAGACATAACTCTGGTTAAGCTATGATTGGCACATAACATCTCGTAATGAGTCTATATGACTCGTTGGGATCCATTTGTACCCAGAATAGAAAAACCTAGCCACACACACTGGTCAGGTTACGATTGAGTCCTACAACTCGTCAAGACTCCCAACGACACGTAGGGTGAGTCGTAGTCAGTATAATAAGGATAAAATTGTAGAAACTTTCAATGATAAAAAATATGGGTTGTTACATTCTCCCACCTTAGTATCATTCATCCCCAAACAATGGTGCAAGGCTTCATTAGCATAATTTGACATAGAGTACACCCATACTTACCTTTAACTAAGATAGAAAACAAAGATATCAAGGAAATCACAATTTTCTTTAACAAAGTCAGAAAACTAAGATGTTAAGGAATACATATACCTCCAGTACCATTATCTAAAGCTGGAAACAAGGATGGGTATTTGGAATTCATGTCCTCGTCGGCCTCCCAAGTAGCTTCTTCATACTTTGGTTCCTCTATAGAACCTTTATTGAAGTCACATCCTTTGTTTGGAACCGGCAAACTTGCCGATCCAAAATATCCAGCAAAACTTTCTGATAAGACAAGGAATCCAAGATGCCAATACTCTCCAAGAAAATGACCAAAGAAGGTTCGCCCACACACTTCTTAAACATTGACACATGGAAAACCAGATGAATAGAACCCAAACTAGAAGACAATTCTAATTCATAATCAAACTTTCCCATTCTTCTCAAAACACGATATGGGACAACCTAACAGGGACTTAAATTCCCCTTCCTTCCAAACTGCATCACTCTTTTTATGGGAGATACTTTTAGGAACACCAAATCATCCACATCAAATCCCAATTCCTTTGCCTCATGTCCGCGTAGGAATTTTGGCAACACTGGGTGGTTTTAAACCTATCTATAACTACCCTCACCTTCCCCATGGCTTGGTGAACAAAATTTAAACCAAATAATCCAGTCTCACCAACTTCAAACCACTTAATAGGAGACCTACACCTCTGACCGTAGGAAGCCTCAAATAGAGCCATTCCTATACTAGAGTGATAGCTATTATTATATGCAAACTCAATAAGAGTCAAATGGTCAACCCAACTTCCACCAAAATTAATCAGACAAAACCGTGGCATGTCTACCAAAGTCTGAATAGTCCTCTCCGCTTGTCCATCCTTCTAAGGATGGAAAGTGGTGTTAAGTCTTACTTTAATTCCTAAATCTCTCTAGAATGAATACCAAAAATGAGACGAGAACCATGTACCATGATCAGAAATGATGAAAACTAGAACACCATGTAGCTTAATAATCTTGTCAACAAATAACTTGGCATAATCCTCGAAACAAAAATTTATCCTCTCCAGTAAGAAGTGAACAAACTTAGTCATCTTATCTAGGATGACCCAAATCAAATCCAACAGACCATAAGAACGTGGTAGACTGATAACAAAATCCATATTAATCACTTCCCATTTCCATACGGGCAACTCAATCTCTTAAGAAAAAACACCAGGGCTCAAGTATTTCACCTTCACTTGGCCATAAAATTAGCCATATCCCTCTTCATATTATTCAACCAATATATTTATTTTAAGTCATGGTATATCTTTGATGAGCCAGGATGAACAATATACCTCAACTTATGAGATTCAGCCAAGATCCTCTCTCGCAGCCCATCAACATCTAGAACACGCAACCTACTTTGGTACCACAAGATACCATCACCACCAATATAAAAAACCATTACTTTATGGTGACCCACATCATCCTTCATCTGAACTAAGGTAGGATCCAAAACCTATTTATTCTTTACCTTGGCACCTAAAGATGACTTTGCCACCTCTTAAACAATCACACTTGGACTCAAAGATTATCCAAATAGTGAATATCCTTCACCTAACCTTGCTTCTCCTTGTCCAAATAAGATAAAATTCCCAAGGACAACCTACTAAGAGCATCAACAACCATGTTAGCTTTACCTCGGTGATAATGGAGACTTATTTCATAGTCCTTAAGGAAATCAAGCCATCTTCTTTTCCTGAGATTCAACTTCTACTAAGTTAACAGATACTACAAACTCTTATGGTCTAAGAAGATGTCAACATGAACCCTATACAAATAGTGACACTAAATTTTCAAAGAAAAAACCATAGCCAACAATTCTAAATCATGAGTCAGATTGTTCTTATCATGCACCTTCAACTACCTAGAAGCATATGCAACTACATTACTGTGTTGGATCAATACATAACCCAATCCCATATGGGACACATCACAATAAATATCAAAACTATTGGTACCCTCAGGTACGGTCAAAATCGGAGATGAAGTCAACTATTCCTTTAACTTCTCCAAACTACCTTCACAAGAATCATACCATAAGAACTTTAGCTTCTTCTGAGTCAACTTAGTCTATGAGGCAACAATAGTAAAGAAACTTTCCCTAAACCTTCTATAATAACATAATAAACAAAATAAACTCTGAATATTAGTTAAAGTCACGGGTCTAGGTAACTTTTTAACCACCACACCTTTCTAAGGATCCATTATGATCCCTTTACTAGAAACAACATGACCCAGATAAGTCACAATATCCAACCAAAACTCACACTTAGATAATTTAGCATACAATCATTGCTCCTTAAGGGTATGCAACACTATACAGAGGTGATCGATATGATCCATCTTATTTTTCGAATATACCAGAATATCATCAATAAACACGATGGCGAACAAGTCCAAAAACTAATGGAAAACCTAATTCATAAGGTCCATGAACACCGTCGGGGCATCAATCAAACCAAAGGACATTACCAAAAACTTAAAATGGTCATACCAAGTTCCAAAGACAGTCTTAGGGATATCCACCCCCTAATCTTCAACTGATGGTAACCAGACTGAAGATTAATCTTAGAAAAGTACTTAGCACCTTGAAGCTGATTAAAGAGATCATCAATCCTAGGAAGTAGATATTTATTCTTCATGGTCACCTTATTTAATTGACGATTATATATGCATATACGAAGGGACCCATCTCTCTTATGCATAAAGAACATGGTAGCAACCTATAAGGAAATACTAGGGTGGATAAAACCCTTGTCATAAAGATCTTTCAATTGCTCCTTAAATTTTTTCAAGTTAGTAAAAGCCATTCTAGAAGGAGAGATAGAGATAAAATGAGTGTACAAAAGAAGATTAATCCCAAAATCAATTTTCCTATCAAGAGGAACACCAAGAAGATCATCAGGAAACACCTCGAGGAATTCACAGACCATATGAACTTATTGAAATAAAGTACCTTCGAATCTAAAATCCTTGACATGCACTAAATGATAGAGGCACTCCTTGGAAATCTATTTTTGATTTCTGAGAAAAGAAATAAACCTTACTTAGGCACTAAGGAACTACCTACCCACTCAATCACCAGCTCATTTGGGAATTAGAAACTAGCCCTTCAGGTCAGACAATCAAGAGACATAGCACAAGTGCAACCAATCCATCCCTGATATCATATTAAAATCTATCATGTCTAACTCAATTAGATCCACTAATATCTCCCTACCCCATATAGATACCACACAACCCCTATAGACTATCCTAGCTATAATAGAGTCACCAATTAGGCTAGACACAGAAAAAGGATCTGGGATATGCTCAGGATCAAAACTAAAATGAATAGCCATATAAGGGTTACATAGGAGAAAGTAGACCTAAGATCAAGCAAATAATATACATCATGAGAGAAAAGTTTGCACATATCACTAACAATATTTAGAGATGCATCAGAATCTTGACAATTGGTAAGAAAATACATATGATTTCGACCAATGTCGGAGCCAGAAGTAGTACCCTTTGGTGTGGGAGCAAAAGAAGTAGCAATTGGGACCTTATTTTCCCCCGTATCAACCTTGCCTAAAGGACTATTTCTCTTAATATGGATAGGCTGGCCATATTTAAAACACTCATTCCTTCCCTTATCACAAAATTCATGGTTCAACTGCCTACAAAATCTATAAGGAGGATAAAATAGAGCTAACAGGGCCCCACTGTCTTGAGACTGGGCACGTTGTGCCATAAATCCACTATTGTTCTAAAAGCGGTGATCACCAGAAGACTTAGGATAAGGAGCACTAGCTATTGAATAAGAACCAAAATTCTCCTACTTTCGCTTTGACCATGGCCTACCTTCTTTACCACCACTTTGCTAACCTCTAGCCTACTTAAAATACTTTAATTTCTTGTTCTTCCTTTCTTTTTTTTAGCTTATTTCATTTTTTCCTCATCATCCTGCTGTATGTACACCGCCAACCTTAAAATATCCATGTCTTTGTTCAACAAAGCAGCCTTGCATTCCAATACCAAATCATGGGATAACCCAGAAGCAAATTTCCTCATCTAAGCTCTCATAATAGACACTAACTCTGGAGCGTAACAGGAAAATTTGTGAAATATCAAGGCATACTCCTTCACGATTATCCTACCTTGCCTCAAGTTCACAAACTTTTAAGCCTTCACCTTTCTTAACTCCTAAGGAAAAAAGTGATTAAGGAAAGCACTAGAGAAGTCATCCCAAGATGTTAGTTCCTCATCATCACACCTTGACTGGTTCCATTCCTCATACCATTAATATGCACATCTTTCAACTGATATGCAAAAAATTCCACACCCTCAGAGTTAGAAGCATACATCACACATATAATTTTTTCCATCTCATCAATGAAATCTTAAGATTTTTTCTCAACCTTGGAACCAGTATAGATAGAAGGTTTAAGCCTCATGAACTGGAAACCTCTAATGACCTCAGAAAAAAGGTGTAATATCAATCTCGTACTTAGACTAGCATGATTGAAAAACCACCAACTAAGTAAGAAAATAGATAGAATGATGGAACCCATCATTAGTCACATTACCCTAAGAAGAGAATTAGTGGAATTTAGGGGAACCCCACGAGAGCCATTAGGAGCAAGGGACAAAAATCAGATTCAAACTTCATAAGTAGGACAGGTTCCATCGATATTGTCCTTAAGTGAAACTGAGGATTCCATTGTCCTTAAGTGCAACTGAGGATTTTCCATGAGCCTCAAATTTTTAGGAAAGCATGATCTTAAATATGAACAAATGGATATTAGAGGAGGTTTAATACCCTAAAATTTATAGCTTAAAAAATAGATCACAAGAAAAGGAAAATATTCCTAATTGCCTCATAGCCCCTCCTTAGGAGTGTGGCGCGCTACACACCAAAAAAGAGACTCTACTTGATGCAGCTTTGTAGACACCCAATGACACCAAATATAGGCTCTAATACCAACTTTGTCATGACCAAAACCAAGGCCTAGCTTTGATAGGTATCTCAAGTCCACTGATAACCGAAGACCACCCCATTTTCTTATCCAAGCAGGACATTACACATCTAGCAATGGCTGACCTCCGAACATATCAGAAGATAGGAATAATAGAAACCCAAAGTGTATGATATGTTAGACAACAATACCAAACCACCATAATATCCATAAAGCCTTTAGATAATACCAAAAATCAATCTAAGTCGGGACATGCCCCCAACTCTGACAATGACAATGATAATGTAATGATAATGTAGACTATTCAGTTCTAGACCATAAAAGGAAACTAATTAAATAGCCAAGTCTTTCATAGAATGGAAGCTAACCACTTTACCACCAATGACCAATAAGAGCGAATCCACCAAACATTGTGTAAAAAAAAGTAAAAGTATCTTTAGTACCTAAATTACATGGGGATACAACATCTAAAAATAGTTAGTTGGGTTAACACTAGCATGTAACTCAGGGATTGTGGAAAAAATAATGCCAAGTCAAAATCCAATTCAAAACCATAGAAAAAAATTCATATACATACATAAGTATTATACCAGGATAGGGAAACAAGGATTAGCATGAATTAAAAATATTATCCTAGACTATGTATATCAACTGTCATAACAGGCCCTCATGGGCTATATGGGTTCTACTCTACCTGCTGAAAGGGCCCCAATGCATATTAGCTGCATGAATCAGAGCTATTAAGGAAGACCAAAGAATACCCCGACCGCACGTTAATCTAAGATACAAAATATATATATCAATAGTATGAACTATACACACAGGTCATCAAGATCAAACCTCATGTCGGCAAACATGAGTTTCCAATACAAGTCATCCAAGACCCATACCTTTATTACTTAGCTACATAACCCCCATTAAGCCTAATTTAAAACATATCTCACATAAACCATTTATTAATTAATAAACCAATCATTAAGGCACAAATGGGTATCATCATACCCTCACACTTTCAATCTTATCTATATGCCATAATAATCATATTTCACTTGGGGGAATTTCTTGACCCCCTTTCTTTATTAAAGAAATTTAGAGGAATAGCTCGACCTACTTTAGTTTACCAAATCATGTATGGGGGAATGCCTCAACCCCCTTTGTTCATTAAATCAAACATATCCAAGAAGGCCTTTAAAATCCATGTTCATTTCTAAACCTTTTATGCAATGCAAGAATATAGGTGGGTAAGACAATCCAAGTGACAATTTACTAATTCAAAGTCATTTACACAAGTGGGTTGATGAAAACACAATTATTCAAAACCTATTCTAATTTCAAACCATCAATTTGGAGAAACCATAATCCTTCAGTGTATTCACCATTACCATGCATCCCACAAGTTTAAAACCATTAATAAAGCATAAAAATGAATAATAAATCATGAGAAAATAATTTAAGGACCAATCATTCCAAAACCTTCAACAACATCAAAATGCACATTCAAAACCATCTAATTAAAACAATTAAATTCAACCTTTACATAAAGTAATAATTCAGGAAGAGTAACATACTTGAAATACCAAGATTTATGGAGAGAATTCAAACATTGTGCCCTTAGATGATCAACTTCTTAGAAACCATAAGTATCTTGCTTGAGGGAATTTAAAGAGTTTTGAGAGTGTTTTGATTGAGTTATGAATAAGAAATAACCCCCTTTGTTGCTTTATGGTCGTGGGAACTAAGTAGAAACAAAAGGAAATTGACCAGAATACCCTTAATAAAAGATAATTTTTGCCCAGTCACTACAGGTGACCTTGCAACTTGTAGGATGACCTTACGACTCATACGGTCCCACTTATTGTCTAAATAGTGTCTATGATCACCAATACTTTCTTGACTATGAGTCGTACCATACGAATTGTACTTAGTCATTATGACTCACATAATCTAGTCATTATCTAGGAAAAATCAATTGGGCATCACACTGGTTAAGCTATGATTGGAACATAACGACTCATAATGAGTCTATACGACTCATTTGGAGTTACTCATACTCAAAATAGAAAACTTAGCCACACACAATGGTCAGGCTATGATTGAGTCATATGACTAATCAAGACTCCCTACGACTCATAGGGTGAGTCGCAGTCGGGATAATAACAACAACAAACCCAGTGTATTCCCACATAATGGGGTCTGGGGGGGTAAGATATACGCAGTCCATACCTCTACCTCTAAAGAAGTAGAAAGGTTGTTTCTGATAGATCCTCGGCTCGAGACACGAGATACTACACAAATACATAGTCAAGCATAGAACAAGGTGTCATAACATAAATACGACACCCCTAAGTAATAAAACAGAGAAAAGCAAACATATTCATAATAAAACATGGAACAAGGTATCATAAAAAGAATAATACCCCCACCAAGTAATTCCCCACACTAGCGACCCAAACTGGCACTAGCCTTCTGCCCTAATTCACGTCCTCCAGATCTTCCTATCTAGGGTCATGTCCTCAATGAGCTGTAACTGCTCCATGTCCCACCTAATCACCTCACCCCAGTACTTCTTCAGCCTACCCCTACCCTGCCTAAAACCATCCAAAGCTAGCCTCTCACACCTACGAACCAGGGCATCCATGCCCCTCCTCATCACGTGTCCGAACCATATCAATTGGACTTCCCCCATCTTATACTCTACTGGGGTCATACCAACCTTTTTCTTGATAGTCTCATTCCAAACTCTATCCCCTCTAGTTAGCCCACACATCCAACGCAACATCCGCATTTCTGCCACCTTCATTTTTTAAATATGGGAGTTCTTAACTGGCCAACACTCCGCTCCATACAACATGGCCGGATGGACTACCACCCTGTAGAATTTGCCTTTAAGCTTGGGCGGCACTTTCTTATCACACAACACCCCCGACACGAGCTTCCACTTCATCTATCCCGCCCCAATATGGTGTGTGACATCCTCGTCAATCTCACTATCACCCTAAATCACAGACCCAAGATACTTGAAACTATCCCTCTTACATAACTCCTGTGATTCCAACTTCACTACCACCTCATCCTCCAGCCTCACGTCATTAAACTTGCATTCCAAATACTCTATCTTGCTCCTGCTTAACCTGAACCCTTTAGACTCAAGAGTTTGTCTCCACACCTCCAATTTGTCATTCACACCCCCTCGCGTCTCATCAATCAAAACTACATCATCTGCAAAAAGCGTACACCAAGACACCTCCCCTGGAATACGCCGCATCAACACATCCATCACCAAAGCAAACAAAAAGGGACTAAGGGTAGATCTCTCATGCAATCCTGTCAAGACAGTGAAATGCTCTGAGTCTCCTCCCGTCGTCCTCACCTGAGTTCTCCTCCATCATACATGTCCTTAATCGCTCTGATATATGCCAGCGGGACTCTACTCACCTCTAAGCATATCCGCAGCACCTCCCTGGGGACTTTGTCGTATGCCTTCTCCAGGTTGATAAACACCATGTGCAGGTTCTTTTTCCTTTCCCTATACTGTTCCACCAGCCTCTGTACCAGGTGAATTGCCTCCGTCGTCGAGCGGCCAGGCATAAATCCAAACTGTTTTTCCGAAATAGACACTATCCGTCTCAGCCTCACCTCGACCACTCTCTCCCAAATCTTTATAGAGTGACTCAATAACTTAATACCCCTATAGTTATTGCAACTCTGAATGTCACCCTTGTTCTTATAAAGAGGGATCATAGTACTCTACTTCCAAGCCTCGAGCATTTTTGCCATCTTAAAGATTTCGTTAAACAATCCAGTCAACCGCCTTACACCAGCCTCTCCAGAGACCTTCTAAAAATCCATCGGTATCTCATCCGGCCCCGTCGCCCTACCCCTTCGCATCCTGCAAACAGCCTCTCTAACCTCTTCTACCTTAAAACGTCTACAATAACTAAAATCCCGACACTCCTCTGAGTGCTCCAGCTCTCCTAACACAATAGCTCTATCCCCTTCGTTATTCAAGAGCCTATGAAAATATGACTGCCATCTCTTCTTAATGTGGCTGTCCTCCACCAACACTGTACCGTCCTCTCCCTTAATACACTTTGCCTGGTCGAGGTCACGACCCTTCCTCTCCCTAGCCTTAGCGAGTCTAAACAACTTTTTTCCCCTCCTTTCTCCTGTAACCCTGCATACAAGCTCTCAAAAGTTGTCGTCTTAGCCGCCGTAACTGCTAACTTAGCCTCCTTCCTAGCTAACTTGTACTCTTTCCTGTTTATCCGCTTCTCCTCTTCGTCCTTACTCTCAACCAACTTAGCATACACCCCTTTCTTGGTCCCCACTTTCTTCTTAACCTCTTCATTCTACCACCAATCCCCCTGGTGATGCCCGGCCCAGCCCCTAGAAACACCCAACACCTTACTTGCATTCTCCCTAATGCACCTAGCCACCCTATCCCACATACTATCCACGTCCCCCCTACACTCCCACACCCCCATTCCTGCTAACTTCTCCCCTATCTCCCACGCATTCACTGGCGTCAAGCCACCCTACTTAATTCTAGGTCTACACTCCTCACCCCTCCTCTTTCTATTCTTCTTTATACCCAAATCCATAACCAAGAGCCTATGTTGGGTCGAAAGATTCTCACTCGGGATGACCTTACAGTCCTTACACAACACCCTATCCCCTTTCCTAAGCAACAAAAATTCAATCTGGGTCTTGGCTATTGCACTTTGAAAGGTGATCAGGTGATCGTCCTTCTTCGGGAAGCCCGAGTTCACCACCACCAGCCCAAAGGACCTCGCAAAATCCAATAGAGTAGCCCCCTCTTCATTTCTTTCCCCAAAACCAAAACCACCATGTACATCACTAAAGCCTCCCGGTAACGCCTCGATGTGCCCATTGAAATCTCCTGCTACAACAATCTTCTCCGAGCTAGGCACGTCTCTCACCACCTCCTCCAAAGCCTCCCAAAACGGCATCTTCTCCTCCCCCTCCAAGCCCACTTGCGGCGCATAAGCACTACACACGTTCAGGGTAAACCCCCGAATGACCACCTTAATAGTCATCAACCTATCATTGACCCTCTTTACCTCTACTACCTGATCCCTAAGTTCTTTATCTACTAAGATGCAAACTCCATTCCTACGCCTCTCTCTCCTAGAGTACCAAAGATTGTAATAATCCACATCCCTAGCCTTAGACCCTACCCACTTGGTCTCTTGAACACACGCAACATTAATCCTCCACTTTATAAGAATCTTCACAAGCTCTATGGACTTACCCTGAAGAGTCCCTATATTCCAAGACCCAACCCTCAGCCTACCATCACTATCCAAACGTCTTCCTCTACCACCCCTGAGGCCAAACCTTGGCCTCCCTCCTACTCCCGCTAATTCCTCTTCCCCCGCCCCCACAACAGCCCCCTGCCCCAACCCCCTCGGACATGACCCTATCCAACCATCAACGCCCACAGCCACTACTATAAGAAAATATAAGAAAATATAAACAATGGTAGTAACAAAGAAGCAACAAGAAACACACGGCTCACACAAATTCGATGAAATAATCAAGAAACAAAACTAAACTCAAATAGAGAGCAAAACACCAATGGACTCAAAACCCAAAACCCCAAAACCCTAAAAACAGAGCCCCAAGCCGATAGCCCAATGGAAAAAAACACACAGAAACTACCCGGACTAGCAGCTAGGACCCACCCACAAAAATTTTAAAAATGCACCAAAGTCGGTCCACAATGTACTCACAGGAAGCCGGAACTAAGAACAGGCAGAGACAATAAACAGGCAGCAAGAAATAGACAGGAGACAAACAAGGAACCAGGAACTAGAAAAAAATAAAGGCAAACCACCCAGAAACAAGCAACAAACTAAATGACAAAATACATAAATAAATAAAAAGTTCAATGAAACCCAAAGTGAAAAGAAGTAGTTAAATATTAAAGTAAAGATGTCATCGGTATGCCTGTGTGCTGCTGATTAAGACAATATCGGTGTCGAAATTAGCTATCGGAGCGTCGCTGGAATTCCGCGGGCGAGTCAGCCTATAGTCAAATAACTTGGTCTTCTCCGATCGGGCAAGACAGCATCGACGGTGGACTGGTGGCTCTGATTCACGTTTACCGGTGGGTAGTGGGCGCCGGTGGTTGAGGTTGTTGACTGGTTTCGCTATCTGAAATCGCGGCTGGCAATGACGGGGTGGTTGTTTGGTCCACCGAGTTTGGAGATACGACGGGGATGATGGTGGGGAGGAAAGGGATCGTTAGCAGTGCTGGTCACTGCAACACCGGAGAGGGGAGGGGAGAGAGAGAGAGATCACCGGCGGGGGTGGACGACTATTTCTGTGATGGAGAGAGTGGAGGCGGCGGCTGTTTGAAAAAAAGAGATGGTGGCGGCGCTGTTTCACCGATGGCGGCTAGCGGCGCTGGGCGGGTGCCATTGAGGTATGAACGGAGGAGAGAGAGAGGAGGCAGGTTGGAGCTGGAGGTCGGGAAGGGGAGCGGTAATGGGGGCCGAAGGTCAGCGAAATGGGCCGGAGGTCGGTGAAGGGGAGCGGCGATGGGGACCGGAGGTCGGCGAAGGGGGCCGAAGGTCGGCAACAGGGGTCAGAGGTCGGCGACAGGGGCCGAAGGTCAGCGAAGGGGAGCGGTGACGGGGGCCGGAGGTCGGCGAAGAAGAGCGGCGATGGGGGCCGGGAACTGGGACTGGTTTTGGTTTTGGTTTAGAGAGAAGGTAGAGAGATAGAGAGCCATTCAATTATTGATTGAGTAACCCAGGATAATGAGGATAAAATTTTAGAAACTTTTAAGGACCAAATATTTGAGGTGTTACAAATTGCCTGAGAGTTTGGATTCTAGTTATCCTATGTTCCTGTGTCAATGCTAAAGAAATATGTGGGTGATCCTTCTTTGATTATTCCTGTGGAAGATGTTGGTATTTCAGATTCCTTGTCCCATGAAAAAGTTCTGGAGGATATTTTGGATAGGCAAGTTCATAGGTTGAGAACTAAGGATGTGTCTTTGGTAAAGGTGCATTGAAGAAATCAAAAGGTGGATGAAACTACATGGGAAACTGAAGATAATTTGAGGGATAAATACCATTCTTATTCCTTAGGTTGGATGAAGATGCTCAAGGTATGGCATTCTTTAATTCTAACCATAGGGGGGTAATATAAATCCCCGAGTTTTGGACTCTAGGATTCCATTGTAAAATTCAATACTACCCAGGAAACGACTCACGTAATGAGTCATTATTACTTATCACGAGCCGTATGGTGCCACTCATTTCTTGACTAGTGAAGTATGCCCAAGTTACTATGTTGATCATAACTTAGCCCCCATGAGCCGTAGGGTAAGGTCATGAGTCATTGTGAGGGACTCGTTACTATAATAGTGATGGTGCCCAAAGTGTTTGCCCAGGCCACGAGTCTAGAGAATGAATCACGACCTGTCATCATGAGTCATTACCCGACTATAATAATCGGAAGCTATTTCCTATATGTTTTTCATTAAGGACATTTTGGTCTTTTTCCTTTATTTAAACTTTACCTATGACTTAAAACACCCAAGGTTCCCCTTTTCATTATTTACCAAATCATAAACATTATTCTCTCCTCTCTAACTTCTAGAGTTAAGAGAAAGCTAGCTTAATCATCTAGGCTTCAATTGGTGGTTTTCTCTCCAAATTTCTTAATTTTTCAGACATGTCTCTCTTTCCTAACTTGTTTCTACATAAAAGCATGTGTTTAATTATTATACATGTAAAGTTAATTTTTGGGTTTTGAAATTGGGTTGGGGGATTTGAATGGTTATTCCCTAGATTGTTTTCCCATGCTTTTGAACTTATCCTTCATGTTTTATCTTATGGTTTTTGAACTAAATAAGTGAATGGGTATGATAATTGGACTGGGGAAGATAGGTTTCCCTAAATTATGGATTTTAGTATGGAATTTACATAAACCTTAACCCACTTTGTGGAATTGGTTTTGAAACATGGATATATGCACAATTTCACTCACTTTTTGAACCTTGTATTGCATAAAAGGTCATTGGAGCATGAAAATGGAATGGAATAAATGGACTTAGCATGCAAACATAATTGTTTTTTAGGGGCCTTGGTGTCCATGATTTGGTTTTAAATTGGCACTTGAAATTCAAATTGGTTAATGGGTTTTGGACAAGCATAATTGGACTTAGCTTGCAAAAATAATGGGTAAGAGGGGCCTTGGTGTTCATGATTTGGTTTGAAATTTGAACTTTGAATTCAAATTGGTTAATGGGTCTTGGACTGGTATAGTTGGACTTATCTTGCGAACATAATTATTTTTTAGGGGCCTTGGTGTCCATGATTTGGTCTTAAATTAGAACTTAGAATTCAAATTGGCTAATGGGTTTTGGATTGACATAGTTGGACTTAGCTTGCAAACATAATTGGTAAGATGATACAAATGATAAATGCCTTAATAAATGACTCTTGGTTTAATGGATGAGAATATGTGCAAATGTTTTAATTTAGGATTAAAAGGGGTTGCATAGCTCATCGTGAAGGTAGAGGTCATAAGGTGACCAATACTGTAAACCACGTTTGTCGGCGTGCAGGTATTTTTGACCGTGAACATAGTTCACACACTATATACATTTTAGAATGGTTATAGGCTTGGTGTCTTAGGGTTTTCCTCGGATTTTCCTAGTTCATGTGGCTAATACACGCTAGGAACCTTTTAATAGGGGGAGCTAAACCTATATAGCTCATGGGTGCCCTTAGGATGGATGGAGCTACATAGTCTAGCTTAACAGTTTTTAAATCTAATTTTTATAATGTTGTACCCTACCCTATAATTATATATATACACACATATGAAAGTGTGCATTTGGTTTGATTGGTTTTGGACATGACACTACTTTATCCAAAAAAAAATTTCTGCTTGGTGGGAGGGGCGTTTGGACTTTTTATCCCTTGCACAACTTTTAAACACTAAATAAACCCATTTCCTTTAGTTCTCAAATATCAAAGTCTGTTCTTTTCCTCTTTAACTCCCAACCCAAAAGAGATCAAGGGTTTTTAAAAAAATCACTACTCCAGGCTCCAAATTTTGATTTCCCCTTATTTGTTGCTATTTTAGGCATGTTTCTCATCCCTTACTTGAATTTTACATTGTGACATTTCTCATTATTCATGTAGTTTCAATTGATGTGTTTGAAATTAGGTTGAGGGTTTTCAATAGTTATTACGGGAATTATTTTTCACATGATTTAAATGTGTTACTTATGCTTTAATTGATGGTTTTAAGGATAAATGGGTGCATTGTTATGAGGATTCGTATGGGGAACATGGGTTTCCCCAAATTGATGAAAATTTGGCTTGGTAATGGCATTAACCTCAACCCGCTATAAAAGACTTGGCTTTGACTATGCAATTTACATTATTTAACTTATCCTTAGAACATTGCATTGCATTACAGTATAATAGATAATAAAAAGTGGTTTTGGAATGCCCTTGGGGCCCATGGTTTTAGAATTATATTGAACTTGGGAGTCAAATGATTAAATAGACTGGTTTGGCATTATTGAATTTGCTTTCAAGCATAATGGTATGATGATATCATGTAGGAAAGTTACTTAATATAGAATCCTTTGTAAATGGTTTGGCTTATGTGCAAACTATTTTAATTTTGGCTTAAAGGGAATTGTGTAGCTCGCTGTGAATGTGTAGTCCCAAGTGGACCACACTGGAAATCACATTGGCCGGTGTTGGGATCTATATGACCATGTGTCTGGACACACACTATAATTTAAATGGCTATCACCTTTGTGTCTTTAGCCGTTCCTGAGTTCGTGTGGCCAACATACACTACAGCCCTTCCAGCAAGAGGAGCTGGACCCATATAACCCGTGGGTGCCTTTAGGACGGAGCAAGCTAAATAGTTTAGGGTAATGGCTTAAACTCTCATGTTCATGACCCTTGTACCTGTCCCGACATCTTATATATGTATATATAAATGATGTGCATGTGATTTCAACTTTTTTTAGCAATGGCATTATTTATCCCTTTCTATGAGTTACATGCCAGTGCTCACCCTAATATTATCCTTGACGCTATATCATTTCATGATGTAGGGTATGAGGGTTTTTTGGTTGCTCCTATGTAGTGTTGGGTGATTTCGTACTTCTGTAGATCTGCTATGAAGTGGAGAGCCTCCATCTTTTTAAAGGTCCGATCATTTTACTCATTTTCTTTATTTCTTAGTATTACTTTTGGATTCTTTTTGTCATAGTCGGGGGCATGTCCCAACTTAGTATAGTATTCTGGTTTTAGAGGCTTTTATGGACAGTATTGGGATGAATGGTTGTCTTGTTTAGACTCTTAAATTTCATTTGGTTCATCTATCTTATTTACTATTTTGGTTGGTTTCTATTGTATTCATATATTGTGCTCTAGAGGTAGGCTAAGTGGATGATCTTTGGCCCACGGGCTTGAGATACCCATCATGACTAGGCCTTGGTTTGGGTCATGACACAGAGATGGGTACTCGTTCCCACCCTAAGAAAGGTAATTTTATTTGTAAATTTTGGTGAACAGAGATGGATAATTATCCCTTTCCTAAGAATGGTAAACTAAAGAAGGTTTGTAGGATTTAAAGACTTCAACTTAGAAACATAATGCTTTGACAATTCAACCTTTTAGACTTTAAAGTCTTCAATATGTTATATTTGAAAACTTCAACTGAAGACTTGGTTAATTTGAAGACTTCAACTTATAGACATAAAGCATTTGAATACTTCAACTCAGAAATTGTGTGAGCTTGCATGCTTCACTATGGTGAATTTGAGAGCTTCAACATGAAGACTTATTGAATTTGAAAACTTCAACTTATAGACGTAGATCATCTAAAGACTTTAGCTATCACACTTTTAAGGCCTCGATGTGGCTGATTTGTAGACTCCAACTTGAAGACTTAGTAAATTTAAAGACTTCAACTTATGGACAAAGAGGTTTTGATAACTCCAAGTTTCAGACTCTGAAGGCTTCAATATGTCAAATTTGAAAACGTCAACTTGAATACTTTATGAATTTGAAGACTTTAACTTAGAGAAATAGAGCATCTAAAGAGTTCAACTCGCAAAGCATGCAAACGTGCAGGCTTTAATATAGTGAATTTGAGAGCTTCAACATGAAGATGTATTGAATTTGAAAAGTTCAACTTACAGACATCAGTCATCTGAAGACTTCAATGTTCAAACTTTGAAGGCTTCAATGTGGTAGATTTGAATACTCCAACTTAAAGAATTAGTGAATTTGAAGAATTCAACTTATATCAATTTTGCCCTCATCTATCCATCCATACTTGGTACAAGTCTAAAGATTGGTGAAACAAAAAGTCTTTTGAAGACTAAATTTTTATATAGGAGGGGACATGTATTTTTTTGACACTCATGCAACTGAACTTAGAATGAATTTCCAAGTTCCAACATACCTTACCAAAGATGATCAAGTCACAACGTAGTTCTGGGTGAGTGTTGTTTTTTTAACTATTTTTTTCTGTTCTGGATTTTTCCTAGATTTCCTCTTTTGATGTTTTCAACATATCTAAATTTTTTTGAGTCGTACACAGTTTATACTCTTGCAGGCCAGGAGTGAACATGCAGTTTATGCTCATGCCTTAAAGAGCATTATCTGTCTTCAAGGACAGTACTTTTTTAAGAACATATCGCTGATAGGACCAATTTTCATGTTATTTACATTGACAATCTTGTAAGAACCATTTGAATATGCCTCTTATACGACATATGGTATGTCCCACTCTGAAGTGAGTTCGCCCCCAAACTTACGCAAAGTAACAATAGGTCTCTTTATAGAAAGGACTTTTCTCCAACTTGAAAGCATGTTAAGCAAACTATTTTATTGAATGAATGAGATTGATAGGCTTTGTACCATTCAAGATTTTGTTGAGCCGCTAGCCTATTCTCCTCATGATCTTCCAACTCTGTAAGATGAAACTTTGCACTCTCTTTTTTGGTGAGCCCTTCTTGAATAACTGATATTAATAAAGGTATTTTATGCTAAAGTGGTAGGACTACTTCAATCCCAAAAGAAAGTTAGTATGGGGTTTCTTATGTCAGTATGCGGTAAGTCATTATATATGCCCATAAAGATTGTTCCATTCATTTATGATAGGCTCTTTTGTAATTAGAGACGACTTTCTTCAACAGATTGCATAAAGTCTTATTGAATTCTTCAGCCAGAACATTGGCGGTAGCATGGTACATAGAAAACTTACATTACTTGAAACTAAAGATATCACAAATTTTGTTCTTAAGATTATTATAAAATGGCTTGTTGTTGTCAGTTATTATGTACTGCGGAATTCCAAAATGGCAGATGATCTTCACTCTGATGAAGTTTGCAACATTGTCCTTCTTCACTTCTTTGAGAAAAACAACTTCAGCCTATTTTGAGAAGTAATCTGTCATGGCCAAGATGTACAAATGTCCACCAAAAGATTTTGGCAGTGACCCAATAACATCCAATACCCAAAGGTTGAATGGCTAATATTTTATAGTTGGGTGTAATACTTTGGGAGCTTTATGTATGAAATTTGCATGAAATTGACAAGCTTTGTATCTTCTAGAATACTCCAAACAATATTTCACCATTGTTGGCCAATAATACCCTATCCTTTTAATGTGAAAATAGGCCAATAATACCCATCCTATTAATATAAAAATAGATCTTTTGTTCGGACTGATGAGATCCATAAACTCCCGAGTGTGCTTCTTGCAAAGATTGAATTGTGCTTCTTCCTCACCCAAACATTTCAAGAGTACTCCTTCAAATGATCTTCTATATAGCATTTATTTATAGTAAAGGAAGCAAGGTGCACGATGATGGATGCCACTTCTTCTATTTGAATCCTCTAGAAGTATCCCATAACAAAAGTAGTCAATGATAGGTTGTCTCCAATATATCTTTACGGATTCAGATACAACAACGATATTCTTAACCTTATTTTTTAAATCTTCATCCTTATTTGGTAGGGGACTACCCATTCTTGATGGATAGTAACTCGTGTCTAATTTAGAAAAGTTAGTATTGAGGCCAAAAAAGCTAGGGTATTAGATTATTTATTTACTTTCCTTGGGATGTGCTGGACGGCTACTTCTCCAAGCTATCCCGTCAAATTCTGAGAATTGTTATGATATGGGTGTAAGTCAGGCTTTATGACTTTATATCTTCCCAAAAGATTTTTGATCATCAATTAGGTGTCACCCAATACTTGTAATTGTAGTGGTTTCATGTCGACAATCATCTCAAGTTCTGAGTATTAGCGCTTCATATTTAGAAATATTGTTGGAGAAATAATTTGTTAGGGTAAAAAAGTATGGGATGACCTCTCCTTGGGAGTGACAAACACCATGCCAGTACCAACTCCACCTCGATGTGTGGAATTATTAAAGTACATCTTTCATGGGGATCTAACTTCAACAACCATTGCATTTTCATAAAGATGTTCATCTGTCAGTTCCCAATGATCGGGTATTAGGTGTGAAATTTGAGGGGGTGAATTAAAAATTTTCTATGAATCGACTACTTACTCTTCATAGTCAACTCACCTGCAGATCAATAAAATTCACAAGGCAGATTTGATTTAAAATAATTAAGAAAATAAGTCATCAAACATAAAGTAAAGACACATAGATTTATCTTGGTTTGGAACACCAATGTGGTGCCTACTTATAGTCCCCTTGGGTTTCAACATTTCCTTACATCTTTCAATATTGGCTTAGGATACAATAATGAGAAAAAAGTTCCGAAGACTAATTTTTCTCTTTGGATCTTGTGACACAACTTCAGTTTAACAATTGTAAGAAAAAGATTACAAATCCTCATGATACTAAGATCGAGACACTTTGGGTTCTTCTTCTTGAAGTTGCACGCGTGATTCAGCCTTTTGTCTCTTCTTTTATAGTGTCCACCTTTTTCCTACCATTACCCTTTATGAGGAAACCCTAGAGATTTCTTCTCAATCAAGGATTTGGATTGATTCCCTGATTGAGGCATAGCACCATAATGTATGTCCATTATTAGATATGTCCATACGTGGTGCAATTTCCCAAATTATACATGTCCATATAAGATATGTCAATGTAATAGTTGTTGCCTTCCTTCTTTTTGTTTTATGTCCTAATTGTTTTGGTCTACCGTGATTCTGGGATTGTGGTCCTTTTTCCATTTCCAAGATATTTTATTGATTTTCTTGCCATACTATTTGAATGTTATGATCCTCCTTTTCATGATTGGATGTTTTTCCATTTTATGAGCTAGATCTCTTGCTTGTTTCCATGTTGAGTTAGTTTTTTTGATCCTCTATATCTTCAGGTGAGATACCCTTCTATCTTCCAATATCCTACAAAGGTCCACTCATTAGTTTCTCACTATTGAAACTTGAATACAGGAGGCTAACAATCTCCTCCTTTTTGATAATGACAAACAAGCATAAACATTAGTTAACTTCCCTATCTGTCATAGTAGTCGGCTTGCTCCTTATGACTTGTAAGCATTTCCTCTATCTCATGATTCTTAGGTATTAGTCGGGCTTTATGTATCGAAAGTCGACTCGCTCCACCTGATTGATGGTGCTTTCTGATTTCTTGATGCTTCTATCTTCTTCCCCATTTGGCATAATAAAAAGAAATAGCATCAGAAAACAAAACACATATACAGAATAGAAAGGACAAGTAATAGAAAAACATGGATAGTCATAATCTATTAATGAGACAAAAAAAAAATTATGGCCGATAGTGTGGTAAAGATTATCTTACAACCCATCAACAGAAGGGACATGACCCCTTCTTGGATAAAAATTCACAATTCCCCATTTTTCTAGGAAGTATGTTAGGGTGTTAGACATATTATGAAAAGAACTTGTTATAGGATTTTTCAACATTTTTTACAAAGGAGGAGTAGGAGGTTTGAATAGAGACAGCCAGACCATCATTCAAGAAAGATACTTTGGATTTGAATGAGTCCATAGGAGAGAGCACTCGAGAGAATAACTTGACTACTTCTTGTTTGAGCCCATCGAGTGCCATCTGGACCACACTTATTCAGAGATTGTACTTTTCCAAGGTCTAGAAGTGTGGTAGTTGGATCTTGGAGTTGTCTGACACCTTCTTAAATGGCTTTGATCCGCTGCTTGATTTTTTCTTATTCCTTCAACAAAGAGAAAGAGGGGTTAGAAATAGATTTACTTACCTTTGGAGGTTCAGCCTTAGCATGGGCTAGCTCATTCTTGTACCATTCATCTTCCACCAAGACATAACCCATGCTGCTAAACACTTTTAAATCATAAGTTGCAGCAACTTCTGCAGGGGGTTAAGCAGACAGATCGATTGAGTAAAACAGAAGGATCTAGGTGATGAGAATCCCATATGGAAAACTGACAGAGGCATAAGCTTCTCTTGCACTCTCAAGAACGTACTTATGTATCCAAGTTGCCCAATTAATTTTGATCTTCTTGACTAAATAGAATAACATGAAGACATCATGACAAATGATGTTTCTTAGGAATCCTTTTTTGCAAAATCAGAGTGGTAGACATAATATTGGCCATAATGCAAAATTTAAAACATAATGGCAGGGGACCAAAGTTGGTTGACACGAAGTTATGGTCAAAAAAAAATTTATTGGCTTTCTTAAATCCTACTTCAAAGTTCTCGGGATAGTTACTGTTCATAAAAGGGACCACACCAGAAAACTTAGTATCAAAAATGTTTCCAAACAAGAAGTTGTTCAAGATAATTCTTTTTCCCAATGCAAGAGTCTCAAATTCACCACTCTCTGGGGAAAGTTAGAAATTAGCATAAAACAAGCGAATAGGGCCTTCATAAACTAAAATTCCATAGAGGCCAAAAAGCAAGGAAAGATATTGAAACTTGAAAAAGTGACTATCATTACAAGAGGAATCTTTTAATTGACGAATATTGAAGATGTGACCAGGTACGATGGAGGGATTTTTAAAGGAGTAGAATTTTTCTTTGTAAGAGTTTATCCAGAATCGGCGCATGTCTTATAGAGGGAGGGAGTTAGAAAGGATTGGAAGAGATTTTTTTACAGAAGAGCCAGGGCTGGAAGAGGGTCATCATCTCTTAAGGAGAGTGGATTGAGATGAGGATTCAACGAAGGACTCAAAAATAAAAACAGGATCATTAGAAGAGATTCTATATATGTTAGACATAGAGTAAGTCTTTTCCATGAGTGAGAGAGAAGATGAGATTTAAAGGATGAAAGATGGAGAAGAGCCTCTTAAAAAGACCAAAAGCAAGAGGGTATGAGAAAACTATTCAGAAGAGATAATGAAGGAGAAGGTGAAGGGGCATGTAATTAAAAGAGAATAACGGAGGTGAAAGGATAATGAATGGGGAAAGGAAAAGGCGACAGAGGAGGCATGGGAAACGGTGAAGTTAATGATGACTTCCCTTACAAAATACATTTTTTTGGGTAAAATAGGTAAAGTCAGACTACGTAAAAGATTTGTGCTAAAAAATATAAATCATAAATCATTAATGCTGAGAATGCCAAATTTTTTCTAAGAAAACAAAAGCTTTCTTCCAGTAATAGTTTTGTAAAAATATCTGCCAGCTGATTTTTGGAGTTAACAAATTTTAATGAAAAATTTCCATTTTATACATGATCACGTATAAAATAATGCTTGATGTCAATATTCATTGCCCTAGAATGATTCACAATACATTTAGATAGACTAATGGCACTAGTATTGTCACACGGGAACAAATTCAAAAGGCAAATTAAAATCTAGTAGCTGATGCATTATTCATAGAATTTAAGTACAACTCCCAACAACTGTGTATACTGCTCCAGTTGTTAGCGAGTCAAGTAAAGTTTGTTTCAAGTTGTGTCATGATCTTCGTGAAGCAAGTCAATTTTGATTTGACATACTTTGATTTCTATCTAATAACTTCTTTGTTCCTCTTTGAGTTTTTGTTTACATCGAGATTCATAATTTTTTTCGTCTTGAGCGAGTTTGTTATATTCATCTATAACTTTTTGAAACTCTTTAGTTATCATATCTAAGTTAGATTCTAGAGTATTACATTTGTGACAATCATGTAGTCTTACCTCGCTAGAATCACCTATTGCCATAAGAAAGATATTGGCAGCCTCTAATTTTTCTTTAGTTTCATTTTCATCACTCCAGGCTCCAAAGTTTTGATTCTTTCTGGATGTTCATCTTCTCTACTCTGGATAGTTTTGTTTGAAGTGGACAGGACTTCTATAGTGATAATTGCAATCATCGTTTCTTAAGGAGTCATTATTTTTAGCTCCTTGGGATCTTTGCTATCTCTGTCTCATGATCTTCCATACTCCATGGTTGATGAGGGCCATTCCTTCACTATTAGCATCTTCCAGAAAGTACTCTTCTTCAGTTAGAGCAACGTTGACGGCTACTGGTTTCTTTTTTTCCTCCTTGTGGTACCTGTTAATATAATTTTTCTCATATGTAATAAGGTTACCTTGTAGTTTGCCATATGTCATGTTATGCATGTATTTGGATCATCTGCCATTAGGATCCCATATTTTTCTTAATGGGTTTTACTGATATATTCCTGGAAAATAAGAAGATTAATTCTATTTAGGTACCTAATTAGTTTTGGATCTTTACGTATTAGATGTGCTTCCTTTGGGCTTCTATACCCATTCATTTTTAGGCTTATACCTATAGTTATAGGTTTTGTGCCCTCTCTATCCATATATAAAATAGATGGGTTCTCAAGAGGAGAAGGAGGTGTTATATGAATTAATTGACCCTAATGAGGAATGTAAATTGTTTTTGAAGAAATTTGATCTTATGAAACTGTGGCTTGGAGATTTCCTCAAGCTGTTTAACTAAAATTTTATGTCATCAATATCTTGGTGAAGCAAGTCAATTTTGATTTGACATACTTCGATTTCTATCTGATAACTTCTTTGTTCCTCTTTGAGTTTTTGTTTACATCGAGCTTTACAACTTTTCTTCTATTGAGAAAGTTTGTTAAACTCATCTATAATTTTTTGAAGCTCTTTAGTTATCATATCTAAGTTAGATTCAAGAGTATTACAGTTGTGACAATCATGTAGTCTTACCTCACTAGATTCACCTATTTCCATGAAGTAGATATTAGTAGCCTCTACTTCTTCTTCAATTTTATTTTCATCACTCATGACACCAAAGTTTTGATTCTTTCTGGATAATCATTTTCTTAACTCTAGACAGTTTTGTTTGAAATGGACAGGACTTCTATAGTGAAAATAGTGATCATCGTTTCTTATGGAGTATTTATTTTTGGCTCCTTTGGATCTTTGCTATCTCTATCTCATGATCTGCCTTTCTCCGTGGTTGATGAGGGTCATCCCTTCGCTATTAGCATCTTCCAGAAAATACTCTTCATCAGTTGGAACAATGTTGAAGGCGACTAATTTTTTCTTTTCCTCCTTTTTATAGCTGTTAATAATTTTTTCTCATATGTAATAAGGATACCTCGTACTTTGTCATATTTCATATTATGCATGTATCTGGAACATCTACCATCAGGGTCCCATATTTCTTTTTTTTTAGTTTTTGCAGACATATTCCTGCAAAATAAAAAGAATAATTCTGTTTAGGTACCAAAGTAGTCTTGGATCCTTACTGGTTGATATGTTTCCTTTCGGCTTCCAAACCCACACACTTTTAGGTTTATACCTACAGCTATAGGTTTCGTGCCCTCTCTATCCACAGATAAAATAGATAGGTCCTCAAGAGAAGAAGTAGGCCTTATCTGGTTTAAATGACCCTAATGAGGAACTTAAATTATTTTTTAAGGAATTTGATCATATGAAATTGTGGCTTGGAGTTTTCCTCAAGCTGTTTAACTAAAATTTTATGTCATCAATCTCTTCGTGAAGCGAGTCAATTTTGATTTGATATACTTCGATTTCTATCTAATAACTTCTTTGTTCCTCTTTGAGTTTTTATTTACATCGAGCTTCATAACTTTTATTCTCTTAACCGAGTTTGTTATATTCATCTATAACCTTTTAAAGCTCTTTAGTTATCATATCTAAGTTAGATTCAAGAGTATTACAGTTGTGACAATCATGTAGTTTACCTTGCTAGATTCACCTATTGCCATGAAGCATATATCTTTAGCATCTACTTCTTGGTTAGTTTCATTTTCATCACTCCAGGCTCCAAAGTTTTAATTCTTTCTGGATAATCATCTTCTCAACTCTGGACAATTTTGTTTTAAGTGGACATGACTTCTGCACTGGTAATAGCGATCATCGTTTCTTATGGAGTCATTATTTTTGGATCCTTGGAATATTTGCTATCTCTGTCTTATGATCTGCCTTACTCCATATTTGATGAGGGCCATCCTTTCGCTATTAGCATCTTCTAGAACGTACTCTTCTTCAGTTAGAGAAATGTTGAAGGCTACTGGTTTCTTCTTTTTCTCCTTGTGGTACCTATTAATATAATTTTTCTCATATGTAATAAGGTTACCTCATAATTTGTCATATGTCATGTTGTGTAGATCTCTATCTTCCAGAATGGCAGCCTTGGTTTTTTAAATCTTTGGGAGACTTTGGACTAGCTTCAGGACTTGCAGGCTATGTGGATAGATCATCCCCAGTGATTTCAGTTCGCATATGATCTTACTGAATCTGGCAAATTTTTTTTCAATGTCCTCATTCTCTTCCATTTTGAATAGCTCACATTTATTGACCAAGGAAATAATTTTTCACTTTTTGACTTTGGTAGTTCCTTCATAAGTTACCTCCAATTTGTCCCACATTTCTTTTTCAGTCTCACAAGTTGATATTTTTTCGTATTCTTCTCCACCCACTGCATAAAAAGGTAGACTTATAACAAGTGCATTATTTTGAATTACCTCTTGCTGTTCTTTATTTACTTCAAAGCTTTCAAGGACTCCTATGTTAGAATTGCTAGATTCTTTGTCTTTGTCCTTTGACTTCTCTTTATGTCCTGGAATCAGCTTTGGACCCTTCTTGTTGACAACCCATGCTTGGAAGTCTTTTGTTTAGACAGAGATTCTGAACCTATTTTTCCAGTAGGAGTAATTATGTCCATTAAAGTATGGTGGTCTTATGGAGGAGTGGCCATCCTTGAGAAGAGCACCGGGGTTTTGATAATTTGCCATTTCATGATTGGATGTTCTTCCATTTTTGGAGCTGGCTCTCTTGCTTACTTCCATATTAAGTTATTCTTTTTGATCCTCCATATATTTGGGTGAGATACCCTTCTATCTTCCAATATCCTATAAAGTTCCACTCATTAGTTTGTCATTATTAAAATGTGAATACAAGATTCTAACAAGGTGGTTTGCTAAGAAGTCTACCAATACTTGTCCCTTTATAGCCTTTTAGGGGAATGCACACGATTTCAAATTGTTGAAATTAAAGGTACCACCTTGCAAGTAGATCACTAAGGACTAGTTTTGATATAACAAACTTAATATTATTTGCCCTAGATACAACACAAACAATATGAGCTTGAAAATATTATGTCATCTTTAGGATTAAGAAGGACAATGCTATACACACATTTCGATCAGAGAACAATTTAGCTCATTTGGTGTCATCATTCTGCTCAGATAGTAAAGAGAGTTTTCTTTGCATTCACTATTTTCTAGGGACAGTAGTGCTCCAACTCACCTTTCTTGTGTTTCAAGATAGAGTATTAATAGTTTACCAGGTATGGGCACGTCAAGAACCAGAGGCTTTATCAAGTATGATTTGATACTTTCAAAGTCCTTACTACAAGCTTGGTACATTTTGAAAGAAGCATCCTTATTCATGAGATGGCTAAATGGTTGACATTTTCCATCCAGGTTCGAGATGAACCTCCTTAAATATGCTAGCCTTCCTTAAAGGTTTATTACCAGGTGAATATTTTGAGACTTGGGCATCTTTAGAATTGTATCGACCTCGGGCATATTCAAAATTGTATTGACCTTGGCCTGATAGATTTTAATTCCTTAATATTGCATAATGAATCAAAGAAAATTTCAAAAATTAACTCCAACAGGCACATGTTAATAGATCCATCCTAAGTTTAGATCCTTGGAGAAACTCAAACACCATTCTTATGTCTTTTAAGTGGTTGCCCTCTTTCTTTACTTCACCTCTAAGTCATCTACATAGCACTCAACATTTTAATGGAGTAGGTCATGAAAGATGTTTTGTGTAGCCCTTTGATAAGTTATGTCAGCGTTGTTCAAACTAAAAGACATCACCTTATAACAATAAATACCTTTAGATGTACGAAATGCAATGAGCTCTTCATCCTTTAGTGTCGTATGAGTTTGGTTATATCCATATGAATCATCCATGAAGGACATTGACTCATAACCATTAGTAGCATCAATCATCAACTCTAGAATGGGAATCGGAAAATTATCCTTATGGCAAACATTGTTCATATCCTTAAAGTTGACATAAAATCAAATTTGTCCATTATTTTTCCTTACAGGAAAAACACTTAAATCCATGTGGGGTATTTAACTTCACTAGTAAAGCCACCTTCGATGAGTTTGTTAATTTCATTTTCAGTCAATGGAACCAATTCAGTCCTAAAGTTCCTTTGTTCTTACTTAATAGGACAAACACCATTCTTAACCTTTGTAAGATCTAATACAGGTATCTCCTTATAACTCCAAGAGATAACATCCCTATATTCCCTTAGTATGTCCATATAAGTAGTTTCTTCATCCATTTCTAAAGAAGTTCTCAGGTAAGTTGGTATGCTTATGCTTAAGAAATTCATTGAAAATTTCATACATAAGAATCAAGAAAGGCGTATTCCTTTTCTTGCATATCCTTCAAAGTCAATTTATGGTTTGGATACGCCCAATAAGTCATATTCACTCCATGCTTTTGCTCTCTTTTGAGATGAACTTCAAAGGAGACACATCTACATTCATGGATTCTTTGTTGTAATTTTTTAGGACAAAGTTGCCCATCTTTTGGGTTCCTACTTATCCTTTCCCCTTCGAGGATCATGTATAAGTGCCACATCCATTTCAGTAGAAGACATGCTCAACTACACATCGTGAGTATAAGTAGCTAACTCTTTAAAGGATTTTGGTTTAATACCTTGCAAGATATAGAGAATTTCTCATTCCATTCCTTAGTTACACATCTCTATTGCAGAATTTCACTGGGCCTGTCTTTGCAGTTTAGGCTACCATTTCTCTATCCATTGATAAAGTTCATGATTGTCTCATCCTTTCTTTGTCGAGTATTTATGAGCACTACCATTGTAATCATACGCCCTATGCTATACAAGAGAGTCAAGAACTCATGCTCTAGTTGATCCTACCTATCGATGGAATTAGGCTCAAGGTCTGTGTACCAATTAAAGATGTTTCCCTTAAGGAAACATACAAATATTTTGACAATATAGTCACTGTAGGTTTAAACATTATTATATATATCAACAAAGTGCAATTGCATTGGATTTTCTTTGCCCGCAAATTATTGAAATTTAGGAGGTTGATAGCCGACAAACATTTTTTGTAACGTCCCGAATCTAGTGCTCGGAATGCTACACAGTGTTCATGACCCCAAAGGACCATAAGCTATCCTATGACTTATATTTGTACTTATATACTGCACAAAATAATTTATAATGCGGAAACATAAACTAAAAGGCCATAAGGTTCAATACTGAACATGATCTAAATGATATAATATCTGTGTGGGGTAATAGAATACCTAAAACAAATCTGAACATACTACAGTCTAAAACATGATAGTCTAGAAAGCCTCTAACGGACTGAACTGACTGAGTAAGGAGCTGATGAGATATGTCCCCAACTAACTCTAACTAATAAACTAATTAATAAGATAATAGAGAAATAATCATGTCCTCGAAAGATGAGGACTCACTTCTAACTATGTCTGCAGATATCTGGAATCTACTGTTGCTTTGGAGCTCATGTCTCTGAACCTATGGTATCAGAAACCATAGATCAAATGCAACAGTACTTTGAATATATTGGTATGCATGTGAGGTAGGTTGAATGCATGGGGTTCATATGTATGAACAATAATAATAACTGACTAACTATCATGAGCATAAGAATACATGCATGAGACATAACAACTGACACTAATATTGTGATAACATGATTACTGAATCTAAATGTAATTGATAACATGAGTGATTGTATCTGTCAGTCCTGAATCTGATGGAACTATCTGAGTTTTGTACTGTATCTAAGTTGACTGTATCTGGTAGTCCTAAAATTTGAAGAACTGTATGAGTTCTATTACTGATACTGATTGACTATATCTGACAGTCCTGATTCTGTAACTTAAAACTGTGGGAAGTACAATCTAACCGACATGCCCCTGATATACCATTATGGCTGAGTTGGGGTCTAATCTGTAATCCCAATTAGAAGGGTGTCAATACTGTGACACCGATAAGGACAAGCTGTGGGTGACCCTCATTTGATAGTGTCCCGTGTATGAGAATAGTGGGGCCCTTAGCTGACAGTGCATGTCCACCTCATCAACCCTTATCGACAGTGTTGATGTCTCAACCTACGATGGATACATAGTTTCAGAACGTAAGGATGATTGCTAAGGATCACACCCTCAGCTAATAGTGTGTGTCCCCATTCTTGGGTTCACTCGGTGCTAATTTCTACTCCCATCTGAATGGACACTAAACATGATTTACTGAACTGAACATGGGCTGAATTTCTGAATTTTCGTTAACTAACAGAATACTACTGATATCTAACAACTGACTGATGTCATGAGATCATGGATATTTTCATGAGTCATAAGACTGTCTGAAGTCTAAGGATCATAGCTTGACTAAGAGTATCGTGAAAACATGACATGACTCTAGGCACAGCTAATTTTTTGTGTACTCGTACCCCCAAGACTCGATGGAAGGAAACTAACAAAGCATAACTTATTTGAATATATCACTAACATCATAATCCATAATATATTTATATAAGCATTTCATCAAAACATGTGATAGGCATAACTTGTACATACATGGGGATTTCATGGTATCATGCTAGTTAGACACTTTTCCTTCATCTAGGCATTTAATCAAACATATTATATGCATGGTACATGTAAACATCATTGTACAATAATTAAACATCATGGTTAAATTCTAATTTCATCATTCAAGGGTTTAATCATAGGTTTGCATAAATCTATATCTATAATAATGTAACTCACGTAGAATTTATCACCCAACATGGAGTAGAATTCAATTTTTCATTATCCATATGAACAGGAACAACCCAATCATGAAATTCATAAGAAAATCCAGAAACATGAATTTAGAAAACGGATTATTGGGCTTCATCGATGAAAGGAGTCCATGAATGAACACTATGCATACCTTAGTTCATGATTTTATGAAGATTTACGAAAAACTTTCTTGGAATTGGATCTTCTATTAAAACCCTAGTTTGTTCTTGAGAGGTTTTTGAGAGAAGAGTGTATTTTGGGTAAAAAGTGGCTGAATCACATGTTAAAGGGCTTAAATAGGGTGGGAAGTTTATCCTTTTAACCCTGGACGCGTCATTTAATTTCAATAAATTTTCCTGAACTGAACCCCTAGCACAACGCAGCGCTATCGCGCTGTGTCACTGAAATTTGAAAATTGGGAAACTGAGGGATGACGTGATGCAGAGCCATCGCATTGCCCCTTCTTTTATAACCAGGAACTTTGGCGCGACGTGGAGGAAATTGCACTATGACACTAGAAAAGGACAATTCTAAATTTGGTCCTTGGCGCGACGCACCATAATCGTGGACCCCTACTAGAATTTTCCAAATGTCATTTTCTCTTGTGGCACGGTGCGCCACTGACTAATATGGCACTGTTTTACGATGGAAACTTGAAATATTCGTAACTTATGACCCGATTATCGGATTTGGGTGAATCTTATATCGATGGAAAGCTTATTGAATTTCCCACAATATCTCTCCCTTTAGAACATTCGTCCTCGAATGAGAATAACTGAGAGGGGTGAAAATACAACTGACGTACATGCTGAACATGAATAACTGAAACATGATCTCATGACTGACATAACTATCAAGTTGCACATATAATACTGAACATGCATATCTGATGCATGTGTAAATAATTCATAAATAAATGACTGAGTTTTCTGAAGAACTAAGTTTCTCACAATGAGAATGCATGTCTGATGCATAATTGCATAACTTAACTGATACATGATTACATGACTGAATATGCAATGGTACTTGATACCAAGTTTATAATGGGAACATGAGCATGAAACGGCATACCAATTTTGTGATGAACACTGAACATGAAACTGAGTAAGCATAAGAAGAATTGTTACCTTAAGCTTGATCTGAGTTGGCGAAAAAGAGGTGAGGATACTTGGTACGCATGTCTGCCTCTTTTTCCCAAGTAGCTCCCTTGACAGACTAATTTCGCCAAAGAACTTTAACTAGAGGGACTTCTTTGTTCCTCAATCTACAGATTTCAAAGTCTAAGATTTCGACTGGAATCTCTTCATAAGAGAGAGTATTCTGAACATCAATGCTCTGAATAGGGACTACAATTGATGGTTCACCTATGCACTTATTAAGCAAAGAGACATGAAAGACTAGATGAACTGAGGCTAGATCTAAAGGCAATTTGAGCTTATAAGCCACCTTGCCAAATCGACTGAGAATCTTGAAGGGACCGACATATCAGGGAATGAGTTTCCCTTTCTTGCCGAACCGATTCACTCCATTCATGGGAGAGATCTTTAGATAGACATAGTCACCAATATCGAACTCAAGATCTTTTCTATGAACATCTGCATAAGACATCTGTCAACTCTGAGCAGCCCAGAGTCTTTCTCTAATCAACTGGACTTTTTCTATGGTGTCGAGTACCAAGTCAAGACCTATGACTGAGGCCTCACTAGCTTCGAACCAACCAATTGGAGACCTACAACTGCTACCATAGAGAGCTTTAAATCGAGCCATCTGAATACTGGAGTGATAGTTTTTGTTGTATGCAAACTCAATCAAAGGTAAGTGGTTATCCCAACTTCCCTTAAAATCGATTACACATGCTTTTAGCATATCTTCTAACGTCTGAATGGTCCTTTCTGCTTGACCATCTATCTAAGGATGAAAGGTTGTACTGAGATGAACTTGGGTACCAAGACCCTTTTGGAATGCTTTCCAAAAATAAGAGGTGAACAGGGTACTTCTGTCTGAGATAATAGACAATGGAGCATCATTCAATTTGATCAACTCCTTGATGTAGATTTTTCCATAATCCTCGGCTGAATAAGAGGTATGAACTGGAAGGAAATGAGCTGATTTGGTCATTTTGTCTACAATAACCCAGACTGAACCATACTGATGAGGATATCAAGGCAAACCCATCATGAAGTCCATGTTCACAAATTCCTAGTTCCAAGCAGGAATACTGAACTCCTGCATGGACCCACTAGGCTTCTGATGCTCTATCTTAACCTGCTGACATGTAGAGCACTTAGTCACAAACTCTACAATATCTCTCTTTATCCCACTCTACCAATAGATTCTCCACAAGTCACGGTACATCTTTGTGGCCTCCGAATGAATAAAGTAGCGTGCACCATGCGTTTCTGCAAGAATTCGCTGCCTTAAGTCATCTACACCTGGAACACAGAGATAACCCTGACAATGCAAAACACTATCTCCTCCTTGGGAGAAAACCTCTACTTTCTTATCCAGAACTGACTCTTTCAACTTGAAAAGGCTGGGATCTCTATCTTGATTTTCTTTCACCTCAGAAACTAGAGATGATTCTAAACTACTCTGAACCTGTATATCACCCTCTTCTGTATCGACTAAGCGAACGCCTAATCTAGAAACTGATTGACTTTCTGAGATAACTTCTTCTTACTATTCTCAACATGATAAACACTACCCATAGATAGTCTACTGAGAGCATCGGCCACTATGTTGGCCTTTCCAAGATGATAGAGGACACTCATGTCATAATCTTTCAAGAGATCTAACCACCTTCTCTAACAAAGATTAAGGTCTTTCTGAGAAAAGACATACTAAAGACTCTTACGATTTGTGAAGACATCTACATAAACTCCGTAGAGATAATGCCTCCAAATCTTCAAGGTAAAGACTATGGCGGCTAACTCAAGATCATGAGTAGGGTAATTCTTTTCATGGGGTTTAAGCTACCTGGAGGTATAGGCTATGACCTTACCATGTAGGATAATTCTTCTCATGGGGTTTAAGCTATCTGGAGGTATAGGCTATGACCTTACCATGCTATATGGGGACACAACCCAAACCTACTCTAGATGTCTCATAATACACTACAAAACCATATGGACTATCTGGAAGAGCTAATACTGGAGCTAAGGTGAGTCGAGTCTTCAACTCCTCAAAACTCTTCTTGCAAGAATCTGACCACTGAAACATGACTTTTTTCTGAGTTAATCTGGACATAGGGGATGCAATAAAAGAAAATCCCTTAAAAAACCATCTGTAATAGCCAGCCAAACCTAAGAAACTCCTAATATATGATGGAGAGATAGAGCGAGGCCAGTTTCTTACTACTTAGATCTTTTGAGAAATCACTCTAATGCCATCATCGAAAAAGATATGACCAAGAAATGCTACTGACCTTAGCCAAAATTTGCACTTACTAAATTTGGTGAATAGCTGATGATTTCTGAGAGTCAGAAGTAATGTTCTGAGATGGTCTGCATGATCATGCTCACTGAAAGAATAGACCAAAATATCATCTATGAAGACTATGATGAACATGTCCAAGTACTGCTTGAACACACAGTTCATCAAGTCCATAAAAGCGGCTGGGGAATTGGTAAGAACAAATGACATAACTAGAAATTTGAAGTGACCATACCGAGTTCGGAAAGATATTTTTGAAATGTCACATTATCTAACTCTGATTTGATGATAGCCGAATCTAAGGTCTATCTTAGATAAATAACTGGCACCCTGAAGTTGGTCAAATAAGTCATCGATTCAGGGAAGAGGATACTTGTTCTTGATCGTGACCTTATAGAATTGATGGTAGTCTACACACATCCTAAGAGAACTGTCTTTTTTGCACACGAGAATAATACTGGAGTGCCCCACGGGGAAATGCTGGGCCTGATGAATCCCTTATCTAAGAGATCTTTTAATTGTTCTTTTAGTTCTCTGAGTTCTGTTGGTTCCATTCTGTATGGAGGATTAGATATAGGATGAGTATCTGGAAGAAGATCAATGCCAAAGTTTATTTCCCTTTTAGGAGGAATTCCTGGAAGATCTTCAGGTAAGACATCTAATATTTACCTACAGCTGGAACTGATTCAAGGATGGGAGTTTCAGAACTAGTGTCCTAACTCAAACAAAATGATAGATACATCCTTTAGATATTATTTTTCATGCCCGAAGGTAGAAAATAAGATGACCTCTAAATATTGAAGTTCTACCCTTCCACTCAAGGATGGGTTCATTCGGAAACTGAAACTGGACTATTCTATTTTTGCAGTTGACTATGGCATAGCAGGAATGAAGCCAATCCATGCCGAGATTGATATCAAAATCAGTCATCTCTATTTGATTAAGTCTGCTGAAGTGACTTTTTGAGATATCATAACTGGGCAGTTCCTGTATACCCGCCAGGCTATGATGGTTTTACCCACTAGGGTAGAGACTGGAAAGGGCTCTGCTAGGATTTTGAGACTGATTTTGAAATCATTTTCTATACAAGGAGTAACAAAAGACAAAGAAGCTCCTAGATCTAGAAAAGCATAAACATGCACATGAAAGATCTACAATGTACCAGTAACAACATCAGGAGAATTTTCCTGATCCTGTCAGGACTAAAGAAC
The DNA here is from genome assembly GCA_030864225.1 of Capsicum baccatum var. pendulum. Taxonomy (NCBI): domain Eukaryota; kingdom Viridiplantae; phylum Streptophyta; class Magnoliopsida; order Solanales; family Solanaceae; genus Capsicum; species Capsicum baccatum. The sequence continues at coordinate 172,915,662 of CM061554.1, forward strand.
ATAGAGACAATTTGGGCGTTGCCCACTAGTAGCACTGGCGGTATCACCCTATTGATTCGGGCGACCGAACTGATCTGAGGAGCGAAGATGACTCTGATAAACTGATTAAGGGAAGTCTCTAACTCTGTGGCCTAGCTTAACACAATGAAAACAGACATCGCTACCAGCTCTGCAAGCACCCTTGTGGTTTTTACCATAAGTTTGACAAAGGGGATTAGTTCGGGAATTTCTAACACTGCCCTGAGACTTAGATACTGGCGCTCTGTCTCTGTTACCCTCCCATAACTTAGGAACTAGAGCACTGGCTGAAGAAGAAGCTTGAACTGATGACTTAGGATGAAACTGAGAATGGTTTCCTCCTTCTGACTTAGGCTGAGCAAAGTTGAAACTACCTGTCTTTGATCTCTTATTCTACTTCTCCCTAATCTTAATCTTCTACTCCTCTATCTGCTGAACATGATTCATGAGCCTGGCTAAATCCATGTTATTATTCAGCATGGAGGATTTGTCATCATTAACCACGCTATTATTTACCCCTGAAACGAACTTACTCATCTTAGCCCTGCTATATGCAACCACATAAGGGATATATCTGGATAATTGAGTAAAATTAAGAGAATACTCTTTCACTATCATATTTTTCTTTTTGAGGTTGATGAATTCTAGCACCTTAGCTTTGCTAAGATCTTGGGGAAAGAATCTATCAAGGAACGCTGAAGCAAACTCCTCCCACTCAACCGACCCTACATCATCTAGACTTTCTGACTTTCACTATTTAAACCAAGTGTGAGCAACATCCTACAACTAATATACAGCTAGCTCAACACTCTCAATAGTAGTCACCCCCATGATTTTTGTAACCTTCTGCACCTTATCTAGGAATTCTTGAGGGTCCTTATCTGACTTAGACCTGAGAAAGGATGGAGGATTCATTTGGGTGAAATCCCAAATCCTGGTTTTAGCTAAATTGGCTACTGAATTGGCTAGAATGATAGCTGGTTGTTCATTCTAAAAAGCAACTGAGTTGGAAAAAGTAGTGAATGTAGCTCGAAACTCTGCATGAGAAACATGTTCTCCAAAACGTTCTTCAGGCTGAGGGGCTGGCTGATTCCCATTTCTTTTTTTAGGAGGTATGTTCTGTAGAAGAAAGATAGAAACAGATTAGACGGAGAGATTGACTTAAGATTATGCTCACTGGTATGACATGACTACTGAAAGAGGGAAAACTGCTCCTAAAATATCTTATAGCCTCCTGTACTTAACTGTGGCGGGTAATACACCCATTACAATACTCTACTAGATGCAGCTTTCAGACTTTCTATGACTCTATTGATCCTTAGGCTCTAATACCAAGTTTGTAATACCCCAAATCTCGTACTCGTAATGCTACACGGTGCTCATGACCCTAAAGGACCATAAGCTAACCCATGACTAATATCTGTACCTATATACTATATAAAATACTTTATAATATGGAAACATGAATTGAAAGGCCATAAGGTTCAATACTGAACATGATCTGAATAATATAACATCTGTGTGGGGTAGTAAAATATCCAAAACAAAACTAAACATACTGAAGTCTGAATCATGATAGTCTAGAAAGCCTCTAAATGACTAAACTGTCTGAGTAAGGAGCTGAGGGTCTATGTCCCCAACTAACTCCAACTAATAAACTAATTAATGAGATAATAGGGAAATAATCATATCCTCAAAAGATGAGTTCTCACTTCTAACTCTGTCTACAGATATCTGGAATCTACTATTGCTTTAGAGCTCGTGTCTCTAAACCTATGGTATAAGACACCATAGCGCAAATATGTCAGTACTTTAAATGTACTGGTATGAATTAAGGTAGGCTGAATGCATGGGGTTCATATGCATGAACAATAATAATAACTAATTAACTATCATGAGCATTAGAATACATGCATGATACATAATAACTGACATTAATACTGTGATAACATGATTACTGAATCTGAATATAACTTATAACATGAGTGACTATATCTAACAGTCCTGATTCTGATAAAACTATCTGAGTTTCGTACTATATCTGAGTTGACTGTAACTGACAGTCCTGAAATTTGAAGAACTATCTGAGTTCTATTACTGAGACTGATTGACTATATCTTGCAGTCTTGATTCTGTAACATGAAACTATGGAAAGTAGTTTTCTAACTGCCATGCCCCTAATACACCATTATGATAAATTTGGGGTCCTATCTATAACCCTAATTGGAAGGATGTCAAAACCTCTCCACCGGTAAAGATAACCTATGGGTGACCCTTATCTTATAGTGTCCCCTGTACAAGAATAGTGGGGCCCTTATTTAACAGTGCTTATCTACCTCATCAAGCCTCATCAATAGTGTTGATGTCTCAACCTATGCTAGCTACATAGTTCTGGAATGCAAGGATGACTGCTAAGGATCACACCCTCATCTGATAGTTTGTGTCCCCATCCTTGGGTCCATTCGGTGCTAATTTCTACTCCCATAAGAATGGACACTGAACATGATTTACTGAAATGAACATGAGCTGAATTTCTAATTTTTTGTTGACTGACGGAATACTACTAATATCTGACAACTTACTGAGGTTATGAGATCATGAAAATTTTCCTGAGTCATAAGAATGTCTGAAGTCTAAGGATCATAGCTTGACTGAGAGTATCATGAAAACATGACTTGGATCTAGGCACACAACTAATGTTTCGGGTACGAGTACTCCCAAGACTCAATGGAAGGAAACTGACCAAGCATAACTTACTTGAACATATAACTAACATCATAATCCATAATACATTTATAAAAGCATTTCATTAAAACATGTGATAGACATAACTTGTACATACATGGGGATTTTATTGTATCATGCTTGTTAGGCACTTTTTCTTCATCTAGGCATTTAATCAAACATATTATAGGCATGGTACGTGTAAACATCATTGTACAATAATTAAACATCAAGGTTCAATTCTAATTTCTTCATTCAAGGGTTTAATCATAGGTTTGCATGAATCTATATCTATAATAATGTAACCTACATAGAATTTATCATCTAACATGGATTTGAATTCAATTTCTCATTATCCACATGAACAAGAGCAGCCCAATCATGAAATTCATAAGAAAATCCATAAACTTGAATTTAGAAAAGGGATTCTTGGGATTCATGGATGAAAGGAGTCTATGTATGAACACTATGCATACCTTAGTTCGTGGTTTCATGAAGATTGACGGAGAAAATTTCTTGGAATTGGATCTTCTATGAAAACCCTAGCTTATTCTTGAGATGTTTTTGAGAAAAGAGAGTGTATTTTGGGTGAAAAGTGGTTGAATCACGTGTTAAAGGGCTTAAATAGGGGTGGGAAGTTGACCATTTTAACCCTGGATGTGTCATTTAATTTTAGTAAAATTTTCCCAAACTGAACCCCTAGTGCGACGCGGTGCTATTGCGCTATGTCACTGGAATTTGACAATGGAAAAACTGAGGGATGGTGTGACACAGAGCCATCATGTTGCCCCTTCTTTTGTGACCTGAAAGTTTGGAGCAACGCGGAGGAAATCATGCTAAGACACTAGAAAAGGACAATTCTGAATTTGGGCTCTAGTGTGATGCGCCATAATCGTGGACCCCTACTAGAATTTTCCAAATGACATTTCTTCTTATGGAGCGGCGCGCCATTGACTAATATGGCGTTGCTTTACGATGGGAACTTAAAATAGGAGTAAATTTTGACCCGATTATCGTATTTAGGCGAATCTTATATCAATGGAAATCTTATTGAATTTCCCACATGACAAAAAGTGAAAATCTTGAAAATTCCTCATGGAATAACCATCATTCAATTTATAATCTAATACTAGACATTCTTGAGATGAAATTAGCTAGGAAAAGTATGGGGTATTACAATTTTAAAGCTATTAATCCTTTCAGTTTAGGGCCTAGCGTATGTCAAGAATGACTTGGTAGTGACATGTTAATTGTCATTGAGGGTTCTTTCAATAAACTCTCTCCATTGATCATTTGGGATCATTCCCTTGGATAAAACTTTTATCTTCTTAGCGGGTGGTGTTTGTTTTATAGGATGATCTATCTTATTCACTTCTGGATCTTTCCCAGGTTCATGGATAGAGTCTCCATTTATTAAGAGATCCATCATATCCACTAATTTATCAATTAGAGCATCTTGATTTTTCATATATTTGGTCAGACCTTCAATTGCCTTTCTTAGCTTTACAAGCTACTCATCCATAGTTGAGGCATCAGTTACCATTACTTGCATGATCATTGATGATGTTGGAGAGTAACACAGATTATTACATGAGTAGATCTTTTAAGTTCTTAGCTTATGCGGAGATAATACGTTAGTTGAATGACCATCATTTTTTGTGGCAGAGTTTTTCAAACCAGAGTTCCCAAGTAGAGCTAGAGTCTTCGTAATTGTTTCTACCAAATTGCTTCCTTATTTTAAAGAACTTGCATGAGTCCTTTCTCCTTTTGGGATTAAAGATCCAAAAATTGGAGTCGGTGTATATGACACTTGATGTGTTTATTGTGACAAGTTCAAAGCTTCCAAAAGTAACACCAAAGATGTTATCTACTTTAGCAGAGAATTTGGAATCAACAGCCTCAAGGTAGTCGATTGAGAAGTGACCTTCTTGGAAGTCATTTTGTGGTTCTTAAACATTGATGTTGGAAAATTTGAGATGAGAGGTGGATATCGTCCCACTAGATGTGCCAGAATTTGTGGGAAAATAAAATTTTGAGTCGAAAATATAGTAATCGAGATGAGAAAAATATCACAGTAATTATTTTATTAATTTTAATGTACGAGTGTTACAATCTCTAAGAATCCTTTGCTTCACCTTTTCAGATATAAATTCCAAGACTTTGAGCTTGATCTTGAATTTGAACTTGATTTCTAAATTTGATGGATTTGATCTTGACTTGTACTTGAATTCAAGAGCTTTTGGGTTTGTTCTTGAATCTTATGGTCTTGATCTTGGATATTGATTTGTGGATTTGATGAACTTTATCTCGACTTGTACTTGAATTCAAGGGCCTTTGATCTTGATCGTGAATCTTGTGGACTTAATCATGAATCTTGATAAACTGGATCTTGAATGCTTAAATTTGTAGAGAAATCTATGACGTTTGATCCTTGAGCTCTCTCTTGCTTCTTGTTAGAATTCTTGGTGCTTTTTCTGAATTATAAGACCCCTTTAATAGTTGTAGGAAAGAAAGAGTTATGGTGAAGGTGGATTTCTTTTAACCAATCAGATTTAAGTGCTATGACATATTTTTATGGGCTTTTGGTTTTACTAGGCCTGTTGCATTATTTTGATATGTGGCATGATCCTATTAGCTACTTCACTTAATTTGGCATGCCACATCATTTGACATATGACACTTAATTGGGCCTCTATAATATGATGATATCTTGGGCTTAACAAATTGAGCTAATCATTTGTTGGCCAAATCAATGGACTAACCCAAAAAAAAGAAATTGGGATTTAATAAAATCCATATTTGTTTGGATTTAAATAATTAATCCAATCATATTAATTCATTACATTTAGTTGGACTAATATATTTTGAATTTTAATAGAATCCAAATTTTGTACGTATTTAGATTTAATAAAATTTGGTTTCACATAACACTTTCAAAAAGAATTAATTATAAGAGTGAAATAGAAAAAATACCATTAATTCTATCTTGATTTAGTTTATGTCAAGTAATTTGGAACAACTATTTATAATAAGGTGATCAACTAATATGGGACAGAGAGAGTTCAATTTATTTTCTTCGGCAACCAATATTTCTAGGTTGGAAAAATGTTGAAATTTATCCTTGTTTTTTTTAGATATTATATACATTTATCCTCCGAGATACTTCTCGATCAAATTAATCCTTATATTTAGTAATTTTTTAAAATTACCGCCATTCTTATGTAAAGACTTTCGTATAGCTTGCGATTGAATATTATTGTAAAAATTCTCTAAAATATTTTTCTTTTAATAGATCAAGCCATAATCTCCCAAGAACGAAATCTTTCAGCATAAAACTCGTATTGTTTCACCCAAGAGGTTACAAGAATTATAGCATGGAAAATAACAACAATAATAACATATTCAATGAGATTTCATAAGTGGGGTTGAAACTAGTAGTGGAATCAAAATTTTCATTAAGGAGATTAAAAATATGAAGAAGTATATATTAAAAATATTTTTTTGGCAATAAATCATAAATATTACTACACAAAAGAATGAATATACCTAAGGAGCAATTAGTTGCTTGACCACTTTCGGGGAGGGGTGTCTAGCTAACCTAAGCCTCGAGATGTCTAGTTACAAATTTTGTCTATAAAAGCCGACATTTCCTAGCATATGAAATTTGATCATCTATACATGTTAACTCTCTCCTCCACTGTTTGTATTTGTTTAATTAAGAAACTAACATTTACATTGTGTCCCCTAAATATCTTTCAATTCCTTGCTAGACAAATTTTATACATCATGTCACCATAGCTGGCTACAATAGTTTCCTTTCAGAACCTCTTCTAGTGTTTTCGTCTGATCAATTGGATTATGTTCGTAACATCATTGATCATTGCATTTATCTCAAGCCAATTAGTAGTTCTTTGCCAAATTTTTTGAGCTACACAATATACTGCAAACAAATGTGTCATTCTCAACCAGCATCTGATCATAAATGACATACTTATAATTCCCACATTGTATGCCTATCTTTAACAACCTCTCCTTAGAAAGTAACTTCCTTGAATTGCTATCCACAAAAGAAATCTATACTTACATAATAGGCTATATACCTATTTAGCACCCCTCCATGCATTCTTTTCTCCCATCAGAGTATTATAGCTAATAGAGATTGAATATTTTTTTGTTGCTATGAGACTACACCTACCTTGATTGGACAACACTTGTATGCGATAATTTATTTTGTTTAGTTGTTTTTCCAGTACCAACTACAATCCTTATGAGGTTAATTAGTCCATATATCCTCACTTATCTTTCATATAAATGTCGTGTACCTACTAAACCCATAGTTGATCTTTCTTCTACTGCATCCATTGTATCAGTTTATCCATTGCATTTAAATTCCATAGTCTGAAACTCTTAATGAGTAAACCCCCTTGTGATTTTGGACAACAAACTATATGTCATTTTACTAGGGAATTTTATTTCTTTTCTTTGGTGCGACCGCATAAAAATCCACTCCACTTTAACTTTATTATTTTTAGCACACCTTGAGATAACAGGAATTCAGATCCCCAAAAATTATGTAGTGAGAAAATCACTGAATTCAATACCTAAAATATATCTGCATAAGATAGATGTCTGGTTGATTAGCTCTCAACTTCCTAGTGATCTTTATGCTAAGTTGATGATTTCTGATAGGTAATAATCCAATAACAAATCCTGCGATATCAAAAAGTTTCCTTTTGACATCTACAAACACCCTTGCGATGAACATGTTTAACTTTACATTGTTAGTTGTTAAACAAATAGTCTCTGTGAACCAATTGATGGCCTCCATGATCTTGTACACTAACTGCTTATACCATTTGCAAAATATCATGAAGTCCTCTGCGAATGTGAGATGTGTAAGCATTCTTACTTGACACATTAGGTGGAACCTAAAACCAGGTAATGCACTTATTCTAGACATGACCTTTGAAAAATACTCTATTAACTTAAAAAATATCAAGGGTGATATGGATTCCATTGCCTCAGCCCTTTTTTGCCTTTAAAGAAAGCACATCCATATCTATCACCTTTATAGGAAAACTAATAATCATCATACATTGCATCACAAGTTGAATAAAATTTGGAGAAAAACCATAGCCATCCAACATTTCCTCCATGAACTTCTATTTCACAATGTCATATGACCTTTTCAAGTCAATATTTGTTAAATATCTTAGGGTAGCCTTCCTATTATAATGTCTTAGTAGATTATGACATAACGGGATTCTGGATAAGTGATATACCCTTATCAAAATCATCCTAAGTAGAGTTCACTAAATTTGGCAACATACATTTCAATCTATTGGATATGATCCTTGATATACATTAAGACAAGGTATTATAGCATGAGATAGGCCTGAATTGATTAGCATTCTCAGGTTTATCAATCTTAGGTATAAGTTACATCATAGTGGCATTCAATTGTTGTAACATTTCTCCATTATGGAAGAATTCCTGTATAGCATCATAAATATCAGTACATATTATATCCCAATCTATTCTAAGAAAATATCCCCTATATCTATAAAAATCAGCGCTCTTATCGATATTGATACTCCATAGTGACTTCTTAATCTCTAGTGGGGTGACGGGGAGCAAAAGTTGGATTCGATGGGCCTTTTTCAGTCTTGAACCCAACTCAAAAATTCTCCTGCTTTCTTTCTTATTTGGTCCACCTGTATTGCCAAGAAAATTTTCATAATATCTCATAAAGATTTGTGAGATTTGAGCTTGTTTATGTTGCATCTGACCACGTTCATCCTTTAGTTGAATCACTGATTGTAGTAACCTCTTCCTCTTTAACAAAGAAAAGAAGCATCTAGTATTTTTACCCCCAAGCCTTAGCCAAGGAACTATACTACTTTAAATTAATATTTACTTATCAAGGTAAGAAGATCCTTGAAACTTTTTTCTAACTCTCTTCTCCTCAAACTGCATGATCATGTCAAGTGGCATTAGTTGTGGCAAACTAAATTCATACTTTGACATTTTCAACTTTGTCATTACCATATACATGCTATAGCCTGCAACATGAATCTCTGAGAGGTCCTTCATAAGCTGAGAGAATGAGCAATGAGTGCTCTATATATTGCAATATTTAAAGGTTTTATACATCCTATTATCCCAAACATATTTTATCAATAGTGGACAGTGGTCACTAACCCCCTCTGGTAACACATGAATTTTCATGTCAGGCATAGTGTTCATCCATTCACCATTAACTAACACCAGTCTATTTTAGAGAAGATTTTATTATCTTGGCTACACTCTAAGTATATTTTCACCCAATACTAGGTATCTCTTTCAATAGGAAATCTTCAAGGAATTTTTTAAAATGTACAACCTCTACAAGAGTTACTGCATTACCCTCAACTTATCTTCATTATGTAGTACTGCATTGAAATATTCTAGTACTATCAATGCTTGGTTATAACCCAAGTGCGCCATTCTCAATTGGTACCATAAGTTGTTCTATCATCCTGTAGTGCCCCAAAGATACCTTTCCTGGATGTTACATGGGCTTGGAACTACGAGTAGCCCAAACTAACCCATGATATCGATTAATCTCTGAACACTACTATATAAACTTGAAATATGAACAAAAACAGAAGAAATTTATAACTAAATTCAACTAAATGAATGATCTCAACCAAAATGTGGTGACATCATAACTTTCAAGTCTACAAAAAGTTGAAAGAAATATAAAGTCTGACTAGTCTTGACTAGCCTCTAACTAAAATTGATGATCCACTAGGATAAACCTTAGATGACCCAAACTCAAAACTAAATAACTAAACTTATAACCATAAACATCTGGAATAGACCAAAGCATGCCCTTTGAAATAAGAGGATTCACCAACTGTCTGAATGTAGGAAGTGGTGCCCACGGTTACTCATGCTGCAGGGGACGACCACCAGAACCTACATTATGAAATAATATAATCACACAGATATATAATGTGGTTGATACTTCTAGAATGTACTAAGTATATGGCAGTGAATGCAATAAGTGGAAAGTGTAATATCCCAAAATTGAAAACATGCATGCTAAGTGTAGATGGACTCACCCTAATCATGAATAAATTTCAAAAGATAAAATAACATAAGCAAAAGTCATAAAACAATATCTGAGTAAAACTTGTGAGTCATTATACTTAGTTTCTAAAATCTTTACTTATGTGGGATATTCTCAAAACCAACATAAACCATGTGAGATAGAATGGAGTCCAACATCTGACCCACATTGAGGAGGGTTGTTTTACATTTGCCATCAGGCTAGAACCATGACTTAGAGTAATCACTAAACATGAGCCCATTTGGGCAAGGGGGAACACTCTTTGGCAAGGCCCCTAAAACCTACGGTGGCATGTAGCTTATGAGAAATAGGGTGCGCTAATCCACATTCCCCTCCCGGTGCTAATTACTACTCCCAAAAATATACTTATGCTCATACTTATGAAATTCACCTTAAAGTAGCCTTTTCTTGATAAAATAATACTCACAAAGGAACTTGTGAATTTCATGTCCTATCTAAGATCATAAGATCAAAACTGAAACTTAAGTCATGTTGTAATTCTTCATAACTTAAACTAATAAACTTGGATTTCTTGTAAGCATAGTACATAATACTCATAACCATAATCAGTTATCAACTCAAAGAAAATCATGTCAAAATAACCAAGTCAATGCAGAAAATCACTTCCATGGATAAAACAGAAGTAAGCATAAAATTTGTGCTAAATAAAACTTAATTTAAGTAGAAACACCAAAATCTTGAAGCACAAGAAAAGTGAGTATGAACCCTCGTAGATCAAATCTTTAAATTCAAGTAGAGATCAAAATTTTGGGCATAAGGATGAAAGAATATTCTTGTTCAAACCCCACATACCTGAAATTCATGAATTTTTTGAAGAAATCTTGAAATTGGACTCTGGAAGCTTAAATTTTGATGAAAAACTCTTCCTGGATGTTCTTGAGGGTTTGAGGAGAAGAGAAGGCATTTAATCTGAGTTATGAGGGTGGGTTTTGTGTTTAATACATTGTGGAAGCCAATAAATAGGTAAAAGACAAAAAACCCTCGACCCAAATAAAAAAATAAAATCTGTGTTCTTGTACCCTTGTCATCACACACCCTTATCGCACCACTACAAGGGCGCAACACACCCTTATCGCGGTAAGACCAAAGTGTGTCACCCTTTTATCACAGACCTTTACTAGTTTGGGGTTCTAATATGACACCAAATGCATTTTGAAAATTCTGAAATACTTCTTAGTGATCCTATTATCATTTCTTATCATAATTAAACTCGGAAATCAGCATAAAACACAAAGGAGATACCAAAAAAATCATTGAAACTTTTAGGGTCTAGCATTATCTCTCCTTTGGGAACATTCATCCTTGAATGAAGGTCAAAAAGGAATAACAACTATCTTCTAGGCTCGCTAAGATAAGATATGAATCTTGTTTTACATTAAGACTCTAATCTCTCATCTCTAGTAGTAGTTTATTACTAAAATGACTCAATGGACCTTAACTTCATAAGGTAAGAGTAAGGATGTGCACGAATAGGTTAGACATGGATAAGTTTCTTACCTCATATCGTCTCTATGCTGTAAGTGAATAGGTGAGGATATCAACTCATCATGTCTTCTTCCGCTTCCCAAGTTGCTCCCTCAACTGCTTGATTTCTCCAAAGAACTTTCACTGATGGAACCTCTTTGTTCCTTAGCCGTTGAACTTATTCGTCAAAGATCTGAACTCAAATCTCTTTGTAGGACAAGCTGTCTTTCACCCTAATACTTTCCACAAGAACTATAAATTTGGGCCCTCAATGGACCTCCTTAACTTCTCACATGAAAAACTAGATGAACAACAGCTAAGTTTAAGAGAAGGTCAAATTCATAAACAACTTCTCCAATGCACTTCACTATTTCATAGGGACCAATATATCAGGGACTAAGTTTTCCTTTCTTCCCAAATCTCATTATTACTTTCATAGGTGATACTTTTAAAAACATACAGTTACCTACTTCAAATTTTAGTTCTCTTCACCTTACATCTGCATACGATTTTTGATGACTTTGCATAGTTTTCAACCTCTCGCGAATCAACTAAACTTTATCCATAGGTTCAAGAACGAAATCTATCCCCACTAAAGCTGCTTTACCATCTTTGAACTAACCTATAGGTGATCTGCATCTACACCCATACAATTTAACAGAGCCATCTTAATACTAGCATTTAACATTGTTAAAGGCAAACTCGATTAGGGGTTGATGATCATACTAATTTCCTTTGAATTCCAGCACACAAGTTCTCAACATATACTCCAATGTTTAAATAGTACGCATACCCTGACCATCTGTCTATGAATGAAAATCTGTACTAAGCTTCACTTTTGTACCAAGGCCTTTTTGAAATGATTGCCAAAATTAGGAAGTGAGTTATATACCTCAGTTTGAAATAATGGAAAAGGGGGTCCCATGTAGTCTTACCATCTCTCAAATATACCTCATAGCATAGTCTTCCATTGTATCTGAAGTCTTAAAAGGTTTGATTTGTTCTTCCATTGTATCTGAAGTCTTCCATTCTACTGCTGAACCGCATCCAATATCTGTCTAAGTGTGGGATCACTTCGCTGCTTCGCTTTTACTTCCACTACTAAGGATGATTCTAAATCATTTTGAACCACTACAACCCCATCATCCATATCAAGCAGACATAAACCTAAATGGGCTAATCTATACACTACCTTGGATAGTTTCTACTCTTTGTTTTTCACATGAGCCATACTACCCATAGAAAACCTACTCAGCTTGTCTACCAACACATTCGCCTTACCCGGATGGTACAGCTCATTCAGGTCATAATCTTTTAACAACTCCAACCACCTTCTCTTACAAATATTCAACTTTTTTTACATGAATATGTATTGGAGATCTTATGATTAGTAAAGATTTCAACATGCACACTATACAAGTAGTACCTTCAAATGTTTAAAGCGAACACAACCATTGCTAACTCAAAATTATAGGTTGGATAATTCTTCTTATGGTCCTTAAGATTTATAAAGGCATAGGCTCTTACCTTTCTATTTTGTGTCAAAACACAACCTAGCCCAACTCTAGAGGCATCACAATACACCACAAAACCATCTAACCCCTCTGAAAATGCTAACACTGGAGCTGAAGTCAATCTATCCTTCAACTCTTGGAAGATCTTCTCACATCTATCCGAACATATTAATTTCACCTTCTTTTGTGTCAACTTAATCAATGGTGCAGCTATTGAGGAAAAACCCTCAACAAACCTCCTATAGTAACTGACTAAATCCAAAAATATCTTAATTTGGATGAAGCAATAAGCCTAGGCTAGTGCCTCACTGTGTTAATTTTTTGAGAGTCCACATGATTACCGACACCCAAAATCATATGCTCTAAAAAAGTAATAGACTTCAACAAAAACTCACACTTATCAAACTTTGCATAAAACCGATGATCCTTAAGAGTTTGCAACACTATTATTTAATGGTCTATATCTCCTCCTCTCTCCGAGAATATACAAGTATGTTATCTATTTAGACAGTGACAAACATACCCAAATACTGCTTGAAGACCCTATTCATTAAGTCCATGAAGAATCAGGAGCATTTGTTACTCCAAAAGACACAACCACCAATTTAAAGTAACCATACTAGGTTCTAAAAGTAGTCTTCGAGATGTCATACTCTCTAACCTTCAGTTGATGATACCCTGACCTGAGATTAATCTTTGAAAACTAATGGGCGTCATAGAGATTATCTAATAAATCATTAATTCTAAGAATAGGGAACTTATTCTTGATGCTGACTTTGTTTAACTGCCTATAATATATCTGCATTCTGAGAGTACCATTCTTCTTGTGCACGAATAAGATTAGAGCACCACACAGAGAGACATTAGGTCTAATGAACCCCTTATCTAAGAGGTCCTTGAGCTATTGTTTTAAATTTTTAAGCTTAGCTGAAGCTATATGGTAGGAAGTAATAGAGATAGGATGGGTATTAGGAAGAAGTTCAATTCCAAACTCTATTTCTTTGTCGGGAGGTACACTGAGTAAATCCTCTGGGAAGACTTCTGGAAACTTATTGACCACATGGACAGACTGAATGGTTGGGAGAATTAGTATCTTTTAATTGAACTAAGTGGTAAATATACCCTTTTTATATTAACTTTCAATCCATAAGATAAGATATAAAATAATCTTTTGGAAGTATTGAACTACCCTTCCACTCGAGGACTGACTCATTAGGAAACTCAAACTTCACCATTCGAGTGTGACAAAAAACTGAGGCATATCATGAATGAAGCCAATCCATACCAAGAATAAAATTAAAATCTATCATTTCAAGCTCTATTAAATCTTCTAAAGTGACCTTATGAAGGACTATAATAGGGAACTTTCTTTAAATTCGTCTAGCGACAACTGACGCATCCACTGGTGTCGAAACTAAGAAGGGTTCAAAAAGACTCTGGAGACTTATACCAAAATTCATAGCAATAAATGGGGTCACAAAAAGAGGTTTGACCCCATATCTAATAACATATAAACAGTGAAGTGAAAGGTATAAAGTATACCAGTGACTACATCTAGGGATCTCTCCTGCTCCTAATAGGACAGTATAGGATAAAACTAGTTCTGACGTTGACTACCACTGGTGTTGGATTATGCACCCTGTTGTGGAACTGGGCAGCCTAACTGAACTATTAAATTTGTGGACTGAGTCTACAGATGAGCATCTCTACTTTTCTTCTTAGAAAATGGGCATTCGTTGATCCTATATCCCATTTTTCCGCAACCAAAACATACATCCCTACCCATCAAGCACTTGCCCAGATAGTTCTAATCATACCTAGTGCACATCATTTTAGATCTTTCCCCAAAAATACTACCCTGAGATCTAGTATCCACTGCCTTCTCCAACTACTCTTGCTTAGTTCTAGGAGCAGGAGCACTCGCTGAGGATAGTCCAGGTGTTGATGAGTGACCTTGAAACTAAAAATTATTTGCCTCTCCTGATCTCTATTGATTGTACTCAAACTGTCCAGTCCTAGCCATTTTGTTCCTTCTCTCTTTTTCCATTAGTTTCTCAGCCCCTCAATCTGTTGAGCATGAGTTATCAATTGGGCAATATCTATATCCCTAATCAACATGGTAGTCCTAAAATCCTTGACTACTAAGTCATACACACTAGTGGCAAACATACTTATACGAGCTCTTGAATCCAACAACAACGGTAGTGCATACTTAGCCAGCTGGGTGAATGTAAGGTAATACTCCTTCATTAACATATTGCCTTGCCTTAGATTCATAAAATCCTATACCTTAGCTTCCTCCATCTTCATAGGAAAGAACCTATCTATAAAATCCGTCTAAAATATACTCCAACTCATTGGAGCTGTATTCTGACCCCTACTATCCATCTGCATAGTAACCTAGTCATAAGCCATATCCTTCAATTGATAAGAATCCAATTCCATATTTTACTCTTAATTAATATGCATAATCTGGGTGATCTTCTTAAGCTTATCAATGAAAAACTGAGGATCCTCATTCACCTTTGACCCAAAGAACTTAGGTGGATTCATCCTTATAAAATCTCCAACTTTTGCTATAGCTCTATTACCATTCTAGTGAAGTAGGACTCTGGCTAGTTGATTGCTCTAAATATTTGCATTCACAACCCGATCCAGCACTTGGAAAGAAACCTGAAACTTTGCATAAGAAATATTTTCACACGGAGGTTCTACAAGTGAGGGTGGGGCTAGTTGATTCCGATTTATGGGTGCATAACCGCTGTGATGAGTCATTCTCTATCATACGAAAGTACAAATTAGAGCAGATAGAGATCACTTCAAAGCATGATAGAGACATGAAAGAAGGGATGAATCCTAGTATATTTTGTATCCTCTTCCCTATAAGTGTGGCATGCTTCACACCCATGATCAAGACTCTACAAAAAATGGCTTTTCAGACTCCTTAGGACTTTTCAAAACCTTAGGGTTTGAAACCAAGTTCGTAATGCCCCAAAGATAACCCCTAAATGTTACATAGCGCTTGGAACTATGAGTAGCCCAAACTAACCCATGATATTGATTAAGTTCTGAACTATACTACATAAACTTGAAACATGAACACAAATGAAAGAAATTTATATCTAAATTCTACTAAATGAATAATCACAACCAAAACGTGGCTATGCCACAACTTTTAAGTCTACAAAAAGCTAAAAGAAATACACAGTCTAACTATTCTTGACAAGCATCTACATAAAATTGAAGAACTACTAGGACAGACCCTAGCAAATCCAAACTGAAAACTAAATAACTAAAATTATAACCATAAATATCTTGAATAGACCAAAGCTTGTCTCTCAAACTATGAGGATCACCAACTATCTAGGTGTAGAAAATGGTGTCCATAATTACTCATATTGCTAGGGACGACCACCAAAACCTACATTATGAAACAATGTAGCGTGGTCAATACTTCTAGAATGTACAGAGTATATTGGAGTGAATGTAATAAGTTGAAAGTTTTATATGCCAAAATTGAAACATGCTTGCTAAGTGTAGATGGACTCGCCTTAATCATGCATAAATCCAAAAGATGAAATAACATAAGCAAAAATCATAAAATAATATTTGAGTAAAACTCTTGAGTTGTTACTTTTAGTTTCTAAAATCTTTAATTTTGTGGGAGATTCTCATAACTAACATAAACCATATGAGCTAACACGGAGTTCAATATCTAACCCATGTTACGGAGGGTTGTTCTACCCTTGCCATTGGAATAGAACATTACTTGGAGTGATCACTAAACATGAGCCCATTTAGGAAAGAGGGAACACGCTCTGGCAAGGTAACCTACAGTAGCACGTAGTTTATGTAAAATTGGATGCGCTAAACCCATATTCCCTTCTCAGTTCTAAATAGTACTTCTAAGAATATACTTGTGCTCATACTTATGAAATTCACCTTAAAGTAGCATATGGGTCTATAAACTGAAAACTAACTATGCTTTTCTTGCTTAAATAATGCTCTTAAAGAAACTTGTGAATTTCATGTCTTATCTAAGATCATAAGATAAAAACTGAAACTTAAGTCATGTTGTAATACTTTGTGACTTAAACTAATAAGCTTGGATTTCTTGTAAACATGGTACATAGTACTCAGAATCATAATCAATTATCATCTCATAAAAAATCATGTCAAAATAACCAACTCAAAGCATAAAATCACTTTCATAGATAAAAATAAAAGAAAATATAAAATTTAAGTTGAATAAGACTTATTTCAAGTTGAAGCAGCAAAATCTTTTTTTGGTCAAACGAACACATTTTATTTCAATCTTCTGATCAATTACATCAACTCAATTAGCATCTTTGTAACTTGCTCCTTATTTTCCATACAATTCTTCTAATTATAAAGTTGTTCTATCCAGTGTCTATCTTTGAACCTATGCTTCCTACTAATTACATAAAAAAAATTCACTTTGCTTTCCATTTGTATTTGTTTTACCAGGACCTACGTCCTCGATACTTTCTGGTTCCAAAGGGTATTATTACTAGCACTCCAAATGTGATAAATCAATGAAACGGATGGTGAGCCTTCATCCCGGCATTCGCTTAGTGCTAAGTACTACTCCCAATAGAAAAACACTAATAACTGATATACTCAATATAATAGATTCTGAAAATAACAATATATACATAATCTATAGTACTCAGGAACATATACACTAATGTATGCATGAATTCCTAGGTATCGGGTGTTCATAACCTACCATCTCTGAAGAATGCAACTAAACATGACAATATCCAAATATAAACTTGATAGGGAATTTCATAACTCAATCCTAAGAATTAACAATTTTATCAATATAATGGTATTTCATGTTTTTTAGTATGGGAAGATGCTTAAACTTATCGGAAACACATATTCATGGTTTAATTCAAGAAATAAACTGAAGAATTATGAAACTCATGATTTTCATGGAACTAAAAACTTGAACGGTGAATTTAACTTGAGTATCAAAAAAATCTTTAAAACTCAATGGGTCAAAGGAACCCATTGATTAAATCCCACATACCTGGAGATAAAATCCTTGAAGACTTCTTTATAATTGAAGTTGGAAGTTTAATAACCATAATTGCACTTTGGAGAGAAAATTCACTTCTTTTGTCTATTTCAAATTAAGTACTAGATGAATTTTGAGTTAATAAGGGCTTAGGGTAATATTAAATTCCAATATTTTTCCTTGGGATACCCAAAACAACGTGGGTAGATGTTAAAAGAATGGGAAAAGACCAAAAGCCCTTTTTTAAAATATTCAACAAATTTTTAAAAGCAGTAGTGATAGCTCAGTCTACGACTTATGGGGTCTAACCATGAATCATGACCTAGAGTCCTGATTAGAGGACCAAAATCATGGCTCCTCACTGTTATGACAATGACTCTATCGTTGACTAGCTGATAATGAGTCATATATTAGGATCATTGTCAATGGAATCATTGGTCTGGTTCTTCACTGACATGGTGATGATCCTTCCCAATGACTTGTTTATTCTGATAATGATTCACCATCAGCGGCATCATTAGTTGCATCTTGATAGTGCTTTAGTAAATTAACCATAACTATTTACCCTGATATCGGATAAAGACGATACTGGTGTCATTAGAAAACTAATTCAATTGTCTATATGTTGGAGGGTCTAGTTATTCAAAATTTGGGGTATTACAATGTCTTTTCCTTGGGATCATTCATCCCTGAATGAAACTGACTAAGCTAAAGCCCTGGGGGAGAATCTATAATTTTACATTGAACTCCTACGAGTTGCACAATGAATGATGACTAAATCTATAATTGATGTATGGACTGAACCAAACTCATGAATGCATGTTATGAAATGAAAAAAGTTGGATGGCCTGAGGTAGAATCGAAATAAATAATTAATTAAGGGAACTATTCCGTCAAGTTGGGACAGAGTTTGAAGAGAAAACGTGGGGTTACTTTGTCATCATATCTACCTCTACTTCCCAAGTAGCTCCCTCAACTGAGTGATTTATCCACAGAATCTTTACTAAAGAAAACTCTTTGTTTCTCAACTTATGATCAAATGATCAAGGATCTCAACTAGGATCTCTTTATAAGAGAGACTATCTTTCACACCCAACTCCTTAAAGGAACGACTTATGCTGGGTCACCAATTCATTTCTTTAATAAGGAAACATAGAAGATTGGATGCACTGATACTAACTTTTTAAGCAACTACAACTCATAGGCTACATTACTGTATCAACACTATGTCTTATAAGGTCCAACATAGCAAGAACTGAGATTTACTTTCTTATCAAATCTATTTTCCCCTTGATGTGGCATGGAAATAAGACACTTTTGATGCTTAAAACTATAAATTTATGTGTGAACTTAGGGTGTTTTGTTAGATATGATGCATTCTAGTGGGAATTGCAAATAAAACAGGTTTATAATATAATCTAAGTAAAATGAGAAAAAAAAACCTGAAAAGGACCAACTCTGATCAGTATACAAGTATTCCCTCAAGTCATTATCATTTGACACAACTCGTATGTTGAATCGTACGAGTATCAAAAGAAAAATCCAAATCAAGAAACAAAGAATGATGAAGATACGACTTACGTATCCTAGTCGTAGTCTAGGGTATGATTCATATGCTGGAGTCGTGAGCATAACAAAATCCAAGATACTATCTAGGAATTGAAGTATTAGAAGGATATGAGTTGGAAGTTTTAGCAGAACTAGTATAGGGTGTCGTATCCCAACCAATGTTCAGTGCTGAAAAATATCAAAGTCCCAGATGGATACGGAAAAAGAATTCGAGTCGTATACGTGGTTATGACTCGTAAGCTAAAATCGTAAGATGAAAAAAAAATTAAAGTCATGGGAATATTAGACACTGGACTAATTACGATAAAGCAGGGTATGACTCATAAACTTAGGATATGAGTGAAGACTTAGTCATACCGACTGCCAACTTAACATTACCTTTTACATTTTTAATTGGATTTTTATGTTATTTTGAGATATTATAAATACCATAGAGTTTATGTTTTATAAGTTTACGTGTGGTGACATTATTTACACACAATTACTTTCTACTACATTATTTTCTTGAGATTTAAGGTTTTATTTAATTGAAGACTTTGGAGTTTATTCATCTTAATTTTGTGCAGTTGATTTTATGTGTTCTTCATTGGTAATCATGGTTTTTTGCACAAACATGAGTGCATAATCTCCTTATCTAGGGTTGTGAGAACCCTGGAGGATAGCTATGTAGAGAAACTGTTAGATCCAATTTTTCTAGGGTTTCTGTAGGTATCTTAATTCTCCTTTGTTTTAATTAGCCTCAAGTGGTTGCAGACACTTAAGATTGCCTATATTCGCATCCATTCGATAAACAAAAAGCTAGTGATTGGGTAGCAAGTATTAAGACAGTTGTATGATAACTAAGTATGACGGGGTCCAGAACAAGGGGAAACAAGGCAACAGTCTAAGGCAATAACCAAGTAACAAGTAAAATTTTTCTTCTAGATAATACCTAACTTGTGGTCTTTTCATGTAGAACAATAGAATAATTGGGTTGAACACGAGAAATTTATGTAGTTGAGAAGCCATGGGGAACACAGTCCTAGCATTCCTGTGATATAGATTTCAACCAAACAATACTCAAAGTCAGTTACTATTTGCTACTAATAAACAAAACCTCCCATTTACTTTTCTATATTGCTCGTGGATTACATCAAGGCTAGAAATTGTTAATATTTTCCCTATGGGATCAATCCAAAACTTGTTGGTTTATTATATTTGCAATTGACCACATTATACTTCTACTAGTGGTGTAGTTTTGAGCGATATCAAATTTTGGCACCGTTGTCAGGGAAGACAGTTTGAACTATAAATTGAATTGGGGAAGTTCACAGGTTTTTTATTTTTTTCATTTATTATTTGGGCATATATCGGTGTATGCCAAGCACTAAGAGTAGAGGCAGTCCCTTTCAAGTAGAAACTCATCAATATCAAACTCGAGCTCCCTTCTCCTTACATCTCCATAGGCATTCTAAGGACTTTAGGAAATTTTCATCCTTTTTCTAATCAGCTAACCTTTTTCCATTTCCTCATTTACTGAATCTAGCCCTATCAAAGAAGCATCACCAACCTCATAACAACCACTAGGAGATTAATACCTCCGACCATACAAAACTTCAAACAGTGCCATCTGAATACTAGAATTTTAACTGTTATTATAAGCAGACTCAATCAAATGAAGATGATCAACCCAACTACCCTTAATATCAAGCATGAACACTCTCAACATATACTCTATTATTTAAATAGTCCTCTCTGCATGACTATCTATTTGCGGGTGAAAAGTTGGACTAAGATGAACTTGGGTACGAAGGCCCTTTTAAAAAAACTTCCAAAATCGAGAGGTAAACTAGGTACCTCTATCTTAAATAATAGTGAAAGGGACTCTATGTAGATTCACCAACTCCCTAAGATAGAGTTTAGCATAATATTCGGCTAAATTTGAAGTGCTAAGAGGCAAGAAATAGATGACTTAGTCATTTGGTCCATGATAACTTAAATAAAATCATGTTGTCGACATACAGGGAAACCCTATAATGAAGTCCATATTCATAACTTCTAAGTAGAAATGCTGATTTCATAAAGCATACCACCAGGACACTGGTGCTCAACCTTAACCTGCTGGTAATTAGGGCACTTAGTCATAAATTCTATGATATCTTTCTTATGCCATTCCACCAATAGACTTCCTATGGATCATGGTACATCTTAATGGATCTTGGGAGAATAGAATATTGAGAACTGTGATCTTCTGCTAATATTTTCTTTCTTAATTCATCCATATTTGAAATACATAGTCTGTACTAACAACAAAGAACACCATTGCTCCATTGGGAGAAAACCTTAACCTTCTAATTCTGGACTGCTTCTTTCAACCTATGCAAAAGAGGATCACTATGTTGCTTTTACTTTAACTCAACTACCGATGAAGATCCCAAACCATTTTGAACAAAAATATTTCCTTTTAGTTGAATCAAATAACTGAACTTCTAACCTAGTAAGCTGATGAACCTCATGAATGAACTCTTTTTTCTCATCCTCAATGTGACTAACACTCCACATAGATAGTTTGTTAAGGGTGTTGGCCACAACATTGGCCTTACCTGGGTGGTACATGACACTCATATCCTAGTCGTTTAACAACTCTAGCCACCTTTTCTGGCAAAGATTTAGATCATTCTGGCTGAACACATACTTGATGTCTCTTGTGATTAGTGAACACATCAACATAAACCCGATAAAGATAATGCCTCCAAATCTATAAGGAAAAATCAACTATTGCCAACTCAATATTGTAAGTCGAGTATTTCTTCTCATGAGGTTTAAGTTGTCTAAGGGCATATGATATATCCTTGCTCTGCTGCATTAACACATATCCAAATCCAACTCTTTATTCATCACAATAAACCACAAAACCATCTTAACCCTCCACTAGAGTCAAAATTAGAGCAACAGTAAGCCAAATTTTTAACTCCTGAAAACTCTTCTTGAAAGAGTCAAACCACTAGAATTTGACTTTCTTCTTAGTAAGTCTGGACATAGGAGAAGTAATAGAGGAAAATCCTTCAATAAACCATCTGTAGTAACTGGCTAAACTCAAGAAACTCCTGATATCATATGAAGAGATAGGTCTAGGCCAGTTTCTCATTACTGTGGTATTTTGAGCATCAACTCAAATGTCTTTACCAAAAATAATATGACCAAGGAATGCTATTGATTTCTACCAAAATTCAACTTACTGAACTTGCCAAATAGCTGGTGAGGATGAACTTTCTAAATACTGTCTAGGAACTATTATGGGTCCTATTGAATTTTAGACCCAAGAATATCAGAGTATTTATCTAGGTGAAGTCTTAGACTCTAGTAGCAGCTGTATTCACAATCGAGTTGGTTAGTGCATTAACTATTTCTTATTCTGAGTTGTCATTGACAAGGCTAATGATGTAAAAGTAGCCCTATACTCATCATAGGAGGCCTATTCATTCAGAGTGTCTTTCAGAACTGGCAGTGGTGCTTGTTTATTCCCATTCCTCCCTTTGTTATTTCACTTAGGAGGCATTTTCTATAAATGGGTAAAAAATGAGTTAGACGAATAATTTTAATAGAGTTCACTCTATATTGCAAGAAATGAATAATGAAAGAAGTGAGACTTTCTTAAAAAGTTTGATAGAATCTTAATCATACTTGTGGCATGCTTCACACCCATGAAAAAGACTCTACTTAATGCGGCTTTCAGACACCCTAGGACACTTTGATCCTAATGCTCTAACAACAAGTTTGTCATTACCCAAGACTTCCCTCTAGTCATAACACGATGTTCAAAGTCATGAGTAACTCCAAGCTAACCCATGGTGTAGCATAATACTAAAAATAATGAAGAAGTAATACACTGAGTGAAAGCTGAACTAAAATAAGCTAATAATATATAATAATAAAATCTAATGCTAAATAACAAAAATAAGATTATCTGAGAATACTCAACATGCTGAAAGCCTAGACATTTTTCTGAAAGCCTTTAACTTATATGAGTTGTTAGGACAAGCCTACAACTAACTCTAACTATCTGAAACTAAAATAATAATGAAAATTAATACTGATAACTGGTCCTCGAATGATGAGGACTCACCAAATACTACAGATAATGGTATTAAAGTGTACCAAACTTGATCTGTATGTCGAGTGTTAGAACCTATACTATAAGACAATATAGTGCAAAAAAAGTATGCGATCAATACTTTGAATGTACCAAGTATGTAAAATAGGAAATAACTAACATAAACTAAGCATAATGCATGAAACATGGTGAACTAATGCAATACTAAGTATAAACATGTACTGAATGATAAGTTAAATAACTGAATACAAGGTCATGTAAAATCTGAGAGTGAAACATAAACTATGGACTTTGGGAGCTAAAATTAACTGGCATACCCCAATCTAAGATAACTGGGGTTTAACCTATCACCCCAATTCGATGGGTGTTCTTAACTGGCATACCTTAATCTGAGCTAACTGGGGTTCAACCTATAACCCCAATTAGATGGGTGTTCAGTACCTTACCAAGGGTGACCTCTTCGAACCTACGGTAATGTCGTAGTTGTATAACTTAGGGACTTATACTAAAGGTATTTTGTTTTATTTAATGTGTTTTTGAGTTTGTTTTGCAGGAAACTGGGTTCTGGAGCTAACCAAAAAAAAGTGGAGTTAAAATATGAAAATTGACCGCTTATGATGGCAACACTTGGAGTAAGTGACAGACCATAATTTTAGAAGGCTGAAGTTCAGAGAATCAGAAACTTAAATTTTTGGCCTACTACCTACGGCCTGGCATCTACTGGGCATAGGAGCCACCTTCTAAGCATAGGTGATAGACTGTAGGTGCTAGAGGAAGATTCAAAGAGCAATATTTTTGGCCTACTACCTATAGACCCCACCTAAGGGTCATAAGTTCCACCTATGACTCGTAGGTGTCCGCCGACTCAACTTTCCTAGATCATTTTGGATTTAATTTCTACGGTTTCCATGTAATCTATAAATACCATTTTGACATTTTTTTAGTTTATTCTAGTTTAGGCCCTTGGAGGCTATTATATGCCTTTGGGGGAATGTTTACGCACTTTATACTCTTACAAACATATATTGATTCCAGGATTAGCTTTTAATCATGGGATTCTTGTTAAAACACCTTGGTTTTTGGACCTTAGAAAATTTCCTAAATTTCTGATCTCTAGACCTAATACGACTCATGGGTACTAGTTGTATGTTGGGGTACAAATGGTATAGTCCAGTCATATTCTGACCGGTACTGATTGGTGGGATGTATTTTAGTTACTGGAATAAGTACTAGTTAGGGGTACGTGTCATATTGGTGGTTACAGATTATTTGGTTTCTTAAATTAATCTTACACTTGGTTACATAGGTTGGATCTGAGTACGAGTTTCTCACCATGAGCTGTAATCCAGGGTATGATTCTTACCCAGGACTTATATGGTAGACAATGTCTAAATCTTTCTTGGGTTTAAATATGTCAAGGGTACAAGTGAAAGGTATGGATTGTATGCTTTGGATATGACTTGGTTGGATGAGTCGTATGCTGGACAATATTTGACCTAAAGGTAAAGGCTTTGGGTACGAGTAGAGGGTACCACTTGTATCAGGGGGTATGACTCGTGTGGCTCAATCGTATCCCTGTGATGGGATTTTGGTGCAACTTATATGGGAGTATTATGGACATGAGGTAGAGATATTGTTTTTGATATGCCCTCAATTTAAGAAAAGCATTTTCAAAACATTTTTGACAAGTAAAACTGAAAGTTATAGTGAAAAGATAACCGTAAGTAAAAGAAATAGTAGTAATACAGTAATAATAATAATAATAATTTTGATAAGTAAAAGAGGGAACATACAAGGTGCTCTTGTACCATGTTCTCCATTATTAAAAAGAAATTATTCGACTACTTATTAATGGTCTACCTTAGCCTCAACCTCCATGCATCCCTATTTGGGCTCATGTCCTCAGAGAGCTAAAGATGTGATGAGCGACATTGTTCTCGAGGTAATTAAATACTTTTGAAAGCAAAGTTTGACCAAATCAACATTTTAAGTTAACGAGGTTGGATTTAAGCTTTGACATTATGGTGAATTTCATAAGGTGGATTTATGATTTGGTAGGATGTGTTGCATAAATATCGAGGCGCTCAGGAGTAATTTGGATCATTGATTAAGTTTTTTGTTAAGTCTTAAACTTATGGGAAACACATATTCATGGTTTAATTCAACAAATAAATTGAAGAATTATGAAACTCGTGATTTTTATGGAACCCTAAACTTGAAGGTGAATTTATCTTGAGTATCAGAGAAATCATTGAAACTCAATGGGTGGAAGGAACCCATTGATGAAATCCCACATACCTAGAGATGAAATCCTTGTCAAATTCTTAGGAATTGGAGTTGGATGTTGAATAACCCTAATTGCACTTTGGAGAGGAAAGTCACTTCTTTTGTCTATTTAAAATTTAGTGTTGGATGAATTTTGAGTGAATAAAGGATTAAGGTAGTTTTAAATCCTAATATTTTACCTTGGGATACCCAAAACAACGTGGGTTAGATGTTAAAAGAATGAGAAAAGACCAAAATCCCCTTTTAAAATGTTCTGCAAATTTCTAAAAGCAATCACGATAGCTCAGGCTACGACTCGTAGAAGTCATGACCTGGAGTCGCGATCGGAGGACCAAAATCTTGGCTCCTCACTATTATGAAAAAGACTCCACCTGATTACTCATGTAGGCTGATAACGAATCGTATATTGAGATCGTTCTCACTAGACTCAATTGTCTGGTTCTTCACTACCATGATGGCGAGCCTTCCTGATAACTTATTTAGTCTGACAATGAGACATCGTCAGAGGCATCGTTATGGAAGCTTAATAGTTATTTAGTAAATTGGCCATAATTATTTAATCTGATATCGGATTAGGGCGAGACAGGTGGCATCGGAAAGCTAATTCAATTGTCAATATGCTGGTGTGTCAAGTTCTTAAAATCTTGGGGTATTACAATATCACCCCTTGGGATCATTCATCCTTGAATAAAACAGACTAAGGTGAAGCACTTAGGGAAAAGATACAATTTGACATTGAAATCTTACGAGTTGAACAATGAAAGATGACTAAATCTATAATTGATGTATGGATTGAACCAAACTCATGAATACATGTTATGACATGAAAATAGTTGGGTGGCCTGAGATAGAATAGAATTAATTAATTAAGGGAACTATTACCTCAAATTGGGACTGAGTTTGAAGAGAAAACATGGGGGCACTTAGTCATCATATCTGCTTCTATTTCCCAAGCATCTCCCTCAACTGACTGATTTCACCACAGAACCTTTACTAAAGTAACCTCTTTATTTCTCAACTTACGATTACACGATCAAGGATCTCAACTAGGATCTCTTCATAAAAGATACTATCTTTCACACCCACACTCCCTAAAGGAATGACTTATGCTGGGTCTTCATTTCTATAACAAGGAAACATGGAAGACTGGATGCACTGACACTAACTTTTTAAGCAACTTCAACTTATAGGACACATTACGGTTTTAACTCAATACCTTATAAGTACCAAAATACCAGGTCCTAATATTTCTTTTCTTAACAAATTTATTTGCCCCTTTCATGGTCAAAACCTTAAAGTAGACAAAATCATTAATATCAAACTCGATCTCTCTTCTCCTTACATCTTTATAGGATTTTTGATGATATTAGGCAGTTTTTAGCCTTTTTCTAATCAACTAAACTTTTTCCATTACCTCATGTACTGAATCTATCCTTATCAAAAAATCTTTATAAACCTCATACCAACCAATAGGAGATATACACCTCCTACCATACAACACTTAAAATGGGGCCATCTAAATACTTGAATGTTAGCTGTTATTATCGCAAACTCAATGAATGGAAGATGATCATCCCAAATACCCTTAAAATTAATACTCACACTCTTAATATGTACTTTAAAGATTAAATATTCCTCTCTACCAGACCATCTCTCCATGGATGAAAAGTCATACTAAGATGAACTTGGGTACCAAGACCCTTTTGAAAAATCCTCCAAAATTGAGAGTTAAACTGGGTATCTCTATCTGAAATAATAGTCAAGAGGCCTCCATACAGTTTAACCGACTCCCTAATATAGAGTTTAGCATAATCTTTGGCTAAATCTGAAGTGTTAACAGGCAAGAAATGGGCTGACTTAGTTATTTGGTCACGTGTCCATGAGTACGAGGTAACCCTATAATGAAATCCATATTCACCACTTCCCACTTCCAAGTAGGAATGTTGATCTCCTAAAGCATACCACCAAGCCTCTGGTTCTCAACCTTAGCCTGCTAGTAATTTGGACACTTAGCCACTATTTCTATGAGATCTTTTTTCATGCCATTCCACTAATAGGCTTCCTACAAATCACGGTACTATGGGCTTCTGCTAATATCTACTTTCTTAATTCATCCACATTTAAAATACATAGTCTGAACTGACAATGAAAAACATCATTTCTCTCTAGGGAGAAAAACCTCAACCTTCTAATTCTGGATTGCTTCTTTCAACCTAAGAAAAAAAGGATCACTATATTTCTTTTACTTCACCTCAGCTATTGATGATAATTCAAAACCACTCTAAACCAAACTATTACCTTCAATTGAATCAACCAACTAAACTCCTAACCTAGTAAGTTGATGAACCTCATGAACTAACTCTTTCTCCTAATCCTTAATAGAGCAACACTCTTCATAGATAGTCTGGTTAGGGTGTTGTCCATAATACTGTCCTTACCTGGATAGTACAAGACACTTATATCCCAGTCCTTCAACAACTCTAGCCACCTTCCCCAGTAAAGATTTAGTTCATTATAGCTTAACATATACTTGATGTCTCTTGTGATTAGTGAACACATCAACATAAACCCTAGAAAGATAATTTCTCCAAATCTGTAAGGTAAAATCAACTGCTGCCAACTCAAGATCATAAGGTGAGTAGTTCTTCTCATGAGGTTTGAGTTGTCAAGAGGCATATGTTATGACCTTACTCTGCTGAATTAACACATATCCAAGTCCAACTCTTGAATCATCATAATAAACCATAAAACCATCTTAACCCTCAGCTATAGTCAAAATTGGAGTGGTGACTTTAACTCTTAAAAACACTTCTCGTAAGAATAGGACCACTAAAATTTGACTTTTATTTGAGTTAGTATGGACATGGGAGAAGGAATAGAGGAAAATCCCTCAATAAACCATCTGTAGAAACTAACTAAACCCAAGAAACTTTTGATATCTAATGGAGAGTGGGTCTAGTCCACTTCCTCACTTCTTTGGTCTTTTGAGGATCAACTCGAATACCTTTAAAAAAATAATATGACAAAGGATGCTACTAATTTCAACCAAAATTTACACTTGCTCAGCTTAGCGAATAACTGGTGATCATTAAGAGTCTATAAGATAACCCTTAAGTGATCTGCATGTTCATCCTCACTTTGAGAATAAACGAGGATCTCATCTATGAAAACTAATGAACACGTCCAAGTGCTTCTTTAACACCCTTTTCATTAAGTCCATAAAATCTATAGGATTATTCGTTATTCTGAAAGACATAACAACAAATTTGAAATAAACATACCAAGTTTTGAAGGTTGTCTTTGTAATTTCATATTCTCTGACTCTGACCTAGTGAGAGTCAAATATGAGGTCTATCTTAGAGAAACAAATTAGCACCTTGATGTTGGTCGAACAATTCCTTAATCCTAGAGATGGGATACTTATTCTTGACTATGACTTTGTTCAACTGATGATAGTCAATGCACATTCTGAGAAAACTGTATTTCTTTCACACAAAAAGAACTGGAGCACCCCATAGAGAGGAACTAGGTCTGATAAACCCTTTTCTAAAATATCCCTCAATTATTCCTTTAATTTCTTAAGATCGACTAAATCCATCATTAAGGTCCAACTGAGATCGACTAGGTATCTGAAAGGAGATCTATTCTAAAGTTAATTTCCCACACGGGAGAAACTTTCACATATCTCCAGGAAACACTCCTGGAAATTCTTTTACTACTGGAACTGACTCAAAACTTGGGGTTTTAGACCTCGAGTCCTTAGGTCAAACAAGATGATAGATGCATCTTTTGGAAATTATTTTCCTTGGCTTAAAGAAAGATACAAACCAACCTATAGGTACTGAGGTACTACCATTCCACTCTATGACTAGTTCATTTGGAAACTAAAATTGGACTACACTATTTCTAAAATAAACTAAGGCATAACAAGAGTAAAGCTTATCCATGAAAAGAATAAAATCAAAATCGGTTATGTCTAACTCTACAAAGTTGAGTAAGGTAACTTTCTGGGAAATTATTACTGGGCAATTTCTATATACCTATCTAGCTATGATTGAGCTACTGACTGGATTA
Source organism: Capsicum baccatum var. pendulum (assembly GCA_030864225.1). Taxonomy (NCBI): domain Eukaryota; kingdom Viridiplantae; phylum Streptophyta; class Magnoliopsida; order Solanales; family Solanaceae; genus Capsicum; species Capsicum baccatum. Next base: position 172,945,583 of record CM061554.1, read on the forward strand.
GAAACTGAGAAGGGTTCTATGACAATTTTGGGTGAAGTCTCAGACTCTAGTAGCAGCCATATTCACAACCGACTTGGCTAGTACAATAACTATTTGTTATTATGAGCTGTTATTGACAAGGCTAATAATGTAAAAGTAACCCTATACTCAGCATAAGAGACATATTTATTCAGAGGATATTTTAGAACTAGTGGTAGTGCATGTTGATTCTCATTTCTCCTTCCGTTATTTCACTTAGGAGGCCTTTTCTGTAATTGGGTAGAGAACGAGTTTGATGAATAATTTTAATAGAGTTCATACTCTATCGTATGACATGAGTAACAAAATAAGTGAGGCATTCCTAAAAAGTCTAATAGACTTTTACTCATATGTGTGGCGTGCTTCATACCTATGAAAAAACTCTACTTAACGTGACTTTCAGACACCCTAGGACACTTTAAACCTTATTATTTGATATCAAGTTTGTCATGACCCAAGACTGCCCCTATTCGTAACACGATGCTCAGAGTCACGAGTGACTCCAAGCTAACACATGGCCTAACATAACACTAAAAATACTAAAGAAGTAATACACTGAGAGAAAGCTAAACTAAAATAAAATAATAATATATAATAATAAAATCAAATACTTGATATCAAAAATAAGATTATCTAAGAATACTCAACATGCTAAAAACTTAGACATCTATCTGTAAGACTCTAACTTATATGAGTTGTTAGGACAAGCCTAAACCTAACTCCAACTTTCTAAAAATAAAATAATAAAGAAAAATAATATTGATAACCGATCCTTGAATGATAAGGAATCACCAAATATTATAGCTGATGTTATAGAAGTGTACTAAACTTGATCTGGATGCTGAGTGTCAGAACATATATTATAAAATAATATAGTGCAGCAAAAAATGCAATCAATACTTTGAATGTACTGAGTATGTAAAATGGGAAATAACTAACATAAATTGAGCATAATGCATGAAACATAGCGAACTAATGCAAGACCCAGTATAAATATATACTGAAAGATAATTTAAATAACTAAATACAAGGTCATGTAAAATCTGAGAGTTAAACATAAACTCTGGACTTTTGGAGCTAACATTAACTGACATACCCTAATCTAAGCTAACTGGAGTTCAACCTATATCCCAAGTTGGATGGGTGTTCAGTACCTTACAAAGGGTAGGAACATTGACTGACATCTATCCACTAAATTAGTGTCCAAAAGGACTAGGCTGTCAGTCCTAATATGGTGGGTGACCCCTTATAACCTACAGTGATGCCGTAGTTATATAACTTAGGGACTTATACTAAAGGTCTTGATGTTCTATGGTTTTATAGCAATTTAGATGCTTAATACTACAAAAATATGCATGTACTTAAGGCTATTTTGTTTTATTTGATGTGTTTTTAGTTGATTTTGAAGGAAACTAGGTTCATGGAGCTAACCAAAAGAAAATAGAGTTTAAAGATGAAAAGTTACCACTTATGATGGCACCTACTTAGAGTAAGTGACAGACCATAAATGTCAGAAGGTTTAAGTTCAGAGAAATAGAAGATGAAATTTTGGACCTTCTACGTACGACCTGGAACCTACTGGGCGAAGGCGCCACCTACTGGGCGTAGGTACCACCTACTAGGCATAGGCGCCACCTACTGGGCATAAGTGGCAGACCGTAGGTGTCAGAGAAAGATTTTTAGAGCAATATTTTTGGCCTTCTACCTACGGGCCCTACCTAAGGTCCGTTGGTGCATCCTACGGCTCGTAGATGGATCCGTAGGTGTTTGTCAACTTAGCTTTCCTAGATCATTTTGGATTGAATTTCAAGGGTTTACATGCAATCTATAAACAGGTTTTTGACATTTTTTTAGTTAGTTTGTGTTAGTTTAGGCCCTTGGAGGCTATTATATGCCCTTGGGGTAAAGTTTATGCACTTTATACTATTACAAACATATATTGATTCCAGGATTAGGATTTAATCTTGGGATTCCTTTCTTCTTGAATTTTGGTTGATTTATTGATTTGAGAATTTGGGTTTTCTTTGTATATTGTTTTGATATTGATATTATTCTTTCAATGATGAATTCTACAAATTATTTCACAACTATGAGCAACTAATTTCTTAACTAGGGTGTAATACCCCACATGTTTCTAAGCTAGGAGATGAACCATTTTTGCTATATATGAAATCTCCTATCCTGTGATTCATACTTGAGTACATGACTTACAATGAGTATCCTAGCGATAAGATAGATTATTATGCATTAACCATGTTCATATGAGTCACTTAATGTAATACAAGCTAAGAGTTTTTGAATCCATCAAATTTTAGTGTTTAATTTTGTCAGGGTCATATTTTAATGAGTATAACTCGATGTTAATGTGGTATTTCTGCATATTTCTACCCACCAAATTATAGATAATGAAATTATCTTTCCAACAATACCAATTTTATCAAAATCTGACACACGAGCTAGCAGTTATGGCTTTGCGAAGTAGAGTACATCGCCTAACCAATTGCACATGGCCACTGGAAAGCATATGCAATAGCATATGTGGTGCCTATATAAATATAGGTGATAGCGTATGCGGCGCCTATGTAGATATAGACGAAATCATATGCGGTGCCTATGTAAATTTAAGCGATATCATATGCGGCGCCTATGTAAATATATGTGATATCATATCCGACGCATATCTTATGGTTTCAAATGACTTAAACACTCTGTTTTGAGTTATTTTGAGGGTAATTAAGTCTTTTAACACTCCTTACACGTCCCTAAACTTAACCCTATGAAATATTATAGCTCCTAATTACATTACAACCCTACTAACATTTTAAGTTCATCATCCAAGAGCACTAAAAGAGAAAAACAACTAGGGTTGTATAATTAAGCTTGAAGATCTAATTTTAAGGAAATTCCTCCGTCAATCATCAATAATATTCCTTCTAAGGTATGCGTGAGTTGATTCATGGACTCCTTTTATCCATGAAGCTCCAGAACCATCTTCTAAATTATGTATTATGATGTTTATATTGTTGGTGATGTTCATGTGGTTGAAGTTTGATGATGCCTAAGATGGGATCTTTGTATGTTTTGTGTGAGGATATGGTGGTATTTAATGTATAAATATGTGAAATTGGTAGTTGAATATTTGTAATCTTGATGAATCCACCTATGCCTAAGATGTGCATGTAAGGTGTTTGTGAAAATACCTAAGGGAATAGAAATGATGAATTTATGACATAATAAGTCCTAAATGACTATACCATGTTCTAAGTTTATGTTCAATGTGATCCCCATGCTATTGTCTTGAATTGGAGATGTTGTATGAGATGCTCATGATATTGGTGTGATATGGAATGACCATGTTATTGAAGCCATGCAAGTATATACATGTTTTGTGCATTCCCGATCATGTGATAGTTTATTGAGAATCATTCTTATTATGAAATCCTTACTTATGATACTGTGAATTGTGGACTCTACTCTTATGATAAAGTCAGTCATGTGTGTCAATTTCCTTCCATCGAGTCCTGGGGGTACTTCTACTCGAAAACTATAGCTGTGTGCCTAAAGCTAGTGTCATGTTTCAAGACATCCTCAGTCAAGCTATGCTCCATAGATTTTAGTTAGACACGTGACACAGAAAAACTCAGAAATCTTAGTAGTTCAGTAGTCCTAGTAGTTTCAATACTCTTAGTCAGACCTTAGATCTCAAGTAGCTTTTTCCGTCAGTCAACGGAACTTAGTGAATTCAGCTTAGTTCAGCTAAGAAAATATTGTCAGCTCAGTCAATCAGTTTATAAATTAGTTCAATTCAGTTAGTCAATTCAGTGCAGTTAATCTTTTTAGAGTCTTTCAGTTGGGAGTAGGGACTAGCACCGAGCGAGTGCAGGGATGGCGGTTTTTCCTGTTATAAAGGTAGATTCGTTAGCAGCAATCCCTGTACTCCAGAACTGTGTAGCCAGTGTAGGACAGGAGTCACCCATCATATTAAGGTTATACTTGACTATTATATTGCCTTAGGCTTGATTTCCTATTCAGGGCCACCCGTCAGAGAGGCTTGACCATAGTAGAGGTCTCTACCCGTCGCACGGTATTGACACCCTTCCAACCAGGGCAAAGATTGGACCCCACAAGTATAGTATCGAGGCATGTTGGTTAGGTTACTACCTCCCAAAGTCACAGTTACAGTTACAATTTCAGTATCAGTCCTTAGAGTAGAAATCAGGAATCAGGACTGTCTGATACAATTATCGATCTCAGTAAGGAACTCAAATAGATCTATTGATTTCTGGACTATCCCATCATATAGGCTTGGTCCCATATTCAGATACTTATTAGTAGATCTCGAGGTAACCCGGCAGACAGGCTTAATCTCAATGTCAGATTCAGTCGAGTATTCTCATTTTCAGTTTTAGAGATCACTTGTTAGCTAGGACTGATCTCAGACTTAGATATTCAGATACAGTTTGGAACTCAAATAGTATTCACCAGAATTAAGGACTATTAGATACAGTCATGCATGTTATCAGTCATTCAGTATCTCAGTATCACAAAACTCATGTTGTCAGAGTTCAAACTCAAGTAGTCAGTATCTCCACGAGTTTAGTAGCAGTTATGTATGTATGTATGTATATATGTATGTATTATCATATTCATATTAGTCAGCATGTTCATGCATATAAACCCCATGCATTTAGCCTACCCCCACGTATACTTAGTACTTTAGTTGCACTGACACATTTGTGCTATGGTGCTTTTTTTTATGTTACACCATAGGTTCTGAGGTGCAGATTCCAGATCAACAGTAGCAGTTCAGTAAGTAGTGAGTCCTCGTATTTCAAGGACATGATCGTTACATTTATTATTCCAGTATTTCAGTTTATTTTAGTTTAGGGAGTTAGTTAGAGACATGTTCCTTCAAATCCTTATTTAGACAGTTTAGAGGCTTTCAGATGATTATAGAGTTTTTAGATTTAGACTTTAGTATTTTTAGTTTATTTTTGGTACTGTGATAACACCTTATTTCAGATATTTTATTATTCAAGATTGAACCTTACACCCTCTTTGTTCATGTTTCCATATTTTAAAAATATATTATGCAGTTATAGGTACATATATTAGTCATGGGTTAGCTTGTGGTCCTTCGGGGTCATGAGCACCATGTAGCATTCGAGTTTAGAAAATCAGGGCATTACAAACTTGGTATCAGATCCTAAGGTTCAATGGAGTCCTAGGAAATCTAAAAGCCACATCTAGTATTGTCTTGTACATGGGTGTGTTGCGCTCCACATTTATGTACATTAGGCTATAAGATGTTTTAGGAATAGTTTCCCTTATTTCAGTACTCATATCGTGCCAGTGAGGAAAATCTCAAGTTGAACTCTCAGTTTAATCCTTGTCCCTCTTCTGTTTGTAGAACATGCCTCCAAAGAAGAGAACAGGGAATCAATCAGCCCCGCAGCCCGCAGATCTTTTGAATGTGAATGTGTCACATGTAGAATTTCAGGTAGCTTTTTAGGAGCTAGCCCAGGCTGTGACCATTAGTGTTCAGGGCAACCAACAGACTGCAGCCCCACCCCAGCAAGATGGGGATTCAGCTGCAACCAGAATCATAAATTTTATGAGAATGAACCCTCTAGAATTCTTTGGGTCAGTAACAGGTGATGACCCACATCTGTATCTAGAAGAGGTAAAGAAGATCACCCAAATCATGCATGTGTCAGAGGAGGAGAGTGTGCAATTAGCATCCTACAGGCTGAAAGATATTGCTCATGATTGGGTAGTGTTGTGAAAGAAGAGTAAAGGGGAAGATGAAACTCCTATGACTTGGTAGATATTTCAGGATGCCTTCTTAGATAAGTTTTTCCCATTAGAGATGAGAGAAGCTAAGGCAGAAGAGTTTATGAACCTTAAACAAGGCTCCATGACAGTGAAGGAGTATTGTCTTAAGTTCAACCAATTACCTAACTATGCTCCTGACTTGATAGCTGACCCCAAAGCGAGTATGAGTAAGTTTGTGGCTGGTATGTTCGGGTTAGTATTTAAAGAGTATAGAATAGCTATGCTCAATAGGGACATGGACCTTGCTAGGTTAATGATGAATGCTCAGCAGATAGAGGCAGATAAGTCTAAGGAGATAGAGAGATCTAATAAGAGATTCAAAACAGGTAGTTACAGCTTTTCTCTGGTTGGGTCATAGGGTGGTAATCGTTCTCACCATAGTCAGAAAAATTCAGCCCCTATTCCATCTTCAGCTAGTGTGCCATTACCTAACTTTGGAGATGTTAGTCATGGTGGGGTGCCAGGATCAAAATCCCAGAGTAGTGTTAGAAGTAAGCGTACTTATCTTCTTTATGGAGAGTGTGGCAAGAATCATCTAGGTGCATGCATAACGAATAGTCAGGTATGTTTTGGGTGCGTAAGCCAAGCCATAGAATGCGGGAGTGTAGAGTGTTAGCTCAAAAAGGTAGATATTCGCGTGAGCAGGCCGCAAATCACAGCACCAATAGTGGTCAGCTTCAGAATCGACTCTATTCATTCTAGACTTACCATGATCCAGAAAGTTTCCCTAGCCTAGATTTGGGTACGTTACAAGTTTTTCATGATCATTGTATGCATTGTTAGATATCTTGCGCTCGTTTGAGCTTATGTTTCCACATGAGTTAGTCAGTAACATTAGCAATTCTAGTTCAGTTCATGCATTATGCATTAGTCTCAGCTCTCCAATATTTAGTTATAATGTAGTTCATAGATGCCCTGTGCATCACCCCAGTATCTCAGCAAGGTAAACATTCCTAGAGGGACATAGTGTCCCAAGGGGGAGATACCCCACCTTTTCTTAATGCTTTCAGGTTCCTATTATAAATTAGTTATCAATTGGCATGGCATAATCAGTCAAGCTTTCAAGAGTCAGCTCAGTCAGATATTCAGGCATTAGATATACGTGTTCAGTAGAGAAAGTGCTATTTATCATTATCTTCACACATACATTTACATATCATGTTAGTCATGTAATTATGCATCAGATATGCATGGATTCAGCCTTTTAGTTGTGCATCAGATATGCATTCTTATTTTGAGAAAACTCACTTTATTAGAATCCTCAGTCTTATAATCATGAATCAGCTTTTCATGCATCAGATATGCATGTTCAGGATGTTGTGCTCAGCTTTCAATCATGTCAGTCATGAAACCATGTTTCAATAGTGTATGTCTTGTATGTACTATATCTTATCATCTCTCCTGCCTCAGTTAATTCTCATTTGAGGATGAATGTTCCCAAGGGAGAGATATTGTAATACCCCACATGTTTTTAAGCTAGGAGACGAAATATTTTTCCTATAATGAAATCTCCTATCCTATGATTAATACTTGAGTACATGACTTACAATGATTATCCTAGTGATAAGATATCTTATGATGCGTTAAGCATGTTCATATGAGTCACTTAAGGTAATACAAGCTAAGAGTATTTAATCCATCAAGTTTTAGTATTTGATTTTGTAAGGGTCATATTTGAACGAGTATAACTCAATGTTAATGTTGTATTTCTGCATATTTCTACCCACCAAACTATAGAGAATCGAATTAGCTTTCCAACGATACCAATTTCATCAAAATCCAACACCCGAGCTAGGATTATGGCTTTGCAAAGTAGAGTGTGTCGCCTAACCAATCGCACATGGCCACTGGAAAGCATATGTGGTGCTTATGTAAATATATGCAATAGAATATATGGCACCTATGTAGATATAGGTGATATCGTATACGGAGCCTATGTAAATTTAGGTGATATCATACGAGGCGCCTATGTAAATATATGTGATATCATATGCGGCACATATCTTATGGTTTCAAGTGACTTAAACACTCCGTTTTGAGTTATTGTGAGGGTAATTAAGTCTTTTAACACTCCTTACACGTCCCTAAACTTAACCCTACAAAATATATAGCTCCTAATTACATTACAACCCTACTAACATTTTAAGTTCATCATCCAAGAGAACTAAAAGAGAAAAACAACTAGGATTGCATAATTAAGCTTGAAGATCCAATTTCGAAGAAATTCCTCTGTCAATCATCAAGAATCTTCCTTCTAAGGTATGTGTGAGTTGATTCATGGACTCCTTTAGTACATCAAGCTCAAGAACCATCTTATAAATTATGTATTAGGATGTTTATGTTGTTGGTGGTTGATATTCATGTGGTTGGAGTTTGATGATGCCTAAGATAGGATCTTTATATGTTTTGTGTAAGGATATGGTGGTATTTAATGTATAAATATATAAAATTGGTGGTTGAATATTTGTAATCTTGATGAATCCACCTATGCCTAAGATGTGCATGTAAGGTGTTTGTGAAAATACCTAAGGGAATACAAATCATGCTTTTATGACCTAATAAGTCCTAAATGACTATTCCATGTTCTAAGTTTATGTTTAACGTGATCCCCATGCTATTGTCTTGAATTGAAGATGTTGTATGAGATGCTCATGATATTATTGTGATAGGGAATGAGCATGTTATTGAAGCCATGCAAGTATATACATGTTGTGTGCATTCCCGATCATGTGATAGTTTGTTGAGAATCATTCTTATTATGAAATACTTACTTATGATATTATGAATTGTGGACTCTACTCTTATGATCAACTCATTCATGTGTGTCAGTTTTGATATTAGGCGTATTTACACGCCTAAAGCACCTTAATTTACCCATATTTTAGCTAAGTTTTGAGGACAAAATATATAATTCCTGTACTTTTAGTCCTTTTTCCTGTAAGTGAGCTAACCAACGTGATTAGCAAGTTTTCAGGTATAAATGATGAAGATTTCAGCATTTTATGGACTGGTTGACGCCAAAGGAAGCTTCACGTAAGAAGGAAGGTAGCTTTTGGAAGCCTATGGACTGAAAGTGATGCATGGAAAACTTGTCCTGGGCAAAAACAGTATTTCCAAAGACTTAGGGGTGCAGCAGTAACCCAGTAGGACTGGGACAAGGATAAAAACCCTATTTCAGTAGGACTAGGACAAGAGTGTTATAAAAACCCTTATTTGCTGAATTTTTCATCATTCAAATCAATTCATTCCTCCCCATTCTTTCTTCTTCCTTACGTTATTGACATTATTCTTCATCTATTCAACTTTTAATTTTCCCGACAAGAGAAATGCTACTAGCAAAGAAATCACGCCACAAGTAACGCCAATTCATACTTCTCGTGAGATTACTATTATTTTGGTATGATGATGATGTGTATTGTGATTTCCGTTGCACTCATGAGTAGCTAAACTTCTCTGTTAGGGTTATGGAAGCCTTATGAGATACTATCTATTGCTATGAGTTTGTGAATTCTTGATACATATGCTGCTTATATCATTACTCTCTTCATCTTAATTGAATTCTTCTGGTTGCAAACATATAGAATACGCCAGTATAGCATTAACTTGTTCGAAGGAAAAGTTACATGTCTGGAAAAGAGAGAGTGACAAGGAAATAGGGCTACCGACCCCTGTTTAAAAGTTAGTGTCGTAACTGGATTAACCTCTTGCAGAATTCGTACCATTAGTTATACGCTTTAAGCTCGAAAGAGTTAAAGTGAGATAATCCTTGATGGTCGAAAGACGCTAGGATTTACCATAGAATACGAATCTCTATAAGTGCATGCATGTCTGAATTCCGCATAACTCATAGTTAATAGATACGTAGAACTCATAAGGTGGACATAACCCTAACTTACAATTCTCATTGATTAAAATCTTACTAAACATTCCATTTTTACTTTGCTATTTTGATAATTTTACTTCACGCATAAAATCCCCCCTTTTTCGTAGAACTTTCAGTAAAAGTCTAATAATAGTTGCAATACTTAGTGACCGAGTATTCCCTGTGGGATTCGACACCCAACCCAGTTGGGTTCTATATTTGACAACGACCGCTTACACTCTTACGAGAGCTGTAGTTTGAGCGTTATCAAATTTTGGCGCCGTTGCCGGGGAATACGGTTGTCAACTAAGTTTGTGATAATTACTAGACCCTTTGGTCATAGATTCTCATACTTTACTTTTAGATGTTGTTTTTGTTTTCTGCAGGTTTTTGTTCAGTGTATGCCAAATACTCGAAGTTTGGGAAAACTTTTATTACCCATAAACCCTGAATCGCAACTTATTGGAAGGATGGATGCACAACGTGACATTGAGAGAAGGGCTGCTCAACAGGAGCAGGCTAGACTAGCTGCGTTGGCCGCTGCCTAAGTACATCAACAGAATATTGATAACCCTGGGCGGGCAATAAATCCTGACGATGAGGACCTAGGTGATGACGAGCTACTAAACCCTAGGCGTGATGCTGAGGTGGCGACACCTGCAAACAAAAGAGATCGTCAAGCCAGATTTAGGCCTGAACGTCACGCTATGCAGATGCCTTTTGATGATGATGATGACGACCTGGATGGAGCTGGTGCCAGAGGAGCTATTATTCCTCCGCCCTTGGCACCCGGAGCCAAGTTCAATATCACTAGCACCATGATTCAGTTATTGCAGCTCAAGGGATTAATCGGTGGACTTGCAGGTGATGATCCAAATATGCATCTGGTCAATTTTATCTCTACATGCAAGTCATTCGACAACCCAAGTGTTGGACAGAATGCAATTCGGCTGCACTTATTTCCATTGTCTCTATCTGGGGAGGCAACTCTATGGTTGAATGGGCTAACTCCTTATTCTATTACTAATTGGAGGCAATTGAAAGACGCTTTCCTAGAAAGATTCTTTCCGCCATCCAAGAGAGCACAGTTGAGAGATGAGATCAGCAATTTTTGACAACTTCCAACTGAAGCTCTCCACGAAACATGGGAGAGGTTCAAGAAGAAGCTTATGAGGTGCCCAAATCATCATATGACCAATGTCCACTTGATGGAGATATTATACAGGGCTTTGAATTCGGTGACTAAGCCAGTGGTTGATAATGCTGCAGGAGGGTCATTCATGGACCTTACCTTTATTCAAGCAAGTGATATGCTAGATCGTATGACAAAGCAAAGTAGAGCTTGGCATACCAGGTATTTTGAGGTAGCAAGCTCTACTATAACTATTGGCATGACTGCAGAACAAAGACGAAGAGAGGAAGAACGTGATCAAGATATGGCACACATGAAAACACAGATGGATCTTCTCACCAAGCACTTATTATCAGGGAAGATCGAGAAAGTAAAGGCTGTTGCAGCATATGGAAGAGATGAATCTGATACTGAGGAAGAAGCCAACTACTTGAATAATCAGGGGGGTTTCCGAGGCAATGCCTAAGGAAACCAAGGTCGGAACTACTATGATAAATCAGGATATAAGGACCGTGATCAAGATAGTTGGAAGAATAAGACTGATAGGAGTGGGTTGTATGTTCCACTTGGAAGACGTGACGCCGCTGCATCTAGTTCTAGAAATATGTCCATGGAAGATATGATGGCTAAGATGTTGAAAGGAGTGGAGGCAACCAGCACGGGAGTAACTGAGGTAATAAATGATTTGTCCTCAATGAAGCAATTGGTTGACTCGCATTCTACTGCAATAAAACAGCTGGAGCAACAATTGAGTCAACTATCAGCGACAATCAACCAAAGAAAAGCTGGCACTTTACCTAGTGACACTGTGCAAAATCCAAGGAATGATGGATCATGCAGGGCTATTACTACCAGGAGCGGTAAGGTGTTAGACAATCCGTATAAAGGCTAGCAGGTGGTTGATGATATAGAGGAGATTGTTATTGACGCAAATTGTGATGATTCTGTAGAAGCTAAAAATTAGAAGAAGCGCATTCATGAGAAAACTATTCCTCTTCCACCCCCACCTTTTCCTCAGAGATTGAAGAAAAAGACTGATAATCGGAAGCAAGATTAAAAGGAAGTGGTGGAGAAAACGATTCCCCTTCCACCACCACCTTTTTTGCAGAGACTGAAGAAAAAGGCGGATGATACAAGGTATAGTAAATTCATGACGATGTTGAAGCAGCTGACTATTAATGTTCCTTTGGTGGAGGCGCTGGAACAGATGCCTGGGTACGCTAAATTCATGAAGGGCCTTTTAACAAAGAAACGGGCAATAAGCTATGTGCCGGCAGATAATATTCATTATTGTAGTGCAATTGCCACAAAGTCCTTAGTACAGAAGAAGGTAGACCCTGGTGCTTTCACTATTCCTTGCACGATTGGATCTATGAATTTTGCTAAGGCATTATGCGATTTGAGAGCAAGCATCAATTTGATGCCACTATCCGTCTACAGAAAGTTGGGGTTGGGCGACCCTACACCAACCAATATGCGGCTCGTGATGGCAGATAGGTTGGTAAAATGACCTGTTGGTATCTTAAATGATGTGTTGGTAAAGGTTTCCACCTTTATCTTTCCTACAGACTTTGTTATTTTGGATTGCGAGGTGGATTCTGAAGTTCCCATAATCTTGGGACGCCCTTTTCTTGCAACCGGAAGTGTGCTTATTGACATGAGAGCTAATGAGCTTTTATTTTGGTTGAATGACGAAGCGGTCCGTTTTGATGTATGCAAAGCAATGAAACAGCCCGAAGATATGGATGTGTTCTCTGTAGCTGAAGTTAATTATAAGGATGACAAAGAATTATCGGTAGAAAAGCAACTTACTGATGAATCACTATCTGATGAGCTGCTGAATTTTGAGCGTGAGGAGGCTCAAGAACATGAAGAAACTATGTGTGCTCTAACAGAAATAGGGTCCTATTCTCATACTCCTAAGCAGCCGGACCTTGATCTTAATAATCAACCGTCATCAATAGCAAAGACTTCCATTGAAGAGCCCCCAGTGCTAGAATCGAAAGAGCTCTCCAATTATCTAAGGTATGCGTTCTTGGGAAGTGGAAATACACTTCCTGTGAGTGTGGCGGATGATTTAAGTGAACAGCACGTAGAGGCTCTCATCTCTGCTCTGAAGAGATACAAGAGAGCTATGGGTTGGACTATTGATGATATAATTCGTATCCCGCCTGGGATATGTATGCATAAGAGTCATCTCGAAGAAGATTGCATGCCTACAAGTAAGCATCAGTGTCATCTGAATCCATTCAGAAAATGATGCACCATCTATCTCGACGAAGTCTAAGTAATAGAGATAGCTATGTCGTGCCGCGACAATAAATCAAGCGCTTGATGGGAGGCAACCCATCGTTTTTAATTGTTTTTGTTGTTTTTGTTTTCCTAGGATTTTGTCGAGCCACGACCAAAACTAAGGCGCTTGATGGGAGGCAACCCATCGTTCTAATCATTTTTGTTGTTTTTGAGTAAGTGTAGGTACAAGAGGTATAAAGGAGGAGATTGGTTTCAAATTTTGATTTGGAAGCGGTTCATGTTGAAGGTGGCTCAATGGCACCAAAAAGTCGACCAGGAAAGGAAAAAGCATCCACCTCACAGAAAGGGCAGAAAAGATGAAGAAAAGAGCAAGCTGAATCCTCCTCACTATAGATACCTCGCCGCATGTTTGGAATAAAATGTGTCCTAGAGGAGGAAGGCAAGTAGTGGTACAGGAACAACAAAGTAAAAAAAATATGTTCATGTGGAGTTGATACAAAAGGAAACCCTAGCAAAGAAAGAACCTCGCATATTAGCCAAGATAATGGTGTTACGTCTTGATTTCATTTTCTGAGATATGGGAGAATGCAATCTTGATCTAACAAGAGAATTCTATGCCAATTGGTCTCCAAAGACTACAGGGAGCGAATTAAAGATTAGAGGCCAAGTTTTGCAGCTAAATGCAGAGTTCTTTAACTGTTTTCTAGGCTTGCCATCTGTTGATCCATCACCACTCAAGGAGATTTATAATAGACCTATGTACAGGGCAATCAGAAATACACTATGCGGAACAAGATCAATGGCACGTTGGAGTAGACACAAGGACACCGGTCGGCACAACACCTTTCCATATGCTTCCTTGAATAGAGAAGCACGAATATGGCTGCGGATAGTCAACTCTTGCTTGATTCCAGGGACTCAGTACACAAAGATTACACAAGATAGAGTGTGCTTGGTGTACGCATTGATGATAAACATCCCCATCAACATTGGGGCGATTATTCGGTCTTCAATACGTAAGGCTAGGCTGCACAAGAGATCCCACTTCAGCTTTGGTAATCTGTTGACTGCGATATTGAGGAAGGAGGACATAGAAGAGGAACCTACAGATTATAAGCTTCCACACAATCCAAAGAAGGTTGACCTCACAAAGGTTAAGGATACTGAATCTATGCATGGCGTCAACCTGACTACCACAGAACGACATGCTCAGGATAAAAGTTTCTTTCGCCATCTTTATGGCATGACTCAGTTTATCATGATGAGCGAAGGTCGTGTTCCAACTGTTGCAGAGCTCCAACAGTTGGATTATGACTACCCAATGAATGAGCATGCAAGGGCAATGTGTGGAGTAGGGGTATACTTTGAGGAACCTCTTGATGATGACATGCCAACCGATGATGATCGCCGAATGCCAGACTCCGACATGGAGGAGAACTCTGATGACGACGACTCTGATGATGATTTCGATGCAGGGGGTATGACCCCAGACATAGAGGATGAGTCCGACTAACCAGGTTCTTCTTATTTATTTTCCACTGAGGGCAGTGTGTCCCATCTAAGTGTGGGGTGCTGGTATTTGTATGCTATACTTCTTTATCTGCATTTGCTTATTTATGTTTGTTTGTTTTATTTGTTAGTAGTTAAATTTTAGAAATTTTTTTTTTACTTTGCATGAAATTGTTTTGATAGGCAGTAGAGTATTATGACAAGAGTCTGTGATAAAATCATTACTATTGAGACACGTAGGCTCTAAATGTGACTCGCTATGTGATAAGTGTGTGGTTTATTCCTTCAGCTTGTGGGTCAAGAGTCTATACTGCTCCCAATAAAGTTGACCATGTGCCTTATGTGTGTGAGATTATACTATATTTTGTGTTTGTGACTGATGCTAGAACTTGCCCGGTGTGTATGTAAAGTGAAATAAAGAGTGTGAGTTTAGGATATGATTTAGGCATTTCTTTGGAAGCCTATTATTGTTTACCTTCTTTTTATCTACCCATGGACATTATCCTAGATAACCCCCTTTTGAGCCTTTAAGTCATTTTCTTTGACAGCCTCATATGTAAGCCTAATCCATTTTTTTAAGACCATAATTTGATCCAAATTCCTAAGTGCTTTAAATTGTAAAGTCATGTGACAAAATAAGAGGAAATTGGGTGAGAATGATACCTTAGAAGGTATTGGTACTTGAATTTGTTATGAAAAAAGAGTGGCTATCATAGAGGTGTGTTATAAAAAAAAGAGAAGAAAAGAAAAACAAATAAAAAAGATAATTGTGTTTATGTTTAAATAACAAAATAAGGTGAAAAGGGGTGTTACATGAAAGAAAGGTAGCAGGATTGTTTAAAAAAGAGCGTTAATGACACAATGTAGTGGATTAAAGCGCTTAGGGAACATAGTCACTATTTCTGGCCAAAATAGTCCTACCCGTCCCTTAGCCAACATTACAACCTGTAAAAAACCTATTTGATCCTAAACTTAGCATTCTGATATTAGTTGAGCATTACACTAAGGGCAAGCCTATGGTCATCAGTTGCAACATATGAATTCTTTGTGAGAGTGAGAGCAAGGAAAATATGGTACCCATGTTTCAAAAAATACAAAATTTGTGAGTGATTATTGGTAAGATCTTATGTGAGACACACATGGTTGAAGAGTTTTGGGTAGTTTGTATGATTCTTGGTGCCTTAACTTGTGGATACGAATTAACCATCATCACGAGTCTAGGTTGGAGGTTGAATTGTTTCTAGTAGTGATCAGAAAACTACTCTTTGTTAATAATTGTCGTGCTTGTCTGATGAATATTTTGTGCTGTTACTGTGAAACCCTAAGTAGATGTTTATATGTACATGATATTTTGTTCGAGGACGAACAAAGCTTTAAGTGTGGGGTGTTGATGTTAGGCATATTTACACGCCTAAAGCACCTTAATTTACCCATATTTTAGCTAAGTTTTGAGGACAAAATATATAATTCCTGTACTTTTAGTCCTTTTTCCTGTAAGTGAGCTAACTAACGTGACTATCAAGTTTTCAGGTATAAATGATGAAGATTTCAGCATTTTCTGGACTGGTTGACGCCAAAGGAAGCTTCACGTAAGAAGGAAGGTAGCTTTTGGAAGCCTATGGACTGAAAGTGATGCATGGAAAACATGTCCTGGGCAAAAATAGTATTTCCAAAGACTTAGGGGTGCAGCAGTAACCCAGTAGGACTGGGACAAGGATAAAAACCCTATTTCAGTAGGACTAGGACAAGAGTGTTATAAAAACCCTTATTTGCTGAATTTTTCATCATTCAAATCAATTCATTCCTCCCCATTCTTTCTTCTTCCTTACGTTATTGACATTATTCTTCATCTATTCAACTTTTAATTTTCCCGACAAGAGAAATGCTACTAGCAAAGAAATCACGCCACAAGTAACGCCAATTCATACTTCTCGTGAGATTACTATTATTTTGGTATGATGATGATGTATATTGTGATTTCCGTTGCACTCATGAGTAGCTAAACTTCTCTGTTAGGGTTATGGAAGCCTTATGAGATACTATCTATTGCTATGAGTTTGTGAATTCTTGATACATATGCTGCTTATATCATTACTCTCTTCATCTTAATTGAATTCTTCTTGTTGCAAACATATAGAATACGCCAGTATAGCATTAACTTGTTCGAAGGAAAAGTTACATGTCTGGAAAAGAGAGAGTGACAAGGAAATAGGGCTACCGACCCCTGTTTAAAAGTTAGTGCCGTAACTGGATTAACCTCTTGCAGAATTCGTACCATTAGTTATACGCTTTAAGCTCGAAAGAGTTAAAGTGAGATAATCCTTGATGGTCGAAAGACGCTAGGATTTACCATAGAATACGAATCTCTATAAGTGCATGCATGTCTGAATTCCGCATAACTCATAGTTAATAGATACGTAGAACTCATAAGGTGGACATAACCCTAACTTACAATTCTCATTGATTAAAATCTTACTAAACATTCCGTTTTTACTTTGCTATTTTGATAATTTTACTTCACGCATAAAATCCCCCCTTTTCCGTAGAACTTTCACTAAAAGTCTAATAATAGTTGCAATACTTAGTGACCGAGTATTTCCCGTGGGATTCGACACCCAACCCAGTTGGGTTCTATATTTGACAACGCCGCTTACACTCTTACGAGAGCTGTAGTTTGAGTGTTATCAAATTTTGGCGTCGTTGCCAGGGAATACGGTTGTTAACTAAGTTTGTGATAATTACTAGTCCCTTTGGTCATAGATTCTCGTACTTTACTTTTAGTTGTTGTTTTTGTTTTCTGCAGGTTTTTGTTCAGTGCATGCCAAATACTCGAAGTTTGGGACAACCATTATTACCCATAAACCCTGAATCGCAACTTATTGGAAGGATGGATGCCCAACGTGACATTGAGAGAAGGGTTACTCAACAGGAGCAGGCTAGACTAGCTGCGTTGGCCGCTGCCCAAGTACATCAACAGAATATTGATAACCCTGGGCGGGCAACAAATCCTGACGATGAGGACCTAGGTGATGACGAGCTACTAAACCCTAGGCGTGATGCTGAGGTGGTGACACCTGCAAACAAAAGAGATCGGCAAGCCAGATTTAGGCCTGAATGCCGCGCTATGCAGATGCCTTTTGATGATGATGATGACGACCTGGACGGAGCTGGTGCCACAGGAGTTATTATTCCTCCGCCCTTGGCACCCGGAGCCAAGTTCAATATCACTAGCACCATGATTCAGTTATTGCAGCTCAAGGGATTATTCGGTAGACTTGCAGGTGATAATCCAAATATGCATCTGGTCAATTTTATCTCTACATGCAAGTCATTCGACAACCCAGGCGTTGGATAGAATGCAATTCGGCTGCGCGTATTTCCATTGTCTCTATCTGGGGAGGCAACTCTATGGTTGAATGGGCTAACTCCTGATTCTATTACTAATTGGAGGCAATTCAAAGACGCTTTCCTAGAAAGATTCTTTCCGCCATCCAAGAGAGCACAATTGAGAGATGAGATCAGCAATTTTCGACAGCTTCCAACTGAAGCTCTCCACGAAACATGGGAGATGTTCAAGAAGAAGCTTATGAGGTGCCCAAATCATCATATGACCAATGTCCACTTGATGGAGATATTATACAGGGCTTTGAATTCGGTGACTAAGCAAGTGTTTGATAATGCTGCAGGAGGGTCATTCGTGGACCTTACCTTTATTCAGGCAAGTGATATGCTAGATCGTATGACAAAGCAAAGTAGAGCTTGGCATACCATGGATTCTGAGGTAGCTAGCTCTACTATATCAATTGGCATGACTGCAGAACAAAGACAAAGAGAGGAAGAACGTGATCAAGATATGGCACACATGAAAACACAGATGGATCTTCTCACCAAGCACTTATTATCAGGGAAGACCGACAAAGTAAAGGCTGTTGCAGCACATGGAAGAGATAAATCTGATACTGAGGAAGAAGCCAACTACTTGAATAATCAGGGGGGTTTCCGAGGCAATGCCCAAGGAAACCAAGGTCGGAACTATTATGATAAATCAGGATATAAGGACCGTGATCAAGATAGTTGGAAGAATAAGACTGATAGGAGTGGGTTGTATGTTCCACCTGGAAGACGTGACGCCGCTGTA
Source organism: Capsicum baccatum var. pendulum (assembly GCA_030864225.1). Taxonomy (NCBI): domain Eukaryota; kingdom Viridiplantae; phylum Streptophyta; class Magnoliopsida; order Solanales; family Solanaceae; genus Capsicum; species Capsicum baccatum. The sequence continues at coordinate 172,964,330 of CM061554.1, forward strand.
TCTGGTTCTGGAAATATGTCCATGGAAGATATGATGGCTAAGTTGTTGAAAGGAGTGGAGGCAACCAGCACGGGAGTAACTGAGGTAATAAATGATTTATCCTCAATGAAGCAATTAGTTGACTCGCATTCTACTACAATAAAACAGCTAGAGCAACAATTGAGTCAACTATCCGCGAAAATCAACCAAAGAAAAGTTGGCACTTTACCTAGTGACACTGTGCAAAATCCAAGGAATGATGGATCATGCAGGGCTATTACTACCAGGAGTGGTAAGGTATTAGACAATCCGTCTAAAGGCTAGCAGGTGGTTGATGATATAGAGGAGATTGTTATTGACGCAGATTGTGATGATTCTGTAGAAGCTGAAAATCAGAAGGAGCGCGTTCATGAGAAAACTATTCCTCTTCCACCCCCACCTTTTCCTCAGAGATTGAAGAAAAAGGCTGATGACACACCTAAAAAGGCTGATAATCGGAAGCAAGATAAAAAGGAAGTGGTGGAGAAAACGATTCCCCTTCCACCACCACCTTTTTTGTAGAGACTGAAGAAGAAGGCAGATGATACAAGGTTCAGTAAATTCATGACGATGTTGAAGCATCTGACTATTAATGTTCCTTTGGTGGAGGCGCTGGAACAGATGCCTGGGTACGCTAAATTCATAAAGGACCTTTTAACAAAGAAGCGGGCAGTAAGCTATGAGCCGGCAGATAATATTCATCATTGCATTGCAATTGCCACAATGTCCTTAGTACAGAAGAAGGCAGACCCTGGTGCTTTCACTATTCCTTGCATGGTTGGATCTATGAATTTTGCTAAGGCATTGTGCAATTTGGGAGCAAGCATCAATTTGATGCCACTATCCGTCTACAGAAAGTTGGGGTTGGGCGACCCTACACCAACCAATATGCGGCTCGTGATGACAGATAGGTTGGTAAAACGACCTGTTGGTATCTTAAATGATGTGCTGGTGAAGGTTTCCACCTTCATCTTTCCTGCAGACTTTGTTATTTTGGATTGCAAGGTGGATTCTAAAGTTCCCATAATCTTGGGATGCCCTTTTCTCGCAACCGGAAGTGTGCTTATTGACATGAGAGCTAATGAGCTTTTATTTTGGTTGAATGACGAAGTGGTCCGTTTTGATGTATGCAAAGCAATGAAGCAGCCCGAAGATATGGATGTGTTCTCTGTAGCTGAAGTTAATTATAAGGATGACAAAGAATTATCGGTAGAAAAGTAGCTTACTGATGAGTCACTATCTGATGAGCTGCTGAATTTTGAGCGTGAGGAGGCTCAAGAACATGAAGAAACTATGTGTGCTCTAACAGAAATAGGGTCCTATTCTCATACTCCTAAGCAGCCGGACCTTGATCTTAATAATCAACCGTCATCAATAGCAAAGACTTCCATTGAAGAGCCCCCAGTGCTAGAATCGAAAGAGCTCTCCAATTATCTAAGGTATGCGTTCTTGGGAAGTGGAAATACACTTCCTGTGAGTGTGGCGGATGATTTAAGTGAACAGCACGTAGAGGCTCTTATCTCTGCTCTGAAGGGATACAAGAGAGCTATGGGTTGGACTATTGATGATATAATTGGTATCCCGCCTGGGATATGTATGCACAAGAGTCATCTCGAAGAAGATTGCATGCCTACAAGTAAGCATCAGTGTCGTCTGAATCCATTCAGAAAATGATGCACCATCTATCTCGACGAAGTCTAAGTAATCGAGATAGCTATGTCGTGCCACGACAATAAATCAAGCACTTGATGGGAGGCAACCCATCGTTTTTAATTGTTTTTGTTGTTTTTGTTTTCCTAGGATTTTGTCGAGCCACGACCGAAACTACGGCACTTGATGGGAGGCAACCCATCATTCTAATCGTTTTTGTTGTTTTTGAGTAAGTGTAGGTACAAGAGGTGTAAAGGAGGAGATTGGTTTCAAATTTTGATTTGGAAGCGATTCATGTTGAAGGTGACTCAATGGCACCAAAAAGTCGACCAGGAAAGGAAAAAGCATCAACCTCACAGAAAGGGCAGAAAAGAGGAAGAAAAGAGCAAGCTAAATTCTCCGCACTACAGATACCTCGCCGCATGTTTGGAATAAAATGGGTCCTAGAGGAGGAAGGCAAGTAGTGGTACAGGAACAACAAAGTAAAAAAATATGTTCTTGTGTAGTTGATACAAAAGGAAAGCCTAGCAAAGAAAGAACCTCCCATATTAGCCAAGATAATGGCGTTACATCTTGATTTCATTTTCCGAGATATGGGAGAATGCAATCTTGATCTAACAGGAGAATTCTATGCCAATTGGTCTCTAAAGACTATAGGGAGCGAAGTAAAGATTAGAGGCCAAGTTTTGCAGCTAAATGCAGAGTTCTTTAACTCTTTTCTAGGCTTGCCATCTGTTGATCCATCACCACTCAAGGAGCTTTATAATAGACCTCCGTACAGGGAAATCAGACACACACTATGCAGAACAAGATCAATGGCACGTTGGAGTAGACACAAGGACACCAGTCGGCACAACACCTTCCCATATGCTTCCTTGAACAGAGAAGCACAGATATGGCTGTGGATAGTCAACTCTTGCTTGATTCCAGGGACTCAATACACAAAGATTACATGAGATAGAGTGTGCTTGGTGTACGCATTGATGACGAACGTCCCCATAAACATTGGGGAGATTATTCGATCTTCAATGCGTAAGGCTAGGCTGCACAAGAGATCCCACTTCAGCTTTGGTAATCTGTTGACTGCGATATTGAGGAAGGAGGACATCGAAGAGGAACTTGTAGATCATAAGCTTCCACACAATCCAAAGAAGTTTGACCTCACAAAGGTTAAAGATACTGAATCTATGCATAGCGTCAACCTGACTACCGCAGAACGACATGCTCGGGATAAAAGTTTCTTTCGCCATCTTTATGGCATGACTTAGTTTACCATGATGAGCGGAGGTCATGTTCTAATTGCTGCAGAGCTCCAACAGTTGGATTATGACTACCCAATGAATGAGCATGCAAGGGCAATGTGTGGAGTAGGGGTATACTTTGAGGAACAACTTGATGATGACGTGCCCACCGATGATGATCGCCGAATGCCAGACTCCGACGTGGAGGAGAACTCTGATGACGATGACTCTGATGATGATTCTGATGCAGGGGGTATGACCCCAGACATAAAGGATGAGTCCGACTAACCAGGTTCTTCTTATTTATTTTCCACTGAGGGCAGTGTGTCCCGTCTAAGTGTGGGGTGCTGGTATTTGTATGCTATACTTCTTTATCTGCTTTTTGTTATTTATGTTGGTTTGTTTTATTAGTTAGTAGTTAAATTTTAGAAATTTTTTTTTACTTTGCATGAAATTGTTCTGATAGGCAGCAGGGTATTATGACAAGAGTCTGTGATAAAATCATTACTATTGAGACACGTAGGCTCTAAATGTGACTCGCTATGTGATAAGTGTGTGGTTTAATTCCTTCAGCTGGTGGGTCAAGATTCTATACTGCTCCCAATAAAGTTGACCATGTGCCTTATGTGTGTGAGATTATACTATATTTTGTGTTCGTGACTGATGCTACAACTTGCCCGATGTGTATGTAAAGCGAAATAAAGAGTGTGAGTTTAGGAGATGATTTAGGCATTTCTTTGGTAGCCTATTATTGTTTACCTTCTTTTTATCTACCCATGGACATTATCCTAGATAACCCCCTTTTGAGCCTTTAAGCCATTTTCTTTGACACCCTCATATGTAAGCCTAATCTATTTTTTTAAGACCATAATTTGATTCAAATTCCTAAGTGCTTTAAATTGTAAAGTCATGTGACAAAATAAGAGGAAATTGGGTGAGAGTGATGCCTTAGAAGGTATTGGTACTTGAATTTGTTATGAAAAAAGAGTGGCTATCATAGAGGTGTGTTATAAAAAAAAGAGAAGAAAAGAAAAAGAAATAAAAAAGATAATTGTGTTTATGTGTAAATAACCAAATAAGGTGAAAAGGGGTGTTACATGAAAGAAAGGTAGCAGGATTGTTTAAAAAAGAGCGTTAATGACACAATGTAGTGGATTAAAGCGCTTAGGGAACATAGTCACTATTTCTGGCAAAAATAGTCCTACCCATCCCTTAGCCTACATTACAACCTGTAAAAGACCTATTTGATCCTAAACTTAGCATTCTGATATTAGTGGAGCATTACACTAAGGGAAATCCTATGGTCATCAGTTGCAACATATGAATTCTTTGTGAGAGTGAGAGCAAGGAAAATATGGTACCCATGTTTCAAAAAATGCAAAAATTGTGAGTGATTATGGGTAAGATCTTATGTGAGACACACATGGTTGATGATTTTTGGGTAGTTTGTATGGTTCTTGGTGCCTTAACTTGTGGATACGAATTAACCATCATCACGATTCTAGGTTGGAGGTTGAATTATTTCTAGTAGTGATCAGAAAACTACTCTTTGTTAATAATTGTCGTGCCTGTCTTGATGAATATTTTGTGCTGTTACTGTGAAACCCTAAGTAGATGTTTATATGGACATGATATTTTGTTCGAGGACGAACAAAGCTTTAAGTGTGGGGTGTTGATGTTAGGCGTATTTACACGCCTAAAGCACCTTAATTTACCCATATTTTAGCTAAGTTTTGAGGACAAAATATATAATTCCTGCACTTTTAGTCCTTTTTCCTGTAAGTGAGCTAACAAACGGGATTAGCAAGTTTTCAGGTATAAATGATGAAGATTTCAGCATTTTATGGACTGGTTGACGCCAAAGGAAGTTTCACGTAAGAAGGAAGGCAGCTTTTGGAAGCCTATGGACTGAAAGTGATGCATGGAAAACTTGTCCCGGGCAAAAACAGTATTTCCAAAGAGTTAGGGGTGCAGCAGTAACCCAGTAGGACTGGGACAAGGATAAAAACCCTATTTCAGTAGGACAAGGATAAAACCCCTATTTCAGTATGACTAGGACAAGGGTGTTATAAAAAACCTTACTTGCTGAATTTTTCAGCATTCTAATCAATTCATTCCTCCCCATTCTTTCTTATTCCTTACGTTATTGACATTATTCTTCATCTATTTGACTTTTAATTTTCCCGACAAGGGAAATGCTACTAGCAAAGAAATCACTCCACAAGTAATGCCAATTCATACTTAGTGACCGAGTATTCCCTGTGGGATTCGACAACCAACCCAGTTGGGTTCTATATTTGACAACGACCGCTTACACTCTTACGAGAGTTGTAGTTTGAGCGTTATCAAGTTTCCTTCCATAGAGTCCTGGGGGTACTTCTACCCAAAAACTATAGTTGTGTGCCTAGAGCTAGTGTTATGTTTCAAGACATCCTCAGTCAAGCTATGCTCCATATATTTTAGTTAGTCACGTGACTCATAAAAACTTAGAAATCTTAGTAGTTCACTAGTCCCAGTAGTTTCAGTACTTTCAGTTAGACCTCAGATCTCAAGTAGCTTTTTTGCCATTCAACGGAACTCACTGAATTCAGCTTAGTTCAGCTAAGAAAATATTGTCAGCTCAGTTAATCAGTTTATAAATCAATTCAGTTCAGTTAGTCGGTTCAACACAATTAATCTTTTTAGAGTATTTCAGTTGGGAGTAGGGACTAGCACCGAGCGAGTGCAGGGATGGCGGTTTTTCCTATTATAAAGGTGCAGCCATTAACAACAATCTCTGTACTCTAGAACTGTGTAACCAGCGCAGGACAGGAGTCACCCGTCAGATTAAGGATATACTTGACTATTATATTGCCTTAGGCTTGATTTTCTATTCAGGGTCACCTGTCAGAGAGGCTTGACCATAGTAGAAGTCTCTACCCGTGGCACGATATTGACACCCTTCCAATCAGGGTAAAGATTGGACCCCAAAAGTATAGTATCAGGGTATGTTGGTTCGGTTACTACCTTCCATTGTCACAGTTATAGTTACAATTTCAATATCAATCTTCAGAGTAGAAATCAGGAATCAAGACTGTCAGATACAGTCATCGATCTCAGTAAGGAACTCAGATAGTTCCATTGATTTCTAGACCATCCCATCAGATAGGCTTGGTCCTATATTCAGATGCTTATTATTAGATCTAGAGGTCACCTGGCAGACAGGCTTGATCTCAATCTCAGATTTAGTCGAGTATTTTTATTATCAGTTTCAGAGATCACTCGTTAGCTAGGACTGATCTCAGACTTAGATGTTCAGGTACAGTTTGGAACTCAGATATTTTTCCCCAAAATTAGGACTGTTAGATACAGTCATCCATGTTATCAGTCATTCAGTATCTCAGTTTTATGAAACTCATGTTGTCAGAGTTCAAACTCAAGTAGTCAGTATCTCCATGAGTTCAGTAGCATTTACATATGTACGTATGTATTCTCACGTTCATATTAGTTAGCATGGTCATGCATATAAACCTCATGCATTTAGACTATCCCCACTTATACTCAGTACTTTAGTTGTACTGATGCATTTGCGCTATGGTGCTTTCTTTTTATGTTACACCATAGGTTCTGAGGTGCAGATTCCAGATTAGCAGTAGTTTTTTAGTAAGCAGTGAGTCCTCATATTTCGAGGACATGATCGTTACATTTATTATTCCAGTATTTTAGTTCATTTTCAGTTTAGGGAGTTAGTTGGAGACATGTTCCTTCAAGTCCTTATTCATACAGTTTAGAGGCTTTCAGACGATTATAGATTTTTCAGATTTAGACTTTAGTATTTTTAGTTTTATTTTGGTATTGTGATGCCACCTTATTTCATATATTTTATTATTCAAGATTGAACCTTATGCCCTCTTTGTTCATTTTTTCACATTTTATATGTATATTATGCAGTTACAAGTACAAATATCAGTCATGGGTTAGCTTGTGGTCCTTTGAGGTCATGAGCATCGTGTAGCGTTCTGGTTCAGAAAATTAGGGCATTACATAGGGTTGTGAGAACTCTGATGGAATATTAAAGTAGTTGTTCCAAGATAATATTCTTGCATGTATTGTGATCATCTTTTGTTTTAAAGATTTATTAATAATGGACAATGTTAAGAGCCCGTCTGCATTTATTACTTACTTTGAAAAAGAGGTAAAGATTAGTAAAAGAAAATTCGGGCAGTAATTTGAGATTCACATCCATCTTATAATTCTACCATGTTAACTAATTAACCCGACACTCAAAAGGTATTAGTTAATTTTGGATCTAGGATAAGGGTTAGTAAAGTGACACTCTCAGACTCAAAAGGTAAAGAGTGTTCACTAAAGGCGTTCACAAGATGGTTAGTGAGAAATAACTTATTGAATTCTGCAGGTAAGATATTGGGTAGTTCAACGGAGCATGATAAACCTATAGAGTTAAAAGCTAGGGGAAAGTAAGCCTAGTCTTCATTTAAGATTATTTTCAACCAAAAGCATTCAAGTTTTGTTACTTTCTATGAATTACAGAAATTCCCCCATTTACTTTTCTACACTGCCTGGTGATTTTAGCAAGTTTGAGAAATAGTTATGACCTATTCCCTGTGGGTTTAACCCTAACCTATTCAGGTACTATACTTGACTTCAAATTTATTATCCTTCTTGGAGGTATAGTTTTGGACGACATCAAAATTTTGGCACTGCTGTCGGGGAATACAGTTGTGGATTTGTTGATTGAAGTTGTTGAATTTTTTGGTTTTATTTATTATGTATTTTACTACTCTTTCGGATATGACATATTTACAAGAGGAAGGGTGGAGTAATGATGGCTTCCTTCTTATTGGTCCATATCCTTTTGATATAGTGAATTATTGAAGAAGTGTGATAAATATATTATGGGATCACAATAAGAGTATGCTATAAATGTTGACACTACACACAAAAGCAAAAGAGACGTTCAGTAAAAAGGTTGATAGGTTTGGCATGGAGATTAATAACTTAAAAGGAGACTTAAAAATAAAAGGTTGATGTGTGTGGCACCTAATAATTTAGTTATGAGTTATGTAAAACTAAAAAGATTCTTATAAGCATATTTGAGGAGCTAAAATTGGAGGATTCGACACTTGATCATACTTTTATGGCTATTGTAACTATTGAGATGAGAACACTAGAGTTATGTGAGGATGTAAATAAAAATATAATTCATGAATTAGGACTATTGGACCTTATTCTAATCATTTTTTTGCATTATGTTTGGATAGTAAGAGATAAGTCGAGCCATCTTAGCCTATTGAAGAGTGTAAAGGGGATGAAAAATATATCTATATTTTTTAATATGATATGCCAAAGCCAAAAAATTACATTCCTCACTTAAGGACCAATAATTGCAACATGTCATATCTATTGCTTAGTTCATTTATTTTCATACCACTTCCCCTAAGTATAGTAGAAAAGTGGAGAAAACCTTAGTGTTGTAATTCATAAGTTCAAAGTGGAGAGAAGTTGGACACCAACTCTTTGGATACCTTGATAAAGTTTGAGTAATTCTGCATCATTCCGCAACATTAAATCAGGCATTGCATGGAAGGTAACCCATGGTCTTGTTGGTGAATTTTGAGTAACCAACATAGACAAGTCATGTAGCGATGGAAATCAAGTGCTGCTTCGGAGGCAACCCAAGGTATCTTTTTATTTTTGCATTCATTTATGTTAGTATACTTGACGCCACACCTAAGGTGTCATAGGTATATTCATAACTTTTTTATTTTGTAGCATTCTAATGTATTGAGGACAATGCATGATTCTAAGTTGAGGGTGTTATAGGGCTACTTGTGGTTCCTTTTGGAGTTTTTGTGTCTAGGTCTCTTTTCCCTAGAGATTTTTCTTAGTAGAGCCAATATGTTTAGGATGTATTGTGTTTTGTTTTGTATTCTGCTTTTTTTTTGTGTAACTAGGAGAAAAATAAGTATCTATGGCTATTGATGTACTTTGTTTTGATCTTTGAGAAAAATGATAACCTTTCAAAAATTTATTGTTGAACTGTGTGATGTGTGTGTGTATATATATATATATATATATAACCATTGTGAATCTCGTTATGGCATTAGAATTAGGGACATAATAATTATAGCTAATATATGCATGAACCGAATAGGTATTAGTTTGTGATGCAACCCTGTCCTATGTGTAAGTGAGATGCTTACTTTGTTCCCATTGTGTGTTGAACCAAAAACATGCCCGGTTAGTCTTTCCTAGGTTGTAGGATAGTCGAAGAGGAAAAAATTGTTGGTCATTTTGGACATTAGTCCATATTTATCATAGAGGACCTTCCAAATATGAATAAGTATCCTTTGATCCCTATTTTGAGTTTGTATAGACTATTTTTCTTGTTTCATATTTCACTTTTCCATTTTGTTACAATGAACTTGTTTTGGCGCTCGTCCTACTTAGATATTGTGCATCTCAACTCAGGTAAATTGCCTAAGTTAAGGGTGGCTTTCATAGGTGTGCATAATATGAAGTGGGTATGAAGAAGGGTGAATAAGAGAAAAAGAAAGTAGGGTTGGGTATGGTACAAAAAGTAGAAAAGGAAAAATAAAAGAAAGAAGAAAATAAAGATTGAAAAATAAAAACAAAAATAAAAGAACGAAGAAAAGAAAGATTGAAAAAGAAAAAGTAAGAATAAAAGAAACCAGACCCTACCTGAATGTGTAATAAAAGAATAAAAAGGGAGAAACAAGCGTAGAATAAAAGAAAGTTGGTTGATAAGTAGACCCCAAATGTAAGTTTAGTTCCAGGGAGGATTAGTCACTAAATTCCCATATATACCATACCAACCCCTAAGCCTACATTACAGACCGAGTAAACTCCTATAGTGATCCTAACCCGACTATTTAAAAACTAAGGTAAAGAAAATGAGGGCAAGCCTATGGTATTTCGCACACCATTTTGGAATTTATTTATGAGTGTGAGGGCCTCGTGATCGTCCATGCATTAACATGCATGATCCCATTGGATGAGTGAGACTTCTTTGTTGTTAGGGTATAAGGGTTGTGTTGCTAGCCGTTTATTTGTTCAGGTTGTATAACTTGGACATATGCATGATTTTTTGTTGCTAATGTAATGCCATATCTTTATTCTTGTGTGTCACATTGTTGTGATACATTTATACACACAGACGTATTTGAAATGTTAAAACTAGAGTGGGTACTGTTCTTGAGCTTAAAGTTGATGATTTACTGTTATAGATGTCATAGGGTTCTCCTGGTTAAGCATTATTGTGTTTCTTAGGTATGTTTTGTTGCTTGAGGAAATGCAAACATTGTAAGTAGAGGGTGTTGATGTGCTATGGATTCATAGAACTTACGATCTTAAAACTACAAAAATATGCATTTACTTAAGTATATTTTATTAGATTTGATGTGTTTTTGAGATGAATTTGCAGGAAACTAGGCCCATTGAGCTAACTAGAAGAAAATGGAGTTAAAAGACAAAAAAATTCCATTTATGATGGCACCTACTTGGAGTAGGTTCCACATACCTCGAGTAAGTGACAGACCATAAGTGTCAGAAGGCTGAAGTTTAGAGAATCAAAAGCCGAAATTTGGACCTTCTACCTAAGGCTTGGCACGTACTGGGCATACGTGGAAGGTTGTAGGTGTCAGTAGAATATTTCGAGAATAATATGTTATTCTTACTACTTACGTCCCCCACCTAAGGGTTGTAGCTTCCACCTACGGCCCATAGCTGGCCGCCGACATACCTTTTTTGGATAGTTTTGGATTGAATTTCTAGGGTTTCTATATAATCTATAAATACTCTTTTGACATTTTAGGTTAGTTTATGCTAGTTTAGGCCCTTGGAGGATATTATATGATCTTGGCGGCAAGTTTATTCACTTTATACTCTTACAAACATATATTACTTTCAGGATTAGCTTTTGATCTTGGGATTCTTGTGTTATTGAATTTTGGTTGATTTATTGATTTAAGACTTTGGGTTTTCTTTATATGTTATTGTGAGATTGATTCTATGCTTTTAATTACGAATTCCATAGATTGTTTCACAACTATGAGTGGCTAATTCCCTTATCTAGGGTTGTGGGCACCCTGGCATAGTAGTAAAGTAGGAAAAGTGCAACGTTGTTCCAAACCAATATTCTTGCATGTATTGTGATCATCTTAAGTTTAATAGATTTCTTACCAGTGGCCAATGTTAAGAAGCTATCTATATTTACTACTTACTTTAAAAAAGGGGTAGAGATTAGGAAAAGAAGATCACGATAGTAATTTGAGATTCACCTCCATCTTATAATTTTGCCTTCTCATATAATTAACTTGACACTCAAAAGGTATTATTTAATCTGGGATCTAGGATAAGGGTTAGTAAGGCGACACTCTGAGGCTCAAAAGGTAAAGAGTAAAATTCACTAAAGGCATTCACGGGATAGTTAGTGAAATATAATTTATCAAATTTTGCATGCAAGATATTGGGACGATATTAGGTAGTTCAATGGAGCACAAGCCAAGTTTTCGTTTCACATTGTTTACAACCAAAAGCATTCAAGTTTTGTTACTTTATATGGATTATACAAAATTCCTCTATTTACTTTTCTGCACTGTCCGGTGATTTTAGTAAGTTTGAGAAATAGTTCTGACCTATTCTCTATGGGTTCGACTCTAACCTAGTTAGGTTCATATACTTGACTTCGACCATATTATACTTTTTGAAGGTGTAGTTTTGGGCGACATCAGGTCTCAGTCCTAACTGATGGATGAACCTGCATTCCTGCATTCTCTCAGTGCTAAGTATTATCCCAACTGAAAGATACTAATAACTGATACTCTCAATATAATAATATTCTTAAAATAATAATATATGCATAATCTAAAGTACTCAAGAACATGTAAACTGATATATGCATAAATTTCTAGGTATCGAGTGTTCATAACCCACTAGCTCAGAAGAATGCAACTCAACATAACAATATCAAAATATAAACATGATAGGGAATTTCATAACTCAAACCCAAGAATTAACAATTTTATAAATATAATGGGATTTCAGTTTCTGAGTATAGGAATATGCTTACACTTATCCAAGGTTTAATTTAACAAATAAACTGAAGAATTATTAAACTTATGCTTTTAATGGAACCCTAAACTTGAAGAAAAAATTTAACTTGAGTACTAGAGAAATCTTGGGGGCTCAATGGATGGAAGGAACCCATTGATGAAATTCCACATGATGAAATCCTAGAAGAATTCTTTAGAATTTCAATTGGAATAGAAGAACCCTAATTGCGCTTTAGGTAGGAAAATAGTTTCTTTTGTCTATTTAAAATTGAGTATTGGATGAATTTTGATTTAATGAGGGCTTAAAGTAATTTTAACTGCAATATTGTGCCTTGGGATACCCAAAACGACGTGGGTTAGATGTTAAAAAAATGGGAAAAGACCAAAATCCCCCTTTTAAAATATTTAGCAAATTTTTGGAAGTAGTCGCTACGGCTTAGGCTATGACTCGTAGGATCTGATCAGTCATGGACTAGAGTCATGACCAGAGGGCCAAAATATTGGCTCCTCACTATTATGACAACGAATTCATCTAACAATTCCTTTAGACTGATAACAAGTCATATGTTGGGGTCATCATTACTGGATTAAATTGTCTGGTCCTTCACTATCGTGACATCAAGCCTTCCTAATGAATCATTTAGACTGACAATGAGTCATTGTCAAAGGCGTCATTACTGGCAATTCAACAATACTTTAGTAAATTGACCATAATCTATTACCTTGATATTGGATTAAGGAAAGATAGGTAGCATTGGAAAGCTAATTAAATTGTCTATATGTTCGTGGGTCTAGAGCTAATAAACTTGGGGTATTAAAAAATCCCTCAACCCAAACAAAGAAAAAATAAAATTGGCATTTTTATACCCTTGGCGCACCACACCCTTATCACACCACACCAAGGGTGTGGCATGCCCTTGTCACGGTAAGCCCAAAGCATGTCGCATTTTTATTATGGACCCTCAATGGTTTGGGATCCCGATAAGAACCCAACATATCCCAAAAAATTTTGAAATACTTTTTAATGGCCTCATTATCATTTCTTATCCTAATTCAACTCAAAAATAATCATAAAACACGAAGGACATACCAAAATAAAATTATTAAAATTTGTGAGAGGCGTACCTAGCTCAGAGAAGATTGTTGTAGCAGGAGATTTCAACGGGCACATCAGGGCGCTACCGGGAGGCTTTGGTGATGTGCATGGTGGTTTTGGTTTTGGGGAGAGAAATGAAGAGGGGGCTACTCTATTGGAGTTTGCGAGGTCCTTTGGGCTAGTGGTGGTGAACTCGGGCTTCCCAAAGAAGGACGATCACCTGATCACCTTTCGAAGCGCAATAGCCAGGACCCAGATTGACTTTTTGTTGCTGAGGAAAGGGGATAGGGTGTTGTGTAAGGACTGTAAGGTCATTCTGAGTGAGAATCTTTTGACCCAGCATAGGCTCTTGGTGATGGATTTGGGCATAAAGAAAAATAGAAAGAGGAGGAGTAAGGACGGTAGACCTAGAATTAAGTGGGGTGGCTTGACGCCAGTGAAGGCGTGGGAGATAGGGGAGAAGTTGGCTGGAATGGGGGTGTGGGAGTGTAGGGGGGACGTGGATAGTATGTGGGATAGGGCGGCTAGGTGCATTAGGGAGAATGCAAGTGAGGCGTTGGGTGTTTCTAGGGGCCGAGCAGGGCATCATCGAGGGGATTGATGGTGGAACGAAGAGGTGGAGAATAAAGTGGGGACCAAGAAAGGGGTGTATGCTAAGTTGGTTGAGAGTAAGGACGAAGAAGAGAAGCGGGTAAACAGGAAAGAGTACAAGCTAGCTAGGAGGGAGGCTAAGTCAGCAGTCACGGCAGCAAAGACGGCCGCTCTTGAGAGCTTGTATGCAGGGTTACAGGGGAAAGAAGGGGAGAAAAAGTTGTTTAGGCTCTCTAAGGCTAGGGAGAGGAAGGGTCGTGACCTCGACCAGGTGAGGTGCATCAAGGGAGAGGACGATAGAGTGTTGGTGGAGGATGGTCACATTAAGAGTAGATGGCAGTCGTACTTTCATAGGCTCTTGAATGACGAAGGGGATAGAGCTATTGTGTTAGGGAAACTGGAGCACTCAGAGGAGGGTTGGGATTTTGGTTATTATAGACGTTTTAAGGTAGAGGAGGTTAGAGAAGTTGTTCGCAGGATGCGGAGGGGTAGGGCGACGGGGCCGGATGAGATACCGGTGGAGTTTTGGAAGTTCGTTGGAGAGGCTGGTGTAAGGTGGTTGACTGGATTATTTAACGAAATCTTCAAGACGGCAAAGATGCTCAAGGCATGGAGGTAGAGTACCATGATCCCTCTCTATAAGAACAAGGGTGACATCCAGAGTTGCAATAACTATAGGGGGATTAAGTTATTGAGTCACTCTATGAAGATTTAGGAGAGAGTGGTCGAGGTGAGGCTGAGACGGATAGTGTCTATTTTGGAAAACCAATTTGGATTTATGCCTGGCCGCTCGACGACGGAGGCAATTCACCTGGTACGGAGGTTGGTGGAACAGTATAGGTAAAGGAAGAAGGACCTGCACATGGTGTTTATCGACCTGGAGAAGGCATACGACAAAGTCCTCAGGGAGGTGCTATGGAGATTCTTGGAGGTGAGTGGAGTCCCGCAGGCATATATCAGAGCAATTAAGGATATGTATGATGTTTCAAAAACTCAGGTGAGGACGCCGGGAGGAGACTCAGAGCATTTCACTGTCTTGACAGGATTGCATCAGGGATCTACTCTTAGCCCCTTTTTGTTTGCTTTGGTGATGGATGTGTTGACGCGGCGTATTCAAGGGGAGGTGCCTTGGTGTATGCTTTTTGCAGACGATATAGTTCTGATTGACGAGACTCGAGGGGGTGTGAATGACAAACTAGAGGTGTGGAGACAAACTTTTGAGTCTAAAGGGTTCAGGTTGAGCAGGAGCAAGACAGAGTATTTGGAATGCAAGTTTAATGAAGTGAGGCTGGAGAATGAGGTGCTAGTGAAGCTGGAATCATAGGAGGTATGCAAGAGGAATAGTTTTAAGTATCTCGGGTCCGTGATCCAGGGTAACGGTAAGATTGACGAGGATGTCTCGCACCGTATTGGGGCGGGATGGATGAAGTGAAAGCTCACGTTGGGGGTGTTGTGTGATAAAAAGGTGCCGCCCAAGCTTAAAGTCAAATTCTACAGGGTGGTAGTCCGTCCAGCCATGCTGTATGGTGCGGAGTGTTGGCCAGTTAAGAACTCCCACATCCAAAAAATGAAGGTGGCGAAAATGCGGATGTTGCGCTGGATGTGTGGGCTGACTAGAGGGGATAGAGTCAGGAATGAGACTATCAGGGAGAAGGTTGGTGTGACTCCAGTGGAGTGCAAGATAAGGGAAGTCCGATTGAGATGGTTCGGACACGTGAAGAGGAGGGGTATGGATGCCCCAGTTTGTAGGTGTGAGAGGCTAGCGTGGGATGGTTTTAGGCGGGGTAGGGGTAGGCCAAAAAAGTACTAGGGTGAGGTGATCAGGCGGGACATGGAGCAGTTACAGCTCACCGATGACATGACCCTAGATAGTAAGGTATGGAGGTCGCGAATTAGGGCAGAAGACTAGGGCCAGTTTGGGTCGCTAGTGTAGGGAATTACTTGGTGGGGGTAATATTTCTTGCTATGATTCCGTGTTCCATGTTTTATTACGAATCTGGGTGCTTGCCTCTGTTTTCTATTACTTATGGGTGTCGTATTTATGTTATGTTATGAAATCTTGTTCTGTGCTTTACTATGTATTTGTGTGGTGTCTCGTGTCTTGACCCGGGGGTCTATCGGAAACATCCTTTCTACTTCTTTAGAGGTAGAGGTATGGACTGCGTACATCTTACCCCCCCCAGACCCCACTAGGTGGGAATACACTGGGTTTGTTGTTGTATCAATCCCTTTGGGGCTTGATACGAGTCGTATCATGGATTCATATAGTGGCCAGTGTTTGATCCTCCTAGTATTTCATTCTGCCAGGGATATGGATTATAAGTACGAATCGTATGCTATTATTACGGCTGGGTTAGATGAGTCGTATACTAGACAGTGTCTGACCAAGGATGATGCTTGGATATGAGTGGTGGGTACCAATCATATTGGGAGGGTGCGACTCGTATGGGTCAGTTGTATCCCTGTGATAGGATTTTTAAGAGATTTTAGTAGAGGTATTTTGGATATTTCCCTACTTACCCTAATTAGGACCCACGACTTCTAATATACTTAGGAGGTTATTTACCCTATTATTCTATTCATTAACACTTAGAAACTATTCCAAAACCCTCAATAATTCTCCCAAGAGCTTTTAGGGCAAGAAGGCTAGTGTTTCATCTTGAGGATTGCTTTGGAGCTTGCTTTGGTGATTTCTTTCCTTCAATTCTTTGGTATAAGGCATGATTCTCTTCCCTCGTCATAATTTTAACTAAAGTCATGGTTATATGATTGATTTAATGGTTTTACAATTTTATGATTATGGCTTTCAATGATTATTTGGGGGTTTTGATATTAAATGTTTGGTTATGGTTTTAATTATGCTTTTTTATATGTATTAATGGTGGTTTTGGACAATTGGATTGCATGGTAATGGTTTAATGGTCTTTGGATTTGGTTTTGGTTATATTATGCCCCCAAGGTGTTTGATAAAATGCTTATAATGATATGTTCATTGCATTTACTTTTTTTAATAGAACTATTGCTTGTTTTAAACTTGGTAAAGGAATAATACAAGGTTTAAATAGTTTGAAAAGGCTAAAGGCTAAATGGTTATTCTTGTGGCGAACAATGAAGTCTCCCATGTGGTTTCATATGGTATATGGAAGGGCACTTGAAAGTTCTTTTAACCTGAATGGTTTGGCAATTGATATTACTTGCAAGTAAGTGGTTTTATAACAATAGCACTAATATTGGCCTCAACAAAATAAATTATAAATGGATTTGATTGGTTATTTGGAAACGATTTTAATTGGGCATTATTGGTGGGGTATGTAGCAAAGTTATGAAAGGTGGCTGTTCCGGGGGGACCAAAACTAAAAACTTATATTTGCAGATATGAGGATTGGTATTAGTGGACCTTGTGCATGATTTCACACTATTGGATAATGTACTAGTCATCCCATGGGATACTTTTCTGGTCGTGCGGCTAGACTCACTGGGGCCTTTTTAGTAGGGGGGAGTTGAGCCCATATCACTTGTGGGTGGTATAGGACATTCAAGCTACACAGCCCAGGTAAAGGTTTACAATGCATGCTAAATCCGTTCTCTTTCTCGAAACTTATATATGTATAGTTTTATGCATTATGGATGGTTTTATTTGGTTTTATAACTAGCATTATTTTATCCTTATCCTGAGATTCATGTTAGCGGTCACTCGCTAACCTCGTCTACTGGTGGCTTTATGCCCATGCTATTACCTGGTTTTTGTCCTATGGTTTGGTATGGTTGGACGGTTGTTATGGGATGGTCGGACTCAATTGGGTTGGTCATGATTTTGATCTATTCCTAGGGTTTTTGTGTGAGCTGTTACACTAGTATATTTTATGCTCAAAATTCAGCCAACTCAGGGCAGGCAACTAAAGGTTGGGTTGGGTAACAGGGGGTAGTCCCTAATCCTGGTTGGACTTAGAATTCCCATTACGACAAGGCCTGGGGTCGGGTCGTGTCAAGTTTGTATCAGATCCTAGGTTTATGGTCACTTGGAAGTCCACAAAGCCATATCAAGTAGAGTCTCTTTTAGGGGTGTGAAGCGCATCACACTCGTAAGAGAGAGCCTATAAGGTATTTAGGAATGTTTTACTTTCTTGGTATTTTATCTTTAAGCTTGAGTTCTCAATCCTAGAATTATCTCTAATCCTTGTTTGTTCATCTTTCAGATCATGCCTACAAGATCTAGAACACAAAAAAATTCTTCCGTCCTATCTAGGGATAATGTTGAAGGGGTACATCCTACATTTGGAGTATATCTTTTTTCTCATGGTCCTATTCCTGATAGTGCTGGAGTTTCTCCTATTTTGGATAGTTCTCCTCAAGTCCCTCAGGGTAACATGATGAATGCAGAATTTAATCAATCTATTTATATTATTTCCCAACTAGTTATTACTTAGTCTAAGAGGGAAGTGGCTGGTGGTTTATCTGCTGAGGCCATAAGAGTTGGTCAATTTATGAAGATGGGTCCTTTAACTTTTATTGGAGTAAAGGTGGAGGAGGATCCATAAGGTTTCTTGGATGAGATAGAAAATATCTTTTGAGTAATGCAGGCTACTAATATAGAGCGGGTTAACTTTGTAGTTTATCAGCTCAAGGATGCTACTTATCAGTGGTATGGGGAGTAGGACAGAGATAAAGGTGATATAGAAGAGGAAGGGTTATGGGAGGATTTTTGTAATACTTTCTTGGATCGGTTCTTTCCTCAAAAGTTGAGGAAAGCTAAGATGGAGAAGATTGTTAGCCTCAGGCAGGGAAGGATGACAGTAAAGAAATATGCTTTAAAATTCCATCAGCTATTAACGTATGATCCTCACTTAGTAGATGATATATGATCGAGAATGAGGAAGTTTGCTTTTGGGTTGAATAGAGATTTAATTCTAGAGAGCAAGACTGCTTTGCTTATTAAGGATATGGATATCTTGAGGTTGACTATTCATATGCAGCAGGTTGAAAATAATAAAAGAAGGCAGGACAAGTTTGGGGATAGGTAGGGAAAGAGGAGCAGGTTTATTGATCAGGGAGGTGCTCATTCTCAGGGCGGTAGTGATGGTGGCAAGTGGCAGAAAAAGAAGTGGGGGAGTTTTTGATCCTTTTCTGCAAGTTCTCCTTATCAGTCAAGAGACAAGTGTCATCAAGATGGTGACAATTCTCGGGCACAGGTTGCTAAATCTCAAGTGAGCGAAGGTCAGTCAGTTTCTTTGTGTCCTCTTTGTTAATTTTATAGTCGTCCTCACCAGGGTTATAAAAGGAAAGGAATGGACAAATACTTCAAGTATGGCCAGGTAGGCCATTGACTCAGTGATTGTCCGATTAAAAAAGTTGCTATGAGGGAGAATAAGATTCCTATGACTTTATCTTCTTCTCCTACTCCTGGTGGTTTGGCTTATGTTTCTGTTACTACTCCTAGTTCTAGTGTTGGTCAAAATAGGTTGTATGCTTTGGCTTTCCAAGAGGAATCCAAGGCATCACTTGATGTCGTTACTGGTATGTTACAACTTTTCTCTTGTGAGATATATTGTTTGCTTTATCCAGGGTTTGTTGTTTCTTATGTTACTCTATATGTGGCATGTCTTTTAGTTTTGGTCTGGAAGTCATTTTGGATCCTTTTTCTATTTCAACCCCAATAGGTGACTCAATTATTGCTAGGAGAGTCTACAACGGGTGTTTGGTATCTATTGGTAGCAAGAAGACCTTGGCGAATCCGGTTAACAAAGTTGCTATGAGGAAGAATAAGATTCCTGTGAGTTCATCTTCTACTCCTACACCTGGTGGTTTGGCATATGCTTCAGTTACTGCTTCTGGTTCTAGTGTTGATCAAAATAGGTTGTATGATTTGGCATCTTGATAGGAATCAAAGGCATCACTTGATGTCATTACTGGTATGTTATAGCTTTTCTCTTGTGACATATATTGTTTGCTTCATCCAGGGTTTGTTTTTTCTTATGTTACTTTATATGTGGCATGTCTTTTAGTTTAGATCTGGAAGTTATTTTAGATCCTTTTTCTATTTCAACCCCAATAGGTGACTCAATTACTGTTAAGAGAGTCTATAAAGGGTGTGTGGTATCTACTGGTAGTAAGAAGACCTTGGCGAATCCAGTTAACAAAGTTGCTATGAGGGAGAATAAGATTCCTGTGACTTCATCTTCTACTCCTACACCTGGTGGTTTGGCATATGCTTCAGTTACTGCTTCTAGTTCTAGTGTTGGTCAAAATAGGTTGTATGCTTTGGCATCTCGATAGAAATCAAAGGCATCACTTGATGTCATTACTGGTATGTTACAGCTTTTCTCTTGTGACATATATTATTTGCTTCATCCAGGGTTCGTTGTTTCTTATGTTACTCTATATGTGGCATGTCTTTTAGTTTAGATCTGGAAGTCATTTTGGATCCTTTTTCTATTTCAACCCCAATAGGTGACTCAATTATTGCTAAGAGAGTCTACAGGGGGTGTGTGGTATCTATTGGTATCAACAGACTTTGGCGAATCTATTTGAGTTGGATATGGTAGATTTTGATATAATTTTGGGTATGGATTAGTTACATTTTTGTTACACATCTTTGGATTGTCAGACCCATAAAGTTATCTTTAAGTTTCCTGGTGAACCAGTTATAAAATGGGAAGGTAGTTCCTAAGCTCCTAGGGGGAGGTTTATTTTTTATCTTATAGCTCGAAGGTTAATCTCCAAGGTTTGTCTTTATCACTTGGTCGGTGTTAAGTACTCTAACTCATAAGGTCTTTTTTTATCTTCGGTCCCTGTGGTTAATGAGTTTCCAGAGTTCTTTCTGAATGATCTTCTTGGTGTTTCTCCAGATAGGGAAATAGAGTTTGGTATTGATTTTCTTCTGGACACTCGTCCAATTTTTATTCCTTCATATACAATGGCTCCGATTGACTTAAGGGAACTCAAGGAGCAACTTAAGGATCTTATGGATAATGGGGTTATTTATCCTATTATTTATCCATAGGGTGTACTGGTGTTGTTTGTACACAAGAAGGATGGTTCCCTTTGGGTGTGCATTGACTACCGGTAGCTGAACAAGGTGACAGAAAAGAACAAGTATCCTCTTTCCTGGATAGATGACTTATTTGACTAGTTGCAAGGTGCCAAGCTCTTCTCTAATTTATAACTTCGATCTGGGTATTATCATCTTAAGATTAGGGAGGTGGATATCCCTAAGATGACTTTTCATACTAGGTATAGGCATTTTGAGTTCTTGGTGATGTCATTTGGGTTGACTAATGCTCCGACGGCATTTATGGACTTGATGAACAAAGTGTTCAAGCAGTATTTGGATCTCTTCATCATTGTGTTTATTGATGACATTTTGTTTTATTTAAAGAGTGAGATGGATAATGCTAATCACCTTCGTGTGGTGTTTTAGACCTTAAAGGAACAATAGTTATATGCCAAGTTCTCTAAGTTTGAGTTTTGGTTGAACACTTGGACTTTTCTGGGTCATATAATTTCTAGTGAAGGGATTATGGTGGATCTGCAAAAAGTTATTACGATGAAGGGGTGGCCTAGGCCCATAACTTTATTTGATATTTAAAGCTTCTTGGGTTTAGCTAGATATTATAGGCGGTTTATGAAAAACTTTTCTTTGATGGATGCTCCTTTGACTAAGTTGACTCAAAAGAAGGTTAAGTTTTCTTGGTCGAATGCTTATGAAGGAAGTTTTGAGAAGTTGAAGGATAAGTTGACTTTGACTCCAATCCTAACCTTGTCGAAAGGCAATTATGGGTTCGTGGTTTACTGTGATATATCTCGGGTAGGGCTTGGTTGTGTTTTGATGCAGCATGGGATGGTGATTGACTATGCTTCCAGGAATTTGAAGTTACATTAGAGAAATTATCCTACTCATGATTTAGAGTTGTTGGTAATTATGTTTGCTTTGAAAATATAGTGGCATTATTTGTATGGCGTTCACGTGGATATCTTTTCTTATCACAAGAATCTTCAGTACGTGTTCACTCAGAAAGAGCTAAATCTCAGGAAAAGAAGATGGCTTGAGCTTCTTAAGGATTATGATATGATTCTTTACTACCACCAAGGTAAGGCTAATATGGTTTGTGATCTCTTAGCAGGTTATCAATGGGAAGTCTGGCTCATGTGGAGGAAGGAAAGCGGGAATTAATGAAGGATATTCACTGCTTGGTTAATCTTAGGGTTCATTTCTTGGACTCTGAGGATGGTAGTGTGTTGGTGCAAGAGGACGTACGATTATCTCTTAGTACAGAGATTAAGGAAAAACAAGCACCGGATCCTGTCTCGATGAAAACAAGAGTGATATTGGTAAGCAAAAGGTGGCGGTGTTTGAGATTAGTGGTGATGGTACTTTACGGTACCAAGGGAGGTTGTGTGTTCCTAATGTCGATGGGTTGCGACAAAGGGTTTTCGCTGAGGTACATGAGTCGCGCTATGTTTTTTATCCTGGATCGATAAAGATGTATCATGATCTCAAGGAGATCTATTACTGGAATGGTATGAAAAGGAATGTGGTTGATTTCGTGGCCAAATACATGGTGTGTCAATAGGTTAAGGTTCATCACATGAGGACTAGTATGTTTTATCAAGAAATAGATTTGCAAAAATGGAAGTGGGAGATGATCAATATGGATTTTGGTACCATTCTTCCTCGATCTGGAAACCAATTTCATTCGATTTGGGTCATCATGGATAGGATGACTAAGTCTGCACACTTCTTGCCAGTGTGGACTACCTTTTCAGCGGAGGATTTAGTAGATTTTGAAGCTGAATGGAATACCTGTCTTGATTATTTCTGATTGTGGTATGCAGTTTACGTCTTATTACTAATGGTCTTTCTAGTAAAGGTTGGGGACTAACGTAAGTCTGAGTACTGTTTTTCATCTGCAGTCGGATGGTCAAGAGGAGAGAACTATTCAGACATTATATTCTTCGGTCCTCTGTAATTGACTATGGTGCCAATTGGATTGAGCATCTACCTTTGGTGGAGTTTGCTTACAACAACAGCTACCATTCTAGCATTGGTATGGCTCTTTTTGAAGCGTTATATAGTATGAGGTGTAGATATCCTTTTAGTGAGTTTGAGCTTGGGTAGGTGGACATGTTTGGCCCGAATTTGGTTTATCAAGTAATGGATAAGGTGAAGGAGATTAGGGATAGTCCTAGAGCTATCCAAAGTCACCAAAACTCCTATGTGGATGTTAGGCATAAAGACTTGAGGTTTGAGGTCGGGGATAGAGTGTTCCTCAAAGTGTCTCCCATGAAAGGAGTGGTGCGGTTTGGCAAGAAGGACAAACCCAGTCCTCGATTTGTTGGTCCTTATGTAATTTTGCGAAGGGTTGGCAATGTTGCTTTTGATTTGAAGTTGCCATCTAGCGTAAGTTTGGTTCGTCCAGTCTTTCATGTTTCCATGTTGAGAAAGTGTATTGGTGATCCTTCTTCGGTTGTTCCTTTCGAATGATGGGCATTTTGGATTATTTGTCTTATGAAAAGGTCCCGGTCGAGATATTATATATGCAATTTCGTCGGTTGTGGACCAAGGATGTGGTTTCCGTTAAGGTTCTATGGAGGAACCATAAGGTGGAAGAAGCTACTTGGAAAGAGGAAGAGGACATCAAATCCAAGTATCTGCATTTGTTTTCTACTCTTGGGATTCATGCGGAAGGTATGTGTCTTCAATACATCTTTATTTTCTCAGTTTGTTAAAGAAAAAATTTACAAATTTTCCCCATTATTTTTAAACGATGTTAAAAGGATGTTTGATAATGGCAAATGACTCTGTGTGTGGTTACCCCTACCTTATCTGTCATTCGAGGATGAATGATCCTAGTGAGGGAGACTGAAATATCCTGGGTTTTGACCCTTAGAAAATTTCCTGGAATTCTATTCTCCAGACCCAATACGACTCATGGGTACGAGCTATATGTTGGGGTACGAGTGGTATGGTCCTGTCATATGCTGACTAGTGTTAATTAGTGGGATGGTTTTGGTCACTAGAATGGGTACGACTTAGGGGTATTAGTCGTAAAGGCTTGGTACGAATTGTATCAGGGACTTATATGGTGGGTAGTGTTTGATCCTCCCGGTGTTTCATTCTGCCAGGGATACGGGTCATGGGTATGGATTGTATATTATGGTTACAGCTTGGTTGGATAAGTCATATATTGGACAGTGTCTAATACAAGGTTGAGGCTTGGATACGAGTAGTGGGTACCAATCTTATTGGGAAGGTACGACTCATATGGGTCAGTCGTATCCCTATGATGGGATTTTTAAGGGAATTAAGTGGAGGTATTGTAGACATTTCCCTACTCAACCTAATTAGGACCCACAACTTCTAATACACTTAGGAGGTTATTTACCCTATTATTCTATTCATTAACACTTAGAAACTATTCCAAAACACTTCATAATTCTCTCAACAGATTTTAGGGCAAGAAGGCTAGGGTTTCATCTAAAGGATTGCTTTGGATCTTTCTTTGGTGATTTCCTTCTATCAATTCTTCAGTATAAGGCATGATTCTCTTCTCTCATTTAATTTCAACTAAAGACATGGTTTATATGATTGATTTCATGGTTTTACTATTTCGTGATTATGGCTTTCAACTATTATTTGGGGGTTTCGATATTAAATGCTTGGTTATGGTTTTAATTATGCTTTTATATGTATTAATGGTGGTTTTGGACAATTGGATTGAATGGTAATGGTTTAATGGTCTTTGGAGTTGGTTTTGGTTATATTATGTTCCCAAGGTGTTTGATAAAATGCTTATAAAGATATGTTCATTGCATTGACTTCTTTTAATGGAACTATTGCATGTTTTAAACTTGGTAAAGGAATCATACATGGTTTAAATGGTTTGAAAAGGCTAAAGGCTAAATGCTTATTCTAGTGGAGAACATGAAAGACTCCCAGTGCTTTAATGTGGTATATGCACTACTAGAAAACATTAAATTTCTGACGGCTAATGTAGTCGGAATGTGGTCGAAAAATAAGGTAGTTCCGACTACTTTCCGACTGCTTGATGGTAGTCGGAATATAGCTTGTTGGAAAAATATTTTCGACTACAATAGTTGGAAATTTCTGACTCCTTTAATCGAAAACGTAGTCGGATATTTAACAAAAATATTTACTTAGTAATTATAAATATTTTGACTACTGTAGTCGAAAATTAATAAATAATTATTTAATAAGTTTAATTATTTTGACTACTGTAGTCGAAAATTTAATAAATAATTATTTAATAATTTTAATTATTCCAACTACTATAGTCGAAAATTTAATAAATAAATATTTAATAATTATAATTATTCCGACCACTGTAGTCATAAATTTAATAAATAATTATTTTATAATTTAATTATTCTGACTACTATAGTCGGAAATTTAATAAATAAATATTTAATAATCATAATATTACAACCACTGTATTCAAAAATTTGATAAATAATTATTTAATAATTTTAATTATTCCAACCACTGTAGTCGAAAAATTAATAAATAATTATTTAATAATTATTATTATTTAATAAATAGTTATTTAATAATTATTATATTGCATTAGCTTACATTGCTTTTAGATTATAAACAACATAACTAATGTGTTTTTCACAATAGGATCAAACATGACAAAAATTTACAAATACAACCACTTTAAACCATTCAAAACAAACATCAAATCAAATAGTTTAAACATCTAAATGTCACAACAAAAAAACAAGAACAATAACTACAATCTAATTATCATCAGGTTCATTATCTTCCAATTTGCTTTTCCATCGCTTCTATTTCTTCCATAGTTTGTAAAGTAGAAGAGGAATTGGGAAACAATGAAGGACTACTCGAGGATTGAAGAACCCCTATTCCGTAGAATTTTAAAATGCCTTATCGTTCATGCAAATACCACCTAAGCCATTTATTAACCTTTGAACTTTTGATAAAATGCAAGAATGGTATTTTATATTTTTGAGAAGTAACATTTCGGCATTTATGAGCATAATAACAAATAAGCTCCAGAATTTCTATTATAGTATTCTACTGTTCAACCTTCCATGTAAAATTAATACAACTTCATGAACCATATTAGAGATGAAGGACAATTCGATCATCAAATAAACAACATAAACAGTGAGAAAAAGTTCTAGAATAAACCATTATCTTAATAGTGCATTGCAAAGAAACATTCTTGAGGTTAACTTTAATTTAGCAGAAAATAAGTTTAAAAATAAACCTTAAGGATCATGATTTGGGTCTAGCCATTAACCCAGGAAGAAGAAAAAGCATTTCAGGTCAATGAACAGCTCATCAGCAAAAATATTTTGTTCCATCCCTATTGAGACTTATTTTACAAGCTAAGTTAAAAATGTAAATTATTTAGCCTAAGCAAGTCTAAGAGCTCACATGTCACTTCTGGTTCTTGTAGAGTACAACAAGAATTTTTTTTTTAACTGGAAGTAATCATCTATAATTCTCAAGCAACTTTTTGTATGGAGTATAAGTAATATTTTTGATCAAGTTCTTGTTTTAAGGTGGAAAATTGTTTGGCATGAACTAAAAAAGTAACTTGAGACATCCAAAGAATAAGAAGAGTAGAATAGTTAACTAACCTTGTTAAATTTAGAGATGGTTGGTTGAAGGCCACTTAGCCGAGGGTCCATCAAAAACAACTTCTCTACCTCCACAAGGTAGGCCGTAGAAAATCACATTTACATATAGCATAACTGAATGATACATTTAGCCCTAAACCATCAAATTCCTAAATTGTGATGCCATCCCAGTTCACAAATCACAGATACAAGACAAACCGAATAGAGAAATTAAGCAGATAACAAAATTAAGATGAAAATAAATCAAATTGCAACAATCCTCCACCAACTCGCCGCCGTCGTCACCACCTAGTGTCCATCACCGTCTCTGTCACAACCAAGTAGTTGTCGCCATTGCCTTCAAACCGTCACCAGCGCTGAAATTGTGAACCCTAGTTTTTTAGAGATAGGGGTTGTAAGGTTATAGGTTTGATTCTATATTTTTAGTGATATATTTATTTAATTTAATTATTAATCTTCCGACAAGAATAGTCGGATATATATTAATAATATATTTAAATAATTATTTATTTTTTGTATAAAGACCTGATAATATATTTATTGAATTATTTATTTTTCCGACTAAATTAGTCAGATATATATTAATAATATATTTAAATAATTATTTATTTTCTGTATAAGGGCCTGATAATATATTTAGTAAGATATTTATTGAGTTATTTAATTTTCTGACTATAGTAATTGGAAAAATATTTAATAATATATTTATTGAATTATTTATTTTTCCAACTACAGTAGTCTTAAATATATTTAATAATATATTTAATTATTTATAGTATTGAATTATTTAATTTTCCAACTACAATAGTCAGAAAAATATTTAGTTATATATTTATTGAATTATTTATATTTCCCTCTACAGTCGTCGGAAACATATTTAATAATATATTTAATTATTTATAATATTTCCGACTACAATATTTGAAAATATTTTTAGTAATATAGTTATTAAATTATTTAATTTTTCGACTACAATAGTCGAAAAAAATTTAGTAATATATTTATTGAATTATTTATTTTTCCGACTACAGTAGTTGGAAATATATTTAATAATATATTTAATTATTTATAATATTTTTTACTACAATAGTTGGAAATATTTTTATTATATTTAATTAATTATCTATTTTCTATATAAAGGTATGATTATATATTTATTCATATATTTATTTAGCTATTAATATTTCCTGTTACAGTAGTGGGAAATATATATTTAATAATTTATTTATTTGATTATTTATATTTCTGACTACAATGGTCAGAAATACAATGGTAATAATTTATTTAGATAATTATTTAATTTCTATATAAGGATATGAATATATATTTAGTCATTTATTTATTTAGCTATTAGAATTTCTGACTACAGTAGTCGGAAATATATATTTAAAATTTATTTAATGAATTATCTATGTTTTCAACTACAGTGGGTGGAAATACATTGGTACTAATTATATATTTGATATATTTATTTAATTATTTATTTTTCCGACTACAACAGTCGGAATATATATTTCCCAAAATTTACCGTCAAATATTCTGACTGTTGTAGTCACAAATAGTATTGGTAAAATATTTGATAAAAAAATAAAAAATAAAATTAATTTTGACTGAAGTAGTCGGAAATTTGCGACTACTTTTTTTCAGGTGGAACTTTCGGTCGAAAAATAGCAAATTCGTAATAGTGATGGAAGGGCACTTGAAAGTCCCCTTAACCTAGATGGTTTGGCAATGGATATTACTTGCAAGTAAGGGGTGGTATGATGATACCACTAATGTTGGCCTTGGTTAATAAAATGGAAAATGGATTTTATTGGTTATTTAGAAACAAATTTAATTGGGCATTAATGGTGGGATGAGTATCAAAACCATGGAAGGTGGTAGTCCCGGGTGGACCAAAACTAGAAACTCATATTTGTCAATATGAGGATTGGTCTGAGTGAACCGTGTGCATGATGTCATACTATTGAGGGATGTACTAGTCATCATATGGGATACTTCCCTGATTGTTTGACTATATGCACTGGGCCCTTTCAGCTGGAGGAGTTGAACCCATATTGTTTGTGGATGGTTTAGGACGGACAAGCTACACAATCTAGGTAAAGGTTTTCTATGAATGCTAAACTCGGTTCCCTTTCTTTCCACTTATATATGTATGGTTGTATGCATTATAGATAGTTTTACTTGGTTTTATAACAGGAATTATTTTATGCTTATCCTGAGATTCATGCTAGCGATCACTCGCTAACCCCATCAACTGGTGGTTTTTATAACCATGCTATGCAGGAACCAACCTTTTTACTCCTCCTATTTAGCATGCAGATTCGGTATCATCATTTCGATTGAAGTGGTGATCTTCCATCCTTTTAGAAGACATTATTTCTTGTTATTGATTTTATTAAAAACTTTTCTTTTATTTTGGATATTGGTTTTGGCCATAGTTTAGAGCATGTCCCAACCGAATTTATTAACTCTTTTAGAGAAAGGCTTTGTGGTACTTTTGGGGGTTAGTATGGGTGGGATTGGTATTGGTATTTGCCTTGGCATCAGTATTGGTATCGAGGCTTACTCCCATGGATGATATTGTTGGTTGTTCCATCGTATTACATTTTGGGATTGATTACTATATTATATTTTGGTATTCTCTTTGGTTATGGCCTGGTTTATGGGCTATGGTTTGGTTTGGTAAGGTTGGGTGGTTAGTATGGGATGGTTGGACTTGGTTGGGTTTGTCACATTTGTGATAGATTCCGAGGGTTTTTATGTGAGCTGTTACGCAAGTATGTTTTATGCTCAGAATTTAGCCAACTCAGGGCAGGTGGCTGAAGGTTGGATTGGGTAACATGGGGCAATCCCCAGTCCTGGTTGGACTTGGGATGCCCATTATGATAAGGCTTGCGTTTGGGTCATTTCAGATGAGGCCCTTATCATTCCAACACAGGTAACTTAATCAAAATTAGAACTGAGAATAGTTATTCCTTGGAGAAATTCATCTCAGATGTCCATGCTTTCACAATATATAGTTTGTTATCAAAGTGATAAATGTAACCTTAAGTAACCTCTTTATTTCCCTCGACATTAATGAATCTGATCAGTCGGATCTCTCTCTTAAACATTGCAACCTTATTGATTCCAATCTTTTCCCATTCCTTTGAACAAATCCATTTTGTACGTTGAAAGATTGATGTGCCCATAATACTTAGCATATCATATTATTTCTCCATTATTCAACCCCATTACCTATATCATCTTCCTCAATCTAAAACATGAATGCCTCTCCTGCCTTAATAGGTTGAGCATTCTTAAGCTTAAATCCTGAATTAGTCATTTTGTTGATTTAACTTTGGTTAGGTTTATTGATGCCCTATTAGTGTTCCTTGTCAAATTCTCTACCTCATTTGCTAATGACTATTGTTAAGCAATGATATTCATCTATCTCTTTTGTTATTGTTGCCTTTGATTTCTGTTGTTGCCTCTTCTCTGCTCCTGAGCTAAATAACTTTGTCCAGTGGCACTTACCCTTGTCGCTAGATTTTTAGTCTCAATTTCTTTAGTTGTTCTCGAGTTGCCCTCAATAAAGTTGTTTATAGTTATATTATTCATCAAATTACCCACCCATAGACTTGGATTCCCTATTCTATTTTTCGAAGAAGTATTGTCGTGGTTACTGTTTCTTGCCTTGTGGATTTGTTACAACACCTTCATGAACCCAATTGCCACCTACTATTCTTGTGATCTTCCCTTGAATATTTCCCACAGAGCTCATCCTTGGATTCAAATGTTTTTCTCTCCTGGTGTGCAAAGGTTAAGCTAACATACGCCAAGATAGTAACCAACCTTTCATTGTCAGAGTCTATATTTAAAAAATTTAAATCACATATTTCCTCCATTACATTTTATGTGTCACCTGTTGACCACAAAGTTTAAGAAATAAGTAAAGACTTTATGAAGTTTATCAAATTTTTCTTTCTAGAAAAATTAAAAAAGAATACTATCTGTAAAATTAAGTAGAACTAATACGGGTAAAATAGGAATTGTGCCTTTAAATAGTTACAAAGTAAGCAAAGGTGAAATTATTTTCCAGATGGATCAAAAAAGAAAGTGTTCCACATAAAATGAGACAAAGGGAGTATAACATAGTGTAATTTTTGCCCCTTGATGCTACTGGCTTCATCCCTATTTGCCCCTTGTTTTTTATATGCCCTCAATTTAAGAAAAACATTTTCAAAACCTTT
Source organism: Capsicum baccatum var. pendulum (assembly GCA_030864225.1). NCBI lineage: Eukaryota > Viridiplantae > Streptophyta > Magnoliopsida > Solanales > Solanaceae > Capsicum > Capsicum baccatum. The sequence continues at coordinate 172,994,862 of CM061554.1, forward strand.
TTGACAAGCAACACTAAAAGTTATAGTAAAAATATTATTAAAAATGATAGGTGCAAGTAAAAAAAATAGTAATAGTACAATAATAATAATAATACTGATAAGTAAAAGAGGTAACATACAAGGTTCTCTTGAACTATGTTCTCTATTAGTAAAGAGAGATTATTCGACTACTTATTAACATTCTACCTTTGCCTCGACCTCTATGAATCCCTATCTGGGATCATGTCCTCGGTGAGTTAAAGATGTGATGAGCGACAATGTTCTCGGGGTAATTAAATACTTTTGAAAGCAAAGTTTTAACAAAAGTCAACATTATAAGTTAACGAGGTTGGATTTGAGCTTTGACAGTCTGGTGAATTTTATATGGTGGATTTAGGATTTGGTTGGATATTTTGCATAAATCTCGAGGTGCTCAGGAGTGATTTGGTTCAATGATTGAGTTTTTAGTTAAGTCTTAAACTTATGGGAAACACTTATTCTTGGTTTAATTCAACATACATGGAGATGAAATTCTTGAAGAATTTTGTGAAATTGGAGTTGGAAGTTGAATAACCCTAATTGCACTTTGGAGAGGAAAGTCGCTTCTTTTGTCTATTTAAAGTTGAGTGTTGGATGAATTTTGATATAATAAGGGCTTAGGGTAATTTTAACTCCCAATATTTTGCCTTGGGATACCCGAAATGGCGTGGGATAGATGTTAAAGGAATGGGAAAAGACCAAAAGCCCCCTTTTGAAACGTTCAACAAATTTCTAAAAGCAGTCGCGATAGCTCAGGCTACGACTTGTAGGGTCTAACCACGATTCATGACCTGGAGTCGTGATCGGAGGACAAAAATCATGGCTCCTCACTGGTATGACAATAACTCCACCTGATGACTCGTGTAGGCTGATTACGAGTCATATGTTGGGATCATTTTCACTAAACTCACTTTCTGGTTCTTCACTGTCATAATGAAGAGCTTTTCCGGTTGTTTAGTCTGACAATGATTCGTCATCAGAGGCATCGTTACTGGCAGCTTGACAATGCTTTAGTAAATTGGACATAATTATTTAACCTGATATTGGATTAAGGCGACACTGGTGGAATTAGAAAGATAATTCAATTGTCTATATGTTAGTGGGTCTAGTTCTTTAAAACTTGGGCTATTACAATGTCTCCCCTTGGGATCATTAATCCCTGAATAAAATTAACTGAGCTGAAGCACTATGGGAAAAGCTACAATTTTACATTGAACTCCTACGAGTTGAACAATGAATGATGACTAAATCTATAATTGATGTATTGGCTGAACCAAACTCATGAATGCATGTTATGACATAAAAATAGTTGGGTGGCCTAATATAGAATAGAGATAATTAATTAATTAAGGGAAATATTACCTCAAGTTGGGACTGAGTTTAAGAAGAAAACGTGGGTGTACTTGGTAATCATATTTACCTCTGCTTCCCAAGCATCTCCCTCAACTGACTGATTTCTCCATAGAACCTTTACTAAAGCAACCTCTTTGTTTATCAACTTACGATAGGGCGATAAAGGATCTTAACAAGGATCTTTTCATAAGAGAGACTATCTTTTACACCCTCATTTCCATAAGGAACGACTGATGCTGGGTCACCAATTTATTTCTTTAACAAGGAAACATGGAAGACTGGATGCACTGATGCTTACTTTGTAAGAAACTCCAACTCATAGGCTACATTACCATATCAAATGAAGATCTTATAAGGAACAACATAGCGGGAACTGAGATTTACTTACTTACCAAATCTATTTTCCCTTTTCATGGGAAAAACCTTCAAGTAGACAAAATCATCAATATCAAACTCGAGCTCCTTTTTTCTTACATCTGCATAGAATTTTCGATGACTTTGGGCCATTTTCAACCTTTGTCTAATCAGCTGAACTTTTTCCATTGCCTCATATACTGAATCTGGACCTATCAAAGAAGTTTCACTAACCTCATACCAACCAATAGCATATTTTTACCTCCTTCCATACAACACTTCAAATAGAGCTATATGAATAATAGAATGTTAACTGTTATTATAAGCAAACTCAATCAACGGAAGATGATCATTCCAACTACGTTTAAAATCAATCATGAACTCTCTCAACATTTACTCTAAAGTTTAAATAGTCCTCTCTGCTTAACCATCTGTCTGCAGGTAAAAAGTCATACTAAGATGAACTTTGGTACCGAGACCTTTGTGAAAAATATTCCAAAATTAAGAGTTAAAGTAGGTACCTCTATCTGAAATAATAGTCAAAGGGACTCCATGTAGTTTTAAAACTCCCTAAGATAGAGTTTAGCATAATCTTTGGCTTAATCTTAACTGTTAACAAGCAAGAAGTGGGCTGACTTAGTCATTTGGTCTGGAAAACCTAAATAGAACCATGTTGTTGATGAGTACGAGGAAACCCTATAATAAAGATGATGACTTCTTGAAGCATACCACCAAGCCTCTGGTGCTCAACCTTAACCTACTGGCAATTTGGACATTTAGCAACAAATTCTTTGATATATTTTTTCATGCCATTCCACCAATAAACTTCCCATATATCACGGTACATCTTAGTGGCTCTTAGGAGAATAAAATATTGAGAACTGTAAGCTTTTTCTAATATCCACTTTCTTAATTTGTCCACATTCGAGATACATAGTCTGCACTAATAATGAAGAACACTATTTGTTCCCTGGGAGAACACCTCAACCTTCTAATTCTGGATTGTTTTTTTAACCGAAGTGAAATAGGATCACTATCTTTCTTTTCCTTCACCTCAGCTAACGATGAAGATTCCAAACCATTCTAAACCAAAATATTACCTTTAATTAAATCAACCAACTGAACTACTAACCAAGTAAGCTAATGAACCTCATGAACTAACACTTTATTCTCATCCTCAACATGAACATCACTCCCCATAAATAGTCTGCTAAGGGTGGTGGACACAACATTGGCCTTACTTGGGTGGTACAAAACACTCATATCCTAGTCCTTCAACAACTATAGCCACCTTCTCTATCAAAGATATAGATCATTTTGGCTGAACACATACTTGAAGCCTCCTGTGATTAGTGAACACATCAACATAAACCCTATGAAGATAATGCCTGCAAATTTTAAAGGAAAAAACAACTGTTGCCAACTAAAGATCATAAGTCGAGTAGTTCTTCTCATGAGGTTTTAGTTTTCTAGAGGAATATGCTAGGACCTTTCTCTACTGCATTAACACATATCCAGGTCCAAATCTTGAAGCATCACAATAAACCACAAAACCATCTTAACCCTCCACTAGAGTCAAAACTGGAGCAGCGGTGAGCCGAGTCTTCAACTTTTGAAAACTCTTCTCGCAAGAATCAAACCACTAGACTTTGACTTTATTTTGAGTCGATCTGGACATAGAATAAGCAATAGAGGAAAATCCTTCAGCAAACCATCTATTGTAATAGGCTAAACCCAAGAAACTCTTGATAACTGATGGAGAGATGGGTCTAGGCAAGTTTTTTATTGCTTTGGTCTTTTGAGGATCAAATCAAATGCCTTAACTGAAAATAATATGACCAAGGAATGCTACTGATTTCAACAAAAATTCACACATATTGAACTTAGCGAATAGTTGATGATCTTTAAAAGTCTACAAGACAATCCACAAGTGATCTGCGTGTCCATCTTCACTTTGAGAATAAACGAGGATGTCATCTGTGAAAACGACCAAACATGTCAAAGTATTGCTTGACCACCCAGTTTATTAAGTCCATATAATCTATAGGAGCATCGTTAGTCAGAAAGACATAACAAAAAATTTTAAATGAGCATACCAAGTTCTGAAGGTTGTCTTTGTAATGTCATATTCTCTGACTCTCAGTTGGTGAGCTAAATCTGAGGTCTATCTTACAGAAAAAATTAACACCTTGATGTTGATTGAATAAGTTACCAATCATAGAGATAAGATACTTATTCTTGACTATGGCTTTTTTCAACTGACGATAGTCAATGCACACTCTGAGAGAACTATATTTCTTACGCACGAAAAGAACTGAAGCACCCCATACAGAGACACTAGGCTAGATAAACCCTTGTCTAAGAGATCCTTCAATTATTCCTTTAATTCCTTATGCTCGGATGAAGCCATTCATTAAGGTGGAATTGAGATCAGCTGGGTGTTTGGATGGAGATCTATTCTAAAGTTAATTTCCTGCTCGAGAGAAACTCTGGCATATCTTCAGAAAACACTCATAGAAATTCTTTTACTAATGGAATTGACTCAAAACTTAGGGTTTCATTCCTCGAGTCCTTGGGTCAAATAAGATGATAGATACATCCTTTGGAAATTATTTTCCTTGGCTTAAGTAAAGAGACAAACCAACCTATATGTGCTGAGGTACTACCTTTCCACTTTACAACTGGTTCATTTGGAAACTAATATTGGAATACTCTATCTCTACAATCAACTAAGGCATAGAAAGAGTGGATCTAATCCATGAAAAAAATAACATCAAAATCAGTCATGACTAACTCTACAAAGTTGATTAAGGTAACTTTCTAGGACATTGTGACTTGAAAATTTCTATATACCTATCTAGATATGATTGAACTACGGACTGGATTAGAAACAGAGAAAGGTTCTATAAGAATTTTAGGGATGACACCAAAATTTACTTCTATATAGGGAGTCATAAAGGAAAGTGTGGCTCGAGGATCTAATAATGCATAAACATGAATATGAAAAATTTGTAACATACTAGTGACCACATTAGGAGAACCCTAATGATCCTATTAAGTTTGGAGGTCATAAAGCCTACCTGACAATGTCCACCAGTTGCATTGAAAGTAGAACCCTACTGAGTTGAGCAACCTTCCAGAGCGGATAAAAAGTTAGATTGATTTGGATGATAAATATTCTTATCTCTCTACGTAGCCATTAGGTAATCCCTCACTTTGTGGCCTAACTTGCCAAACCAAAAATAATCATTACTACCTGCCATCCACTCACCCTAGTGGTTCCTACCATATTTCTTGCAAACTAGGATGGTGAAAATACTATTCACACTACCCTGGGACTTAGATCCTAAAGCTTTATCATAGTATCCTATCTGAACTTGGGTACTGGAGCACAAGCTAGAGATTGGGATGGAGATGAAGATTTCTGGCATAATTGAGAACAATTTCCACCATCTAACCTCTGCTGAGAGAAATTAAAACTACTAGTTTTGGCCCTTTTACTCTTCCTTTCCTTATCCTTGATATTCTTATCCTTAATATGTTGAGCATGAACTATTAATATGGAGATGTCCATCTCCTTAACCAACCGACCGTCCTATACTCCTTGACCATAACCTCTGAAACACCTGATACAAACTTGCTCATTCGGGCCCTAGATTCAGAAATCATAGTTGGATCATACCTTGCCAGCTGAGTAAACTTAACTGAATACTCATTCACACTCATATTACCCTTCTTTAGATTAATAAACTTTTGTACCTTGGATTCTCTCAACTTAAGTGGGAAGAACCTATTCAGAAATACAGTAACAAACTTATTCCACTCTACCGACCTTATATCTACACCCTTGTCCTCCTTCTACTGCTTGAACCATATGTGTTCCATTCTTTTCAAATGATAAGAAACCAAATCAGCACTCTCGATCAAAGTGACACCCATGATTTTAGCGACCTTCTGAATACTATCTAGGAATTCCTGTGGGTCCTCTTTAGTCTTAGACCTTAAAACATTAGAGGATTCATCCGAGTAAAGTCTCGTACTCTAGTAGCAGCCATATTCACAGTCGAGTTGGCTGGTGCAATAACTTATTGGTTATTATTAGTTTTCATTGAAAAGGATAATTCTGTAAAAGTAGCCCTATACTTAGCATGGGAGACCTATTCATTTAGAGGATCTTTCAAAACTAGCGGTGGTGCTTGTTGATTCCCATTCCTCTTTTCATTAGTTCACATAGGAGGCCTTTTTTGTAAATGGGTAGAGAAATAATTAGATGAATAGTTTTAATTGAGTTCGTACTCTATCACATGACATGAATAATGAAAAAAGTGAGACATTCCTAGAAAAATTGATAGACTTTTACTCTTACGTATGGCATGCCTCACACACATGAAAAAGACTCTACTTAACTCAACTTTTAGACACTTTAGGACACTTTAAACCTAATTCTAAAATACCAAGTTTTATATGACCCAAGACTTCCCCTAGCAATAACACGATGCTTAGAGTCACGAGTGACTCCAAGATAACCCATGGCTTAGCATAACGCTAAGAATGCTAAAGAAGTAATACACTGAGTGAAAGCTAAATTAAAATGAACTAATAATATATAATAATGAAATCAAATATTGAATATCAAAAATAAGATTATCTAAGAATACTCAACATGCTAAAAACCTAAACATCTATCTGAAAGCCTCTAACTCATATGAGTTCTAGTTAGCCTACAACTAACTCCAACTATCTGAAACTAACAGAATAATGAAAAATAATACTAATAATCAGTCATCAAATGAGTAGGACTCACCAAATATTAATCTAATGGTAGAGAAGAGTAATAAACTTGATCTAGATACTGAGCGTCAAAATCTATATTATAATATAATATAGTGCAAAAAAAGTATGTGATCAATACTTTGAATGTACTGAGTATGTAAAATGGAAAATAACTAAAATAAGTTAAGCATAATACATGAAACATTATAAACTAATTCAAGACCAAGTATAAACATATACTTAATGATAAGTTAAATAACTAAATACAAGGTCATGCAAAATCTGAGAGTGAAACATAAACTTTGGACTTTTGGAGCTAACAATAACTAACATACCTTAATATGAGCTAATTGAGGTTCAACTTATAACCCCAGTTGGATGGGTGTTCAGTACCTTACAAAGGGTATAAACACTGACTGACATTGATCCACTAAACTGGTGTCTAAAAGGACTAGTATGCCAGTCCTAATCTGGTGGATGACCCCTTATAACCTAAGGTAATGCCTATAACTTAGGGACTTATACTAAAGGACTTGATGTTCTATGGTTTCATAGAAATTTCGATGCTTAATACTACAAAAATGTGCATGTCCTTAAGGTTATTTTATTTTATTTTATGTGTTTTTGAGTTGATTTTACAGGAAACTAGGTTCCTGGAGCTAAACAAAGGAAAATGAAGTTAAAATCTTAAAATTAACCATTTATGATGGTAGCTTGTAATGCCTCGAATCTAGTACCCAGAATGTTACACGGTGCTCATGACCCCAAAGGACCACAAGCTAACCCATGACTGATATTTATTACTAAACACTAAATAATATACTGTAAATATGAGGAATATAAGCTGTAAGGACATAAGGTTCAAAACTGAACTAATACTGAATAGAAAACAATGTCTATAGTAGGGTATAACAATACCCAAAATTAAAATAAATTGTCTGAAACATGTTGTAGTCTGAAAGCCTCTAAACTATCTAAAATCTTTAGAGTTTATGGGATATGTACCCAACTAACTCCGAACTACTAAAATAATAAAGTAATTAAAATAATCATGTTATCCTCGAATGATGAGGACTCACTGCTAGTCTGGCTGCTGAACATCTGATCTACTAAGGATGCTCGGGGCTCGTGCTTTTAAACCTATAGTATAAAACACCATAGCACAAATGCGTCAGTATGATTGAATGTATTGTTATGCAAATGAGGTAGGCTGAATGCAAGGGTTCATATGCATAAACAATAATAACTAATTGATGACATGAACATGAACACGTAAGAAATACGTGCATGAATTCATAAACTAGGACTGGGGTTGTGACAATACTAAATATTGATGTACTGACATTTGAGTTTACTAATACTGGGATACTTAATAACTGAGTCTATTGATGATATGAATTATGGAGTTTACAGGTAACCAATATCTGAGGTTACTGATACTATATTACTGATTTTTGATAACTGAGTATACTGATACTGGAAAAAAAACTATCTGAGTTCTTTACTAGACTAGGTGATTGTATCTGACAGTCTTGAATCTAAAGAACTATCTGAGTTCTATTACTGAGACTGAATCTGAAACTAAGACTATGGGAGGTAATCATCTAACCGACATGACCCAAATCTAAACTGTGGGGCCCAACTTGTAACCCCATCTAGAAGGGTGTCAGTACCATACCACGAGTAAAGACAAACTGTGAGTAAACCCTCTCTGACAGAGAGCGCTTCCGTCAACCCCTCCTATAAGAAAAAACTCAAAGGAGATGTATAGTCCCTAGACTCGTAGGGGTACATCTCGACCTACACTGGCTACGTAGTTCTGGAATAGAAGGATTGCTTCTAAGGATCACACCCTCTACTATTTGACCGGTGAGCCCTCATTCTTGGGTTCACTCGATGCTGAATCCTACTCCCATCTAAAGATACTGAACTGATTTAACTAAACTGAACTATTACTGGTCGTATTATATAGATGATTTAAACTGGGTTCACTAAATTCCATTGACTGACGGAATACTACTGAGATCTGATAACTAACTGGGATTGCTAATACTACGAAGATTATAGAGATTACTGATATTACTCAGATCACTGAGGTTAATAAGTAGGACTAGACTGATACTAAATTCACTAAATTTTCCTGAGTCATGAGACTGACTGAATTCTAATTATCATGACTTGACTGAGAGTATCATGAAAACTGACACTGGATCTAGGTATACAGCTAAATTGTTAGGTACACATACCCCCAGGACTCAATAGCATAAAACTGACAAGACTTGACACTTCTTGAACACATGACCAATATCAATAAGTTATCTTACAATAAGTTGGGGATTTCATGAAGCATATGGTTATAATAATGTTGTACGTGAATAGGAATGCATATAATCATGCCATAATTTCATACTCTAATATCATGAGCATTCCAACAAACATCTATAATGCACATCAATAGCATGGGAGTTATTTGAATATAAGGGTAAAATATGTATTTAACATTTGGGTAACAATTAAGCTATAATGCATAATTTTTATTCTCTTAGGTATTTTATCAAACACCTTACATGAACCAATTAGGGCAGAGGTATAATCATCAAATTAACACACCATAACCAACTAAGTTCATAGTTTTCGACTTGCATGCTAATATAGTTTCATAAAACAAATAAAGATTCCAACTTAGGAATCGTACAACAAAAACCATATCAACATAATCAATCCATAACATGAATATCAGAATTCATAGTTTAAAACTTTATTCTTGGGATTCATGGATGAAATGAATCCATGAATGAACACTATGCATACCTTAGTTCTTAATTATATGAAGATTGACAGAGATATTCTTGAATTTGAGTATTGAATTTTAATCCTTAATTGAAATTTCAAACTTGTTCTTGAGAGAAACTTGAGAGAGAGACTATATTTTGGTTGAATTGGGGATAAATCCCACGTTTTAGACTTATATAGGGGTGGAAAATTGACCCTTTTGCTCTTAAAAATGCAAAAATTTAATGACTGAAACTGGGCATCGATGCTATTATCGACGCGGTGCGTCGATGGCATCAATGAGATAGTTGACGCGTTATGCCATCATCGTATCGAGTCTCAGTACTTTGACCCTGGCAACCTACAAACATATTAACCAATGCAATTAGCAATGCGGCGTGCCAAGATCGTGTTGGTCTACTATTTTAGGCTTCCGAACGTGGTCTAAACGAGTTTTAAAAAATTTGAAACTTATCCGGAAACACCTATTGACCTTCCTGGTCATAATTATCAAGAATATGGACTATTAAAGGACATTTAAGTCACAAAATGAGACTGCGAACTTTCAAAGGCTAAAATAAACTAAGTCTGAAAACTTAACTAGAACCTTCTAAGTATGGGACCCCCTTAACAAACATAAATGAACTGAATTAAGCTTAGGATTTTACGGGGTCTTACAACATCTCCTCCTTGGGAACATTCATCCTTGAATGAGACTAACTGAGATGGAGAAAATGATAAGCTAAAGTACATGCTAAACATGAACAACTGAAATATGAGTACATGACTGACATCACTGATTTGCTGAGATTTATTCTGAGCATGCATATCCGATGCATGATTATATAACTGGCATGACTGATAAGCTGAATATATTATACTAAAAATTCATAGCTGATTAATGACTGAATATGCAATGGTAATTGATACCAAGTATATTATGGAAATCTGAGCATGAAATTGGATAAGTTCAAGGGAGACTGTTACCTTAAATTGAAAATGTTACTGAGCCTAAAATTAATTACTAGATATTCATGAGCAAAAACACATAAATGTAATTGAGTCTGGAATGTGATACATGAGCTGGATATCATGATCTAAACTGAGTACCTTGAATACGTGGCTTATGGCTGAGATTAGAGTTTGAGGTTCCACTCATGAGTAACCCTTACCCCAAATTGGATTCACTATGAAAAGAGGGAGTGGCACATTTATGTCATAAAGGTTCATGAAATTATAGTGTATCTCTCCCTTGGGGCACTATGTCCCTTGAAAAATACTGGGCTGACTTCGCTGAGCTATGAGAAAAATTATGGCGATGCACGAGGCACCTTTTATTAAGATCTAAATCTAAGACATGATACATGAAATGGTCTAAACACGCAACTACCTAGTTAGTCCATCTTATAATGATCACATTCATGAGACTCTAGATAGTACGACTGGATGGAAACATAGAAACCACACCATCTGAACTTGTCTGTCTGGCTGCTAAACTGAATTACTGGCTGCTTAACTAACTCATATTAGAAACTTCTACTCGACTGGAGAATTCCTATAAAACTCTTTTTGTAGAGTTCTAGTGACTGAAGGGAGACAACGAATCTTGGCCTTATATGAGCAGGACATCAGAATAGGAAATCGCTACATGGCTGGTATTCTTATATTAGGAGACAAGGCCTATGAAACATCATCTAAGATAAAGTGACTAAGCCTTATGCACTGCAACTGAGACTACTGAAAATATTCACATGGGTGCTGAGCACGAATGCATAAATATACTAATTTATTTGATTAACTAAACGACTGATAGCTGACTACTGGGTCTGTAAGGCTGAACTGTACTTAGCCTGAAAGGTTGGACTTAGACTATAGAGTATTATACATAAGAGGTAATGTCTGAATGGGTAACGTGAGGTAACTAAGCATGAATGAGTGAAAAACTGTATTACCTTAAGAACGCAAGACCAAGCATCCAACATGATTCAGAAATACTCTGTAAACTAAGGTACTAAAATACCAATGACTAAGTAACTGATGGCCATATGCTATGGTCAGGTAATCCTAAAAGTGAACTGAGTTTATGATCTGACTAGACTAGGACAGGGACTAAGATTGTAGCTAAGATGGTAATTCAGATTATAACCGTAACTAAGACTGTAACTGAGATTGAATGTTGGTTTTCTATATCTGAGGTTTATACTGGTACGGGAGTACTGAATCCTGATGGCTAAGTAACTGATAGCTGAAAGCCATGGTTCTGTGGGACTATCTAAGTCCTTTACTGAATATTGATTACTAAACTGACACTGTAACTGAGGCCTACAGGATGGAATATTAACACTATGAATTTACCAAGGGATATAAACTGAGGGTATACGTGGTATAATCTGAGTTTGACTAAACACTAGGAGTGAAGTCAGGAATCGTGTGGGCTAAGCATATTGTAAAACATGATATGAGTACATGAGTCATGAGTTGTATGACCGGATCCTAGAATTTCTATGTTCATGGGACATGATTCACAACATTGGATGAACTTGGACTTCTCATAAGAGGAACTTGAAACACACACTATTCTATGAAAAATGCATGGATATAAGTTGTATTCATGGGACTGAAATGTAAAGCATGCATAAGTATAGGTAGGGTTGAAGTACAAAACTTTGCACTGAGGTAGGAATAGGTCGGGAATTATCTTCCCTTAATTATTTTCAACACATATTGGCATTACTACTAGAATCTGAAGGCCTGACTTTCTGAGATATCATAATCGGACAATTTATGAATACCTGTCGAGTTGTGTTAGACTGCCTCACTGAGGTAGATATTGGAAAGGTCCTATTAACATTTGGTATGACCTTAAAGTTGATTGCTATGAAAGAAGTTACAAAAGAAAAAGAATCTCCTGAATCTGAAGAAACATGAATATCTAAATGAGGGATCTGCATCATACCAGTGGCTGCACCAGGAGGACTTTTCTGATCCTATCGGGACTGAAGTGCATAGAGTCTGTTTGGGTGTTGCCCCATTGATAGCGCTGGAAATGGCACCCTACTGATTTAGGTGACCAGACTGAGCTAAAGAACGATTGTGCTTGCTTCTAGGGACAGGCCTAGGACAATCTCGGACCTTATGACCTGAGTCACCACATCCGAAATACACATCACTGTCGGCTCTACATATACCCTCACGATGCTTACCACACTCTTCGCAAAGAGGATAAGTGCGAATAATGCTTGCACTATTCTGAGATTTAGAGCCTGCTGCCCTGTATTTGCTACCATTTTTTAACTTAGGAACTGAAGAACTAGCTGAGGAAGGAGCTAGAAATAAAAACTTCTTGGTATACTAAGAACGGTTACGATTCTGCGACCCTGGCTGAGAAAAGCTATAACTACTAGTTTTGGCTCTCTTATTTTCCCTCTCCTTCTTCTTAAGTTTTTGCTCTTTAATCTGTTGAGCAAGAAACATAATCCTAGATATGGCCATCTCCTTAATCAACATCGCAATTTTACACTCCTTAGCCACTCTACCTGATATCCCAGACACAAACTTACTCATTCTTGATCTACTATCTGCTACTACATAGGGAGCGTACCTAGTTAACTGGGTGAACTTTAGGGAGTATACTTTTATGCTCATACTACCTTATCTGAGATTGATGAACTCTAACACTTTTGCTTCTTTCTTCTCTAGGGGTAAAATATATCTAAGAAGGCCATAACAAACTCTTCTCATTCTATGGACTTAGCTAAAACATTCTAAGTATGGGACCCACTTAACAAGTATAAATGGACTGAATTAAGCTTAGGATTTTGCGGGGTCTTACACAGCTACTTAGAGTAAGTGACAGACAATAAGTGTCAGAAAGCTATAGTTCAAAGAATTAGAAGCTGAAATTTTGGACTTTCTACCTACGATCTGGCACCTACTAGGCATAGGCACCACCTAATGGCATAAGTGCCACCTACTGGGCAAAGGTGGTAGACCATAGGTTTCAGAGGAACATTCAGAGAGAAATATTTTTGGCCTGCTACCTACTACCCCCACATAAGGATTGTAGGTGCCACCAACGACTCGTAGGTGGATCCATAGGTGTTCGTCGACTCAACTTTCCTAGATCATTTTTGATTGAATTTCTATGGTTTCCAAGTAATCTATAAATACCCTTTGACATTTTTTTAGTTAGTTTATTCTAATTTAGGACCTTGGAGGCTATTATATGATCTTAGGGGTAAGTTTACACACTTTATACTCTACACACTTTATACTCTTACAAACATATATTGATTCTAGATTAGCTTTTAATCATGGGAATCTTATGTTCTTGGATTTTGGTTTATTTATTGATTTGAGACTTTGGTTTTCTTCATATATTATTTGTAGATTGATTCTATGATTTCAATTACAAATTCTATGAATTATTTCACAACTATGAGCAGTTAATTCCTTTAACTAGGATTGTGGGAACCCTGGCGTAGTAGCAAAGTACGTGAAGTTCAACATTATTCCAAACCAATATTCTTGCATGTATTGTTATCATCTTCAGCTTAATAGATTTCTTAATAGTGGTCAATGTTAAAAACCTACCTGTATTCATTACTTAATTCGAAAAAGGGGTAGAGATTAGGAAAATAAGATCATGACAGTAATTTAAGATTCACCTCCATATTATAATTCTACCATATCATCTAATAAACTTTACACTCAAAAGGTATTAGTTAAACTAGGATCTAGGATAAGGGTTAGTAAAGTGACACTCTGAGACTCAAAAGGTAAAGAGTGTTCACTAAAGGTGTTCACAAGACAGTTAGTGATATAGAACTCATAAAATTCTGCATATAAGATATTGGGTAGTTCAACGGAGCACGATAAACCTACAAAGTTAAAAACAAGGGGCAAACAAGCCTAGAGTTCATTTAAGTTTATTTGCAACCCAAAGCATTTGAGTTTTGTTACTTTCTACAAATTATAGAAATTCCTCCATTTACTTTTTTGCACTGCCGAGTTATTTCAGAAAGTTTGAGAAATAGTTCTGACCTATTCCCTGTGGGTTTGACCCCAACCTAGTTGGGTTACTATACTTGACTTCGACTGCATTATACTTCTTAGAGGTGTAGTTTTGGATGACATCAAAATTTTGGCAATGTTGTGGGGAATAAAATTGTAGATTTATTGATTGAAGTTGCTAAAGTTTTTAGGTTTTATTTTTTATATTTTGCTACTCTTTTGGATATGACATATTTACAAGAGGAAGGGTGGAGTGATGATGACTTCCTTTTTATTGATCCTTATCCTTTTAATATCATGCATTATTCCAGGAGTGTGATGGATATATTGTGGGATCACAATGAAAGCATGCTAGAAACGTTGCCACTCTTCATAAAAGAAAAAGAGAAGTCTAATCAAAAGGTTGACAAGTTTTGTATGGAGATTACCAACTTCAAAGGAGACTTAAATGCAAAGGTTGATGTGTGTGGCACCCAATAATTTAGTTATGAGTTGTATGAAACTGAAAAGATTCTTATAAGCCAACGTGAGGAGCTAAACTTAGAGGACTAAACACTTGATCATACTTTTATAGCTATTGTAACTATTGAGAAGAGCACATTAGAGTTATGTGAGGATGTAAATAAAAATAAAATTCATGAGTTGGGATGTATTAAACCTCATTCTAAACATTTTTTCAAATTATGTTTGGGTAGTAAGAGATTAATCGAGTCACTCAAGCCAATAGAGAGTGTAAAGAGGAGGAAAAATATGTCTATATTCTTTAATTTGATATGCCAAAGCCAAAAAATTACATTTCTCATTTAAGGACCAACAATTGCAACATGTCACATATATTGTTTGGTTCCTTCATTTTCATACCACTACCCCTGAGCATAGTAGAGAATTGAAGAAAAATTTAAGGTTCTAATTCCTAAGTTTAAAGTGGAGAGAAAAGTTGGAGACCAACTCTTTGGATACCTTGATGAAGTTTGAGTAATTCTGTGTTGTGCCAGGGCATTAAATCAGGTGTTATATGGGAGGCAACCCATGGTCTTGTTGGTGAAGTTTGAGTAACCAACATAGCCAACTCATGTTGCGACGGTAAATCAGGTGTTGCTTGAGAGGCAACCCAAGGTATCTATTATTTTTGAATTCATTTGTGTTAGTGTGCTTGACGTCAACTAAATAAGTAATACTCATCGAGCTAGGCTCTAAGATAGGGGAACTACATTTCAAATACTTAGTGCCCCTCTCCACTAAGAAACTCTTTGTTGCTCAATGTCAACCATTAGCGAAAAAGATCACTGTCAAGGTCACTTCTTAGATGGCTAGAGGCATGTCATATGGAGGCAGAATACAGATGTCAGAACAGAACTATTTGACACTAAGGGTCATTGGACACAACTATTCCTCCAAACATAAAAGGTGATCAAACTAATAGAAGCAATATGCAGTAGCTATCTCTAGAGAAGGGAGGCCACTATTTTAAAGAGGGTATTGGTATCCTAAGAAAAAGTTTGCATGCCTAAAGATTTAGCAGGGTTGAACTTCATCAAGTTGAGGACATGGAACCAAGCGCAATCTAACAAGCTACTATGTTCTTTGAGTTAACAGAGGGAGAAATTATGGATCACTTGAGTGCACACTTATTACTTAAAACAACAAAATTGGATCATTATGGAGGTGCCTAAACAGGTTTCATGGATGGTAAGGAAAATCTTTAACTAGTGTTGTAAAAGGCGCTCGCCACGCCAATGGCGAATAGCGAAGTGAGGCGAGGCATAGTCGCCTCTTATCGTTATGGCGCTGTGACATCCAAAAGGTGACGCCTTTGCTAAAAAGGCGACAATGGTGTTGCCTTTATAATTTCTTTTAAAAAATTAAGGCTTTAGGGATTAAAGCTAATTTTAGGGCTTATTTTTCTATGTTGGCTCTACCAACTTACTCGATTTGGCGACTGTCGTTGCTACCATTACCATCTCACAAGTTTTGATTTCAACTCCGGCAACCGGGGGCGGCTACTCCGGCGAATCCAACTACTTCGGTAAGGATTAATTTCTATTATTTTTTTCTTCTTTCTTCTTCCTTCTTCTTCTCAATCCGACGACTGAACTCCAGCTACTATTTTTTTTCTTTCTTTTTTTCTCTTTTTCTATTTTTCTTCCTCTGAAACAGTAATAAGTGTTACACTGTCACTGTAACAACAACAACACAACAACATACCTAGTATATTTCTACCAAGTGGGGTCTGGGGAGGGAAAGTGTACGCAGTCATACTACTACCTCAAATGTGAGATAGAGAGGTTGTTTTCAATAGACCCCCGACTCAAAATAAAGCAATATAAGATAAGATAAGGAATAGTAATAGAACAGGATACAATTGAAATTAACATATTCAATAATACCAAAAGCAAGATACTCCAAGTATACACCAAAACATACAACATCCTAACTCAGACTAACCTTCTACCCTATTTCGCCTCCTCCGCAACTTCCTATCCAGGGTCATGTCCTCGGTAAGCTGAAGATGTTTCATGTCATGTCTAATCACCTCGCTCTAATATTTCTTCGGTCTACCTCTATCTAGATTGAAATCATCCCTACCAACCTCTCACACCTCCGCACTGGGACATCCGTGCTCCTCCGCATCATATGACCAAATCATCTCAACCTTGCTTTCCGCATCTTGGCTTCCACTAAAGCCACTCGCACCTTATCTCGAAAACCTCATTTTTAATTCTATCTTTTCTAGTACACTCACACATCCACCGAAGCATTCTCATCTCCGTCACCTTCATCTTCTGGATATGGATCTTCTTAACAGGCCAACACTCTGCCCCATACAACATTGTCACTGTACCAGTAAGCATAAATGTATTATGTACAAAAATATTTTTTTAATAACTTATATAACATAGTATGATAGTAATATACTAATTAAATGACTTGATCATTTACAAATTTTTCAATTTCAATGGCGTTTTAGTATTGCTTGTTTTATGGTTATTGAATTGTTGAGTCGTTCAAGTTCTAGACTTTTAGTGTCTGTCTACTATCTATTTTTAATTCTTGACTTGAAATATTTTCTAATATATTAGTGCTATTGAAATTTTGATCATTTATATACTACCTCTGTCCCATTTTATGTGTCATCATTTGACCGGGCACGGAGTTTAAGAAATAAGGAAAGACTTGATAATGTTTACCGAATTGTCCTTTATCAAAAAATGTGCTAGTGCCTTTTTTTTAATCAAGTGGGACCAATAAGGATAAAAGTGGAATTGTATCTTTAAATAATTGTCAAATAAGAAAAGATGACATTCTTTTTAGGACGGACTAAAAAGAAAATGATGACACTTAAAATGGAACGGAGGGAGTATTATTTTAATATTTTTGTATTAATTGTCGCCGCATTTCAAAAGGTGATCGCCTCGCCGCTCGCCGCGTGGCGAGGCGGAGCCTTGTCTCCTTTTGTCGCCTTTCGCCGTCCAAAACACTGTCTTTAACATGAGAAAGTTCTGGCTTCTGGTTGCCTACCAACCACACGTTACATATAGAGGTAAATCTCATATCAGAGATGCCAATGCAGCTTGAGGGCTTGTATGCCACAATGCAGCTTGTCCTAAGCATGTTATCCTCTTATGGATCGCACTGCTGTAGAGAAAGAAGACGAAAGACACTTTGATCAGATGGGGTATGGGCATTGATTCTGGTTGTGTGCTTTGCAAGAATCCTCTTGAGACACTGCAAAAATCTGTATTTTGACTGTGAGTACTCAAAGGGAATGTGGACAAGACTACTAACCTGCCTGGGATGGTAGAGAACTATACTACCATGGGTATTGGAGTGGAGTGGAGTCGGTTCACCAGAATAGCAAGTCCAAGCTAAGACGCCAAAGAAAGTCTTCCTTGAAGCGTGCCTTCCAGCTGTGGTATATGAAATATGGAATGGGATGAAATTCCAGGATTTTCCACCACAATCACCACACAGGAGAACATAATACATACAATACAAACATGTGCATATGCGCCAGGAAGAATACGGCTATTTTTGATGTAATTTGTTCTTCATATGAATTATATCTAATTTGGAACTTGAGGATAGAGAGGATGCTTAAGGAGGACTGCCAGGATGTCAGTATGCCCTTGGATTGACAGTTAATTGCCAAAAGAAAGGTACAATCTCGAGCACGAGAAAAGGGGTGAGAGTATGTCACATTGCACTACCAAAAGTTCAACTATAACAAACATTTTCGACTATAATGTCACTGCCACCAAATACATCAAAAAGATCACATCATGTATCTGTGTGTGAACAGTCATTGGTGGCTGAAAAGATTGGCAACCTACGTATCAAATGTAGAATATCTTAATGGTGTGAAGTATTTTGGAGAAAACGGTGCGGACTTGAACCAAAGCGGACAATACCATACCATTTATGAGTATCTTTGGGCTGATTTAGCCCATCAACATGCTGACTGCTCCATACACATCCAAGACGAAATCCTTTCAATCAGTCAAAGTTTTTAGTGTGACTAACATTACCAATTTACATAAGATCATGCAACATGGAACTCTGAAGTGAAAGGGACAAAAAGAACCACTCATAAGCTTCATCCATGGCTAAATTTCAATTAGGTGAAACTAGTATTTTGTAAATTCCACAATCCCACTACTGCTCTTCTGTATTGTACCTCTGCTGCAGTTACCACCAAGTTTGAACTTCCACCAAAATTGTACAAAGCACGGTCATGACTATTAATCGATGATCATCTAGCAGCCACAGCATGATCAGTCCTGGGGCTTGCATGAAGGAGTTGATGAAGCTTTTCTCCAGTAGTATTATTATTCTCATGAACATCACCATCTTCGGTGGTTCTATTGAATGAATCATTGTTGTCGACTCTTGCTAGTCGGTCTGCCGTGCTAACAGGTTTCAGCTTCTCATCATCAATCTTACCTAACGTTCCATCTTCTGCTTGTCCTAGTATATTTTTCAGTCTCCCCTGCACAATCCAGACCACATTCAACAAGGCACAAAAAACAAAAATTCGCACCGCCATTAACAATTAAAGACGACTATTTAACAATGAGACGAACTCATCCAATTAAAGCCTAAGTTGCTCGGACTCGGGTACCGGTGTCCGATACGGGTACGGATCTAGAGGTCGGATCCTTCGCGGTCTCAATTTAAAGATTCGGGGATATGAATCTAGGAATGGATACGGGTGCGGGGATTCGACAAAAAATAATTTAAATATCTAAAAATAGAGTTATAAAACATAAATTATGAAAAAAAATTTTATTTTTTTTTTTGAGAAGGTAACATTTAAATTATGAGATATTAAATGAAAAACTTGAGGAAAAAATGTTGTTCAAGAAGAAAATCTTGGAAGGAGATAAAAAGAAAAGCAATAACATAGAAATTTCTATACTAGGTATTCCATTTTCTTCAATTTCACCTTAGCTTTTGTTTTTATTACAAAATTTCCTAAAACTGTCCGGACATTTCCAGTCGATTTTGATCAAAGTACCCAAAATCGGTTGACCAGATCGGGTACGGATCCCACACCCACACCCATGTCGTGTCGACACGGGTGCGGCACCAAAAGTGAAGAGTCCAAGTAACTTAGATTAAAGCAGCATTTTCAAGCTTCAGTTTCTCAGAGTTTCCAGTGAAGGTGTTTATTTCTGATTTGAGTGCCACATTTTCAGAGGTTAAAAGATTGAACACGGATTGCCAATTCTTCAGTTTCTGCCTGGAGGAGGGAGGGAAATTAAAAAAGTGTGTGTATCAAGAAAAAGAACATATAAAAACAGTAAAACATAGGCCATAGTAAGATTAAATCAATATCGCAATATTCTATAATGTAGATATTTCCTTCTTACTTGTTTTCTCAATCTTGATCTCCTTGCAGATTCTCGATTAGACTGCTTCCTCTTCTCCTGCTTCAGCTCACGCTCGTTCTGAAAATATAGTTGAATTTAACAATTTGAACTCATACAGTTCATAGAGTATTAAACATAGTTCTCATCAAATTCATATGCAAAACATAATTGCAGACACCCAAGGTCACGTCAAAAATACGCAAAGCAAAGTTCACCGGGTACATGCATATACCTGTAACCAGGCATCTCCCGGCACTGCAGAAACATTAGCTGGACTAGGTTTCATTAGTGTACCAACAGAATTTCTCAGATCCAGCGTAGTAGAAGAAAACACTGTTCCCGCTAGTTCTTCTGCTGTGTTACCGGGATTAACAGCTACAGAAGTTCCCTTCACCGAGTCCCCATTAACTTCCCTAGTACGTTGTGGACTGCTCAGTGTACGACTCTTTCCATCACCACCTGTAAAAAGTTAGAAGAACACAGAGATAGAAAGACACAGAAATCAGGCAATCCCGTCAATGCATCATCGACTAACAGTGTTTAAGCAATAAAACGTACCAAGTTTGAGAAACCAATACTTCTAATAGAAAGGCAAAACATCTCGTCCAGCTCTTTCACCAGTAATTTAGTATCAACTTTGGTATTTCCATAATAATAGAAAAAAATTGATAAAGAACCAGGAGTAGACTGAAAAATTAAGTTTAGAGGAGCAGCGAACAGACGGCTGTAACGTACCCCCTTCGAGCATGTCCTTTAAAGGTTAAAGCTGCAACATCTATATCTACAAGATTCAAGAGTGATTTATCTATTAAGCAATTAACACGAGTACTTTTGTTGCATGTACCTAATGTGACCCTCAATAATCTTAAGCTCAGGACCTTTCAACACTTGACACTAACATCAACAAATATGGAAGCGGAAACGAGTCAATTGAATTAAAGCAAGAACCCTAAAAATTCCCTGCACATTTCACAAATATGTAAATCCTATATCTATTGATGTTCGAATAGAAAGTGAGGAAAAGGTCGATAACTCTTACAGTTATTAGGAGTTGTCTCACGGCTTCTTCTCCTAGTGTTCTCACCCACCTAGAGTATGAGGAGAAAGTATCAGCAACCATAGCCTTCTTACTGATACAAATTAAAAAAATAAAAAAAAATAAGAGACAAATGGATTGTTAGATCTTGGATCACACCTCTGCCGTGTGTATATTACTTCCATCACTCGAACCTTCAGTTTGCGCACAGCATGGCATGAAGGTAACAATTAGTCGATATTCATTATCTTTAACAGGATTAAGAAGTGTTCTCCAGAATATAAACCACTAGTCGTGCATGGTTCTTAAACAACTGAACATGATCCCCAGCATGAACTAGTTTTCCACAAACCTTTGAGAAAGTCCATGGTCAGTGCCATCAATATTATCAACACTGCAATTTCCTATTGACATTCCAAGACTATTAAAACCTTTTAACTGACTCGTCAAACCTTGATCAGTGTTCCCCGAACACTCAGCAGAAGCATCCATACTCAAAGAAGCAGTATCCTACACAATGTAGAGTGACTTAAGCTTCAATCTCACCATTAGGTACTAGTTTACTACATTAAAATAAAGGAAAGAATAATCTGTCAGTTTCGGCATTTCAAAAAGCAAACAACTTTCAAAACATAGAAAGAAGTCAAGGAACTGAGAGTGACATATACCATGGTCTGACTAACAGCAGAAGATGATGTCATTCCATGAGCCTGAGGATGAGACACCTGAAATTAGAAAAAAAAAAAATAATCTGTAAATGGGCTTGTTCGTATATTTTAGCCGCAACTCTGTCACTAGAGTCATATATTACAGTAACTCTACGTAAATATACTGTCATATGCTTAATTGAAGATGATGAATCCAAGTTTAATTAGAAATTATAAGATCCCTATGTTTTATTTATTTATTAATTGAAAGGTAATAAGTTTCCCGTGTTCCAATGAAATATTAACTTATCAAGAGATGACGCTTGCATCCTACCAAGTTGAAAAAGTCCTCATCGTGCAAAGGAAAAGGGCTTGCAGCGGTTGTTCAAGTTTTGATATGATACTGCTATCAATGATCAAGTTTTGATATGATACTGCTATCAATGATCAGCGTTAGCTTGAGGCAATCCGTAAATATTCCACTGATATAATAATTAAAACGCTATTCTCCATCATACTAAGGAACACAACAAATACACCATTTTCTTACCAACTCATAAATCCTAATAAGGTAGGGCAGCTACTGGAAATCATTGTTGGCCGATTGTAGGGCCCAAGTCCTAAATCAGTTAACTGCTTGTTTTTCACACCATTTACTATTAACATAGTTATAACCTTCACTTTTTCTCAGAAGTTACTTCTCCTCAGTCTCTTAAAAGAAATTAGTGGACCCAGCTCAATGAGTTGAGTTATTAAGTGATGCCCTATAATCTAAACTAAATTTGATAGCATAGCAAGGTGTGGACAGGGTTCAGCTAAGTTGAAAGCCACCAGCATCGGTTCTGCTGTTTCCAGTGGCTTCTACCGATATTACATGCAGAAAACGTTTTAGAGCACAGTAGGAATCAGAAAGCACTCATGATTTCAGAAAAGAATGAATGAACGGAGATGCTGGAATGGGAACTCACTATAGGAACTCCAGGGTGCGGATATACACCACCATGTGCATAGACTCCTAGATATGGTGTGCCATAAGGTGGCATCATGGGCTAAAAAGAGGAGAATCCTTGTTACTCATGTCATCGAAGCCTAATAAACAATCACCTAGCATCTCAATTAAACAACTTGCAAGAATGTTAGAAGAAAGATTCTGTTTGGAAAGTACCTGTAGCGGTCCCCAAATGTAAGGATGAGGAGCATGACCAGGCACAACAGCAGAATTAACATATGGAGGTATAGCTAACCGAGGACCATAATATGCCTGAAGATGTAGCTGCTTACATAAATATCAATTATCACTAGAGCTATGGCAAGATTATTTAACAGCACGATAGAAAAGGATTAACCTGCATCGCAGCCCAGTCAGGATACACGTGGATATTGCTTTGATCCTGTCAATACATGAAGACATTTGCAGCATAACCAGGTGCAACAGCAGAATTAACATAGGGAGGTACAGCTAACCGAGGACCATAATATGCCTGAAGATGTAGCTGCTTACATAAACATCAATAATCACTAGAGCTATGGCAAGATTATTTAACAGCATGATAGAAAAGGATTAACCTGCATCGCAGCCCAGTCAAGAGACACGTGGATATTGCTTTGATCCTGTCAATACATTAAGACATTTGCCAACTACTCAGAGGATGAACTTCAAAGAAGAGATTTAAGACTTAAAGAGGAAACTAACATAAAGGACATTTAACAACAGGAACGACAGATGCTCTGAAGCATAGGAGAACAACATCAAACACTCTCTACAGACTAAACAATACACAATTCTGTATTTGCTTACTGGAGCAGTCGAAAATGATTTCTCAGGCATACAAAATTTCCCGTCCTCGTTATTTCCCATGTGTCAGAAAGCAACAAGATGCTCTACTAATTCACTGCTAGAAGGATTATTTCCTTTAGGGACTGAGGTGTTGTTGTTGGTTGGAGGTACTGATCGAGCTTATTATTCCAACTGCATAAAATAAAGCCCTGTCAAACAATGAGCAACAAAATTTCACAATATCATGTATGGCATAAAAAAACTTTCCTCTTTCTTAATGCAGGTATGGTCACTACTTTAATTCCTGTTTCAAAATAGATAATTTTGTATCCAAGGAGGGCACAAATCTGAATAGGAGACATTGTACTAGTATCTACAGGCCCTAAATTATCAACAGGTTCTCCGAACATGTTAAAAATTTGTCCCAGAGCCGACCATAACACTTAAAGGAGCTCCTGTGTCAATTGCTTCCATTCCTCTCGTTAGACTGTCGGCTGCGAAGAAAATAAGTTTTATCCATCCTAATACATTCCAGTTAATTGTAACATTAAGATTTGTATAGGTCTTTACAAAGAAAATACATAACAAATCACCTTAAGAAAATTGGTAGAAGACCGCATTAGGAATCTTAAAGGGTTGGCTCTCAAAAAGATAATATTATTTAGATAAAGAACCTCAATTACTCTAAAATGTCAAATTTATACTAAAATCTTCAAAGCTGGACACTATGAAATAGCTTCTACAGCCCAAACTTTTAAGTTTTAACACAGGACTTAGCCAATTGCATTGTTTCCTTCTGTTACTAGTTTTTGCTGTCAGTATTTTTCTCTCCACTGTATTTTCATTATAGCTTTTACTCTTATATTTGTCAAATCTATTTTCGAAAAACACTTTTCTTGAGCCGAGGTCTATCAAAAAACAGTCAATTATTTCTACCTCAACAAGATACCGGCAAGATCTGCCTACAATCCACCCTCCCCGACCCAACTTGTCATATCACACTTGCGTATGTTGTTGTTGCATCCATTCCCTACTGATCGGAAAAGCCGTATCTTTGCAACACAAGGCAAAAGGGAAGATTGGAAGACCATGGCTTCCTAAAAGAATCTAAAATCTGTTTTCTGTGCCTAAGGCTTTTAGAAAAATTCAGTTTTCTTAAATTCTTTGACTGGATATTCTTTTATTAGTTTTAAAATATCTGATTTCTTTGATCTTTCAAGAAATCTATTCTCTATATATCTCCCCAGCATTGGAGTAATGGTAATTCGAGCCGTGGATGCAACCATTAATGCTTATGTTAGGCTGCCCGTCTATCTCACAGCCCTGCAGCCCTTCCCCGGACCCTGCTAAGTGGGATGCTGTATGCCACTGCACTTTTATCATCTCCCGCAGCAATTCTCTCTCGCTTGATGCACTTCATTGACATAATAAGCAGGAAAAAGAGAGGGGAAAGAGAAGCAGGGGCATAATCGTCCCTTCATAGTCTTCACACAAAACCAAGTAAAGAGAAAAACTTTACAAAACTATGAATCCATAGAATAACCTAGGATGTAATGACAAACTAGTCCTCGTCAACCAACCTAAATTACAACCAGAAATTATCGAGTAACAGAAGAACAAAACACTGTTATTACATGAATTCTAAATTACGTCCTTGAATCAAATTTTCTTAATTTCTACGCATTATGATAAGACATTAAGAACCAATTAGCAAGTATTAACCAAGCGGAAAAAAAGAAGCTCAATTACTCCCAGCTCTACTTTGTTGCCCCTTATTTATTTATCTTCTTCCTGTTGTTGCTATCACATTCATAACTCATGAATTCTCTTCAACATAAAATAGCATAAATCACAGAGATCAAATATTCAGCTTCAGAAGCAAAAATTTTCACCAAAAACATTACTTCCTCCCTTCTAATTTATTTACCTTATCTTCACTTAACACAGTTTTTAAAAAAAAAAAAAAATGAAACCCATGATATTAAAGTAAATAAAGCTATGGAAACTTTATCAAAATATATTTTTGTCCTATTAAGTTTTAAACATGACAGTTGACACAGACAAAGTTATGACAAAAGAATTGCAAAAAAATGGAAGACTTTTTTCTCCAAACAGACAAAAAATGAAATAGGCTTTAAGAAAAGTAAAACAAACAAACAGAATGGAAAGAATAATCATCAAATCCAAATTTGAACGTACCTCAAACTCTATGCATCAGAAAATTGAAGGAATTTTAACGTATCATAATTTATGCATTATTTACTTTCTCATCTTGATAGACAAATAATCAGAAATAAATAGAAGTACACAAATGACAAGATAATAAAGAGGAAGACTTAATTGAAGAAAAAGATGCGATCCACGTCACCAAACACGTGTACGTATCTAAAACCAGCAGTTTTGAGCTGGCGCCTTTGAAATTCGTATATAATTATTTATTTTAAAAATAATAAATACGTCACCTATTCATCTGACGTGTCGTTTGTTTACCTGATTAGGCGACTCTGGCGTGGCGTGGGTTTTATTGATCAATTAATTAATCTATACATATATATATATACACTAGATATTCGTGCCCATTTGGCAACACTAATGTACTCCCTCCATATAAGAAAAATAATTAATAACATACCTAATTTATCATAATATCTTTATTAAATGATGTTTACATTTTAATTTGAAGAAAAAATAATTAATGCAAAGGGTAAAATATGAAAAAAAAAAATTGTCTCTTCTTGATTAATAAAAAAAGACAAGTAAAATAAAAAATCAAATTAGAAAATTTGAGACGGATAATTTAGGACGGAGGGAGTACAAAAGAGATTCAACTTTGAGAAAGATTATTTCTTAATTGTTTTAATTATTTAATATAGGAGTAAAAAAAGAAAGTGTAGTACAATGAATCAATGTTAACATAATATATACATTCAGTGTGGAACAAAATTGAGCTTGCTAGACTGATTCAATCAATACAAAAGCAATTATATAAGTCGATAAAAATCTAGTTATATTGTTGCAACTACAGTTGGCAGCACGTCTTTCATTTGAACATTCCTGAAAAAGTACATGATGCACGTCTCATTTGAAAGTTTCAAATATATAAGTTGAGGAGACATACATCGATTTCAAAATATTTATTGCACCATAAAATTACTGAAATATCCTTGGTAGTTATTTAATAAGGAACAAAAAGATATTTATAAAAATTACTATCATGTATAATTCAATTACAAATATCTAAATAAAAATATTATTAAAATAATACATAAAGACAAAACTAATAAATATAAAAAAAAATCAAAATGCATGTGTAACCATTTTATTGCATCATAAAAATGAGGACAAAACTAATAAATATAAGAAAAAAGCACTATGCACGTGTCACCATTTTATTGCACCATAAAATTATCGAAATACCCTTAGATATAAAAAATAAGTGATTTAATAAGGAACCAAAAAATATTTATAAAAAATTATTATCATTTATAATTCAATTACAAAGGTCTAAATAAAAATATTATTTAAATAATACATGAGGACAAAACTAATAGATATAAGAAAAAAATAGAGATAATACATCAACCCCCCCCCCCCCCCCCCCGCATAAACTTGTCCTTCCAACTCACTTTAGCACTTAAACTTAACTTCCGTTTATTTACCCCCTTAACATCTTTAAAGTGAATTATTTTCACCCCTCAAGCTGACATGGATTTTAAAAGAAAAAAGAAAAAAAAACGCGTTTTTAAATTTATTTTAAAACTAATATGATCCCACTTTTTAATATATATATATATATATATACCCACCCCTTACCTTTCACCTCACCCGATCTTCATCTTCTTCATACCCCCACCACCCACCACCCCATTTTCTTATATTTCTTCTTACAATCCACCCCAATTTCTTTTCTCCTTCTTCTAACTCTCCATCTCCACTTTCATTATCTTCATTAATTTCTTCAAGAAAGAAAAAATGTGTGTGAATAGTTATGAATTTTAATGTGTTAGAATTTGTTGTCGAATTTGTGGTTGATGTTCTAATTGATTATTGGGGTTTTCTGATGATGATGTTAAGTTGTACTTGAATTTTGAGTTTGATTGGTATGAATTTTTCTAGTTTAATTTTGTATCCGTCATTGTTGAAGCTTCAAAACAAAAAGAAAATAGTTTGTTGAAATCATGATTGATGTCTAAATTGATTGTTGGAGTTTTTTAATGATGTTGTAAAGTTGTGCCTGAAATTTGAATTTCTTCAATTGATGATTTGATAAAGGAATAATTGGTGTTTCTTGAATTGTTGTTTCTTGAATTGGTAATATGCTTTAAGTTTGAAGAAGATAGAAAATGAAGGTGAAGGGAGAGGTGGGGTGGTTTGAAGAAGATAGAAAGGGGGGCTGCATTGCAGGGTAGGGTCGGGGTAGGTGGGGGGTGAAGAAGAAAGAAAATGAGATTTTTTTATTTAATATTTATATATATATATATATATATATATATATATATATATATATATACACACAAAAATAGTAAATATATATTTTTTATTTTTTAAAAAAAATATATATAAAAATAAAGTGTGGGGGATTAATTTTTTTTTAGAACAATCGAACTTCTGACGTGGCTCTGACGTGGCGCTAATGTGGCAGCGAGTGTGATGCACTCTCCCTCATGAGAGTGATTCCTGAATTTCTTCAGTTTCAGCAGCTTCTTCGCTTGTAAGACTTTTTATTGAAGTATCTCAGCATTGTTCTACCTATTTAAGGAGGTTTTTTCTGACTTCTGATAAATATTTTTCAATCATTTTCATTTTATCTCCTTCATGAATGGAGATTCTTCTGGAGATATGATTTAAATGCTAATGAACAAACTATTAAACTGCTTAATCAAAATGATATTGATATATTTAAAAATCATTATAATTTTATGCATATTGGCTTAGTGCAAATTACTTTTAAACCATTAACTTTAAAGGGACTTTCAGAGACCTTTCTAGCTGCACTGCGCGATGCTAAAAATTTAAATTTTAGACAGTCTCTGATGGGATCTATTGAGTCCACTCTTGCATATAGCCCTGTATATTTTAATACTCAACCAAATTTATAATTGTCTTTGACTGATCAAAATATTCTTGATGCTTTAACTCTAAATGTAAAAACCCTTGGTTATAATTATGCGCCCGGATCTAAACTTATATGTTTATCCTATCGTATTTATTACCGCTTATTATCTACTATGAATCCTCGATGTAAATTGGTGGATAATGTTTTTGATTATACCATTCTAATTGAGACAAACTTTACAAAATTCAGAGTCACTGCGAGAAGACCTATCAAATGGGATGAGCTTAATTTCCCAAAAACATGGATTTTAAATTCAATCATTTCTCCAAATCAACTTGCGGAGGATGTGACAAATAAAGAGTTAACCCATGTAACTCAAAATACTGACGGGAGAATTTGTCTACAATTTGACGATAACTCTACTGTTTATAATCGAAATTCCTTTTCTATACCTAGAATGTTGCTTGCTATGCATCATATTTCCCCAGTCAAACCAGTTTATGGTCCAGCTAGGAGTCGTGTTGCATCCTTTCATACTCTAAATACTGCAGATTCGCATGTTCTACCTAAAAATGTAGAAAAAATTAAAATCAATCCTAAAATAAATATAGTGCAAGATTTTGATAATGAAATTCCTACTCCCTCCGAAATGGAGTTTGATTTTAATTCTATTTAATCATGATTCCACAACTTATTGATTTTTGTCCTGGTTCACAGGCAAGAAAGTATATTAGAAAAGAATTTTTTAGTGAAAAATGGAAAACCTTTAGAACATGGTTTTTTGAAACATATAATCCTGATGAATTGAAAAACATTTCTGAAGAATTTTATGAAATATGTGCATTACATAATAAAATTATTTATTTTGTGCCATGGTTTATGTCTGCATATATGTCTTCCTATGTGAAAATCATTGAAAGATCTTATCAAAATACTGATGGTAAAATTATTCAGGCTATTTACCCTCCTCAATCTTTCTTTATATTACCTAATAATATTGGAATGACTTTCTCTGCTTTTCAGAAATTCGTTGATAATGATATTGAAAAAATCATTATTTCTGAAATAAATAATTTTATTTCTCAGAATAACTATTTGAGTTTGTATGTTAAAGTTCTAGGAGAACATATTTCTTCCCTTAATAAAAACTTGATGAATTAACTAAAATGGTTAGAAAGCTTAAAGATAATATGAAGTCATCTGATATTGCTTTTACTTCAGAAAGCAAGGTAGACGATTTAATATTATCTAGACCCTATATTCAAAGACCTCTTGATATTGAAGGATTTGAAAAATCATCTCATATAGAAGAATTGGAAAAATTGTTAGACAAAAAATTCTCATATTTGAATATTAAACCCCTTGATTTGTCTGATGATTTTGTCAACAATCTAGAGTCTAATTTTGCTGATACTCTCGAATCTACTCCAAATGTGGGAAATGCAATTTCTTCCGAGCTTAATAAGCTCAGAGGAATGATTAGAAAGCAACCGAGAAAAAAAATCTTGATATTCCCGTATGACTGCCATTTATTATTCACGACCAACTCCTCAAGATGTTCTGATAGAGGAAAGAGATCGAAATCAGACTAATACGTCTTATAATGGTGATGCAATATATGAATAGAACATAGATAGATTGTCTGATAGACAAATCTCAATTCTTGTTCATCGTATGTTAATGTATTCTACCATAGAAAAAGCCACGGCATCTGCCGAAAATCGTTCAAGACGTAATAATGAAACTATTTGTAGACTGATAGTTGCTAGTTTTACTGTCCAACTTCGTGGTTGGTGGGATAACTTCTTAACCTCAGAAAAAAAATGCCATTTTTTCTGCTAGGAATAACACTCCTGGCCAAGATAACTTGGGGAGACCATACTTGCGGGTAGAGAAGATGTTGTATACATCCTTATGCTTACCATTATAGAATATTTTGGAGGTAGGTTTACCAACCAATATGAAAACATTAGGACACTCCTTAATGGTCTTAGATAAAGAACCTTAGGAGAATTTAGGTGGTATAAGGATACCTTTCTAAGTAAGGTTATGGATTTACTCGAAAGTAAGTATGAACATTGGAAAGCAAAATTCATTGATGGTCTTCCCCACCCCCCCACCCCCACCCCTTACTGAAAGAGTAAGAAAAACACTTAAGGGATCTTATGGTGAAATAAAATTTGAAGAACATACTTATGGTCAGCTTATAGCAGCCTGTACTCAGGAAGGCTTAGCATTATGCAACGAGTTGAAATTAGCTAGACAAATTAAGCTTGACAAGCTTAGAGAAAAATCCCAACTAGGAGATTTTTGTGAGCAATTTGATATGGATAAACCAGTTTATACTAAGACAGGGAAAAGCCAAAAGTATTCTAAGTCTGATAAACCTTATAGAAAGAAACGTTCTAGACATAGAACCAAAGAAAAGCGTGAGACTAAAAAAAACTATTGTAAGTCTACTAGATTTACGAAGAATAGATCCAAAAGAGATTTAGTAAAAATCAAGTGCTATAGGTGCAACCAATATGGTCATATAGCTCCTAATTGTAATCTTCAAAAACTAAAGTCTTTAGGACTCTCTGATGAGGTGCATGATCAAGTTTATGGTTTATTATATACCTCAGGTTCCGAATCTGATTATAATTCTGATTCTGAATCTAAAAATGATTTTGAATTGTCTAGTTCTGATAGTAAACAGGATGATATTAATAAATGCACTGATTGTAATAATGATAAATGCAATTGTGAAAAATTATGTATAAACTGTAATCACAATTTGAAGATTTAAACTTAAAAGTTCGAACTCTTACTGGTGATAATGTTCTTGAATTATTAAAAGAAATTTTTGATGAAAAGCTTCGTGAAAAAATTATCAATTTTGCTGCTAAAAAATCTGCTGATAGTATTGCCAGTTCTTCTAAAATTAATATTAAAAATACTGATGATGATTATTATATGCCTTATTCTTTATCTGAGGTAAATAGAAGACTTGCTTTGAATCAAAGCCCAAGAAGGAATACAACTTTTGATGATTTAAAAATAGAAGTTGAAAAACTGAAAAATGAAACTATCTCTTTAAAGCAAAATCAAATGATCCCTGATCATAGGATTTTGAAAATTGAAGAAGATATTTCTGATTTTTCTCAAAAAACTATTTCCTCTAAAGGAAAAGAAAAGGAAGTTATTGAAAATCCTAAAAATTTTGATATAAATAAAATTATTCAAAAAATTAATTCAAAAAATGATTATTTTTTAGGTATAATGTAACTAGTTACCGCCCATAAATGGTATATAAATTGCACTATTCAGATTAATAAAGAATTTTCTATCACTAATGTTGTTATGATTGATAGTGGTGCTGACGTTAGTTGCATTCAGGAAGGTTTAATTTCGACCAAATATTTTAAAAAAACTACTCATATAATTAAATCTGCTTCTGGGCATAGTCTTGATATTAATTATAAATTACCTAATACTCATATTTGTCGAAACAAAGTTTGCATTCCGCTTTTCTTTTTCTTGGTAAAAAATCAACATTATCCTCCTATTATTTTAGAAACCCTTTTTATAAATGCTATATATCCTTATACTCATATTGATGCAAGTGGTTTTAATGCTACTTATAAAAATCGGGAAATTTCTTATCATTTTGTTACTGATCCTGTAATAAGAGATATAAACGCTTTAATAGAAATGAAACAACGACAGGTAAATTTCTTACAATTGAAAATAATGAGTATAAATATTCATGATACAATGAAATCTGTAAAGGTTCAAGAAGAAATGAAAATAGTCTCAAACCATATAACTGTTGATATTTGTGCTGATCATCCAAATGCTTTTTGGAATCGTAAGAAACATATTAGTTCTCTTCCTTATGAAGAAAATTTCAGTGAAGATAAAATCCCTACTATGTATCAACCTTGACAAATGAATACAGAATTAGTTGAATTCTGTAAAAGGGAGATTGACAGTCTCTTACAAAAAGGTCTTATAAAACCTTCCAAATCCCCTTGGTCTTGTACTGCTTTCTATGTAAATAATACTGCTGAAAAAGAACGAGGTATGCCAAGACTTGTTATTAACTATAAACCTCTAAATAAAGTTTTGAAATGGATTAGGTACCCAATACCTAATAAAAAAGACTTGCTTTCTAGATTATATGATGCCAATATATTTTCTAAGTTTGACTTAAAATCTGGATATTAGCAAATTCAGACTGATAAAGATCACACTTATCGAACTGCTTTTAATGTACCTTTTGGACAATATGAATGGAATGTCATGCCATTTGGTTTGAAAAATACTCCTTCTGAATTTCAGAAAATTATGAATGATATATTTAATCCTCATATGGATTTTATAATTGTCTATATTGATGATATTCTAGTATTCTCAAAAACTCTTGAATTACATTTTAAACATCTAAATATGTTTAAACAAATTGTACTTCAAAATGTTTTGGTTATTTTTAAACCAAAAATGAGTTTGTTCAAGACAAATGTTCGATTTTTAGGACATAATATTTGTCAAGGTACAATTGAACCCATACAAAGAGCTATGGATTTTGCTAAAAAATTCCCTGATATTATTACTGACAAAATACAACTGCAGAGATTTCATGGAAGTCTTAACTATATTTCTCTTTTTTATAAAAACCTGTCCAAGGATTTAGCCCCTTTTATAAAAACCTGTCCAAGGATTTAGCCCCTTTACAGTTGATATGTTTTCTTTTGGTTAATGGCAGACCATCTTACTTAATCAGGACAATTTCTTTGTATTTTTCCTTTCAACATTGTTTGTTTATGGCTATGAGATCCCGATTGAGTAGTTTTAAATTTGATTGAGACCGTTGTTGCTAACACCGGCGTACAGAAACAGCCGTCCACCTCCGCCGGTGATCTCGATCTCTACCCTCTTCAGTGTCGCAGTGACCAGCGCTGCTACCGACCCCTCTCATCCTCCTCCGTCGTGTCGCAGTGACCAGCGCTGCTACCGATCCCTCTCCTCCCCCCGTCGTGTTGCAGTGACCAGTGCTGCTACCGATCCCTCTCCCCTCTCCAATGTCGCAGTGACCAGCGCTGCTACTGATCCCTCTCCTCCCCTCTCGATCCCTCTCGGTAGACCAAACAGCCGCTCCGTCATCACCAACCGCGATTTCAGACGGCGAAACCAGTCAACAACCTCAATTACCGGCGCCCACTATCCACCGATAAATGTAAATCAGACTGGCGCTGCTGTCTTGTCCGGTCGGAGAAGCCCAAGTTATTTGACTATATGCTGACTCGCCGGTGGAATTCCGGCGACGCTCCGGTAGCTAATTCTGACTCCGATATTATCTTAATCAGCAGCAAATAGGCATACCGGTGACATCTTTACTTTAATATTTAGCTACTTCTTTTCACTTTGGGTTTCGTTGAACTTTTTACTTCTTTGCACTTCTTTAGTTTGCTGCTTATTTCCGGGTGGTTTGCCCTTGTTTTTGTCTAGTTCCTGGTTTCTTGTTTGTCTCCTGTCTATTTCTTGCTGCTGGTTTATTGTCTCTACCTGTTCCTAGTTCCGACTTCCTGTGAGTACATTGTGGACTGGCTTCGGTGCGTATTGAAAATTTTTGTGGGTGGGTCCTAGCTGCTAGGCGGGTAGTTTCTGTGTGTTTTGTCCATTGGGTTATCGGCTTGGGGCTCTGTTTTTGGGGTTTTGGGTGTTGAGTCCATTGGTGTTTGCTCTCTATTTGAGTTTAGTTTTGTTTCTTGATTATTTCTTAGAATTTGTGTGAGCCTTGTCTTTCTTGCTGCTGTTTTGTTACTACCATTGTTTATATTTTCCTATATTTTATTGTAGTAGTGGCTGTGGGCGTTGATGGTCGGATAGGTTCATGTCCGAGGGGGTTGGGGCGGGGGGCTGTTGTGGGGGCGGGGGAAGAGGAAATGGCAGGAGTGGGAGGGAGGCCAAGGTTTGGCCTCAGGGGTGGTAGAGAAAGACGTGTGGATAGTGATGGTAGGCTGAGGGTTGGGTCTTGGAATATAGGGACTCTTCAGGGTAAGTCCATAGAGCTTATGAAGATTCTTAGAAAGAGGAGGATTAATATTGCGTGTGTTCAAGAGACCAAGTGGGTAGGGTCTAAGGCTAGGGATGTGGATGGGTACAAGCTTTGGTACTCTGGGAGCGAGAGGCGTAGGAATGGAGTTGGCATCTTAGTAGATGAAGAGCTTAGAGATCAGGTAGTAGAGGTAAAGAGGATCATTGATAGGTTGATGACTATTAAGTTGGTCTTTCGGGGGTTTACCCTGAATGTGTGTAGTGCTTATGCGCCGCAAGTGGGCTTGGAGGGGGAGGAGAAGATGCAGTTTTAGGAGGCTTTAGATGAGGTGGTGAGAGGTGTGCCTAGCTTAGAGAAGATTGTTGTAGCAGGAGATTTCAACAGGCACATCGGGGCGTTACTGGGAGGCTTTGGTGATGTGCATGGTGGTTTTGGTTTTGGGGAAAGAAATGAAGAGGGGGCTACTCTATTGGATTTTGCGAGGTCCTTTGGGCTGGTGGTGGTGAACTCGGGCTTCCCGAAGAAGGACGATCACCTGATCACCTTTCGAAGCGCGATAGCCAAGACCCAGATTGACTTTTTGTTGCTTAGGAAAGGGGATAGGGTATTGTGTAAGGACTGTAAGGTCATCCCGAGTGAGAATCTTTCGACCCAGCATAGGCTCTTGGTTATGGATTTGGGTATAAAGAAGAATAGAAAGAGGAGGGGTGAGGAGTGTAGACCTAGAATTAAGTGGGGCGGCTTGACGCCAGTGAATGCGTGGGAGATAGGGGAGAAGTTAGCGGGAATGGGGGTGTGGGAGTGTAGGGGGGACGTGGATAGTATGTGGGATAGGGTGGCTAGGTGCATCAGGGAGAATGCAAGTGAGGTGTTGGGTGTTTCTAAGGGCCGGGCCGGGCATCATCAGGGGGATTGGTGGTGGAATGAAGAGGTTAAGAAGAAAGTGGGGACCAAGAAAGGGGCGTATGCTAAGTTGGTTGAGAGTAAGGACGAAGAAGAGAAACGGGTAAACAGGAAAGAGTACAAGTTAGCTAGGAAGGAGGCTAAGTTAGCAGCTACGGCGGCTAAGACGGCAACTTTTGAGAGCTTGTATGCAGGGTTACAGGAGAAAGGAGGGGAAAAAAATTTGTTTAGACTCGCTAAGGCTAGGAAGAGGAAGGGTCGTGACCTTGACCAGGCAAAGTGCATTAAGGGGGAGGACGGTACAGTGTTGGTGGAGGACGTCCACATTAAGAATAGATGGCAGTCGTATTTTCATAGGCTCTTGAATGACGAAGGGGATAGAGCTATTGTGTTAGGGGAGCTGGAGCACTCAGAGTAGTGTCGGGATTTTAGTTATTGTAGACGTTTTAAGGTAGAAGAGGTTAGAGAGGCTGTTCGCAAGATGCGAAGGGGTAGGGCAACAGGGCCGGATGAGATACCGGTGGATTTTTAGAAGTTCTCTGGAGAGGCTGGTATAAGGTGGTTGACTGGATTGTTTAACGAAATCTTCAAGACGGCAAAAATGCCTGAGGCTTGGAGGTGGAGTACCATGATCCCTCTTTATAAGAATAAGGGTGATATCCAGAGTTGCAATAACTATAGGGGGATTTAGTTATTGAGTCACTCTATGAAGATTTGGGATAGAGTGGTCGAGGTGAGGCTGAGACGGATAGTGTCTATTTCGGAAAACCAGTTTGGATTTATGCCTGGCCGCTCGACGACGGAGGCAATTCACCTGGTACGGAGGCTGGTAGAACAGTATAGGGAAAGGAAGAAGGACTTGCACATGGCGTTTATTGACCTGGAGAAGG
This sequence comes from Capsicum baccatum var. pendulum, assembly GCA_030864225.1. Lineage (NCBI taxonomy): Eukaryota > Viridiplantae > Streptophyta > Magnoliopsida > Solanales > Solanaceae > Capsicum > Capsicum baccatum. The sequence goes on from CM061554.1 coordinate 173,031,364, forward strand.
CATACAATAAAGTCCCCAGGGAGGTGCTTTAGAGATGCTTGGAGGTGAGTGGAGTCCCGCAGACATATATCAGAGCAATTAAGGACATATATGATGGAGCAAAAACTCAAGTGAGGACGGCGGGAGGAGACTCAGAGCATTTCACTGTCTTGACAGGATTGCATCAGGGATCTACTCTTAGTCCCTTTTTGTTTGCTTTGGTGATGGATGTGTTGACGCGGCATATTCAAGGAGAGGTGCCTTGGTGTATGCTTTTTGCAGATGATGTAGTTTTGATTGATTAGACGCGAGGTGGTGTGAATGACAAATTAGAGGTGTGGAGACAAACTCTTGAGTCTAAAGGGTTCAGGTTGAGCAGAAGCAAGACAGAGTATTTGGAATGCAAGTTTAATGACGTGAGGCTGAAGAATGAGGTGGTAGTGAAGTTGGAATCACAGGAGGTATGTAAGAGGGATAGTTTCAAGTATCTCGGGTCCGTGATTCAGGGTAACGGGGAGATTGACGAGGATGTCTCGCACCGTATTGGGGCGGGATGGATGAAGTGGAAGCTCGCTTCGAGGGTGTTGTGTGATAAGAAGGTGCCGCTCAAGCTTAAAGGCAAATTCTACAGGGTGGTGGTCCGTCCGGCCATGTTGTATGGAGTGGAATGTTAGCCAGTTAAGAACTCCCATATTCAAAAGATGAAGGTGGCAGAAATACGGATGTTGCGTTGGATGTGTGGGCTGACTAGAAGGGATAGAGTTTGGAATGAGACTATCAGGGAGAAGGTTGGTGTGACTCCAGTGGAGTATAAGATGCGGGAAGTCCGATTGAGATGGTTCGGACACGTGATGAGGAGGGGCATGGATGCCCCAGTTCGTAGGTGTGAGAGGCTCGCTTTGGAGGGTTTTAGGCGGGGTAGGGGTAGGCCGAAGAAGTACTGGGGTGAGGTGATTAGGCGGGACATGGAGAAGTTACAGCTCACTGAGGACATGACCCTAGATAGGAAGATCTGGAGGACGCGAATTAGGGCAGAAGGCTAGGGCCAGTTTGGGTCGCTAGTGTAGGGAAGTACTTGGTGGGGGTATTATTCTTGCTATGATACCTTGTTCCATGTTTTATTACGAATCTGTTTGCTTTTCTCTATTTTTTATTACTTATGGGTGTAGTATTTATGTTATGACATCTTGTTCTATGCTTTACTATGTATCTGTGTAGTATCTCGTGTCTCGAGCCGGGGGTCTATCGGAAACAGTCTTTCTACTTCTTTAGAGGTAGAGGTATGGACTGCGTACATCTTACCCCCCCCCCAGACCCCATTATGTGGGAATACACTGGGTTTTTTTTTTTTGTTGTTGTTGTATGATAGGTTGAAAAGGGATTATAAAAATCCTTGTACTCAAGTCCACACTGATTTAGTAAAATTAATTAAAAAACAAGTGGAAACTCTTCCCTGTTTAACTCTAGCTAATCCTGCTTGGTTAAAATAATTGAGACTGATGCATCAAATATTGGTTATGGAGGAATACTTGAACAAGTTAATCCCCATACTAAGACTGAATATTTAGTTAGATTTCATTTTGACAAATGGACTGAAAGTCAGAAAAAATACGCCACTGTGGCTCATGAAATGTTAACTATTGTTAAATGTGTTTTAAAATTTCAAGATGAATTATATAATCAAAATTTTATAGTTAGAACTTATGCTTAATCTGTTAAATACATGTTTGATAAAGACTTTAAACATGATGCTTCTAAATTAATATTTTCAAGGTGGGAATCCCAATTAGCTCCTTTTGATTCTGAGATACAATACAAGAAAAGAAGTGAAAATTCTTTACCTGATTTTCTCTCTAGAGAATATTTAAACAATCAATGAATTTTTACACTTACTATCTCTCTGAAAAACTGTTATTACTATTATTAAAAGTATTCCTTTAAATGAAGATATTCATTTTATTATCTTAGAAAAACTCATTCATAATATAATTGAAGAAGACTTAAATCTTCCTAATCTTGAAGATATTTGCGATTAAATTGACTGGGATGATTTTGATACATCATTTTACGCATATTAAACTATTTTATGCAGCATGGGCACTGATCCACCTTGGCAAATAGCCAGTGGAAGAGGAAAAGGCGAAAGAAGCCAAAATCAAAACTCTAGAGGAAGAGGAAGAAATTCTCCCTCATCATCATCCTCATATGCTTCAAGCTCATCTAATTTTCCAGTATTGCAACGAGGAAATATGAGTTTGATTAATTCAAAAATTCAGCATTATGTAGAAGCCTCGTCTTCGAAAACTTAGAATATAAGTCCTTCTATTCATTTGGATGATATACCAGAAGACCATTCATTATATGAGCAAATACAATTTTATAAATCTGCAAAGCAAACTGATTCGGTTGCTTTAATTGCAATAGAAAACATTGTCAATAGGCCGAATTATGAAAAACTTAATGAGAGAGATTAATTCTTCTCGTTGAAAATTCTTAGATATGTAAACAAGATGACCCCTGGAAATTACTCAAAAAATACTTGGTGACTAACCTCTATTTTGTAGGTGAATCATACAAAACAAGAACTTACTATGAGTCTATTCTAATTTCCACAGGAAGCGCTGACATAGAACATCACCAGCTAAGTGAAACCTCAGAACATGTTCATGGATACTACAAAATGGTAATTAAAAAACTTTTATCTATAGAAGATTGGGGAACAACCTCTGTGGCCGAAAAAACCATGAAAATGAAAACTGCACAAATCTCTTTTACTTATTGGGATTATATCAAAGCATTTTTCCAAACTTTATATTACAATAACATTAAGCATAAACATACTTGGTTTTTGAAAGTTTGTCCAAAAGTCTTTGTGGATCCTGTACCAAATTGGTTCATTCAATTGTGGTTATTTCATGGACCTACTGTAAAAATTCTACCACCAAAATATTTTCCCCTATACAAACAATGGAAGATGGTATCCCCATTTCTAAATGATTTATATCATTCTGATCATATTTGTAACCTAGACAAAATTGATCAAATGTATTTCTTCATAGAATTCTTCATTCCATGGATACATAAATGGAGTGTTGAATTTGGTTATACCAAAGAACAAATACCCGGTCTGTATAGGGTATTTTATACAAATTTTTGGGATAAATTAACTAGAAAGGACCCTCAAACAAAAATCCCTTATGGCAAGGAATTACTAGAATTTATCAGACATACACTAGTTGAATATGAGAATACTCCTCCGAAAAAACCAATTCTAGAAGACAAGCACTTAAGGCATATCTCCAGAAGAATCTTCATTCATGAAGGAGATAAAATGGAAATGATTGAAAAATATTTATTAGATGTCAGAAAAAACCTCCTTAAATCGGTAGAACAATGCTCAGACACTTCAATGAAAAGTCTTACAAGCGAAAAAGCTATTGAAACTGAAGAAATTCAGGAATCACAACCACTTCCCCCAGAAAACATTCTTAATGATGAAGAAATTGAAAAGGTTGAGGCATTTCTCAGTTAGTCAAAAAGGGGAAAAGACAAGATATGACCGATACGACCACACGAATCTATCTAAAAAGAAAAAAACAAAGACAAGAATAGACGTCTGGCCCATGTAATAGTAAAAATACTGTTCACAGGGACCTACAAGTTACTGTGCAAGATGCTCTTTTCCATTATAAATAGGCACCCCATTTCTGTTAGAGGGGCAAAAGATTTTCATTTCTTTCTTTCATTTTCTCTCTCTAACTCTCTCTTCTCTCTACTCTTTGTAATATATTTAGAAAATAAATAAAAAGGCACTAGCCGCAGTTTGAATACTATTCATGCCTTGCACTTCAGCTATTTTAAGATATTTATTCTTTCTTCGTCTATTGTGTCTTTAATACAATTTCTTCCCTCTTCCAGCCGTGACTATGTCCGGTTAAAAAGCCTCTTATATCTATGTTGAAGATCTAACTTCATTTATGTGGTAACTATGAAAGATCCAGTCTCTATCAAAATGTGAAGGAAATTTTCTATAGTTTCTCGACTTGGTTCCAAAATGGTGGTACAGTCGAGTTTAATAAACTTATGTTGACTTTGTCTCAGTGACTACGTCTAGTAAGTTGTGCCTCTTTAACCCGTTATATTGATGAAGAAAGGATGACTTTTTGCACAATTAGAACTTCTAGACACATGGGTTTAATATAAGTCTATTGAATCTCTGACAGGCCCCTTATTTGGGTAAAAGGTTCCATACAGTCATTAAGCTATTTGAAATTTTTTTATATTTCGATCGGTGCTTTGGTTTGGTTTTCCGACTATGGCTTGATCCAGTATTGTTATATAGGTCTGGCAGGCTGAGCGACTTACCCCATCCATATGAGATCTTGAAAAATAGGATTTTGCAAAATTTATCTTAATTAGAATGGTATAATTTGTTTAACGACATTTTCAAGTCGGCAAAAATAACCGACGCATAGAGGTGGAGCACTATGATCCCTCTGTATAAGAATAAGGGTGACATTCAGTGCTGCAATAATTATTGGGTATTAAGTTATTGAGTTATACTATAAAAATTTGGTAGAGAATGGTCGAGTTGAGGTTGAGGAGGATAGTCTCTATTTCAGAGAACCAGTTTGGATTTATACCCGGGCGCTTGACGACGGAGTCAATTCACCTGGTTCATAGACTGGTGGAACAGTACACTGAAAAGAAGAAGGATCTGTACATGGTGTTTATCAACTTGGATAAGGCGTACGACAAAGTCCCTAGGAAAGTTCTTTGGAGATGCCTAGAGGTGAGTGGGGTCCCGATAGCGTATATCAGAGCAATCAAGGATATGTATGATAGAGCTAAAACCTAGGTAAGGACGGCGGGTGGTGATTCTGAACATTTCCCTGTCCTGACAGGGTTACATCAAGGATCAACTCTTAGCCCATATTTGTTTGCTTTGGTGATGGATGTGTTGACGCGGCGTATTCAAAGCGAGGTGCCCTGGTGTATGCTTTTTGCAAATGATGTGTTTTTTATTGATAAGACTCAGGGGGGGTGAATGATAAATTAGAACTGTGGAGAGAGATCCTTGAGTTTAAAGGGTTCAGGTTAAGTAGGAGCAAGACTGAGTATTTGGAATGTAAGTTTGATGGCTCGAGGGAGGGGGATGACGTTGTAGTAAGGATGGAGTCTCAGGTGGTGTGTAGGAGGGATAGTTTCAAGTATCTTGGGTCCATGATTTAGGGAAATAGTGAGATTATCGAGGATGTCTCTCACCGCATCGGGGTGGGATGGATGAAGTGGAAGCTCACCTCGGGGATGTTGTCTGATAAAACGGTGCCGCCAAAGATTAAAGGCAAATTTTATAGGGTAGCAGTCCGCTCGACCATGTTGTTTGAAATAGAGTGTTGGCCAGTCAAGAACTCTCACATTCAGAAATTGAAGGTGGCGAAAATGCAGATGTTGTGTTGGATATGTGGGCTTACTAGGGGTGATAGAGTTCGGAATGAAACTATTCGAGAAAAGGTTAGAGTGGCTTTGATGGAGGATAAGATGTGGGAGGTTCGTTTGAGATGGTTTGGATACGTGATGAGGAGGGGCACGGAGGCACCGATTCGTAGGTGTGAGAGTCTTGCTTTGGATGGTTTCAAATAGGGCAGATATAGGCCGAAGAAGTACTGGAGAGAGGTGATTAGGCGGGACATGGATCAGTTACGGCTTACTGAGGATGACCCTAGATAGAAAGATCTGGATGGAAGGCTAGTGCCATTTTGGGTAGGTAGGGTAGGGCATTACTTGGTGGGTGTAGTATTCTTATTATGATTTCTTGTTGCTTGTAGTATTACGATTGTTTACTAGTCTTTGTTTACTCTTTCCCTGCATGTGGCGTCTCTATGTTTTGTCTTGTTCCAGGTTTTTTGGTATGACTTTGATTACTATTCCTTGTCTTGAGCCAGAGGTCTATCGAAAACAGCCTTGCTACTTCACCGGGAGTAGTGGTATGGACTGCGTACATCTTACCCTCCCCAGACCTCACTATGTGGGAATACACTAGGTTTGTTATTGTAGTTGTAGAATGGTATAATCAGAAGCATTATCAACCAATTTACATCGAGGATTCATAGTAGATAATAAGCGGTAATAAATACGATAGGATAAACATATAAGTTCAGATCCGAGCGCATAATTATAACCATGGGTTATCTCATGTAGAAAAATTAGAAAAATTATTAGACAAAAAATTCTCACATTTGAATACTAAACCCCTTGATTTGTCTGATGATTTTGTCAACAATCTAGAGTCTAATTTTACTGATACTCTCGAATCTACTCCAAATGTGAGAAATGCAATTTCTTCCAAGCTCAATAAGCTCAAAGGAATGATTAGAAAGAAACCGGGGAAAAAATATGCTGATATTCCCCGTATGACTGCCACTTATTATCTACGACCAACTCCTCAAGATGTTCTGATAGAGGAATGGTATAAAGAAAACTTTATACCATTTTTCACTAAAAAGTTCTTTTCTAATATAGTTTTTTGCTTGTGAACCAGGACTAAAATCAATAAGTTGTGGAATCATGATTAAATAGAATTAATATCAAAAAGTTCTCCGCAAGTTGATTTGGAGAAATGACTGAATTTAAAATCCCATTTGATAGGTCTTCTCGTAGTGACTGTGGATTTTGCAAAATTTGTCTCAATTAGAATGGTATAATCAAAAGCATTATCCACCAATTTACATCGAGGATTCACAGTAGATAATAAGCGGTAATAAATATGATAGGATAAACATATAAGTTCAGATCTGGGCGCACAATTATAACCATGGGTTTTTATATTTAGAGTTAAAGCATCAAGAATATTTTGATCAGACATGGTGTTTTGAAACATATAGTCCTGATGAATTGAAAAATATCTCTGACAGGCCCCTTGTTTGGGTAAAAGGTTCCATGCAGTCGTTAAGCTATTTGAAATTCTTTTATATTTCGATCGGTGCTTTGGTTGAGTAGTAAAATATACAGGGCGATATGCAATGGTAGACTCTATAGATCCCATCAGAGAGTCCTAAAGACTTGAGTTTTTGAAGATTACAATTAGGAGCTATATGACCATATTGGTTGTACCTATAGCACTTGATTTTTGCTAAATCTCTTTTGTATCTATTCTTCATAAATCTAGTAGACTTATGATAGTTTTTTCTAGTCTTACGTTCTTCTTTGATTCTATGTCTAGAACGCTTCTTTCTATAAGGTTTATCAAACTTAGAATATCTTTAGCTTTTCCCTATCTTAGTATAAACTGGTTTATCTATACCAAATTGCTCAAAAAAATCTCCTAGTTAGGATTTTTTGCTAAGCTTGTCAAACTTAATTTGTCTAGCTAATTTCAACTCGTTGCATAATGCTAAGCCTTCCTGAGTACAGGCTGCTATAAGCTGACCGTAAGTCTATTCTTCAAATTTTATTTTACCATAAGATCCCTTAAGTGTTTTTCTTACTCTTTCACCAAAAAGAGGGGGAAGACTATCAATGAATTTTGCTTTCCAATGTTCATACTTACTTTCGGTTAAATCCATAGCGCTACTTAGAAAGGTATCCTTATACCACCTAAATTCTCCTAAGGTTCTACATCTAAGACCATTAAGGAGTGTCCTAATGTTTTCATATTGATTAGTAAACCTATCTCCAAAATGTTCTATAATGATAACCATAAGGGTATATACAACATCTTCTCTAACCGCAAGTAAAGGTCTCCCCAAGTTATCCTGGCCAGGAGTGTTATTCCTAGCAGTAAAACCTTATACCTAGTAGGACATGGTTTTTTGAAACATATAGTCCTGATGAATTGAAAAATATCTCTAACAGGCCTCTTGTTTGGGTAAAAGGTTCTATGCAGTCGTTAAGCTATTTGAAATTATTTTATATTTTGATCGGTACTTTGGTTGAGTATTAAAATACAAAGGGCTATATGCAAGAGTGGACTCAATAGATCCCATCAGAGACTGTCTAAAATTTAAATTTCTAGCATCGCGCAGTGCAGCTAGAAAGGTCTCTGGAAGTCCCTTTAAAGTTAAGGATTTAAAAGCAATTTGCACTAAGCCAATATACAAAAAATTATAATGATTTTTAAATATATCAATATCATTTTGATTAAGCAGTTTAATAGTTTGTTCATCAGCATTTAAAGCAATAGATTGTTCGGTGGTTTTTATTATTTATTTATATTTGAATTTATCGATAAAGCCATAGTCATAAATAGTTTTTATGTTGATTTTTGGAATTTTCCATTTATTTAAGAGATTTGTATTTTGAGGTAAGTCTACCTCTTCTAGTTTAGTACTTTTAGTACTAACTTCTCCCATATCCATTTTTATAAAAACCTTATACCTATGCTGAATATTTCACATCTCTTACATAATTACTATGAAAGTTCCCAGGCTCTAATACCATTTTTCAGGATCTTACATGGCTGGGGTAAGCCGCTCAGCCTGCTAGACTTATATAACAATACCGGATCAAGCCATAGTCAGAAAACCGAACCAAAACACAGATCAAAATATAAAAGAATTTCAAATAGTGTAACGATTGTATGGAACCTTTTTTCAGGATTTTCAACAACTTCCTTTTCTTTTCCTTTAGAGGAAATAGTTTTTTGAGAAAAATCAGAAATATCTTCTTTAATTTTCAAAATCCTATTATTTCTCATAATAACTATTTGAGTTTGTATGTTAGAGTTCTAGGAGAACATATTTCTTTTAATAATTCAAGAACATTATAAGCAGTAAGAGTTCAAACATTTAAGTCTAAATCTTCAAACTGTGATTGCAGTTTATACATCATTCCATCAATATTGCATTTATCATTATTACAATCAGTGCATTTATTAATATCATCCTGTTCACTATCAGAACTAGGCAATTCAAAATCATTGAAAAATCTTATCAAAATACTGATGGTACAATTACTCAGGCTATTTACCCTCTTCAATCTTCCTTTATATTACCTAATAATACTGGAATGACTTTCTCTGCTTTTCAAAAATTTGTTGATAATGATATTGAAAAAATCACTATTTCAGAAATAAATAATCTTATTTCTCAGAATAACTATTTGAGTTTGTATATTAAAGTTCTAGAAGAACATATTTCTTTTAACAATTCAAGAACATTATCAGCAGTAAGAGTTCAAACATTTAAGTCTAAATCTTCAAACTGTGATTGCAGTTTATACATTCCATTATAATTGTATTTATCACTATTACAATCAGTGCATTTATTAATATCAACCTGTTCACTATCAGAACTAGTTAATTCAAAATCATTTTCAGATTCGGAACCTGAGGTATATAATAAACCATAAACTTGATAAGTCAAAGACAATTGTAAATTTGGTTGATCAAGTTTATGGTTTATTATATACCTCAGGTTCCTAATCTAATTATAATTATGATTCTGAATCTGGAAATGATTTTGAATTGCCTAGTTCTGATAGTGAACAGGATGATATTAATAAATGCACTAATTGTAATAATGATAAATGCAATTGTGATGAAATGATGTATAAACTTTAATAAGAGTTCGAACATTTAAGTCTAAATCTTCAAACTGTGATTGCAGTTTATACATCATTTCATCACAATTGCATTTATCATTATTACAATCAGTGTATTTATTAATATCATCCTGTTCACTATCAGAACTAGGCAATTCAAAATCATTTTTAAATTCAAATTCAAAATTATAATCAGATTCGGAACTTGACGTATATAATAAACCATAAACTTGATCAACCAAATTTACAATTGTATGTGACTGATCAAGTTCATGGTTTATTATATACCTCAAGTTCCGAATCTGATTATAATTATGATTCCGAATCTGAAAATGATTTTGAATTGCCTAGTTCTGCTAGTGAACAGGATGACATTAATAAATGCACTGATTGCAATAATGATAAATGCAATTGTGATGAAATGATGTATAAACTGCAATCACAGTTTGAAGATTTAGACTTAAATGTTTGAACTCTTACTGCTGATAATGTTCTTGAATTATTAAAAGAAATTTCTGATGAAAAACTTCGTGAAAAAATTATCAATCTTGCTGCTAAAAAATCTGCTGATAGTATTGCCAATACTTCTAAAATTAATATTAAAAATACTGATGATGATTATTATATGCCTTATTCTTTATTTGAAGTAAATAGAAGACTTGCTTTGAGTCAAACTCGAGGAAGGAATACAACTTTTGATGATTTAAAAATAGAAGTTTTTCATTTCTTTCTTTCATTTTCTCTTTCTAGCTCTCCTTTCTCTCTACTTGTTGAAATATATTTAGCAAATAAATAAAAAGGCACTAGCCGCAGTTTGAATACTATTCAGGCCTTGCACTTCAGCCATTTTAAGGTATTTATTCTTTCTTCTTCTATTGTGCCTTTAATACAATTTCTTCCCTCTTCCAGCCGTGACTATGTTCGGCTAAAAAGCCTCTTATATCTATGTTGAAGATCTAACTTCATTTACGTGGTAACTATGAAAGATCCAAACTCTATCAAAATGTGAAGGAATTTTTCTATAGTTTCTCGACTTGGTTCCAAAATGGTGGTACAGTCCAGTTTAATAAATTTATGTTGACTTTGTCTTAGTGAGTAAGTTGTGCCTCTTTAGCCCGTTATATTGATGAAGAAAGGGCGACTTTTTGCACAATTAGAACTTCTAGACACATGAGTTTAACATAAGTCTATTCCTGAATACAACTAACGTCAGCACCACTATCGATCATAGCAACATTGTGATAAAAAAAAAATTATTAATCAGAATATTGCAATTTATATACCATTTATGGGCGGTAACTAGTTGCATCATACCTAGAAAATAATTATTTTTTGAATTAATTTGTTGAATAATTTTATTTATATCAGAATTTTTAGGATTTTCAATAACTTCCTTTTCTTTTCCTTTAGAGGAAATAGTTTTTGAGAAAAATCAGAAATATCTTCTTCAATTTTCAAAATCCTATGATCGGAGATCATTTGATTTTGCTTTAAAGAGGTAATTTCTTTTTTCAATTTTTCAACTTCTATTTTTAAAATCATCAAAAGTTGTATTCCTTCATGGGGTTTGACTCAAAGCAAGTCTTCTATTTACCTCAGATAAAGAATAAGGCATATAATAATCATCATCAGTATTTTAAATATTAATTTTAGAAGTACTGGCAATACTATCAGTAGATTATTTTAGCAGCAAGATTGATAATTTTTTCACGAAGCTTTTCATCAGAAATTTCTTTTAATAATTCAAGAACATTATCAGCAGTAAGAGTTTGAACATTTAAGTCTAAATCTTCAAACTGTGATTGCAGTTTATAAGCCATTTCATCATAATTGCATTTATCATTATTACAATCAGTGCATTTATTAATATCATCATGTTCACTATCAGAACTAGGCAATTCAAAATTATATTCAGACTCAAAATCAGAATTATAATCAGATTCGTAACCTGAGGTATATAATAAACCATAAACTTGATCATGCACCTCATCAGAGAGTCCTAAAGACTTGAGTTTTTGAAGATTACAATTAGAAGTTATATGACCATATTGGTTGCACCTATAACACTTGATTTTTGCTAAATCTCTTTTGGATCTATTCTTCATAAATAGTCACCCCAACCTTCACTTATTTATAGTAGTAAAGTAAAGTAATAATAGTAATGATAGTAGTAAAAAATATATAGTAGTAAAGTAAAGTAATAATAATAATAATAATAACAATAATAGTAATGATAATAGTTAAACAAAAGTAATAATAATAATATAATAGTAGTAGTAATAGTAATAGCAAAAAAATATATATAATAATAATAATATATAATTAGTAATAATGAAGGATTGGTGTACTACACAAAAGGAAAATAAATAAATATACGGAAAAAGTAATATGCATGTGTAACCATTTTATTGCATAATAAAAATGAGGACAAAACTAATAAATATAAGGAAAAAATCATATGCATGTGTAACCATTTTATTGCATAATAAAAATGAGGACAAAACTAATAAATATAAGGAAAAAATCATATGCATATGTAACCATTTTATTTACTACTATATATAAGTAAAGGTTGGGGTGACTAAATTTACCGAACTACCTTTGATAATCACCCCAACTTTCACTTATATATAGTAGTAAAGTAAAGTAATAATAATAATAATAATAATAATAATATATAGTAGTAAAGTAAAGTAATAATAATAATAATAATAATAATAATAATAATAATAAATAAAGGATTGGTGTACTACACAAAAAGACAAAATAGTAGTACACCCATTCTTCATCATTACTATATAATATGAGGGACAATCCATAACTTTGATAGTCCTCACAACCTCTTAAGCCACTCTTATGCTTACACATAGTTATTGTAATTGGTTGTTTACCATGTATTGTCATTATTTGAAAGCCAACTTATACTTTACATATAATACTACTTTTGTTTGATTTATACACTACAAGTGGCCTTTTCCAACCCCCTCCCCTACTTTTAATTTTTCATTTTTCTTGTAATTAAAATATAAAATGATTAGTAATAATTAATATTATATTTTTTAAAACGTCAAATATAGCGCAATTTTTTTAACAAATTTTCTTTTCACTTTATTGTCATTCATAATATGGTGTTTTTAATTTGTACAAAGTTAGCCACCTTTTGAAATTAAAATATATTTTAATTAACATTCTCTTCATCTCAAAATAATTGACATGTGCTCCTTTTATTTCAAAATAGTTAACAACTATATATTTTGCATAACTATTAAAAAAATTAATAAGGAATGTAAATTAACTAATATGACGTCGTTATCTTTTTAATATTAAATACATGAATCTTGTTCCATTAATGTGGGAATCAATTACTAAGGGTACATTGACAAAAATTATCTTTTGATCCTTTAAACATGTCAATTGTTTTACAATAATTTTTTTATAAATATACCGACTATTTTAAGAACAAAGGAGTAGTAGTATTAATTTAATATGATTTCTTGGTTATATAAAAAAAGTTACCCACTTTTTAAATGTAGGAAATATATTTATCAACTTTTCCTAATTAAATAGTAATATTAATTTGATATGTTTTCTAAAATATATTTAAAAGTATTTATCTAATAAGGTAAATTTCAAAATTAAATTAACACCTTATTGATTTAAATAAAGGTACGTATTCATTTGAACTAAGTGTGAAAGCTTAAATTTCTTATGTTACCTTGTTCTCCATGTGCATTTGGTACTCCAACCATTCCTTTTTAGTTCTCACGATTTTTTTTTAGTTCTCATGATTCATTTTCCGAAATTCAATTTGAGTAATTTCTAAAATTAAATTAGATTAAATTAATTTGATATTTTAAAAATAAAATTTAAATATTTAAAAAATATATCAAAAGTAATATAAATTATAATTTTGCTCATATCAATATTATGAAGAACTATATTATCTTAAAATAATGGTCCAAATTACCTCGATTGACTCTTAAAAGAAAAACTATAACAAATAAAAAAGAAGAAGGGGGTAAAATTTAGGAAATTTTAGAGGTAAAATTTCTTTCTAAATTAAAGTATTTATTAGATTTTTTTTTTTACATTTAATGATTTAAACATGTCTTATATCATATATTCCTCTCTACACTCTAGTTCAAGAAGAAAAAATAATTGGTACAAAATACTTAAATTCACTTGGTTAAATTTTTGTCATAGATAAAATATGTTGAAAAATATTATATTTCAATTTTGATCATGGTTTAACCTTTAATTCCTTTACAAGGCAAGCCAAATTCTTTTTCTCTTTCTTATAATTTGCATTAAATATTGCATTTTTTTTAATAAAAGGTTAGTGCATTGATTTACAATAAATTAGTAGTTTTTGAGAAAAAAAAAAAAGAAAAAAGACAAGGACTCTAACTTTTTAAAGAAATTTATTCAATTAAGTACAATATTGGGAGAAGAGGAAGAGGAAAAGGAGAATAGTACGATCCTAAATTTTTTATAATTATATATTTGTATAAAGTTATAAATTGTTCATGTTGAACTAAATACAATCTTTATGTAATTAGTTATTTTTTTCTATCTTTTTTAGAATTCAATAAAAAAAATTATGAACAATTTTATCCACACCTTTGAAACATGCATTATAAATACTAGAAGTAGAAATTAGTGAATGGTGTCATATAATGTTGAAATGAAGATAGCGTCATTGATCAACATTGAATTAATTATGCAATAAAAATAACATAACTTATGCTTATTCAATCAATTAAAATTATATTTATTATATTTAGGTTTGGGCCCGGACTCAGTATGGACCTCGTGCGACTAGTTTATATATAAGAGTAAAAAGCAAAACTAAAAGCCACGTAAGAAGTCAAGTGACAATATAAGAATAAGCTAAATAATAATTTTAAGACAAATTTAAAAAACATATAATAAAAATTTTGAATTGAAAGATTATGTATTCGAATTTGAAATACATTATCTCTTTTTTTTAAAAAAAAAAGAGAAATTTTATTAACTTAAATAAAAAATCATAATTGAAGAGTTCTTATAAACTTTTATTATTTCAAACTTATCTCCTTTAAAATATAAATGTCATAAAATATATTAAACATAATTTGTTTATTTATTAATAAAAGGTAAAAATATTATTAAAATAATAATAATAGTTAGTAGTAGTAGCACGGAGGATATGTAGTAGAAGAAGTAATAATAGTTACTAGTTACTACTATCTAGAAGAGCGAGTAGCAGCTCTTGGAAGTAGGCAGCTGACGGTCGACATGTGTGCTTCTAGCTGTCTGCTTGCTCCTTGATTTGACTATATCACCACTAATTAATTAATATATGACATTTACTTATTAGAAAATTAATTAAAAAAAAAGTAAAATAGATATTTATGACATGTCGACTTCAGCTGCTTCAACCGTAATTTTCTTATATTGACCCTAAGCAATTACTAATTACTAATATATATAAGCGCGAGTGGGCGGCTGTAAGCAGACAACTGGCGGTCCATATGCTTGCTTTCAGCCGCCTGCTTATTCTGTGATTTTACTGTAACGTTCCTAATTAATTGTTATATGATATTTACGCATTAAAAAATTAATAATATTTAAAAAATAAAATAGACATTTATAAAGTAAAATAGACATTTATGACATGACTGTTTCAGCTGCTTCGATTGTAATTTTACTATATCACCTATAATTAATTATTATGAGTTATCTAAGTATATAAAAATTGATAATATTTATTTCAAAAAAAGATGAAATAAACATAAAATGATAAATTAATTTTTGATGTTTTAAATTAATTTAACATCTTATGTGAGGCCCACTTAAAAAAATTTCACAACTATTTTTTATATCAATTTTAATTAGTTATTATGAGTCATTCAAGAGGTGTTGGTTTCGCTATTTCAATCGTGACATTTGGTTTACTCTCGAAATTATATCAGTGTCGCTTAAATTGAAATAGAAAAGAAATATCATAAATTACAACAATTAAAAACTTAAATTACTTTTAAAGTCTAAATTCACTATCAATGCCACAAAAGTTTGAACAAAAAGAGTATTGTAAATTACAATAGCAAACAACTTAAAATAGTAAATTTAGACTTTTTGTTCAAACTTTTGTGGCATTGTAAATTCACTTTTTACAATGTCGAAAAAGCATTATAGATTACAATAGTTATCGATGTCATATTAATTAAGATAAAAGGATATTACTTGAAAATTATGTTGAAAGTCACATAAATCATACTAATATAATTAACAACTTAAAATATCTAAAACTATATATAACAAATCTGATTGACTTTCTCAAATATTTCATCGACGTCATATAAATTGAGATAAAAAATAGCATATAATATCTGAAAAGTAGCACATTGGGCCCGTGCTGGCACGAGCTCCAATATTTAGTTATTATATAAGCGCCAGTTCGCTGGTATTGACACCTAATTTTTGCCCTTCATAACTAAGTTTAATTTCGAGTTTCTTCAATTATCAAATAAAATTACAACATTATTTTATCCGAATAAAAGCTTTTTAAAATATTCATATGGGTAATTTTATCATTTTAAGTAGCGATTATATATTATCGTATTCAATTATACGAGATAATATAATTTGGTACTTAGACATTTATTTTATGGAATATCGGGTTTTAGTCAAAGTCTATCTTGAAAATAAATTCAAATGGTTGAAATCTTGATTTAAATATAATTAATTTTCAAAAAAATTAATTGGAGAAATACTTGTCTGATTTTATCAAATCATGAAATCCGGGATTAAAGGAGGAGTTAATTCATATCGAACTTCAATTTAATTTAACTAATCTATTAAATTCGATCATAATTGGAACTAAATTGACCACAATTGCAATGCAATTGGCCAATTAACTTTCAAATTGGTCAAAATGTAAATAGAATGGGCTAAATTATAATTGAATTTTTTTTAATAATTCCCAATTTCCAGTCCAATTCTCAACCCACTCCAGCCCATTTTTCTTTAATTTCTTCTAAATTCCAGCAACCCATTCCAATTTAAAGCAGCCCAAACTACACCTAACCTGGCCTACTTCCTACTTCAACAATATTCAAAACAACACCAGCAATAATATCAGAAAATGGCAAAACCCACAAGCTTCAACAACACTGGAAAATGACAACAGTATCAACATACAACACAGCAGCAGCCGACAATCAAAAATGCTTCAGGCATCAACGACTCTGCCAACGTACAATAACCTAACGGCAATCAATACCCGACCTGAATCCACCAGCATCGATAACCCAAACCCGACGTCGACGAAAGCTTCGAGTCTGACCCGACAACTGACCCGTGAACCTAACCTATACCCATCAACGATGCAGCAACAACTGGCAAGAGCATCTCATTTGAATTTCAAACTATTACTGATTCGTACATTGCATTTGAACAACCTTATCCTTAATTTTGAAATCTCAAAATTGTCTTTCATAATTTCCATCCCACATCGCCAAAAGCAACAATTCAACCCTAAAATTCTTCTATATAAATCCCTTTCTTGAGCTGAAAAGAAAAGAGGGGAAAAAAAAGTGAAAACCTTGAGCAAAAGTCTTGGAGGTGGAAAACTTTCGAGCCAAAATAGTCTTTTTTAGTAAAAAATATTTTTCGTGAAAATTCAATGATTATTCGGAGTCCTCGGAGTCACAACAAAGCTTTTCGATGGTGGCGAGGAGATTCCAACGATATCTGGAGTCCCTTTTTACTGCCCAAAAGAGGTAAACTTCTCGACGCTTTATTAATTTTCTCATCATTTTGCCTCATTTTCACTTTCAATGTAGTAGTAATTTAATTCTCTTATTGCTTGCTGGGAGTAGATGTAGAAGCCTCGAAGGCCGTAGGATTTATGTGCAATTCGTATTGGTTTCACCTTAGTTGCTCGTTGCTTAGTTTTGTAATTCCCTCTACTGTGTTCTTTCGCTCCTCTGCTTTCATACAATATTCTCGATTTTTATTTTGACTGTTTTGCTTTGAGGTTATCGTTACTGCTCTTATGTGGATTACCTTGATTTTGGTCTATTAAATCGAAATAAAGTGACTTAGCATTGATTTGTTAACCTGTTGATTCAGGTTTAAGGATTGTATTGTTGTAGTTTTAATCACTATTCTTGTTAACGTTCTCGCCCCGATCCCTCTTTTGGTTTACTATTTTGGTGTAAGACATCTTGTTTTCCCTGTTTCAGCTTGTCACTGTCTGTGTGTTTTGGTTGTCAATCTGTCCAGTATGTTTAATTATATGTTTCACAAAATATGATGGATTCCTGTAAAATTTCGCTGATTCTGAATTAGATAACCAAGTTGCCTCCCTTGTTTGATTAGAATTTAGTTCAACGAGAATGAGAAAGTATTGAAAAAGTTGAGCTCTAGCGAGAACCTTGAGTACCCTAACTAGATTTCCTAGGCTGCTCCTTATTCCAAACATTCAGATCACTCATTGAATCTTATTTGCTAAAGTTAAGATAAATCCCTTTCAAAGTCGTTTGCACATGTAGGTTTGCACCAAATATATGACGTTTATTTATTCATTTGTGTATTAGTCTGCCCAAGAAGTAAGTTTTGCTCTAGCTTGAACTCCCTTTTCTCTGTATGTCTTTTTTTGAAGGAATGATTCAATTCTTTTTGTGTGTTGGTATGAGAGAGAGAATTTATTGTTTCCTTTCATGAAAATACTCAAACTTTTCTTATTTCAATAAGTTTGGACTGTTGCTTTCATTATCATTTTCCGTAAGTATTGGTTTCAAAATACTTGTTTTTTTTTTTTATATAAAATTGAGTGAAATATAGCTTATGTTTTATAAGTTGAAATTTCCTCATTAAATCAAACTTTTTCTTTCCTTACAACCATTCTTTCCTATGTCAAGATTCGAGGTTATCGTCGTGAGTATAATGAAAAGCTAGGCATGCCATTATCTTTTTCTTTTCTTTTGTGCGAAAGTTCATTCTTTTCTTTTCACGAAAATGTTTAGATTTTCCTTTTCTTTTCACGAAAATGTTTAGATTCTCCTATCTCTATAAGTTTGATTATGGCCTTCATTATTACTTTCGGTACGTTTGATTTCAAAATACTTGTTTGATAATAAGGATTGGATAACACATAATCTTATGTTGTCTTTTCGCTTCTCGGAATAGAGTTATAACCTTGGTCACATTTTGATCATCTTGATATGATATCGGATAAGTTTGTGTGTTGTTTTGATTGATTGATGAACCGCACAATAATTTGATTATGAAATCTTTCAAATAAGTTTGTCGAGTGTTTATGTGCTCTCTATGTTTTATTAATGGTATGATTTGGTATCAAATATATATTACTTTCATTCAAGTATAATGAGACTCATACCAAGATAGCACTTAATGTGTTGCTTGACTGCATGGACCTATCCCCATTTCTTTCGTTCCAATAAATTTCTTCTATACTTTTTCTTTTTTTTTGGTTGGTCATGTGTTAACTAACTTTAATTTTCCTTTCCTTAGGTTGGCTAATGTGTTAATTTTACTTTTCCTTCTCTTCTTCCTTTCGTTGGTCATGTATTAATGTTCTTTATTTTTCTTGTTTTTGCATGGAAATCCGTTAGAGTCTAAACAGACTCTTTCCCTTTGTATTTCATAATGGGCCAATGAGGCCCATCTTATTGAGTCAGGCCCGAAGGAAAATCTAAAGTCGAGTCTGTGACATATGGATACAAAGAGTCGAAAGGATAAGAATGGACTAAAGTCCCGTCTTTGAAGTGGCAAAGAGACTCGGAAGTCTCATTTTTTTATTTTTATTTTATTTTATTCATTTATTGTTGTCTTTTTATTATTATTATTTATTTATTTATTTCTTCCTTTCATTACTTATTCATTTGGGCCTTGAAGCGAAAGTTGTAAGCTAATACAGGTGAAGCGAAACTCGAGCCAAAGGTTCAAAAAAATAGTTAGGACAGGTTATGGGCAAAAGCCCAGTATCTAGATTAGGACAGGTGAAGTTGGGCTGAAAGCCCAATTAGACTAGGACAGGGTGATAGATTTAGCCATAAGAGCCCAAATCATTTATTTCTTCTTCCTCTTCCCCTTTTATGGATTTTCTTTGTGTTCTTGCGAATCTAGTTAAACCCTTAAATAAGTCGCTAAAAGCTAATTTTGCAAAAACTTTCAAAAATATTCCTTAATTAACTTCTTATCAACAATCGACATTTTTTTAGAAGTTAGTCAAAAGAAAATTATTTTTTCAAACAGTCCAAATAATCGCAAGTTAGCAGACATTTTAGGTGCCTTAAAAATCTTCCTAAAATGTTAATAGGAACCGCTTATCTAGAATTCCTAAACTTGAATGATTTTTCTGTTTGAATCATTTAAAGGTTTTCTTAATTTTTTCAAATAAATTAAGTGACGACTCTTAAAAAAGTTAAAATTTTTGCAAAACAGAAATGGCGACTCTGCTGGGGATCTTAACTAGGTCCTGATCAAATGTTTGAATTTGTCTTTTGACTAACTGTTATAGTGATTAAATTGTTTATGTGTTTATGTGTTTAAATTCTGCAAAATTTAACTGTTGCATTTCATGGCATAATCTCGCATGTTGATTATTAAACTATTTTGGAGTTTCATATATGTCTCAGTCCCTATTGTTGAACTCCAAATAAAGTGTTGAAAATATGACGGTTTATTAGCACGTGAGGCGTCTGATGGTTGTTCGTATTTCAAAACTCAAGTCGTCTGCTTGGGAACCTGGTTCAAACCCACTCTAGACATTCAGGATAGAGCTAAACCAAAACCTTTTTAGGCATAAGCCTAGGATGACTCAATACTCGAATGGGGTATTGAGCCCATTAGAAAACTTGTCCTGTGTTTATTGATCCCGAGTCAATTACAGATGAATCATATTTACGTGTTGAAGAAATATATGTTTGTTTAATCCAATCTATCGTGTAAGGATGTCTCAATCATACACCAATTAAGGGAGGAATTGAAGCAAGCCAAGTAAGAAGTTGATCGATCTAGACGATTGCATGATTTCCCAGACTAATGATCTAGAGCACAGTCATACGGGAATTGCTTGATCACCAACAGATGTTGCCTATGATGTGAAGTGGACAAAGCTAAAAGGGCGAAGTCCGATAGAAGAGATCTGGGAGCTACTATTTCCTAGACTCTGTGTGGGACATTGTTCTTTTTTTCATGTTATTTTTTCTTTTCCTAAAGATTGTATCCTTTTTGTACAACTTTTGTAGGAATTTATGCCCTTTATGTATACCTATGGAGGTTTTTGGAGGATAATGGATTGATTTTAAAAAGCATATACTTTCTTCAAATACGTTAGGCCAACCCTTGGCTCAAAAGGGTCACCCAATTAGGATGAACGTTTATTACAATATGCTTGTGTGATATAACTATTTATGTGCTTATACGTGCTATGTTGATTCGAATCAAAGGTGAATTTATCCAATCCCATTTTCCAAAGACCATCTCTAGGCAGAAATACACTTCATTATACAAGAATTCGATCAAACATACTCCAAGTCCCCCAAGTTTCTTAGAAAAGTCCACAGTCATTCTTAAAACTTCCAAAATGATCGCTACCATTTTAGGAAAGTTGACTTTAAAATTAGAAAAAAATTCTTTATAGTTTTGAACTACGTAGGGCCTGATTTCTCCTCCTTGAGATACGTAGGTAGCCTTTTGTCTCGGCCTATGTCTTCAAAAACTCTATTGTCCTCCACTTTCTTGAAGGAAGAAGAAGAGTTGAACCTTCCTGACAAATTTCACTTATCCAAAATCCTGTTCATTGAAATTCTCGAGTCATCATTACTCCATGGATCAATTAGCATGAGTTGAGAAACAACTTTATGTGTTTACTTCATGCCT
Source organism: Capsicum baccatum var. pendulum (assembly GCA_030864225.1). Classification (NCBI taxonomy): domain Eukaryota; kingdom Viridiplantae; phylum Streptophyta; class Magnoliopsida; order Solanales; family Solanaceae; genus Capsicum; species Capsicum baccatum. The sequence continues at coordinate 173,052,775 of CM061554.1, forward strand.
TAACATCTTGCTTCGCTTATTACTAACAGAGTCTAACATATCAGCTTTTGAGTTGTTTTACTTTGCAGGTAATAAAAACTATTATGTGTTGACAAATGAACCTACTTTACTAGATCAAAGTGAATAAGAGATTCCCTTCTTGACTATAGCTTTGTTGCAGGAAAAGAAAAATGACTAGTAGTAAAATTGGACTCTACTAATCATTTTTTAAACCCTATAAGCGACTGTCTCGAGAATGAAATAGGATAAAATGTGAGGGAAAGTTTTTCCAAGACAACTGGGATAATGTAAGATGAATTGGAGGAAACATTATTGAATTGGACCTCCACTCCACTCATGACTCGTCGCCCGTCGTACAACAATAACTTAAAACATGTCATTGGCATGTCATGTCAAAAAGAAAAATGAGCAAATCAAAAAGGATAATGATAAATGGGAGACAATATCCCTAGAACAGTCAACAGAATAGTCAAAGAGTTCGAGAATCAAGAAATCCTAATCTAGATGAAATCGAGATGGTTAACTAGGAGGACAATGACCAAGGAAATTGGACAATTGATCCTTCGTTCTATTAAGACAAACGTAATGAAAACGTCATGTCATCCATACAATGCTTATTTCTATCCTAGTAGGATGGATAAGAGTATCTAGGGCCATTTAACCTTGAAGATGAGTTTATGCACGAACTACGTTTGACCTGAATTCCCAAGAAAAGAATACGTAGGTGGCCTATATCGGTTTTGGTCAACCCCTTAGGAGAATTTATCCTTTTTCTTTATGTATGAACTACGTGATGACCCGAATTCCCAAAAAGGAATACGTAGGCGTCCTATGTCGTCTTTGGTCAATCCATTAGATTTTTCTATATATCTTAGAGTAGTCTTGAACTACATTTGACTTGATTCCTGCTTCAACGGGATACATAGGCGCCCTAATAGCACGGTTATACCACCCTAGGAAATGAAAACTGGGGTAGAATTTTCGAGAAGGAATCTCAAAAATTCACAAGGGGAAGATCATCATGCAACAAAGAGAACGAAGACTAACAAAGACTTCAGCTACTCTCGAGCTGAGATCATCTCAAACAACTTTGGGGAAAATTTTTTGAGGACGTCCTCAAAATTTCCACTAATACTGGAATATACTTCAAATTCCCCAGCACCAGAGGTCAAAGCCAAGCTTTAGAAGTCACCAGCTGCAATAAAGTCTAGGTATACTAAATCTCTGGCTATGACAGAACTATTGATAGAAGCCCTTAGTGACGATGATGAATCCTTGGAATTCCTCCATCAAACGTCGTATACAGTCACAACCAAGAGAAAGATGTTTGTTGAGCTCGTATATGACATGAATGGCAGAGATTTTATAAAGCTTTTACAGAAATTTTCAAAACTATTTTCTAAAATTAAGACTACTTTCAAAAATCTATACAAATCTTTTACTTAGTGATTGCCTAGGAATCTATTGAAATGGGGAGTGAGGGTGGAAGTCCCAACATGATAGAGTACCCGAAAGATGGCGAGGAGCAAACCAAAGATCGAAGAAGGTCAAGACAGAGTAGTTTAACTCAAAAACTAATCATTTTTCTGTGGATGCAGGGATTAGTACACAAAAAATGAGAATCTTTTTTTTTCAAAAAATTCCCCAAGCGGATTGCGAGCCACACCAAAGTCTATAATGCTCAAGAATGGTATTTTTGGGTAGCGCCGAAGACGAGTTTAATATGTATTTATTGAGGGCGTTTTGAATTGTCTATCTCATTTCTTAAGACCATGAAAGACAAACAAAGGTGTCTTATCTACTTTATGAATATTCTATTTAGAATTCTTTCTATAAAAGTCATCACTAGCATAAGCGACTTTATGTCTATTAAATATTTACTTTGTGCGCAGGTGCATTCAAGGAAGTCGGCATAATAAATACCACAATCAAAGGATCACTCAACAAGAGGAAGAGCAGAAATCATCCTCAAAATTCGCCTTGAAGCAAAGCAAATGGTATAGGTAGAAAGCAAAATGCAGATAAATGGACTCAGGTGAAACTATTTTCAAATCACCGGAAGAACTATTTTATATCATCTCATTGCCGAGAGAGCCATTGAATATCATCTCATTACCAAGAGGGCCATTTTATGCCATTGCCAAGAGGGCCATTTTATATTATTCCATTGCCAAGAGGGCCATTTTATATCATCTCATTACCGAGAGGGCCATTCATTTCATTGCAAAGAGGGTCATTTTATTTAATCTCGTTGCCAATAGGACCATTTTATTTCATTCCATTATCGAGAGGGCCATTTCATATCATTTCCGAGAGGGCCATTGTATTTAATATCTGTTGATAATTGAGATAGCATACAATGCGTCGAGGATATCATCAACATTCAATATTTGTTGACACGTGAGATAGCATACACTGGCATCAAGGATATCATCAACATTTAATATCTATTGACACGCGAGATAACATATACTAGCATCGAGGATATCATCAGTATCTATTGACACGTGAGTTAACATACGCTGGCATTGAGGATATTATCAACATTTAATATTTATTGACACACGAGATAGCATACGCTGGCGTCGAGGATATCATCAATAATCAATATCTGTTGGCACACGAGATAGCATACGCTGGCATCGAGGATATCATCAGCATTTAATATCTGTTGACACGCGAGATAGTATACACTGGCATCGAGGATATCTCATCATTTTGTGAATCAACATCTTAATACATCAAAAGCACATGATTCAAAGGGACGTCTTTAAGTCGCTATCTGAAAGCGAACGACATATGATATTTCCTAGAAATTAACAATTTGAGGATCATCTATAAGTCATATTATTGGAAATAGGATAGTGTGTAAGATTTTCTCTGAGTTGATAACCCATAGGTCATCCGTAAGACACAACAACATCCTAATCGAATTGTGTACAAGGTTACCCAAAAATTGATAGTATGAAGGTTATCCATAAGTCGCAACTAAATCCTTACCGAAGAATATGCGAGATTATCAGATTGATAAGTCTAAGAGTTCTTTATAAGCCACGTCATATCCAAAGATCGATTATGTGTAGGATTACCCAAAGACTAGAAATTTGAGATATCTATAAGTCATATTGTATCCAAGGTCGAATGATATGCTGGAATACCTGAGAGCTAGCAATTGGAGGGATATCTGTAAGCCATCTCTTATCCAAGGTCGGATAATATGCAGGATTTCCTAGAAGCTAGAAATTCAAAGAATATCTGTAAGTTGACTCGTATCAAATATCAAATAATGTGCAAGATTATCCAAAGATTGTAAATTCAAGAGAAATCTATAAGTCATATCGATATAAAAGATGCGCAAAACTTACCCGAGGTCATATGCAAAGTATCATTGGCAATAACCAAAGAGGTTATCATACAATAAGCATTATAGGTGACCAATAGGTTTCCCCATCAACAAAAGATTACACGATTGCAAGGACCATTCTACATAAAGTGTCGTCGGTGTCCAAAAGGGCGACCCCACTTTGAAGACATATTCACTTAACAAATAAGCTAATTATGCAATAACCAAGAGGATTGTTGTTTTTGTTGTTGAAAATTATCTTCTTCCAAATAGGTACATAAAAGGATGACTTCGTTTTTCAGGCGATAACTTACGTAGAGATATAGTAAAGACTATATACCTCTTTCGTGAATTATGTTTAGCACTAACACTCTTTGTTTGAAACATTTTCGAGAGCATCCGAGAGGATAAAAATCTCAAATCAAAACCACAGGTGCAGACAACTCTAGATAGGATGCAACACAACGTAGAACTCTTTCTTAGCAGCAAAATGGGACATATTCTAGAGAGGGACGTCAAACTATTTGGATGCGAGCTAAAGGATGATCGCCACTATAAATCAAACCACACCCCTATTAGAAGGCATGTGGGTACTTTGAGATATTTTTGTTCCAGGTCCACTCTAGAGATATTTCTAAACTCATATCGAGGGTAACCTTCTCCTTCCTTCAAATTCGAGTGATAGTACACCTAAAGTTTTAAAAATTATATTCAGACAAGTTCTTGCCTATGGATGTAAAGGATCCTACATTCATGGTTAAGAAGTTACAAGCCTTTTTTTTGCCACTTAATCAACTTGTCACTTATCCCGAGTCAAAGTTCGTCTGAAATAAAAGACTATTTTTTTCTACCGATCGAGTCAAACTACAAGCAGTCTGATTCCCTAAGTCTCGCAGATATGTAGGTTGGGCTCTATTTTGAAAACTCGACTGCATTCCAACCTCCCCGAAATCCCTTTATTCTCCAGCTTTTCAATTTCATTAAAAATTTTAAAATCGAGATAGCTGTTGAATTTTTTGAAAATTGTGCTTTAAATCAAGCTGTATGAATTACAAGTGACCTGAATTCTCAAGTAACTTGAGATATGTAGGAAACCTGATACCGAGGTCCGGCCATAAATCCATGAAACTAGTGCAAAACCAATCTCCTTCATAAATAAATTTGTGGTCAAACAAAAATTAGAAATGTCAAACTCCCTTTGCCCAGGGTTACATGCATCTACCCTACCCAAAGGGAGGGGGCAGTTGTTGACACCTAATTTTTGCCCTCCATAACTAAGTTTAATTTCGAGTTTCATCAATTTTCAAATAAAATTACAATATTTTTTTATCCAAATAAAAGCTTCTTAAAATAGTAATCTGGGTAAATTTTTCATCTAAAGTAGCGATTATATATTATTGTATTCAATTATACGAGATTATATAATTTGGTACTTAGACATTCATTTTATGGAATATCGGATTTTAATCAAAGCCTGTCTTGAAAATAAATTCAAATGGTTGAAATCTTGATTTAAATATGATTTATTCTAAAAATAATTTATTTTGGAGAAATACTTGTCTGATATTATCAAATCAAGAAATCTAGTATTAAAGGAGGAGTTAATTCGTATCGAACTTCAATTTAATTTAACCAATCTATTAAATTCAATCATAATTGGAACTAAATTGGCCACAATTACAATGCAATTGGCCAATTAACTTTTAATCTGGTCAAAATATAAATAGAATGGGCTAAATTAGAATTGAAATTATTTTTTTTAATAATTCTCCAATTCCAGCTCAATTCTCAACCCGCTCCAGCCTATTTTGCTTTAATTTCTTCTAAATTACATCAACCCATTCCAATTTAAAGCAGCCCAAACACCTAACCCGACCCACTTCCTACTTCAACAACATTCAAAACAACATTAGCAATAATATCAGAAAACGACAAAACCCACAATTTTCAACAACACCGGAAAATGATAATAGTATCGACATACAACACAGCAACAGTCGAAAATCAAAAATATTTTAGCCATTAACGGCTCTACCAATGTACAACAACCTAACGACAACCAATACTTGACCCAAATCCACCAGCCCCGATAACCCAAACCCAACGTCGACGAAAGCTCCGAGTCCGACCCGACAACTGACCCGCGAACCTGACCTATACCCATCAACGACGCAGCAACAGTTGAGAGGAGCATCTCGTTTGAATTTCAAATTGGTACTGATTCGCACATTGCATTTGAACAACCTTATAGTTAATTTTGAAATCTCAAAATTGTCCTTCATAATTTCCATCCCACATTGCCAAAAGCAACAATTCAACCCCAAAATTCTTCTATATAAATCCCTTTCTTGAGCTGAAAAGAAAAGAGGGAAAAAGAGGTGAAAAACTACTTTCTTTCCCATGTCAAGATTCGAGGTTATCGTCGTGAGTATAATGAAAAGCTAGGCATGCCATTATCTTTTTCTTTCCTTTTATGCGAAAGTTCATTCTTTTCTTTTCACAAAAATGTTTAGATTTTCCTATCTCTATAAGTTTGATTGTAGCCTTCATTATTACTTTCGTTAAGTTTGATTTCAAAATTCTTGTTTGATAATAAGGATTGGATAACACATAATCTTATGTTGTATTTTGGATTCTCGGAATAGAGTTATAACCTTGGTCACATTTCGATCATCTTGATATGATTTCAGATAAGTTTGTGTGTTGTTTTGATTGATTGATGAACCGCACAATATTTTGATTATGAAATCTTTCAAATAAGTTTGCCGAGTGTTTAAGTGCATTCTATGCTTTATTAATGGTATGATTTGGTATCAAATATTTATTACTTTCATTCAAGTATAAAGAAACGCATACCAAGATAACACTTAATGTGTTGCTTGACTGCCTGGACCTATCCCCATTTCTTTCGTTCCTATAAATTTCTTCTATCTTTTTCCTTCTTTTTTTGGTTGGTCATGTGTTAACTAACTTTAATTTTCCTTTCCTTAGGTTGGCTAATGTGTTAATTTTACTTTTTCTTCTCTTCTTCCTTTTGTTGGTTGTGTATTAATGTTCTTTATTTTTCTTGTTTTTGCATGGAAATTTGTTGGAGTCCAAACAAACTCTTTCCCTTTGTATTTCATAATGGGCCACTAAGGCCCATCTTATCGAGTCAAGCCCGAAGGAAAATCTCAAGTCGAGTCCATGGCATACAGATACAAGGAGTCAAAGGAGAAGAATGGACTAAAGTCCCGTCTTTGAAGCGGCAAAGAGACTTGGAAGTCTCATTTATTTTATTTTATTTTATTTTATTCATTTATTGTTGTCTTTTTATTATTATTTATTTATTTCTTCCTTTCATTATTTATTCATTTGGTCCTTGGAGTCAAAGTCGTAAACTAATACAGGTGAAGCGAAACTCGAGCCAAAGGTTCAAAAAAATAGTTAGGACAAGTTATGGGCCAAAACTCAGTATCTAGATTTGGACAGGTGAAGTTGGACCGAAATCCCAATTAGACTAGGACAGGGTGACGGATTTAATCTTAAGAGCCCAAATTATTTATTTCTTCTTCCCTTTCCTTTTTTATGTTGTTTGTTTTGTGTTCTTGTGAACCTAGTTAAACCCCTAAGTAAGTCGCTAAAAATTGATTTTGTAAAAAATTTCAAAAATATTCCTTAATCAACTTCTTATCAACAATCGATTTTTTTTAAGTTAGTCAAAAGAAAATTATTTATTCAAACAGTCCGGATAACTGTAAGTTAGCAGAAATTTTAAGTGCCTTAAAAACCTTCCTAAAATGTTAATAGGAACCACTTATCTAGAATTCCTAAACTTGAATGATTTTTCTTTTGAATCATTTAAAGGTTTTCTTAATTTTTTCAAATAAATTAAGTGGCGACTCTTAAAAAGTCAAAATTTCTGCAAAACAGCTGGCACCTCAAGCAGGCAGCTGACGGTTGTAATGTCTGCTTTCAACTGTCTGCTTGTTCCGTGATTTTACTATAACATCCCTAATTAATTATTATATGTCATTTAAGTATTAAAAAATTAATAATATTTAATAAAAAATAAAATACACATTTATGACATGTTTGTTTCAACTGTTTCAACTGTAATTTTATTATATCACCCCTAATTAATTATTATAAGTTATCTAAGTATTAAAAAATTAATAATATTTTACTAAATAAAAGATAAAATAGATATAAAATAATAGATTGGCTATTGATGTTTTAATTAATTTGGCATCTTATATGAAACCCACTTAAAAAAAAAATTTGCTGTATTTTTTATAGCAATTTTGCTATATCACTTCTAATTCGTTATTATGAGTCATGTAAGACATATTTGCCTCGCTACTTCAATCGTGATATTTGATTGACTGTCGAAATTATATCAGTGTCGTTAAATTGGAATAGAAGAAAAAGTATTATAAATCACAATAATTAAAAATTTAAACTGTTTTTAAAATATAATTTACTATCAACGCCATTAAAGTTTGAACAGAAGAGTATTATAGATTATAATAGTTAACAACTTATAATATTAAATTACAATGCAAAAAAAGTATTCTAAATTACAATAGCTAATAGGTCAAAAAATCTGAAAACCTATTAAAAATAGAATTTATTATCTAAATTTTAATTTAATTATTTTTTTATCTTTAACTTGTAATATATATCTATAATCTATATCTATATCTATAATATATTAAAAGTGTGAAGGGCCTTAGAAATGTCGTTTGAACTTTTAGCCCTTTAAACAAAATCATTTTTCACTATTTTTTCCTAATATTTAAGAGTTGAAAATTAATTAAATATATTTATGGTAAAATATTTTCTTATTAGAAGTCATCAGAATTAATGACAACTAATACTTTTCTCATTAGCTTAAGAATTTTAAATCAATTAAATTTGATTTTAAGAAGTGATCAGAATTAATGATAACTAATAATTTTTTCATTAGTTTTAGAATTCTAATTCAACTAAATTTAATTTTAAGAAATTTTAAAAGTTGAAATTTAAAATTTTTTGAAAAGCTATAAACTTTTCTAATATTATTAGTTGGGTAAAAATATTGAATTTCAGCTGATCTTGTCTGAGAGAGTATTGTCTCAAAATACATCCTATATTTATATGCAGTAGTAACATATGATGTAGTATCTAAGTACTTTTGCATTAATTGCCATGAATCATATTTTCATTTTAAATCATTCTGATCCAGGATAAGTATTACTTCATCTGTCTCATTTTATTCGTATAATTCAATATTTTCGTTATTATCATCTATCAAAGGACTCAAATATAAGGGGATATCATTCTCCCCCTTTTTGGATTTAATAAACTCCAAAAATTCTTGATACATTTGTTGATCTTTATTAAGATCTAAAGTACTTTTAATATTTGCAGATATCAATTTTTTGGCTTTTAATTTGGGCTAGGAGATTGCTTCAGCCTATTCCTGATCGTCCTCTCCCCCTTTCTCTATTAGAGTAGGTTGAAAACTGTTATTTCGTCCTGTATAAAAGAAAAGATATCAATTTAAATATTCTCTGGTGAGAAAGTCGGGAAGACTATTATCAGATCTCTTTAAATATTGTATTTTAAAATCAAATGGTGTCAATAAATCTTGCTATCTTGTAAACATTTGTTTAGAAACATCATGCTTACAATCCTTATTAAATATTAATTTTGCTGCTTGACAATCAGTTTTTATTAAAAACTTTGAACTTCAAAACACATTTTACTATTGCAAGAATTACTTTTGCAATAGCTGCATAATTCTTCTGGATAGTATTTCATTTTTTAGAATAAAATTGAATAATATATGCTTGTTGATATTGTGGGAAATATTTTTTTAAAATTCCTCCATATCCAATATCAGAAGCATCTATTTTCATAAATTTTTCCCAATTAGGATTAGCCAGTGTAAGGCATGACAGCTTATTAACCTTTGCCTTAGTATTTTTGACAGCCTGAGTATGATCTTCAGTCCATGATTTTGAATTCTTTTTCAATCTATCATATAAGATAGATGTATCCTTAGCAAGGTCCTTTATAAAACGAGAAGTATAATTTAGACTTCCCAAAAATCTTTGTAATTGAGTTTTATCAGTTATAACACCTAGAAATTTAGAAGCAAATTCTATGCTTCTATTTATAGAAATTATTTTTCCATTGTCAATATTATGACCTAAGAACCTTACTTTCGTTGAAAAAGAGACATCTTGGGTTTAGATATTACTAACCCATTTTGCATAATAATTTTCTTAAATAAATTTAGGTGTTTAAAGTATATTTCTATATTTTTTGAAAAAACTAATATGTTATCAGTATAAACTATTATAAAATTGCTATAAGGCATGAAAATATCATTCATAATATTTTGAAATTCGGATGGGTCATTTTTTAATCCAAAAGGCATCATATTTCATTCGAATTGGCCCATAGGAACATTAAAAGCAGTTTTGTATGTATCTGCTTCTGCAATTTGGACTTGTCAATATCCTGATTTTAAATCAAATTTTAAAAATATTATGGCATTGTATAACCTATCTAGTAAATCATTTTTATTAGGTATTAGATATCGAATTCATTTCAGAACTTTGTTGAGAGGTTTGTAATTAATAACTAACCTTGGAACCCCTCTTTTCTGCTCTGCTTGTTTGTTAACATTAAAAACAGTACATGACCATGGTGATTTGAAAGGTCTTATAAGGCCTTTATGAAGAAGATAATCAATTTCCTTTTTACACAGCTCTAACCTAGCTTTAGTGGAAATATTATTTTCTCTAAAGTTATCTTCATATGGAAAGACTAACCACATGTTTTTTCTTTTGCCAAAAAGCATTTGGGTGATCCCCTCAAATTTCTAATGAAAACTAATTCTTCAAAACTTTTATTTTTTTCATTTAGCTTAGAATTTTTCAAAGTCTCTTATATTGTTAGACTATAAATTTTATTTTTTAAAAAATTAACCTGTCTATTTTTTAAAAGTATTTTTTCTTTTATTAAATTTAGAATTCGCATATATGGTGGTGAACACCATTCAAATTTAATTTCATTGTTATTAAATATGCCAATTACACCATTTTTATCCCACCAAGTAATAGGATATATGTGAACAAATCATGGCACCCCTAAAGTAATTTCATCACTAATATCTTTTACTAAAACAAAGGTTTCTGCCATGCATGATTTGCCTTGACAAATATATGCCTTGCAAATTTTATATTCAACTCTCATTCTATAACCACTAACATTCCTTAAAATATGAGTAGTTTTATGCAAATGTTTAGAAGGTATTAAGCCTTCTTGTTTACAATTACATCTGCTCCACTATCAATGAGAGTTGTAAATTCTTTTTTGAAGTTATAATCAATCAAAAGAGTTATCTTTGTATAAAATTTCTGACGTGTTATAACTTCTACTATTTGAAGAAATCCTTCTTCTGATAGGCTAGGAATATTATCTACAATATTTGTATCAAGATTTTGATTTTCTAGAGTAGATATCCTTTTATCTAAGAAGATATTATTATTTTTGAGGTTGACAATTTTCTTTTTGAGATTATCAATCTCTATCCTTAAATCTTGGGTTGTTGTCGGAGTATTAGCTACTTTCTCCTTTTCTTTAAGATGTCTTCGAACTTCAGTCATAGTATAAGAACCCTTTTGAGAAGGAATTTACCATTGTTCTTTAGAAGAACTAGCAAAAGGTTTTTCCATATGACGCATTATTTGAGATCTTCATTCTGAATATTTGATAGTTTCTAGAAATGTTGCTAAATTATCATTTTCAAAAACATTAATTTCTAGATCCTGAAACTAAGAATAAATATTATAAAAAACATCATCTTCATCCTTGTTATCAGAAGGTTGTCCTATTTGACAAGGTGAACACTCATCTTCAGAAAATGTATAATCCTCATTCTGAAGAACTCTTAATTCTTCATCTGCAGAAAATTCTTCATCATCACTCTAATCCGAGCTTGAATTTTCCAGAGAAGAGTTTAATAGTATTTTGCACAGAGATTGTTTCATCTCTTCATCTATGTTGAGATTTTTAATCTTATCCTTAACTTTACAATTCCCGGCATAATGACTTATTCTCCCACATTTGTAACAAACATTAGGCTTGTTAGATTTGATGAAATCATTTCTTGGTTTAAAATCTTTCTTCCTCCTATATTTTTTCTCAATTCTTTTGTTCTTCCTATTATGAAACTCTTTCTTCTTTTTATGCCTATAAGGTTCTCTAGAACTCTTAGGAATATCAATGGCAAATTGTTCACAAAATTCTCCTAATTATTGTCTTTCGTTAAGATGATATCTCTTAATTTGCTAATTTAATCTAATCTCATTACATAAGGATAGCCCTTCTTGAGTACAAAAATTAATAATTTTTCATATGTGTACTCATCATAATTAATACTTATTGCGGATCCTCAAGAGTTTTTTTTTAACTCTTTCCGCAAAGAGCGTTGGTAAACCATCTATAAATTTAGACTTTCAGTGAGAATTATTACTCTCTGATAATTCTATGACTCTTGATAAGAACACATCTTTGTACCATCTATAAGATGTGAGAGTCTTGCACCTTAAATTGTGAAGCATTGTTCTAATAGTCTCACTATTATCAGACCATCTTCCAGAAAAATATTTCATAATATTAAGAACTAACATATAAACTACATTTTGAATTGGATGACCGTATTCAGTCTTAATAGACTGTAAAATTCTAGAACTCTAGTCTAAAGTTAAATAATTATCCCACCAACCTTTTAACTGACCAATAAATCCTGCTGTAATCATTTCTGCAATAGTCTTATCACCATTGGTATAAACTTACAAATTGTACTGTACATCAACATTCGGTGTACTACTGTAGAAATTTGTCTGTCAGTAAAATCATCTATGTTCCATTCATAGATTTTATTTCCATTATAACTGTTAGAGACTATTATCTCTCATTCCTCTAACAATATATCTTAAGGAGTAGGTCTAGGCTAGTAGTACATCCTTTGGACCGACTTTCGAGCATACTTCTCAGAGATCTTACGAATCTCACTAGGGATATCAGTATTATCCTCAAAACTATTATAGCTACTAATAGGACTAATTTTTAATGAATTAAATTTTTCTTCTAGCAATTTCTCTAAATCTCCTAAATTTTTATTTAATTTAAAGTCTTTAATATTAGGGGGAGATTGGATACTAGTCGTAGCAATAGAAACTTGATTTCTTTTTTTATTATCACTATGATCCATTTTCTTTAATTCAGTATATATTTATATAAGCATATTGGGTGAACAAATTATTAATCAGTTTTCATTAAAAATTTATAGGGATCACCCAAATGCTTTTTGGCAAAGGAAAAAACATATGGTTATTCTTCCATATGAAGATAACTATAGAGAAAATAATATTCCCACTAAAGCTAGGCCATGCCAGATGAACCCAGAATATTTAGAGTTATGTAAAAAAGAAATTGATTTTCTTCTTCATAAAGGCCTTATAAGACCTTCCAAATCACCATGGTCAAGTACTACCTTTTGTGTTAATAAACAAGTAGAGCAGGAAAGAAGGGTTCCAAAGTTAGTTATTAATTATAAACCTCTCAACAAGGTTCTGAAATGGATTCGATATCCAATACCTAATAGAAAAGATTTACTAGATAGGTTATACAATGCCATAATATTTTCAAAATTAGTTTTAACATCGGGATATTGACAAATCCAAATTGAAGAAGGAAATAAATACAAAACTACTTCTAATGTTCTTATGGGGCAATTCGAATGGAATGTGATGCCTTTTGGATTGAATAATGCTCTCTACAAATTTCAAAATATTATGAATGATATTTTCATGCCTTATAGCAATTTTATAATAGTTTATATTGATAACATACTAGTTTTTTTTTAAATATAGAAATACACTTTAAACACCTAGATTTATTTAAGAAAATTATTATGCAAAATGGGTTAGTACTATCTAAACCCAAGATGTCTCTTTTTCAAACGAAAGTAAGGTTCTTAGGTCCTAATATTGACAATGAAAAAATAATTCCTATAAATAGAAGCATAAAATTTGCTTCTAAATTTTCAGATGTTATAACTGATAAAACTCAATTACAAAGGTTTTTGGGAAGTTTAAATTCTATTTCTCCTTTTATAAAGGACCTTTCTAAGGATACATCTATTTTATATGATAGATTGAAAAAGAATCCAAAACCATGGACAGAAGATCATACTCAAGCTCTCAAAAATATTAAGGCAAAGGTTAATAACCTGTCATGCCTTACATTGGCTAATCCTAATTGGGAAAAAATTGTGGAAACAAATGCTTCTGATATTGGATTTGGAGGAATTTTAAAACAATATTCCCTCACAAGATCAACAAGTATATATTATTTAATTCTACTCTGGAAATGGAATACTAACCAGAAGAATTATGTAACTATTGCAAAAGAAATTCTTGCAATAATAAAATGTGTTTTGAAGTTCCAAGGAGATTTATATAATCAAAAGTTTTTAATAAAAACCGATTGTCAAGCAGCAAAATTAATATTTAATAAGGATTGTAAGCATGATGTTTCTAAACAAATGTTTGTAAGATGGCAAGATTTATTGACACCATTTGATTTTAAAATACAATATTTAAAGAGATCTGATAATAGTCTTCCCGACTTTCTCACCAGAGAATATTTATGAGAAAAGACATAAAAACATCATTGAAGTTGTCCCAAATACTCAAAAAGAAATTTTAAATTTGTGATGGTCCTATTACCCCCTTATTTTTATTTAAAATTATTAATATTAATCTAAAAGAATAACAATATGAAAGAAGAAGTAGACATAAGAAAACAAGATAAAAGATTAGAGATTTTCATTCTTCCAAGTATCAAATATACAAGTCTTTCAAGTGTCTACAATATGAATCCTTATTCCTCTATTTATAAGAATTAACATAATGAAGAAGGTTATGGATATGAAAGGTTACAAAAATAATGGCCATCAATGGTGGAGGTTATCTTCATAAGAGAAGAAAGTAATAGAGATAAGTAGTAGGAGTAATTTCTAGAGTAGTGGACATCCACACTTATTGGTTTTATAACACCCCCCTGGATGTCCATAGATGATGTGTCTCGTTAAAACCTTACTAGTGTGAAAAAAAATTCCTAGTGAAGGAAAAAGAGTACACATATCTTATAATACGCGTTTGTGTGCTGCCTCGTTAAAAACCTTTCCAAGAAAATCCGTTAGGAGAAAACCTAGGCCAAGGAAAAAAGAGTGTAGCACGTATTTTACTCTCCCTGATACAAACATTATTTTACTTCTCAAAGACAACGCCTCAAATCTTATATGTATATTTTCAAATGTTGATATTGATTATGTCGTTGTGATCAAATCACATTCATGAAGATGTTGCATTCTTGAAATTGTACTGATTTGTTGTTTTCTTGTTTCTTGAATATGTTAAGCCCATGAACACAGACGAATAAATTCTTGAAAATCACTTTATATGTGACTTCATTGTCACAATCCATTTGTATATTGAACTTATTCGTAGCAACAACCAATTAGCTGTAGAAACACATTTGCATGATAGATCAAATATTCTTCCTGCACTTGTATAACCAACCAGCCTTTGACAATATTTAGTAGAAATAATAAATCCATATCAATAATATTTTATTTCAATCACATTCACATAAAAGTAAAATTATATCTTTTCTGCACATTAATAAAAACTCTTATCTCATGTATAGAATAGCAGGATACATAAGTGCAATAATTACACTAATACATGGTATTTTCTAATCATTTGGTGAGATCGAAATTGATCTTTCTTTATGATAAATGATTTCGCAACCATTGGGGTATTCAATGGATTGAATCTTTTTTAAATACCTTAAGGATTTTCATGGATTGAATCTTTTTTAAATCCCTTAAGAATTTTCCTATAACATTTGTCGTCTAGCTAGACATGACAATAATTTGTTATACGCTTTCAAGATTTTTATACATTGCCAGATTTAAAGAAACCTTATTGCATCCACCAGAGGACAACACATCTCCAAATAATAATGTCAGGACTTTGTGAATAACCTTTATGCCTCAAGGCACAAGTCACATTTTATATCTTACGATTTTACTTTTCGCACAATCACTAACTTGTATCCCACTGACATTATACCTTACTCTATGGACTAATTTCCAAATATCACTTTTCAAGTGAAATATAATATATACTTGAATTGCGTATTTTATCTGTCCATACTATTTGACAAATTTAAATTCAAGATCCTCATTACCAAAAATATCATCGATGGTTATTTGATATCGATTCCAATAAGACATAACTTATCGAGATCTCTTCATTTCATCATTTTCAGGTACCTGAACCTTTGTCAAGGTTTTATGAAATGTTATGTCAGAATGCTCTTTTGAAGCACTTGCCTCATTATCATTAACCATATTTATCATTTTCTCCTCTCCTTCTTCAAGGAGTTTTATGTTTGGAAGCGTTTTGTCTGTCACGCTTTAGGTGTACCATAGACTCTGTCCTTCAAGGATTTCTTATTGAAGCATTTATAGCTGAATTATAGCATAGGATCAGTATGGAAATGAACTTGCAACATTTTACAATCATGAATTATCAATTAAACTTCAAGTTCACTATTGATTTTTTATGAGAATCTCGATAATTCGTTCCATACATTTCAGCTATAATCATATCTCTCCCTAATGTTAGAAAATCTAACATTCAACCTAACTTTATTTGGGGATCCATCTTTGTGCGTGATGGATATTGCACATTCAAATTTTTAGATAGATTTTAATTGGTTCCTGACTCTAAACCAACAATATAGGGGAACCTTGTTGGTTTGATACATACAAATGTTGTTATATTTAAATAAACTCCTCATACCAAATTTTTCTCTTGGTAGAGTTGTTCTCATAACCAATGGTTCAGCTATAATTGGAGGCACACAATTTTCTGCTAAACCAATAAGCACTATCAACTTTTATAGTATAAAACCATGCTCACAATTTAACAATTTGAGCAAACAATGTTGCAAAAATTAAATTGCTAGTTGATAGCAAAGCACATGTGACCAACCATAGATGCATCTCATTTTATCATAAACGGTCTACATGGTAGGTGAACAGGGCCATATTCACCTTGTTGTACGTTCCAAAAATTTGAGGAATATAACCATAACTTAGTCGGTATAGTATTTTACCGCGAGAACAAGCACCATAAGAGAATTCTTGAAGAATCGTTTATTTCTTCAATGTAAAACCTCATGAATTCTCAATTATCTTCGCATCACATTTTAATCGAGATAGTCAACCGATCATGCCAACTTATATATTTTCTATAACCTTTTAGTTTCTTGCAGCATGTGATTCCATCACCATACTCATATATTTATATCAATCATATATAAGCACAATTTTATCCATAACTTTCTATTTTCACATTTTGACAAATTCACTTTCAAGAATGGCCAAGTATTCACAATTCTTACACGAGTTATTCTTTTCAAGAATTGGACTATAATCATATGTGCTTCATAATTTAATTTATAAGTTCATTGTCATGCCTTGATATTTATCATATTTTATACCCACTTCAACATCACTTTGAATTGCCAAGTGTATCTTCACTTTTGTTCTTTTCTCTTTTGATGAAGGATTTATAAAACCTATTAAATTAGGTTGCACAATAACCATGTGCCCACTACCTTTCATACCAAAGTGATGGTGAACAAAAAAATTAACTCACCTTTTGAAGGACAATTTGGAGAACCCATAATATTTTTTTCTTTTACAATTACCAAAATGATGACTATTATATATATATATATATATATTTGGTTTCATCACTCCCACATATACTAAATCACTTGTCTTCTTTTCAGACTTATTATGCAATGCTACCAAATTCACATCAAAGAGTAGAGCATATCAATGTGGCGGATTTAATGACTTTTCATAAACTGCTTTAGCCATTATCATATCATCAAAATACCTTGGGACATGAACCCAACGTCTTACCAATCAATCATTGATAAAATAAATCAAGTGCAATAAAACATACTTTTGAGTCTTATATAAATAAATATCATTTTAGATTGAAGCCATGCACTTATAAATGTTGCACTATTTACTGTACCAATTGCATATAAATGTTGTTTCTTGCATGTCTATTTGGGACTATCAATTAATAAACCAATTTTTTTTACTGCAACAGTGATCATAATAGGAGAAAAAATCATCTAAGTCATCCTTTAATTAACAACACATTTCGGTCAAACAATAAACAACTTTCTAACCATCATCTTATCTTCAGTAGTAAAAAAATAAATCAAGTGATTATAGTAATAATAATTATAATGCAGGATACAAATATAATCAGAGAGTTAGGCAAATAAAAGGGAGATGAAATGATATTAGAACATGTCACCTGATTAATTTTAATAAGCAGTACCATCAAACTCAAATCATGAAAATTGATGCTCAACGTTGTTCTCAACTTTGAAACGCTAAATTAGTTAGAACATCGTGCTGATAACGTGTTAAAATTAATCTAAAAGAGTAACAATATGAAAGAAGAAGTAGACATAAGAGAACAAGATAAAAGATTAGAGCTTTTCATTCTTCCAAGTATCAAATATACAAGTCTTTCAAGTGTCTACAATATGAATCCTTATGCCTCTATTTATAGTACCATATAAAGGAATGCAAAAGGTTGTCATAAACATGACATTAACAATTAACATAATGGAGGAGGTTATGGATATGAAAGGTTACAAAAATAATGGTCATCAATGGTAGAGGTTATCTTTATAATAGAGGAAAGTAATGGAGCTAAGTAGTAGGAGTAATTTCTAGAGTAATGGACATCCACACTTATTGATTTTATAACAAAAATAAAATAAATAACACATTTTGATCGTACGTGGCATAGAGAGTGTATAACACTCACCTAAAGAGAGTGGGGAGTAAAAATATAATTAAAAAAAATATTTTGTTGTCTCTATTATTAATATAATATTTCATTTCTTTTACTTTTCTTTCCTTTTTAATCTTTCTCTAGTCTTCTCCCCTCTATAGCTGGCCGAAAAATAATTTTCAGCAACCTTATTTGCCAGATTTGAACTGTTCATTCAATATTAGGAGATTTAGTAAGGTGAAGGATAGAAAAAGAGAAAAGAAAGTCAGCTATAATTGTCGATAAAATTAAACTTCGATAACTAAATCATCAATTTTCGATGATTGTCACTATTTTCAATCGAAAATAATAGAGAAAGAAAGAATGAAAAGGAATTAACAGAAAAAAATAAGAGAAGCCATAGATTCGAAATTGCTATCACCCTTTTTTCAATTATTTTTCTGGTCACAGCCTCTTGCCAGTATTTTCCCCGGTAGGAAATGAAGGAAATCTAAAAAAGGATTAAATTAATATGAATACTAATAAAAAAAACAAATACTAATCAAAACAAAAATATTATAACAAAAATGATAAAAGAAAAAAGTAGTAGCCATCAAAATTCACACACACTAACAATATACACATGGAGCAACATACATAGTGAGGTGGGGATAAACAATCATTAGAGGAGAAAACAGTGTGAGAGAGGAGAGAAAAGCAATGGGAGGGAGAATAAAAAAATCAAAGAGAGTGAGAAAGCAAAGTGGAAAAGAGAAATAGAGGAGAATTGAGAGAGAGCTTAGAGAAAACAAAAGAGACCCACACATAGAGAGGAAGAGATAGTTTATTTTATTTTTTGTCATTTAAAAAAAAAGATTTTTGACACATTTGTGCACGTGTTTTCCACTCAATGATTTTAAAGTGGAATTACTCTTACAAGGGTGTCAAAGATGTGCTTTGATATCCTTTCTTTATACAGGATGAAATCACAGTTTTCAATCGTCTCTAATAAAGGAAGGGGAAGAGGACGATCAGAAATGGGCCGAGGAAATATCCTAGTCCAAATTGGAAGCTAAAAATTAATATCTGTAAATATTGCAAGTACTTCAGATCTTAATAAATATCAACAAATGTATCAAGAATTTTTGGAGTTTATTAAATCCAAAAAGGGAGAGAATGACATCCCCTCATATTCGAGTGCTCGAATAGATGATAATAACAAAAATATTGAATTATATGAACAGAATGAGATGGATGAAGTAATACTTATCCTGGATCAAAATGATTTAAAATGGAAAGATGATCCATGGCAATTAATGCCAAGGTACTTAGATACTACATCATATGCTACTACTACATATAAATATAGGATGCATTTTGAGACAATACTCTCTCAGACAAGATCAACTAAAATTCAATATTTTTACCCAGCTAATAATATTAGAAAAGTTTATAGCTTTTCAAAAATTATTATTAAAAATATCTTTACTCCTGAGGAATGGAGTACTAGTACTCTTAAAGAAAATAATTATTTACATCCTGAGCAAAAAAATTCAGTTAAATTGAATTACTGGGATTATGTTGAAAGCTTTAATAAAGCTATTTTATATGAAAATACTAATAGGAAACATACATGGTTTATTAGAATTTATGGAAATATTTTTAATCAAAATATTCCTAACTGGTTTGGACAATAGTGGATTCACTACGGACCATCCATAAAATTTTTACCAAAATCATTTAAAAGTTTATATACGGAATGGTTAGAAGTATCCCCAGTATTAATAAAAGTGAAGAGAGATAATATCTATTTTAAAGGAATTTCTACCATTTAATTTTTTATTGAGTTCTCTATTAATAAAAGTGAAGAGAGATAATATCTACTGGTCATACCGCGGACAATGAAGAGGATTCCTTAGCAGGAAAATCACAAAGTATTCAAAGCAATGATGAAATTGACCTTGATGTATACCAACACAAATTCAGAGAAAAATTAGAAGAATCTTCCACGCCATCAAAATATAAAGGCAAGGAAATAAAATAATAAAAAATACAAGGCCCCACATCATAAAATTATTAGGGAAAATTACATGTGAAGACATGGGAAGTCATCTTTTATAAAGAATTTTATAGCTTTCATAAAGAATCTTTAAAGAAAATGTGACAAATAAAGTATGTTTGTCGATGTAGTAATGATGTATAAGTAGAATAAGAGATGTCACATTTTTCATGCTTTTAAGTTTTAATTTGTCGTTTTCCAAGGAGAACCCTCTATAAAAGGATCTCATTTTAGGTGTTGAGAGGCATGTTTTAGAATCACCTTACTCCTTCTACTACTCTCTGCCCCCATTGTAATATATTCATCTATTAATAAAAGTTTGTCCAAATTTTTAGGATGCACTGATCAAGCTCTTTCATTTTAAGGTATTTTAAATTTTCTATTAGTTATTTTATCATTTTTCCTTTATACTAGCCAAAATGACAGGATAAATATTTTGTGCTGAACTATAACAAACTAAGCTGCTAATATAATATGGAACTAAGTACTTAATAAGAATCTTATCAACCAATGATACTAAGATTGCACATCATAATCTTGTAATAATAGTTTCGGTTCAGGCTATATGTCGGAGGTCCTGTTATAAGGCCTATTAACTCCAAGAGTGGCATTTAAGGATATATGTGGACTCATAATGAACCAAAAATTTTACTATTAAGGTTATGATAATGCGTGAAAGTTCCTGTAGTATCATTGGAGCGAATAATAACAATAAAACCATCTATGTTCCATTCATAGATTTCTTTTCCACCGAAACTATTAGGAATAATCATATCTTGTTCGTCCAAGAAAACATCTTGGGGAGTTGGTCTATGATAGTAATACATCCTTTGGATCGAAATTCTTGCATATTTCTCTGAGATCTTATTAATCTTACGAGGACCTGTTTCATTGTCCTTGATTCTGTTAGCACTGTGAATAGGATTATTTTTTAATCTACTAATTTTTTCTTCCCTAATATCGGGTGGTGGTGGTGGTGGTGGGGGCTAGATACTAGTAGTAGCAATAACAACTTGATCCATTATTTTTGTATTTCTAAGCTCTAAATTCTTTAATTCAGATAAAATCTTATCCATTCTATCATGTATGGAAATAATTTATTCACCCAATATGTTCATATAAATATTAACATAATTCTGCTATTTCAACATAATATTAATATGTTGAGCAGTAATAAGATCAGTAGCATTCTCAAGCAATTTAGCAAATGCAGTAAAATATACTACCTTATTATCTTTTTCAATTTGAAAAGATTGTTGAGATGGAAAGACTGATGTGGTGATTTCACTAGTAGTCAACTTATAGTCTTTTGTTAACATGGGGATATAACTATCCACATATTTGGCCATAAACCAAGGAACAAACGCAATACTTTTACTATGAACAGAAAGATCTTTATAAAATTCTTCCTAAAAGAAATTCTTTTCTTCTTTATTAAAGTTTTGAAAAAACCAATTTCTAAAAAGTTCCCATCTTGGTTTAAAGAACTCATCTGAATTTTTTATTTCTTGCCAGTGATCCCGAACTAAAATTAATTTTGTTTTGATTCATTTTAAACCTGTGAAAAAATCCATTTCGAATTCAGTTGGATCTATATCAGGAATAACATTAGCAATATTATCTCTATCTAATCTAATATTATTAAATCGAGTACTTTTCTCTGATTTGAGAAGTAGAAGCTCTAGATGGAGAATTAACAATATAATCAACAGGAGAAATATAAGAATATATTGACCTAGTTAATCTAGATGCAATACTCAAATTATCAGCTCTATTTATTAGAGGCATAGGATCAGAGAAGCTGATTTTAATAGTACCATCAACGGTCTGCTCTACCTCTATTATTTCACTATTAATATTATCCTGAGGAGGAGTTGCATCCTCAATAAACCTTTCTTTGGGAAAATCAATTTCATCCCATTTAATAGGTCGTCTAGTAATAACTTTGGACCTACCCAAACTTGTTTCTATAAGAATAGTCTCATTCTTAAAATCCATCATTTTACACATGGGATTTAAAGTATAAAGAGGCTTGTAGTAAATTCTACAACAAATACATATAACCTCAGTACCTGGAATATAATTATAACCATGCAATTTAATGCTTAATATTAAAGCATTTAAAGAATCCTCATCATTTAGATATATCTACAAATTAGGATAAGCATTAAAATAAATAGGTTCATAAGACAAACTTGTTTGAATAGTCCCTATAAGAAACTTTTTCCAATCTTGGTTTCTACCATCTCGTAAAGCTGTTATAAAGCTTTCAGGTAAACTTCTTAAAGTTAATGGTTTAAAAGTAACTTGTATTAAATCGATATGCATGAATCTATAAGATTCTCTGTAGGGAGCCAAATCATTTTCAGATAATAATCTGAAGGTAGCAGGATCATTATCAACAATAAGAGTTTCTTCAGTTATTTTAACAATTTGTTTGAGACCCAATTTTTCAAAAGTTCCCATTTGATATATCAATTTGGGTTGGACTTTAGGAATTGTCCATTTATTAAGTAGGTTCAATTGTTGTGGCATATCATATTCTTCTTTTCTACTATTTTTAACAGTAGTTTGTTTCCTCATGATATTCATGAAAAAGATGTGTTGAACATATAATACCTATTGCTAAAAGTATGCAATGGCTATGATACCAAATAAGGAATGGATCGCTTCAATGATATTCCAGGAACATTTACAAGCAAAGTGTAAACTCATAGTTATAGCTTTAATTCAAAAAGGGTCCAAAACACAACCTTAAACGCCCTCTTGGCTTCAACAGGCCTTTCAACTGGACCTCCAACATAAAGCCTGAATCAGAGCTACTATTGCAAGTCTCTGTCCTACGACCTTAATATCATTAGGTGACTTGATTCTTATTTATGTAATTCATGCCATATTACTCTCTTAATAAAAGTTTTGTAAATTTCCAAGTACTAATCAGGCCCTTACACCTAAAGGTAATTTAATTTTCTGTTATTTATTTTCTTTTCTTTACTCTGAAATAGCCTAAATGATAGGCTAGACATTTAAGTCTTGAAATAATAATAATAATAATAATAATAATAATAATGTATGTCAGTTTTCCTAACATAAGAGGGAGAATATAAGCAACTATGAAATATGTTAGGAATTATCATCGGATCCTCATTAGAAAGATAATTCAAGTCAAATGACGAAAGCATCTGCTGACTTAAATTTAGCATCATATTTAAGATGCAAGTGCTCTTATTGTGTGTCCATAAAGGACAGAGTCTATGAATATGTAAAGCGTGGTAGACTAATTGGTTTCAAATGAAATAATTCTTGAAAAGAATAAGGAACAAATGATCATAATAAGAAGTCAATGTTCTCTTAAAGATTCTATGATATAACACTTCATGAAATCTTATGAAAGGTTTAAGTACCTGAAAATAATGAAGTGATGAGATCTCAAATTATTATGTCACATTATGAATCGATAAAAATGATATATTATTGATAATATCTTTGATACAATATTGGCGCAATATTGTGAAAGATTACGAGGATCTGAATTCTACGTTTATTTAAGCATGATGACGTAGAAACATTTATCAATTGACATGAAACGATGGATCTAGGTAAGTATAAAACTTATTTGATTTACAGTCTAAATACTAGAAGATGTCACACATGAAATGTTGAATGTTGTCATTTGACAAAATTTACATGAACACTTTTTTAAGGATTCAAAATGTTTGAAGCTTATAAAAGTTTCTGAGTAACTTATTTATAATCCTTATATTACATAAGTTTTTAACTTGAAAATTATTGAAAATCTTGGAGAGTTTTCAAAAGCAATAAAATATTTTCTTAAACGAGAAATAAGCAGAATTGAATAAGGATTCATTGTGACCTTAAGAAAAGAATGAGGAACTCCTTGGTTATGAAGTAACATATCTTAGTGTAAGTGGTGCATTATAATGTATCTTGTAAATATTATAAGGTCTGATATAGTCTTCTTAGTTAATTTGTTAGCAAGCTATAGTTCTTCTCTTGATAGAAGACATCGTAATGAGATCAAACACATATTATGGTACCTAAAGAGACTATTGATATGGGTTTATTTTATTCTAAAGATTGTAGTCCCAATCTTATTAGTCATGCTGATGTTGGATACTTATCTGAACCGTATAAAAAGTGGTATCAAACAGATTATGTGTTTATATATGGGAGTACTAGCATATCTTGGAGATCTACATAGCAGTCTATCATATCTACTTCATCAAATCATGCTGAGATAATAACTATTCATGAAGCAAACCGAGAGTGTGTGTGGTTAAGGTCCATGATATATCTAATTCTAGAAAAATATGTTTTGAAATATGACAAAGTACCCATGATTTTATATGAAGATAATGCAAAATGCATATCAAAACTTAAGGGAGGATTCATAAAAGGAGATAGAACGAAACATATTTCACCAAAGCTTTTTTATACACGTGAACTACAAAAAAAAATTATGTTATTAACGTGCAACAGATTTGTTCTAGTGACAATGTGGCTTATTTATTCACCAAGTCTCTTCCAACTACAACTTTTGAGAAGATAGTGTACAAGATCGAGATGCAAAGGTTCAAGGATGTTCTCATTAGGGGGAGTTAATGTGTGTTGTACTCTTTTTCCTTTATGAGATTTTGTCCCACTGGATTTTCTTGTAAGGTTTTTAATGAGACATCCAAAATGCGTATTATTAGAGATGTGTACTCTTTTTCCTTCACTAGATTTTTTTTCCACTGAGTTTTTCTCGTAAGGTTTTAATGAAGCAAATTATTTATCAATTAGACATTCAAGGGGAGTACTATAAATGTATTTACATTATAGTGAATATCTATCAAGAATATAGATAAGATCTATCATGATCTAGTTGATATCTATCATTTACAAAGAAACTAGGAGTAATTTCAATTTCCCCTATAAATAGAAGGACTTTCTTCATTGTAAAAAGAAACCCTCAAGAATTCCTCAATAGGAATAAAGAAGTCTTCTCTCTTCTCTCTCCATTCTTCTTGTTCTCTGCATTATATTTTATAACAGAAATATATTTTTATGCAAACTCAAAATATGTAAACTATAAGATAATCATGACATTTTAGAATCTTATCTTTCTAACAAATTGATATCACATTCAATTTTGAATTTGAAATTCAACTTCATAATCTCTTATATATACACACCTTTAGTGACACATATATCAGTATAAGCTTTCTTCTTCATCTTCTTTTATTATTAATTATTTTTAAATTTAGATTTTATTTATCTCAATAGAATATTCTGTTATCGTTTCATTTACAAAAATACTAATTAATCTTTATTTACATGTCTTTATATTATTTTGTTGCACACACCGAAGGTTGGTTTGCTCTTTTTTTTTTTAAAAAAATTACTCTTAATTTTGATGTCTTTGTATATATAAAAAAATTATAGCAATGATTAGTTCCTCTTATTCCCTTTTGACTTCACTGTATCAATATATTCTATTTATTTCTTTTATTTCTATTCGTTTCCTTTTCATAAGAATAATTGTATTTATCTGCTTACAGATTAAATTTTTTTTGGTGATTGCCTAAGTTATTTGCTTGGATGTCGGCTCCTTCATCATCAAATACTAATTTCGGTAACAAAATTTTTGACCTCTTGCTTGATCAATTTAGCTTTTTTTTTTGTGTGTGTATATGCATGCTTTTATATCATATTTTGTAAATTAGTTTAGACTATTATGATGTAAGATGAACATTGCCATAACATGATAATAATAATAATAGCATCATTTTATGTTTTGAATTAAAGTAGAAGCTATACAAATTCAATAGAAATTATAAGATCCTATAATCTCAAAAGAAAAATCATTTCTTTATTTTATTTAATGAATTATTTTTTAAATATTCTCTTTCATTCTTAAAAACTTTAATTTTAAAATATATCTAGTGACACGATCCGAACTAGGGTCTGGCTGTGTCGGGTATCTCAAGTCCAATCAGGATCAGAGATCACCCCCAATACCCAAACCATTGACCATCCTTCACCCCATGTCGGATGAATTTTGAACATACAACAAGATAACATGGTATTAAATTGAAGACATGATAACAAGTCTATAATCAAAATTGAAATCCACAATCAATTTAACCATCCAATATCAATATCAATATCAATTCCAATTTATCAATATCAATGCTAACACTAATAACGACACTGCCCATGCTCATGGTAGTCCAACAAAGCCTCTAATCAAAATAAAAAAATATTCAGCCGGGACATGCCCTGACCATAGCCAAAACAAAACCAAAAGAAATAATAAGGACATACAGAAATCCATAGAATGAAATGGGTTCTTTCGGAGTATGGAAGCTCACCACTTCAGTTTGACTCAAAAATTATCCCCGAATCACCAATTCACTGAGCAGGAGGAGTGGTAGTATGGTCGGTTCCTGCATCGCATGGGGATACAGTACCCAAAGATGATTAGCGGGGTGAACACTAGCATGTAACTCAAGGATAAGGATAAAGTAATGCCATTAATCCAAAACCAAATCAAACCAACACAAATAACCGTATACAAGTATGTATATATATATATATACCATGTCGGGATAGGGAATAAGGTTTAGCATGCATTTTAAAACCTTAACCTGGATTATATAACTTTACCATCATAAGTCCACTCATGGTCTATATGGGTCAGTGTTACCCCCTAAACGGGCCCCAGCGCGTGTAGCCACTCGAACCGAAGATACTATAGATGGACGGGAATCTTGTACCGTTCTCCCTCCATGATACATATATACGTGTATAGACTTGGGGGATTCCCTAGTACCTCACAAGCTCAAGGTCATCAAGACCACCCCTCATGTCGGCAAACATGAGTTTCTAGTGTTCGTCCTTCGGACTCACACTTTCACGGCTAGCTATCACAACCCCTATTATTTCCCAATTAAAAAATTTAACACTTAACCAACCACCAATACCAAGAGTCAATTATTAATTCATTATTATGTGGTATCGTCATACCGACTATAGCTTGCAAGTAATATCATTAAGCCATGACTTAAAAGATTCCCGTGTACCCCGCAGACTCTATTATTTAAATCACTTGGGGGATTAACATGTACCCCACAAGGTTTTCAAAATCATCATTAACCATTTTTCCAAACGCAATACATTAATTCATGTAATAAATCAAATCAAACAACTTGGGGATTCCACCGTACCCCTAATTCAAATTCCTACTTTCTCATAACTACAAATCAATTTTACAATACAGGATTGGGGTCATAACCACTTTAAAAGTCACAAGTTTAGAGAAAATTACCATTCAGCAGTTCAACCACCATACCCATGCATCCACATGTTCAAAATCATATTTAAAACATAGAAAATCATAATTAAATCATGGGAAAATATTATTTAGCAATAAGTATTCAAAATCTCCAACCTTTATTTTAAAACCATAATAATACCATGAAAGTCATACGTTAAAACATGTGCTTTTTATAAAATAACAATGTGGGAAGAGTAACATATCTTAAATACCAAGAAATTTGGATGAGATAGCACCCTTAGAACCCTAAATGATCTCTTTCCTTGAAACACTAGCCTTATCTTAAACAAAGTATTTTAGAGAGAATTTTAAGAGTGTTTTATTAGGAATGATGAGATAATGAAGTCCCATGGAAGGTTTTAAGTCATGGGGTCCAAGGGCTGAAAGTGAAAAATGTCCAGAATGCCCTTAACTTAAAAGCAAGAAAAAGTGTCGCCCTTGGCTACAAGTCAACCATTGACTCATAACCACTCCTTATGACTCGTGACCACGAGTCGTAACCAAGACAGTGATCAAGACCTCCATACACTGTCAACCTTACAACTCAACCACCCAACTCATAACCAGACCCTACGACTCGTGAGGTCTAGTCATAGGTAACACAAAATTCAAATGGGTTAAACACTGGACAACCTACAATTTCACCTCATGATTCGTAACATATCCCTACGGCTCTTACTGAGCCACTTGTACTCAAAGCAAATTCAAATCACAAACTTACTGACTTGGTTATGGCTCATCCTAACGATGCATCACCAGTCCTTACGACTTGTATCCCCAATTCATAAGTAAGGCAAAAATCCAAACACCATTCACTAGACACCTTACGACTAGGGCCACCTGACCCGTCAAGATACCATACGGCTCGTATAGTCAAGGCAGTGAGCTCAGAGCTCAAGAAATTTTCAAGGGCCAAAATCTGGGGCTTTCATCTACATTTGAATTTGAGTTTATCAGCAAAATTTTATATTGAAATGATTTAATAAAATTAATTAAAAGTTCAACATTTAAAATTTAAATTTAATCCTAAATAATTTTGAGATGGTTATAAAATTCTATTCTTTTGTAGGAGTTTTAAACTTCAAATATACCTTTTGTAGGAGTTGTATTAAAGAAACAATAACTATCTATTTTATACATGAATTTGCACTAAAAATTAAACTTTTTATTTGTAACAATAAAATACAAGTTTTTATATCTTTTTTTTTTACTTTATTTGAAAATTTGTTGTGTGGTTGTGAGTGTTAAATATTTAATGTTTTTTTAAATATCTTATATAGTTGTTCCACTTTAAATAAACTTCAATTTTAAAAAAATTATTAGATATTTATTATATCAAATTACACAATTTCTTGCTGGCAAAGTGAGTATTATTTGAGTCCTGTAATTCAAAACCAAATTTAAGAAAAGTGTTAATACTTTAATCAAAAAATCTTTGTGAATTATATTTAATTTCGATTTTTTTGTGCAATTTATGAAAGCAAATAAAAAAGTTATAAGTAATATTGCTCATCAAATTTCTTTAAATAAATAACTATCAGAATATATTGCTCATGCTTAAGTTAGATTTTTAATTATTTCAATATTATTTATCGCTAACATTATATCTATTTTTTCTATCAAAAATACTTATCATCGCTAAAATAATTTTAAGTAATGCTCATCAGATTTCTTAGAATAACTGTCAATATTTGTTTCTTATGATTGATTTAATTTTTGATCTATTTATTATTATTTATGATTAACATTATAGTTAATTACTTATCTTTTGAAACAAAATTACTTGCCATTGATAAAAAAACTTATAGGTACTACTCATCAGATTTTTTCTGAATAGCTACCAAGGTATGTTATTGTAATATCCCGAGAATTCCAACCGATAGTAGAATCATGCTTCAAGCATATGAGAAATAAATTATAGTAATTTGGTAGTTTTCTGATCAAGTTAGATGTATATTAAGGCCTCAAATACGTCCTAGATAATAGACGAATCAAAACATCACTTACCGATTGAATTCTTGAGAAGGATATTATCATAGTCAATTGCAAACAAGCATATATTTTGTTTTACTAAGAATTTTTTATCTCATGACCCACCAAAAGATATATAATTGAATTAGCTTTCCAACTATACCAATTTTTCTAAAATCCGATATCGAAGTAAAAAGTTATGATCGTTTTACTGAGAGCTATCCGAGTTGCCCAGGAGCGACGGACAAGCTGACGGACCGTTAAGTTAGCGATGGACCGTCTCTTTGGCCATCAAAACTGAGGCATTAAGGCTTTTTTATGACCAAAATTTGATGGTTGGAGTGACGGTCAGTCACCAGAGTGACGGTTCGTCACCCAGACCATCAATTTTGTCTGACACAGCACTGAAACAAAGTTTAAAGGGATTTTTTGGTTTTTTCCATCCTTTTTAACCCCTAATTACATCAAATCAAATCATATAACTCCTCATCATCCATAGCATCAAAATTAGGATTTTTTTCAAGATCAAAACTCAAGAACAAGATTCAAACCCTTCTCCAAGAAAACTCAAGAACCAAAACGTCACCATTCAAGAACCTTCAAGAAAAGTTAACCTCCTTCAAGATTCAAGCTTTTAAGGTATGTAAAGTTTTGATTCATGGGTTTCTTTTACCCATGAAGCTCAAGAATCCTATTTTTAAACTCATGAATTGTGAATTTCATGTGGTGAGTTGATTTTAATTATGTTGATGTGGTTGTATGAAACCCAAGTTGGAGTCTTTATGTACTTTTCATGAAATTATGCTTGTCCGTGAGTTGATTAAAGTAACCATGATGTATTAACTAGTGTATATGCCTAAGCCTAAGGTTATGCATGCAATGTGTTTGATAAAATGCCCAAAGAACAAGAATCACGCTTTAGGACTCAATTATGACCAAATTGATGAACCCATGTTTTACCCTTATGTTAAAAATGGCTTCTATGTTATTGTTATGCATTGAAGTTTTTTGATGGATTGTTCATGAGATTATCCTATGAAATTATGACATGTTTATATGCTTTCCTATACATGTACAAAACCATGATAATCAAGTGCCTCATGAAATTCCCCAATGATTGTATTATGGATTGTTGATTATGGTCGTGAGTCCAGGAAATGTCATGTCTTATCAGTTTTATGCTATCGAGTCTTGGGGGTACTTGTACCTGACAATTAGCTACCTGACTAGATCCAGTGTCATGTTTTTAAGATACTCTCAGTCAATCCATGTTCAGTAGAATTTAGTCAGTCTCATGACTTAGGAAAACTCAGTAATCTCAGCAATCTTAGTAATCTCAGTCAGTTATAAGATCTCAGTGATACTCCATCAGTTAACGGAACTCAGTAAACTCAGTTCAGTCAGTTCAATATAATTAATTTAGAGTCTAATCAGATGAGAGTAGGATTCAGCTTCGAGTAAGCCCAAGGATGGGAACTCACCTGCGAGTAGAGGGTGTGATTCTTAGAAGCAATCTTTGTGCTCCAAACCTCACTTGCATACCAGTATATTCAATCGTACTGAAGCATTTGCGCTATGGTATTTTATACCATAACTTCAGAAGCACGAGCTCCAGAGCATTAGTAGCATTTCAGTCTCAACAGTCAGAGTTAGCAGTGAGTCCTCATCCTTCGAGGACATGATCATTACGTTATTATCTCATTACTTAGTTTATTTCAGTAGTTGGAGTTAGTTGGGGACATGTCCCATCAACTCCTTATTCAGATAATTTAGAGGCTTTCAAACTAGTATGTTCAGATAGTTATTTTAGTTATTTTGGTATTGATATACCATATCTCCAGATGTTATGTTTTATCAGATCTTTGAACTTTATGTCCTTTTAGCCTTTATTTCCATATTTATACAGTATATTATGTAGTGTACAGGTACAGATATCAGTCATAGGTTAGCTTATGGTCCTTCGAGGTCATGAGCACCGTGTGGTGTTTCGGGTACCAGATTCAAGGTGTTACAAACTTGGTATCAGAGCCTAAGGTCCAACAGTGTCCTAGGAAGTCTGAAAGTTGCATCTAGTAGAGTCTTGTACATGGGTGTGTTGCGCGCCACATTCATGTACAGGAGGCTATAAGATGTTTTTGCAATAGTTTCCCTTCTTTCAATATTCATGTTGTGCCAGTGAGCATTAGCTTAAATCTAACTCTCAGTCTAATCCATTTATCCCTTTTATTTATAGATCATGCCTCTCAAAAGGGCTATCGAAAGGAGAACCAGGAATCAGTCAACACTACATCCTATCCAGGCAGATTCCCTAGATGAGCATGTCATTCATGGTGAATTCAGAACCGACTTCCTTACTTTATCTTACTCAATAGTAGCTCAGATCAATCAACAGACTGTTGTCCCACCTAGGCATATGATTCATGCCCGACAGAGTGAGGTAGGGAAACATAAGGAGAAAGAAAGAAAAAGAGAAAATAAGAGAGCTAAAATAGGTAGCTTTAATTTCAATCAGCCTAAGTTAGAGGGTGGGAATCATTCTTAGTTTCTCCCAAAGTTCCCAGTTCCAACTCCACCCCCAGTCAGTGTCCCAGCACCTAAGTTTAGAAATAGTAACAGTGATAGGACGCTAGGCTCTAAGTCTCAGGGCAGTGTCGCATTTGCCCAAGACTAATCCTCTTTTCTAGACTTGTGGTAAGAACCACAAGGGTATTTACAGAGCTGGCAGTGAGGTATATTTCGAATGTAGCAATCCTGGCCACAAAGTTAGAGATTGTCCCCAGTCAGGATTTCAGGGTCAGTAGAACCGTTCCTCAATTCAGTCCGGTCGCCCGAATCAGCAGGTTGCCACTTCCAGCGCAACCAGTGGGCAGCGCCCAAACCGACTCTATGCTCTTCGGTCCCGACAAGATCAAAAAAATTCTCCTGATATGGTCACTGGTACGTTAAAGATCTTTCACTTGCATGTTTATGCTTTGCTAGATCCAAGAGGTTTTTTTGTCTTTTGTTACTCCTTATATAGCATTTGATTTTGGAGTCAATCCCTAAATTCCAGCAGAGCCCTTCTCAGTCTCTACCCCGATGGATAAATCTATCATATCCCAATGGGTATACAGGAACTGGTGATGGTATCTCAGAATGTCACTTCAGCAGACTTAGTCAAATTAGAGACGACTAATTTTGATGTCATTATCGGCATGGAGTGGCTTCATTCCTACCATGCCACAGTCGACTGTAGAAATAGAGTTGTCCAGTTTCAGTTTTGAATAGACCTATCCTTGAGTGGAAGGGTAGTATTTTAGCATTCAGAGGTCAACATGTTTTCTACCTACGGGCTAGGAAAATGCTATCTAAGGGGTGTGTTTATCATCTTTTTCAAGTTAAGGACTCTAGTTCCGAAACTCCCAGTCTTGAGTCAGTTCCAGTTGAGAGTGAATATTCAGATGTCTTTTTTCAAGATCTTCTCGAAGTTCCTCCTGAGAGGGAAATAGACTTCGGCTTTGACCTTCTTTCAGATACTTAGCCCATATCTATTCCACCATACAGAATGGCATCAACAGAACTCAGTGAATGTGATATTCTGAAAATAGCTTTCAGAACTCGGTATGGTCATTTCAAATTCTTAGTCATGTTCTTTGGTCTTACCAATGCCCCAACAACTTTCATGGACTCGATGAATCGTGTATTCAACCAGTACTTGGACATATTAATCATAGTCTTCATAGATGACATTTTTGTCTACTCCCACAGTGAGCGTGATCATGCAGACCATCTCAGAAAAGTATTACAGACCCTCAAAACCCATCAGTTATCATGATATCTATTCATGTCCTATATGCCAGCTCTATGATTATCGCTCATATTTGTGAACATTAGTGAGAATCATGTGCGCTCATAGTTCCTAGTATAAGGAGTTCCAGTTCACTTCGTGTTACGAATCATGTCCCATTAGTACAGAGACTTCAGACTCAAGTAATGTAGCTCATGACTCATGCACTCATGTCATGCTTTATAATATGCTCAGCCCACATGACTCATGCTCCACTTTGAATGATTAGCCAAACTCAAATTATGTCACGTATACCCTCAGTTTAAATCCCTCGATGAAATATATGGTGTTGATGCTCTATCTCTCAAGCCTCAGTTACAGTGTTAATTCAGTAATTAATATTCAGTATAAGACTCTGATAGTCCTGCAGAACCATGGCTTTCAGCTATCAGTTACTTAGCCATCAGAATTCAGTATCAGTCTAAACCTCAGTTATCGGTATTCGGCTATAAGAACCCAATATTTAGTTCCAGTATGAGTCTAGTTGTAGTCTTAGTTATAGTGTCAGTACCAGTTCAGTAATCATATCATAAACTCAATCCAGATCCAGGTTTGCTTGACCATAGCATATGGTTATTAGCTATTCAATTATTAGTATTTCAGTACCTCAGTTTACAGAATGTTTTCAAATGATGTTATACGCTTAATCTTGCATCCTTAAGATAATACAATTTTTACTCATTGATGCTCAGTTATCTCATGTTACCCAGTTAATCATTACCTTCTATGCATAATGCTTTATAGTTTCAGTCCAGTTATTCAGACTAAGTACAGTTCAGTCTTACTTGCCCAATATTCAGCTATCAACCATGCAGTTAATCAGGTAAGTTAGTATATTTATGCATTCGTGCTCAACACCCATGTGAATATTTTTGGTAGTCTCAAGTGATGTGTTGTGATAACGCTCAATCTACAGCTGTTGTGAGTGTAAAGCGGTCGTTAGCAAATATAGAACCCAACCTGGGTTGGGTGTCGATCCCACAGGGAATAGCTTGGCCAACAAGTAAGCAAAATTACTAAACTTTTGGTGCAAGTCTCGTAAGAAGGGGGGAGTCTTGTCGTGCAAGTAATGTAAACAAAATAGTAAAGCAAAGCTGAAAATAACAAAGTAAAAACAAAGTATTTTGTAGGTTGTGAAACAGTGAGAATTGAAGCGTTGGGGTTATGTCCACCTTCTGAGGTATACGTCTCTATTGGCTATGAGTGTGTAGAGTTTTGACATGTAATTGCTTATAGAGAATTGTAGTCGATGGTAAATCCAAGCGTCTCTCAACCTAAACAAGGACTATTTCACTTTAACTCTCTCGAGCTTAAAGCGTGTCTAACGGTACGAATTCTCCAAGAGGTTAGTCCAGTTACGGCACTAGCTTTTTAATAGGCAAGGGTGTCCTACCACCTTGACATTATCTCTTTTCCAGACAAATAACCTTTCTCTCGAACAAGTTAAATGTTAGACTGGCGTTATTCTATGCGTCTGCAGCCACAAGAATTTGCATTAAGATGAAGAGAATAATGATATAAGCAGCATACGTGTCACGAACTCATAAACTCACAGAAATAGATAGTATCTCATACGGCTTCCATAACCCCAACAGAGAAGTTTAGTTACCCATGAGTGCGAAGGAGATCACGATTTGCATTGTTATTGTTGAGTAATGGCGTGTGGATTAGGTGATAGGCGTGTGGCGTGATTCCTTAGCAAGTAACGATTCTCTTGTTGTGGAATTTAAGAATAGAATTAATGGAAAGATTAGAAGAGTTGTAATTGAGAAGTAGAATGTGTCTCTCCACTAAGGGAGGACTTGCCTCTCCACTAAGGGAGGACTTCCTTCAAAATCTCTAGCATGATAGGGTATTTATAATACTCCTATCCTACTCCTACTATGCTAATGAAATAACCAAATCCTACTAAACTAAGGAAATACTTAACCCATTTGTACTAGGTTAATGTAACATTCTCCTAATCCAAATAAACTAATGAAATACATAACCCAATTGTACTAGGTTAATGTATCATTGTCAAAATCCAGCTTTGTATCTGTAAGTCCCCAAAGTCTTTAGAAATGCTGTTTTAGCCCGGGACAGATTTTCCATGCAGCAGTTTTGGTCCTTAGGCATGTAGACTTCCTTCCCTTCCTTTGTGAGCTTTCTTTTGCGTCAAGTAAGCCATAAAATGCTGTATCTTGCATCATTTATACCTGAAACTTTCCTAATCATGTTCGTTAGCTCATTTACAGGAAAAAGGACTAAAAGTGCATGAAATATATAATTTGTTCTCAAAACTAGGCTAAAATATGGGCAAAATATATTGATATAGGCGTGTAAATTCGCCTATCATCAACACCCCACACTTGCAGCTTTGTTCGTCCTCGAACAAAATATCATGTCCCTCTAAACATCAACTTAGGGTTTTTACAACAACAACACAAAACATTCGTCAAGACAAGCACAACAATTATCAACAAAGAGTAGTTTTCCGATCATTAGTAGAAACAATTTAACCTCAAGTATAGACTCGTGATGGTGATCAACTCGCATGCAAACGTTAAAGTGCATAGAATCATATACGACTATCCAAAACTCATCAACCATGTGTGTCTCACAATATATTACCCATAATCACTCACAAGTATAGCATATTTTTCAAACATGGGTATCAAAATGTCCTTGCTCTCACTCTCGCAAAGAATTCATATGTAGCATCTGATGACCATAGGCTTGACCTTAGTGTAGTACTCCACTAAATGTCAGAATGTTAAGATTAGGATCAAGTAGGTCTTTTGATGGTTGTAATGTAGGCTAAGGGACGGGTAGGACTATTTTGGCCAAGAATAGTGACTAGGTTCCTAAGCGCTTTAATACATCACATTGTATCATTGACACTTTTTTCTTTCAACCTTTCTTTATTTTATTCTTCCACCCTTGTTCTCATCTTTTGTTTTTCAATTTTAAGCACAACTCACTTTTCAGCTTTCTTTTCCTTTTTCTTTTCACAACATACCTCTTATGATAGCACTTTCTTTTTCATAACACATTCAAGCACCATTACAATTTAAAGCATCATACTCACCCAATTTCCTCTTATGTTGTCACATGACTTTTTCACTTTAAAGCACTTAGGAATTTGGATCAAATTACAGTCTTGAAAAAAAATGGATTAGGCTTACATACAAGGTTGTCAAAGAAATAGGCTAAAAGCTCAAAAGGGTTTAACTAGGATGATGTCCATGGGTAGGTAAAACAAAGGTAAACATGTATAGGTTGCCAAAGAAATGCCTAAATCATCTCCTAAACTTACACTCCTTATTTTCGCTTTGCATACATACCAGGCAAGTTCTAGCATCAGCCACAAACATAGAATATACTGTTACCTCACACACACAAGGCACATGGTTGACTTGATTGGAAGTAATATAGACTCTCGACCCAACAAGTGAAAGAATTGAACCACTCAGTATCACATAATGAGTCACAACTAGAGCCTAAACGTCTCAATAGTCATAATTGTAGCACATACTCTTGTTATAATCTCATGCTGCCTATTAGAATTATTTCATGCGAAGCTAAAAAAAATTTACTACTAAAAAGACTAAGCAAACAAACATGAATAAATGCAAATGCGGATTGAGAAGTATAGCATGCAAATACCATCACCCCACACTTAGACGGGGCACACTGTCCTCAATGGAAAATAAATAAGAAGAACCTGGTTAGTCGGACTCATTCTCTATGTCTGGGGTCATACCCCTTGCATCGGAATCATCATCAGAGTCATCATCCTTAGAAGTTCCTCATAAGTATCCCACTTAATTCCAAGAGTGAGTTGAGGTGTTTGCATCAAGGAGGGTTCTCCTTGCTCTCTTTGGCCTCTTTTCTTGCCTTTTTGTGAAGTGGTAGCATTTTCTTTGCCTTGTCTTGCTTTGGGTGCCATTGTACCTGAGACTAGAAATAGTGTCAATGGTAGCACAATCTCAATGGTTACAATCTATACACAAGCAGTAGGGGTACCACCCCACACTTAGTTTTGTTGATACAAATCAGTGAAGTGAAAGTGGTCGATTACTTAGACTTCATCGACATACGTTTTAGGATTATATTCTGACAAGAAACTCAGCAATGCATCACTTACTTGCAGCCATTGGACTACTTTCATGGTAGATATAACAACACTACTACATAGGGGTAACCACATGGTATAGTTTCTATCAATAAACTCAACCTCCTATGTCGGTAGGTAGTTATAAGCCTTATTCCGATGAACGGGATATTCTAACATGTAAGTATTCAAGTGACAAGATTATGCAATGTTCATTACTATAGCAATTCCGCAAGTAGTATAACAATGCATCAAAATCAAATTCAAGTCGGAAATAAGTTAAGAGCATCCTAACGTACATGTTCACTCACTTGGTTTTGTATCAACAATTCAAACACGTTCACATCACCAATACTTTTTCAAGATTTAGCAATTCATAATAGGTGTAGTAAAGTAGTACTTACAAAATTTAAATGAAGAACAAAGTAGTACTTACTTGGTTGAAGCCTTTGGATGATGTTCTTGTGAAGAAAAAGAGCAAAAGGAAACTTTTTGATAGGATTTGGAGACTATAGGTGGTGCATGAGCTAGGTTTCCAATGTGTTTTTGGTTCAAGATTAAGTCTCATATTTGTAAGAAAAGGTTGGGTTGAGTTTTAACCCATTAAAATCGGATTTGGAGACCAAAAGTGACCATAGGCGGTGCCTAATGCTTTGCCTAGTTGAGCAGAATGCCATAGCATATGCCATGCATTTATTTAAGAATGCCATACACTATGCCATGCATTTATTTAAGAATGCCATACACTATGCGGCGCATTGTCTATGGCATTTAGAGACATATGCGCCGCATAGTCTATGGCATATGAGATCCTGAGACCTAATGTTATAGCATAGGCGGTGCATAGTCAAAAGCACACTTAGGAATGGGCGGCGCATAGTGTATAGCACACTAGATTCCGAGACCTTAGGCTATAGGATAGGTTTTGCATTGTTCGTGGCCTAGTTTTACCTAGTCCTAGCCTTCCTCGATGCCTATTTAAACATGAGTAATGCTCAATCCATACCCTTATGCATCCTTATACCTAACTTACCACCTTTACCATTCAATACATCCAAATCGTCATTTGAAACCAATCTCCTCGTTGAATACCTCTTGCACCTATATTTGCTCAAAACAATAAAAACGATTAGTACGATGGGTTGCCTCCCACCAAGCGCCTTAGTTTTGGTCGTGGCACGACTCTTATTTTTGGATTTTCATTAATTAAAAACAAGACAAGTACTAGAATGAAAGAAAACGATAAACGATAAATGAAAAACGATAAACAATGGGTTGCCTCCCATCTAGCGCCTTATTTATTGTCGTGGCACGACATGGTTACCTCGAGTACTCAGACTTCGTCGAGGTAAATGGTGGATCGTTTTCTAAAAGGATTTAGACGGCAATGAGGCTTACCTGTGGGCATGCGATCTTCTTCGAGATGGCTCCTACGTTTCTCCGGAGAGTCACCAATTATATCATCAATAGTCCAACCCATAGCTCTCTTGTACCTCATCAGAGCAGAGATGAGAGCCTCCACGTGCTGTTCACTTAAATCATCCACCACACTTATCGGAAGTATACTTCCACTTTCCAAGAACACATACCTTAGATAATCGGGAAGCTCTTGCGATTCTAGCATTGGTGGCTCGTCAATGGGAGTCTTCGCTGTTGGTTGATTTTTGAGATCACAATCTGGTTGCTTAGGAGTATAAGGCTCTATTTCTGTTAGAGCACTCATAAGTTCTTCATAACCTTCATTATCTTCATGCTCAACTTTCAGTGGCACAGCAGACAATGGTTCAACAGTAGGCTGTTTCTCTATAGATAATTCTTTCGTATCCTCATGATGAACATATAACTCATTTATATAGCTGGGCTGCTTCATTGTTTTGCATATATCAAACCGTACCACTTCGTCATTAATTCGAAACAAAAGCTCATTATCTTTCATGTCAATAAGCACACTTCCAGTTGCAAGGAAGGGACGTCCCAAGATGATGGGAACTTCAGAATCCTCCTTACAATCCAGAATAACGAAGTCTGCAGGAAAGATGAATGAAGAAACCTTCACCAACACATCATTCAAGATACCCACAGGTCGTTTTACCGACCTATCAGCCATCACGAGCCTCATATTGGTTGGTGTAGGGTCTCCCAACCCCAACTTTCTGTAGATAGATAGTGGCATCAAATTAATGCTAGCTCCCAAATCGCACAATGCCTTAGCAAAATCCAACGATCCAATTGTGCAAGGAATAGTGAAAGCTCCAGGATCTGCCTTCTTTTGAACTAGCGATCTTGTAGCGATTGCACTACAATGATGAACATTATCCGCCAAGTCATAACTTGCTGCCCGCTTCTTTGTCAAGATATCCTTCATAAATTTCGCATACCCAGGCATTTGTTCAAGTGCCTCCACCAATGGAACATTAATGGTGAGCTGCTTTAACATATTCATGAATTTGCTGAACTTTGTGTCATCCGCCACCTTCTTCAATCTTTGGGGAAAAGGTGGTGGTGGGTATGGAAGTGTTCTCTCCACGGTTTTTTTTCTCCTCTTGCTTCTGTTTTTCCACTTTTTCAGGCTGCACGTCACTAGGTGAAACGTCCCTGACGTTGGGAGTAGTTGTTGCGGCTTTTTCTCCTTTTGTAATGTCACTAGGTGTAATGTCCATGTCCGCAACTTCGTCAACCACTTGCTTGCCTTTTGCTGAAGTTTCCAGCACCTTACCACTTCTGGTAGTGATGGCCATGCATGACCCATCATTCTTTGGGTTTTGCACAGTATCGCTTGGTAAGGTGCCAGCCTTTCTTTGATTGAATGCTGCTGAAAGTTGGCTCAATTGCTGCTCTATTTGCCTGATAGAAGTGGAATGAGAATCAACTAGTTGCTTCATGGAGGACAAATCATCAATCACCTCCTTAACTCCTGCGCTCGTTGCTTCCACTCCTTTCAATAACTTAGCCATCATGTCTTCTATACTCCCAGAATTAGATGTGGTGGTATCACGTCTACCAGGGGGAACGTACAAACCACTCTTTTCATTATTTTTCTTCCAACTACCTTGGTCTTTGCTTCCAGATTTATCATAATAGTTCCGACCTTGGTTTCCTTGGGCATTCCCACGGAAACCCCCCTGATTGTTCAAGTAGTTGGCCTCCTCTTCAGAATCAAATTCGTCTCTTCATTTTAGCGCTACAGCTTTCACTTTTTTGGTCTTCCCTGATAATAAGTGCTTTGTCAGAAGATCCAATGGTGTTTTCATGTGCGCCATGTCTTGATCACGTTCTTCTTCTCTTCTTCTTTGGTCTGCAGACATGCCAATAGATAAAGTGGGGCTTGCTACCTCAGAATCCCTGGTATGCCAAGCTCTACTTTGTTTTGTCATCCGGTCTAGCATATTGCTTGCCTGAACAAAGGTGAGGTCCATAAATGATCCTCCAGCCGCATTATCAACCACTGGCTTAGTCCCCGAATTCAAAGCTCTGTATAATATCTCCATCAAGTGGACATTGGTCATATGATGGTTTGGGCACTGCATTAGCTTCGTCTTGAACCTCTCCCATGTAACGTGGAGAGCTTCAGTTGGAAGCTGTCGAAAATTGGTGACTCATCTCTCAACTGTGCTCTTTTGGATGGCGGAAAGAATCTTTCTAGGAAAGCGTCTTTCAATTGCCTCCAATTTGTAATCGAATCAGGAGTCAGCCCATTCAATCATAGAGTTGCCTCCCCAGACAGAGATAATGGAAATAAGCGTAGTCGAATTGCATTCTGTCTAACGCCAGAATTGTCGAATGACTTGCATGTAGAAATAAAGTTGATCAGATGCATATTCAGATTATCGCCTGCTAGTCCACCAAATAATCCCTTGAGTTGCAAAAGCTGAATCATGGCGCTAGTGATATTGAACTTTGCTCCAGGTGCCAAGGGTGGCAGAATAATGGCTCCTGTGGCACCAGCTTCATCCAAATCGTCATCATCATCATCAAAAGGAATTTGCACAGTTCGACGATCAGGTCTCAATCGCGCTTGACGATCTCTCCTCTGCATGGGTTCCGCCATCTCAGCAGTATGCCGTGGGTTTAGTAGCTCTTCATAGCCTAGATCCTCATCGTCAGGATTTGTTGCTCGCCTACGGTTATCTATATTCTGTTGATGCACTTGAGCAGCCATCCTATCAATTTCACGTTGTGCATCCATTCTGTCAATAGAACCTGAATAAAACAAAAACAACAACTAAAAGTAAAAGTACGAGAATCTTTGACCAAAGGGTCTAGCAACTATCACAAACTTAATTGACACTCGTATTCCCCGGCAACGGCGCCAATTTTTGATAACGCTCAATCTACAGCTCTTGTGAGTGTAAAGCGGTCGTTAGCAAATATAGAACCCAACTTGGGTTGGGTGTCGATCCCACAGGGAATAACTTGGCCAACAAGTAAGCAAAATTACTAAACTTTTGGTGCAAGTCTCGTAAGAAGGGGGGAGTCTTGTCGTGCAAGTAATGTAAACAAAATAGTAAAGCAAAGCTGAAAATAACAAAGTAAAAACAGAGTATTTCGTAGGTTGTGAAACAGTGAGAATTGAAGCGTTGGGGTTATGTCCACCTTCTGAGGTATACGTCTCTATTGGCTATGAGTGTGTAGAGTCTTGACATGTAATTGCTTATAGAGAATTGTAGTCAATGGTAAATCCAAGCGTCTCTCGACCTAAACAAGGACTATTTCACTTTAACTCTCTCGAGCTTAAAGCGTGTCTAACGGTACGAATTCTCCAAGAGGTTAGTCCAGTTACGGCACTAGCTTTTTAATAGAAAGGGTGTCCTACTACCTTGACATTATCTCTTTTCCAGACAAATAACCTTTCTCTCGAACAAGTTAAATGTTAGACTGGCGTTATTCTATGCGTCTGCAGCCACAAGAATTTGCATTAAGATGAAGAGAATAATGATATAAGCAGCATACGTGTCACGAACTCATAAACTCACAGCAATAGATAGTATCTCATACGGCTTCCATAACCCCAACAGAGAAGTTTAGTTACCCATGAGTGCGAAGGAGATCACGATTTGCATTGTTATTGTTGAGTAATGGCGTGTGGATTAGGTGATAGGCGTGTGGCGTGATTCCTTAGCAAGTAACGATTCTCTTGTTGTGGAATTTAAGAATAGAATTAATGGAAAGATTAGAAGAGTTGTAATTGAGAAGTAGAATGTGTCTCTCCACTAAGGGAGGACTTGCCTCTCCACTAAG
This sequence comes from Capsicum baccatum var. pendulum, assembly GCA_030864225.1. Classification (NCBI taxonomy): domain Eukaryota; kingdom Viridiplantae; phylum Streptophyta; class Magnoliopsida; order Solanales; family Solanaceae; genus Capsicum; species Capsicum baccatum. The sequence goes on from CM061554.1 coordinate 173,095,571, forward strand.
GGAGGACTTCCTTCAAAATCTCTAGCATGATAGGGTATTTATAATACTCCTATCCTACTCCTACTATGCTAATGAAATAACCAAATCCTACTAAACTAAGGAAATACTTAACCCATTTGTACTAGGTTAATGTAACATTCTCCTAATCCAAATAAACTAATGAAATACATAACCCAATTGTAATAGGTTAATGTATCATTGTCAAAATCCAGCTTTGTATCTGTAAGTCCCCAAAGTCTTTAGAAATATTGTTTTAGCCCGGGACAGATTTTCCATGCAGCAGTTTTGGTCCTTAGGCGTGTAGACTTCCTTCCCTTCCTTTGTGAGCTTTCTTTTGCGTCAAGTAAGCCATAAAATGCTGTATTTTGCATCATTTATACCTGAAACTTTCCTAATCATGTTCGTTAGCTCATTTACAGGAAAAAGGACTAAAAGTGCATGAAATATATAATTTGTTCTCAAAACTAGGCTAAAATATGGGCAAAATATATTGATATAGGCGTGTAAATTCGCCTATCATCATGTTGTACTAAGGCAGAGAGTATAGTGGAAGGAGTATTCGAGGGATATGTCTAAGCCTGAAAATTTTAGATATAGTGCATAAGGCTTAGTCACTCTATTTTAGATAATGTTTCATAGGCATTGCCTCCTAGAATAAGAATCCTAGCCATGTGGTGATCCCCTATTCAGATGCCCTGCTCAGACCAGGCCTAGATTTTCTTTCTCCCTATAGTCACTAGAACACTATAGAAAGAGTGTCATAGAAATACTCCAGTCGAGTATAAGTTTTCAGTATGAGTTAGTCTGCAAAGCCATCGATTTAGTTTAGTATTCAGACGAGCAAGTTCATATGGTGTGGCTTCCCATTTTTCCATCTAGTCACACTATCCGAAGTATCATGAATGTAACTATTTAAAGATGGATCAACCAGGTAATTGCGTGTCCAACTCAGTTCATGTATCATGTCTTAGTTTTAGAATCCAGATATTCAATCACGATTCAGTTCGTAGTTGCCCTGTGCATCACCTCAGTTTCCTCATAGCTAAAAAAAGAAGAGAAAATCAGCCCAACATTCTTCAAGGGACACAGTGTCCCAAGGGGGAGATACACTATAATCCCTCGAACTTTCATGAAATAAACATGCCACCCTCTCTTTGCATAACAAACCTATTTTGGAGTAGTGTGTACCCATAGGTTGACCCTCTATCTCCAATCTCAGTCGTAAGCCATGTACTCAATGGCTCAGTTCAGTTCACGATAGTCAGTCCATGTCATATGTTACAGACTTAGTCATGTTCTTATATTCCTGTTCATGCATGTTCAGTAAAGGATCTCGAGTTGAGATCAAATAAAATTTAGTATTTTGAAAATCTCACCCATAAAGGGAGTGAAGAGATTCGGCAAGAAGGGAAAACTCAGTCCCCGATATGTTAGTCCCTTCAAAATTCTCAGTCGCTTAGGCAAAGTAACTTATGAGATTGAATTTCCTTCAGATCTAGCTTCAGTTCATCCAGTCTTTCATGTCCCCTTGCTAAATAAGCGCATAGGTGATCCAGCAGTTACAGTCCCAGTAAAGGGCATAGATATTCTGAACAGTCTCTCTTATGAGAAAATTCCAGTTAAAATTCTTGACTATCAGATTCGTAGACTGAGAAGTCCCTCTAGTTAAAGTTCTTTGGTGGAATTAGTCCATTGAGGGAGATACTTGGGAAGTAGAAGCAGATATGCAGACGAAGCATCCTCACCTCTTCTCCGCTAATTCAGACCCAGCCTAAGGTAATAGCTTTCCTTAAGTTGATTCAGCTTATGGTTTAAAATTTAGTTACAAACTATGCTCCGTTTTCATTTCAAACATGGTATATTTACCCTTACATGTTCAGTCGTATGTTCATGAGTCAGTTCAATCATGTATTCATGTATTATATATGCGTGATCAGCTTATCAATACTCTCAGTCATGCATTCATGTATCAGCTCGGTCATAAACCCATGCATCAGATATGCATGATTAGCATGAATCTTAGTAATGTCAGTCATATAGACATGTTTCATATGTTCACATCCTTTAAGTAAGTTCAGTCTATCAGAAATATCAGCTTAGTCAGTCCCATTCGAGGACGAATGTTCCCAAGGGAAAGATATTGTAATATCCCGAGAATCCCAAACGATAGTAAAATCATGCTTCAAGCTCATGAGAAATAAATTATAGTGATTTGGTAGTTTTATGATCAAGTTATATGTATATTAAGGCCTCAAATACGTCCTAGCTATTAGACGAATCAAAACATCCCTTACCGATTGAATTCTTAAGAAGGATATTATCATAGTCAAATTCAAATAAGAATATTTTTTGTTATAGTATGAATTTTTAATCTTATGACCCACCAACAAATAGATAATTGAATTATATTTTCAACGATATAAATTTTTCCAAAATTCGGTATTGAAGTAAAATGTTATGACCGTTTTACTGAGAGTTATCTGAGCTACCCAGGAGTGACGGGCAAGCTGACGGACCATCAAGTCAGTGATGGGCCATCGCTTTGGCCATTGCAACTGAGGCAGTAAGGCCATTTTATGGTCCAAAACTGACGGTTGGAGTGACGGTCAATCACCAGAGTGACGGTCAGTCACCAGAGTGACGGTCAGTCACCAGAGTGACAGTCAATCACCTAGACCGATAATTTTGTTCGAAACAGCGCTGAAACAATATTTTAAAGGAATTTTTGGGTCTTTTCCCACTCTTTTTAACCCCTAATTACATCAAATAAAAGCACATAACTCCTCATTCATCCATAATATCAAAATTAGGGTTTCTTTCAAGATCAAAACCCAAGAACAAGATTCAAACCCTTCTCCAAGAAAACTCAAGAATCAAAACATTACCATTCAAGAACCTTCAAGAAAAGTTAACCTCCTTCAAGATTCAAGCTTTTAAAGTATGTAAAGTGTTGATTCATGGGTTTCTTTCACCCATGAATCTCAAGAATACCATTTTTAAGCTCATGAATTGTGATTTCCATGTGGTGGGTTGATTTTAATTATGTTGATGTGGTTGTATGAAACCCAAGTTGGAGTCTTTATGTACTTTTCATGAAATTATGCTAGTATGTGGGTTGGAAACTTTTAAATGGAGTTGATTAAAGCAACCATGATGTATGAACTAGTGTATATGCCTAAGCCTAAGGTTATGCATGCAATGTGTTTGATAAAATGACCAAAGAACAAGAATCATGCTTTAGGACTCAATTATGACCAAATTGATGAACCCATGTTTTACCCTTATGTTCAAAATGACTTCCATGTTATTGTTATGCATTGAAATTTTTTAATGGATTGTTCATGAGATTAGCCTATGAAATTATGACTTGTTTATATGTTTTCCTATTCATGTAAAAAATCATGATAATCAAGTACCTCATAAAATTCTCCAATGATTGTATTATGGATTTTTGATTATGGTCTTGAGTCCAGGAAGTGTCATATCTTGTCAGTTTTATGCTATCGAACCCTAGGGGTACTTGTACCTGACAATTTGTTGTGTGCCTAGAGCCAGTGTCATGTTTTTAAAATACTCTCAGTCAAGCCATGTTTAGTAGAATTTAGTCAGTCTCATGACTCAGGAAAACTCAGTAATCTCAGCAATCTCAGTAATCTCAGTCAGTTATAAGATCTCAGTGATACTCCGTCAGTTAACGGAACTCAGTAAACTCAGTTCAGTCAGTTCAATATAATTAATTTGGAGTATAATCAGATGGGAGTAGGATTCAACATCGAGTAAGCCCAAGGATAGGAACTCACCTGAGAGTAGAGGGTGTGATTCTTAGAAGCAATCCTTGCGCTCCAAAACTACGTAGCCAACGTAGGTTGAGACATCTAACCTGTTAGATGAGAGTTGATGAGGTGGCTTAACCTGTTAGATGAGGGTCCCACTGTTCTCCTTAGAGTACCCATTAGATGAGGGATCACTCACAACTTGTCCTTACCAGTGGTGCGGTATTGACACCCTTCCAATTAGGGTTACAGATTGGACCCCAACTCAGCTATAATGCTTTATTTGGGGCATGTCAGTTAGATGACTATGTCCCACAATTACAGTCTCAGTCTCAATCTCAGTATCACTAATAGAACTCAGATAGTTCTACAGAATTCAGGACTGTTAGATACAGTCAACTCAGAATAGTATGAAACTCAGCTAGTTCCATCAGAACCTAGACTGTCAGATACAACCGCTCAGTTATATCAGTTACCAGTAACTCATGTCATCAGTATTCAGACTTAGTAGTCAGTATTATCATGAATTCAGTTACAATTACTTATTCATGCATGTATTCTCATGATCATGTTATACAGTCGATTAGCATAGTTCTTGCATATAAACCTCTTACATTCAGCCTACCTCACTTGTATACTAGTACATTCAATCGTACTAACGCATTTACGCTATGGTGTTTTATACCATAGGTTCAGAAGCATGAGATCCAGAACATCAGTAGCATTTCAGTCTCAACAGTCAGAGTTAGCAGTGAGTCCTAATCCTTCGAGGATATGATCATTACGTTATTATGTCATTGCTTAGTTTATTTCAGTAGTTGGAGTTAGTTGGGGACATGTCCCATCAACTCTTTATTCAGACAATTTAGAGGCTTTCAGACTAGCATGCTCAGGCAGTTATTTCAGTTATTTTGGTATTGATATACCATATCTCCAGATGTTATGTTTTATCAGATCTTTGAACCTTATGGCCTTTCAGCCTTTATTTTCGCATTTATACAGTATATTATGTAGTGTACAGGTACAGATATCAGTCATGGGTTAGCTTATGGTCCTTCGAGGTCATGAGCACCGTGTGGTGTTTCGGGTACCAGATTCGGGACGTTATAGTTATTCATGCTTAATTTATTTTTTTAGTTATCTTATTTTCATTTGTGATTAACATTATATTTATCTTTTCTCACAGATGGATCCAAGGAAGTTGAAGTTTCCGTAGACCTGATGTACATTAATCTCTCAAAAACGTGACATGAATATTTAAAAAATCAATAAGTACAATGGAGAATCGAAATATACAAAGGAAACTTATCATATGATTTGTGTTAAAGAATGAATTTAATATATTTGTGTGTGCACAAATATTATTATATCATTTTTTTTTTGTCTTAAATATATTTCTCTTAAGCATAAAGATTATTCTGAAATATTACTACATTTCAAATATTTATCCTAATTCATATATATAATTACAAGATAAATACATATTATTTTTGAAAAAAATAAGGACAAGGAAGAATAATAAACTAATTTTCTTTCAACAAATTAATATGATATTATTTGAATTTGAATTTATAAGATTAAAAATATTTAAATTTGAAAATATTATATACTAGAAAATTTTGAAAAAATGTTAAATTTTGTCACTATGTTTACATTTTTATTTCATTAAAATTCTTTAAATTGTAAATAATATAACATAGAAAAATATAAAATATCAAAAAAAAATTAATTAAATAATTATTTTTACTCATATAAATTTAGTTAGAGATGAGAAAGAGGGGCAAGGTAGGGGAAATATTAATAATTTAATATTTTTAAATTGTGAATAATGTAATAAAAAATAAAACATAATTTTTTTTTACAATTACATGATTAGTTTTTCATATTGATTTAGTTAGAGGTGGGGTGGGGGATGGGTGGGGTGAAGGCATGCTGGTGGTGATGGAAACATATTCTGTTTGAAATTTAAGATAATATGATTTAACATGTTCGAATGAGTCATGTGAATATAAAATAATTAAAAATAATATTTTAATATCACACGAATAGGCATACTAGTTAACTTTATAATACCACTAATTTTGTGTCTGACTCTGGCGTGGTCTTTTCTCCGCAAATTATTACTTTAAATGTTAAATATCAATCAAATTGGATAATTCATTTCAATCCACCAATTATGGATTTTTCAAATAAAAGAAAGGTTATTACTTTCCAGTTCCACAATAGGTGAGTTATAGAATTTTGACACACATATTAAATATATATATATAAAATTATTATGTTTTTTTAAATTTAAAATCTTAATAATAATACATTACACTCAATACACATTTAAAGTCCTTGAAAGCTGCTAAGTACTTAAAAGCTGCTAAGATTTTAATTGAAGAAATACTTAAAAGCGGCTAAGCTGCTAATATAAAGTACTCCTTCAATTAATGGAAAACACAAGAAAGCTGCTAATATAAAATTCTTGGAAATCAACCAAATTTTAATTAATGGAGGGTAAATTTTAAAAAAAAAAATCAATATCTATCTTGAATGGTAAATAATTTAATTATTTTGAACACTAAAAAATACTTCAACAATTCACTTATTGTGGAACGGAGAAAGTACTTCCTTCTCATTTTATGTATCATTATTTAATCATATGCGAAGTATAAAAAATAATTAATAATTTTATAAAGTTTATAAAATTATTTCTTGTAAAGTCATTTTAATATTTAATTTTTTTAGTTATTTTTTAACTAAGTGGGACCCATTAGAATAAAATGGGGATGATACCATTAGTAGTTGTCAAATAAGAAAAGATGATATTTTTTTTGAGACAGATTAAAAAAAAATAATGACACATTAAAATGAGATGGAAAAAATAGTTATTATGATAGATTTGTCAAAGAATGCATCCATTGCAACGCATTTGATAAAATTAACTCAGAAGAAAATATCATTTGTTTGATCAGATCAATGTGAACCTTTCAATTAGTATTTGTTATTCTTAATTAGATTCCGCATTCAATATTCCTTTCATCTCTTATGAAAGTTCTTAGAGTTATGGTAGACATCTCTGTGTGTAGAGATTTCTCGAACATGGGTTAAGTATATAGAGGGAGAAGAATTAAGTATATAGAGGGAGAAGAATTATCATAGCGAATTAAAATTTTAAATGTGATAGTTTTGATATTATGGTATTTGAAATGATATATATTACACATTTTAGATTCTTTTAGATATAATACTTGATATTTATAAATAAGTAGTTTCTGAATATGTGTTTTGCACATTTGTTTCATGTGAATTTTTATAGATTCTAAATTCTAAAAATCATGTGCATAATGAGCAATATAATGTAACAATTACAAATAAATTTTTTAAAGTATAACAAAAAAACACAGAGATTTGTTACTGGGAAAATTTACTGAAAACGACATTCTCTTCTACTTTCAAAATAGTTTTGTATACATTTTATAAAGGCTAATCTAGAAAGTAAAGCACAAATATTCCCACAGAAAAGAAGGAAATTTTCAGCAAGATGACTGAAGGAATATTATAACAAGCTTATACGCACAAATGATGAATATTGGGCATGTTAATATTTAGTTTATAATATTAATTTGCTTTATATTTTTTATTTAATAAAAATATATTGATTGGTGCTTGGCAGTAAGTGACATTAAGTACCTTTTGCTTTAAATTACTTTGGTGGCATGTAATGCCTAAACTTTAATAGCGTTAATGGCAAGGGACGTGCTTGGCCTCAATTTTCAGCTTCCTAACTCCTATTTCATTAGTAGTTTATGAACCATTAATCACAATAGTTGGTGGTGATAGAATGTGGATATAAGTTTCACATATCTTTTATTATTTATGCCTCCATTATTTTATTCTTTTATGTGCAGTAATTCTTATAACCTAAAAGCCATTGATATGTCATCTTTACTACTCCTCATTGATTCTTACTAATTGCTTGGAAGACATTCTCTTCTATAAATAGAGGTGGTCTTGCATATTTTTCTAAGTACAAGAAAATATAGAGTTCACAAAAGTTAGTAAAAAGGAGAGTTTATTAGTTGAAGGGATCTCTTCTTTTTGTGGAGCTTTGAACTCAATTCTTGTCCAGAGTTATTGAGTCGTTCTTTGTGAGAAGACTGTTGTATCCTGAGGGGGACAACTTAAGAATATTACTGTTGGACCGGTGAAACAATATGCTGCAGTGAACTTGAATCTCCTTAAAGAGAGCGAGATATCCGCACCCAGCCGAAGAAAAAGAAGAGATAACTTTTATTTTTCTTCACTTATAAATTTTCAGTTGTAATATTATTGTAATTTCACCAATAACTTTAAGGAGATTCATGGAAACAACTAAAAAATCCGCGGATGTCAAGATGAGAGATCTTAACAAGTCATTTCGTTCAATGATACTCATTTCAAGAGGTGGAAGGGTAAAATATTTTTCTACTTAAATCATCCCAATGTTTCTTATGTGTTAACTGAGAAGAATCAAACAAAGTAGATAAATCTTTCATGACCGGTGAAGAACTTATTTCTCTTTAAGAGAAAGTTAAAAAATACGATGGTGACTCCTATAAGTGTCGGTATTTTTTTACTTACTTATCTATCTGATAACTTTTGATTATTATGATAGAACTTACTCTAGTGCAAAGAAAAATTAGAAAGCATTGCAGAGTAAGTATGACATTGAGGAGGCTGGAGCGAAAAAGTATGCTGCTAGCAGATTTTTTTCGTTTTCAAATAGTGGATAACAAATCAACGGTAGACCAAGCTCAGGACTTCATAATGATTGTTGGAGAGCTCAGGTCTGAAGAAGTCAAAATTGGAGATAACCTTATTGTTTGTGGCATAATTAATAAACTTTCACCTTTGTGGAAGGAATTTCAAAAAAATTATGCACCACAAGCAAAAGAAAATTTCTCTTGAGACTTTGATAATGAGAATCGGCATGAAAGAAGAAGCAAGAGGCCAAGATGCACTTTTGCAAATAGAAGAGAACAACATCACACCGAAGGTAAATTTAACTACTTAAAATAATGACGCCCCTGAAACTAACAAATATACTACTTTGTAGCTTGAGAAGAAAAAATTAAAGAAAAATAATGATAGACTTACCAAGAGCAATAATGGTGAAAATAACCAAGTGAAAAATCAACATGTTCAAGAAAAGAGACTTTGCTTTGTCTGTGGCAGGAGTGGGCACATTGCTTGATTTTTTAAAATTTGAAAACATAGACCTATACCTCAGGCAAATATTATCGAAGACTCATTTGTGGAGGTGATAACAAACATAAACATGATGAAAAATATTGATGGATGGTGGGCTGACTTTACTGCAAACCGTCATGTCTGTTATGACAAAGTCTGATTTAAAAAATATACTCATTTTAAGGAGTCCAAAATCATCATGCTTGGAGATTCTCACACAACTCAAGTGCTTGAAATGAGAGATGTCAAGTTGAGTTTTACTTTTGGAAGAGTATTAATTTTAAAAGATATAATTTATATTCCTTCCATGAGAAAAAAAAACTCAATAAAGTAGGTTTCAAACAGATTATTGAATCTGATCAATATTTAATTGTGAAAATAATATTTTTGTGGGAAAAGGGTATGCTTGTGATGGGATGTTCAAGTTGAATGTTGAAATGAATAAAACATCTACTTCCGTTACATGCTTTCTTCTACTAATTTTTGGCATAATCGTTTGTGTCATATAAATGATCGTTATGTGGAAATCATGAGTAGTTTAGGATTAATAAAAATGATAAAAAATAATTTTAAAAAATGTGAGGCTTGTTGTAAAGACAAAATCACAAAAAGCCTCATTTTTAAGTTGAAATAAAAACTGATTTATTAGAATTAGTTCAAACTGATATTTGTGAACTTGAAAAAATTTTAAATCGTGGAGAAAATAAAGATTTTATCATTTTCATTGATGATTTTTATAAGTTTACATATGTTTACTTAATAAAAAATAAAAGTTATGCTTTTTAGAATTTTAAAATTTTTCTCCATGAAGTTGAAAATCAGTTTGGTAGAAAAATAAAAGAATTCAATGTGATAGACGCTGTAAATATGAGTCACATGAGTTCAATTATTTTGTTAGATCATTGGGTATAATTTATGAAACTACCCTTCCTTATTCTCCTGCATCTAACGATGTAGCAGAAAGAAAGAATAAAACTTTGATTGAGTTGACTAATGCCATGCTAATTGAGTCAAGAACACCTCTAAGTTTTTGGGGTGAAATACTTTTGACTGCTTATTATGTGTTGAATCGTGATGGAGTAGCATTTTAATATTTATAATATTAATTTGCTTCAAATTGTTTTTGTTTTCCAAAAGTGTAATGGCTGTTGTAGGTAGTTAGTGACATTAAGCATCTTAAGTGCTTTAAGTTACATTTTGGCATTTAGTCATTTGCCTTAACCAACAGAATGTGTTTATTAATCTCATTTAACTTAATGACCTTATATGCCAAATAATGGCAATACTCACACGCTGTGCATGGTTATTTCTTTCAGCCTCGACTCCCATTCATTTATGTCTTTAAACCTCATAGTTAGTAGTGGTAGAATGTGAATATAAGTTTCTTATAACTCTTGTAACTTCTACCTTTATTCTCTTCATTATTTCTTGTAACCCTTGTAACCTCTATTTTGTTTATTTCATTTATTTATTCTTATTCATTGCATGAAAAAATTCTTCACCTATAAATAAAGGTGGTCTTGCATATTTTTCAATTACACGAAAATGTAAAGTTCACAAAAGTTAGTGAAAAAGAGAGTTTATTAGTTGAAGGGAGATGTTCTTTTTGTGGAGCTTTGAACTCAAGTATTATCTAAAGTTGTTGAGAAGGCTGGTGTATCCTGGAGGAAATAAGTCATGAATATTACTGTTGGACCAGTGAAAACATTTGTTACAGTGAGCTTGAATCTCCTTAAAGAGAGCAAGATATCTGCACCTCAACCGAAGAAGAAGAATATAATTTTTATTTTTCTTTACTTGTAACTTGTCAATTGTAATATTATTGTAATTTCATCAACAATTTTAAGGAGATTCAATGGCAACAACTGAAAAATTCCTGAATATCAATATGGGAGATCTTCACAAGCCATTTCGGTTCAATGGTACCCATTTCAAAAGGTGGAAGGGTAAAGTACTTTTCTACTTAAGTCTTCTCAATGTTTCTTATGTGTTAAATGAGAAGAATCCAAACAAATTAGATAACTCTTTCATGAATGATGATGAACATATCTCTCTTCAAGAGAAAGTTGAAAAATACGATGGTGACTCCTACAAGTGTTGATACTTTTAACTTAATTGTCTATCTGATAATTGTTATGATTACTATGATAGAACTTACTTTAGTGCATAGAAAATTTGAAAAATACTGCAGAGTAAGTATGACACTGAGAAGGATGGAGCGAAAAAAGTACGCTGCTAGCAGATTTTTTCTTTTTCAAATGGTGGACAACAAATCAGTAGTAGATCAAGCTCAGGACTTCATAATGATTGTTGGCGAGCTCAGGTCTGAAGAATTCAAAATTGGAAATAACCATATTGTTTGTGACATAATTGATAAACTTTCACTTTCGTGAAAAGAATTTTAAAAAAATTATACGCCACAAGCAAAATGAAACATCTCTTGAGACTTTGTTAATGAGAATCCGCATGGAAGAGGAAGCAAGGGGCCAAGATGCACTTTTTTCAATAGAAGAGAACAACATCACACCGAAGATAAATTTAACTACTTCAAATAAAGCTACCCCTGAAACTAAAAAAAATACTACTTTGAAGTCTAAGAAGAAAAAAATAAAAAAAAAATGATGGTAGATATCTTAAGGACAATAATGGTGAAAATAACCAAGTAAAAAATTAATATGTTCAAGAAAAGGGATTGTTTTTTGTTTGTGTCAAGAGCGGCATATTGCTTGATTTTGTAAATTTTGAAAATATGGGCTTACACCTCAGGCAAACGTTATCGAAGAACCATTTGTAGTGGTGATAACAGACATAAACATGGTGGAGAATGTTGATGGATGGTCGACTGACTCTGGTGTAAACTATTATGTTTGTTATGACAATACTGATTTAAAAAATATACTCATTTTGAGGAGCCCAAAATAATACAAGTACGACCACGAAGATGGACGCATCTGAGAATGTAATGAACCCGAGGCTTGGAGTGTGCGAGTGAAGGACTTAAAGAATAACAAACCGACCCTAATATCACATGTGGAGTGTAAAGAGGAGCCTTGGAACACAACAAGGCAGCCCCTAAATACACTTGAAGGGAGCCTAGCTCTTAAAAGGATATTTTAGATATTTTCTATTTTATTTGTAACCTAGTATAAATAGAACATTGTAGGGATTTTAGACGTAGATTATTCATGATGTTGTAAGTATTAAAACACAAAGAAATACAATTCCTCTCTCCTTGAGGCACCAAAACCAAAATTAGTCATAGAGAGTGTGGAATCTCTCTTGTTGATCTCATGGCTTGGAAACGTGATGCTTGGGAGGTGGATTCCGACCTTGTGTCTTCGTAAGATATAGGTGAACGTTGTGTGTAGTGTTAAGGGTCTAAGAGTGGAATATACTCTTGGGTTCTTAATATTATACCTTCACTTTGTCTATCTATCTATCTTTACATTTTTTGTACTCTTTGTTGTTGTTCTAGTAAAACCGTGTGTTGTTTCTATCTTGTTATTATTATCCATCTCGCCATGTTGTTGCTGTTTTGGTGTATTTACACCTTCAATATCTTGTTGTTATTGTGTTTTCATTGTTGTTGTAGTGAATTCGAGAGTGGTCACCAAAGGGGTCCTCAGTTCTTTAAACTTGTGGACTATTTTGGTGTTTGTTTCGTGTTTCCTAGTCTTTCTTATATCACTTGGTATCAGAGCATGACTTGATCTTGTTCAAGATCAAATCTTAGGCCAGCTCACTTGAAAAATAAAAAAAAAAGTTGAAAACTGAAAATTCCAGAAAAGAGAACAAACTGTCCATCTTGTGTTCTTGGTCGAAAATTATAGTTTTATTGTGTCTTGACAGAGATTTTTACTTGTATTTGTTGTTTATAAGTGTTAGTTTTTTTCGTATCTAACACATTGAGTCTACCTCTTGATTTGAGCTTGTATTTTGATGTTGTTGTTGTGAACATAAGCTTGGCCCATTGTTGTTGAACAATTATTGTGACGGACTATTTTGGGCCGTGAGTTGTAGATTTATTGTTGGAGGTTGGAGTGGCATTTATTATGTTGTTTTTGTTGTTCTTGAAAGATTTTTGTGGTGTTCTTGTTGTTCATCACAACCTTGATCTCTCGTAAAAAATCAAAAATACAACACAAAAAGAGACTTGGCCGTTTGTTGTTGTGGATTGGAGTTGGCCGTTGGAATTGTTGTTGTTCTTGAAAATTGTTGTTATTGTTATTGGTGTGGTTGTTGTTGTTCTTTTAAGTTCTTCACCTTCCTTCATATAGTGTTAGAACATAAAGTGAATGCTAGATCCTAAAAGGTGAAGGAAAAATGTGTATGTACTTGTTAGTCTTGAAAAACCCCAACCACCAAAAGACTTTATATCACTTCTCAATCACTTTTCCCTGATTTAAGGACCCATGTTTTAAGGAGAAGTACAAGAAAAAGTCAAGTCCTGAAAATTGAAAATTGAAAAAGGCTCCAAGACTTATTTTCCCTTCTAAAATAAATTCCACCAATCTAAATTAAATTTTGACCAAGACTTGAATATTTGAGAATAACCACTTGATAAAACCGAACCAATACATGGCCACCACATCATCACTGCTACTGTTCATGCAATATTTTTGAGCTCAAAATTTTAGATTCTTAGTTTCATTTTGTTGTCTCTTAGTTTCGTTTAAATGATCCTAGTACTAATTAAGTAGCTAGTAAACTTCTACTAGGGTTTTACTTAGTTCTTGAATCCGTTGTTCGTGTCTACGTTTCTTTTGTGCTTTTTGTCTTTTGTGAATTCTTTGTATCTTGTTGGTTCAAGTCCATAAGTAAATTTTCTTTGAGTCAACTCGAATGAAAATCTATTTTGGACCAAGGTGGACTCCTCCCTCAATCACTCACGAAGTACAAGCCGGTTTTCAACACTTGTGAAACCAAGTGTGAGGTAAAAATCAAGAGTGAGAGTGTGATGAGGTATTTTTGAGCTAACAAGTTTATTTTTTTTGTTGTTCATTGTTGTCTTTTCTTTTAGGTACCATGGATGCCACCAATCTCGATGCCATATTTGACCGCATCATCGACAATATTGAAGACATGAAATGGTACGTTGAAAGGCTACGCCAATTGATATCCACATTTATCCTAATAAATCTAAAACCTAAGGTCCAAACACCTTGCGGTGAGACCTTCCCAAAGGAAGTTGCTTCCCAAAATTGTGAAGGACTTTCAAACCAAGGTAAAGACGAATGTACTCATGAATGTCAAGGTAAAATAGCTATATCTTACACTTTAGTACATGTGAATGATGAACGTGTGACTAATAAGCCATTGAGTGTGAGTAGTAGCTTACCTACGTTTGAGTATATTGATTCCTTACCACTTATGTATGATGTACATATTGTGCGAGTGGATACACTAGTTGATCCTATAGATGACCGAATTGACTCTTCTAGTAAGATCGGTTTGTGTCCACCTAGTATTGAAGCTATTGTGTTGAATGAAAGTACATCATCGAGTGAAATTTGTGTTGACCAACTTTCCTACCACTTGAGAATATATGTGATATTATTAATGAGTCTCAAGTGAGTGAAGAATTTGAAAATGTTGGTCAAGAAAAAAGGAGTGAACCTGTGAGCCTATGTTGTTGTAAAAATTCTAATGTTTGCTTGGCTCATAGGTCTAATCATATGCTTGACATATCTTTGAAACTTGATAATAATTACTTAGAGAGTGAAAGTTCCAAATCTGTCCGCGCGTTAGATCATTCACTCTTTAGGTACAACGTCCTGTTTGAAGATAGTTTAAACACTCCTGATAGACCCAGTGGTGAAAATCATGGTATAGCTTGCCTTGGAAGTTATATCCTATATGCTAACCTACTATGGTGTGACAACATTCCTCCTAAAGATGGAAATCTCTTCTTGGAAGATGAGAGTACTCTTAAGGGTAAGGAATGTGTGGTCTTTGAAGCTACTTCTTCTTCTACTTTGTGTGGCTTTTTCGAGGACACCATAGTAGAAGTAAAATTGAATGCCACCTTTCTCTACTCTCTATTTACTTGTGATGATATGTATGCCAATGTAGAGAGTAGGTCATGCGTTGTGGTAAAGAATATGGGAAACGGGTGTGTTGTTTAGACACATGTCTATGGCCACTCTTCCCATTTGATCTCAGTGCCATCTTAGGGTGGGGAAGATTTACTCTTGGCTTAGGTGCGTTTCTTTTGGGTGCTTATCATAGCCAAGTCCTTGGTGAATTTGTCGATGGCTTCATAATGTTTAACATTAAGGACTCTTGGTTATATGTCAAATATGAACCACCTTGGCATGTCGAGATTTGTTGTTGGTCGAGAATTGAACTCAAAGGGTCCTTAATTTTTTTTATGTGTGTGGGTTGTTTGAGTGTTTTGAGTGCATACCATTATTATTTATTTTTGCTAATCCTAACCCTCATGCCATGAGGAAGTGTGCTTGTTTGTCTCTCTTTGATTTTGCAAGGCATGGATTTGAGGTCGAATCCTTTTTAAGGAGGGGAGGATGATACAAGTACGACCACGAAGATGGACACATGTGAGAATGTAATGAACCCGGGGATTGGAGTGTGTGAGTGAAGGACTTAAAACACACTAAACCGACCCTAATTTCACACTTGGAGTGTAAAGAGGAGCCTTGGAACACAACAAGGCATCCCCTAAATACACTTAAAGGGAGCCTAGCTCTTAAAAGGGCATTTTGGATATTTTGTATTTTATTTGTAACCTAGTATAAATAGAACATTGTGGGGCTTTTAGACTTAGATTATTCATGATGTTGTAAGTCTTGAAACACAAAAAAACACAAGTCCTCTCTCTTTGAGGCACCAAAACTGAAATTAGGCGTAGAAAGTGTAGAATCACTCTTGTTGATCTCATGGATTGTAAACGTGATGCTTGGGAGGTGGATTCCGACCTTGTTCTTTGTAAGAGATAGGTAAATGTAGTGTGTAGTGTTAAGGGTCCAAGAGTGGAATATGCTCTTGGGTTCTTAAGATTATACCTTCATTTTGTCTATCTATCTATTTTGTCTATCTATCTATCTTTACATTTTTTGTACTCTTTGTTGTTGTTCTAGTAAAATCGTGTGTTGTTACTATCTTGTTATTGTTGTCTATATCGCAATATTATTGCTGTTTTGGTGTATTTCCACCTTCAATATCTTGTTGTTATTGTGTTTTCATTGTTGTTGTAGTGAATCCGAGAGCGGTAACCAAAGGGGTCCTCGGTTATTTAAACTTGTGGACTGTTTTGGTGTTTGTTTCATGTTTCCTAGTCTTTATTGTATCACAAAACTATCAAGCTTGGAGATTCTCACACAACTCAAGTGTTTGAAATGGGAGATGTCGAGTTGAGGTTTACTTCTGGAAGGGTATTAATTTTAAAAGAAGTACTTTATACTCCTTCCATGAGAAAAAAATTGATGTCTAGTTTTATTCTTAATAAAGTAGTATTCAAATAGATTATTGAATCTAACCAATATGCAATTATGAAAAAAATATTTTTGTGGGAAAGGGTATGCTTGTGATGGTATGTTCAAGTTGAATGTTGAAATGAATAACACATCTACTCCTGTTTATATTTTTTCTTCTAGTAATTTTTGGCATGCTCATTTGTGTCATATAAATGATGTTATGTGGGAATCATAAGTACTTTAGAATTCCAATGATAGAAAAGAATTTTGAAAAATATGAAGCTTGTAGCAGTGCTAAAATCACAAAAAGGCCTCATTTTCAAGTTGAAAGAAAAACTGGATTATTAGAATTAGTTCATATTGATATTTGTGAACTTGGAAGAATTTTAACACGTGGAGAAAATATATATTTATCACTTTCACTGATGATTTTCTAAGTTTACATATGTTTATTTAATAAAAAATAAAAGTGGTGCTTTTGAGAATTTTAAAACTTTTCTCCAAGAAGTTGAAAATCAGTTTGGTAGAATAATAAAAAGAATTAGAAGTGATAGAGGTCATGAATATAAGTCACATGAGGTCAATTCTTTTGTTAAATCATTGGGTATAATTCATGAAACTCCTCCTCCTTATTCTCCTGCATGTAACGGTGTTGCGGAAAGGAAGAATAGAACATTGGTTGAGTTGACTAATGCCACGTTAATAGAGTCTTGTGCACTTTTAAATTTTTGGGGTGAAACTCTTTTGACTTCTTGTTATGTGTTGAATCGTATGCCTCATAAAAAGATCAAATTAACACCTTTTGAGTTATGGAAAAGTCATAAGCCAAATTCGGGATATCTAAGAGCTTGGAGTTGCTTAGCCTATTTGAAGGTTAATTGATCCTAAAATCTCTAAGTTAAGTAAAAAAAATTACTACTTGTGCTTTTTTTGGTTATGCTTTAAATAGTACAACCTATAAATTTTTTAATCATGAAAATAGTGTTATAATAGAATCAGGTGATGCTATTTTTCATGAAAATAAATTTTCTTTTAATTCAAAAAATAGTGGGGGTCAAAGGGTTGAAGAAAATATTTTTTCACTACCTAGTTTTTCCACTTCTATTTTAAAAAATAAATAAATGATGATTTTGAATTAAGAAAAAGTAAAACAGCTAGAGTAGAAAAATATTTTGGTCCTAATTATTATGTTTTTAACGTTGGAGATGACCCTCACTTTAAATATTTTTTGTCTTCACATGATGCTAGTTTCTAGAAAGAGGCTGTAAATGATGAAATAAAATCACTAATTTTCAATAAATCTTGAAAGCTAGTTGATTCACCATCGGACTGTAAAACAATTGGATGTAAATGAGTCTTACGTAAAAAATTAAAACCGAATGGATATGTTGATAAATACAAGGCTAGACTAGTGGGTAAAGGTTTTAAGCAACTAGAAGGCCTAGAATTTTTGGATACTCTTTATCTGGTAATTAGAATTACATCCACTAGATTTTAATTGATATTGCTGTAATTTTTTATTCCAAATTTATCAAATGAATGTAAAAACTGCTTTTTTAAGTGGAGACCTAAATGAGGAGATTAACATAGAACAATCCAAGTGTTTTGTTGAAGCTGATCAAGAAAGCAAAGTGTGTAAACTTACTAAATTCCTATATGGCTTGAAACAGGCACCAAAGTAATGTCATGAAAAGTTTGATTCCTGCATGATTTACATTGGATTTAAAACAAATGAGTGTGATAATTGCATATATCATAAGTCTTGGAATAATCCGCATGTTATTATTTGCCTATATATTGATGGTTTATTGATCTTTGGCTCTAACATGAATGCTATTGGTGATACTAAAAATATTCTTAGAAGTCATTTTGATATGAAAGATCTTGGTGAGGCAAATTTTATTCCAAGAATAAAAATTACTAGAACATGTGTTGGAATTTTCCTTGACCAGTCACATTATGTTGAGAAAATTTTGAAAAAGTATAATTTCCTTGATTGAAAGCATGTTGTTACTCCTTTTGATTTTAGTGTTCGCTTGTTTCCTGTTGAAAGTGAAAATGATGTAATAAACCAAAAGAAATATGCTAGCATGATTGAAAGCTTGAGATATGTGACTGATTGCACTAGACCTAATATTGCATATGCAGTAGGATTACTTAGCAGGTTTACTAGCAAGAGAGGTAATAAACATTGGCATGTTATAATGAGAGTAATGAGATATTTAATTGAAATGAAAACTTATAGTTTGTTCTATAAAAAATATCCTGATGTACTTAAAGACTTTTGTGATGCGGATTGAAACACTTTATCAGGTGAATCCTTATCTACTGCTAGTAATATTTTTACTTTGGGTGGTGGTGCTATTTGCTGGAAATCTAAAAACCAAGCTATTATTGCTAATTCTACTGTGGAGACTGAACTAATTGCTTTAGCTTCATCCAGTGAGGAAGCAAATTGGTTGAGAGATTTGTTAATTCAAATACCTTATTTTGAAAGTCCAATTTCTCCTATTTTAAATTCATTGCGAAAGCACCACTGCAATTGGTAGAGTTCAAGACCGTTATGACAAAGGTAATTCCAGACCTATAAGGAGAAAGCATAGTAATGTGAGATCATATTTGACAAATAGTACCATTAATATTGATTATGTCAAATCTTGTGATAATCTTGCAAATCCATTAAATAAGGACTTAGCTAGAGAAAAGATCTAGAGAACATCGAGGGGGATGAGATTGAAGCCCATTGAATCTTGAGTCATATGTAAGAAAACCCAACCTGAGGACTAGAGATCCTATAACTAGGTTCAATAGGAAAAATGAATCACATAATGACTTGTTGTAAAAAATTCACTACTTTTTATCCCTACATATGGTGTGAGTTCATTTACCTGTAATGATTGTGAGGTTGAATTTAGAAAACTCTTAATGAAAATCTGTAGCTCGTATGAGTAGGGTGCTAAATTATAGGAGTACTCTCGACATATTTCACCTATGTGAGTGTGGAGATAGGTTGTTTCATATGAGAATTAGGATTATTCTCAAAGGCATTCATTAAAACCGAGATAGCACAATGTTGTAATGTGTTGGTTATAAACCTCATGTCAATACCTTGACTATTATATGTAAGCAGTAACTTTTAATTTCCCTTAAGCAGTCATAGTTCAAGTCTGAGACTACTATGACTATGGAGTAAAAATTATTATTTTACTGAGTGGAGGTTCAACACAGAGCACGCCTTCATTATACATGGTAGTCTTCCTCCATCTAGTAGACTCTCTTATCTAATATTAAAATTAGTGGGGGATTGATGGAGTAGCATTTTAATATTTATAATATTAATTTGCTTCAAATTGTTTGTAGTTGCCAAAAGTGTAATGGTTGTTACATGGCCATTAGTGACATTAAGCACCTTAAGTGCTTTAAGTTACATTTTGGTATTTAGTTTATTTGCCTTAACCGCCAGAATGTGCCTATTAATCTCATTTAACTTAATGGAATTATATGCCAAATAATGACATTACTCACACGTTATGCATGGCTATTTCTTTTCAGCCTCAACTCCCCTCCATTTGAGTCTTTAAACACCATAGTTAATGGTGGTATAATGTGGATATAAGTTTCTTATAATTTTTGTAACTTCTACCTTTATTTTCTTCATTATTTCTTGTAACTCTTGTGACCCAACTAACCTCTATTCTATTTATCTTCCCATTTATTTTGTCTTATTCATTGCTTGGAAAAAAATTTCACCTATAAATAAAGGTGGTCTTGCATATTTTTTAAGTAGAAGAAAACATAGAGTTCACAAAAGTTAGTGAAAAGAGAGTTTATTAGTTAAAGGGAGGTGTTCTTTTTGTGGAGATTTGAACTCAACTCTTATCCAAAGTTGTTGAGTTTTTCTTTGTGAGAAGGTTGTTGTATCCTGATGGGGACAAGTCAAGAAGATTATTTATGGACCGGTGAAAATATTTATTGCAGTGTGCTTGAATCTCCTTAAAGAGAGGGAGATATCGGCGCCTTAGCCGAAGAAGAAGATAACTTTTATTTTTCTTCACTTGTAACTTTTCAGCTTTATTATTATTGTAATTTCACCAACAAATTGTGTACCTCAAAAAAAGACTAAATTAATACCTTTTGAGTTTGGAAAGGTCATAAGCCAAATTTGGGATATCTAAGAATTTGGGGTTGCTTAGCCTATGTAAGGTTAATGGATCCTAAAATCTCTAAATTGGGTAAAAAAGTTACTACTTGTGTTTTCTTGGTTATGCTTCAAATATTACAACCTATAGATTTTTTAATCTTGAAGATAATGTTATAATAGAATCTGGTGATGCTATTTTCCATGAAAATAAATTCTCTTTTGATTCTAAAAATAGGAGGGGGTCAAAGGACTGAAGAAAATATTTTGTCATTACCTAGTTCTTCCACTTCTATTTTGAAAAACAAAAAAATGATGATTTTGAGTTAAGAATAAGTAAAAGAGTTAGAGTATAAAATGATTTTAGCCCTAATTGTTATGTTTTTAATGTTGGAGATGACCCTCCCACTTTAAAAGAAATTTTATCTTCACATGATCCTATTTTCTGGAAAGAGGCTGTAGTTGATGAAATTAAATCACTAATTTTCAATAAAACTTGGAAGTTAGTTGATTTACCACCGGAATGTAAAATAATTGTATGTAATAAAAATCAGATGGATCTGTCGATAAATATAAGGCTAGACTAGTGGCTAAAGGTTTTAAGAAACTAAAAGGCCTAGAATTTTTTGATATTTTTTTTCGATAACTAGAATTATATAAATTAGACTTTTAGTTGTTGTTGCGACAATTTTTTATTTACAAATTCATCAAATGGATGTAAAAATTTCTTTTTAAAATGGAGACCTAAATGAGGAAATTTACATGAAACAATCTGAGTGTTTTGTTGAGGCTGGCCAAGAAAGCAAAGCGTGCAAACTTACTAAATCCCTATATGGCTTGAAACAACCACCAAAGCAATGACCTGAAAAGTTTGATTCCTACACGATTGATAATGACTTTAAAACAAATAAGTGTGAGAAGTGTATATATCACAAGTCTTGGTATAACTAGCATGCTATTATTTGCCTATATGTTGATGATTTATTGATCTTTGGATCTAACATGAATGTTATCAGAGAGACTAAAAACATTCTTAGAAGTTATTTTGATATGAAAGATGCAAATTTTATTCTAGGAATAAAAATAATAGAACATGTGATGGAATTTTCCATGATCAGTCACATTATGTTGAGAAAGTTTTGAAAAAATATAATTTCCTTAATTGCAAGCATATTGTAACTCCTTTCGATTCTAGTGTTCACTTGTTTCCTGTTGAAAGTGAAAATTTTGTAATAAACCAAAAGGAATACGCTAGCATAATTGGAAGTTTGAGATATGTGACTGATTGCACTAGGCCTGATATTGCATATGCAGTAGGTGACACGTCCTGAAATCGAGCCATTCCATATGGGCACCTCAAGCCCACATGAACCGGAGGTCGCCCGATAACCCATCACAATAATCACATCAATCACATGGGTCAGGTGAATCCCAACCATATAATAAGATAGCGAAAAACATACTATAAGTCATAACTTAAACAATGTCTAACCATTTCATAAATATCAACACACTAACCAATATACCCAAGTCCACAGTCATCCATAATACCTCTATACAAACTGAAGTTTAGAAATGTATATGTCGGTATAAGCCCCCGACAATAGCAAAACCAAGTCCAAATGACTAAGTCTACAGTTAGGAGACCAAGGATAAATGTCTTTCAAAGAAAGGAAGCTCACCACTCCAAAGTCAATGCACGAACCACTTCGATCATCTAATCACTGCGCAGGAAGAGAAAAAGATGCTTCATCCCCTATGTCGCGTGGGGATATAGAGTTCGAAGATGGTTAGAGGTTGGAACCCTAGAATATAACTCAAGGATAAGGATAAAATAGCATCAACATTCAACAATAAGTCAATATTTATCATATTTAATCACATTCGTAGCCTTATACAGACATATAGACATATCACATGCTACTCAAGGGGACAAGTCTTATCAACACCTTGGAAGCACTCATTCATCATACATGCAAAGGAGGACTCCAGCCTTCCACACTTATAGATTCAAGCATTTATCATTAGGCATAGGGCTTTAACCATATTCACATTTCATCAAGTAAGGGACTCTAAGCACATACATATCCATTTAAGTGAGTGACTCTAACCTCTCACACATATTCATATAAGAGAGAGACTCTAACCACTCACACACACTCATTCAAGCATAGGACTCAAACCACACACTCACACATTCAGCACTGGTCTCTAACCTCACGCCATATTAGATAGGGGACTCTAACCCCAAACCAATTTATTTGGCGAGGCACTCCGTCCTCTTGAGATCTCATTATGCAAGGGACTTTAACCATAAGTAATTTCATTAGGCAAGGGACTTTAACCACAAGCGATTTTATTAGGCAAGGGACTTTAACCTTAAGCCATCACGTCTATCATTAGTTGACATTGGGACTCTAACCCTTTGTCCATGTATCCACATGCATTCAATTCCACACATAAGGATTTTAACCCATTTATCCATTTCAACACCATACATGACCCTATGGTTCTCATAGGAGCCTTCATTGCTCAACCACTTCAATAGGCCAATGCCTTAATTCAACCCATCATACAATTCAATCTATGGTCCTCAAGACCCTTATGAGCTATTCACACTTCATTAACAATTCTATACAACAATTTAGTTCACACACAATTCAAGTTCATTTTCATGTTTGGGACTTTAACCCCCTTCTTATTTATCAAACCATCAAGGTCATCAATTACACTACACATACCCTCGCGGTATTATTTATCAAGCATTCATACATATTGGGAGATTGCCCTATCTTAAAGTATCATCATCATGTAACTAGACATCTCACTTAGATATTTTTACAAACACCTCATGTGTATACCTTCAACAAGGCTATTTTCATGGTGTAAATCATCAAGATTTGGGTCACTCATGACCCACATATTAAACCATATACAACAAGCATTCGCATGTAAAAGTCATCATCAATAACATGTTAAAACACAAGTCTAAGCAAGAATCATAATTATTCATCAAAACCCTTTTCATTTGATTTCAAAACCACCATGTATACTTACTAATCCAAGTGTGAAATACATGGATTTAGAGTTATTTAGCAAGGGGAAGAGGAACATGCCTTAGACAAAAGACGGGGTCCAATGCTTCATCAAGTCTTAGACCCACATTACGCTTAATCTTCATCAAGTCGGGGTCCAATTCTTGCTTTTCCTTTATCTCAACAACAAAAGACGACTGAGATACCAAAAGCATAAATACACAACCATCCTTGGAGTCCACAAGTCAAACTCCAAGATTTGCCAAACGATGAATGTTTTTCACCAATTCCCACTTATCCTTATTTACATGCGCCAAACTCCACATGGACAACCTATTAAGAGCATCGGCGACCACATTCACCTTACCGAGATGGTAATGAAGACTCATATTATAGTATTTCAACAACTCGACCCACCTCCTTTGCTGGAGATTCAACTCCTTTTGGGTAAACAAGTATTGAAGGCTCTTAAGATTGGAAAAGACATCAACATGAACCTCATATAGATAATGTCTCTAAATCTTTAATACAAAATCCACGGCTAACAACACTAAGTTATGGGTAGGGTAGTTCTTCTCATGAACTTTCAATTGCCTAGAAGCATAGGCCACCACCCTATCATGTTACATCAACACGCAACCGAAACCAACATGAGAAGTATCATAATAAACCATAAAACCATCACGACTTTCGGGCAAGGTTAAAATCGGAGCCGAAGTCAATTTATCTTTCAACTTCTCAAAACTACGCTCATACGCATCGGACCACAAGAACTTGACCCTCTTCTGGGTCAATTTGGTCAACAGGATAGCTATAGTAGATAAACTCTCCATGAACCTTCTATAGTAACTGGCTAGACCCAAGAAGCTTCAAATATCGGTTGGAGTTGTAGGTCTAGGCCACTTTTTAACCGCCACAACCTTTTAGGGATCTACCAGGATCCCTTCACTGGATATGACGTGACCAAGAAAAGCTACGACTTTCAATCAAAACTTACACTTGGAGAACTTGGCATACAAATGATGATCCCTCAAAATTTGCAATACGACACGGATGAGATCGACATGATCCACCTCACTCTTAGAATAGACTAAGATGTCATCAATGAAGACAATGACAAACATGTCCAAGAATGGATGAAAGACCCTATTCATCAAATCTATGAATATCGTCGGGTCATTGGTCAACCCAAAAGACATGACAAGAAACTCATAGTGACATACCGAGTTCTAAAAGCAGTCTTAGGGATATTCGCATCCCTAATCTTAAACTGATGATAACCTGATCTAAGATCAATCATAGAGAAACACTTCGCACCCTGAAGTTGATCAAACAAATCATCAATCCTAGGAAGAGGATATTTATTTTACGGTTACTTTGTTTAACTGATGATAATCAATGCACATACGAAGGGAACTATCCTTCTTGCACATATATAACACGGGAGAACCCCATGGAGACACAATAGAGAGGATAAAACCTTTATATAAGAGGTCTTTCAATTGCTCCTTAAGCCTTTTTAGCTCCACTGGAGCCATTCTATAAGGAGGGATAGAAATCGAGCGAGTGACCAGAATAAGATCAATACCAAAATCAATTTCTCTATCAGAGAAACACCGGGAAGATCATAGGGAAACACCTCGAGAAACTCATTAACCACGGGAATGGATTCTAGAGAAGGCTCTTCCATGTTAGAGTCTTTAACTCAGACCAAATGTTACAAATACCCCTTTGAAATCAACTTTTGGGCCATTAGATAAGAAATGAACATTACCTTAGACACTAGGGAACCACCTTCCCATATGATGACCGGGTCATTAAGGAATTGGAACATGACCCTACGGTGAGTGAGTAGATGGATTAGCAATAGAGGTCATGTTGACCAAAGAAGCTGCTTGGGAGGAGCACTCACACTGCATGTGCCCAATCTGACCATAATGGAAACATCTATTTCTTCCCATATAATATTAACCATGATAACTCAGACCACATAATCTGTAAGAAAGGCGAGGTGGAGCCGATTGGGCACCACTAACCTATATTGGGTACCCTATGCCTGGAACCCACCACTAAACTTAGTTCAACGATCACCCAAAAGTTTTGAGTAAGGAGAGCGAACACTAGCCAAAGAGAAAAAACTCGAACTTCCTCACTACTTTCGTGGCGACTTTCCACTATCACCCCCACTATGCTCAAAAGGCTTAAATTGTTTCCCTTGTCTCTCACTACGCTTAACTTGCTTCTTTTTGTCTTCTTCCACTTGTTGCAAATGCATAATCACTCTAGAAATATCTATGTTTTCAATCAACAAAGCCTCTGTGCTCTCATAGAGTTACTCATGGGACAATCCCGAGACAAACTTATGCATTATATCCCTCATGCTAGAAACCATCTCGGGGGCATACCTTGACAATTGATGGAATTTCAGGGCATACTCTTGAACGCACATCCTCTCTTGCTTTAAGTTTACAAACTCTTCCACCTTACCCTTCCTCAACTCCTGAGGAAAGAAGCGGTCTAAGAAAGCCTCGAAGAAGTCCTTCCATATAGAGGGACTAGCATCAACACCTCTAGACAATTCCCACCCCTCGTACCATTGGTATGCTACATCTTTCAATTGGTAGGAGGCAAACTTAACGGCCTCAATCTTCAAAGCATGCATGATTTGAAAGATCTTCTCTATTTCATCAATGAAGCCTTGAGGATCATTATTAACCTTCGTGCCAGAGAACATATGAGGTCTCAACCTCATGAATTAGCCAATTTTTGTGGCTTCAAAAGACACGGTAGCCGGAGCACCACGCTCCGCTAGAGAAGCTACGAATTGAGTCAAAAGGTTGATAGAGTGATGAAACTCAACATTAGTAGCATCCCATTGAGGCGACAAAATAGGAGGGTCACTCTTGTAGTCAAGGTTAATGGGGACAGGTAGAACCCCATGAAGATGGTCGGATGCCGCAATCCTAGCCCAGGTCCAAACTTCAGAAGTTGGATGAGCTTCGTCCATAGGGTCCTCAGAAGGGTTTGCCTGAGTTTAAGATCATCTTGGAGGCATAATCTGAAAGATAGCAAACAAAAATCAAAGAAATCCAAGACCTTAGACTCTATATCTTGAGATTATAACACAATAAAAGGAAATATTTCCTAAAATATCTCATAGCTCCTCTTTTATAAGTATGGCACGCTTCACACCCATAAAAGAGACTCTACTGACCATGAACCTTAGCTCTAATACCAACTTGACACGACCCAAAACTGGGACATGTCGTATAGGCACCTCAAGCCCACATGAACCGGATATCGCTCGATAACCCATCACAATAATCACATCAATCACATGGGTCAGGTGAATCCCAACCATATAATAAGATAGAGAAAAACATACTACAAGTCATAACTTAAACAATGTCTAACTATTTCATAAATATTAACACACTAACCAATATACTCAAGTCCACAGTCAACCACAATACCTCTACACAAACCAAAGTTTAGAAATGTATATGTCGGGACAAGCCCCCAATAATAGCCAAAACAAGTCCAAATGACTAAGTCTAGAGATAAGAGACCAAGGATAAATGTCTTCCAAAGAAAGAAAGCTCACCACTCCAAAGTCAATGGACGAACCACATCAATCGTCTAATCACTGTGCAGGAAGAGAAGAAGATACTTCGGCCCCTAAGTCATGTGGGGATATAGCAACCGGAGATGGTTAGCGGTTGGAACCCTAGCATGTAACTCAAGGATAAGAATAAAATAGCATCATCATTCAACAACAAGTCAATATATATCATATTTAATCATATTCATAGCCTTATCCAAACACAGACATATCACATGCTACTCTAGGGGACAAGTCTTATCAATACTTTTGAAGCACTCATTCACCATACATGCAATGAAGGACTCCAAACTTCCACACTTATAGATTCAAGCATTTATCATTAGGCATGGGGCTTTAACCATATTCACATTTCATCAAGTAAGGGACTCTAAGTGCATACACATCCATTTAATTAAGGGACTCTAATATCTCACAAACATTCATATAAGAGAGGGACTCTAACCACTCACACACATTAATTCAAGCAATGGACTAAAACCACACGCTTACTTATTCGGAAAGGGTCTCTAACCTCACGCCATATTAGATAGGGGACTCTAACCCCAAGCTAATTCATTTTGTGAGGCACTTTGACCTCATGAGATCTGATTATGAAAGGGACTTTAACCATAAATGATTTTATTATGTAAGGTACTTTAACCACAAACGATTTCATTAGGCAAGGGAATTCAACCTTAAGCCATCATGCCTATCATTATTCAACATTGGGACTCTAACCCTTTGTCCAAGTATCCACATACATTCAATTCCACACATAAGGACTTTAACCCATTTAGCTAATTCAACACCATATATGACCCCATAGTTCTCATAGGAGCCTTCATTGCTCAACCAATTTAATAGGCCAATGCCTTAATTCAACTCATCATATAATTCAAACTATAGTCCTCAAGACCCTTATGAGCCATTCACACTTTATTAGCAATTCTATACTACAACTTAGTTCAACACATAATTCAAGTTTATTTTCATGTTAGGGACTTTAACCCTCTTCTTATTCATTAAACCATCAAGGTTATCAATTACACAACACATACCCTCATGGTATTATTTATCAAGAATTCATATATATTTGGAGATTGCCCTAGCTCAAAGCATCATTATTATGTAACTAGATATCTCACTTTGATATTTTCACAAACACCTCATATGTATACCTTCAACAAGGCTCTTTTCATAGTGGAAATCATCAAGATTAGGGTTACTCATGACCCACATACTAAACCATATACAAAAAGCATTCACATGTACAAGTCATTACCAATAACATGTTAAAACACAAGTCTAATCAAGAATCATAATTATTCATCATTAAGCAATAACCCTTTTCATTAATTTCAAAACCACCATGTACACTTACTAATCCAAGTGTGAAGTACATGAGTTTAGAGTTATTTAGCAAGGGAAAGAGGAACATGCCTTGGACAACTTGAATTATCAAGAATATTGACTTCACTTTGCCTCTTGAAGACCACTCTTGAAACCCTAGCCTCCAATTCTGCAAAGATGAGTTTGAATGAGTTTTTAGGTGTTTGATCCATCAAAAATCGATGTTTAGAAGGCTACACACACTTATATATTGAGAGGGATTAGGGTTTTAGACATAGGAAATGACCATAAGGCCCTTAGTTAAAAGCTGAAAATTGACCCTGTCCAGTGGTTTAACTCACCATACAACTCACTTAAGTAGTCGTATCCTAAGGTACGCGTGGTATCTTGACTCGTACCCTAGGCTTCTCCTAGGTACACACACTGTTAAGGATAAGATCATGCACTTTTGAGTCATATCCAAAGGGTATGACTCAACCCTAACTCGTACCCATCAACAGTACCAAAAATAGTGCACTTCAAGCTAAGACCTCACTCCATATGACTCACCTAGGTATGACTCATACCATTTGGTACGATTGAGGAGAGGATCACTCGTACCTAGGATAATGAGTGGCCCTCACCACGATGCCTAGGATATGAGAGGGGATGAGAAGAAGGATATGTCTCGTATCCAAGGGATACGACTTAAGCCCCTAGTCGTACCCACTCCAGTTACATCAAAAGATGAAGCTTTTCAATGGTTCTAAGTCTAGGTGTTTTAATAGGATTACTTAACAGGTTTACTAGAAAGCCAAGTAATGAATATTGACATGTTATAACTAGAGTAATGAGATATTTAATTGGAACAAAAACTTGTGGTTTGTTCTATAAAAAAATATCCTGTTGTACTTCAAGATTTTTGTGATGCGGATTGGAACACTTTATCAGGTGATTCCTTATCTACTACTGGTTATATTTTTACTTTAGGTAACGGTGATATTTGCTGGAAATCTAAAAAACAAACTATTATTGCTAACTCTACCATAGAGTCTGAACTAATTACTTTAGCTTCAGCTAGTGAGGAAGCAAATTGGTTAAGAGATTTGTTATTTCAAATACCTTATTTTGATAAACTAATTCCTCTTTTTTTAATTTGTGATAGAACTGCTGCAATTGGTAGAGTTCAAAACCATTATTATAATGGTCGATCCAGAAATATAAGGAGAAAATATAGGAATATGAGATCATATTTGACAAATGGTACCATTAATATTGATTATGTCAAATCTTATGATAATCTTGCAGATCTACTGACTAAGGACTTAGCAAGAGAAAAGGTCTGGAGAACATTGAGGGGGATAAGATTGAAGACTATAAAATCCTAAGTTATATGTGAGGAAACCCAACCTGGGTACTAGAGATCCTATAACCAAGTTCAATGGGAAAAATGAATCACATGATGACTTTTTGTGAAAAATGCACTATTTTTATCCCTTTCTATGGTGTGAGTGCATTTACTTGTAATGGTTGTGAGGTTGAGTTTAAAATTTTTTAATTAAAATTTGTAGCTCGTATGAGTGGAGTGCTAAGATTATAGGAGCACTCTCGACAGATTTCATCTATGTGAGTATGGAAGCAGGCCACTTCCTATGAGAACTAGGCTCATTCTCAAAGACGATCATGAAATCAGGATAGTACAAAGTCGTAATGTGTTGTCTATAAAGCTCATGACAACACCTTGACTATTATGTGTAAGCAGTAACTTTTTATATTTCTGAAGAAATCATAGTTCAAGTCTTTGGTTCATATTTTTTCTAACTCCTTTGCTTGTACCTGACCACTACGACTCTAGAGTAAAAAAATATTATTTTACTAAGTGAAGGTTCAATGCAGAGCACACCTTCATTATGCATGGTAGTCTTCTTTCAACTAGTAGACTCTCTTATTAATATTAAAATGAGTGGGGGGTCGATGGATATTGAGCATTTTAATATTTAGTTTATAATACTAATTTACTTTATATTTTTTATTTAATAAAAATATATTGATTGGTGTTTGGTAGTAAGTGACATTAAGAACCTTTAAGTGCTTTAAGTTACATTGGTGGCATGTAATGCCTTAACTCTAGTAGAGTTAATGGCAAGGGACGTGCATGGATGCAATTTTTAGCTTCCTAATTCCCATTTCTTTGTAGTTTATGAACCATTAATCACAATAGTTAGTGGTTGCAGAATGTGGATATAAATTTCGTGTAACTTCCACTTTTATTCCTCTATTGTCCTACATTTTGCGTGTTGTAACTCTTGTAACCTAAAATGCATTGATATTTCATTTTTACAACTCATCATTCATTCTTATTCATTGCTTGGAAGACTTTCTCTCCTATAAATAAAGGTGGTCTTGCATATTTTTTTAAGTACAAGATAATATAGAGTTCACAAAAGTTCATAAAAAAAAGAGTTTATTAGTTGAAGGGATATATTCTTTTTGTGGAGCTTTGAACTCAACTCTTGTCCAGAGTTGTTGAGTTGTTCTTTGTGAGAAGGTTGTTGTATCCTAAAGGGGACAAGTTAAGAATATTACTGCTGGACCGGTGAAACAATTTGCTGTAGTGGGCTTGAATCTCCTTAAAGGGAGCGAGATATCTGTGCCTCAACTGAAGAAGAGGAAGATAACTTTTATTTTTCTTCACTTGTAATTTTTCAGTTATAATATTATTGTAATTTTACCAACAATTAGAATTCATCAAAAACGTACCATCAAATAAATCTAGAAAATAAAAATCAACACAAAAATTACAAAATAAAAAATAATTTTAAAAAATACAATAATTACTTGATCACTGCTGTATTTCTGGTATCCAAATAATGGGTCATTCTGACCATCATAAAAAACTAGAGAATAAAATGCTCCTATTTTCCACCAACGTATCATGCGATGAAGTCGTCTCATCAAAATTGTTTAGAAATATGCATGAGTATATACTTTTAATTATTTTTGTATGTCTTTCATTATTGTGACCTTTGAAAGACATTTCACAATATCAAAAATTTTATCACTCTCATTGGTTCATTTTTATTACTCATTTTTTATAGACAGAAATTAAGAAACAATAAAATGTATGAGTAATTTTATTATATTATTCTTTGAATATAATAAATTTAACGTTTTAAGAAATTTATTAAAATAATAAATCATATTTATTAATAAAAATGAAATAGACAAAAATATAGATTATTTATTAATTGAGAAAATTAACTAAATAAATTTATTAGATTGTTTATTACAAGTTATAGCAACTCTTTTTAGTTTTGAAGTTATAGCAACTTTCATTTAAAAAAAAAAAGCTTAAATATATATATATATATATATATATATATATATATATATATATATATATATATATATATATATATATATATATATTTAAAATCATATCAAAATAATTTCAGGAAAGGAAAATATAGATTTAATATAACTAATTTACACTATCCGTTCCTTAAATATAGTTAATCTTAGTAATTGATATCAATCCCACCCCTCAATTCTCTCTAACTGTTTTTATTTCTCCTATTTTAATGTGTCCATTAAAAGTTTCCATCTTCATCCACATTTTTTTTCTACACGATTATATTGTTCCACTAAATCAATTTCAAAATTAATTTTGACCGGCAAAATTTTGCTTTGATTATGCGATATAGACTCACCTTCAATTACCTTCTTCTTGTTCTTTGATAATGAATATGGGTTAAAAAACATCCCAAATAAAATGAGGATCTAGATAGAATAATCGAACTATTTTCTTGTATTAATCTAGGATTTTTTCTATTAGGAGTAGAATCAAATTTGCATTTTTCTGACATGTCTCAAGAAAAAAAAAAACTAAAGTAAAGAACTCTTAATCCAAGCATATGAGTGAATGTTGGAAAACCCAAGTTTCATATTCATGAAACTCAAAAGAAGATGAAAAAAAAAAACCTCTCTGAAATAGTGTTACTCCAATTTCATTAACATCTAAATGGTTTCATACTTCCAAAATTATTATTCAACCAACAATTTCTTTTCCTTCATCAGAAACTCTCTTTCTTCTAATTTTTCCTTTATTCTTAAAAAAAAACTGATATAAGTATAATTTTGTCTTAATTCGATCTAATGGATGGTGATAGGTTACATTTTCTACTTATTATGCATGGAGTAAGATGAGATGTTAATGATATTTTATTTGTTAAAGTCAATTAATCTTTTGATTTTATTTATTTTATTCGAAAAATCAATACTTCAGTAATAAAATACATACGAAAAATACTGAATAATTCATTATTTGTGTTGGTAACAACATAAATAAGGATTTAAATGTAGATTGAAATCTTTCATAAGCATAATATAGTGAAAATTATCTTGTATATACTTATTAGACTATTTCGTGTATGAAATTTGTATAAAATTAGTATGAAATATCAATATTCCGTTCAAGGTTTATAAAATAGTTTCTTACATGTTATATTTATATGGAATGAGTATAATGATTGAAGAAGCTGGTACAGAAATCCACTTTCATCAAATAGTATACACTATTATTTATTTTAGTGTATGAAATAAATATACAAACTTATATTTTTTTGAATTATTTCGTGTATAAAATCTTTATAAAATCAATATGAAATATCAATATTCCATTCAAGGTTTATAAAACAGTTTCTTACATGTTATATTTATATGAAATGAATATAATGTGATTGTGATATTCAATTAAGAAGATATACTTAAGATTATAAATCGAATAAAATCAGTTTATAAAGTGATTTCTTACATGTCACATTTGTATGAAATGTGTATAAAATAGATATATAAACTAATATTTATAGATTGTGATATTCAATTTAGGTGATACCAATTTATATATCCATTCCATACATTTTGTCCTTATTTCTTTGAATCAAGATCAATCATACAACCTCACGTAAAATCTTACAACCACCCAATATTAATTTATATACCGTTTCTTCAAAATCAATAAAAATCCTCCATAGAAATCGGCAAAGTCTTTTTTGAATTTCACGTGTAATACTTAAATTATTATTTCATATCAATTTGAAGGAATACAATCCCGACTAAAACTACCAAAATTTTATGAAAGATTTTGGTTGGAAACAATAGATGTTTGTTGATATGTCGCAGGAACAAGAATGTAAAAAAATCAGAAGATGTTGAAGAAGAAGAAACACACTGCTACAACCAATTCTCAAAAAATATAGATTTAATATAACTAATCTACAATATTCTTTCCTTAAATATAGTTAGCCTTAATAATTGATATCAATCCCACTCCCCAATTCTCTCTAATCGTTTTATTTCTCCTATTTTAATACATCCGTTAAGAGTTTTCATCTTCATACTCTTTCTTTTTTTTTCTACATGGTTATATTGTTCCAGTAAATCAATTTCATAATCAATTTTGACCGATAAAATTTCTCTTTGATTATGCGATATAGACTCACCTTTAATTACCTTCTTCATGTTCGTTGATAATGAGACGGGGTAAAATACCCCAAATTAAACGAGGGTCTAGATAGAATAATCGAACTATTTTCTTGTATTAATCTAGAATTTTTTCTATTAGGAGTAGAATCAAATTTGTATTTTTCTGACATGTCTCAAGAAAAAAAAAATAAAGTGAAGAACTCTTAACCCAAGTGTATGAGTGAATGCTGGGAAACTCAAGTTTCATATGCATGAAACTCAAAAAAAGAGAAAAAGGAGATGAAGAAAAAAAAAATATGGTAAAGAGTGGACTTTTATTGGTAAAGAAACATTGTAAAACGTGATAAAGTGTAGAAAGTAAGTTAATTATTAAAGTTAATAAAAAGTAAAAAATCAAGTATCAATGTAAAAAACATATTTACCATATTTGGCTCCTTAAAATTGTGAACAAACTTTGTAACTTAATTATTAAAATTAAAAAAATCATTGATACCAATAATATAACTTGCCATAATTATCAAAAAATTTAATGAAGAGTGATAAATATTAGATGCTATAAATAAAGAAATAATATGAATATTAAAAGAATATTTTTTGAATATTTAAATAAAAAAAAATCTAAAAAGTTGCTATAACTTGCAATTATTTCTTTAGTCTAGTAATTATTGAAAAGTGTTGCTATAACTTGTAATAAATAATCTAGGGATAATACCCACGAAAATACTTGAACTTTGATCGAATTTTCAGTTGAGCGTACTAAACTTTGCGGGGGTCTTATTACTCCCCTAGACTTTTTTTCGTATTTTAATGTCATATATCTGCCCACTTGACCACGTATAAATATGAGGTGGTACGTGTATTACACGAGTCAATACACATATAAAAATGAGATTTTGCGCGTGTATTATACGCGCCAACGTCGAATCTGGGTATAGAGTTTTGAGGGAGGGGGGGAGGGGGAATTAAATCCACTTTAAAAAGTCTAGGGTGTAATAGAACCCCCGCAAAGTTCAGTATGCTCAACTGAAAATTCGATCAAAGTTCAGGTATTATCGTGAATATTATCCCAATAATCTAATAAATTTATTTAGAATAATTTTCACTTATTAATTTTATAAACTAAATAAGTACGGTTGAACTTTTTAAAATAAAAAAGTAAACAAGTCTGAGGGACAAACAGAGTAGTAGCAGTTGGTCATCTCAAAGTATTTTCCGTCAACTTCAAAGCCTCAAACGATATAATTAAGAGTTAATACATAAAAATGACCCTAAACTTGACACCAAATTATAACTTTGACCTTAAACTTTGACAGTGCACAAATATGACCTTTAACTATTCAAAACTATACAAATATTACCTCCAATCCTATGTGGCAAAATGCGTGTTCAACACGCAAAACTAGGCGCGTCCAGCTTAAAATCTAAGGGCATAATACATAAATATGACCTTAAACTTTGACAGTGTACAAATATGACCTTTAACTATTCAAAACTGCACAAATATGACCTTTAAATGACTATTCACTATTATTTTTTTTATTATTTTTGGCTCAAAGATGAAAATGACATCTAATTTCTTTTGTCATTATGGAAAAAGAGCAATATTAAAGATTTATTAATTAGGTGGGTTAGCCTCATACGAAAAAATCGAGCGGGTATGTATATATATTATAAAACAGAGGACGAATTTAAGTTATATAATATATCTAAATATTATTAATTTAAATATTAAATTAAAGATGAAACTATACTAATAATAAAAAAAATTATAGTTTTAATAAAATGTTATTAAATTAATGTTATCAAGGATAGTAGTAGTATATTAAATTAATATTATCAAATTAACATAATTAAATGATGTTATTAAATTAAGGTTATTAAATTAACGAGGGGCAGACCTACGTGATTGCCATGGGGTTCACCCGAACCCCTTCGGTAAAAAAATTACTTTGTATCTATATAAGATAGAAAATGTATATATATGTACGTATATTAATGTTGAACCATATGAAACAAGACACTTAGATAGCCTAGTGGTGTTATTTGCTCTTCTTGGGCGCTTCCTTCAGCCTACTGTGTGGGTACGACCCTGCTAGTGGCTGTTTTTTTTAATTAAAAAAAGTTAGGTGTTGCTGCTATAGAAATAAATAAAATAATAATAATAATAATTTTAAATTAAAAAAAAGTTAGGTGCTCAAAAAGCAAAACTTTGATAGAGCACAAATATGATCTTTAACTATTCAAAATTGCACAAATATGACCTCTCTCCAAGTCAGCCCTTTTAACGATGTGGTACCGTGTGATTGGATTACCTTTCCACGTAGGCACGAGTAAGACTCACGCATGGGGTTGCAAAATTGGAGGTCATATTTGTTCAGGTTTTGAATAGTTAAAGGTCCTATTTTTGCACTATCAAAGTTTAAGGTCAAAGTTATAATTTGGTATCAAGTTTAAGGTCATTTTTATGTATTTAGAATTACTCCCTCTATTCGCAACTTTAGGACATAACATATTCATTAAGAAAATAATTATTAATATTATTATTTTATTATATTATTATTATTAATTAATGTTTAGAGAAGTATATTTTAAAAATAATTTAAATAATAAATAATAAATATTAAGGATAAATTAATTTTTGTCTTTTCTTAATATGTCAAAACTGACAAATAAAAAAGAAATTCAATTAGAAAAATTGTGATAAGTAAGAGCGAATAGATGAAGTATAAGGCATCATTAAAGTACAATAATAAAGAAATAACCATTCAAATGTAATCAAATGAATTAGACCTTTCGGAGTTGGAGTTTAAATTGAAAATTGAATTGAAGTTAGAGTTGTTCATGAATAAATTGAAGTTGTTTTCGAAATTTGTGAGAGAAATATAGTGAAAAAAATGAAAATAAATTTTACTTACTTTCACTTTTTAAAAATAATTTTTAGTAAAGTGAAATAATTCTTATGAGAAAATACTACTAATTTTACTTTTTTTCACTAGCAAAATAAATGAAAAGACAAATTTCATGGTTAGACCCCAACTTACAGTGGACTACTGTTTTTAACTTTTTAGCTTCTAAACGTTATACTACTTAGAATGTATCATTAGTCCCATTTTAGTTGGGTAAATTTTATTTTACATGTTTATTAATAAATTATAAATTAAATGATAAATTTTATTATTTTTTTATTTATTCATATTGGACATAAAAATAAACATTGAAATTTTAATTATTCACATTTAATATATACTATTAACTATAGGGGTAAAATAGAAAAAAAAATAGTAATTAATTCTATTTTGGTTTAATAAGTGATCAATTAATATGAAACATTTATTTTTAGTAAGATAATTAATTAAAATAAAACAGAGTGAGTATTATTCAACTTATTAATGAACTTAGGGGTCGTTTGGTTTGAAAATAAGTTATACCGGGATTAGCTATGCTGGAATAAATTATGCTGAGATTAGTTGTCGTGGGATAAGTTATCCTGGTATTATTGTTTAGTGGTTGTTTGGTTTGTGGTACTAAAAATAATATGTAGTGCATGGTTTGTAAAAATATATTGTTTGTTTACTAAAATACCCTTCACAATATTTAACTTAATTATTTTTCTTCATATTAAATCATACAAAAGAAATTAAAAAGTTATTAATTTTTTTTTATATTTATTAGTTTCTTTTTCCTAAAAATATATGTTAAGAAATTTATGTTGATATTTCTTAAATGTGTATGAAGCTCTAATATTTCATGTTAAATTACTTATTTTGTTTTAAATTCCATAAAATATTGATAATCTCATTTTTTTGTAAAAAATAATTCATCATCAAAAAATGTGAAACATAATTACTCTCATTTTTCATTACTTAGTATCATTAATATTTGGAGAGTCATATTGTATTTTAAAAAAATAAATTTTTAAATATTTTTAGCTAAATATAAAAATATTTTTTTATTTAATAATTAAGCATGTATTAAGTTAGAAAGGGAATATCAACATACTTTAATAACTTG
The DNA here is from genome assembly GCA_030864225.1 of Capsicum baccatum var. pendulum. Classification (NCBI taxonomy): domain Eukaryota; kingdom Viridiplantae; phylum Streptophyta; class Magnoliopsida; order Solanales; family Solanaceae; genus Capsicum; species Capsicum baccatum. The sequence continues at coordinate 173,133,595 of CM061554.1, forward strand.
TCCATGATAAAACTGTTAGGAAAAATGAAAATTTATGTCCTTGATAAATTTGTTAGGAAAAATGAAAATCTAAAGTACAATTAATAAACATTTCTACAAAATAGAAAGATAATAAATCTTTGCATCAATTTTGAACTTGATTGTATAAATAGTTTTTATGGTGTCACTATCATTTTTCCATTACTCATCACTTTTGTAGGATTTAATAAGCTCATATAATTGTTCAAATTTATCAAAATGAATAAAAATTTGTAGAGTAATTAAAATTTAAATTAGGGATAAAATGATAAAAAAAAAATTGATGCGAGGACTACTAAAATCTCGCATTCTCTCTTATATATTATAGTATAGTAAAGTAATATATATATATATATATATATATATATATATATATATATATATATATATATATATATATATATTAGTAAAATCATTTGTAAAAATGTTATTAGCTATAGTTTTAAAAAAGATTTTAAAATAATAGCTAGCTAGATTCTCCATTATTCAACATACAAAATTATTTATTTGATTCATATGATTTTTCTCTTTATTTATAAGTTTGAATTTTTTACTTTCTCCAAAACATATATAACGATGAATCGTGTAGTAGTTGGATTTTTTTTTTAAAAAATTTTTAGATAAACATATTTGAGTAAATTGGTAGAAAAAGTAAAATAAAAACGATGAAAAATTTGTGTAGAAACAACAAAATATTATACACAAAATTTTATAATTTATTTTTTCATCTCATCTAAAAATTTAAAATTCATATGATAAGTTTCATATTCATTCACATTAAAATCTAACCTATTTCATTATACAAATACCTTATATTTTATATAAAAAAAAAGTAAAATAATATATATAAAGTGATAATCAAAGAATTTAGGGGTTATTTTGTTATTTTATAGTTTATCCTAAGGATAAATTGTGTTGGAATTGTTATCCCACCACATGTGTGAGATAACTTATTCCGGTACTATTTATTAGTTCCGGGATAAGTTATCCCGAATATTGACAACCAAACAATGCATCAAAAAATTTATCTCAAGACTATTATTTTATCCCGAGATTATATGTTTTAGTACCTCACACCAAACGATCCCTTAGTATTTATTTAAATGTATACTTTCTGTAATGTAATTACTCCTAATAAAGTTGTTTATAATATTCATATCATTAAATCTAGGTTTAAGTCAATAAATTCTTAAAATTGTTTGAATAATTTACTTAGACACCTCAACATAACTCTATACCTATTGAAAACCTACACTGCTTCAAATTTGAACCACTTAAATATTTTATTAGCATGACATAATGCGTTTAATTCACGGAAATTGGCGCGTGAAACTCTTTTTTGACTGAATTTTCTCTTTCGTCTTCTTATTGTATAAATAAGTAAAACTAAACAAAATAAATATTATGTTATTTTAATAATGTTGGTGAATGCAAAATAATCTGAAAAAAAAATAATTACTCAATTGTTTAAAAAGAATAAAAAAGAGTAGAATTTTTTTAAAAAAGAAAAGGAGCCAAAAAAAGCAGCAACAAAAATAAAAAAATAAAAAAAAGAAAAAGAAAAAGGAAGGCAAGAACGTGACCTACAAAAATGAAACTAGTGAATATCTAAATATTGTCCACTAAAAGAAGACTAGAAACTGGGGTATCTATTTCTTGGCCATTCAGTTGGAATTACTTTCCACCGAGTGGCTATTTATCGGGTTTTTAAATTTAAGTGCTAATTTTTTGGAATTATTTTAGGTTTAGGTGTTATTTTTATCCTTTCCCTTTTAAATTTTAAGTTTTTACTTCATTCGTTTGATTTTACTTGTCACTAATTACTTAATTAAATTTCTACACTTACTTGTTATTTTTGACATATAAAAAAAAAGATAACTTTTTTTTTCTATTTTACCCTAAATATTAATTTTTTTTTTTCAAATTAATTTTAAGATACAATGTAAGCATCATTTAATAGGGGTACTACGGTAAATCGCCATGTCATTAATTATTTTTTTAATAGGCGTGCCTACTCAAAATGTAACAAGTAAAATCGAGCAGAGGAAGTAACTCATAAATATGTTTTAATAATTTTCTTGAAGCCATATGGCATATGTCCTTCTTTCACTGATTACGCACATTTTATACTTTTTGCAGATGGTAAAAACTATCTAATAGGTCTATATTTTGAATTGTTCAGTGTTCAATAGGTATAAGACTATATTGAGGTATCTAAGTAAATTATTCAAATAATTTTAAGATTTTTTCGATGACTTAAGCCGTAAACCTATTAATTGATAAAACAAATGTCACCATCCAAAACTTAAGGTCATGATGACACTTATTGCAGCTAAATCTTGACAAGTAAGTCAATCACCCAAACTGATAAGTAAGAAGAAAACAATACATTAATTTCTAATCCGAGATTTCTAGAGCGAAGTTAGATCATACATATACAATTATAGTGAGGGTTTGAAAAGTAAAGATATCATAAATCATCTCAAAATTCAGTGTCACAGCGTAAGAACAATCTAAATATAACTCAGAATGAAAAATACAATTGAATTCGAAAAATACTAGTTTGTCTTCGCATAAAAATTAGAGACATCAACTGAATAGTAGGAGGTCTGAGGTCGACTCTAAAGGTATAGAGCGGACAGTACCTCAAAATGCCTATCATGAATCGAACGATATTAGCTGTCGTACGACACACTCATACCTGAATCTGCACTGAAAGGGCCTAGTATGGATGAGTACGGTCCTCTTGTACCTAGTAGGTACTATAGGTCGACTGATCAAAGTAAAAAATAAGGAACATAAATATATACTATGAGCACGTCACCTGTAATAAAAAAATATCCCAAACAATAGCTAACACCGTCTCTACTAACAGTTCCAAATATAGATCATAAACAAGAATACAGATATATAAGGAAAAAATAAATATGCATTGAACAAAACACAGAAGCAAAACACTGATGAAGTATAATGTATGAAATGTAAAGATGATAATGATGATGATATGATTGAGATTATCGCATAATCTCTGTATACACCCAACGAGCCTCAACCCTTCCAGGTAGAACCTATGAGGGGTTCACAATCTTTATATTTTTATGAAATACTCAATTCAGTCTCAATATCTATGTCTCTTCTTCGACTCGTGAACTACTATAAAGAATTTTTGTAAAAGTGTCTCATTTCTGTCAAAAAGGGGGTCTTCTCAATAGTACCAATATCTCATGAATGTATGTATGATATGAGGATGGAATTCTCACAATCAAACTAGTTTGAAGATCTCGAATCTATTCAATAGGTGTACACGTGAGCTCAAAATCTACTCAATATATCAACCATCCATGATTTTAGTATAAGCAATGCGCCATTGGAATAAGTATGCATTTAAGGCAGCATTACTGTCACATTAACCCCAGATATATAAGAAAACGAAACTGATATACATCGAATAAAACACAGAAGCACAATACTAATGATGTATAGTGTATGAATTGTAATGATGATGATGGTGATGATATGATTGAGGTTATCGCATAACCTCCATACATACCTACTAAGCCTCAACACTTTTTGGTAGGACCCATAGAAGGTCTGTCAATTAGGTCTCTACCACTCCTCAAGGTGATTACCATTACTTGTTTTGAATTTTTTGTATCACTAGTAAGAACCCGTTGAGGTCTTATGTTCTGTGCCTGAGCTAACTACTCCAACTATATCTCTAATTCTTCTGAGCCAGTTGCTGATTTTTTATATCCGCAACCACTTATTCTTAGTTGGCCAGGATCTTTTTCAATGTCTATTCTATATTGTTGGCCTAATTATTATTCTGAAGGCTTTGTTGCTACTGAAATTGCTGAGTTTGAGCCTGATTATTGCCCCATGAGTAATTGGGATGACTCAGCCAGTTACGGTTATAGGCATTACCATAGTTTTGATTTCCCTTTTGGTCATTGTCCAAAAAATTCACTGACTCCAAATTTGTTCCATATAAATCTACAGAGTGATCACTACCTATAGAGATTTCGCACCAAGTTTGAGCCTGCTGAATTGCATTAACTTGCAATTCGATTTAAGAGAGTATATAGCTCGTCATAAGGTTTCTCCAAAGCTCAACCACCTGCAGCTGAATCTAGTAAAATTTTTGTGTTATGGTAAAAACCTTTAACAAAAGTCTGAGCTAAATCTCATTGGCCTATTGGTGATGAGGAAAATACCTAAGAAGCGACATAAATCTTTCTCACTCATGATAGAGATTTTTATCTGGCTTTTATTTGAAACTCAGGATCTCACTCCTCAACCCTGAAGTTTTTTAGACGAAAAGAACTAGATAAGGTACTTCTTCGCCAAGTCATTCTAAGTTGTGTTCGAGTTTGAAGGTTTTGTCTTCAATCATTTCTTTGCTTTCCCCAATAGTGAGAAGGGAAAAGAGTAAGCATCACATAATCTGTAGAGACTCAAGTGGAAATGAAGGTGTGATATGTCTCCAAGAAGTTTTGTAGATGAACTTGTGGATCCTCATATGACAAGCCTGTGAATTTCCCATTACTGTACAATAGTTGCACCATGTTCTACGTAAGCTCAAATCTACCCCCAAGTTTTGATCAGCGGATGAAAGAGGTGACATTAGTTGTGAGTGGGATTGCCATTTTACGCACTGTCCTGTGGCCTGGTTATTCTTCAGCCATAATTGCAGGAATGGCTTTACCCTATTGAATTTGCAGAATGGGATAGAAAAATGTTGCTTCTCTCCTCAATTGATGCAAGCATCGCTCAGGTTCGAGATATGGTTTGACTAAATCCCTTTCCCTTGTCAGCTTACTAGAGATTCAGACCTATACCTGCAAGTTCAGTAGCTAAAACCAAGTCGTTACGCTTATTACTAAAAATAGCAAAACTAAAAATTAGAAGGTTTTTAATTTTCAAGTCCCCGACAATGGTGCCAAAAACTTATTGCACCTAAGTGCACACGCAAGGTACGTGGTCAACCAAGTAGTAAGTAACTTTTATGAGCCAAATATTAATCCCACAGGGACTCGGTGATTAGAAAACTATCTAATTCTAGTGTTTGTTGACATCCGATTGTATCCCGTCTTTCTTTCAAGTCATCTCTTTGCGCTTCTAATAATTTTGCTAACTTAAAAAATGCTTGTATGTTATTTATATAATTAGAAGTTTATACTAGTCTTGCCACCATTTATATTTTAAACTAAGAATCACTGAAATTATTTTATTATTATTATTATTATTATTATTATTATTATTTGTTACTATATTTGTTATATTATAAATTATCGTCGCATTCCCTATAATCTTTCGCGTAAGGCATTGTATTTATTTTTATTTAATCGAATAAAGTACTTTTGTGATTTTATAATTTATAAATACTATCGTTCAATTTTGAAATTTATCATGCAACTTTGTTTAAGTACTTATATTTTAATATCAAATGATCTTTTATTTTTGCCGATATTTTTAATATGTTTTATTAAAAGTGTTATTTATATTAATTTAGAAGCCCAAAAAATATAAGAAAGAAGACACTTTAAATTGAGTGAATCTAAAAAATAGACCCAAATTGGGGTGGCTTCCAAATTTTAGCCCCAAATAAAAAAGCTTCCTTAAAATAGCTTTTACCTATTAACTAATATTTTTTTAGATAAAATTGTCCTTAATCAATGGAGTAAATTACATAAATGATCTTCATAATAGATAACAACTCCATATTTATATCTTTCAACTTTTATTTTTTTTCTCTTTTTAATTTTACTTTGATTTTTATTTTTTCTTTTCTCTTTTTATTTTTAATTTTCTCAACCCTTACTTTTTTTTCTTTTTTATTTTATATTATTTTTATTTTTTATTTTTATTTCCTCTTTTTTTTTGTTCTTTTTATTTTTTATCAATCCGTACTTTTTTTTTCTTTACACCTTTCAACGTCTACCTTTATATAAAAAAAACTTTTTTTTTATTTTCTTTGTTTTCTTTCTTTTTAAAATCTTCTCAACCTTTATTTTTATTCAATTTTTTTTATCAACCTTTATTTTTTTCCTATTATCTCTCAACTTTTACATTTTCTTTGATTTTTATTTTTTTAATATTTTTCTTCACTTTCTTCCTTTTCCACAATTTTGATTATTTTTGTTCTTTTCTTCGATTTCTTCCATTCAAGTTACATCTCATGAGCAAGAGTTGACACCATCACATTATAAAGACAAGACTTACAACTTTTGAACAATAAGCTATGTTTCATGGACAAGAGTTGACACTACTACATTGTAAAGGCAAGACTTATGACTTTCAAACAACAAGTTATGTTTCATGGGCAAGAGTCGACACTACCACATTGTATTTTAATTTATGAGAAGTTTTATAACTCTTACCTTAGAGGAAAGACTTAGCTTAAAGACTTTCAAACAATAAATTATACCCCACGGCAAGAGTTGACTCAACCACGTTATGTTTTCATTTATGAAATGTTCTACAACTATTGCCTTAGAGGCAAGACTTAGCTCAAGGACTTTCAAACAACAAGTTATGTTTCATTGGCAAGAGTCGACACCACCACATTATATTTTGATTATGATATGTTTTACAACTATTGTCTTAGATGCAAGACTTAGCCCAGGGACTTTAAAACAATAAATTATGCCCCACGGGCAAGAGTTGACTCTATCACGTTATGTTTTCATTTATGAGATGTTCTACAACTATTGCCTTAGAGGCAAGACTTAGCTTAAGGACTTTCAAATAAAAAATTATGCCCCACGGGCAAGAGTTGACTCTACACATTATATTTTTATTTATGAGATATTCTACAACTATTGCCTTAGAGGCAAGACTTAGCTCAAGAACTTTCAAACAATAAATTATGACCCACGGGCAAGAGTTGAATCTACCACATTATGTTTTCATTTATGAGATGTTCTATAACTCTTGCCTTAGAGGCAAAACTTAATTAGCTCAAGGACTTTCAAACTACAAATTATGCCCCACGGGCAAGAGTTAACTCTACCACATTATATTTTCATTTATGAAATGTTCTACAACTATTGTCTTATAGGCAAGACTTGGCTCAAAGACTTTCAAACTACAAATTATGTCCCACGGGCAAGAGTTGACTTTACCATGTTATGTTTTCATTTATGAAATGTTCTACAACTATTGCCTTAGAGGCAAGACTTAGCTCAAGGACTTTCAAACAACAAATTATGCCCCACGGGCAAGAGTTGACACTACCACGTTATGTTTTCATTTATGAGATGTTCTACAACTCTTACCTTAGAGGCAAGACTTAACTAGCTCAAGGACTTTCAAACTACAATTATGTCCCACGGACAAGAGTTGACTCTACTACATTATGTTTTCATCTATGAGATGTTCTACAACTATTGCCTTAGAGACAAGACTTAGCTCAAGGACTGTCAAACTACAAATTATGTCCCACGGGTAAGAGTTGACACTACCACGTTATGTCTTCATTTATGAGATGTTCTACAACTCTTGCCTTGGAGGCAAGACTTAGCTCAAATACTTTCAAACTACAAATTATGCCCCACGGTCAAGAGTTGGCACTACCACGTTATGTCTTCATTTATGGGATGTTCTACAACTCTTGCTTTAGAGGCAAGACTTAGCTCAAGGACTTTCAAATAATAAATTATGTCCCACGGGCAAGGGTTGACACTACCATATTATGCCTTTATTTATGACATATTCTACAACTCTCGCCTTAGAGACACGACTTATCTCAAAAAATTTTAAAGAACTTCGTAACAATAATTCATGCCTTTAAATTTGCTTTAATGTCAAAAAAAGAAGACACCTTTGCAGATTATCTATTTTTTTATTTATTAGCAAAATATAATAGGAGTTGAGGAAAAAAAGCGATCAAACAAAATAAAGAAATAAAAAAAAATTGAGAAAAAAAAATAAAGATCAAGAAAAAAGCGAAGAATTAAAAAATTTGAGTAAAATAAAAATGAGAGGAAAAATAAAAATAAAGTTTGAAAAAAATGAGGGAAAAAAAAGAGAACTGAAAAAAGAAAAAAACGATCAAACAAAATAGAGAAATAAAAAAAAGAGTGAGAAAAAAAAAGGCAAGAAAAAAATAATGATTAAGAAAAAAGCGAAGAATTAAAAAAATTGAGAAAATAAAAAATGAGAGGAAAAATAAAAATAAAGTTTGAGAAAAATGAGGGAAAAAAAAAGAGAACAGATAAAAAACAAAATTAAAAGAAAAATAAAGGTTAAAGACAAATGATTTAAAAAAAGGAAAAAAATAGATAATGCTTGAGAAAAAAGAAAAAAGAGAAAAAAATAAAGGTTGAGACAAATGATTTAAAACATGAAAATAAAATTAAAAGAAAAAATAAAAAGTAGAGGGGCAAAAGCAAAATGATACTTTTAGTATATTAAAAAGTAAGGAAGACTATTTTTCAAAGATATTCTTATTTAGGATCAAATATATAAAGTCACCCATATTTGAATCAATGAGATGCAATTTCCTACTTTAACGCAGCCCATTTTATAATATTGTGCAATCCTTGCCCAAATTCAGGCTTGATCCGCTAAAGCCACCTTTTCTCTCCTGTCTTCTACCCCAGCACCACGTTGATGCCATATTGGTGCCACATAAAGTGACAAACGATCATGGCATGGACCAAACACACCCCTATTGCACTCCTCCTATGCCTGGCACACGCCTGACTTTCTCTTTGCCACATGTCTATCTCTTATTGGTCATTCAATATTCAATTTAAAACTTTAGGGTCCCATTTATCATAAACTACCCTAAATACCCTTACTTTACTTACACAAATACCTAAAATAACCTTGAATCCCTAGAATGTTGTAGAGATGCATTAGACGTACCTTATTCTTGCCCTTTCTCGTCTCTATCTTTCTCCCTGCCATAGCCTTGTCATTACCTCCCATTTTGAGGCAAGTTTGAACTCAAAATCTTCTTCATTAGAGAATTGTGTGCCCTATTTTGAATAAGCTACTTTCTCCCTCTGCCTTTTCTCAATTTTGGTGCAGACGATTTCCATTTTTGCTCTTCAAATCTTCTCAAATCGCCCCGTAGCAGTAGGAGGTGCACCATTTTGAGAAAACTTCGATTCCAACCTTGGTCAAAGAAGAAAGATTTCAGTCAAGGCAAGGAAAATCAGAGGGTAAAATTGTGTAAGTTGGCTTCCATCTCTTAAACGTTTCAAATTCAAAATGGCGCCCAAAATCCCGCCCCAAAACCCCCCATAAACCCTAAGCTCGCACTATAAATATCAAGAGATTAGGGAGCCCTGGAGGCAGTTTTTCTTTTTAGGGGGGAAGCCACTAATTCTAAGTCACAATACATAGCAAAAGAACCTCTTTTTACAAACGTCCTTTAATCTTTCTTTGAGTTTCAGGATTCTTTGTACGATTTGAGTTCAAAATTGTCAAGTCTGAGTATGGATTTGCGATGTAAACGTCCCCGTTCACTGCCCCGCGACAGGTGATTTTTGCTCCTTTCTTTTCTCATTTTTTGTTTTGTCATGTCATTATAATGAACTGTCATCTTATTTCTAAGAAAACTCATCTCTTTACAGTGACTCTATTTAGTTAGTTGAAATAATAGTTGATGTAAAAAATGTATTTGAATCTCATTAAAGATCAGCAATGTTTTCCTAACAATTTTTGGTATGTTATGAATATCAAAACATATTTTTGTTTTGGATTTAGATAATTATACGAATCAATTTTCTATTATGAATAAATGCTCACTAGATATGTTTACATAATAAGATATTTTCAGCAGATATACATCCATGCAGGGATATGTATAATGGAGATGGTTGTCAATTTATTTGGCTAAACAATATTGCGTAAATTAGGTCTTTTTCCAATAAGGACGTGAAAGATTCACTTGAATTTGCACCCATGCTTTTTTCATATATATAAAGATGTTCTGCATACATATTAATCATTCACTATGATACCTGCATTGATTTATAAGTTCCTTCAAGTAAGAAGAGATGTTAAATGAAAAAAAGAGTTTTGTTCAGTTCATAAGTCAAAATTTCCATTGATAGAACTGGTAATTTACTTTTGCTTCTTGATTAGTTAACTTGAAATATGAGCATTTAAATAGTTGTGAAAATTTGCGTAGAACTCATTCTTTGTCATTTTAATCCTTTCTTTCCTCGGGAGATCTTGTTTGTTGTATACACTTGTGTATTGAAGCTTTCTCTCTGTTTTTATTTGATTTTTTTTGCTATAATTTAAGTGATTATGAATTTTGTTGTGAGTTCTTTTATTGGTTTCTCTATGAACTTCCAGAGAATCAGATTTCTCTGTTCTAATTCTTATCTTTTTTCCTTTTGCATATACACTTTGAGCAACAATTGGGAGTCTCAAAGCTAGACTCTCTTACCTGAATCGAGTCTCAAAATGAGACCCAACGCTACCTCTCATTCGATCAAGGAGTTATATTTCATATTCCTTAAGCTAAACCCACTAGCAGTTCACTATCTCTGTTCCTATTCCAAGCTTTATTTTTCTTTGTATACATATGTTATTATTTTCATTTAACATTTCATACTATTATTATTTGAAATTTGTGCTTTGTTTGCTTTTATTTGAATTAGTGTAAACCATTTAATATGATAGCAAATTTTAATTGTTACTCTCCCACCCTTTTTGGACATTGAACTTAGCATAATTATGGACTTTGTTGTATAATTCATACCTTTAAAAGGTTAGAATTTATTGGGTAAGAGCATACCTTTTAGGGTTTAATGGCATGAGTTTTCTGTACAAAATTGATTTGCTAAGAGTAAAAAAGCGAAAACAACATTTGTTTTTAGCATTTACGTTAGTATTTTATGATGAAATATAGCCAAATACTTTTTAAAATAGAACAACTCTTAAAAGGGATTCTTATGTTTGTATATATTGTACGTGCATGCTTAATAAAATCTTTAGGTCAATTTAGTTTTATCGTTTAATTTTTTCTTTTAAAATAAAGTATAATTTTTTTATTCCTGAAGTTCGTCGGTTCAAATTCGTTTTTAGTTTCGGCCATTAAGTTTGCTAGCATAGTATAAACCTACTTCAAAATATATAGTTATTTTATGTGGTAAGTCATGACAAACATTTTTTAATATTGGGGTACCATATATTTCTCTTAACGATTTTGGCGCTTCCCAAATTGATATTCGGAATTCTCCTTTCCTAAAATTGTGACTCTTTAAAATTAGTAGATTAAGCTATGATTCATCTTTCAGTTAATTGGTAAAATATTACTTTTTGAACTTCTTATCCTTCAAATATGTTTTACTTTTATAAGAGATATTATTATCCTTTTGATATGTTATTTTTTGCAATTTAAAATAATGACTTTTAGAACTCTCTTTAACCAAAAGAGGTTTTTGGCAACCCTTTAATAACTTTGAGAACAAGAAAATTTTATTAGTCTTTTAAATTCTAGTTATTCCTTTATTAGATGCAAGCTTTTCTTAACAACGTTTATTTTCTCATCTCATGCTTTTTAAACTTTTTTTATTAACCAAGTTTGATCGGTTAGCCATTGTTAGCGGATTCTTTAGGATGTCTAATCCCTTCCCTATAGGATAATTAGAACCCTTACCTAGAATCACATAGTTATGTAGACCTTAAAAAGAAGTCTTTATTTTCTTTTAATCATGTAATTTATAATAGATGTCCTAACTCACCATAAAACTAATTAGGTGGCGACTTTCTTAAATTTAATTAGGAGTTTTTCAATATGTTGTACCTCGGTTTGACACTTGTTAAAATGGGGTATAACAACGTTACTAATGAGATTAAATAAGTGCAAGTTTGTAATAAGAGTATGAGCTTTGTAATTATAACTAAGTAACAAAAAAATAACAATGATGTGAAGTTCGGATTGTAAACAATGTTGACACCCAATTTTGGCTCGCTCTTTTCCTATAATTCATTTGTTCGATGCTTCTTGGCCCTAAATAATTTTTCGAACTAAATTCTTATTTCTATTTTTATGAATTTTGAAAAGAAAGAAAAAATGAGGATTCATTTTTCCTTATCATATTTTAAATATTTTAACTAAATATGATTAATTATTTAAGGCAAAATGACCTTTTGAACCCCTGTACTATGTCGGTTTTGTAAGTTGGACACTTCTACTTACATGTTTGTCATCTGGACCCCTGAACCCACTAAAAAACAACATTTTAAACCCCTTTTTTGGTGAGTGCAACACACTCTCCCCCACGTCAGCTGCCATGTCAGCTGTCACATCAGCCACGCCTGACACGTTTGCCATGTCATCTGTCACGTCATTTTAAAAAAATAAAAATAAAAATAAAAAAGTATTACATTAAATTCAAGTCATTTTTAAAATGCTACATAACAAACTAAATATTAAAATTAATTTAATTAAATAAGAAAAATTTATAAATTTTATAAAAAATTTGAATAATCATGTTTTTATTTTTGCTTACAAATTAAACATCAAATCCATTTCAAATAATTAAAATTCTTCTCTATTTAATTTGAATTTTTAACTATAAATTCATATATACAAACATTATAAGTTTTTTATTTTTATATTTGAATATTTTTAACAAATTCACAAAAAGTTTAATTTTTTTCAAGCGAAATTCACTAATTTTTTTTAATATTCACTATCATCCACTTTGAATTTAAATTTAAATTTTAATCCCCCAAAAAATAAAAAGATTTCAAATTTAAATTTTAATTAAAAAAAGAATTGAATTGAAAGGAAAAATTAAAATAAAAAATAAAAAGTGAACGTGTGTGGGGGAGGGGGGAGGGGGCTGAAAGAGTGTTGGGGTGGGGTGGGGAGGGGCTGGATGGTAAGGTGTGAGTGGGGCTGGGGTTGGGGTGGGGTGGAGGGGCTGGGGGTGGGGTGAGATGGGGCTGGGTATGGTGTGGGGATGGGCTGGGATGAGGGTGGGGAAGGGTTGGACGGGTGTTGGGGTGGGGGAATGGGATGGGGTGGGATGAGGATGGGTGGGGTGTGGGGGTGAGGACGGGGTGGGGTGGAGAGGGAAAATTTTTTAAAATGATTTTTAAATTATTTTTAAATTTTTAAAAATATTTTTTAAATTAAAAAGATGAAGGGAAAAAAAGGACCCTTTTTTTTAAAACAATTTTTAAAAATATTTTAATTTTTTTTTTAAAAAATTTAAATTAAAAAAGATGGAGGAAAAAAAGGACCCTTTTTTATTTTTTTTTTAAAATTTTTTAAAAATATTTTTAAATTACTTTTAAATTTTTAAAAATATTTTAAAATTATTTTTAAATTTTTAAAAATATTTTTAAGTTACTTTTACAATTTAAACAATATTTTAAAGTTATTTTTACATTTTTAAAAATATTTTTAAATTTAAAAAGATGGAGGGAAAAAAAGAACCCTTATTTTATTTTATTTTTTAAAATTTAATATTATTTTTATTTTTTAAACTATTTTAATGTAAAATTGACCAAAAATTGACCCTCACTTTCACGCTCAGGCGAGTGGCTACACTCCCTTTGTCCTAGTCACCATTTCAATGCCACATAGGCAAGGTCAACGGTCAAAGGGTGCAAAATATATTGCTTTTTGATGGGTTCAAGGGTTCAGATGACAAACATGTAAGTAGAAGTGTCCAACTTACAAAAACGACATAGTACAAGGGTCCAGAAGGTCATTTTGCCATTATTTAATATCGAAAATCATACAAAAATATTTTGATAATCGCATTCGCATTTTTTACTAATTTTGTTTTATTATATTTTTCAAACTATACTTTGTGACTAGAGAAAATTGAAGGAAAGGTGTCATTTAAGTTTTGAATGAAGCATTGGTGACATTGACTAACTTAAAGGGACAAACATAATTAGGAAACTTGATTGAGTTAATTGTGGACTTGATTAATATTTTCAAAACATTCTAATCTCTTTAAGAATACAAATCAACCCACACCCCTCCCCTCTCCAAATCAATCGTCTCTTCTCTCTCGATAGTTTCTCTCAACCAACAGTTCTGTAAATTTCTCCTTTCAATCTCCGACGACTTTAACCTCCGGAGACAAATAGTTAGTCTTCGAGTTCCTTTTCGACTTTCAACCATCAATCGACGTGACAACTTTGCTCTCCGGTCACAATAGTTTTGAGTTCTTTATCGTCCTTTTTCTTCTTTCACAAGTAAAAAATTATGGTCTTTTTAGTTTTGAAGAAAACGAGGAACTTGAGCCAAATTCTCTTCTAGTATAGTGAATAATTTCAATATTTGTTGCTTTAATTTAAAATGTGGTCCGAATAAAATTCTAATTTTTGGTATTTCTTCTTTTTTTGTTTTCGGAGTGCAATATGATTTTTTGTTGCTTGTTGCATATTAGATTTACTGTTATCATTTTTTAACGATGCATTAATCAATTATAATCTATTTTATGTTTCTATTAATTTTAGATAATATGGCTCCCAAAAGAAAAAAAATCGAATCAAGTCCAAGTAAAAGAATAAGTGAAGCGGCTAAGCTACATTCACCACTCTATGAGCTTTTTTTACAAGCGTTATCTCAATTAGGAGCAGAAGATGATGAACATGGGGAGGAGGAATATTTCAAAAGAGATGATCCAAATGCTAATATCCCTTCCACCAAAGAGTTGGTTAAAACCTTCAGCATTGATAGTTATCCTGTGAGAATGTAGTGCGATGGTGCCATAGATTTAATAGGTGATTTCGTGGTTAAGTCAGCCATGGAAAAATCTTTTGACACCTTCAGAAAAATACTTCGATAACAAAATTTGGATGTTTATTTCAAGGATATCTGTTTTAGGCAGTATCTTGATTTACCGGAGGACAACAATGCTCGTTTCCAAATGAAAATGGTATATGATCTTCTCAAGTGTAGGTTTATGTATGAAAATAAAGATAAGATGGATGAGGTGTGGATAAATTACTGTGGCATGCCTGTTTGTTTTGGTTGGAAGGAGTTTGCCATAGTTACTGGACTAAAATATTATCCCCCTTCTCCTTCTCAAGTTATACCTATTCTAACCCAAAAAAGCACTTCGTACACCCAAAAAAGGAAAATGCTAGTCGAGTGATCGAGAAGACTTGGTGTCCCTTGTTGGTCCAAGCTTCAAAAACAAAAATTTAATAGAAGCGTTGAAAGGTAAAATACTTTTAAAGAAGCACAAACAATCATTGTGCTTGGTTTGTACATAATATTCTTTAGGTGAGAGACGTTAACAACAACATACCACTTGGTTTAATAAAACTCTCCAAGGATATTGAGTTATTTAACAACTATCGTTGGGGTTATGAAAGCTTCAAAATGGCTATCAAATATTTGTTGACTCCGTTAGCGCCAAAGACAATCAACTTATATGGCTTTCCATGGGCTTTCATGGTAAATATTTCTTTTATTATGATATGATTTATTTTTTTATTCAATAATGCTTTTGATTTATTGGCGTTATTTTATAGGCTTAAGCGTTTGAAGCCATTCCTTATTTGAGACAACAAGTGAACTACCAAGAAGAAATTTCCTGTCCAAGAATCCTGAGATGGTTGTCGGGCAAAACTAATAAAAATGCTAAATTTATTGATCTCTTCAACCCCCTGAAGGATGCAGTAAGTCTAATTCTAATTAAGTTTTTATTTTAATTAATAATTTTCTTGAATGATCTAATCATCATTCTAATATATGTACTGATTTATGTTAGATTGTGCATCCATCGCTTGTTCCAACCACTGGAGAGTTGAAGATGTCATTTTTTCTTACTTTATGATCTGTGCAAACTTTATTGGACCCTAAGGTTATTGACAGAATAAAACTGGAATTGTTTGGAGAAACAAACATCATAAGAAAAATAATTTTTAAAGGGTGGGCTTGTTGTTGTTGATGATGTTAGTGGTAGTGGTGCTGCTGTTGGGGCTAATGATGCTCTTCTTACAGTTTTTAAAACAAACCATTATGAATATGATCATATTGGTTGTGCAGATTTTGCCCCTCCCAACGAATGTTCTACATGTAAATGTCAAGACTGCAAGGCAAAACATGATGTAATGATTAATGCTATTAATGTATTAACTGCTTCTATAAAGGAATTGACATCTAAGAGGGGTGTCATTCTATCAAAGAGGATTTCATATCCATTCACTCCATTAAAGATTAAGGCTAAGAGGAGAAGAAAAGTAATTTCCTAGGTATTATCAAGCATCCAAAAAAGCAAAATTGCAACTCCGCTGTCTTTGTGTTGCACTATTTAGCAATGTACAACACCCATAGGAGAGCAGCATGAGCTGAAAAAGGTAAATATATAAAATCTGTTCCAATTAACAAACAGACACATATCTGTGTCAACAGATGATACATCTGCTGAAAATTATGAAATAGATAACTACATCTATTGCAACAGTTGACTAACCTATTGCATCAGATGTAGTATCTATTGTAACATATGTCATATTTTTTTAGCAAATCAAACAGATCTACTTACCATTTTTAATTGTACCAATAAATGACCTATATGTTGCAATAGACGAGTCATCTGTTAGGACAAATTAAATCAAAACTTCTTACTATTTCAATTTTTCCAAATAAATGAGTTATATGTTGCAACAGATGGTTTATCCGTTGAAAATTATAATACTTGTCTTCTTCATATTTTAATTTATCCCAACAGATGATCCATCTATTGCAACAGAAAGATAATCTGTTTGCTAAAACAGATGAGTTATCCTTTTTCATTTTTGTTTGTAACTTTGTGATTAACATTGACA
Source organism: Capsicum baccatum var. pendulum (assembly GCA_030864225.1). NCBI lineage: Eukaryota > Viridiplantae > Streptophyta > Magnoliopsida > Solanales > Solanaceae > Capsicum > Capsicum baccatum. The sequence continues at coordinate 173,150,386 of CM061554.1, forward strand.
ATTCTAGATTTTCATGTGGATGTGATACATGAACAAAATATGAAATCAAAAACCAAACTGCGATACAAATACGAATGCTAAAGATAGATAGAAAAATAATAAGATAGACACAAAGCAAGGAATTAAAAGCAAATAAAGGGTGTATCAAACCCTAAAACCTCAATCAATTAAATCGAACAAAGAACCTAAATCTTACATAGACCTCAAGGGAATCGATTCCCAAGCAACCCAAGTTTCTAAACAAAAGATCAACACAAGCGAATCCACGCTTACCTCACACTCTCACAAGTGTTCAAATTCATAATTCAACATAAACTACCTACTAAAATGAAAATAAGTCCTATTTATAGTCTAGGCTAGGTTATTACATCATATGGGCCCAAAAGTGACCCATTTAGGAAAGACAAACACATAAAATCCCATTAGGCACTTTCTTAAGCATATGGGGCGTACATGGGGCATATACCAAGGGTATAGTGGGCTGTTTTGACCTGCTTCAGCGGATCTAGAGTGGGTTAGGTGCACCTCCAAAGCTGATGGGCCACATCTCCTCTTTCGGGGGCTTTCTAGCCTCGTTTTGTCTTCCATTGACCTCTCTAACGTCCCTTGAATCTCATTTTTCATCATAATTATCCAATAGATACCTTTCCATAGCCCTCAAGAAGTTTTCAAGTGTCATTTGACCCACAAACATCCTCTCTAGCAACCCAAAGGCCATTTGGCTTGTATCAGGATGTCACAGTAAAAGTTACTGCTGAAAAACATTGACAATGTGCTACTCTTTTTATGGAAGCATAGAGAAGTGAAAGAGCAAAAATCATACGCAGGCGACATTAAAGATCCACGATGACCAAAGCTGAATTTCATAGCATCGGATGAAGAACAACTTGCCATATTGAGTACATCTTTATAGCTTGAGTCTGTCAAAGTAATAACCTCACCCCTCCTTAGAAATTATTGGCATCAAAACTTAAATTATTGATATGTTTATTGAGATTTGTACCCATAACAATTTTTTTACATTTTATTTATTTGTTGATTTATTTTATATAATTTTTGAAGGCTTCGATTTATTTTATATTGTCTATGAATTTTATTTTATCCTTAGATTTGAACTTATTAATTAAAATGAAATACTAGATTTAAATATTGCAACAGATAAGGTATCTATTGCAACAAACGACATATCTATTGGAAAATATCAAACAGATTTAGACATATATTGCAATATGTAGGTCATCTGTTGGAAATTATCAAACAGGTCTTCCCACTATTGCAATAGATAGACTTAGATAGAAGCATCGACATAATGCAACAGATGGCCAACCTATTGCAATAGATAAACTATCTGTCAGAACAGGTAGAATATCTATTAAAATAGATAGATAATCTGTTGCTTTATAAAAAATTCAACTTTCATTAGACATAAAAAATTTCCACCTCATGTAAAGTGAAGTGACTTGAAATAAAAAAGGCAAAACCCATCGACAGGCACCTAAAGTTGCAACGATCTTTTACTTTGGCACCTCAAGTAGATAGTGTTCATTTTAAACACCTAAAATAGGCATCAAATGTGTTAGTTTGGCAGTTTTTGCCCTGTTGGCAGCTCACGTGTAATTCACGCAACCAAGACACGTTGAACCCCTATTTTTGTTGACTTGGCTTCTGATTTGGTCCCCAACGATTATTTCCCCCATTGTCTTATATATTCATTTTCTTCCTCAAATTTAATCCTAAATTCTCAAATCTTCTTCTTCATCATCTTTTTTTCTCTATCCAAATTCTTTAAATTATTTGTATTTAGTTTTTTCATTATTTTTTCATTTTTTCCAGCTAATCTTGATAATGTCGAGCTCATCTTCCACTATTTTTTGAGATAAAGATTTTTGATATTGTAAGTGTGGTCATGAGGCTCTATTGAAGATTTCTTAGACTCAACAAAATTCAGTTCGTAGGTTTTTTACTTGTAAGATTTAAAAGGAAATATTCTTTTAATTTAATTAGTTGATTAATTATTGATTTGTAATTGTTTTATAATTGTGGTCTTGTTTTTTTATAAATTGGGTGGATGTGATTACTTTGATTGGTTTGAAGAACGACACTCTTCACAAGCAAATCATGTAATATGGGGTCTGTTGAAGAAAGTCAAGGATTTTGAAGAAAAACAAAAGCAAGCAAAAAGATACTACATTGTTGTCATTATTGCTATTGGTTTGGTGTTGTTGGGCACATGGATATTCAAACCTAATTGCTGAAATTTTTATGGTGGTGTATTTGCTACTGGTTTGGTATTGTTGAGCACATGGATATTCTAGCATAATTATTGGAAAATATCAAATAGATTTAGACATATGTTGCAACAAGTAGGTCATATGTTGAAAATTATCAAACATGTCTTCCAACTATTGGAACAGATAGACTTAGATAGAAACATCGGCATAATGAAACAAATGACCAACTTGTTGCAACATATAAACTATTTGTCATAACAGAAAGAAGTTACAATAGATAGACAATCTGTTGCATTATTAAAAGTTCAACTTTCATCATACAAAAAAATTGCCACTACATGTAAAGTGAAGTGACTTGGAATAAAAAATTGTTATGGTGTTTATGTTCTACATCTTCTTATTTATACACAGGCTCCAAGCATCTATTTAGTACCGCATAAGCCTAGACGTCTTGCATATTTTCCACAACGTTGTTGCACAGAAAGGTCATTGGCTCAACCATTTCTTTGCCGATCAACAAATATTCGATGTATGCAAGCGCGTACAACCTGCAAGCGATAGTGGTTTCATTTTTTTTGAAGGTCCATGTCCTTGTTTCAATCTTTAAAATCCCATGTTTTCTTCATCAACTCTTCTAATGGCGAATCATCCATCAGTTTACTCTACCTCAACAAGTTGGGGAATAAATCCAAAGGTGGCTGAATGTGGGTGCAAAAATCGATCTCGTTGAAGGCAGGTAAGTTGCAGTCATAAACCTTGATATTTACCTCCCAGAGTAGTATCTCAACATCCAAAAAATGTACGACGTCAACTTTTATAACTTCAAGAATTCTCTTTGCCTTGGTTCAGCTCTTGCCGTAAGGATATGGCCTCTCCCCTCTAACATATTTAATCATTTATTCATCCCATTGGAACGTAGAAACTAATGAATCAAATCCTGGGCCACCGAGAGTTGATTCTATCTTAGTGATCTAATCATACCGATCCTTGAAATTCTTGTATAAGTTGAGGTGCATTATCCTATCGGTTGTATCATAAGCTTCTGGGTATGCTAATTGCCTGCCCCTCATGATCCAGAGAACTTCTTCAACATTTTGTGATATAAGAAGTCAATTTTAAATAGGTTAGTAATTGTAAATAAGGAAAACATAGTGGAAATATTCATCAGATGGTCCATCTACTTACCTTGTCCATGTACCTGGTACGCATATCTGTCATACTCTTGAAGTATTAGGTAAAAAAGGTATGCAAAGGGTAATCTTGTGCGCCTTGCTTGGAATTCTTATCCCATTGCAGATCCCTCTTCTCTTTGGTGCCAAGTTCTGCGTATATGTATATGTCCACCTTCTTCAATGGCCCCTACCCGTCAACAACTTTTGGAGAGGGAGGAGTAGCAATTTTTTTGGATTTCCAATTGGAGAGTACTTGGATAATTGCTCCTTTCTTCCTCCTAACCTCCACTGTAGGAGTGTATGGCTTTCTCACCTTCTTGGATGGTGTGACACCCCTCTTGGATTTTAATTCCTCAACAGCTTTAGAGATAGCCTCTACTTTTTCAAAGAGTTTATCCTGTCCGTCCTTGCACTATTCGCATTTGCAATGTGAATATGATGGTGAAGAAGGGTGAGAGAGACCACTGTAAGGGTGGGAGGGACCGATGTAAGGGTAAGATAGACCTATGTAAAGGTGAGAGGGACCTATGAAAGAGGTGTTTTAATATATATTTATTTTTGCTTGAGCATTAAAATGCTCATCATCATGACTGGCATCAGCATGCCTACCACCAACATCAACAACTCCACCAGCAATACCCCAGAAGAAGCGCCCAGATCTATTGCAGTAGGTTGGTCATAAAGAGCCTTCATATTAGGTTGACCTTGTCTAGTTATGGTTGTTTCTCCAACCAATTCCTTAGTTATTAACTCTACCATTGGGTCTGCTATTGTATCAACATAACCTAGAGTAATAAAAAAAGTCATCCCCAAATCCTACTCAGTAGGCACGGTCCATGGATGTACAACCTATAAAAAAGACAGATATATTTAAATTATATAATAATTTACAGTCAGTTGGGTTACATGTTAACACAGACAACTTATGTAATAGATGATCTTTCTGTTGCAACAGCTGATTTGTCTTTCACAATAGATTAACAATATGTTGCATCAGATTACCCATCTATTGCATTAGTTACAGTAGATAGGTAATATGTTGAGTTGGGTTCAGAGAACCAAAGTAATAGATGGGTAATCTAATGCAAAATATGAGTCGTAGATTACCCATCTGTTGCTTTGGTTCTCTGAACGTAACTCAATAGATTACCCATCTAATGCAAAATATGAGTCGTAGATTACCCATCTATTGCACCAGTTACAGTAGACGGGTAATCTGTTGCAATAGATAACCCATCTATCGTAACAGATGGCACATCTGTTTCAATATCTTATTTTAAGTCAAATTATTTTACTTAAAAAAAGACGTACTACATCATCTGGAGGGTTATGAAAAGATGTGTAGGAAGCCCTACTCTGGGTTCGATCCAACCAAACAAATAGTTTAGAATTACCCATTTAAAAGAAACTGGGGCATGAGTTAATTTTCATTTATTTAAGTCGATTCCAAAAGTTGTAAGTCCCACCACACTTCAAGTGTCATTTGGTCGTCATGTTATTCTTTCTTTCTAACTCTGTCCAAAAGCCATGTTACAACCAAAGAAAGACCTTTAGATCAATCTTTGAAAATGCTAAGGCTAAGCATGCAATGGATATGATGACATATTTTTGGTATTATTGGTCTTCCTTAGCAAAAGAAATAAGGAGAGAACTAAAAGTGAGAGAGTCTTATATGTGAAAACTTCATGGGCACCATAAGACGAGGGTAAGGAGAGAAAATAAAATAAGAGAGTATTATTGGTGAAAGTTCTCATGGTCACCCCAAGGCGATGATGAGTTGAGAAAAATAAAAATGAGAGAGTCTTATTGGTGAAAACCCTCAAAGTCACCATAAGGTGATGGTGAGTTGAGAGAAATAAAAAATAAAAGAGTTTTAGTGGTGAAAATCCTCATGGACACCATAAGGCGATGGTGATTTAAGAGAAATATAAGATGAGAGAGGCTTGTTGGCGAAAACCCTTCAATCCATCACTAGCCAAATGAGGTCTATGAGTGCAATTTACTTAAGGAAACAACTCGATTTCAGGGTCATTAACTCAACAATAATTGGTGAAAATTCTGGATGGAAAAATCAGACTGCTTAATCCAAAAGGGAATGTCATAATCATTAGAGTTGGTTGTCGTGTTTAGACAAGTTTTATTTTCTTTTTTTTCAAAAGGGGATATTCATTATCTTTTCTTTCTTCTTTTTATTTCTATTTTTGTTTGCTTGAGTCTGCTATCCAAATAGAAAATCATTATCATTTTTTTCATGTCTTTAAATCAAGTCTATGTCAAAACAAGTGAGAAAGGATTTCAAAACATACTACCAACTTCTTCAATTGTACAAAGCAATACAAAAGCTAATACATAAAAATGGCATGACCTAAAGCGAAGCAAGGTGTTCGTACTGGTAGGTTATGAAATCATGATAATAAAAAGTTTCAACAAATTTTAGTTTAGAGATACCGTAGGACAAAGATACTATTTTTATTTCAGAGTCACTCTTAACAATCTGAGTTTAGATCAATAGTGAAACAAGACACTGACACATGTTTGAAGCAACATTAAATATGACAAATGCAAGAGCTATTGCCTCAAAAGCTAAAGCCACAAATCAGCCACCATGTTTTTAAACTCACAAGTTTTTCTTTGTATGAAACAAGAACACATGTTACTTTTAAATCAAAGGTCCTTAAAGACTAAATTTCCAAAGAGGTAATTCCTCACTTCTATAAATCCAAGAGGCGGTATTGCTACACAGGTTTGATAATCATAATTATGATAAAAATGCATCAACATATATCCCTAGGATACATACTTTCTTGACTGGTTATTTTAGTTTTTATTTGTTAGGTGACACACTATCCTAACTTGAACCTTCACTTCTAGAAGCCATACTTTCTAGTCGAGTCTTTTTATTTAACCACTAGGATATGCACTTCCTTATATGGGTATTCAAATTTCATTTGTTAGGTGACACACCTCCTAAGTTGAATCTCTACTCCTTGAAGATGTACTTTCTAGTTAGTCATTCAATTTAACCTCTAGGAGATGCACTTCTTAGTCTGGGTAATTCAAATTTTGTTCGCTAGGTGACACACTTCCTATCTTGAACCTTTAATACTAAAAGAGGCACTTTCTTGTAGAGTAATTTCTTTTAATTCCTAGAATATGCAAAAACAACCTATTCCCCTTTACGACTACTCAGTGACCTTTGACATGTTACATCTGGTTGCATGTACTTTCTTGTCTAGGTAATCTAATTTTTGTTTGTTAGATGATGCACTTCCTAACTTGAACCTTTGCTCTTAGAAGCCGAACTTTCTGATCGAGTCCTTTCATTTAACCCCTATGAAGTACACTTCCTTGTCTGGGTAATTCAAATTTTGTTTTTTAGGTGACGCATTTCCTAACTTGAACCTTTACTCTTACAAGATACACTTTCTAGTCGGGTCATTTCATTTAACCCCTAGGAGCCATACTTTTTTTTTATCTTGGTAATTCAATTTTTGTTTGTTAGGTGACGCACTTCCTAACTTGAACCTTTGCTCTTAGAAGTTAGAATTTCTAGTAGAGTTCTTTCATTTAACCCCTAGGAGAACACTTCCTTGTCTGGGTAATTCAATTTTTGTTTGTTAGGTGACGCACTTCCTAACTTGAACCTTTACTCCTAGAAGCCATACTTTCTAGTCGAGTCTTTCCATTTTACCCCTAGGGGACGCACTTACTTGTCTAGATATGCAACACTCTGAATTTTTGGTCTTTTAAAATTTCTAAAATTTTATCCTCACTGTCCTGACTACGACTTATCCTACGAGTTGTAAGGAGTCTTGATGAGTCATTGGACCCAAGTTATAGCCTAACCAATGTGTATGGCTAAGTCTTCTACTCTGAGTACGAGTGGCTTACTATGAGTTGTGAGGACTCAGTACGGGTCGTTATATACAAATCATAGGATGTCCAGTGTATACCCAAATAGTTTCTGTGTTGACTACGAATGGACGTTATGAGTTGTAGGGTCCCATTACGAGCCATGGTATAAGAGTTGTAAGGTCAACTGTGTGTGCCTGGTGACACTGTCATAATAACGACTCATGGAGATGAGTCATAATGAGTAGTGACGAGTCATTTTGAGACACATAACGAATGACCATTTTTTTCTAGTTTTTTAAATGAGGGTATTTTAGACATTTCCCTCTTATTCCAATAATAACCCACAACCTATAACATACTTGGGGCCCTATTTTCATCGATAACATACTCCAAATATTATTTTTTTCTCTCTTAAGTATCCATACTTAGGGTTTTCAAGAAGCGGGTCAAGTAGAGCTTCAAGGGTTGAATTCTGTCCATAATCTTGGGTATTTCATGCATGTTACTCTTTCCAAATTATTACTTTACTAAAAACATGTGTTTTAAAGTATTATTCATATGGTTTTGATGTTGCTTTTGAACATGAGTTGAGGGTTTTGAATGATTGTTGTTTATGTGATATTTCAGGTTTGTATATGCACTGTTTATATTTAAACGGTGATTTTGAAACTAATTTGATGCATGGGTATGGTGAATAAACTAGGGGATTGTGAAATCCCCAAATTTTGCGAATAATGACAGTTGAATTAGTAATGACCTCAACCCCTATTGTGAAATTTGTTTTGAATATGAAAAGTATGCACATTGAATTACTCTTGAACTATTGCATAATGTGAAGAGCTGACGAAGTAAAATGATTTTGAATTGAATTTATGGGGCTGGGAAATTCCCCAAGCTAATGTATAATTGAACCAAGAAGATTGTGAATTTTTCCAAGTGATGATAATTGTTTTGGCATGTTAATGTTACCTTGCAAGAGTAGTTGGTATAGAGATAACAACATTGTATGCCTAAATGTGTATCATGGTTCAATGAATGAGAATGTGTGTTAAATATTTTAATTGGGATTTAATGAGGGTTGTGTAGCTGAGCTGTAAAAATAGAGGTCCCAAGGGATCAACACCAAAAATCACAGTTGCCAACGCAGGTTCTACATGATCTGTGGTTCGAGTCCTCTTTATCATTATCACATGATTGGAAGGTTCGAGTCCTCCATATTACATTATGTGATTTGGGTGCTTCATTCACCTTGGTATACTGGGAGGTTCAAGTCCCCCATGGTGCATACATATATCCTCTGGTTTATGCGGCTACACGCATTGGGGTCCTTCCAGCTAGGGGAGAGCTAGGCAAATATAGATAGTGGATCCCTTCTTATGTTATACGGTTGAGCTACACGACCCAGGCTAAGATTTTAAAGGTTTATTCTAAGCCTTGTTCCCTACCTCGTCATGTTATATTAGGTATATATATATATATATTTAAATATGATTATGTGCATTCAATTTTAACTGATTTTGGAGTATTGATCATGGCTTAATTTTAATCCCTTACCCCAGAGTTACATAATTATTTTGGAGTATTTATCATGATTATGTGCATTGGAATTTTAACTAATTTTGGAGTATGTACTTTTACTTTTCTTGTGCAGAGTTAGGTGGATCGAATCGGTTCATTAGTTCATGTGGTAAAGTGGTGAGCTTCCATTCTTTGAAAGACTTAGACATTTCATTAGTTTCTTTCATAGAGTAGAATTGAGAGTTTACATTATCATTAACATTGTCATTGTCATTTCAGGGTTGGGGGCATGTTGCAATGCTTTATTGATTTTGTTTTTTTAGAAGGCTTTGTTGTATTATTGTGGACTTGGGTGGTGATGTTGGTTCATTGTGTCTGGTTGGTTATCAATTAACGATTATAGACATCTTTTAAATTTCTTGAGCTCATCTTATGCTATCTTATTATATGTTTCTAGTTCATCCGATGTTGGGATATTGTGTTCTATATCGTTAGGTATAGGGGGTGGTCTCTGGTCATCATTGGACTTGAGATACTCGTCCTGGCCAGACCCTGGTTTAGGTCGTGACAAATTTGGTATTAGAGCCTAGGTTTAGTGTATTGGGTATCCACAAAGTCATGTCAAGTAGAGTTTTTCTTATAGGTGTAGAGCACGCCATACTTATAAAGGAGAGGCTATGAGGCATTTAGGAATGTTATCCTTTCTTGTTGTTTTATTTGGCACTGTAGAGTCTAAGATCTTGAAATCTCCTCTAATTCCCGTATGTTCTCTTGTCAAATTATGTATCCCAGAAGATCTGACGCTCGTGGAAACTCATCTGTCCCGTCTGAGGACAATGTGGACGGAGCTTGTCTTACTTAAGGAGTTTAGACCCAGTCTAGGGTCACTGCTTCTGATTGCCCTAGTAGAGTTCCACTAATTTCCCCTAGCCCTCTCTAGATACCTCAGACTGGTGTATCTAATGCTGAGTTTCGCCAGTCGATCCAGTTGTTGACCCAGTTCTTAACTTGGTGTTTTGATTCCCATTTCACTATGAACACACTTTGAACATTACATTTACATGACATAACACTTAGATGCTTATTTCAACCAAGAATTACTCCTTAAGCTCAAGAGAAGTCCTCTAAACTAGGCTAAATAAGCCTGGATAACAACACTGAGGTGCATAAATCCACCTTATATCATCACCCTACACTTAAAGCCTTGTTCGTCTTTGAACAACTCTTTACTTTAAGCATCATAATTAGAGAAGACTCCATACTTATATAACAAGCAAGACACTCAAGTTAGTACTACAATGACTACACAGAATGCAAGTTTTTACCTTAAGCATATTGCATACACAATTGAAAGCTCATGAACACTACTTCTAAAACATCCTAACCTCAATAACTGACTCACCCAGTTGGCAAACTCATGCATATTACTCAATCAAAGAGATCATACAAAGCATCCAACTATCATTAAACATGTGCCCTCACAACAAGAGAGTTACCCATAATCACTCATGCAGATGCAATTTATCACAAAATGGCTACAAGAATCAAGTTATGCTCACTCTTACAGAGAATTCACAAGCTACACATGATGAACCATAGGCTTTCCCTTAGTGTAGTATTCCACTAATATCAGAATTTTAGGACTTAGGATCAAATAGGACTTTACGGGTTATAATATAGACTAAGGGACGGGTAGGAACTATTTGGCTAAAAGTAGTGGATAACTTCCCTAAGCGCTTTAATACATCACATGAATATTAATATCTCCCTATTAACAACTAATTCACCAGTTTTATCTACACCCATATTTTATTTTTCCCTATCTCCTTAAGCTAATTCACATACACTATAGTGGGAGTATTATCTATGCATACATTATTCAATTTTGAACAATATTCATACTTTTCCTTACACAACTCCCAACCACAACACATATCAATTTTAAACACCAATAGATATTTCTTGGGGGCTTCACTTTCACCTCTTTTCTTCTTATTTTTCATACTCCTTAACTCATTAAGTTTTCACTTAAGTGCTTAGAAGCTTTATATTAAATTAAAGTTAAACAAAGAAGGGAAACAGGATACATATGAGGCTACAAAAGATTAGGCTAAAGGCTGAACGAGGCTAACTAGGAATATGCACACGGGTAGATAAAATAAGGTATAAAACATGGCTATTAAAGAAATGCCTATATCATCTCCGAGACCCACATTCTTTATTTTGATTTGCACACACACCAGGTAAGCTCTAGACATCAAATGCAATAAGGAATACATAAAAGCTTACTTCACGCATAGCAAATGCTCAATTCTAGTAGGATCATCATATACTCTTAACCAACCAATCACATGAATTTCGAATAATCCAACAACATACAAGAGTCATAAACTAGGGCCTAGGAGTCTCAAAAGTAGTAATTCACACAGACAACATGCTTTAACACACAACACACACTTGAATCATGCAATTACATATTGCACCAATAAGAACAGCTCACTAAACTAACACAAAAATTTAAACATTTAGTTTAAAAAGAAAAAGGGAGTCGGGGGTCTATCGGAAATAGCCTTTCTACTTCGTTAGAGGTAGAGGTATGGACTGCGTACATCTTACCCCCCCAGACCCCACTAGGTGGGAATACACTGGGTTTGTTGTTGTTGTTGTTGTACTTTAAAAAGACAAAGGATACAGGGTTCAAAGGGTGCCCTTATGGAAAAGAATCAAAAAGAACAACCACAGGGTGGGTGAAGTGTGCACCTACTCAACTGACACCTACAAACTAAAAGAAAAATATTTTTGTAATTTTTTTAAAATTTCAAAATTAACCCAAAAACTAGAAAGACAACTAAATACTAAGATCCGACCACAATCATTTCACTGAAATAATGGGACTTTCCTCCCCCCACACTTAAAATCTACTTTGTCCCCAAAGTGAACTTAGAAGTAGAGACAAAAATACTCCCTGGGGGATCTAGGCCTAGATAGTAGCATCTTTTGACATCAAGAGGGTCCGGAAAACCCAAACTTAGTCTCTGCCATACTCTTAGCTCAATTTATGGTATTCAGACTTCACATCAACTTGTGGATCAACAAAAACAAAAACTATGTGAAGTAAAAACTAAAATACTTAAAATAAAATACCTAACTTAACATGGATTGTCTCTCAAGGATTACCCAATTTAGTGTCGCGACACGGCCCAATATCACTACTCATTTGAATTTTTTCATCCTCTTCCACTTACTTGGAGGCCATCTCCTCGCTCTCTTTTGACCTCTTGAGCGTGCACTCTTAAGGACAATAGATTTTTAAAGTTTAGAATTTTTAGAATCATTAATCATCATCAACTCAAGCTTAGGTGGTGGCTTGTGCACCTCAATGAGACTGTCTGAAGAGATCTTTGGTAGTGCATTTTCTACTGCCCCACACTTAGCCACTTTCATCACTATAATCATACACAAATCTTTGTAGTAGGAAGGATGACTAAGTGGCTTATAAATTCTAAAAACTACCTTTTTGTTATCTAATCTTATTGTGAGAGTGCCCTATCTTACATCTATCAATACTTCTCTCATGGTTAAGAATAGAAATCCAAGAATTATTGGCACTTTGTAATTTGTATCATAATCCAAAACAATAAAATCAGTAGCAATTACAAACTTACCCAATTTTATGAGTATGTACTTAATTATTTCATCGGGTTTAACTATGCTCTTGTCTGCCAATTACAGTCTCAACAAGCATTGTCTTGGCTCTCCCAACCTAAGTGTTATGAACATGGACAGAGTCATCAAATTTATACTTTCCCCTAAATCACTCAAGGCACAGACTATTTCACTGTCACCAATCTATATGGGAAGGGTGAAACTCCCTGGGTCCTTAAGCCTTTTGGGCATCTTTTTCATTACCAAAGAGCTCCACTCGCCTGTCAATGACACAGTCTCAACATCCTGCAAATAAAGTTTGTTAGTCACCACGTGCTTCAAGTACTTAGGTACTTGGGTATTCCCTGCAAAATATCTAAAATAGGAAGGTTAATGTGAAGTTCTCTGAATGTATTAAAGAACTTCTTAAAGCACACATCCTCCTTTTCTTTTATTAACTTTTTTGGAAATGATAATGGTGGTCTTTCTCCCTAAACAACTTTTGGTTTTAGGTACTCAGACTTCTCAAATTTTTAGTAACTTTGTCTGCAATAAGTTGAGGAACCGACTCTGTGTCTACCTCCTTATTTGTCTTTAGAGTCCTTTTATTCAGATCTTTTCCACTCCTATAAGTTTGCCATTACTTGTTTTGGAGGTTCATTATCACTTGGCAAACCACCTTGAGGACTTGTAATTTATTCCTGCACCAGTTGCCCCACTTGCTGCTCTAACTGTTTATGTGAAATTTTTTGGTTTTTTATTTTAGCATTCATCCGTTCTTGGTTGGACAAAATCTTTTTCAGAGTCTCTTTAATGTTACTGGCCTGAGTATTATGTTGCTGCTAGTTGTTTCTCCAAAAGTAATTTGGTACGTGAGTATACTACTTTTAGTTGTAGGCATTACCATAATTTGGCCTTTGAACATTGCCTAAAAAGTTCACCGACTCCAGATTTGCACCATATATGTCTACAAAATAACTCTAGTGCCATAAATTTTATACCAACCTGGGGTCTGTTGTACTGTATTCACCTAAGTAGGAGATTGATTCAGACCTAACCTGCTAAATTATGTCATCATCTAATTTTGTAGAGAAGATAGTTGGACAGCTAAGGTTGTAACACTATCAACTTCTATCATTCCTGCAACCTTTTTTACTGAGCTTCTAGACACATCTTCATGCCAGTTAGGATTTCCTTGATCTATACGGTTCAACAAGGTATACAACTCATCATAAGTTTTCTCTAAAGCCTCACCACCAATAGCTGAATCTAGCAAAATTTTTATATTATGGTCAAGAGCTTCTATAAAGGTCTAAGCTAATACCTTATTAGACTATCGATGATGTGTACAATCTCAGAGAAGAGACTTGAATCTCTTTGTAGCATGATACAAGTTTTTATTCGGCCACTACTTGAAGCTTAAAATCTCACTGCAGGGTCTCACAGTCTTGCCAGATGGTAAGAATCAGATGAGGAACTTTTGGGCTAAGTCATCCCATATTATGGTAGAAGCTATCAGTTCAGTATTCAACCATTTATTTGCTTCCCCCAAAAGTAAGGAGGGGAAGAGTGTCAACCTCAGCCAATCAATTGACACATCTGTAGGGATGAATGTTTCACTGATCTCTAAGAAGTTTGCAAGTGGACTTGTGGATATTCATGAAATAGCCCAGTAAACTGTCCACTATTGTACTAAAGCTGCACCATATTCTGCTTTAGTTTAAATCTACTTCAATGAGCCAGTCTTCGAATGACAGAGGTCACATTAGTAGCAAGTGGGATTGCTACTTCACGAACCATCCTGTGGACTGGTGGGTCCTCAACCATGGAAGTAGGAATGTCTTGTTCCTCCTGAATCTATGAGATATGATAGAGAAGCACTGCTTTTATCCTATGGAGTTGTTGATGCTCTTTGTAGGTTATACATGGAAAGTTTGTCTCATATGGATGAAGATATGTGAGAATTAGTAAAGAACGTTCATCGAATGGCTAACTTAGGAGTTCATCTCTTGGACTTTGAGGATAGAGGTGTGATTATTCAATAGGTAGTTCGATCATCTCTTTGGGATGAAGTGAAAGAGAACTGGCTTTGGATCCTATTCTGATATAGATTAAAGATAATGTGAGTCAGCAAATGGTGATGACTTTTGAGATTGGTGGTGATGGTATCTTGAGATATCAAGGTAGATTATGTGTTCCAAATATTGATAGGCTACGGGAAAGGAATTTGACTGAGGCTCATGAGTCGAGGTATACAGTGAAATTCAAGAGGGGGTGTGAATTGAAAATTTTCCTTGAGTCGACTATTGAGCCTTCATAGTAGACTTACCTGTAAATTAGTATACTTCACAAACCAGATTAGATATAAATAAAAAGTCAAGTAAATAAGCAATGTAAAAAAAAGCATGGAGATTTATCCTAGTTTGGAACATCGATGTGGTGCCTACTTCCAGTCCCCTTGGGTTTCAAAGTTTCCTTAGATCTTTTCATAGTGGAGTTTGAGTATAATGATAGTAAACTAGTTCTTAAAACTTATTTTGTTTTTTCAGATCTTGTGACACAACATCAATTGGTATTGCAAATTTCACTCGATCTTATACTTGTGGAATTATTGTAAACTAAAAAGTACAAAGATTTATGAGACTATGATTGAGACATACTGAGATTCCTTTGAAGTTGCATGAGTGCTTCGATCTTCAGTCCTTTTCTTTTATATTCTTCAGCTACTATGGATTTTTTATTTATAAGGAAACCCAAGATATTTTTTCCCAATCAAGGATTTGAATTGATTCCTTGATTGAGGGATGGCACCGTATAGTATGTCCATAGACGACAACCTTCTTATCACAACCATACATACTCATATCAGATATGTTCATGTAGGGGATGTCGCCTTCTTTCATGTTGCTTCTGCGGTAATTGATTTTCCTGTCTTATATTCAGGGATCCAGAGGGATCCATGATTGATACTATTCCAAGTTTAGCGCCGACCATCTTGCGTTTGGATGCTTGCTTCATTTTGCGAGATATTCTTGGAGATCTTGGATTGATTCCTTAGGGATCCCAAAATCTTGTTCTGATCTTTTGTATCCTCAGATATCCTACAAGATATTTGTTTATTAGTTTGTCTTTATAATAATATATAGTTAGAGTGTGGGGCTAACAATCTCCCCCTTTTTGATAATGACAACTAATAAACATCAGTTGACTTCCTTATTTTTGCAACGAACTTGCTCCACCTTTCTTGCTGATCCTTTTGATTTGGAGCATTAGTTTACTCTTATATTTTATAGTCGACTTGATCCCCCAAACTTAAAGGCTCCTCTAATGTTCCTGCTTCTCCCCCTTTTGGCATAGTAAAAAATAAATGGGAACGACACATACACAGGCAAAAAGAATCACAGAGAGCATATAGCAGATGAACATTCAAATTGTTTAACAAAAGCAAAAGAAAAAGAATATGGTAGATAGTATGTAGTATTATCTTACAACCCAAAAAAGGGAAATGACCCCCTTCTAAATAGAAGTCGTCAGATTACCATTTGGCAAGAAAATACATGAGGGTATTGTGCATGTTGTGACAGAATTGTTCATAGGATTTCTTGACATTTTTAGAGAGGGAGGAATAAAAGTTTTGGAAAGATATAGAAAGGTCGTTGTTTGAGGAGTTAACTTTAGTTTTGAGGGATTCCATGTGTGAGAACACTTTAGAGAATGATTTGACACCCTCCTACTTGAGCCTGTCAATGTCCATCCTTACTCTAATTACATCAGTGTACTTTTATCATTCCCAAGCTGTAGCAATTTGGAAGTCGACTCCTGAAGTAGCATCAATTCTTCCTCTGTAGTCTTTATACGGTCCTTGAGTTCCTCAAATTCTTTTAACATAGGAAGCATGGGGATAGAAATTGACTTGCTTACCTTAGGGATATCAAATTTTTCTCTGGCCGAGTCCTTTTTGCACTACTCATTATCTACTGTGATGTATCCCATACTAGCGAAGGTTTTCGAATCATAGGTGGCAGAGATCTCCACCATTGGGTATGCAGACAGGTCGATGGAGTAATATTGGAAAATTCGAGTAATCAACAGTCCGTTAGGTAGGCTGGTGGATACATGTGCATCTGCATCACTTTTAAGTGTGTATTCATGAAACCAAGTCGCCCAATTAATCTTGTACTTTTTCACCAAGAAGTATAGAACAAACACATCATGATAGGCTATCTTACTAAGGGAGCCTTTTCTGGGGATTAGCATAATGGAAATGATGTGATCAATAATACAATAATTAAAATAGAGAGATAGCGGACCAAAGCTGGATGACGCAATGTCTGGGTCAGACACAACTTGTTTTACCTCCTTGAAACTTACTTCAAAATATTCAAGCCAGGAACCTTTCATAATAGAGATTGCTCTAGAGAACTTATATCAAAAACTTATTCAAAAAGAAAGTCATTAAGAATAATTCTTGTACCCAGCACAAGATTTTCTATCTCACCACTGTTCAAAGAGAGGCAAAGATTCGCATAAAACATACGAACTGGGTCCTCATACATTAGAAGTCCATAGAGGAGAAAAAATAGAGATGTCTTGAAACTTAAAAAACAAACTTACATTAAAATGTGTTTACTTTAACTGGCAGAGATTCATGACACGCTCAGGTACAACAGAGCGATTCTTGAAAGCAATGAACTAATCTTCTTGCAAGCCTGTCCAAAACTTGTGCATGTCTTTTGTAGAGAGGGGATCCAAAGGGATTGAGAGAGGTTTCTTGACAAATGAAATAAGGCTTGGGGTAGAGCATTTTTTAGTGACAACTAACTGTTGAGAATTAAAAAAGGATGATTATTAGAGAGAAGGTCAGGAGGGGTTTTGGAGAGAATAGATATTGAGTGAGTTCTGGTCATTTGGTAAAGTGAAATTTGGATAAGAATTTTAAAAGGGTGGAGGGAAAGATGAAGAGGTATGAATGAACCGAGGAAAGGTAAAAAGAGGTGAAGTGAATGAGGAGACTGCTGAGGTAAAAAGACAATAGAAAGGCGTGTTGGAAAGATAAATAGGCAGAGAAGCGATAAAGGAGGCATAAAAGAGATAAAAGTAATGATGACACTTTTTCAAAAAGGTTTACCAAAATTAAGAAAAAGGTACAAAACAATGAGGTAGAAAAACATTCAAAATTAAAAAGAATCATAAGTAATTACCAAATATTTTTTGAAGGAAACAAAATCTTTCTTCTAATAGGGGCTTAGTAAAAATATCTGCCAGCTAACTTTTACAATCAACAAATGTTAGGGAAAAATCACCATTTTCTACATGAACTTGAATAAAAGGATGATTAATATCAATGTGTTTAGCCCTAGAATGATGCATAATATGTTTTGACAAACTAATAGCACTAGTGTTGTCACATATTATAGGAATAAATTCAAATGATAAATTAAAATCAAGTAGTTGATGCATAATCCCTAAATTTTGAGTACCATAACTTCCAACGGCTATGTATTCGGCTTCAGCTGTTGACAGAGAAATTGAAGTTCACTTCTTGCTATGCCATGAAATTAAAGCATCACCAAGAATTTGACATATTCCACTAGTTCTTTTTCTATCATTCTACTCACCTACAAAGTCAATGTCTGAATATTCAATTAAATCAAAATAAGAGAAGTGAGGATACCATAGTCTAGTATCCAGAATTCCAATGAGATATCGAATGATTCTTTTGACGGTAGTCAGATAAGACTCTTTAGGAGTCAACTGGAAGTTTGCACACTTACACATACTAAATATGATGTTTGGTCAACTAGATATCAAGTAGAGGAGTGATCCAATCATTCCTTTATATGTCTTTTCATCAATATCTTTTCTAGATGAATCTTAATCAAAACTTATGGATGAACTCATTGGGGTTTCATAGGCCTTGCCCTTTTCCATGCCAAACTTTTTGATAAGTACCTTTGTGTATTTGTCTTGACTAATGGAGGTACCTTTGGTGGGTTTCTAGATTTATAATCCCAAGAAAAATGTGAGTTCTCCCATAAGGCTCATTTTAAATTCTCCTTTCATCAGATTAGCAAAATTCTCACACAATGAGATGTTAGGACTACCAAAAAGAATGTCGTCAACATAAATTTTCACAATGAGTAATATACAGTCAAGCTTTTGTGTAAACAAAGTTGTGTCAATTTTGCCTCTTTCCAATTTAACAAGAAAGTACTCAACCTTTCATACCAAACCTTTGGAGCTTGTTTGAGACCATATAGTGCTTTTGACAATTTTAAAACATGGATTGGATAAGATGGATTTTCAAAATCGGGGGTTCATTTTACAAAAACTTCTTCATGAATAAATCCATTTAAAAAAGCACTTTTGACATCTATTTGATATAACTTAAAGCATTTGAATGTAGCAAAAGCTAACAAAATCCGAATCGACTCTAACCTGCTACAAGAGCAAATATTTCATCAAATTAATACCTTCTTATTGGGAGTATCCTTGAGCTACAAGTCTGGCTTTATTTCTAATAACCTTACCTTCTTCATTTAATTTATTTCTGTAGACCCATCTGGTTCTAATTACTGAGTAGTTCTTGGGTCTCTCAGCTAGAGTCCAAACTTGATTTCTATCAAATTAATCTAATACTTCCTTCATGAACTCAACCTAAGATTCATCTTTGAGGGCTTCATCAGTCTTCTTGGGTTTAATTTGAGACACAAGAGCAACAAACGCTTGCTTTCTTAATGAGGCTCTTCTTTTTATCTTACATTTGGATTTCTAATGATAAAATCATTTGGATATCTAGCATTGTGTTTCCACTCTCTTGGAACACTTATTTTGGTAGCTCTGGAGTTGTTCTTGCATTGTCTCTAGATTGTAGATTATTTATCTGTTCTTCATTAATGCTTAAACTCATATGAGGGTGATCAGTTTTATCAAATACAATATGCACAGATTCTTTAACATATAGAGTCCTTTTATTATAGGCTCTGTAGGCATGACTAGTGGGAGAGTACCCAAGAAAAAAACCTTTGCCACTTTGTGGATCAAATTTCCCTAAGTTATTCTTACCATTTTTGTGGATGAATCACTTGTATCCAAAAGAATGAAAGTAGCTAACATTAGGATTCTTTCCTCTCCACAACTCATAAGGGATTTTCTTTAGAATTGGTCTGATAAGGCGTCTATTGATGATATGATGAGTTGTACTTGCAGTCTCTTCCCAAAAGTGATCCAAAAGATTATGTTCTAGTAGCATGGTTCTTGTAGTTTCCTAAATAGGTTGATTTTTTTGCTTCACTAAACCATTTTGTTGAGGAGACTGAGGTAATGAAAAGTTTGTAGAGTATCTGTTTTGAGCACAGTATTTCTCTAAAGCTTTGTTTTCAAATTCTCCACTATGATCATGGTGAACATAGGTGATGATGTGTCCTGCTTCTCTCTACACTTTTCTACAAAAGATCTCAAAGTTTGTAAAGGCCTCATATTTATGAAGGTGAAACATTACCCAAGTAAAACAAGAATAATCCTCAACAATAACAAAAACATATCATTTTCCACCAACACTTACTATTTTGGTGAGACCAAATAGATTCATGTGGATTGTTTGAAGGGGTTTGGTAGTACTGACAATATCTTTAACTTTGAATGATGTCCGATACTATTTACCCAATTTGCAAGCATCACAGATGTGATCCTTCTCAAACTTGAGTTTTGGCAGACCGTTCACTAGTTCAAGTCTGGAGAGTTTCTCAATGATATGCATACTGGCATGCCTAAGGTCCCGATGCCACAACCAAGCATCATTTATTCGCATAGTGAGGCAAGTTAAAGTGGCAATTAGGACTATTTAGAACCTAAATATTATTAATATTATCACCGATAAGAGAGATGTATCTTTTGTCATGTTTGACGAAGCAACTTTCAGCTTTGAAAGAGACTCCAAATCCTAGATCACACAGCTGACTAATACTAAAAAGGTTGTATTTGAGTCCGTCTATGAGATCTACTTTAATGAGTTTGCATAAGGAGTTAAGCTTCACTGATCTCACTTCGATGACATCGTCTTTGGCATTGTCACCAAATCTGACCGATCCTCCTTTTATTTTTCTTAGAGAAAAAAAAAATATCCTTTTATCGGCCATATGTCTGCAATATCTGCCATCAATGGCCTATATTCCCTTCTTATAGCTCTTCAAGATGTGTTCCTTCAAAACAAGAAGATTAATTTTGCTTAGGTACCCAAGTGGTCTTGGGTCCTTGAGGATTAGAGGTACTTTCTTTAGGCCTCCAAACCCACATGCGTTTAGACCTTTGCCTGCAGTTGTGTGATTTATTCCCTTTCTTTTCAATGGTATAGCAGACTGGTCCTTGAAAGGAGAAAGAGGTTTTGCTGATTTAAACAATCTTGATGAGAGGTTTTGCTGATTTAAACAATCTTGATGAGGAAATTGAGCTTATTTTAAAAGAATTTGATCTTACAAAACTATGACTTGGTGATTTTCTAATGCTATTAGTTGCATTTTTACATCATCAAGCTTTTCTTGAAGTAAGTCAATTTCAATTTGACATGCTTCAATTTTAACTTGACAGTTGGTTTGTTCCTATTCAAATTTTCATTTAAGCCAAGCTTCCCAGTTTTTCTTTTCTTGAGCAAATTTATTGTATTCATCAATAACTTTTTGAAATTCAACGGTTATCATCTCAAAATTTGATTCAAGGATGTTATAGTTATGACAGTCGTGTGGTCTTACCACGCTTGATTCACTTTTTATCGTGAAGCACATGTTGGCTGCTTCTATTTCTTCCTCAATTTCTTCTTTATCGCTCCAAGCCCCAAAATTTTTGTTTCTTCTAGAGGATCTTCTTTTCAGTTCTTGACAGTTTTGTTTAAAGTAACCTGTCCTTCTAAAGTAAAAGCAATGATCATCATTCATTTTTATTTCATTGTTTTTGACTCCTTGGGGTCTCTATTATCTCTGTTTCAAGATCTGCCTTACTCCTCAGTTTATGAGAGCATTCCTTTCCTATTAGATTCCACTAGGAAATATTCCTCCTTAGTTTATACAACATTGAATTCTATTGGTTAATTCTTTTCCTCTTTGTTATACCTGTTGATATAATTTCATTCATAGGTAAAAAGATTACCTTAGTAATACCCCATATTTTCATGCTGGAATTCTAACCGTCGTTCCTATGCGTGTAAGCTCTAATCCAAGTGATTTTCATATGAATACAAGTTGCATGATTATTATCCTAGTCTATGGAGTAGTTTAGAGGTAAAAAATGTTCATAGCAATGACCTAGAACAAAGTTGAGCTAAGACCAATTGATTCATCCAAAGTTTGACATTCGATTCTATAAGGGTCAGCTTCAAACGTTAATATCTCTTAATATACATGGCATTTTTCATCCCAAGACCTATCAAATTGTAGATAATTTAATTACCTTTCCAACAATACCAATTTCATCAAAATCCAACACCCGAGCAAGGAGTTATGACTTTGCGAAGTAGAGTGCATCGCCTAACCAATCGCACATAGCTACTGGAATAGGTGTGTGATAAGCAATGCGGCGCATACTTAAATGTGTGCGATAAGTAATGTGGTGCATACTTAAACGTGTGCGATAAGCAATGCGCCGCATACCGCAACACGAATATCCTTTCGTTCTTGTGCCCAAAATTTGTATTATTTTACAAAGATATATGATTTACATGCTTTGATATGAATTTGAGATAGAAACTATTATCTACGTTCTTGTTCAAAAGACTATTATATTTTTATGATTTCTTGAATATAAATTTCTTAAGTTTTGATTTTAATATCATGTTTAAAGTTGAATCTCCTGATTTTTATATGAATTATATATGTTTGCTACATAACGTGTGAATCTTGAAATATTTTGCTCAAGTATTGCTATATGGGTTTTGAACCCTATTTGAGAATTATGATTTTTGTGAAAGTAATGTGTTATGCACACCTTGAGATTTGAATTATTTGACTTTTTGGTCTTGAAAGTGTTATTTTTGAACTCGAATGAGAAAAGAAATCCAGATTTTGATTTATTATGAAGCAGGGGTAGCATGATGACCCCCGTTGTGAATTGCTGAATTATTTTGTGATGAATTTTCTTTGAAAAGATCTGAGCTAAGTTCGGGAGTAGTCTTTAGCACCGAGTGGGAGGTATAGCTATGTTGGTACTTTCCTAGAACTACGTGCCTCCATAGGAGCCAAAATTGAGGCTGATTATATATAGTGATCACTAGTTTTTGGATTTGATACTTATAGTCCTACTCCGATGGCAAGGATAGGAGGCCTCTCCCCAATATAGGGTGTACGTTGGACTCCATGAGGCCCAAATAGTTTATGTCGATTATGAGATATCCCATTGTGTGTGCGTGTATTCTCCTATCTAATATGAAAAGTCTTATTCTTCTATCTGAGATGAAAATATATTTGTTTGAGATATTGAGTTTGAGAAAGTCATTGTTTTTGAAAGATTTAATGAACATATATTCCAAAGAGAAATGGTATGAGATTTGATTGCTTTGATGATTTGGAATTGAGATGGAAGTGAATTGAGATTTATTATTGATAACGCTCAATCTACAGCTCTCGTGGGAGTGTAAAGCGGTCGTTAGCAAATATAGAACCCAACCTGGGTTGGGTATCGATCCCTCAGGAAATAGCTTGGCCAACAAGTAAGCAAAATTACTAAACTTTTAGTGCAAGTCTCGTAAGTAGGGGGGATTGTGATGTGTAACCAAAACAATAAAGTAAAAGCTGAAAATAGCAAAGTAAAAAGAAAAGGATTGTTATGTAAGTTGTAAACAATGAGAATTGAAGCGTTGGGGTTATGTCCACCTCCTGAGTTATACGTCTCTATTGACTATGAGTGTGTAGAATTCCGACATGCATGTGCTTATAGAGAATTGTATTCGATGGTAAATCCAGGCGTCTTTTGACCTATTCGAGGGTTATTTCACTTTAACTCTTTCGAGCTTAAAGCGTGTCTAACGGTACGAATTCTCTAAGAGGTTAATCCAGTTACGGCACTAACTGTTTAATAGGGAATTTAGGATATGACCCTACTACCTTGACACTATCTCTTTTCCAGACAAATAACCTTTCTTTCGAACAAGTTAAATGTTATACTGGCGTATTCTTGCGTTTACAACCACAAAGAATGTAGATTAAGATGAAGAGAATAATGATATAAGCAGCATACGTGTCACGAACTCACAAACTCACAACAATAGATAGTATCTCATTCGGCTTCCATAACTCCAACAGAGAAGTTTAGTTACCCATGAATGCGAAGGAAGTCACAATAAACATGATCATTGTACCCCAAGGTGTAAGGGTGAGGATGGCGTGAAGTCCTTTGCAAAGTAACGTCTCTCTTGTTATGGAATTTAATAGAAGAATGGAAGAAGAATAAAAATAGAATTAATGGAAGAATTAGAATTGTTGGACTAGTAAGTGAATGAATCTCTCCACTAAGGGAGGAATGTATGAAGATGTCTCTAAAAATCTCTAGCATGATAGGGTATTTATAATACCCATATCCTAGTCCTACTAAGCTAATGAAATATCTAACCAAATCCTACTAAACAAATAAAATACTTAACCCAATTGTACTAGGTTAATGTAACATTATCCAAATCCAAATCCAAATAAACTAATGAAATACTTAACCCAATTGTACTAGGTTAATGTATTATTATCCTAATCCAAATAAGTTACAGCTAGTCCTCAAAGTCTTCTGAAATGTTGTTTTAGCCCGGGACAGATTTTCCATGCATCACTTTTGGTCCTTTAGGAGTCCAAGCTCCCTTTCCTTCCTTCGTGAGCTTTCTTTGGTGTCAAGTAGGCCATAAAATGCTGAATTCTGCATCATTTATACCTGAAACTTTGCTAATCATGTTCGTTAGCTCACTTATAGGAAAAAGGACTAAAAGTGCATGAAATATATACTTTGTTCTTAAAACGTGGCACAAATATGGGCAAAATATATTGATATAGGCGTGTAAATTCGCCTATCATCAACTATGATGAATCATATGTTTCACCCGATATATTTTAATCTCTTATGATTATGATGATTTTAATTCGAGCTAAGCGAGTCATTTATATTAACATGCATAATTTTATAAAATGTGATGATATTAAGACATTATTTTATATATGCATTGCACCCCCATATGCTCGGTATGTTTCCATGGTATTGACCCATATATTCGTATGTGGGATACATTTCTTGGAATGTAGGTACAAGGTATAGTATACATATTCAGATCCAGTCAGTTCACGACATCCAGTCAGCAAGTGATGAGTCCTTTTGATTCAAGGACTTGAGTTAGTTATATAGTTTGAGAAGTGTTGTATTTTCTTTATTCAGTCGTATTAAGTTGGGTTAGTCGAGAGTCATGACTCGACTACCTACAGTCAGTACTAGTAGAGGCTTTATAGACAATCAGTAGAAGTTGGTGTATTCTATTTCAGTTTTGGTTGTAAAAGCAGCGTTGTAATCTTGTAAATTTAGTTTTGTATCTATCATATTTAGAAAAGAGTTAATTTCTACAAATTTGTATAGATTTATACTTTTTGTTCAGTTGCTTATGAGTTATACCAGTAAAAGGGCTAGCTTGGGGTCACTTGTGATCCTAAGCACCATGTGACATCTCAGGACACGATTTTGAGGCGTTACAAACTTGGTATCAGAGCACAGAGTTCAAGTATCCTAGGGTGTCTATGAAGCCGTGTCTAGTAGAGTCTTGCAGAATGGTACGGAGACATCTGTACTTTTCTTCGAGAGGCTACAGGGCATTTAGGAAATGTCTCCATTCTTTCAAGTCTTAAATCGTGCTATCGAAAATTTCTCCAAGAAACTTATATAGATTCTCATCTTACTCTAGTCAGTCCATCTCTGCCTTATTTCCAAAGTATCAGAAACAGTTGAGCTTAATTCTCCATAGATAATTATGAAATTGTAAGAGGGCTACAAAAGTATCCTATTAGTACTTTTGAGTTCCAAAAAACTGAAGTGCTTTATCAGGCCTGTAGAAATCATGCACTAAGCCCGAGTCAGATATGCTTTCAAATTTCTCCTCAGAATCCATAATGATAATCTATACTTCTCTATCTATGTTCTTGAAGTAACATGTTTGGCAAGTTCCAGTTCTTCCCCAGATTATGCTTTTATAATTGCTAGCAGAAGTTTCAGAAGTTTCATAAAAGTGGCTTGAGAGGAGCCTTCTAGTATGTTATAAGTCCCTCAAATTTGAAGTTATACCCTTGTTCTTATGAGTTATTTAATTAAGACAAAGTAAGGTGTATTCTTAGATCATTGAATGTTGTATGTCAAGTTTCTATCTCTTGTATTATGTAATCTTGTTATCATTATGTTTGTGAAAAATCAAAGTCTAGTGAAGCCGTGTGATGCCTATTTTGATTCACTAGCATAGTTGCTTTGTTATTCATCTAATTTTCTTGTTTAAAATACAAAACCAAAGTCTAGTGAAGCCGTGTGAGGCCAATTTTGATTCACTAGCAACTTGTTGTTTATCTTGCTGTTCTGGTATTAGTTGAAAGTGTGGGTTTCTGTGTAGTGACAGAAGTAATAATGTTTAGTTAAAAGTCTTCTGTTAGTTGAACTTGTGGGTTTAGAAGTGTAGCGGCAAGAATGGTGGTAAGGGCAATTTATTGAATATGTATAGCTGAATTTTTGCTTATGATTGAATTGGTAATGAAGTGATATACTCTTATTTGTTAGTTTAGTAAAGTTAGAGAAGGAGATATTAGTTAAGGTGGATTGTTGTTTGCTTGAAGTATGGAAAGATTTATTGATGGTATTTGTTGTGCTAGGAAAGTATAGGTTTTGATGGAAGTACTTGGTTGTTTAGTATTGTTAATTTAGACTTTTCTGAGATTGCAAGAGGAAGTTTAGTTGAAATTTATAGAGCTATAAAAGTAATTTAGGTGTGAAGATGGGTAAATAGTAATGATGTGAAGAAGGAGGATGTGTTAACAGATTATGCATTAGATAGGCCATATGATTATGATCGATTATCATTGTGTACTAGTTTTTCTTAATGCTATGTTCTATAGTTTTGAAGTGAAAATTGTGTATGAGATTGGGTTGTAAATCATGTTTAGCTCTAGACATTAAGTTTGAACAATTGATGGTTCAGTTGTTGATGCTAGTTATATGGAGGTGATCTAGTAGCCCCGAACAATGTATGCAAGAGTATAAGATCATGTGTTCGTAATTAAGTATGGTGTAGAGGTGTGCCTAAGGTGCTATGGGGCTGCATTATTTTTGAGGATTATTGCATATTTTGTGGTTAGTAGTAACGTTGAGTTGCTAGGTGGAGAAAGGCTAGTTAGATAATTTATGATGTTCTTGATAGATAAGTTAAGGATGACATATGGATGGGTTGTTCAAGAATGAAATTGGTAAGTTCGAAATTAGTTTATTCTTGTGAGTTTAGCATCTATGTGTAGATAATATAATGATAAAATTATGGCTTAATCTCGAGGATATGGAGTAGACCGTCATACTTAGAATACCAGCTTTAACCTAAGGGGGAAATGGTTAGTAAAGAACCAAACTGAGTTTTGAGAACTAGATTGTGTGATATATGTCAATAATGAGTTATGATGAGATAGTGATCCCTTCTTACTCTAGAGTATTCCTTGGATTTCAGTCATTACAACACCAAATCCATCACTTGCTTGACAAATCCATACCACAGGCCTATGCTTATACCTATCATGTGTGATCAAGCCCATTCTCAACTTCTAGCAAGCATGTAACAACTTCACTCTATGATTCAAGTTATCTCTTATGATTCTATGAACTCCAGTCTTATGTTGAATAGCTCATGATAAGTATAAACTCATGTTTCAGAGTATGACCAATTTTTAAACTCATGATACAAGTGAAGTTCGCATTATATCATTCATATCCTCATCTTAGATTTCTTTAATGAATCCATGCCTTTGATATTTTATTCCTCGGGATAAAGATAAGTGTTAATGTTATGTATTGTAGTTTTCGTGCTTCTGGTTCATATGTGTTAGCCGTTTGGTGATCTCTTTCTATGTTAAGATAGTGGTGATGATAGCGGATAAGCAATGGTTTATATGTGAGAGAGTTGATGACCCTCATTAAGAAAGATTATTTATGCTTTTCTATCTAAGTCTAAAGTGTGAAGTAAGATTGAGGCCAAGTCTTTGATACATGTTATGGTTAGTTAGAAATTATGTGTATGTTTTTAAGAATAGTGCAAGAAAATTGTTGTTGATAAAGGTTTAGAGAATATGCGAATTATGCCTTTAGGGGTATTTGCCTTAAAGTTATATGTGATTTTTAATGATAGGCTTGAATGTTATGTTGGGTGTAAGATGATGAATGCAATATGCACTAGTGAATCCATATCAAGAGTTTTAAATTAGTCATTGAAGTGGTAAGGCATGTTATGCTTAGGGTGTGAGCTCTAAGAAGATATAGAACATTGAACCTTGTGGTTTAGACTAGTATTGTGGTTTGGAATGTTATATCTTGTGATTTACTATTAGGCTTGATCATGGTGAGAGAACTTAGTTTAGTTTAGACCTTAGTAGAAAGATTTCGTAGTGCCAATATGAGAATTATAAGTTTAATCAAATGAGTATGGTATTTAAGGGGAATAGTATAGTTGAGAGAGCATTTGAGAAGTGATGCAAAGCTTGAAAGTAAGAAGTTGCGTTGCCTACGGCCTAGCAATCCTATCCTAGTTTATGAGTTATATAATTATATTCCATGCTATAGAGTTATATCAATGTTGTAATTCCTTAGTCAAATATCTTGTTCAGGGTATGCCCAAAATTCTTTGCTCCCTAATGTCAATAGAATTTCATAGAAAAGTGTTGAAGAAATAGTCCATTTGAGTATGGGTAGTCAGTATGATCCAGTCCATATAGCCTATAATCTAGTTCGGCAGGCAAGGAGATAAGCTTCTATAGATTCTTAATTTTCCATCTAGTCTTACTATCCGCAGTCTTATACGTATGTAAATTATGAATTCAGCTCAGTTCATGCATCAGTTTCAGTTTCAGATATTAAGTCATGATTCAGTTCGTAAGTATCCTGTGTAGTA
Organism: Capsicum baccatum var. pendulum; assembly: GCA_030864225.1. Classification (NCBI taxonomy): domain Eukaryota; kingdom Viridiplantae; phylum Streptophyta; class Magnoliopsida; order Solanales; family Solanaceae; genus Capsicum; species Capsicum baccatum. The sequence continues at coordinate 173,178,945 of CM061554.1, forward strand.
TCACAGTCTCTTCCTAGTATTTTCATCAAATTATTATCATTCGGGGACGAACGATCCCAAGAGGGAGATGTTGTAATACCCCAAGTTTTCATGTCATAAACCTCTCATCCTTTCTCATGAGATCAGATCCAGTGCAAAGTAATGGTTACTCATAAGTTGACACTCTCGTTTCTATCTTAGCCATATAGTTATTTTTCTTGAGGATTCATGCACTTGCAGACCAACTCAGTAGCTCATCATTCTTAAGATCCAGTGATTCAGTTCTATCAGTTACACATGATGGCTTGAAGACTAAGATTCCTCTGTGTTTCAGGTTAATTATCCACATTCGAGGACGAATGTTCCCAAGGGGGAGATAATGTAATACCCCGTATTTTCGTGCTAGAATTCTAATCGTCGTTCCTGCTCGTCTAAGCTGTAATCCAAGTGATTCTCACAGGAATACAAGTTGCATGATCATTATCCTATTCTATGGAGTAGTTTAGAGGTGAAAAATGTTCATAGCAATGACCTAGAACAAAGTTGAGCTAAGACCAATTGATTCATTCAAAGTTTGACATTTGATTCTACAAGGATCAACTTCAAACATGAATATCTCTTAATATACATGGAATTTTTCATCCCAAGACCTATCAAATTGTAGATAGTTGAATTATCTTTCCAACGATACCAATTTCATCAAAATCTGACACCCGAGCAAGGAGTTATGACTTTGCGAAGTAGAGTGCGTCATCTAACCAATCGCACATGGCTACTGGAATAGGTGTGCGATAAGCAATGCGACGCATACTTAAATGTGTGCGATAATAAATGTGAAACATACTTAAATGTGTGCGATAAGCAATGCGGCGCATACTTAAATGTGTGCGATAAGCAATGCGGCGCATACTTAAATGTGTGCGATAAGCAATGCACCGCATACCTCACTTCCAAGTGCCAAAAACACCCCTATATATGTCTATAACACGGGATTAAACTCCCATAACACCAAAATAAGTTTACTTTCTCTCAAAATCACCAAAAACATTCATTAGGGTTTAAACCTAAAAATTCAAATATCTCAAAATTCAACCATGAGTTTTCAATAATTCTTCGAGATTCAGAATTCCCATTCCGAGGGCTACAAGAAACACTCATTATTTTCATGAATAGAGTCCCAAGGTCAAGAGTTCATTCAAAGCTTCAAGTTTAAGGTATGTGGGGTTTTTCAACAAGAACATCCTTTCGTTCTTGTTTCCAAAATTTGTATTATTTTACAAAGATATATGATTTCACATGCTTTAATATGAATTTGAGATAGAAACTATTATCCTACGTTCTTGTTCAAAAGACTATTATATTTTTATGATGTCTTGAAGATAAATTCCTTGAGTTTTGATGTTAATATCATGTCTGAAGTTGAATCTCCAGATTTCATATGAATTATACATGTTTGCTACATAAAGTGTGAATCTTGAAATATTTTGCTCTAGTATTGCTATATGGGTTTTGAACCCTATTTGAGAATTATTATTTTTGTGAAAGTAATGTGTTATGCACACCTTGAGATTTGAATTATTTGACCTTTTGGTCTTGAAAGAGTTATTTTTGAACTCGAATGAGAAAAGAAATCCAGATTTTGATTTATTATGAAAAAGAGGTAGCATGATGGCTCCCGTTGTGAATTGCTGAATTATGTTGTGGTGGATTTTGTTTGAAAAGATCTGAGCTAAGTTTAGGAGTAGTATTTAGCACCGAGTGGGAGTTATAGCTGTGTTGGTACTTTCCTAGAACTACGTGCCCCCGTAGGAGCCAAAATTTAGGCTGATTATATATAGTGATCACTAGTTTTTGGATTTGATACTTATAGTCCTACTCCGATGGCAAGGATAGGATGGATCTCCCCAACGTAGGTTGTACGTTGGACTCCATGTTGATCATATGGTTCATGTCGGTTATGAGATCTCCCAATGTGTGTGTGTGTATTCTCCTATCTAATATGAAAAGTCTTATTCTTCTATCTGAGATGAAAACATATTTGTTTGAAGGATTGAGTTTGAGAAAATCATTGTTTTCGAAAGATTTAATGAACATATATTCCAAAGAGATTTGTTATGAGATTTGATTGCTTTGATGATTTGGAATCGATATGGAAGTGAATTGAGATTTATTATGATGAATCACATGTTTCACCCGATATATTTTAATCTATTATGATTATGATGATTTTAATTCGAGCTAAGTGAGTCATTTATATGAGCATGCATAATTTTATAAACTGTGATGATATTAAGACATTATTTTATATATGCATTGTACCCCCATATGCTCATTTTCCATTGTACTGACCCACATATTCGTATGTGGGCTACATTTTCTCGAAATGTAGGTACAAGGTATAGTGTACATCTTCAGATCCTGTCAGTTCGCGACATCCAGTCAGCAGGTGATGAGTCCTTTTGATTCAAGGGCTTGAGTTAGTTATATAGTTCGAGAAGTGTTGTATTTTCTTTATTCAGTCGTATTGAGTTGGGTTATTCGGGAGTCATGACCTAACTACCTACAGTCAGTACTAGTAGAGGCTTCACAGACAGTCAGTAGAAGTTGATGTATTCCGTTTCAGTTTTGGTTGTAAAAGCAGAGTTGTAATCTTGTAAATTTAGTTTTGTATCTATCATATTCAAAAAAGAATTATTTTCCGCAGATTTGTATAGATTTATACTTTTTGTTCAGTGTCTTATGAGTTGTGCTAGTAGAAGGGTTAGCTTGGGGTCATTTGTGATCCTAAGCACCGTGTGATGTCTCAGGACCTAATTTCAGGGCGTTACAACCTTGTAGTTAGTCATATGTCATATTATGGAGTTCTCCGTATTCTAGGATAGCATATTTGGTTTCCTAGACTTTAGAGAAGCTTCTGACAAGCTTCTAGACTTAAAGGTTGTATGGATAGATCATCCCTAGTGATTTCAGCTTACATACAATTTTGCTGAATTCGGCAAACATTAATTCCATGATTTCATTCCCTTCCATTTTGAACAACTCATATTCTTTGACAAGAGCAACGATCTTTGACTTTTGACTTTAGTGGTTCCTTCATAGTTACTTCCAGTTTTTTGTATATCTCTTTTCCGCTTTCACAGGTTGATATCTTGTCATATTCTTCACCGCTTACTGCACAAAGGAGTAAATTTATAGCTCGTGCATTTGTTTTTGAATTACCTCTTGTTTTTCTTCAGAGACTTTAAAATTTTCAAGGTCCTCTACATCAGCAATTGTTGATTCCTTGTTCTTCTCCTTCTGCATTTCCTTGGGTCCTGTAATAGGCTTAGGTCCTTTCTTAATGACAACCCAAGCTTGGAAGTTATTTGATTGGATGAAGATTCTAAATTTGTTCTTCCAGTACGAGTAGTGTTGTCCATTGAAGTATGGTGGTCTTGTGGAGGCATCACCATCTTGAAGGAGAGCATCAGGGATTCGGTAGTTCACCATTTAATTTTTGCTCACGTGCAGTTAAGCAGCACTGTTGGTGAGGCCTACTCTGATAGCAATTGGAATTCAAGGGGGTGAATTAAAAATTTTCCTTGAGTCGACTTACCTGCAAATTAGTATACTTCAAAAACTAGATTTTATTTAAATAAATAGGCAAGTAAATAAGCAATTTGAAATAAGAACACGAAGATTTATCTTGGTTCAGAACACCATTGTGGTGCCTACTTCAAGTCCCCTTAGGTTTCAAAGTTTTCTTAGATCTTTTCAAAGTGGAGTTTGAGTACAATGGTGGTAAACAAGTTCTGAAAAATATATTTTTTTCAGATTTTGTGACACAGACTCAATTGGTATTGCAAAGTTGACTCGATCTTATTCTTGTGTAACTATTATAAACTAAGAAGTACAAAACTTTATGAGAATAATATTGAGACACACTGAGATTCTTCTTTGAAGTTGTGTGAGTGCTTCGATCTTCAGTCCTTTTCTTTTATATTCTTCAATTGCTCTGGCTTCTTTTCTTCATAAGAAAACTTAAGAGATATCATCCATAACAAGGATTTAAATTGATTCCTTTATTAAGGGTTGCCACCGTATAGTATGTCCATATCATATATGTCAATACACGGCAACTGATATGACCCAAACCAGGGCCTAGTTTTGTTGGGTGTCTCAAGTCCAACCAGGATCGGAAACCACCCCCAATATCCCACCGGTAACAACCCTACACCCTATGTCGGATGAATTCTGATCATATAACAAGATTGAACAATAATAATCTAAAGACAATAAAGTAAGCTTAAAACCAAAGTCAAAAAGCACAACCAGCCAACCATCCATTTCCAATCCCAATGCCAATACCAATACCAATACCAATGCCAACACTAATACCGATACCGCCCATGCCCATAATAGTCTGACAAAGCCTCTAACTAGAATCAAAGAACATCCGATCAGGACATACCCCTAACCATTGCAAAATCCAAAACCAAAATAATAACAATAATGAAAAGAAGTCCATAACATGTAATGGAGCCTTTCGGAGTATGAAAGCTCACCACTTTAATCTGACTCAAAGTTGTCATCGAATCCAAGTCACTGAGCAGGAAGAATGATACTATGGCCGGTTCCTGCATTGCGTGGGGATATAGCACCTGAAGATAGTTAGAAGAGTGAACGCTAGCATGTATCTCAGGGATAAAGGTAAAATAATGCCATCATTAAAAACAAATCAAATAACCATATGAAATCACATACATACATGTATATATATATATATATATCATGTGGGGATAGGGAACGAGGTTTAGCATGTACTTAAATATTTAACCTAGGTTGTGCAGCTTGACCATCCTAAGACCACCCATGGGCAATATGGGTTCAACACCCTCTGCTGAAAGGGCCTAGTGTGAGTTAGTCGCACGACTAGAGAAAGAACCTAATGTGACTAGTACATCTCAAAAATATAAAGTTTGACATTATGCACATAGTGACCAAGACCACCCTCGCATCAGAAAACGTGAATTTCCAATGTTGGTCCCCCCCTCGGGACCCCCAGCTTCCACGACATTGCTACTCAACCCCCTTTAAGCCCATATTAAATCATTTACATATTCCCAACTATTTACGAAGGAGTCTTTTAGTTAGGCATTAACCATTGGTATCGTCATACCAAAATTAGAGCTTCCAAGTCTATTACCTTATGCCATATAAACCATTAAACCAAATTAGATTCCACCATTTCCAATTAAACCAAACACATTTATAATCAAGCCATTACCACCAAGGCTTTTCCAAAACAATGTGAAACCAACCAAAACCAATTCATGTTTCTTTAATCATTTATGTAGTGCAAAGATTCAAAAAGTAGTCAAACTATGTGACAAAATCATTCTCATTGATAATTTCACAAATAGGTTGAGGGCATGCCATTACCAAAGCCAAAATCATCAAATTTGGGGCTCAACCATGACTCCTTAATAAAATCACCATTCCCTTGCACCCACATGAGGAAAACCATAATTAAAACATGAAAACCATAATTAAATCACGAGAAACATTAATCAACCATGAAAATTCAAAACCCCAAAGCTTTGTTTCAAAACCATGACAACACAATGAAAACCAGAAATTAAAACATATGCTTTTAGTAAAATAACAATGAGAAAAGAGTCACATGCCTGAATTACAGAGATTCATAGAGAGAAATTGATCCTTATGACCTTAGATGACCACTTTGGAGAAACCCTAGGCAATTTTGCTTGAGAGGATTTTGAGAGAGTAAATAGGATATTTAATCTTCTAAAGAGTGGAATGAATGACCAAAAAGTGTTATACGGACGTGGGGTATTAAGGGTTTTAAGTGGAAAATGTCCAAAGAGCCCCCAACTTAAAATTGTAAAAAGATCGCTGGTGGTTACGAGTCAGCGCCCGTGACTCATCACCACATCATACGAATTGTACCCTTGAGTCATCACCAAGACAGTGAGTTGGACATCCATACACTATCCACTTTACAACTCGTATGGTATAGTCATATCTAAGGAAGAATCTAAGGGATTGGACACTGAACAACATACGACTCAACCCTACCACTCGTAACCTATCCTCACGGCTCATAGTGAGCCACTCATACGTAGAGCCAAGTCAAGTCACTAAGTTACTGATTTGATTAAGGATCATTCTAATAACCCTTCATCACCCCTAACGACTCCTACCACCAAGTCATTACCAATACTGAAATCCCAACCACCACCCACTGGTCACCTAAAGACTTGGGTCACCTGAACCGTACCCATAACATATAACTCGTATGGTTAAGTCATCAGCAGGAAAGTGTGCTCAAAGCTCAGGAAATTTCCAATGGCCAAAACCCAAGGTGTTTCAATTCTCCCCCACTTGGATCATTCATCCTCGAATGATGGGGAAAGGCAGCGACTAGCACAATTTAACCCCCAAACGTCTCTACGCTTACCTTTAAGATAAAAAATAGATTACCAAGGAATTAACTATCTACCTTTAACAAGAAAGAAAACAAAGATGTTAAGATCAAAACATACCTTAACCACGATTATTTGGAATGGGAAATAGAAATGTATACTTGGGATTCATGTCCTCTTCAGCTTCCCATGTAGCCTCTTCCACTTTGTGGTTCCTCCATAGAACCTTTACCAAAGCTATGTCCTTGGTCCACAACCAACGAACCTGCCAATCCAAGATTTCAACAGCGCCTCCTCATAAGATAGGAAATCTGAAATACCAATATCCTTGATAGCACAATTTTTGATGGATCACCTACATACTTCCTTAACATAGAAACATGGAACACTAGGTGAATGGAGTTCAAACTAAAAGGATACTCCAGCTCATATGCAACATTACCCACCCTTGTTAAAACTAAGTACTGACCAACATATCAGGGACTAAGCTTCCCCTTTTTCCCAAACCGCATCACTCTCTTCATGCGAGACACCTTCAAGAACACCCTATCCTCAACCTTAAACTCTAACTCCCTATGCCTCATATTCACATAGGACTTTTGGCGACTTTGGGCAGCTTTAAGGCTATCCTCAATCACCTTCACCTTCTCCATGGCTTGGTGAACCAATTTCGTGCCAAACATCTCTGCCTCATGAACCTCAAACCACCCAATAGGAGACCTACACCTTCTACCATACAAGGCTTCAAATAGAGCCATCCCAATGCTAGAGTGGTAGCTATTATAATAAATAAACTCTATAAGAGAAAAATTCCCATCCCAACTACCACCATAGTCAATTACACAAGCTCTAAGCATATCTTCCAATATCTGAATAGTCCTTTCTACTTGCCTATCTGATTGTAGGTGAAAAGTCGTACAAAGACTCAACTTGGTCCCAAAAGCTTTCTAAAATGATCGCCAAAAGTGCAATTAAAACTACCATGATATAATATAATAGAAATAGGTACTCCATGCAACTTCATAGTATCTTAGAGATACAACCTCGCATAATCCTCTATCAATAAAATAGTCCTCACTAGAAAAAAGTAAGCAGACTTAGTCATCCTATCCATGATGACCCAAATCAAATCAAACTAATTCCGAGATCGTGGAAGACCAATAATGAAATCCATGTTGATGACTTCCCACTTCCACACAGGCAACTTGATCTCTTAATGTAACCCTTTGGCCCTCATGTGCTCAAATTTCACTTGTTAGCACACCATGTACTTAGCCACAAAACTAGCCACATCCTGCTTCATATTGTTCCACTAATACATCTCCTTAAGGTCATAATACATATTCTTTGAGCTAGGATGAATAACATAGCATGACTCATGTGCCTCAGCCAAAATCCTTTCTTGTAATCCATCCACATCCAAAATGCAAATCTCCCTTGGTACCGCAAGGTACCATCACCACTAACCTCAAAAGCCATTACGTTCTTACCACCTATATCACCCTTGATCCTCATCAATATAGGGACTAACACTTATTTTTTCTTCACCTCAGCACCCAGGGATAACTTCACCATCTCCTGAACAAACACACTACCACTCTCAGAGTCAAAGAGGCAAACTCCAAGGTTAGCTAAATGGTGAACATCTTTAACCAATTCTTGCTTTCTCTTATCCACATGAGCTAAACTCCCCATGGATAACCTGCTAAGAGCATCAACAACCACATTAGCTTTACCTATATAGTAGTGAAAACTTATGTCATAATCCTTGAGTAGATTAAGCCATATCCTTTGCCTAAGGTTCAACTCTTTCAGAGTAAACACATATTGTAGGCTCTTATGATAAAAAAAGATATCAACATGCACTTCATACAAATAGTGATGCCAGATTTTTAATGTGAACACAATAACCAATAGCTCCAAGTTATGAGTTAGATAGTTCTTCTCATGCACTTTAAACTGTCTAGAGGCATAAGCTATCACCTTTCCATGATGTATTAAGATGCAATAAAGCCCTACACGGGATGTATCACGACAGACTATAATACCATCTATGTCTCAGGCAAGGTCAAGATTGATGCCAAAGTCAGCTTATCTTTTAGATTCTCAAAACTACCCTTACAAGCTTCAGATCAAAAAAAATTTACCTTCTTCAGAGTTAGCTTAGTCAACGGGGCAGGTATAGAAGAGAAACTTTCTACAAAGCTCCTATAATAACCAGCTAAACCCAAGAAACTCCGAATATATGTTAGAGTCATGAGTTCAGGCCACTTCTTAATGACTGCAACTTTCTGTGGATCCACCATGATCCCTTCACTAGAAATGACATGACCCAAGAAAGTGATAGCGTTCAACCACAATTCATATTTTGAAAATTTGGCACACAATTACTGCTCCTTCAGGGTTTGCAATATAATGCAAAGGTTATCGACATGATCCACCTTACTCTTTGAGTACACCAAAATATCATCTATGAAAACAATGATGAACAAGTCCAGAAACTAACAAAAAACTCTATTCATCAAGTTCATGAATACCGCCAGGGTATTAGTCAACCCAAAATACATACACAGAAACTCAAAATACATATACTGGGTACGGAAGGAAGTCTTAGAAATATCCACCTCCCTAATTTTTGGTTGATAATACCCATATCAAAGATCAATCTTGAAGAAAAACTTAGAAGCTGATTAAACAAATTATCTATCCTTACTTATTATTTACCGTTACCTTGTTCAACTGTCGGTAATCAATACACATACGAAGGGAACCATCCTTCTTATGAATAAATAACATCGTTGCACCCCACAGAGTCATACTAGGATTAATGAAACCCTTGTTTTAGTCATATTTAGTAATAGTAAATTAAAGTAGTTCATTTATTTTTCTTAGATTTCATTTTAATTAAGAGTATCTATGCATATATATATATATATATATATATATAATTAGAGGAATATTACGTAGCATTGAGAGGAGATTGGTTCAAATAAACCAAGTCCCAAACTACGTGCCACCATGGGCAAAAGGGGTACTCATCCGTTGAGAGTGTCTCTCTTCACCCAAATGGGCTCATAAGTGAATTCACGCTATACATGGTTGATACCCTTATCAAAGTGTATAACATCCACCAAACTTGGGTTACAAGTTATATTCCTTGATGCTCACATGGTCTATATAGATTATGACAAACTCCCATAGTTTCAGATTCAATATCTGTATGTGACCCTTAGTTCAGTTTGTATTCGCTTAAACATAAAAAATTTCATGTTTTCACTTTATATCAGAGTTTATATACACATAAATACATACATATATAGTATTTCAGCATAGTAACTCGATTAACAGGGTCATTGTATTTCAGTTCAATTTTATATCTCAATATAGTATTTTAGTATTTTCTAACATATCTAGGATATTTTAAATTTGAATATCTGACATTCTTAGTATATTCAAAGTATTGATCACATAATCTTCTGTGATGTATCATCTTATGATATATGGTTTGGTGCTCAACATCAGCCCCATGATTAGTGCACTTCGATACCCTCTCAACAGAAGATAGTGGTGAGTTCTCATCATCCAAAGATGAGATTTCATTATAAAGTGTTTTAGTATTTTATTTTAGTTCTAGACATTTTAGTATTTTGTTTTAGTGTTTTTATTTGCACCTTACGACTCGTGAGGAGTCTTCATGACTTGTCAACTAAGTCATCGCCTGAGCAGTAAGCATAACACCAAGAGAGTTTTTAGAGTTCAGAACCTGGAGTGTTACATTTTCCTTTTCGTGTAGACTCAGAACTTAACCAGTATATCAAAAATGTAATCTACATATCAAGAAGAGTCTACGATACCCATGTAAGATATTTTCATTTTAGATCCAAAAATAGTTTGAGAATCAACCCTAAAATAAATAGTAAACTCAAAATTTTATTGAAGAATTACATTTCCCATACTACATGGCTTCTAACTATAAAAATCCATCAAAAATAAGTTGAAATCAAACTTGAAACTGAAGAAAAATCATTTTGTCACTTTGTCAGGTGAAACCTCAAAATTCCAAGTTTAAAATCCAAGGTTTGAAGTTGAAAACATGATTTATTAAAGGAAAGTCAAAAGTAATATTTGAAGCTTATCCAAATCCAAGTTGATGCAAAACCCTTTTAAAATCACTTAAAACCATTCTCTCCAAGATCAAAAATATTGAAGATGGTCTAAATTTATGAAAATAAAGTATTTATACTATTCAGGTGATGGTGCCTTGCGATCGCTGCCGCCACCACACAATTTCAAAGGTTAGCATTGGCTAGTATTATAATGATCATCATGATTATAGGAGGTGGGGATTCACGAGTGTGATGAACAACCCAATTGAACTCACGATAGTAGTAACCCACTTTACAATTACGATACCAAATGACTTAAGCCTTTACAATCGCTACCCTATGCCATCCAATCGCGGTGAAGGAATGTCTAGTGCACCAACAATCAGTCCAAAACCAAAAATATTCTGAGCGAACCCTCAGAATTTATTTGGTTACCCACAAAGCTAAACCAATAATTCTACTAGTCTAATTTTGAAGTTTTGGACGCAATGGAACCATCAGATTTATAAAAAGATGTCATCATCAACAAGTCAACCCATGGAATCCTTTTTTTAGGCTAACTTAACTAGTTTCTCATTAAATTCCCAAAAGTCAAAATAAGGACTTAGAACTTGAACCAACCATACTACTAACTCAAAAATAATACTTCAGATCTAATTGAATCAATAGAATCATCATCCAATGCTTGTATCACAAAATGTTGACCAAAGTCAAACTAATCATTTTTAAGGCTACTTAAAACTTCAAACTCATTTAAATTACTCTTGAATTCTTTGGGGACCATGACAACCATCCCCGCAACTCACAGATAATATATAACAAGTATGAGAAAGGGAAAAATGGTCAAAACATAGAAAAATCTAAAAATCACAGTAAGGGTTGTTACATTATCCACCATTAAAACACACATTTATCCTCGAATGATGAATTAAATAAGGTACCTGAACTGGTAAAATTCTAGGGGTATATACTCTGTGTATCAGACTCAACCACCCACATAGTCTCCTAAATTAGGTGATATCTCCATTGAACCTTCATAGAATTAATATTTTGGATATTAGTTTCCTACTTATCTATCTAGGATAGAAATAACCTCATACACAAGGAAAAATCATGACCTAATGCAACTGAATCCTACTGGATCACATAAGTATCATCCGAATGGTACTACATCAATATTAAGGCATGGAATATTGGATAAACAGCTAATAGATATAGAGGCAAAGCTAGCATATAGGTATCATCTCTAATTTTCTCAAGAATATCAAAAGGCCGGATAAATCTCGAACTAAGAATGTAATACCCTAAAAAATTTTCTTCGTAAAGATTTCACGAGAAACATATCAAGTTCTATGCTTTAGAGCGATCCATAAATTTTTTGTGTAGTATTTATAAGACGTTAACCTACCATTGCATAGAGTATCGAATAAGCTTTCCAACGATATGTAGATCATTTAAAACAGTCACTCGAGCGATGAGTTACGACCATTCCGATTGAACTACGACCATTCTGATCGAACTGTGAATAGTAAAAAGTGCAGGAAAAAAGTACTGAGGCCTGGCGTATTTTTTCTCCAACTTTAAATGATCATAACTCTTTGTACATAATAATCTGGGTGATCTACTATATATCAACGGAAAGCTCTACGAGTCCTCTTTCCAATGAAATTAGTTTCATCCAATTTATCTATCGAAGCAAAAAGTTATGGTAGATCTACTTCAGCCAATCAAAAATAAATTTTTGGGTCAACTTCAAATGATCATAACTCCTCGTACATAATGATCTGGGTGATATACTGTATATCAACGGAAAGATATGAGAGTTCTCTTTCTAATGAAATTGGTTTAATCCAATTTGGATATCGAAGTAAAACGTTATGATTGATCTACTTCAGACTATCAAAACAGTCCACCAAAGGACAGATTTGAGAATTATTTGATTTTTAGGGGCATTTTGGTCATTCCCCCACCCAAAATCCATCCAAACCCTATATTAAAGCCTATTAAAAGCATTATATGTTATATTTCATCAAATTACCTCAAAAAGAAAATCCTAAGATCCTACATCCAACTTCAAGAACCTCCAAAGTTCACCATTAATTCTACAAATTTATTCAAGATTCCAAGTTCCTAGTTCAAGAACTTCAAGAACCTCCAAAGTTCACCATTAATTCTGCAAATTTATTCAAGATTCCAAGTTTCTAGTTCAAGAACTCAAAGAACCATCATTCAAAGGCACTATTAACATCTCAAAAACGAGTATCGATCTAAAGTTCATCATTCAAGGTATGTGAAGTTTTTCAACAAGAACTCTCTTTTGTTCTTGTGCCCAAAAGTAATTTTATTTACAAAGGCATGATTTTTATTTGATTTTTATAAATTTGAAGTATGAACCCATATCTTATGATGATTATTATGAAATCTTGATGTTTATGATTTTGAAAGATGAATTTACATATGTGGTGATATAAAGCATGAATCTTGAACGATATTTATCATGATTTTAATATTTGGGTCGTGAACCCCATTTAAAATTGTGTTTTTTGAGAAAGTGTGTGTTATAAGCACGTTAATGTTGAATATTTGAGATATTTTGAATGATTTGACCTTTGGTCGTGAATGAGTTATTTTAAACTCGGCTGTGAAAGAAATCCACGTTTTTATTAATTATGATAAAGGGGTAGCAAATTGGCTCTCGATGAAAATTGTTGAAGTGTTTATTGTGGATTTTTTTAAATGTGAGCTTGAGGCTGATTTAAAATTCTGAGCTAAGTCTGGGAGTAATATTTAGCACCGAGTGGGAGGTATAAAGTGACCGTACTTCCCTAGAACTACGTACCCCCATAGGATATGAGCCTGAGACTAATTTATATAGTGATCACTAGTGTTTCTAAATTGATATTAGAAGTCCTACTCTGATGGCAAGGATAGGACGACTCTCCCCAACGTGGGTTGTATGTTGGATTCCATGTAGTTCTCATGCTTTATGTTGGTTATAGGATCTCCCAATGTGTGTGTATACTCTTCTATCTGAGATGAAAACATATTTGTTTAAAAGGTTGAGTTTGAGAAAGTCATTATTCTTAAAAGATTTAAGGAATATTTTCTAATGAGAATTGACATGAGATTTGATTGTTTTGATGATTTGAAATTGAGATGAAAGTGAATTGAGAACGTATTGTAATGACTCACTTGTATTACTTTACATGTATTATTCATCCATGATTTTGATGATTTAATTCGAGCTAAGTGAGTCATCTATATCAGCATGCATAATTTTATAAACTGTGATGATATTAAGATATTATTTTATATATGCATTGCACCCCCATATGCTCGGTATTTTTTCATGGTACTGACCCACATATTCGTATGTGGGCTATATTTTCTTGGAATGTAGGTACAAGGTATAGTTGTACCTTTAGATCCAGCAAGTTTGTGGTATCCAGTCAGCAGGTGATGAGTCCTTTTGATTCAAGGGCTTGGGTTAGTTATGCAGAGTTTATAGTGTTGTATTTTCTTTATTCAGTCGTATTGAGTTGGGGTAGTCGGGAATCATGACCCGGCTACCTACCGTCAGTACTAGTAGAGGCTTCATAGACAGTCAATAGAAGTTGATGTATTTTGTTTCAATTTTGGTTGTAAAGGCAGAATTGTAATCCTGTAAAATTCCATTTTTGTATCGATCAGATTCTGAAAAGATATAATTTCTACTGATTTGTATGGATTTGTATTTTTATTCAGTTGGTTATGAGTTATGCCAGTAGAAGGGTTAGCTTGGGGTCACTTGTGACCTTAAGCACCGTGTGACATCTCGGGACATGATTTCGGGGCGTTACAAACTTGGTATCAGAGCACAGAGTTCAAGTGTCCTAGGGTGTCTATGAAGTCGTGCCTAGTAGATTCTTGCGGAATGGTACGGAGATGTCTGTACTTTTCTTCGAGAGGCTATAGGGCATTCAAGAAATGTTTCCCTTCTTTCAAGTCTAAGATCGTGCTATAAAAAGTTTCTCCAAGAAGCTTATATAGATTCTCATCTTACTCTATTCTGGCCAACTCTGCCTCATTTTCAAGTTATCAGAAATAGTTAAGCTTAATTATCCGTAGATAGTTATGGGATTGTAAGAGAGCTAGAAAGTATCTTGTCAGTGCTTTTGAGTTCCAAAGATTGAAGTACTTTATTCATGTTCATAAAAGTCGTGAACTAAGCCTAGGTTAGGTGTGCTTTTAGATTCCTCCTCAGAATCTACAATGTTACTCTATACTTCTCCCTCTATGTATTATTTTTGAGATATCATGATTCGCAAGCTCCAGTTCTTCCCCAAGTAATGCTTTTATATTTTCTAGAAGAAATTTCAAAAGTTACACAAAGGGCTTGAAAGGAGCTCTCTAGTGTGTTAAGTTCCTTAAGTTGAAAGTTATGCCCTCATTCTTATGAGTTATTTAATTAAGACAGAGTAAGGTGTATTCTTAGATCATTGAATGTTGTGTGTCAAGTTTCTATTTCTTGTATTATGTAATCTTGTTATCATTATGTTTGTGAAAAATCAAAGTCTAGTGAAGTCGTGTGAGGCTCTTTCGATTCACTAGCACAGCTGCTTTGTTATTCATCTCAATTTTTTTTTCAAAACTCATATCCAAGCCTAGTGAAGCCGTGTGCGGCCTATTTCGATCCACTAGCAACTTGTAGTTCATCTTGTTCCTTGTGCTGGCTGAAAATATGAGAGTGGAGGTGTACTAGTAACAAGGATGGTAAGTGTGATTTGCTGAGCATAAGTATAGAAAAATCCCTTTTTGTATGCAATTGGGCTAATAGGAAGTGATATAGTTTGTTCGAGGTATGAAATGGGTGTTGACAGTATTTGTATGACAGAGAGTATAGGTTAGTGAAGGAAGTACTCGATGGGTAAGTGTTGTTAATATAGGTGCTCTCCAGATTGCAAGAGGAAGTTAAGTTTAGACGTAGAGAGCTATGAACTAAGTTAAGTTGTGTATGAAGGATAGATAGTAGTGACGGGTGAAAAAAAGATGTGTTAATGGATTGTGAATAAGATAAGCTATATGATTATGACCAATTATTATTGTTATGAAGTTTAAATGGGATAGCATTTGTTGAGGATTGTTTTATAGTTTCTAAGTGGAAATTTTGTGCGAAAAGTTTTAAGTTATATTGTGTGCTAAAAGTTAAGTTCGAATGATTGGTGATCGTGAAGGTGACTGTGACGATTTATTGATTAATGGTATTAGTTGTTAGAAAGTGATCTAGTAGGTTTGAATAGTGGATATAAGAGCCTAAGTTTGGTTGATTCGTGATTAAGTTTGATGTTGTGTTTATGATGAGAAAGTTTACCCAAGATATTATGGGATTGCTTTAATTTTGAGGATTAGTGTATGACTGTAATGGTTGAGCTTCTTAGATGTGATTTTGATTCTTATGGTTTAGAAATATAAGTTTATAAGCATGATTTTAATAAGCGATGACAGAGGTAGTGTGGTCCATTAAGGACGAGAAAATTTTGAGTTGAGCGTTAGACTCTAAGATTGAAATTCCGAAGTTAAGCTGAAAGCGTTGAAGCTCTAGATGGTGTATGCTTATTTTGAGCTAAGTGGTAATGTGAAGTAAGATTGAGATTAAGCTTTCATGTATATTGTGGTTAGTTGAAGTTTTAAGTGGTTATCTTGAGGTACTGTGGTGTACATGTTTCAAATTCTGGAAGCTAGTTATGCTTCAATTCGTAAACTTTTACTAAATGATCTTTATTTTCCAAGTATTCCAGCTCAGTCAATCAGAATCATATAGTGTACCTTCTCATTTATCATTCATCATGTTATCCAAGGATCTTAGGAA
Source organism: Capsicum baccatum var. pendulum (assembly GCA_030864225.1). NCBI lineage: Eukaryota > Viridiplantae > Streptophyta > Magnoliopsida > Solanales > Solanaceae > Capsicum > Capsicum baccatum. The sequence continues at coordinate 173,195,303 of CM061554.1, forward strand.
TGAAATCATTTCCATATGGAGCATCTCAGTAGTTACGAGTATACCTCTGTTCGTGCGTCATGCATATGAGCTAATTCATAGGTGCCCCGTGCACAGTCTTAAGTAACCCTGTGAAATAAGTGTTGTAGAGGAACATAGAGTCCCAAGGGGGAGATACCCCGTGACTTCTTAAAGATTCCGTGTTTTAAACATATCTAGTTCATGCTCAAGTTCTCATTACGAGCTTTGAATTGGCTATTGTTGCATACGCATTCATACATTCCAGAGTCAGTTCTGCTAGATATTTATGCGTCAGATATGCATGTTTAGTATGAGGACTAGGAAGTTGTAATTCCAATCGTGCCGATATGTCTCAGATGTTTGCGTCTCTTAAGAAGGTCAGTTGATCAGTGCTTTTATCCTATCAAGCGACATTCGAGGATGAATGTTTCCAACAAGGAGATAATGTAATACCCCAGAAAATTTTCTTCGTAAAGATTTCGTGAGAAACGTATTGAGTTCTACGCTTTAGAGCGATCCATAAATTTTTGTGTAGTATTTCTAAGACGTTGACCTACTATTGCATATATTATCGAATAATATTTCCAACGATATGTAGATTATAAAAAACGGACACTTAAGCGGTGAGTTATGACCATTCCGATCGAACTACGACCATTCCGATCAAATTGTGAACAGTAAAACGTGCAGGAAAAAAGTACTGAGGCCAGACGTATTTTTTCTCCAACTTTAAATGATCATAACTCCTTATACATAATGATCTGGGTGATCTAATATATATCAACGGAAATCTCTGCGAGTCCTTTTTCCAATGAAATTGGTTTCATCCAATTTGTCTATCGGAGCAAAAAGTTATGGTCGATCTACTTTAGCCTACCAAAAGTGAATATTTGGGTCAACTTCAAACGATCATAACTCCTCGTACACAATTATCTGGGTGAGATACTATATATCAACGGAAAGATATGAGATTCCTCTTTCTAATGAAATTGATTTAATCCAATTTGGATATCGGATTAAAACGTTATGGTTGATCTACTTCAGATTATCAAAACAGTCCACCAAAGGATAGATTCAAGAATTATTTGATTTTTAGGGGCGTTTTGGTCATTCCCCTCACCCAAAATCCGTCCAAACCCTATATAAAAGCCTATTAAAAGTATTATATGTTATATTTCATCAAATTCCCTCAAAAACAAAAAAACTCTAAGCTCCAACATCCAACTTCAAGAACCTCCAAAGTTCACCATTAATTCTACAAATTTATTCAAGATTCCAAGTTCCTAGTTCAAGAACTTCAAGAACCTCCAAAGTTCACCATTAATTCTGCAAATTTATTAAAGATTCCAAGTTCCTAGTTCAAGAAATCCAAGAACCATCATTCAAAGGTACTATTAACATCTCAAAAATGAGTATCGATCTAAAGTTCATCATTCAAGGTATGTGGGGTTTTTCAACAAGAACTCTCTTTTGTTCTTGTGCCTAAAAGTAATTTTCTTTACAAAGGCTTGATTTTTATTTGATTTTTATTAATTTATATCTTATGATGATTATTATGAAATCTTGATGTTTATGATTTTGAAAGATGAATTTACATGTGTGGTAATATAAAGCATGAATCTTGAATGATATTTATCATGATTTTGATATTTGGGTCGTGAACCCCATTTGAAATTGTGTTTTTTGAGAAAGTGTGTGTTATAAGCACGTTGATATTGAATATTTGAGATGTTTTGAATGATTTGATCTTTTGGTCGTGAATGAGTTATTTTGAACTCGACTGTGAAAGAAATCCACGTTTTTATTGATTACGATAAAGGGGTAGCAAATTGGCTCCCGATGAAAATTGTTGAAGTGTTTATTGTGGATTTTCTTTAATGTTATCCTGAGGCTGATTTAAATTTTTGAGCTAAGTCCGGGAGTAATCTTTAGCACCGAGTGGGAGGTATAAAGTGACCTTACTTCCCTATAACTATGTGCCCCCGTAGGATGTGAGCCTAAGGCTGATTTATATAGTGATCACTAGTGTTATTGAATTGATACTAGAAGTCCTACTCTGATGGCAAAGATAGAACGGCTCTCCCCAACGTGGATTGTACGTTGGAATCCATGTAGCTCACATGGTTTATGTCGGTTATTTGATCTCCCAATGTGTGTGTGTACTCTTCTATATGAGATAAAAACATATTTGCTTAAAAGGCTGAGTTTGAGAAAGTCATTATTCTTAAAAGATTTAAGAAATATTTTCTAATGAGAATTGACATGAGATTTGATTGTTTTGATGATTTGAAATTGAGATGAAAGTGAATTGAGAACTTATTGTAGTGACTCACTTGTTTTACTTTACATGTATTATTCATCCATGATTTTGATGATTTAATTCGAGCTAAGTGAGTCATCTATATTAGCATGCATAATTTTATAAACTGTGATGATATTAAGATATTATTTTATATATGCATTGCACCCCCATATGCTCGGTATTTTTCCATGGTATTGATCCACATATTTGTATGTGGGCTACATTTTCTCGGAATGTAGGTACAAGGTATAGTTGTACCTTCAGATCTAGTCAGTTCATGGTATCCAGTTAGCAGGTGATGAGTCCTTTTGATTCAAGGGCTTGGGTTAGTTATGCAGAGTTTATAGTGTTGTATTTTCTTTATTCAGTCGTATTGAGTTGGGGTAGTCGGGAGTTATGACCCAGCTACCTATAGTCAGTACTAGTAGAGGCTTTATAGACAGTCAGTAGAATTTGATGTATTTTGTTTCAATTTTGGTTGTAAAGGCAGAATTGTAATCCTGTAAAATTCCATTTTTGTATCGATCAGATTCAGAAAAGAGTTAATTTCTGCTGATTTGTATGGATTTGTATTTTTATTCAGTTGCTTATGAGTTATGCCTGTAGAAGGGTTAGCTTGGGGTCACTTGTGACCTTAAACACCGTGTGACATCTCGGGACCCGGTTTCGGGGCGTTACAAAGCATCCCTTTCTTCCTAAGTTTAACCACACCCTTCATAGGTGATACCTTCAGCAAAACCTTCTCGCCATGAATGAATGGTACATCATGAACTCACTTAATGAAGTAACTCTTCTACCTACTTTGGGCATCCATAAGCCTCTACTTAGCCAATCTATCTCAACCCATCGAGTTTATCAATGAATCAGTGTGTGAATATCTAACCTCAAAATAATCAAACCATCCCACCTGGAATATACATATACAAAGCCTCAAAAGGATCCATATGAATGTTATAATGGTAACTGTTATTATAGGCAAACTTTACCAAGGGTAAAAACTTATCCCAATGAGCACTAAAATCTATAACACACATTCAAAACATGTACTTTGACACCTAAATGGTCTACTCTAACTTGAAATCCATCATACTTATGCTCTTCTTAAGCTGACTACCTAAATCAATCTGCATAGAACATCAAAAGTTGGAGGTAAATTATGTACCTCTATCATAAATAATAAAGATAGGTACACCATGCAACCTAAATATCTCTCAAATATAGATCTGGACATCCACTCGGGAATAGGCATCCTCTGTATCATACTAATTATTGATACTCATACTTTACTTGTTAACAATTCAAACACTTGGACACAAACTCTATGATGTCTTTCTTCAACCCAAACCACCAAGAGTGTTGCTAGAAGTCATGGTACATTTTTATAGGTTATGAATGAATAGAATACCTCGAATAATGAGCCTTCTCCAAGATAAATATAATCCAACCACCCAATCTTGGTGCACACACACAATAAGCAATCATTAGAACACCCTAGAGATCAAGAGATGTTTTCTTTGCCTCACTACTTAGAACTTTATCATGAATCACTCTTAATTACTTATCATTAAATTTTTTATCAAAATCTACTCCAATGAGGAATTAGCTTTAATATATGCCAAAACATGCCCCGATGTCAAAATATCAAGTCAAAATAACTAGTTAGCCAAAGACAAAATGTGTGAGGCTAAGGCCGCTCCTCTACTAAATGATAAGCCTGCCTTCCAACTAAAGGAATCAGCTACCACATTATCCTTTCTCAAATGATAAAGAATAGTCAGACCATAATCCTTAAGCAACTCTAACCATCTACGTTATTGCATTTTAAGATCTCTCTAAGTGAAGAAGTATTAAATCTTATGATGATCACATAAATATCATAATGAACCCTATACAAGTAGTGACACAACAATTTCAACATAAACACAACCACTACTAACTCTTATTATAGGGTAGTTATTCTCATAGAACTTCAACTACCATGAAGATAAGCAATCACCTTATCTTTCTACATCAACACACCACCCAAGAAAACTCCAAAAGTTTTACAAAACATGGTGAAACTATTTCATTCTCAAACAAAGTTAAGATAGAAGCCAAAGCCAATAACTCCTTAATCTTTTGAAAGCTTCTCCCATAATTATTAGACCACAAAAAAATAACCTTTTTAAGTCAATTTAGTTGAAGGATCCACAATGGAAGAGAAACCCTAAATAAAAACCATCGATAATAGCCTACTAACCCCAAAAAACTTTGAATGACAATAGAAAAGTTGATCTAGACCAATCACGTCGCCGTCACCTTGATTGGATTAACCATGATACCATCCTTGGACATCATATGAGGTAAAATTTATATAATACAATCAAAACTCACGCTTGGAAAACTTGGTATACAACTTGTCATCTCTTAATCTTTGAAGTACGATCTCAAAGGCCTCATATGTTAAACCTTATTTTTGGAATAAACCAAGATATCATTGACGAACAAAATCACAAAAGAATAAAGATAAGGCTGAAATACTCTATTCGTCAACTCTATAAGCACTATCAGGATATTAGTCAGGCCAAAAGACATAATTAAGAACGGGTAATGGCCATACCATATATAAAAAGTTATTTTCAAAAAATTTAAAGCTCTAATACTTAATTGATGTTAACCAGATCTGAAGTTCATCTTAGAAAACATTGAAGTACCCTGAAGTTGATCAAATAAATGATCGACGCAAGGAAGATGATATTTGTTCTTAATAGTCACTTTGTTCAATTGGGAAAAATTAATACACCTGCGCATGGATCCATATTTCTTAAATACAAATAATATTGGAGAAACCCAAGAAGAACACTCGATCTAACGAAACCTATACTCAAAAAATTTTGTAATTACTCCTTCAATTCTCTTCACTTATTTGGGGCCATCTTATAAGGAGGAATGAAAATGATCTTGGAGCTTAACTCTACATGTAATGATCCTTCCGATTATTTTTCATGTTTCCTATTATATTCTCTGTTAGTTCTTCTCCACAGCTACCCTAAGTCAATTATGACTTGTTGGGACCAATGGTTCAGCTACCAAGTAGTTCATTTGATTTTTAGAGTCATTTTTTTATTTTGAAGTCTTCGTTGGTTCCAAATGACCATCGGACAAAAACTTCAATGAAACAATCTCGGGTGCAAATTCCGATTGTTCCAACAGATCTAAAATATTGATTTTAGTATAGATAGACTTTTGATTTGGGTTCTAATGCACCCGAGCTCATTTCGACCTATTGGTTGGAAAGTTGGCAAATTGAAATATGGGTGTGGGACCCACATTTGGTTGAAACGACCTTGCATTGAAATTTAACTTTTCCATTGCATCCATAACATTAATTTTAGGCTAGGGGGACCCTTGGTTCAAGTCCCAAGACTTCCAAAATTATTTTGGGCTATTAAGCAAATTTTATGAAAAATAAAACTATAGGTGTGGGTCCCATTTTTTGTCAAAAAGATCTCAAATAAAAGTCTTGATGATTCCAATGGATATGAAATGTGGTTTATACTCAAATTTCACTATTTTATCTTGTTATTTGGGTTCTAAATGAGTTTCGAGGATCAAAAATAAGTTTTTGACTTTACTGTCATGGGGATACCGATTCTCATCACCGAGGGGGTCTATAAATAGACCCCAAGGTCGCGAATTTGGGCATTTTCCCATCATCTTTGAGAGTCTAAAATCCTAAATGGGTATGATAACTCAAAATTGAGTCTTATTGGTGTCTAAGAAGCTTGGTAAACATCTTTTATCATGATTATTATCCAGATTAAGGTAAGATTTCATCACTTTATTACTGAATTTCTTAGTTCTTGATCCAAAACCCCAATTTATCTTAGGGCTTGATTTAGCCTCAATTTTGGTTTGTTTTCACTCATTAATTGAGTATTATGATTCCTTGGTAATGTATGAGCATTGAGTTGACCTCAAAAATATGATTTCCATATATGGGATCCACTTGAGGTTTTTGATGTCGTTTTTGGATCCAAAGCATAATAGTGCAATATGGGTATCAGTGGAATCATATTTATGAGTAGATTATGATTTTGATAGCATTGTGGTATTTTGGAGATTGTGAAGTAAAGACGACCATGTGGTGCATGATGTGAGGTTTTGCGGTTTGACCTTGAGGTGGGCTTCTACCTACTCTTCTTCGAAGATGATGTGTATTATGTATGGAATATGAATATGAATATTAGGCTGATTATAAATAAATAACCTAGTATTGATTATTGATGCTTAGGTAATTGGATAAGGGTTTTGGACCTATAAGGTAGTATGTTTATGACCTTTTTAGAATCCTATTTCCATCTTCCTAGATTTAATTAGTTTATAGTATAAAAATTATGATGCTAGGTTTGGGATATGGTCCAAGTGTTGGAATCATGGTTACTGTGATTGACCTTAGTTGCCCTAGTCTAGTGATCTTGAAATCATATCTTAGAGTAGAATTGACATAACCCATATTTCTAGATGAATTTCTTATTTTAGGATTAGTTATGGATTACTTGACATCTAGAAGTTGAATAAGATGCCTTAGCCTAGTTTTGGGCATACTTTACCTATATATTGAGATTGGGTATTAGAAGTGGGATCATCCGGCCCTTTTAGGTCAAGACTTGTGTTAGCTCTTATGGGGTTAGTTGTGGATAGTAGGCCTAGTTGAGACTAATGAGCCTTATTTATGAGATTTACTTAGTGAATTGATAAATTGTGATGATTTTTGCCGGGTTATAATTAATGGACTATAAAGATGTTAATTTCTCTTAGATATGATATTGAGTCCATAGAGATGCATTTTCCTCTTAGTTATGATATTTGATCCATAGAGATGTATTTTTCTCTTAATTATGATATATGTCTCATAGAGATGCATTTTCATCTTAGTTGTTATATTTGGCCCATAGAGATGAATTTTCCTCTTAGTTATGATATTTGGCCAATACAGATGTATTTTTCTCTTAGTTATAATATTTGGACCATAGAGATGCATTTTCCTATTAGTTATGATACTTGGCCCTTAGAGATTCAGTGTTTTCTTAGTTATGATATTTGTCCCATAAGATGCATTTTCCTCTTAGTTATGATGTTTGGCCTATAGAGATGCATTTTCCTCTTAGTTTTGATATTTAGCCCATAGAGATGCATTTTCCTCATAGTTATGATATTTGGTCTATAGAGATTATTTTTCTCTTAATTATGATTATTGGGCTTATAGAGATGATTTTCCTCTTGGTCGTGATGTATGACCTATAGATATGAGATGTCTAATAGAAGTGATATGCTTATTAATATTATGCCTCCTATATGTGAGATGATTATAGATTGCTATGGCTTATAAATATGATTGTCGATATGAGTTACGAATATGTTTATTGGCCTAAGGCTGTGATTATGATGTCATGATTATTCAGGATATATTATTGGGATGAGGGTCGTGTTATGATTTTGGTTAGATATTCGAAAAGTATTTATCCTTGTAAAGGATATGGTTGTAAAATATGAACACATATATGTCTATGTTGCCTATGATTTCATTGACTGAATACTGGTGATGGCATGCATAGATTTGGTACACTCATGATTATTATATCGATATTGATGTAATCCTAGATGAAACACGGCCTTAGCACTATTTTTCTAAATAAGGATCAAAACCCACTTTTCTTCTTAACAATGAATTTCTTTACTATAATAATTTCCTAACTAAATGGAATATTTATACGTATAAAATAGGTTTAAAATATTGTTTTAAAGATTTGACCGAGATAAATTCTGGCCCATGACTCAACATTATTATTTACTTCGATCGTGATATATTCTAACCCTTTCTGCACTTTTTAATAATTTAGTCTCAAAAATCATTCTAGGCAACAGACTTACAAATTTACAATCTTTTAGCCATGGCTTGAGTCTGTGCATCAATTATATATCTATATATATGTATTGATAATTATGATAATATATATACCCGATTCGAGTCTGAAGGATACTATTATGATGATATATATACCCAGTTTGAGTCTAGAGAATACTATTATGATGATATATATACGTGATTCGAGAATGAAGGATACTATTACGATGATATATATATATACCTGGTTCAAGTTCGAAGAATATTGTGATGCTATATTGATACCCGACAAGGTCAGAGGTTGATTAAGTTGATGATGATAGTTATGATAATGAGATTTTGATGTTGATTGGGTACCTTGCATTCATTCTTACATGCACAATACCTATCACCAGTATGCACATATGTCTATTAGCCGGTATAGATAGTTGCATGGATATGGGTGATGAATATGCCTTATGTTATTGTATGCTGATTGAACCTTCAGAGCCTGGGGGTGTGAGGGTACTCATAGGCTCGGCTAGCTATTTTGTTGTCTAGAATAATCATTTACTCGTGCTTTTATTGATATTTTTATTATCATTGTCATGATCATTATTATGGCTAATTTATGATAGATTGGTCATTAATTTGGTATTGATATTTGAGGTATGTTACTGTCCTCTTTTATATTATGATTGCATTATTCTACATGATTAATTCACGTCTAGCCATGTGGGTTAGAAACCCTGATTATGAGAGTATTAACTCCTGATCAAATTATAAGAGGGTCTTAAAATGAGAACATGATAATTTAGGTTATGCTTTGAGTTGACCTCATAACTATACTTATATATATATATATATATATATATAGCTAACGTAGCTATGGTACTACTATATATCCCTCCTTCATTTATTCATATTGTATATTTATTCCTTGGCCTTGCATATTATTATCTACCTTCTTTCACCCTTTATTCATATATTAGCCTGGGATATATGGTATAGTATTGAAGTTTACAAATTTGGACATAAATAGGATAGTTCATCCTTGATACTTCCTTAGCCTTATTATGTTAGTCTCTTGGACTTGAATAGAATAGGCTATCCTTATTGTCTCATTGACCTGTTATATGATTTATGGACTCGTGGTTGTAATTTCTATTCTATTTATATGTTGTATATATCTATTGTATCTTTGGAGCTTAGTTGGTAGTTTCCTACTGAGTACCATTCATTTGGTACTCATACTATATTTTTGCAGCCTGTAGATCATAGTATGGATTATGCTATTTATGTGTGTGTTATGAAGAGCAGCCATTATTCAAAGACTGAGAGTGAGATCCTGACATTCAGAGTATTACTTACCTCCTTCTTATATATTAGACTAGTCTCTATATTGTATTTGAAGATAAGTTGTATCAGGATAATTCTATTGGTATTTCACTCTTATACTTTTATTATATTAGAAGATCTTGTACTGATGCCACCAAGTTTTGGGATTCACTTATGTAATTGATCTTTATATTATTTATTCCACATTCTTTTCTTTATATTATTGAGTAGTCCTTTACTAACTGTTTCATACTACAGAATGGGTTTGCCTATTGGTGGGTTATAGTAGGGGCTATCTTGACCTGAGAAATTAGGTCATGACAAATTGGTATAAGAGCCTAGGTTCACCAGTGTATTAGTACAACAGCTAAGTATTAATAGAGTCCTGTGGATCGGTGCGGAGACATTCGTAACATATATTTGGAAGTCTACGAGAATATTTTTGGAAATTCACTTCTTGACTTCTTATCGTGTGTCTTCATATATATGAACCTCGAACACATCCATTGACTCTATTCTATCCCTAGTGAATGATGCAAAATGGGTGACTATATGGACAGATATGGATGAGACTGCAACACGCATTTTTAGAATTTTAGCGCAGCATTAGACTAGAGAGTCAGAGATGTATGTCAAAGATCTTCAGCAAAAGTCAAACGATTTAGGGCTAATTTAGGCTCTAGTTGAGCTCGTGACTACTTAATCCTTTGAAGTTCAGCATTGGGAATCCAAGTCATGTTGTAGATCCCTCACAGCCATGGATGGCATTCGATTCATCGAGAAGTTCTTAGACCAAATTCGGTCTAGTGCTATTTATCAGGGTTCTTTACCAATTCTGAGTACGAGATTGGATTTATCGAGTAGGCCAGAATTATTCCTATGTTATAAGCTTTTGATCCAGACATTAGTGTGTGGATGTATTAGAAGATTAGTATTGTAACTTTGTTTGGCATCGGAGCACTTAATATTAACTGAGTTTTCCTTTCCTCAGGTTGCTGATTATTAGAATACAATATAAAGTACATGTATTAAGGCTTATAAAAGTGGAGGCAAGAGGCCATGCCATCAGTATAGTGCTATTGGTATTGTATTCGGGAGTGAGGATCCTTTCGGAAGAGTTCAGCTTTATTTGCAGCCTATCAATTCTATGCTATTAGTATTTCAAACTATGAGATAGTTGATTAGATAGAATTAAAATGTATTCCACATTGGCCTAAAGTTCCTAAGATAGGCTATGGTTGTAGAAGAATAGACAAATTTCTAAAGATTTTCTTAGCGTCAGCTGTCCAGCCATTTTAGCTCAATTTGTGTCCTTTCCATATTGATGCTACAAGAGTTGCTATGACTACAGAGATATTGACTAATGATCTAGAAAGTGTCCCCAAAATGGGATTTCTAGTCATTCAGCTTATTCAAATTGACCCTGTGATGCTGTGGCATCTTCAGTTAGAAATAGTGCACGTGGCCTCTCAGTTGATGATTTAGTCAGTCGATCCGAGTTTGGACTTATTCAGATTTATTCTCTCTATACCCGACAGGCATGTGATTGCAGACTTTACTGTGATAGGTGTGCTTTTGTTTCCCGTATTTATCTTTTATGATGTATATTGAGGTTTTCATACCCATTGATAATTATATGCCTTGCTGAATTGATATTGGTTATTATGTGCCTTATTATTGAATTCATGATTATGTTACTACTCTATGATTTATTTTTTTAGTAGTGGATAGAGTAGATTTGTATTGATATTTTCCCCTATGGGTGTAGCGTTTGGGTTTGAGTCTTATTTATCTTGGCATATTACCCTTATTATAGCCCTTAAATGGAAAATGGTATTGATATTCATTTTGGTACCACCTATTCATTTTATTAATATTGATATTATTTTTTCTATTGCTACCACTACTTGAGGTTATTGATTTAATTTGATATTATTACTTGATGAAATTGATCCTCACTGGGTAGCTGTTTAGACTACTGTTATCTAGTTAGAATTTTATTTTATGATCTTATTCGGTGGCTTGAGTAGATATAGCTCAATTTAATTATTTCTTTCCCATAGCTCGGCGAGGCTGATTTTTCCTTCTTGGTTAGCTGTGTTACACTGATTTGTGAATATATTTTGGTATTAAAGGTAAGTTGACCTTCCATGGTTCTGTGTGGTTTTTAAGCTAGTAATTTAGTTATATTGCTTAATATTGAGTTCAAGATTGTTAGACTTGCTTCCTGGGCTGTGAAGGCTTTTGTTTTGGCTATCTCTTCTGATATAACCCATTTGTCAGATTGACCAGTTTGAGGCCCAGTCTTTGGTCGTGACTATTTTATTGCCCAATAGTGGTTTTGACATAAATATTAAGATGTCATGGATTCGTCTCTTAGATTTGTTGGGTTCATTCCTGTGTGAATGTTTGCCTTTATTATTAGTGTGGGGATTAGATACTCCCTTTTTGTTATTATATGTTTTTGTCTTAAGTAGAGTTGGAAAGTTAGAGGCAGGTGGCCTTTCTTGTGATTGCTTCTTAAGTTGGCAAATTGGCAATTCCTTGTCTTGAGTTGTTGATTTTTTGGTGGTGGTCTTGACTTTGACCTTGGTTTCAGGATTGGTATATTTTTTCTTTGATGATGTGATTCTTTGGTGGATTCAGGATATCCCTATTCCAGAGTTTGTTCGCCCTAATGAGGCTTGGTGAAGTCTTTCTCCTTGCATTTCTCTTAGTTGCTAGAATTTTTGCTTTTGCTAGTATGGTTTGCAGCCTTGGGGAGTACTTTTCTAGTATTTTTGAGATCTCATTCCCTCTAGTAGATAGGGGATAGGTTATTTGCATTTTCAGTCAATGATTTACGTTTTTGCATGATTTCTGTACTGTGGCTTAGTATGATTTATCTCGAATTTGTTAGATTTGGATACTAAAGTTGATTCAAATGGTTGGGAATGATATAGGCTCATTGGTTCAGTTTTGACTTGATGCTTTGGAATAGCAATTTAAAAGTTATGATAAACTTGGAGTATGAATGCCTACCCATCCTCAGGTTTGGTTTGGGTAGCTGAAACCGAGCGATTCAGCCTCGGTATTGAGATTTTAGCTTGGTTTTGTAGAGGTTGGGTGCAACTTTCATTTTGGACTTATCTCACTTAAGATTTTATTTATAAACTGGTTGATCCTACTCCGTAGTTTCCTATTGGGTCTTCTCAATTTCGGATGGATTATAGTTGATAAATGTTCAGATAATAGCCCACGGACCCAGTATTGGTTCTTTTAGATTTGACCTCAAGTCTCCAGTTTTCTTTGGGAATTTTGGATAATATGCTCAGTGGGGCTAATACACTTGAGATGGATTCAATATGGCTTCATTCTTGGTTGATAGGACATCCTGGAGTAGAATATTTAGTGATGAGTAGTTATACCTTGGGTTTTGGAATTTCAGTTTGATTTTTATTTGAATTGGTTGCAGCATTGGTATGGATTACATTCCTTAATTATCTTCATTTGTGCACCCAAATAGCGCCTTATAAGTTTATTCTCATGTTGCAATTTGGACTTTCAGCAGGTCATCTTCAGTTCTTGGAGCCCTCTGTGGTGAGCTTATGCGAACATAACTCAGGTGATTTTCCTCCTGGTTTAGAGTGGATGGCAGGAATGGATTGGTAGAAGAAAATTATATTTGGATTTTGGAGTCAGTGATATGACTCATTACTTGGGTTGGTTTAGCTTGGATGATCCTTTGTTTATTTTTGTGGGTATCGAGATGGTATCACCATTTTATGGTTCAAATTTACATGCATCAGTCTTTTCAGTTCAGTTGGATTCCAGGAAGCGATTGAAGTTGAGTTTTGGTTGTTTGGAAATAAAGTGGGGGTGCTAGTTGAAAACGGAATACTTGTGGTGAAATCCCTTGTAAGTGTTCTCTCCTCATGGAGGTTACCTAGGAATTCATGTTCGGAGCATACGGGCTCAGTACCTCATCCTTTCGAGCTTTTGATATTCTGTCTATCCGTTGACTTTTGAGGATGAAAGTTCTTTTAATAGTAGATATTGTAATGATCTTTTTGGTTATTTTTCATGTTTTTGTTATCTTGATTATTAAGGCTTCTCTATAGCTGCCCTAAGTTGTTTATGACTTATTGAGACCGATGGTTCGGTAATCGGGAAGTTTATTTGATTTCTAGATCCAATTTCCTGTTTTGAAGTCTTTGTTGGTTCTAATTGGCCATCGAGCAAAAAAATTAATAAAACAATCTCAGATGCAAATTTTGATTGCGCCAACAGATCCAGAATATCGATTTTAGTATAGGTAGACCTTTGGTTTGGGTCTCAATGCACCCAAGCTCATTTTGACCTATTGGTCGAAAAGTTGGTAAATCAAAATACGGGAGTGGAACCCACATTTGATTGAAAAAGCTCTAATTGAAAATATGACTTCTCCATCGTATTTGCAACATTGCTTTTCGACTAGAGGGACCCTTGGTTTAGGTTCCAAGGCTTCTAAACTTATTTTGGGCTATTGAATGGATTTTATGAAAATAGAACTATAGGTGCGGGCCCAAATTTTTGCTGAAATGATCTCGTGTGAAAGTTTTGATGATTCCAATAGATTTGAAATATGGTTTACAATCAAATTTAACTATTGGATTGTCTTATTTTGGTTCCAAATGAGTTCCAAGGGTCAAAAATAAGTTTTTGACTTTACTGTCACTAGGATACCACATCTCTTTTCCGAGGGGGTCTATAAATAGACCCCAAGGTCGTGAATTTGAGCATTTTTCCTTCTTCTTTGAGAGCCTAAAATCCTAAATGGGTATGATAACTCAAAATTGAGTCTAGTGGGTGTCTAGGAAGTTTGGTAAACATCTTTTATCATGATTATCATCCGGATTAAGGTAATATTTCATCACTTTATTGGTGAATTTCTTAGTTCTTAATTCAAAATCCCAATTTAGATTAGGGCTTTATTTAGCCCCAAATTTGGTTTATTTGCACCCATTAGTTGAGGATTATGATTCATTGGTGATGTATGAGCATTAGAAACACGATTTCCATACGTGGGACCCACTTGGGGGTTTCGGTGTCATTTTTGGACCCAAAGCACAATAGTGAAATATGGGTATCGTTATACTCGTATTTATGAGTATATTATGTTTTGATAACATGATGGAATTTTGGAGATTGTGAAGTGAAGACGAGCATGTGGTGCATGATGTGAGGTTTTGCGATTCGGCCTTGAGGTAGGCTTTTACCTACTCTTCTTAGAAGACAATGTGTGTTATGTATGACATATGAATATGAATGTTATGCTTGATTATGAATAAATAACCTAGTATTTATTATTGATGTTTGGGGAATTATATGAGGGTTTTGGACCCATAAGGTAGTATATTTATGACCCTTTTAGAATCGTATTGCCTTCTCCCTAGTTTCAATTAGTTTGTAGTATAGAAATGCTATGATGCATGATTTTGGGATGTGGAACAAGTGTTGGAATCATGGTTAGTGTGATTGACCTTAGTTGGGCTAGTTTAGTGATCTTGAAACCGTGTATCTCAGGGAAATATTGACATAATTGCCCATGTTTCTAGATGAATTTCCTATTTTAGGATTGGTTAATGGCTTACTTGACATCTAAAAGTTGAACAATATACCTTAAACTAGTTTTGGGCGTAGTTTGCCTAAATATGGAGATTGAGGATTGGAAGTGCGATCATCCAGCCCACTTAGGCCAAGACTTGTGTTAGCTCTTGTGGGCTTAGTTCCGGATAGTAGGCCTAGTTGAGACTAATGAGCCTTATTTATGAGATTTACTTGGTGAATTGATAAATTGTGATGATTTTCGACGGATCATGATTAATGGACTATAGAGATATTACTTTTCCTTAGATGTGATATTGGGTCCATTGAGATGCATTTTCCTCTTAGTTAAGATATTTGGTCCATAAAGATGCATTTTTTTCTTAATTATGATATTTGGCTCATAGAGATGCAATTTACTCTTAATTATGATATTTGGCCCATGGAGATGCATTTTTCACTTAATGATGATATTTGGCCATAGAGATGCATTTTCCTCTTAGTTATGATATTTGGCCATAGAGATGCTTTTGCCTCTTAGTTATGCTACTTGGCCCATAGAGATGCATTTTCCTCTTAGTTGTGATATTTGACCCATGAGATGCATTTTTCTCTTAGTTATGATATTTGACCCATAGAGATCCATTTTCCTCTTAGTTATGTTATTTGTCCCATAGAGATTCATTTTCCTTATAGTTATGATATTTGGTCTATAGAGATGATTTTTCTCTAAGTTATGATTATTGGGCTTATAGAGATGATTTTCCTCCTGGCCATGATATATGACCTATAGATATGAGATGTATAATAGAGGTATATGCTTATTGATATTATGCTTCCTAGATGTGAGATGATTATAGATGTGCTACGACTTATAAATATGATTGTCGATATGAGTTTCAGATATGTATATGGGCCTAAGACTGTGATTATGATGTCGTGATTATTCTGGATATATTATTGGGTTGAGGGTTGTCTTATGATATTTGTTGGATATCCTGAGAGTATTTATCCTTATAAAGGATACGGTTGTAGAATATGGACACGTATATGTTTATGTTGCATACGATTTCACTGATTGAATACTGGTGATGGCATACATAGATTTGGTACACTCATGATTATTATATCGGTATTGATGTAATCCTAGCTGAAATATGACCTTATCTCTATTTTTCTAAATAAGGAGTAAAACCCACTTTTCATCTTAACAATGAATTTCTCTACTATAATAATTGCCTAACTAAATAGAATATTTATACGTATAAAAGAGGTTAAAAATATTATTGTAAAGATTTGAACAAGATAGATTCTGGCCCATGACTTAACACTATTATTTACTTTGGTCGTGAGATATTCCGACCCTTTCTACACTTTTTCAATGATTTTGTCTCGAAGATTATTTCGGGAAACAGACTTACGAATTTACACTCTTTTAGCCATAGGTTGAATCTGTGGTTCTATTATATATCTATATATATGTATTAATGACTATGATGATATATATATCCAGTTCGAGTTTGAAGGATACAGTTGTGATGATATATATACCTGGTTCGAGTCCTGAGGATATTGTTGTGATGATATATATACCCGATTTGAGAATGGAGGATACTGTTGTGATAATATATATATACCCGGTTTGATTTCAGAGAATATTGCGATGATATATTGATACCCGGCAAGGTCAGAGGTTGATTAAGATAATAATGATAGTTATGATAATGAGATTTTGATGTTGATTGGGTACCTTGCATTCATTTTTGTATGCGCAATGCCTATCACCAGTATGCACATATGTCTATCATCCAGTATAGGATAGTTGCATGGATATGGGTGATGAATATGCCTTATGTTATTGTATGTTTAGCTTATGATAGACAGATCAT
This sequence comes from Capsicum baccatum var. pendulum, assembly GCA_030864225.1. Taxonomy (NCBI): domain Eukaryota; kingdom Viridiplantae; phylum Streptophyta; class Magnoliopsida; order Solanales; family Solanaceae; genus Capsicum; species Capsicum baccatum. The sequence continues at coordinate 173,212,263 of CM061554.1, forward strand.
TGATTCAATATCGAGATTTGAGGTATGTTACTGTCCTCTTTTATCTTACGATTTCATTATTCTACATGATTAATTCACGTCTAGCCATGTGGGTTAGAAACCCTGATTATGAAAGTATTAAATCCTGATCAGATTATAATGAGGTCTTAAAATAAGAACACGATAATTTAGGTTATGCTTTGAGTTAACCTCATAACTATACTTATATATATATATCTATTCATAGCTATGGTACTACCGTATATTTCTCCTTTATTTATTCATATTGTATATTTTTTCCTTGGACTTGTATATTGCCATCGACCTTTGTTTCGCCCTTTATTCACATATTAGCCTGGGATATACATTATAGTATTGAGATTTATGAATTTGGACATAAAAAGATATTTCATCCTTGATACTTCCTTAGCCTTACTATGTTAGTCTCCTGGACATGAATAGAATAGGTTATCCTTATTGTCTCATTGACCTGTTATATGATTTATGGACTCGTGGGTGTAATTTCCATTTTGTTTATACGTTGTATATATCTGCTTTATCTTTGGAGCTCAGTTGGCAGTTGCCTACTGAGTACCACTCATTTGGTACTCATACCACATTTCTGCAGCCTACAGATCATAGTACGGGTTATCGCCATTGATGTGTGTGTCGTGCAGAGCAGCCATGGTTCGGAGACTGAGAGTGAGATTCTGACGTTCAGAGTATTACTTACCTCCCTTTTATATATTAGACTAGTCTCTATATTGTATTTAGAGATAAGTTGTATTAGTATAATTCCATTGATACTTCACTCTTATACTCTTATTATATTAAAAGCTCTTGTACTGATACCACTAGGTTTTGGGATTTACTTATATAACTGGTCTTTTTTTCATTTATTCCATATTTTTTTCTTTATATTATTGAGTAGTCCTTTACTAGCCATTCCTGACTAAAGGTTGGGCTTTTCTATTGGTGGGTTATAGTAGGTGCCATCATGACCTAAGAAATTGTGTCATGACACTAAATCAATAGAAAAATCAATATCCAGATAAGTTCATAGAAAACACGTCCCTGAATTCTCTAATAACTCTTACATGATCCAAGGAATGGGGTGAATTAACACTAGTATCATGTACATAGACTAAATAAAAAAGACCCGTCCTTCCTACCAAGAAACAAATACAAAGAAAATAAGTAACCCCTTTTAGACACAAAGTAGAGGTACTTTTATACTATAACCTTTGTATACCCGAAATAGCTAATGTCATGGTCTTGACAAAATAATCTAAAACTACATGATAAGGAGACAATCAATACACACCTAATTTGAAATCAAAATTAACTATGTCTAGGATAATTAAATCTACTCGAGTATCATGCCTCAAAAAGGTTACCACATATGATTGGTACACCTGATCCACAACTAAAGAATAGCCTATGGGTGTAGATACAAAAATGGGCAGATCAAGGGACTCAAACATAGAACCAATACTAGTAGAAAAATATGTAGAAACATAGGAGAATATAGAACCATGGAAAACATTACTGAAGTGGGACAATGGAAAACTATGATAATATCTATAATCACAACATTAGAAACCTCTACCTTAGGTCTCCTAGGAAAATAAACACAGACCACATCTTCTACCAAACTGAGAAACTCCTCATCCACTACCATGAGCTCTCTAAGCCCCACTTTTGTTACCTATATTACCACATCTACTACCTTGTGTATCCCTTTAGCTTCTAACACTACATTTAGACAAAGCTAAAGCTCAAAACTCAATTGGGGAGGACCAATTGCATGTCGAGGTCAACCCTTCATTAAGTATCCAAACTCATCACACACAAAATATACCTTACTGATGAATCACACTGAGAGGGATCAACATAACCAAAATGCCCTCCATAACCTAAGGAACTAGAATGAGACCCTCAATATGTACGACCTGATATCTGACCAGCTAAAGTTTCAGCACCCACAACCCTAGTATCTGAACTTTGTAAAGTTTCCTAAACCAGTATGCCATAGTAACTGTGAGAACCTCTACCTGAGAAATCCCTAACTTGGGATGAATGAACATTGAAACCACCCTGTTAGCATACCCTTTTAGTACAACCACTCTGAGTACCCTTCCAAATAGACTCGATCATCTTGGAATAATCCACAATACTCTATAAGAAACAACTTGAAACCACGAACTGAGTTGTTTCCAACTGATAAGAAGTAGTCAAAACCTTAACAAACTTATTGATCTGTCAAACTCTATGGAGATACTAGTTGTGGAATACATAGATAATGCATGAAAATGAGCCTCATACTCGGTAATTATCATAGAGCCTTCTCCAAATAATAAAACTCATCCTTTGGCTTGTCCCTTAATCTATATAGCATCAACCTCTCAAGAAAACCCTCATAAAACTGGGTCCAAGTCAAAGAAGGGGAACCTACTAATCTACAATTGATGTAAGGCCTCCAACACTTCTTAGCCACATCAAAAAGTAGTGTAATCAACACCATAGGACTCAAGAAAATTAAGTTTATACAACCTCTCCTAGAAATTAATGAAAGAAACTCATAAAGTATCCTATCCTCACTATAGTACCATTGAACTTGGGAAGAGACAATCTCATAAATATCTAAATCTATATTACCCATCAGCAGACATCAAAGAACTTGGAGCCACAGGCGGAACAATAAGTCAAGCAGGCAAAGGGTTAACATATAGGTTATAACAAAATTTAGCTCGATCTCAAAAGTGTAAAAACCATAAGCGGGGGCCTGCCCTACGGTAAAACACCCACTCTTATCTGAGAACTATCTATCATACTGGGTAGAATACACCTGTAGGAAATATCATCCATACTGCTCAAAATATAAATTATTAGATCCCCTAATACTACAGTAACAACAAAACCCTGCTTCATGACCCAAACCAGGGCCTGGCTGTGATGGGTATCTCAAGTCCCACAAAGACCAGAGATCACCGCTTACCCTAACCTAGTAAACTCAACAACCTCAAGTGTCGAATGAATTTAGAACCTATAACAAGATAGTGCAAAATAAAGACTAATGATAACTTATGAAGTGTCTAAACCAATCAATAAAACAACACACCCAAGTCAACAGTAATCCAAAAAAGCCTCTACAAATCTGAAGTCAATATAATATCGGGGCATGCCCCCAGTAATAGCCAAAACCAAAGACTAAACAAGTATAAGACATAGAATATAAAGACAATGAAATAAAGCCTTTCTAAGTATGGAAGATCACCATTTCAATGACAACTCACGAACTTACTCGGACACCTGATCACTGTGCAGGTAAAGTAGAAGAAGTTTTGGGACCTACATTGCATGGGGTTACAGCATCTGTAGATGGTGGTTGGAGCGCTAGAATATAACTCAAGGATAGAGAAACAAAATAATGCCATCATTCAAAACCAAGTCAAATCATCATATATAATCACATACATATATATATATATATATATCATGTCGGGATAGGGAATAAAGCTTGGCATGAACTTTGAACATATTAACCTGGCTATGTAGCATAACTATCATATCACAAGGCACCCACGGGCTATATGGACCAGCTCTCCCCTAGATGGAAGATCCTTAGTGCGTGTAGCCGTACAAACTAGAGAATATCAATATCATTATATGCCTTTATGGGGGACTCGAACCTCCCGACATAATCAAGGTGACTTCAGCACCAATGTATATAATATGGTGGACTTGAACCTCCCATTCATATATTCATTCGGAGGACTTGAACCTTCTGTTCATATAGACACCTACACCGGCTAGCACGGTTTCCAATGTTAGTCCTTTGGACTCTACTTTCACGGCCCGGCTACACTCCCGCTTTAAAGCCCAATTAAAACATTCATTTCACATACACAACCATTAACCTAATTCTTACCAAAGGCATCTTTTTGGTATCATCATACAACTCCACTTACAAGCGTACAACATGCCATAACCATTAGTAGTCAACTTTGGGAATCGAACCCATTGTCTAAACAAAGATATTAATTTAATTCAACATTTAGGAACTCGAATACATTTAGCCAATTAAAACATCAAGGTTATAATTCAAGTCAGTTTATAGCCAACGAGGCCTTCATAAAACCATTTACCAATCATCAACATTCATAGGCCAATGCCTTAGTTCAAAACACAATCCATATGTAGACAAGATTCTTCTCATTGACATTTTTATAGACAGGTTAAGGGCACACCATTTTCAACCCATTATTCAATCCAAAAACCATCAAGTCGAGGGTTAAACATGACCCACTCATTAAACCACAATTTACATTCACCCACATATGCAAAACCATTATCAAACATATATGATCATAATCTAAAGCATGGGAAAACAATACTCAACATTATGCACTGAAACCCTCAACCATGGATTTTAAAACCACCATTAATGATTCATGAACAATGTTTAAAAAACATAATTTTTGTGAACTAACAATGAAGAAAGAGTCACATGCCTGAGTTATGAAGATTCAAGAAGAGATTTTGATCCTTAAGCCTCTAGATAACCAGCTTGAAGAAACCCTAGCCCAATCTTCTTGAGAGATTTTTAGAGAGTGTTTCAATCTTCTAAAGTGTAGAATAAAATCCAAATAAGTGTTATAAGATATTGGAGATTAAGGGTTTAGGGTGGAAATTGTTCAAAATACCCTTGAAAGCTATAAAAAGTACATAGGTGGGTACGATTGGACCCTTCAACTTGTAACCACATCATACGAGTGGTACCTCAAATTGTCACTTGATAAGAAAGTTGGACACCATATTCTTTCCAACATACAACTTCCTTGCCCAACTCGTATCATCACCATACGACTAGTGTAGTGTGAGTCATACCCAAGGCCAAACATAAAAGTCTAGACACTAGATAACATATGGTTTGGATCCTATATCTCGTCACTTGAGCATACGACTCGTATGGAGTCTTCTCATATCTAGGTCAGAACTTGGACAATATCACACTGACTAACATACAAATAGGATTCTAAAATCATAACTACATCATACGACTAGTATGGTGTGAGTCGTATGATGATCAGAAGGTTCAAGACTCAAGAAAATTGCAAGGGTAAAAGTTTGGGGTATTTCAGTCTCCCCTTTAGGATTATTCATCCTTAAATGATGGGACTAGGCAATACAAGCATAATTAAACTTTCAAAATTCTCTACTTTTACCTTTAAGACAGAAAATAACATGCCATGGAATTTACAATCCACCATTAACAAAGATAGAGAACAAAGATGTCAAGAACCAACACATACCTCAAGCACAATTTTTTGGAATGAGAAATAGGAACGAATACTTAGACGTCATGTCCTCCTCGGCTTCCCAAGTAGCTTCCTCAAACTTTTGGTTCCACCATAGAACCTTTACCAAAGCTACGTCTTTCATTTGCAATCGACGAACTTGTCGATCCAAGATCCTCATCGAGACCTCCTCATAGGACAAAGAATCTAAAATACCAATGTTCTATAAGAGAACAACCAACGAAGGATCACCCATGCATTTCCACAACATAGACACATGGAATACCGGATGAATGGAACTCATGCTAAAGGTCAAATCTATCTCATATGTAATATTTCCAACCTTTCTCTAAACCATATATGGGCCAACATACTGGGTCTTGAAATTTTCTTTCTTTCCAAACCACATAACTCCCTTCATGGGAGACACCTTCAAGAACACCCAACTCCAACCTCAAATTCCAAATCCCTTCGCCCAACATTCGCATAGGAATTTTGGTGACTTTGGATGGTCTTAAGCCTATCTCGAATTATGATGTGTGAGCCGATGCTAACATATTTGAAGTTTTTAACTCTGAATAATTGCGAAGTCTTAAGCAACTTTTGTTGTTTTTTATTGCTTTTAGTGTGTTAATGTAGACATAAGTGATCGGGGAGGAAACCAAAGGAAAGAAGAATAAATCGGATGACATCTGATAGAAATAAGCTGAAGTATAGCTGACGTCAATTCTGAAGCGCCGTCAAAGTTACCGTCAAGCTTAGAAAGAACCTGAAGAGTTAAAAGGAAATGTGACGGTGATTTGGAAGGGCCATCATATATGGGACATGGCGTCAAAATCGCCATCAACTAGAGACAGAGTATGCTGATTCCCAGTGAAGATGTGATGACAATTTTCACGTGCCGTCAGGATTTTGACACGCCATCAGGATTACCATCTGAAGAGGCAGAAGATAAAAATTCACTAGAACCTTTGACGACATCTCGCACACGTCGTCAGGAATCTGACACGTCGTCAAAAGCATCGTCATCTAAACTGAAGAGAAAAGTGAAACTTTAATTTTATCTCCTTATTTAGTATTTACTATTTAAAGACTTGTTTTGGGTTTCTACCTGGTGATTCAATCGAAGAAACTACTTATTGTTTTCCATCTAATCGTAAGTTATCCTTATCATTATGAATTTAACTTGTGAGTTCGTTCATCAAATCATGAGCGGCTAATTCCATTAGTCGAGGTTATGGGATCCATGGATTAGGGTTTGATATGATGCTAGGTGATTAACGGATTCAAAGAGTAGTAGAACATCTTGAAATTCTGTTGTTTGAACTGAAATCTAGTGGTTGCAAACATTAGATTATGCCTTAAGTTTTATTTGCTTCTAACGGAGAAATAGACTAGGGGACGTGAATTATCAACAGGGACTCGGAAGCTACCAACCTTCTGTTTAATTATTAACGCCATAACTGGATTAATCTACCTGAGATAACATCCTATTGGAAATAGATAAGTTATCTAAGTTCGAGAGAATTAGATAATAAATTGTCTGGTGAGGTCGAGAGATAAGTCAGATAGTATAATCGTCAGGGATATTCTGTTGTTCTACTCATTTCGAGAATCTCTAGCATTACCTAGTATCTGTCAATTTCTAAAACCCTTGGTGACCATAGCTCTGGTTTCCCATTTATCTTGATTACAAACACTGAAGTATTGAAATTGATATTTAACACACTGTGAACTTAAACTCCCATCTTTCGGAAACAGTAAACTACCAGTAAAGTCTTTCGTAAACAAATCAAAGTTCACACCCTATTCCCTGTGGGATTCGACCCCAACCTAGTTGTATTTTATATTGACAACGATCGCTTACACCCATTCAAGAGTGTATTTTGAGCGTTATCAAATTCCATCACCTTTTACATAGCTTGGTGAACCAAATTCGAGCCAAATATTTCTGCTTCGCCAACCTCGAAGCACCCAATTAGAGATCTACACCTTCTACAATACAATGCCTCAAACGGGGCCATACCAATGCTAGAATTATAACTATTATTATAAGCAAATTCAATCAAAGGAAAATTGCCGAACCAATTACCACCATAGTCAATCACACAGGCTTGTAGCATATCCTCCAAAGTCTGAATAGTCCTTTTGGCCTACCCATCCAACTGTGGGTGAAAAGTCATACAAAGACTCATTTTAGTCCCCAAACCATGTTGAAAAGAGAACCAAAAATGCGATGAGAACTGATTACCACGATCTAAAATAATTGAGACAGGTGCACCATGCAACTCTACAACTTCCTGAAGGAACAACTTCGCATAATCCTCGGTAGAATAAGTAGTCCTCATTGGCAAGAAGTGAGTGGACTTAATAATCCTATACACTATGACCCAAATGGAGTCACACTGATTCCGCGATCGTGGAAGGCCGGTAATGAAATCCATATTAATTACCTCCTATTTCCACACTAGTAGTTCAATCTCTTAAAGTAGCCCACCAGGCCTCAGGTGCTCCCCCTTCACCTCTTATCACACCATACACATAGCCACAAAGTTGGCTACATCCTGCTTCATATTATTCCACCTAAACATATCTTTGAGATCATGATACATCTTTGTCGAATTGGGATAAACTGTATACCACAACTCATGGGCCTCTACCAAAATCCTTCCTCGCAATCCATCAATGTCGGGAACACACAACCTCTTTTGGTACCTCAAGATACCATCACCGCTGATCTCAAAAGCCATCACCTTCTGCTTACCCACATCATCCTTGATTTTTATCAAGAGAGGATCAAATACATGTTTCTCCTTTATTTTCGAACCAAGAGATAATTGTGCCACCTATTGCACCAATACGTCACCATCCTCAGAGTCCAAGAAACGAACTCAAAGGTTAGCCAAATGGTGAATATCCTTCACTAATTCCTGCTTATCCTTATCCACATGCGACAAGATACCTATGGAAAACCTGCTAAGAGTGACCATATTAGCTTTACCTGGATAGTAGTGAAGACTCATATCATAATCCTTCAGCAACTCAAGCCTCCTTCTTTGCCTAAGATTAAGCTCTTTCTAAGTGAATATATACTATAGTCTCTAATGATAAAAAAGATATCAACATGGACTCCATATAGATAGCGACACTAAATTTTCAATGAGAATACCACAGATAACAACTCCAAATCATGAGTCGAATCGTTCTTCTCATGAACCTTCAACTTCTAGAGGCATATGCAACTACCTTACCATGATGCATCAACATACAACCCAAACCAACCCGGGATGCATCACAATAGACCACAAACCCCTCTGTACCCTTAGGTACAGTTAAGACCGGAGCTGAAGTCAACTTATCTTTTAACTTCTCAAAGCTACCTTCGCAAGCAACAAACCACAAGAACTTTACCTTCTTTTGATTCAACTTAGTCAATGGGGCAGCAATAAAAGAAAAACTTTCTATGAATCTCTTATAATAATCGGCTAAACGCAAGAAGCTCCAAATAATGGTTGGAGTCATGGATCTAGGCCACTTCTTAACCATAAGAACTTTTTGAGGATCCACCATGATCCCTTCACTAGACACAACATGACCTAAAAATGTAACTATGTTCAACCAGAATTCACATTTAGAGAACGTAACATACAACTGCTGATCTTTCAAGGTCTACAACATAATGCCGAGGTTATCGACATGATCCTCCTCACTCTTATAGTATAACAAAATATCATCAATGAAGATAATCACAAACAGATCTAGAAATTGATGGAGGACCTTATTCATCAAATCCATGAATGCCGCTAGTGCATTAGTCAAGTCAAACTACATTAGCAAGAACTCAAAATGCCCATACCGGGTATGAAATATTGTCTTAGAGATATCTACCTCCCTAATCTTTAACTGATGATACTTGGACTGAAGATCAGTCTTAGAGAAGAACTTAGTACCCTAAAGCTGATAAAATAAATCATCTATCCTTGAAAGAAGGTACTTATTCTTTACCCTCACCTTGTTCAATTATCGGTAATAATTACACATTCGAAGGGAACTATCCTTTTTATGCACAAATAAAATAGGTGCACCCCATGGAGACACACTAGGACGGATGAAACCCTTGTCTAAAAGATCCCTTAATTGCTCTTTAAGATCCTTTAACTCAGTCAGAGCCATTCTATATGGGGGAATAGAGATAAGAAGAGTGTTCGGGACAAGATCAATACCAAAATCAATCTCCCTATTGGGAGAAACACCAGGAAGATCATTAGGAAAAACTCTAGAAATTCATTCACCACCGGGATGGAATAGAAAAAAGGACCCTCTAAGTTAGAATCTTTAACTCAGACTAGACGATAGAGACTGCCTTTTGAGAATAACCTTCATGCTCCAAGATACGACATAAATCTCCCTTTAGGATCTAGGGAACCACCCTCTCATTCAATAACTAGCTCATTAGGGAATTTAAAGATGACGTTACGGGTTCGACAATCTAAAGATGCATAACACAAGTGCATCTAATCCATACCCTATATGACATCAAAATCGACCATGTCAAATTCAAACAAATCCACCAAAGTCTCCTGACTACTAACAGATACCATAAAACCCCTATACATATTTCTACCAACCACATAGTCACCCACTGGGGTAGATATAGAAAAAGGGTCTGAAATACACTCGAGACCAAAACCAAAATGCACAGCCATAAATGGGGTCACATATGAAAGAGTAGACCCCGGATAAAGCAAAAAAGTACACAAAATAGGATAAGAGTGTTAACATACCAATAACGACATTGAGAGATGCCTCAAAGTCCTGACGAAAAAAAAGGTCATATAAGCAATTTTAGCCAATGCTAAAGTAGGAAATAGAAGCAGAAGCAAGAACAACACCCTTTGTGTAGGAGCTGATAAGGTAGCAATAGGGACCCTATTGGCCCCAGAAGTAACTCTAGAGGGACAATCCTACTGTATATGCCCAATCTGACTATAACTAAAACATCAATTCGTCCCCTTCTCACACTGGCCATGCTACGACTGACCACAGAATCCAACTGTACTCTCTACCATACTGAGAGGAACGATTACGCAATGGCTTTGGGTAAGAAGTACTAGCCATAAAGAAAGAACCAAAACTCCTCCACTTCTTTTTAGGCCACTTTTCCCTATCTCTACCACTCTGCTACTAACCTCCACCCTGATTAGAAAATCTGAACTTCTTACTCTGTCTCTCTCTAATCTCAGTTTGCTTCCTCTTTCTTCCTCAACCTATTACATATAAACCACAAGCTGATAAATAACAATATCCTCGTTCAACAAGGCAGTTTCACTCACTAGAATCAACTCACTGGACAACCTAACAGAAAACTTATACATTCTATCCCTCATGCTAGATACCAACTCAGGAGCATACCTGGACAAGTGATGGAATTTCAAAGCATACTCCTTGATTTTCATCCTACCTTACTTTAAGTTAACAAATTCTTCCATTTTTGCCTCTCTCAACTCCTGAGAAAAAAGCAGTTCAAAAAGGCACTAGAAAAGTCATCCCATAATCGAACAACTCAAAAAGAAGCAGTCCAAAAAGGCACTAGAAAAGTTATACATAGAGTTATCCAGAACCTTAGACTCTACAGCTCGAAATAGAACAAAAAGAAAGGGAAATATTTCTAAATGTCTCGTAGCCTCCCTCTTATAAGTGTGGCATGCTTCATACTTATAAAAGAGAATCTACTCAACACGACTTTGTGGACACCCAATTGACCATGCACCCAGGCTCTGATACTAACTTTGTAATAACCCAAACCAGGGCCTGTCTGTGATGGGTATCTCAAGTCCCACGTGGACCGGAGATCACCATTTCACCTAACCTAGTCAGCTCAACAACCTCAAGTATCGGATAAATTCTAAATATATAAAAAGATAGTGCAAAAATAAGACTAATGATAACTCATAATGTGTCAAAACCAATCCACCAAAATAACATACTTAAGTCACAGTAATCCAACGAAGCCTCTATAAATCTGAAGTCAATAAAATATCGAAACATGCCCGCGACAATAGCAAAAACCAAAGTCTAAACAAGTTTAAGACATAAAATATAAAGACTATAAAATAAATCCTTTTGACGTATAGAAGATCCCCACTTCAATGACAACTCACAAACTAACTTGATACCTGATCACTACGCAGGCAAAGTAGAAGAAGTTTTGAGACCTGCATCGCATGGGGAAACAACATCCGGAGATAATTAGTGGTTGGAGCACTAGCATATAACTTAGGGATAGAGGAATAAAAAATGTCATCATTTAAAACCAAGTCAAATCATCATATGCAATCATATACATATATACATATATATATATCATGCCGCGATAGGGAACAAGGTTTAGCATGAACTTTAAAAATATTACCCTGGGTTGTGTAGCATAACTATCAGATCATAAGGCACCCACAAGCTATATGGACCTAGATCTCTTCTAGCTGGAAGGGTCCCAGTGCGTGTAGCCACACAAACCAGAAAATATCCATATCCATATATTTTTTATAGGGGACTCGAACCTCCCTACATAATCAAGGTGACTTAAGAACCAATATATACAATATGGGGGGCTTGAACCTCCAATTCATATATTTATTTAGTGTACTCGAACCTCCTGATCAAATAGACACCCATATCGACTAGCGCAGTTTACAATGTTAGTCCTTCGCACTCCACTTTTATGGCTAGTCTACACATCCCGCCTTAAAGCCCAATTAAAATATTCATTTCACATACACAACCATTAATCCAATTACTTACCAAAGGCATCTTCTTGGTATCGTCATACCAACCCCACTTGCAAGCGTACAATATGTCATAACCATTATTAACCAACTTGGGGACTTGAACTAATTGTCTAAACAAAGAAATCAATTCAATTCAACATTTAGGACTCAAACCTATTTAGCCAATTAAACCATCAAGGTTAGAATTCAAGTCAATAAATGGCCAACAAGACCTTCATAAAACAATTTACCAATCATCAACATTCATAGGGCAATGCCTTAGTTCAAAACATAATTCATATGTGACAAGATCTCAGTGACATTTTCATAAACAGGTTAAGGGCATACCATTTTCAATCTATTATTAAAGCCAAAACCCATCAAGTTTAGGGTTAAACATAACCGATTCATTAAACCAAAATTCCAATACATCCATATGTACAAAACCATTATCAAACATATATAATAAAAATTTAAAACATGGGAAAACAATACTCAACATTATGCAGTCAAATCCTTAACCATGGATTTTAAAACCACCTTTAATAATTCATGAACAATGTTTAAAACACATAATTATTATGAACTAACAATGAAGGAAGAGTTGCATGCCTGAGTTACGAAGATTCAAGGAGAGATTTCGATCGCTAAGCCTCTAGATGACCATCTTAAATAAACCCTAGCCCAATCTTCTTAAGAGTTTTTTAGAGAGTGTTTCAATCTTCTAAAGTGTAGAATGAAAGCCAAATAAGTGTTATAAGATGTAGGGGATTAAGGGCTTGGGGTGGTAATTGTCCAAAATAACCTCAACTTAAAATCTGTAAAATAAAATATAGGTGGGTACGATTGGATCCTTCAACTCATAACCACATCATACGAGTGGTACCCTCAAATCATCACTTGATCAACAAGTTGGACACTACATTCTGTCCAACATACGAATTTCCTGCCCAACTCATATCATCACCATACGACTAGTATGGTGTAAGTCATACCCTAGGAAGAACATCATAGGTTATACACTAGATAATATACAGTTGGGACCCTACCTCTCATCACTTGAACATACGACTTGTTTGGAGTTTTTTTGTATCAATGTCAGAACTTAGCCAATATCGCATTGACCAATATACGACTAGGGTCCTAAAACTGTAACCCCATCATATGACTAGTATGGTGTGAGTTGTATGATGATCAGAAGGTTCAAGACTCAAGAAATTTACAAGGGCCAAAGTTTAGGGTGTTTCACCCTGAGTGGCCTAGATTTCTCCTAAATCTTCTAGTTCCCAGATCGCCTCATCATAATCAATCTTAGCCTGAAGAGAGGATGCTCTAACTCATTCTCTAGCCGATGTCGCTGCTCGTGCCCGACCTCTACTTCTATCTCGGTTGCGCCCCTACCTTTCTCTTTGACTAGGGATCTAAAAATGTGTGTTGGCTCAACATCCTCAATAATTCTGGATTGAGTCCTCACCATCAATGTGAAAAGAGTGGAATATAAGTTTTGCATAATTTGCTTGAACAACATGCAAAATAAGGAATAAAATTAAAGGGATTTTCCTAAAAATATCCCATACCCTCCCAAAGATAGATACGGACATCAATGTATCAATTTGCAAGACCTATAAGATATATTTCCCTTTACTCATGAGATTAGTGAACCTAACGCTCTGATACTAATTTTTCATGACCCAAAATCTGAGTTCATAAGGGTACCTATCCTATCCCAACCTTGGTGGGTAAGCCTAATACCCCTAAGAGATAGAGTTGCCAGGAGAAGATAAATAACACACAAATATGAGATAATATAAAGTCAGGCCAGATATATAAAACAAACTTTGAAACTAAAATAAATATAACTCAAATCTCAAAATCTAGTGTCATGAGTAGAGCAATAATAACTGGCATAGAATATGGAAATAGTAGCTTTGTCTCTGAAATGTAAAATAAAGATAAGATAAAAATATAATGAAGTCTAGAATCATGATTTAAACGAGGAGCTCACCAATATTCCAAGTAAACCTCAACTTAGCATAATCTAAAGCTCCACGGGTCTCACTCAAAGTAGGACCTGCACTAAAAAAGTACAAAAAGTAGGAGTGGTACGATTTACTTGTACCCAATAGGCACGATAGGATGAATGAAAATAAAACGTATAAAGGATACTATGATCATGTTTCCACCTACATTCGGAAAAAATTCCAAAGGTACCTCAAGCCTTATCTCCTAAAAGTATAAATAATACAACTACAATAATAGTGTAAAAGTAACAACCACAACTATACATAAGAAAGACTAAACTACACGATAACAAACGCAAAAGAAAAATGCAAATAATGCATTCCAATGATATAAAAAGGATGAAATATCTCAATATCACCTTGTATACACCTTTCGAGGATAAGCTCCCAAGTAGGACCCATGGAGGTTCGCATCCCAGACACTTTCACAATCTTATCAACCAAACTTACTACAATATCCCTTAGTCAAACCATTTTATAAAGCATCTCATTTTATTTTAAAATCATGATTCTCAATAATACCAATTGCATAAATATAGATGAAAGAAATGAGGATCTATGATCATTACCAATTCAATATCATTTAATGAATCAACTCAATAATGGTAAAAATTAGCTCAAATTTTCTTAAATCATAACAGATCATGATATAAACCATCACATGGCAATACAGTAGTAAAGAGTCGTGTAATACATCAATAATATCAGTCTAAGCTCCCACTCGAGCATCACAATAATAATAAAGGTAAATAATGCTCAAACAAGACCAATACCAGCCCTTGAACGAGCATCACAAAAATAATAATTTATCAAGTCAATAATAATATTCACATAATCCCGCACACGGGCATCATGATAAAATAATAATCTCAAAAGATGAATCTTACGATAAAATAACTCCATCCATATCATACTATACATAATGATTAACTACCCAAATCGGTCTAAGAATGTTAAGCCATAACCTACCTCAAAAACTCAAACACGAGCCTAGACCTTTCAACAGGGAGCTTTTCCTTTTCATGAGGTCCAAAAATGAATCAATCTATCAGAAACATAATCTACACATCAAGAGGAGTCTAATAATACCCATATTAACAACTTTTATTTTGGTTCCAAAAACACTTTGAAAATCGACCCCAAAATTAAAAGGATAAATTTAAAATTTTATTGAAGAATCAACTTTTTCATACTGTAAGGATTCTAATATAGAAATTCAATGAAAAATAAGTTGATAACGAGTTTAAATAATTGAAAAACTAATTTCTCACTTTACCAAGTGAAGCCCTAAAATTCTAAATTTAAAATCCAAGTTTTGAAGATGATTTAGAGAAATAATCAATGGATAATGGTAGAAATAAGGTTTAAAAGTTTACCCATGTCTAATTTGATGAGAAACTCCTTTCAAAATTGCCAAAACTGAGACCTCAACATTGAGGATAGAAGAATGAAATAAAATAAAAGAAAAAAGGAATTTATACCAGTGACATCGCCTAGATGGTCAAATGATCGCCTAAGCGGACAGTAGTCACTTGTCATGTAGTCTCATTGCTAGGCAACCAAAGCATCTAAATCCATCACTTAGGTGATGGTTTCCATATGGATTGGCTTTCTCAAAGGTGGTTATTTATCCGCTAAGGAGGTACCATTAAGATGATAAAGGTTTGTCGAAGCGGTTGCACCAGAAAGTTATTACAACTGAAAATATGCAACTAAAATGATTCTAAATGGATCCTTGGGATTTGATCAAGAACCCATAAAAATAAACCATTAGTGCTACTATGATAATTTCGATGTTGCAGACTCAATGGAAACATTAAATTTATCAAAAGAGGTTGTTATCAACAAGTTAACCTCTGAAAATCCTTTTTAGGCTAACTTAACTAGTTTATCATCTAAATGCATAAAACTCTAAATAAATACTCAAACCTGAACTAACTATGCTACTAATACAAAAATGATATTTAGAATCTAATGCATTTGCCAAAGTCGTCATCTGACACTCGGATCACAAAATATTGACTAAAGTCAAACTAATCACTTTCAAGGCTACCCAAAACTTCAAACTCAAATAAAATCACTTTCAAATGCTTCAGGGACTATGTTGAATTTCCTACAACTCATAAATGATACAAAGCAACTATGAAAAAAGAAAAAATGATCAAAATATAGATAAAGCTAAAAATTGCAATAATGTTATTACATGTAGTGTCAAAAAATAACATTTTATTCCTTTTTGTGTCCATATATAGGCGAGTGTCTATCATGAGACAATATTAGTAGGATTATGATAATATCTATATTATAAATTATGGCTCAATTGTGGCTCACTCAATACACGAGCATAGCGTTCCGAAGTTGTTCTAAGGTTGTATACAAATTCTTCAAAAAAAATTAAAGAAAATCATCTTTTGGTGAGAAACATAATATTCATTAATCAATGGCATAATACATAAATAGACTCTCAAACATGGCCTCAACTGTCAAGTGAGAACTTCAGCATTGAGAGTGAACATCTAATCATATCAACTTAGTCTCAACTCTCAATTAGAAATTGAACACTCCAACTAACACATAAAATATTGGAGGTATCGAGATGATCGTTTTGTAAGTTGGAATATTCAAATGACATAATCGAGACAAGTTGAGATGCGTGGATGTACATATTCAGAATTGGAGTGCTCACTTGCCAAGTGAGACTAAGTTTAAGTATTTGTTTCCATATTATAACCTAATCAAACCTAATGATCACCCAAAAGATTAAGATGAAACCTCATTGACAATCCAAATCGGAAGGTGTCAAATTAAGAAATTTTACACAACAGTGATTTTGGAAACTTTGCTAACTTATGAGCACAATTACTAGCATGTTAACTTATATCAGAAAAAATAAACAATGCAAACGTACTTGAGATATTAAATATCATCATAAACAGTATTCATATAATACTTTTTGTGAAAAATAAGCATTTGACTCATTGTTGACAAATCTAACAAGATACTTATATTCTCCAAATCATATTAGTAACCATTTGAATTGTGTTTCTTACTGCAAACACTTTAGATATTATGACTTCTATCGAGAGGAATCCATGGTGGATTATCCTACATGCTTGGGAGAAATCAAGCAACAATGTGGAAATTATGTATTGAAAATCCACTAAAAGAGTAAAACAGAAACTGCATTCATTAAAATGAATTGCTCAACTCAAAAATATCTACAAGGTGTACATATATACTTGGTAACACTACGATAGCTGGCTAAAACGAGGATCTAACAAACTTAACAAAAACTAACTTACATTACTGAATCTGTAGTAAACAAAAATAAATAATATTATCAACTAGTTAAGCAGAGTAATTTCAATAACCCCCTTCAAGTTAGATATGATGGGTTTCATAACCAACTTGGAAAGAATATTGGATTGTTTGACACCAGTAAGAGATTTATTTAGTATATCTTCTAACTGGTCAGTTGTAACCATATGCTGAAGTAAAATCAGACCATCCTACAACTTGTTCCAGACAAAGTGACAATCAACCTCTATATGCTTGGTTCTTTCAAGAAAGACTATATTTCTAACAATGTGTAAGGTTGACTGACTATCACAATACATTGTAATAGGTCTAGAAAATGGAACTTCAAGTTCTTGTAAAAGCCTGTTAAGCCAAATAAGTTCACCAACAACCTTTCTCAGTGATATGTACTCTACTTCTGCTGGAAAAAAAATCATTTCTTTCTGTTTAGATTTCCAATGAATAGGTGTTTGCCCTAAAAGAACAATATAACCTAAAATAGACTTTCTAGAGTTAGGGAAAGCTGCCCAATCTGAGTTACAGTAGGCTTGAACTGAACAATTTGGTTGTGTACTCATGAAGACACCCAAAGTGGGATCATCCTTGAGATATCTAAGTAAATGATAAGCATCTTACAAGTGAGGTTCTGTAGGATCCTTACAAGAACTGGCTAAGATGTTGAACACTTTATGCTATATCAAGCCTAGTGTTAACAAGAAAATTTATCTTGCCAATTAATTTTCTATAGAAGGTTGGATCAGAAAGAGCAACACCTTCCTTAGCTCTTAACTTGACATTAGGATTAAGTGGTGAGGATAAAATGGAAAAATACAATTAACCATATTCCTTGAGAAGGTTGAGGGTAAACTTCCTTTGATATATAATTACTCATTTCTCTCCATATAATACTTCCAAGCCTGGGAAATACTGAAGTTTACCAAGATCTTTAATCTTAAAGGTATCATAAAGAAATTATTTGAGCGGATGAATTTTTGAATGATCAATCCATATAATAATCACATCATCTACATATACTGCCAAGAAGATAGAGTACTGAGGAGATTTTTCAAAGAAAAAAGAGTAGTCATACATGGAATGGCTATAACCTTTGGAGAATAAGGCAGCAGACAACTTTTCATACCACTTTCTGCTAGCTTGTTTTAAACCATACAGAGACTTGTTCAATTTACAGACCATGAAATGACCAAGAACTTCAAGTCCCGGAGGTAAATTCATATAGACTTCTTTATGAAGATCTCTATGCAAGAATGCATTATTCTGATCTAGTGATTTATGTCCTATCTTTTCTTAACTGCACAAGCTATCAATGTCTTATTGTTGTCATCTTGACAACAGGAGAAGAAGTCTCTGTGTAATTTATTCCTTCTTGTTAAGTATATCCCTTTACTACTAATCTAGCTTTGTATTTTTCCACACTACCATCTTTTTTATGTTTGATTTTATAAACCTATCTACACCCTATACTTTTCTTTTCTTCAGATAACTAAACAAGGCCTCAGGTGTTTTTATTATGAAGAGCGTCAAACTCTTGTACCATTACAGATTGCCAGGCAGGGAAAGAGCTATCTCTTTATAAGATGATGGTTCACTATCATGACAAATATTGCCAACTATTTGGTGACTATTAGGACTTAAAGTCTCGGGAGCAATATGACTACTGTTTGAAAAAATAGTACTAAGGGACGTGATGGAGGAGTATGGTGTAGTAGAGGTAGATGGTGCATTATTTTTTAGAGAAGGTAAGGTATAAACATAATCAGTGAGGTGAGATGCTTGGGTATCTAATGATTTCTTTGAGATCTTCTAGTTGCTAAAGTGGTGTGTGATTCATGTGGGTTTGGCATAATCGGTTGTATTATTATCATTTAAGGGTGATACAAGATGCTCATGAAATAATTCAGTGCTTGTGACATTATTATCTACAACATCATTCATCACGGTGGTTGTGTGCAAGGTGTTATCAATAGAGAGGTAATCAACAAAAGGTATTGATTGTAAAACTTAAAGAAAAGTACCTTTGTATGAAGGTAGTGTAAATGGAAAAACATTCTCATGAAAAATCACATCCCTGGAAACATGTATTTTCTTAATTGTCAAGCACAATATCTTGTAACCTTTCACACCAAAGGGATATCCTACAAAACACATGGGGACTAGTTCTAGCTTCGAAGTTGTCCCTGTGTACCTTTGGGACAGTAGGGTAGCATAAACATGTAAATCTTCTCAAGTCAGAGTAATCAAGTTTTACTTTGTACAACACTTCAAAAGGATATCTGTTGTCCGAGGATAAAGTTGGTAATGTGTCAATGATGTGTGTTGCAGTCAGTATGCACCCTCCCCAGTATTTTAGAGGCAACTTAGACTGAAAGAGTAATGCTCTAGATGTCTCAAGAAAGTACTTGTATTTTCTTTCCACCACACTATTTTTCTATGATGTATAAGGACATCTTTTCTGATGAATTATGCCTTTTGACTAGAAAAAAGAGGATGCCTCACTATTGGAGAATTCTAGACCATTGTCTGACATAATAATCTTGACATGAATTGAAAGTTAGTTCTCAAACATAGTTAGGGATGCTCATCGGTCGGTTTGGTTTAGTTTTATATATTATTGGTTCGATTTGTTGGTTTTTGATTTTTAAATATGCAAAACCAATAACCAACCAATAAAATATTTTCTTATTGATTTTTGATTTATTGGTTTTTGGTCCTTAACAGTTTGGTTTTTTATTTAATCAATAAGAAAATACTCTTAAAATATAAATAGTAACAACTAACATATAAAATTGAAATCTTAGTTGCCGCCAAAATCATGCGCAATGCATTTTAGTTTACAAGAATCTTCAAACTTGAACTGAATATTAGTTCGGATAAAATCTGAATCATGATTGTTGAAAGCTACTAAATGCTTCAAGCTTTTCAATATGATAATACCCGTGCTTTGTATTGTGCCTTTGTTTCCCTGAATAGGTTAATACTTTGTGAATCTCTGAATTGTGAATAAGTAGTGTATATAATATATATATATATATATATATGTATATATATAGAAAGTAATATAAATATTTATATATATAACACAAATAAGAGTAAAATAGTAACTTAGTGTATCCTTATTGGGTTATCGATTTAACCGATAACACAATAAGCTAAAACCGAAATCGAACCATTTATCCAATAAAATTTTTTATAAAACCAATAAAAAACTGTTAACCCAATAACCTAATACCAGTAACCCAATAACATTTTTATCGGTTTATTTTATCTGTTGGTTCGATTTTTGCACACCCCTAAACATAGTGATGAAGGCCTTGATTACCTGTAAGGCATTACTTTTGCAACTCAACAAGTGAGTTCTATGTTGATCTATTGTGATCTTCCATTATGATCAAAAATAGTGATCATGTGTGCTTTCATGATTGGGACCCCATAAATCTACATATAGAAGCTCTAAAATCTTACTAGTCTTTGTGGTGCTTTGTGTAAAAGAAGCCTTGTTTGTCTAGCTATTGGACAGATAGTGCACAGAAAGGATTGTTCATTTGAAAATTAATCTGGAACGGATAGGATTTCCTTCATTTTGGCAAAAGGTATATGGCCTAACCTTATGTGCCACAATAAGTAAACAACATTTCCATGAGAAAAACAAGAATTCATAAAATGTAATTTAGTTTTACAACATGAAAAAGAAGGTTTTATAGTACAAGCTTTGTTCTTATTACATGGAATAGGATTCACTGAATGAAAATGTAAAAGAGAAGAATTAGTAGGATTATGATTTATATGGTAAATATTAGTAGATAAGTAACTTTGAGAGGTGCAAATCTGTGACATGGTGGACTTGGTCTTTAAGCATCTTGAATAGGGCAAGTAAAGTCCATGCTTGATACTACCAATTAATCGAGGTTTATTTTAGTGAAGGGTCCTCGCATAAGCAAGCGGTATCAATAAGGACACAATACATTCAAGAAATGAGACTAGCGAGTGAACAGAAATTAGGTTATATTTTAAGGATGGTACAAATAACAAACTATGCAAAATGATGGTATGTGTAATAATCACATCACTAATTTGTGTTACTTTCACCTTGTATCTATTTGGAAGTGTGATGACAAAAGGGGATGGTAAGATCTTAAGGTTTGTCAGTTGTGTTTTATTAAAGGTCATATGATTGGAAGCTCCTGAGTCTATAATCCACAAGTCACCATTTAATTCAAAATGCTTACATGAAGGACTATCAAAATCTATAGAAGAGGTGAAGACTACAGTTTCTACAAAATTTACTGATCCATTAATAAGGTTGATGTTCTTAGGTCCTTCTTTGCCCCCAAAGTGGTGTATCAAATTCATCATATGTACATATTGTTCTTTAGTGAGAGTGAGTTGCTGATTTTCTTCCTTATCATCCTTTTCACTTCCTCCAGTACCCATGTTTCTATATGCATTTTTTGCAATGTTCTTTCCTTTATTGTACTTAGTATTAGCACCTGAATTATACCTTGAATTATTGGTATAACCAGCTCTATTGTTAAAGCGATGTCCATTTCAACTCTGATGGTTGTTGTAGGAGTGATTATCTTTGTTGCCCTGAGTACTATCTGGGGGATGACCATGTAACTTGAAACATTTCTCCATGACATGACTTGTTCTCTTGCAATATTCACAAAAAATGGTGGATTTGTGAGAACCTGCTGAAAATTGACCACCTTTTATGGAGAAATTTGTCTTAAAACCTCTTGAGTTAGAAATACCTGTAGAGTAATTTACTTCATTTAAAGAAGTAGATTCCATCAGCATTTTTTTTTTTTGGCTTAAACTCTCTTTGTTTTTCCTCTTGTATCAGAATAGAGAAAGTTTGTGCCACAGAAGATAGAGAGTTTATCATGAGTATACTACCCTGAACAACTATATAAACCTCATTAAGTCCCATTAAAAACTGAATAAGGCATTTGTCCTGTTCATCTTTATGTGTTCCATCCTTTACTCCACAAGTATACAATCATCTGCGTTGAAACTTATCAGTCAAATTGCTAAGTTCCTCTCACATCTTCTTCATCCTAGTATAATAGGTAGTAATATCCAACACTCCTTAAGTCATTGATTTCCTTTTGAATTTGATACAACTTTGCACCATTAGTTTGATCGTGGCGATTTTCGAATTTTCTCCACAACTCAGCTTAATTGTTCAATACTGCACACTATCTGCAAACTCCTCAGTAAGTGAATTTAGGATTCATGATGTCACCATGTCATCGCACCTTTGCCAATGTCGCGGAGAGGAAAACAGAAACTGCCTTTATTGAAATGAATTGCTCTACTCAAAAATATCTACAAGGTGTACATATTTACTTGGTAGCACTACAATAACTGGCTACAACTAGGATCTAACCAACTTAACAAAAACTAACTAACTAACCTATATTACTAAATCTGTAGTAAACAAAGATAAATAATATTTTCAACTAGCTAAACTGAGTAATTTCAATAAATTCTTCAACCAAACAGATTGGACTATCATAGACATGAAGTATATCACTATTAGCCTTCAAGGCTACCAATATAATACTCTCTTGTGAACCTTTTGATCCAAACCTGCATCAACATAGACCACCACAATTCTGAAGAAAAATTTAGTAAATTCACATTAATGGCAACATCTCGAATAGCATTAACACTATCCACCTAGTTATATATTCATTAAAATCAAAAAATGCTTTAGATAATACATCACCTTCATTTCATAGTACTTAATTAAAGATATATTTATTACTCGTCTTTTACATCCCCACTTTTGTACTAGAAATGTTGTCGTTTTACTAGTCTTTGACATCATTCATAAAATAGATACGTACTGTCAGTTACAATAAAAAAATCTTATTGTCCAAAACCAATTTACACCATCGAGCAACAACTTATAAGATATCATGAAAATTCGACCAAAGTACCGGGCTCATTTTCTACATGACATATAAATGAAACGTGTGGTCTAAGATTTCAGGTTCCATTCCACAAACATGACAGATTTCATCTATAGAATAATTTTTTTTTGTAACGACATAATCAGCATTCAATGTATTAAAAACACATCTCCTCAAAAATATTTTAACTTGCTTTATATCTTTAAAGATCATAAATGGCTTTAAAAGAATTCAGGAAATATCTGAGAACAATTTTCTGGACGATTAGGTGAATTCCTATCATTAATAAGAATCAATTTTGCAAGATGATAGGTAAACTACTTTATATTTTTTCGAATTAATAAAATATCAAATCATTCTATCATTACCCAAAAAAAAATTGAAATAGATGAAACAGATTCATTATCTTGATTAAAAAAAAGTAGCTTATTGAATATTTCAAAAGTTAGTGCTATCATCAATCAGTTTTGGTACTTCATATTTTTTGCAACACCACTTACTGTACTTGAAAAATAAAAGGATCTATCTGTTGGTACTCATGAATCTCTTCATTCTCTCATAGAAATACCTAAAATATCATGTTCCTACAAAATGCTTTTCATACCCAAAATGTAGATATATTAGTTACATTAGGAAAATATTTACCTTTAATCACTTCAGAAACTAACAAATCAGATTCAATTAGTATCTTTCATGCTAGTTTAGCTAGAAGAGCCTTACTGAGGTCTTTAAATTCTGAGATTCTAAATCATCTTTGAACTTTGGGTTACACAATTTCCCCCACTTTTCAAAATGCATCTTCTTTTTTATTTTTCTTCTTTCTAACTCCAACAAAAATTAAGAACAAACTATTGATGATTTCCTTATATAGCGTATCAGATATTTGAAATGAGGCAATTAACTTGCAAAAACAAGTTAAAATGCACCGATAATGTAATAATTCATAATGTTGTCACTGTGTATAAATTTTTTTATGTTGAGAGAGCTCTGTACAACTGATTCTTTCACTAGAATTGCAAAATCATTGAACAAATCATTAATACTGCATATTTTTTCTTAAAACGCAAAAAAAAAAAATTGCTAATTATTTTGATTTATAATTCTTTTACAAAATTTTCAGATAATACATATTACTCTTTCTGTTTCAATTTATGTGACATTGATAAAATTTCGAGAGTCAACCGAATTTTTTAGATATAGTTTCTACCTATTACCTTAAAATTTACCATAAATGACACTGTCTAGGTTGAAATTTAATATATTCTAATAATTTACATTAATTAATTATAACTGCATATTTAATGTAAATAATTTTTATTAATTTAATTAGCTATCATATTCAAAAATAATCTACCTACCTATTTATTTTAGTAAATTAAAAAAGATTTATTATTTTTGTCTTACTTAGAAATACTCATATTTAACTTTAAAAATTTTAAATATAATTAAAATAATAATAATGAGTATTTTCTTAACATTTATGTCAAGTCAATATATATCAAGTTAAAAAAAAATAATAAAAAAATATAAATTATGAAATTCTACTTTTGTTAGAGGTAAACATAACTTACTAACAAGTAATGCATAATAATGTTGTATTTTATATAAGGAATGCAAAACTGTTTGT
This sequence comes from Capsicum baccatum var. pendulum, assembly GCA_030864225.1. NCBI lineage: Eukaryota > Viridiplantae > Streptophyta > Magnoliopsida > Solanales > Solanaceae > Capsicum > Capsicum baccatum. The sequence goes on from CM061554.1 coordinate 173,237,193, forward strand.
TTGAATATTTTTTTAATATTTTCTTTGTTTTAATTTGTTTATCTTATTTTTTAAATTATATATATATATATATATATATATATATATATATAACATACTATAAATCATAATAATTAATAACTTAAAATATTTAAAAGATATACTCCCGTCGTTTAAAAAAAATGATCTACTTTTCATTTTAGTCCGTTTAAGAAAGAACGACCCTTTATTTTTATGGAAATATTTCAATTTCAACTTTCTACATGGCATATTTAAACAAGATTAAGGAATATTTTAGTACATTTGAGATAATTTTAATTTAAGGCCACAAGATTCATGAGTTTTCTTCATTTTCTTAAACTCCGTGTCTTTTCTAATAATTTTCAAATAATATATGTTACGATCTCCATCCCAATTTATGCGAGTGTGATGGTATTTGGCGAATCAATCAAATTTTCTATATGTTGTTAAATATTTTAAATTGTTAGTTTGTGATTTATTATACTTCTTACATAATTTTCAAATAATATATGTTACTTTCTCGATTTTAATGTATGCGACACTAATACAATTTTAAAAATTCAACCAAATTTTTAATATATTTTTTATATATTTTAAGCGATTAATTATTGTAATTTATAATAATTTTTATGTAATTATTAAATACATAATATATTAAAAAAAGTAAGACAAACAAATCAAAACAAAAAAATTTAAAAATTTATAATACCTTCTACGTTATTTTTAGATAATCTATGTTATTAAAAATAAAATTTTGAATTTTCATTAATTAAATAGCAAATGAAAACTCAATTATATTTTCAATTTGTTTTATCTCTAAATTTTTTACCCATGTACTGTCAATTTTATTCAAAATAGGGTCTAAATTGGCTCAAGTTAAAATTTTAAACTAACTCAATCCAATAACCCTCTACCCAGCCCAAATTCTAATTTTGATCTCCGTCATCCACACCTTTAGATCAGACGGTCTCTATTGATTTCATATGTATTTTCTCTTTATTTTTTCGAACAACCCTAATTTAATCAATTTCTCCAATCCTAGTTGTAACTCTCCTCTCCCTCCTCTCACCGCCTCCACTGTCGTCACTGCCACTGGCCACTGCTGGCCCAAAAACAGATTGATTCGCCGCTATTTTTTCTCCTTTGCTCTCTCCCCTTTGAAAAAAATAACACTTTCGTGAAGTTTAGTTATTTAAAGATTGAATTTTTATGTAAAAAAATAATTTTGATTTTTTTATTTTTGTATTTGTTGGGTTGCTTGGTATTGTGGGTATTAATTATATTCTTATTGTTGTGGACTGAGTGTGTTAATTTTTTGTGGATATTAATTTTGTTTGATCAAAGGGTAGTATTTTACGAGGTTAAAGATTTTATTTTAAGGTTTGTCCATGTGGAATTTGTAGATTTATGTAATAAAATTTTGATTTTTATAGTTTTTTCTGGGTTGTTTTGATTTATCTAGATATATGTGAAAAAGCTCATTGACAGATGAAGTAGTCCACAAAATCTTTTCATCTCTCTATATTTATTTTTGTCAACATCTCCATCATTATTACTTTAATTTTTCCTTTTCACCCTTTTTAGTTTTTTTTTATTGCTCGTTCTTTTTTTTTTTTGCTTTGATTGATTTAGGGTTTAGGTTATTTTAGGAATTTTAATATGTTGATCGTTATTGGAATTGCTTGTTTCAAATCAAAAATACAAATGTTTTCTTTACTTTTTTTTTTCATTGAAATTTGTTCTTGTCTTGTACATATGGTTTTGCTGCTCCTACTTCATTATGCAATTGAGTCTTTTGAGATTCACTTTGTAGTTTTTTGCCTTTTGAAATTTGGGGATTCTATTGTTATGTTTTACTTTCTAAATTATCGTCTTTATGAATCTAGTCAATTTAATCACCTTTTCATCTCCACCATCTATACCGGTGTTGAATTCCTAAAAAGAATTTTGTAGTGATTGAGATTAGATTGTTGTGGAAGAACAGAAATGTCCTTAGGAGGAGTTGTGCGGGAGTCAAAATAGTGAAATGACAAAATTGTCTTTTGGCTTAAGCTGGCAAGACAATCATCTCTTGCCTGCTTTAAGCCACTTACAATAATAAATTAGTAATAGTAATAAATAAATAAAAAATAGACATGTGTAAAAAATGGAAAATTCACACCATTCGTCAAGTTTATTGATTTTTACCTACATAATTTACAAAAGTTTTAAAGTTCTTCAAATATAGCATTTTATTCTAAAATCATACAATAATCTAAAAGTTATATTAAAAAAATTGATTGACTCTCCAAATTTGATCAGTGTCGCATAAATTGAAATAACAAGAGTAACATATATTATCTAAAAAAATCATAACGTATTATATATCACAATAATTAACAACTTAAAATATCTAAAAATGATTCAAAAAATTTAAATGACTGTAAAAAATTTATCAATATTACATGAATTAGAATTAAAAAAAGGTATATATTTGGCTCATGCTTGCACAGACCCTTGTGTCTAGTATATTATATAAGCAGCCTAAAGCATGCAGGAGGTGGTTGTCCTGCTACCTTAGGCTGGAGGGCATTTTAATCACTTCATATAATTTCAGCCACCACAAAACCTAATACAAACCAAAATACGAAAGCGAAAAGACACACAAAAACGAGGAAAAATAATGAAAAATGAGATAAACACGTAAAAGATAAAAGGGATAGAAGGATAGATAGATAGACACAAATGATAAGAAAAAGGACAATCAAAAGATGTATCAAATCTAACGATCTTCCTTAATATTACTAAGAGCACCTAGCTCTTACGTAAGCCTCAAGGAAATTGGATTCTCGAGCAACCTACATTTCAAAATAAAGTATCAGCACAAGCTAATCCAAGCTTCCCTCACACTCTCTAAGGAGCATTCAATCATAATTCATCAAAATCCACTACTAAAATGAAAAGAAGTCCTATTGATAGTCTAGGCTAAGTTATTACATCATATGAGTCAAAAAGTGACCCATTTAGGAAAGAAAAACACATAGAAGCCCATTAGGCACTTTCTTGAGCATATGGGGCGCATCCCAAGGGTGTAATGGGATGTTTTGACCTAATCTAGCGGATCTAGAGTGAGTCAGGTGCACCTCCAAAGAGTATGGGGCACATCTCCTCTTCCGGGGGCTTTCCAGCCTGATTTTATCTTCCGTTGGCCTCTCTAATGTCCCTTGAGTCTCCTTGATCATCATAATCATCCAATGGACGCCTTTTGATAGCCATCAAGAAGTCTTCAAGTATCATTGATGATAGGCAAAATTACGCGCCTATATCAATATATTTTGCCCATATTTTAGCCTAGTTTTGAGAACAAATTATATATTTCATGCACTTTTAGTCCTTTTTCCTATAAATGAGCTAACGAACATGATTAGTAAAGTTTCAGGTATAAATGATGCAAAATACAGCATTTTATGGCTTACTTGACGCAAAAGAAAGCTCACAAAGGAAGGAAAGAAAGTCTACACGCCTAAGGACCAAAACTGCTGCATGGAAGATCTGTCCCAGGCTAAAACAACATTTTTGAAGACTTTGGGGACTTATAGACACAAAGCTGGATTTTGACAATGATACATTAACCTAGTACAATTGGGTTATGTATTTCATTAGTTTATTTGGATTAGGAGAATGTTACATTAACCTAGTACAAATGGGTTAAGTATTTTCTTAGTTTAGTAGGATTTGGTTATTTATTTCATTAGCATAGTAGGAGTAGGATAGGAGTATTATAAATACCCTATCATGCTAGAGATTTTTAATTAAGTCCTCCCTTAGTGGAGAGACACATTCTACTTCACAATTACAACTCTTCTAATCTTCCCATTAATTCTATTTTTCTTCTTCTATTCATCTATTCAATTCTTAATTTCCGCAACAAGAGAAACGTTACTTGCTAAGGATTCACGCCTAACGCCTATCACTTGATCTACATGCCATTACTCAATATTGTGATATAATAACAATGTCAATCGTGATATCCTTCGCATTCATGGGTAACTAAACTTCTCTGTTGGGGTTATGGAAGCCGAATGAGATACTATCTACTACTGTGAGTTTGTGAGTCCGTGACACGTATATTGCTTATATCATTATTCTCTTCATCTTAATCTACATTCTTTGCGGTTGCAAATGCAAGAATACGCCAGTCTAACATTTAACTTGTTTGAGAGAAAGGTTATTTGTCTGGAAAAGAGATAATGTCAAGGTAGTAGGACACCCTTTCCTATTAAAAAGCTAGTGCCGTAACTGGACTAACCTCTTGGAGAATTCGTACCGTTAGACACGTTTTAAGCTCGAGAGAGTTAAAGTGAAATAGTCCTTGTTTAGGTCGAGAGACGCTTGGATTTACCATCGAATACAATTCTCTATAAGCAATTGCATGTCAGAATTCTACACACTCATAGCCAATAGAGACGTATACCTCAGAAGGTGGACATAACCCCAACGCTTCAATTCTCATTGTTTACAACTTACGTAACAATCTCTCTCTCTTTACTTTGCTATTTTCAGCTTTTACTTTATTGTTTTCGTTACACATTACAATCCCCCTTCTTACGAGACTTGCACCAAAAGTTTAGTAATTTTACTTACTTGTTGGCCAAGCTATTCCCTGTGGGATCGATACCCAACCCAGGTTGGGTTCTATATTTGCTAACGACCATTTTACACTCAAACGAGAGCTGTAGATTGAGCGTTATCAAAAAATTGGCGTCGTTGCCGGGGAATACAGGTGTCAATCAAGTTCGTGATAATTACTAGACCCTTTGGTCAAAGATTCTCGTACTTTTACTTTTAGTTTTTGTTTTCGTTTACTGCAGGTTTTTACTTTAGTGCATGCCTCATACTAGAAGTTCTGGTCAACCTTTATTACCAATTAATCCTGAACCACAACGAATGAGAAGAATGGAAGCACAAGCTGAAATCGACAGGATGGCCGCTCAACACGAGCAAGCAAGATTAGCTGCTCTTGCCGCTGCTCAAGTCCAACAACAAAACATTGATAATCCTGGGCGAGCAACAAATCCTGACGATGAAGATTTAGGTGATGACGAGTTACTAAACCCTAGGCGTAATGCTGAAATTATAACACCTGCCAACCGAAGAGGTCGACAAGCTCGGTATAGGTATGATCGCCAACCTTTGCAACTAGCTTTCGACGATGATGATGATGATCTTGATGGTGCCGGAGCCACTGGAGCTATAATTCCACCACCATTAGCGCCCGGAGCCAAGTTCAACATCACAAGCACCATAATTCAGTTACTGCAACTCAAGGGATTATTTGGTGGACTAGCAGGCGATGATCCGAATATGCATCTCATCAACTTTATTTCTACATGCAAGTCCTTTGACAATCCTGGTGTTGGTCAGAATGTTATTCGATTACGTCTATTTCCATTGTCTCTGTCTGGGGAGGCAACACTATGGTTGAATGGGCTGACTCCTGATTCAATTACAAATTGAAGGCAATTGAGAGACGCTTTCCTAGAAAGATTCTTTCCGCCATCCAAAAGGGCTCAATTGAGAGATGAAATCAGCAACTTTCGTCAGCTTTCCTCTGAAGCTCTTCATGAAGCATGGGAGAGGTTTAAGACAAAGCTAGTAAGATGCCCAAACCATCACATGACTAATGTTCACCTCATGGAGATCCTGTATAGAGCCTTGAATTCAATAACTAAACCAGTGGTGGACAACGCAGCTGGAGGTTCTTTTATGGACCTCACCTTTGGTCAAGCAAGCAATATGCTAGATCGCATGACGAAACAAAGTAGAGCTTGGCATACCAGGGATTCTGAGGTAGCAAGCCCCACTTTATCTATTGGCATGACTGCAGACCAAAGAAGAAGAGAAGAAGAACGTGATCAAGACATGGCGCACATGAAAACACAAGTGGATCTTCTGACAAAGTATTTATTATCAGGGAAGACCGAAAAAGTAAAAGCTGTAGCGCTAAAAGGAAGAGACGAATCTGATTCTGAAGAGGAGGCCAACTACTTAAACAATCAGGGGGGTTTCCACGGGAATGCCCAAGGAAACCAAGGCCGAAACTATTATGATAAATCTGGAAGCAAAGACCAAGGTAGTTGGAAGAAAAACAATGAAAAGAGTGGTTTGTACGTTCCCCCTGGTAGACGTGACACCACCACATCTAATTCTGGAAGTATGGAAGACATGATGGCTAAGTTATTGAAAGGAGTGGAAGCAACGAGCGCGGGAGTTACGGAGGTGATTAATGATTTGTCCTCCATGAAGCAATTAGTTGATTCTTATTCCACTTCTATCAAGCAAATAGAGCAGCAATTAAGCCAACTCTCAGCAGCATTCAATCAAAGAAAGGCTGGCACCTTACCGAGTGATACGGTGCAAAACCCAAGGAATGATGGGTCATGCATGGCCATCACTACCAGAAGTGGTAAGGTGCTGGAAACTTCAGCAACAGGCAATCAAGTGGTTGACGAAATTGCGGACATGGACGTTACACCTAGTGACGATGCAAAAGGAGATGATGCCGCAACAACTACTTCCAACGTCAAGGACGTTACACCTAGTGACGTGCAGCCTGAAAAAAGGGAAAAACGGAAGCAAGAGGAGAAGAAAGCCATGGAGAGAACACTTCCATACCCACCACCACCTTTTCCCCAAAGATTGAAGAAGGTGGCGGATGACACTAAGTTCAGCAAATTTATGACTATGTTAAAGCAGCTGACCATTAATGTTCCACTGGTAGAGGCACTTGAACAAATGCCTGGGTATGCGAAGTTTATGAAAGATCTTTTGACTAAGAAGAGGGCAGCAAGTTATGAGCTGAACGATGATGTGCATCATTGTAGTGCAATTGCTACCCGATCGATAGTTCAGAAGAAGGTCGACCCCGGAGCTTTCACTATTCCTTGCACCGTCGGATCTTTGAACTTTGCCAAAGCATTATGTGATTTAGGATCCAGCATCAACTTGATGCCATTATCGATCTACAAGAAGTTGGGGTTAGGAGATCCTACACCAACCAATATGAGGCTTGTCATGGCGGATAGGTCGGTAAAACAACCTGTTGGTATTTTATGCGATGTCTTGGTTAAGGTTTCTTTATTTATCTTCCCAGCAGACTTTGTCATCTTGGATTGTGAAGCAGATTCTGAGGTTCCCATAATCTTGGGGTGCCCTTTCCTTGCGACAGGAAATGTGCTCATTGATTTGAGAGCTAATGAGCTTTCATTCCGAATAAATGACGAAGTGGTTCGTTTTGATGTTTGCAAATCAATGAAGCAACCCAAAGATCTGAGTGTATTTTCTGTGGCTGATGTTGTCCTTGATGATGAGAAATAACGACTTGAAGAAGAGCAAATTCTTGATGATCCTTTGGAGGTTTTGCTCATGAAAGGAGAGATTGAGGATGCTGAAATTTCTGAAGAAGATATTTGTGCTCTATCGGGATTAGGGACCTATCGCTATACTCCCAAGAAGCTGGATCTTGATCTCAAGAATCGACCCACACCACCAGCTAAGCCATCTATTGAAGAACCACCCACGTTAGAATTGAAGGAGCTGCCAAGTTATTTAAAGTACGCATTCCTAGGAAGCGAAAACACTCTTCCAGTCATAGTGGCAGCCGATTTGGGTGAGCAACAAGTTGCAGCTCTTATTGCAATCTTACGCAAGCATATTAGAGCCTTTGGATGGACCATTGCGGATATTATTGGTATTCCACCTGGGATTTGCACACACAAAATTCAGCTTCAAGAAAAGTGCACACCCACCATTGAACATCAAAGGCGTTTAAACCCACCTATGAAGGAAGTGGTGAAGAAGGAGATTATCAAGTGGTTAGACGCAGGAGTTGTATATCCTATCTCTGATAGCACATGGGTAAGTCCTGTACAATGTTTTCCCAAGAAAGGAGGTATGACGGTGGTCACAAATGCGAAGAATGAGCTTATTCCACTCAGGCCCGTTACTGGATGAAGAGTATGCATGGACTACCGCAAGCTGAATTCTTGGACACTCAAGGATCACTTCCCCATGCCATTTATGGACCAAATGCTAGATCGATTAGCGGGGAAAGGATGGTTTTGCTTCTTGGATGGTTATTCAGGTTATAATCAGATTTGTAGTGCTCCTGAAGACCAAGAGAAGACAACGTTTACATGCCCATATGGTACGTTTGCCTTCAAACGTATGCCATTCGGGTTATGTAACGCACCAACCACCTTTCAATGTTGTATGATGTCTATTTTCTCTGATATGGTTGAAGACACTTTGGAGGTATTTATGGACGACGTCTCAGTTGTTGGTGAGTCCTTTGAAGCGTGTTTGGCAAACTTGAGCATGGCATTGCAAAGATGTGTAGAGTTTAACCTTGTGCTGAATTGGGAGAAGTGCCACTTCATGGTAAAAGAAGGAATCGTTCTTGGGCACAAGATCTCCGAAAGAGGAATAGAGGTTGATCGAGCAAAAATTGAGGTTATTGAGAAGCTACCGCCTCCAATTTCGGTGAAGAGAGTTCGTAGTTTTCTTGGCCATGCTGGGTTCTATCGTAGATTCATCAAAGACTTTTCCAAAATTTCGAGTCCATTGTGCAAACTACTGGAGAATGATGCGAAGTTTGACTTTAATGAAGATTGCTTAAAGGCATTCGAATGCCTTAAAGGAAAACTCATTGAAGCCCCTATCATGGTAGCACCAGATTGGACGCTCCCATTCGAAGTCATGTGTGATGCTAGTGGTGTAGCCGTTAGTGCTGTTCTTGGACAGAGAAAGGAGAAACTATTTCATCCTATCTACTATACGAGTAAGGTCCTAAATGAAGCCCAAAGGAACTACACTGTTACTGAACAAGAGCTCCTAGCGGTCGTGTATGCGTTTGAGAAGTTTCGTGCCTACCTATTGGGTACTAAGGTGATCATCCATACAGACCATGCATCTCTTAGGTATCTAATGACGAAGAAGGATGCAAAACTGAGGTTGATTTGATGGGTGTTGCTGCTGCAAGAGTTCGATTTTGAGGTCAAAGATAGAAGAGGTTGCGAGAACTAAGTGGCCGATCATCTATCTCGACTTGAGAACGAACATGTGGCACAACCTGAAATTCAGATTGATGATGCATTCCCTGACGAGGAGATATTAGCAATAACAATGGAGAAATTACCATGGTATGCTGATTTTGCAAATTTCGTGGTGAGTAATATGCTACCTGCCAATTTATCCTACCATCAAAGAAGGAAGTTTATGCATAACGTTCAGCACTACTATTGGGATGAGCCTTATTTGTTTCGAAGATGCACGGATGGTATCATTCGACGATGTATATCCCATGAAGAAGTGCCCACTATATTAGAAGCATGCCACAATTCGCAAGTTGGAGGACATCATGCAAGCAATCGAACTACAAGAAAAGTTTTGCAAAGTGGTTATTATTGGCCTTCGATATTTAGAGATGCATACGACTATGTTAGAAGGTGTGACCAATGTCAACGTCAAGGTGCTATTTCAAAACACCATGAAATGCCCCTGTCCAAAATTCTGGAGGTAGAACTCTTTGATGTGTGGGGTATTGATTTCATAGGTCCATTCATGAATTTGTTTGGAATGAAATACATCTTGGTTGCGGTGGATTATGTTTCGAAATGGGTTGAAGCTGTAGCATTGGCCGACAACGAAGGAAAGCGTGTTGTAGCGTTCTTAATGAAGAATATCTTCTCTCGCTTTGGAGTACCTCTTACTATCATAAGTGATGGAGGATCTCACTTTTGCAACAAGCTGTTCAAATCTGTATTGGCTAAGTATGGTGTCAAGCAACATAAGGTGGCTACGCCTTATCATCCCCAAACTAGTGGACAAGTAGAGGTTTCCAATCGTGAGATCAAGAAAATCCTTGCAAAGACGGTTAATGCTAATAGGAAGGATTGGTCTAGAAAGCTAAATGATGCACTATGGGCGTATAGGACTGCATTCAAGACACCCATTGGTATGTCACCTTATCAGCTAGTTTATGGGAAGGCTTGTCATCTACCCATTGAGCTCGAGCACAAGGCATTGTGGGCATTGAAGCAATTGAACTTGAATTGGGATGATGTGAAGAATCTGAGGTTGGAGCAGCTGAACAAACTAGATGAATTCCGTCTCCATGCATATGAACGATCGGATTTATATAAGGAGCGGATGAAGAAGTATCATGATCAGCGGATTGTTCGACGAAACTTCCAAAAAGGTGACATGGTACTACTCTTTAACTCCAGATTTAAGCTCTTCCCAGGTAAGTTAAAATCGAAGTGGTCTGGTCCATTTAAAGTCATCCAAGTCTACTCGTCTGGAGTAGTCGAATTGGAAGGCGATAAGGGTGTTGTTTTCAAAGTGAATGGCCAACATGTTAAGCCTTATATCGGTCCTCTTAACTCGATGAATGACATGGCCATCACTTATCTCGATGAAGTCTAAGTAATCGAGATTATTACGTCGAGCCACGACAATAAATAAGGCGCTAGATGGGAGGCAACCCATCATTTTATCGTTTTATCATTTTGTCATTTTGGTACTTGTTTTATTTTTGATAAATGAAAATCCAAAAATAAGAGTCGTGCCACGACCAAAACTAAGGCGCTTGGTGGGAGGCAACCCATCGTACTAATCGTTTTCATTTGTTTTGAGCAAAAATAGGTGCAAGAAGTATTCAACGAGGAGATTGATTTCAATTGACGATTTGGACGCATTGTATGGTAAAGTTGGTAAGTTAGGAATGGTGATGCATAAGGCTATGGATTGAGCATTTCTCACGCCAAAATAGGCATCGAGAAAGGCTAGGCCTTGGTAAAACTAGGCCACGAACGATGCACAACCTATCCTATAGCCTAAGATCTCGGAATCTAGTGTGCTATACACTATGCGCCGCCTATTCCTAGGTATGCTTTTGACTATGCGCCGCCTATGCTATGGCATTTGGTCTCAGTATCTCATATGCCATAGACTATGCGGCGCATATGTCTACAAATGCCATAGACTATGCGGCGCATATGTCCCATTATGCTATAGACAATGCGCCGCATATGTCATTGATATGCCGAGCATTATGTGCTGCATATGTGGGAATTTTGTCTCCAAAACCGATTGTAAATGGGTCATAACCCGACCCATACTCTTCCTATATAAAGGGGACTTAGTTTTATAACACAACCACACTAGAATATACCCTAAAGGCGCCGCATACTCTTCCAAATCTTCTCAAAATTTTCTTCTTTTGCTCCTCCAATTCACAAAACCATCTCCACAAGTTTCAAGCAAGTAAGTACTCTCTTATTCTTCATTTATTTCTCGTAAGTACTACGTTGCTATGTCTATTATGAATTGCTAAATCGTATAAGATTGTTGGTGATGTTCATGTGTTTGGATTGTTGATACAAAATCATGTGAGTAAACATGTACGTAGGAAAATCTTGACTTGTTTCCGACTTGAATTTGGTTTCAATAGCATTGTTATGATATTTACGGAATTACTATGGATATGAACATTGCTTAAGATTGTTGTTTGAATACTTACATGTTAGACTATCCCGGCCGTCGGGATAAGATTTATAGGGCCTACCGACTTAGGAGGTTGTGATGGTTGTATGAATAACGATTCCATGTGGTAACCCCTATGTAGTAGTGTTGCTATATCTACCATGAAAGTAGTCCAAAAGCTGCAAGTAAGTGATGCATTGCTGATTTTCTTGTCGGAATACAATCCTAAAACGTATGTCGACGAAATCTAAGTAACTCGACTACTTTCACCTCACTGATTTGTGTTAACAAAACTAAGTGTGGGGTGGTACCCCTATTGCTTGCTTATAGATTGTATCAAGTGAGATTGTGTTGCAACTAACACTAATTCTAGTCTCAGGTACAATGGCACCTAAAGCAAGGCAAGGCAAGGAGAAGGCTACCACGTCCCAAAAGGGCAAGAAGAGAGGTCGAAAGGACCAAGGAGAATCATCCTCAGCACAACTACCCCGCAGAATGTTTGGAATAAAATGGGTTCTTGAGGAAGAAGCCAAAGCATGGTACAGCAACAACAAAGAAAGAAAATATGTTCACGTCGACTTGATCAACAAGGAGACCTTATCAAAGAAGGAGCCGCGTATGTTGGCAAAAATAATGGCTTTGAAGCTGGATTTCATCTTCCGCGACATGGGAGAATGCAACCTTGATGTAACAAGAGAATTTTATGCCAACTGGTCGCCGAACACAACAGGCAATGAAGTCAAAATTCGGAGCCAAGTGTTACAGCTCACCGCAGATTGGATCAACTCTTTTCTTGGCTTACCTTCGGTCGACACAACACCATTCAAAGAGCTGTACAGCAGGCCTCCTTATAGAGAAATACGACACACACTTTGTGGAAGCAGATCGATGGCAAGGTGGGGCAGACATAAAGAAACAGGCCGACACAACACCTTCCCCTATGCTCCACTAAATAGGGAAGCAAGAATCTGGATGCGCATTGTCAACTCATGTCTTATTCCTGGGACTCAATACACCAAGATATCAAGAGATAGAGTGTGTTTGGTCTATGCTTTGATGACTAATGTCCCTATCAACTTTGGGGCAATCATTCGCTCTACCATGAGGAAGGCAAGACTCCACAAAAGGTCCCACTTCACATTTGGAAATTTGTTGACAGCAATCTTGCGGAAGGAGGATATCGAAGAGGAACCAGCTGACCACAAACTCCCACATAACCCAAAGAAGGTTGACCTCACCAAGGTCAAAGATGCTGAAATAACTCATGGTGTCAACCTTACTACTGCGGAGAGACATGCTCGTGATGAGAGTTTCTTCCGTCATATCTATGGCATGACACGATTTACTATATTGAGTGGTGGACGTATTCCAACTTCTGAAGAGCTCCAACAGCTGGACCACGACTACCCAATGAACATGCATGCACGGGAGATGTGTGGAGTGGGCGTATACTTTGAGGAACCTCTAGATGATGATGTGCCGACTGATGACGATCGACGCTTGCCTGATTCTGACGAGGAGGAGAACTTTGATGATGACTTTTATGATGATTCAGATGAAGGGGGTATAACCCCCGACATTGAGGAAGAGTACGACTAACCAGGTTCTTCGTATTTATTTTCCACTAAGGGCAGTGTCCCGTTTAAGTGTGGGGTGGCGGTATCGCATGTTATACTTCTCTATTTGCATCTATGTTTGTTTAGTTTTTTTTTATGTTTGTTTACTTTTTTTTTGTGTGTGTTTTCCATTTTTTTTAGTTAAGTTTTTTTTGTAGTTAAATTTTTTTCTAGCTTCGCATGAAACTATTTTTGATAGGCAGCATGAGATTATAACAAGAGTATGTGCTACAATTAGGACTATTGAGACGTTTAGGCTCCAGTTGTGACTCATTATGTGATATTGTGTGGTTCAATTCCTTCACTTGTTGGGTCAAGAGTCTATATTACTTCCAATCAAGTCGACCATGTACCTTGTGTGTGTGAGATAATAGTATATTCTATGTTTGTGGCTGATGCTAGAACTTGCCTGGTATGTATGCAAAGCGAAAATAAGGAGTGTAAGTTTAGGATATGATTTAGGCATTTCTTTGGCAACCTATATTTGTTTACCTTCAGTTTTACCTACCCATGGACATCATCCTAGTTAAAACCCTTTTGAGCCTTTAGCCTATTTCTTTGACAACCTTGTATGTAAGCCTAATCCATTTTTTTCAAGACCGTAATTTGATCCAAATTCCTAAGTGCTCTAAAGTATAAAGTCATGTGATGAAATAAGAGGAAATTGGGTGAGTATGATGCTTTAAATTGTAATGGTGCTTGAATGTGTTATGAAAAAGAAAGTGCTATCATAAGAGGTATGTTATGAAAAGAAAAAGGAAAAGAAAGCTGAAAAGTGAGTTATGCTTAAAATTGAAAAACAAAAGAGGAGAACAAGGGTGGTAGAATAAAAGAAAGAAGAAAGGTTGAAAGAAAAAAGTGTCAATGATACAATGTGATGTATTAAAGCGCTTAGGAGCTTAGTCACTATTCCTGGCCAAAATAGTCCTACCCGTCCCTTAGCCTACATTACAACCATCAAAAGACCTACTTGATCCTAATCCTAACATTCTGACATTTAGTAGAGTACTACACTAAGGGCAAGCCTATGGTCATCAGTTGCTACATATGAATTCTTTGTGAGAGCGAGAGCAAGGATATTGTTGATACCCATGTTTGAAAAATATGCTATACTTGTGAGTGATTATGGGTAATATATGGTGAGACATACATGGTTGATGAGTTTTGGATAGTTGTATATGATTCTATGCACTTTAACGTTTGCATGCAAGTTGATCACCATCACGAGTCTATACTTGAGGTTAAATTGTTTCTACTTATAATCAGGAAGTACTCTTTGTTGATAATTGTTGTGCTTGTCTTGATAAATGTTTTGTGTTGTTGCTGTAAAAACCCTAAGTTGATGTTTAGAAGGACATGATATTTTGTTCAAGGACGAACAAAGCTTCAAGTGTGGGGTGTTGATGATAGGCGAAATTACGCGCCTATATCAATATATTTTGCCCATATTTTAGCCTAGTTTTGAGAACAAATTATATATTTCATGCACTTTTAGTCCTTTTTCCTATAAATGAGCTAACGAACATGATTAGTAAAGTTTCAGGTATAAATGATGCAAAATACAGCATTTTATGGCTTACTTGACGCAAAAGAAAGCTCACAAAGGAAGGGAAGAAAGTCTACATGCCTAAGGACCAAAACTGCTGCATGGAAGATCTGTCCCGGGCTAAAACAATATTTTTGAAGACTTTGGGGACTTACAGACACAAAGCTGGATTTTGATAATGATACATTAACCTAGTACAATTGGGTTATGTATTTCATTAGTTTATTTGGATTAGGAGAATGTTACATTAACCTAGTACAAATGGGTTAAGTATTTTCTTAGTTTAGTAGGATTTGGTTAGTTATTTCATTAGCATAGTAGGAGTAGGATAGGAGTATTATAAATACCCTATCATGCTAGAGATTTTTAATTAAGTCCTCCCTTAGTGGAGAGACACATTCTACTTCTCAATTACAACTCTTCTAATCTTCCAATTAATTCTATTTTTCTTCTTCTATTCATCTATTCAATTCTTAATTTCCGCAACAAGAGAAACGTTACTTGCTAAGGATTCACGCCTAACGCCTATCACTTGATCTACACGCCATTACTCAATATTGTGATATAATAACAATGTCAATCGTGATCTCCTTCGCATTCATGGGTAACTAAACTTCTCTGTTGGGGTTATGGAAGCCGAATGAGATACTATCTACTACTGTGAGTTTGTGAGTCCGTGACACGTATATTGCTTATATCATTATTCTCTTCATCTTAATCTACATTCTTTGCGGTTGCAAACGCAAGAATACGCCAGTCTAACATTTAACTTGTTCGAGAGAAAGGTTATTTGTCTGGAAAAGAGATAATGTCAAGGTAGTAGGACACCCTTTCCTATTAAAAAGCTAGTGCCGTAACTGGACTAACCTCTTGGAGAATTCGTACCGTTAGACACGCTTTAAGCTCGAGAGAGTTAAAGTGAAATAGTCCTTGTTTAGGTCGAGAGACGCTTGGATTTACCATCGAATACAATTCTCTATAAGCAATTGCATGTCAGAATTCTACACACTCATAGCCAATAGAGACGTATACCTCAGAAGGTGGACATAACCCCAACGCTTCAATTCTCATTGTTTACAACTTACGTAACAATCTCTCTCTCTTTACTTTGCTATTTTCAGCTTTTACTTTATTGTTTTCGTTACACATTACAATCCCCCTTCTTACGAGACTTGCACCAAAAGTTTAGTAATTTTACTTACTTGTTGGCCAAGCTATTCCCTGTGGGATCGATACCCAACCCAGGTTGGGTTCTATATTTGCTAACGACCGTTTTACACTCAAACGAGAGCTGTAGATTGAGCATTATCAATCATTTGACTCGTAAACCTCCTCTCTAGCAACCTGGAGGCTATTTGGCTTGTATCATCCTCCCCCTCTTGAAAAGAATTCGACCTTGAATACAAACCTTGCAACACCAAAGGAAGGACAAACAAACACAATATCCTCATAGCATGAGGGATAGAGTTAGCACATTCAATCATACCCTCATTCCAAGGTTACATATACTTAAGATATAACCAAGCATTAAAATAAGTAACAAAGGGTGTATAAACCCACAAAGTAAGAGCAACTTGGTCATCAAGAGATTTGGGCAAAGGGGTATGCTAGAGGAACCATAGTAATCAATCAGCCACTTATGAAGGCTCGTATGGATTGCAAGTCTCAATAAACTCATAACCCCTCTATAGCACTCATCTTTGTTGGAGACCCTTTCCTTACACTACTTTGGCCTCTCAATTAGATTAGAAATCTCTAAGAAAGCATTTTCGTCATAGGGATGAGTTCCAACACCCTCACCCATGGTTGTCTTGTCTTCTTGCCCAAGTACCAAGTGGTATGGAGAAGAACCATCACATTTCAAATGATCACCTGGATCAAATGGGTAGAATGACCATGGATATGTGTTTAGGAAACACTAATTTCCCCCAAGATTACCACCAACACTATTATTTATACCCTCTATACTAGCATGATCATTAACAAAGGCAATTAAAAGGTCACTCCTATTCAATCGGACAACATTTTCAACATTACTATCACCATTCACTTGAAGTTATTTAAACATTTCACAAACATCCTCAAGTGGTAGGTTAGGTTCACACAAAAGTTGGTTCTCATGACTTTCACAAGACAATGTACTATCACTCGTCACAATGGCTTCAACACTAGGTGGACATAAATCGTTCTTGCTAGAAGAGTCAATTTTGTCATCATTAGGATCAACTAGTGTATCAACACTATCAAGTTGAACATTATCATCATGAAGTAAGGAGACATTAGGCTAACCTAAAGATAAGTTATCATTCACACTTAGTTGGCTACTAGCCCCATTCACTAAAGTACAAGATTTAGCTTGTTTACCTTGAAGTTTATTTGGAGCATGTCGACTCAAGGGAGCGTGAAGATTTGGTGGATTGGGAAAGGTGAGGGTAGGAAAGCTTAGACGATCTATCATATTGTCCATCTTCCTTGAGAGTGATCCTTCCATCCCCTCCATTCTTCCTTCAAGGGATCCTAATCGGCTATCCATAGAATTAAGCTTATCTATAATGGAAGCTAATATAGCATTTGTGGTGTTATTATCCATGTTGTGTGATGTTTCACCTTCTTGAGCCATTGTACCTATTAAGAAACACTAAACAAAATAAAAAAACAAAAAATGAGTTACAGTTAAGAAAATCAACCTCACAAGCTCTCAAAGTTCAGACCTTTGGTTGTTCACTCAATTAGCATCGCAAGCATTGATAGATCATTTATACTCCATTGAGAATGCTTGGTACCAATTATGGCTTGAGGTCAGAATAGATTCCTGTTTGAAATTGAAAAGAAAAAGACTCAAGAAAAACTAACGTACTTGAATCAAGAAGGTTCAACAAAAACAAAAGAGAAAAGCACACAAGAACAGATAGGAAAGAGTCGCACTCTAGAACCAATTAATCAACTAATAAATCAGTTATTAGTTGTTAATTAGTGTTTAAGAATCAAAATATAAAGTTAAGAATCAAGAAATGAAGTTAGATTGATGGAACCTTATAAAAAGTGTGTTGAAAAGAATGATATGCGCTTGGAACAAGCTGAAACGGGTCAGGAGCATACCTAGCGCATATAGGGGGGCATCCCCAACATATAAGCTACTGTTTTGGGCTGCCCTTAACCTACTTTAGCAGGCTGGGTGCACATTCAAGGCACCTCTAAGGCAGATAAGTTGAAATGCTTGCACAAGGGCCAAAATGTATTTGTTGTGGTCCCTTTTTGTCCTCTTATCTTGGAATATTCTTTGGATCTTCAAAGGTGCTCTTGTACTAACACTTTTGTAAAAATTTTCTTTATCCTTTTTGGATCAAACAACAACTTTTTGATGAAGATTCAACTTGAAGATATAAATCTTCTCAAGAACACCAAGAACAATTTTGAAAATTCAAAATGCACAACTTCTCCATTTTGACTCAAAAATTCACGAAATTTTAACCATAGGCTCTCTCGTCAATATAAGAAACACATTACATGCTTCATTAGCCATCAAAACATCACCAAAACTTCTAGATTTTCAAACCCACTTGTATTTTCTTCAATCTTCAAAATCGTAAAAATGGTGAATTTTTCAAACTTCTCCAAATGACACCATCTTTTAACCCTAAGCTTCTTTTAACGTTGGAAACACCTTTTCAACTTCTTCAACCTCAAATTTCAACCAAAAATTTGTAGATCTAAGAACCTATTTCTTCAAATTTCAAGACAACAATAGTGGATTTTTCCAAATGCACTTTCAAACACACTAAATGACCAAGCTTCAACCTAAATATCACTAGATGAAATAAATCTAATGTAGAAAAAACAAGAAGGACTCAAGAACACAAAATTTCTTTGGGGGATTTTCTTAAAACATTTTTGACATATTTTTTAAAAAATTTTGAGATAACAAACTCAAGATTGACTTTGTAGGAATGAAATGAAGCTCGGCTCTAATACCAAATGATACAAACCAAAATACGAAAGCGGAAAGACACTCGAAAATGAGGAAAAATAATGAAAAATGAGATAAACACATAAAAGATTAAAGGGATAGAAGGATAGATAGATAGACACAAATGATAAGAAAAAGGACAATCGAAAGATGTATCAAATCTAACAACCTTCCTTAATATTACCAAGAGCACCCAACGTTTACCTAGACCTCAAGGTAATTGGATCCTCGAGCAACCCACGTTTCAAAACAAAATATCAACACAAGATAATCCAAGTTTTCCCCACACTCTCTAAGGAGAATTCAATCATAATTCATCAAAATCCACTACTAAAATGAAAAGAAGTCTTATTTATAGTCTAGGCTAAGTTATTACATCATATGGGCCCAAAAGTGACCCATTAAGGAATGACAAGCACATAGAAGTCCATTAGGAACTTGCTTGAGCATATGGGGCGCATCCCAAGGGTGTAGTGGGTTGTTTTCACCCGATCTAGTGGATCTAGAGAGGGTTAGCTACACCTCCAAAGCGGATGGGGCTTATTTCCTCTTTTGGGGGCTTTCTAGCCCCATTTTGTCTTCTATTGGTTTCTCTAACATCCCTTGAGTCTCCTTGACCATCATAATCATCCAATTGACATCTTTTTTTAGCCATCAAGAATTCTTCAAGTGTCATTTAACCCGTAAACATCCTCTCTAGCAACCTGGTAGCCATTTGGCTTGTATCATCCTCCCCTTTTTGAAAAGGATTCGACCTCGAATCCAAACCTTGCAACACCAAATGAAGAACAAACAAACATAATATCCTCATAGCATGAGGGTTAAAGTTAGCACATTCAATCATACAATCATTCCAAGGTTTCACATACGTAAGATATAACCAAGCATCAAAATGAGCATCAAATGAAACTCACAAGAAAAGTCAAAATCGAGTCAAACTGAATCTCTAGTTCGACAAATTTATCGAAAAAATCATAAATTTTTCCGTAAATAGATAGTGGTGAAAGAAAAAGAGCAAAGATTGATGTTATTTTTTTGAAGAATAAAGAATATTCTTGCTATCTCCACCATCTCTAAACACTTTGAAGACCAAAATGAAAAAGCCAGAAAGTTTTGCTATATCGATGTATTTAGGTGTAATAACTGCACACCTCTCAATCTAAATTACAAGAGATGTTTCAACATTTAAAAGGAAGGCACACAGTTTGTGACAATTTTATCCTTTATAGTATTTCAAACATTCTTGTTGATTAGTGGAAATTTATGTAATAACAACAATTTAAAATATTTTAACTCATACAAAAAAATTATTTGACTTTTTAAATTTCTTCTCTATCAAATAAATTGAGATAGAAAAAATAGCATACATGGGATTTGTGCTTGCACGGACTCTGGTGTCTTGTTGTTTTAGAATTGGGCTTTTAGTCATTAACCAATGAAAAAATGACCACACATATACTTTTAAGATTTTTTATTACAAGTTAGAAATGTACTTTTTTATATTTACAAAATTAAGCAAATAATTATAATGCAGTACGAATTAGTTTTATTAAAGAGTTTTAGGTATTTATTTATTTATGTAAAAAAAAAAAATTGATTTAGTGTGCTTAAATTTAGAGATTTGCAATTATCATTATCCAACCAAATTATTTTTAACTCCAATCCGCCTATATTTTCCTTCTCTCTTAAAACATCTTTAATATTTCAGTACTTTTCTTCCCTCTCTTAGTCAATTATTTATTTAATTATTCAAAATATTTTTTAGGCTTAAAATTAGGAATTAATGGTTATCATTACTTAACCAATTTTTTTCCTTAATTCTGTTAATATTTTTCTTCTCTCCTAAAATATTTTAAATTTTTGAACACGAAAAAAAAATCTTTCTCTTTCCTAGTTTTGTTTATTTATTTATTTATCTGAAAATGTTTTTAACTTTTTTTTTCTTTGCATTTTATTAAGAAAAAGAAAAAACTTGAGGAGAGTCGGAAATATCTTGTGGAAAGTGCCGCGCACTGCACCACACTTTAAAATAAAGCGATGCTATATTTGCACATATGCTAAGATCTCAGCAATCTCCCTTTTTTTTCGTCTCCTACTTTAAAAAGTTAAGAAAAATGAAAGGAAAAAATATTTTTTGCTAGTTGATTTAGTAGGTAAATCAATTTATATACATATTTCATACATAAAATATGTATAAAACAGTAAATCAGTTTACATGCACAAAAGATACATGAAAATGATAAATCAATTAATAGAAGTGTATGAATGAAAATGTTAAATCAGTTAATAAAAGTGTATGAAATCAATTTATAAACACGTTTATACAAAATAAAAAGTGTGTGAAATCAGTTTTTAGTATATGAAAATGGTGAATCATTTGAAATCCACTAAATAATTTATATAACTTATCCATATGAAAATCGTTTATATACACATTTCATACACCAGAAAAAGTATTACAAACTAGGAACTGTTTATGATAAATTAAAATTTGTATTTTGATGAATTTTTTTTGAAGATATATCAATAATATTGGGTTTCGCTCAAAATTTTATTTCTGATTTTTGGAGAAAAAAGAAGAAGTTTGCACTCGATAAAGAAGAAAAAGGAGCAAGGTTAATCTGTATGTTAATATGAATGAGTAAATTAGGAGCAAACTGTTTTTAGAGAGATTTTAGGGGTGATTGATATCCTATTATTTACCGATTACTTCTTTAGAGATACCTTTTTATATAAAATAAAAGAATATTTTTTATTTATTTAATTATCTTGCTAGACTTTGTTAAAAATCTATTGCTATGTAATACAATCTAAAAGATACCGTTGTGAATTGCAATTACCAATGTAATATTCATAAAAAAAAAAAAGTATAAATAACATAAATACCAACTCTTTTTGAACTAATTACATTCTCTTTCACTTTTTTAATTACTTTACTCTTTCTCCCTATTAATATACATAATATATTCTGGTAGATTTTTGAAAGTTTTCTAGCGTGGCTGGGTTAAGGTGGCTGACCAACCTGTTTAACAACATTTTCAAGTCCACGAAGATGCCTGAGGCGTGGAGATGGAGCACGATGATTCCTCTATATAAGAATAAGGGTGACATTCAGAGTTGCAACAACTACCGGGGTATTAAGTTGTTGAGTCACACGATGAAGATTTGGGAGAGGGTGGTGGAGCGGAGGTTGAGAAATATTGTGTCTATTTCGGAGAATCAATTTGGATTTATGCCTGGTCGCTCGACGACTGAGGCAATTCACCTTGTGCAGAGATTGATAGAACAGTCTAGAGAGAGGAAGAGAGATCTTCACATGGTGTTTATTGACTTGGAAAAGGCGTATGACAAGGTCCCTAGGGAGGTTCTTTGGAGATGCTTGGAGGCGAGGGTGGGTTCCTGTGGCGTACATTAGAGCGATTAAGGATATGTATGAAGGGACGAAGACTCAAGTAAGGACGGTGAAAGGAGATTCTGAGCACTTTCTGGTCTTGACAGCGTTGCATCAGGGATCAGCTCTTAGTCCGTTCTTATTTGTTGTGGTGATGGATGTGCTGACGCGGAGTTTACAAGGCGAGGTGCCTTGGTGTATGCTTTTTGCGGATGATGTAGTTTTGATTGATGAGTCGTGGCAAGGTGTTAATGATAAGCTGGAGGTTTGGAGATAAACTCTGGAGTCTAAAGATTTCAGATTGAGTAGGACCAAGACGGAGTATTTGGAGTGCAAGTTTAGTGACTCGAGGCAAGAGGAGGAGGTGGTGGTGAAGTTAGATTCTCAGGCAGTTTGCAAGAGGGATAGTTTTAAGTATCTTGGGTCTACGATCCAGGGAAATGGAGAGATAGATGAGGATGTCTCGCACCGTATTGGGGCAGGATGGATGAAATGGAGGCGCGCTTCGGGGATTTTATGCGATAAGAAGGTACCTCCCAAGCTTAAAGGCAAATTCTATAGAGTTGCAGTCCGGCCAACTATGTTGTACGAAGCGGAGTGTTGGCCAGTTAAGACTTTCCATATCTAAAAGTTGAAGGTGGCAGAAATGAGGATGTTACATTAGATGTGTGGTCTTACAAGGGCTGATAGGGTTAGGAATAAGATTAGTCGAGAGAAGGTGAGAGTGGTATCGGTGGAGGAAAAAATACGGGAAGTAAGGTTGAGATGGTTTAGTCATGTGATGAGGAGGGGCACGGATGCCCCAGTTCATAGGTGTGAGAGACTAGTGATAGGCGGCGCTTTGTCCATTGCCTATGTGAGGCAGTAGCATAGGCAATGGCATAGGCGGCGCCTATAGCATTGCCTACATTGGCATAGGCATTGCCTTGTCCATTGCCTACATTGGCATAGGCAACGCCTAGCCTATAGCCTTTGCTCTATCATTCTTAACTTACTACCTTTAGCATGGCTCACTTTCAAATCAAAATTTGGGACTAATCTCCTCCTTTGTACGTCTTGCACCTACACTTAATCAAAAACAACAAAAATGATTAGAAGGATGGGTTGCCTCCCACCAAGCGCCTTAGTTTTGGTTGTGGCTCGACTCTTCTTTTTGAATTTTTATTTACCAAAAATAAAATCCTAGTAAAATGATGGGTTGCCTCCCATGTAGTGCTTGATTTATTGTCGCGGCACGACATAGTTATCTCGATTACTCAGACTTTATCAAGATATCTGGTGGCTTCGCCGGTGGTGAAGGTCGATTCTTAAGGTCGAGGTCCAGCTTCTTGTGGGCATATGAATACGACCTCATTCCTGTCAAAACACAAATAGTTTCTTCGTACTCTTTAACATCCTCACGCTCAAAGTTCAAAAGCATAGCAGTCAATGGCTCGACAGTAAGTTGCTTCTCTAACGATAATTCCTTCTCATCCTCATAATAAACATCAGCTATAGAAAACACATTCATATCCTTAGGCTGCTTTATTGATTTGGTTACATCAAAACGTACCACCTCGTCATTCATCCAAAATAAAAGCTCATTTGCTCGTAAATCAATAAGCACACTTCCTGTTGCGAGAAAAGGTCGACCCAAGATTATGGGCATCTCAAAATCCACCTCACAGTCTAGAATAACAAAGTCTGCAGGAAAAATGTAGGTAGAAACCTTCACTAATACATCATGCAAGATACCAACAGGTCATTTTACCGACCTATCTTCCATTACAAGCCACATGTTGGTTGGTGTAGGATCGCCCAACCCCAACTGTCTATAGATGGCTAGTGGCATCAAATTAATGCTAGCCCCTAAATCACATAAAGCCTTAGCAAAGTTTAAAGATCCAACCGTGCAAGGAATAGTGAAAGCACCCGGATCTGTCTTTTTTTGTACTAAAGACCTCATGGCAATTGCACTGCAATGATGAAAATTATCTGCCAGCTCATAGCTTGCTGCCCTTTTCTTTGTCAAAAGGTCCTTCATGAATTTGGCGTAACCTGGCATCTGCTCCAGTGCCTCCACCAAAGGCACATTAATGGTCAGCTGCTTCAACATAGTCATGAATTTACTGAACCGGGTGTCATCAGCCTTCTTCTTCAGTCTCTGAGGAAAAGGTGGTGGTGGATTTGGAAGAGTTTTCTCCACCATTTCCTTTTTATATTGCTTCCCATTATCAATATTTTCAGACTGCTGACATCTAGGTGTAGTATCATGAACGTTCTCATTCTGATTTTCAGCTTCTACAGAATCATCACAATCTGTTTCAATAACATTCTCTTCTATATTATCAACCACCAGCTTGCCTTTGGATGGGTTTTCCAACACCTTACCACTCCTGGTAGTAATAGCAAAACATAATCCATCATTCCTTGGATTTTGCACAGTGTCACTAGGTAAAGTGCCAGCTTTTCGTTGATTGAATGCCACCGATAGTTGACTCATTTGTTGTTCCAGCTGTTTTATTGCAGTGGAATGCGAGTCAACCAATTGCTTTATTGAGGACAAATCATTTTTTACCTCATCTACTCCCGTGTTGGTTGCCTCCACTCCTTTTAACAGCTTAGCCATCATGTCCTCCATTGACATCTTTCCAGAACCAGACGCAGCAGCTTCACGATTTCCAGGAGGAACATACAAACCACTCCTGTCAGTCTTATTCTTCCAACTCTCTTGGTCTCGGTCCTTGTATCCGGATTTATCATAATAGGTCCGACCTTGGTTTCCTTGGGAATTGCCTCGAAAACCCCCCTGATTACTCAAGTAGTTTGCTTCCTCCTCAGAATCGGAGTCATCTCTTCCTTGTGATACAACAGCTTTGACCTTTTTTGTCTTCCCTGATAATAAATGCTTGGTAAGAAGGTCCATCTGCGTTTTTATGTGAGCCATATCCTGGTTTCTTCTTCTCTTCGCCTTTGTTCTGCCGTCAAGCCAATAGATACAGTAGAGCTTTCTACCTCAGAATCCCTGGTATGCCAAGCTCTACTCAGCTTTGTCATACGATCTAATATATCACTTGTCTCAATAAAAGTAAGGTCCATGAATGAGCCACCCACAGCATTATCGACCATTGGCTTAGTCACCAAGTTTAAAGCCCTGTATAATATCTCAATCAAGTGGACATTGGTCATATGATGATTTGGGCACCACATAAGCTTCTTCTTGAACCTCTCCCATGTCTCGTGGAGAGCTTCAGCTGGAAGTTGTCTGAAATTGCTTATCTCATCTCTTAACTGTGCTCTCTTGGACGGCGGAAAGAACCTTTCTAGGAAAGCTTCTTTCAGTTGCCTCCAATTAGTAATAGAGTCAGGAGTTAGCCCGTTTAACCATAGAGTTGCCTCTCCAGATAGAGACAATGGGAATAAGCACAGCCGGATTGCATTCTGCCCAACCCCTGGATTGTCAAATGATTTGCATGTTGAGATAAAATTAATCAGATACATATTCGAATCGTCGCCTGCAAGTCCACCAAATAACCCTTTGAGTTGCAATAGCTGGATCATGGTGCTAGTGATATTGAACTTGGCTCCAGGTGCTAAGGGCGGAGGAATAATAGCCCCTGTGGCACCAGCCCCATCCAAATCGTCATCTTTATCATCAAAAGTAACCTGCACAGCTCGGCGTTCAGGTCTCATTTTAGCTTAACGATCTCTATTGACATTCCTGTTCATAGGTGCAACCACATCATCTGCACGCCTTGGGTTTAATAATTCATCATCACCCAGGTCCTCATCATCAAGATTCGTTGCCCGACCTGGGTTATCAGCATTCTGTTGATGTACTTACACAGCTGCCAATGCAGCTAATCTAGCTTGCTCCTGTTGAGTAGTCATCCTTTCAATATTACATTGCGCATCCATTCTGCCAATGAGTTGTGGTTCAGGGTTTATAGGTAATAATGGCTGACCAGATCTTCGTGTATTTGGCATGCACTCAACCAAACCTGAACAAAACAAAAACAACAAACAAAAAGTAAAATTATAGAATCTTTGACCAAAGGGTCTATTAAATATCACAAACTTAGTTGACAACCGTCTTCCCCGACAACGACGCCAAAATTTGATACGCCCAAATTACAACTCTCGTTAGAAAGTGTAAGCGATCGCTGTCAAATATAGAACCCAACTGGGTTGGGTGTCAAATCCCACATGGAATACTCTGGTCACTAAGTGTTGCAATTATTAGTAGATTGTTGGTCGAAAATTCCAAGGAAAAAAAGGGGGTTTTGGTTTAGGCGTGAACTAATATTGTCAAAGTAACGATGGAATATTATGTGTAGTAAGATTTAATCACAAAGAATAATAAGTTAGGGTTATGTCCACCTTGTAGTTTCTATTTCTCTATTAACTATGAGTAATGCAGAATTTAGACATACATGCACTTATAGAGAATCGTATTCTAATTTTAAATCCAAGTGTTTCTCAACCATCAAGGATTTATTTCACTTTAGCTCTCTCGAGCCTAAAGTGTATAACGAATGGTACAAATTCTCCAAGAAGTTAATCCGGGTTAAGGCATTAACGTGTAAATAGAGGTTGGAAACCCTATTTCTTTGTCACACTCTCTTTTTCAAACATGTAACTTTTCTCTCGAACAACTTAATGCTATAATGGCGTATTCTCTATGTTTGCAACCATGAGAATTCAATCAAAACGAAGAGAGTAATGATATAAGTAGCATAACACATCAAGAATTCACAAACTTATAGCAATAGATAGTATCTTACAAGGTTTCCATAACCCTAACAGATAAGTTTAGCTACTCATGGATACAACGGAAATCAAAGTAGACATCATCATCATACCAAAACTAGAACAATCTTCACGATGGGGATGATTTAGCATCAATAAGAGGATGACGTCTTTTTCTCTCTCCGTGCCTCACGTAAGCCATTTTCTCTCCTCTAAAATATTACAGAATCTGAAAATTGAATAATGACTAATTGTCGAATGATGCTGAAAATTCAGCAATAAGGTTTTTAATAATATCCTTGTCCAATAAGTTGCTACTGCCTCCTTAAGTATTTAAAAATACTGGGTTTGCCCGGGAAAAAGTTCCCATGCAGCACATTCAGTCCAAAAGCTGCCTTCCCTCTTATGTGAAGTTTTCCTTTGCTGCCCACAGGTCCACAAAGTGCTGAAATCTTCCTCATTAGTACCTGAAAAACATGCTAATCACATAGGTCAGCTCACTTAAAGGAAAATGGACTAAAAGTTCAAGAATTATATATTTTATCCTCAAAACTTAGCTAAAACATGGGTAAATTATGGTGCTTAGACGTATAAATACGCCCAACATCAACTAGCGTTAGATGGTTTCAAGCGAGGTAGGGGTAGACCGAAGAAATACTGGAGAGAAGTGATTAGACGTGACATGGAGCAGTTACGTATCACTGAGAACATGACCCTGGATAGGAAGGTTTGGAGGAAAAACACTAGAAAAGAGGGATAAGGTGGGTGGATGAATCGTAGTTTGTAGTTGGAAGGGTTTTGGTGTCTTTTGTTTGGTATCGTACATTACTTTTGTGGATGGTGTATCTATGTTAGTTTTATCTTGTTTCATGCTTTGAATATTTTTGTATATTGTCCTGTGTCTTGAGATGGGGGTCTATCGGAAACAGCCTCTCTACTTCTTTAGAGGTAGTGGTATGGACTACGTACATTCTACCTTCCCCAGACCCCACTAGGTGGGAATATACTGGGTTTGTTGTTGTTGTTGTTGTTTAGGGAATTGAGATTTTTTGTAATATTAAAAACATAAGTTATGTATTTGTGTAACAACAACAACAACAACAACAAACCCAGTGTACTCCCACCTAGTGGGGTCTGGGGGGGTAAGATGTACGCAATCCATACCTCTACCTCTGAAGAAGTAGAAAGGTTGTTTCCGATAGACCCCCGGCTCAAGACACGAGACACCACACAAATATAAAGTAATGCACAGAACAAGATTTCATAACGTAAATACGGCACCCATAAGTAGTAGGAAACATTGGAAAGCACCCAGATTCGTAATAAAGCATGGAACACCGAAAGCATAACAAGAAGAAGAATAGAAAATAGGAATAAAATAAGAATAGGAAGAATAACAGGAATAAACCCCCACCAAATACTTCCCTACCCTAACGCCCCAAACTGACCCTAGTTTTCTGCCCTAATTCGCGCCCTCCAGACCTTCCTATCTAGGGTCATGTCCTCGGTGAGTTGTAGCTGCTCCATATCCCGCCTAATCACCTCACCCCAGTACTTCTTCAGCCTCCCCCTACCCCGCCTAAAACCATCCAACGCTAGCCTCTCACACCTACGAACCGGGGCATCCGTGTCCCTCCTCTTCACGTGTCCAAACCAACTCAATCGGACTTCCCGCATCTTGCACTCCACTGGAGCCACACCAACCTTCTCCCTGATAGTCTCATTCCTAACTCTATCCCCTCGAGTCATCCCACACATCCAGCGCAACATCCATATTTCCGCCACTTTCATTTTTGGATGTGGGAGTTCTTAACTGGCCAACACTCCGCTCCATACAACATGGCCGGACGGACTACCATCCTGTAGAATTTGCCTTTAAGCTTGGGCGGCACCTTCTTATCACACAACACCCCCGACGCGAGCTTCCACTTCGACCATCCCTCCCCGATACGGTGCGAGACATCCTCGTCAATCTCACCGTTACCCTATATCACGGACCCGAGATACTTGAAACTATCCCTCTTACATACCTCCTGCGAATCCAGCTTCACGACCACCTCGTCCTCCAACCTCACGTCATTAAACTTGCATTCCAAATACTCTGTCTTACTTCTGCTCAACCTGAACCCTTTAGACTCAAGAGTTTGACTCCACACCTCTAATTTGTCATTCACACCCTTTCGGGTCTCGTCAATCAGAAATACATCGTCTGCAAAAAGCATACACCAAGGCACCTCCCCGTGAATACGCCGTGTCAATACATCTATCACCACAGCAAACAAAAAAGGACTAAGAGTAGATCCCTGATGCAATCCTGTCAAGACAGTGAAATGCTCTGAGTCTCCTCCCGCCGTCCTTACCTGAGTTTTCGCTCCATCATACATATCTTTAACTGCTCTGATATAAGCCATCGGGACTCGACTCACCTCCAAGCATCTCCAAAGCACCTCCCTGGGAACTTTGTCGTAAGCCTTCTCTAGGTCGATAAACACCATGTGCAGATCCTTCTTCCTTTCCCTATACTGTTCCACCAGCCTCCGTACCAGGTGAATTGCCTCCGTCGTCGAGCGCCCAGACATAAATCCAAACTGATTTTCCAAAATAGACACTATCCGTCTCAGCCTCCCCTCGACCACTCTCTCCCAAATCTTCATAGAGTGACTCAATAACTTAATCCCCCTATAGTTATTGCAACACTGGATGTCACCCTTATTCTTATAAAGAGGGATCATGGTACTCCACCGCCAAGCCTCAGGCATCTTTGCCGTCTTGAAGATTTCATTAAACAGACCAGTCAACCACCTTACCCCAGCCTCTCCAACGTACTTCCAAAACTCCATCGGTATCTCATCCGGCCCCGTCGCCCTACCCCTCCGCATCCTGCGAACAGCCTCTCTAACCTCTTCTACCCTAAAACGTCTACAATAACTAAACTCCCGACACTCCTCTGAATGCTCCAGTTCCCCTAACACAATAGCTCTATCCCCTTCGTCATTCAAGAGCCTATGAAAGTACGACTTCCATCTATTCTTAATATGTCTGTCCTCCATCAACACTCTGCCATCCTCCCCCTTAATGCACCTCACCTGATCGAGGTCACGGCCCTTTCTCTCCCTAGCCTTAGCGAGTCTAAACAACTTTTTCTCCCCTCC
Organism: Capsicum baccatum var. pendulum; assembly: GCA_030864225.1. Classification (NCBI taxonomy): domain Eukaryota; kingdom Viridiplantae; phylum Streptophyta; class Magnoliopsida; order Solanales; family Solanaceae; genus Capsicum; species Capsicum baccatum. Next base: position 173,267,116 of record CM061554.1, read on the forward strand.
TTTCCCCTGTAACCCCGCATACAGGCTCTCAAACGCGGCCGTCTTAGCTGCCGTGACTGCTGACTTAGCCTCCTTCCGAGCTAGCTTGTACTCTTTCCTGTTTACCCGCTTCTCTTCTTCGTCCCTGCTCTCCACCAACTTAGCATACGCCTCTTTCTTGGACCGTACTTTCTTCTCCACCTCTTCATTCCACCACCAATCCCCTGATGGTGCCCGGCCCGGCCCCTAGAAACACCCAACACCTCACTTGCCTTCTTCCTGATGCACCTAGCCGCCCTATCCCACATACTATCCACGTCCCCCCTACACTCCCACACCCCCATTCCCGCCAACTTCTCCCCTATCTCCCACGCATTCACTGGCGTCAAACTGCCCCACTTAATTCTAGGTCTACACTCCTTACTCCTCCTCTTACTATTCGCCTTTATACCCAAGTCCATGACCAAGAGCCTATGCTGGGTCGAAAGGTTCTCACTCGGGATGACCTTACAGTCCCTACACAACACCCTATCCCCTTTCCTGATCAACATAAAGTCAATCTGGTTCCTAGCCATCGCGCTTCGAAAGGTGATGAGGTGATCGTCCTTCTTCGGGAAGCCCGAGTTCACCACCACCAGCCCAAAGGACCTTGCGAACTCCAAAAGGGTAGCCCCCTCTTCATTTCTCACCCCAAAACCAAAACCACCATGCACATCACCAAAGCCTCCCGGTAACGCGCCGATGTGCCCGTTGAAATCTCCTGCTACAACAATCTTCTCCGAGCTAGGCACGCCTCTCAGCGCCTCCTCCAAAGCCTCCCAAAACCGCAACTTCTCCTCCCCCTCCGAGCCCACTTGCGGCGCATAGGCGCTACACACATTCAGGGTAAACCCCCGAATGACCAACTTAATAGTCATCAACCAACAGGAATAAACACGAGGCCTAGTTTATGAATTTCATTCAGAACCAACGAAAAAAGATAGGGTCATTCGCACCCTTATTTTGGGTGGTCTTTAATTTTTGCCAAGTATTTTGGTAATCTTTATTTTTGTCATTCAAACATTTTAAGTAATAAAATATTGCTGGAAAAAATCTCTGACATTGAAAAAAAAATTACAATGTAAAAAATTATATTTCATATCATAATGTTATAGAAGTTATATTTTACAAGGCAAAACAAGTTATGTCGCCTAATTCCTACAAAACTTATTAGGAAAAAATTCACATATAGTCTCATTAGAGTATTTGTAACTAATTTTCTTGTCTAAATTTTATATTTGCAATTCATAGACAAAATAAATGATAGTTTTATGTATATACTAGTTTAGGTGTACGCGTCTCACGGGTGTACCTTATTTTATTGAGTTCAAACGTTACACTAAATAGGATGTTTGTTTAAATAATAAATATGAATAAAATAATTAAATTCAACATTTTTTGGAGACAAGGCAAATAAGTTTGTTCTCTAGTTTAACGTACATCTCAATATCCTATTTTAGGTGTATTTTTCTAATTGAATAATAGAAAGAAAAATATTAATTAATTCTCTTACCATATATTTTAGGAAGTCTAGGAAGATATTAACTAATTCTCCTACCGTATATTTTAGGAGTCCCATATATTTCAGGAAGTCTAGTTAATATAAAAAATAATAATTAAATAATAAATTAAAAAATAGTGAAAAGTCAATTTTATCTAAAGAAGAGTCTTTTTAATGAAGGGTAAAAAGTTTAAATCACTTTTCTAAGGGTTTTTACACTTTTAATATATTATAGATATATATACAAAAAAGAAGAAAAAGTCCATAACAGCAAAAAGAGATAAAAAAGAAAATTTTAATGTAATAAATGTCCTTAATCTTCTCCAACTTTCCATTTATTTCTCTCATATAACAGATCAATAAATATGAATTTATGCGTTAATTACTCCCTCAAAATTTGATAATTTTGTTTAAAAAAAATTGTGATCTACAGGAGAAAGTTGGTAATTCATGCATACAAAATTCTAGCATATACGATTTACGCAAATTATTTTTTTACTTGAATTTATTTACTGAAAACCCTTTTTGAATCTAATACGAAATAAAAATTGATTGTGTTTCAATATTATGAAAAAGGATTTTATTATTGGTTTGAATTAGATTTTTGAAATTGAATGCACAATATAAACTTCAAACACTTTCAAATTGTCAATTTTGTAATTACTATTATTTTTGTATACTATAACTTCAATTGTAATTTTGTGTTTCAATTTTCATATTCAATTTTTATTTTCGTAATTTTGAATTTTTTTCCACAGAAGTTAAAAGGTTATAATCCTTGTTTGTGTTAGTTTTTTTTTTCTTTTCTAAATCCCATTTGTAATTGCAATTTGTGTGATATATTGATTCATTACTCTACTGCATATTTCATAATATACATATTGATATTCTTTTAATATTATTTTATGTATATCTATTGATAGTATATTCGAATTTCTGTATATCTGTTAACATAAGTGTATAATTGTATTTGTATATCTGTTTTAAAGGTTACAAGGATTGTTTTTATTATTTGTATATCTATTGTTTGTATATCTATTTATCAGTTTACATAAATTTGATATTTGTATATCTGTTGTTTGTATATCTATATATACATATATGGAAATGAAGTATACATATATTCAAATCAAAACTGTTGTTTATTATTTGTATATCTGTTGTTTGTAATCTGTATATTCAAATTTGATTATTGTTTGTAAACGATATTGCAAATGAAATATACATATATTCAAATCAAAATTGTTGTTTATTGTTTATATATTTGTTGTTTGTATATCTGTATATACAAATTTGAATGTTGTTTGTAAACGAAATATACATATTTGTATATATGTTGTTTGTATATGTCTATATACATATATGCAAACGAAATAAACATATACATATATGTTTATTATTTGTATATCTATTGTTTGTATATCTGTATATACAAATTTGAATGTTTTACATAAAAACAAATTTGAATGTAAATACATATATCCACTCTAAAACTGTATATATCTGCATATGCATTATTATTCAAAATGTATATGTGAAAACAGTATATACATATATGTAAATTGTACATACATATATCAAAAATACTAATTGTATATACATACATACACTCTAACTCTGTATATATATATATGCATGTATTATTCTACAAAAAAAAGTATACGTATCTACATATATTGAAAGAAAAATGTATATTGACCAACAATTCTGTTTCATGAGAATATATACAAAAAAACCTCGTAATCATTGTCAACTTCATTGCTTCTCCTTTTAGATTTAGATACCTTAAAATATTTTTTCCTTTCCGCCTTGTTAGAAGATGCAAAATTCTTTTTCTTTTTTTTATAAATCATCCATACAAAAAATGGGGGAGTGACTTACATAATATATAAAAATTTATATTATAAAATAAAAATACACAAAAATGAAAAAATTATAAAAATGGGGGAGTGCTCCCCCTTTTCTATTTTCTTGTAAAATATATGAACAACGAAGAAATTTAACGACTAACAGACATAATATATAAAAAAAAATTAAATCTAATGTCAATAAATATCCTAAACTAGTTTTTTTGGTAAAAAAACTGCAAAAACGATTTATCACAGAAAAATCAAGGATTATATTTTGTGATATTAGAGTGACTCTGAGAGAAAAATAAGGAGAAAAAAATTGAAGAAGAACTCTTGAATAATCATGTATTATGAGTTGTCAATGTTGTCGTTTCTTTAATTTAAAATCAAGGATATTAGAGTGATTTTGAGAGAAAATTAAGGAAAAAATAGTTGAAGAAGATATCATAAAAAATCTTTGTGTTTTGATATTCCATTGTTGTCTTTTTTGAGTCAATAGGATAGAGAGAGAATAGAAAGAAACTACCAAAATAAATATATGAGAGAGAAAATTGATATATACAAATCTTAATATATTTGTATATAGGGCCCACAAAAAAACTGACTTTTAACTACCAAATAACTATGAATTATAATTTTTTAAAACATTAACCATATCATGTAATTAATATAGTATTTTGTCTATAATATGTAATTTTTCCAACTTATTATAGGCAAAATTTCATCTTATAACCCATAAGTAATGTCTTACAAACAGCTTATGCTGACAGAGCCACAAGTCCAGTCAGTTATTTCTTAAAAAGTCCATAGCCCCCAAATTCTACCTTACAAGACATAACTTAGTTCATACAAATAAAACCTATGTTGATAGTGTTAGCTTCCTATATCAACGTAATATCTCTTAATAATGGCAAATTAATAATTGACAAAATTGAAGGATACTGAAGGATACAATAAAGATATAGAAGATCTCTAAGGATGGAAGAATATCTTTCGCAAGGTAAGTAGTATCCAGTCACAAAGGAACCGACGTTGAATAGGGAATCACATCAAACAAAGATCTCACTAGATCCCTAAGTATCAGGAAGATGATTGAAAATCAATCCCCACAACATCTCTCACGGTAAGGCAAAATGAAGAAGATCACACCCTCTACATGGACATATCTGATATGAACATGTATGGTTGTTAGAAAGAAAGGTTGCACCACGTATGGACATATATGATATGAACATACCACATAGTGTCATCCCTCAATCAAGGAATCAATTCAAATCCTTGATTGAGAAGAAATCCCTTGGGTCTTCTTATGAAGGAAAGAATCAAAAGCAGCTGAAGGATATAAAAGAAAGGACTTGAGATAGAAGACAACACACAACTTCATAGAAAATCTTAAGTGTGTCTCAATTTTAGTCTTGATAAATCTTTGTACTCTCTTGTTTAAAATAGTTACAAAAGAAAGATCGAGTCAATGTAGTTATGCCAATTGAGGTTGTGTCATAAGATCTTAATATCATAATAAACTTCAGAACTTGTTTTTCCACATCTGTATATCGTCTCTATTTTGAAATATTCAAAGGAAACTCTTAAAACTCAAAGGAACTGAAAATAGGCACCACATTGGTGTTCCGAACTAGGATAAATTATTATTCTTTATGATACAACACAACCCGGGGCCTTGTTGTAATGGGCATCCCAAGTCCAACTAGGACTGGGGACCACCCCCGATACCCAACCCAACCATCCAAATGCCTACCCTGAGTTGAATGGATTACAAACGTGTAACAAGATAACGTTTACTATGATACCAAACTCTGGGATAGGTCCATAACCGTGACCAACCCAACCAAGTCCAACCATCCATTACCAACCAATAACTATAACCAAACCAATATAAAAATCAAGTTCATGTCCATAGCATAACATAAAAGGATGGAACAATCATAAATTCAATTGAATAGTATCAGGCCCAATATCAATGCCAATACTAAGGCAGACACCAATACCGATCCCATCTATTCCAACCCATAGTAATCACACAAGCCTCTAACCAAAAGAAAAACAATATCCGATTATGACATGCCCCCAACCATAGCCAAAACCGATATCTATAAAATAAACTGAGTATGTAAAGACATCCATGATATGAAATGGATCCTTTCAGAATATGAAAGTTCACCATTTTAATCCAATAGATGATCCTGAATTTAATCACTAAGCAGGAGGAGTAGAACGGTCGGTTCCTGCATCGCGTAGGGATACAGCCGCCCGAAGATGGGTTAGCAGGTGAACGATAGCATGAACTCAGGATAACGATAAAATAATGCTATCTAGTAAAACCAAGTAAACCAACCATATACATATAAATCATATATATATATATATATATATATAATTATGCCGGGAAAGAGAGTCGGGTTTAGCCTACCTTTAAATCCATTAACTTGGGTATGTGTAGCTTAACTGTCCTAGAACTACCCACGGGCTAAATGGGTCCATCGTAACCCCCTGAGTAAGCCCTGGTGGGTGTAGCCGCACGAACAGGAGATACCATAAGAGTAGAGAATTCTCGAGTACCCTTCGCTCTCCATAATACATATGTACAGTGTACTTAGAGGACTCCTATGTACCTCATAGTATCATATATGGTCGCTATGACCAACCCTCATGTCGGCAAACATAAGTTTTCAGTGTTCGTCCATTGGACTCGCACCTTCACGGTTAGCTATCACCCCGCAATTATTGCCCAATTAAAACTATTACCATCCAACCAAACCATTATTCCATTATTATCAACCAAAGGCTATGAGTAGTGGTATCGTTATATCGACTATAGCTTGCAAGCAATGTCCTTAGCCAACCTTTTTATGTAAAGGGATTCTCATGTACCCATAGATTACATTATCAAGTTAACTTAGGGAATCCCGTGTAACCTATAAGTGTTCCATTATTAAGTTTGCTTAGGGAATCCCATGTACCCCACAAGATGTTCATTACCATGTTTACTTGGGAGATTTCCTTGTACCCTAAAAGAAGTTTAATTAACCATAACCATGACCACCAAACCTTACCATTTAATCATTCCAAACCATTTATACCATTTAGGGTTCCATTACCAAATCATACCAGGCAATAGTTCCATTAAAAACCAATAATATAATACAAGCATTATCATAGGCATTCTATCAAACATGTTGGAGTCATAGTATTTCAAAAATCAATTTCCATTACCAATTAACCATTCCTATGCAACCAATTGTCTAAACCACCATTAACGCATGTAATTACATAATTAAAACATAAAAAAAAAACCATAACCAAACATTTAACACCAAAACCCTAATATATATTTGAAAACCCCAAAATCATATAATAATCATGCCATGAAAACATTATATAAAACATGCCTTTAGTTGGAACTAAAAATGAGGAAGGAGTACACCCCCTAGATTACCAAGATGATGGAGAGAAATCACTCGTACAAGTCCCAAATTGATCCTTTAGATAAAACCCTAGCCTTCCTTTACCCAAGATCCTTAGAGAGAATTAAAGAGTGTTTCTAAGTGTTTAATTAGAATAATAGGGTAAATGTAGTCCCAATAGTGATATAAGTCGTGGGTCCTTAAGATGTTAAGTGGGGAAATGTCCATATTACCCCCAACTTAAACTGCTTAAAATTCCAATCAGATGGTACGACTACCCATACCAGTAGTACCCTCTAATATGAGTGGTTAACTGTATTACCAACCCTTCACAAAACTGCATAAGGACCAACAGATCGGGAACTGAGCTTTCTCTTTTTACCAAACTGCATCACTTTCTTCATGGGAGATACTTTTAGGAATAACTTATCCCCAACCTCAAATTCCAAGTCTCTACACCTTACATTCGCATAGGACTTTTTGCGACTTTGGGAAGCCTTAAGCCTATCTCGAATCACCTTTACCTTTTCCATAGCCTGATAAACCAAATTCGGATCGAACATATATGTGTCACAAAGCTCAAACCACCCAATAAGAGATCTACACCTCCTACCATACAATGCCTAAAAAAGGGTCATCCCAATGCTAGAATAATAGTTATTGTTGTAAGCAAACCCTACCAAAGGTAGATGCTCAACCCAATTGCCACCGTAATCAATCGCACACGCATGAAGCATGTCCTCCAATGTCTGAATAGTCCTCTCGCCCATCCATCTGCAGATGAAATGCAGTACTTAGACTAACCTTAGTACCCAACCTCTTTTGAAAAGACTATCAAAAGTGAGATAAAAATTAGGTACCACGATCAGAGATAATTAAAACAGGTATCCCATGTAGCTTCATAATCTCATAAAGATACAACCGCGCATAGTCCCCAATCAAAAATTTAGTCCGTACCGGTAAAAAGTGAGCGGACTTTGTCATCCTATCAACGATGATCCAAATAAATTCAAGTTGATTTTGAGACCGAGGAAGATTGGTAATGAAATCCATATTGAATACTTCCTATTTCCATTCAGGAAACTCAATTTCCTGATATAATCCTCCAGGACTCATGTGCTCAACTTTGACGTCTTGGCACGCCATGCATTTGGCACAACATCAGCCATATCCCTCTTCATACCATTCAACCAATCCATACCCTTTAGATCATTATACATTTTTGTCGAACCGACATAAACAACATAGCGCAATTCATGCGCCTCAGCCAAAACCCTTTGTTGCAAACAATCGATGTCAGAAATACATAACCTCCCTTGGTATCGCAAGGTACCATCACTACTAATCTCAAATACCATCACTTTTTTCCCACCTAAATCATTCTTGATTTTGATCAAGATAAGATCTGGCATTTGCTTTTTCTTGATCTCTGCACTAAGAGATAACCGAATCACTTCTTGTACCATCATACCACCATCATTGGAGTCCAAGAGACGAACTCCAAGATTATTCAAGCGGTGAATATCCTTCACCAATTCCTGCTTCTTCTTATCCACATGAGCTAAACACCCCATGGACAACATGCTAAGAGCATCATCAACCACGTTAGCCTTACCTGGGTGGTAGTTAATACTCATATCATAGTCCTTGAGAAGCTCCAACCATCTTCTCTGCCAGATATTTAGCTCTTTCTGAGTGAACACATACTGTAGACTTTATGATCAGAAAAGATATCCATATGCACTCTATACAAATAACGCTGCCAAATTTGTAAAGCAAAAACCACCGCAAAAAGCTTCAAATCATGAGTAGGATAATTCTTCTCATGTACCTTCAACTTCCTAGAAGCATAGGAAATCACCTTCTCATGTTACATCAAAATGCAACCAAGTCCTACCCAGGATGCATCATAATAAACCACAAACCCCTTATTACCTTTAAGTAATGTCAAAACCGAAGCCAAAGTTAGCTTATCCTTAAGCTTCTCGAAACTTCCAACACAAGCATTCGACCAAGAAAACTTTACATTCTTCTGAGTCAACTTAGTCAATGGGGAAACTATCTTCGAGAAACTTTCCACGAACCACCTATAATACCCATCCAAACCTAAGAAGCTCCAAATGTCGGTTGGAGTCATGGGTCTAGGCCATCTTTTAACTACAACCACCATTTGTGGATCCACTATGATCCCCTCACTGGAAATAATATGACCAAGAAAAGTCACAATGTTCAACTAAAACTCACACTTGGAGAATTTAGCATATAACAATAGCTCCTTCAAGGTCTGCAATACCATACAGAAGTGATTAGCATGATCCACCTCACTTTTAGAATACATCAAGATTTCATCAATGAACAAAATGACAAGAAAATCCAGAAACTGCCTAAAAACCTTGTTCATCAAATCCATAAATATCGTTGGGGCATTAGTTAAACCAAATGACATCACCAGGAATACAAAGTGCCCATACCGAGTATGAAAAACCATCTTAGGGATATCCTCCTCCCTAATATTAAGCTGATGATATCCAAACCAAAATCTATCTTAGAAATTAATTTGGCACCTTACAACTGATCAAACAAGTCATCTATCCTTGGGGGAGGATACTTATTCTTAACTATTACCTTATTTATTGCCGATAGTCAATGTAAATCTGAAGGGAACCATCTTTATTTTGTACGAATAGCACTGGTACACCCCATGGGGATATACTAGGATGGATGAAACCCTTATCCAAAAGATCCTTAAGTTGCTTCTTGAGTTCTCTCAACTCAGTCAAAGCCATTCTATAAGGAGGAATAGATATTGAATGAGTGTCCAAAACCAAATCAATACCAAATTCAATCTCTCTATCTGGAGGAACATTAGAAAGATCATCCAGAAAGACCTTGGGGAACTAATTCACAATCGAAACTGAATGTAAAGAAAGACCTTCCAAGTAGAATTTTTAACCCGGACCAGATAATAGAGACACTCTTTGGAGATTAATCTTCGAGCTCTAAGATAAGAAATAAACTTCCCCCTAGGATCTAGGGAACCACCCTCCCACTCAATAACTGATTCACCATGGAACCTAAAGACAACCTTATGGGTCTGACAATCTAAGGACGCATAACAATAATATAACCAATCCATCCCCAGAATAATATCAAAATCCACCATATCAAGTTGAAATAAATCCACTAAAGTCTTTCTACGACCAACAAATACCATACACACCCTATAGACTCTTTTAGCAACCACAGAGTCACCTACCGAGGTAGAAACAGAAAAAGGATCTGAAATAACCTTGGTATTAAAACCAAAATACACAGCCACAAATGGGGTCACATAAGAGAGAGTGGACCTCAAATCAAGCAAACAATACATATTATAAGGAAAAAGTTGTAACGTACGAGTAACGACATCAGGTGAAGCCTCAAATTCCTATCGAGTAGCAAGAACATATAACCTATTCTGACCTGCACCGTTACCAAAAGTAGAAATAGATACAAAAGCAACACCCTTTGGTGCAGGAGTAAAACATGACGCAATCGGATCCTTACTCGCTCCCGAAGCATCCTTATAAACTGGACAGTTTCTAAGTATATGGCCTGGCTGACCATATTTAAAACACCTATCCCTCCCCTCATCATAGAAACCCCTGTGCAACTTACCATAGAACCAACAAAAATGGTATAATAAGGCCGACGGAGCCTCACTCACTTGAGATTGGGCATCATGTATCCAGAAATTATCACCACCCTACTGACGCCTATCACCCATTTCTTCTTTGGCCACTTACTGTCATCCTGACTACCTTGTTGTTGAGCGTCACCCTATTCAGATGACCTAAACTTTTTACCCTGCCTTCCCCAAACTCAATTTATTTCCTTTTTGTCTCCTCCACCTGCTGCATATGAACCATCAACATAGAAATATCCATATCCTTGATCAGCAATACAGTCTTGCTTTCAAGAATTAAATCTCGAGATAGTTTAAAAGTGAAATTTATCATCGTTACCCGCATATCAGACACCAATTTCAAAGAATACCTTGACATATGATGAAATTTCAAGGGATATTCCTTGACAAATCCCTTATCTCAGATTAATAAATTGCTCTGTCTTTGCTTTCCTCACCTCTTAAGGAAAGAAGTAGTTCAGAAAAGCATTAGAGAAAGTCTCCCACAAAGTCGACTCCTCAACATCACCTCTCACCCTATCCCACTCCTCATACCATTGGTACACCATATCTTTAAGTTGATAAGCAATAAAATTTGCCCCTTCCATATTCATAGCTTGTATCACCCTGAAGATTTTCTCCATTTCAACCAAGAAACCCTGAGGATCCTCCTCTACCTTCACACCAGTAAAATTAGAAGGATTCATCTTTATAAATTGGCCAATATTTATGGAATCAATAAAAAAAAACAATGCATCCCATTCAACTTGAGCAGTAACCAACTGAGAAATAATATGAATCGATTGACAAAATTCCACATTAGTTACCTCACCCTAAAGAGGACTAGCAGCGACCGGTAGAACTCTAAAAATATTAGGGACTGGACCCCTAGACCAATCATGGATCCCCTGAGTATTACGTGTCTCTATAACATTGTCCTCAGTTGGGACAAAAAAGTTACCTTGATCTCAGATCATTAAGGCATGATCTGAAAAGAGAACAAACCAGGATTAGAGAAGATTCTAGGACTTAGACTCTAAGTTTGAAAATAGAATACCAAGAAAGTGAAACATTCCTAAATGTTTTGTTGCCTCTCCCTTATGAGTGTGGCGTGCTATACACCCTTAAAAGAGACTCTACTCGACACGACTTTTGGACTCCCAATTGACTATGAACCTAAACCTTTGATACCAACTTAACACGACCAGACTTGGGGCCTTATCATAATGGGAATCCCCAAGTCCAACAAGGACTGGGACCACTCCCAATACCCAACCCAACCATATAAATGCATACCTGAGTCGAATAGATTCCAAATAAGTAACAAGATAATGTTTACTATGATATAACACTCTGGGATAAGTATATAATCATGACCAACCCAACCAAGTCCAATTATCCATTACCAACCAATAACTATAACCAAACCAATATAAAATCCAAGTTTATACCCATAGTATAACATAAAACGATGGAACAATCATAAATTTGGTCCAACAATATCAGCCCCAATACCAATGCCAATACTAAGGCTGACACCAATAATGATCCTGCCCATTTTAACCCATAGCAGTCACACTAGCCTCTAACAAAAAGAAAAATAATATTCGATTGGGGCATGCCCCCAACTATAGCCAAAACGAATATCCATAAAATAAACTAAGTATGTAAAGACATCCATGATATAAAATAGAGCCTTCCGGACTATGGAAGTTCACAACTTTAATCTAATAACTAATCCTAAATTCGATTACAAAGTAGGAGGAGTAAAATGGTTGGTTCCTACATAGCATGGGGATATAGCCACCCGAAGATGGGTTAGTGGATGAATCCCTTTAACTTGGGGAAATGTCGTGTATCCGATAAGTGTTCCATTATTAAGTTTGCTTGAGGAATCTCATGTACTCCACAAGATGTTCATTATTATATTTACTTGGGGGCTTCCCTTGTACCCCAAAAGGAAGTTTAATTAACCATAACCATGACCACCAAACCTTACCATTTAATTATTTTAAACCATTTAGGGTTTCATTACCAAACCATATCGTTGAATAGTTTCATTAAAGTCCAATAATATAGTAAAAGCATTATCATAGGCATTCTATCAAACATGTTGGGAACATAGTATTTCCAAAACCAATTTCTATTACCAATTAACCATTTTCCATGCAACCAATTGTCCAAACCACCATTAAAGCATGTAATTATATAATTAAAACATTGGAAAAATCATAACCAAACATTTAATACCAAAACCCCAACATATATTTGAAAGCCCCAAAACCATATAATAATCATGCCATGAAAACATTGTATAAAACATAACTTTAGTTGGAAGTAAAAATGATAGAGGAGTAAATGCCTTAGGTAACAAAGATGATGGAGAGAAATCACTCGTACAAGTTCCAAATTGATCCTCTGGATGAAACCCTAGCCTTTTTTTACCCAAGTGTCTTGGAGAGAATTAGAGAGTATTTCTAAGTGTTTAAGATTAGAATAATAGGGTAAATGATGTCTCAATAGTGATATAAGTCATGGGTCCTTAAGAGGTTAAGAGGGAAAATGTCCAAATTTCCCCCAACTTAAACTGCTTAATATTCTTATCATATAGTACGACTACCCATACTAGTCGTACCCTCCAATATGACTGGTAACCATTACTCGTACCCTAGGACTCCCCCTTTTCCCCAACACCATCTACCATATGACTTACCTAACCCAAGTCGTACCCGACCATATAATCAGTACCCTGAAATCGTATCCCTGGCAGAATAGAATCTGAAGAGGTTAGATCACTGTCTTCTATATAAGTCAGTGGTACGACTCGTACCCTATCTTATGGCTCATGGTGAGCCATTCATACTTAGATCCAACTTAAGTTACTAAGTCTCAAATTAAGTGAAGGAAAAACCCAAACCATATAACCCATCACCAACCATATGACTCATACAAACCAAGTCATACCCATTCCAAAAAACAATCCAATCCATCAACCAATACTGGTTAGCATACGACCAAGAGCATACTAACTGTACCCCATCATGCGACTGGTAACCACCAGTCGTATGATATCCAGAATCCAGAAATCCAGGAAATTTTCTAAGCGTCCCAAACCCAGGGTGTTACACTTTACTTTATTACTTACGTATGTATTTGCTTAGTTAATCCTAACTCTATTTTGTTTAAGTATATCTATTTACAGGTGATTTGACTATCAAGCTTGACCAGTCGACTCAAGAAAATTTTAATTCACCCCTCTCCTCTCTTGATTTTAAATTAGAATCAGAGAAGGTCTCGCTTACAGTGTTGCTTAGCAAAAAATCCAATGACAAAATATCAGATTCCAAGGGCTCTCCTTCAAGACGGTCACTCTTCCATAAGACCACTATACTTCAATGGACAACAATACTCCTACTAAAAGAACAGATTCAGAATCTTTGTTCAATCAAATAACTTTCAAGCATGGGTTATCACTATGAAGGGACTAAAGCGCATTCCAGGACTCAAAGAAAAACAAAAAGACAAGGAATCAAGTAGTACTAACATGGAGGACTTGTAAAATTTTGAAGTCATCAAAGAACAACAAATGGTAATTTAAACTAATGAAAGAGTTATAAATTTACTCCTTTGTGCAATGAGCAGAGAAGAATATGAAAATATATCAACCTGTGAAACCCCAAAAGAAATGTGGTACAAATTGGAAGTAATCTACGAAGGAACCACCAAAGTCAAAAAGGCAAAATTAGTACTTTGGTCAATGAGTACGAGCTTTTCAAAATGGAAGAAAATAAAATCAAGGATTTAATGTTTGCCAGATTCAGTAAAATTATATTTGAGCTAAAATCATTAGGGGTGATTTATCTACATAGTTTGTAAGTCTAAAAGCTTGTTAGAAGCCTCCCCAAATTATGGAAAACCAGATTCGCCATTCTAGAAGATGGGGATATTCATGACATGACCTATGATGAAGTAAAAGGTAATCTTATTACCTATGAATGAAATTATATCAAAAGGTACAACAAGGAAGAAAAAAAGAAACCAGTGGCCTTCAATGGTGTAATAACTGGAGAAGAAGAATCCCTGGAAGAGGCTGATAGTGAGGAATGGCTTTCATAAATTATGGAGTAAGGGAGATCTTGAAACAAAGGCAGTATAGACCCCAAGGGGTCAAAAATAGTGAATTCACAAGGAATGATGATCGTTGTTACTACTGTGGAAAGACTGGTCACATTAAACAAAACTTTCCAGAATTGAGAAGAAGATTACAAAGAAGAAATAAAAACTTTAGGCCTTGGAGTGATGAAAATAAAACTGAAGAAGAAATAAAAGCGACCAATATGTGCTTCTTGGCAAAAGGTGAATCAAGCAAGGTAAGACCCCACAATTGTCATAATTATAGCATTCTTGAAATAAATCTTAATATAATTACTGATGAGCTTTAAAAGGTTATTGATGAATATAATAAACTTGCTCAAGAAAAGAAAAATTAGGAAGCTAGGTTAAAACAAAAGCTTGAAGAGGAATGAATGAACTGGCAAGTTGAACTTAAAGCATGTCAAATTAAAATTGACCTACTTCAAGAAGAACTTGATGATGTAAAAATACAATTAGATAGCATTAGAAAACCACCCAGTCACAGTTCCATAATATCTAATTCCTCAGCAAGTTTGTTTAATTGACTAAAATATCCATTTCTATTTGACGACTAATTTGCTACACCTGTGGTAAAAAGGGGCACAAATAACACAGTTGTAGAAAAACATCTAAAGGTGTGTGGATTTGGAGACTCAAAGGGAATACATCTAACCCACAAGGACCTAACACCTCTTGGGTACCTAAACCAAATTGATTTACTTATTTTGTAGGGATATATCTACAAAAACTATAGGAAAGAAATGTGATTCATCGATAGTGGATATTCCAGACATATGACCAGAAAGAAAGAAAATTTTTGCTCTCTAAAGAAAATAGAAAAAGGATCAAGTAGATTCGGTGACAACACCAAAGATGAAGTCATTGGATTCAGCTGAGTGAAGCTCAACTCCTCATGTGAACTCATTAAAGTATATCTCCTAGATAGACTCAAACATAACCTGGTCAGTATCAGTCAACTGTGTTGATACAAGATTTGGAGTCTCCTTCAAAGCTGAAATCTGCTCCATCACACATGAAAAAAGAGACATTTTTCTTATTGGTGAACGTGTTGACAATATTTATGTTCTAAATAATATCGACTTTGTTACTCTAACTTATCTCACTATGTAAACTAACGATGTTTAGTTGTGGCATAAAAATCTCGGGCATGTCAGTATGCATATCATCGAGAAACTCTCTAAACTTGAACTGGTGAAACGTCTGCCAAAACTCATATTTGAAAAAGATCAGATCTGTGATGCTTGTCAACTGGTAAACAGACTCCGATATCATTCAAAGTCAAAGACATTTTCACTACCACCAAACCCCTTCAAATAATCATATGGATTTGTTTGGACCCACCAAGACTGCGAGTATTGATGAAAAAAATATGTCTTTGTTATTGTTGATGACTATTCTCATTTTACGTGGGTAATATTTCTTGCTCATAAATATGAAGCTTTCATAAATTTTAAAATATTTTGTAAGAGAGTGCAGAGAGAAGCAGGGCACTTTATCACCTATTTTTGTAATGATCATGGAGGAGAATTTAAAAACAAAGCTTTTAAGGAATGTTGTGCTCAAAATGGGTACTCTCAGAACTTCTTATTCCCTTTATTTCCTTAACAAAATGGTGTGGTGGAGTAAAAGAATTGTTCTCTTCAAGAAACTGCAAGAACTATGATGCTAGAACATAACTTACCATATCATTTTGGGGCAGAAGCAGTAAGCATATCATGTCACATCATCAACAGATGTCTCATCAAACCAATTCTAAAAAAGACTCCTTATGATCTATGGAGAGGAAAAAAACCTAATAATAGTTACTTTTATCCTTTTGGATACAAGTGTTTCATCCACACAATGGTAAGAATAAATTAGGTAAATTCGACCCATGAAGTAACGAAGGTATTTTTCTTGGATACTCTCCCACTAGTCATGCTTATAGAGCCTACAATAAATGAACTTTATGCATTGAAGAATCTATGCATATTTTATGAATCTAACCACTCCCCTATAAGTTTAAGTTTTGATGAAGAACAGGTAAATGATCTACAGCTAGGAGTCAAAGCAGACACAACTCCTGATCAATTAACTGATGAGTTGACTATAGTTAATCCAGAGTCAACTCCCACAGATGAATCAACTAAAACCAATATTCCCAGAGAATGGAAAAAAATACAAGTTTTTGAATGAATTTATCATCAAAAATCCAAATAATAAGATGCAGAGAAGAGCTTTATTAAGAAAGCAAGTATTTGTCGCTTTTGTTTCTCAAATTGAGCCCAAAAAGGTTGATGAGGCTCTTTAAGATAAGTTTTGGTTGATGTTATGAAATATGAATTAGAACAATTTGATCGAATTCAAGTTTGGAACCTCATTAAAAGACCCAATAATTGTTTAGTTGTCGAAACCAGATGGGTCTATAGAAATAAATTAAGTGAGGAAGGTAAGGTTATCTAAAATAAAGCCAGACTAATAGCTCAAGGCTACTCTAAACAGAAAGGTATAAACTATGATGAAATCTTTTCTCTTGTAGCAAGGTTAGAATCTATTCAAATTTTATTAGCCTTTGCTGCATTCAAATGCTTTAAACTATATCAAATAGATGTAAAAGTGCTTTTCTAAATGGTTACATTCATGAAGAGGTTTATGTTAAGCAACCTCCTGGTTTTGAAAATTCCTATTATATAAATCATGTGTTCAGACTTTCAAAAGAAAATTATGGTCTCAAGCAAGCTCCAAAAGCTTAGTACGAGAGGCTGAGTACTTTTCTGCTAAATAATAATTTTCAAAGAGAAAAAATTGATACTACTCTCTTCACTCAAAAACTAGATTCCAACTTACTTATTGTGAAAATTTATGTTGATGATATTATATTTGGAAGCTCTAATGTTTCTTTGTGTGAGAATTTTGCAAATCTAATGAAAGGAGAGTTTGAAATGAGCCTCGTGGGAGAACTCACGTTATTCTTAGGGTTACAGATCAAACAAACTACTAAAGGTACATTTATCAGTCAAGCTAAGTACACTAGGGAGCTCATAAAAAAATATGGAATGGAAAAAGGAAAGATTTTGGAACTCTAATGAGTCCTTCAACAAATCTGGATTTGGATACATTCGAGAAGGATGTT
Organism: Capsicum baccatum var. pendulum; assembly: GCA_030864225.1. Lineage (NCBI taxonomy): Eukaryota > Viridiplantae > Streptophyta > Magnoliopsida > Solanales > Solanaceae > Capsicum > Capsicum baccatum. Next base: position 173,284,838 of record CM061554.1, read on the forward strand.
GATGAAAAAATATACAAAGGAATGATTGGATCCCTGCTCTACTTAACTATAAGTCGGTCGGATATTATGTTTAGCATATGCAAATATGCAAGGTTCTAGTCGGGTCCCAAAGATTCCCACTTGACTGCCAATAAAAGAATCATTCATTATCTCATCAGAACATAAGACATCGTACTTTGGCATCCTCACTCCTCAAACTTTGATCTAGTTGGCTATTCAGATGTTGAATTTGTAGGTGACAAAAGTGATAGAAAAATTTCAAGTGGAACATGTAAGATTCTTAGTAATGCCCTGATCTTATGTCTTAGCAAAAAACAAACCTCAGTCACCTTATCAACTACTCAAGCAGAATACATAGCCATTAAAAATTATGGTACTCAAATCTTATGGGTCATACATCAATTACTTGATTTTAATTTATCTTTTAAGTTTGTGCCTATCATGTGTGATAATACTAGTGTTATTAGTCTATCAAATATACGGTGCATTATGATAGGGCCAAGCATATAGACATTAAACATCATTTTATTCATGATCACGTAGTAAGTGGAGATTTCTCATTGCAATTTGTTGATTCTGAAAATCAGCTTTCTGATATATTTACAAAATCCTTACTGGAAGAAAGATTGTGCTTTTTAAGGAAAAACTCAGTGTATTATGCTTAAATAATCTTTAAATGTTTAAACCTTTTATTTTGGTGTAAAAATCTCTTATCCATGATTTTACCAGCTGACTCAATTCTTTGTCTTTCTCATCCAACCCCTTTCATGCCTTATTTTTCTCTTCCCTTATTATTACCATCTTTTTACCTTTTTATCTTCCTAACACTCTATTATCACCTCAGTTCTATGCACCTACATCAACTTCCACCGCCTCATCTTCTCTCTCTCTTCTTTTATACCCTTTCATCTCTATATCTCTAATCAATGACTAAAACTCAATTAATGGCCAACCTCTCTAAACCCTATTTGGACCATCTCTCTGACAACCTTGACGCTGTCCTCATCTTTGAGTCCTTTTATGAAGCCTGTTCCCACTTCCTTCAGTCAACTACCTCCAAAAAGCAATCTGTCACAAGGCCTAACTCCTTATTTAAGAAACGCCGACCCTCTCTTATGAACCCTCTTCCGCTAGAGGACATGCATAATTTTTGGACTTGCACTCAAACAGAGAAGTTTTTTACTTTCAAAATTGATCTATTGTGTCCAGATGAATTATAAATCTCTCTCAATTAAAGGAGTCCCATTGCAATATAAGTGCATTCCTGAAAGCCCAAGATTTGCCTATGGTTTTTCATTTATGTGGTTTAGAAGGTTTTGAAGGCCATGTTCGCATGTTCTATGCAAACCTTCGCATGTCTTAAGACAGTGGCAAATTGGAAACCCTAGTACTACGAACAAGAATAATTCTCAATGATTTTCTATTTGAGAAAGTTTTTGACACTAAATTTTTAGGAGTCATTCCCTTCATAAATGGCACTTGTCTGGAAAATTTTGAAGTTAGTTTTGAAAAAGCCAAGAAGGTTGTATCAGATCTCGACGTGAATAGTTCTATTTTTTTTCCTCTGTCCCTCAATTTTAAGCACATAATTTTGGCTCACATCATTGCCACCACTTTAATTCCTCAAAAAGGTTCACTCAGTAATGTGACTTATCAGAATGTTATCATCCTATACTGCTTGATTAAAAGGTACAAAATCAATTGGAGTACCTGGATTCATGAATACATGTTAAAAAGTATTGCCGACTCTCACGACTCAGCTATCTTGCCATATGTACTGCTCAACACTAGAATCCTTCTTTACTATGGAATTTATCTTTCTGTTTATCCAGTGGTAAAAGTTTCAGCCATGTATGATTCCAAGACATTTGCAAGCATGGGATATGTTCTGTTTAACAATGAATGGTGCAAAAAGAAAGCCACCAAAACCCGACCTGATACCCTCAAGGTAAGTAAATCTATGTCTAACCCTGTACAGCTACAAAGATTAAAGAGCTTAAATACAGGCTCATAGCTATTGAGGAAGGGATAGTGAGTCTCCAGGAGTCGACCATAAAGCTGCTACAGTTGATTAAAGAAACAAGTACCGACATAGAAAAGTATGGCTCTCTAATGATACGATCCAAAGGGCTATCATACCTTTTGATGACACCATTTGAGGCCCATACATGAAGATTCTATCTTTGGTCATATTGAGGGTACAAGGACATGCATGGAGGACTCGTTTTGATCTTACAATAGAGCAAAACCATGTTTGGGAGATTGCTTGGGACTTGTGCTAATGCCTACCAAAGGATTCTAATAGGTTTCACATTTTTAAGCTTGAAGAAGAATGAGAGACCTACGTAGTATTGGAGGGGAGGCCTTGGAGTGTAAACACTCATTAAGGGTGTTTTAGTCTTTTCGTGTCTTTTCTTTACACTCTATAGGAGCCCTTTTTCATTAAGGGTATTTTGGTCTTTTATGTAATAAGCTATAAACAGACTCTTTAGGCTTATTTTCTCATTAGTTGATTATTGATATTTTAAAGACTTTTTCTTCTCTCTTTGAGAGTGTAGTTTAGGTCTTGGAAAAGCCAAGTAGTGTAGGGCTTGGAAAAGTCATTATTGGTCCTTGCTTAGAAATGGTGGTTGTAAGGTGGAGTTGATTCCCTTAAAGTTCACCGTAAGAGTTTGGTGTTGTTATTGTGGGTCTTAGGGGTCTTATCATTTGATACACAATTTGGTTCATATTTTTTGTAATTTCGTATGTCAAGCTATCTATCTTTATTGCATTTGCTTGTTATCTTGTTTCTCTTAGTATTTATCTCTTTAAGTAATTCTCTTATCATTTGGTATCAATAGCAAGGTTTGATTTTGTTCCAACAAAATCAATCTTGGGATTGTTATCTTGAAAATTAAAAAAAAAGTGAAAAAGAAGAAAAAATAAAAAAGTTAATATTCATGTTTTTTTAGGGTTTTTCAATTTTTGAGACTTGATTTTTGTGTGTTTTGTGTGTTTAAAGCTTTAGATTCTTGTTCCTAACACTAGAATAAGTGTCCAAAAACTCAAAAATAAAAAAAAGAGGTGTATCACGTTTTTGCATATGGGAAAAATTTTAGATCTTAGATCTACTTTCTTTTTGTGTGTTTTGTGAGTTTCTAGTGCTAGATCCTTGTTCCCTAGCACTAATAGAGTCTAGATCTAAGATTTGAGCAAAATCGGAGGTGTTTTGAACCATCCACCATTGTTGAGCTTGTGTTCGAAGGTATTTAAGGGTGGATCATATTTTGGGCTATGGTGGTTGTGACATATTTGGACTGATTTTGTGATATTTGTGTTTGGGTTGGCAAAGACACCTTAGATCTTCAAGAAAATTTAAATTTGGAGGTCATTTGCCTTGTGGTCAATGATAACGCTCAATCTACAGCTCTCGTAGGAGTGTAAAGCGGTCGTTAGCAAATATAGAACCCAACCTGGGTTGGGTATCGATCCCTCAGGGAATAGCTTGGCCAACAAGTAAGCAAAATTACTAAACTTTTAGTGCAAGTCTCGTAAGTAGGGGGGATTGTGATGTGTAACCAAAACTATAAAGTAAAAGCTGAAAATAGCAAAGTAAAAAGAAAAGGATTGTTACGTAAGTTGTAAACAATGAGAATTGAAGCGTTGGGGTTATGTCCACCTCCTGAGTTATACGTCTCTATTGACTATGAGTGTGTAGAATTCCGACATGCATGTGCTTATAGAGAATTGTATTCGATGGTAAATCCAGGCATCTTTCGACCTATTCGAGGGTTATTTCACTTTAACTCTTTCGAGCTTAAAGCGTGTCTAACGGTACGAATTCTCCAAGAGGTTAATCCAGTTACGGCACTAACTGTTTAATAGGGAATTTAGGATGTGACCCTACTACCTTGACACTATCTCTTTTCCAGACAAATAACCTTTCTTTCGAACAAGTTAAATGTTATACTAGCGTATTCTTGCGTTTGCAACCACAAAGAATGTAGATTAAGATGAAGAGAATAATGATATAAGCAGCATACGTGTCACGAACTCACAAACTCACAGCAATAGATAGCATCTCATTCGGCTTCCATAACCCCAACAGAGAAGTTTAGTTACCCATGAATGCGAAGGAAGTCACAATAAACATGATCATTGTACCCCAATAAAGATTTGCACGTTAGGTGTAAGGGTGAGGATGGCGTGAAGTCCTTTGCAAAGTAACATCTCTCTTGTTGTGGAATTTAATAGAAGAATGGAAGAAGAATAAAAATAGAATTAATGGAAGAATTAGAATTGTTGGACTAGTAAGTGAATGAATCTCTCCACAAAGGGAGGAATGTATGAAGATGTCTCTTAAAATCTCTAGCATGATAGGGTATTTATAATACCCATATCCTAGTCCTACTAAGCTAATGAAATATCTAACCAAATCCTACTAAACAAATAAAATACTTAACCCAATTGTACTAGGTTAATGTAACATTATCCAAATCCAAATAAACTAATGAAATACTTAACCCAATTGTACTAGGTTAATGTATTATTATCCTAATCCAAATAAGTTACTGCTAGTCCCCAAAGTCTTCAGAAATGCTGTTTTAGCCCGGGACAGATTTTCCATGCATCACTTTTGCTCTTTTAGGCGTCCAAGCTCCCTTTCCTTCCTTCGTGAGCTTTCTTTGGTGTCAAGTAAGCCATAAAATGCTGAATTCTGCATTATTTATACTTGAAACTTTGCTAATCATGTTCGTTAGCTCACTTATAGGAAAAAGGACTAAAAGTGCATGAAATATATACTTTGTTCTCAAAACGTGGCACAAATATGGGCAAAATATATTGATATAGGCATGTAAATTCGCCTATCATCAGTCAACATTGGTCAACACTAGAATATTCTTGGTGCTCTTCCTCATCATCATATATTATTGAGGAAAAATATTCAAAAGTGGGTGTTTGATCTTGAAAAAAAAGGAAAGAGAGTGTATATAACGCCCCGAATCTGGTACCCGAAATGCTACACAGTGCTCATGACTCCAAAGGACCACAAGCTAACCTATGACTGATATCTGTACCAGAAAACTACATAATATACTGTATAAATGCAGAAATAAAGGTTGAACGGCCATAAGGTTCAAAACTAATAAAACATAACATCTGAGAGTACGGTATATCGATACTAAAACAACACTGAAGTGAACTGTTTAAACATACTATAGTTTGAAAAGCCTCTAAAACTGAACTGTCTGAATAAGGAGTTGATGGGATATGTCCCCAACTAACTCCAACTGCTGAAATAAACTAAGTACTGAAATAATGAACTAACCAAATAATAACATCCTTGAATGATGAGGACTCACTGCTAAATCTGGCTGCTGGAATCTGGAATGCTACTAATGCTCTGGAGCTCGTTCTTCTGAACCTATGGTATAGAATAAAACACCATAGCGTAAATGCGTCAGTATGATTGAATATACTAGTATGCATGTGAGGTAGGCTGAATGCAAAGGGTTCAAATGCATTAACAATGCTAACTGACTGTATAACATGAACGTGGGAATACATGCATGAATAAGTGACTATAACTAAATTCGTGATGATACTGACTACTGAGTCTGAATGTTGATAAAATGAGCTACTGGTAACTGATATAACTAATAATGAGCGACTGTGTCTGACAGTTTAAGTTCTGATGGAACTAGTTGAGTTCCATACTGAGCTGAGCGACTATATCTGATAGTCCTGAGTTCTGTAGAGCTATCTGAGTTCTATTACTTAGGGGTGGGCATGGTATGGTATATATCGAATACCAGAACGAAATTGTAATTTTTTATACCGCAGTATGGATGTTATGGTATTTGGTATGGTATTTGGTAGAAATTTTAAATTACTCTGGTATTTGGCACGGTATTTGATATTTATGCAATAAATATCGAAATACCGTATACCGCACCAAAGTTTTTTAATAACATATAAAACCCATATATATTATATTTAAGATTATTAAATATAATATAGAGGTATTGGTATGGACTGCGACACTCTACCCTCCCCAGACCGCACTATGTGGGAATATATTGGGTTTGTTGTTGTTGTAAATATATTCATCTATCATCCATTAGCCAATTGAACTCAAAAGTAGCTTTTATTCAGAAATAAATTTTTGGGGAAGCTTATTATTTAGGAGTGCTAGGCTTAAGTTTAGGTACTCCAAAGCGAGAGAAGATATTCTTCCTTAAGAACGATACAACACGCTTGCCTTCATTGTCGGCCAACGCTACAGCTTCCACCCATTTCGAAACATAATCTACAGCAACCAAGATGTACTTCATTCCAAACTAATTCACGAATGGACCCATGAAATCAATACCCCACACATCAAAAAGTTCTACCTCAAGAATTTTGGACATGGGCATCTCATGGTGTTTCGATATAGCACCTTGGCGCTGGCATTGGTCACACCTTCTAACATAGTCGTAGGCATCTCTAAATATCGAAGGCCAATAATAACCACTTTGCAACACCTTTCTTGCTGTCCGATTACCTGCATGATGTCCTCCAACTTGGGAAGTGTGGCATGCTTCCAAGATATTAGGCACCTCTACATGGGATATACATCGTCGAATAATACCATCCGCGCATTGTCAAAACAAATATGGCTCATCCCAATAGTAGTGTTGTACATCATACATAAACTTCCTTCTTTGGTGGTAAGATAAATTGGCCGGTATCATATTACTCACCACGAAATTTGCAAAGTCGGCATACCATGGTAATTTTTCCATTGTCGTCGCTAATATCTCCTCGTCAGGGAATGCATCATCAATCTGAATTTCAGGTTGCGCCACATGCTCATTCTCGAGTCTAGATAGGTGATCAGCCACTTGGTTCTCGCAACCTCTTCTATCTTTGACTTTGAAATCAAACTCTTGTAGCATCAATACCCATCGAATCAACCTTGTTTTTGCATCCTTCTTTGTCATTAGATACCTAAGAGCTGCATGGTCTGTATGAATGATAACCTTAGTTCCCAATAGATAGGCACGAAACTTCTCAAACGCATACACAACCGCTAGGAGCTCTTGTTCTGTCACAGTGTAGTTCCTTTGGGCTTCATTTAGGACCTTACTTGCATAGTAGATAGGATGAAATAATTTCTCCTTTCTCTGACCAAGAACAGCACCAACGGCTATACCACTAGCATCACACATGACTTCGAACGGGAGAGACCAATCTGGTGCTACCATGATAGGGGCTTCAATGAGTTTTGCTTTGAGGCATTCAAATGCCTTTAAGGAATCTTCATTAAGTCAAACTTTGCATCTTTCTCCAATAGTTTGCACAATGGACTAGCAATTTTGGAGAAGTCTTTAATGAACCGACGATAGAAACCTGCATGGCCGAGAAAACTACGAACTCCTTTCACCGAAATTAGAGGCGGTAGCTTCTCAATAACCTCTATTTTTGCTCGATCAACCTCAATCCCTCTTTCGGAGATATTTTGCCCAAGAACGATTCCTTCTTTTACCATGAAGTGGCACTTCTCCCAATTTAGCACAAGGTTGAATTCTACACATCTTTGCAACGCCATGCTTAGGTTCGCCAAGCGCGCCTCAAAAGACTCACCAACAACTGAAAAATCGTCCATGAATACCTCCAAAGTGTCTTCAACCATCTCAGAAAAAATAGACATCATAGAGCGTTGAAAGGTGGCTGGTGCGTTACATAACCCGAATGGCATACGTTTGAAGGCAAACGTACCATATGGGCATGTAAACGTTTTCTTCTCTTGGTCTTCGGGGGCAATACAAATCTGATTGTATCCTGAATAACCGTCCAAGAAACAAAACCATCCTTTCCCCGCTAATCGATCTAGCATTTGGTCCATGAATGGCATTGGGAAGTGATCTTTGAGTGTCCAAGAATTCAGCTTTCGGTAGTCCATGCATACTCTCTATCCAGTGACGGGTCTGAGTGGAATAAGCTCATTCTTAGCATTTGCGACCACCGTCATGCCTCTTTTCTTGGGAACACATTGTACCGGGCTTACCCATGTACTATCAGAGATTGGATATACAACTCCTGCGTCTAACCACTTGATAATTTCTTTCTTCACCACTTATTGCATAGGTTGGTTTAGACGTCTTTGATGCTCAATGGTGGGTGTGCAATTTTCTTGAAGCTGAATTTTATGTGTACAAATCCCAGGTGGAATACCAATAATATCCGCAATGGTCCATCCAATGGCTCGTATATACTTGCATAGAATAGCAATAAGAGCTGAAACTTGTTGCTCACCCAAATCGGCTGCCACAATAACTGGAAGTGTGTTTCCGCTTCCTAAGAATGCGTACTTTAAATGACTTGGCAGCTCCTTCAATTCTAACGTGGGTGGCTCTTCAATAGATGGCTTAGCTGGTGGTGTGGGTCGATTCATGAGATCAAGGTCCAGCTTCTTGGGAGCATAGCGATATGTCCCTAATCCTGATAGAGCACAAATAGCTTCTTCACAATTTTCAGCATCCTCATTCTCTCCATTCATAAGCACAACCTCCAAAGGGTCATCAATAATTTGTTCTTCTTCAAGTAATTCTTTCTCATCATCAAAGAAAACATCAGCCACCAAAAATACACTTAGATCTTTGGGTTGCTTCATTGATTTGCACATATCAAAGCAAAACTCTTCGTCATTTATTCGGAATGAAAGCTCATTAGCTCTCAAATCAATAAGTACACTTCCTGTAGCAAGGAAAGAGCGCCCCAAGATTATGGGGACTTCTGAGTCTGCCTCACAATCCAAAATAACAAAGTCTGCCGGAAAGATGAATAAAGAAACCTTTACCAATACATCACATAGAATACCAACAGGTCGTTTTACCGACCTATCCGCCATGACGAGCCTCATATTGGTTGGAGTAGGATCACCCAACCCCAACTTCTTGTAGATCGATAATGGCATCAAATTGATGCTGGCTCCTAAGTCACATAATGCTTTGGCAAAATTCAAAGATACAACGGTGCAAGGAATAGTGAAAGCTCCGGGGTCGGCCTTCTTTTGAACTATCGACCGGGTAGCAATTGCACTACAATGATGCACATCTTCTTTCAACTCATAACTTGCTGCCCGCTTCTTAGTCAAAAGATCCTTCATAAATTTCGCATACCCAGGCATTTGTTCAAGTGCCTCCACCAATGGAACATTAATGGTCAGCTGCTTTAACATAGTCATGAATTTTCTAAACTTTGTGTCATCCGCCACCTTCTTCAATCTTTGGGGAAAAGGTGGTGGTGGGTATGGAAGTGTTCTCTCCACGGTTTTCTTCTCCTCTTGCTTTTGTTTTTCAGATTTTTTAGGTTGCACAGCACTAGGTGAGGCGTCCTTGTCATCAGGAGTAGGTGCTGCGGCATTTTCTCCTTTTGCATTGTCATCCATGCCCGCAACTTCGTCAACCACTTGCTTGCCTTTTGCTGAAGTTTCCAGCACCTTACCACTTCTGGTAGTGATGGTCATGCATGACCCATCATTCCTTGGGTTTTGCACAGTATCACTAGGTAGAGTGCCGGCCTTTCTTTGATTGAGTGCTGCTGAAAGTTGGCTCAATTGCTGCTCTATTTGCTTGATTGAAGTGGAATGAGAATCAACTAATTGTTTTATGGAGGACAAATCATTAATTACCTCCGTAACTCCCGCGCTCGTTGCTTCCACTCCTTTCAATAATTTATCCATCATGTCTTCCATACTTCCAGAATTTGATGTGGTGGTGTCACGTCTACCAGGGGGAACATACAAACCACTCTTTTCATTCTTGTTCTTCCAACTACCTTGGTCCTTGTTTCCAGATTTATCATAATAGTTCCGACCTTGGTTTCCTTGGGTATTCCCACGGAAACCCCCCTGATTGTTTAAGTAGTTGGCCTCTTCTTCCGAATTAGATTCGTCTCTTCCTTTTGACGCAATAGCTTTCACTTTTTCGGTCTTCCCTAGTAATAGATTCTTTGTAAGAAGATCCATTTGTGTTTTCATATGCGTCATATCTTGATCATGTTCTTCTTCTCTTCTTCTTTGGTCTGCAGTCATGCCAATAGATAAAGTGGGGCTTGCTACCTCAGAATCCTTGGTATGCCAAGCTCTACTTTGCTTCATCATACGATCTAGCATATTGCTTGCTTGACCAAAGGTGAGGTCCATAAAGGATCCTCCAGCTGCATTATCCTCCACTGGCTTAGTTATTGAATTCAAGGCTCTATATAATATCTCCATTAGGTGAACATTAGTCATATGATGGTTTGGGCATCTCGCTAGCTTTTTCTTGAACCTCTCCCATGTTTCATGAAGAGCTTCAGTGGGAAGCTGACGGAAGTTGCTGATTTCATCTCTCAATTATGCTCTTTTGGATGGCGGAAAGAATCTTTCTAGGAAAGCGTCTCTCAATTGCCTCCAATTTGTAATAGAATCAGGAGTCAGCCCATTCAACCATAGAGTTGCCTCCCCAGACAGAGACAATGGCAATAGACATAATCGAATTGCATTCTGACCAACACCAGGATTGTCAAACGACTTGCATGTAGAAATAAAGTTGATGAGATGCATATTCGGATCATCGCCTGCTAGTCCACCAAATAATCCCTTGAGTTGCAATAACTGAATCATGGTGCTTGTGATGTTGAACTTGGCTCCGGGCGCTAATGGTGGTGGAATTATGGCTTCGGCACCATCAAGATCATCATCATCATTGTCGAAAGCTGGCTGCATAGGTTGGCGATCATACCTAAACCGAGCTTGACGACCTCTTCTGTTGGCAGGTGTTATGATTTCAGCATCACACCTTGGGTTTAATAACTCGTCATCTCCTAAATCCTCATCGTCAGGATTTGTTGCTCGCCCAGGGTTATCAATGTTTTGTTGGTGTACTTGGGCGGCAGCAAGAGCAGCTAATCTCGCCTGTTATTGTTGAGCAGCCATCCTTTCGATTTCTGCTTGTGCTTCCATTTTGCCAATACGTTGTGGTTCAGGATTGATAGGTAATAACGGTTGACCAGAACTTCGAGTATGGGGCATGCACTAAATAAAAACCTGCAGTAAACAAAAACAAAAAATAAAAGTAAAAGTACGAGAATCTTTGACCAAAGGGTCTAGTAATTATCACAAACTTGATTGACACTCGTATTCCCCGGCAACGGCGCCAATTTTTGATAACGCTCAATCTACAGCTCTCGTAGGAGTGTAAAGCGGTCGTTAGCAAATATAGAACCCAACCTGGGTTGGGTATCGATCCCTCAGGGAATAGATTGGCCAACAAGTAAGCAAAATTACTAAACTTTTAGTGCAAGTCTCGTAAGTAGGGGGGATTGTGATGTGTAACCAAAACAATAAAGTAAAAGCTGAAAATAGCAAAGTAAAAAGAAAAGGATTGTTACGTAAGTTGTAAACAATGAGAATTGAAGCGTTGGGGTTATGTCCACCTCCTGAGTTATACGTCTCTATTGACTATGAGTGTGTAGAATTCCGACATGCATGTGCTTATAGAGAATTGTATTCGATGGTAAATCCAGGCGTCTTTCGACCTATTCGAGGGTTATTTCACTTTAACTCTTTCGAGCTTAAAGCGTGTCTAACGGTACGAATTCTCCAAGAGGTTAATCCAGTTACGGCACTAACTGTTTAATAGGAAATTTAGGATGTGACCCTACTACCTTGACACTATCTCTTTTCCAGACAAATAACCTTTCTTTCGAACAAGTTAAATGTTATACTGGCGTATTCTTGCGTTTGCAACCACAAAGAATGTAGATTAAGATGAAGAGAATAATGATATAAGCAGCATACGTGTCACGAACTCACAAACTCACAGCAATAGATAGCATCTCATTCGGCTTCCATAACCCCAACAGAGAAGTTTAGTTACCCATGAATGCGAAGGAAGTCACAATAAACATGATCATTGTACCCCAATAAAGATTTGCACGTTAGGTGTAAGGGTGAGGATGGCGTGAAGTCCTTTGCAAAGTAACGTCTCTCTTGTTGTGGAATTTAATAGAAGAATGGAAGAAGAATAAAAATAGAATTAATGGAAGAATTAGAATTGTTGGACTAGTAAGTGAATGAATCTCTCCACAAAGGGAGGAATGTATGAAGATGTCTCTTAAAATCTCTAGCATGATAGGGTATTTATAATACCCATATCCTAGTCCTACTAAGCTAATGAAATATCTAACCAAATCCTACTAAACAAATAAAATACTTAACCCAATTGTACTAGGTTAATGTAACATTATCCAAATCCAAATAAACTAATGAAATACTTAACCCAATTGTACTAGGTTAATGTATTATTATCCTAATCCAAATAAGTTACTGCTAGTCCCCAAAGTCTTCAGAAATGCTGTTTTAGCCCGGGACAGATTTTCCATGCATCACTTTTGCTCCTTTAGGCGTCCAAGCTCCCTTTCCTTCCTTCGTGAGCTTTCTTTGGTGTCAAGTAAGCCATAAAATGCTGAATTCTGCATTATTTATACTTGAAACTTTGCTAATCATGTTCGTTAGCTCACTTATAGGAAAAAGGACTAAAAGTGCATGAAATATATACTTTGTTCTCAAAACGTGGCACAAATATGGGCAAAATATATTGATATAGGCGTGTAAATTCGCCTATCATCAGTCAACATTGGTCAACACTAGAATATTCTTGGTGCTCTTCCTCATCATCATATATTATTGAGGAAAAATATTCAAAAGTGGGTGTTTGATCTTGAAAAAAAAGGAAAGAGAGTGTATATAACGCCCCGAATCTGGTACCCGAAACGCTACACAGTGCTCATGACTCCAAAGGACCACAAGCTAACCTATGACTGATATCTGTACCAGAAAACTACATAATATACTGTATAAATGCAGAAATAAAGGTTGAACGGCCATAAGGTTCAAAACTAATAAAACATAACATCTGAGAGTACGGTATATCGATACTAAAACAACACTGAAGTGAACTGTTTAAACATACTATAGTTTGAAAAGCCTCTAAAACTGAACTGTCTGAATAAGGAGTTGATGGGATATGTCCCCAACTAACTCCAACTGCTGAAATAAACTAAGTACTGAAATAATGAACTAACCAAATAATAACATCCTTGAATAATGAGGACTCACTGCTAAATCTGGCTGCTGGAATCTGGAATGCTACTAATGCTCTGGAGCTCGTTCTTCTGAACCTATGGTATAGAATAAAACACCATAGCGTAAATGCGTCAGTATGATTGAATATACTAGTATGCATGTGAGGTAGGCTGAATGCAAAGGGTTCAAATGCATTAACAATGCTAACTGACTGTATAACATGAACGTGGGAATACATGCATGAATAAGTGACTATAACTAAATTCGTGATGATACTGACTACTGAGTCTGAATGCTGATAAAATGAGCTACTGGTAACTGATATAACTAATAATGAGCGACTGTGTCTGACAGTTTAAGTTCTGATGGAACTAGTTGAGTTCCATACTGAGCTGAGCGACTATATCTGATAGTCCTGAGTTCTGTAGAGCTATCTGAGTTCTATTACTTAGGGGTGGGCATGGTATGGTATATATCGAATACCAGAACGAAATTGTAATTTTTTATACCGCAGTATGGATGTTATGGTATTTGGTATGGTATTTGGTAGAAATTTTAAATTACTCTGGTATTTGGCACGGTATTTGATATTTATGCAATAAATATCGAAATACCGTATACCGCACCAAAGTTTTTTAATAACATATAAAACCCATATATATTATATTTAAGATTATTAAATATAATATAGAGGTATTGGTATGGACTGCGACACTCTACCCTCTCCAGACCGCACTATGTGGGAATATATTGGGTTTGTTGTTGTTGTAAATATATTCATATATCATCCATTAGCCAATTGAACTCAAAAGTAGCTTTTATTCAGAAATAAATTTTTGGGGAAGCTTATTATTTAGGAGTGCTAGGCTTAAGTTTAGGTACTGTTGTTCAGAGTTTGCATCTCGAACTATTCAATCGTGATTGAAATATTATTTTTATGTAATTGATTAACAAAGATAGGTGTTAGCCTAACATGATTGAGACATTTTTAAAATTTAAAGTTATAGTTTTTTTATATGAATATATGTAATTAGAAATCAAATAAAGTATGGTTACTGAATTACCATACCGTAAAATACCGAAACCGAATTTAAAAATACTGAACCATACCGAACTAATTTGGTATGGTAATGGTATTGTTCTTTTAGATACCAAAAACCGAAGTTACCATACTGAAGTTTAAAATACCGTACCATACCATACCATACTATGCCCACCCCTACTATTACTGAGACTGAAACTGTAACTGTGAAAAGTACTCATCTAACCGACATGCCCCAAATAAAGAAATATAGCTGAGTTGGGGTCCAATTTATAACCCTAGTTGGAAGGGTGTCAATACTGCGCCACTGGTAAGGACAAGCTGTGAGTGACCCTCATCTGTCAGGTACTCTAATAAGAACGGTGGGACCCTCAATTGACAGTTTAAGCTACCTCATCAATCCTCAACTGATAGGTTTGATGTCTCAACCTACACTGTCTACGTAGTTCTAGAACGCAAGGATCGATTCTAAGAATCACACCCTCTACTGGCAAGTGAGTTCCCATTCTTGGGTTCACTCGGTGCTAAATCCTACTCCCATCTGAATAGACACTGAACAGGATTAACTGAATTAGACTGGACTAAGTTAACTGAGTTCTATTGATGACGGAATACAACTGAGATTACTGAATTTTTGAGATTTCTAAGGTTACTGAAATTACTGAGTTTACCGAGTCTTCCTGAGTCACATGACTGCCTGAGTTCTATGGATCATGGCTTGACTGAGAGTATCGTGAAAACATTACACTGGCTATAGGCACACAACTAAATTATCTGGTAAAAGTACCCCCAGGACCCGATAGAAGTAACCTGATAAGGCATGACATTCTTGAATACGTGACCAACAATCTATAATACAATAAGTTGGGGATTTCATAAAGTACATGGTTATCATAATCTTGTACATGGTAGGAATGCATATAATCAATGTCGTAATTTCATACTCTAACATCATGAGCATTCCAACAAACATCTACATTGCACCACAATAGCATGGGAGTCATTTGAACATAAGGGTAAAACATACATTTATCATATGGGTCACAATTGAGCTATAATACACAATTTCTATCCCCTTAGGCATTTTATCAGACACCATACATGCACAACTTAGGGAATAGGTCTAATCGTCAAATTACACATCATAAATAACTCAATGCATGGATTTCAACTTGCATGCTAACGTAGTTTCATGAAAATATGTAAAGATTCCAACTTGGGAATCGTACAACAAGATAAACATGGTTACAAAACAACCCACAACATAAACATCATGATTTATAATTTGAAATAGGGTTCTTGATATTTATGGATGAAAGGAATCCATAAATCAACACTATGCATACCTTGGATGGAAGATTCTTGAAAACTAATAGTGAAATTCTGGAAATTGGATCCTCAGTTGAAAACCCTAAGCTTGTTCTTGATGGATTTTGAGAGAGATAAGTGTATTTAGGTTGAATTGGGGCTTAATCTAGTGTTTTAAACTTATATAGGGGTGGGAAATTAACCTTTTTGACCTTGAGGATGCGCTCATTTAATGACTAAAAATTGGGTGTCGACGCAACAAACGATGCGGTCCTTGATGGCTGCGATGCGATACTCGATGTGTTGCACCATAATCACGTCGATTCTCAGAAGTTTTGGCTCTGGCAGCCTGCATAAATGTTGACCAATGTGATTTGTTATGTGGCGTGCCATGATCGCATTGGTCCACTATTTTAGTACTCCGAACATGATCTAAACGTGTTCTGAAAAATCCAAAACTTGTCCTAGAACTCCTACTGACCTTCCTAGTCATGAATTAATAAAAATACGGATCATTAAAGGACGTTAAGGTGGCAAATGAGATTGCCAACTTTCAAAGGACAATAATAGGCTAAGTCTGGGAACCTAGCTAGAATTTTCTAAGTCTGGAACTCATTGACAAGCATAAAGGGATGAATTAAGATTTAGGATTTTATGGGGTCTTTCAATATCTCCCCTTTGAGAACATTCATCCTCGAATAAGACTGACTGAGAGGGGAGAAAAAATAAACTAACGTACATACTGAACATGAACAACTGAAACATGATTTAATGACTGATATGACTAATAATATAATACATCATACTGAGCATGCATATATGATGCATGTGTAATTGATTCATGAATGTATGACTGAGTGTTCTGATGAACAGAGTTTCTCATAGTGAGAATGCCTATCTTATGCATGATTATATGACTGAACTGATACATGAATGCATGATTGAATATGCAATGGTAATCGATATCAAGTTTATAATGGAATTCTGATCATGAACTGGATACCAAGTTATGGCTGAAATTTGAACATGAAACTTAAAGCTTAAGGAGAACTGTTACCTTAGGATGAGTCTGAGTTAGCTGAAAAGAGGTAAGGAAACTTGGTACGCATGTCTGCTTCTGCTTCCCAAGTAGCTCCCTAAACGGACTAATTCTGCCAATGAACTTTAACTAGAGGGACTTCTTTGTTCCCCAGTCTACGAGTCTGGTAGTCAAGGATTTTGACTGGAATCTCCTCATAAGAGAGATTATTCTGAACATATATGCTCTAAATAGGGACTACAACTGTTGGGTCACCTATGCACTTCTTGAGCAAAGAGACATGGAAAACTGGATGAACTGAGGCTATATTTGAGGACAACTCAAGCTCATAAGCTACCTTGTCGAAACGATTGAGAATTTTGAAGGGATCAACATAACAGGGACTGAGCTTTCCCTTCTTGTCAAATCTTTTTACTCTCTTCATGGTAGAGATCTTGAGATAGACATAGTCACCAATCTTGAACGCGATATCCTTTCTGCGCACATCTGCATAAAACTTTTGTCAGTTTTGAGCAGCCTAAAGTCTTTCTCTGATCAACTGGACTTTTTGAAAGGCATTGAATACTAAGTTAGGCCCTATGACTAAGGCCTTACTAACTTCAGACCAACCGACCAGAGATCTACACATCCTACCATAGAGAGTTTCGAATAGAGCCATTCGAATACTGGAATGATAGTTATTATTGTATACAAACTCAATTGAAGGCAAGTGGCCATCCCAACTACCCTTGAAATCAATTGCACACGCCCTTTGCATATCTTCTAAAGTCTGAATGATACTTTTTGCTTGATCATATTTCTGAGGATGAAAGGCTATACTAAGATAAAATTGGGTACCAAGACCCTTTTTGAATGCTTTCCAGAAATGAGAGATGAACTAGGTATCTCTATCTGAGATAATAGATAACAAAATACCGTATAATATGACCAACTCTCTAATGTAGAGTTTGGCATAATCCTCAGCTGAATAAGAGGTATAGAATGGAAGAAAATGAGCTAATTTGGTCATTCTATCTACAATGACCCAAACTGAATCATACTGATGACGAGTATGAGGTAAACCCATCACGAAGTCTATGTTCACTTCTTCCCACTTCCAAGTAGGAATACTAAACTCCTGCATAGACCCACTAGGCTTCTGATGCTCTATATTAACTTACTGACATGTAAAGAACTTAGCCACAAACTCTACAATATCTCTCTTTATTCCACGCCACCAATAGATCTCCCGCAAGTTATGGTACATCTTTTTGGCCCTTGGATGAATAGAGTAATGCGTACCATGCTCTTCTATGAGAATTTGTTGCCCCAATTCATCTATACCTGGCACATAAAAATGACCCTGACAACGCAAAACACCATCTCCCCCATGGGAGAAAACATCTACTTTCTGATCTATGACTGATTCTTTCAACTTGATTAGACTGGGATCTCTATCGTATTTTTCTTTCACCTTAAAAACTAAAGATGATTCTGAATTGTTCTGAACCCATATACTACCTTCTGTTGAATCGACTAAGTGGATACCTAGTGTGGCAAGCTGATAGACATCCTGACATAACTTCTTCTTACTGTCCTCAACATAAGCAACACTACCTATCGACAGTCTACTGAGAGCGTCAGCCACTACGTTGGCCTTGCCCGGATGATAAAGGACACTCATGTCATAATATTTTAAGAGAACTAACCACCTTCTCTAATAAAGATTGAGATCTTTTTGAGAGAATATGTACTGAAGGCTTTTATGATCTGTGAACACATCTACATGAACATCGTACAAGTAATGGCTCTAAATCTTTAAGGCAAAAACTACAGCTGCTAACTAAAGATCATGAGTAGGATAATTCTTCTCATGGGATTTAAGTTGTTTGGAGGCGTAGGATATGACCTTACCACGTTACATGAGGACACAACCCAAGCCTACTCTGGATGCATCACAATACACTATGAACCCATCTGAACCATCTAGAAGAGCCAAAACTAGAGCTGAGGTAAGTCGAATCTTCAACTCCTGAAAAATCTTCTCACAAGGATCTGACCACTGAAACTTGACTTTTTTCTGAGTCATTCTGTACATAGGAGATACAATATAAGAAAATCCCTCAAAGAACCATCTATAATAGTCATCCAAGCCCAAGAAACTCCTAATATCTGATGGAGAGGTAGGGCAAAGCCAGTTTCTTACTGCTTTGGTATTTTGAGGATCTACTCATCGAAAATGATATGACCAAGAAATGCTACTGACCTTAGCCAAAACTCACACTTATTGAATTTGGCGAATAGCTGATGATCTCTAAGAGTCTGAAGTATTGTTCTGAGATATTCTGCAACATTATGCTCACTATGGGAATAGACGAGGATATCATCTATGAAGACTATGAAAAACATGTCCAAGTACTGCTTGAACATATGGTTCATCAAGTCCATGAAAGATATTGGGGCATTGGTAAAATCAAAGGACATGACTCGTAATTTAAAGTGACCATACCGAGTACGGAAAACTATTTTCGAAATGTCACTTTCTCTGACTCTGAGCTGATGATAGCCTGATCTGAGGTCTATCTTAGAGAAATAGCTGGCATCCTAAAGTTGTTTAAATAAGTCATCAATTCTGGGAAGTGGATACTTGTTCTTTACCATGACTTTATTGAGTTGACGGTAATCAATGCACATTTTAAGAGAACCGTCTTTCTTCCGTACGAATAAGACTAGTGTGCTCTACGGGGACACACTGGGTCTGATGAATCCCTTATCTAGGAGATCCTTCAACTATTTTTTTAATTCTCTGAGTTCTATTGGTGTCATTATGTATGGCAGAATAGAAATAGGCTGAGTATCTGGAAGAAGATCAATATTGAAGTCTATTTCCCCTTCGAGAGAAATTCTTGGAAGCTCTTTAGGAAAGATATCTGAATATCCATTCACTACTGGGACTGATTCAAAACTGGGAGGTTTTGAACTAGAGTCCTTAACTCGAACAAGATGATAAAAACATCCCTTAGATATCATTTTCCGTGCTCGAAGGTAGGAAACAAGCTGAACTCTAAAAACTGAAGTGCTACCTCTCCACTCTAGGACAGGTTTATTTAGAAACTAAAATTGGACAATTATGTTTCTACAATTAATTGTGGCATAGTAGGAATGAAGCCAATCCATGCTGAGAATAACATCAAAATCAATCACCTGTAATTCGACTAAGTCTGTTGAAGTGACCTTCTGAGAAACCATAACCAGACAGCTCCTGTATACCCATCGGGCTATGATAGTTTTACCCACTAGGGTGGAGACTGAGAAGGGCTCTACAAGAATTTCAGGACTGACTCCGAAATCAACTACTATATAAGGAGTAACAAAAGACAAGGAAGCTCTGAATCTACCAAAGCGTAAACTAGGAAATAAAAAATCTATAAAGTACTAGTAACCACATCAGAAGAATTTTCTTAATATTACCGGGACTGGAGAGCATAAAGTCAATTTGCACATTGCCCACTAGTAGCACTAGAAGTGGCACCTTACTGATTTAGGCGACTAAAATGAGCTGAGAAATGGTTCTGCTGGCTCTGGGAACCTTTCTGAGGACAATCTCATACTCTGTGTCCTGGTTTCCCACGTTCAAAACAAATATCAATGCCAGCTCTGAAAATACCCTGATGGTGTTTTCCACAAGTCTGACAAATGGGATTAGTTCGGGCATTGTTAACACTGCCCTGAGACTTAGAGCCTGGTGCCCTATCTCTACTACCATCCCTGAACTTAGAAGCTGGAGCACTGGCTAAAGAAGGAGCTGGAACTAATGACTTAGAACGAAACTGAAAACGGTTTCCTCCCTCTGACTTAGGCTGAGCAAAGTTGAAACTACCTGTCCTTGTTCACTTATTTTACTTCTCCCTCATCTTAATCTTTTTCTCTTCTATCTATTGAGCATGTTTCATAAGCCTCGACATGTTCATATCACTATTCAACATCGTGGACCTGTACTCATTGACCACACTATCATTCACCCCAGAAACAAACTTACTCATCTTGGCCTTGATATCTACCACTACATGGGGAGAATATCTAGGTAATTGAGTAAACTTAAGAGAATACTCTTTCAACATCATATTTCCCTGCCTGATGTTGATAAATTCTAACACTTTAGTTTCTCTCAGCTCTTTGGGAAAGAATCTATCTAAGAATGCGGTGGAAACTCCTCCAATTCTATGGATCCTGCATCAACTGACCTCTCTGACTTCCACTGTTTGAACCAAGTATGAGCAACGTCCTACAACTGATATGTAACTAACTCATCACTCTCACTAGAAGTAACCCCATGATGTTCATAACTTTTTGAACTTGGTTAAGAAATTTCTGAGGATCCTCTTCTAACTTAGACCCCAAAAGGATGGAGGATTTATTCGAGTGAAGTCTTGAATCCTGGCTGCAGCTGAATTAACCACTGGGTTGGCTGGAACGACAGCTGATCATTCATTTTGAGTAGCAACTTACTGAGCAAGAGTAGTGAATGCAGCTCCAAACTCTGCATGAGAAACATATTCGTCCAATGGATTTCTTTGGATGGGTTGAGGGGCTGACTGATTTCTGTTTCTTCTCTTGGAGGCATGTTCTATAGAAAATTAGCGACTGTGTCTAACAGTCTAAGTTCTGATGGAATAAGTTGAGTTTCGTACTGAGCTGAACGACTGTATTTGATAGTCCGGAGTTATGTAGAACTATCTGTGTTCTATTACTAAGACTGAGACTGAAATTGTAACTGTGGGAAGAAGTTATCTAATCGATATGCCCCAAATAAAGCAATATAGCAGAGTTGGGGTCTAATTTATAACCCCAATTAGAAGGGTGTCAATACCGCGCCACTGGTAAGGACAAGATGTGAGTGACCCTCATCTGGTAGGTACTCTAATGAGAATGGTGGGACCCTCAACTGACAAGTTAAACTACCTCATCAACCCTCAACTGAAAGGTTTTATGTCTCAACCTATATTGGTTACGTATTTCTAGAATGAAAGAATTGCTTCTAAGAATCACACCCTCCACTGGCAGATGAGTTCCCATCCTTAGGTTCACTCGATTCTAAATCCTACTCCCATATGAATAGACATTGAACAGGATTAACTAAACTGGACTGGACTGAGTTAACTGAGTTCCATTGACTGATGGAATACTACTGAGATTACTGAATTTTGGAGATTTCTAAGGTTACTGGAATTATTAAGTTTATCGAGTCTTTATGAGTCACAAAACTGCCTGAGTTCTATGAATTATGGCTTGACTGAGAGTATCGTGAAAATATAACACTAGCTCTAGACACAAAGCTAAATTGTACGGTACAAGTACCCCCAGGACTCGATAGAAAGAAACTGACAAGGCATGACATTCTTGAATACGTGACCAATAATCCATAGTACAATAAGTTGGGGATTTCATGAAATACACAGTTATCATAATCTTGTACATGGTAAGAATGCATATAATCAATGTCATAATTTCATACTCTAACATTATGAGCATTCCAAAAAAACATCTACATTGCACCACAATAGCATGGGAGTCATTTGAACATAAGGGTAAAACATATATTTATCATATGAGTCACAATTGAGCTATAATACACAATTGCTATCCTTTTAGGCATTTTATCAAACACCATACATGCACAACTTAGGGCATAGGTGTAATCATCAAATTGCACATCATAAACAACTCAATGCATGGATTTCAACTTGCAAGCTAATATAGTTTCATGAAAAACACGTAAAGATTCCAACTTGGGAATCGTACAACAAGATACACATGGTTACAAAACAACCCACAACATAAACATCATGATTTATAATTTGAAATAGGGTTCTTGAGATTTATGGATGAAATGAATCCATAAATCAAAACTATGCATACCTTTGATGGAAGATTCTTGAAAACTAATGGTGAAATTCTGGAAATTGGATCCTCAGTTGAAAACCCTAAGCTTGTTCTTGATGAATTTTGAGAGAGATAAGTGTATTTAGGTTGAATTGGAGCTTAATCCCGTGTTTTAGACTTATATAGGGGTAGGAAATTAACCCTTTTGCCACTGAGGATGCGACCATTTAATGACTAAAAACTGGGTGCCGACGCTACAAGCGATGCGGCGCGTTGATGGCTGTGATGCGATACTCAATGTGTCACGCCATGATTGCATCGAGCCTCAGAACTTTTGGCACTAGTAGCCTGCACAAATGTTGACCAACACGAGTGGAGATGCGGCTCACCATAATTGCATTGGTCCACTATTTTGGGACTCCGAACATGATCTAAACGTGTTCCAAAAAATCTGAAACTTATCCGGGAACACCTATTGATCTTACTGATCATGAATTAATAAAACTACAAACTATTAAAGGATGTTAAGGTGGTGAAATGATATTGCCAACTTTTGAAGGCCAATAATAAGCTAAGTCTGGGAACCTAGATAGAATTTTCTGAGTCTGGGAACCCTTGACAAGTTTAAAGGACTAAATTAAGATTTAGGATTTTGCGGGGTCTTACAGTATAGTACTTATTTATGGAAATTTCAAAGAACCTTCCTAGTCATCCAAAAGAAAGAAAACAACAAAATGGAAGGAATAATCAAGTACAAGTGCAAGTACAAGGGGGGAGACAATTTAATTCAAATTCATTTGAAGCTTGAAAAGGCTCCAAAAACATTGCAATTCCCCCCCCCCCCCCAAAACCAAATATACGCTCTTGGAATTGAAGATTGGACGAAACTCAAAGTAAAGAACACATAAAACATTTGAAATTATCGTCCAATCACAAGCTACCACATCATCACTTTGTACACCCATATTTTTAGCTTAAATTTTTGGATTCGTAGTTTCTATTCTTGTTTCTTAATTGTATTTTTGTTGATTCCATCACTAATTGGCAAACTAGTAACTATCTACTAGGTTGTGAATTAGTTTTGAGTCCTTTCTTTGTGTTTTCATTCTTTGTCTGCTTTTCTTGTTTTGATTCATTGAAATTCTTTATTTTAAGTTTGTAAGTAGATTTTTTTGTTTTGTGTCTTGATTCAATCAAACAAGAATCTATTCCGGCCGCTAAGTAGTGATTGACACCTTATTGACTGCCTGGAGTATAAGCAGTTTTCAACATTCACTACTCTAATTGTAAAGATCATAAAGAGTGTATACGAGTATTGGTGAGAAGCTTTTACTACTAATCTTGTTTGTTCATTTTGTAGGAACAAAGTGATATAACGGGAATATATCTTGATAGCCTCGAATTATTATGACTATAATATGGGAGACTATGATTGTAGTGAGGGATTTTATGGCTACGATGATGTTGTAGATTATGGGGTCTATGAATAGCTATGATCAAGACATGGGAAGATTTGAGGGTTATGGTTTTGAGGGAGAAAATGAGGTGAATGAAATGCCTAGTTCTTATGGTAAATATGGAGATGATGTAGGGCCTTATGATGGTTCTTATGATGGTTCTTATGATAAAGTTGGGGCATATGAGGAGTCTTACACTTCCCACTCCGAACCTAGTATTGGTGTAAGGTATAACCTCTTTCTTTGCAAAGCTTACAAGAGCCATGGTGAGAGTGCATGTGTGGAGCATGAAGATTCATATTCTTCACCTTATAGTACATCTTATCAAGGTCGAAGTGGTGTGAATGGGTATACTAGCTATAGTGTAGGTTGTCCCATGAGAAGAAGAGAGAATACATCTCCAAGGTCGAGGGATACTCATGTGCTCATGGGTTGTCCTAAACTCTAAAATGTTGATCCTATAAAAAGTGTTCACTTCAAAAAGGTAAGAATTTGTGGTGTACCAGGCTTCCTCCTTGTACTAGATGATTGGTCTCATAAGAACTACATCATGCCACCTAAGGTTGACTATTTGGGGCTATTTCGAGAACCCTTACTTGTTCTATATTCCTTGGATGGGTATAAGGTTACTGAGAGAGTGAGGATTGTTTTCACCTAATTTAAATACTATGAGAAGGTGTGGTGCGATATCTTCCCCTTAACACCAGGTCATGTATGCTTGGGTGCCGATTGTTTTGCACAACGTACATTTCTAAATGTGCTAAATTAGCCTGAGGTTATAGTGGACCATTGGGGAAATTATCTCTTTACCTCAATTCATCCCAAACAGCAAAGAGATGTGATCACTTACTCCAAGCCGAATAATTATGAGAGACAAAAGATTAAGAAGAGTAAGGGTGTCCAAGGTGGCAATCCAAGAGTGGAAAAAGAAGAGGTTGTGAGGAGTGAAGTGAGGAGGTTTCCACCAAACTGTGATAACTTTATTTTTCCTTGTATTTCTGAGGACATTTATGTAGGTATCAACATGGAAAGAGGAGGAGAAAAAATGTTAAACGAGAAGATTCTCTTTAAAGACTTGACTAGGGAAATTCTAAAGGTTGATAAAGCTTCTGGAGGACCTTCACACCAAGGTAAAGAAGAATTTTCTCAAGAGCTTCAAGGTAAAATAGCTAACTCTTACACTTTTATGCATGTGAATAATGATTGTGTGGCTAGTAGCCCATTGAGTGTGAATAGCAGCTTACCTATTTGTGAGTCCATTGATTCTTTGCCTCTTGTTGATGATGTACACATTATGAGTATGGATACACTATTTAATCCTATCGATGACCGAATTGCCTCTTCTTGTAAGAGCAATTTATGTACACCTAGTGTTGAAGCCATTATTTTAAATGATAGTACATCATCTATTGATTTTTTGCCTCTTAATAATGATGTACATGTTGTGAGTGTGGATACACTAGTTGATCCTATTGATGACCTAATTGACTCTTCTTGTAAGATCAATTTATGTCCATATAGTGTTGAAGCCATTATGTTTAAAGAAAGTACATCATCTTGTAAAAATTATGTAGATCAACTTATGTGCGAAATTTTTCCACCACTTGAGGGTATGTGTGATGTGTTTAATAGGTCTTAAGTGAGTGATGATATTGAAAATGTTGATCAAATAAATAGGAGTGGCCCCTTTATCATGACCTCTAGCAAATATTCTACTAGCGGTTTTACTCATAGGGATGATTGTGTGTTTGTGTCATGGCCCGAACCGAGGCCCTGGTTGTGATAAGCATCCCGAACCATGAAAGGTTGGACACCTTTCTATCTTGAAATCATATACACCATTCATACGTGAATAAGGAAATACAGAATCATAGTCATAAATCTGATATGAATTTAGCATTGGAGAACGAAATCTAAAACTAACTAGCAACATCTGCAAACCGTCTGCGAAATCTCTACTACATACTCTCTAATACAATCTGAAAGCTGGGACAAGGCCCCCAGTAGACCAAAACCATATCTAATAATAGTTGTCTGAAAGTAAACAGGCCTTCTGGAATAAAGAAGGCTCACCAACTGGACACTGCAACTCTGTCTGATAAAATCTATTGCTTTACTGGACCCCTAGATTGAGCCTCAGACCCTGGAAGAAGGAGGGGGTGGGGGTCAATACAGATGTACTGGTACGCAAAGTAATCCAAAATAAAACTTTTATACAAGTAAAATAGTGGAGAAAAATTTTTTAAAACATTATGCATAAACAGCTCTCAAAACACATGGGCCTTTTTCTAAAAATCATAAATCATTCTGTCAATGCACTGTCTGTTCTTTGTATTACTTCTAAGTTAGGTGGCACTCCCCTACAAGTCTGATATTCTATGGGCTATATGGAATCCGCCAATGACTCAGCGGGGAAGCCCCCAACCCAAGTGTGCCGCAAAGGTTGGAGTGTCTGAGTCTGATACGCCACAGGGCATTAGGTCAGCGTATAATAATATACCCGAATCGGCAAATCACGGTTTTGGGAAATGAGTTGTTTGAAATCATGCCTTCTTCGAGGAATTACCTAAGTTCTCTTTATGCCCAATTTTATCCTATTCTGAATCTTGCAATATTCTAGTTTCAACATCTGAAAAATCTGACTTCAAACATGCATTTTATTCTGTTCTGAATTACCATGGCATTATCTGGATTGGTGTCGTCAAACTAAGACTTGCAAGACCTATTTCTGAGCCATAATGCATCATGCATGATTCTTTCATTGAAACATAGTTTAGACCACCCAAACATGCAATTTAAGAAAGGGAATTCATGTTCCGAAAATATAAGTCAAAACTATGCAAAATTTCCATCCTTTCAATAACAATTGGTGGTCATATAATCTTTAACAAACCATGCAAACCTTCTCATTATATGATTATGTTCAACATTCATCAACATAAACAACCCACTATCTTTTGAAATCAAAATCATAATTCAAGTATAACATTATTCAAGATATTTCATAACATGCTTTTCAAGATGCATTCAAACAATTTTATAGTATATCATAAGTAAATGAAAATCATCACAAGAGAGGGATTTTTCATGAATCATGCTCTCAATTCCATCATCAACCTTAAAACACATGCTTACAATATATATATAATTTTAAATCAATTTGGGGGAAAGCCTAAAGGCCAAAACAATAACATCAATGTTTCTAAAGCATGAATATATTCATAAATCTGAAAAACACTTTCTTAAAATCAAGATTTTCATACCCATGAGATTTTAGGAAAACCCCACGTACCTCGATTTAGAAAATTAAAGGATTCTTCTTGATGCCTACGGCTTAGGAATTCCAAATCTCCAATTTGTTTCGAAAACCCACGGTTAAGTCTTGAGTTATTTAAGATTCTTATTTGAAACCCTAGGGAGAGTTCTTGATGGATTTTGGTGAGAGTAGGTGCATTTTGGTGTAATAGGGATTTAATCTCGTGTTCAAGATGTTAAGGGGTTAGAAAATATCACAAATACCCTTAATGACACCGAAATTAAAATAAAACTGGGAGCCCGATTTCATGGGTCACCGCAATGCACCACTATCGCGGTGGCTCACTGGAAAGTGACGAATGGGAATTTGGCCCACTCCGCGATGTGCCACCATCGTGGAGTCTCACTAAAAATTGACCATCATCATTTAAACCCTCTCCGCGATACGCCAAGGATAGGAATGAGGGTGTTTTACGATTAGGACATAAATTAATCATAACTCCTTCAATGAGTGTCCGTTTTGGATGAATCTTATGTCGACGGAAAGCTTATTTGATCATCTACATAGTGAAAAGTTGAAATCTAAGGAATTCCATAGGGAAATAAGTATAAATCATTATAGAATCCAATGCTTGATACTTTAGGGACAAAAATTTAGCTAGGAAAAACATTGGGGCATTACAATATCCCCCCCTTGGGAACATTCGTCCCCGAATGTTGACGCGGGGCACAGACAAGCACAATTTCAAGCATAATAAGGCATAAAGAATAAGGAAAGGATTGTACATTCCATTTCGTCATCCACTGGATCAAAAAGGTTTAGGTATCTAGCTCTCATGTCAACTTCTTCCTCCCAAGTTGCTTCTTCAATTTTCTGGTTTCTCCACAACGCTTTTACTGAGGCTATCTCTTCGCTCCTCAATATTCTAACTTGGCGATCCAAAATTTCTACAGGCTCTTCTTCATAGGATAAGAAATCTATCACTTTGATTTCTTCAACTGGCAACACTAAAGAATGGTCTCCAATATACTTCTTCAACATAGATATATGAAATACCGGATGAACAGATCCCAAACTGGTAGGCAATTCTAACTCATATGCAACACCACTTATATTTCTCATAATCTGGTATGGCCCTACATAGACAGGACTCAACTTACCTTTCTTTTGAATCATATGACTCCCTTCATGGGAGAAACCTTGAGAAACACCCAATCTCCAACCTCAAACTCTAGATCTCTTCTCCTAACATCGAACTAGGATTTCTAACGACTCTGAGCTGTCTTGAGTCGTTCCCTAATGACTTTCACATCCTTTATTTCCTGATGAACAAGATCAGGGCCAGACATCTACGTCTCACCTACTTTATACCATCCTATCAGAGACCTACATCTTCTCCCATACAATACCTCAAATGGTGCCATCTTAATACTGGAATGGAAACTGTTATTATACGCGAACTCTATTAGGGGAAAGTGCTCCATCCAACTACCTTTAAAGTCAATCACACAGGCCCTCAATATGTCCTCAAGGGTCTGAATGGTGCGCTCAGCCTGTCCATCAGTCTGAGGGTGAAAAGCAGTGCTTAGGTTCACTTGGCTACCTAAACCTCTCTGAAAAGATCTCCAAAACTAAGAAGAAAACTGTGTACCTAAGTTGGATATGATGGACACAGGTTCCCCATGTAAACGAACTATTTCTTCAATGAATAGCTTGGCATAATCCTTTCCCAAATAATTTGTCCTAACAGGTAGAAAATGAGCTGACTTGGTAAGCCTATCCACAATTACCCAAATTGAATCATACTGGTTTTGGGACCTCGGAAGTCCTGTAATGAAATCCATATTAATCATCTCCCACTTCCACAAAGGCAAAGCTATCTCTTGAGAAGAACCACCTGGCCTCATATGTTCTACTTTAACTTGTTGACAATTCAAACACTTGGCAACATAGTTAGCCACAGCACACTTCATATTATTCCATCAATAAATGGTTTTCAAATTATGATAAATCTTAGTAGAGCCAGGGTGAACAACATACCTCGACGTGTGAGCTTTATCAAGGATTCTCTTCCTCAGACCATCTACATTTGGCACACACAACCTACCCTGGTATCTCAAAATACCATCACCACCAATTTCAAATGACATTACCTTTTGTTGACCCATATCTTTCTTGATCTGCATCAAGATGGAATCTTTAACTTGCTTCTCTTTAACCTCAGCACAAAGGGAAGATTTTTCTAACTCATGAACAACCACTCCTTCATCCTCGGAATCTAAAAGTCGCACTCCTAGATTTGCAAGTCGGTGAATATCCTTCACCATCTCTCTCTTTTCTTTCCCCATATGAGAAAGACTTCCCATAGATAACCTGCTGAGGGCGTCAGCTACCACATTTGCCTTTCCCGGATGATAGTGCAGGCTTATGTCATAGTCTTTTAAAAGTTCCAACCATTGCCTCTACCTGATATTTAATTCTTTCTGCGAGAAAACATACTATAAACTTTTATGGTCAGTAAATATATCAACATGTACCCCATAAAAATAGTGTCGCCAGATCTTAAGTCCAAAAACCACAACCGCTAAATCCAAGTCATGAGTAGGGTAGTTCTGTTTATGCACCTTCAACTTCCTAGACGCATAAGCCACTACCTTACCTTACTTCAAAAGAACACACCCAAGTTCCACTCGGGATGAATCACAGTATACAACAAAACCTTTTGTACCCTCCGGAAGGGTCAAAATAAGAACAGTAGTCAACTTGTCTTTCAACATCTCAAAACTATTCTCACAAGAGTCAGACCATAAAAACTTCACCTTTTTCTGAGTCAACTTAGTAAGTGGTGCAGCTATGAAAGAAAAACTCTCTAGGAACCTTCTGTAATAACCCGCCAAACCCAAGAAGCTTTGAATGTCGATTGGAGTCGTGGGTCTGGGCCATTTCCTCACTGCCTCAACCTTTTGGGGATCAACCTTAATCCTCTTACAAGACACAATATGCCCCAAGAAAGTAATAGCATTTAACCAGAACTCACACTTGGAGAACTTTGCATACAACCTATGATCTTTGAGAGTCTGGAGGATAATTCGGAGGTGATTGGCATGGTACTCCTCACTTTTGGAATAAACAAAGATATCATCAATGAAAACTATGACAAACAAGTCTAGAAACTATTGGAAGACCCTATTCATTAGGTCCATGAAGGCTGCAGGGGCATTAGTCAACTCGAAGGACATAACTAGGAATTCATAATGACTATATCTGGTTCGAAAAACTATCTTGGGAATGTCTGACTCCCTAACTTTCAATTGATAACATCCTGAACGAAGGTCTATTTTATATAAGCACATAGCACCCTGAAGTTGGTCAAACAGATCATCAATCCTAGGGAGCGGATACTTATTTTTGATAGTGACCTTGTTTAACTGGCGGTAATCTATGCACATACGCAGGGAACCATCTTTATTCCGCACAAAAAGTACAAGTGCACCCCAGGGAGAAATATTAGGATGGATGAAACCTTTATCTAGGAGGTCTGCTAGCTGCTTTTTCAACTCTTTCAACTCTGCTAAAGCCATTCTATATGGCGGAGTAGAGATGGGACGGGTGTCTAGTAATACGTCCATGCCAAAATCTATCTCCCTATCATGTGGTATTCCTGGGAGATCATCTGGAAAGACTTTTGGGAATTTATTTACTATAGAGATAGACTGAAGAGGAAGACTTTTGGTGTTAGAATCTTTAACCCGAATAAGATGATACAAGCAACCTTTAGAAATAAGTTTATAGGCCCTAAGATAAGATATAAAGTGCCCTCTAGGTGCTAAAAAGTGCCCTTCCCATATTGCTGGCTCATTCGGAAAAGAAAAAGTAACCTTTTGAGTTCTACGGTCTAGTGTGGCAGAACATAAATGGAGCCAGTCCATCCCTAGGATAGCATCAAAATCAACCATATCAAGCTCTATGATATCTGCCACAGTATCCTGGCTAAGAATAGACACAACACAATTTTTATATATCCTCCTAGCCACAACAGAATCACCCACCAGAGTGGAAATAGAGAAAGGGTCGGTAATGACTTCGGGCTCAAACCCAAAACCAACAGTCACATATGGGGTCATATAAGACAAGGTAGACCCGAGATGAAGTAACACATAAACATCACGGGAAAATATTTGTAACATACCGATGACAACATCTGGTAAGGCCTCTGTCTCCTAGCGGTTAGTCAAAGCGTATAGCCGATTGCGACTGGTTCCGGCAGCTGAAGTGGCTCTTTTGAGGCAGTGGTGGTGCGGAAGAATTTACCTGTGACTTAGCTCCACCAACATTCCTTCTAGTGGAGGGACAATCTCTCTGAAAGTGACCCGACTGACCACATGAATAACATACCAGCGAGCCCAGCTGACACCTTTCTGGATGATGCTTACCCAAGTCTCGCATCGTAGAAAAGTACGATGCTGCTGAGCCACACTGCCCTAGTATTGAGTATCCTGAAATTTGGGTCCATGACTAGTCTGAAAACTCTAAGACCGTCTATTAACTAGGGGTCTGGGCGCTGGGGCGCTAGCTACAGACTGCTCATTACTCCAAAACTTTTTCTTTTGCTACCTATTTCCCCAGTTACCACACTGTGGCTGACTATGGTTCTGATCCACTGTTCTGGCTCTCTTCGCCTGTTTGTCCTTCTCTCTAGATTTGGCAATTTTCTGTTTCTTCTCTTCCACCTACTTCATATGGACTAACACCCTAGCAAAGTCCATATCCCTATTTAGCATCGCCCCTTGACATTCAAGCGTTAGATTATCTAAAAGGCCAGATGCAAATTTCCTTATCCGGGCTCTCATATTACCTATCATTTCTGGTACATAACGAGCCAGCTGGTTAAACTTCAGAGTGTACTCCTGGATTCTCATTTTCCCCTGTTTAAGATTCATGAATTCTTCTGCTTTGGATTTCCTTAACTCTAGAAGAAAGAATCAGTCAAGAAAAGCTTTTGCAAACTTACCCCAAACTATGGGCTCAACACTCTCACCCTTCGCCTCTTTCCACTCATTATACCATTGGTTCGCTACATCCTTAAGTTGGTACACTGATAACTCAACCCCTTTCACCTGATCCACCTGCATTACTCTAAAAATCTTCTCCATTATATCCACGAACTCCTGTGGGTCCTCTTCTACCTTAGTGCCTGAAAATTTGGGCGGGTTCATTCTCATAAACTGGCCCACCCTAGTAACCTCCAAAGTAGCAGATGCATACCCAGTATCCTCCGACCTTTGAGTCTGTGCGGCTACTAGCTGTGCAAGCATGTGAATGGATTATCTGAATTCTACATCCGATATATCCCTCTGAGAAGACTGAGGATGGTTAATATTTATCCTTGGAGCTCGAGGAATACTGAAGGTACTCCCAAAGTGGGAATAGGTTTTAGGGTGTGGGCTCTGTTATGGGTCCGCATTCCATGAGTGGGGTGAACTTCATCATCCTGAGTATCCTGGTTGTTGGAACGACGAGGAGGCATGACTATTTTCTGAAATACAATAGATCACTGATTAGGGGACAATTCTAATACAGGCCCTAAGGCATAAACTAAATCACAAAGAGGGGAAACACTTTCCTAAACGCCTAGTAGCCTCCTGCTTACAAGTGTGGCGTGCCACATACCTATAGGCAAGACTCTACCTGATGCAATTTTGCAGACACTCTGGGACCATAAACCATGCTCTGATACCAAGTTTTTCACGGCCCGAATTGAGGCCCTGGCCATGACGAGCATCCCGAACCTGATATTGAAATCATAAACACCATTCATGTGAGAATAAGGAAATGCAGAAATTATAGCAAGATAGAATCATGGTCATAAATCTGATATGAATTTAGCATTAGAGAAGAAATCCAAAACTAGCTAGCAACATCTGCAAACCATCTGCGAAATCTCTACTATATACTCTCTAACACATTCTGAAAGCTGGGACAAGGCCTCCAGTAGACCAAAACCATATCTAATAATAGTTGTATGAAAGTAAACAGGCCTTCTAATAATAGTTGTCTAAAAGTAAACAGGCCTTCTGGAATAAAGAAGACTCACCAACTGGACACTACAACTCTGTCTGATAAAATCTATTACTTTTCTGAACCCCTAGACTGAGCCTCAGAAGCTGGAGAGAGGAGGGGGTCAATATAAGTGTACTGGTACGCAAAGTAATCCAAAATAAAAGTTTTATATAATTAAAATAGTGGAGAGCAATTTGGTAACACATTATGCATAAACAGTTCTCAAAACACATGGGTTTTTTTTTGAAAATCATAAATCATTTTGTCAATACACTGTATATTCTTTGTATTACTTCTGAGTTAGATTGCACTCCTCTACAAGTCTGATATTCCACGGGCTATATGGAATCTGCCATTGACTCAGCGGGGAATCCCCCAACCCAAGTTTGCCGCAAGGGTTAGAGTGTCTGAGTCTGATACACCACAGGGCACTAGGCTAGCGTATAATAATATACCCGGATCAGCAAATCACGATTTTAGGTAATGAGTTATCTGAACTCATGCCTTCTTCGGGGAACCACCTAAGCTCTATTTATGCCCAATTTTATCCTGTTCTGAATCATGCATTATTCTAGTTTCAATATCTGAAAAATCTAACTTCAAACATGCATTCTATTCCGTTCTGAATTACCATGGAGCCATAATGCATCATGCATGATTCTTTCATTAAAACATAGTTTAGACCACCCAAACATGCAATTTAACAAAGGGAATTCATGTTCCGAAAATATAAGTCAAAATTATGCGAAATTTCCATCCTTTCAATAAACAAGTGGTGGTCATGTAATCTTTAACAAACCATGCAACCCTTCTCATTATATGATTATGTTCAACATTCATCAACATAAACAACCCTCTCTCTTTTGAAATTAAAATCATAATCCAAATATAATATTATTCAAGACATTTCATAACATGTTTTTCAAAATGCATTCAAACGATTTCATAGCATATCATAAGTAAATGAAAATCATCACAAGAGAGGGATTTTTCATGAATCATTCTCTCAATTCCATCATCAACCTTAAAACACATGCTTACAATATATATATAATTTTAAATCAATTTGGGGGAAAGCCTAAAGGCCAAAACAATATCATCAATGCTTCTAAAGTATGAATATATTTATAAATCTGAAGAACCTTTTCTTAAAATCAAGATTTCCATACCCACGAGATTTAAGAAAACCCCGCATATCTCTATTTAGGAAATTAAAGGATGCTTCTTGATGCCCACGGCTTGGGGATTCCAAATCTCCAATTTGTTTTGAAAACCCGCGGTTAAGTCTTAAGTTATTTGGGATTCTTATTTGAAACCTTAGGGATAGTTCTTGGTGGATTTTGGTGAGAGTAGGTGCATTTTGGTGTAATAGGGATTAAATCCCGTGTTCAAGATGTTAAGGGGTTAGAAATTTTCCCAAATACCCTTAATGACACCGTAATTAAAATATAACTGGGTGCCCAATTTCATGGGTCACCGCGATGCACCACTATCGTGGTGGCTTACTGGAAAGTTACGAATGGGAATTTGGCCCACTTTGCGATGCGCCACCATCATGGAGTCTCACTGAAAATTAACCATCATCTCACTGGAAAGTGACGAATGAAAATTCGGCCTACTTCGCGATGCGCCACCATTACGGAGTCTCACTGGAAATTGACCATCATTATTTAAACCCTCTCCACGACGCGCCAAGGACAGGAATGATGGTATTTTATTATTAGGACTTAAATTAACCATAACTCCTTCACCGAGTGTCCGTTTTGGACAAATCTTATGTCTACAAAAAGCTTATTCAATCATATACAAAATAAAAAGTTGAAATCTAAGGAATTCCACAGGGAAATAAGTATAAATCCTTCTATAATCCAATGCTTAATACTTTAGGGACAAAAATTTAGCTAGAAAAAACTTTGGGGCATTACAGTTTGAAACTTCTTTGGAGCTCGATAATTGTCTTTTAAAGAGCAAACTTGCATGTTCTAAATCTTTCCTGAGGGTAGATCCTCCTCTTTTTAGGTATAACATCTTTTTCGAAGATGGTTCAATCACTCCTAATGAACCTAGTGGTAAGAATGATGTTGAAGGTATAGCTTGTCTTGAAGACTATAGCCTATATACTAATCCACTATGGTGTGACAACATTCTTCATAAAGATGGAAATCTCTTCTTGAAAGATGAGAGTACTCTTAAGGGTAAGGAATGTGTAGTATTGGAAAGGAATGATCAATTGGGTGATAATAGCTTTGATTTTCTTGAATAAGAGAAACCTAATATGTGATTATTCCTTGAAAATTAATTATGGTTGTGATCCTTTTTATGATACCCCACCCATGTTTGATGACTATGAGGATGAATTGTTTGTTTCTTGTAAAGACTTAAGTAGTAATCCATTTGATTCTGGTTGTGGTGTGTATCTACTTAAGGGTTCTTCCATGAAAAGAGAAAGTGTCCGTTGCTTGGAAATTATTTCTTCTTCAACTTTATGTGACCTTATTGTTGGGAGTACTCATGGTGATGATTTTGAAACTAGTAGTGAGTACATACATGAGGATACCTTAGTTGAAGTTGACTTGAGTGATACCAGTTGAAGTTGACTTGAGTGATACCTTTCTCTACTCTCTATTTGTTTTTGATGATATTTATGCTATTGTAGAGAGTGTATCTTTTAGATTGGATGAATCCTGTGGGGAAAAAGAGTATTATCTAGACCCATGTCTATGGACACTCTTTCCATTTGACCCAGGTGCCAAATGTGAATATTATGATGTTGGCACACCTAAATTGTTTCTTGGTCTACATGACAAGCAAAGTTGCATTCTTGAAAACTCAAGGGCAAAGGTGTCATTGTCTCCTTAGGGTAATGTTACTAAATGTGTATCCTTGTTTGACACACTTGTGCTTAAGTTGGATGATTCCCAACTTGTAGACGCCAAGTTGATACTTTACTTGAAAGGAAGAGGTCATATATGTTTTATTTCCTTAAATCCATCCTTATGTGCTTTATGTGTTATATCCTATGGGCCAAATTGCATTCTTATAGATGATAGCGCCTTGGATGATGCCTTCACACTTGATTCCTTCCTATACTACCTCTTTTCCAATGATGACATCCATACTAGTTTTGGATTTGGATTATGTAGAGGTAGGACACTTGTTGAATGATAATGCTATGTGGGTTTGGTTGACTATAAGACCAATAGTGGCACCACTTTTGATGAGGACACTTGAAGAGATAATGAAACAATTGTGTCTTATGGTTTCTAAGTGAAAGGTAGTCTTACCTTTTGGCTTTAGTGATACTATTAAGACCTTTGTAGTTTCTTTATCTCTTGATACTTGTCATAGCCATATCCTTTGTGACATTTTCACTGAGTTTTACATGACTAAAAAAAAGGATTTATTGTTATATTTCAAGTGTGTACCCCCTAGTATGATGATGTTATTTGTTGTACTAACTCTAACCCTCATACCATTAGGATGTTGTGCTTATTTGTCCTTTTTATGGTTTTGCAAAGTATGGATTCGAGGTAGGATACTTTTCAAGAAGGGGAGGATGATACGAGCCAAAGAGTCATCATAGCTTTTGATGACATCATTCGAGGCCCATACATGAAGATTCAAGCTTTGGTCATATTGAGGGTACATGGACATGCATGGAGGACTTGTTTCGAGCTTACAATGGAGCAAAACCTTATTTGGAAGATTTTTTGGGACTTGTGTTAATGCCTACCAAAGGGTTCTAAGAGGTTTCACATTTTGAAGCTTGAAGAAGAAAGAGGGACCCACAGAGCATTGGAGGGGCGGCCTTGGAGTGTAAACACTCATTAAGGGTGTTTTAGTCTTTTTTTTCCTTTTCTTTACACTCCATAGGATCCCCTTTTAATTAAGGGTATTTTGGTCTTTTATGTAATAAGCTATAAATAGACTCTTTAGGCTTATTTTCTCATTAGTTGATTATTGATATTTGAAAGACTTCTTCTTCTCTCTTTGAAAGTGTAGTTTAGGGCTTGAAAAAGCTAAGTAGTGTAGGGCTTGGAAAAGCCATTATTGATCCTTGCTTAGAAACGGTGGTTGTAAGGTGGAGTTGATTCCCTTAGCGGTCACCGTAAGAGTTTGGTATTTTTATTGCGGGTCTTAGGGGTCTTATCGTTTGATACATGGTTTGGTTCCTATTTCTTGTAATCTCATATGTCAAGCTATCATCTTATTTTATTGCATTTATTTGTTATCTTGTTTCTCTTAGTCTTCATCTCTTTAGGTCATTATCTTATCACTCTCGATGGTTTCAAACATAAAGGTGTGAAGTTGTTCAATAGAAGGTTTGCAATGGTTGATACCATCAAGTCTGGGACATCCTCCTCCTCCAATGAGCTCACAATCTTAATCCAGAACTCTTATTCCAGCTGTACCAAAAGTGTTAAAAAATCCTATAATCAGTTCTGCACTAACATGCACAATACCTTAACCTACTCCTGGCCAAGCGATAAAATTCTAGACTTTTATTCAA
Organism: Capsicum baccatum var. pendulum; assembly: GCA_030864225.1. NCBI lineage: Eukaryota > Viridiplantae > Streptophyta > Magnoliopsida > Solanales > Solanaceae > Capsicum > Capsicum baccatum. Next base: position 173,322,471 of record CM061554.1, read on the forward strand.
AAGTTGTTTATCCCTTTCTATGATTAAGGTTTGTATGATGATATTCCTAACCTGTCCTGACACCCTTTTTTTTAATCTATGTTTTACCTTTGCATGGTTTACTTGTGTGTTCCCTATTTATTTTGTGCATTTCTCTTGTATGTGGTTTCTTTTCTGCCTTGTTTTGGTCTTTTTGATTATGTCAAAGGGGGAGAAAGACACAGACACGTCAGTAAGGCTACAACTAAGGGAGAGCAAGTCGACTGTTGTCTGATGGCACTGAAGTCACATCAGATAAGGCTACAACTGAGGGGGCAAGTCAACTGCCGAAGGCATTGATTCAAGCAAGACAAGGGGAGCTAGTCGACTACTAAAATAGAAAAGTCAACTGATGTTTAATAGTTGTCATTATCAAAAGGAGGGAGATTGTTAGCTTCCCATATCAATGTAATATATTTTAATAATGACAAGTTAATAATTGACAAAATTGCAGGATACTGAAAGATACTGAAGATCTCTAAGGATGAAGAATATCTTGCGCAAGGCAAGTAGTATCCACCTACAAAGAACCGGTGCTAAATAGGGAATCACGCCAATCAAAGATTTTACTAGATCCCTAAGTTTCAGGAAGATGATTGAAGATCAATCCCAACATTATCTCTCACGGCAAGGCAGAACAAAAGAAAATCACAGCCTCTACATAGACATATCTGATATGGACATGTATAGCTGTGAGAAAGGAAGGATGCACCACATATGGATATATCTAAGACGGACATACCACATGGTGCAATCCCTCAATCAAGGAATCAATTCAAATCCTTGATTGAGAAGAAATCCCTTGGGTTTCCTTATGAAGGAAAGAAGCAGAAGCAGTTGAAGGATATAAAAGCAAAGACCGAAGATAAAAGACATCATGCGACTTCAGGAAAAATCTTAAGTATGTCTCAGTCATAGTCTTGATAAAACTTTGTACTCTCTTGTTTACAATAGTTACAAAAGAAAGTTCGAGTCAACTTAATTATACCAGTTGAGGTTGTGTCACAAGATTTGAATATCATAATAAGCTTCAGAACTGGTTTTTCCACATCTGTATACCGGGTCTATTTTGAAAGATTCAAAGAAAACTCTTGAAACCCAAGGGGACTGGAAGTAGGCACCACAATGGTGTTCCGAACCAGGATAACTCATTGTGTCATTACTTTATTTACTTACATACTTATCTGCCTAGTTAATCCTAACTCTATTCTGTTTAAGTTTATCTGTTTGTGGGTGAGTCGGCTGTCAAGCTTGACCAGTCGACTCAAGAAAATTTCAATTAACCCCCCCCCCCCCTTGATTTTCATATAGGGGCGTAAGTTCAATTTCAAAACAACAAAGTTTGTCTTAAGAGACCTTAATTTATTTCTATAATTTATGCTAGACAAGACAAACGTTCTCTAAATTATGCCTTGAAAATTAGATACTACATAATTTATACTATACAAGACAAAAGTTCTCTTAGATTTATGCCTTGTGGAATTAAGTCATGGTTAAAGATATTTTGACTCATAAATTTTCATTAAATAAGCAACAGGGACAAATTTAAAATCACCACTTTAAAGGGCAAAAAATAAAATTACTCCAAAACAGGGGCAGTTGGTGTAAAAACTTGGAAATGGTATACATATTGGACAAAATGTGTAGTTGATGGTTGTCATTTTGGACTGAAATTACTCTTCTTGCAAAGTAAAGTATATCCACATCCCCAACCTCCCCTTATACTTTGTCATTTTGGTCACTTCCAAAGTCCAATCCAGTATCAATTCCTGCAATCTTTCATTTTGTAGGGTACTTCTTACTTATTAATCCATTCTAGAATAAATGGCAGGGTACTTCTTCCCTTTAATGGCATGCTTTTATAACTAAATAGATATAATGACATGTTCTAGATCATAATTTTAAAAGTATGTTTTTCTTAAGTTTCATATCTAGTCAAATAATGTCACATTTGAAACGAGGCAGGGACTGAGCTACATGTCAACTTAAGAGTTTTGCAGAACTCGATAACTTTGGTTCAGATTCAATATTTGGTTTTGAAAGTTCATTTAATATGTATAAATAATTATCAGAATGCAATAAATTGCCTTTTCAAAAATTTCATTTTTTTTCAAATTTGAACTAAATCTATAATAACCGAACGCAAGCTTACAATCTTGGTTCTACACTTCTACCTAATGGAAAGGAGTAGTTATTAGTGCACCCAAATTAGCCTTTGTCATGAGTTTATCATCATATATTGTTGCTAGCTATCTAGCTAGCTGTATAATAGCTACTAGCTAAGTTATGCTTCCCAACTGTTCAGAAAAAGTTTAGATCTGCCTCTCTTTTAACTAAATCCGAAGAATAGATACAGGCAATCTTGTACGTATGTTAATTTATTGCATTTCCCAAGTTAATGATAAGTTCTTCTCCCCACCCAACATGTAAATCAAAAGATACAGATGTTCCTTTTTTGTTCTTAACCACGTAAATCAAAGGATACAGTTGTTCCTTTTTTGTTCTTAAGCATGTAAATGAACTGGTAGGAAGCAAAGAACAAATCGAAGTACTTTTGTAGAGCCGAAGTTAAAATTTAAAGCTTATGAGTCAGAAAATCTTAGTCCTTTTAATTAATAATTTGTATCTATTAAATGAATTTATAGATTAAAGATTTGAGTCAAATTATTGAGTTTAGCAGAATTCGGTTACAACACTCTAGCTTTGCTCCTAACTTTTTGGGGAAATTATAAGTTGTATGATAATAGCATAGGGATTTGAAAGTAACTTGTCAAGTCTCGGATTCACGAAAGTCAATTTAACTAATTTTCGTAGCTAAATTGAATTAGATTAATTCATATATTTAAAATTTTAAATTTATGTTCGGAAACTATCTGAAAAATATTATAAGTTGCAATCATTTTCATGTCAATATAATGAAAAAGTATGTCCTAGAAGTTGGTCAAAGTCTATGCAATTTGACTCTCGAAGAATAAAATGTGATAAGTAAAAATGGATGAGAGGGAGCATTAGTTACAGTATTTGGTTGTACATACAATAGTTCATACATCAGCAGTTGATGTTATTCACATGCATTGGCTTCTCCTTCTATATAAAGATTGAATTTTTTTAACAGAATACCATTACAATATTATACTTTTAAGTGTTTTGAGAGGAAAAACAGTAGAAAAATGATGAGTTGCTGGGGTTCAGTTGTGATGTGGTTTCATCTAACAATTGTTATTGCAACTTATAATAATTTGGTGGAAAGCAAATCATGTGCATTTGAAGCAATTTTTAATTTTGGAGATTCCAACACTGACACTGGTGGATTTTATGCAGCATTTCCATCTCAAGGGTCTCCGTATGGAATGACTCATTTCAAAAAACCAACCGGACGGGCAACTGATGGAAGGGTCATCATTGATTTTCTTGGTATAATTTTCATCTTTTGGAAAAGTATTGATCCGATTGTGGCATTATTTTTCAATTTCCGCTTCAAAGAAATAAAAACACTTTTATATTCGAAAAATATTTTACTTTAATTTTTTTCATTTTACCCTCAATAAAAAGCTTTTTATAATCACATAAATGATATAACATATTTGATATTACAAGTTTGAAAAGTCTTATAGACAAACAGTTATGATTATGACACATTTTTTATGGTTGTAAGTTTCAAATGTTTTTTAAGAAAATAGTGATGATGAGTGCTCAAACTTATCACATAAAAGGTGTTTCTGGTACAAAGGAAAATGTTTTTTAATTTTGTTGAGTTTCATCACTTAAAATATTTTTGTTAGGTCATTTTTATCTGTTGTAGAGCAAATAGCTTATTTGATTTCGATATTACAAATTTCACATCATATAAAAAGGAATACTTATAGATATACTTTGACAAATTGATAGACTACATTTTTGTTGACTAATGGGGGTGTATAACTTAAAATTCATTATTTAGATTACCTAAAGGGCAGCCAGACATGCACAAATTATCCTGCATTCATGCAGGGTCAAGGGAGGACAGCACTCTAAGGGTTGTGATGCATCTATTCTAATGCAAGGGTTAGTGACTGCAAGGCTCGAACCGTGACTTATAGATCACACAGAGATAATTTTACCGTTGCTACAAGATTTCCCTTCTTTATTTAGATTAGCTAAAGGGCAGTCTGTTGCACAAATTAACATGCTTTCAAGCAAGATCTGGTGAAAGAGTACACCCTAATTTGTGTGATATACGTAGCCTTAATATATGCAATAGGGGTTGCTTCCACAACTCGAACCTCTCACCTATAGATTATAGGTTGCTTCAAAGCTCACCTTCTTGATTTGGATTACCTGATAGTACAATTTTATTTATACTGCCATCTGTCGGTGACTCTGGTGTATAGAATTGAATCTCCAAAACAGAATTATGTTCAGAAGATATATACATGCATGTCCATTTTTGTAAGTTCATGATTGTATTTTTTTCTTACCGTTCCCAAATGACAAGAAAGCAAAGTTGGTGGAGTTTTGTAATTACAAGTCAGAAAAAAAAAAGGCCTTAGCTGTAAAATGCAAAGTTGGTCCAAGTAAGGGTGGAATAGCTTTTGTTTTGTACGTAGGTTTCAAATTCTTTGTCCTACTAATAGAAATTATACGTGAGATTGAATCTTGTGACTTTCCTTTGTCTTTTTTTTTCTTCACACTATTGTTCCTTATAGAAATGGAACCAGAGATTTAGAAAACGGTAAAACTGTATTCACATTATTGTGTCTTACAGACTGGAATCGGAGATCTAGAGAATGGTAAAATTGTCTTCATATGATCTATTTGTGTTACGAGTTTGAACCGTGAATTCAGCCATTAATGTTGCGTTATATAGGCTGCCTACATCACACTTTTCATGTGCGGTCTTTCCTCGACCTTGTCCAAGACCCTGTGTGAACACCAAATGCTTCATGTATCGGCTGTTGTGTTTGTTTTTTTAAGCGAAATGATCAACAATGTCTAGTTGTGGTCTTAAAGACCAACATCGACCAGAAAAATTATAAAATAATTTCTAGGTTACTTAAAATTTTATTAATTGTAGTGTTGTTTGATATGCAGCTCAAGGACTAGGGTTGCCATTTGTGAGTCCATATTTGCAATCAATTGGATCTGATTTCAGACATGGTGCCAACTTTGCAACATCAGCATCCACAGTGCTCATGCCACAAACTTCATTGTTTGTATCTGGTGTTAGCCCTTTTTATTTGGAAATTCAACTCCGACAGTTCAAGCAATTTAAGGCTAAAGTCGATGAACTTCAGAGTAAAGGTAAACTAAATATTTCATTCATCCCAATTTATGTGGTATATTTGGAATTTCAAGAGTCAATTAACTTTTTTGTTTGATCACAAGTTCTTTATATGATTTTTAAATACTTCAAGTTGTTAATTATACTAATGATTTATAGTATTTCTTAAAGTTCTTATATCTAAATTCACGATCAAACTTATAACTAGTATTCCATTTAACAAATATTATAATTTTGACCTTATTCATAATCTTGCTATTGTTTCTCTTTCCAGGTAACACTAATCTACCTCCCTCAGATATATTTGGGAAGTCACTTTATACATTCAACATAGGGCAGAATGACTTCACTGGCAATTTGGCAAGTAAAGGAACGGGTGGAGTGAAGGAGTACTTACCTCAAGTAGTTTCCCAAATTACCAGCACCATTAAGGTAATAACATTAGAATATACTCAGTGTCTCAATTTATTTGACGTAATTCGATTCTGCACGAAGTTTCGAAAGAAAAAAAAAAAAACTTTTTAAGTTTGTGGTTTTAAATGTGTCACAATATTTCTCTGTCAAAAAAAAGTTCTTAAAGATAAATTAAAAAATTAAAATTAATTGATTTCAATATAGAAATTGTTGAGTTCCCCACATCAGTTGTGGACGGAAAATTGATCTTTTTATATCGTTTTAGGCAGTCCTCACCTCATAATCTAAAGTTTGGATTGAGTTTGGCTCAAAGTTCATTCTTCATCATGGTATCATAGCCAAACTATCCATCTCAAATTCTGAGTTGAACCCGCAATTTTATGTTGTTCACGCTTCAGCTGTCAAGCCTGAGCTAGCAGGAGCTGTTGAGCTTCCCCATCAATTATGGATTGAGGACTTGATTACCTCATGATCTAATTTTTGGTTTCAATTTGGTTCAAGAGCCACTTCAGTTAGTGAAGAACTAATAAGAAAATAGTATTACATAAACTAAAGGGGGGTAGCATTTAGGGTCTTAGCATTTGAAGCATAATTAGCTGGTTCTATAACTTGATAGCTAGTGTAAAACTCTAATCCCATGTTGATTTAATTGATTTTTCACCAGGAAATCTATGGATTAGGGGGAAGAACATTTTTGGTACTTAACCTTGCACCAATTGGATGTTACCCAGCATTTTTAGTGGAGCTCCCTCATGAGAGTTCTGATATTGATGAATTTGGATGCATGAAATCATACAATAATGCAGTGGTGGACTATAACAAAATGCTTAAAGATGCATTGGCACAAACCAGAAAAGATCTTTCAGATGCAAATGTTATTTATGTGGACACTCATGCTGTGCTCTTGGAGCTTTTCCAACACCCCACTTCTCATGGTACTTTATTTTCGTTATATTGCCAGCCCCTCAAAATTGTGAGTGAATTTTATTTAGACACATCCAAACTATGACATGTCTCAGTTGAACACAAGAATACATGATAGGTGTTTCTATTAAATATTCCGACTCATTATTTGGGAAAGTTTATACTCATGTTCAAAAGTGTATGTTACATAAATAAGTTAATCACATAAAATATGAATCCTCCTTTAATTATATACATCAACATCAATTGGAACATGCATGAAGTTTACTAGTTTTTTTTTTGGGAACTTGGTAACTTTCATGAAGTTTTACGACTTATTGAGGCTAAGAGGCATAATTAAAGGAGGTGACATGCTTTATATGGGTAACCTGGATGCTTAGAAATAGAGACAGAAAGATTATCCAAAATTTGAGTTGGAAGTATATAATAAGAAGGCTTTATCATGCATATGTATGTAGGTGCTCAATTGGAACAAACCATGATTATATTCCAATGCCTAAATAAGATTTACTATCGAGTTGAAGGGGCCATCGAGTGTTCTGCCTATAATGATGGACCAGCTTCTAATGATGGTTTTTTTTTCTTTGTAGGGTTTAAATATGGAAACAAAGCATGTTGTGGAAATGGAGGTGGTGCCTACAACTTTAACCAGCAAGTTTTCTGTGGAAATACGAAACAGATAAATGGACAAACATTATCAGCCACAGCCTGTGAGGATCCATACAGTTATGTGAGCTGGGATGGGATACATGCCACTGAAGCAGCAAACAAACTCACTGCAAATGCCATTCTCAATGATGATTCTATTTTTGATCCTTCATTTTCACTGCATAAATTCTGTGATATTCAGCCTATTGGCTGATACATGTGCCACGAGTTGTTACTAAGAAAAATGAATAAAACAAAGTGATGATTTGAATTATATTGTTATTTTGTGCAGTATTACAATGGCGAGTTCAAACGCCAAATACACATCACACGCCAAATACACATATCGCGTTGCGCTCCTAATAATCGGTCAAATCTCGAGGGGCCTAAGGTAGTTTCTTCTAGTAGTGGTGACCAAAACTGATAAATCTTGTTGCTACGAGATCATTACGAGTCCTTTGATAAGCCGTTGATCATCGAGCTTTCAGGATGGCTTCAGAACAACAGTTACCGGGAAGGGAGATTTTTATGATTAGAAACCCGTCCGATCCTTATATAGTATGACTAAATGTCCCGTAGTACAATAGATGTATCAACATCTAAACTTATGTAAGAAACTATCTTCTAAACGGCTATCTCTATAGCTATGATTTATCAAATCAAGTCTCTACTAGAACTTGGGAAATATGGATAGAAAAACAGTAAACCAAAGCCCTTCATCATTCTTAGTATTCGGACCCAGAAGAGATCTAAATCTTATCATGGAAAAAAGACCTGATCATCAAAGAAACTCGAAATCCAATGGCGCGCATAAACCACAAGCTTCCAGAAACAGGGATCAAGAGCTCGAGTATAGTCGCTCTTTCTGCACTAATCTCACCTGGTAGGGGCTTCTTCTCATGTCCGCAACACAATCACATAAGCGGCAATCAACTTCTTCTCATGAGCCAAAAAAAGTACTTTCACCAAAAGAAGATCAAAAGAGCTGATGTTTGGTTGCAGAAGGCTACTAAAGCAGCACACTGAGTTGCTGTCTCTAGCTACGTAGAAATAGGCGCTGAACAAACCAAACACACCGACATATGCCTTCGATGATTCAGTTGGTTTTGGCTCCTACGTCTTCAATTATTACTGAACCTTTCAGCAAAATTCTCTTATTGCACAAACATTTTCATTCTAATCTTTTCCAGTTACTAAGTGTAACAACTGCAAAATATTTCAGTAGACGATGGACGTCTGAAAGTAACTTTTTCCTTTCAATAAGCATAGCTGACACCAAATATGAGGACGACATTCATACCAGGCCAACCTTAGATAATACAGCATCAGCAAATGGCCAGGCCTTAAGAGTTCCCACTCCGCACCAAATTTTCTGTCGCAAGCCTTTTATAGATGGCAAAAACTGGAATACTGAACTACTATTTAAAGCAACACAACATCAGACAGCATCATAAATTAATCTCCTAAGAACTCAAGAATGAGTCCTAAGAAGGCAACACTGCCATTGGTCCAGTGAGAAATCTTGGCTTTTGTAGTAGGAAAGGATTGGAATTTAATTCTGCAGAATCTGTAGCCCTAATGGTTACAAGAAAACAGAAAGCCCTAGTGGGAGTGAACAATTGCAATTCCCAAATGAAAAACACAACCCCAAAAGATTTTAAACTTCCTACTTGGACGAACTTCTTATTATTTTTGGTTAAAAAGTTACACGCTCCTACTTGGACAAACTTTCAGAACTCCAAAGTTGATTCCCTTCAAACTCTGTTTGCTCAAACAGCATGAACCCCTCAAAATAATAAGTGTAACAAATAAAAGAAGGAAACAAGTCAGACCATTTAAGTTCGCTTATCCACAAAATTCATTATCCAGCATCACGACACATTACAAAACCATTCAAAAAGCAGTAGTGATGAACTGAGTCAGATCCCTCATTATATTTACCCTAATAAAGGCAAAAACTCTAGACCAATACCTAAGAAATCAGTTAATCAGCTACAGGTCCAACTGTAAACCTAGAGGCCCTACAAAACCTAAAGGCTAGGATTCTGCAATCGAAGTCTACTCACCCGCATCCTCAAATCCAAGTTTCCTGTTCTCGGAAAACAACTTAAAGAGCAGAAACGGGTAGACATATGTTCTACAAATTATCGCCCATGTAAGTAGATGAAGCACCTGTAATGAGGTACAGCAACCAATTCAGAAATGTGACGACGCCCAAACGTTTCAGAAGTGTAATGTAGGCAAACCATCCACCAACAGATAGACAGACTACGGGCATAACTGAGCAGAAACTAGCTAGAATATTCCATTCGTTTCATGGAAGCATAGTTTCCATACAGAACTCCAATGCACAAAGCTCAATCATACAACTTCAAACGATGCACAAAAATACTCTTTCAATGTTTAAGGAAAAAGAACGCCACAGAAATGTTGGTAAGGCCTATGACAGGATTCACTAACAACAGTTTTGAGTTTAGATTAGATTTTGTCAATGTCTTCATCCTCGAACTCAATGTAATCATCAGCACAATTGTCATCCTCTTCATCCAGACCATTAGCAATGCCCTCATTAAGCCTTGTATTCTCTGGCAACTCTCCATATGCCTTCAATAACCTGGCTTCATCAGGCATGTACTTCAAGATCACGTCAGCCTTGTCATCCTAGCGAAATCATAATAACAAGTTAAAAAAAAGCAATATTCACATTAGAACATAAATTTCCAAATCCCATCAAAGCAAACCTAAATAAAATAAATTTCCAATTAGAACAACGACGACAACAACAACAATGCCTTAATCCCAAGCTATTGATGTCAGCTGTATGAATCATCATTATCCAATGCTCTGTTTGAGTCCAAAATAATTCCAATATTCCATGCTTATGGAAACACTACTTGTTCTCTAATATACCGTAGAGGTTATTCTCGAATATACTGAGTTTTATAGTAAGCACTAGTCTTCACATATTATCACCTATACAGATTTTTCAACTTCCATTGTTTTCCATCTCTTGCTAGATCTTTTGAGATAGTCTAAATCTCTTGAGGTAACTTCTTTCTAAGTGCAATCTAATAACCGGTGCACCTAGAGGACTACATAAAACGAGATCATACCATCTCAAGAAACATTTTCAGTTTATCCTCAACATGCTACTTGTGCTGATAGATGCGATCATTTATTATCTTATCTCATCTTTGTATGACCACATATCCATTTTAACATCCACAACATACATCTTATAGACTTGTTGGGCTTAAGATGTGACCTTTCACTTGTTCTATGGACCTTGCTTTTAACTGATAAGCATTTTCCTACAACCCTTCTGTTGCACTCCTCCATTTCAACGATACTACTTAAATCTAATGTGTAACATCTTCATCTATCATTCCGTTCTCCAAGAACACTGAGCATCTAAACTGTCAAGAATTAGATACCTCAACCCCATCGAATCTCACCGCGACTTCCAATCTGGCTAATCTTCAGTGCGTAAAATTTTGTCCTACTCTTAACTTATATGAAGTCCTTTACTCTCTAAAGTGCTTCATCGCTCGAGCTTTTGAATGACAACCTCACTAGTCCCATCAATTCACAAACTCTTGCTTGCAAAGAGCATGCAACCTCATCCTGCATATCGTCGGTTAGCCCATCCCATAACAAGGGTAAATATGCATGAGCTTAGCACAAAGCCCCGGAGAAAACCCACAATAACGGGGAACTCCTCCCGGCTTTCATTCACAACTGTCAATCATACATAAACTTGCTACTTCCATGTGATAGCATGTTCCTACTAATAGCATATTCTCCCATTTAACTTAAAATCCTCGGTCATTATATGCCCCCCCCCCCCCCCCCCCCCCCAAAAATAAAAAAATGGAATCAATAGTTTTATCTTAATATAGAGGAGACTATGTATGTACATCATCCCGTTTCTACTTTCTTCATTGAAGAATCGATATATTTAGTCAAGGTGATCAAATTTTACACTACGGAATAGAAACTAACAATAAGGAAACATCTAGGCACAAACAAAAATTAGACCAAATTTTCTTTTCGTTAAAAAAAACACAACAAATTTCTCTTTTTAATAACTGTGGTGTTCGGGCCATCTCGCCACCACCTCGACTAGTTCCAATAGATACCTATCACCTCCCACCAACAACAGGTACCAAATAACTCTGCCCACCAAGGCTAAAACAGAGGGCAAGAGATCACCTAGTCTTTTTGTCTTTGCAGGGATTTGAACCTGCTACCTCATGGTTCTTAACCACTTCATTGACCACTAGAACACACCTTTGGTACTAAAACAACAAAATTTATCAAAAATACAAAGACAAGAAAAGGTTATCGAAAAAATTGGATCTTGCCTGATAGTCCAAATTTTACACTACAGAGTAGAAACTAACAAAAAGAAAATCATCTGGGCATGAACAAAAATTACACCAGATTTCTAGGTAATCTTAATAGCTCAATTAGTTGGATACATGAACAAAAATCGTGAGGGTTTGATTCACCACCTTGTAAACCCTCACCTACTTCACATTTCCCTAACCCATTTAAAAAAACACCAAATTTCTTTTCGTTAAAAACACAACAAATTCTTTTTTTATTTTTGTACTGTGGTGTCCGAGCCACCTTCCTCCCACCTCTTACTAATTCCACGGCATACCGATCACCTCCCACCTCTTACTAATTCCATGGCATACCTATCACCTCCCACCAGCAACACGTACCAAACATACCAGATAACTCTGTCCACCAAAACTATGTCAGATGAGAAAAAATCACTACTAGTTTCATCTCTGCTAGGATTTAAACCCCTTTATCGACCACGAGGTCACACCCTTGGATACTAAACCACAACAAATTTTTCAAATAGAAGAAAAGGGTGTAAAAATGGGATCTTGCCTGATAATCACGAAGGCCAACAAGAATGATATCACCAGCAGCGATCCAAACTTTCTTGTGCATCTTACCACGTATATGACAAAGACGTTTAGTACCATCAATACACATAGCTTCACATCTTCCATTACCAAGCATACGTAGGACTTGCGCATATTCTTGTCCGTCTTCTTTGAAAACGAGTTCTCTTTTCTCATCATCAGCTTCGTTCTTTCCTCTCTTCCTATTTTTACCTCCCTTACCCTTGTTCTTCGGCATATTTGTTTCTTTCTTTGATTTGCTTCTCTTTCGATTGGAGAAGGAAGAGACCCTAAATTGGAAATAGGGGGCGTTCTTGTTCCTGTATCTATATGATTCTTTTGGGTGCAAGAGTAAAAGCCACGAGAGTTGTGGTGGATCTTAGGACCAATTTACCCTTTTGTACACGTGTGGTGGACAAAAAGCTTCACTATTCAACATGGCATTGCTCCACCTTTTTTTCCTTTACGGACGGTGAGGGATAAAAGAATAATTAATTTTAGAATAAATTTTACTCACATTTAGTTTAAAAATATATATGCTATATCTTATTTAAGAATTAATTATTTTGTAATAATAATGTTATTTTTGTTTCATTTTAAATTATAGTAACTAATTTTTAGATAGCTAATTTTATGGTGACTTGTTTCACAATTGAAATGACTTTTACCCTTTGTTTGGATGGTGGTTTCCCATGGTATTATTACTAAGGGATCGTTTGATTGGAAAATAATTATTCCAAGATAATTTATTTTGGGATTCTTCGGGATAACTTATCTCATCATCCATATGAGATAACTTATCACATAACTATGGTGTAAATGGTGGGATAAGTTATCCTGATATTAACTAATACTTCCAATCAAACATAGGATAAAATAATCTTTCATTTTACTTGGAACTACTTATCTCTTATACCTCACACAAAACGACCCCTAAAAGAATTATGTTTGTTTTGATTTTTCCTTTCCACTCTGTTTGGATTGGTTGGAAAATAATTTTTCGTGATATGATATGATTATTAAGAGAACCATATGTATTTTGATTGATTTTTAAAAAACATGGTATGATATGATTTTATTTCATGATTTGATAACCACAAAAACTCACACGTTATGTAACTAAAAGTCTAGTGGTATTTTATGATTTGATTGTTTTTTTTTTCAATTATATTCTTATTTAATATTATATAATTATATTTTGTCATTTACCTTATATTATTTAATTTCACCTATCCGACCCCATCCCCACCCTCCAAGGAGAAAATAAAAAAATAAAAATTAAAAAATTTCAAACTTTTTCTTATTCCACCTCCTACCTCGAACCCACCCAAAACTTTTTTAAAAATTTTATTTTTTAAAAAAATAATTTTTTTTCTTATCTCACCCCTTATCCCTACCCCTTCCACCACCATCACCATCACCAAATTTTTAAAAAAGTTTCAAAATAAAAATTCTTACTTCACCTCCAACCTATAAAAAAAATATTTTTTTAATTTATTTTTATAAAAAATCAAAAAGAAGATTCTTACCCCCTTCCCTACGCCTACCCCTACCCCTACCCATATTCCCACTCCACTACCATCACCTATATGTTTTTTTAAAAAAAATATTCAATTTTTTTTTATTCCACCCCTTTATCCAATTCATTTTCATTGTTTTGTGTAGAATATATAAATAGTTTTAGAAAATATTTTCTGTTTGCGTAACGAACACAAGAAAATAAATAAGAAATAATTTATTTTTCTAAAAATAATTTTTTGGATTCCATACTGAACACACTCATGCATACACAAAAGATGCATCCAAATTTTATACTTATCGTTGGTGGTCACGTCTCAAGACACTCAAAAAAATGAAATTTGTAACTATAAAAAAGAATCTTATTACATTTATTTTGATCTACTATTTTATTGACTTTATTAGAATTTACATGAATTTAACAATTTAATATATTTACATGGCATAATTTGAGACAAATTAGCAGGGAGAATTTTTTATTAAAAATTAATGATAAATTTAATATTTATAATAATTACGGGCATTTAGTAAACTTACCAGTTACAATACAGTTTCATACCGTCAAATCAAATAATAAAATTATTATTAAACAGAAGTGAATGATACAGTCCATACAAACATTGTATTGTACTATACTGTACAGTTGAATAGCATACCATACAATATCGTACATTATGAAACTATGGCAAACCATCATCTAAATAAAGTGTAAAATGTATGGTATGGTATGGTATGATTTCATGATTTGGTAGCCATGAAAATATTTACGTTGTGAAACCACCGATTTGATGGTATATCATTTTTTTTTTTTCAATTGTGCTCTTACTTAAGGGTGACGAATGGGTGGATCGAATTGAATTTGAATGAATTGGATATGGATTGAGCTTAAATGGATTGGATTGTAGTCCATTCATATAATATATGGTTAAATATGGATTGGATAAAAATGATTCCACCCACTTTAACTCTTAAAATCAAAAACTTAAAACTTTTATATGCATATCAACTTGATTTTTTATCACCTACCCCATCCTCCTCCCCCTACCCCTGACCCCCACAAAAAAGACATAATTTTCTATATATTAGAAAAGCTACTTTCAACATGTTAGCTTGTAGAAATTAAATAACAGGTTGAGGATATTTTAGTCATTTTACAAGATTATTTGCTTAAAGAATTTATCTTTTCTACAGCATTATTGGTATCTTATTAAAAATCTTAGAAAAAGTCCACTCTCTTTCATTTAATTACAAATCATGCTCTTTCAAAAAGTCCATCTTTTTTCTATTTAATTACAAGACTGTCCCTACAAGCTACATTGAAATATCCTAAAATATAAGAGAATTCAAATTTGTTAAGAGACATTTTAATTTTGCGAGCAACCTATTATCCTTTTATTCTTTTTCAGTATGTATCTATAACCTCCTTAGAAGCTTAGGTGACATTTAGAGTGTGTTTCACTCTCCTATAGCGAGTGAATAAGCAACATTAATTATTTTTCAGTATTTATTTAATTTAAAAAGTACCACTTTTTCTTACTTTATGTATTTTCATTCTACCTTTTTAAGATCTTTTTCTTCATCTTCTTTCTTGAGAAGATCCACAATTAGACACCTATTCTTTGTTATTTTTTCATAATTGCTTCTCTGTTCATTATTTCTTCATCTTCATCATTTCATCAAGAGTTTTCTTAATCTTCTTTTTTCTTTTGATTAAACCGACCAAATAAAGAAGAAGGAATTCTAAATTATACTACACAAAAGGAAAAGACAGAAGTAAATGAAAAATTAAATACCTAGCCAGTAGCATAAAGGACCAAATTTGAGTGAGTTGTGTGAGTCAGAGAGCTTGCAAGTTACTCTACAAATTTCAGCAAAGCTCTCCAATATCTCAAACAAGACGGATTCATGTGATTGCTTGAAGTATCCATATATAATTATAGAACCTTCTTTCAGTCGTTTAGCAAGCAAATGCATTTGAAAAATATAGTTCAGCAGCCCTAATTTCTGTCCTTAACCTCCTTGCTTTTCTCTTTGTAGTTTTTTTTCATTTTTATTTATTCCTTCAAGGTCCTTTTTTGATAAATTTCTTCTCTAATTTATAATTATCGTCTATTTTTTTTTAACTGAGAAGGTTTATCAAAATATTTTGATCCATTATTTTTTATTAATGAGTGATCAAAACTTTACAATTAATTTTGTGGAGATTTTAATTTTTTTTATTTTACTTTTTATTTGGCTGTATTTAATAATAGACATAATGGAGATGGAGTTATAGCCACAATGCTGATGATTCAACCAAAAAAAATAATGGTGATGATAGCTATGTCAGAGATAATCAGCAACAAAATTGAAGAAGAAACACGAAGGAAGTGGAGCAAATAGTTGGTCTTATTAGCACACAATAAGATTGAAGAAGAAAGGAAGGAGAAAAGACAAAGAAAAAAGTAAACAAAAATAAAATAAGAAAAAATATAAATAAAAATAAATATTAGGATATTAGATAAATGTAACACGTGGTAAGCATTTATTGGTACGTTATTGACACTTTTTTTTTTGCAACTGAGATTGAACAAATTTTTTTTATTTATACTACTTTAAAATTATTTAGACGGGTAATAGATCGCTTGCAAAATTAAAGTGTCTTTTTACAAATTTCGGATAAATTCAGTGGTGACTTTATATCTTTTCTCAAAATATAATGACGGGTAGGTCCCATAGTACTTTCCAAAATCGTCATAGTTTAATTTAAATTGTCAAATTTAATAAAATTATTAAATTTAATAAGATGATAATCTTATATTAATTAATTATAACATGATATTTAAAGTAAATAAATTTTATTATTTTACTTGACTTTCATATTCAAAATTAATTTTTTTACTTATTTATTTTAGTAAATTTAAATTTAAAATTTCTAATGAATATTTTCTTAATATTTGTGTTGAGTCAATATGTATTAAGTAAAAAAAAAAAAATATATATATATATATATAATAAAATTTTACTGTTGTGAGAGGTAAGCATAATTCACTATCCAATAACATGTAAGAATGTGGTATTTTGTATATGCAAAACATGGCATTCCGTACTTGATTAATATACTACTCCTGTGAGTTATCGATGATTAGTATTGGATATGATAAAATTATGTTAATTTTTATATGAGTAGCATAATCAATTTTGAAATTTAAACTATAGGCGTTAATTATCTGTCGGCTTGTAATCATTTACATCATTTCAAATCAAAGCAAAAATTTTAAGGTTATATAAAAAATACTTTACTCATATAAATTTATCATGCCGCTTCGATATTTTTTCATTTTCTTTTTTTGTAAAACTAAAAACTTGTCTAATTTATAATTTTAATTAAAGAAATCTAATAATTTGTCAGATGTGCACAGATAAAATTTCGACACTCAATTAATATATATATATATATATATATATATATATATATATATATATATATATATATATATATATATATAAACTTAGAAGGAAAGAGCATTCATACCTTATTTAAAAATTATGTAAAAAATATTATAAATTACATAAGTAACAACTTAAAAAAATTAAAAAATATAAAATATTTGATTGACTGTTGAAATTATATTAATGTCACTTAAATTGAAATAAAAGAAAAGGTATTATTAATCATAATAATTCAAAAATTAAATTATTTTAATAATTGATTATCTAAATTCTATTTGTGTCACATAAACTAAAGCAAAAAAATAACATAAATTGGGCCCATGCTAGTACGGACCGTCGATATCTAATTTTTTGAAAAAGAATTACCCTCACCTTTCCCTTTTTGCCTCAATGCACACTCACACCCCTTACCCGGATCCCCCACCCCCAAAAAAGTTACTCTCTTCGTCTTATTTTATGTGTCGCTATTTGACCGGGCATGAAGTTTAAGAAATAAGAGAAGATTTGGTAATATTTATCAAATTGTTCTTTATCAAAAAATGTGTTAGTGTCTTTTTTTTTAATTAAGTGAGACCAATAAGGGTAAAAGTGGAATTGTATCTTTAAATAGTTACCAAATAAGGAGAGATGACATTCTTTTTCAGACGAACTAAAAAGGAAATGATGATACATAAAATGAAACGGATGGAGTATATTTTTTTTAAAAAAATAATTTTTCTTTTAAAAATAATTTCTTACCCCACCCCCACTTTTTATACCCCCTCCAACACCCACCCACCCACCCACCATGTACCCCTACCTACACCCTAACCACCAACCCCTGAATTTATTTAAAAGAAAAATTTAAAAATAAAAAATTAAAATTAAAAAATTTGTTACCTGTCACCATTCCCCCACCGATCAACTCACTCCCTGACAACACCCAAGCGCACATGCAAGTGTACGTAGTCTACAAAGTAATATAGTGGCCTTCAAGAAAGTCGAATATCGATCCGACAGAGACTTGATTTGGCAACGATTTAATTTTAGTTCACTGTCTAGATTAATTTAGTGCGAAAGTAACCAAAAAGAGAATTTTGAATTATTTTGTAAATAATAATAAAATAAATAATGCGAAAAAATAAATTCTTGGAACAAGCAATGGAGTAAAGGTCAGGGTTAAATCACTCCGAACAATCATACTATGTTATTGAATCTCATCCGCTAATTTACTTATCTTGGTTGTTGATTCGTAGGGTTAATTGCATGATCATGGTTTCCCAACCTATAATCTTTTACCTAATGTAGATATTACAACTACATTGTTGAGCGGGGATGTAATAATTCAATTAAGTTAATTAAAACTGATATAATTTAATAATAATTGATCTTATTGATATTGAAGGGGTTACAGCTGTATATATAGAGAACTGAAGAATAGCTAATTACAGAATAACCCAGATGTATTTAATAATTATATATGTAGTCTATTAAAAACTATTATCCTACGTATGAATCAAGTAAGGCATCTAAGTACATCCCTGACCTAGACGCTAAGTTTAATTCTTTATTTTATAAAAGAATAAAAACCCAAACTTTTTTTATTTCCATGTTCTATCTCCCTATTCCTTCTGCCGAGATCAAAGGGTTAACAATATATGTATTTTATGGGTGATCAATCCATAAAATAATTAAAATAAGAATAAACAAACAACCAAATATGATAAGCATAATTAACAAAATTAATCTAAAACAATAGTGGTCATGTTTTTGGCTTTAACCCCGAAGAGGAGGTTTTTAGTCACTAATATTCATAATCATGATCCAAATAATTGAATACATGATATGAAAAATTAAAAACTAAATAAAAATAATTAAAATATAATAAACCGCGTAGCCACCTTCGCTTTTCGTCCAAAACAGTGTTCAGCCGTGTACTTGCGTGTCAAAGTAATAGTTAAAATGTAACCACCAAATTCCAATTACATAGTATATGTCCAGGTGTCTCAGTCGTGTCCTGTTTCAACTTGATCTCTTTTCCTTATATATATAAAAAATATATTAATTATGGTGGGAATAGGAAAGTCAACAAAAGGATTCCTTATACCCTCCTTAAAACACGTGCCTTAAATTCTATTCAAAATAGGAACTCTCCAAGCTGTGTCGGCAACCGTGAATGATTAAGCGACACGACGCGTCGCTGAATGCGTTGTTGGACCGATGCGCCGCGTCAATTTAGCATTGACTCACTGAAATTTGCTTAGAGATTTTGGTTAAGTATAAAATGTTCTATCCTTTGTCCATGCTTTTTGTAATGTATTTTCAATGAAATTTGGTCTTTAAATCATCAATATATCACTGTATTCATCTCACAAAGCCTCCTGTAATATCATACACCACATATTAAAGATCAAAACAACACAATATTCTCAACGATAAATCAAAACAAGAACTAAGATAAGATAAATTCACAATGATCTCTCATTTATTATTCCAACTCTTGACTTGTTCAAATTGAGATTTGCTCATTACAAATAAGTTGTTCCACTCATAATTACATCATTAAAATATTTGGAATAAATTAAACACATTAGAATCCAACGAGATCAACTAGACACACAACTAGCTCAAAGTAGTAACACTAGTTTTCTGGGTTGAACTCTAAATTACTCAATTAAGCACAAACTTGTTTAAAAAATACTTTAAACATTGCCGGATCAGCAGCACGGAGGCGTCCCGGTAACATCCAAACTTTGGTTCTTTCATAACTTTATATAGTTTGATTTCTTTATATTATTTTGCTCCTTGTCTTTTACTTGGTGCCAGACCATTAGTGTGCGGTATTTTTCTTACTATTAGTTTTGTCCTTACCTCGGTTTTGTTTTTTCTCCCTATTTGAGTTTAGTTTTGTTTCTTAATTATTTCTTCTAATTTGTGTGAGCCTTGTATTTTTTGCTGCTGCTTTGTTACTGCATTGTTAATATTTTCTTATAGTAGTGGCTGTGGGCGTTGATGGTTGGATAGGGTCATGTCCGAGGGGGTTGAGGCGGGGCGCTATTGTGGGGGCAGGGGAAGAGGAAAGGGCGGGGGTGGGAGGGAAGCCAAGGTTTGGCCTCAGGGGCGGTAGAGGAAGACGTGTGGATAGAAATGGTAGGCTGAGGGTTGGGTCTTGGAATATAGGGACTCTTCAGGGTAAGTCCATAGAACTTGTGAAGATTCTTAGAAAGAAGAGAATTAATATTGTGTGTGTTCAAGAGACCAAGTGGGTAGGGTCTAAGGCTAGGGATGTGGATGGTTACAAGCTTTGGTACTCTAGGAGTGAGAGGTGTAGGAATGGAGTTGGTATCTTAGTAGATGAAGAGCTTAGAGGTCGTAGAGGTAAAAAAGATTAGCGATAGGTTGATGACTATTAAGTTGGTCATTGGGGGGTTTACCCTGAATGTGTGTAGTGCTTATGCGCCGCAAGTGGGCTTGGATGAGGAGGAGAATATGCGGTTTTGGGAGGCTTTGGATGAGGTGGTGAGAGGCGTGCCTAGCTCGGAGAAGATTGTTGGAGCAGGAGATTTCAATGAGCATATCGGGGGATTACCGGGAGGCTTTGGTGATGTGCATGGTGGTTTTGATTTTGGGGAAAGAAATGAAGAGGGGGCTACTCTATTAGATTTTGCGAGGTCCTTTGGGCTGGTGGTGGTGAACTCGGGCTTTCCGAAGAAGGACGATCACCTGATCACCTTCCGAAGCGCGATAGCCAAGACCCAGATTGACTTTTTGTTGCTTAGGAAAGGGGATAGGGTGTTGTGTAAGGACTGTAAGGTCATCCCGAGTGAGAATCTTTCGACCCAACATAGGCTCTTGGTTATGGATTTGGGTATAAAGAAGGATAGGAAGAGAAGGGGTGAGGAGTGTAGACCTAGAATTAAGTGGGGCGGCATGACGCTAGTGAATGCGTGGGAGATAGGGGAGAAGTTGGCGGGAATGGGGGTGTGGGAGTGTAGGGGGAACGTGGATAGTATGTGGGATAGGGTGGCTAGGTGCATAAGGGAGAATGCTAGTGAGGTGTTGGGTGTTTCTAGGGGCCGGGTCGGGCATCATCGGGGGATTGGTGGTGGAATGAAGAGGTTAAGAAGAAAGTGGAGACCAAGAAAGGGGCGTATGCTAAGTTGGTTGAGAATAAGGACGAAGAAGAGAAGCGGGTAAACAAGAAAGAGTACAAGTTAGATAGGAAGGAGACTAAGTTAGCAGTTACGGCGGCTAAGACGACAACTTTTGAGAGCTTGTATGCGGGGTTACAGGAGTAAGGAGGGGAAAAAAAGTTGTTTAGACTCGCTAAGGCTAGGGAGAGGAAGGGTCATGACCTCAACCAGGTGAAGTGCATTAAGGGGGAGGACGGTACAATGTTGGTGGAGGACGACCACATTAAGAATAGATGGCAGTCGTATTTTCATAGGCTCTTGAATGATGAAGGGGATAGAGCTATTGTGTTGGGGGAGCTGGAGCACTCAGAGGAGTATCGGGATTTTAGTTATTGTAGACATTTTAAGATAGAGGAGGTTAGAGAGGCTGTTCGCAGGATGCGAAGGGGTAGGGCGACGGGGCCTAATGAGATATCGGTGGATTTTTGGAAGTTTTCTGGCGAGGCTAGTTTAAGGTGGTTGACTGGATTATTTAACGAAATTTTCAAGACGACGAAAATGCCCGAAGCTTGGAGGTGGAGTACTATGATCCCTCTTTATAAGAACAAGGGTGACATTCAGAGTTGTAATAACTATAGGGGTATTAAGTTATTGAGTCACTCTATAAAGATTTGGGAGAGAGTGGTCGAGGTGAGGCTGAGACGGATAGTGTCTATTTCGGAGAACCAATTTGGATTTATGCCTGTCCGCTCGATGACGGAGGCAATTCACCTGGTATGGAGGCTGGTGGAACAGTATAGGAAAAGGAAGAAGGACCTGCACATGATGTTTATCGACTTGGAGAAGACATATGACAAAGTACCCAGGGAGGTGCTTTGGAGATGATTGGAGGTGAGTGGAGTCCCGGTGACATATACATCAGACCAATTAAGGACATGTATGATGGAACTAAAACTCAGGTGCGGACGGCAGGAGGAGACTCAGAGCATTTCATTGTCTTGACAGGATTGCATCAGGGATCTACTCTTAGTCCCTTTTTATTTTCTTTGGTGATGGATGTGTTGACGCGGCGTATTTAAGGAGAGGTGCCTTGGTGTATGCTTTTTGCAGATGATGTAATTTTGATTGATGAGATGCGCGGGGGGGGGGGGGGGGTGTGAATGATAAATTAGAGGTATGGAGACAAACTCTTGAGTCTAAAAGATTCAGGTTGAGTAGGAGCAAGACAGAGTATTTGGAATGCAAGTTTAATGGCGGGAGGCTGGAGAATCAAATTACACTCACTCTCACAAAGAATTCACAAGTTACAAATAGGAAACCATAGGCTTGCCCTTAGTGTAGTGCTCCACTAATAGTTGAATGTAAAGTTTATGATCAATTAGGACTTTTTCGGGTTGTAATGTAGGCTAAGAGACAGATAGGAACTATTTGAGAATAGTGACTAACCTCTCTAATCGCTTTAATACATCACTTTTATGCAATTAAAATCATTCTCTAACAACCAAATTACACTTATTCATTCATCTATACCTTTTGTTTTTGCTCCATCTCTTTTAAGTATTTTCACAAACACATTATGAGCGTATTGTTTATTCCCACAAGAATCAATTTTTCTCTTTTTTCACAATCATGGCAATATTGTAAGCATAAATTATTTCACAATCATCCACCACACATTAATTATACACCAATAACTATTACCTTGGGGCATCAATTTCACCTTTTCTTCTTCAATTTCTCAAACTCCTTACACAATTAATTTTTTATTAAAAGCACTTAGAAGCCTTTTGGATTAAATTATGGTCTATCAAAGAAGAAATTAGGCTACTTATAAGGATACCAAAGAAAAATCTAAAGGCTCAATGGGGGTTAACTAGGATAATGCATAAGGGTAGGTAAAAGAAGGTATAAAACAAGGCTATCAAAGAAATGCCTATATCATTTCCTAAACCCACATTCTTTATTTCGCTTCACACACACACCAGGCAAGTTTTAGACATCATAGACTCCTAACCAATAATAACACAAATTCAAAATTAAGTCAACAAGTACAAGAGTCATAAACTTGAGCCTAAGAGTTTCAAGAATAGTAATTCACTCAAACATGCTTTTACCAACAACCCCACTTGCATCATGTAATAAAAAATAGCACCAACAAAAAATATCTCACTTATTCCTAACCTAAATTTTTTTAAATTGAGCCAAAATTTGAGAATTTCCCCACCCTACACTTAAAAATCTACTTTGTCCCCAAAGTGAATTTAAAGTAAAAAGATAGAAATACTCCCTGAGGCCTCTAAGCCTAGCTAGCAGCATCTTTACACAAAGGAGATCCATGAGACCCCACACTTAGTCTTTGCCATGCTTCAAGCTCAAGATTATGGTACTCAGACTTCCCATCAACCTGTGACTCAACCTCCCCCCCCAAAAAAAAAAAATCACGTGAAGTAAAAACTAAGGAAAAAAATAATATCGCGGCACGACCCAAGTCAACCATATTCATTCACCATTTTACTCCCTTTCGGAAGCTATTTTTTCTTTCGTTTATGACCTCGTTTACCTTTCAACATGTTGGAAATTGGTGGCTTCATCCTAAGCTACTCAATCAAGTAGTCGGAAGAGGCCTTTAGTGGCTTAGATACCCCACACTTATCCCTTTCCAACACATTGATCATGCATAAATCTTTATGTAAGAGATTTTCAATGGGGGCCTTGTAAACATCAAATACCACTTCTTCATCATCTACCCTCATCTTGAGGGTGCCTTCTCTAACATCAATCAAAGCCCCTCCGATTGATAAGAATAGATGCCCTAAAATAATTGGTACCTGTTCGTCTGCCACAAAATCAAGAACAAAAATAGTCAATAGGAATAACAGATTTACCAACCTTAATGAGGATATCCTTAATGATTTCATCCGAATATGTTATAGATCCGTCTGCTAGCTGCATCACCACTCGTGTCGCTTTAGGCTCTCCCAAGCCCAATTTTCTAAACAATGATAAGGGCATTAAATTTATGCTTGCCCCTAAGTCACTCTGACGATAGGCGTATTTACACGCCTAAAGCACCTTAATTCACCCATATTTTAGCTAAGTTTTAAGGACAAAATATATAATTCCTGCACTTTTAGTCCTTTTTCCTGTAAGTGAGCTAACCAACGTGATTAGCAAGTTTTCAGGTATAAATGATGAAGATTTCAGCATTTCATGGACTGGTTGACGCTAAAGGAAGCTTCACGTAAGAAGGAAGGCAACTTTTGGAAGCCTATGGACTGAAAGTGATGCATGGAAAACTTGTCCCGGGCAAAAACAGTATTTCCAAAGACTTGGGGATCAGCAGTAACTTAGTAGGATTAGGATAAGGAAGCAGTAACCTAGTAGGATTAGGACAAGTATGCAGTAGCTTAGTAGGAATAGGATATGGGTGTTATAAAAACCCTATTTTGCTGAACTTTTCAGCAATCAATTCATTCTCGTTCAATTCATTCTTATTCTCTTCTATTCTTAAATTCGTTGTTAACATTATTATTCATCTATTCGACTTTTAATTCTCACGACAAGAGAAACGCTACTAGCAAGGAATTCACGCCACAAGTGACACCAATACTTATCGTAATATTGTTATTACTTTGGTATGATGATGATATCCTCGTGGTTTTCCTTCACAATTATGAGTAGCTAAACTTCTCTGTTAGGGTTATGGAAGTCTTATGAGATACTATCTATTGCTATGAGTTTGTGAATTCTTGATACGTATGCTGCTTATATCATTACTCTCTTCATCTTAATTGAATTCTTGTGGTTGCAAACATATAGAATACGCCAGTATAGCATTAACTTGTTCGAAAGAAAAGTTACATGTCTGGAAAAGAGAGAGTGACAAGGAAATAGGGCTACCAACTCCTGTTTAAAAGTTAGTGCCGTAACTGGATTAACCTCTTGGAGAATTTGTACCATTAGTTATACGCTTTAAGCTCGAAAGAGTTAAAGTAAGATAATCCTCGATGGTCAAAAGACGCTAGGATTTACCATAGAATACGAAACTCTATAAGCACATGCATGTCTGAATTCTGCATAACTCATAGCCAATAGATACGTAGAACTCATAAGGTGGACATAACCCTAACTTATAATTCTCATTGATTAAATCTTACTATACAAAGCATTCCATTTTTACTTTGCTATTTTGATAATTTTACTTCACGCATAAAATACCACCTTTTTCCGCAGAACTTTCACCAAAAGTCTACTAATCGTTGCATACTTAGTGACCGAGTATTCCCGGTGGGATTCGACACCCAACCCAGTTGGGTTTTATATTTGACGACGACCGCTTACACTCTTACGAGAGCTGTAGTTTGAGCGTTATCAAATTTTGGCGCCGTTGCCGAGGAATACGGTTGTCAACTAAGTTTGTGATAATTACTAGACCCTTTGGTCAAAGATTCTCGTACTTTACTTTAGTTGTTGTTTTTGTTTTCTACAAGTTTTTGTTCAGTGCATGCCAAATACTCGAAGTTCGGGAACACCATTATTACCCATAAACCCTGAACCGCAACTTATTGGAAGGATGGATGCACAACGTGACATTGAGAGAAGGGCTGCTCAACAGGAGCAGGCTAGACTAGCTGCGTTGGCCACTGCCCAAGTACATCAACAGAATATTGATAACCCTAGGCGGGCAACAAATCCTGACGATGAGGACCTAGGTGATGACGAGCTACTAAACCCTAGGCGTGATGCTGAGGTGGCGACACCTGCAAACAGAAGAGATCGTCAAGCCAGATTTAGGCCTGAACGCCGCGGTATGCAGATGCCTTTCGATGATGATGATGACGACCTGGACGGAACTGCTGCCATAGGAGCTATTATTCCTCCGCCCTTGGCACCTGGAGCCAAGTTTAGCATCACTAGCACCATGATTCAGTTATTGCAGCTCAAGGGACTATTTGGTGGACTTGCAGGTAATGATCCGAACATGCATCTGGTCAATTTTATCTCTACATACAAGTCATTCGACAATCCAGGCGTTGGACAGAATGCAATTCGGCTACGCTTATTTCCATTGTCTCTATCTGGGGAGGCAACTCTATGGTTGAATGGGCTGACTCCTAATTCTATTACAAATTGGAGGCAATTGAAAGACGCTTTCCTAGAAAGATTCTTTCTGCCATCCAAGAGAGCACAGTTGAGAGATGAGATTAGCAATTTTCGACAACTTCCAACTGAAGCTCTTCACGAAACATGGGAGAGATTCAAGAATAAGCTTAGGAGGTGCCCAAACCATCATATGACCAATGTCCACTTGATGGAGATATTATATAGATCCTTGAATTCGGTAACTAAGCCAGTGGTGGATAATGCGACTGGAGGATCATTCATGGACCTCACTTTTATTCAGGCAAGCGATATGTTAGACCGAATAACAAAGCAAAGTAGAGCTTGGCATACTAGGGATTCAGAGGTAGCAAGCTCTACCACATCAATTGGCATAATTGCAGAACAAAGGCGAAGAGAGGAGAAACGCGATCAAGATATGGCGCACATGAAAACATAGATGGATCTTCTTACCAAGCATTTATTATCAGGGAAGACCGAAAAAGTAAAAGCGGTTGCGTCAAAAGGAAGAGAGGAATCCGTTTCTAAGGAAGAAGCCAACTACTTGAACAATCAGGGGGGTTTCCGAGGCAATGCCCAAGGAAACCAAGGTCGGAACTATTATGATAAATCCGGAAACAAGGACCGTGATCAAGGTAGTTGGAAGAACAAGACTGACAAGAGTGGTCTATATATTCCTCCTGGAAGTAGGGAAGCCGCGGCATCTGGCTCGGGGAAGATGACAATGGAAGATATGATGGCAAAGCTGTTGAAAGGAGTGGAGGCAACTAATACGGGAGTGAATGAGGTGAAGAACGACTTGTCTTCAATAAATCAATTGGTTGACTCGCATTCGACTGCTATAAAACAGCTAGAGCAGCAATTGAGTCAACTTTCAGCGGCACTTAATCAAAGAAAAGTCGGCACCCTACCTAGCGATACTGTGCAAAATCCAAGGAATGACGGATCATGCATGGCTATTACTACCAGGAGTGGTAAGGTGCTGGAAAATTTATCCAAAAGCAAGCAAGTGGCCGATGATACATTAGATAATGCAGAACCGGAAGACGTCGAAGAAGCTGAGGAAGGCGTTAATGAGGTCACCCCGAGAGATCTACAGCCAGAAAAGATCGCCAATCTGAAGCAAGATGAAAAGAAAGTCGTGGAGAAAACTATTCCCCTTGCACCACCACCTTTTCCTCAAAGACTAAAGAAGAAAGCTAATGATACCAAGTTCAATAAATTTATGACGATGTTAAAGCAACTGACCATTAATGTTCCGTTGGATGAGGCGCTAGAACAGATGCCTGGGTACACGAAATTTATGAAGGATCTCTTAACCAAGAAGCGGGCAGCAAGTTATGAGTTGACAGACAATGTTCATCATTGCAGTACAATTGCTACCAGATCACTAGTTAAGAAGAAGGCCGACCCTGGTGCCTTCACTATTCCTTGCACTGTTGGATCTTTGAATTATCCAAGGCATTATGCGATTTAGGAGCCAACATCAATTTGATGCCGCTATCTATTTACAGAAAGTTGGGGTTGGGTGATCCTACTCCAATCAATATGAGGCTCGTGATGGCTGCTAGGTCGGTAAAACGACCTGTTGGTATTTTATATGATGTATTGGTGAAGGTTTCTTCATTCATCTTTCTGGCAGACTTCGTTATTCTGGACTGTGAGGTCGACTCTGAAGTTCCCATAATCTTGGGGCGCCCTTTCCTTACAATAGGAAGTGTGCTTATTGATTTAAGAGCTAATGAGCTTCTATTCAGGATGAATGATGAAATAGTCCACTTTGATGTGTGGAAATCAATGAAGCAACCCAAAGATCTGAACGTGTTCTCGGTAGCTGATGTTTACTTTGATGATGAAGAATTATCCGTAGAAGAGCAGCTTATTGTTGACCCATTGGCGGCTTTACTTATGAATATAGAGCGTGAAGATGATGAAAATTATGAAAAAACTATTTGCGCTCTAACAGGAATAGGGGCGCATCCTCATGCTCCCAAGAAGCTGGACCTTGATCTAAAAAATTGACCTACACCACCAGCTAAACCATCCATTGAAGAGCCACCAACATTAGAATTGAAGGAGCTGCCTAGTCATTTAAAGTATGCATTCTTGGTAAGCGGAAACACACTCCCTGTTATTGTGGCGGCAGATTTGGGTGAGCAGCAAGTTGCAGCTCTCATCGCTGTTCTAAGAAAATACATGAGAGCCATCGGTTGGACCATTGCTGATATTATTGGTATTCCGCCTGGGATATGTACGCACAAGATTCAGCTTGAAGAAAATTGCATACCCACTATTGAGCATCAAAAGCATCTAAATCCACCTATGCAAGAGGTGGTGAATAAAGAAATTATTAAGCGGTTAGATGCAGGGGTTGTGTATCCAATCTCCGACAGTAAATGGGTAAGCCCGGTACAGTGTGTACCCAAGAAAGGTGGCATGACGGTAGTTGCGAATGAAAAGAATAAGTTAATTCCACTCAGACCTGCCACAGGGTGGAGAGTATGCATGGACTATCGGAAGTTGAATTTGTGGACACTTAAAGATCATTTTCCAATGCCATTTATGGACCAAATGCTCGATCGATTAGCAGGGAAAGGATGGTTTTGTTTCTTAGACGGTTATTCCGGCTATAATCAGATTTGTATTGCTCCCAAAGATCAAGAGAAGACAACATTTACATGCCCATATGGTACGTTTGCCTTCAAACGGATGCCATTTGGGCTATGTAACACACCCGCCACTTTTCAGCATTGTATGATGTCCATTTTTTCTGATATGGTTGAAGACACCTTGGAAGTGTTCATGGACGATTTTTCAGTCGTGGGTGAGTCGTTTGAATCGTGTCTAGCGAATCTGAGTATGGCGTTGCAGAGATGTGTTGAATTCAACTTGGTACTAAACTGGGAGAAGTGCCACTTTATGGTTAAAGAAGGTATTGTTCTTGGGCACAAAATCTCTAAAAAAGGAATTGAGGTTGATCAAGCTAAAATTGAAGTTATCGAGAAGCTACCACCTCCAATTTCTGTAAAGGGAGTTCGTAGTTTCCTCGGTCATGCAGGTTTCTATCGACGGTTTATCAAAGACTTCTCCAAAATTGCTAGTCCATTATGCAAGCTTTTGGAGAAAGATGCAAAGTTCGACTTCAGTGAAGATTGTTTGAAGGCATTCGAATGCCTCAAAGGGAAGATAATAGAAGCTCCTATCGTAGTAGCACCCGATTGGTCTTTACCGTTTGAAGTCATATATGATGTAAGCGGGGTAGCTTTGGGTGCCGTGCTTGGTCAGAGAAGGGAAAGGTTATTCCATCCAGTTTACTATGCGAGTAAGGTCTTGAATGGAGCCCAGAAGAACTATACTGTCACAGAACAAGAGCTTCTAGCAGTTGTTTATGCTTTTGAAAAGTTTCGTGCTTACTTGTTGGGGACTAAAGTGGTGGTTCATACTGATCATGCAGCACTGAGATATCTAATGACGAAGAAGGATGCAAAACCGAGGCTAATTCGATGGGTGTTATTGCTGCAAGAATTTGATTTCGAGGTAAAAGATAGAAGAGGTTGCGAAAACCAAGTGGCTGATCATCTATCTAGACTTGAGAACGAGCACATAGCGCAGCCCGATCTTGAGATTAATGATGCATTCCCCGATGAAGAGATCCTAGCCACAATGATGGAAGAGTTACCATGGTACGCAGACTTTGCGAACTATGTGGTAAGTAATGTGATGCCTGCGAATCTATCTTTCTATCAAAAGAGGAAGTTCATGCATGATGTAAAACACTACTTCTGGGATGAGCCATATTTGTTTCGACAATGTGCGGATGGTGTTATTAGGCGATGCATATCTCATATGGAGGTGCCGAGTATATTGGAAGCAAGTCATGCTTCCCAAGTTGGAGGACACCATGCAGGTGGTCGAACAACAAAGAAGGTATTGCAAAGCAGCTATTATTGTCCTTCGATATTTAGAGATGCCTACAAATTTGTGAGAAGATGTGACCAATTTCAGAGACAGGGCACTATTTCGAAGCACCATGAGATGCCCATGTCAAAAATTCTTGAAGTAGAGCTGTTTGATGTATGGGGTATTGACTTCATGGGCCCATTCGTGAATTCATTTGGGATAAAATATATCCTAGTGGCTGTAGATTATGTTTCCAAATGGGTCGAAGCGGTAGCACTGGCTGATAATGAAGGTAAGCGTGTTGTTGCATTCTTAAAGAGAAACATCTTCTCTCGTTTTGGGGTACCACGTACCATCATAAGCGATGGAGGATCACACTTTTGCAACAAGCTGTTCAGAGCTGTGTTAGTGAAGTATGGGGTTAAGCAACATAAGGTAGCCACACCTTATCACCCACAAACTAGTGGACAGGTAGAGGTTTCTAATCGAGAGATCAAGCTGATTCTTGCTAAAACTGTAAACGCTAATAGGAAAGATTGGTCTCGGAAGTTGGACGATGCCTTATGGGCTTACAGGACCGCATTCAAGACACCAATTGGCATGTCACCGTACCAATTAGTTTATGGGAAGGCCTGTCACTTGCCCATTGAGCTCGAGCATAAAGTATTGTGGGCGTTGAAACGACTAAATTTGAATTGGGATGATGCTATGAATCTGAGATTGGAGCAGCTGAATGAGATGGATGAGTTCCGTCTTTATGCGTATGAAAGATCAGACCTCTACAAGGAACGGATGAAAAAGTATCATGATCAGCGGATTATACAACGAAACTTTCAGAAGAGTGATATGGTACTTCTTTTCAACTCCAAACTGAAGCTATTTCCAGGTAAGTTGAAATCTAGATGGTCTGGCCCGTTCAAAATTAGCCAAGTCTACTCGTCCGGAGTAGTAGAGTTAGAAGACAATAATGGTGTTGTCTTTAAGGTGAATGGCCAATGAGTGAAGCAATATATCAGTCCTTTTGACTCGATAAAATGCATGGCCATCATCTATCTCGATAAGTCTAAGTAATCGAGGTAACTATGTCGTGCCGCGACAATAAATCAAGCGCTAGATGGGAGGCAACCCATCGTCTTTACTTGTTTTGTTTTATTAGGAGTTTGATTTTGTAGTCGAGCCACGACCAAAACTAAGGCGCTAGATGGGAGGCAACCCATCGTTCTAATCGTTTTTGTTGTTTTTGAGTAAGTGTAGGTGCAAGACGTATAAAGGAGAAAATTGGTCTCAAATGTTGATTTGAAAGTAGTTCATGTTGAAGGTGGTAAGTTTGGAATGAAGAAGCAAAGGCTATGGGTTAGGCATTGCCTATGTAAATCTAGGCAACGAACAAGGCAAGGCCTATGCTATGGCCTAAGCTCTCTGAATCTAGTATGCCATAGCATAGGCGTCGCCTATGCCAAAGCCTATGTCCAACTAGGCTTTGCAAAAGGTGCTGCCTATGCCAAGCATAGGCAAAGCATTAGGCACCGCCTATGCTCGCTTTTTGGTCTCCTAATCCGATTCCAAATGAGTCAAAACCCGACCCAAGCTTGTCCTATAAATAGAACCTTAGTCTTAGAACAAAAATGCATTGCAAACTCAACCTAAGCGCCGCCTACCTCTCCAAAATCTCTCAAAAATTTTCCTTTTGCTCTTTTAACTTTGCAAGAACATCTTCCAAGGCCATCAACCAAGTAAGTACTTCTTTGCTCTTCTTTTATAGTCCGTAAGTACTACACTACTACGCCTATAATAAATTGTTAAATCTTGAAGTAGTGTTGGTGATTTTAATGTGGTTGATTTGTTGTGATACAACTAAGTGAGTGAAAGAATACGTAAGGATGCTCTTGACTTGTTTCCAACTTGTCTTTGATTTTGATACACTGTCATACTTTTACGGAATTGACATGGTCAAGAAAATTGCATAATCTTGTAACTTGAAAGCTTTCATGTTCGAATGACTTGTTCATTGAGATGAAAAATCATGGTTAACTACAAACATGAGATGTTGTGATTATTTCTATGCCATAACTTGATACAATCTCTATGTAGTAGTCTTGTTCAAAAGGGTACATCAATCCAAACATGAAAGTATTGTCAAGATTACATGAAATAGAATTGAAAAGGATAGTTAAGATGACAAGAAAAGTATGACTGCCCTGATTATATTGTTGGAACATAACACCTAAACGTATATCGATGAAGTCTGAGTAATCGACATCGTTCACTTAATTAGTTTGTGCCAACAAATTAAGTGTGGGGTGGTGCCACTACTGTTTGTTTGTCAATTGAATCCTACCGAGATGAATCTAGCATGAACTTATTTTAATCTCAGGTACAATGGCACCAAAAAGTCGACCAGGAAAGGAAAAAACATCCACCTCACAAAAAGGCCAAAAAGGGGGACGGAAAGAGCAAGCTGAATCCTCCTCGCTGCAAATACCTCACCGCATGTTCGAAATAAAATGGGTCCTAGAGGAGGAAGGAAAAGAGTGGTACAAGAACAATAAAGTGAAAAAATATGTTCACGTGGAGTTGATACAAAAGGAGAGCCTAGCCAAGAAAGAACCTCGCATCTTGGCCAAAATCATGGCGCTACATCTTGACTTCATTTTCTGAGATATAGGAGAATGTAATCTTGATCTAACGCATGAGTTCTATGCCAATTGGTCCCCAAAGACTACAGGGAGTGAAGTAAAGATTCGGGGACAAGTTTTGCAACTAAACGCGGAGTTCTTCATCTCTTTTCTGGGCTTTCCACCTGTTGATCCATCACTACTCAAAGAGCTTTATAACAGACCTCCGTACAGGACGATCAGACACACACTTTGAAGAACAAGATCAATGGCACGTTGGAGTCATCACAAGGATACCGGTCGGCACAACACCTTCCCGTATGCTTCCTTGAAATAGAGAAGCTTGGATATGGTTGCGAATAGTCAACTCTTGCCTGATTCCAGGGACACAGTACACAAAGATAACACGAGATAGAGTGTGCTTGGTGTACGCATTGATGACGAACATCCCCATCAATATTGGGGCGATTATTCGATCCTCAATGCGCAAGGCTAGGCTGCACAAGAGGTCCCACTTCAGCTTTGGCAATCTGTTGGCTGCAATATTGAAGAAGGAGGACGTTGAAGAGGAACCTGCAGATCATAATCTTCCACACAACCCGAAGAAGGTTGACCTCACAAAGGTTAAAGATGCTGAATCTATGCATGACGTCAACCTTACCACTGCAGAAAGACATGCTTACGACGAAAGCTTCTTCCGCCATTTGTATGGCATGATGAGGTTCACCATGATGAGCGGGGGTCGTGTTACAACTGCTGCAGAGCTCCAACAGTTGGATTATGACTACCCAATAAATGAGCATGCGAGGGCTATATGTGGAGTAGGTGTATATTTTGAGGAACCTCTTGATGACGATGTGCCAACCGATGATGATCGCTGAATGCCAGACTTTGACGTGGAGGAGAACTCTGATGACGACGACTCTGATGATGATTCTGATGCAGGGGGTATGACCCCAGACATAGAGGAGGAGTTCGACTAACCAGGTTCTTTTTATTTATCTTCCACTGAGGGCAGTGTGTTCTGTCTAAGTGTGGGGTGCTGGTATTTGTATGCTATACTTCTTTATCTGCATTTGCATTTATTTATGTTTGTTTGTTTTGTTTTGTTAGTAGTTAAATTTTAGAAATTTTTTCGGTAACTTTGCATGAAAGTGTTCTGATAGGCAGCATGGTATTATGACAAGAGTCTGTGATAAAATCATTACTGTTGAGACGTTTATGGTTCAAGTGTGACTCACTGTGTGATAGTTGTGTGGTTTAATTCCTTCATCTGTTGGGTCAAGAGTCTATACTGCTCCCAATAAAGTTGACCATGTGCCTTATGTGTGTGAGGCAATAGTATATTCTGTGTTTGTGGCTGATGCTAGAACTTGCCCGGTGTGTGTGTAAAGCGAAATAAAGAGTGTGAGTTTAGGAGATGATTTAGGCATTTCTTTGGCAACCTGTGATTGTTTACCTTCGTTTTACCTACCCGTGGACATTATCCTAGTTAACCCCCTTTGAGCCTTTAAGCTATCTTCTTTGACAACCTCATATGTAGCCTAATCCATTTTTTTTAAGACCATAATTTGATCCAAATTCCTAAGCGCTTTAAATTGTAAAGTCATGTGACGAAATAAGAGGAAATTGGGTGAGAGTGATTCCTTAGAATGTATTGGTGCTTGAATTTGCTATGAAAAAGAGTGGCTATCATAGAGGTGTGTTATAAAAAAAGGGGAAGAGAAAAATGAAAAGAAAACTAAAAAGTTAGTTCCGTTTAAAATTGAATAACAAAAGAGGTGAGAAGGGGTGGTAGATTAAAAAGAAAGTAGAAAGGTTGTTTGAAAGAAAGTGTAAATGGCATAATGTGATGTATTAAAGAGCTTAGGAACATAGTCACTATTTCTGGCCAAAATAGTCCTACCCGTCCCTTAGCCTACATTACAACCTGTAAAAGACCTATTTGATCCTAAGCTTAGCATTCTGATATTAGTAGAGCATTACACTAAGGGCAAGCCTATGATCAGCAGTTGCATCATATGAATTCTTTGTGAGAGTGAGAGCAAGGAGAATATTATACCCATGTTTCGAAAAATGCAAAACTTGTGAGTGATTATGGGTAATATCTTGTGTGAGACACACATGGTTGATGAGTTTTGGATAGTGTTATATGATTCTTTGTGCCTTAACTTGTGGATACGAATTAACCATTATCATGAGTCTATGTTGGAGGTTGAATTGTTTCTAGTAGTGATCAATAAAACTACTCTTTGTTAATGATTGTCGTGCATGTCTTATTGAACAGTTTGTGCTGTTACTGTGAAATCCTAAGTAGATGTTTATATGGACATGATATTTTATTCGAGGACGAACAAAGCTTTAAGTGTGGGGTGTTGATGATAGGCGTATTTACACGCCTAAAGCACCTTAATTCACCCATATTTTAGCTAAGTTTTAAGGACAAAATATATAATTCCTGCACTTTTAGTCCTTTTTCCTGTAAGTGAGCTAACCAACGTGATTAGCAAGTTTTCAGGTATAAATGATGAAGATTTCAACATTTCATGGACTGGTTGACGCCAAAGGAAGCTTCACGTAAGAAGGAAGGCAGCTTTTGGAAGTCTATGGACTGAAAGTGATGCATGGAAAACTTGTCCCAGGCAAAAACTGTATTTCCAAAGACTTGGGGATCAACAGTAACTTAGTAGGATTAGGATAAGGAATCAGTAACCTAGTAGGATTAGGACAAGTATGCAGTAGCTTAGTAGGAATAGGATATGGGTGTTATAAAAACCCAATTTTGCTAAACTTTTCATCAATTAATTCATTCTCGTTCAATTCATTCTTATTCTCTTCTATTCTTAAATTCGTTGTTAACATTATTATTCATCTATTCGACTTTTAATTCTCACGACCACAATGAATGGACTTCTTTTCCCCCAATTTGAATAGGGATAGCAAACTTTCCTTGATCTTTCAATTTCTTAGAGCTTTACCGCACTACACTCTTCAGTAAGTGTTATTGCTCCCACATCTTACAATTTTAACTTTTTCGCCACCACATCCCTTAAGTACTTTGTATACTTAGGCATAGAGTACAAAATATCTAGCAAAGGTAGATTAATATGCATCTCTTTGAATGCGTTAATGAGCTTTTTGAACAATGCATCCTACTTCGCTTTTATTTGTCTTTGAGGAAAGGGTAGTGGCAGCCACTTCTTCACTGGTTCAACAACTTTTTCATTCAAGTACTCAGACTTTCTTGAATTTTCAACAACTTCTTCATCCACCTTTTGGGTCACTACATCAGCATCTATCTCCTTTGTTGCCATCAGAGGTTCTCCTTGAAGCTCTTTGCCACTTCGCAAAGTGATTGTCATGACTTGCTTGGGATTTTCTGTATCAGCTGACAAACCACCTTGTGGTCTTGTATTCAGTACCTGTGATAATTGCTTCACTTGCAACTCTAAACTTTTTGTGGCCGCTTGCTGATTCTGTAATTCTGGCCTTTGACTGTTCAGATCCGCAATTAATTATACATGACCAGCTAAAAGTTATTTCATCATCTCTTTTATGTTGTTCGTAGAGTAATTTGATTAGGCCTGTGGCTGTGGGGTGTTCCATGGTTGATTAGGTGGCTGAGTTTGCCACTTTATGTTGTAGGCATTACCGTAATTTTGCCTTTAAGCATTGCCTACATACATCACAGATTCTGGATTTGAAGCACACATGGCTGCTGAATGACCATTATTTCTGCATACCTCACACCAACCTGCGGCTTGTTGGGCGGCATTAACTGTGGCTATAGGTTGTACTGTTCCCAAATTCATGGTGCTGAATGTTGTGTTGATTAAATTCTACAATGCAGAAACCTGAGCTAATAGGGCTGTGAATTGGTCCACTTCCAATACTCCCACAATTCTTTTTGTAGAACTTCTAGAATCTGAATGCCACGCTGAATTTCCTTGTGCTATGTGATTCAGCAATGTGTACAACTCATTATAAGTTAGCTTCAACGCTTGA
Organism: Capsicum baccatum var. pendulum; assembly: GCA_030864225.1. Taxonomy (NCBI): domain Eukaryota; kingdom Viridiplantae; phylum Streptophyta; class Magnoliopsida; order Solanales; family Solanaceae; genus Capsicum; species Capsicum baccatum. The sequence continues at coordinate 173,359,360 of CM061554.1, forward strand.
CCACCTGCGGCTGAATCTAGCAAAATCTTTGTATTGTGATCAAGAGCTTCTACAAAAGTATGAGCAAGTACCTCATTAGACTGTTGGTGATGTGGACAATCCCGAAGAAGGGCTTTGAAACATTCCCAAGCATGATAGAGGTTTTCATCAGGCTTTTATTTGAAGCTCACTATCTCACTGTGCATTCAACTACCTTTTAGCTTCCCTAATAAGTGAATAGGGGAAGTTTATCAGCCTCACATAATCTAGAGTCACTTCGGTTGGAGGAAATATATCTGTAAGCTCAATGAAGGTCTACAAGTGGACTTGTGGATCCTCGTGCGAAAGCCATGCAAATTGTCCACTGCTAATAAGAAGCTGCACCATATTGTATTTTAACTCGAAATTCCCCCTAGTTGCCGGTCTTTGAATTGGGGAAGTCAAGTTCGTTGGAAGTGGGACTGTCACTTCCCTAACCTTCTTACCAGCTGCTTGTTGTTCAGCCATAGGAACAGTATACTCTTGGTCTTCTCGAATTTGTGGAATTCTAGGGAGAAAGATTGTTTTTCTCCTGCGTTAATGGTAAAGCTACTCGGGTTTCGAGTTTGGTTCAACCAACTCCCGATCCCTTGCCAGCTTATTATCCTTTTAACCTGTTTCCTACAAATTATAAAAATAAGACCAAGCGTAAAAACACCAAATAAATCTAAAAGTAAAACTAAAATAAACAATTGCTAAATAACAAGTCCCCGGCAATGGCGCTAAAAACTTGACAGCACACACACAAGTGTACGTGGTTTACCAAGTAATATAATGGCCTTCAAAAAAGCCGAATATCGATCCCACTGAGACTTGATTTGGCAACGATTTAATTTTAATTCACCGTTTAGATTAATTTAGTGCGAAAGTAACCAAAGAGAGAATTTTGAATTATTTTGTAAATTAATAATAAAATAAATAATGCGGAAAAATAAATTCTTGGAACAAGTAATGGAGTAAAGCCCAGGGTTAAAGCACCCCGAATAATCATATTATGTTATTAAATCTCATCCGCTAATTTGCCTATCTTGGTTGTTGATTCGTAGGGTTAATTGCATGATTATGGTTTCTCAATCTATAATCTTTTACCTAATGTGGATATTACAACTACATCGTTGAGCGGGGATGTAATAATCCAATTAAGTTAATTAAAACTATCATCTACGTATGAATCAAGTAAGACATCTATGTACATCTCTGACCTAGACGCTAAATTTAATTCTTTATTTTATAAAAGAATAAAAATCCAAACTTTTTTTATTCCCATGTTCTATCTCCCTATTTCCTCTTCCGAGATCAAAAGATCGACAATATATGTATTTTATGGGTGATCAATTCATAAAATAATTAAAACAAGAATAAACAAACAATCAAATATGATAAGCAAAATTAACGAAATTAATCCAAAACAATAGTAGTCATGTTCTTGGCTTTAACCCCAGAGAGGGAGTTTTTAGCCACTAATATTCATAATCATGATACAAATAATTGAATACATGATACTAAATAAAATTTAATTAAAAACTAATAAACCGTGTAGCCATCTCCGTTTTTCGTCCAAAACAATGTTCATCCATGTACTTACGTGTCAAAGTAATAGTTAAAATGTAAACACCGAATTCCAATTTTATATATATATATATATATATATATAAGATTCCTTATACCCTCCTTAAAATGTGTGCCTTAAATTCTATTCAAAATAGGATCTGCTTGCAACCATGAATGATTAAGCCACGCGACGCATCGCTGAACGCGTCGTTGGACCGATGCGCCGCGTTGACTCACTGAAATTTGCTTCTAAGATTTTGGTTAAGTATAGAATGTCCTATTCTTTGTCTATGCCTTGTGTAGTATATTTTTTCAATAAATTTTTGGCCTTTAAATCATCAATATATCACCGTATTGATCTCACAAATCCTCCTACAATATCATATACCACATATTACAGATCAAAATAACACAATATTCTCAACGATAAATCAAAACAATAACTAAGATAAGATAAATTCACAATGATTTCTCACTTATTATTCCAACTCTTGACTTGATCAAATTGAGATTTGCTCATTACAAACAAGTTGTTCCACTCATAATTACATCATTAAAATATTTGAAATAAATTAAACACATTAGAATCCAACGAGACCAACTAGACAAACAACTAGCTCAAGCTAGTAACACTAGTTTCCGGGTTGAACTCTAAATTACTCAATTAAGCACAAACTTGTTTGAAAAATAATTTGAACATTGTAATCACGTATTTGGACACTTAAATGCTTATTTATATCAATATGAACACATAAAGTACATGAATTGCTCTCAAAACAAGACGAAATAAGCTAGAATAATGATACCAAAGTGTATAAAATCACCTCAGACCACACCCCAAAAAATACTTTTTAAAAAATGAAAAAGAATTTAAAAACAAATTTAAAAAATTTTGCACCCCAACCCCTCACCGTACCCCACCCCCAACCTCCTCCCCCCTATTTTATTTTAGATCAGATAATTTTTTAAAAAAAATTGGCTCTCCTCTCCCCCCAATCCTCCACCCCTACCTCACCCCACCCCCCTAATTTTTTATTACAAAAAATAAAATGAAAAAAATTAAATTATTTTTTTTTAAAAAAAAATCTCTCCCCTAACCGTCCCAGCCCACCGCACTCCTACCCATATTTTTTTTCTTATAAAAAGTTTAAATTTTGTAGTGCAATTAAAAATTTTAAGCGTAGGTGGGTGATCTCTGTTTTTAAATGGATACCCACATTTTACCCATTTTATTCATATTTGTATGAACTTTTAAAATGAGTCGAAGTTCATATTTATCCATTTAAAATATGAATGACCAACTCAATAAATAAGGGTTAAATGGACTCCTTTCACTAATATGGGCTGAAATTTATCACCCTTACTCTTACTTAATATTGCAAAATCCTATTTTACCTTCTACCTTATAGTTTTCCTACCCTAATACGTCTTATGTTTTCACGTTTCTTCTATTTTTCATTGTTCTCCTTTGCATTAATTTTTACTTTTTATCTTCTTGTCACTTATATTTTGTTAGATTTTGACTTGCTCTTTGATTAATTCTATAAGAATTTAAATGAATTTAGCAACTTAATATATTTATGTAATGACATGATTTGTGAAAGTTTTACTTTTTATGTAATTTGACCAATTTGTCCTTCTTCGTAGTTGTTGTATGTTGATTTTGATGCGTTGGGATGATTGGCACAGTTTTGAATATCTCCGGGAGGATTTTAGGAGAGTTTGAGGTTTCTAGAGGCTTTAAAAGTCCTATAATTGACTTCGATCAATATTTGATGTTCTGAGGGTTGGATGGCGATTTGGACGGTTTTATTAGATCCAGAATGTCGAACTTGAGTTAGTAGCAGAGTCGATTTGGATTTGAAACCTTTAGTTTGCATTTTGACCATCTCTTTGAAAACTAGTTTAAATAGGCTTTTTACGGATTTTGGGTGTTAATTTATTGAAAATGATCTTTTTTCAAAAAATCCAACGTTGTTAGTGAGTCTAGAACATCAAAAATAGCTTAGTAATCTAATTCATTTGCATTCACAGAATTTTAAATGAATCTTGAGGGATCGATCGATAACTTTGCAACTTAGCAAAGTTACTGATGCAGATGATATTTGGTGTAGCCACTTAAACGGACAAGGGACCACTTAAGTAGTAGCCATTTTTGCGACATGCGCTTTAGCAGCTCTGGACCGCTTAAGTGAAGCTGACCATATGGAACTTGGCCGCTTTAGCGACCCCCAGCCGCTTAAGCGGTGATCGCTTAAGTGATCAATTAACCACTTAAGCGACCATCACTATATATAAATCTCTTTTTGCAATTTTTCACTGTCGCGTCCTATTTTAAATCGATCGAAACAATGGACAATATATGATGATCGTTATGACTGCTGGGGTTTGAAAATTTATTTTTAGAGTCGTAACCTAAATGTTTAGTAAAAATTAAGAAAAGAAATCATTTTATATGTAAAAACTCCGTGTTTGATCTTTCGTAAACTTTTGAGATTCTGAATAAGAATTCACGCTACTCGAGGGAAATGTGTTAAGACCCCTCAGAGCCTATCTGAAGATAGACCTTAACTCAATTTAGAAAAATATTTGAAAAATAATTTGCTCTATTATTAATTTGCTAAAAATGGTAATAAGAAATCTTTATAATTTTTGAGAAAAATAAGCCCAAGGTATATAAAATGTGCAACTATAATTTACTAGGACGTGACGTAGTTATTACAACTATATATATGTTTTTAAAAATATATAAAAAAAGAAAGAGTAGTACTTTTACATGTATTAGAAAGTATAAAGTTTATATATATATATATATATATATATATATATATATAAAGGAAAATTATGGATCCGGTGATGTGGCATGCCTTAAAATCAAGGATTGCTATTTATCTTTATTTCTCTATTTTTCTCCACTTTGACATTTTTTCCATTCTTTTAATCTTATAAAAGCAATCCTCTTCTGTAATGTTTTAGGTTTTAAAACTTTTCCGTATTAAACCCTCGTAATTACTTACGTTTATTTCTCTTCCTCTCCCTTTACTTCTGACAAAATGGCTCGCTTCGTCTTACTCTCTTTGCATCTTCTTCCCAGCTTTTTAAACAAATCTTAAAACCCCCTTTACATCAAAGGAGGAATATATATAGTTTATTCGGAAGAAGTTGGAAAGAAATATGGCTTCAACATTGAACTTCTTTAAGGAATTTGTGTCCATGATGAGGATAAGGGACACTGATTATTTTTCTCGGTTAGATATTTTGTGCAAACTTAACTCTTTTTTACATTCTTAGTTCTTTTTCAAGTTTATTTAATATTTCACGTACCTTTATATTTTAAACTCTCGGAATTTTTTTACTAGAATATTTAATTGTTCATAGGATTATGCTTCTCAAATGGTGCAACTTTAGTGAAACACCATGAGTTTGACCCTTAGAAGATTCCTGGGTTTTGAACTCTCTGGTCATCATACGACTCAAGCTTACTAGTCGTATGATATGGGTACGATTTAGGGGTCTTGTGATATGATACAAACTTGGACCGTTTAAAAAACAAGCAAAAAAACAGTCTACAAACAAAGGGAAATCCGAGAGCAACACAAACACAATTCTCGGCTCAAACAACAACAAGAAACAAGGTGTAAATGACTAACAACAACAAGGGATAAACAACATTAGAATAAGAAGAACAACACTAGGATAACAACAATCCAATGTTACAAGATTACAAGACACAACAATAACCAACGGGTTCAGTAGCCAACACAAACTAAGACATGAAATGTAAAGATAAAAAGTAAGATATACCCTATTACAAGATTAGGAACCCAAAGATATGTTAAATCTAAGGACCCCTAGGACTTACAATAGAAACACCACACCCTTACAGAGACACACGAGGGATTCCACCGCTCAAGCACCAACGTTTTCAAGCAATACACATTCACAAGTGAATCCACACTTGCTCATGTCCTAGTTTTGGCCTAGGGAGACTCTCTCTCTCAAGAGAGGTGTTATTTGTGTTCCTACATCAACAATCAATAACTAATGAGCTAAAACCCTAATATGTTCTTTATATAGGCTAATACAAATAATAGATAAAATGAAAAAAGTGCCCCTTAGTGTTAAATGGACAAAATGGAGCCCATGAAGTACAATATAGGGGCGGCTTTGGAGCCCTTTTCACACTTCAACCCGTACACTCTGTAGGTTGCATTCAACACACTAAAAAATATCCATCTTCATGATCATTCCCGTATCATCCTCTTCATCTTGAGAGGAATTTGACCTCAAATTCACGACACAACTAAACCAAAACAACCCACAAAATGAGAAGAAACTGAGAACACAACAACTTTAAGTCTCGGCCACATTTTTATTTTGCACCTCGGCTTTCTCTCCATCTTGAGATTTTCCTTCAATCTCATCTGATTCAATTGAGTTTAGCCAAGAAGTTTTCACTACAAAACAACAAATGAATTAGTTGTAAAAGAAAGATCCTCACACTCTCTCTTTATTTCTTTTTCCTCAGATCTCTCACACTCAATCTCACAAGTGTTGTATGCTTGCTTGAACTTCGTGAGGTGTTGAGAGGTGAACCAAATGTTTAAAATGACTTCAAAGAATAAGAAAAAAAACACAAGGACATAAATACGAAGAACGATTTCAAAACCAACTCACAATTTAGTAAATGGTCACTAGCTTGTAAGTTAGTATTGGAATCAACAAACGAAACTAAAGAACTCACCAAAATAAAACTAAGAGATCAAAATTTGAGCTAAAATTTATCATGTGAACAGTAGTTTGATGACGTGTCACCTTCTAATTGTCCCTAGGTCCCATAAGTTTTAATCACCTTTCTTGAAATTTTTAATCCTTATAATTTTGGAATGGAAGATAATTAGTATTTGGAGGGAAAGCACAAGTCTTGTAACTCTTTTAAAATTCAACTCAAAAGGTGAGATTTGACTTGTACTAGTTCCAGAAAATAAGGCTCCTTGAAATATGGAAAAGTGGTTGAAAAAGTTGTTAAGTCTATGAGTGATGTGAACTAGTATGTTCACTACCAACTACTCCAACTTGTCTTTCACCTTTTGTAGATTTAAAGTTCACTTTTCTTGTGTTAACAAAAGATGAAAGAGTGAAGAACAACAAGAACACAACAATAATATTTCAAGAACGACAACAACAAGTCCAATGCCCAACTACAAGGTCACCTTCGGCCAAGCTATAACAACAACATCAACACGGCCAACTTCAAATCCATAACAACAAGAACAACAACAATGGGCCAATTTTATGTTCACAACAATAACTTTCAACAAGTTCAAGCTTAAATTTAGATCTATACTCAAAGTTTTAGTGGACAAGAAAACTAACACTAGAAACAACAAAACAAACAAGAACACTACTAGATCTAGACACACAACAAACAAATCTCGGCCAAGACACAACAAGAACACAATTTTGTCCAAGAACACAAACACAGACAAATTGCTATTTTTCTAGAATTTTCAGTTTTTAACATTTTTTTTTAAATTTTCTAACAAGGAAGCCCAAGATTGATCTTGTAGGAACAATATCAAGCCATTCTTTGATACAAAATGATACGATACAAACTTGGATCATTTAAAAAATAAGCCAAAAAATAGTCCACAAATAAAGGAAAACCCGAGAGCAACACAAACACAATTCTCGGCTCCAACAACAACAAGAAACAAAGTGTAAATGACTAACAACAATAAGGGATAAACAACATTATAATAAGAAGAACAATAATAGGATAACAACAATCCAATGTTACAAGATTACAAGACACAATAAGAACCAACGGGTTTACTAGATAACACAAACTAAGACATAAAATGTAAATATAGAAAGTGAGACATACACTATTACAAGATTAGGAACCCAAAGATATGTTAAATATAAGGACCCCTAGGACTTACAATAGAAACACCACACCCTTATGGAGACACACGAGGGATTCCACTGCTCAAGCACCAACGTTTTCAAGCAATACACATTCACAAGTGAATCCACACTTGCTCATGTCCTAGTTTTGGCCTAGGGAGACTCTCTCTCTCAAGAGAGGTATTATTTGTGTTCCTACATCAACAATCAATAACTAATGAGCTAAAACCCTAATATGTTCTTTATATAGGCTAATACAAATAATAGATAAAATGACAAAAGTGCCCCTTAGTGTTAAATGGACAAAATGGCGCCCATGAAGTGCAATATAGGGGCGACTTTGGAGCCCTTTTCACACTTCAACTCGTACACTCCATAGGTTGCGTTCAACATACTTAAAAATATCCATCTTTATGATCGTTCGCGTATCATCTTGGTCATATGTTACTCAGTGTAGTTTTGATTATTTTCTATCCAATGTACGATAAGACTCCATACAAGTCGTATGTACATGATACGAGAAGTATAGTGCCAAATTTTATGTTGTTTATTTTCTAGCCACTGACATTATGCTTGGGGTACGACTAGGTGGGTACTTGTCATATGATGATGGTACGATTTGGGCAAGGAGAGTCCTACGTTGGACAAAATATGGGGTCCAACTTTTTATCTTGGGTACAATTGGAGGGTAACACTGGTATGATGTGGGTACGAGTGGAGTGGTCCAACCGTACCTACCTGCGGGAGTTTTTATAGTTTAAGTTGGGTGTATTCTGGACATTTTTCCTCTTAACTTCTTTTGACCACATGACTTAAAATACTATTGAGACTTCATTCACCCTATTATTTTCAATCAAAAAAACTTTAAACACTCAAATCTCTCTCAAGCTTTTGGTTCAAGAAAGAGGCTAGGGTTTCCTGAAGGTAATTCAATTAGGGGCTTTCAAGAGCTAATATCTCGGTCTTCTTTGGTATCTAAGGCATGTTACTCCTTCCTCATTGTTATTTCAAACAAAAATCAAGTTTTCATGGATGGTTTTCATGGTTTTATTATTGTATGGTTTGGGTTTTAAAATATGAGTTGGGGGTTTTGGTTATTAATGGTGGATTAATGTTTTCCTATGTTTTTGCTTATGGTTTCATGTTATAAATATGGTTTGGACTTGTGATTTCATGGGAATGGTCAATTGGTACTTGGTTTTGTTTTTGGAAACTATATGTCCTCAACATGTTTGATAAAATGCTCGTGAGAATGGTTTTGTCACATAGTTGGACTTTCTTTAAAGACTTTGCATTGCATTATATGGTAATGGAATCTAAATTGATTTAAATGGTTTAAAATGGATTGGTAAGGTCCTGGTGACCATGGTTTTGATTTAAATGAAAACCCTGAGGGGTACACGGAAATCCTCCAAGTGATTTTAATAATGGAGTCTATGGGGTACATCGGAATACCCTAAGTATTGGATAATGACATTGCTTGCAAGCTATAGTCGGTATAAAGATACCATTTCATAATGCCTTATTAATTAATCCATGAAATTGGTGGTTTGTTATGTGCTAAAGGAATGTTGGGTTGTGATAGCTAACTGTGAAGTTGTGAGTCCAATGGACGGACACTGAAAATTCATGTTTGCCGATATGAGGGTTGATCATGGTGACCTTATACTTGTGGGGTATACGGGAATCCCCTAAGTTTATACTTGTGTATATGTATCATGGAGGAAGAAGGGTAAATGAGAATCCCCAGCCCCTATGATATCTCCGGTTCATGCGGCTATACGCATTAGGGACCATTCAAGGGGTAACACTAGACCCATATAGCCCATGGGTGATTTTAGGACGGTCAAGCTATACACCCTAGGTTAATGATTTAAATACATGCTAAACCCAATTTTCTTTCCCGACATAGTATATATGTATATGTATGTATGTGGATACATTTGGTTATTTACTTGGTTTTAAATGTTGACACTATTTTATCCTTAGTCCTGAGTATATGCTAGCATTCACCCACTAACCCATCTTCGGGCGCTGTATCCCGATATGATGTAGGAACCGGCCATACTCCTCCTCCTTCTCATTGACTGGATTTGGGGACAACTTGTGTTAGATTGAAGTGGTGAGCTTTCATACTCCGGAAGACTCCATTTTATGTTATGAATTTCTCTACATACTTTGTTTATTTTTTGGACTTTGATTTTGGCTATGGTCGGGGGCATGTATTGGTCGGATGTTTTGATTTTGGATAGAGGCTTTGTGTGACTACTATGGGCATGAGTAGTGTCGGTATTAGTGTCATCCTTGGCATTGATATTAGTATTGGGGTTGACACTGTTTAGATGTATTTGATTTATGATTGTTCTATTCTATCTTGTTATATGTTCAAAATTCATCCAATATAGGGTGTAGGGTGGTTAAGGTTGGGTATTGGGGGTAGTCTCAGGTCTCGGTTGGGCTTGAGGCACTCGACACGACTAGGCCTTGGTTTGGGTCGTGTTATGTAGGAAGTTAGAAACCATAAGATGAATTTTGATAATGCTTCTGGATTGAAAATTTTCCCCACTTTATTGAATACACTAGGTATGTTGTTGTTCTTGTGATCTCTGAATTTTCTGGATTATTTGCTTTTAGAGAAAGAGTGAATTATATTCTCAGGCTTGTTTTGTTGATAGGACAAGGAAATCCAATCACTATGTTAATGTTCTCAATCATTTCTCAAGTCTATTCTTAGTATTTCATCCTTGTTAAGTCCTAAGTATAATGCTCGAAATTTGTAATTTTAATAGAAGCATTACAAGGACGTACAATCTAAATCATTCTTCCAAGTCTGATCGGTCATATTACATTTAGCCATGTTGTCCGTATGGTAAAGTTCTTACCCTCATTTCTATCACTTACAAATTGAAACCAATAAGTTATATTAAAGTCTTACAAGATTTACATTATGTATTATCTTTGACTATCTGCTGAGTTTTCTAATTTTTTGGGTTGTGTTCTACTTTTGTCAAGGCTTGGGAGGGGGTATTGGTGTTGTAGCATCTGCCCACAAGCTAATAAGAGCAACTAATAATCCTCTTAATGTGGAGCCTGACACAATCAGAGGAGACTTTGTTGTTCAAACTTAAAGGTCAAGGCAACATATATTAGTGTTTTGTTATTCTGTATTGTTCAATAAGTGTGCAGTCATTTTTCTAAAATATAATACACAGTCATTGCACTTGATACTTTCAACATTTTCAAGTACTTACAGAATTTTCATGACAATCTGTTTGTAAAAATGTGGTGTATGGAAGTGATAGCCCTGAGAATGGCAAGCGTGAATAGTTTTTTTCTTTTTACTAAATTAACATAAGAAATTGTAATTGGCTTATAGAATCGCTTAATCTCATTTTCATGCTACATTTATTTACCGGACAGAGTCATTAATTCAGCTTCCATGCCTTTGACAAGAAGTAAAATATGAAATCTCATGTGAATTATTTAGGTTATCAGAAAAAAATCTTATGTAAATTGTTCAGATGTTGACCTCCTAATGAGCCCCAGAATTTGCCTGCACATAATCTAATAAAATAAGAGACCAAGCTCATAAAAATGTTAAAAAATAATACTTCTGTACTCCACTTTCACTTTAGGGTAATCGCATCTAACGTTGAGATAGCCATTAGATGGTTTTCAAGATGTTGAATAGTTTAGTTTTGTACTTAAAAGATGTACTATTAAGTGTTACACCGGTCACCATCGCATGTTTAACTTAACAAATGGAAGAAAAGCATATTGTTTTACTGACATATGATTTTTCAGTTCATTGCCTAAGTCTCTCTCACACACATCATTTCTGTCATGTTAATGTGTTTTGTCTTTTTCTTTTGTAATTTCACTTATGGTGACATTGAAATACTTAGGGCAAAAATCAAGAGGAGAGAATGGGTATGAAGTTATGTTGAAGATATTTATAATCGTCACTATTTTAATGAAAATTTCCACATTTTCTTTAATTTATCTATGTTGGTGTGGTGTTGAAAGCTTGCATCTTTGGTAGCTTGCATGTTGTTTGTGTTTTCTGAAATTAACACTATCTTTTGAGATATCTTCAAAGTTTCAGGCTTTTCCACTCCTCATTCCTGCTACCGGGTTATTCTAAAAAATAGACCCAAATTAGAGTGACTTTTAAATTTTAGCCCTAAATAAAATGGCTTTGTTAAAATAGCCTTTACTTGTTAAGTCATATTTTTTGGACGAAAATATCCTCCTCCAAAATATTCGTTGTTCAATCTCTTTCTTCGTCTTTTTATTCCAAATTCTAGAATCAACCCATGCGATGGCTCTCTAAAGTACGAGGCTAAGTTGCCCAAACCGTTAAATCTCTTTCTTCCTCACTTTCTTCCAAATTCCAGAATCGACTTTTAAATATTCGCAGAATCAACTTTTTCCTTAAGGGTTTTTCAGGTATGAAATTCATCATCAAAAGTCATTGTGGTAATTTTAGCTTATTGATGCATTGTGGTAATTTTAGCTCGTTATATAATTAGCAAATTGATTTGATTTTTGAGGAGGTGAACGTAAGCTGAACTTGGGATATGCTATTGTTGTAGTAACATATTTACCATTGAGGAATTCTGTCAAACAGGTTGTGTGGAGTTATTGCGATTATAATTGTGTTTGAGTAGTTGTGGGGGTTGGTCTTGGAGGGAAAGGTCGTTAATATGGGAGTTGACGTTGATCGCAACATATTTTGGGAAGGTCAAATGTATAAGGTCAAGGTGGTACAAGAAATTAGTTCCAAGTATTTCAAACTAGTGGTATAATTAGTATTAGAAGATGATGAGCAATTGTGTCGAACAGGTTGTAGGGACTTTGTTATTATGATTATAATTGTGTTTGAGTAGTTGCGAGGGTTTGGTCTTGGAGGGAAAGGCTGTGTTTTCCATCTCGAATGAATCCAGCCTATGTTTTAGAGATTAAAGAAGCACTAACTTGTTGATTCTAAGAGAGAGCACCTTAGCTATTAGCTTGTATAACATAGAGCAACAGACAATGGGTTTAAAATCTATAATGGTAGTAGGATTTGGAACTAGAAGAGAACTAAAACCACCAAAATATTTGAATAATAAATGTATTTATGAAAAACGGGTGGAGCCAGGGTCGTATATCACAAGGGCCTTCGTGAAAAAATTACGCTATATATATAAGGGGAAAAGTATATTTTTATGCATATATAGTAGATACTAAATCCCTTGATTTCTTTTGTGTGTTCACCTATTTGTATTTGAAACTCACTTAGTGAAAGTCCCGACTTCTCCACTGATGACAGACTACATTCAAGTGCTGGGTAAGTGAAAATGGCAATACTCTTAGCTTTGGAAACCGATTGTGATGGAACTTACCTTAAAACCTAAGATTGTAGAGTTTCTATGAGTTCATAAAGTTAATATCATATACTCTAGCTAATGACTATAGATGGGAAGTTTCTAAGGCTGCAATCATTGAAAATGACAAATCAAATAGGTGATCTTTTTAACATCTAAAGTCCAATATGTTCAATTTTCTTGTTCAAGATGTTGTGTGAATGGTATAGACATTAATAATTATTTTCCTAGTTTCCAACATGTGCATCTTGTGAGGGCCCTCTAGTTAGTACAGATGAGTTTTGCAATTAGCTATTAGATTACTCCATACCACATTTTAAAGACATCAGAAAATATCTGGCACTTTGCTAGACTGAATCCAAAAACAACACACACACAGAGTATTGTTACTTTGTTTCAATATTTTTATCCATTCAAGATTGTGTTTTTATGCTATTTTTGATTCTAAATTACGGTCATATGTACACGCAAAAAATCAGGCTGACTTATGCTCTCCGAAGAGTTAAGGTTTCATCGTTTGAATTTAGATAGCTTTAAGACTCCATACATCCAGCATTGTATTCTTGAGATGTAAGTTGCGCGTGCATGAAACCTTAGGCTAATTTTTCTTTTTAAAATATAAGTTTCCAACTTTTGATCATTGACTATATCTTCTATTGTAGGCCAATAACTGATGTTTCGAGTGATCTTACTATAGAAGTCGGATCAGCCAGTTTTTCTCTTCACAAGGTACAAAAATGAAGTGTGCAATCTTTCTTCCTCTCGTGTAATTTAATCTACCGCTTTTCATCATCATTGCAATGCTCAAGTCTATGGAAAAACAGACGTTGTGCAAAGAAATAGCTAGTCTAAAGTACCTTGAAAAAGATTGATGTTTTAGCCGTTATAAGTAGGCTACCGATATCAATAAAGCTGTGTTGAGGATAAAAGAAAAGTCAATAGCTAGATGCAAAAACAGAACTCAGAACTTAAGTTATATGCTTCGTGTTAAAATTAAGAAAAATGAAAGAAGAATATCTTGGATACATTTCTAATGTTATTGCTAATTTGTCATTATTTGCAGTTCCCTATGGTTTCGCGAAGTGAAAGAATTAGAAAGCTGCTGCTAGAGGCGAAGGATACAAAGGTTTCAAGAATCAATCTTACTGGTCTTACTGGCGGATCTGATGCATTTGAACTTACTGCAAAGTTCTGCTATGGAGTGAACGTTGAGATTACCATATCAAACATTGTGTTACTCAGATGTGCAGCCAGGTTCATGAAAATGATAGAAGATATCTCCGAGAAAAACCTAGAAATTCGTACTGAGGTATTCCTTAAGGATACAGTATTTCCAAACATATCCAACTCGATATCTGTTCTTCATCACTGTGAAACATTACTACCGGTATTTGAAGAAGTCAATATTGTTAGCCAGTTAACAAACGCAATTGCAAACAATGCCTGTAAAGAGCAGCTAACATCTGGTTTGTCAAAGTTAGAGTATAATTTTCCATCCAAACCTGTTCAGTATGTTGATTCTGAGACACCATCAGACTAGTTGGGAAAATCACTTGAGGTGCTAAATCTGGATTTCTTTCAGAGAGTTCTATCGGTAGTAAAAATAAAATGTCTTAAACAAGACATTATCAGCAAAATTTTGATAAATTATGCCCAAAATTCTCTTCAAGGCTTGTTCATCAAGGACCTTCAGTTTGTTAAAGGAATTTTCTTGAATTTGAATTTGCAGAAAAGAAAAAGGATTATCTTCGAAATAATAGCTGGCTTATCACCAACCAATCCAGGAAAAGCACAGTGCCAATGGCTTTTCTCTCAAGTTTGTTAAAATCTGCAATAGTAGCATCAACATCAACTTTCTGCAGGTCTGATCTAGAGAGACGCATTGGTCTGCAGCTAGATTAGGGAATTCTTGAAGATATTCTCACACCTGCAAATCCATAAGGAAACAATCATAGCCCTCTCTATGACATAGATTCTATCTTGAGGATCTTTTCCTTTTTCTTGAAATTGAAAACTTTTGCCTAAGAGGCAAAAGTTCTTAGGCAAAAGTTTATTCTTTAATTGCACTAATTAGATTATTAACATATATGCAACTCTTGCCTTATGGGCAAGACTTTAGAAAACTGTTGAAATTGAAAACTTTTGCTCAAGAGGCAATAATTCATTATTTAATTGCACTGATTAGATTATTAACATATATGCAGCTCTTGCCTCATGGGAAAGACTTAGTTTAGAAAATTATTGTACTGTGATTATAAAGATCAAATACAAATTATTACTAATATTCTTTTGCTCAACACAGGTTTCAATATGCATTTTTTGCTTATGACGCTTAAATAATTGAGTTACATGTTTAGCCCAAATAATATTGGAAAAGCTAAAATAGGTACCTAGTTAATAAATACATTGGTCTAATATGCAAATTTGTTACCTCTCTCGCACTAGTATTGTTGATATTGTCACTCCTTATTCTCGAGACCAACTGATAAAGTTATTGTTTTAGAGGATACATATATATATATATATATATATATATATATATATATATATATATATATATATATATATATATATATATGAAGGCTTTTTAAGTGTGTCCAATAAGCTTCTAGTCACATTAGTTGTTAAGTGTGTTATGTGCCCAAACTTTTAATCACTTAAGCTTTATACTGTTAAAAAGAAATTTTAACTTTCTAATGTTTGTATTCAAGAAAAAGTATGGAAAGCAAGATATTTCACAAAACACCAGCAATGTCAAACAATGTACATGAAAAAATAAATAAACACATGGTTCTCTTAGTAGCAAAAGATCTCAAAAACACCCTTCCCCCCTTCCCCAGAGCCTGGGTAACATATGTTGCGCACATATCAATAATTTCATTCAACATAACTATTGGCAAAGCATGCCGTTCCCCCTCATGTGTTCTTCTTATCTTAGAAACAAACTTCTAACAAAAAAGAAGCTGGTTCACATCTTGCAGCATTGCCATATTTAGATATGATATACTTTCGGTGCAAGCCAGTAAGCTTCCCAACTGTTGCCTTCTGATGGGAAAAAACCATTAATTTCGAGCATTCCTTGTCGTAGAAAATAAGGCACACAATTACACATCTTTTTCTATTTGATAAAGGGATATACATTTATAAGTATCTTTAAAAACCAAATATACTTACAAAATTTGATTCTTGCCGTAGCTGCTATGCTTCTTGCAGGTTGCGTTCCACTCCCTGGACACACCGAGAGTGCACTGAGCAGTAAAAACAGCTGCAACAACAAGTATTGATGGTGGGAATCTAAGCATTTCGTATTCAACCAGACATAGCTCGATAAAAAAAAGATGCGAGCTCTACCTGATTTAAACAATGACAAAAAGTTGTATGAGTAGTGATTCAGATTGTTGCGTTACTTCTTGATATGACAAATATGTTTAACCGACTTTCTTATCAGACTGAGAGGCTTTAAGGAACTGCCGCATGAAAACACAAGTTGTAGGTACTGTCATATTGAACTGTAAGGCATTAACCATCAACTTCTCCTGTGGATAAGAAAACAATTGAAATCATTTAGCGAGGAAGAATAAAATGGAGATACAAGTCCTAATAATGTAAGATTTTGGTCTTTAAACTAACCATTTCAAGCACTTCTTTTCTGGCATAAGCCTTGTTAGAGATCAAAATTAGATCCTCTACTACAAGTACAGAAACCTCTTCATACTTGCAGGCAAGAAGCAAAGCTGTTATTCCAACAAGCTGAAGTTTTTTCCTAATCACTGACTGAATTGCCAGGAATCTATCGATGAGATTCAGAGTTAAATACAAGGTCTCCTCCACCAGTTCAAACTTGTAGTGAACCTATAAATTGGATTAGATGTTAAATGACACCTAAAATTATCACATTCTTCTTCATAAAACTCAGAAATAACATGCTACAGCAAACACTGTATACCTCAATCAGTCAGTCAATAAGGATGCCTCTCATCCTCTCATTGATATCAAATTGTTGTTACATATAGTTTGGAGGGACGCAACCAACGATCTGCAGTTGAAAATGACATTAAAAGAAAGGGGTAAAAAATACACCTCCATTTCCTTCTAGATTTTCAATTAAAATTAAAACAGTAATCAGCCTTGATAGAATAGCATCACAACAAAAACAACCCAAGTATATCCTCCGTGTGTCTATATATCCTATGTTCTGCACCTATTATTTTACTGACTAAAAATTATAGTCCATATTGAAATTAGACTAGCTTTTGTGAGTAATTTGACAATTTATTAAGCTTAATGATATCCTATCCAAAAGAATTAGATAATCAATTGAAAAATGCTAACTCTACAAACCATAATCCTAATGAGCATATACAACAATAACAACAAACCCAGTGTATTCCCACACAGTGGGGTAATGAGCATGTACAAGTTGTAAACAAAAAAAACTTCTAACAAACAAATATGGAGAGTGGAGATAACATCTCTACCTCAGCCTTCTTGTAGTAAGCATAGATGTCATCAATGTATTCCACTATAACGAGTTCATTCTTTTTATCAGAACTGTCTATGTCCACAACTGACCAATCTTCTGCATCTTCCATCTTAATTTCCTCATCCTGAATCAAAGATTTAACACATCAATGGCAATCCACAAAAAGTATATTCATAACCAAGATATATAAATCAAATAAGCTTACCATCCTATCAATTTCCTCCATCATTGCTTTAGTATGTTGCACAAACATTGGCACGTCAGAATAACCAGTGGCCTTATAATCTTCAGCATCGATAATAATGTGGTCTTCTATTTTATTTCTAATTAGTTCCACTGGGATTGATGGCTTTGTTATCTATGGATATATAATGTTAACAGTAACTCAGTTATAAAATAAACAAGGAGGGGATAGACACTGTACCTCAATTGCTGATTTCTGTTGTTTGTTCGTGATTTGTGCAACTAACTTCCTGAAATGTCAGTAACCCCACATACAAATTAAACATTACTCTATCTTTAACTCCAACTTTATAAATTCTATGACAAAATACCTACTTAGTATCATGCACTCAAGAAATGAGCCAAACCTTGTGATCGGACGATGAATCGGAACATGAGGGATCTTGTTAACAACATTAGCTTTGTTCTTACAATGAAATGAAAATAAAGTTAAAACAGGTAGACAAATCAAGATTAAACTAAAAATTGAATGACCCCCTTTCGCCCCTCTAACTATACACCTGGCTCTACTAGTGAATAGAAAAGTACAATTTTACACCAAAGTTACAAAGATACCAGGTAGATATTAGCCAATCTAAATATAGACTAGGATAGCAAGTGATAATACCATATCATTCAAAGGTCCACCACAAGTTGGAAGTGAATAAAACCACTCCTTCGAATCCACAGCAAGAGTCAAACACTAAACATTCGGACAACACATCTTTTCCTTTAACGTATATATTTTTGGTACTTAAAATACATGAAAAATGAATACAATTAGAATATATACATTACCATAAGTACAAAAATGACAAAATGAAAATCTTAAAGATAGTAAACCTACCATTTTGACGTATTCAATCCACACTCGTATGAACGCCCTAAAATCAGTGTTCAAGCTCGACAAATTATCAAATGCTTCAATCTCACAGATGAAAGGATTCTTCTGATAAAAAATAGATTCCGAAGCATCCGAATCAAAATCTGCCACATATGGTACCTAATTTCATCAAATTTCCAAAAAATTCTTTCTTTAACAATGACAACTGTGTGTCATCCAAAAATCTCATTATCGTTGTATGATAATTTGAATTCCCTCTCCAACGGGGGTTTGACTTGAATCAATCATTAGGATGAAACTCAACACGATTTGTCTTGCTAGACATGATTACCAAAATCTGTAGAGTTATAAAGATAAAAATAACTATCAAATTAAAAATTAACAAAAAAACAAGAATCAAGCTGCAAAATAAAATTTATTGGACAAAAAAATTGACCCAATGGCTACACAAAACACCCAAAATCCAAATCTAACAACCTACTGACTGGACAATCGTGAGATCAGTGAGTAGAGAAACCATCCAAAATGTATTTTCATCAAGGTGATATAGATAGAAAAAAAATAGAGTTTATAAATTAATCTATGCATTATGGAATGTGATTCATGAAAAAGAAAAGGGATTTTCAGCTCAAAAAAATTGCTAGGTAACAAATTCTTCAAATGCATGCAATAAGATTAAGATAAAATGAGAGAAATTACCTAAAGTGCAGAGAGATGAATGACAAAATCAAAAATCCTAAAGTTAGAATGTAATTACACCAAAGGGAAAAGAGAAATCTGACGCTCAAGCTTTGACATGAACTTTTTTTGTAGCTTTATGAAATTTCTTGTCACCTGAGCTTATTACAATGGGTAAAACATGAAAATAAAATTAAAAGAAAAAATAAAAATTGAAAATAATAAAAATCACAATAATAAATTTAAAGAAAAAAAAAGAGTGAAAAAAGTAGAATAATAAAAGTAAAGGAAAAATTAAAAAGTGAAAATAATTAAAAATAAAATTTGAAAGATAAATGAGTATGAAAAAATTAAAAATATATTTAAGGTGTGGAGGGGTAAAATAGTACTTTTAGTATATTAAAAAGTAAGGAAGACTATTCTTCAAAAACATTTTTATTTGGAGTTAACTATCTAAAGCCACTCATATTTTGGATCTATGACATATAATTTTCTGCCTGCTACCACTCAATGAGTTGGGAGTCGTTTAGGAGTTTGAACGTCTGAACAAGAATAATCTATATCTATGTATAAAAGAGAGTACCATTAGAGAGATTTGAAGTGTCACCACTAAAGGTGATTTTTTTCCTTTCATGTTTGTTTGTTTAGCTACAAAATATTTGAAATTATTATTGCAAGTTAAACTTTGTACTCTTCAGCTTGGTCATAGTGATTAGGACCCTTTGTTCATGCTAATATCAATTTGTACATGACTTTTTACACTTGGTATTACGCTTCTCTATTCAATATTGTGCTTGAATAATATTTCTGTTACCATTATCAATAAAATAAGGGTGGTTGGTGTTGGGATGATAGAATCCCTCCACCTTTACTTACACGTCTCAAGTTCGAGTCTTATAAGTTCGAGTTTTATGAATATATTGAAAAACCGTATTAGGGAGGCAACTGGAAATAATATATGAATAAAATGAATACAATCCTATATAGTTAGGGTAAATAAAGTGAAATTTGGTGGGAAGAATAACCAATATCTCTTTCTATTTTGAAACCAAACAACAACAACAACAACCAAAAACCCAGTGAATTCCCACAAAATGGGGTCTGGGAACGCTCAAGATCTTGAAACCCTAGTCCATAATATTAAAACAAAGACAAGTACAATGTCACTTTTTAACTAATTGAATAAAATATATCATTAAGATTGAAAAAGAATTTTGTTGTAGTCGTTTTGGAGTTATCTCCTTTCTTTTCCTAGTAGCTTTATTTTTTTCACATCAAATGATTCTACCTTTTAAATTAGCTATGCACATTCACCTTTCATAGGGTAAAATCAAATTATCCTCACAATCATTCACTCTTTTATACTTGATAGTGTATGTTTTCCAATGGTGAATGTTAATATCCTAATTGTATCCTTATTTATTACCTTGATTTGCTTAAATTTCTCATAATCAACTTTCACATTTTTAAAGTGTAGTTCATGCTTGACCTTTTATAATTCCTCTATAACAGTTTAAGATATTATATTGCTTTACAGTTTCTTGCAGCAGACAAAGAAGGGTAGAAGAGATATAGATCTGCACAGATGATATGAAAATCAAGTACAATAGTAAAAAATCATAGAGGACATTCGAGATGAGATCTATAGGATGGATCGCCAGTTGCAAAGAACTAAAGATACTATTTTTCTTTTTTTCTATTTTTAGTATTAAATATCTATACCGGATCTTGATAGACCGATGTTGACAATCTCTTTTATTTAGCTTATGTTGTCATTCTTTTCTTCACCAGATTTTTCAGTAGACATCTTCAAATTTCTTCTCTAATATTTATCTTCTTTGTTCATAATAACTGAAATCATCTTTTTATGGTTCAAGTTAAGTTTATTTATTGATTAGATATTTTTCTGAAAAACAAAATTGAACTTTTTAGTTGCTAACCAATTGTACAACGTAGCCAGCTTATGTGTTAAGAGATTGATATTTTGATGTTGTCTACCTTTCCTCATACATTGTTGGGTAACTTAAATAAATCCCAAATTTTTAATGGGTTGTAACACTTTTTACCATAACTTTGTGAAATTACAAGATATACCAGATTTTAATTTTTGTGATACATATCTTTAGCCTTGATATATATGCATTATGATACATTTGTAACTGAGCGATTAGTTAAATAAGGAAATAACTGATTTTCAATTATTATGGGAATTAAATCACGCATAAATCATGGCATAAATACATCTGGTTCCAGAATTATCATAATAATACATCTTGTTCCAGATGTATCATAATGATACATCTTGTAAAATTACTCAATATTCATTTAAAATTCAATCTCACACAAAAGTAAATAATTTACATATGTCAAACATATGTTAAATGTATCAAACATTTATAAATGAATCAAAAATATTAATCACTATCAAAAAGTATTTGTTAATATGTATCACCAGTATTCCAACAATAAATGTATCACTCATGTCTATCACTAATATACTGACAGCAAATGTATCACTCATATGTATCACCATTTATAATACGAAAATATATCAAGAAATTAACAACATTATATATGTATCAAGCGCATTAACTAAAAATATACGTATCAACGCCGAATTTGATATGTAATGCTACGGACCATTGCAGTGGTCATCGTCATTGTCATGGTTTCGCCGGAACTATGAGATTTTTTAGCTTCTACAGTATAAATATTCTTCGGAAGAATATAAATACTTGTCAACATGAAGCACAAAGTAAAGCTCTCAAAATTTTAAGAAAAAAAAAGATTAATAGAGATGGAAAAAAATTAAACCAAATTGTAAATTGCAAATGATAAGACCTGATGAAAATTTTTTAATTTGATTTTTTTAGATATTTAAGAGATTCTCTCCCATTATTTACTCTCCTAAAATAAATACAAATATGTTACTTCCTTATTTAATATGTATCAAGAGAAAAATAAAAATATGAGATTTTATGAAATATTCTAAAACATAAGGGATTTTATGTATTTATAACTCTTAAGTTTGTGTTTTTGCATAATTTATCCTACATTGTTTGCGCTCATGGTGTTTACTCTGAATATCAATGTATTATTTAAAAAATTTAATGGGTGTTCTTTTTGTGACCACACGAAGCGCACACAAATTTACTAGTATGTAAATAAAGTGAAGGAAAATATACTTTTAAAGTGTGTAAGAATTTATTTTAAACAAATATGTGTATTTAGGAGTACATGAAAAAGATGTGACAATTCATTTGATTTGTAAAATTTTGATATATTGAAATTAAGTGAAAAATAAATGTAATAGCATGTGAAAGAGCTAAAATAACGTATAAATCATCATCATCATCATAATAAGAATAGTAGTTGTGGTAAAAGTAATAATAATGATAATAAAAATGATAATACTAATAGCTATAAAATATACCTTGTATACGGTAGTGTAAGTACATGTATATACCTTGTGTTTTGAAAACTTTTAAAATCTGAAAACTTCTAATAAAGTTAGAAAAATAGAATGTAACATAAAACATCGGAATTATTTGATTTATTAAAATGAGACAAAATTGGTGATTTAAGTTCTTTTGAAAAATCTGAATTTTTTAACAATTTTATTCAGCTACCGAATTAGTATTGAAATTTCATATCTTTATTTTTAAGCAAATGTTGAGGCTGCGACGTCCATTTTAACTAACAAATCATTTGTTAAGGCAAAATAATCACTTTAAAACATAGCCATTTCTTTTTAAAAAATAAGCTAGAGTTTTTTTTTCTCCAAAGAAAATTCACTTTTGCTAGTTAACTTAACCATGCTATTTGCAAAATGACGTGAGAATGTATGCCTACCTTAAGAGATCAACAATCATCGAGGCAACGTAAGCACAATAAATAATACTACCTTAAACATTTTTCCATAAAAGGAAGAGGGGTTAGTAACCATTCTAAAGATTTTGAAAAAGACAACTAAAAGAATAGGAATAAAGTAGAGGCTAAGAAATACTAGACTTCTAAAAGTCGAGCTTCTAATTTACAAGACTCTGAGGCTCTGCAAACCTGGCAGCTGTGAACCTGATATTTTTGGTCAAAATGAGTTCCATTACGGAATTTCGATTTTCCGAGTGTATAATTTTTTTTAAAAAAGAATAAGGATTAGATACTTGATCTTGAAGCAGACGAGTAGCAAAAGTAATCCATAACCAAACTTCTAGTGATGACTTCACACAACACAAATCACACAACACAAAAGAGCAATAAATAAATCAAACTTGGACTTAATAAATTATCATCGAAGTGTCCTCTTGTTGAAATCTTGTTCACTAATGAACTTTTCATAAAATCACTGGTAAGGCTGCAATGCAAGAAATATATTGTTGGGCAACTAAATTAAATTGGAAATAAAGTAACCTAACTCTTTAGATATGTAACAATCTACGCCAATGTATAATTTGCTTAGGAAAACAGAAGCTTTACCAAGTATTTGGTTAAAGGAAAGGGTGATTTTTAACCAAGTCACATACAGGGCTAAAAAGATCGAACTTCATAATCCGGACTTCCTGAATTTATAGCTAAAGCAACCTATGATTAACTAAGCCGACACAAGACTCTTAGCCACTACTATTGATCTTATTATAGTGGCAAAACAATATGGTTAGCAAGTCGCAGAGGAATTAAACAAATCTGGAAAATTTACCACTTTATTAAATAATTTTTATAAGTGATCCTATAATTTATTGTTCGGGAGTACAAGAAGCAAACAAGGCCAAATTCATACAAGACAATCTGAATACTCTCTACCCTTGACATACATTTTCAAACTCAGAATTCTTAGACTGATTATTGCAATATTAAACCGACTGCATGAGTTCATAAATCTCAATAGATGACGACTTTCTTAAATAAATATATCGATTAGTTGGTTATCAAAACAACAACAACAACAAACCCAGTGTATTCCCACCTAGTGGCGTCTGGGGGTAAGATGTACGCAGTCCATACCTCTACCTCTAAAGAGGTAGAAAGGCTGTTTCCGATAGACCCCCGACTCAAGACACAAGACACCGCACAAATACATAGATACATAGATACATAGTAAAGCACAGAACAAGATTTCATTACATAAAAACGGCACCCATAAGTAATAAAAACAGAGAAAAGCACACAGAATCGTAATAAAACATGGAACCAGGTACCATAGCAAGAATAATACCCCCACCAAGTAATTCCCTACGGCCCTAACCTTCTGCCCTAATTCGCGTCCTCCAGATCTTCCTATCTAGGGTCATGTCCTCGGTGAGCTGTAACTGCTCCATGTCCCGCCTAATCACCTCACCCCAGTACTTCTTCGGCCTACCCCTACCCCGCCTAAAGCCATCCAACGCTAGCCTCTCACACCTACGAACCGGGGCATCCATGCCCCTTCTCATCACGTGTCCGAACCATCTCAATCGGACCTCCCGCATCTTATACTCCACTGGGGTCACACCAACCTTCTCCCTGATAATCTCATCCCGAACTCTATCCCCTCTAGTCAGCCCACACATCCAACGCAACATCCGCATTTCTACCACCTTCATTTTTTGGATGTGGGAGTTCTTAACTGGTCAGCACTCCGCTCCATACAACATGGCCGGACGGACTACCGCCCTGTAGAATTTGCCTTTAAGCTTGGGCGGCACTTTCTTATCGCACAACACCCCCGACGCGAGCTTCCACTTCATCCATCCTGCCCCAATACGGTGCGAGACATCCTCGTCAATCTCGCTGTTACCCTGGATCACGGACCCGAGATACTTGAAACTATCCCTCTTACATACCTCCTGTGATTCCAACTTCACTACCACCTCATTCTTGAGCCTCACGTCATTAAACTTGAATTCCAAATACTCTGTCTTGCTTCTGCTCAACCTGAACCCTTTAGACTCAAGTGTTTGTCTCCACACCTCTAGTTAGTCATTCACACCCCCTCGCGTCTCATCAATCAAAACTACATCATCTGCAAAAAGCATACACCAAGGAACCTCCCCTTGAATATGTCGCGTCAACACATCCATCACCAAAGCAAACAAAAAGGGACTAAGAGTAGATCCCTGATGCAATCCTGTCAAGACAGTGAAATGCTCTGAGTCCCCTCCCGCCGTCCTCACCTGAGTCTTCGCTCCATCATACATGTCCTTAATTGCTCTGATATACGCCAGCGGGACTCCACTCACCTCCAAGCATCTCCAAAGCACCTCCTTGGGGACTTTGTCGTATGCCTTCTCCAGGTCGATAAACAACATGTGCAGGTCCTTCTTCCTTTCCCTATACTGTTCCACCAGCCTTCGTACCAGGTGGATTGCCTCCGTCGTCGAGCGGCCAGGCATAAATCCAAACTAATTTTTCGAAATAGACACTATCCGTCTCATCCTCACCTCGACCACTCTCTCCCAAATCTTCATAGAGTGACTTAATAACTTAATCCCCCTATAGTTATTGCAACTCTGTATGTCACCCTTATTCTTATAGAGAGGGATCATGGTACTCCACCTCCAAGCCTCGGGCATTTTTGCCGTCTTGAAGATTTCGTTAAACAATCCAGTCAACCACCTTACACCAGCCTCTCCAGCGAACTTCCAAAACTCCACCGGTATCTCATCCGGCCCCATCGCCCTACCCCCTCGCATCCTGCGAACAGCCTCTCTAACCTCTTCTACCTTGAAACGTCTACAATAACTAAAATCCCGACACTCCTCTGAGTGCTCCAGCTCCCCTAGCACAATAGCTCTATCCCCTTTGTCATTCAAGAGCCTATGAAAGTACGACTGCCATCTATTCCTAATGTGGCCGTCCTCCACCAGCACTGTACCGTCCTTCCCCTTAATGCACCTCACCTGGTCGAGGTCGCGGCCCTTCCTCTCCCTAGCCTTAGCGAGTCTAAACAACTTTTTCTCCCCTCCTTTCCCCTGTAACCCTGCATACAAGCTCTCAAAAGCGGCCGTCTTAGCCGCCGTAACTGCTAACTTAGCCTCCTTCTTAGCTAGCCTGTACTCTTTCCTGTTCACCCGCTTCTCTACTTCGTCCTTACTCTCAACCAACTTATCATACGCCTCTTTCTTGGTCCCCACTTTTTTCTTCACCTCTTCATTCCACCACCAGTCCTTACTATCAAAACATTATCGATTTTTCTTCATGGTCCAGAGTCAAGAGAGCGGCAGCCAAATTTAGACTCTTTTATCATGAACGCTCATTATTTTAAAGAGAATCAAAACAAACAAAATAGGTATCGAGCTACTCATTTAATTAGTAAAAAAAAGAACCTCATGATCCTACTCAAAATTCGTCTCAAAATGTATTTAGGGACTAAAGCAAGGTAAGGATATTTTCTACTCTCCGAGATGATATCTGACCTCCACAATAGCCCTTATTGATGCGAGCTAGTGTGGTGACCACTTCTCAAACAAAGATGGGAACTAGGGAGCAGTGGCGGAGCCACCTCTAATCCAGGGCTCGGTGAACTCCCTTCGATGGAAAATTATACTATTTTTATATTAGTTTTATATGGTTAATAATATTTTTAATGTATATATTAGATGTTGAACCTCCTTCGACTAGTTCCTATGTTTACTTCTGGCCCCTTGAATAAAAATCGTGGCTCCACCACTGTTAGGGAGGAAGTTCATTCTTGAATCTTATTAGCGGAGAACTAATACTAAAACGGGATAAATGACCAACACACATATTCACGGGAAACATGTCGAAATAGAGAAACAAATGAGATTAGTTCTATATTATTGATCAGCAGTCCCACAAATTAGGAACCGACTTCAAAAGATAAAAAAAAAGAAACGGAACAGAGGAAAAGGATAGGTGCTCACTATTGAAATTTTGCAGATAAACTAACATCACTTTAAAATAGTTAAGGAATGCTTCTGATTTCTTTTTTTTTTTTTTTTATAAAAAGGGGGACACCACGAATTCTCTTGAAGCAAAAAATACACTTCTTCATAAGCGAACCAACTTATATTGAAATTGTTTAAAAACTAATACAACATCAAAACACAAGGGAAACTATTGGAGCCAAACCACACTTGATCTAACAACGAAACATTATGGAATTTAAATGTGTGAAGGAACTTATAAATGTTGTTTAAATTTTTTATGCTTTATTAAAAATTTTTATTTTAAACAAAATCTTTTTTTCATATTTTTACTATTATTTTTAAGATATTAAATATTGACGATAATAAACATATTAAAAATTAAATTTTAAAAATTTTCTTATTATGTTTAAAAATTGCTAAGTAGTTAAAAAAGAAAAAAAAAACCTTCTCTAACTAGTATAGCCTTGGCCGCTAAAGAATAGGCTAAAAGCCATATCAAATGTTCAAAAAAAAAAAAAATTACCAAAAAAATAGTCACGTCAAAAAAAAATTACCCAAGAAAAAGTCCAAAATTCATGGCAAACGTGCAAAAGAAAAAAAAAAGGCATAAAGAAATTTTCAATTAAAATAGACTTGGTCCAAAAAATAGGTAAAAAATTCTTTTTCCAATAAAATACATGATTGACTTTTCTTAAAAAAAGTTTTTAGTGACTTTTCCCAACTTCTATAAAAATCATATTAACTTCATACTTTTCTTCATTGATAGTTTTGTGTTGCTCCTAAAAATCTTCTTTTATCTTATGCTTTATAGCTTTTCAAGATTTTAAGAGATAAGACATTGTTACCCGCTTAAACTATAGTTAAAGTTGTTACGACATAACTAAACTTCATCGGGGTTCTATTACCCAACTAAATTATTTTAAAGTGTAATAAATCACAGAGAGTGTGTTCACTCTATTGAATGTGAGTGAGGAACGAAAATAAGATAAAAAATTGATCAATAATGGACACATCACTTTTTAATTGGACATTTTACAATTAGTTAGTAGAGAAAATTGAAGGAAAGATGTCTTTTAAGTCTTGAATGAAAGATTGGTGACATTAACCAACAGATAGAGTCAAATATCATTAGGAAACTTGATTAAGTTAATTGTGGGCTTGATTAATATTTTTAAAACTTTATAATCTTTTCAAAAATACAAATCAACCCAACCCACACCCCTCTTCAATCCTAATCAACCACTCTCTCTCTCTCCAGCTTCTCCCAACCAACAGTTCTGCAAAATTTCTCCCTTCAACCTCTGGAGATAAATAGTCGGGCAAGTTTCTTTTTGACTTTCAATCATCAATCGACGTGAATACTTCTCCGACGACAACAACTTCAAGTTCTTCGTCCTCCTATATCCTTTTTCACAGGTAAAAAATTATGAAGAAATAGAGGAACTTGAGCTAACTACTCTTCTGGTATTAAAATATGAACTGAATAAAACCCTAATTTCTGGCATTTTTGTATTTTTTCTTCTCATTGTCGTACTGTTGATTTGAATTTGTTGGTGATTTTTGGTCATAGTTGATGTTCTTAGTGTGTATGTGTGTGTGAGATATGTTGGTATTGCTGGGTTGATTTGTTTGTCTTTGTAGAAATGGTATTGCAACAGTTGAAACATCTGATGTAATAGATGAAACATATGATGCAACAGATGAAAATTTGATGCAACAGATTAAAAATCTGATGCAACAGGTGAACAATCTAACAGATCATTCATCTATTACGACAGACATCTCTTCTGTTTGGAAGAAATCTAAACAATATTGATCCAACAGATAACTGATTAGTGATCTATTTTTATTCTTTCCAACGGTTTACTCTTCATTTTAAAATTTGATGCAACAGATTAAAAATCTGATACAACTATAAAAATCTGATGCAACAGGTGAACAATCTAACAGATCATTCATCTGTTGCGATAGACGACTCTTCTGTTTGAAAGAAATCTAAACAATATTGATCGAATAGATAACTGATTAGTGATCTATTTTTATTCTTTCCAACGGTTTACTCTTTATTTTACAACAGATTAGGACTGCTTTTATTCTTTCCAATGATTTACTCATACAGGTCAGTTATCTGTTCTAACAGATTAGTGATCCAGTTTTATTCTTTCCAATGGTTTGCTCATCCATCGCAATAAGTTGGTTATATATTGCAACAGATAAAATACCTGGTGCAATAGATTAGTGATCTATTTTTATTATTTCCAATGGGTTACTCATCCGTTGCAACTAGTCATTTATGTGGTGCATCAGATAAAATACCAGGTGCAACAGATAGTGTTGTTTTTATGGTTCCCACGTATTACTCATCCGTTGTAACAGGTCGGTTATATGTTGCAACAGATAACATACTTGGTTCAACAGATTAGTTGTCTGTTGGAACTGTTATATTACTGTTATGCATTAATCAATTATAATCTATGTTATGTTCCTGTTAATTTAAGATAACATGACTCCCAAAATAAAAAAAATTGAATCAACTCCAAGTAAAAGAACAAGTGTAGCAGCTCAGCTACATCCATCGCTCTATGAGCTTGCTTTACAAGTGTTATCTCAATCAGGAGCAGAAGATAATGAACACGGGGAGGAGGAATCTTTCAAAAGAGATGATCCAAATGCTAATAGACCTTCTATCGAAGAGTTGGTCAAAACCTTTAGCATTGATCGTTACCTTGTGAGAATGCAGTGCGATGGTGCCACAGATTTAACGGGTGATCTCGTGGTTAAGTCAGTCATGGGAAAATCTTTCGACGACTTCAGAAAAATACTTCGAGAAAAAAAATTTGATTCTTATTTCAGGGAAAGCTTCTTTGGGAAATATCTTGATTTGTCGGAGGACAATAATGTTTGTTTCCAGATGAAAATGGTATATGATCTTCTCAAGCGTAGGTTTATGTATGAAAACAAAGATAAGATGGATGAGGTGTGGATAAATTACTGTGGCATGCCTGTTTGTTTTGGTTGGGAGGAGTTTGCCATAGTTATTGGACTAACATATTATCCTCCTTCTCCTTCTCAAGTTATACCTACTCTGACCCAAAAAAAAGCACCCCGCACACCCAAAAAAAGAAAAGGCAAGTCGAGTGATCGTGATGACCTGGTGTCCATTGTTGGTAAAAGCTTCAAAAATAAAAAACTGATTGAAGCATTGAAAGGTAAAGGACTTTCATAGAAGCACAAGCAATCATTGTGCTTGGTTTGGTTTGTACATAATGTTCTTTGGGACAGAGAGGTTAACAACAACATAAGCCTCAGTTTAATAAATCTCTCCGAGGATCTTGAGGCATGCTATCCTTGGGGTTATGAAAGCTTCACAATGACTTTCGAATATTTGTTGACTCCGTTAACGCCAAAAACAATCAACTTATATGGTTTTTCATGGGCCTTCATGGTAAATATTTCTTTTATCATGATATGATTCATCATTTTTTATTCAATAATTCTTTTGATTTATTAGCATTATGTTATAGGATTGGGCATTTGAAGCCATTCCTTATTTGAGATAACAAGTGAACTACCAGGAAGAAGTTTTCTGTCCAAGAATTCTGAGATGGTTGTCTTCCAAAACCGATAAAAATACAAAATTTCTTGATCTTTTCAATCCCCCCAAGGAAGCAGTAAGTCCAATTCTAATCAAGTTTTTATTTTAATTAATGGTTAAATAATTTTATCATCATTCTTAATATATGTACCAATTTATTTTAGATTGTCCATCCGTGGCTTATTTCGACCAACCGAGAGTTAAAGATGCCATTTTTTCTTACTTTACGGTCTGTGCAAACTTTATCGGACCCTAAGGTCATTGATGGAATAAAAATAGAATTATTTGGAGCAACAACCATCACAAAAAATAATAATTTTAGAGGGTGAGGCTAATGATGCTCCTCTTACAGATTTTAAAACAACAAACCAATATGATTATGATCATAATGGCTGTACAGATTTTTCTCCAGATGTTGCTGTATCTAGTGAATGTTTTTCATGCAAATGTCAAGACTGCAAGGCGAAACACGATGGAGTGATTAATGCTATTAATATACTAACTGCTTCTGTAAAGAAAATGACATCTAAGAGGGGTGTCATTCCATCAAAGAGGATTTCATATCCAGACACTCCACTAGAGATCAAGACGACTAAGAGGAGAAGGAAAGACATTTCCAAGGCATCATTAATCATAAAAAAAGCAAGATTACAATGCCTCTATCTTTGTCTTGCACCGATGTTCAGTATGTAAGGGACACAGAAGAGCAGCATGAGCTGAAGAAAGTGAATGTACATCATCTGTTCCAAAAAAAAAAAGCACATATCTGTTTCAACAGATGATACATCTGCTGAAAATTATCAAACAGATGTATACATCTGTTGCAACTGTTGGCTAACCTGTTGCATCAGATTCGTTATTTGTTTCAACAGATGAGTCTTATGTTGCAACACATGGGTCATCTATTCAAAATTATTGTACTGCTATGATTTACCTGTTCGAATTTGTCCCAATAGATAATCCATCTGATACAACATAAGAATTATCTGTTGCAATAGATGGAAAATCTGTTGTATATCTCTACTTAGCATTGACAATTTTGGCTTTCCAGGTGGATGTCACAGCTACTGCCGAAGAGCATAATATGACAGTTGATAATCCATCAACTGCTTCCAAAGATGAAGAAAAAGTAGATCCTATCAGTTTGGGAGAATAGAAGAATTACCCGTTTAAAGGTTTCAACATCTCGAATGAGGCTCCAAAAAAACTAATACAGTTGATCAATGACTATTCAGAATGGATTGCCGATGGGCTGTTAAAGCATCATGCCGACAGGTACATAAATCAATTTTATGGATATTGGTTTATACAATTCTTATTGTAAGAACCTGACATTAACACATGTAAATCATCATGTAGAAAATAAAATAACGAGTGCTACAAATTGAACGAATTGAGTCTTGGTTTTGATATGTTCAACTTTGTTGTTGCACATCCCGGAATGAAGAATTGGTTCTATTTGATGTCACAGCCCCAAACTTGCTGGAATGATGAGGTTTAAAGGCCATACATATTGCTATTAATTAATACTTTATTTAATTTCATCTGTGTATTGATTTTTTTGTCACATAATCCAAAATATTTGATAATATGTGCAGCACATCGATGTCATTTTTAACTACCTCCAAAAGAAGGCCAAGTTACAAACACAAGAATAATACAGATACATAACAGGCAATTATTTGTACAAAGTTTACAGCAATAATGCCTACGATAGGTATTGTCAACAGCAGCCAGAAGTTTCCCGAAATGAGGAATGCTTAATCAACATCATCAAAGGTTTTAGCATTCTGGCTGGCTTACCTTGACATTTGGTCGACGAAGTGTACATCCCAATCAATTGTGGTGATAAATTCCATTGGGTGTTGGCTGTCGTTCTTCTAAAAGAGAGGTGCATCTGAGTTTATGACTCGATATCGTGAAGGAGACTTTTTGGGCCGTCGTCTGAGATACAAAAGCTGGCCAAAATATTGCCTACTTACCTTGATATGAGTGGCTTTTTGGATCAAAAAATTTGTACTGATTAGTCGACGATTGAAGCATACCGGGATAAAATGGCTAATCCATTTGATGTACAATATGTTGACAGAATTGCTCAATAAAGTATTGGTAGCCTATAAGTTTAAATGTCATGATTTAGTTTTATTTCACAAATTTCACAACGCTTGCATGAACTGCAAGATATGGGTTATCTATTTTTTTATAACATAGGGATTGCGGTCCTTTTGTTGCCGCCTATACCGAGTATTTGAGCGAAGGATTACAAGTACCAAATGATGGACTTGATGCCAGATTACTTTGCAAAAGATATGCTGCTCTTTTATGGAAATATAAAGAAGCAAAAGATCAGAAGCCGTACGCAACCGACGTTAAAGATCCATGACGGCCAAAGCCGAACAACTTGTCCATATTGATTAGATCTTTATAGCTCGAGTCCATCAATGTAATAACCTATCCTCCTTTGTTTAACTTGTTGATTTATTTGTAGAGTAGATCGTTTGTACTCATAATGATTTTTTTGACATTTCATTTATTTGTTGAGTTATTTTATTTCATGTAATTTCTGAAGGCTTCGATTTATTTTATTCTGTCTATGAATATAATTAATTCTGAGTTTTGAACATGTTAATTTAAATGGAGTACTAGATTCAAATATCTCAACAGATAATACATCTGCTGCAACAGACGACATATCTTATCAGACAGATTTAGACATATGTTGCAACATGAGATGCAACATGTAGTCATCTACTGGAAATTATATAACAGGTTTTCCTACTTTTTTTATTTGCTCTAACTGATTATTGATTAGTTACAACAGATAAGTTATATGTTGCAACAGATTTACAATCTGTTGCAACAGACAGATGGGAAATATCTACATAACGCAATAGATGACCAACCTATTCTAATAGATAATCAGTCTGTCACAACAGGTACTATATATGTTACGAAAGATATAAAATCTGTTGTATTATAAAAATTCAACTTTGCCAGACATAAAAATTATTGCCCCTATATGTATAGTGAATTGGCTTGAAATAAAAATTTATTATCGTGTTCATCTTTGTCTTTGTACATGTTCTTTTTTATACACGGGCTCCAACCATTTAGTTAGTACCCCATATACCCAGACCCATTGCATTTTTCCCACAATGGTGTCGCACAGACCGGTCATTTGTGTGCCAATCAGCAAACACTCCATATATGCAAGCGAGTATGGCCCGCATGCTACACCAGTTGTATTTTTTGGGAGCTGGATGTTCTTATTTCAACCTTCAAAAACCCATGATTTCTTCGCCAAGACTTCAACCGGCAAATGATCCATCATCTTACTCTGCATCAACAACTTGGGCAACCACTTGAAGTGTGGCTGCATGTGGGTTAAAAACGTCTTCTCACTGAACACAGGTAAGTTGCAGTCATAAACCTTAATCTTTCCCTCATATAGTAGTATCTCAAAAGTGAGAAAATGGGTGACATCCACGTTCATGATTGCAAGGATTTTCTTTGCCTTGGTCTAGCTCTTGTCGTGTGGCTATGGACTTTTCCATCTAACATATTTAATTATTTTTTCATCCCATTGGAACGTAGAAACTAATTGATCAAATCCCAGGCCACCGAAATCAGCTAGATTACGAAGATCAACATACCTATTTTTGAAATTATTGTAGAAGTTGAGGTCCATTATCCTATCAGCAACATCATAAACATCTGGGTACGCTAATTGCCTGCCCCTTATGAGGCAGAGAATTTCATCAACATACTGTCGTATAAGAATATAATTTTTAAATAGGTTATTAATTGTAAAGAATAAAAACACAGTGGAAAGAATCTGATGCAGTGGGTTCTCTGAATCAGTTCACAGATTACCCAGCCAACGCAACTTATGCAACAGATGTGTATTATGTTGCAACAGAATACTAAGCTATTGCAACAGATAACACATCTACTGTGTAGATTTTTCTTCATGGGGTAGATTGGAAGGGTAGGTTAGCAAAAGTAAACTTACCTTGTCCTATATCACACGCATATATTTGTCATATTTGAGATGTCTTTGGTGACAAATGAATGCATGGTGTATTCTTTTTGAACCCTCATCTTGATGAATTCTTCCAGTTACTTCTTCTTCTCATTGCCAAGCACTGGAAATATGTCTACCTTCTTCGGCGGCCCCTGAACCTCAACTACTATTGGAGCAGGGGGAGTTGTATTTTTTGCTGATTTCAGAATGGAAAGAATTTGTCTAATTTTTATTCTCTTCCTCCTAACCTTCACTGTAGGAGTACATGGCTCCATCACCTCGTTGGATGGTATGACACCCCTCGTGGATTTCAACTCCTCGATAGCTTCAGCAATAGTCTCTAGCTTGTTGAGGAGTTTATCCTCTCTTTCCTTGTATACTTTGAATTTACAATGAGAACATGAGGGTGAGGAGGGGTGAGAGGGACCACTGTAAGGGTGGGAGACACCAGTATAGGGGTGAGAGGGAGGACCTGTGCAAGGAGTATTTTCAAATATATTATTATTTTAGCACCAACATACTAATAATCATGACTGGCAGAAGAAGCAGAAGCAGGATGGTTGCCACCATCACAAATAACTCCACCAGCAACACCCCCAGAAGAAGCACCCGGATCTGTTGCAGTTTGAGTTAGGTTGTGAAGAGCTTCAGCATTAGACTGACCTTGACTAACTACTCTTCTGATGGATGTTGCTCCATCCAATTCCTTCTTTATTAACTCCACCGTTGGGTATTCTTTTGTATCAATAAGACCCAGAGTAAGAAAAGAAGTCATCCCTAGCTTATCAATGGTAGGCATGATCCAAGGATGCACAACCTATAAAAAATGATAGGAGGAATTTAAATCATAGACTAATAATAATTTATAGTCAGTTGGGTTACATGGGGCTCAGGGTATGTTAACACAGCCAACTTATGCAA
Organism: Capsicum baccatum var. pendulum; assembly: GCA_030864225.1. Classification (NCBI taxonomy): domain Eukaryota; kingdom Viridiplantae; phylum Streptophyta; class Magnoliopsida; order Solanales; family Solanaceae; genus Capsicum; species Capsicum baccatum. The sequence continues at coordinate 173,394,840 of CM061554.1, forward strand.
CAGATGATCTAGATACCGCAACAACTGATCTGTATATTAAAGCAGATTGATAATATGTTGCATCAGAATACCCATCTGTTGCATAATTTATAGTAGATGGGTAATCTGTTGATTAGGGTTCAGAGAACAGAGCAATATATAGTTAATATGTTGCGAAATATGGATCGTCTGTTGCAACAGATTACCCATTGCACTAGTTGTAGTTGACGGGTAATCTCTTGCAACATATATCTTTCTTTGAGGCAAATTATTTTAGTTGAAAGAATATATACTGCATCATCCAGAGGGTTAAAGAGATCAGCCTCATTAATATTATTTTTGCTGCTCTCTACTGCAGCCAACCACTTAAGGATCCTTGGATGAGAAACCTTATCCGGGTAATCCGTGAAATACTTTCGAAGGGTAGGAATGGTTTCACATGCCCAAGCCTAAAAATTATAAACAAGAAGCAAGCAAAAAAAAAAGTCACAAGTATATTCAATATATATTAATGAATGAGTAAAAATAGTGATCAATTTTACCATGAAAGCCCAAGGAAAGCCGTATAATGTGGTCGTCTTTGGCTTTAGCTCTTTCAGTAAATATTTGACAGTCAAGTAGTAGCTGTCGTAGCCCCAGAGATAATCATTGAATCTCCCAAAATCATCAGCAAGCACCAACATATCACGTTTTATGGCTTTTTTGACGTCTCTTGCCAATAAAATGGAATGGACAAACCAAACTAAGCACAATTTCTTCCTGTAGTGTTTTGGTATGTCTTTATTCTTGAGATCCGCTATCAAATCCTTCACTTTGTAGCTAGGTCTAACAATGCTCAACAACCCATCTTTGGTTACCTTGCGTTTGTTGGACCCTTTGTTGGGTGTTTTCTTGATGGGAGGTTCTTCTGGAAGATCGCATCTCAAGCCCGTCACAATGGCAAACTCTTTCAATCCAAAACAAACTGGCATGCCATAGTAGTTGATCCAGACTTTATCCATCTTATTTTCTTCCTCCTTCGGACCTCCATCATCCCCCGTATACATGATCCTGCGCTTGAGAAGACCATATACCATGATCATTGGGAAAAAGAGAGGGCGTAGCCCAGATAGCTCAAGAAAGTGTGCAAAGAAGCTCTTCTTAAAAAGTCCATCTATGTTTTCCTTCTTCATAATACTCCTAAGTTTGCCAAAAGGTTTCCCCAACTGACATTTAAGTACAAGATCACCAGATACTGCATTAGGTTTATTCATCAGCATCGCTATTCGAAAATTATCAATACTAATGGTTTTGACAGAATAATGCTGGAATTTTAATATTATTTCACGTCCTATTGGTGAGGAGGAGTTATCACTTTCCTCAGCTTCATTTTGCCCTGACTGAGATTGTTCTGGAAGTTTCTTCGAATTTATCTGTACTCTAGGCTTTTTTGTTTGGTGATCGGAAGTTGATCCACTTTCTCCACTTTCTGTTTCTTTTCTTTTGGGAGATATCTTTTAACTACAAATAAAAGAAAAACAAAAAATACATTGCATTTGATGTCTGTATAATTTTTTTAAAAAAGGTGAGACAAATTTCAATAAATTATCCTTACCACATAACAAAAAAAATACTCCAACAGACAACCCATCAGTTGGAACAGATGGGGAACCCGAATCTGTTTGAAGACCTATTTAATATCTCCCCACAGATATTCCATCGGTTGTAAAAGGTGGAGAAATTTCAATAAATTATTCTTTACCACATTACAAGAAAATACTCCAACGGATAACCCATCAGTTGAAACAGATGGGGAATCTGTTTGAAGACCTATTTAATATCTCCCAACAGATCTTCTACCCGTTGCAACAGATGGACCATCACCACCATAACCAATGCCACCAAGACCACCACCAATGCCACCAATACCAATACCAACACCAAGACCACTGACACCGTCACCAAAAAACATAAATACCAATACCACCAATAACAGCCACCAACACTACCAAAAACACCATCCAATAATACCACGATAGTCAATAAAACACTGAGAGAAAAACTAGGGTTTTCTCGGGTGCTTCCTACTTTTTTAGCATCAAAACTCAAAATTGTAAATCATTCTCAAACATAATACAACTAAAAGTCTTATTTTTTATCATTAAATAAAAATCCCTATTTTTTAGAATAAAGAATAAATGTAGAACTCTTTTCGAACTCTGTTACATGCGAAGATAGAGAAAACAATGGATACAAGCGGGAATAAAGTCGAAAAAAACAACTATATGTAGTTGTAAATGAGAAGAAAATTGACATGTTTTGAAGGGTTGAGCAATATGTTGAGTAGTTGTTGTTTGTATTGCTTGTATTATTGAGAGGGAGAGGACACCCCGAGAGAGAGAGAGAGAGAAGAGCGAGAACTTAAGATTGAACTGAAAAGTTTTTCGCATAAATGGATGATTTGTATGGGTTGATTTATAATTTTGGAAAAGAATGGCAAGTTTTGAAATTGCTAATTTAGTCTGAATTGATCTTAATTAATTTTAGAATATTTAAAAGATATAGTTTTTAAAACATTGTGTTGATGAGAACTCATTTCTACTCAGAGTGATCGATCGACGACTTGGGTCGGGATGAACGCAATACCAGTGCCATGCAATTGCAAAGACTCAATTGGATTTGTAGTTGACCCTGCGAGCTCATTCATTCATCCCTAGTTCCACCTAAATCAAATTAGGTACTATCACTATCCTAGCATTGAGTTGATGAGAACTCATTTTAACTCAAAGTGGTCGATCGACGACTCGGGTCGGGATGAATGCAATACCAATACCATGTAATTGCAAAGACTCGATTGGATTTATAGTTGACCCTGAGAGCTCTTTCATTCATCCTTCGTTCCAGCTAAATCAATTTACGTACTATCGCTATCCTAACATTGAGTTGATGAGAACTCATTTAATTCAGAATGATCGATCGACGACTCGGGTTGGGATGAACGCAATCCAATGTCTTGCAATTGTAAAGACTCGATTGGATTTATAGTTGACCCTGCGAGCTCACTTATTCATCCCTAGTTCTACCTAAATCAACTTAAGTACTATCACTATCCTAACATTGAGTTGATAAGAACTCATTTCAGCTCAGAGTGATCGATCGATGACTCGGGTCGGTATGAACATAATACCAACGCCATGCAATTGCAAAGACTCGATTAGGATTTTTAGTTGACCCTGCGAGCTCATTCATTCATCCCTAGTTCTATCTAAATCAATTGCTATAAAATCTGTTGCAACAAACGAATAAGCTGTTGAAAATTTTCAAATAGGTACATATATGTTGCAACAGATGACATATCGGATTTAATTATCAAATAGATATTTGTATCTGTTGTGATAGATGACTGAGCTGCTAGAAATTTTCAAAAAAAATAGTTATATCTGTTGTAACAGATGACATATCTGATTTTATTAATTATCAAATGAATATTTTCATCTGTTGTCACAGATGACTGAGCTTTTGAGATTTTTAAACAGATATTTATATCTGTTATAATAGATGATTGAACTGTTCGAATTTCTAAATAGATATTTATATATGTTGTAATAGATGACATATCTGTTTGAAATTTTTTTTATCTCTTTTAATTTTAAAGCAAGAAGCTTCTGGTCCGAGTAGATAATATCAAGTAGTAGTACTTACTACTAAAGGCGATAAAAAATATTTCTTGGATATCTCAAAAGTGAGTTCATTGAGCAGTCTGGTCTTGTCTTTTCAATGCCAGTAATCTTAGTCTTCCCCGTGCCCCTCAAATTATTAATGAAATTAATGAATATTAATTAATGAATATTGAAAACCACCACGTCTACGTACATAATACATCTATAGAAATTATCTCATCTCTTCCTTCAGCTGCAGTTTATTTTATTCAACTCTCAACTTTTTCTCTCTCCTCTTTAGGGTCACATCCTTTCTTTTCTCTTTTCTCTTCTCTTCTCATAAAGATCTTTTTGGATCTAAACCCATCCATATCTTTCCTCGACTTAAATTTCTGTCTTGATCCCCTTTTTGATATTTAGGTATGGTTCATTATTGCTCTTTCATTCTCGTCTTCTTCTTTGCATGTTATTTATATCTATTTTTTTTTATTTAATTACTATTTACCCATATCATATTTATTAAAATTTTTTTAAGGAACTTGTAAGTATTGAATAAACAATTCGATAATTTGTATTATAATATGAGAAAAACGTCATTTATTGGGAGAAGTTTAAAAGCCTTGTTGGCAGTATCATTTTTTTGTATGTATTTTGTTTGTTTTATTATTGTTGATGCAGTTATTGATGTTGTTAGTGGGGTTGGCATTGTTGGAACTTGTGGTGTTGCTGATGGTTCTGGCACAAAGGATGTTGCTTCTTTGTTGTTGATAATGTTGTTGGAATAAATATTTTTTTTATTGATGTTTATGCTGTTGTTGATGTTGCAAAAGATGGAGAAACTGCTGGAACAAATAAAACCACCAGAAAGGCCGGTTTGATGTATTCCATCAGACGCCACATCTGTTGCAACAGACTTCATATCTGTTGCAACAGAATCCACATCTGTTGCAAAAGACTCCACATCTGTTGCAACTGACTCCACATATGATGCAACAGATGGACAATGATCTTTTTGTGACATTAATTTTTTTTCTCTTCTTTGTAGATATAAGAAACTGACAGTTGATCAAATTTTGATGGACTATCTAAAGAGGATGCAGTAAAGATGGGATCAGAGAAATAAGCTGCCTATAGATGGAACCACTTCATATGTGGGAGGTATGTATTACTGATAATGTTACCGTGGAAGTACACATAGAGTGGACTGATTTTGTGAATGATGTTTCTACTGATTAGTCATAGATCGTTCAAACAAAATGTCTGCAATTTTACAGTTAAGTCTGGTAGGTCCGAACCGATAAGGCTGAGGGACCATGAATTTGGTTCTAATAGCCTGTTAAGATTTAATGCCAGTTGCTGCTCATGTTTATTTGTCAAACATTGTGAAGGGATCTAATTTTTATGTCATTGTAAAGAGATTCAATAGCGATTGGACTAACTTTTAGGGTGCATTGGACCCTTAGAGGGCCTTTGAAGCTTAGCACTGCATCTAATAAGAACAGAAAACCAATATATTTATCGCCCTAGCCAAAATTTATATGGATGGGTTGCTCGCTCAGGGTGATGATTTTATGCCAGAATGTGCGGTAGGAGAATGCTTTCGAAGGAAAATGGATGGTTGATGGAAGACTATATCATCTGAGAGCTAATTGAAGAAGAGGCATAGGGTAGAAAGTAACTTCTATCGAATTTGGCCGGTGGAATTATCTTAACAGATGCGAGATCTGAATCAAGTGCAAATATAAAAGTGTATCCGATAATGTAATTTCATCTGTTGTGTCTCTGAAAGAAAAACAATGCAGATGGATACTTTTCTAGGGAGCTGTGTGGTATGGATTATCACCTAGATAGAAAATATGAGAAGATCAATAAAGAAGCCTCACAGGCATCGAGGGTAGAAATGATGTACAACAAGTCTAGAAAACTTATGCCAACAGCAACTGCAGTTAAAATAACGAATCTAAGCGAAGGCGGCAAATTTCTGAATTTTAAATTTTATTCCATGCCTTCTTGTTTGTGTTTCTGATCAGGTCCACTATCGTTGACCTGATCGGAACTACAAATGAGATTGAAAAGAAAATAGAGTATCATTGCTTCCTTAGAAATATGGTTATAATTGATTGTGTTTTGTTGCCTTGACATGCTTTCAACATTCCTTGGAGAAGATCAGATGCTTGCTGTAGTATGTGAATCCCGATAATTTTCAATCTTGCCTCCACCTTGTTGATTATGTATTCAAGCTGGTCGTTGCCCTCTTCGAAGTTGGTAAAGAGTTCCTCGTCTCTTGTGAGCTTGATCAGTAACAATACCTTCAAAGTTGTGGCATTCTATAAGCCCTTCAGAACACTTTCTTCAGAAGCCTTAAAGGATACATGGAGGGTTTCTGTGTTTGTTTTAGGTCAAAATGTGTTGATACACGTTGAAAATGTGGTCCCAAAAGTTGAACAACACACTTTTATCTAGCGTTGCTCCATGCATCTTGCTCAACCAATTTGATAAATTAGTAAGCATGGAGTTACATAGCGTGTAATCTAAACCGGCTCTACCAAGCCTATCAAACGTTACGTAACTCTAAGATCATTACTCTATCAAAAAAATATAACCGATTTAGTGCACAAACCGAATGAGCTCAATCTCTCAGCCTTTCTGCTGATTGCTCTTCTCCAATATAAATGACAATATATCTACTATGAAAAAGTCTACATCATCGCCAGACATGTTTCCAGGCAATCATGTCTTACGATGGTGTAGAATTTTGCATAGAAGATATCTTGTCATCTATATTGGAGAAGAGTGATTAGTAGAAAGGCTGACAGATTGGGCTTTTTTTTTATATGCACTAACTCGGGCATATTGTTTTGATAGGGTAATGAGCTTGGAGTTACGTAATGTTTGATAGGCTTGGTAGAGCCGGTTTAAATCATATGCTACGTAACTCCATGCTTACTAATTTATCAAATTAGTTGGGCGAGATGCATGGAGCAACACTCAATAAAAGTGTGTTGTTCAAATGTTGGGACCACATCTTCAACGTGCATCAACACATTTTGACCTAAAACAAATACAACGATCCTCCATGTATCCTTTAAAGCTTCGAAGAGAAAGTGTTCTAAAGGGCTTCTAGAATGCCACAACTTTGAAGTTAGTGTTCCCGATCGACCTCACAAGAGACGAGGAACTCCTTACCAACTTCGACGATGGTAACGACCAGCTTGAATACAAAATCAACAAGCTAGAGGCAAGCTTGAAAATTATCGGGATTCATGATGATAGGCGAATTTACGCGCCTATATCAATATATTTTGCCCATATTTTAGCCTAGTTTTGAGAACTAATTATCTATTTCATGCACTTTTAGTCCTTTTTCCTGTAAATGAGCTAACAAACATGATTAGGAAAGTTTCAGGTATAAATGATGCAAAATACAGCATTTTATGGCTTACTTGACGCAAAAGAAAGCTCACAAACGAAGTGGAAAGGAGCTGGACGCCTAAAGGACTAAATCTGCTGCATGGAAAATCTGTCCCGGGCTAAAACAGCATTTCTGAATACTTTGGGGACTGCATGGAAAATCTGTCCAGGGCTAAAACAGCATTTCTGAAGACTTTGGGGACTTACAGACACAAAGCTGGATTTTGACAATGATACATTAACCTAGTACAAATGGGTTAAGTATTTCCTTAGTTTAGTAGGATTTGGTTATTTATTTCATTAGCATAGTAGGAGTAGGATAGGAGTATTATAAATACCCTATCATGCTAGAGATTTTAATCAAGTCCTCCCTTAGTGGAGGCAACTCCTCCCTTCATTCAAGAAATTCATTCTTAAACTATTAATTTTCTTCCATCTTTCTCATCTTCCACCACAAACACTTCTAATCTACTCTTCTATTCTTAAATTCCACAACAAGAGAATCGTTACTTGCTAGGGAATCACCAAAACCACACGCCTATCACCTACTTCTCACGCCATCAACCATGCAAATCGTGATATCCTTCGCATTCATGGGTAACTAAACCTCTTAGTTGGGGTTATGGAAGCCGAATGAGTTACTATCTATTGCTATGAGCTTGTGAGTTCAAGACAAGTATATTGCTTATATCATTATTCTCTTCATCTTAAATATACATTCTTTGCGGTTCAAACACAAGAACACGCCATTCTAACATTTAACTTGTTCGAGAGAAAGGTTATTTGTCTAGAAAAGAAGACGCATAGACCAACGCCAGGCTAACATTTAACTTGTTCGAGAGAAAGGTTATTTGTCTGGAAAAGAGATAATGTCAAGGTAGTAGGACACCCTTTCCTATTAAAAAGCTAGTGCCGTACCTGGACTAACCTCTTGGAGAATTCGTACCGTTAGTCACGCTTTAAGCTCGAGAGAGTTAAAGTGAAATAGTCCTTGTTTAGGTCGAGAGACGCTTGGATTTACCATCGACTACAATTCTCTATAAGCAATTGCATGTCAAGACTCTACACACTCATAGCCAATAGAGACGTATACTTCTGAAGGTGGACATAACCCCAACGCTTCAATTCTCATTGTTTACAACCAACGTGACAATCTTTCTCTTTTTACTTTATTATTTTCAGCTTTTATTTCATTACTTTGGTTACTTATTACAATCCCCCCTTTTTACGAGACTTGCACCAAAAGTTTAGTAATTTTGCTTACTTGTTGACCAAGCTATTCTCTGTGGGATCGATACCCAACCCAGTTGGGTTCTATATTTGCTAACGACCGCTTTACACTCCCACGAGAGCTGTAGATTGAGCGTTATCAATTCACATACTACAACAAGCATCAGATCTTCTCTAAGGAATGTTGAAAGCATGTCAAGGCAAGAAAACACAATCAATTATAACTATATTGCTAAGGAAGCAATGATACTCTATTTGCATTTCAATCTCGTTTGTGGTTCCGATAAGGTCAATGGTAGTGGACCTGATCGAAAACTCAAATAAGAAGATGGGATGAAATTTAAAATGCAGAAATTACCGCCTTCGCTTAGTTTCCTTATTTTCACTGTAGTTGTTGTTGGCATAGGTTTTCTAGACTTGCTAAACATCATTTCTACCCTTGATGCCCGTGAGGCTGCTTTATTGGTCTTCTCCTATTTTCTACCTAGTTTATAATCCTGACCATGCAGATCCCTAGCAAATTGTTCATCTGTATTATTTTTCTTTCAGAGACACTACAGATGAAATTACATTACCAGATACACTTTCATAGTTGCTCTTGATTCAGATTTTGTATCTAAGATAATTCCATTGGCCAGATTCGTTAGAAGTTACTTTCTACCTTGTGTCTCTTCTTCAATTAGCTCTCAGATGATATAGTTTTCCATCAATAACCCATTTTCCCTCGAAAGCATTCTCCTACCGCACCTTCTAGCATATAATCATCAACTCGAGCGAGCAACCCAACCATATAAATTTTGGCCAGGGCAATAACTATATTGGTTTTCCATTCTTGTTTGATGCAGTGCGAGACTTCGAGGGCCTTCTAAGGGTCCAATGCACACTTAAAGTTAAGTCCAATTGCTACTGGTTCTCTGTAGTAACGACAAATATTGATCCCTTATCAAAACTTGACAAGCATAAGCACGAGCACCAACCGTCAGTAATTCATAACAGGGTATCTGCACCATCTTCATGAGGTCCTTAGCCTTATCAATTTCAAACCCATCAAACTTAACAGTACAATGCAGCATCTTGTTTGAATGATCAATGCCTAATCGATTAAAAACTGCATTCACAAAAATATTGTACTTTGTGTGTGTCGTCCCAGTAACCTTATCAGTAATACATACTTAACTCCCACACATATGATAGTGGATCCATCTGTACGCACCTTATTATTCCTAGCCTATTTATGGCTTAAATTAAATAAACAAATCACTAGTTTGTTGCAACAGATGACACATCTGTTTATATTGTCAATCAATTAGAGACATCTGTTACGACAGTGATCAACCTGTTACAGAAATCAAACAGATATATACATCTGTTTCAAAAATATTGCCAGTATGTTGTAAGTTATCTAACAAAAAGAATATATTTTATAATATATTACCCATCTGTTAGATTTATTTTAAAGCAATTTTCTTTTCTTTCTGAGATACAATAATTTATAAATAGGTCCCTCCTTACAAATATGGATGATCCAGATTCGTACAAAAATATTCATATCGAGTCCTTGCGTGAACTTCCAAGACAGTTTGATTGATGAACTACGGAGAGATATTTGGCTGACTTCGAAGCAAGGCTGCCGGATGAATGAAAGATGTCTGATTGACAATAATAATAATAGTAGTAATAATAATTAGGTAATTTTTTTTTTATTTTAGCGATTATTTTCCTCCTTTTGTATATCAAATCTACCCAATGGATTCAAAAATCTATGAACATTCATTTCATTTTGTTGTTGACTTTGAATTTTTAATTCTTATTTAGTATTTAATAATAATCATTCTGTTTATTCCTTGTTCTCAATATTTCGGTGGTTGGTGGTAGGGATTGAGCAGCAATTTGTGTCAATAGTTAGAGGTTAATCTGCTACAATAGATCGATCATATGTTGCACCTGACGGTTATTAATAAAAAAGGGCTATTATTGTTATTGAGAGGGTGAAAAGAAAGACATGACTCGGAGTTCCGATTATTCAATATGAAAAATGTTTCGTAAATAAATAATAAGGAAATAAATAATAAACACAATTTATAACCACAATTTTAATAACTGATCGTGATTTTTCACCATTTTTATTTTTTAAATTATTTATTATATTATAAAATGATTATTATTTTATTATGGAATTTGAAAAGGTATTTTTTTTAATTTATAAAATAAAAAAGTAAGAAAATTTGGATTAATGATATGATGATATAGTTTTTTTTTTAAAAGTAGATTATATGTTGCTACAATTAAATTATCTGACGCAACAGGTTCACTATGGTTGCAACAGATGATATATCTGTTGTCACAGATGATTTATCTGATGCAACCTATATCGAGTCATAACTCAATAAAAGCAGTTCTTGGAAAGAACTAATTAATAATAATAATCTGAAAAGTCATGACTTATCACAATATTTCTTAATTTAATTAATTCGTTACTTTTTATATTAATAAAAAATGTAATTAATAAATGGAGGTGCACAGTTAGATTATATGTTGCAACAGATATGTTATCTGATGCAACATATTTTATATTTGTTGCAACAGATAATATATCTACTATCACAGATGTGTTATCTGATGCAACAGATATAGAATCTGTTGCCACAACTCAATAAAAATGGTTTTTCGCAAGACTAATTAATAATAATAATCTGAAAAGTTATGACTTATATCACAATATTTATTTTCTTAATTTAATCAAAAATTTAATTAATGTATGGAGGTGAATAGTCATGCCTTTTTGCCTCTCATTCAAATTAAATCGTCAATAAATAGGTTCGTCCTTACTCAATCGTTCATTCAAATACACACTCTATTTATTTATTGCATCTCGTCTTTCATATTATACTCTAGAAGATAAGATTATGGCTGACCCAGTGTGGGACATTGCTTTTCTACAAGACGCCGTGAATGAACTTCAAAATCAAGTTCGTGATCTGCAATGGGAATTGGGAGGAGTTAAATCAAGAATGCTCCACGAGATATACAGGCTGAGGAGGGTCTTGTTGCTACTTCCGGTTGAAGATTGTCCGGCTGGCAATGATGATGCTAATAATAATAATAATAATTAGACTATTATTTTTCTTTTAGTCTATTATATGTATTTTTATTTGTTTAATAAACAACTTATGTTTGATCTTCAAAGTTTTAATCCATATTTAATTTTCATTCTGTCTATTATCTTCTCAACAAATATTTCGACGATTCGACGTAAAAAGGAATAATTTAGAATCCAGTAGTAATAGCAAGATTTATCTATTGGGTTTATGGTAGGGGTTGATTTGTGTTATTTCAAACAGATAAATCATTCGTTGCAATAAATAATTAGTCTGGTGCAATAGATAAACATTCTAATGTAACAGATAATTATTCTGGTGCAATAGATAAACATCCTGATACAACAGATAATACGTCTAATGCAACAGATAATACGATGATGCAACAGATAAATAGTCTGATGCAACAGATAAATAGTCTGATGCAACAGATTATTCATCTGATGCACCAGATGATTGATCTGTTTAAATTGTGGGCACTTGTGCTGGATTCATAATCGGGGTTCTATCCATTGTTGGAAAAATAGAAGTGTACCCAGATGACAAATACGAATAAAAATCATAATTTTACTTACCAAAGTAACCTATGAAGTAATGCCAAAGTGGAAAGTGATCTAGTAAATAAAATTTAACCTAAGAAATTGGTCAGATCGCAGCAGTAGCGTTGTACCAACAACAACAACAACAACAAATGGTCGACAAGAAGAAGATGAAGCAGAAGATGATGAATAAAGAAGCAAAAAAAAGAAACAATTAACAACGAAAATCACTAAGAGAGAGAAAACAACAATGGATGAGAGGAGAGAGAAAGACACTTTTTTTCCCCCGTTTCTCATTATTTTAGGTATACATTAGGATCAAAGTATAAATTTAAAAACTTGTGGGTTATTTTAAAACTTCCTCAACTTTCTTAATACATAATAAAGTAATTGTCACCTCCAACTAATAATTAAGACTTGTGTCACCTACACCTCATTTTAAAACTTTTTGGTCACCTGTGGCCCAAACCCTCTAGTTAGTACACATAATTATAAAAATTAAAACTTATATATATTTAGTTATTTTTCTTTCTTTATTTTAAAAATTATTTCCCTCCTCCTTTTATAAAGTTTTATTTTTTTACCATTTCTATTTCATTAATTTCTTGTCTTTTCAATTTTAATTAATCTGAAAAATTACATTTTCTTTTAATAAAAAGAAAATTATTTTTTTTTACTTTTTTTAATATTTTTTATTTGATTTTCTTCAATTTATTTTGATATCCGTACGAAGTTAGCTTATTTTAAATACAATGAATTGAAATTAAATTTGTGCAAAAAAAAAAAGATAAAGAAAACAAATAAATAAATAATAAAAATAATAAGAAGGTAAAATTTTTAAACTTTTTTGTGCATTTTGAGAAAAATTTATATACAAAAAAATATGAAGGAAAGCAAAAACAAAGAAAAAAATTATGTGTATTAGAAAGTATTAATACAAGAAAAATTAAGATGACAAGAAAAAAATTACGTGTATTCATGAAAATAATAAATGTAAGGCAAAGAGAAATAAAAAATTACATGTATTTGAGAAAGTTTAAATACAAGGCAAAGAAAAATAAAAAAATTTACGTGTATTGACAAATTTTAAATATAAGAAAAAGAAAATAGAAATAAATAACTAAAAAAAAACTTTTAAAAAATATTTATACAAGTGGCGGTGCATGTATAACACCACAACTAATTGAATTGGGTCGTGGTGCCACGTCACTATTGACGAACATATTTATTACTACTTTCTTGACAGGATTGCATCAGGGATCTACCCTTAGTCCCTTTTTGTTCGCTTTGGTGATGGATGTGTTGATGCGGCGTATTCAAGGGGAGGTGCATTGGTGTATGCTTTTTGCAGATGATGTAGTTTTGATTGATGAGACGCGAGGGGGTATGAATGACAAATTAGAGGTGTGGAGACAAACTCTTGAGTCTAAAGGGTTCAGGTTGAGCAGAAGCAAGACAGAGTATTTGGAATGCAAGTTTAATGACGTGAGGCTGGAGGATGAGGTGGTAGTGAAGTTGGAATCACAGGAGGTATGTAAGAGGGATAGTTTCAAGTATCTCGGGTCCGTGATTCAGGGTGACGGTGAGATTGACGAGGATGTCGTGCACCGTATTGGGGCGGAATGGATGAAGTTGAAGCTCGCGTCGGGGGTGTTGCGTGATAAGAAAGTGCCGCCCAATCTTAAAGGCAAATTCTATAGGGTGGTAGTCCGTCCGGCCATGTTGTATGGAGCGGAGTGTTGGCCAGTTAAGAACTCCCACATTAAAAAAATAAAGGTGGCAGAAATGAGGATGTTGCGTTGGATGTGTGGGCTGGCCAGAGGGGATAGAGTTCGGAATGAGACTATCAGGGAGAAGGTTGGTGTGACTCCAGTGGAGTATAAGATACGGGAAGTCCGATTGAGATGGTTCAGACACGTGATGAGGAGGGGCATGGATGCCCCGGTTCATAGGTGTGAGAGGCTAGCTTTGGATGATTTTAGGCGGGGTAGGGGTAGGCCGAAGAAGTACTGGGGTGAGGTGATTAGGCGGGACATGGAGCAGTTACAGCTCACTGAGGACATGACCCTAGATAAGAAGATCTAGAGGACGCGAATTAGGGCAGAAGGCTAGTGCCAGTTTGGGTCGCTAGTGTAGGGAATTACTTGGTAGGGGTATTATTCTTGTTATGATACCTTGTTCCATGTTTTACTACGAATATGTTTGCTTTTCTCTGTTTTATTACTTAGGGGTGTCGTATTTATGTTATGACACCTTGTTCTATGCTTGACTATGTATTTGTGTAGTATCTCGTGTCTCGAGCCGGGGGTCTATCGGAAACAACCTTTCTACTTCTTTAGAGGTAGAGGTATGGACTGCGTACATCTTACCCCCCTAATGTGGGAATACACTGGGTTTGTTGTTGTTGTATTTATTACTACTTTCGTATCATTTTATGTGTCGCCATTTGACCGAACACAGAGTTTAAAAAATAAGTGATGACTTTGTAATATTTACAAAATATTCCCTCTTAAAGTTATTTTAATGTTTAATTTTCAGTTGTCTTTCTTAAAAAATGAGACCCACTAAGAATAAAATGGGAATGATGTCATTAAATAGTTACCAAATAAGGAAAAGTAACATTCTTTTTGTGATGGACCAAAAAGGAAATAGCGACACATAACATGGGACGGAGGGAGTACTGTAGACACCTAATTTTGTCCCTCCCCAATCACTTTTATTTATTTTACCTTATCCTGCCGTGTACCCTCAACCATGTAATTATCCCTCCACACATGATAAAAAAAAAATCAAAACCAACTCTAAACAAATATTATCCCAAAAATTCCTACATAATCCCAATTGATAATAAATTAACAACCTTCCCTATTAAAAATGAACAACACATCACTATCCTACCTCACCACATACCCCTACCCTACCTAACCTCACCCCACTCATATTTTTTTCCTCACAATATACATACCCACCTACGGATACACTGAGGAGGGAGCAAAAAAAAATCCATCTTTATCAGGGAATAGAATAAACACACACAGGGAGCTGAGAGAAAAACTCCATGGAAAACAACACTCCCACAGCTGTAGACACACATACACACAGAAGATAATACACACACAGCTCACAATTCATCTTCTTAATACAAAAACACGTAAAAAATCACACCACAGTGAGAAATGGAGGGAGATTGAGAGAGAAAAGAGGAACAGAGAGAGCTATGAGAGAGTGAGAGAGATCTTCGAGAGAGTGAGAGAGATTTGTGAGAGAGGGAGAGATCCGCGATTTAGAATCGAAGAAGAGATAGAGGTGGCGTTTTGGTTACTGCTCTGGCGACTGTGTCGCTGGAAAAACATCAAAAGCATCCCAAAATTCACCGGAATTCATTTTTAGCAGTTGAATTCGCTCAATTTGACTCGATCCTGTGAATTTTATATACTGGTTTGGGTATTGGTCGTGGTTTCAGTTTTGGCATCTTGATCTTCATATTATTTCTGGGAATTTGGATTCGGAAGCTGGAAATTTGATTCGAGTTGGATTTTGTGTCATGTCGAGGTTCGAATTGAGGTTTTTCGGGTGCGGTACTATCTCCAATATATTGAAATTGACACTTGAGGTCCAATTTTTTTTTACACCATCTTTTCGTTTCATTTTGATTTGGTGCATTGATGTTATGATTGTGTGTTGTTAGTTGGTGATTGGATGATCTTTTTGATGATTGCTTTGTATGAAAATTAATGTATAAGAGGGAATTCGAGGCGGAATTGAGAAATCGATAAAAAGGTGAATTTGGATGAATTAAAATTCATTGATTTTGGTTTAATTTGGTAATAGCATGATAAGTCCGAAGTAATATAAAAATGTAGGTTGGGTAGGCAAAGTTTAGTATTTGTGATTGTTGAATGATGAAATGTGTGCAGAATGATTTTGATTTATGCATTGGAATCTATTGTATTTATTTGGCCGGGGAATGCCCCAAGGAATTTGTATTGATTTATCCGGAGAATGCCCCGAAGTACCATGTACTTGAAGACGACACACGATCAAGGCCTGAAACGTCGGGTGGAGAAAGCAATGGAGTGTAGTTTAGAATTAGCATAGAATAGACTAGGTTTATATTTTTCGCATTTTTATATTTCGGGATTGTAATAATCGAACTCGATACTATAATTTTGGATTTATTTTGTTTGTTTGTTTGATTGATTGTTTTGTGTGATTTTGTGTGGTTTATATATTCATAATGCCAAAATAGCCGATACACTCCACCAAGCAACCGTGGTCAAACTACAGGATCGAGGGGTGCCTAACACCTTCCCCTCGATCAACAGAATTTCTTAGCCAGAATCTCTGTTCGCAGATCAGTTTAGAAGAGTCAAAACGATTTTGAGAAAAAGATTTTCCAAGGTGACTTGGCACAACCGATTATGTCAAGTGGCGACTCTGAGTTTTGAATATAAAAATCCTTTTCAAAATAAATTTTCATTTTGTTACTTTAATAATAAAAACCCTTTCAGACTTTAAAATCGATCTTTTTGAGAGTTAAAAAAGGAGTGTGACAAGTACACTTTTAGTTTGGGGTAATATAACCCCCCGTAAAATTTAAGTATGTCATAGCAACTTTGGCTATAGTTTGAGAGGTAATAGTGTCTTATATAAGATTTTAACTTGTTATACAAAGTTCTTTTAGCAATTTATTTATTTCAAAAGTCATGACATCCTCTTATATGCTTTAAGTATTAGTTTATTAGTTGTATTCTTAATATTGTTGCAGGTTTTCTTCAATTTTGATGTTGTTTATTTTATTTGTCAAAAGAAAGTGGAGACATAAGTAAGTACATTTCATTTTTTTTGATGATTCAAACATTAAGTTTTATGTTATTTTTTTTTCCAATTCTAATATCTTCCTCTACTCTTGATCGTCTATGTCAGTAAACTTCACATAATTTTAAAAAGAGTAAAATATCTAGTACCTCCCTGAACTACGATCAAATTTATTACGACACACTTTAAATTCACAGCATTTTTATTACTCCTCGAACTAAATTTTAACGTATTTTTGTCAATCTTTTTAGCTGATGCAGAATCTTTAACGTAGGTCCTATTTTTATATAATAAGGGTACCACGTCAACACAAAATGGTGACAAAAATATGATAAAATTGACTTTAGGAAGGTAATAGGACCTTGTGAAGATGGAGTGTTTCATAACAACTTTAGTCATAGTTCAGGAGGATATTGGATGCTTTATCTCTTTAAAAATTTGTGGTAGGTGATTAAAATTTTAAGTTTTATGTTGTTTAGTAGTACGACACATGCACTTTGTTTTTTCTCATGTTTGTTGTGTAACGTTTAGCAGTATGACTTGCTAATTTAATATTTACATTGAAGAGTGGATACAAAATAATGACGGCTCAAAAATAAGAGGTTAGGATCATGAAGTTTGAAACGAGCGTTCTTTTTGCAAATTTGGTAATGAGCTTTAATTACCTTTTTATTTAATAACTCAATAGAAGAATGCTATTTGGTTCTTTGAATATTTATACACTTAAGTTTTGATAATTAATTAGGAAGTTGATACGAAGCAAAGTAACGTGTAAAATGCATGTTTGATTGTAATTTTCAGAATGCTTACATAGGTAGCTACAATACTAACAATTAATTAATATATTCAAGACAAAAAAAACTACTGATTCTGCCAATAATAAAAAGTTATAACAAGAAGAAAGTTTTTGGGTTCAATTTGCCAAGTTTTTTCAATAGAAATATATGTCAATGGTTCGATTTGGTCAATTATTTATAAAATTTATATTATATTATTTTTTAAGTTAATTACTCTATTTTATATAACCGAATTCAGTCTTTTAAAAATTATCCCAATTATTTATATCATATGATTAATTAATTTTTTATACTATGTTGAATGTCATTCACAAGTAGAAGTTAGAGCATGCATACTTGTGTAGGACTTTGACAAAATCTCCCTTGAAATATTTTACTATTTAAAAGGTAAAAAATCAAGGGAGCAAGCAAAACGGCCTAAGGTAGTAAGCCACTGCCAAAGCTACTGCTTCAGGAAACAATGGAGTGTTTTGTTCAAAAGCTAGAATCCTTGCATATTGCATCAGGAGATCAATAAATTGTTTATATATTACCATTCGTTTTCATTATTGTTATTATTATTTTAACCAAGGATCTATCGAAAATAACCTTATAGTAATAGTAGGTTACAGATTAGTTTTGTGTAAATAAATATTGTTGTTGTTATTGCAGATATTAGATGTGCTTGTAGGCCATACAATAGCTAAGGTTTTGCTTTGGACATTGACCTAAGATTAAAAAGATTTAGTTTTTCATGATCTTGAATCTTCAAATCCATTTCTAAGTGAGATCTTCATGCGCTGTCTTTTTGATATATGTATGTATTGTACAAATATTAATGTACGTATATATTTTTAGTGTAAAGTATGGACTAATGAGTGAAATAAGTATATATATTTTATGTTGATGGACCTTAATGGGAAACTCTTGGAACTTAAAAGGAAGAAATCAAGAGAAATAGGAAGGACATTAATTGTGAGTAAAATTCGTTAATGTACGGTGCATAAAATATTTCGCATCCATACAGGAAAGAATTGTAGAACTCCAAGGGGTGTGACATAGACAACGAATCAAGTATTAGCGGCTTCTTCTTTGACCCGAACCCTTAAAAATCAAAGATTCATATCTTTCCTTTTATCTTCTTTTCGTATTTAATCGTGACTTAATTTTGATTACATTCTTTTCCTAAAAGTTAGGAATATAATATCTAGACCCAATCCTAAGGTATTGTATGCTTTAGACCAACTTTTGGGGCCTTGCAATTTTGTTTACTTGGGCTTCAACCAGAAAGACGTCTAGATAGTTAACTGATCAGTTATTTTTCTCTTTGTTTAGGCCATAGACGTGGCAATTACACCTAAGATTGGAATAGACGAACTGACTCATTTAATGTTTTGATCAACCTGCTAGCTGTTGGTGGTTTGTGATGAGAGTTGAATGTGTAACTGGAATTATTATGGTGATTCTAATTGCAATAGCTTTTACTTTAGCAATCCCATGGCTTAGAAGGGGTAGAACCAGTTTTTCAAAATCTTTCCACAAGCTCACTGGAATCAATGTCTTATGATACTCACACCATCTATTTATATTTGTCTATGCTCAACTTATTGTCCATGAAAAAAACTATAAATTATCATGATAGTTATAAGAGAACGGTTAGTAAAATGTTCAAAATCTTTTTTAGATCCGAGGTTGGTGGACGGACATGCATAATGTGATATTTAGCACACATGTAAATATTCAGAAAGAAAAAAAAGATAAAGATTGTGAAAAAGAAAACAAATATGAAGTGAAGAAGTCACATTTAGAAAATGAATCTGAAGTGACAAAGAGTCACGTTTAGACTTCTATTTCATGAATAATAACACTCCTAATAATATGGAAATGGACACGTTGATTTTTTAGAGTGTTTCTTATTTAACATAAGAAAATAGATACCAATATAGAGGATTTTATTTTCGCCATTATTAACTAGATTGGAGATAATGACTTTATTGGCCCCATTTGGACAATAATTCATCGAAGTTTGGAAACAAATAACAACTTGTGACACTTCACTTTTTGAAAAATAAATTTATGGACTTTAATTAATATTTTAAGATAATTTTTTTTTAATCATATTAATATGAGAAGAACTGTATCTTATAGTATTTTTTCATATAATTTTTGAATATTTAAATTAAAAATATTAGATATTTAATTTATTTTAATTTAATTTAATATCAAAAATAAATTAAATTTACTCTCATTAAGCGAAAAGTGGCAAGTAAAAGTAAAGAGAAAAAACATCTAAAGTTAAAGTTAAGGCTGAAATGAGTTAAAATTGCGTTTGATGTGACTTTTTCTTAAGAATATGTTCTCTTGCAAGCAGAACATCACTTCATTTGAGATAACAAAATTTTCTAATTTCAATTTTCAATTTAAAACGTAATTAGAATAATAGATAAAATTATAAAACAAACACCTACATATAATTTTTGAAATACACATATAATTAAAATTTAGCATTTTATAATACAACTTTTATAATAACGATTTGAGACAAACGTCTCGTTCACTGTTCTGTCAGGTACAGTTAGGACTTTTAAAAAAAGGGCAGCTCGATACACTAAAGCTATCACTATGCATGGTGTCCGGAGAAGGCCCTACCGCAAGGATGTATTGTACGCAACCTTACCTTGCATTTCTGTCAGAGTCTATTTCCAATGCTTGAACTCGTGACCTCCTGATCACATAGCAACAACTTTACCAGTTACTTCAAGGCTCCCATTTGACAACTCGTGACCTCCTGATCACATAGCAACAACTTTATCAGTTACTTCAAGGCTCCAATTCGACCGTTAGCGCTTTTGACAGCGGCAATCAAAATAATTTTTTTTTAAAGTTATCCTCACTAGCAAAAGAATCTCTTAGCTATGCTTTGTTACTAAATTACATTTCACTACATGTGTCAAGACTATAACATAGAACCAAAGACTCAAATTGATAAACAATTTCCAAAAATTGCATTACAGACATAAAAATCAACCAACCTAAAAGGGGATTGAATTCAAACCAAAAACCTGAACAACAAAGGACCTCAAGAAAGAATGCACAATCTAACCAATTGAAACACACAAAATGAATGGTGGAGGCCTTTGAGTATTGGACATATGCATATAGAGAACACTTCCAGATAACAGCAAGCAGTTAAACACTTCAATAGTGTCGTTTTTCTACTTCAGATAAGACTTCGTAGTAAAAATAACAATTATTAAGTTAAGGTTCCAAGTATGCGGTTCCAGTTGAGGTTTACGAATGTTAAAATACCTCAGTAATAATTGAATCAAATTTAAAAACTAAAAGAACTTCTTAGATCCAACTTAGTGACTTGAGTGAAAGGATAATTGAAGAGTTTGGCCGGAGAAGAGAGTAGACGAAGAAGTTTCTAGCACAGTAGCACTATCCTAATTGAGCATCAGTGTGTTGTTTTCTTTGTGTCTTAAGTCAGGGGTGGGCTTATATTTGATCCTATTTTATTCTTTAAATTTGGACGAGAAGTATAAATTTGAGAAGCATTATGAAGAAGAATTTTAATCAATTAGAGTATAACATGTAATATATGTACTCTTTTTGTTTTTATTTATTTGTCTAATTTTTACTTACAATGGAGTTTAAGAAAGTAATAAATATTTTTTATCTTGAAAGCTTAAACTAATTAAAGATACAGAGAATGTATCAAAATATACGTTAATCTTGTGATCTTAAATATGTTATGTGGAAAGTTAGAATGAAAGAGTTGTCAAAAAAATGAAAGAGGCTTTCTTTTTTAAATTCACAAATAAAATAGGACAAACAGATTGATACTATTTTGCATGCATGTTTAGTATATCAGATTCACTATGAAGATTATTTGTTTTATATTCTACTATGGTGTAAAAGATCTGCGTCACTCATGATGGTCAGATTGTAAACTCTTGCAAAGAAATAATTTCCACCTTTTCTTCTTCATATTCATTCATATAATAATTGTTTTTTTGATCATTCTTGATGATGAAAACAATGTATAGTCCCTTCAAGATCCATAGACTCATATACTATAATTTTTTCTCAATCAAGTCTCAGCTAACAAAATAAAATGATCCATGATAAATTGACCCAATGGCCTAAAATATCATCATTGGTTAGAAATCTATCACACAATTTGATAACAATGGAGAACACTATTTAAATCAAATTTTAGATAGATCAAACAATCCACTCAATACAACAATGCAAATCAAACAACACATAATCCAACAGTACCATATAATTAAATAACTCTAATCAGATAAAATTATTGGGTGACTTCTTATCACCTCGATAAATCAAAATGATGCTCGACATTATTGGTGATCAAATACATCACAGGAAGGTTCAAATATGTTCTCGAATCACAAAAAAAAATGAGAAAAGAAAAATTAATAGAATATTATAAAATTATACCCACAATCTTGATAAATAAAAACACTTCTACTTATTTATTTTGAAATTTGCACTGTATTTTTTGATAAAGCTTATTTTGTAAATTTTTGTCAAACTTCTCATTAAATAGAATAAGTAAAATACACGTGCAATACATGTACCCTAAACTAGTATATAGAAATATAAGAACTACGTCACTTTTTAGTTTTGGTTCGTGGCCATCAAATCCTTACATACAATTTCATTTGAAAATTCAAACTTTATAGGTCTAATCAAGCTAAATCATAAACTAAAATATTCAGGGGAAGATCTATTAAGGCCCGTGGGGGTGGCACGCCACCCTCAAACTTCAACGGAAACTCTCTCTATATAGCTGTATATCTATATACGAATATAGCTAAATATTAAATTTGCCACCCACAATAACAAATCACTATCTAGTGCAGGTGGCAAAGTGCTGCTTTTGTATCCCCAAGGTCGTGTGTTTGAACTCAGCTAGCAGCATTTTTTTTTTTTAACAATTATTTCATTAAAACAAGGCAACAACCAATAGGCGTACTTTACTTAATAAAGACGTATTACCGGTTGATTTTTATAGAAAAGTAAAGTTATTTTTTGATTTTTTTAAATTTAAATGTTTAAATAGTGTTAATAAAATATCTCTCAGTAAAATTTTAAAAAAAACCTATTTGGCTATTTCGAAAGCAAAACACTCTCTCGTTCTTGACTCTTGAGGTTTGTTGTTGCTGCTTTGCTTGCTCTCTCTGTGGTTGCTTCTTGCTCTCTTTGTAAGTTGTTTTGAAAAATTATTTTGTTTCTCTTTCTTGACCCTAGAAATCCAAATTTGGAATTATCTTGATATAGAAGAAAGTATTATAATTTTGTGAATTGAGATGGAGAATTTTCTTAAGAAGGTTGATTAATCTCAATCAAGTTCTAGTAATGTCAACGTCAATCATTCTTATCTTATAACTGGCCTCGATTTGGGTTCACTTAAAGTCGATCCAGGAGAAAGAAGACCTATTTCTGATTATGATCCTCGAATACGAGATGAAGTGAGGAAATATTATATTGAAAAAGGGACCTTATCAAACTGTCTTGTAACCATATCCTTCAAGTGAAGTAGGAGGTAAAATGCGTTAATTTTCTTCAAGTTGGTTTAAAGAATCACATTCAACTTGGTTGGAGTATAGTGTGGAGAAAGATGCCGCATATTATCTTTGTTGTTTTTGGTTCAAAAATGAATTTGTTCTTGAAACTATGGGTGATTTTTATGCATTAAAAGGTTTTAGGGATTGGAATAAGGCTCTTGAAAGATTTTGTTTACAACTCGATAAAGTTAATAGTGTTCACCACAAATGTTACAATAAGATGTTAGATTTGTCAAATCATCGTCAGTCAATTCAAGTTGGTCTTGATAAACATTCTCAAAAGGTAAATAGTGAATACAAAATTCGTTTGGAAGCTTCAATTGATGTCGTAAAACTTCTTTTGTATCATGGATTTCCTTTTCGAGGTCATGACGAAAGTGAATCTTCAACTAATCAAGGTTAATTTTTAGGATTTTTGCAGTGACATGAAGACAAACATCCGAATGTGGAAAAAGTGATTCTAGAAAAAGCTCTATAAAATGATACTTTGACTTATATTATGATTCAAAAGGATATTGTCAGTGCTTGTACGAAAGAAACATTGAAAGTTATAATTGAGGACTTGAATGAAGATTACTTTGGGATACTAGTTGACAAATCTAAAGACATCTCACACAAAGAACAAATGACTCTTGTTTTGAGGTATGTTGATACAAATAGTAAAGTTGTAGAATGATTTATCAGTCTCCATGTTAGTGATACATCAACATGCTCATTGAAGAAAGAAATTTATTCTTTTCTTTTCAATCACTCACTAAGTCCATCCAAAATACGTGGACAAGGTTATGATGGAGCTAGTAATATGAAAGAAGAGATAGATGGTCTCAAAACTTTAATTATGAAAGATAGTCCTTCGACATATTATATTCATTGTTTTGCACATCAATTGCAACTAACACTTGTTGCTATTGCTACAAAATATTTGGAAGTTGAAGACTTTTTTGATCATGTTACTAATGTGTTAAATATTGTTGGAGGATCTTTTAAGCGTAGATATTTACTTTGTCATCACCAAGCCAAAAATTTGAAGCAATTACTTGATTCCGGTGAAATTCATACTGTACAAGGATTACATCAAGAACGTGAGCTTCAAAGACCCGCTGATACTCATTGGGGATCATATTTCAAAACATTGGATAACTTTCTTGTTATTTTCTCATCTATTGTTCATATGCTTGAAGTGATTGAAATTGAAGGTTCTACCTTAAGTGATATAAATCAAGCGGAATATCTTTTGACAAAGGTCAAACATTCAAATTTGTTTTTATGCTTCACTTGATGTTGAAAGTGTTGGCCATGTCAAATGAGTTGATCAAGATTTTACAAAAAAAAAAAAGATCAAGACATTGTTAATGCCGTGGAATTTCTTAACATCTCAAATAAAAGATTGCAAGATATGAGAGAAAATGGGTGAGAATCTTTGTTGGATGATGTTTCTTCATTTTGTGATTCACATGGTATCTTAATTCCCAAATTAGATGAGCCTTATTTTCCTATAAAGTCAAAGCATAAGTGTTTGGATGTTTGTTATTCTCACCATTTGCGTGTTGAAATCTTTGGTGCTGTCATTGATGTGCAACTTCAAGAGCTTAATGACCGTTTTAATGTAGTGAGTAGTGATTTACTTCTTGGGATGGGCAGCTTGAATCCTATAAGTTCTTTCTCTAACTTTGACAAAGACAGAATCATGACTTTAGCAAAGTGTTATCCAAATGAGTTTGATGATGGAAAGCTTCGAGATTTGAGTTACCAACTTGATACTTTCATAATTCATATGCGAGGTGGTAATTACAAATTCTCCAACTTGCAAGGAATTCGTAACTTGGCAAAGGCATTAGTTGAGGCAAATCTTGTGGAGACTTATTCGCTTGTTTATTTACTTGTGAAGTTGACTCTAATTTTACCCGTTGCTATTGCAACTATGGAAAGAGCATTCTCTTCCATGAAGCACATAAAAAATAAAGTGCGAAATAGTACTGGTGATCAATATTTAAATAATTGTTTAGTATGTTACATAGAGCGTGATGTATTTGCAAATATAAGTAATGATGTCATCGTTGATCGTTTTCAGAATATGAAAACTCGTCGTGGAAAATTGTAATAAATTATGGACATTATATTATGATATTAGTAATATTATTGAAAGATTAAGTTTTGTCATTTTATTATTGTTCTTTTTTTATTAGTTGGTTGGTTAATTGTTCTATAGGTTCAAAAATGAATAATCAGAATAATTTAATCCATAAGTTTACTTGGCACCCCGAGAGTCCGGATCCTGAATCTGCCTCTGAAAATATTTCACAAATATGTTGCCTAATGTGAACATCGACCAACCATTGCTTCTATTACAACTCATACCTAAAATCAACCAAAAACTCAAATGACCAGTGAATTCCAAAAACTAAATATAATGTAATTAGGCGGGATATAATTTCACCTTATATTGGACAACGATTGAGACCGTCGAGTGCCGAGTTACAAACTAGCGATTCCGACTCTGATTCGAACTTGAGGTATCCGAGAAGAGAAAGAAAATAAACTAATGAGTAAAATAGAGAGTAGTCGAAGAAGCTATTGAAATGTTTTAGCGTCAATTTCTTTTGTATCTATTTTATGATGTTCTTTTGTATCTATTTTATAGATGAAAGTTGGAGTTCCAATAGCTCTCATTGAAGGTCCAAGAATTTTGAATTCTTAGGAAGCCAATTCCAAAGACATAACGATGAACTAAAAAAAAATACTTTTTAAACTAATTTGACAGAAAAAGTGGTGCTTTGGAGGTAAAATGTCCCGACTCATCATATTGAAGGGGTAAAGAGCATACATCTAATGATTTCTTCAAATTCTTTCCTTCCCTAGGAGTAGCAACGGTGATAGAGCTTATTTTTTAGGTTCAATTTTTTTTTTAAAAAGTGATGGAGAGATGGGTGAGGTGGTAAAGAGGATAGGAAAAGTTGGAGACTACTGTATTTCTATATTATCTGGTGGTTTTGCGACTATGGCAAAGGTGTGATGGATGATTGACATTGAGTTACTGGTTTGGTTAGTTTTGAATGATGATGGAATTGAAGGACATGAGATTAGGGGGTCTATTGGGTTAGCTAGTTTTAGTTAGGTTTAGGGGGATTTTGGGCCAAGTTTTAGGTTAGTTGGGTTGGACTAGAGGGATTGAAGACAATGGATAAATGTTAAAATAAAGATTTGGCCCAAATGGATAAGTGAATAAATTTTTAATCTAATTTTCTTAAATTGATTTACTTAATTGATTTAACAATGCTTATTTTGTTCTAATAAAATTTTTCAAAAGTGTGCATTTATACATATACATTTTCACAGATATAGATGCGTATACACATGCGCACGATATTAAATATATACATGTGTTATATTTTAAATACGTATAGTTATAGTTCAAAATTAAATAAAAAGTAAACTAAAGTAAATTTGCAAGAATATATAACACAACAATGATTATTTAGAGTCTTTGAAATGAAAGTTAATATGCTGACATTTATTTATTTATTAATTTATTTAAGAAAAAATAGTGAAATGGAAATTAAAAAAATATATTATTATTATTATTTTATTTTTTCTCAAATAAATTTATAAGGTATGATATTAGTAGTTTAATTTCAAGAATAAAGAAAATATTATTTTCAAACTGTTAATGTTAAAAATAAGGAAAACATATCTGGAAAAAATATTCTAGAATCCTAAGCACCGAGAAATTGATTGCATGAAAAAAAAGGAGAGTCAAAATTGGGTGTCACCAGCTTGTTCCTCTTAGACCAGTCATGATTGAAAAGTCCTCAAGCAAGGATGTTGACATAAATCAATTTTGTCTCGACTTATAAATTAGACTGATTTTAAGAAGGGTACACCCAAAAGGTGGAATGGTGAAGATATATTAGCATGATTGTGATAATGAATTTGATCGAACTCTGGTCTCTGAGTTTCCTACATATCTCGAGTTTCCTGATAATCAGGCTGATGTTGTTCAAAAGTGTCATAATGATAGAATTTTGATATATCCTAAAATCTTGTCCCAATGTCAAATTTATGATGGTGCTGGTCTTAATTGTGATAGAGAAAAGAATAATCTTGAAACGAACTGGGTGGATATGACCACGCTTGAAATTGAGCCACTCACATGTTCATAAGTAATTAGGTCGGTTGTAATTATGGAGTGGATAATGGTAAATTTTGAGGTAGTCCTCAAAACTTGTCCCAGTGTAAGATTCATGGCTAACACTGGTTTCTTTAGAAAGAACTTCATGGTGTTAAAGATTAGAACTTCAGTATGACAGAGTCATTTTTGGGATGGTGCACACTTGGTAGCCTCTATGTTATAAATGTGACACACGATGCACCCATAAAAGAGGCTCTATTTAAGTATGCCTCACATCTTTATAAGATCATGTTGAATCATGGATGGGTATTGGTTCCTTTAATATCTCTAGAGAGGATCCCAATAGATGAAAAGAATAGAATATTGACATTAGAAGAGTGTATGTTTATTTGATTTTAAAGTACAAATGACCAATTATGAGGATAAGAGTCGGAGTGTTAGTCTTGAACTCTAGCTTGTGAGTTTAGTATTTCTCATCAAGTAATACCTCAATCTCTGTTTAGAGGTAGTTCCACATTGTAATTTATTATCCTGCAAAATAGGTAAAAATGTTTAAAAGTACCTATTGCGGTACAAAAATTATAGATTGAAATTTTAATGTAAAGAGTAAAGTATAGATATTCAAACTAGGATTGTAATCATCATTCTGTAGTTTGGATAACTACAAATAGCAGAGCAATTATGGGTATGTAAAAGCCTCTACAGACAAGCTGATTGTTGAAATGTAAAAACCTCAATTGGTGAAACGATTGCTGAAGAGTAAAACCTCTAAATGGCAGGGAAATTACTTGAAAGTTAAAGCTTTTGACTAGCGAAATAGTTATTTAAAAGTAAAAAACCCCTTCCAGCGAGGTAATTTTCAAGCGAGCTCATTGACGCTGTTTCTCTAGGAATCTAATAATGCTACTATAGTGGACTTCTGATGCTACTACTATAATGGATTTCTTATGGTGTTTGCTATGGTACAAATATTTAATTTCTTAGTGTGCATTGCTTGCTGAATTCTAATTCTCTAATATTGGGGAGCGTAGCATTACTTATTTACATCGCTTGGTATGGGTGAGTGTCACTTTTCTCATATGTAATTTGATATGGTGGAGAGTCGCATTGCTTATCTACACCCCCAATATGGTAGCGAGTCACTTCACTTGCTTATGTACAATCTTCAAAATGTGGAATTTTGACTTTGTTTGCATATGTACAATCCATGTTGTGTAGAGACTTTGATGAAGTTAGGCAACATTCTCTGATTGGTTGAATTATTTAATGCAATTAGACGATGATTCTTTGATTGGTGAAGTTATTCAATGCAATCAAGTGGTAAGACATGATTGGTAGAGTATATTTAGAAGAAGTAAAATATCCTATTTGTCCTTGAGGGTCGGTTGTCTTCAATATTTCGATCTGGATATTGAATGTACCAATACAATTTTAAATAAAACTTTTAGGGTTTTTGAGGGTTGATACTAAAGTCCTAAACATAAGGTAGAGGAAGAATATTTTGGCTCATGTTGTTGTGATAAATGCATGACGTTTTTGATCATGTCCAAAAGCTTAATAAGATATTATCTTTCCTAATTCCTGTTTTTCTACGGTCAAATAAAAATTTTTTGTTGGGAGGGGGTGTAGATTTTTGTCGATTCAAAATCCTTTGCTTTATCAATGGAATTTTCCAACACCTCCTTAATTGCTTGATCTCCTCAAATTTGTGGACTTGATAAGTAGAAAAGTAGGAAAGCATTTTAAAAAGTATATGTATTTTCACAAATATATATATATATATATATATATATATATATATAGTAATTCTTTATCATTTTTAGATTATGATATATTCTGAAATCCATTGACCTTCTGTTTATCGACGGACCAAGTAGCTTGATCCTTTGAATGACACTCCTCTAAATTTTATCGATGCAATGTGATTTATGATGGTGATATTATTTATATTTTTGTGATATACTATGAGTGAAAGGTTTTTTCCTAAATGTAAGACCAAACCTTTTAGGTCACTTACGTACCAAAAATGGGAACCAAGTTTATATGTAGTTTGAGAGTTAAGATAAGAATATGTGATGAAATGACCGAGCCTGACTCAGGTCATCTATGTATCCAAATGGAATCAGGTTAAAATATAGTTTAAATACAAGGGGAGAAATAAAAATATGTAATGCGATGACAAAACCTGACTCAGCCTGTCTATGTATCCAAATGGATGTAGGTCCCTGGCATAGTTTAAGTACAAAAGAGAAGTAAAATAATGCAATGATCAAGACTGACTCAGGATTCCTACATATCTAAGTAGAATCAGGCCAGGTCATAGTTCAATACAATAAAAGAGTAAAATATGAAGGGACCAATTTCGATGAGGTTTGCCTATGTATCCCACCAAGGTAAGTCAGGTCGAGCATTGTTTTGAATATATAAATGATGAAGTTTTTGGTTCTTTCCAAGGGACATCAGACCTGATGTGGGCTGACTACGTATCCCAACATGGAAAGTCAGGCTAATACATAGTTTTGTTACATTAGAGAAAATGCAAATTATAAGGAAATAGTAATTAATCTAATGTCTTCAAATGTAGTACTTATTTATAGCATTTGAATTGATCAACTTTGTGCTCACCGTGCCATACATTTCTACAAGTATTATAACTTCTACTGAGAGTGCTCGGTGAACCATATAGGGACCTTGCTGATTTGGCACAAATTTGTTTTTTTTGCTTTGTCAGGGTAAGGAAATATCTTCTTCAACACTAATTGTCCTGGTATGAATCTTCGATGATTGACTTTCTTGTTGAACACCTCGATCATTCTATTTTTATAGAGTTGACCATGAAAAACTACGTCGATTTTTTCTTATTAATGAGCAACAATTTTTCAATCCTACTGCAAATCCACTCCGTGTCATCTAGACCGGCCTCTTGGATGATTCTCAGGGAAGGCATTTCCACTTCTGGAGGTATCACTACTTCTGAATCATAAATCAACAAAAAGGTTGTTTCCCCATTAAATGTTCTAATTGTGGTGCGATATCCGAGGAAAAACATATGGTTGATTCTCATACCACTCTCTATTATTGTCCACTATTTCCTCAAGATTCTCTAGATATTATTGTTAGCAGCCTTAACTGCTCTATTCATTTGTGGCTAGTATGTTGTGGAATTTCGGTGTGAGATCTTAAACCTTTCGAAGTCTCTCTCGTAAGACCACTATTAAGATTGCCCCCATTATATGTTATGATTGACTATGGAATTCCAAACTAATAAACTCTATTATTACGAATAAATATTCTACCACCTTCTTAGTTATTGCCTTTTGTGTTGAAGCTTCAACCTATTTTGTGAAATAGTCACTAACTACTAAGATGAAATTATGTCCATTTGATGTAGAAGGTTCTATGGCTCCAATAACATCCATGACCCAAGCTGCAAATGGATAAGAGGAACCCATTACATTGATCTTGTTGGGTGGAACTAGTATAAAATCCCCATGAACTTGACATTGGTGACAAATCAGCACATATCAAATGCTATTCCTCTCCATGATCCTTTAAAAGTATCCAACTCTCAAAATCTTCCTTGCAAGCATAAATTCCTTCATGTGGATCCATAAGTTCCTGCATGTACTTTTCTAAGAATGTTGTTCCTTCTGTGGCATCAATGCATCGTAGAAATCCCAACTTAGAAATCCTCCTATACAGCAGTTGCAAAATAAGTGATTGGCCATCCTTCTTAAAGTCTTCTTTTTCTTTCTAGTAGCATTATTTGGATATTCCTCTACTTTGAGTAGCTTTTTGATGTCATAATACCACGACTTTCCATATGGTTCTTCATATATATGGAAACAGTATGCGCGTTGATCGTGTATCGCCACCTTGATGGGATCATGTCATGACTTAAATCAGGGCCTGATCATGATGGGTATCTCAAGTCCACCAGGGACCAGAGAGCACCCCTTTTACCTAGTTAAACATAAGATAATACACTAGCCAGCGGGTGAATTCCCAACATATAACAAGACAACTAAATAATTACTCAAAGGATGAGAATGTTAACAACCAATAACCAGTCCACAGTAATCCACAAAGCCTTTATACCATAAAACAAAC
Source organism: Capsicum baccatum var. pendulum (assembly GCA_030864225.1). Taxonomy (NCBI): domain Eukaryota; kingdom Viridiplantae; phylum Streptophyta; class Magnoliopsida; order Solanales; family Solanaceae; genus Capsicum; species Capsicum baccatum. Next base: position 173,426,162 of record CM061554.1, read on the forward strand.
GACGTCGGAACATGCCCCCGACCCTGAAAATGACAATGTAAATGTGAAGTCTTTAATTCTAATTTATGGAAGGAAAACCAATGGAATAATCAAGTCTTTCAGAGAATAAAAGATCACCACTTCATTGTAAACGACCGACTCTGAGATCACCTATCACTACACTGGAAAAGTAGAAGTGCCTTTAGACCCTGCATCAGGTAGGGATACAATGTTTGAAGACATTTAGTGGGGTGAGCACTACCATGTAACTCAGGTTAAGAATAAAGTAGTGTAAGTCAAAAGTTTAATTTCAAACTCACTGTACATGTTCACATTCATGCATATATATATAGTAGATTCTGGGGTAGGGAATAAGGTTTAGCATAATAGTAAAACATTATCCTAGACTATGTAGCTCAACTGTCATAAATAGGCACCCATGGGCTATAAGGGTTTAGCTTCCCCTATTGAAAGGGGACCAGTACATGTTAGTTGCACGAATCAAAGGTATCAAGGAATACCGGGGAATACCCCGACCCCAAGTCAATCCTAGATACAAAGTATTAGTGTGAACCATGCACACAAATATCAGACCAACCCTCACGTCGAAAAACATGAGATTCCAATATAAGTTATCGAGACCCACACCTTCATGACTCAGCTACATAACCTTCATGAAGCCTAATTAAAAATAATTTTCATATAACCCATTCATTAACCAAGGAATTAAACATTAAGTCACACCATAATATCATCATACCATTTCTCTTGCAATATCATATCTATGCCGTTATAATTTCATTAACTTGGGGAAATGCCTCGACCCCCTTTGTTCATTAAATCAAACATAGACAAAAAGGTTTTCAAAAGCTACGTTCATTGTTTGACCATTTATGCAATGAAATAGTATAGGTGTGTAAGTCCAACCAAGTGAAAATTTCACAACTCAAAGCCATTTACTCAAATGGGTTTAGGGAATACAATTGTTCAAAACCAATTTTCAAGTGCAAAACATCAGTTTAGGGGATTACCTCTACCCCAATTCCAATTCCCACACCCATGTACCCCATTAGTTAAAAAACATTCAATTCAAAACATGAATAACTCATGGAAACCATGAGAACATAATTCAAGGATTAGCCATTCCAAAAACCTCAACACACCTCAAAATCCGTATTCAAATCCATATAATTTAACCATTTAAAACACATGCTTTTCACAAAATAATATTTGGGGAAGAGTAACATGTATGAAAGGATCATAATTTTGGAGCGAATTTGATCTTGAAAGCTCTAGGCAATCAACCTTGAGAAAAGCCTATTGCTTTTGCTTGAGATAATTTGTGAGAAGACATAAGTTATTTTTGGGTGTTATGGATAGGAATAGGGTCCCAATAAGGTTTTAAAGTCATGGGTCACATTCGGGGAAAATTCTAAAGTACCTTTAATGAAATATTAAAAAATTATTGCCTAGTCATTATGGGTGACCTTACGACTCATAGGGTCACCTTATGAATCGTGACCTCCAGTCGTAGTTTGGACATCATCCACAGGTACCCACACTAATTTGGATACAAGTCGTACCATACAACTCGTACTCAGACATTACAAATAGTTTGATCAAATTATAGGCAAGATACAACATTTGGGCATCACACTGGTTTGGCTACGGATGGGACTATACGACTCGCATAGCGTCTTTATGACTCATAACTCCCTAGTCATTGTCAGAATAGAAACTTCAAGATAGAACACTAGATTTGATACGATGAGGTCCTACGACCCGTAATAAATACCTAGGACTCATAGGAAGAGTCATTGTCTGGGCAGTAAGCTAATAGGCTAAGAAATTTTTAAGGACTGAATATCTGAGGTGTCTTGTAACACCCTGAGAGTACACCTCGGATGCTACACGGGGCATACGACCCCGGAGGACCACAATCTAATGCATGACTGATATCTACTGTAAGCACTAAATAGTAATACTAAAATAAATACAGAATTAGGCTGAATTGCTATAAGGTTCAAAATCTAAATACTGATAAATAATAACATCTGGTAAAAATATTTGAAAACTAAACACTTCTAGTCTGAAAGTCTTTAACTGAACTATCTAAATATGGAGTTGATGGACAAACCCCCAACTAACTCTAACTTCTGAACTATTGATAAATTGAAATAAATTATATCCCCAATAAATGAGGACTTACTACTAAATCCGCAACTACTGACAAGAGCTATCTAGACACGGTCGGGATCTTGAGCATCCGAACCTATGATATAAGACATCATAGCGCAAAGAAAGAGTATGCGGTCAGTATTTGGAATGTACTGGTATTCTTGATGAGGTAAGGCTAAATGCAAAGGTTCATACGCATGAACAATAACTGACTGAATGTAAAAGTATGTGGATAACAGATACTATGGAAATCACTAAGTATGCAATACTGTACATATACGTGTAGACTGTAACTAAGCTTTTCTGAAGCTGAGCACTAAGTTTTTACAACTGAGTAATTGATATTCAAAGTTACTGATAACTAATTTACTGATACTAATTGACTATGTCTCACAGTCTTGATTCTGAAGAACTGAAATGAGTTCTAAACTAAAGACTAAAACTGAAGTTGTGGGAGGTAATCATCTAACTGACACACCCTGAATAAGATAAGATAATTGAGTCGGGGTCAAATCTGTAACCCCAATTGGAAGGATGTTAGCACCGTTCCATAAGTACTAGCAACTACTGTAGAGTCAGTCCTAACTAATAAGTGACCCCTGAGATCAGTCCTAAATTAGCTAGTGATCACTGAGCGTGTTAGTCCTATCTAACGGGTGACATCTTATAAACTATGCTGGCTACATAGTTTTGGAACTTAGGGATTGTTTATACGGACCCAGTCCTAACTAACGGGTAAGCCCCCATTCCTAGGCTCGCTCGGTGTTAAATCCTACCCCAGAGTGATAGACACTGAACTGATTTTACTGAACTTGACTAGACTGATACTGAGTTTACTGAGTTTTCCTGAGTTCTGTAACTGGCTGAGTTCTAATGAGTTCTGTAACTGCATGAGAGAACTACTAGTCGTGACATGACTAATACTATTCTCTAACTAACACTGGCTCAAGGTAAATAGCTAGATTGTTAGGTATTAAATACACCCAAGACTCGATAGCATAAAAAAAGACATAGCATGATCATAAGGGCATAACAATACTTGCTTGCTAACAATGTACTCATTTAAATATTTTGTCAAACAGTTGATATACATAAACTTGAGCATGAATGGGATTAGATAATAATATGTCATGATTCCACTATTTACTTCACATAGGCAATTTAGCAAATATTTGGAAAGCATAGATTATTTACATGACAATGGCCAACACATGAACATCATGACATATTAATCAATTTGTTAATTCAAGGGTTTATCAAGATAATCATATATTCATCACACATGCTATTTAATTTCATGAACTTCCGCTTAAATCATGGATTAAAACCCAACTAATATCATAAAACATGAACTCAATCTAATTCAAACATGGAAGTTCATAATTCAACAATCTTGTAGTTTTAAAAATGGATTCGCGGACTCTATGGGTGAAAGGAACCCATATATGAACACCTAACATACCTTGAAATGTTAATTCTTGAAGGTTCTCAGAGAAATTCTTGAGTTTTGACCTTGATTCTTGAAGTTAAGGTTTCTTACTTTTGAGAGAGAATGATGTAATTTAGGAAAAATTGAGTGAATACTAATATATTTTGGTTATTTAGGGTTTAATTTCGTGTTTAAGGCTGATCTGGGTTATGATAAAAGTCTAAGTTGCCCTTGGGATTTAAAATTCTACAATTGGAACACTGATTAAGGCCTCACCGTAATGCAGTGATTTGGTCATCGCGATACCCACCGCGATGCGGTGGAATTACGGTGGCTCTGTGGACCATGACAATTATTGTTTTGGGGTTCACCGCAATGCGGTGTAACCGTGGTGACCCTTTAGAAATTGAAAAATGCCAAAATGGCCTTCATCACAGCGTGATGACCTTCTCACCACGATACTCACCGCGATACAGCTTAATCGTGGTAAGCTACTATTTTTCCAATTCAAATGCGATCCAATCCCCATTTGAAAATCCTGAAACTTACCCGAAATAAGCTATTTTACAGCTTCTAAGTGCTACAAGTACGTACTAAGGTTTGTACTGAGCTAGAAATGTTTGGGGTATTACAATATATTCCCCTTGGGAACATTGATGCTCGGATGAGACTGATTAAGCTGAGGAACACTGATAGACTAAGTTTTTACAATGAACATGTACACTGAAATATGACTATATGACTGAATTGATTCATGAATACTTGATTGAATATGCAACGGTAAGGAATACCAAGTTTACAACTATAACTGAATCATGGATCTGAGAAAATCTAAGGAAGACTGTCACCTTGAGCTGAGAATACTAATGAACCTACGGTCATTTACTGAACATGTATAAACGGGAACATGAGAACATGACTAAGTCTGAAACATGATATATGAACTGAATTTCATGAACTGAACTGATTCCTTGAATATATATCCCATTCCATGGGGATGATCACACAATTGAGATTGGAATGAGAGAGTCAACTTATGAGTACCCGTTACTCCAAACTAGATTCATTTTGTGAAGAGAAACTGAGAGGTTTAGGACATAAAAGCTCAGGGGTTATAGTGCATCTCCCCCTTGGGACATTATGTCCCTCGAAGAATGCTGACTTGGATGAGATATTGAGGCAAAGTTGAGATGATACACAGGGCACCTATGAACTGAATCGTGACTGAGTATTTGGGGTCTGAAACTGAGGTACGACAATTGAATTGGGTAAACTCGTAACTACTAAGATGCTCTATCTTAGAATAGGTATATTCGAAAGACTTTGGATAGGGCGACTGGGTGGAAAGATAGGAAACCATACGAACTTGTCTTCCTAACAACTAAACTGAATTCTTTGCTTTACGGATTGACTCATACTTAAAACTTATACTCAACTGGAGCATTTCTTGACACTTTTCTATAAAGTTCTACTAACTTTAGGGAACACGGAAATATTGGCATGGTCTAAATGATACATCTGAATAAGATGTCACAATATGGCTAAAATTCTATAATATGAGAACTAATAGCTTTACCTACGGAGGTCTGATCAGTACTGAATTCTCTTACTATGTACAAGCCTACTCAAATATTCAAAATGCATTTATCCCCTTACGCATTATCATGATATTCAAGCCTATCTTCATAACTATAGCCTTATGTAAAACTAGCATGTAACAATTTTTTCTTAACATGAAACATTTACTCTCCCCCTTCTAAGCAACTGCTCATCACTAGATAATTTCATAAGGAGAGTTCATTGAAGGTTAAAACATGAGGAACTGAAACATGAATGGACACAATATTGAACTTGACACTTAACTAAGGCCTAACGAATAGAACATCAACATCCTAGATTTTATCAAAAGATCTAAACTGAATATATAAATGACATAGTCTGAATTTAACTGATCATTAGGAGTATAGCATAAGTCATGGAAACTGACCATACTGTAAGGCATGAGTACATAAGTCATGAGCTACATGATCTAAGTTTGGAGTTTCTATTTTCAGGAAACGTGATTCGTAACACTGAGTGAACTGGAATTGCTCTTACTAGGAACTGTAAGTGTACATAATTTTTGATAACGTGCATGAATAGAAGCAATGATCATAGAAATGACATGTACTGTGTGAGTAGATATCATGATAGCTAAAGTGCAATACTTTGAAATGAGGTAAGGATAGGTTGGGCATCAACCTCTCCCACTGCTTTTCTACACATACTGACATTACTACTAAAATTTGAAGGCCTAAATTTCTGAGATATCATAATCGGACAGTTCCTGTATACCTGCCAGGCTATGATAGAATGACCTACTGGGGTGGATACTGAGAAAGGTTCTGTTAAGGTTTTCGGTCTAACTTTGAAATCGACTGCTATGTAAGGAATTACCAAAGACAGAGAATCTCTTGGATCTAATAAGACAAAACATGTAAATGGTAGATCCATAACGTACCAGTAACCATGTCGGAAGAACTTTCCTAATCTTGTTTGGACTGAAGTGTATAAAGCCTATTTGGGCGTTGCCCACTGGCGGCACTGGTAGTAGCACCATGCTGATTTGGGCAACCGGACTGAGATGAAGGACGATTGTACTGACCTTGTTGGCATAAATATTTTTCCCTCTGAGCCATAACTCTACACTCCCGCATCCTGTGGCCTGGCTTACCACTATAAAAACATACATCACTGCTAGCTCTACATGTACTTAGGTTATGTCTACCATATTTTCTGCAAAGCGTATGGGATTGACCACTGCTCACACTACCCTACGTTTTGGAGCCTTGCGCCCCATCATGACTGCCATTCCTGAAATTTTGTACTAGTGCACTAGCTAAGGGGGGAGTTGAAACTGAAGATTTTGGATGAAATTGGGAACGGTTACCGCTCTTTGACTTAGGATGATTGAAATTAAAACTATCTATCTTCTTCTTTTTAAGCTTCTGCTCCTCAATCTGTTAAGCATGAACCATAATCCTAGAGATGCCTATCCTCTTAATCAATATTGCAGTACTGCACTTCTTAACCACACTATCTGATACCCTAGACACGAACTTGCTCATTCTAGACCAATTGTCTGCTTCTACATGGGGAGCATACTTGGCTAACTGAGTAAACTTAAGGGAATACTCTTTCATACTCATACTGCCTTGCTTGAGATTGATGAACTCTAACACCTTGTCTTCTCTCAGCTCTAAGGGAAAGAATCTGTCTAGAAAAGCAGTAGCAAACTCTTACTACTCTATGGGCCCTGCATCTGTGCCCCTATCTACCTTCCACTACTTAAAACATGTATAAGCTACATCTTGTAGCTGATAGGCAGCTAACTCAGAACTCTTACTACAAGTCACTCCCATAATATCTGTGACTTTTTGAACCTGATCGAGGAACTCATGTGGATCGTCTTCTGACTTAGCTCTTGAGAATAGGGAAGGATTCATCCGGGTGAAGTATCAAATCCTGGCTACAGTAGTATTGGCCACTGGGTTTTCCTGAAAAGCAACTGCCCATTCATTCTGAGCTATTACAGAATTGGCTAGAGTAGTGAATACAACTTGAATTTTGCACGGGAGATATGCTCGTCCAGGGGATCTGCCTGAACGGGCCGAGGTGCTGACTAATTTCTAGTGCTCCTTTTGTTAGTATTTTTGGGAGACATATTCTTTAAATGAAAGGAAGAAATGGATTAGACTGAGAGTTTGACCTGAGCTCATGCTCACTCGCACGAAATGAGTACTGAAAGAAGAGAAACTTTTCCTAAAATATCTCATAGCCTCCTGTCCATAAGTGTGGCATGCTACATACCCATGCACAAGACTCTACTTGATGCGACTTTCAAAATTCCTAGGAAACTATTGAACCTTAGGCTCTGATACCAAGTTTGTAACACCCCGAGAGTACACCCTAGATGCTACACAATGCTTATGACCCTGAAGGATCACAAGCTAACCCATGACTGATATCTGCTCTGAGTACTGAATAGTAATACTAAAATAAATGCGGAATTATGATGAATTGCCATAAGGTTGAAAATCTAAATACTAAAAAATAATAATACCTGGTAAAATATCTAAAAAATAATCACTGTCTGAACTGGTCTAGTCTAAAAGCCACTAACTGAACTGTCTGAATATGGAGTTGATGGAACAAGCCCCCAACTAACTCTAACTACTGAACTACTGATAAACTTAAATAAATCATATCCTCGATAGATGGGGAGTCACTACTAAATCTGCAACTGTTGACTGGAGCTGTGTAAATGCGGTTGGGATCTTGAGAGTCTGAACCTATGATATGAGGTATCATAATGCAAAAAATAGTATGCGGTCAGTACGTGGAATGCACTGGTATACTAGATGAGGTAAGGCTGAATGCAAAGGTTCATATGCATGAAGAATAATTGACTGAATGACATAGAGTTACTGAATGTAAGAGTACGTGGATAACTGATACTACGAAAAACACTGAGTATGCAATACTGTACATATACGTATAGATTGTAACTGAGTTTTTCTGAAGATAAGTACTGAGTTTTGATAACTGAGTAGCTGATATCTGAGGTTACTAATAATTGATTTACTGATATTGATTGAATGTGTCTGACAGTCCTAATTCTATAGAACTGAACTTGGTTCTAAACTAAAGACTAAAACTGAAACTGTGAGAGGTAATCATCTAACCGACATGCCCTGAATAAGATAAGATAACTAAGTCGGGGTCCAATTTTTAACCCTAATTGGAAGGGTGTTAGCTCTGTGCCACAGGTACTAACAATTGTTGTAGAGTCAGTCCTAACTAACGGTTGACCCTTAAAATTAGTCCTAAACTAGCGGGTGATCCCTGAGTATGTTAGTCCTATCTAATAAGTGACATCTCATAACCTATGCTAGCTACATAGTTTTGGAACTTAGGGATTATATCTAGGGACCTAGTTCTAACTAACGGGTAAGCCATCATCCCTAGGCTCGCTTGGTGCTGAATCCTAATCCCAACTTAAAGACACTAAACTAGTTTTACTGAACTAGACTAGACTGATACTGAGTTTGCTTAGTTTTCCTGAGTTTTGTAACAGACTAAGTTCTACTGAGTTCTGTAACTAACTGAGAGTACTACTAGTCGTGATATGACTGATACTATTTTGTAACTGACACTGGCTCTAGGTAAACAGCTAGATTGTAAGGTATTAAATACTCCCAGGACTCGATAGCATAAAAAATAAAGACATAGCATGATCATAAGGGCATAACAATACTTGCTTGCTAACAATGCAATAATTTAGACATTTTGTCAAACACTAGATATACATGAACTTATGCATGAATGGGATCACATAATAACACGTCATGATTCAACTATTTACTTCACATAGGCAATTTAGCAAACACTTGGGGAGCATGGATTATTTATATGATAATGGCTAACACATGAACATTATGATATATTAATCAATTAGTAAATTCAAGGGTTTATCAAGATAATCACATATTCATCACACATGCTATTCAATTTCATGAACTTTCACTTAAATCATGGATTGAAACCCAACTTATATCATAAACATGAATTCAATCTAATTCAAACATGGAAGTTCATAATTCAACGATCCTCTAGTTTTAAAAACAGATTCGTGGACTCTATGGGTGAAAGGAACCCATAAATGAACACATAACATACCTTGGAATGTTAATTCTTGAAGGTTCTCGTAGAAATTCTTGAGTTTTGACCTTGATTCTTAAAGCTATGGTTTCTTGCTTTTGAGAGAGAATGATGTAATTTGGGAAAAAATTAAGTGAATACTGATATATTTTGGTTATTTAGGGGTTAATTTCGTGTTTAAGGCTGATCTGGGTCATGGAAAAGTCTAAGCTTCCCTTGTGATTTAAAATCCAGCAACTAGAACACTACTTAAGGCCTCACCGCGACGCGGTGAGTGGGTCATCACGATACCCACCGCAATGAGGTAGAATCGCGGTGACTCTCTGAATCGTTACAATTGCTATTATGGGGTTCACTGCGACGCAGTGCAACTGCGATGAACCTCTGGAAATTGACAAATGCCGAAATGTCCTTCATCGCAACGCGATGACATGGTCATCGCAATAATCACCGCAATGCGGCCTAATCGCAGTGAGCTACTATTTGTCCAATTCAAATGCGGTCCAATCTCTATTTGAAAATCCTGAAACTTACCCTTAAACAATCTATTTTCCTGCTTCTAAGTGTTACAAGTATGTACTAAGGGTTGGAGTGAGCTAGAAATGTTTGGGGTACTATAGGGGTATTACATGTCTCATTCTCCCCCCTTAGGATTATTCGTCCTCGAATGATGAGTCAAGGTGTACCTTAGCAAGACTTAACACAGAGCACAACCACACTTACCTTTTACAAAGACAAAAATCAAAGATGTTAGGGAATACACATGCCTCAAGCAAAATTATCCAAAATGGGAAACAAGAATGGATATTTCAACTTTATGTCCTCTTCGTCTTCCCAAGTAGATTTTTAGACCTTATGGTTCCTTTATAGAACTTTCATACCCTTAGTCCTTAGACGACGGACTTGCCTATCCAAATCACCACCGATCCTTCCTCATAGGAAAGGGAATCGAAACACCAAAACTCTCTAATGTAACAATCAAGGAAGGATTATCGACACACTTCCTCAATATCGAAACATGAAAGACCGGATAAATAGAACCCAATCTACATGGCAACTCCAACTCATAAGCCACATGGCTCACTTGCCTCAAAACGCGAAAGCGACCAACATACCAGGGACTGAGTTTTCCCTTATTTCCAAACCGTATCATTCCTTTCATGGGAGATACCTTCAGGAATACCAAATCATCTATACTAAACTCCAACTCCCTATGCCTTACATCCGCATAGGACTTTTTATGACTTTGGGTGGCCTTAAGTCTATCCCGAATCACCTTCCCTTTTTCCATAGCTTAGTGAACCAAGTCAGGACCAAATAACCTATTCTCACCAACCTCACCCAATGGGAACCCTACACCTCCAACCATAAAGGGATTCAAAAGGAGCCATCCCAATACTAGAGTGAAAACTATTATTATACCAAACTCTATGAGAGGTAAATAATCCACCCAACTACCACCAAAGTCTATCAAATAGGATCTTAGCATATCTTCCAATGTCTGAATAGTCTTATTGCTGGTCCATCTTCTTGAGGGTGGAAAGCGATGCAAAGGCTAACCTTAGTTCACAAACCTCTCTGAAAAGAATGCAAAAAATGAGATGAGAACTGAGTACCTTGATTAGATATAATGGAGATTAGAGCACCGTGCAACTTGATGATTTCCTAAATGAAAAGCTCAGCATAATCCTGTGCCGAATAAGTAGTCTTCACTGGCAAGAATTGAGCGGACTTAGTCATCCTATCAACGATGACCCAAATCAAATCAAACTAATTTCGAGATTGAGGAAGACCAGTAATGAAATCCATATTAATCACCCATCATTTCGACAGAGATAAGTCAATTTCTTGAGATAACCCACTAGGCCTCAAGTGTTCCACCTTCACTTGCTGACACACCATGTACTTAGCCACAAAATTTTCCATATCCCTCTTCATGTTATTCCACTAATAAATCTCTTTCAAATCATGGTACACCTTCGTCGAACCTGGATGAACAATGTACCTCAAATCTTGAGCCTTAGCCAAGATCCTCTCTCACAACCCATCAACATTGGGAACACACAATCTATCTTGGTACCTCAAGATACCATCACCACTACTCTAAAAAAGCATCACCTTCTAGTGACCCACATCATACTTTCTTCTCATCAGAATAAGATCTGAACCTGCTTTTCCTTCACGTCGGCACCCAAAGAGGACTTCACCACCCTTTGAATAATCACACTACCATCCTGAAAGTCCAAAAGACGAACTCCAAGATTAGTCAAATGGTGAATATCCTTCAACAACCCTCGCTTCTACTAATCAACATGAGATAAGCTCCCCATAGATAACCTGCTAATAGCATCAGCAAACACGTTAGCTTTTACCTGGATGATAAAGGAGACTCATATCATAGTCTTTGAGAAAATCAAACTATCTCCTTTTCCTAAGATTCAACTCTTTCTGGGTGAACATATACTGCAAACTCTTATGGTTTGAGAAGATGTCAACATGAACCCCACACAGGTAATAACACAAAATATTCAAAGCAAAGACCACCGCCAACAAATCCAAATCATGAGTTGGATAGTTGTTCTCATGCACCTTCAGCTGCCAAGAAGCATATGCCATAACCTTACCCCACTACATCAATACAGAACCCAGTCCCACATGGGATTCATCATAATAAACAAGAAAGACATTCGTACCCTTGGGTAGGGTTAAAAAAGGAGTAGAAGTTAACTTATCCTTCAACTTCTCAAAACTACCCTCACAAGCATTAAACCATTAAAAATTTACCTTTTTTTTGAGTCAATATAGTCAATAGAGCAACAATAGAAGAGAAGCTCTCCACAAACCTACTATAATATCAGGCCAAGCCCAAGAAACTCTGAATATCGATTGGAGTTGTGGGTTAAGGACACTTTTCAACCACCATAACTTTTTTTTTTGATCCACCATGATCCCTTTACTATAAGCAACATGACCCAGAAAAGTAAAAACATTTAACCAAAACTAATACTTAAAACACCTAGCATACAAACACTAATCCTTAAGGGTCTGTAACACTATACAAAGGCGATCAACATGATCCGCCTCGCTCTTAGAATATACTAGGATGTCATCAATAAACACAAAGATGAATAAGTCCAAAAACTGATGGAATACCCAATTCATAGATCCATGAATGTCGCTGGTGCATTACTCAAGCCAAAGGACAACACCAAAAACTCCAAATGACCATACCAGGTTTGAAAAACAGTATTAGGGGCATCTACCTCCCTAATCTTCAACTGATGATAACCCAACAGAAGGTCCATCTTAGAAAATTACTTTGCACCCTACAACTAGACAAATAGGTCATCAATCCCAGAAGAGAATACTTATTCTTCACTATCACCTTATTCAACTAGCGATAATCTATACATATCAAAGGGACTTGTCCTTCTTATGCACAAAAAGTATCAGCGCGCCCCACAGGGAAATACTAGTGTGGTTAAAACCCTTATTAAGAAGATCTTTCAACTACACCTTGAGTCTTTTCAACTTAGCCAGAGCCATTTTGTACAGACGAATAGAGATAAGACAAGTGTTTGGAAGAAGTTTGTTCCCAATATCAATTTCTCTATCGGGAAGGACACAAGGAATATCATTAGGAAATACTTAGAGAAATTCATTAACTATAGGGACATATGAAAAGAAAGGAACCTAATAGTTAAATCCTTAAATAACACAAACACCCTTTGGAAATTAAATTTTTGGGGTCTTAGATAAGAAACAAACCTTACCTTAAGCACTACGGAACTCCCTTCTTACTTATTCATCGGTTCATCTGAGAATAGGAAATTGACGCTTCAAGTCCTGTAATCAAAATATGCATAGCATGAATAGAGCCAGTCTATCCCTAAGATAACATCAAATTCTAACATCTCTAACTCTATCAAATCAACCAATATCTCCCTATCACAGATAGATACCACAAAACTCCTATTAACGCTCTTAGCTACAATAGAGTCACCCTACCAGGGTAGACATAGAGAAAGGATCAGGAATACACTCATGACCAAAACTAAAATAAATAGCCACATAAGGGATCACATAAGAAAGGGTTGACCCGGTATCTAGCAGATAATACACATCACGAAAGAAAACTTTTAGCGTACTAGTAACAACATCAGGAGATGCCTCAGAGTCTTGATAGGTGGCAAGAGAATACAAATGATTTTGACCAGTGAAGGAGCCTTAAGTAACACTCTTTGGGGTAGAAGCTAAAGATGCAACAACCAGGACCTTATTAGACCTAATAGAAACATTGTAGGAGTGACAGTTCCTCTGAATATTGCCAGGCTGTCCATATCTAGAACACTTATTTCTCTCTCTATCACAAAACCATGGTTCAATTGACCATAATATCTTCTAGGAGCATACGATGGAGCTGATTACGCCATATTGGCCTGAGATTGGGCACCTTATGACTTAAACCCATTGTTCCTCTTAAAGTAAAGATCACCGAATGACTTTGGATATGAAGCACTAGTCGTAAAATAGGAACTAGAATTTCCTCACTTTTTCTTAGACCATAGCCTGCCATCTCTACCAATAATTTGCTCACCTCCACCCTTCTTAAAATACCTGGACCTTTTATTTAGCCTCTCTCCTATTTCAAATTATCTCTTTATTTCATCTTCAACCTTCTGTATATACACCATAAGCCTAGAGATATCCATATCAATATTCAACAAGGCAGCCCTAGACTCTAGCACCACATCTTGAGACAAGCCCGAAGCAAACTTTCTCATCTTAGCCCTCATGTTTGACACTAGCTCAGGAACATAACAGGACAAAATATGAAATATTAGGGCATATTCTTTCACAGACATCCTACCCCATTTTAGATTCACAAACTTTTCAACTTTAGCCTCCCTCAACTATTGAGGAAAGAAATGATACCAGAAGGCACCCAAAAACTTATCCTATAGTTCCAACTCTGCATCATTACCTCTAGACTAATCACACTTCTAATACCACTGATATGCCATATCCTTCAACTAATAGGCAACAAATTCTACACCTTTAGAGTCAGAAGCATGTATCACTCCGAAAATCTTTTCCATCTCCTCAATAAACCCTTAAGGATCCTCCTCAGCCTTAGAACCATTAAAGGTCGGAGGATTAAACCTCATAAACTACCTAACTCGAGTAACCTCAGAAGAGCTCAGATTAGTACCAGCAGGACCCGACTGACGTGACTGAGATATCACTAACTAGGTTAACAAAAGAATAGATTGATGAAACTCATCATTAGAAATATCTCCTTGGGGCGGTGGGGCATGATCATTATCTGTTCGAGAAGCCCAAGGAGGACTGGTAGGGACCGGTGGAACTCAATGTAGGGTAGTACAATTAGGAGATGGAGCCCTAAACCAGGTATAAACTCTATAAGAAAGACAAGTTCCATATGAATTGTCATCAAATGAGACATAAGAGGTTCCACAAGAATTAGATCTTTGAGGAGGCATGCTCTAAAATGTGAACAAATGGGAATTAGAGGAGCTTTCAACACCTTAGATTCTATAGCCCAAAACTAGAACAATAAGTAAGGAAAACATTACTAAATGTCTTGTAGCCTCTCCATCATTAGTGCGGTGTGCTACACACCCATGATAGAGACTCTACTTGATAAGACTTTGTGGACACCCAATTGAGCATGAATCTAGGCTATGATACCAACTTTCTCATGACCCAAACCAGGGCCTGTCCATGACGGATATCTCAAGTCCTCTGTGGATCGGAGACCACCCTCTTTGCCTAGTCAAACAAATCATAATAAAGTAGCTAGCGAATGAATACCAAACATATAACAAGATAAGTAAAAAAGTAACTCAATGTCTGAGAATGTCAACAACCAATACCCAGTCCACAGTAATCTATAACCTCTATACCAAAAAGTAACCTGCATTGGGATATTCCCTTAACCCTAATAACGACAATGTAAATATGAAGTCTTCTATTCTAATTTTTGGAAGAAAAACTAAAGGAATGATCAAGTCTTTTGGATAATGAAAGCTCACCACTTCACCTCAAATGATCGACTCTAAGATCACCTATCACTATGCCAGAAAAGTAGAAGTTCCTTAGGACCCTGCATCTCTTAGGGATACATCGTCCGGAGATGGTTAGTGGGGTGGGCACTAGCATACAACTCAGGTTAATAATAAAGTAGTGTCAGCCATAATTTTAATTTCAAACTTACTGTACATATTTATATTTATACATACATACAAACATATATATATATATATATATTAGATACTGGGGCAAGGAATAAGGTTTCGCAAAATAGTTAAATATTATCCTGGACTTTGTAGCTCAACCATCATAAATAGGCACCCACAGGCTATATGAGTTTTGGTTCCCCTATTAAAAGGCCCCCAATGCATGTTAGACACATGAATCATAGGTAGATAGGAAGATGAGGGAATGCCTTACCACCACGTCAATCCTAGATACAAAATATTTGTGTGAACCATGCACATGGTCATCTAGACCAACCCTCATGTTGACTAATATGAATTTTCATTATATGTCATTTGAGACCCACAACTTCACTGCTTAGATACATAACCCCCATTAAGCCCAATTAAAATCAATTTTTACATAACCCATTCATTAATATATAAAGTATTTAAAGAAAATAACGTTTACCAAATCAACCCCAAAATACTACATGTGTTCGATAGACTAATGTATAAACTTCATAATTAAGGCCAAATTCCTCAAACAATAAGGATTCATACATTAAGTCACACCATGGTATCATCATACCATTTAACTTACAAGCTCATAACTATGCCATTATAATTCAATTAACTTGGGGAATGACTTGATCCCTTTTGTTCATTAAATCAAACATAGCCAACAAGGCTTTGAAAATCTATGTTCATTGCTTAACCATTTATGCAATGCAATAGTATAGGTATGTAAGTCAAACCAAGTGACAATTACACAATTTAAAGCCATTTACACCAGTGGGTTTGGGGATAAAATTGTTCAAAACCAATTATAAGTTCAAAACATCAATTTGGGGGATTACCTCAATCCCCATTCCAATTCCTACACCCATGAACACTATTAGCTCAGAGCATAAACAACTGATAAAAACCATAGAAAAATAATTCAAGGATCAAAAATTCCAAAACCCTCAACCCATGTCAAAACTCACATTTAAATCCATATAATTAAACTATTTAAAATATATGCTTTTCACAAAATAAGATTTGGGGAAGAGTAACATGCCAGAAAGGATCACAATTTTAAAGGGAGAAGATAATCAACCTTGAGAAAACCCTAATGCTATTGCTTGAGAGAATTTTTGAGAAGAGAAAAGTTATTTTGGTGTGTTATGGATAGGAATGGCATCCCAAGAAGGTTTTAAAGTTGTGGATCACATTTGGGGAAAAGAGGAAATGTCTAAAGACCCCTAAATGAAATAATAAAAAATTGTTGCCTAGTCGTTACGGGTGATCTTATGACTCGTAGGTTGACCTTACTACTCGTGACCTCTTGTAATAGTTCGACAACACCCATGGTCAGCCACATTGGTTTGGATATGAGTCATACTAGATGACTCGTACTCAGGCATTACATCTAGTTTGGTCAAATTGTAGGTAAGACGGAATATTTGGGCATCACACTGGTTTGGCTACAGATGGGACTATACGACTCGTATAAAGTCTTTAAAACTCGTAACCCCTAATCATAGTCAGAACAGAAACTTCAGACTAGCACACTAGTCTAGCTATGATTGGGGTCCTACGACCCATAATGACTTCCTATGACTTGTAGGGAGAGTCATTGTCTGGGCAGTAAGCTCATAGGCCAAGAAATTTCAATGACAAAAAATTTAGGGTGTTTCAGTTAAATATAATTCTTATCCAAGTCCTGAATCATTGAAGATAGTGTTGCCAAGGCATCGGCAAACACATTTTGAATTTAAAGGGACATTTTTTAACTCAATCTTTAGAATCTTTTGCTTAATTCCTTAACATATTGCACATAAGAAAGGATCTTGAAATTCTTAGTGGTACATTCTCTTTGTACCGGATGAACCAACAAATCCAAATCTCCCATCACTAAAAGCTCATTGATGTTTATGTCTACCGCTATCCTAAGTTCGAGAATGCAAGCCTCATATTTTGCTATGTTGTTAGTGTAAGAAAACCTATCTTCCTTGAGATCATATAATGTTTACCTATTTCTAAAACCAAAACTCCTTTAATTTTGACTCCTTTAAAGTTTGATGCTCCATCTAAGAACATTGTCCATCTATCATATGACTCTGAGATATCTTCTCCTTTAAACAACACTTTTTTATATGGGAAGTAAGTCTAGAATGACTTGTAATCTTGATCCACTGGATTTTTTGCGAGATGATCAGCCAAAATATTTCCTTTAATGACCTTTGTGTTATGTACACAATATTCAACTCACTTAACAAAATCTGCCATTTCGCTAATTTTTCCATAGGCATTGGTTTCTGAAAGATTTACTTGAATGATTTATTCTTGAAATCTAGTATATCATACACTCAGAATGATAACGCCTCAACTTTTGTGCAACCCAAGTCAATGCCCAATAGGTTTTCTTGAATAATATAGACCTTGCTTCATACAGTGTGAACTGTTTACTCAATAAGTAAATAACTCTCTCTTTCTTTCCTATTTCATCATGCTACCCTAACACACATCTAAAAATACTATTCATAATAGATATGTACAATAAAAATGACTTACAACCTCTGATAGAACTAATATCGATGGGTTTGTCATAACCCAAAAATAAAGGCCATGATGACACTTATCACGGCTAAGCCTTGACAACTAAGCCAATCACCTAAACTAATATAAAAATAGAAAACATTATCAAATCCCAGGGCAAGACTTATAAAACAAAGTTGAATCGTACATACATAATAAATATGGAAACCACAATGTCAAAATAATGCATAAACCATCCCAAAACCTGGTGTCTCAGTGTAAGAACAATCTACATATAACTCAAAGTTTGAAAATATAACTGATATTCTAGAAAGGAACACAAGTTTGTCTCCAAAAACAAATCAAGACATATACTAGACAGGATGGGGTAGGAGGTCAACTCTGGAAGCATAGAGCGTCCACTACCTCAAAAGTATCAAATCACTACCCAAACTCAGCTATCGTGCAATACATTCATACCTAGATCTACACCAAAAGGGAACAGAAGAGATGAGTATGGTCTATTTATACTCAGTTTGTATTAAAGGCCGACTGAGCAAAGTAGTAGATAAGGTTTATAAAATACATACCATGGAAATGACACCTATAATCAGAAAATATCCCTGATGATAGCCTATATCATTTCAGCTAATAGTCTTAAATATACACATATACTAAATATAAGTACAAAAAAGAAGCACAAAATAGATAGACATCAGATCAAGCACAAAAATACAACCCAAAAGATGCGTAATGTATGAGATGCAATAATAATTATAATGATGATGATGATGGTATGATATGTCCGAGGTTGTCACACAATCTTTGTATACGCCTTTCGAGAACTACTCTCTAGGTAGGACCTATGGAGGTTCAAAACCCATATATAATACAATAATCAATACCAATACTAATCCTACATCTATATTTCCTCTTCGGCATGTGATCTTTGGCAGAGGGTTTTTAAAAGTGTCATATTTCCATTAGTTGACCAATATTTCCACAGTGGTACCAATGCCTCATGAATGTATGTATGATATGAGGATAAAATGCTCACATCCAAACCAATATAAGAATTCCAAATCCAACCAACACACAAGCACGCAAGCTGGAATCTACTAAATAAGCCAACCATCCATGATCAATATAGTCCATGTACCCTTAGAGTGAGATATGGGAGTATCATTAATACCACATAAACCCCAGCTTAGGTATTATTACCAGGAAGAATAACAAAATATTTATATACACAAGGCTTACAACATCATATAAGACCCCCACACAGGTCACACATAGCAAATAATATCTCAAACCACCAATAACAAAAATAAAAGCCCCCACATGGGAACATAGCAGTGCTAACACAATTTTTATGATGAATACCCATATCCAGAATATGCTTTTATATTAGTATTAACTATCTAGCCTAGTTTGAAGAAAAATAAGCTATAACCTACCTCAAACAGTGATATCCCAGTCTAAAAGCCTTCAATATGGAGCCTTCCCCTCCCAAAAGGTCTCAAACCAAATGAAACATACAAATATAGAATCTAAGTATCAAATGGAAACCAACTATATACATATTGCCCATTTTTGAATTGGGGTCAAACCGAACCCCCACAATGGGTTTTTAAAAAAAGGTAAAAAATAAAATTTTAGTTCATAAATACATTACCCATGATTCAAGGAAGCCATATAAAAAACACCAAGTAAAAATATGT
The DNA here is from genome assembly GCA_030864225.1 of Capsicum baccatum var. pendulum. Taxonomy (NCBI): domain Eukaryota; kingdom Viridiplantae; phylum Streptophyta; class Magnoliopsida; order Solanales; family Solanaceae; genus Capsicum; species Capsicum baccatum. The sequence continues at coordinate 173,445,910 of CM061554.1, forward strand.
TAAAAATGAGGTTTAAAGTTGAAGAAAACCATTTTAGGGCTAAAATTTCCAAATTTAACTTTTGAAATCGTGTTTTAACGAGTTTGAGATGACAAGAATAAAACAATTAATTGAAATAGGGATTTAGAGCTTACCCAAGATTTAAAATGAAATAAATTGCCCAAACCTCTATAACCCAAAGCTGAAGCCTCAAAAGTGGTGGAAGAATCGAGAAAAGGGTATTTAAGTCTAGCCAGGTGCCGCTTAAACCGACACTGGTCCACTTAAGCGGTTATCACTTTTGTAGCCAAGTATCGCTTTTGCGGTACCCACCAAGACCGATCCCTCCACTAAAGTGGACCAACGACTTTCTCTTAAGAGGCCTTCGCTTAAGGGTAAGGGCCTCGCTTAAGCGATATACCAGCTGGTAACCTGGTTGCTTAAGCGATTGACTAGCCACTTAAGAGAATTCACCAGCCGGTTGCACCAACTGAAGACTTGGAAAATTCCAAGTCTCCACCAAGCCATCGGGATTTATTTGGGATTCTGAGAATGCAAATAAACTATGCTACCTTATCAAATTCAACACTCCAGACTCAATAACGACCTCAGATTTCAAAAAGAGGTTGTTTTCACAGAATTGACCCTTGAGATCCAATTTTATAATTTCTCAAACTAAAGATCAAAATGAGACATAAAAGAAATAAAATTATACCAACTATGCTACTAACCCAAAATCAGCATTCCGGATCTACTAGCACAGTTGTTTTGCAATTCGACGAACAGAATAATAAATATTGATCAAAGTTAACTATAAAGCCTTTTAACCTCTTAAAGCCACAAACTTGCACAAAATACACCAAAAATACATCAAAAATCATGCTGATCATATTTATACCCCATAAATATCCCGAAGCAACCATAGGAAGAGGTAAAATGGACAAATTGTATAAAAATGAATAATTCACAAAATAAAACCCTTATAATATCAACCACTAAGAATCTAGTTCGTCCTCAAACTAAAGGCAAGGGAAATACCTGAATGAGAGAAAAGCTTGGGTGTAAGACCCCGTAAAAATTTTGATGAATTTATTTTTGATCATCCCATGTGCATAACATTTATTTTTCACTTGACTCATGATAAAGGGTGTTAAAAGGGTGTTTTTATAGAAGTTTTAGAACTTTTGGGAGGGGTTCAGGGCTATTTTTGAACACCGAGGCAGTGAGGGTCTATGGTAGTAGTGTACCACTCCGCTTATACTCCGTGGTAGGAGCGTGGAATGGAGACTAAACTTCACGATAGTGACGTGCCACACTGCTATATATTTTTCATCCAATTTTATTTTTTCAGCTTGGGGGTGGGAGCTTTTTGGTCCTTTTTACTTTTACACATCATAAATGACCCCCAACCACAGAAAACTCTGAAATTCACTTAGCCTTACATTGTTTTCCTCTCAACACCTCAAGTTAAGAAACTCAAGGATTTTCATTCTTCGATCTACAAACTTTAATTCTTCTTAAAATTCATCAAAATTCAGGCATGTTTCTCATTCCTTCACTTGTATCTTACATGTTGGCATAAATTGATTCAAAATTCACGTGTTTAACTTATAGGGTTTGAAATTTGGGTGAGGGATTTAGTTGTTAATGGTTGAATTACTTTTCTCATTATTTTAATGTGTTATTCATGCTTTTAATCATGGCTTTTGGAAATGTATTGGTTTGTTATTATAATGGTTAGAATGGGTGACATGGGTTTCCCCAATTTGATGAAATTTTGACTTGGTAATGGTATTAACCTCAATCCACTTTATTAATCTTTGTTATGAATATGGAGTTATACACAATGTAATTTACCTTTGAGAATATTTCATTGCATTAAAAGATAAATAAATAAATATGGTTTTGGAATTCCCTTGGTGGCCATGGTTTTGGATTTTAAATGGAATTTCCGAGTCTTATGGTTAAATAGTTTTGTTTGGAATAATTGAATTAACTTGCAAGCATATTGGTATGACGATAACGAGTTGGTAAATACCTTAATAAAGACTCCTTGGTTAATGGATGGGTTTTGGTGTAAACTATTTTAATTTGGGCTTAAAGAAAATTGTGTGGCTCACCGTGAAGGTGTAATCCTACAGGGACCAATACTAGAAATAATGTTTACCAATGTTCGAGGTTTATATGATCATGTTTCTAGATACACATTATATTTTAGGTGGTTATCGCCTTGGTGTCTTTATTCTTTCCTCGGTACAGGTTGCTAACATGGACTGGGCCCTTCCAGTAGGGGTGCCAGCCCATATAGCCTGTGGGTTCCTTTAAGATGGAGTGAGCTATACAGTTTAAGCTAATATTTTAAACTATCATTTTTCATGACCCTTATTCCTATCTCAACATTCTATGTCAGTGTATATTAAAGTTGTCCATTGTGATTTTGACTATTTTTATGAATGCACTATTTTGTCCCTTTCCCTTGACTTATATGCCAATGCTCATCCTACTGACCGTTCTCGAATGCCGCATTATTTAATAATATAGGTTCGAAGGAATTAATTTCTTACTCCTGTGCAGTGTTAGGTGGTGTGGTACATCTATTGAGATGCTGTGAAGTGGTGATCCTTCATTTTTCAAAAGGCCTAATCATTTCATTAGTTTCTTTCCAATCTTAGTACTTTTGGATTCTTTTTGTCATAGTTGGGGCATGTCCCAACTTAGTTTGGAATTATTGGTTTAGAGGCTTTGGTGCACAAGTATTGACTTGATTGTTTATTTTTATTCTTTGAATTTTCATTTGACTTATCTATCCTTCTTATTACTATTTTGGTTGTCTTTTGTTGAGTACATTTATATGCTCTTGATGTAAGGATAAAGGGGTTGTCTCTGGCCTATGGTGGGCTTGAGATTGCTAGGCATGACCAACAGCGAGTTTGGGTTATGAAAAGATTAGTATTAGAGAATAATTTATTGTAATTGGGTATCCATAAAGCCGTGTCGAGTAGTGTCCCATTTATGGGTATGTAGCGCGCCACGCTTATAAGGCGGAGGCTATGAGGCATTTAGGAATGTCTCCCTTTCTTGTGTCCTATTTTGGGCTATAGAATCTAGTTGCTATGGAGAATCTCTAACTCCTGGCTTACTCATGTTTCATCTTAACTCCTTGAAGATCTGTCAATCATAGAAACTCTGCTGGAGCCTCTGTCCCATATGAGGAAAAAATGGAGGGAACTCGCCCTGATTATGTAATGCAGACCCAATCTGGGGTCCCTGATCCTGACTTAACCACTCCACGTGGGGTTCTACCAATCCCTACTAGTCCTCCTCCGACTTTCCAGGATGGTGATACTTATGCTCAGTCGCCTTAGGGAGATATCTATGATGCAAAGTTCTATTAGTTTATTCATATGCTTGCTCAGCTAGTGGCATCTCAGTGTCACCGACCTGATCATGTTGGTTTCGTTTCTAATTAATCTGAGGTCACCAAGATTGGACGATTTATGAGGTTAAATCCGCTAACCTTTATGGGCTCTAAGGTTGAAGAGGAGCCTCAGGGATTTATTAATGAGATAGAGAAGATTTTCAGGGTGATACACGGTACTGATTCAAAAAGTGTAGAGTTTGCTGCTTATGAATTGAAGGATATGACTTATCAGTGGAATGGGGAGTGGGAAAAGATGAGGGGAAGTGATGCCGATCCAACAATGTGGGATGAATTTTTAGGTGATTTTCTTGATCACTTCTTTATTTAAAAGTTGAGAGAGGCTACAACCGAAGAGTTTGTGAACTTGAAGCAGGATAAGATGAGTGTTAAGGAGTATGCCCTGAAGTTTCAATAGTTATCTCACTGTTCTCCAAAGTCTTTGCGTAATATGAGGTCCAGAATAAGGAAGATCACTTCTGGTTTGTCCTGCAATTTGGTATTAAAATGTAAGGATCAATGCTGAATAATAATATGGACATATCCAGGCTGGTGGACTATATGCAGTAGGTGGAGGATGAGAAGAAGAAGTAGGCCAAGATCAGATAAAGGAAACACAAGAAGTTTAGATATGTAGACTAGAGTGGAAGATAGCAAAACAGTGGGAGAGATGATAGGCAGTGGACTAACAAGAAGAATTAGGGAAATTCTTATCCGAAAACTAGTGCTCCATATCTGAAGCCTTCATGTGATTGTCATTTTTAGGGTGGTAGTGGTCCTAAGGCAAAGGGTGCCCAGTCTTAGGTCAGTGGAGCTCAGTCAACCCTATCTTATTCTCTATATCATTTTATGGGTAGCTTCATTGTGGGCATTATGAGGAGGAGATGAACTAGTGTCTTAATTGTAGTCATCATGGTCATCTGTAACAGAATTGTCCTATAGTTAAAGTCTGCACTGGGGATAATAAGGACCTGATATCCACTTCTTTTTCTCCTGCACCTAATGACTCTACTCCAATTATCGACGATGGACAGAATTACCTCTATTCACTTACTACAAGTCATGAGTCTGAGGCATCTCACACGACCTAAACCAGGGCCTAGTTATGTATGGCTCCTCAGGTCCGACTGGGACCGAAGACCGTCCCTAAAACCTAACCATAAATGCCCTGTACCCTATGTTGGATGTATTTCGAATATATAAAAATATAGAACAATTATAAATCAGATACATTAGTTAAAGTTTATACACCTATCCAACCTGTTTTAATCCCAATACCAATACCAATGCTAAGACTGACACCAATATCGACACCGCCCATGCCCAAAGTAGTCAGATAAAACCTCTAATTGAAAACAAAGTACATCCAGTCTGGACATGACCTCTACCATAGCCAAAACCAAATTCCAAGAAATAAACAACAGTATGAAAAGATGTCCATAGCATGAAATGGAGTCTTTTGGAGTACGGAAGCTCACTACTTAGTCCAACACAAAGTTGTCCCCGAATCCAAGATCAGTGACCAAGAGGAGTAGTATGGACGATTCCTGCATTGCATAGGGATACAACACCTAAAGACAGTCTAGCGGGTAAGCGCTCGCATGTACTTAGGAATAAGGATAAAGTAAGTCCATTATTCAAAACCAAAGTTAATATCAAAATGCAATCACAATCATACATATGTATATTATGCCAGGAAAGGGAACCGGGTTTAGCAAGCATTTAAATCATTAACCTGGTTTGTGTAGCTTAACTATCCTAAAACCATCCAACGGCTATGTGGGTCCAATAGTAACCCTTAAATGGGCCCTAGTGAGTCTAGCCGCAAGAACTAGAGATATCATAGAGGCCAGGGATTCCCATGTACCCTTCGTCATCCATGATACATATATACAAGTATAAACTTAGGGGATTCTCATGTACCCCACAAATATATGGTCACCACGACCAACCCTCATGTCGTAAAACATGAGTTTCTAGAGTCTATCTATTAGACTCACACCTTCATGGTTTGCTATTGTAACCCATCATTATTGCCCAAATAAAACCTTTAGCACATAACCAAACCACCAATTCTAGAGTTTATTACCAAGGCATTATGAATTGGTATCGTCATATCGACTATAGCTTTCAAGCAATGTCATTAGCCAATGCTCAGGGGATTCCCATGTACCCCATATAATTTCAAACCAATCAAAACCATGTCCACCAAGGCCTTTCCAAACAATTTAATTCAATCAAATAATTTAGGGTTACATTACCATATTATGCAATGCAAGGTTTTCAATAAGATTCAAACTATGTGACAAAAACATTCTGATTGGCATTTTAACAAATATGTTGAGGGCATATAGTTTCCAAAACAAAAACCAAGAGCCAATTAACCATTACCATGCAATCCACATGTTCAAAAAAACATTATAACATGAAAAATCATAAATACAACATGAGAAAACATCATCCAACCATTAGTAACAAAAACCCTAAAGATATATCTCAAAACCAACACAAACCCATAATAATGCCATGAAAACCATTAAGTAAAACATGATTTTAGTTTGAACTAACAATGAGGGAGGAGTAACATGCCTTGATACTAAAGAATATGGAGAGAAACCACCCTTTAAAACCTTAATTGACCACCTTAAAGAAACCCTAGCCTCTTTTTGAACTAAGTGTATTGAGAGAGTTTTTAGAGCATTTGATTTGGGAATAGAGGTTAATGAAGTCCCAAGAGTTTTTTTAATAGTGGGGTCAAAAGAAATTAAGAGGGGAAATATCTAGAATAACCCCAACTGAAACTATAAAATTCCTGCATATGGGTACGATTGGAACCCTTCACTTGTACCCACATCATACGAGTGGTACCCTCCACTCATGCCCAAGACAGAAAGTTGGATTCCATATTTTATCCAACATATGACTCCCCTTGGCCAAATTGTACCATCATCATATGACAAGTACCTACCTAGTCGTACCATTAGAAGAATGTCAATGGATAGACATTGGACAACATACAGTTTGGCACTATACTTCTCATATCATGTACATACGACTCGTATGGAGTTTTGTCATACCTCAGATATAAAACAGCCAAAACCATACTGAGTAACATATGACCAAGTCCCCTAAACCGTACCTACATTATGCGACAAGTAAGCATGAGTCGTATGATGATAAAAAATCTCAAACTCAAGAAATTTCCAAGGGTCAAAACTCAGGGTATTTTTATTCTCTCCCACATAGATCATTCATTCTCAAATAATGGAAAGAGGTAGTATTAAAACGAGTAAACCCCCACGTGTCTCTACCCTCACCTTTAAGATAGAAAATAGAATACCAAGAAATCAATCATTCCTTTAAGAATGTGTGAAAATAAAGATGTTATGAAGAACACATACCTTCTACACGAATTTCTGCATGAATTTCTAGAGAAAAAAATAGGAATAGATATGACTTTATGTCCTCTTCGGCTTCCCATGTAGCCTCTTCAACCTTGTGGTTCCTCCATAGAACCTTTACTGAGGCCATATTTTTCCACAACTAACTGACGATCCAACATCTCAATTGGGGTCGCTTTATTAGATAAGGAATTGGAAATATAAATATCCTTGATAGACATAACTTGCAACAGATCACCAATACACTTCCTCAACATAGAGACATGGAATATCGGGTGAATGGAGCTCAAACTAGAAGGTAAGTCCAACTCATAGGCAATATTACCAACCCTCCATAAAATCACATAAGGACCCACATATCGGGAAAAGATCTTCCTTTTTTTCTCAAACTATATCACTCCTTTCATGGGAGATACCTTTAGGAATACCTTATCTCCAACCTCAAACTCCAAGTCTCTTCACCTCACATCTTATAACACTTTTGGCAACTTTGGGCCTCTTTAGGCCTATCCCGAATCACCTTCACCTTCTTCATAGCTTGGTGAAAAAAATACGGGCCAAATATATCTACCTCACTATACTCGAACCACCTAATGAGAGGCCTATACCTCCTACCATACTATGCTTCAAACGAAGCTATCCCAATTCTAGAGTGGTAGCTATTTTTATAGGCAAACTCTATAAGAGGTACGTACTCAACCCAACTATCACTATAGATAATCACATAAGCACGAAGCATATCCTGCAATATTTAAATAGTCTTTTTTGCTTTCCCATTTGACTGCAGGAGAAACAGTACTCAGACTCACCTTAGTCCCCAAAAATTTTTGAAATGACCACTAAAAGTGAGATAAAAATTGCATCCCACAATCAGAGATGATAGAAACAGGTACCCCATGTAATTTCACAATCTCTTGGAGGTACAACCTTTCATAATCCTAACTGAGAAGTTAGTCCTCACTGGCAAAAGCTCATTTAACTTTTTCATCCTATCCATAATGACCCAAACAGAATCAAATTGATTCTATGACTGAGGAATACCGATAACGAAATCCATGTTGATCCCTTCCTACTTCCATTTAGGCAGCTCAATTTCATGATACAATTCTTTGAGCCTTATGTGCTCAACTTTAACTTGTTCGCACACCATGTATTTTGCTATAAAATTAGCTATATCCCTCTCTATATTGTTCCACCAATACATCTCCTTGAGGTCATTATACATTTTGGTCAAATCGGGATGAATAACATAGCGTGACTCATGGGCCTCAGCCAAGATCCATTCTCGCAAACCATCTATACCAGGAACACCTAACCTCTCTTAGTACCGCAGAGTGCCATCACCACTAATCTTAAAGGGCATCATCTTATTCCCACCTACATCACCTTTGATCCTCATTAACATAGGATATAACATCTGTTTCTCTTTGATTTCAGTGCCAAGATATGACTGCACCACTCCAAACTTAGCCAAACAATGAATATCCTTCACCAGCTCATGTTTCTACTTATCCATAAGAGCTAAACTCCCCATGGATAAACTACTAAGATCATCAACAATTATGTTAGATTTACCTGGGTTGTAGTGAAGACTTATGTCGTAATCCTTGAGAAACTCGAGCCATTTTCTTTGCCTGAGGTTAAGATCTTTCTAAGTAAACACGTACTGTAGGCTTTTTTAATCAGAAAAGATATCCACACGCACCCCATAAAAATAGTGCCTCCAAATTTTCAACGTGAACACCATAACTTATTATTCTAAGTCATGTGTTGGGAAATTCCTCTCATGCACCTTTCAACTACCTAGAGGAATTAGCTATCACCTTACCATGCTGCATCAGAATACAACTAAGTCCCACATGAGATGCACCACAGTAGACCACAAACCCATCAGTTCCTTTGGGCTTGGTAAAAACCAAAGCTGAAGTTAGATTATCCTTTAGCTTCTCAAAACTACCCTCACACGCATTAGAATACATGAACTTAACCTTTTTCTAAGTCAAGTTAGTCAACGGGGTAGCTATAGTTGAAAAACTCTCTACAAACCTCCTGTAGTAACTAGCTAAACCTATAAAGCTTTGAATATTGGTTAGAGTCGTGGTTCTAGACCACTTCTTTACCACTACAAGTTTTTGTGGATCCACCATGATCGCTTCTCTAGAAATGAGATGACCCAAAAAAGTGATGGAGTTCAAGAAAAATTCATACTTCAAAAATTTAGCATACAACTGCTGCTCCTTTAGGGCCTGGAATACAATGCAGAGATGATTTGGATGATCCACCTTATTCTTCGAATACACCAAAATGTCAACTATAAAAATAATGACAAAAAAATCTAGAAACTGATGAAAGACCCTATTAATCAAGTCCATGGATTCCATGGGGGCATTGGTTAATCCAAAAGACATAACCACAAACTCAAAGTGTCCATAACGGGTATGAAAAATTGTCATAGGGATATGTACCTCGCTAATTCTTAACTGATGATACCCGAATCGAAGATCAATTTAGGAGAAAAACTTGGCTCCTTACAACTGATCAAACAAATCATCTTTCCTTGGAAGAGGATACTTATTCTTTACCATTACCTTATTCAACTATCGGTAATCAATACACATCTAAAAGGAACCATCCTTTTTACACATGATCAAAAATGGTGCACCCCAGAGGGACACACTAGGATGGATGAAGCCCCAATCTAAAAGATCTTTAAGTTGCTTCTTAAGCTCCTTCAACTTAGCTAGAACCATTCTATATGAGGGAATAGAAATTCGATGAGTGTATAGAACAATATCAATCTCAAACTCAATCTCCCTATCAGGAGGCACACTAGAAAGGTCATTAGGAAAGACCTTAAGAAATTCATTCACCACCAGAATAGAATGCAAAGAAGGACTATCTGAGTTAGAACCTTTAACCCGGACTAGATGGTAGAGATACCCTTTGGAGATTAATCTCTGAGCTATAAGATATGATATGAACTTCCCCTTGGGTACTAGGGAACCACCCCCCACTCAATAACCAATTTATTAAGTAATTTAAACATAACCTTATGGGTCTGACAATCTAAAGAAGCATAGCACGAGTGAAACTAATGCATCACTAATATGACATCAAAATCCACCATATCTAATTCAAATAGATCCACCAAAGTTTCTTTATTACAAAAAGATACCACACACCCACTATAGACTACTCTAGCAATTGCAGAGTCACCTATCAGGGTAGAAAAAAAGGGTTTAAAATATACTCCAAAAAAAAATACACAGGCATAAATGGGGTCATATAAGAGAGAGGGGACCCCAAATTAAGTAAATATTACACATCTCGGTAAAAGACTTTCAATGTACTAATCACGATATCAGGCAATGCCTTAGACTCCTATCGAGTAATGAGAGCATATAGACGATTTTGATTAGTGCCGAAACTAAATGGTCTACCTTTGGTGTCAGAGTCAATGATGAAGAAACTGGAACTCTTCTTACCCTTGAAGTAACCTTACCAATCGGACAGTTTCTAAGAATATGCCATGGCTGAACATAGTTGGAGCACCTGTCCCTTCCCTCATCAATAAAACCCCAATACAACCTACCATAACACCTGCAGAAAGGATATGATGGAGCCGACTGGGCCTCACTAGCCTGAGATTGGGCACCTTGTACCCTAAAGTTGTTTCCACCATGGAAATGCCTATCACTTTAAGACTTTAGGTTGGGAGCACTAACCGTCGAGTATGACCTAGAATTTCCCCACTTCTTCTTAGGTCACTCACCACCATCCCTACACTCTGTTATTGGCCACAACCCTGCTCAAAGAACCTATACTTTTTTCCTTGCCTCTCCTCTATTTTAGCCTGCTTTTTCTTCTCTTTCTTTACTTATTGCATGTACATAACCAAATTGGAGAGAACCATGTCCTTGATCAACAAGGCAGCCTTACTCTCCAATATCAAATTAACAGCGCCCAAGCACACATGTATGTAAGTGTACGTGGTATCCCAAGTAATATAGTGTCCATTAAGAAAGCCAAATATTGATCCCATAAGGACCTATGTTAAACAACTACCCAATTCTCATTTAACAATGGAGATAAAGTAACCGAGAAAGTTTTGGAATTGAAAACTCAAAGTAAACTAAACTAATGAGGAAAAGTAATGACTTAAGAAAATCAATGGATAGAAGCCCAGGGTTAAGGCTTACAAACAATCATACTATGTTATTAAACTTCATTTGTTAAATTGCTTATCTTGGTTGTGACTTGTAGGGTTAATCGCATGATCATGGTCTCTTGACCTTTAAGATTTTACAAAATTTGGACATTACAACTACATCGTTGAGCAGGGATGCAATAATCCATCTAGGTGATTTGAAGCTATCATCCTAGGTGTGATCAAGTAAGGCATCTAATTACATCCCATTCCTAGACACCAATTTGAAATCCTTATTTTATAAAAGACTACAAACCTTACTTTGCTTATCCCCATGTTCTATCTTTCTATTCCATCTCCCGAGATCGCAAGGTCAACAATGAATATATTCTAAGGGTAGCTAGTCCTTCTAATAGTTAAAACAAGGATAAACAAACAACCATAATGATAAGAAAATCAACAAACTTAATTCAAAAGGAAAGTATTCATGATCATGGCCTTAACCCCGGAAAAGAAGTTTAGCCTTTAATGGAAATATTCATCATCCAATCCCTTGGATTGAAGATACAAGCCATAAAGAAACTGAATTTAAGAATGATAAAGCTTAAAAAGAAGTTGTGGACCTTAAATTCTCCAAGATATCCAAAAGTATGTAAAAAAATGATATAACATGTATTTATAGTATAGGAGTAAGCCAAGTCTATGTTGAAATTGAATTGCAGCAATTTGTGAGCATGAGAATGGAATGGGTGCCACCCTGGGTTGAGCCCCAGACTGGGTGGGGCATTGCCTTGGTTAGAGCCTCGCTATGGGTAGGGCACCGCGGCCTTATAGCCTTGGTTTATTGTTTTGGTGCCTTCTAAACCGTTTGGATTGCTGCATGTGACAAAAGGTATTCCCACATGCCCTAACTATCCCTGGACATTCCAGGTGTCTAAATTGAGTTCAAGTTGTGTATTGTGCTTCTATTGGTCCATTCCAAGCATTTTTGAGTTGTTTCCGTTTGATTTGAAGCTTGTATATCCTTTATATATCATCATAATCCATTCACCAAGCATCCTATAGAATTAAAAAAACAATTTAGAGATCAATACAAGACAACATCCAACACGACAAACTAGAAAAACGAGCTAAGACTAGGCTTCATTCACTTTGATCTTTAGCTCATTGCTTTGACTCTTGTTTTGATCCAATTGACCCTTGAACATTATAATAAAGTTGTTTCACATAAAAATACACAATAACAACCTTATGAACTCATTAAACATATTACAACCCAACATGATAGACTAGACAAACACCTAGCTCAAGCTAGTCACACTATTTTTTTCGATTGAACTCTAAATAATCAATTTGAATCAAAACTCATGTGAAAACACTATTAAACATTGTAAACACATATATGGACACTTAAATGCACATTATTATCATTATTAACATATTAAGCACATGAATCATCCTTAAAATAAGGCTAAAAATAATAGAATAGTAATGCTAGAATGCATAAATACACCGAACATCACAAATCTCTGGACAACTTAGAAGTACACTTTCTCATTCTAGCCTTTATACTAGTAACCATCTTTGGAGCATACTAAGATAACAGGTGAAACTTCAAGGCATACTCTTTAACTGATATCTTGCCTTGCTTCAAATTAACAAACTCTTCTGCCTATGTTTTCATCAACTCCTGGGGAAAAAAGTAGTCCAAAAAGACATTAGATAAATCCTCCCAAAGAGCTGACTCATCAGCGTCACCCCTGAACTGGTCCAATTCCTTGTACCACTAGTATGCCATATTCTTCAACTGGTAGCTGACAAAATCCACACCCTCCATATTTGTGGCATGCATGACATAATAGATCTTTTCTATGTCATCCAAAAAACCCTGAGAATCCTCTTCCACCTTAACACCAGTAAAGGTTAAAGGGTTCAACCTCATGAATTGTCTAACCCTTGTGGCCTTTGAAGATGGAGTAATAGAAGTACCACGCTTATTGATAACGCTCAATCTACAGCTCTTGTGGGAGTGTAAAGCGGTCGTTTGCAAATATAGAACACAACCTGGGTTGGGTGTCGATCCCACAGGGAATAGCTTGGCCAACAAGTAAGCAAAATTACTAAACTTTTGGTGCAAGTCTCGTAAAAGGGGGATTGTAATGTGTAACGAAAACAATAAAGTAAAAGCTGACAATAGCAAAGTAAAAAGAGGAAGATTGTCACGTTGGTTGTAGACAATGAGAATTGAGGCGTTGGGGTTATGTCCACCTTCTGAGGTATACCTCTCTATTGGCTATGAGCGTGTAGAGTCTTGACATGCAATTGCTTATAGAGAATTGTAGTCGATGGTAAATCCAAGAGTCTCTCGACCTGAACAAGGACTTTTTCACTTTAACTCTCTCGATCTTAAAGCGTGTCTAACGGTATGAATTCTCCAAGAGGTTAGTCCAGTTACGGCACTAGCTTTTTAATAGGAAAGGGTGTCCTACTACCTTGACATTATCTCTTTTTCAGACAAATAACCTTTCTCTCGAACAAGTTAAATGTTAGACTGGCGTTATTCTATGCGTCTGCAGCCACAAGAATTTGCATTAAGATAAAGAGAATAATGATATAAGCAATATACGTGTCTCGAACTCACAAACTCACAGCAATAGATAGTATCTCATTCGGCTTCCATAACCCCAACAGAGAAGTTTAGTTACCCATGAGTGCGAAGGAGATCACGATTTGCATTGTTATTGTTGAGTAATGGCGTGTGGATTAGGTGATAGGCATGTGGCTTGATTCCTTAGCAAGTAACGATTCTCTTGTTGTGGAATTTAAGAATAGAATTAATGGAAAGATTAGAAGAGTTGTAATTGAGAAGTAGAATGTGTCTCTCCACTAAGGGAGGACTTGCCTCTCCACTAAGGGAGGACTTCATTAAAAATCTCTAGCATGATAGGGTATTTATAATACTCCTATCCTACTCCTACTATGCTAATGAAATAAATAACCAAATCCTACTAAACTAAGGAAATACTTAACCCATTTGTACTAGGTTAATGTAACATTCTCCTAATCCAAATAAACTAATGAAATACATAACCCAATTGTACTAGGTTAATGTATCATTGTCAAAATCCAGCTTTGTATCTGTAAGTCCCCAAAGTCTTCAGAAATGCTGTTTTAGCTCGGGACAGATTTTCCATGCAGCAGTTTTGGTCCTTAGGCGTGTAGACTTCCTTCCCTTCCTTTGTGAGCTTTCTATTGCGTCAAGTAAGCCATAAAATGCTGTATTTTGCATCATTTATACCTGAAACTTTCCTAATCATGTTCGTTAGCTCATTTACAGGAAAAAGGACTAAAAGTGCATGAAATATATAATTTGTTCTCAAAACTAGGCTAAAATATGGGCAAAATATATTGATATAGGCGTGTAAATTCGCCTATAATCAACACCCAACACTTGCAGCTTTGTTCGTCCTCGAACAAAATATCATGTCCTTCTAAGCATCAACTTAGGGTTTTTACAGCAACAACACAAAACATTCTTTAAGACAAGCACAAAAATTATCAACAAAGAGTAGCTTCCCGATTATAAGTAGAAACAGTTTAACCTCTAGCGTAGACTAGTGATGGTGATCAACTCGCATGCAAACGTTAAGGTACATAGAATCATATACAACTATCCAAAGCTCATCAACCATGTGTGTCTCACAATATAGTACCCATAATTACTCACAAATATAGCATATTTTTAAAACATGGGTGTCAAAATGTCCTTGCTCTCACTCTCACAAACAATTCATATGTAGCAACTGATGACCATAGGCTTGCCCTTAATGTAGTACTCTACTAAATGTCAGAATGCTAAGCATAGGATCAAGTAGGTCTTTTGATGGTTGTAATGTAGGCTAAGGGACGGGTAGGATCAGCTATTTTGGCCAGAAATAGTGACTAAGTTCCTAAGCACTTTAATACATCACATTGTATCATTGACACTTTTTTCTTTCAACCTTTCTTTATTTTATTCTTCCACCCTTGTTCTCATCTTTTGTTTTTAAATTTTAAGCACAACTCACTTTTCAGCTTTCTTTTCCTTTTTCTTTTCACAACATACCTCTTATGATAGCACTTTCTTTTTCATAACACATTCAAGCACCATTACAATTTAAAGCATCATACTCACCCAATTTCCTCTTATGTTGTCACATGACTTTTTCACTTTAAAGCACTTAGGAATTTGGATCAAATTACGATCTTGAAAAAAAATGGATTAGGCTTACATACAAGGTTGTCAAAGAAATAGGCTAAAGGCTCAAAAGGGTTTAACTAGGATGATGTCCATGGGTAGGTAAAACAAAGGTAAACATGTATAGGTTGCCAAAGAAATGCCTAAAGCATCTCCTAAACTTACACTCCTTATTTTCGCTTTGCATACATACCAGGCAAGTTCTAGCATCAGCCACAAACATAGAATATACTGTTACCTCACACACACAAGGCACATGGTTGACTTGATTGGAAGTAATATAGACTCTCGACCCAACAAGTGAAAGAATTGAACCACTCAAAATCACATAATGAGTCACAACTAGAGCCTAAACGTCTCAATAGTCATAATTGTAACACATACTCTTGTTATAATCTCATGCTGCCTATCAAAATAATTTCATGCGAAGCTAGAAAAAATTTTTTACTACAAAAAAAACAAAACGAAACAAAAAGAAACAAAAATAAAACAAAAATGAAACAAAAATGAAACAAAAGCAAACAAACATAGATGCGAATAGAGAAGTATAGCATGCAATACCACCACCCCACACTTAGTCGGGACACTGTCCTCAGTGGAAAATAAATACGAGGAACCTGGTTGGTTGGACTTATCCTCTATGTCTGGGGTCATACCCCTTGCATTGGAATCATCATCAGAGTTGTCATCCTTAGAAGTTCCTCATAAGTATCCCACTCAATTCCAAGCGTGAGTCAAGGTGTTTGCAGCGGGGAGGGTTCTCCTTGCTCCTTGTGGCCTCTTTTCTTGCCCTTTTGGGAAGTGGTAGCCTTCTCCTTGCCTTGTCTCTCTTTAGGTGCCATTGTACCTGAGACTTGAAATAGTGTTAATGGTAGCACAATCTCAATGGATACAATCTATATATAAGCAGTAGGGGTACCACCCCACACTTAGTTTTGTTAACACAAATCAGTGAAGCGAAAGTGGTCGATTACTCAGATTTCGTCGACATACGTTTTAGGATTGTATTCCGACAAGAAAATCAGCAATGCATCACTTAATTGTAGCCATTGGAATACTTTCATGGTAGATATAGCAACACTACTACATAGGGGTTACCACATGGATTAGTTATTCTTACAACACTCACAACATCTTATGTCGGTAGGCACTATAAGTCTTATCCCGATGGTCAGGATAGTCTAACATGTAAGTATCCAAACAACAATCTTAAGCACTATTCATAGCCATAGTAATTCCACAAATAGTATAACAATTCTATTGAAACCAAATTCAAGTCGGAAATAAGTCAAGATTTTCCTACGTATATGTTCACTCACATGATTTTGTATCAACTATCCAAATACATAAACATCACCAACAATCTTATACGATTTAGCAATTCATAATAGACATAGCAACGTAGTACTTACGAGAAATAAATGAAGAATAAGAGAGTACTTACTTGCTTGAAGCTTGTGGAGATGGTTTTGTGAATTGGAAGAGCAAAAGAAGAAAATTTTGGGAGGATTTGGATGTATATGCGGCGCCCTTAGGTCAATTTTTAGTGTGGTTGTGTTGTAAAACTAAGTCCCCTTTATATAGGAAGAGAATGGGTCGGGTTTTGACCCATTTACAATCGGTTTTGGAGACAAAAATTCCACCTATGCGGCACATAACACTCGGCATATCAATGACATATGCGTCGCATTGTCTATGGCATAATGGGACATATGCGCCGCATAGTCTATGGCATTTATAGACATATGCGCCGCATAGTCTATGGCATATGAGATACTGAGACCAAATGCCATAGTATAGGCGGCGCATAGTCAAAAGCATACCTAGGAATAGGCGGCGCATAGTGTATAGCACACTAGATTCTGAGACCTTAGGCTATAGGATAGGTTGTGCATCGTTCGTGGCCTAGTTTTACCAAGGCCTAGCCTTTCTCGAAGCCTATTTTGGTGTGAGAAATGCTCAATCCATAGCCTTGTGCATCACCATTCCTAACTTACCAACTTTACCATACAATGCGTCCAAATCGTCAATTGAAATCAATCTTCTCGTTGAATACTTCTTGCACCTATTTTGCTCAAAACAATAAAAACGATTAGTACAATGGGTTGCCTCCCACCAAGCGCCTTAGTTTTGGTCGTGGCACGACTCTTATTTTTGGATTTTCATTAATTAAAAACAAGACAAGTACTAGAATTAAAGAAAACGATAAACGATAAATGAAAAATGATAAACAATGGGTTGCCTCCTATCTAGCGCCTTATTTATTGTCGTGGCACGACATGGTTACCTCGGGTACTCAGAATTCGTCGAGGTAAATGGTGGATCATTTTCTAAAAGGATTTAGATGGCAATGAGGCTTACCTGTGGGCATGCGATCTTCTTCGAGACGGCTCCTACGTTTCTCCGGAGAGTCACCAATTATATCATCAATAGTCCAACCCATAGCTCTCTTGTACCTCATCAGAGCAGAGATGAGAGCTTCTATGTGCTGTTCCCTTAAATAATCTGTACTCTCCGAAAGTATATTTCTACTTTCCAAGAACACATACCTTAGATAATCGGGAAGCTCTTGCGATTTTAGCATTGGTGGATCGTCAATGGGAGTCTTCGCTGTTGGTTGATTCTTGAGATCACAATCTGGTTGCTTAGGAGTATAAGGCTCTATTTCTGTTAGAGCACTCATAAGTTCTTCATAACCTTCATTATCTTCATGCTCAACTTTCAGTGGCATAGCAGACAATGGCTCAACAGTAGGCTGTTTCTCTATAGATAATTCTTTCGTATCCTCATGATGAACATATAACTCATTCATATCGCTGGGCTGATTCATTGTTTTGCATATATCAAACCGTACCACTTCGTCATTAATTCGAAACAAAAGCTCATTATCTTTCATGTCAATAAGCATACTTCCAGTTGCAAGGAAGGGACGTCCCAAGATGATGGGAACTTCAGAATCCTCCTTACAATCCAGAATAACGAAGTCTGCAGGAAAGATGAATGAAGAAACCTTCACCAACACATCATTCAAGATACCCACATGTCGTTTTACCGACCTATCAGCCATCACGAGCCTCATATTGGTTGGTGTAGGGTCTCCCAACCCCAACTTTCTGTAGATAGATAGTGCCATCAAATTGATGCTAGCTCCCAAATTGCACAATGCCTTAGCAAAATCCAACGATCCAATTGTGCAAGGAATAGTGAAAGCTCCAGGATCTGCCTTCTTTTGAACTAGCGATCTTGTAGCGATTGCACTACAATGATGAACATTATCCGCCAAGTCATAACTTGCTGCCCGCTTCTTTGTCAGGAGATCCTTCATAAATTTCGCATACCCCGGCATTTGTTCAAGTGCCTCCACCAATGGAACATTAATGGTGAGCTGCTTTAACATATTCATGAATTTGTTGAACTTTGTGTCATCCGCCACCTTCTTCAATCTTTGGGGAAAAGGTGGTGGTGGGTATGAAAGTGTTCTCTCCATGGTTTTTTTCTCCTCTTGCTTCTGTTTTCCCACTTTTTCAGGCTGCATGTCACTAGGTGAAACGTCCCTGACGTTGGGAGTAGTTGTTGCGGCTTCTTCTCCTTTTGTAATGTCACTAGGTGTAATGTCCATGTCCGCAACTTCGTCAACCACTTGCTTGCCTTTTGCTAAAGTTTCCAGCACCTTACCACTTCTGGTAGTGATGGCCATGCATGACCCATCATTCTTTGGGTTTTGTACAGTATCGCTTGGTAAGGTGCCAACCTTTCTTTGATTGAATGCTGCTGAAAGTTGGCTCAATTGCTGCTCTATTTGCTTGATAGAAGTGGAATGAGAATCAACTAGTTACTTCATAAAGGACAAATCATCAATCACCTCCTTAACTCCTGCGCTCGTTGCTTCCACTCCTTTCAATAACTTAGCCATCATGTCTTCCATACTCCCAGAATTAGATATGGTGGTATCACGTCTGCCAGGGGGAACGTATAAACCACTCTTTTCATTTTTGTTCTTCCAACTACCTTGGTTTTTGTTTCCAGATTTATCATAATAGTCCTGACCTTGGTTTCCTTGGGTATTCCCTCGGAAACCCCCCTGATTGTTCAAGTAGTTGGCCTCCTCTTCAGAATCAGATTCGTTTCTTCCTTTTAGCGCTACAACTTTCACTTTTTCAGTCTTCCCTGATAATAAGTGCTTTGTCAGAAGATCCAATTGTGTTTTCATGTGCGCCATGTCTTGCTTACGTTCTTCTTCTCTTCTTCTTTGGTCTGCAGACATGCCAATAGATAAAGTGGGTCTTGCTACCTCAGAATCCCTGGTATGCCAAGCTCTACTTTGCTTTGTCATGCGATCTAGCATATTGCTTGCTTGACCAAAGGTGAGGTCCATGAAAGAACCTCCAGCTGCGTTGTCCACCACTGGCTTAGTTATTGAATTCAAGGCTCTATACAAGATCTCCATGAGGTGAACATTAGTCATGTGATGGTTTGGGCACTGCATTAGCTTCGTCTTGAACCTCTCCCATGTAACGTGGAGAGCTTCAGTTGGAAGCTATCGAAAATTGGTGATCTCATCTCTCAACTGTGCTCTTTTGGATGGCGGAAAGAATCTTTCTAGGAAAGCGTGTTTCAATTGCCTCTAATTAGTAATCGAATCAGGAGTCAGCCCATTCAACCATAGAGTTGCCTCCCCAGACAGAGACAATGGAAATAATCGTAGTCGAATTGCATTCTGTCCAACGCCAGGATTGTCGAATGACTTGCAAGTAGAAATAAAGTTGATCAGATGCATATTCGGATCATCGCCTGCTAGTCCACCAAATAATCCCTTGAGTTGCAAAAGCTGAATCATGGCGCTAGTGATATTGAACTTTGCTCCAGGTGCCAAGGGTGGCAGAACAATGGCTCCTATGGCACCAGCTTCATCCAAATCGTCATCATCATCATCAAAAGGAATTTGCACAGTTCGACGATCAGGTCTCAATCGCGCTTGACGATCTCTCCTCTGCATGGGTTCCGCCATCTCAGCAGTATGCCGTGGGTTTAGTAGCTCTTCATCGCCTAGATCCTCATCGTCAGGATTTGTTGCTCGCCTACGGTAATCAATATTCTGTTGATTCACTTGAGCAGCCATCCTATCAATTTCACGTTGTGCATCCATTCTGTCAATAGAACCTGAATAAAACAAAAACAACAACTAAAAGTAAAAGTACGAGAATCTTTGACCAAAGGGTCTAGCAACTATCACAAACTTAATTGACACTCGTATTCCCCGGCAACGGCGCCAATTTTTGATAACGCTCAATCTACAGCTCTCGTGGGAGTGTAAAACGGTCGTTTGCAAATATAGAACCCAACTTCGGTTGGGTGTCGATCCCACAGGGAATAGCTTGGCCAACAAGTAAGCAAAATTACTAAACTTTTGGTGCAAGTCTCGTAAAAGGGGGATTGTAATGTGTAACGAAAACAATAAAGTAAAAGCTGAAAATAGCAAAGTAAAAAGAGGAAGATTGTCACGTTGGTTGTAGACAATGAGAATTGAGGCGTTGGGGTTATGTCCACCTTCTGAGGTATACGTCTCTATTGGCTATGAGCGTGTAGAGTCTTGACATGCAATTGCTTATAGAGAATTGTAGTCGATGGTAAATCCAAGAGTCTCTCGACCTGAACAAGGACTTTTTCACTTTAACTCTCTCGAGATTAAAGCGTGTCTAACGGTACGAATTCTCCAAGAGGTTAGTCCAGTTACGGCACTAGCTTTTTAATAGGAAAGGGTGTCCTACTACCTTGACATTATCTCTTTTCCAGACAAATAACCTTTCTCTCGAACAAGTTAAATGTTAGACTGGCGTTATTCTATGCGTCTGCAGCCACAAGAATTTGCATTAAGATGAAAAGAATAATGATATAAGCAATATACGTGTCTCGAACTCACAAACTCACAGCAATAGATAGTATCTCATTCGGCTTCCATAACCCCAACAGAGAAGTTTAGTTACCCATGAGTGCGAAGGATATCATGATTTGCATTGTTATTGTTGAGTAATGGCGTGTGGATTAGGTGATAGGCATGTGGTGTGATTCCTTAGCAAGTAACGATTCTCTTGTTGTGGAATTTAAGAATAGAATTAATGGAAAGATTAGAAGAGTTGTAATTGAGAAGTAGAATGTGTCTTTCCACTAAGGGAGGACTTGCCTCTCCACTAAGGGAGGACTTCATTAAAAATCTCTAGCATGATAGGGTATTTATAATACTCCTATTCTACTCCTACTATGCTAATGAAATAAATAACCAAATCCTACTAAACTAAGGAAATACTTAACCCATTTGTACTAGGTTAATGTAACATTCTCCTAATCCAAATAAACTAATGAAATACATAACCCAATTGTACTAGGTTAATGTATCATTGTCAAAATCCAGCTTTGTATCTGTAAGTCCCCAAAGTCTTCAGAAATGCTATTTTAGCCCGGGACAGATTTTCCATGCAGCAGTTTTGGTCCTTAGGCGTGTAGACTTCCTTCCCTTCCTTTGTGAGCTTTCTATTGCGTCAAGTAAGCCATAAAATGCTGTATTTTGCATCATTTATACCTGAAACTTTCCTAATCATGTTCGTTAGCTCATTTACAGGAAAAAGGACTAAAAGTGCATGAAATATATAATTTGTTCTCAAAACTAGGCTAAAATATGGGTAAAATATATTGATATAGGCGTGTAAATTCGCCTATCATCACTTATCCTAAGAAGCTACCAACTATGCTAGCATATGAATAGACTGGAAAAACTCAACATTCATCATATCATCCTGGGAGCTAGAGAAAGACTAGACGGAGCCAGTTGAACTCCAAGAGAACAATTAGGAATTGGACCCCTAGACCGATTCTAGACCTCTTAAGTAGAATAAGTCCAATCAACATTGTCCTCAGGTAGGATAGAGGAGTTTCTATGAGCTTTGGACCATCGAGGAAACATGATTTGAAAATCAAACAAATAGGAATTAGAAGAGAATTCAAGACCTTAGACTCTACATGTAAAAAATAGAACACAAGAAGGAAAAACATTCCTAAATGCCTCATATCCTCTCCCTAATAGTGTGGAGCACTGCACACCCTTAAAAGAGACTCTACTCAACACGACTTGGTGGACTCCCAAGTGACCATGAACCTAGGGCTCTAATACCAATTTGACACGACCTGAACTAGGGCCTAGTTGTGTCGGGCTCCTCATATCCAATCAAGACCAAAAACCATCCCCAAAACCCAACCATAACCACCCTACACACTATATCGAATATATTCCAAACATATAACAAGATAGAACAATAATAAATAAAATACATTAGTTAAAATCTATAGACCTATCCAATCGGTGTCAGCTCAATACCAATACCAATGCCAAGGCTGACACCAATACCAACACTGCCTATGCCTAAAGTAGTCACACAAAGCCTCTAACCGAAAACAAAGAATATTTGGTCGGGACATGCCCCCGACCATAGCCAAAAGCAAAGTCTAAAATTTAAAATAGTATGAAAAGATGCCTATTACATAACATGAAGTCTTTTGGAGTATGGAAGCCCACCATTTCATTCCAACACAAATCTGTCCTGGAATCCAAGATCAGTGAGCAGGAAGAGTAGTATGGCCAGTTCCTGTATCGTGTGAGGATACAATGCTTGAAGACGACTTAGTAGGTGAACGTTAGCATGCACTCAAGAATAAGGCTAAAGTAATGCTATTATTCAAAACCAAAGTAAATATTCAAATACAATCACATTCATACATATGTATATTATGTCAGCAAAAGAAACTGGGTTTAGCATGCATTTAAATCATTAACCTGGGCTATGTAGATTGACCATCCTAAAACCGTTCATGGGATACATGGGTCTAGGGCTACCCTCTGAACGAGTCCAATGCGTGTAGCCGGACGGACCAGAGATATCATAGGGGTCGAGGATTCCTATATACCCTTCTCCCTCTATGATACATATATACAAGTATAAACTTAGGGGATTCTTGTATACCACAAAAGTATGTATTCACCATGACCAACCCTTATATCGGCAAACATGAGTTTATAGTGTCCGTTCATTAGACTCACACCATAACGATTAGCTAACACAACCCACCATTATTGCCTAATTAAAACTTTTAGCACATAACCAAACCACCAATTAATGAATTTATCACCAAGGCATTATGAAGTGGAATATTCATACTAACTATAGCTTGAAAGCAATGTAATTAGCTAGTAATTAGGAGATTTCCATGTACCCTATAGGATTTTCAACCAATCAACACTATGGACACTAAGGCCTTTCCAAATCATTTAATTCAATCAAACCATTTAGGGTTCCATAACCATATAATCCAATGCACGGTTGATGTGTCATGGAAACATGACACTTTCGATGCTTAAAATAGTGAAATTGTGCTTGTACTTAGGCTATTTTAGGTGATATGATGGGTTTGTTGCTTGTTATAAGTGAAATAGGACAATAATAGCGTTCAAATAAAATTGGACGAAAAAGAACTACAAAGGACCAAGAATACAAATTATAAGAGTTACCATAAGTGTCATCAACACATCATATGGCTTGTAGGTTGACTCATACACACAACAATGACAAAGGCCAAGCAAAAAAACTAAGTGATAAAAAGATACGACTTGAGCATACAGATTGAAAGAAAGACATCCCAGGTGGATACGGGTGAAGGGCACGAGTCGTATGGTCAAGGTACAACTCATAAGCAGAAGTTGTAAGAATAATCGAAAGTTGAAGCCTTGGGAGATCTAACATTGGAATGGTAACGAGTGGTATAATATGACTCATAAGGAGAGCATATCAATGAATGAGCAAGTCGTACCATGTACTGACATTACTTTTCCTTTACCATTTTTATTAGAATTTCTGGGTTATTTTTGGATACAATAAATACCCTAGGGTTTATCTTTTATTAGGTTACATTCTTTGACATCTTTTTACTTTCTATTATGCTCTATTGCATACTTTTGCATTGTTCTTGATAATTTGGATTATTATTCAATAGGAGATTTTAGATTTAAATCTTCTCATTATTGTGCAGACAATTCCATGCTTTCTTTATTGATTATCATAGGTTCTTCCATAAACATGAGCGGCTAACTTCACTGACTATGGTTATGGGAACCTGATGGATTAACTACGTAAGGGAAATGAGAGACTTTTCTATTCTAAAGTAACTACATGTATATTAATCTTCTTCATCATAATTGACCTCAGATCTACTACAAAAGCTCAAGGATTGCCTGTATTCGGTAACATCCTCACAATAGAGTTTGAGATTGGGAAAAGAGGATTAAGACAGTAATTTGATATTCACTTCTATATTATTCTTCCGCCATCTCATCTAATCAACATGAGACTCAAAAAGTGAGAGTTGAACTAAGTTCCTAGACAAGGAGTAATAAGGCGATTCCTTGAGACTCACAAGGTAAAGGGTGAGATTTATCAACACATTCACAAGACTATTGAAAATACATAGCTTGTCAATTTTACATATTGAGTAGCAGAATAGGTGGATTGAACCCGAGAAACTTACGATGTATAAAAGCCAGGCGAACACAGTCCTAGTGTTTGTCTTCTATTTTCTACAACCCAAAACATTCAAGATTTGGTTACTACATATGATTGATTTCAAATTCCCCCTATTTACGTTTTTGTACTAGTCGTGGACTTCAGCAAATTAAGCAACTGGTCAATGTTTTCAATGTGGGTTCAACCCCAACCTAGTTGGGTTACTATATTTGGCATCGACCACAACATTATTTTTTAGAGGTTAGTTTTGGGCGATATTAAATTTTAGTGCTGTTCTCGGGGAAGACAATTTATGTAGTTAATTGAATTGATGAAGTTCGCAAATTTTTTTTCTTGATTTGGCATACGCCAATTTATGCCAAAAACTAGGTAAAGAGGCAATCCCTTTCTCCCTTTTGATCTATAGCCTAAAATAATTCTTCTAACACTGAGAAGGATGTCGGGACAAGTTCATGGCGGTGTTTCTGCTGGGGTTCAAGACCCTCCTCCTCCATTTGTTGATCCAAATACAAAACTACCATGTGCTCCAGGTGATCCAAGAATGTTGTAGTTTTATAGAAACAAAAATCATAGCTTCTACAGGGGGAGAAAGAAGAAAAGTTGAAGAGGCTCAACTAGCTGAAGAGGCTGGGTTAGCTAGCAAGGAGGACTAGCTATACCACGACATATAGTAAAGCATAGAGGAAGAGCACCATTAATTCCTGCATATCAGCACTTACTCCCATACGATAACAAAGAGGATATGGTTTTTATTGAACCTACTGAGATAGGATCTATCATTCCTCTTACTTTACCTCCTACTGTGAAGTTTGATATTTCTAGCACTATGATCCAATTATTTAATTTGAAGTATTTGTTTTTGGAATCAACCACTAACAATGCGAATATATATTTTGCAAATTTTACTGGGATCTGCACGTCATACACTATTTCAGAGGAGGATCAAGAAGCTTTGAGGTTGAGGTTGTTCCCAGTTTCATTGATAAGGGAAGTATTACTATGGCTAGGGGAATTTCTAAGAAGTTCAATAAATACTTGGTATGAGTTACGGAGACAGTTTCTGGACAATTTTTTCCCTGTGGAATCTATGTATGAGGCATGATTTATATTTAAGAAGAAGTCGAGCATGGTACCTAATCGTAGAATCATAGGGTCTAACTTGTTAGAAATCTTCTACAGATCACTGAATGTCAGTTCTAGAGGAATGGAAGATACAATTTTGGGAGGTGTATTTATGCGTCTTTGGTGGGATGCTGCGCAGGATATGCTTGATGATATTTTAGTAACTAACAAAGGTTGGCATACTAAAGATGCTGAGCGTGGTTTAGGTATATATGCTATTGGAGTAGATAATGCGTATGCAGTTGGTTATGATTTAGTAGCACAATAGGTTTCATAACTTCGTACAAATATTAGGTTGTTTATGAAATAATTTGCAACGATGAGTGCTGAGAAAGTGAACACAATTTCGGTAAAAGAATCTGCTTCCAGAAATTTTGAGAAAGAATCTGAAGAGGAAGCAAAGTATCTTAATCATAGGTTGGTGAATGCAATTTCGGCAAAACAATCTTGCACTCGAAGAACAAGAGAAGACAACCTTAACCGGTCCTTATGGGGCCTTTGCATTCAGATGTATTCCATTCAGGTTATGTAAAGCTCTAGCCACATTTCAGAGATGTATGATGTCAATTTTCTCTGACATGAAAGAGACACCATCAAAGTATTTATGGATGATTTCTCAGTCATTGGTGATTCTTTTAATGACTGCCTAATTCACTTGGCAAATGCTCTTAGAAGGTTTAAAGAATGAAACTTGGTACTCAATTAGGAAAAATGTCACTTTATGGTAAAAAAGGTACAATGCTTGGACACAAAATTTCAAAAAAAGGTATTGAGGTAGATAAAGAAGAGATTGAAGTGATAGAGAAATTATCTCAGCTAATTTCTATGAAGGGTGTTCTGATAACACTCACACTCACATAATTAAGGGTGAGGCGGTCGTTGTCAAGTAACCCAATTTGAATTAGGATTGAATCTCGAGGAGTAAACTATAAACTTCAATCCCTATAGATTCTTAAATTACAAAGAGATTACCCAAAATGTAAATAAAAATGACATGTAAAATAAAATGGGGGGATTTTATTGGGAAAATTTTATATGATCTTTAGCAAATGATCAAGAGATGAAAATTTTGTTCAAAACAATAATGATGGGAGAATCTTGGGATTATGTCTACCTAAAGGTAAAAGTATGTGTGTTAATAATGGTTTGACATGAAATTTAGTTGTTAACTAGGATAGGCTAGGTCGAAGGTCATTATGGTCAATCTTTTGATAAAACCACAGTGATTTGACCTAGTGGCTCTTTCAAGCACCTAACAAGTGTGAAATACGTAGACACCCAAAACCTCAATCAAGCATCCCTATTTCTAGGATGATACTTTTGACATGATTTACACTCCTAATACACTTGTTTCTAAGATTGCAAAAGGTAATAGACCATAGGCTCAATTGTACACCATTTCATTGTCCCTCTATAACCCTTTTTTCAAGGATGTTATGGGTTACATAATGTTTACCTTCATAACTCTTTCAAGGATTATAAAGGTTTTTTAGAGTTTAGAATTTTCACCCATCAAATCCATTTGGAGATTTGGGGTTTCACCTATTGAATTCCAACCCATAAGCTCAAGCAATAATGAAATCCTTAGTCCAAAACCAATAATCTTGCAAACACAACAATACCCACACACAAAGTACACTCTAGTTAAACATAATCACAAGACTAAATTATCTAGCTACTCATGAATAAAGTAAAGAGAGATATACCATAAGGATTCTCCAACGAATTCATTCTTCACAAAAAGTCTAAGAAATTTAGCCTTCAAAGTTGATTACACACTTGCCCAAGATGAGGGTTTCAAGTCTTGAATTCCCAAAATATCCTATGAGCTAAGCTATCCTAAATAAGAAAGGATTTTATCTTAAATATGGCTTGGCATGCGTCGAAGTGCTTTTATAGATATGCCCCTAGGCATATTCCCACTTAATCGCAATCGTGCACGGCTGTCCATGACTGCAACCACGTGACCGCGGTTATGTGCCGCGACCATTTTTCTCTGACCATTTTGACTGACCACGACCGTTGATAGAGGACCGCGGTCATAGAAACCAAGTCTGATGTAGTCCAGGTCTTTAGCTGTAGTCTTTTTTGCTCCCTTTTTATCATATGCAGCTCCAATACATATCTTTTGGTCTCCTCAACTTAATGCCTGCAAAGAGTGGATATTAGTGCATATATCCATAGACTTTGTCTTAGTTAATCATTCAAAAAAGGTAATCTACATGAATAATGGGTACAAATGTCTGGTAAACTCACCACTAATCAATACCCCCAACTTAAGACCTTTGCTTATCCTCAAGCAACACTACCACTTACTATGAGACAAATTCATATGTATGCGCTCTTTCTATCACTCAATGATCAAGAAGACTCAAACTAGATTTCTATAACATAAAGCTTTTTACACATAGGCAAATAGGATTTTAACAACTCCATTCATTATTAAATTGAACAGTGAATGATGCAATAGACTACAGGGAACAACTACGTAACAATTACTAACACTCTAAGAATGACTCACATGTTGACTACAATCATTCTATACATCCACTTACTTTATTGTGCAGAAGATGAAAAAATCACGCACCTCAACTAGTTCATATGCCTCCTCACAATAAAGGAGAAATTCACACACCTAGCTACCAATCATGCAACAAGGAATTTTATGTGTGACCACACACTCTCTCAAAAGGAAATTTCTATGTTAACAAGTACCATCCCATAGACTTTCCCCTATTTTCAACCACCACTACAATGATCACACTTGGTTGGGAATCTAAAAGGGCTTTTTGAGCTTATATTGTAGGTTTAGGGTTAGGGTGGAATATCATTTCAGAAAACAAGGCTACACCCTCCTTGAACTTTTACATCATACTATTTTTATGCATAACTTACTGGGCCACTTCTTTTCACTTTACTATTTTGACTACCTTTGCTTTTTCTTGGTTATCCCACTTTTCTCTTTTTGCCTTTTTCTATAAATATTTGCACATGGAAAAAGACTTTCTTTCCTTTATGGCATCTTTTCTTTATTCAAATCCAAAAAGCTTCACTTTCTCAAGAGTGTCGAAACCTTCTCAAGACTTTGTGGCTCAACTATACTTCTTTCTCTTTCTACCACCCCCAACTTAGGCTTTTAGCCTTAATTTGTATTTTCAAGCTCAAGGAGGTTGGGGTTCAAGAGTGGATGAATAGAAGGGTCATGGATTGTAATGCATCTTCCAAAGAAAAGTCCAAAGGCTCGAAGAGGGTGACTAGGGGTACTTCTTATGTATTTGTAGGCTCTTTAGGCTAAAGTGGACTTCCAAAATCACAAGATGAACTATGATTATTTTACCAACCAAGCATAGTCAAAAATTAGCTTTGAAAGACTAAAGGGGTAAGTTAAAGATAGTGCAAGTACATATAAGATGGAGACAATTAACCTCATAGATATGGAATATGAATATTATAAAGGGGATTTAATTATTTTACTCACTCGAGACAAAGATGCAGTATTCACTATTTTTCTAAAGTCAACTTTCGGATTCATACAAAGAGAGAAAAATTTCATCACAAGGTTGCCCACATCTATGCCTTTAAATTTTTCAAAATTTTCAGATGAGGGGCAGGGGGTGTTTTATTTTGCATCTGCACCACATATAATTTTCTAATCATGGAGACCATAAAAGCTATCATCTCTCATTGAAGTTCAAAGTATGGGCGACCCACCATATGGTTACTTAGACTTCACTAATAGATCTTAATGCGACCCCAAATTATCAATGCTACAGGTACTCAAACTTCTCTTGCATTTTATAGCCTTGATTCTATGGGTACTTAGACTTCCCATGCACCTATGGTTAGGATCCCAATCATGAAGCCGAAGCTAGTCTAATGAAATTTAGACTAAAATAGCAAACTACAAACAAAATAGTTAATCCATTCAAATATGAGCACTATCAGAGTGCCCAAATATTACAACCCAAATAAAAATCACGCTAAGAAGTTTTAAAAAAAATAGAAAAGTGTGCAACAATATCACCAATACAAGCCCAACTGAACTGAATAAGGAAGCAACACTCCCAACTTAAAAAAGTGGAAGTACCCCTACTACATCAACAATTAATGCTAACAAAGAGATAAGGGTGCTCCATGAAACTCCATCAAAGACCACTATCATTTTCATATTTTTCACCATCACCATTTATCTTAAGATTAGGTGACTCTTGTATTCAAAAACTTGAGCTAGAGTGTGAGAAAATTAGGGAGGTAGTCGATGAAGCACTTAACTTTTGTGTCTGTGATTACAACAGACTAACTATGATCGTGGACATAAGGGTAACCACGATCGCGCATAAGGACTATAGTTGCAATAATCGAGGGCATGTCTGCTTCCCTATTTTGTCCATTGTCTAGTTTTTTTGCACACATGGTGCTCATTAATCCTTTGATTGGTTTCCACCTCAAATTATGCACACTTCTTCCTTTCTAAGCTTATGCAAAGAATTCCATAGCGTCACACATGCATGTGTTATTCATATACAAAAACTAACATCAGTACTATAAAAATATGATAAATGGCATTTGTGGGATACCTCCCACGTAACGCCTTAGTTATTATAGTGGCACGATGTTGGCATATATAAATTTGTCAATGAGGGTCCACAGGACCCCACTTATCAAACTCCCCTTCATCAATTAACCTTCCAACAATGCTTTCTATCTCTTTCTTCTCTTTATTGATTAGACTTAGGGACAAGCTCTTTTTTGATCGGGCGTTGGGCATCTTACAACCTAAGTTTTTTGTCATGTTCTCTTCTTTATTCTTTTTACCCTCCACATGCATCGCCAAGATTTGATCATTATTTTAGAGGTTGGTGATTATGCCACCAGGGAAGTTCCCCTTTGGTTTAGCATCTAGATGTCTGAAGACTAGTACTAATTGATTTTCCAATTCTTTAATAGAGACCAAATAAGAAACCACCATTTTAGAGAGTGAAATAAGTTCTCTTTTAATTCACGAACCATTTTGCCCGTTCCTTAAACTTTGTTGAAAATTTTTGCAAGGAGATCCTCCGTTCTACCTCTGTTGGCGTCAATGAGGCTTGACTCTTTGTTGTAATCCCAATCATGGTAAGGAGAAAAATGGAAATACTTATGTTCCCAATATATCCAAACTCGTCCACCACCATGATTTATCAAACTTTGATTCCCACCTTGCCTATGATAGGCCAAATGAGAACCCCTCGAGTGGTTAACTATGTACCAAATTTCTTTCTCCATTCTCTTAGCTTCATCATCTTCGTAATGGTATTTTGGTTTCATGGGGTTTGCCATTTCATGGGTGAACCCATGACATACTTTGTTAGTAACTCAAGTTAGGTTAAGATCTTTGCCATGGTTTTCTCTTGATCCTCATCCCATTTTCTTTGTTCTCTACTAATCATGTGCTTGGGTGGAGGGCTAGTTGAAATGTTGATGTCTTGAGTATGACATTCCCGATTGTGTGTAGTTATCTCTCTCAACAATTTTGTAGCCACATGGAAGTGATAGTTTAAGAGAGAACCGTCTATCGCATTGTTTACCACTGCTTGGTTCAATGGATCTAGTGCCCGATAGAATATTTGGAGAAGTGTCTTCCCCAAAATATAGTGGTTTGGGAATTTGGATAACTTTCGATGAAATATCTCCCATACTTCATGAAGTGGCTCCCCGTTCCTTTGTCTAATGTTCATGATCTGATCTCTCGGGTGACACACCTTGGATGGAGAAGAGTATTGATCTACAAACTCCTTTGTGAGCTCATTCCATGAAGTGAGTGAGGCCGTAGCAAGTGTGCGGAACCATAACAATGCTTCACTCATTAGTGAGAACGGAAAGAGACAAAGCCAAAAGGACTCTTGAGTAATATGAGAAATGTTGAAGGGAGTACAAACTTCCAAAAAATTCTTTACGTGAACATATGGATCCTCATAGGCTTGGCCTTCGTAGAGCCCCTTTACTTGCAACACATGAAGCATGACACTAGTCACGTGAAATGTACCGCTCCCATGGTGAGGTAGGATATGGTTTTCACTCGCATGACTCCTATCATTTAAGTGGCTTTTTCTTTGAGTGGGTTCATCAAAGAACTCTACAAGATTGGTTCATTCACTAATAGTTTTGGTTATGCTAAGATTACCTACAAAAGATCCAAAAAAACAACAACAAAGAAAAATAAAGTACGACACTCCGAGTACTCCCAAGTCAAAATAACAACACACAAGTAAAATCTATATTTCACTCCCTGGCAACGATGCCATTTTTATAATGCTCAACTCACTCCCATAATTAGGGGTGAGGTGGTCATTGTCAAGTAACCCAATTTGAATTAAGGTCAAATCTCAAAGAGTGAACTATAGACTTCAAACCCTATGGATGTTCAAATTACAAAGAGATTACCCAAAATGTAAATAAAAATGACATGTAAAATAAGATGAGGGGAATTTATTTTGAACTTTTCGTACGATCTTTAGCAAATGATCAAGAGATGGCTATTTTGTTCTAAACATTAATGATGGGGGAAATCTTGGGATTATGTCTATCTAAAGGTAAAAGTATGTGGATTAATGATTGTTTGGCATGAAATTTAGTTGTTAACTAAATGATAGGCTAGGTCGAAAGTCATTAAGGTCAATCTTTTGATAAAACCACAATGATTTCACCCATTGTCTCTTTCAAGCACCTAACAAGTGTGAAATACATAGTCACCCCAAACCTCAATGAAGCATCCCTATTTTTAGGATGATTTTCTTTCACTCTTAATACACTTATTTCTAGGATTTCAAAGGGTAGTAGACCTTAGGATCCATTGTACACCGTTGCTTTGTCCCTATATAACCCTATTTTGAGGATGTTATGGGTTACATAATGTTCACTTTCATCCCTCTTTCGAGGATGATAAAAGGTTCTTAGAGTTTGGAGTTTTTACCCATCAAATCTATTTTGATATTTGGGGTTTTCACCCATCAAATTCCAACCCATAAGCTCAAGAAATGGTGAAATACTTAGTCAACAAACAATAATCATGCAAACACAATAATACCCATACATAAATTATACTCTAGTTTATTATAATCCCAAGACTAAATTATCTAGATACTCATGAAGAAAGTAAAGAGAGATATACCATAAGGATTATCCAATGCATTCATTCTTCACAAAAAGTCTAAGAAATTTAGCCTTCAAAGTAGATTACACACTTCCCAAGATTAGGGTTTTAAGTATCGAATTCCCAAAATATCTTATGAGATAAGATATTCTAATGAAGAAAAGATTTTAGCTTAAATATGACTTAGGATGCGCCCAATTGCTTTTATAGATTTTCCCCTAGGAATAATCCCTCTTATCTGTGATTGCGCACAACTGTCTGCGACCGCGACCACATGACCGCGGTTGTATGACATTGCTCTGACCGTCTTGACTAACTGCAACCATGGATAGAGGACCGCGGTCGTGGTAACCAAGTCTGATGTAGTCCAGATCTTGAGCTACACTCCTTTTTGCTCTCTTTTTATCATTCTCAGCTCTAATCTACATCTTTTAGTCTTCTCAACTTCATGCCTACAAAGAGTGGGTATAAGTGTGTCTATACATAGATTTTGTCTCAGTTAGTCACTTAAAACAAGGTAATGTACAGGAATAATGAGTGTGAATGAGTGGTAAACTCACCACTCATCATGTTTATAGCTTTGTGGGATATGCAGGATTTTATAGGCAATTCATCACAATTTATCCAAGATTGCCAACCCCTTTTGTAGGCTTATTAAGAAAGAGGTGTAATTTGAGTTGACTAAGCATGCTTGAAGGCTTTTGAGTGTCTGAAAAAGAAGTTGATGATTGCTCCTATCATTATGTTCCCAGATTGGTCCTTGCCATTTGAAGTTATGTGTGATGTGAGTGGATTGGCCCTAGGGTCTGTACTAGTTCAAAAAAAAAAGATCTTTCATCCCATCTACTGTGCTATCAAGGCATTAAATCCTGCTCAAAAGAACTACACCATGATGGAATAAGAGTAGTTGGCAGTGGTTTTTGGCTTTGAGAAGTTTAGGTTTTATTTGATTAGGACAAAGGTGATTTTGAACGCTGATCATACAACATTGAGGTACTTGATGTCAAAGAAAGATGCAACACCTAGATTAATTAGGTGGGTCTTATTGTTGCAAGAGTTTGATTTTGAGGTAAAGGACAAAAAAGTTAGAGAAAATCAAGCAGCAGATCATTTGTCTACACTTGAGGAGAACTCTATGCAGATGTTAAAGATGGGCTCGAGATTGATGATCGTTTTCTAGATGAGCAAATATTAACAGCTTCTCAAGATCTAATTCCATGGTTTGTAAACTACGCAAATTATCAAGCAAATGATCTAATCCCAAAAGATATTTCCTTTAAGAAAAGAAAGAAGTTCATTCATGAGGTAAGGAAATTTTTTTGGGATGAAACTTATTTATTTAGATTTTATATAGATAGGATTATTCAAAGATGTATACCTGAGGTGGAGATGATGAGCATACTTGAGGCTTGTCATCCTTCACCAGTTGGGGATCTTCATGGAGGAACCCGCACAACCCACATAATCTTGCAATGTTGGTATTATTGTCCAACAATCTACAAAGATGGACATGATATTGTGTAATACCCCAAACGTTTTTTAGCTTAGATTTGTCCTTAGAATGTTAAAGAGGATCTTCCAAAGTAACTATTATTTTTTTTCGTACAGAATTCTTCAGATTTATACCTCCCATTGTGTGGAAAATTGAATAATCTTTCCAACGATATAAAATTCACCTAAATCCGATAACTGAGTAAGAAGTTATGACTATTTTAAGTTCATGTTGCAAAACACCGTAATTTGGGTCCTTAGCGCGCCACGGAGAGAACCCCATTCCCACCAGTAAGACACCGCGATTGTAGCACGTTAGGGTTACCTATTAAATTGGGACCCAACTACATTTTTTATCTTCATATAGGAGTTTTAAAAGGGTATTTTGGACAATTCCCAAGCCCCAAATCCGTCCAAAACACAAGATTAATCATATCCTAAGCCTATTATGCTCATTATTCATCATCCTCTTCAAAAGCAAAACCCTAGAAACCAAAAGTTTATACTACAAGAATCAAAATCCTCAATAGATTGTCTAATAAAGCTCCAAATTGAGGGTTTCAAAAGCAAGAACATCAAGAACCCATCATCAAGAACTCAATAGGAATCCAAGATTCAAGGTTTCTTTTTCCAAGCATCAATTAAGGTATGTGGGGTTATGAACAAGGATACTCCTTTCATCTTTGTGCCCAAAACTTATTTTAAATTACAAAGTTATTTGATTTTCTATGATTTTCCATGAATTTGAAATTAGGGTTCAGACCCAATGTTGCTATTTACAAGATTATGAAATTTCAAGAGAATTATAAGTTGAATTGCATGTCTATTTTCATATTTGCATGCTTATTGTAGTAATTTCCAAATTTCAAGATTCATTTTCATTGTTTTTATTATCAAGCATGATTATTATAATGCTTTTACGTGAGTTTGATATATGGGTTGTTAATCCCTAAGTTTATCTATTGAGATTTTGAGAATGATGATGCTATAAGCATACTATGAGATGATTATTTCAGATTTTCTATAAAGTTTTGCTCTTTCGATCCTCAGATAAGTTTTGGAATCCACTTTAAAGATTTATTATAGATTACAAAAAGCAATATAGTTTCATTTATAGATTTATTCAGATAATGCATAACTGGTTTCATAAATAACCCTCATACGAGTTTTAAAGTGGATTTCCACAAGATGAGCATAGCATATTAAATTGAGTAGTATTTTGCATGAAGATGGGTATGATTCCAAGATGTCATAACCCAAAACTACGTGCCATCGTAGGATTTAGATTGAGATCCCATAGTGGGCTGGGATAGTGATCACTTTAGCTAAGGTTATACTCCCTGGAAAGAGTATGACACCTCTCCCCAATATGAGGTTTCTTCAATAGGAGAACGAGATGTTGGACTACATGTAGCTCGCATGATTTATGTCAGTTAAGAGAACCTTCCTTGCTGAACAGTTTTAAAGTATTTTTCCCTGTTTGTGAAAGACAGACAGCTTTTCAGATAAAATATTTTCCCTAAAGTTTTAAAGCTTACAGACTACAAATTTTAGAACAGAAAAAGCTTTTAGAAAACTAAGTGTAAAGGCTCACAAGTCTTACTTAGATATACCTTAAAGAAAAGAGACTAGCTTCAGATATTAGCTTTCAGATTTTAGATTCTATAGTGAGTCCTTCTACACTTAGATCGAATGGTTTAAAAAAAGAGAATACAAGTACAACTTTTAGAACTAAAAGTTATGGATCACTAGATTCACAAAGTATTATTTGTTATTCATGAATATTATTTTTAGTATTTCAGATATTCTAGCTTATGTGAGTCATTTACATTTAGCATGCATTGTTTTATAAATGATGATTATGAGATGATGTTTTACTTATGCATATCACCCCTATATACTAAGTACATCCTTAAAGTACTGATCCATATATACGTCTATGTGCTACATTATCTCATAATGTAGGTTTAGGTAATCCATATCAGCAGCGTGAGTAATTTGAGCATCTCTATATATTCGATAGTTGGTGAGTCCTCATATTTTGGGGACTTATTCATTCAAATTTGACAGTCTTTTAGTTTATGAGATTTATTATTTCCTTTTAGAAAGTTCGAGTTAGTTGGGGGTTTGTCCCAGTGACTCTCTAGTTATTAGTAGTAGAGGCTTGTTAGACTACTAGTATTGATACAAATTATTCATTTTGATGTTTTGAGATATTTCTCTCAGATTATTCTTAGATATTATAGACAATTTCTGCATTTAGTATGACTTTCATGTCTATATTTCCATTATTATAAGAATTAGGTTTAGTAGTATACAGACAACATTAGCTTAAGGCTACTCATAGTCTTGAGCATAATGTGACATCTTGGGATTAGTTTTTGGGGCGTTACAAACTTTGTATCAGAGCCTAAGGTTTTTAAGAGTCCTAGGGGGTCAGATAAGCCACATTACGTAGAGTCTTGGTCATGGGTGTGAAGCACACCACATTTATGAACAAGAGGCTACAGAATATTTTAGGAAATCACCTCTTTCTTTCATGATCTATCGTGCTTACAGTATCTCTATCTACTTTTAACTCGTCCTTTAACGTGATAGTTTATCATGCCTCTTTATTGAGCTAATACCTACAGAAATGATAATCATCTACCTTAGCCTGCAAATCCTTTGCATAAGAATATGTCCCATGTAGAGTTTTGATCTGCCTTTCAGCCGCTAGCCCAAGCTGTGACAGCTAATTTTCAGGGCAACCATCAGACTGTAGTTCCACCTCAATAAGATGGGGACCTAGCCTAAGCCAAAATGCAGGATTTTATGAGAATGAACCCGCCAGAGTTCTTTGGGTCAAAGCTAGGTGAGGACCTACAATTGTATCTTGATGAGGTAAAGAAGATCACCCAGATTATGCATGTTTCTAAAGAGGAGAGTGTACAACTGGAAACCTATAGGTTGAAGGATATTGCATATGATGGAGTAGTAGTGTGGAAGAAAAGTAGAGGGGAGAATACAGCTTCCATGTCTTGGCAGATATTTTAGGATGCGTTTCTGGATAAGTTCTTCCTATGTGAGATGAGGGAATCTAAGATAAAAGAGTTCATGAACCTATGGTAGGGCTCAATGACTTGGAAGGGGTATTGCCTCAAGTTTAAATAGTTGTCTAAGTATGCCCCTGATCAGACGGCTGACCCTAGGTTAAGCAATAGTAAGTTCATGACTGGAGTGTCTAGATTGATGGTCAAGGAGTGTAGGACTTCCATGCTTATTGGGGTTATGGATCTCTCTAGATTGACTATATATGCTTAGCAGATTAAGGCAGGCAAGTTGAGGAGAAGTGAGAGGGGAAATAAAAAGGCTAGAACAGGGAAACTTGATTATGGTCAGACTAAGTCTCAAGGAGGGAATCATCCATAGTTTCAGAATCATTCATCTATGCCTGCACCTTCTTCAACTAGTGCTCCTGCTCTCAGAGGTAGATAGGATCCGTGGGGTAAGTCTTCTATGTCCAGATCTTAGAACATTATAAGTGGGAGGCCTCATTATCCTTCTTGTGCTAAGTATGGTAGGAATCATCTCAGTGAATGCTTGGATTGATAGAAGGGTTGTTTTGGTTGTGTAAAGTTGGGTAACAAAATTAAAGATTGCTCGCATGCTAATGCACCAGCTCCTTTAGATCGCCTAAATCCTCCGTAGAGCACATCATCCAGTACCGGCGACGATCAGTACCAGAATCGGTTCTATGCTTTACCATCCCGCCAGGAGTAGGAAAATTTCCCAGATATTGTTACTGGTATGTTCTGTGTTTTTTATTTTGATGTTTATGTGTTGTTAAACTTTGGGTCGAGTTTTTCTTTTGTGACCCCATTAGTTGCAGTAAATTTTAAGATAAATTCTGAAAAGATCCTTGATCCCTTCTTGGTTTCTACTCCAGTGGGTGAGTTAGTTGTTACTAAACAAAGCTATAAAAAGTGTCCTATCAATGTTCTTCATAAAGTTATGCTAGCAGACCTGATAGAGTTATACATGGTTTATTTTGATCTTATTCTTGGTATGGATTGGCTCCATTCCTATTATGCCTCTATTGATTGTCGCACCCGTGTGGTGAAGTTTTAATTCCCAGATGAGCCAATCTTTGAGTAGCCAGGTAATACAGTGTCTCCCAAGAGTCATTTCATATCTTATCTTAAATCCAGAAAGTTGATCTATAAAGGATGTATTTATCATCTTGTTCGAGTCAAAGAAACTAATTATGAGACTCCAACAATATAGTCAGTCAATACAGTCAATGAGTTTCCTGATATTTTTTCAAAAAATCTCCTAGGGGTACCTCCCGATAGAGAGATAGAATTTGATATTGACCTTTTTCCTGATACCCAACCTATTTCTATCGCTCCATACCATATGGCTCCCACAAAGCTTAAGGAGTAGAAGGAGCAATTCAAAGATCTTTTAGATAAAGGTTTCATAAGGCCTAGTATTTCTCCATGGGGCACTCCCATCCTATTCGTCTAAAAGAAAGATAGTTCTTTTCGTACGTGCATTGACTATCATCAGTTGAATAAAGTTACAGTCAAGAACAAATATCCTTTTTCTAGAATTGATCACTTATTTGACCAACTCCAAGGTGCCAGTTATTTTTTAAAGATAGACCTTAGATCTGGCTATTATCACCTTAAAGTGAGAGAATGTGATATTCCAAAGACAACCTTTAGAACCCGTTATGGTCATTTTGAGTTTCTAATTATGTCCTTCGGGCTAACCAATGCCCCAGTAGACTTCAAGGACTTGATGAGCAGAGTGTTCAAACAATATATGGATATGTTTGTTATAGTATTTATAGATTATATCCTTGTCTATTCTCATAGTGAGGATGATCATGAAGAGCATCTTAGAATTGTGTTGAAAACTCTTAGAGATCACCAGTTTTTTGCCAAGTTCAGCAAGTGTGAATTTTGGCTAAGATCAGTAGCTTTTCTCGGTCATATTGTTTCCACCGATGGTATTAAAGTCGATCCCCAAAAGATAGAAGCTGTGAGAAATTGGCTTAGACCTATCTCTTCATCAGACATTAGGTGTTTATTGGGTCTAGCTAGTTATTACAGACATTTTGTTGAGGGATTCTTGTCTATTGCCTCTCCTATGTCTAGATTGACCCAAAAGAGA
Source organism: Capsicum baccatum var. pendulum (assembly GCA_030864225.1). Classification (NCBI taxonomy): domain Eukaryota; kingdom Viridiplantae; phylum Streptophyta; class Magnoliopsida; order Solanales; family Solanaceae; genus Capsicum; species Capsicum baccatum. The sequence goes on from CM061554.1 coordinate 173,485,563, forward strand.
GTTAAGTTCCAGTGGTCAGATTCCTACAAGAAGAGTTTTTAGGAGTTGAAAACTCAACTCACTTGAGCCCCAGTTCTAGTGTTACCCGATGGTACAAATAATTTAATGGTGTATTGTGATGCCTCCAGAGTTTGTTTGGGTTGTGTGCTGATGCAGAGAGGTAAGATCATTGCTTATGTATCTAGATAGCTTAAGCCTCATGAAAAAAATTACCCAACCCATGATCTTGAATTAGTTGTTATGGTGTTTTCTTTGATATTCTGGAGACATTATCTTATGGTGTGCACATTGATATGTTTACGGATCACAAAATTTTGCAGTATGTGTTTACTCTGAGGGAGTTGAATCTCCATCAGAGAAGGTGGTTGGAGTTGTTAAAAAATTATTATATGAGTGTGTTTTATTATCGGGGCAAGGCCAATGTAGTGGCAGATGTCCTTAGTAGATTGTTAGTGGGCCGTTTTTCTTATCTAGAGGATGATAAGAAAGATTTAGCTCGATTAGTGCATCGTTTAGCTAGATTGGGAGTTAGATTAGTTGATTCGGCCGAGGGAAATATTTGGGTTCGGATTAGTTCAGAGTCTTCTCTAATTTCAGAAGTGAAGGAGAAGCAAGATATGGATACTAGTTTGGTCAAACTGAAGGAGTCGGTTAAGGACCAAAAGGTAGAAGTTTTCTCCCAAGGGGGAGATGGCGTGTTGAGATACCAAAATAGATTGTGTGTACTTTGTGTTTATGATTTGAGGCAGCAGATTATGGTAGAAGCGCATGGTACGTGGTATTCTATTCATCCCGGTACTACCAAGATGTACCGTGACTTGCGCAGAATCTATTAATGGAGTCATTTGAAGAGATATATAGCAGAGTTCATAGGTAAGTATGTAACTTGTCAATAGCTTAAGGTAGAGCATCAAAGGCCTGGTGGTACATTGTAAGAGTTTGGAATCCTCATTTGGAAGTAGGAAGAGGTAAATATGGATTTTGTGACCGGTTTACCCCATTTGCGTTGTCATCATAATTTGATTTGGGTTATTGTAGACAGATTGACTAAGTCAGTGCATTTTTTGCCAGCTCACACGTCCTATATGGCTGAAGATTATGCTAAGTTGTATATCCGTGAGATGGTTAGATTGCCTGGAGTTCCTTTCTCTATCATTTCAGATAGGGGTACTTATTTTACCTCTCAGTTTTGGAGAGCTTTTCAGAAAGGACTTGGAACCCAGGTTCATCTCAGTTCAGCTTTTCATCTGCAGATAGATGGTCAGGCAGAAAGGACCATTCAGACTTTAGAAGATATGTCGAAAGCTTATGTTCTTGATTTCAAAGGTAGTTGGGGTAAACATTTTTAGATGATTAAGTTTGCTTATAATAACAGTTATCATGCTAGCATTCAGATGGCTATGTTTAAGGCTCTCTATGGGCAGAGAAGTAGATTGCCGGTTGGTTGGTTTGAAGTGGGTGAGGCCACTTTAATTGGGACAAACATGTTGTTTGAAGCCATGGAGAAAGTTTAGTTAATTAGAGAGAGATTGAAAGCAGCCCAGAGTCATCATAAATCTTACATAGATGTGAGAAGAAGAGATCTTGAGTTTGTGGTTGATGATCTAGTGTATTTGAAAGTTTCACCCTTGAAAGGGGTGAAGAGATTTGGTAAGAAGGGGAAACTTAGTCCCTTATATGTTGGTCCCTTTCATATTTATGTTGTGTTGGGAAAGTGGTGTATGAGCTTGATTTACTTGCAGATTTATTCTCAGTTCAGTCGGTGTTCCATGTGTCCTTGTTAAAGAAATGCATGGATAATTCAGCTATTGTAGTTCCTCTAGAAGATACAGATATTCAGAATAGCCTTTCTTATGAAGAAGTTCCAGTAGAGATTCTTGATTGTCAGGTTCGTAGACTAAGGAACAAAGAAGTTTCCTTGGTCAAAGTCCTATGGAAAAATAAGTCCATTGAGGGTGCTACTTGGGAAGCGAAAGCAGACATACGTACCAAGTATTCTCATCTCTTCTCCAAGAACTAAGATTCAACTATATAGTTATTTTCATGAGAATTCATGCACTTTATATCACTTCAGTAGCTTGTTATATTTGAGATTCAGTCATTCAATTTATTTTAGCTTAGCACGATAGTTTATAGCCTCAAATTCCTCAGTAATTCCAGCTTAACTAGTCACATTCAAAGACAACTGTTCCCAAGGGAGAGATATTGTAATACCCCAAACTTTTCTTAGCTTAGATTCGTCCCTAGAATGTTAAAGGGGAGCTTCCAAAGTGAATATTAATTTTTTTCGAGTGGAATTCTTCAGATTTAGACCTCCGATTTTGTGGGAAATTGAATAAGCTTTCGAACGATATAAAATTCGCCTAAATCTGATAACCGAGTAAGAAGTTATGGCTATTTTAAGTTCCTATAGTAAAACACCTTGATTTGGGTTCTTAGCGCATCGCGGAGAAACGTAAAATCATAATTATGAATTTCTAGTGAGACTCCATGATACTGGCGCGTCGCACCAGTGGTCGAAATGGCAAACATAGGGGCTCCACGATGGTGGCGCATCACGGAGGGAACCAAATTCCTACTCATCCCTTTTCCAGTGAGCCACCGCGATTGTGGAACGTTGTGGTGGTCCATTAAAACAGGACCCAGTTACATTTTCCCAACTTCGTTTAGGCATTTTAAAAGGGTATTTTAGACAATTACCAAGCCCCCAATCCGTCCAAAACACAAGATTAATCATATCCTAAGCCTATTATGCTTATTATTCATTATCCTCTTAAAAAACAAAACCCTAGAAACCAAGAGCTTATACTACAAGGAATCAAAATCCTCCATAGATTCTCCAAGAAAGCTCCAAATTGAGGGTTTCATAATCAAGAACATCAAGAACCCATCATCAACAACTCAATAGAAATCCAAGATTCAATGTTTCTTCATCTAAGCATCAATTAAGGTATATCGGGTTATGAACAAGGATACTCCTTTCATCCTTGTGCCCAAAACTTGTTTTAAATTACAAAGTTATTTGATTTTCTATGATTTTCCATGAATTTGAGATTAGGGTTCGTACCCAATGTTGCCATTTACAAGCTTATGAGATTTCAAGAGAATTATAAGTTGAATTGCATGTCTATTTTCATATTTGTATGCTTATTGCAGTAATTTCCAGATTTCGAGATGAATTTTCATTGTTTTCATTATCAAGAATGATTATTATGATGATTTTAAATGAGTTTGATATATGGGTTGTTAAGCCCCAAGTTTATATATTGAGATTTTGAGAATGATGATGCTTTAAGCATCCTATGAGATGACTTTTCCAGCTTTCCTATTAAGTTTTGATCTTTTGATCCTTAGATAAGTTTTGGAGTCTACTTCATAGATTTATTACAGATTACAGGAAGCAATATAACTTTATTTACAAATTTATTTAGATAAATGCATAATTGGTTTCATAAATAACCCTTATGTGAGTTTTAATGTGGATTTCCACAAGATAAGAGTAGTAAATTAAAGGGAGTAGTATTTAGCACCGAGATGAGAATGATTCCAAGGTTTCATGCCCAAGAACTATGTGCCACTGTAGGATTCAGATTGAGAGCCCATAGTGGGCTGAGATAGTAATCACTTTAGCTGGGGTTATACTCCCTGGCAAGAGTATGATACCTCTCCCCAATGTGAGGCTTCTTTCATAAGAGGACGAGATGTTGCACTCTATGTATATCGCATGGTTTATTTTGGTTAATCGAACCTCTCTTGCAGAACAGTTTTAAAGTATTTTTCCCTGCTTGTAAAAGACATACAACTTTTCAGATAAAGTATTTTTCCTAAAGTTTTAAAGCTTACAGACTGCAACTTTTAGAACAGAAAAAGTTTTTAGAAAACTAAGTGTAAAGGCTCACAAGTTTTACTCAAATTATACCTTATAGAAAAGAGACTAATTTCAGATTTCAGCTTTCAGATTTCAGATTTCAGATTCAGTAGTGAGTCCTTCTACACTTAGACCGAATGGTTTAAAAAGGGAGCTACGCGTACAACTTTTTAAATAATGTTATGGCTCACTAGATTCATAAAGTATGATTTATTATTCATGGCTATTATTTTCAGTATTTCAGACATTCCAGCTTATGTGAATTATTTACATTTAGCATGGATTATTTTATAAATGATGACTATGTGATGATGTTTTACTTATGGATATCACCCCCATATACTGAATACATCCTCAAAGTACTAATCCACATATATGTCTATGTGCTACATTATCTCATAATGTTGGTTCAGGTGCTCCATATCAGCAGTGTGAGTAATTCAAGCATCTCCATCTATATTTGACAGTTGGTGAGTCCTCATAGTTTAGGAACTTATTCATTCAGATTTTGGAGTCTATCAGTTTATGAGATTTAGCATTTCCTTTTAGTCAGTTTAACTTTGCTGGAGGTTTGTCCCAATGACTCTCTAGTTATTAGTAGTAGAGGCTTGTCAGACTACTAGTGTTGCTGCCGATTATTCATTTTGATGTTTCAAATATTTTGCTCAGATTATTCCCAGATATTATAGACAATTTTTGCATTTAGTGTGACTTTCATGTCTATATTTCCATTATTATAAGAGTTAGGCTCAGTAGTATATAGAAAGGGTTAGCTTCAGGCTATTCGTAGTCTTAAGCACTGTGTGAAGTCTTGGGATTAGATTCTGGGGTGATACATATTGCTTCAGCTTGTGATCAATGTCAACACCAAGGTAACATCTTTAGATGCCATGAACTTCCTATGACTCCTATTTTAGAATTAGAATTGTTTTATGTATGGGCTATGGATTTCATAAGATTTTTTATGAGTTCGTTTGGCATGAAGTATATTCTTGTGGTTGTAGATTATGTTTCCAAGTGGGTGGAAGAAGTTGTGCTCCCCAACAATGAAGCACTTAGTGTCATTGCATTCTTGAAAAAGCATATCTTTTCTCGATTTGGCATTTCACGTGCTATCATTAGTGATGATGATTCACATTTTTGTAATCGTATATTCAAAGGCTTGCTTGAGAAGTATGGAGTGAAACACAAGGTGGTAACACCTTATAATCCGTAGACTAGTGTACAGGTTGAGGTGTCCAACAGAGAAATCAAGTCCATCTTGGAGAAGACAGTAAATACCAATAGGACTGATTGGTCACCTAAGTTAGATGATGCATTATGGTCTTACCGAACAACTTTTAAGACCCCTATTGGTGCTCCACCTTTTCAGTTGGTATATGGCAAGGCATGTCACTTTCCAATTGAACTGGAACATAAAGCACTATGGGTTTAGAAGAAGCTGAATTTTGAGTGGCAAGATAAAACCAAGTCAAGGCTGAATAGTATGAATAAGTTGGATGAATTCCGACTCTCAGCATCATGATTGCAAGATTGAGAAAGGGATCTTTGAAAAAGGTGACCATGTATTTCTATACAACTCAAGGCATCACTTGTTTCTAGATAAGTTGAAGTCTAGATGGTGTGGTCCCTTCACTGTGCTAAGAGTGTTCCCATATGGTGCTTTGGAATTGAAGCGGGATGGTGAATCTCCATTTAAGGTGAATGGGATAAGAGTAAAGATTGGAAGGGCACCGAAGGTGCCCTATACCTATATGTTGTTGGCTATGGATAGTACTGGCAAGTATGGTTGGTATAATGATACCACCACTAAATATAACGACCCACATTTTGGGCTAGAATATAGACCATCATTGCTATGCATAAATGTTCCAAAAGCTTCCCCATTGATTTAGTCTTGATGAAGTCTGAAAATTTGTTTGGATTTTATTCCAGTGGCTCACCGCGATTGCCCCACGTCACAACGAGAATAGCAATGGAAGCAACACTGCATCACGATGGAGGCCGATTCAATATTTGTTATTTTCCAGAAACTCACCGCGATTGCACCACATCACGGTGATCCTCCAAACGGTAGATGTAACAATCTAATGAGTTATCGCAATTACACCGTGTCACGGAGGGTATTGCGATGATCTACGCAGCGCATCGCGGTAAGCCTTAAAAATGTGATTTTGTTCAGCAACTTTTAAGTTCGAGGGTAGTCTTGTCTTTTCCCTACAACTCCAAATCATATTAACTGATGATTAAAGCATTTTTAGGGTAGAGTATGCCCATTTTTCACTCAAACTTCTTAAGAACAATAGCCCTAATCTGTCTTTCAAAGATCAAGATCCCTTACTCTAAGTTCAAGAATTCAAGAAAAGGGTTAACATCAGAGTTTCAATTCTCAAATTAAACTACTTATGGTACGGTGGGTTTTTCCTTAAAACTCTATGGGCATAAATTATGGTTTTATAAATCTTTGATAGCATTTCATGATGTTTATAACAAGTAAGGAAATTAATCTAATTTTTGAGATGGACCTTTGTGAAGTTTGAGTAACTAAGATAACTAAGTCGTGCCACGAAGTTAAATCAACTACTACATGGGAGGCAACCCATGAGGCTAGTTGGAGAAATCTGGTATCCAACTTAACGATGTCGTACCATGATGTTAAATCAAGCACTGCGTGGGAGGCAACCCATATTTTTGTACTTATTTATTTATAGGGTAATATGTTTGTTCAGTGTGTAGGACTAAAGATTGCAGAAAATAGCTAGAAAATTCAAAGAAATTAGATCATATGGACTCTTCACGAGTTGTATATTAAGATAAAAACTCGTGAGCAAGAGCTGTAAGGACCTAGGAGATAATTTAGAATAATGTAAAAGTTTTAGAGTCTTTATGAGTGGAGGAAAAAACCCATAAGCCTGGGTACGAGTCGTACACTTGACTTATACCCAAGATTACCATATTAGGGTTGCGGGTCAATCTGGCCCAGCTCAATTGATTTAAAACAAATTAGGGCACCTAATATGGGTACCCAATATCTAAAATACAAACCCACCCTAATTTTGATCACTCTTTGAGCTCCCAAAGCATAATTTCACTTAGAATCACACACCAACTTGGTCGAATTCTTCTCATTGCATGATTTTGGCATGAATTTAGGGAAGAACATTGAAAACTCTAGCAACCTACATCCTCAATTACTCAAGTAATTTCTTGAACACTAACGCTCTATGTTTTAAATTAAAGTTGCATCTAAATTGAGATTTCACACTTTCTATGAAGTTGAATTTACTTGTAAGTTAAAATTTGGAACCCTAGTTATTAGATTTGAGTTGAAAATGGAAAGTAGGGGTATAATTTGATATTTGTGTTTTAATTGTATGGTTTTGGATTGAAATGGGTTGATGATGTTATGTGGTAAAGGGTAGTTCAAGCATTGTTTATGGGAAATCTACTCATAAAATTTGACTTCTATGTTGCAGAGGATACGAGACCCCTTATAGCTTGTACCTATAAGTAACAGAGTCGTAATGAGACTTATACCTAATGATAATATAGAAATCCAAATGTGTATAGATTCTGGTGTGGGGACGATTATGTGAGTCATATCCAAACCATACGACTCATACACTTGAGTTGTACTGACCTGGGAGTTGTCATATAGTAGATTATTATTTTTGGACTGTTTATGAGTATTAGTAATGAGTCATAACATATCCTTACGATTGGTTAGGAGGACTCATAAGCAGACCAGTGAACAATCCTATACATACTGTTTAGCATATGACTCTATCATATGAGTCGTACCCAGCGCATACGACTCTTACCCCCAGTCGAACCCTGAATAGAATATGCATACTGACACAAACTTTTCTTGTTTTTGTTTCCATAGGTAATTGCTAAGTAATGTATGTACACAAATACCATGCCTCCAAAAGATGCCTCATCTTCCAAACAAGTGGCAAAGAAAGGAAACAAAAAGGCATTGTTTTTAAGTTCTAAGTCCACTGAGTCATCAAGCAGTAGCGGTGACTTAGTAGAAATCCCAATGAATGGAAAGGCCAAGACAAGAGACCAGAGAAAGTCTTGGGGAAGAAAGTAGTTACTCCAGAGGATACAACTCCAATAGGACCCAGAAAGAAGAATCCCCACACTTCTTCAGCCCGACCACTATCCTAGTTTAGAAAGAGAAGTATGAATGATGCAGAAGAGTTGAGCTTAGATGAAGTAATCTCGGAGAATGCCAGTGTAGAGGAAGTGGATTCTAATCTAAATAATAGAAATGACCCCTCCATTAGCTATTACACCTTCTCTGATGCCCACCGTTTAATAGTGGGGCTGACCCAGTATTCATAACATATATAAGGCTAATTTGATCAAACTATAGAATGGAAAAACCAAATGAAGTCTATACCATAAGAGAAGATTAACTACAACTGGTATGACTGAGTTTCCTAAATTTGAGGATTGGTTCAGGTAGTATGGCTTTGAGTGGATGACTAGAGTGCCCGTCAGATACAGTCCTACATTACAGCAGGAGGTTTTTATGGCATATAAGGGTGAGATATAGTGATAGTATCTATAAGGGCAACTGTGAAAAGGTGGTAAACCCATTTCCTCGTTGACAATTTAGGGAGTGCAGGTCAATATCTCCCCACTCACTATCTCCAGGTTCTTGAACAGACCAAATTTTCAACCTTTGGTGAACATGGGTGAGATGGACTATAGAATAAAGAGTATGAGGAAAATTACTCAAAGAAGTTAGGGTCAGATGATAAGATAGGCCATTTTAGGAGGATTGTTGGTTTGATAGCATCAAATAGTGAGGACACAATTTGGGTAGTTGGAGGCCTGAGATTGGTCTCGTAGAAGATAGAAAAGAATATGATCAACTTCAAAGCCAAGGCGTGATGGACGTTGGCTTGACACCGATTATGTCCCACTAATGGGGATAATATACTTATCCCGGTGTGTGCTTCTTTGATAGCAGAATTAATGGTTGGGTACAAGTTTGATGTGCGTGAGTTCTTATCCTAAGAAATAAGAGACTACGCTGTGGACGAAGAGAAGCTGCTATTGGCATACCTATACTTTATCACTCAATTATGTTTAGATACAGGGGTACAGGGAATCCCAGGTATTGATGAGATAATCAATCCCACGAACACCACAGACTTGGTATTGATTAGAGACACAACTAACCCATTGGCCAATAAAGAGTGACATGGAAAGTATATGTTAGCTGAAATGTTCAGACAGGGTGGACAACCCAGTGTTGGTGAGGATACTGAGACAAATGCATAGACTGAGATCACATAGAATTCTGATGCGAAAAGTACACCTGGAACCCCTCCTTCGATATAGTCTGTACCCCCTAGGCCAAAAGTGATATCTGTTGGGTTGATTACAATCTCACAGTCTATGTGGGATGATGCAATAAAGAGATTGGACATACTTGAAGCCAAGGTCTAAAACATGGAAGGTGGCGTGAATCCCTGGGTTAATATAAGGCTAGTGGACCAAGAGAGATGGGTTCAAGGTTGGTTAGATTTCTTTGAACAATGCATGAATCAACATCTAGGGAGTGTCTAGACCCCATATATTATAGTGGTCAAGTTAAAGGTGGCTGAAATAAAGAGGATGGTTGCTGAGCTTTATGACAGACCGGTAATTCTAGAACCGTGGTTACGACAGTTGTGCCCAAGGTAGAGGTTAAAATAAATAGCCCATTTAGGATCTGGTAGAAGAACCCTGAGAGAGAAAAAAGAGAAAGAATCAGAGAAGCTAAAAAAAAAGGCAATAAAGAAGGCTAAGGCAGGAAACCTATAGAGTAAGCAGGACCAGGTAGTAAGGGTCTAGAAGATTCATGATGGAGCCGATAGCTCAATACCTACGAGTGATTATGTTGAGGGAGGTAGTAATACAAACTCACTGATTGATGTATCATTGAGCGCACTAGCCACCACTGGTGCCACTATTGCTGACATAGTCACGATAGATGAGACGACTATAGATGTTGATGGTGGGACCTAACCTGAGGGCCCATGAGATGATATTGCACGAGATGGTTCCTTGAGTGCCCAAGTATGCTCTTTATACCTTGTATTCTATTTTTAGTTGCATTGGGGATAATGCTTAAGCTTTACGTTGGAGGTGGGGTTGTACCAAGGTCGGCATAGGCTATACTTGCTATGTTTCGAAGACTGTGTCCACAATTTAAAGAAAAGAGAACTGGCATTTTTTTATATTTTTGTTTTTGTTTTATATGTTATTTTATGTTTGTGTATGCTGGGATAGCTGAAATAGGAGAAACTTTGTATTTATGGCAGTTGATGCTATTTTGAAAACTGTGCTAAAAAATTGATACCCCTCCTAAAGTTTTATTATAACTGTGTGATGAGTATGTATGTAAAATTACTGTTAATCGGATAATGGCATTAGGATTAGTGATAAAACAATGAGGGAAAAGAATTGCATAACCATTTAAGTAGTACTTAGCAATATAACCTTGTACGAGTGTGTGTGAGGCACTACTTAGTTCCCGGTGTGTTTGAATCTTGAACTTGCCTAGTTGATCTTACCTAGGTTTAGGATAGTAGATTATGAGATGATCATAGGCCACTTTTGATATAAGTCTACTCGAGCCTATATGCCTAACCAAGTGTAAAGTGAATCCCTTTTATCCAAATTTTTGAGCCTAATGGTCCCACTTTTTGTACTATAATTTCACCTCCCTATTTCTATAGTGAACTTGTATTGGACTTGGTCATCCTTGGACACTGTGCACCTCAACTTAGAAAAATCGCCTAAGTTAAGGGTGGCTATTATAGGGGTGCATAGGAGAAAACGAGTATGAAGAAAAATGTGTAGAGAAAAACAAAAACAATGAATGAAAAAAGACAAGTGCGGTAAGAAAAATTAAATAAAAGAAAACAAAAGGAAAAGAAAAGTATAAGAAAAGAAAAGAAAGTGAGAAAACCGTACCTGATCCAAGATGTATGTGCTTTGAAATAAAAAGTGAGACATAAGGGCAGAATTAAAATGAAGAAAAAGTGAAAAATAAGTGGACCCCGAATATAGCATAGTGTTAGGAGGCGTAGTCGCTATAAAATCCCAAAAATATGCCATACCAGCTCCCAACCTACGTTACAAGCCGAATAAGGTCATTTAGTGATCCTACCTCAACTGTCCGAAAACCTAGGAAAAGAGCATATGGGCAAGCCTATGGTATTTTGTATACCCCGGTAATATTTCTTTGTGAGCGAGAGCATCGTTTGTTATATCTGTAAATTAATAAATTGATCCATATTGAGTGAAATAGATGGTTCTTTGATTGTGAGTGCACATGGGGTGTATTGTTAGGTTGCTAGACTGTTTGGTTAATGTAGTTTGTGTCTATATCTAATTATCTATTACTAACGTAATTCCATCAGCGGATTCCTTTGTGTTTCTTAGTGTGCCCAATCGATGTACATAGTTTGATTTTTGTAAAGTTAAAATTAGGAGGGAGAATAAATTGTTGAAAACTGAATTGAAAATCACTTCCATGGATACACCTTAGGATCCTCTTGTTTAGGAATTCTTGTGTTGTGTTATAGTGTTTGATTTTTGTTTTTCCTGAGGACACAGAAACTTCAAAGTTGAAGGTGTTTATCTGTCATGGAAACACGACACTTTCGATGCTTAAAATAGTGAAATTATGCTTGTACTTGGGCTATTTTGGTTGATATGATGTGATTTATTGCTTATTGCAGATAAAATAGGTCAATAATAGCATTGAAATGAAATTGGAAGAAAAAGACCTGTAAAAGACCAAAACTGCAGATGATACGAGTTATCATACGAGTCGTCAACATATCATACGACTCATAGGTTGACTTATAAGCACAACAGTGACAAAGGCCAAGTAGAAATACTAAGTGATGAAAAGATACGACTGCAGCATACAGATAGTAAGATAAGGATACGAGTCTGAAGAAGCTGTGATTGATGATAGGCATTTTTACAGGCCTAAATTACTATAATCTACCCATATTTTATCTAAGTTTTGAGGACAAAATATATAACTCATGCACTTTTAGTCCTTTTTCCTGTAAGTGAGATAACAAACGTGATTAGCAAGTTTTCAGATATAAATGATGCAGATTTCAGCATTTTATGGATAACTTGACGCCAAAGGAAGCTTCACGAAAGAAGGAAAGGAGAGATTGGACACCAAGGACCAAAAGTGACGCATGGAAAACTTGTCCCGGGCAAAAACAACATTTCTCTAGACTTTGGGGATCAGCAGTAACTTATTAGGATTAGGATAATGATGCAGTAATTTATTAGGATTAGGATAAGTACGCAGTAGCCTAGTAGGAATAGGATATGGGTATTATAAATAACCTATTTTGCTGAAGCTTTTATTCATTCTGATAATTCCGAATCATTCTAATTCTTCCATTAATTCGAATTCTCATACTTCTACTTTTTATTCAACACTCTAAATTCTTATTCTCTTCATCTATTCAACTCTTAATTTTCACAACAAGAGAAACACTATTCTTAAAGGAATTCACGCCACAAGGCCTACCAACATATACTACACGTGAGATCTTTACTTTGGTATAATGATAATGACTATTGTGATTTCCATTGCACTCATGAGTAGCTAAACTTCTCTGTTGGGGTTATGGAAGCCTTATGAGATACTATCTATTGCTATGAGTTTGTGAATTCTTGACACGTATGCTGCTTATATCATTATTCTCTTCATCTTAATGCAAATTCTTGTGGTTGCAAACGCATAGAATACGCCAGTATAGCATTAACTTGTTCGAAAGAAAAGTTATATGTCTGGAAAAGAGATAATGTCAAGGTAATAGGGCACCAACCCCTGTTAAAAAGTTAGTGCTGTAACTGGATTAACCTCTTGGAGAATTTGTACCGTTAGATACGCTTTAAGTTTGAAAGAGTTAAAGTGAAATAATCCTTGATGGTCGAAAGACGCCTGGATTTACCATAGAATACAATTCTCTATAAGAACATGCATGTCTGAATTCCTCATAACTCATAGCCAATAGAGATGTATAACTCATAAGGTGGACATAACCCCAACTCTCAATTCTCATTGATCAAAACCAACCAAACAATCCGTTTTACCCTTCTATTTTCTGTTCTTACGTCTTACGTTATTATTTTGTTACTCACGCTACAATCCCCCTTTTTACGAAACTTTCACCAAAAGTCTAATAATCTTTGCTCACTTAGTGACCAAGTATTCTCTGTGGGATTCGACACCCAACCCAGTTGGGTTCTATATTTGACAACGACCGCTTACACTCTTACGAGAGCTGTAGTTTGAGCGTTATCAGTCGTCAAGAGAACAAAAACTAAAAGTTAGATTTAGAGTTAAAGTCTCAAAGGAAGATGAGTTAGAAGTCTGAGTATGACTCGTGTGGACAAACTGTAAGCGGGACAGTGTTCAAAGGATTGAAATGAAGAAGTCCCAGGTTGATGCGTGTGAAGGCCACGAGTCATATAGTCAAGGTACGACTCTTGAGCAGAAGTCATAAGAATAACCAAAAGTTGAAAAATTGGGAGATCAGAAACTGGAATTGATATGAGAGGCATAGTACCACTTATAAGGAGAGTATACGAGTGAATGAGTGAGTCATACCATATGCCGACATTGCTTTTGCTATTTCATTTTTATTAGTATTTCAGGGTTATTTTTGGATACTATAAATACCGTAGGGTTTATTTTTTTTTTAGGTTATATTCTTTGACATCTTTTTATGTTCTATTATACTCTATTGCATACTTTTGCATTCTTCTTGAGATTTTGGATTATTATTCAATAAGAGATTTTGGATTTTAATCTTCTCTTTATTTTGCAAACAATTCCATGCTTCCTTTATTGATTATCATGGGTTCTTTCATTAACATGAGTGGCTAACTTCCCTGACTAGGGTTGTGGAAACCCTAGTGGATTAACTATGAAAGGGAAGTGGGAGATTCTTCTATGCTAAAGTAACTGCATGTATCTTAATCTTCTTCATAATAATTGACCTCAGAGCTACTGTAAAAGCTTGAGGATTGCCTGTATTCGATAAAGTCCTCACAATGGAGTTTGAGATTAGGAATAGAGGATTAAGGCAGTAATTTGAGATTCACTTCCATCTTATTTTTCCACAATCTCATCTTATCAACATGAGACTCAAAAAGTGAGAGTTGAACTAAAGTCATAGACAAGGAGAAATAAGGCAACGCCCAATGACTCATAAGGTAAAGGGTGAGAATCATCAACACGTTCACAAAACTGTTAATAATACATAGCTTGTCGAATTTACATGCAGAGCAGTAGAAAAGGTGGGTTGAACACAAGAAACTTATAGAATTGAGAATCCAGAGGGAACAGAATCCTAGTGTTCGTCTTCTATAGTCTACAACCCAAAGCATTCAAGATTTGGTTACTACTTTCGATTGATTTCAAATTCCCCTCATTTACTTCTTCGCACTGCTCGTGGATTTAAGCAGGTTAAGCAAATGGTCAACATTTTTCTATTGGTTTGACCCCAACCTAGTTAGTTTACTATATTTGGAACTAACCACAACATACTTCTTTTGAGGTTAGTTTTTGACGACATCAAAGGTTTTCAATAAGAGTCAAATAATGTGACAAAAACACTCTCATTGGTATTTTAACAAACATGTTGAGGGCATATAATTTCCAAAACCAAATAAATGAACAATTAACCATTACCATGCAATCCACATGATCAAACCTACATTATAACATGAAAAACCATATATAAAACATGAGAAAACATTATCCAACTATTAGTAACCAAAACCCCCAAGACATATTTCAAAACCAACACAAACCCACAATAATGACATGAAAACCATTAAGTAAAGCATGATTTTAGTTTTAACTAACAATGATGCAGGAGTAACATGCCTTAGATATCAAAGAAGATGGAGAGAAACAACCCTTGTAAGCCTTAATTGAACACCTTTAAGAAACCCTAGCCTCTTTTTGAACTAAAAGCTTTGAGAAAGATTTTAGAGTGTTTGATTTGGGAATAGTAGCTTAATGAAGTCCCAAAAGTTGTTTAAGTCGTAGGGTCAAAATAAGTTATGAGAGGAAATGTCCAGAATACCCCCAACTTAAACTATAAAAATTCCCGCTCGTGGGTATAGTTGGACCCCTCCACTCGTACCCACATCATACGAGTGGTATCCTCCACTCGTACCCAAGACTGAAAGTTGAACTATATATTCTATACAATATACGACTCGTCATTCCCAAATTGTACCATCATCATACGACAAGTACCCACCTAGTCGTACCCTTAGAAGAATGTCAATGGATATACATTACACAACATATAGTTTGGCACTATACTTCTCGTATCATATACATATGAAGCATATGGAGTATTTTCGTACCTTGGATAGAAAACAACAAAATTCATAGTAATTAACATACGAGCAAGACACTTAAACCGTACCCACATCATACGACAAGTAAGCACAAGTTGTATGATGATCAGAAAGCTCAAACTCAGGAAATTTCTAAGGACCAAAACTCAGGGTGTTTCAATTCTCCCCCACTTGGATCATTCATCCTTGAAGGATGGAATGCGGCAATACTAGCACGATTAAACCCCTAAGCGTCTCAACCCTCAACTTTAAGACAAAAAACAAAATACCAAGAAATCAATCTTTCCTTTAACAACTTTTGAAAACAAACACATTATAAAGAACATATACCTTCCACATGAATTTAGGAGTAAAAAATAAGAACGGATAATTGGACCCCATGTCCTCTTTGGCTTCCCATGTAGCCTCTTCCACCTTGTTGTTTCTCCATATAACCTTTACTGAGGCCAATTCCTTGGTCTGCAACTGACTAACCTGACGATCTAAGATCTCAACCGGGATATCTCCATAAGATAGGGAAATAGAAATACCAATATACTTAATTGTCATAACTTGTGATGGATCAACGATACATTTCCTCAACATAGAGACACGGAATACCAGGTAAATGGAGTTCAAACTAGAAGGCAATTCCAACACATAGGAAATATTACCAACCCTCCTCAAAATCCCATAAGGACCCATATATCAGGGACTAAGATTTCCCTTCTTCCCATACCGCATCACTCCCTTTATTAAGACACCTTCAGGAATACCCTATCTCTAACCTCAAACTCTAAATCCCTTCGCCACACATTTGCATAAGACTTTTTGAAATTTTTGGAATTTTAATCCTATCCAAAATTACCTTTACTAAGTTCCATCCTATGGCAATTATCAACTCGGGAATGTTTCACCTTCTCCATAGCTTGGTGAACCAAATCTGGGCCAAACATATCTGCCTCACCCAACTCGAACAACCAATGGGAGACCTATACCTCCTACCATACAATGCTTCAAACGGAGCCATCCCAATGCTAGAGTGATACCTATTATTATAGGCAAAATCTATAAGAGGTAAGTGCTCAACCCATCTACCAACATAGTTAACCACTCAAGCATAAAACATATCCTCCAACGTCTGAATAGTCATTTCTGCATGCCCATCCAACTGCGGGTGAAAAGAAGTACTCAGACTCACCTTAGTTCACAAACTTTTTTTAAATGACCTCCAAAAGTGAGATGAAAATACGTCCCATAATCAGAGATGATATAAACAGGTACCCCATGCAACTTCAAAATCTCTTAGTGGTACAACCTTGCATAATTCTTAATCGAGAAGTTTGTTATCACTAGCAAAAAGTGAGCCAAATTTTTCATCCTATCCACGATGACCCAAATCAAATCAAATTAATTTCGCGATCAAGGAAGACCGGTAATGAAATCCATGTTGATCACTTCCTACATCCATTCAGGCAGTTGAATTTCTTGATACAATCCTCTGGGCCTCATATGCTTAAGTTTTACTTGTTGTCACCCCATGTATTTGGATACAAAATTAGCCACACCCCTTTTCATACTGTTACACCAATACAACTCCTTAAGGTTATGATATATTTTCATCAAACCAGGATGAACAACATAGCGCGACTCATGCGACTCAGCCAAGATCCTTTCTTACAAACTATCTATATTAGGAATGCATAACCTCCCTTGGTACCGCAGAGTACCATCACCACTAATATCAAATGCCATCACCTTTTGCCCACGTACATAGCCCTTGATCTTTATTGAGATAGGATCTAACATCTGCTTCTCCTTGATTTCATGCCAAGAGATGACTGCGCCACTTCCTACAACAACACACCTCCATCCTTGGTGTCCAAGAGGCAAACTCCAAGGTTAGACAAATGGTGAATATCCTTCACTAACTCCTTCTTCTCTTTTTCCACCTGAGGACTCCCCATGGATAACCTGTTAAGAGCATCAACAACCACATTAGTTTTATCTGGGTGGTAGTGAAGACTCATGTCGTAATCCTTGAGAAGATCGAGCCATCTCTTTTGCCTAAGGTTAAGCTCTTTCTTAGTAAATAAAGACTATTGGCTCTTATGATTAGAAAAGATATCCACAAGTAACCCATACAAATAGTGCTGCCATATTTTTAATGCAAACACCACATCTAATAATTCAATGTCATGAGTTGGGTAATTCTTCTCATACACCTTCAACTGCCTAGAAGCATAAGCTATCACCTTTCCATGCTGAATCAAAATGCAACCAAGTCCCTCATGGAATACATCATAGTAGACTACAAAATCACCAGTGCCTTTGGGTAAGTTCCAAATAGGAACCGAAGTAAGCTTATCCTTCATCTTCTTAAAACTACCCTCACACACATTAGACCACAAGAACTTTAGCTTTTTTTGAATCAACTAGTTAATAGGGAAACTATAGTAAAAACTCTCCACAAACCTTTTGTAATAACCAGCTAAACCCATGAAGCTCCAAATATCAGTTGGAGTCATGGGTCTAGGCCACTTATTTACCACAGCTGCTTTCTGCAGATCCATTATGATCCCTTCACTAAAAATAATATGGCTTTGAAAAGTGACAGTGTTCAACAAGAATTCACATTTCAAAAATTTAGCATACAACTGCTGCTCCTTCAAGGTCTGCAATACAATGCAGAGGTGATACAAATAATCCACCTCTCTCTTTGAATACACCAAATGTCATGTATAAAAATAATGAAAAATAGATCCAAAAACTGATGAAAGACCATATTTATCAAATCTATAAATACCGCGGGGGCATTGGTCAACACTAAGGACATAACCAGAAACCCAAAGTGCCCATATCGGGTAAAAAAAGCTATCTTAGGGATATCTAACTACCTAATCCTCCACTGATGATACTCGGATCAAAGATCAATCTTAAAGAAAAATTTGGCAACTTGCAACTAATCAAATAAATCTTCTATCCTTGGAAGAGGATACTTATTCTTTACTGTTACCGTATTCAACTATCAGTAATCAATACATATCCTAAAGGAACCATCCTTCGTATGCACGAATAACACTGGTGCACCCAATAGGGATACACCAGGATGGATGAAACCCTTATATAAAAGATCTTTGTGTTTCTCCTTAAGCTCTTTTAGCTCAGCTGGAGCTTTTCTATATGAGGAAAAAAATGGACGAGTGTCTAGAACAAAATCAATATCAAACTCAATATCCATATTAGGGGGAACTCTAGGAAAGTCACTAGGAAAGACCTTAGGAAATTCATTCACCATCGGAATAGAATGCAAGGAAGGACTATCCCAGTTAGAAACTTTAACCTGGACTAGATGATAGAGACACCCCTTGTAGATTATTCTTTAAGCTCTAGATAATGATATGAACTTCCCCTTGGGACTAAAGAACTACCCTCCCACTCAATAACCTATTTATTAGGGAATTTAAAGACCACTTTACGGGTCCAACACTCTAGAGAAGAATAGCATGACTGCAACCAATCCATCCCCAATATGACATCAAAATCCACCATATCTATTTAAAATGGATTGACCAAAGTTTCTTTACTACTAGTAGATACCACTCCCCCTATAGACTCTATTAGTAATTACAGAGTCACCTATTGGGGTAGAAATAGAAGAAGGGTCTGAAATATACTCCGAACCATAATCATAATGCATAGCCACAAATGGGATCACATAAGAGCGAGAGGACCCCGGATCAAGTAAACAATACACGTCTTGAGAAAAGACTTTTAACATACCAGTCACGACATATGGTGATGCCTTGAACTCCTTTTGGGTACTGAGAGCATAGAGATGGTTACGACTAATGCTGGAACTATTTAGTGCACCCTTTGGTTTTAGAGCTGATGATGAAGCAACTAGAACCTTGATCTCCCTGAAGCAACCTTACGAACTGGACAGTTTCTAAGCATATACCTTAGTTGATCACAGTTGAAGTACCTATCCCTCCCCTTATCACAGAAACCCTAATGCAACTCACCACAAAACCTATATAAAGGATAAGATGGAGCTGACTGGGCCACACTAGCCTGAGATCGGTCATGTTGTGCCCTATAGTTATCGCCACCATGCAAATGCCTATCATCCCCAATGACTTTAGGTAAAGTGCACTAAACATCGAGTATGACCCAGAATTACACCACTTCCTCTTGGGCCACTTACCACTATCCCTACAACTCTATTATTGGCCCACTCCCTATTTGACGAACCTAAACTTCTTATCCTTACCCTCCCCTATTTTAACCTAGTTCTTTTTTTTCCTCTACTTGTTGCATGTACGCTACCAACTTAAAGATATCAATGTCCTTGATCAACAAAGCAACCTTACTCTTCAATATCAAATCTCTGGATAATGCAGAAATGAACTTTCTTATTCTATCCCTCATGATAGAAACTATCTTTGCAGACCATGATAACTGGTGAACTTTAAGAAATACTCTTTAACTGACATCTTTCCTTGCTTTAGATTCACAAAATCTTTTACCTTTATTTCCCTAAATTCATAAGGAAAGAAATGGTCTAAAAAAGTATTCGAGAAATTCTCCAAAAGAGCTGACTCATCACCATTACCCCTGAACTGATCCCATTCCTCATACAACTAGTATGCCACATCCTTCAGCTGGTATGCGACAAACTCCACACCCTTTACATTTGTGTTATGCATGACA
The DNA here is from genome assembly GCA_030864225.1 of Capsicum baccatum var. pendulum. Taxonomy (NCBI): domain Eukaryota; kingdom Viridiplantae; phylum Streptophyta; class Magnoliopsida; order Solanales; family Solanaceae; genus Capsicum; species Capsicum baccatum. The sequence goes on from CM061554.1 coordinate 173,505,547, forward strand.
CAACAATTTTTTCAATCTTATCCAGAAAACTCTAAGGATCCTCCTCCAACTTAATATTAGTAAAGTTTGAAGGGTTCAACCTCATGCACTGGACAAATCTTGTGGCCTCAAAAGATGGAGTAATAGAAGTACCACACTTATCCTGAGAAGCTACAAAATGTGCCAATATATAAATAAAATGGCAAAACTTAATATTTGTCACATCATCCTGGGGAGATAGAGAAGGATTGGAGGGAACCGGTGAAACTCCAGGAGGACAATAAGGACCTGGACCCTTATATCAGATCTAGATCCCACAAGTAAAATGAGTCCCATCAATATTGTCCTCAGGTAGGATAGAGGAGTTTTCGTGAGCTTCGTATCATCGAGGAGGCATTATCTAAAAAGTGAACAAATAGAAATTAGAGGAGAATTCAAGACCATAGACTCTACAGTTCAAAAATAGAACATAAGAAATAAAAACATTCTTAAATTCCTCATAGCCTTTCCTCTATGAGTGTGGCGCGCTGTACGCCCTTAAAAAAGACTCTACTCAACACGGATTTATGGAATCCCAAGTGACTATGAACCTAAGGCTCTATATCAATCTGATATAACCTGATCAAGGGCCTAGTTGTGTCAGGCTCCTTAGGTATAATCGGGATTGAATACCATCCCTAAAACTAACCATAACCACCCTGTACCCTATGTCAGAAGTATTTCGAACATATAACAAGATAGAATAATCTTAAATAAAATACATTAGTTAAATTCAATAGACCTATCGAACCAGTGTCGTGCTAATACCAAAACCAATGCGAAGGATGAAACCAATACCAACATCGCTCATGCCCAAAATAGTCTGCTAAAGCCTCTAATAGAAAACAAAGAACATCTAGTCAGAACATACCCCCAACCATAGCCATAACCAAAGTTTAAGAAATAAATAAAAGTACTAAAAGATGTCCATAACATGAAATAGAGTCTTTCAGAGTATGAAATCTCCCCACTCTAATCCAACACAAAGCTGTCAATCTAAGATTAGTGAGCAAGAGGTGTAGTCACATAGGGATACAACGCCTGAAGATACGTTAGTGGGTGAATGCTATCATTTACTTAGGAATAAGGATAAATTAATGCCATTATGCAAAACCAAAGTAAATATCCAAATGCAATCACATTCATACATATGTATATTATGCCAGGAAAGGGAATCAACTTTAGCATGCATTTAAATTATTTACCTAGGATATGTAGATTAATCATCCTAAAACCACCTATGGTCTATATGGGTCTAGTGTTACCCCCTGAATGAGGCCCAATGGGTGTAGCCGCATGAGCCGGAGATATCATAGGGGTTAGGGATTCCCATGTACCCTTCGCTCTCCATGATACATATATACAAGTATAAAATTAGAGGATTCCCATGTACCCACAAGTATATGGTCACCATGACCAACCCTCATATTGGCAAACATGAGTTTCCAGTGTCTATCAATTAGACTCACACCTTCACAGTTAGCTATCACAACCCGCCATTATTGTCCAATTAAAATATTTAGCACATAACCAAACCACCAATTTTAGAGTTTATTACCACGGCATTATGAAGTGGTATTGTCATACTGATTATAGCTTACAAGCAATGTCATTAGCCAATACATAGGGGATTCTCGTCTACCCTATAGGGTTTCCAACCAATCAAAACCATGGACACCAAGGCCTTTTCAAATTATTTAATTCAATAAAAATATTTAGGATTTTATTACTATATTATACATTGCAAGATTTTCAATAAAAGTCAAACTATGTGACATAAACATTCTCATTGGCATTTTAACAAATATGTTAAGGGCATATAGTTTCCAAAACCAAAACCAAAACCAAGAACCATTTAACTATTCCCATGAAATCCACATGTTCAAACCAACATTATAACATGAAAAACAATAAATAAATCATGATAAAACATCATCCAACTATTAGTAACCAAAGCCCCCAACATATATTTCAAAACCAACACAAACCCATAATAATGCCATGAAAACCATTATGTAAAATATGCTTTTATTTTGAACTAACAATGAGGGAGGAGTAACATGCCTTAGATACCAAATAAGATAGAGAGAAACCACCCTTGAAAGCCTTAATTGGCCACCTTGAAAAAACCCTAGACTATTTTTGTACAAAGAGCTTTGATAGAGATTTTAGGGTGTTTGACTATAGAATAGCAGGTTTATAAAGTCCCAAGAGTGTTTTAAGCCATGGGGTCCATATAATTTAAGAGGTAATTGTCCAGAATATGCCCAACTTAAGTTGTAAAAATTCCCACAGATGGGTATGGTCGGACCCGTCCGCTTATACCCACATCATATGAGCGGTACCCTCTACTCGTACCTAAGACCGAAATTTAGACTCCATATTTTTTACAACATATGACTCCTTTTTCCCAAATCATACGATCACCATATGATAAGTACCCACCTAGTCACACCTTAAGCAAAATATCAATGGCTAGGCATTGGATAACATAGTGTTTGGACTATATTTCTCGTATCATGTACATACAACTCGTATGGAGTCTTTTCATACCTTGGAAAAAAAATAACTGAAATCATACTGAGTAACATAAAACCAAGACCCCTTAAATTTTACCCACATCACACAAAAAGTAAGCATGAGTCGTATGATGATCACAAAGCTCAAACTTAGGAAATTTATAAGGGTCAAAACTTAGGGTGTTTTAGCATCCCTAGATGTTGTTACTTGTATATTATAGCTCTTCTCCCATGATGTCTATTATTTGCTTGATCTGGGTTCTACACTATATTATGTGACTTTTTATTTGGCTGTACACTTTGGTTTTAGTCCTAAAAATATTTCTGACCCCTTTTCTATTTCTAATCCACTGGGTGATTCAATTGATGTTAGAAAAATCTATAGGGGTTATGTTTTGTCCATCTTTCATAAGGAGATATTAATTGATTTGATAGAACTTGATATGGTGGATTTTTATAGTTTTAGGGATGTATTGACTTCATTCATGCTATGCTTCTCTGGATTGAAGGACTCGAAAGTTCAATTTTCTATTCCTTTATGAATTTGTGATTGAATGGGAGGGGAGTTCCTTAGTCCCCAAAGAGAGGTTTATTCTCTATTTCAGAGATTAGAAGCTGAGTTATAAGGGGTGTTTTTATCATCTAGTTTAGGTTAAGGATTCTAATTCTTAGAGTCCCTCTTTACAATCTATCTTGGTGGTTAATGAATTTTTTAAAATTTTTCCCAATGATCTACCTTGATTCCCTTCCTATAGGGAGATAGATTTTAGGATTAATCTTCTATCAGATACCTATCCCATTCTCAATCCTAATTGAACTAAAAGAGCCAAAAGAGTAGTTAAATAATCTTCTGATAAGGATTTCAACCATCCTAGTATTTCTCCATTGGGTGCTCCTATACTTTTCATGTGAAATAAAGATGGGTATCTTTGGATGTGTATAGATTATCCTAAGTTGAATAAGGTTATGGTAAAAAATAAGTACCCTTTTTATAAAATTGATGACCATTTTGATCATCTTAAAGGTTCTAGGTGTTATTTAAGATCTATTTGCATTTACGCTATCACCAAATAAAAATTAGGGAGGCAGATATTCCTAAGATTGCCTTCCAAACTGATTATAGCCATTATGAATTTTTGGTTATGTTATTTGGGTTGACTAATGCCTCAGCTGCTTTCATGGATCTCATGAATCGGGTGTTCGGACAATTTTTAGATTTGTTTGTTATAGTCTTCATTTATGAGATCTTGTTGTACTCTAAAAGTATGGAAGATCATATCAAACACCTCCTAATTATGTTGAAAACTCTTAAGGAGTATAAATTGTATGAAAAATTTTCTAAGGGTGCATTTTGGTGAATTGTTGTGACCTTTCTCAAGCATGTTATTTTAAGTGAAGGGATTAAGGTGGATCCACAAAAAGTTAAGGCAGTTAAGAAGTAGCCTAGACTCATGACTCCAACTGAATTACGAGCTTCTTGGGCTTGACTGGGTGTTATAGGAGCTTTATGAAACGTTTCTATCTATTGATGCTCCACTGGTAAAGTTAAGTTGGAAAAAGGTTAAGTTTCTGTGGTCTAATGCTTGTGAAGGGAGTTTTGAGAAGCTAAATGATAGGTTAACTTTTACACCTATTTTGACCCTACCCGAGGGTATTGAGGGGTTTGTTGTTTATTGTGATGCATACCATGTAGGACTAAGTTGTAATTTGATACAGCATGGCATAGTTATGGCTTGTGATTCTAGGTAGCTTAAGGTTCATGAGAGAAATTACTTACTCATGATCTGGAGTTGGTGGCTGTGGTCTTTGCTTTGATTATTTGGTGCCATTACTTGTATGGGGTGCATATGTGATATGGGAATAATTATGGATATGGACTTAGGAGAGTTTGTGTTGGACCCGAGCCTTGGCATGGGCAATTAAAGTGTAAAAGAGGCCTAAAATGCACCCAAATCAGCCCATAAATTACACTATATGGGTGCCCACTCCTTGAAGGGACTTTTGGTCATTTTAACTTATATTTTGTAATAGTTATAGAAGGAACAGGGTTTTTATATTTAGTTTTTGGATATTATTGTAAGTATTGTAAGACTTGAAACACCATAGTTAGGGGTTGGAAAAGCCACCAACTAAAACTAGGGCAAGATTAGTGTGGAATCACTAGTGATTGTGTTTGCTTGGAAACATTGGCGCTTGAGAGGTGGAATCTGATCTCATGTCACGTAAGAGATAGGTGAACCATTGTGTGTAGTGTTAAAGGACCAAGAGTGGAATAGGCTCTTGGGTTTTTAAGATTACATCTTCGCGTAGTCTATCTATCTATCCCTTGTTTCTTTTATTGTAATCTTATTAGTGTTTGTAACTTGTAATCGTTCATTTTGTTTCTAGTGAACCCATAACTTATTGTTGTTGTTCATCTTGTTGTTGTTCCATCTTGTTATCCATCTTGTTAGTTTTTTGGTTGGCTATTTTGAGGTGTTAAACACCATAATATATTATGTTCTTGTTGTTGTTTGTTGAATCCGAGAGGGGTCATCCAAAGGGTCCACAGAATTATTGACCTGTGGACTATTTTGGGTGTTTGTTTTATGTCTTCTTGGTATGTATCGTATCATTGGTATCAAATCCATCTTTGATTTTTTTCTAACAAGATCAATCTTGGGCTTGAGAGTTGGAAAATTAAAAAAAGAAGCTTTTGTTCTTGAGTTGTTCTTGACCGAGACTAGTACCTTGTTGTTGTCGAGTTGTTGGTGATAGATCTTGATATCCTTTCTTTGTTTAATTGTTTCCAAAGTTTTCTTATTCTTTTTCACTAGCACTTTGAGTTTAGATCTAAAATTGAGCTTGAATTATTAAAAGTTGTTGTGTGGACATTGTTGTGGCCGTGTGTTGATGATGTTGTTATAACTTGGCTGAATGTTTAAATTGTAGTTGGACGTTGGTGTTGTTGTTGTAGATCATGAAAGGAGTCTTGTTTTTGTTGATCTTGAAGTTCTTCACAACCTCCGTCTCTTATTTAAAACCAAAATACAACACTGTGAAACTAGGTCATTTGTTGGAGGTTTTGTAGTTGACCTTGTTGTTGTGGAATTGTTGTTGTTCTTGGAGATTGTTGTTTGATGTTCTTGTTGTGGTTGTTGTGTTCTTGAATTTCCTCACCATATTCATCACCTTGTTAACATTAAAGTGAACTTTAGATTTTCAAAAGCTGAAAGACAAGGTGTAGTACTTGTTAAGTTTTGAAAGACCCCCAACAACCAAAATACTTTACATCACATCTCCTCCATTTTTCCATAAAATAGGGTCCATGTTTTAAGGAGAAGTACAAGTCTATTCAAAGACTTTTGAGTCTTGAAATTTGAATTCCAAAGAATAGTTTGTATTTCCCTACATTGAACAATGTCCATCAAAGTCCAAATTGTAGAATTGATCAAGACTTCCAAATTTGGAAATTAAAATTGTTGACCGAGGCCAATCAAGGACTGACACATCACCAATTACTGTACACCGATAAATATTAAGCTTAAATTTTGATCTTTTAGTTTCATTTTGTGCCTTTAGTTTTGTTTCTTGATTCCCATACTAACTTACAAGTTAGTGACCAATTACTAGATTTTGAGTTGGTTTGAAACCATATTTATTTTTGTGTGTGTTTACGTTCCTTTGTGTGTTTTATTCTTTTGAGTTGTTGTAGACACTTGATTCACCTCTCAACACCTCTTGAAGTACAAGAAAGCTTACAAAACTTATGAGATTGAGTGTGAGGGATCTGAGAGACAAGAAAAATAAAAAAGAAAGTGAGGATGTTTTTGTACAACTAATGTGTTTTCTATTTTGTAGGTAACTCCTTTGCCATAATGGACACCATTTTGACCCACCTTGATGCTATTACCCAAGAAATAGCTAAGGCGAATGCAGGTCTTGACAAATTGGTCTTGGATATGTCTACTATAGTTGAGAGGTTGGATCGAGTGGAGAGTTGAAGGAACTCTCATGTTTCTTCTCCCGAAGCTTTACCTCAAACGATCAACCCTCTAAGACTACCACTAAATAACATAGACATAAGCCAAGCCAACAAATGTCCTCAAACCCGAGACCTAAATGAGTCACTTCCCCCTCAATTCAATCAAGTCAAATAAGAGGGACTTGAAATCCAATTTCCTCCCATCCAAGCTCCACAACCAAATACTCCCTTACCAAATCACTCCTATCAACCAAAAATCTACTTCACCAAAACTGATATAACCATTTAGAGGAGTATGGTAGAAAGTAACATGAAGGATATAGAGACTACTACAATACTTGTATGATGTTAAGAGACTTGTTTCAGAGGAGATTGAAAACAAAGCATAAGATATAGAGGAAACCGAGGTTCAAAATGATGATGTTGACCGAGACTTGTTATTATTGAGCCCTCAGATTCTTCATGATTTTGTGGTCTATTTTTGACTTGTTTTAGTGACTTGTTTGCGGATTATTTTGATTAGGTTTCCTTTAAAGTGACCAATTGAATGAGGTAAAGCTGTGAATTTGTGGACAAATTCCTATCAAGATGGAGAGGATGATACAGGAATAATCATGGATATGGACTTAGGAGGGTGCATTTTGGACCCGAGCCTTGGCTTGTGCAATTAAAGTGTAAAAGAGGCTCAAAATGCACCCAAATTAGCCCATAAATTACACTAGATGGGTGCCCACTCTTTGAAGGGCCTTTTGGTTATTTTAACTTATATTTTGTAATAGCTATAAAAGAAACATTGTAGGGTTTTTAGATTTAGTTTTTGGATATTATTGTTAGTTTTGTAAGACTTGAAACACCATAGTTAGGGTGGAAAATCCACCAACTAAAACTAGGGCAAGATTAGTGTAGAATCACTAGTGATTGTGTTTGCTTGGAAACATTGGTGCTTTAGAGGTGGAATCCAATCTCATGTCATGTAATAGATAGGTGAACCATTGTGTGTAGTGTTAAAGGTCCAAGAGTGTAATAGGCTCTTGGGTTTTTAAGATTACATCTTCGTGTAGTCTATTTATCTATCTCTTATTTCTTTTACTGTAATCTTGTTAGTATTTATAAATTGTAATCGTTCCTCTTGTTTCTAGTGAACCCATAAATTATTTTTGTTGTTCATCTTATTTTTTTTCCATCTTGTTAGTTTGTTTTTAGGATTTTTTAGGTGTTAAACACCACAATACATTGTGTTCTTGTTGTTGTTTATTGAATTCGAGAGGGGTCTTTCAAAGGGTCCATGGATTTTTTGACTAGTAGACTGTTTTGGGTGTTTGTTTTATGTATTCTTGGTCTTTATTGTATCATTGTCGATATTTATTCAGACCATAAAAGCTTGCAGTATGTATTAACCTAGAAGGAATTAAATCTTAGGCAATGGCAGTGTCTCAAATTGCTTAAGAATTACACCATGAGTTTGCACTATCGCCCAGGTAAAGCTAATGTTGTTGCTAATTCTCTTTGCAGGTTTTCTATAGGGAGATTATCTCATGTTGATGAGGATAAAAGAGGATTGGTGAACTATATTCATAGCCTGGCTAATTTAGGCATTCATCTCATAGACTCTAAGGATGGAGGAGTGATTGTTCAGGAGGTGGTTAAATCATCTCTTTATGCTGAGGTCAAGGAGAAGTACATTTTGGATCCCATACATATGCAGATTAAGGATAGAGTGGGTCATCAAAAGGTTATGGCTATCAAAATTAGGAGAGATGACATTTTGAGATATCAAGGAAGGTTGTGTGTTCCTGATATAGATGGGCTGCAAGAAAGGATTTTGACTGGAGATCATGAATCCCGATATATAGTTCATTCTAGTTTGACTAAAATGTATCATGACTTGAAGGAAATCTACTAGTGGAATAATACGAAGAGGGATGTGAAAACATTATTGCTTAGTGTATGGTTTGTAAGACAGTCAAGGTAGCACATTTGAGGCCTGTTGACATGTCCTAAGAGATAGAATTGCCATGTAAAAGTGGATATGATTAATATGTATTTTTGTACAGGTCTACCATAGTCTCTTAATCAATATGATTCAATTTGTGTCATTATGGATAGTTTGACAAAGACTGCTCACTTCTTGCCTATGAGGAATAACTACCTAGGAGAGGATTATGCTACGCTATTCATTTAGGAGATAGTAAAGTTGCAAGGGGTACTGGTGTCTATCATCTCAGACCGAGGTAAAAAATTTTCTTCTTACTTCTAGCATTCATTTCAGAAGGTTTTGGTACTCAAGTGAACCTTTGCACTGTTTTCCATCCTTAAACGGATGGACAAGCGGAGCATACTATTCAAACTTTTGAGGATATTCTAAGGGCATGTGTGATTGATTTTTAAGGTATTTGGGTTGACCATTTTCCTCTTATTTAGTTTGCCTATAACAATAGTGTTTATTCTAGCATTCAAATGGCCATTTGAGGCCCTTTATAGTAGAAGGTGCAAGTCTCCTATTAGATGGTTTGAGGTGGATAAGACTAGGTAGTTTAACCCTGACTTGGTTGAACAAGCCACAGAAAAGGTGAAGGTTATTAGAGAAAGACTTAAGACTTCTTAGAGTCACCAAAAGCCTTATACGGATGTGAGGTAGAGGGATTTGGAGTTTAAAGTTGGAGAATGGGTGTTCGTGAAGGTTTCTCCTATGAAATGAGTCATGTGATTTGGGAAGAAGGGGAATCTTAGTCCCCATTACATTGGTCCGTATCAAATTGTTTAGAAAATTAGAAATGTCATTTATGCATTAGACTTACCCTATGAATTTGGCTTCAATTCATCCCATTTTCTATGTGACTATGCTGAAAAAGTGAATGGGTGACCCTTCTTTAATAGTGCTTGTTGAGGATGTTGGTGTTATAGATCCGTTATCTTATGATAGTGTCCCTATTGAATTATTGGATATGAAAGTTCATAGATTGAGTGCAAATCATATAACTTTGTTAAATGTTATTTGGAGAAATCAAAAGGAAGAGAAGGCTACTTGGGAAGCTGAAGAAGATATGAAAGCCAAAAACCCATTCTTATTTCCAATGTTGGATGAAAGTACTTAAGGTGTGAATTTCATTTCCCACTTATGCTATTTCAAAATTTGTCCTTGGATTCTACTGTGTTGTTTCTATTATCATACTAAAAATGTCCTAACTCCTCATTTGGGAATGAATGATCAAAGAGGGGGATAATGTAAGACCCCGTCAAAATTTAGACAAATTTATTTTTTACTCTTTTATGTAAGTAAATTAATTTTTGACTTGACTTATAATAACGGATGTTAAAGGGGTGTTTTGGTAAGGTTGTGAAATTTTTGGATAGGTTCAAGGCTATTTTGGGACCCCGAAGAAGTGATGGTTTATGATAGTGCCGTGCCACATCACTTATGGTCCATGATAGGAGCGTGGCATAGGAGCTAACCTCCATGATAGTAGCGTGCCACGCTGCTATATATTTTTCATCCAATTTTGTTTTATTTCAGCTTGGGGGTGGAGGCTTTTGGGTCCTTTTCACTTTTAAACATACTAAATGACGACAACCCCGGAAACCCCAAAATTCACTTAAATTTACATTGCTTTCTCCTTTCATAACCCCCAATTCAATAAAAACAAGGATTTTCATTCTTTGGGTTCAAAACCTTGATTACTCTTTAAATTCATCTAAATTTCAGGTATGTTTCTTATCCCTTCACTTGTATCTTACATGTTGGCATAAATTGATTCAAACTTCATGTGTTTAACTTGTTGGGTTTGAAATTCGGTTGAGGGATTTTGGTTGTTAATGCTTGAATTACTTTTCCTATTGTTTTAATGTGTTATTCATGCTTTAAATTATATCGTTTGGAACTGTATTGGTTTATTATTATAATGGTTGGAGTGGGTGACATGGGTTTTTCAAAATTTATAAAATTTTTACTTGGTAACGGTATTAACCTCAATCCACTTTATTAATCTTGGTTTTGAATATGGAGTTTTACACAACATAACTTACCTTTGAGAACATCTCATTGCATTAAAGCATAAATGGATGAATATGATATTGGAATGCACTTAGTGGCCACGGTTTTGGATTTTAAATAGAGCTTGGGAGTTTCGTCATTAAATAGACTGGTTTGGCATAATTGAATTAGCTTGCAAGCATATTGGTATGATGATACCAAGATGGTAAATGCCTTAATAAATACTCCTTGCTTAATGGATGCATTTATGTGAAAAGTGTTTTAATTTGGGCTTAAAGGAAATTGAGTAGCTTACCATGAAAGTGTAGTCCTGAGGGACCAACATTAGAAACAATGCTTGCCGATGTTGGGGGTCTATATGACTGTGTATGCATACACTTTATATTTTTGATGGATATCACCTTGGTGTCTTTAGCCTTTCCTCGATATATGCGGATAACATGGACTTGGACCTTTTTAAAAGAGGGAGTTGACCCATACAACCTATAGGTGCCTTTAGGGTAGAGCAAGCTATATAGTTCAGGCTAATATTTTAAACTGTCGTATATGATAACCCTTGTCCCTCTCCCGGCATCCTATATAGGTGTATATAAATGTTGTGCATTGTGGTTTTGATTAGTTTCTGATAAATTCACTTATTTTATACCTTTCCCTCAAGTTACATGCCAATGCTCTCCCTATTGAGCGTCCCCGATCACTACATCATTTCATGATGTAGGTTCAAAAGACTTTTTTGTTACTCCTATGCAATATTAGGTGGTGTGGTATGTCTGTTGAGCTACTGTGAAGTGGTGAGCCTCAATCTTTAGGAAGGTCTGGTCATTTCATTGGTTTCATTCCTATCTTATTACTTTTGGATTCTTTTTGTCATTTTCGGATGCATATACCGACTTAGTTTGACATTCTTAGTTTAGAGGCTTTTATGGACAAGTGTTGGGCTGGTTTTTTGTTTTAATTCTTAGAATTTTCATTTGACTTATCTGTCCTTCTTATTACTATTTTTGCTGGCTTCCACTATTTACATTTATATCCACTTGAGGTAAGGCTAAGGGGGTTGACTCCTGCCCATAGTAGTCTTGAGATTGCCTGTCATGGCCAGGCCCAGGTTCGGGTCATGATATTAGGATAACTACCACGCATATCGGACTTGACCTCCCAAGTAGCCCCATCTACAGTTCGATGTCTCCACTGGACCTTAACCACTAGAATATCTCTAGAATGCAACCATCTAACATCCCTGGCTATGATGTAGACTGTCTCCTCAACAAAGGACAACTTCGCATCTAACTGCATTGAATCCCAACAAATGACATGAGTCTCATCTGGAATATAACATTGAAGTATGGAAATTTTAAAGACTTGTGGTATAATTGATAATTTTAGGGACAATGCTAACTCATAAGCTACATCCTCAATAGTCCAAAGAATCTCAAAAGGTCTAATATACCTGGGGCTAAGATTTCCCCTCTTCCCAAACCTCACCATGCCCTTCACAAGTAAAACACGAAGGAAGACCCAATCACTAACACTAAACCTTAAGGCATGAAGCCTATTATCCGCATAGCCTTTATACCTACTCTTAGCCACTAAAGTCTATTCTTGATGACTTAAATCTATCTAAAGTACCACAAAGAAAGTTTTTACCCCGAGGTCTAACCTCAAAAACCTCAAACCATCCAATTGGACGGTGACAATGCCTACCATACAAAGTTTCTAAGGGATTTATCTCAATACTAGAATCATAGCTGTTATTATATGCGAACTCCACCAAAGCTAGATATTGCTCCTATTTACCTCCAAAGTACTTAACAAAAAAGTGTAGCATATCTTTAAAAACCTTAACACTTTGCTCTAATTGGCCATGATTCTTGGGGTGAAAAGATGAGCAGACTTGGTCAATCGATCCATGATAACCCAAGAATTTTCAAAACGATGAGAAGTAAGAGGCAACCTAGTCACGAAGTCCATAGTGATCCATTCCAATTTCTACTTAGGAATGGTTAATCTGGAATGGTTAATCTCTGAAGCAAACCATAGGGTCTCAAATGCTCAGACTACACCTACTCGTAACATAAGCAACTAGCTACAAAATCTATTATATCCTTCCTCATACCACTCCACCAGTTGTACTATCTCAAATTAGGATACATCTTACTCACTCCTGGATGAATGGAATACCTAGAACAATGAGCCTCTTCCAATATCAATCTCACCAAATCACTCACCTTTGGCACACAGACTCAACCTTCAATACTCAAAACACCAGTTGAATCAAGAGAGGCTTCCTTAGACTCACCACTCAACACCTTATCTTGAATCACTCTTAATCTAATACCATCAAATTGACGAGGTCTAATCTGCTCAATCAAAGAAGATCTAGTATCCACGAATGACACAACACAACAGGTATCAAAATATCAAGCCTAACTATCTAGTTAGTTAAATACTGAACCTCTAAGTCCAAGGCCTCTTTTAGGTCAAAAGATGAGTCAAGCTACCCATACTAATCAACTTTCGACTTAAGGCATCCACAACCACATTAGCCTTGCTTGAATGATAGAGAATATTAAGGTCATAGTCCTTAAGAAACTCAAGAAAATAATTCCCCCTCATATTAATATCTCTCTCAGAGAAGAAATACTGATGGCTAAGGTGATCTGGGAAGATCTCTCAACAGACTCCACACAATTAATGCCTCCATAACTTCAAAGACCAAACAATCATGCACAACTCGAAATTGTGGGAAGGATAATTCTTATCATAGGGTTTAAACTACTAAGAAGCATACACAATCACCTTATCCTTATGCATCAATACAACACCTAACCCAACACCATAAGCTTCACAAAAGATGGTCAAAACCATCACCCTTCTTAGGAAAAGTCAAGATAGGAGTTGAGGTCAACAAATCCACGAGCTTTAGAAGTCTTGCCTTACAATCATTAGACCAATGAAAGGATATCTTATTTTGAGTCAACTTATCTAAAAGGGCCTCAATATATGAAAAACCTCAAGAAAGAGTTGATAGTAGCTGGCTAAACTATAAGACCCCTAAAAATCCTATGCTTAACTCAGACCTTTAAAGCTCGTTAAGGGGTCCCAAATTTATAAATTTTAGCTAAGTGTTCATACTTAGAGTTATTTTAAGCCTTCGTAAGTTGGCGATCATTTTTCATGACCCTTATGACCTTTACATATCAATTTTTAGGTTAATTCATTATCAACAATGCCAGTAGGTGTTCATGGAAAAGTTTTGGATTTTTCAAACTTTGTTTGAAACATGTTTTAAAGTTCAAACTAGTGGATCGATGCGATCTCAATGCGCTATGTCGCCCATCACATTGATGAGTATTATTTCCCAGTTATCAGTGCTAATTCCAGTGAACCAACACAGACTCAACACAGCGCGTTGGCTATTGCATCGATGCCAATGACGTGGCTTGTCGGTCTGTGCATCGCTAAATCAATTTTTAGTCATTAAAAAGTCGTATCCTCGAGGTTAATTGGGTATGTTACCACATTATATCAGCCCCCAAAGCACGAAATTAATCCTCTTTAGAGGCAAAATTCATTCTCCATTAAGAATTTACTCAACAACATAAACCCTAGGAGATCAAATTTCAGACTCAAGGCTTAATATTTCACCATCATTCTTCAAAAATTTAGCAACCAAGGTATGTGAAGTGTTCATCCAAGGGTTTCCTTCCACCCTTGGAGTTCAAAAAATTCTTTCTAAATACAAGTTAATTGATTTCATGGATTTTATATTGGATCTTGAATGTATTAATGATTATGATGTTAATGGTGATTTAATTCCCTGATTAGTCCCAAGTTCATGCAAACTAGTTTAATTGTAAATTGAATTTTGTGAACTACATGTCAAACTCTTGAATTACAAGTAAAATGTAGAATCCATGATATTACTACATGTTATTGATATGTGAAATACCCATGCTCCCCAAGTATTTTTCAAAATATTTATGTGATTAGACTAGTCCAATCATAACATGTTATTTTGTGATATCAATCATGCACAAACTCATGTATAACAAGTGTTTGACCAAAGATGTCTAAGTGAGTGTATTATTAATACACTAGTACCATGATGCTACTAAACTTATGCAGTTATTTACTTTTCATGTTATCGAGTCCTGGGGGGTATTTATTATCGATAATTTAGCTGCATACCTAGAGCCAGTGTTAGTTACAGAATAATCTCAGTCATATCACAATTAGTAGTACAATCAGTCAGTTACGAAATTCAGGAAAAAAATTAATAGACTCAATATCAGTCCAGTACAGTTTAGTATCCAGTTTAGACCTCAGTAAATTCAGTTAGTTAACAGAATTCAGTAGTACTCCATTATTCAACACAACATAGTGAACTTAGTCTAATTAAGTTAGACAGTATAATCAGTAACAACTCATCAAGCCTAGTATGAACTAGGAATCAATTCAGTTTATATTCAGTTTGGAGTAGGTTTCAACACCGAGTGAACCCAGGGATAGAGGAATTCCAGCATGTAGAGGATTTGACCCGTAGTAGAAATCCCTGTATTATAGAACTACGTAGCCAGCATAGGTTGAGATATCTTCCTGCCAGACTAGGGTTGATACATCTTATATGAGTTTTCCAACTATCGAGGGTTGATGAAAAAACTTCTTGTTAGAGAGGGTTAACTCACAGTTGTCTTCACCTATGGCACGGTACTGACACCCTTCTAACTAGGGTTATAGGTTGGACCCCAATCTATTCTGAAAGGGGAATATCAATTAGTTGGTTACCTTCCAGAGTCTCAGTTTCAATCTTCAGAATAGAACTCAGTTCAGTTTTACAAAAATTAGGACTGTCAAACACAGTTATTTAGTTCAGTACGAAACTCAAAATAGTTCCATAGAATTAGGATTGTCAGATACAGTCGCTTAGTTAATAGTAATACAGTATCAGTAAACTCATATATCAGTAAATTAGTAATTTAGAACTCAGTATTCAGTGTTATCACGACCTCAATTATAGTTTATGTATTCATGCATGTACCCTCGTTCAGTTATACTCATGTTATTCAGTCACTATTGTTCATGCATATGAACCCATGCATCTCATCCTACCTCACTTAGCATACCAGTACATTTAAAGTACTGACGCATACCTTTCTTTTGCGCTATGATATCTTATATCATAGGTTCAGAAGCACGGGCTCTCAATCATACTTAGAAGCTTCATCCATTAGTAAAAGACTAGTGGGGAGTCCTTATTATTTGAGGATAGATTTATTATTCTAATATTTTAGTACTCAGTCTATTTTAGTAATCAGAGTTAGTTGGGGACTTTCTCCATCAACTCCTTGTTCAGACAGTTGATGTTGGGTGTATTTACACGCCTAAAGCACCATAATTTACCCATATTTTAGCTAAGTTTTGAGGACAAAATATATAATTCCTGCACTTTTATTTCATTTTCCTGTAAGTGAGCTAACCTATGTGATTAGCATGTTTTTAGGTATTAATGATGAAGATTTCAGCACTTTGTGGACCTTTGGGCAGCAAAGAAAAACTTCACAGAAGAGGGAAGGCAGCTTTTGGAAGCTTATGGACTGAATGTGATGCATGGAGAATCTGTCCCGGGCAAAAGTAGTATTTTTAAATACTTAGGGGTGCAGCAGTAACTTAGTAGGACAAGGAATGTTATAAAAACCTTATTTGTTGAATTTTTCAGAATTCATTCAATTGTTATTCATTCGACACTTTGGACAATTCACGTTACAATTTCTATAAGTTTGAGAACAGAGAATTCGGCTCTCTTGAAGAACGACATAAGGGCAAAACGTCAACCCCTAGTTGGCGCCTAAACCATCTCCATCGCCAAGTTTATTCTAGGTTGTGGTATGATGATTATATCTATTATGATTTCCGTTGTAATCATGAGTAGCTAAACTTCTCTGTTAGGGTTATGGAAACCTTGTGAGATACTATCTATTACTATAAGTTTATGAATTCTTGATGTGTATGCTACTTATATCATTACTCTCTTCATTTTAATTGAATTCTTGTGGTTGCAAACATATAGAATACGCCATTATAGCATTAACTTGTTCGAGAGAAAAGTTACATGTTTGGAAAAGAGAGTGTGACAAGGAAATAGGGCTACCAACCCCTATTTACACGTTAATGCCTTAACTGGATTAATTTCTTGGAGAGTTCGTACCGTTAGTTATACGCTTTAGGCTCGAGAGAGGTAAAGTGAAATAATCCTTGATGGTTGAGAAACACTAGGATTTACCATTAGAATACGAATCTCTATAAGTGCATGCATGTCTAAATTCTGCATTACTCATAGTTAATAGATACGTAGAACTCATAAGGTGGACATAACCCTAAATTATTATTCTCTGTGATTAAATCTTACTAAACAAAGCATTCCATTGTTACTTTGATAGCATTAATTCACGCTATAATCCAATCCCCCCTTTCTGTGGAATTTTCGACCAACAGTCTACTAATAGTTGCAACACTTAATGACCAAGTATTCCCTGTGGGATTCGACACCCAACCCAGTTGGGTTCTATATTTGACAGCGACCGCTTACACTCTTACGAGAGCTGTAGTTTGGGCGTTATCAACAGTAGAGTCTTTCTAGAACTAAATGAGGAGTATGGTTCCAAATGAGGAGTATGAGATAAAATAGAACTAAGGCTCAAATGGGTAAACACAGGATGACACAATGTTTAGATAGTAGAATAAAATGCTTTTTTCCTATCTATCCTTGAAAATGCAAGTACATGACAATGCAATATGAAAGTGGAAGATGAAGATCATTTGTGACACTTTAACAACACTAACTTTGACTAAACATGCGTGTCACATCTTTTTCTACAGTTTTCCAGCATACAACTCCACATTTGTTTTACATCCCTCACATCAAAAGATTCATGCTTTTGTGGAGTTGATTTTCTTTTTGTTTCACTTGACATAGGATTGTGCATCCAATACTTGACCTAATTGAGATATGTCTTTCAATTAGTGACCAAGTTATTCATGTGATTCTCAACATAATTGCCTTAATTTTGAAAGAAGGATTCAACGTGGTTACCAAATGTCTCAACACTCTACCGGTTTCTCAGATGCTTTTTTTTCTCTAGCTTTAGCCCTCTGATTAAATGTTCATGCTTATACTAAATTTTAAGATCTAGATGAAAATTTTGCCAGAATGTCATATCACTAGAATCAACATAAAATGTACTGTGTAAAGAAGACAAACAAACAACTTAAAATAAGATAAAACAACAAGGACACCATATTTTATTATAAGAAAAGATAGAAGGGTTTAAACAAAAACTACCGAGAAAGAAAACCAGATAGATTCCAAACTACAACCCTAAAATAATTCAGAATATAGAAAACAAAACAAAACAAACTACCAAACTTTCATCCTAGCAGGGAGAAGAGCGACTTCCCAATTCCCGAGCTTGACATCTTAGCCACCAGCTTACATATCAACATGACTAGAGCTTTCCTCATTGTCAATATTCTGCGGCATAATGGATCTATCTTGAATCATCATTTCAATTTCTCTTTCCAAATCAAAAAAATCTTCAATACTATGACCCCGAGCATTAGAATGATACACACATCGTACATTAGGATCAAAATTTCTTGAACGCGGATTAAAAGTGTGCCCAAAGAGAGAATTAATCATGCCCTACTGTACCAATCTCTGAAATAAATTGGCATACGACTCTCTAATTGGTGTAAAGTTATCTATCGACTTCTGTCTTATTTGATGATTTGACTTGGATCAAACATCGAGCATAGAAGGAATTTGATATATTGGCAGAGTTGGAGGGTGACTTTGAAGCATTGGTACGTGCCATTGTGAGTAAGAAGGGAGTTGAACATATGGCAGTGTGTAGTATACTAGATATAGAGATAGGGAGATGGGGTATAATGGATTTTGGGAGTAATTATATGGAGCTTGGAAATGAACTTGGTCTTGAGACTGAGGATAATGATGACGTGGTCTTCTTAGACATGCCCATTTTCCAACTATAATAGCAGTTTCATCTTCTTCATTCTTCTTCCCTCCAGTTTTCTTTAATTGATTGCAATATTTTCCCAAATGTTTCACAGATTTGTCATGTCCATATCGCTCCTAAATATTGATATCTCAAGGCTTGTAGGAAGGTTAACACTTAAAGACATGCCCTAGTTTTTATATGAAACATCTTCTTTACCCACCAGTCCTAGGGAACTTTTCATAGCATTTTCAGCACTCCTTATTTTTCCAACCATTTTCTCTGGCTCTTCAGGCGCACTAGGCTTTTTGTTAAGACATTTTGGTGGTCCAATTAACTTAAAAGTAGGCTCAGGAGTATAACAATGATCACCAAGAGTATTGAACATGGGTCCACTAGCAATATGGAAAAGCACAACTGTTGGGTAGCTAGCCAATGTGGATGTCTCAAACGAGGATTGAGCAATAAAAATCACAGACGACATGCGGTGTTACGAATGTAGTAGGCTTATACTGAGAAGCTATAAAAAGAGCGATGGAAGTATTGGATGCTTTTGGATTTGAATGAGTTCTGAGTCATGTTGCAGCACATCAGCAACAGTAGGAAACTAACTTTGTAATTTTGGTGGAAAACTCGAGGTATTTGTAGGATCAATAACGGTAAATGAAGGAGGGGGCAACCCACTGGCCCAAGCTCGGTGCATTTCTGTCATTTGTTGCCTTAGTCTTAAAATCTCTTGCTTTAAACTCTTATTTTCCCGACTCTTCGTAAGATCCATCATGTCACACTCTATATCCTTGTTGGACATGACTAACTTTTTCTTTGACTTGGTGTGATGTGGAGGACCCGCCAGAATACCACAACCCAACCACCTTAAACTAACTGAACAAGCAATAACAAATGCGTTAGAGTTCAATATCTTTTTTCAAAACCTTTTTCTTTCTTTCTTTTTTCTTATTTTTTGAAAAGATCATCGAACCCAAGAAGGATGCCTACGTATCTCACCCCCAAGAGAAGAGAATCACGTGTGTATAGTTCGTGAAGTTTTGGCACAACATAGCCGAGTAAACTCTTTTTCTTTTTTCTTTTTTCTTTTTGAAACTTTGAGAAGAAAAGAAAATAATGAATTATCAAAAGAATAGACGAAGATCTTTTTGCATTTTTCAATTTTAAACTCCCTACACAAAATGAAACATATAATTACCAAAGATAAATCTTTTTGGGTTTTCAATTTTGTACTTCATACGAAAATGAAACTTGACCTATTAAAGAAAAATCTTTTAGTAGTTTTCCTATAATGATGTATATGAAAAACCTACTCTAAATAAAGAGTGAATAAAATCTTTTTTAATTTTTTTAGATTCCTATACGAAATGAAATCTATGAGTACTAAAGAAAGTCTTTTTATTGGGTTTTGATTTTGAATTTCATACGACAATGAAACTTGAAACTGTTGAAGGAATTTTTTTTTGAAGTTTTCTTTTAAGAATGTATATGAAACACCTACTCTAAATGAAGAGTGAATAAAATCTTTTTGAATTTTTTGAAATAAAATCACCGAACCCTAGAAGGGCTGCCTACGAATCTCATTCCCAAGAGAGGAGAAACAGGTGTACATAGTTTGTACAGATTGGACAATTAAATAATAACGGATAGACTAAACCACGGCTTGAAAGGCATGCCAAAGAATAACAATGAAAAGCATCAATGAAATCTTTTTTGAGCTTTGAATTTGACACTTTACATAAAAATGACACCAACAACTATGAAAGAAAAAAATCTTTTTGTTATTTTTATCATATGCGATGTACAAAACTCCTACCATCTTTTTTTAAATATTTCTTTATAAAAAGCTCCTATTAAAATAAAATCTTTTTTTTTCTTTTTTTAATTTTTGAATTACGAAAGCTTGTTCAAGGAACAAAAGGAAAATCTTTTTGATGTTTTGTTTTTGACAAATGAATTCAAATGGTAAAAAAATCTTTTTGAATTGTGAAAAATAAAAGTCATAAAGAACTCTAAAAAGAAAAAATACGAAACACTTGTTTTGTCTCATTTATCTGTATCCTCCTTTTTCAACCTTTTCTTTGCTTACACACAATTTCCTTTAATTCTAGCACATGCTTTCCCCAAATCAGTCCATTAAATGACCCTGTTACCCTAAAAAATGCAACAATTAGAATATAAGGATGCTTTAGGGGTGAGTCTCCTAAAACGGACCAAGTGGGTCCCACTAGGTCTCAATATGATGTAGATAAGCATGACCTAAAGGCTGACCTATGTTGGGGTTCCACTAACAAGGCTATTCGGGGGAGCGTATGGTTGATAGTGACCGCGATTCCTTTCCACCTACTCCATACCAGCCGATGGCTCTCCCTCCTAAAATAAGGATGACTCTACTAGAGGTCGTGTACACAACGTGTACTACAAAACTTATTGCAGAAAGAATTTACTCGGGTTATACAAATGATGCAAGATATAAAGCAGTAACACATAAGAGAAAAGACAATACACACGTAGCAAGTAGGCACTCAATAATGATAAAAAAATACAAACAATAACACAAACAACTTCTATACACCCATAATGTCAAACTAAGCTGATACAACTCTAAAAATAAGCTCGAATTCTGAAAATATCCTCAGTAGAGTCAACAGAGCTGTCACACCTCTTTTTTAACCAAAAAGATATATTTTCTTTTCAAGTTCGAAAATGGTTTTTCTTATTAAGTGACAAAATAAAGATTTGTCTCGAAAAGGACTTTTTATATTCATAACTCAGAGTCGCCACTTGACATAAATTAGGTGTGCCAAGTTACCTTTGGAAATTCCTTTCCAAAATGATTTAACTCTAAAACTAACTCATGAAAAGAGATTCTAGTTAAGGAATTCTGTTGACCGAGGGGAAGGTGCTAGGAACCCCTCGTTCTCATGGTTCGACCACGGTCGCTTCGTAGAGTATATCGGCTAGTACGACACTATGAATTTATAAACCATAAAACACATAAAACAATCAAACCAAACAAACGAAAATCCAAAAGTTAATGTCCAGTCCAATTATTACAAACCCAAAAATGAAAATACTGAAATGTAAACCTACAAACTATTGCTTGACCAATGCTCTACCCAATGACTTGGGCCTTCATCACGAACGTCCTCCGGGTAAAAAATACCTCGGGGCATTTCCTGGTGAATAAATATATACATGTGAACTCGGGGCATTCCCCAACAAATAAATACGTTTGATAAGTGCGATATAAATAGGAAACCATTTCGAACAAGCATTCACACATTCGATAGCATAGAATCTTAAGTCTTTCCTATCCCAATAACCTTTAATTTGCCAATTGATTTGATTTATCATAAGCCTATCACGTTTCACATCAATACTGAATCAAAATTAATTCAAATTCATTTTTTATCAAAACCAATCCCTCCCCAAATTCTTTCTCAGAAATAATTAACTAATTCTCAAACTACCAATATAAGCTTCACATCCAAATCCAACATCAACTAACACACAACAAAGATTCAAACATGCCAAATAATAAATCATTCATAATTACGTAAAAATTAAAGGTAGAGAAGATAGAATTGGACCTTAAATGTTTTATCAATGGGAACAATCCTTCCGACTAGAACCATGATCGGAATAACAAATTGAAACTCAAACCATCAACACGATATGCCCTCTTATTTCATTTTTGTATACCCGAATCAAATAGCAATGACCAACTCGAGTCCAACTCGAGTTATCAACGAGAATTAATTACTAATGTTAACCCGAACCTAACATGGAGCACCGTCAAGAGGTACGTGTATTGCCGTATTGGATTTTAGTTGCCGATTTGATTTTCTCCAATTGAATTGCTTTGATTGGTTTTAGGTGATGGGCGACAGGAAGAATTTTCTAGTGGATCTGGCCGGAGGAGATCGATGATTCCATTGAACTATTCACCAAAAAATCTAACTTAATCTGTTGTTTTTCTCTTCTATTTAACCTCTCTATTTTTCACTCCTTTTCTTCTATCTCTCTTTGTAAAATTCTTATTGTTCAATTTCTTCCCATCCTCTTTGTTATCTCTCTTTCCCTCACTATTTTTCTTGCTCTCAACTATGTGTGTATTATTTTTGTTATATGGAGTATGAGTAAGAGAATCTGTAAAGCTGTATATGTGTTGTGAGGTGTGAGCTTAGCAATGTAGAGAATGGCATATGAATTATCCTCTGTGTTAATGGGAATATGTGTATATATTGTGTGCATGTGAGTATGTATGCGTGAATAATGAGTCAATAGAATTGTTATGGGTCTCGTCAGTATTGTATATATGTGAGGCGGTGTGTATATTATGAGAAAACCATAGGGTAGGGCGTATGTGGGGGTAGCGGTAGAGGTATAGGGTGTGGGGTGGTGATGTGATGTGTCCAAATTTTATTAGGGGGTGGTTAATTTTGTTATCATAAGAATATTGGGGATTGGGTTTGTTAGGGATTTGTTATTTTTGTTTTTAATGGTGAAATTATCACATAAGTGAGGGTACATGGTATGATAAGGTAAATAGGTGGAAATACACTCTCGGATAGGACAAAATTACGTGTCTATAACGGGTTATTATAGAAGGTTTGTGGATAACCTTTTGTCGGTTGTTGTACCTTTAACTAGGTTGAATTAGAAAAAGGTGAATTTTCTCTGGTCTGATGCTTGTGAAGGGAGTTTAGAGAAGCTGAAAGATAAATTGACTTCTACTCCAATTTTGACATTGCCCGAGGGTAGTGATATTTTCATGGTTTATTGTGATGCATCCCATTTTAGACTTGGTTGTGTTTTGACGCAGCATGGCAAGGTGGTAGTGTACACTTTTGACACAACCCAAAATAGGGCCTGGCAATGTGGGTATCTAAAGTCTAATGAGGATTGGAGACCACCTCCAATACCCAAACCATTGACCACCCCTCACCCCATGTTGGATGAATTTTGAATATATAACAAGAGAAAATAGTATCACTTTGAAGACATGATAACAAGTCTATAATCAAAACCAAAATCCACAAAAAGTTAGCCACCCAATGCCAATACTAATAAAAATTCTAACACTAATACCGATATGACCATGCCTATAGTAGTTGTAATACCCCATATTTTTGGGCTTGTCTATAAACCGTCGTTCTTACGTGTATAAGCTATAATACTAGTGACTCCCATTTTAATACAAGTTTCATGATCTTTACCCTCATTATTGAAGTGCTCTTGAAGTTAAAAATGTTCATAGAAATCACTTAAAGCCAAGTTGAGCTAAGATCATTTGATTCATCCAACATTTGATATTTGATTCTACAAGGGTCAGATTTAAACATGTATAACTTTTTATATACATGGATTTTTTCATCTCAAGACCCACCAAATTGTAGATAATTGAATTATCTTTCCAACTATACGAATTTTGCAAAAATCTGATACCCGAACAAAAAGTTATGGCTTTGCAAAGGGGTGTGCGATGCAAGCTGTAAAGTGTTCCATAAGGAGTGCGACACAAACTGTAAAGTGTGCCATAAGGAGTGAGACGCAAACCTTAAAGTTTTCCATATCTTTTTCGAGGCAAACCCCATGGCACAATGACCTAAACATTTTATTTTTGAGTTATTCCGAGAGAAACTAAGTTATTTCACACCCCTAAACCATCCCTAATCACTCTTAAATGTTTTTATGATATATTAATAACATAAACTCCTCTGTCTTAACCCTAAAAAGTCAGTAAACAAATCAAAACCCTTCCCTTCTTCCCAAGAACAATATTCAAGTATCATCCCTCAAGAATCAAGAAGTTAAGCTCCGAATTCAAAGTTCTCTACAAGGATTCTTTCAATCGTTCTTACAAGTATAATATTTTCACAATTCAAGAATCTCAAGAAAGCATTCAAGATCATCTCCTAGGGTTTCAAAGTCAAATTCTCTATGTCCAACCAAGACTATTAAGGTATGTGGAGTTTGAACAAGAACAACAATTTCATTCTTGAGCCCAAAGATTTAATTTTTATAAATGAATTTCATGTTTTTGGAAGTGGGTCTATACCCAAATTATATTATTTTGAGAATATGAATTGATAAGTTGTTCAAGTCATGAATTTCATGATTATATCTTTTATTTATGATTTGAATTGATAATTCATGCTATAAATTTCCACATTCCTATATTGATGTGATATTTTCAAGTGTTTCCATGATTGGTGTCATATATTAAGCTTTAATTAAAATTTTGATCCTTTAAGAATATACATGCCTTAAGTCCAAGAATGAATTATTGATACTTTCTAAACTGTTTCAAGAAGTGTGTTGCTATTTCCATGCTATTAAAGCTTTAAAGCTTATTAGTGATAGTCTACCAAAGTTTCAAGAAAAGAGTTAATTTTGATCCTAAGCTAAGAAAGGAATCCACACCATTTTGATTTA
Source organism: Capsicum baccatum var. pendulum (assembly GCA_030864225.1). Taxonomy (NCBI): domain Eukaryota; kingdom Viridiplantae; phylum Streptophyta; class Magnoliopsida; order Solanales; family Solanaceae; genus Capsicum; species Capsicum baccatum. Next base: position 173,530,498 of record CM061554.1, read on the forward strand.
AGTTAAAGGGAAGCATAGCTAGCTTCCGTTATACACTTTTGTATAGTTTAAGGTGGATTTTCCTAAAAGTTCTGAGCCTAAGTATGAGAGTAGTATTTAGCACTGAGTCAGGTATGATTCCAAGGTCTCATACTCAAGAACTACGTTCCACCGTAGGATTGAGATTTATGGGCTGAGGCCGAGATAGTGATCACTAAAGTTAAGGTTCTATTCATATGGAAAGGGTAGAATATCTCTCCCCAACATGGGCAAGACATTGGACTCCATTTCAGCTCACATGGTGTATGTCGGTTAGAAGAAACTCCCAAAGAAGTCCCCTACTCTAATTAAGATAAAAGTATATATGTTGAAATTTTGATTTTTGAGAATGCCCAAGTTCCCAATCCCAAAGTTTTGAAATCTCTAAGTTCTAAAAGAAGACCCCTACTCCTTAGTTTGTTTATAGATTAAAAGTCTTAGTAAATTATTTGAAAGTTAATGTTTTAAGATTTCCAAAGTTTTAAGTCCCAAAGTCCTTAAAAATGTTACAATATTTGAGTCCCAAGTCCTAAGTTTGGTAAGGTTCTATAATTCTTAAGTTTCAAAAAAAAATCCCTTATTTTCATAAGATTAAAGTGTATATCCTGAAAGTTATTATTTTAAGATTTCATCCTTTTCACAAGATTTGAGAACACGAAGAGGATACAAATTTTATAATAAAGTGTAATGACTGACGATATTTATACTACATGCTTTCTTATTCATGATTCATGAGATTTAGATTTTAGTTTTTTTGTCAAGCTTTGTGAGTCATTTATATCAGCATGCATGATTTTTATGAAGATTGCTGGTATTTTTTAATAATGCATACACCCCCATATACTTAGTACATCCTCAAAGTACCAATCCACGTATATGTCTATATGCTACATTGTCTCAAAATATAGGAAGAATTTATAGCGCATACACCATATTTAGTCAGTTCACAGCTTCCAGTTAGCAGGTGATGAGTCCTTTTGATTCAAGGGCTTGAGTTAGTTATACAGTTTGAGAAGTATTGTATTTTCTTTATTTAGTTGTATTGAGTTGGGATAGTTGGGATTTATGACCCGGCTACCGAAAGTCAGTACTAGTAGAGGCTTCATAGACAGTCAGTAGTGTTGATGTATTTAGTTTCAGTTTGATTTGTAACAGCAGTGTTGTAATCCTATAAATTCAAATTTGTATTGATCCAGTTCAGAAGAGTTTTTATGTTTTCGCTGATTTTATTTAGATTTATGTATTTTATTTAGTTGCTTGTAAGTATGCCAGTAGAAGGGTTAACTTGGGATCACTTGTGACCCTAAGCACCGTGGAACATCTCGGGACTCATTTTTGGGGTGTTACAAACTTGGTATCAGAGCACATATTCAAGAGTCCTAGGGTGTCTATGAAGCCGTGTCTCGTAGAGTCTTGCGGAATGGTACGGAGACGTCTGTACTTTTCTTCAAGAGGCTAGAAGTCATTTAGAAAATATCTCCATTGTTTCATCTCTTAGTACATGCTGTAGAATGCTTCTCTAACAAACCTATACAGATTCTCATCCTACTCTATTCGGGCCATATCTTCCTTATTTTTAAGATATTAGAAATGGTCAAGTTTAAGTCTCCACAAATGGTTATAGGATTATAAGGAGGCTACAAAGTATCCCTTTAGTGCTTCCAAGTCCCAAAGATTGAAGGGCTTTATTCATGTTTACGAAAATCGTCCACTAAGCTCAAGTTATAATTGCTTTCAGATTCTTTCTTAGAATCCATAATATTAATCTATACTTCTCCATCTATGTATTATTCCTGAGATATCATGATCAACAAGTGCCAATTTTCTCCCCAGATAATGCTCCCAGATTTTCTAGCTAAAGTTTTAAGAAGTCACACAAAGGGCTTGAGAAGAGCTCTCTAGTGTATCATAAGTCCCTCAAGTTAAAAGTTATGCCCTCATTCTTATGAGTCATTCAGGTAAGACAAAGTAAGACATGTATTCTTAGATCATTGAATATTGTGTGTCAAGTTTCTATCTCTTGTAATCTTGTTATTATTGTGTTGTTGAAAATAAAAGTCTAGTAAAAATGTGTGGGGCTCTTTTGATTCACTAGGATAATCGCCTTGTTATTCATCTTATTTTCTTGTTTAAAACATAAAAATCAAAGTCTAGTGAAGCCGTGTGAGGCCTATTTTGATTTACTAGCAACTTTTTGTTCACCTTGTTGTTCTTATGTTGGTTAGAACTAGGAGTTTAAAGGCGTATTGAAAAGAAGGGTGGTATGTGTGATTTATTGAGTATATGTATAGCCGAATCTGTTTGCATATGATTGAGTTAGTAATGAAGTAGTATGTCCTTGTGTGTTAGTTTAGTAGAAGGTAGAGAAGAATTTATTATTTAAGGTGAATTGTTGTTTGCTTGAAGTATGAAAAGGGTTGTTGACGGTGTTTGTTGTACAAGAAAAGTATAGGTTATTGAAGAAGGTGCTTGGTAGATAAGCGTTGTTAATTTAGGCTTGTCTAAGATTGTAAGAGGAAGTTTAGTTGAAACTTATAGAGCTATGAACTCAGTTTTTCTGCATAAAAAGGGTAGATAGTATTGATGTGTAGAAGGAGGGTGTGTTGTTGTATTATAAATAAGATAGGCCATAAGATTATTGATCAATTATTATGGTTATGAGATTCTAGTGGGCTAGTGTTTCTTGATGCTTTGTTTTATGGGTTCCAAGTGAGAATAGTATATGAGGTTTGCTTATTAATCATGCCTAGCACTAGACACTAAGTTTGAATAGTAGATGATCATCAAGGTGGAAATAATAATTTCTTGGTTTGTGATGCTAGCTGTATGGAGGTGAAACAATAGGCTTGAAATAGTGAACGCAAGAATGTAAGTTTATTGATTTGAGAATAAGTATGATGTTGTATGAATGATGTAGAATTATGCCCAAGGTAATATCGGGCACCATTATATTCGAGGATTATGACATATTGTGTGTGGCTAGTAGTACTGTTGAGTTGCTAGGAGGAGAAAGACTAGTTAGATGGTATATGGTGTTCTAAATAGCCAAGTTAAGGAGTTTTGATGGATAGTGTTGAGCCTTTTGTTATGGTCTTGATTCTCATGATCTTGAGATATAAGTTTGGCGATGCGATATTGGTAGGCTATGACAAAAGTAGTATGGTTTATTAAGGGTTGAAGATATCCGTGTTAAGTGTTGGAACCTAAGTTGAGTTTCTTTAAGATTCACCTAATAGAAAGTAGAGTTGAAGAACTAATTGGTGTGAACTCATAGTATGGTGATACTCTTAAAGATTCTAAGTTAGCAAGTGTTCAAGTTATTAGGTGATGAATATTATGGATATAGAAAGATAGAGTTGTATCTTAGAATGAAGTATTAGCAGTGGGTTTTACACTTTAAGGTGTAGTCTTTCAAGGTAAGTTTGTTATTTATGGGTATTATTATACCCTAGACTCTAGTGTAAAGGGATTGCAATTTAGATTAGAGTTAGTAAAAGGTTCCATAAACTTAGAATGTCACCTTTGATCTAAGGGGGAGATGGTAGAGTGAAGAACTAAACCAAGATTGTGTTATAAGTCACAAGAGTTGCGATAAGATACTGATCCTTTCTTACTCAACAGTATTCCTTGGATTTCAATTTTTATCACATCAGATTCATGTCATGCGTGATAGATCCATACCAAAGGCCAATGCTTACACACTTTATGTGTACTCAAATCCATTATCAATTTCTAGTAAGTAAGTAACAACTTTAGTCTATGATTCGAGTCATTGCTCAGAAATCTATGAACTCTAATCTTATGTTGAACCGCTTATGATAAGTATGAACTTATGTTTTATAGTATGATCAGTTCTCAAAAACTCATGATCCTAGTGAAATACAGTTTATATCATGTATGCCCTCAGTTTAGATCTTTTTAATGAATCTATACCTTTGACATTCCATTCCCCAGGCCTCAGTTAAGTGTTAAGGTTATGTATAGTATTTTTCCGTGCTTCAGGTCCTTATGTGTTAGCCTTTCTATGAACTTTTCCTATGTTAAGATAGTAATGATGAACAATTGTTTTAATGGGAGAGTGTAAATGTTTATTATTGATAAAAGATCATTGTATGCCCATTTTAGCTAAGGCTATTAGTGTGAAGTAAGATTAAGGCCAAGTCTTTAATACGTGTTGTGGTTAATTGAAAATTTTGTGTGTATGTTCTTAAGAATAGTGCAAAAATAATGTTGTTGATAGAGGTTTAGAGACTAGAAGGAGTAAGCCTTTATGGCTGTTTACCTTGAAGTTAATATGTGGTTATAATGATAGGCTTGAATGTCGTGTTGGGATGTAAGTGGAGGAATGCAATATACGCTATTGAATCCATAGTAAGAGTTTAGAGTTAGTTATTAAACTGATAAGAAGAATCATCTTAGAGAAGAAATGTTGTGAAAATGCTTAGGGTATTGAATTCATGGTTCATACTGGTGCTATAATGTTATGTGTAATAAGTTATGATTCAAGTTAGACTTGAACATGGTGAGAGAATTTAGTTCAGATCAGACATTAGTATATGAACCCATGTGAGCATGGTATTAAAAGGGAGAAAGTGTAGTTGAAAAGAGAATTTGAGGCGTGTTTCTAAGCTTGAAAAACTAGATGTTGCATTGTCTAAGGCCTAGAAATTCTAAACTAGTTTATGTTTAAGAAGCCTATGTTCCATGTTACAAAGTTATAGCTATACTGAGAATTCCTTCTTCAGATATCTCACTCAGATCATACACAAGATTCTTTTTTTTCCTAATGTTATTATAACTTCTTCCTAATAGCGCTGAAGAAATATTCCAGTTGAGTATAAGCTTTTAATATAATTCAGTCCGTATAGCCAGCAATACAGTTTAGTAATCAGACAGACAAGTTCCTATGGTTTTTTCTATCTTTCCTATTCTTGAGGTAATTCATTCACGTCCATGCAAGTTGCAAATTCAGTGTAGTCCAAGCATCATGTTTAAGATTTAGCTATTTAGTCATGACTCAGTTCGTAAGTGCCCAAAGCATAACCTCAGTTTTCCAAGTATACCAGCTCAGGTAGTATAGAACCCCTTGTACAATCTTGTCTCATTGTCTCATGATTCACGCCTGAATAATTTATAACTTTGCAGTTCTATATTAATAATTGTATCATGGAAATCTCAAGTGAGTTCTAAACTCCTAGCATGAATCAGTTGTTGATGGTCAGTAAGTCAAGTTAGCTTAGAATTCAATTTCTAAAGTTTCAGCTCATCTATATTCGTTGTTAGAAGACATATTATTCCATAATTTAACGTCTCAATAAGTTCCTACCCATCATTCGAGGAAGAAAGTTCCCAAGGGGAAGATAATGTAATACCCACATTTTTGGGCTAGTCTAAGAACCGTCGTTCTTACATGTATAAGCTATAATACTAGCGAATCCCATGTGAATACAAGTTTTATGATTGTTACCCTCTTGAAGTTAAAAATGTTCATAGGAATCACTTAGAGCTAAGTTGAGCAAAGATCATTTGATTCGTCCAACATTTGATATTTGATTCTACAATGGTCGACTTTAAACATGTATGACTTTTTATATATATGAAATTTTTCATATCAATGCCCACCAAATTGTATATAATTGAATTAGCTTTCCAACGATACTGATTTTGCCAAAATCCGATACCCGAGCAAAAAGTTATGGCTTTGCAAAGGGGTGTATGACGCAAGCTGTAAAGTATGCCATAGGGAGTGCGACGCAAATTCTAAAGTGTGCCATAGGGAGTACGACGCAAACCTTAATGTTTTCCATAGATTGTGCGACGCAAACCCCATGGAACAACGACCTGGACATTTCATTTTTGAGTTATTCTGAGGGCAACTAAGTCATTTGACACCCCTAAACCATCCCTAATCACTCATAAATGTTTTTATGATATATTAATCACATAAGCTCCTCTATATTAACCCTAATAAGTCAGTAAACAAATCAAAACCCTTCCCTTCTTCCAAAGAACAAAACCCAAGTGTCATCTCTCAAGAATTAAGAAGTTAAGCTCCAAATTCAAAGTTCTCTACAAGGATTCTTTCAATCAAGCTTACAAGTCCAATCTTTTCATAATTCAAGAATCTCAAGAAAGCATTCAAGATCATCTCCTAGGGTTTCAAAGTCAAATTCTCTATGTCCAACAGAGTTTATTAAGGAATATGGGGTTTGAACTAGAACAACTCTTTCGTTTTTGTGCCCAAAGACTAGATTTATATAAACGAATTTCATGTTTTTGCAAGTGGGTCTATACCCAACTTATATTATTTTGAGAATATGAATTGATAGGTTGTTCAAGTCTTGAATTTCATGATTATATCTCTTATTTATGATTTCAATTGATAATTCATGCTATAAATTGCACATTTCTATATTGATGTGATATTTTCAAGTGTTTCCAAGATTGGTGTCATGAATTAAGCTTTATTCTAAAATTGTGATCCTTTAAAAATATACATGCCTTAAGTCCAAGAATGAATTGTTGATACTTTCTAAAGTATTTCAAGAAGTGTATTGATATTTCCATTCTATTAAAGTTTTAAAGCTTATTAGTGATAGTCTACCAAAGTATTAAGAAAAGAGTTGAATTTGATCCTAAGCTAAGAAAAGAATCTACACTATTTTGATTTAAGTTAAAGGGAAGCATAACTGGCTTCCATTATACACTTTTGTATAGTTTATGGTGGATTTTCCTAAAAGTTCCAAGCCTAAGTATGGGAATAGTATTTTCCATCGAGTTGGGTATGATTCCAAGGTCTCATACCCCAGAACTACGTGCCACCGTAGGATTGAGATATATGGGCTTGAGGTCGAGATAGTGATCACTAAAGTTAAGGTTCTATTTCGATGGCAAGGGTAGAATAGCTCTCCTTAATGTGGGCAAGATGTTGGATTCCATGTCATCTCACATGGTTTTATGTCGGTTAGAAGAAACTCCCAAAGCAGTCCCCTACTCTAATTCAGATAAAAGTATATATGTTGAAAGTTTGATTTTTGAGAATTCCCAAGTTCCCAATCCAAAAGTTCTGAAATCTGTAAGTTCAAAAAGAAGACCCCTACTCTTTAAATAATTTATAGATTTAAAGTTTTAGTATATCTTTTGAAAGTTAATGTTTTAAGATTTCCAAAGTTTTAAGTCCCAAAGTCTCTAAAAGTGTTACATTCTTTAAGTCCCAAGTCCTAAGTTTCCTAAAGCGCTATAATTCTTAGGTTTCAAAAGAAGTTCCTTAATTTCATAAGATTAAAGTGTATTTCCTAAAAGTTATTATTTTAAAATTTCATCCAGTTGACAAAAGTTGAGAACTAGAAGAGGATAAAGATTTTAGAATAAAGTGTAATGAGTCACGAGATTTATACTACATGTTTCCTTATTCATGATTCACGAGATTTAGATTTTAGTTTTTGCTCAAGCTATGTGAGTCATTTATATCAACATGCATGATTTCTCTGAAGATGGATGGTATTGTTTAACTATTGCATACACCCCCATATACTTAGAATATCCTCAAAGTACTAATCCATATATATGTCTATGTGCTACATTGTCTCGTAATATAGGTACAAGTAGCGCATACACCATATTTAGTCAGTTCACAGCTTCCATTCAGCAGGTGATGAGTCTTTTTGATTCAAGGGCTCAAGTCAATTATACAGTTTGAGAAGTATTGTAGTTTCTTTAATCAGTCGTATTGAGTTGGGATAGTTGGGATTCATGACCTGGCTACATATAGTCAGTACTAGTAGAGGCTTCATAGATAGTTAGTTGTGTTGATGTATTCAGTTTCAGTTTGGTTTGTAACAACAGAGTTATAATCTTATAAATTCAGATTTGTATTGATCCAGTTCAGAAGAGTTTTTATGTTTCTGCTGATTTTATTCAGATTTATGTATTTTATTTAGTTGCTTGTAAGTATGCCAGTAGAAGCCCCACACCGGATGCATCAAAATAGAACACAAATCCATCAGTGCCTTCAGGCAAAGTCATTACCAAATCCAAAGTTAGCTTATCCTTCAGCTTCTCAAAACGACCCTCACATGCATCAGACCACAAGAAATTTACCTTCTTCTGATTTAACTTAGTCAATGGGGCAGCTATGGAGGAGAAACTTTTCATAAATCTGTTGTAGTAATCGGCTAAACACAAGAATCTTCAAATATTAGTTGGAGTGGTGGGTCCAGGCTACGTATTAACCACTGCAACCTTCTGTGGATCGACCATGATCCCTTTACTAGATATGACATGATCCTAATAAGTGTCAACATTCAACTAGAATTCACATTTTAAAAATTTGGGATACAACTGCTGCTTTTTCTGGCTTTGCAATACAATGCGGAGGTGATCAACATGACACACCTCACTCTTAGAGTAAACCAAAATATTGACTATTAATACAATAATGAACAAATTCAGAAACTAATGAAAGACCAAGTTCATCAAGTCCATAAATGCCACCGTGGCATTTGTTAACCCAAAAGACATAACCAGGAACTCAAAATGCTTATATTGGTTATGGAAGGCTATCTTAGGGATATCCACTCCACTAATCTTTTACTGATGATACTCGTATCGAAGATCGATCTTTGAGAAAAACTTAGCACCCTAGAGGTTACCAAACAAAGTATCTATCCTTGGATGAAGGTATTATTCCTTATCATTACCTTATTCAATTGCTAGAGTAATCAATACACATACAAAGGGAACCATCCTTCTTGCACACAAACAACACCGGTACGCCTCATGAGGATACACTAGGATGGATGAAATCGATTTCTAAAAGATCCTTTAATTGCTCCTTAAGCATCTTTAACTTAGATAAAGTCGTTCTGTATGGGGGAATAGAGATAGGACGAGTATCAACAACAAGATCAATCCCAAAATCAACATCCCCATAAGGAGGGACACTAAGAAGGTCATTAGGGAAAACCTTAGGAAATTTATCTACCACCAGGATGGAATATAAGAAATAATCCTCTGAGTTAGAATCTTTAACCCAGACCAAATGATAAAGACATCACTCAGAAATTAACTTCTGAGCTCTAAGACATGATATGAACATCTTCTTAGGCACTAGATAACCACCTATCCACTTAATTACTAGCTCGTTAGGCAATTTAAATATGACATTACAAGTTTGACAATATAAAGAGGAATAGCATGAGTTCAACTAATCCATCCCTAATATGATATCGATATCAACTATGTCTACTTCAAATAGATCAATCAAAGTCTCCAAACCACCCGGTGAAACTACATAACCTCTATAGACACTCCTAGCAAACACAGAGTCACCTACCAAGGTAGAAATAAAAAAGGGGTCCAAAATACACTAGGGACCAAAACTAAAATGTCATATAAGAAAGAGTAGACCCGGGGTCAAGTAAATGATACACATCATGGGAAAAGAGTTTCAACATACAAGTAACGACATTAGGCGATACCTCATACTCTTGATCGGTAGTGAGAGCATAGAGTCAATTCCCACTAGTGCCAGAGCAAAATGGTGCACCCATTTATGCTGGAGCTGATGACGAGGCAACCGTAACCTTGTTAGCCCCAGAATCAACCTTACCCAATGGAAAGTTCCTAATTATATGCCCTGGCTGACCACAATTGAAACACTTCCCTTCCTTTTTCATAGAAACCCCGATGTAATCGACCACAAAATTTGCAAGAAGGATATGATGTAGTTGATTGGGCCCCATTAGCCTGAGATTGAGCACTCTGTTCCCTAGAACTATAATTAACCTCAAAAAACTTATCACTAGACAACTTTAGGTAGAGATTACTAGCCATCGAGTAGGACCCAGAATTGCCCCACTTCCTTTTGGTCCAATTTCCACCATCTCTATTGCATTGATATTGACCTCTCTCTTGATTTGAATGTCAGAATTTCTTACTCTGACTTTCCCAAATTTCAACCTACTTCCTCTTCTCTTTATCTACTTGTTTCATATAAACAACCAGTCTAGAAATATCCATGTCCTTATTCAACAAAGCAGCACTACTCTTAAAAATTAAGTCTTGAGACAACCTAGAAGAGAACTTCATCATTCTAGCTCTCATGCTAAATACTAACTCCAGAGAATACCTATATAACTGGTGAAACATCATAGTATACTCCTTAACTAAAATCTTTCCCAAGTTCAGTTTAACAAACTCTTCTACCATCTCCTCCCTTCTCTCTTGAGTAAAAAATTGATCAGGAAAAGCTATAAAAAGTTCTCCCACAAGAAGGACTTAACATCCACACTTCTGAGCTACTCCTACTCTTCATACCACTATTGAGCTACATCCTTCAATTGGTAGGCTCAAAAATCCATACCTTCTACCTTACTAACGTGCATCACTCAGAAATTCTTTTCTATTTCATATATGAAGCCTTGAGGATCCTCTTAAAATTTCATACTAGTAAAACAAGAGAATTCAACCTGATAAATTAGCCAACTCTAGTGCCCTTAGATAATATAGTAATAGAATCCACATGCTCAATCTGAGAGGCAACCAACTGATTGAGCAAAAGGACCGACTGGTGAAACTCAGCATCAGACATGTCAGCTTGAGGTATTTGATGATGGATAGGAGGAACCGATAGATCTCTATTTGGACCATTAGAGATAGTGGTCCTAGACCTATTATAAAACCCCAGGGTAGGATGGCCTTAATTTCCATTGTCCTTGGTTTGGATAGAAGGGTTCCTATGGACATTAGATATTCTGGAAGGCATAATCTAAAAGGCGAACAAATAGCAATTAGAGAGATCCAATATCTTAGACTCCACAGCCCAAAAATAGACCTCAAGAAAGAGTAATATTCCTAAATGCCTCATAGCCTCTCCCTTATGAGTGTGACATGCTACACATCCTAAAAAGAGACCCAACTCGACATAATTTTGTAGACACCCAATTAAACATGAACCTACGCTCTGATACCAATCTAACATAACCCAAACTAAGGCCTGATCGTGTTGGGTATCTCAAGTATAACCAGGACCGAAGACAACCCCAAATACCTAAGCCATTAACCACTTTTTACCACATATTGGATGTATTCTGAACATATACTATTGACCACCCTTCAACCCAATATGACTCATGGGTATGATCCATAATTTTGGGTATAAATAGTATGTTCCAGTCATATACTAACTACTTTTGGTTGGTGGGATGGATTTTGGTTACTAAAATTGGTACGACTTGAATGGTACGAGTCATATGGTGGGATATGGATCATTGGGTTTGGGTTTTACTTATCATAATCTTATACTTTGTAACTTAAGTTGGATTTGAGTATGAGTGGTTCACTATGAGCCATAAGCAAGGGTACGAGTCATACCCAGGACTTGTTAGGTGGTCAGTGTTCAAACCTCTTGTATTTTATTATGTTGGGGGGTACGGTTTATGGGTACCATTCTTACGCTTGAATACGACTTGGGTTTGGATATGTCATACCTTGGATGGTGTTGGGTCCAAGGGGAAAATACTAGGGTATGAGAGGTGGGTACCACTTGTAAGAGTTAATTACAACTCATAAGGGTCAGTCGTACCGTATGACGAGAATTTAATGCAGTTTAAGTAAGGGCAATCTGGACATTTCCCCACTTATCCTAATAAGTTCCCACAGCTTATATTGAACTTGGGAAGTTATTTTCTATATTATTCTATTTTTAAAAACTAAGAAAATACTCTTAAATTCTCTCTATAGTTCTTGGACAAAGAAAGCTAGGGTTTCATCTTAAGGAGTTAATTGGGGCTTGTATTGGTGATTTTTATCCATTATCATCTTGTTTTAAGGCATGTTCTCTTCACTCATTGTTAGTTCCAACTAACGACATGGTTATATACAATGTTTTTATGGTATAAATGTTGTATCATTTTGGGTTTTCTAATATGATTTGGTTGTTTTAATTATAAATGCTAGTTTATGGTTTTCCTATATTTTAATTATGCTTTTATATGTATTAATGGTGGTTTGGGATAATTGGTTGCTTGGGAATGGTTCTTTGGTAATGGACTTTGGTTTTTGAAAATGTTATGCCCCTAATGTGTTTGATAAAATGCCTTTAACAATGTTTTCACTATAATATTGGTTTTTCAAAGGAAATTATGCATGGTTTAAACTTGGTAATGGAACCCTAAATGATATGAATGCTTTTAAATTAATTAAAAAGGCCTTGGAGTCCATGGTTTTTATTAATTGGAAATCATGTGGGGTACATGGGAATTTCCTAAGGATTAGCAAGTTATTATTGGTTTGAAGATACCACTACTAAAAGCCTCAGTTAATAATAATGGTATAATGGTTTGGATGGAAAAAATAGTTTTAATTAGGGTTAAAAAAGAGAGGTGTAACAAAGTTGTGGAAGGTGGAGGTCCTGGGGGGTCTATACTGGAAACTCATATTTGCTGATGTAAGATTTGATCCTAGTAACTGTGAGCATGATGTCACACTATATATTTTGGGGTATGTACAAGTCATCCCAGGTTTTCTTCCCTGATCGTGCAACTTCGCAAACTGGGGCCCTTTAAGCAGAAGGACTTGAACCCATATAGCCCATAGGTGGTTTAGGAAGACAAAGCTACACAACTCGTAAGGGTTAGTGGTACCCTATGAAGGAAATTTAATACAACTTAAGTGAGGGCAATTTGTTCATTTCCCCACTTATCCTAATAAGATCCCACGACTTATATTGCACTTGGGAGGTTATTTGCCCTATTATTTTATTCTTAAAAACATTGAAAACACTATAACATCATCCCTAGAGTTCTTGGGAAAAGAAAGCCAGGGTTTTATTTTAAGTAGTAAATTGGGGCTTATCTTGGTGATTTCTCTCCATCATTATTTTAGTTTAAGGCATGTTCTCTTCCCTTATTGTTAGTTCTAACTAAAGGCATGGTTTCATACAATATTTTTATGATTTGAATATTGTATGATTTTGGGTTTACTAATATGATTTGGGGGTTTTGCTTATAAATTCTTGGTTATGGTTTTCCCATATTTTAATTATGCCTTTATATGCACTAATGGTGGTTATGGATAATTTTTCACATGGTAATGGTTATTTAGCAATGGCCTTTAGTTTTTGACAATATTATGTCCCCAATCTATTTGATAAAATGTCTTTAACAATGTTTTCACAATAATATGATTTTTTAACTGGAACTTATGCATGGTTTAAATATAGTAATGGAACCATAAATGATATGAATGATTTGAATGATTTTAAATGGGTAGAAAAGGCCTTGGTAGCCATGGTTTTTGCTAATTGGAAATCATATGGGGCACATGGGAATCCCATAAGGATTGGCTAAGGACAATACTTACAAGTTATTGTTGGTATCATGATACCACTACTAATAGCCTAAGTTAATAATAATTGGATAATGGCTTGGATGGAAAAAATAGTTTTAATTAATCTTAAAGGAGGGAGGTGTAGAAAAGTCGTGGAAGGTAGAAGTCCCAGGGGGATCTAAACAAGAAACTCATATTTGTCGATGTGAGGTTTGGTTCTTCTTACTGTGTGCATAATGTCATACTATATATTATGGGGGGTGTACTAGTCATCCCAGGTTTTCTTTCCTGGTCGTGCGACTTTATGTACTAGGGGCCTTTCAGCAGGGGGAGCTGAACCCATATAACCCATAAGTGGTTTAGGACGACAAATCTACATAGCCCAGGTAATGGTTTTAATGGCATGCTAAACCCAATCCCCTTTTATGGAATAGTTATATATGTATGTATGGTTGTGTGCATATGGTTGTTTTTACTTGGTTTTATAAATGGCATTATTTTATCCTTATCCTGAGTTCATGCTGTAATTCACTCACTAACCCATCTTCAGGCACTATAACCCCATGCGATACAAGAACTGACCATTCCACTTCTCTTACGAAGCTATTCAAACTTTGAGGTCAGCATTTATATTTAAGTGGTGAGCTTTCATCTATTTGGTAGGCTTTATTTCATATATGTTATTTTGTAATTTAACTTATTTACAGTTATTAGTTTTGGCTATTATTGGGGGCATGTCCCAACTGGATTTTGGTATTGTTTTGGTTAGAGGCTTTGTTGGTACTACTATGGGTTGGAATGGTCGAGTTTGGTATTGGTGACAGCCTTAGCATTTGTATTGGTATTAGGGCTGATATCGATTGATGATATTATTGGTTGTTCCATCCTTTTTCATTTTAGGATTAATTATATTATGTTGTGGAACTTATTTGGTTATTGCCCGGTTTATAACCCTTATTTCAGTATTGGCTTGGCTTTGTTGTTTGGTTGGTACGATTTGGTAGGCTGGATTACTTAGTTGGTTTAGTCAACGAATAGACCTACCCTAAGGTAAGTCTTTGTCCAGTTATGCTATCTTGTTATATGTTCAAAATTCAGCCAACTCAGGGCGGGTAACTGGAGGTTGGGTTAGGTAATAGGGGTGATCTCTGGTCCTAGTTTGACTTGGATGCCAAATACAACAGGGCCCTCGGGTCAAGTTATGTCAAGCTGGAATCAAAGCTTTAGGTTCATGGTCAATTGGGAGTCCACAAAATCGTGTTTCATAGAGTCTCTTTTAAGGGTATGTAGTATGCCACACTCATAAGAAAGAGGCTATAAGGAATTTAGGAATATTCACTTTCTTGGTATTCTATTTTCAAGCTTGGAGTCTATGTCCTAGAATTTTTCTCTTATCCTTTGTTATTTACTTTTTATATCACACCGTGATGATCAAGAACACAAGAAAACTCTTTGGTCCCATCTGGGGATAATATTAATGAGGTACGTTCTATGTATGGAGTTTGTATTCGATCTTAGGGCCCTATTCCCTATAGTTCTGGAGTTTCTCTAATTGATACTAGTCTTTCTTAGGGTGAGGTGACTAATGCAAAATTTTACCAGTCTATTCATACTATTGCTCAGTTGGTTGCTACTCAGACTGCGCATGATACATTTGGTGGGTTGTTTGTTGAGGACACAAGGGTTGATCAATTTATGAAAATGAATCCTACTACTTTTACTGGTGTAAAGGTGAAAGAGGATCCTCAGAAGTTCTTGGAAAAAATGGAAAAGATATTTAGGGTGATGAAGGTTACTAATGTGGAGGGTGTAAACTTTGCATCTTATTAGCTTAAGGATGTTGTGTACCAGTGGTACAGAGAGTGCGATAGGGATAGATATGATGTCAAGGAGTCATCCTTATGGGATGATTTTTTTGGAGCTTTTCTGGATAGTTTCTTTCCTCAAAAGCTGAGAGAAGCAAAGATGGAGAATTTTGAGAATCTTAAGTAATGGAGAATGTCTGTTAAGGAATATTCTTTGAAGTTTCTCTAGCTGTGAAGGTATGGTCCTAATTTGGTGGCTGACCTGAGAGCGAGGATCAGAAAGTTCACTTCTGGCTATCTTGGGATTTGATCTTTGAAAATGTAAGACTTCTTTGATAATCAAGGATATGGACATTTCAAGGTTAGTTGTGCACACGCCTAAGGTGGAGGATGAGAAGAGAAAATAGGCAGAGTTTGGAGACAGGAAGGGTAGAGGAATAAGTTTTTTTATTAGAGAGGTGCTAAGTTGCAAGGTGGTCGAGATAGAGGTTAATGGCTGAAAAAGAAGTGGGGGAGTTTTGGTTCCTTTTCTACTGCTAGCACTCCTTACTCGAGGAAGTTGGGTGATAGGCATCAGCAGATTGTGATAATTTTTGGGCATAAGGTTCTTAATCTACAGCGAGTTGGGGTTAGTTGGTTTCTTCAAGATCTCCTTGCTAGTTCTATTATTGTCTTCATCAGGGTTATTATGATGAAGAAATGGAAAAACATTTTTAATATTTCCAGCAATTCCATATGCTCAAGAATTATCCGATTGGTAAGGGAGCTTCAGGAGTGGTCAAGTCTCTAGTTACTTTATCTTCTGCTCTTGCGCCTTATGGTGCAACTTTGGTGTCTACTCTTGATTTTGATATCGACACTAGATGGAATAGGTTATATGCTTCTGCCTCTCGGTAGGAATTTAGGGCATCAGTTGATATTTTTACTGGTATGTTGCAACTCTTGTTTCATGACATGTATTGTCTGTTTGATCCAGGGTCCACTCGTTTTTATGTGACCCTATTTATGGCTGTATGTATTAGTTTTTATCCCGAGCTTATTTTGGATCCTTTTCCTATTTCTACCCCAGTAGGTGACTCTGTTTTTGCTGAGAGAGTCAATAGGGGGGGTGTGGTATCTATTGGAGGTAGGCAAACTTTGGTGGATTTTTTAAAACATGATATGGTGGATTTTGATAATATTCTGGGGATGGATTCATTACCCTCCTATTATATATCCTTGGATTGTTAGATCTATAAGGTTGTATTTAGGTTCCCTGGTGAACCAATTATACAGTAGGAGGGTGGTCCCTTGCTCCTAGGAGGAGGTTTATTTCTTATCTTAGAGATTAGAGGTTAATCTCTAAAGGTTGTCTTTATCACTTGTTTTGGGTTAAAGATTCTAACTTGGATGGTTCTTCTTTATAGTCATTCCCATTGGTAAATGAGTTTCCTAAGGTCATTCTGAATGATCTTCTTGGTGATCCTCCGAACAGGGAAATAGAGTTTTGTATTGATTTGATTCCAGCACTCATCTAATAGTTGTTCCTCCTTATAGAATGGCCCCGTCTGAGTTTAGAAAACTTAAGGAGAAACTTAAGGATCTTCTAGATAAGGGGTTTATTGATTTTAGTATATCTCCATTGGATGCACCAGTGTTTTTCATGTGAAAGAAGGATGGTTCCCTTCAAATGTGCATTGACTATCAACAGTTGAATAAGGCAATGTTCAAGAACAAGTATCCTCTTCCAAGAATAGTTGACTTATTTGATCAGTTGCAGGGTTCCAAGTTCTTTTCTAAGATAAATCTTTGTTCTTTGTATCATCAACTTAAGATTTGGGAGGATGATATCCCTAAGATGACTTTTCATACTTAGATGGGGAATTTGAATTTTTGATGATGTCATTTGGTTTGACTAATGCCCCAGCAACATTTATGGACTTGATGAATACGGTTTTCAGGCAATTTTTAGATCTCTTCATCATTGTGTTTATTAATGACATTCTAGTTTAATCAAAAAGTTAGGTGAATCATGTTAATCACCTCCATATGATATTTAGACCCTTATGGAGCAACAGTTGTAGGCTAAATTCTCCAAGTGTGAGTTTTGGTTGAATGTTGTGCCTTTTTTGGTCCTATTATTTCTATCATAGGGATCATGGTGGATCTGCAAAAGGTGGCTATGGTTAAAAGATGGCCTAGTCCCATGACTCCAACTGATATTGGGAGCTTCTTAGGTTATGTTGGGTATTATCGGCGGTTTGGAAGAGCTTTTCAATAATAGCTGCTCCTTTGACTAAGTTGACTCAAAAAAAGGAAATGTATTCTTTGTCAGATGCTTGTGAGGGGAGTTTTGAGAAGTTGAAAGATAAGCTAACTTTGGCTCCAGTTTTAACAGTTCCTGAGGGCAGTGAGGGATTTTAGTTTATTGTACTGCATCTAGGGTGGGACTTAGTTGTGTCTTGATGCAGCATAAAAAGGTGATTGCCTATGCATTTAGGCAGTTGAAGGTGCATGAGAATAATTATCCTACTAATGATTTGGAGGTGCTGGCGATGGTTTTTGATTTTAAAATCTAGCAACATTAGTAGTATGGAGAGTACGTAGACATCTTTTCTAATCATAAGAGTCTACAGTATGTGTTCACATAAAAAGAGCTAAATCTCAAGCAAAGAAGATGGTCAGAGCTTCTCAAAGACTATGATATGAATCTTCACTATCACTAGGTAAGGCTAATGTAGTTGATGATACTCTTAGCAGGTTATCCATAAGGAGTTTAGCTCATATGGAGAAGGAAAATGGGTATTGGTGAAGGATATTCAACACTTGGCAAATCTTAGAATTTATCTTTTGGTCTTCGAAGATAGTGGAGTAATGGTACAGGAAGTGGTTTAATCATCCCTTGGTGAGAGATTAAGGAGAAATAAGTGCTAGATCCTATCTTGATGAAAATCAAGAGTAATGTGGCTATGCAGAAAGTAATGGTGTTTGAGATCAGTGGCGACGGTACTTTACGGTACCAAGGGAGGTTGTGCGTTCCTGATGTTAATAGTCTATGACAAAGGATCTTGGCCGAGGCACATGAATCGAGCTATTTTGTATATCTCAGCTAGACAAAATATATCATGATATCAAGTAGATGTATTAGTGAAATGGTATGAAAAGGGACATGGCTGATTATATGGACAAAGGCTTGGTGTATCAACAAGTTAAAGTTGAGCTCATGAGACCTTGTGGGTTATATCAGGAGATTGTTTTTCCCAAATAGAAATGGGATGTAATCAATATGGATTTTGTTATAGGTCTTCCTCGATCAAGGAATCAATATGATTTGATTTGGGTTATCATGGATAGAAGGACATAGTGTGCTCACTTTATACCGATAAGGACTACCTTCTTAGCAAAGGATTATGCACAGTTATGTCTTCAAGAGATTATAAAGCTGCATGGGGTACCTATTTAAATTATCTCTAATCGTGGTACACAATTTTCATCCCATTTTTAGGGGTATTTTAAAAGCAATTGGGTACTAAGTACTATTTTGCTTCCCCAAATAGATGGGTAAGTGAAAAGAACTATTCATACATTGAAGGATATGATTTGGGTATGTGTGGTTGATTATGGTGGCTGTTGGGCTTAGCATCTACCTTTGGTAGAGTTTGCTTACAATAATAGATATCATTCTAGTATTGGTATGGCCTAGCTATCATTATAGTATTGGTATGGCCCCTTTTGAGAAATTGTATGGTAAGATGTGTTGATCTCCTACTGGTTGGTTCGAGCTTGTGAGATAGATATTTTTGGTATGGATTTGGTCTATCAAGATATGGAAAAGGTGAAGGTGATTCGGGATAGGCTTAAGGCTAACCAAAGTCTACAAAAGTCCTATGTTGATGTAAGGCATAGAAACTTAGAGTTGGAGGTTGGCAAAAAGGTATTCCTCAAGGTATATCCCATGAAGGGAGTAATACGCTTTGACAAAAGGTGAATATCAGTCCCCGATATATTGGTCCTTATGTGGTTTTGCGGAGGGTCGGAAATATTGCTTATGAATTTGAGTTTTATCCTAGTTTGAACTTCATTCATTTAGTATGTCATGTCTCTATGTTGAGGAAGTGTCTTTGTGATCCTTTGAAACACCCTAGTTTTCGGACCTTTGAAAATTCCCTAGAATTTTGATCTCTGGACCCTGTATGACACATGGGTACAAGCTGTATATTGTGAATGGTATGGTTTGGTCATATATTGACTAGTGTTGTTAGTGGGTTGGATTTGGGTTACTGGAATGCATATGACTTGGGGGTACGAGTCATATTGGGGGTTGCAGATCATTTGGTTCCTTAACTTAATCTTAGATTTGATTACTTGGGTTGAATTTAAGTATGAGTGTCTCACCATGAGCTGTAAGCCAGAGTACGAATTGTACTAGGGACTCGTATGGTAAGCTGTGTCCAATCTTCCTAGTATTTTATTCTGCCAGGGATACAGGTCATGGATACTGATCATATGCTGTGGTTACGACTTGGTTGGATAAGTCGTATACAGGACAATGTTTGATACAAGAGTTGAGGCCATGTTACCAGTGGAGGATATCGATCATATCGGAGGATGTGACTCGTGTGGGTTAGTCGTATCCCTGCGATAGGATTGTTGTGCAACTTAAGTGGGGTATTCTTGACATTTTCCTACATTTCTTAATAGGGTCCCACGACTTCTAACCCACTTGGTAGGTTATTTACCCTATTATTCTTTTCATTAACACTTAGAAACCCTTCTTAAACACTCCATAATTCTCTCTAGAGCTTTTGGACAAGGGGAGCTAGGGTTTCAACTAAAGGATCAATTTCGGTCTTGTCTTGGTGATTTCTTACCATCATTATCTTAGTTTAAGGCACATTCTCTTCCCTCATTGTTAATTTTACTTAAAGGCATGGTTTATATGAATATTTTCATGGTCTTACTATTACATGACTTTGTCTTTAAAATATGATTTTGGGATTTTGATGTTAAATTGTTGGTTATGATTTCTTATGGTTTTAATTATGCTTTTATATGCATTAATGGTTGTTTTGGATTATAGACCAAATGGGAATGACTTATTGGTAATTGGAATTGATTTTTGTCATATTATTCCTCCAATATGTTTGACAAAATACTTATAAAAATATGTTTAGTGTATTGACTTCTTTTAATGGAACTATTGTATGTTTTAAACTTTGTAAAGGTATTATGGATGGTTTAAATGGTTTGGAAAGGCTAAATGTTAATTTGGTATACTTTTTGGGAACATGGATGTCTCCTAAGTGGTTTAATATGGAAAATGGAAGGGCACTTGAAAGTCCTCATAAACTTGTAAATGGTTGTCTATGGATGATACATGCAAGTAAGGGTTGGTATGACGATACCAATATCAATGCCCTTGGTTAATAAATGGATAATAATTTGGTTATTTGGAAACTGGTTTTAAATGGGCAATAATGGCAAGATGTGTAGTAAAGCTGTGGAATGTGAAGGTCTTGGGGGGACCAAAACTGGAAGCTCATATTTGTCGAAATGAGCACACGTTATTTTGGTTATGTACTAGTCATCCCATGGGATACTTCCCTAGTTGTATGGCTATACACACTAGGGCCCTTTCAGTAGGGGGAGTTGAATCTATATAGCCCTTGGGTGGTTTTAGACGGCAAAGCTACATAGCCCAGTTAAAGGTTTTAAAGGCATGCTAAACCCGATCCCTTTTTCCCAGCATAGTTATATGTATATATATATAGAGATGTTTGTTTTTGTGCATATGAATAACTTTACTTTGTTTTATAAATGGCATTATTTTACCCTTACCCTAAGATCATGCTAGTGGTCACTCGCTAACCCTATCTACTAGTGGCTGTATACCCACACTATGTACGAACTAGCTATTCTACTTCTCCTATGAAGTGATTAACTTAAGATCAGCATTAGGACTGAAGTGGTGAGATTCCATCCTTTTGGAAGACTCTATTTCATGTTATAGATATTTTTAGGGATTAGGGTTTTATTTTGGATATTGGTTTAGGCTATGGATGGGGGTATGTGCCAACTGAATTTGATTACTCTTTTGGTTATAGGCTTTGTGGTACTTCTATGGGTTGGAATGGGCAGGATCAGTATTGGTCTTAGCTGTGGTATTAGAATTGGCTGGGAGACTAGCATCATCGGAAATAATTTCTCACTGTTCAGTTATATTACATTTTGGGATTAATTTATATTATGTTTTAGAACGTCTTTTGTTCTGGCCTTGTTTGGTGTGGTTTGGTATGTTTGGATTATGTTTATAGGATGGTTGGACTCGGTTAGGTCAGTCACGGTTGTGATCTATTCCTAGAGTCTTTATGTGAGCTATTACACTACTTTATTACATACTCAAAATTCAGCTAACTTAGAGAAGGAGGCTGGAGGTTGAGTTAGGTAACGGGGGTGGTGTGCGGTCTTGGTCAGACTTCGTATGCCTCTTACAATAAGACCCCAGGTATGGTCATGTCAAGGTTGTACAGAGCCTAGGTTTACAGTCAATTGGGAGTCCATAAAGCCGTGTTGATGAGAGTTTCTTTTAAGGGTGTTTAGCGTGCCATACTCATAAGGGAGAGGATACAAGACATTTAGAAATGTTTCACTTTCTTGGTATTCTATTTTCAAGCTTGGAGTCTCACTCCTAGAATCTTCTCTAATCCTAGTTTGTTCTTCTTTCATATCATGTCTCATTGATCTGGAACATAAGGAAATTCAATTATCCTATTTAGGAGTAATACTAAAGGGGTGCATCCTACTTTTGGGGTTCATCTTTGATCTCACGTTCCTATCCTTGATAGTTTTAGAGTTTCACCTATTGCTACTAGTCCTCCACAAGGTGAGGTTACTAATGAGAAATTCCATCAGTCTATTCATGCTATTGGAAATATGTGTTTGATGCTTTGTCTGTTGAGGCCCCAAGGGTTGGCCAATTTATAAAGATGGGTCCTCTAACTTTTTCTTGAGTGAAGGTGGAAGAGGATCCATAGAGCTTCTTCAATGAAATAGAGAAGATATTTCGTGTGATGCGGGCTACTAATGTGAAGGGGGTAAACTTTGCAGCTTACCAACTTAAAGATGTTACATATCAATAGTATGAATAGTGGGATAAGGATAGAGGAGATGTAGAAGAGTCATATTTATCGCATGCCTTCTCCTATGCTTTTCTGGATCATTTCTTTCCTCTAGAGTTGAGGGATGCAAAGATGGTGGAGTTTGTGAACCTCATTCAGGGAATGATGTCTGTTGAGGAATATGCCTTGAAGTTTTACCAATTGTCAAGGTATGCTCCTGATATAGTGGCTGACATGCGGGCAAGAATGAGAAAGTTCTCGTCTCGATTTAATTAGGATCTGATTTCAGAGAGTAATACTACTTTGATGATTAAGGATATGGATATCTCTAGGTTCACTATTTATAAACAACAGGTGAAGGATGAAAAGAGGAAGCAGGCGGAGTTTGGGGATAGGTAGAGTAAGAGAAGTAGGTTTTCTTATCAGGGAGGTTCTCCATATCAAAATGGTCGAGATGGTGGCAAATAACAAAAAAAGAAGTGGGGGAGTTCTAGTTCCTACTCTTCTGCTAGTTCTCTTTATCAGTCGGACAACAGACGTCATCATAGTCGTGACAATTTTTAAGTACAGGATGGCTAATCTTAGGCAAGTGGAGGTCAGTCAATTTTTGTATAACTTTCTTGTTGATTCTGTGGTCGTACACATCAGGGTTATTCCGATAAAGGAAAGGACAAATGCTTCTAGTGTGGCCGTGCAATCCATTGGCTCAGGGATTATCTGGTTAATAAGGTTGTTATAGGGGCAAATAAGATTCTTGTGGCTTCATCTTCTGCTCCTACACCTAGTGGTATGTTATCTGCTTCTATTATTGCTTCTGGTTCTAGTAATGGTAAGAATAGGTTGCATGCTCTGTCATCTCGAAAGGAATCCAAGGCATCACTTGATGTTGTTACTGGTACGTTACAACTTTTATCTTATTACATATATTATTTTCTTGATATAGGGTCTACTCTCTCCTATGTGACTCATTTTGTGGGTGTATCTTTTGGTTTCAATCCATAAGTTATTTTGGATCCCTTTTCTATTTCTACCCTAGTAGGTGACTCGATTATTTCTAAGAGGGTCTATAGGGGGTGTATGGTATCTGTTGGTGGCAAGAAGACCTTGGTGGATCTGTTAAAGTTGGATATGATGGATTTTGATGTTATCATGGGTATGGATTAGTTACACTCTTGTTATGCATTTTTGGATTATCGAACCCATAGGGTTATCTTTAGGATCCCTGGATAGCCGATTATAGAATGTGAGGGTGTTTCTTTAGCTCCTAAGGGGAGGTTTATTTCTTATCTTAGAGCTTAGAGGTTGATCTACAAAGGTTGTCTTTATCAATTGATCTGGGTTAAAGATTCTAACTCGAAAGGTCAGTTAGTTTCTGTGGTTAATGAGTTTCCATAGGTCTTTCTGGATAATCTTCCTGGCGTTTCTTTGGATAGGGAAGTAGAGTTTGGCATTGATCTAATTTCGGATACTCATCCAATTTCTATTCCTCCATATAGAATGGCTCTGGTAGAGTTAAGGGAATTCAAGGAGCAACTTAAGGATCTTTTGGATAAGGGGTTAATTCATCCTAGTGTATCTCCTTGGGGTGCACCAGTTTTGTTTATGAATAAGATGGATGGTTCCATTTGGATGTGAATTGAGTATAACTAGCTGAACAAGGTGATGGTCAAGAACAAGTATCCTCTTTGAAGGATAGATGATTTGTTTGACTTGTTACAAGGTGCCAAGTTCTTTTCTAAGATAGATCTTTGGTCTGGGTACCATTATCTAAAGATTAGGGAGTTGGATATCCCTAAGACAAGTTTTCGTACTTGCTATGGGCACTTTGAATTTTTGGTAATGTCATTCAGGATGGCTAATACTCCGGTGATGTTTATGGATCTACTAAACAGAGTTTTTTATTAGTATTTAGATCTCATCTTCATTGTGTTTATTGATGACATTCTAGTTTATTCGAAGAGTGAGGTGGATCATGCTAATCACCTTCGTATGGTATTAGAGACTGTAAAGGAACAACAATTATATGCCAAGTTCTCCAAGTGTGAGTTTTGGTTGATTGCTATAACTTTCTTGAGTCATATTATTTCTGGTGAGGGATTATGGTGGATCCATAAAAGGTTGTTATGGTGAAAAGTTAGCCTAGACCCATATCTCCATTCAAAATTTGGAGCTTCTTCGGTTTAGCCTGGTATTACAGGCGGTCTGTGTAAAGATTTTCACCGATAGCTTCTCTTTTGACTAAGTTAACTCAGAAGAAGGTTAAGTTTTCTTGGTTAGATGCTTGTGAAGAAATTTTTGAGAAGTTAAAGGATATGTTAAATTCGGCTCCAATTTTTACTTTGTCGAAAGGTAATGACGGGTTCATGGTTTATTGTAATGTATCTCGAGTAGGGCTTGGTTGTGTGTTGATATAACATGGGAAGGTGATTGCCAATGATTCCAGGCAGTTGAAGGTACATGACAGAAATTATCCTACTCATGATTTAGAGTTGTTGGCGGTTGTGTTTGCTTTAAAAATATGGCGGCATTATTTATATGGTGTACACGTGGATATATTTTCTGATCTCAAGAGTCTATGTATGTGTTCACCCAAAAGGAGCTTAATCTCAGCACAGGAGATGGCTTAAGCTTCTCAAAGATTATGATATGAGTCTTTATTATCACCCAGGTAAGGCTAATATGGTTGTTGATGCTCTTAACAGGTCCTCTATGCGGAGTTTGGCTCATGTAGAGGAAGGAAAGTGGGAATTAGTGAAGGATATTCACTGCTTGGATAATTTTAGAGTTCGCTTCTTGGATTCCAAGGATTGTGGTGTAGTGGTACAAGAAGTGATTTGATCATCTCTTGTTGTGGAGATTAAGAAGAAGCAAGTGCTAGATCCTATCATCATAAAAATCAAGAGTGACATTGGTGGGCAAAAGGTAGAGGTGTTTGAGATCAGTGGTGATAGTACTTTATGGTACCTAGGGAGGTTATGTGTTCCTGATGTCGATGGGTTGAGACAAAGGGTTTTGGCTGACGCACATGAGTTGCGCTATGTTTTTCATCCTGGCTCGACTAAGATATATCATGATCTTAAGGATACCTATTGGTGTAATGGCATGAAGAGGGATGTTGCTGATTTCAAAGGAAAGTACATGGTGTGTCAATAGGTTAAAGTTGATTATATGAGGCCAAAAGGGCTGTATCAAGAAATTTTTTTGCCTGAGTAAAAGTGGTAAGTGATTAATATGGACTTTATTATCAGTCTTCCTCTGTCTCTGAATTAATATGATTCAATTTGGGTCATCATGGATACGATAACAAAGTCTGGGCACTTTTTACTAGTATGGACTACCTTCTCAGCAGAGGATTATGTGAAGCTTTATCTTTAAGAGATTGTAAAGCTCCATGGGGTGCCTGTTTTGATTATTTCTGATTATGGTACACAATTTATGTCTCACTTCAACCAATCTTTTCAGAGAGGGTTGGGGACCAAGGTGAGTCTGAGTACTGCTTTTCATCGATAGATTGATAGGAAAGCAAAGAGAACTATTCAAACATTGGAGAATATTCTTTGGTCCCGTGTGATGGATTGTGGTGGCTAATGGGTGGAGCATCTACCTTTAGTGAAGTTTGCTTACAGTAGTAGCTATCATTCTAGTAATTGTATGGCCCCTTTTGAGGCATTATATGGTAGGAGGTATAGATCTCTTATTAGTTAATTTGATCTTGGTAAGGCGGACATGTTTGGTCCATACTTGGTTTACCCAGCTATAGAGAAGGTGAAGGTGATTTGGGATAGGCTCAAGGCTGCCCAAACTTGTCAAAAGTCCTTTGAAAATGTTAGGCATAAAGACTTGGAGTTTGAGGTTAGGGATAAGGTTTTCCTCAAAGTATGTCCCATGAAGGGAGTAGTGTGGTTTAGCAAGAAGGGAAACCTCAGTCCCTAGTTTATGGGTCATTATTAGATTTTGTTGGAAGTTGGTAATGTGTCTTATGAGCTGGATTTTCTTTCTAGCTTGAGTTTGGTTTATCCGATATTTAATGTTTCCATATTGATGAAGGGCATTGATGATCCTTCTTCAGTGGTTCCTTTGGAAGGATTGGGTCTCACGGATTCTTTGTCTTATGAAAAAGTCCCAATTGGGAACTTGGATAGGCAGGTTCGTCAATTGCGGACCAGTGATGTATCTTCGGTTAAGTTTGTTTGGCGGAACCATAAGGTGGAAAAAGCTACATCAGAAGTGGAAGAGGACACAAACTCAAAGCATCCATATTTGTTTTCTGCTCCTAGGATTCGTATGGAAGGTATGTGTCCTCAACAATTCTTTCTGTTCAGATTTTTTTAAAATAAAGATTTATATCTTTGCCTTTTTTTTTTTGAAGTTTGTTAAAGATTGGGAATAGTTTGATAACATAATACAAATGACTCTAGCATGTGTTACCCCTACCTTCTCCGTTATTAGGGGAAGAATGTTCCTAGTGGGGGAGATGAAACACCTTAGTTTCTAGATCTTAGAAAATTTCCTAGAATTTTGATCTCTGGACAAAGTATGACTCATGGTTATGAGCCGTATGTTATAGTACAGATGGTATGTCCCTATCGTATACTGACTAGTGTTGGTTGGTGGGATGGATTTTGGTTACTGGAATAGATAATACTTAGGGGTACGAGTCGTATTGGGGTTACGAATCATTTGGTTCCTTAACTTAATCATAGACTTGGTTACTTGGGTTAGATCTGTGTACGAGTGGCTCACCATGAGCCGTAAGATAGGGTACGAATTATACCAGGGACTCGTATGGTAGGCGGTGTTCAATCCTCCTGCTATTTTATTCTTTCAGGGATACGGATCATAGATATAGATCGTATACTATGGTTATCAAATTGGTTGGTTGATTCATATTCTCGATAATGTTTTATCCAAGGGTTAAGCGCAAGTTATAAGTGGAGGATACCGATTAGATTGGAGGGTATGACTCGTATGGGTCAATCGTATCCCTGTAATGGGATATTTGTGCAACTTAATTGAGTGTATTATGGGCATTTCCCCACTTATCCTAATAGTGTCCCACGACTTCAAACCTACTTTGGGAGGTTATTTACATTATTATTCTATTCATTAACACTTAGGAACTCTTCCTAAACACTCCATAATTCTCGTAAGAGCTTTTGGCCAAGTGAATCTAGGGTTTCAACTAAAGGATCAATTTGGGGCTTGTCTTGGTGATTTCTTTCCATCATCATCTTGGTTTAAGGCATATTCTCTTTCCTCATTGTTAATTTTACTTAAAGGCATGGTTTATATGAATGCTTTCATGGTTTTACAAATACATGATTTTGGCTTTCAAATATAATTTGGGGGTATAGATGTTAAATGGTTAGTTATGGTTTCCCATGGTTTTAGTTATGATTTTATATGCATTAATGGTGGTTTTGGATAATTGGATTGAATAATAATGGTTTATTGGTAATTGGAATTGGTTTTGGTGATATTATGTCCCCAATGTGTTGTACAAAATGCTTATAAAGGTATGGTCATTGCATTGACTTCTTTTAATGAAACTCTTGCATGTTTTAGCCCTGGTAAAGGAATTATTCATGGTTTAAATGGTTTGGAACAGCTAAACACAAATTGGTAATTCTCGTGGGGGAACATAAAAGTCTCTAAGTGGTTTAATATGGTAAATAGAAAGACACTTAAAAGTCCCCTAAAACCTATAAATTGTTGGCTATGGATGATACATGCAAGTAAGGGTTAGTATGATGACACCAATATCAATCGCCTTGGTTAGTAAATGTATAAAGGTTTGGATATTTGGAAACTGGTTTTAATTGGGTAATGGAGGGATATGTAGCAAAGCTGTGGAAGGTGGCGGTCCCCGGGGGACCAAAACTAGAAAATTCTATTTGTCAATATGAGGTTGGTCTTGGTGACGATATGCATGATGTCATAATTTATTTTGGGGATATACTAGTAATCCCATGGTATATTTCTTTAGGCATGCGGCTACATGCACTGGGGCGCTTTCAGCAGGGAGTACTAAATCCCTATAGTCCATGGGTGGTTTAGGACGACAACGATACATAGCCCAGGCAAAGGTTTTAAAGGAATGCTAAACCCGGTCCCTTTTTTCCAACATGGTTATATGTGTATATATATGTTTGGTTTATGCATAGGGATGATTTTACTTTGTTTCATAAATGGAATTATTTTATCCTTACCTTGAGATCATGCTAGCTGTTACTTGCTAACCCCATCTACTGGCGGCTATATTCTCACGCTATATAGGAACTGACCATTTTACTCCTCCTACATAGTGATTGATTCAGGATCAACATTTGGACTGAATAGCGAGCTTTTATCCTTTTAAAAGGCTCCATTTTATGTTATGGATATTTCTAAACATTTTAGTTTTATTTTGGATATTAGTTTTGGCTATGGTTGGTGGCATGTCCCAACTAGATTTCATTACTCTTTTGGTTACAGGCTTTGTGGTACTTCTATGGGTTGGAATGGGCAGGATCAGTATTGGTGTCAGCCTTGGCATTAGAATAAGCTGGGAGGCTGGCATCATCGAACATAATTTCTCACTGTTCTATCATATCACAATTTGGGTTGAATTATAGTATGTTTTGGAACATCTTTGGTTATGTACTAGTTTATGTCCTTGTTTGGTGTGGTTTGGCATGGTTGGATTGTTGTTATGGAATGGTTGGACTGAATTAGGGCAGTCATGGTTGTTATCTATTCCCAGAGTCTTTATGTGAGTTGTTACACTACTTTATTACATGCTTGGAATTTAGCCAATTCAGAGTAGGCGGTTGGAGGCTTGGTTGGTTAATGGGGGTGGTCTCCGATCTTTCTCGGACTTGGGATGCCCATTATGACAATGCCTCTGGGCAGGTTGTATTATCCTTCTTTGATTATTCCTTGTGAGGGGTTGAGTATCTCATACTCTTTCTCTTATGAAGAGGTCCCGGTTGATATCTTAGATAGGCAGGTTCATTGGTTGCGAACCAAGATTGACTTCGGTTAAGGTTCTATGGCAGAAGTATAAGGTTGAATAAGCTACTTGGCAAGCGGAGGAGGACATAAAGTTTAAGTATCCACATCTATTTTCTACTCTTGGGATTCATGCAGAAGGTATGTGTCTTTAACACATCCTTATTTCTTGAGTTTTTTAAAGGAAATATTAATATCTTTGCCTCTTTTTTACAAACTTAGTTAAAGATTGGAAACATATTTGATAATGCAAATGACTCATGTGTGTTGTTACCCCTACCTTGTCCGTTATTCGGGAATAAATATTCCTAGTAGGGGAGACTGAAACAACCTGGTATCTGGACCTTAGAAAATTTCCTGGCATTCTGGTCTTTGCACCTAATACGACTCATGGGTATAAGCCATATATTGGGGTATGAATGGTATGGTCTAGTCGTATGCTGACTAGTGTTGGTTAGTAGGATGGATTTTTGTCACTGGAATAGGTGTGAGTCATATAGTGGGATACAGATCATTTGGTTTGGGTTTTCATTATCTTAATGTTAGACTTGGTTACTTAAGTTGGATCTGAGTATGAGTGGCTCACCATGATCTATAAGCCAGGGTATGAGTCATACCCAGGACTCATATGGTGTTCAGTGTTCAAATCTCCTGGATTCTATCTAGCCAGAGGGTATAATTTATAGGTACCATTCATACACTTGAATACTACTTGGGTTTGGGTGTGTCATACCTTTAATAGTGTTGGATCTAAGAGGGGAAATCCTTGTGTATGAAAGGTGAGTATCACTCATACAGGTTGGGTACAACTTGTAAGGGTCAATTGTACCCTATGAAGAGAATTTAATGCAGCTTAAGTGAGGGCAATCTATTCAATTCCCTTCTTATCCTAATAAGGTCCCATGACTTATATTACACTTGGGAGGTTATTTTCCCTATTATTGTATTCTTAAAAACATTGAAAACACTTTTATATCCTCTCTAGGGTTCTTGGGCAAAGGAAACTACAGTTTTATTTTAAGGAGTACATTAGGGCTTGTCTTGGTGAGTTCTCTCCATCACCATCTTGGTTTAAGGCATATTCTCTTCTCTCATTGTTAGTTCTAACTAAACGCATGGTTTGATTCAATGTTTTTATGGTTTGAATATTGTATGATTTTGGGTTTTCCAATATGATTTGGGGGTTTTGGTTTTAAATGCTTAGTTATGGTTTTTCCATGTTTTAATTATGCTTTTATATACATTAATGGTGGTTTTGGATAATTTGTTACATGGTAATGGTTTTTTAGAAATGGACTTTGGCTTTTGAAAATATTATTCCCCTAATCTGTTTGATAAAATGCCTTGAACATTGTTTTCACTATAATACGGATTTTTAAATGGAACTTATGTATGGTTTAAACCTGGTAATGGAAATGATATGAATGATTTGAATGGTTTTAAATGGACTGAAAAGGCCTTGGTGGCCATGGTTTGGTCAATTATGAATTATGTGGGGTACATAGGAATCCCCTAAGGATTGGCTAAGGACAATACTTGCAAGTTATTGTTGGTATCACGATACCACTACTAATAGCCTCGGTTAATAATAATTGGATAATGGTTTTGATGGAAAATGGTTTTAATTGAGATTAAAAGAGGGAGTTGTAGAAAAGTCATGAAAGGTCGAGGTCCCGGGGGGATCTAAATTGGAAACTCATATTTACCGATGTGAGGTTTGGTTCTTTTGACTGTGTGCATAATGTCACACTATATATTTTGAGGGATGTACTAGTCATCCCAAGTTTTCTTCCCTAGTCGTGCGGCTTCATGCACTGGGGCCCTTTCAGTAGGGGAGCTGAATCCATATAGCCCATAGGTGGTTTAGGAAGGAAAATCTACATAGCCCAGGTAAAGATTATAATGGCATGATAAACGTGATCCTATTTCCCAGCATAGTTATATATGTATGTATGTCTGGTTTAGTGAATATGGATGGTTTTTACTTGGATTTATAAATGGCATTATTTATTTGTATCCTGAGTTCATACTGGCGTTCACTCGCTAACCCGTCTTCAGGTGCTATATCCTTACGCGATGCAGGAATCCGATGTTCCACTCCCCCTGCTTAGCAATTTGGACTTTGGGGTAAGTATTTGGATTGCAGTGGTTAGGTTTCATCTATTTGTAAGTCTCCATTTCGTGGTTGTTCTTTTGTACTTTGACTTATTTATGGATATTTGTTTTGGCTTTGGTTGGGGATATATCGCAACTGGAATTTTAGTATTCTTTCGGTTAGAGGGTTTGTTCGTACTACTATGGGTTTAATGGGTGGGATCGGTATTGGTTTCAGCCTTGGTATTGGTATTAGTATTGGGGATGATATCGGTTGATGATATTGTTGGTTTTTCCATCCGTTTTTATTTTGTGATTAATCATATTGTGTTTTGGAACTCATTTGGTTATACTTGGTTTATGGCCATTGGTTTGATAATGGTTTGACTTAGTGGTTTAGTTTGTATGGTTTGGAGGACGGGATAACTTGGTAGGGTTAGTCTAGGAATAGACCTATCCCTAGGCCATTCCTTGTCCAGTTATGATATCTTATTATATGGTCGAAATGCAACCAACTTAGTGAAGGTGGCTGAAGGTTGGGTCAGGTAACGGGGGTGGTCCTCGGTCCTGATTAGAGCTGGGATGCTCATAACTAAAGGGCCCCTAGGTTGGGTCTTGTCAAGTTGATATTAAAGCTTTAGGTTCATGGTCAATTTGGAGTCCACAAAGCCGTGCCTGGTAGAGTCTCTTTTAAGGATGTGTAGCGTGCCGCACTCATAATAGAGAGGCTAAAAGGCATTTAGGAATATTTCACTTTCTTGGTATTCTATTTAAATCTTAAACTCTAAGTCCTGGAATTCTTCTCTAATCCTTGGTTGTTCACTTTTAAGATCATGCCTCGACGATCTGGAACACAAGAATACTCTTTAATACTATTCGAGGATAATGTTGATGGGATACTTCCTCCATCTGGAGTTCGTCTTTGATCTTAGGGTCCTATCCCCGATAATTTTTTAGTTTTTCTAGTTGCTCCTAGTCCTCCTCAAGGTGAGGTGACTAATGTAGAATTTTCCTAGTCTATTCATACTATTGCTCGGTTAGTTATTGCTCAGGCTAAGCGGGATGCGTCTGGTGGGTTATCTTTTAAGGCCACAAGGGTTGGTTAGTTTATGAAACTGAATCCTTCTACTTTTACTGGTGTGAAAGTAGAGGAGGATCCTCAGGGGTTCATAGACAAGATGGAGAAGATATTCAGGGTAACGTAGCCTACTAATATGGAAGGTTTAAACTTTGCTGCTTATCAACTCAAGGATATTGCATACCAATGGTACCAAGACTGGGATAGGGATAGAGATTATGTGTAGAAGTCATCCTTATGTGATGATTTTTTTTGGAGCTTTTCTGGATGGCTTCCTTCCTCAAGATCTGAGGGATGCGAATATGGAGGAGTTTTTGAATCTTAAGCAAGGGAGAATGTATGTTAAGGAATATGCCTTAAAATTTCACCACCTATCAAGGTATGATTTTGATTTGGTGTTTGACATGAGAGAGAGGATGAGAAAGTTTGCTTCTGGGCTATATTGGGATTTGATCTTGGAAAGCAAGACTACTTCGTTGATCAAGGATATGGACATTTCAAGATTAGTTGTCCACATATAGTAGGTGAAGGATGAGAAAAGGAAATATGTGGT
Source organism: Capsicum baccatum var. pendulum (assembly GCA_030864225.1). NCBI lineage: Eukaryota > Viridiplantae > Streptophyta > Magnoliopsida > Solanales > Solanaceae > Capsicum > Capsicum baccatum. The sequence goes on from CM061554.1 coordinate 173,563,462, forward strand.
GTTTTGAGATAGGTAGGGTAAGAGGAGAAGGTTTTAGAATTAGAGAGATGCTCAGCAGCAAGGTAATCAGGATGGAGGTAAATAGTCAAAAAAGAAGTGGGGGAGTTTTGGTTCTTTTTGTTCTGCTAGCGCTCATTACCTGAGGTAGTCAAGTGATAGGCGTAAGTAGGGTGGTGATAATTTTCAAGCATAGGGTTCCCGATCTCAGGAGAGTGGGGTCAGTTGGTTTCTTTATACCCTTATAGCTGATTCTGTGGTCGTCTTTATCAGGATTATTTTGATAAAGAAAGGGACAAGTGTTTTATATATAGCAAGCCAATCCATATGCTCAAGAATTATCTGGTAGGTAAGGAAACTTCGAAAGCAGTCAAATTTTTGGTTACTCAATCTTTTGCTCTTGTGCCTAGTAGTGTAGTTTTGGTGTCTACTCTCTCATCCAGTACCGACACAAGCCAAAATAAGTTGTATACTTTTGCATCTCGACAGGAATCTAAGGCATCACCTGATATCTTTAATGGTATGTAACAACTCTTTTCTTATGACGTGTATTGTCTTCTTGATCCTAGGTCTACTCTTTCTTATGTGACCTTATTTGTGGTTGTATGTATTGGTTTTGATCCTGAGATTATTTGGGATCCTTTTTCTGCTTCTTCCCAAGTAAGTGACTCAGTTATTGCTGAGTGAGTATATAAGGTATATATGGTATCTATTGGTTGTAGGCAGACTTTGTTTGATTTGTTTGAACTTGATATGGTGGATTAGGATGTTTTCCTAGGATGAATTAGTTACACTCTTTTTACACATCCTTGGATTGTTAGACCCAAAAGGTTGTCTTTAGGTTCCCCATTGAACTGATTATAGAGTGGGAGGGTGGTTCCCTAGCTCCTAATGGGAGGTTTATTTCTTATCTTAGAGCTCAAAGGTCAAACTCTAAAGGTTGTCTTTATCACTTAGTCCGGGTTAAAGATTCTAACTTGGAAGGTCCTTCTTTACTATCAATCCTATTAATAAATGATTTTCCCAAGGTCTTTCCAGATGATCTTCCTAGTGTTCCTCTGGATAAGGAAATAGAGTTTGGTATTTATTTGATTGCATACACTCGTCTAATATCTATTCCTCCTAATAGAATGGCTCTCACTGAGTTGTGGGAACTCAAGGATCTTCTGGATGAGGGCTTTATTCATCCTAGTGTATCTCCATGTGGTGTATCGGTGTTGTTCGCGCACAGGAAGAATGGTTCCCTTCAAATGTGCATTGACTATTGGTTGTTGAATAAGGTTATGGTCAAGAACAAGTATCCTCTTCCAAGGATGGATTACTTGTTTGATCAGCTGGAAGGGGCCAAGTTATTTTGTAAGATAGATATTTGGTCTGGGTATCATCATTTTATTATTAGGCAGGAGTATATCCCTAAGAATAATGTTCATACCCGGTATGGGCCCTTTGAATTTTTAGTGATGTCATTTGGTTTGAGTAATGCCCTAGCGAAACTTGTGGACTTGATGAACAGGTTTTTTAGGTAATTCTTGGATCTCTTTGTTATTATGTTTATCGATGACATTTTGGTTTATTCCAAAAGTGAGGTAGATGATTCTAATAACCACCGTGTGGTATTGCAAAACTTGAAGGAATAATAGTTGTATCTCAAATTCTCCAAGTGTGAGTTTTGGTTAATATTGTGACTTTTCTTCGTCATATTATTTCTCGAGAGGGGATCGTGGTCGATCCGCATAAGGTGGTCGTGGTTAAAAGGTGGCCTAGACCCACGACTCCAATCGATATTCGGAGCTTCTTGGGATTGTCTGGGTATTATTGGTGGTTTGTGGAGAGCTTTTCGAAGATAGTGACTCCTTTGACTAAGTTGACGTAGAAAAAGGTGAAGTTTTCTTGGTCAGATGCTTTTGAGGGGTGTTTTTAAAAGTTAAAATATAAGCTAACTTTGGATTTTGTTTTGACATTTCCTGAGGACATTAAGGGTTTGTGGTTTATTGTGATGCATCTAGGATAGGACTTGGTTGTTTCATGATGCATAATGGGAAGGTTATTGCCTATGCTTCTAGGCAGTTGAAGGTGCATAAGAAGAATTATCCTACTCATGATCTAGAGGCTGTTGGTGTTGGGTTTTGCTTTGAAAATCAGGCGGCATTATTTGTATGGAGTGCACGTAGACATCTTTTCTGATCATAAGAGTCTACAATATGTGTTCACATAGAAGGAGCTAAATTTTAGGCAAAGAAGATGGTTAGATCTTCTCAAAGACTATGACATGAGTCTTCACTATCATCCAGGTAAGGCTAACATAGTTGATGATGATCTTAGTAAGTTATCCATAGGGAACTTGGCTCGTTCGGAGGAAGGGAAGTGGGAATTAATGAAGGATATTCACCACTTGAAAAATCTTAGATTTAGTATTTTGGACTTCGAGGATGGTGGGATAATGGTACAGGAAGTTGTTTAGTCATCTCTTAGTACATCGATTAACAAGAAACAAGTTCTAGATCCTATATTGATAAAAATCAAGAGTAATGTGGGTATGCAGAAGGTAATGTTGTTATAGATCAGTGGCGACAGTACTTTATAGTACTATGAGTAGTTGTTGATTTCTAATGTCTATGGTTTTCAACAAAGGATCTTTGCTGAGGTGCATGAATTGCACTACATTGTACATCCTGGCTCAACATATATTTTTTATGATCTCAAGGAGATATATCTGTGAAATAGTATGAAAAGGGATGTTGCTAATTTTGTGGCTAAGTGCTTGGTGTGTCAACAAGTTAAAGTTGAGCACATCAGACCCGGTAGGTTGTATCAGGAGATTATTTTTCCTGAATGGAACTGGGAGGTAATCCATATAGAACTTGTTACCAGTGTTCTTCGATCTCAAAATCAATATGATTTGATTTGGGCCATCGTTAATAGGATGACAAAGTCTGCACACTTTTTGCTAGTGAGGGCTACCTTTTCAAAAAAAGATTATGAGAAGTTATATCTTCAGGAGATTGTGAAGGTGCATGGGGTACCGTTTCAATTATCTCTTATTATGGTACATAATTTTCATCCCATTTTTGGTGGTCTTTTCAGAAGAAATTGGGTACTAAGGTAAGTCTTAGTACTACTTTTCATCCTCAGATAGATGGGCAAGCAGAAAGAACTATTCATACATTAGAGGATATGCTTCGGGCATGTGTGGTTGATTATGGTGGTTGTTCGGTTGAGTATCTACATTTGGTAGAGTTTTCTTACAACAATAGCTATCATTCTAGTATTGGTATGGCCCTTTTTAAGGCATTGTATTGTAGGAGGTATAGATCTCCTATTGGATGGTTTGAGCATAGTGAGGTGGATATGTTTAGTCTGGATTTGGTCTATCATGATATTGAAAAGGTGAAAGTGATTCAGGATAGGCTTAAGGTTACCAAAAGTCACTGAAAGTCCTATGTAGCTATAAGTCGTAGAGACTTAGAGTTTAAGGTTGGGGATAAGGTGCTTAGGGTATCTCCCATGAAGGGAGTAATGCAGTTTAGCAAAAAAAAAGCCCAATCCCTGGTATATTAGTCATTATAAGGTTTTACGGAGGGTTGGAAATGTTTCTTATGAATTGGAGTTACCTCCTAGTTTGAACGTTATTCATCCGATATCTTATGTCTCCTTATTGAGGAAGGTTGGGTATTCATCCGGTATTTCATGTCTCTATTCGGTATTTCTATTTGACGGGTTGGGTATCTAAAACTCTCTGTCTTATTAAGAGGTTTTGCTTGAGATGTTGCATAGGTAGGTTCTTTAGTTGAGAACCAAGGATGTGTCTTCAGTTAAGGTTTTGTGGCGAAACCATAAGGTGGAAGAAGCTATATGGGAAGCGGAGGAGGACTTGAAGTCTCAGTATCCGTATCTATTTTCTGCTCCTTGGATTCGTGCAGAAGATATGTATCATCTACACATCTTTATTTTTTTAGTTTGTTAAATGAAAGATTAATATATTTTCCTTTTTTTTCAAACTTTATTAAAGATTGGAAATATATTTGATAATAAAAATAACTTAGGTGTGTTGTTACCCTTACCTTTTATGTCATTCGGGGATGAATGTTCCTAGTGGTGGATACTGAAACATCTTGTTTTTTTGACCTTAGAAAATTTCCTAGAATTTTGGTCTCTGGACCCAATACGACTCATGAGCATGAGCCGTATGTTGGGTACGAATAGTATGGTCCAGTCGTATACTGACCAGTGTTGGTAGGGGGGATGGAATTTTGTCACTAGAATGGGTATGAATGGAATAGTAAGAGTCGTATAGTGGGATACGAATCATTTGGTTTGGGTTTACCTTAGATTAATCTTAAATGTGGTAACTTAAGTTGGATCTAAGTACGAGGGGCTCACCATTAGCCATAAGCCAGGGTACGAGTCGTACCCAAGATCGTATGGTGGTCAGTGTTCAAACCTCCTAGATTCAATACAGCCAGGGGTACGATTTATGAGCACCATTCATATACTTGAATACAACTTGGGTTTAGGTGTGTCGTACCTTGGGCAATGTTGGGTTCAAGGGTATGAGAGGTGGGTATAAATCGTAAAGGTCGGGTACAACTCATAAGTGTCATTCGTACCCTATGAATGGAATTTAATGAAGCTTATGTGAGGGAATATGGACATTTCCCTACTTATCTTAATAAGGTTCCACAACTTATATTTCACTTGGGAGGTTATTTGCCCTATTATACTATTCTTAAAAACTTGGAAAACACTCTTAAATCCTCTCTAGAGTTCTTGCAATAAGGAAGCTAGGGTTTCATCTTAAGGAGTAAATTGGGGCTTTTCCTTGTCATTTCTCTCCATCATCATCATGGTTTAAGGCCTGTTTTCTTCCCTCGTTGTTAGTTCCAGCTAAAGTCATGGTTTTATACAATGTTTTTTATGATTTGAATGTTGTATCATTATGGATTTTCCAATATAATTTGAGGATTTTTGTTATAAATGCTTAGTTATGGTTTTCCCATATTTTAATTATGCTTTTACATGCATTAATGGAGATTTTGGATAATTTGTTGCATGGGAATGGTTCTTTGGTAATAGACTTTGGTTTTGGAAAATACTATGCCACCATTGTGTTTGATAAAATGCCTTTAATAATGTTTTAACTATAATATTTGTTTTTCAATAGAACTTATGCATGGTTTAAGCTTTGTAATGGGACCCTAAATGATATGAATGATTTGAATGGTTTTAAATGGATTTAAAAGGCCTTGGTGGCCATAGTTTTGGTTGATTGGAAATCTTGTGGGGCACTTGAGAATCCCCTTAGGATTGGACAAGAAAAATACTTGCAAGTTATTGTTGGTATCACAATACCACTACTAATAGCCTCAGTTATTAATAATGGGATAATGGTTTGGATGGAAAAAATGTTTTTAATTGGTCTTAAAGGAGGGAGGTGTAGCAAAGCCATGGAAGGTAGAGGTACCGGAGGGATTTATACTGGAAACTCATGTTTGCCGATATGAGGTTTGGTCCTTGTGACCGTGTATATGATGTCACACTGTGTATTTTGAGGGATATACTAGTTATCCCAGGTTTTCTTCCCTGGTCGTGCGGGTTTACTCACTGGGCCCTTTCATTAGGGAGAGTTGAACCCATATAGCCAATGGATGGTTTAGGATGGCAAAGCTACATAGCCAAGGTAAAGATTTTAATGGCATGCTAAACCCGATCCCCTTTTCTGGCATTGTTATATATGTATGTATGCTTGTGTGCATATGGATGATTTTAACTTGTTTTCATAAATAACATTATTTTATTTGTATCCTGAGATCATGCTAGTGTTCACCCGCTAATCCGTTTTCGAGCGTTGTATCCCTACGTGATGCAGGAACCAGCAGATCCAGTCCTCTTGCTTAGAGATTAAAACTTTATGGTCAGTATTTTGATTGAAGTGGTTAGCTCCAATCTATTCGAAAGGCTCTATTTCATGGATGTTATTTTTTACATTGACTTATTATAGATATTTGTTTTGGCTATGGTTTGGGGCATGTCCCAATATGATTTTGGCATTTTTTTGGATAGCGGCTTTGTTTGTTCTAATATGGGTTGGAATGGGAGAGATCGGTATTGGCGTCAGCCTTTGCCTTGTTCTTGGTATTAGGGTTGATACCAGTTAACGATATCTATAGTTGTTCAATCCTCTTTTATTTTGGGATTAATCATATTATGTTTTCGATTTCATTTGTTTATGGCCTGGTTTATGGCCCTTGGCTCGATATTGGTTTGGCTTGGTGGGTTGGTTGGTACGGTATGGTGGATGGGATGACTTGGTAGGGTTTGTCTAGGAATATAACTATCCCAAGGCCAGTCCTTGTCCAGTTATGCTATCTTGTTATATGTTTGAATTTCATCCAACTTAGGGCAGGTGGATGGAAGTTGGGTTGGTTAATGGGGGTGATCTCCAGTCTTGGTTAGACCTGGGATGCCCATTATGACAGGGCCCCGAGGCAGGTCGTCTCAAGTTGGCACCAGAGCTATAGGTTCATCATCTATTAGGACAAAAAGCAGTGTCTTGTAGAGTCTCTTTTAAGGGTGTGTAGTGCGCCACACTCATAAGAGAGAGGCTACAAGGTATATAGGAATGATTTACTTTCTTAATATTCTATTTTCAAGCTTAAAGTCTACGTCCTGAAATTCTTCTCTAATCCTTAGTTGTTCACTTTTCTGATCATGCCTCGATGATCTTTAACACAAGGAAACTCTTTTTTCCTATCTGGGGACAATGTATTGGGGTACGTTCTACGACTAGAGTTCATTTTCGATCTCAGGTTCTTATCCCTAATTGTTCTGGAGTTCCTTTGGTTGCTAATAGTCCTCCTCAGGGTAAGGTGACTAATGAAGAATTTTGCAAGTTTATTCATACTATTGCTCAATTAGTTGCTGCTCAGATCGAGCAAGATGCATCTGGTGGGTTTTCTGCTGAGGCCACAAGGGTTGGTTAGTTTATAAAACTGAATCCTCCTAGTTTTACTAGTGTGAAGGTGGAGGAGTATCCTCAGGGTTTCTTGGACGAAATAGAGAATACATTCAGGGTGATTCAGTCTACTAATATGGAGGTGTAAACTTTATAGCTTATCAGCTCAAGGATGTTGCGTACTAATAGTACGATAAGTAGGTTAGAGATAAAGGTGATATAGAGGAGTCATCCTTATGGGATTTCTTTCCTCATGAGATTAGGGAAGCAAAAATAGACGAGTTTGTGAACCTTAAACAAGGGAGAATGTCTATCAAGGAATATGCCTTAAAATTTCACCAGTTGTCAAGGTATGATCTTAATTTGGTTGCTGACATGAGAGCGAGGATAAGAAAGTTTGCTTTTGGGCTATTTCCGAATTTGATCTTGGAAAGAAAGGCTACTTTGCTGATCAAGGATATGAACATTTTGAGGTTAGTTTTCCAAATGCAGCAGGTGAAGGATGATAAGAAGAAAGAGGCACAGTTCGGAGATCGAGAGGGTAAAAGGAGTAGGTTTTCTGATCAAGGAGGTGCTCAGTCACAAAGTGGATGGGATGGAGGTAAATGGATGAAAAGAAGTGGGGAGTTCTGTTTTTTTTTACTGCTAGCACTCCTTACCCGAGGCAGTCAGGTGATTGGTGTCAGCAGGGTGGTGATAATTTCTAGGCACAGAGTTCCCAATCTTAGGAGAGTGGGGGTCAGTTGGTTTTTTCATGCCTTCCTTATCAGTTCTATGGTTGTCTTCATTGAGTTTATTATGATGAAGGAAGGGACAAGTATTTTAAAAATAGAAAGCTAAGACATATGCTCAAGAATTTTTTGGTTGGTAAGGGAGGTTTGGGAGCGGTCAAAGCTCCGATTACTTCATCTTTTGCTCCTGCGTCTAGTGGTACGGCTTTAATATCTACTCTTGTTTCTTGTACCATAACTGGCCAGAATAGGTTGTATGCTCTTACATCTCGGCTAGAATCTAAGGCATCACATGATGATGTTATTGGTACGTTACAACTCTTTTCTCATGATGTGTATTGTCTTCTTGATTTGGGGTCCACTCCTTCTTATGTGACCCTATTTGTGGTTATCTGTATTAGTTTTAATCCCGAGGTTATTTCAGATCCTTTTTCTATTTCTATCTCGATAAGTTGCTCGGTTATTGCTGAGAGAGTCTATAGGGGGGGTGGTATCTGTTGGGGGTAGACAGACTTTGGTTGATTTGTTTGAACTTGATATTATGGATTTTGATGTTATTATTGGTAGGGATTGGGTACACTATTGTTATGCAACCTTTGATTATTGGACCCTAAGGCTGTGTTTTGGCTCCCTAGTGAATCGATTATATAGTGGGAGGATGGTTACCTAGTTCCAAGGGGAGGTTTATTTCTTATCGTAGGGCTCAAATGTTAATCGATAAAGGTTGTATTTATTACTTGGGATGGGTTAAAGATTTTAACTCTAAAGGTCCTTCTATACAGTCATTCCCGGTGGTAAATGAGTATCCTGAGGTCTTTCTGGATGATGTTCTTAGTGTTCCTGCTGAAAGGGAAATAGAGTTTGGTATTGATTTGATTCCAGACACTCATCCAATATCTATTCATCCTTATAGAATAGCTCCCACTGAATTGAGGGAACACAAGGAGCAACTTAAGGATCTTTTGGATAAAGGGTTTATTCGTCATTGTATATGTCTATGGGGTGCACCGGTGTTGTTCATGCGCAAAAAGGACGGTTCCCTTCGAATGTACATTAGCAATCGGCATTTGAATAAGGTTACGGTCAAGAACAAGTATCCTCTTCTAAGGATAGATTACTTGTTTGATCAGTTGTAAGGTGCCAAGTTCTTTTGTAAGATAGATCTTTGGTCTAGGTATCATCAACTTAATATTAGGGAGGAGTATATCTCTAAGATGGTTTTTCATACTCGGTATGAGCTCTTTGAATATTTGTTTATGTCATTTGGCTTGACTAATGCCCCAAAAATATTTATGGACTTAATGAACAGGGTTTATAGGCAGTTTTTGGATCACTTCTTCTTTGTGTTTATCGATGACATTATGGTTTATTCCAAAAGTAAGGTAGATCATGCTAATCACCTCAGTGTGGTAATACAAACCTTGAAGGAACATCAGTTGTATGATAAATTTTGCAAGTGTGACTTTTGGTTGAGTATTGTTACTTTTCTTAGTCATATTATTTCTAGCAAGGGGATCATGGAGGATCCACAAAAGATTGTTGTGGTTAAAAACTATCCTAGAACCATGATGACTCCAACCGATATTCAGAGCTTATTAAGTTTGGTTGGGTATTATCAACGGTTTATGGAGAGTATTTCGATGATAGCTGCTCCTTTGACTAAGTTGAGTCAGAAAAAAGTGAAGTTTTCTTGGTCGGATGCTTGTGAGGGGAGTTTTGAGAAGTTAAAAGATAAGCTAACTTCAGCTCTGGTTTTGACATCGCTTTATGGAAGTGAGTGGTTTGTGGTTTATTGTGATACATCTAGAGTGAGACTTGGTTATGTCTTGATGCAGCATGGGAAGGTGATTGCTTATGATTCTAGGTAGTTGAAGGTGCATGAGAGGAATTATCCTACTCATGATCTGGAGTTGTTGATGGTGGGTTTTGCTTCAAAAATTTTGTGACATTATTTGTATGGGGTGTATGGAGACATCTTTTCTTATCATAAGAGTCTATAGTATGTGTTCACTCAGAAGGAGCTAAATCTTAGACAAAAAAGATGGTTGGAGCTTCTCAAAGACTATGACATGAGTCTTCACTTTCACGATTTAAGGCTAACGCATTTGTTGATGCTCTTAGCAGGTTATCCATGGAGAGTTTGGCTCGCATACAGGAAGGAAAACTAGAATTAGTGAAAGATATAAAGTGCTTGGCAAATATAGGAGTTTGTATTTTGGACTCCGAGGATGGTGGGGTAATGGTACAGAAAGTGGTTTGGTTGTCTCTTGGAGTAGAGATTAAGGAGAAACAGGTGCTAGATCTTATCTTGATGAAAATCAAGTGTAATGTGGGTATGGAGAAAGTAATGGTGTTTGAGATCAATGATGATAGTACTTTATAGTACCAAGGAAGGTTGTGCATTTCTGATATCAATGTTTTGTCGCATAGGATCTTGGCTGAGGCACATAAATAGTGCTACGTTGTACATCCCGTCTTTACAAAGTTGTATCATAATCTCAAGGAGATGTATTGGTGGAATGGTATGAAAAGGGATGTCGCTGATTTTGTGGCCAAGTTCTTGGTGTGTCAACAAGTTAAAGTTGAGCACATAAGATCTGGTGGGTTCTATCAGTAGATTATTTTGCCCGAATGGAAATGGGAGGTAATCAATGAGGATTTCATTACTGGTCTTCATCGATCTCAGAAACAATATGATTTGATTTTTGTTTATCATGGATAGGATAACAAAGTCTGCTCACTTCTTACCAAAGACGACTACTTTCTCGTTGGAGGATTATGAGAAGTTATATCTTCAGGAGATTGTGAAACTGCATGAGGTACCTATTTCGATTATCTTTGATCGTGGTACGCAGTTTTCATCCCATTTCTGGTGGTTTTTTCAGAAGGGATTGGGTACTAAGGTGAGTCTTAGTACTATTTTTCACCCATAGATGGATGAGCAAGTGGAAAGAACTATTTAGATGTTAGAGGATATGCTTTGGGCATATGTGGTTGATTATGGTGGCAGTTGGGCTGAGCATCTACCTATGGTAGAGTTTGCTTACAATAATAACTATCATTCTAGTATTGGTATGGCCCTTTTTGAGGCATTGTATGGTAGGGGTGTAGATCTCCTATTGGTTGATTCGACCTTGGTGAGGCAGATATATTCGGCCCAGATTTGATCTATCAAGCTATGGAAAAGGTAAAGGTGATTTGGGATAGGCTTAAGGCTGCCCAAACTTGCCAAAAGTCCTATGCAGATGTAAGGTGTAGAGACTTAGAGTTTGAGGTTGGGGATAAGGTATTCCTCAAGGTATCTCCCATGAAGAGAATAATATGGTTTAGAAAATAGTGGAAGCTCAGTCCCCGATATATTGGTCCTTATGTGTTGATGTAGACGGTTGGAAATATTGCTTATGAATTAGAGTTGCCTCCTTTTTTAAAATCCATTCATTTGGTATTTCATGTCTCCATGTTGAGGAAGTATCTTGGTTATCCTTCTTTGATTGTTATTTTTGAGGGGTTGGCCATCTCAGACTCCATGTTTTATGAAGAGGTCCCAGTTTAGATCTTGTATAGGCAGGATCGCCGGTTGTTAACTGAGGATGTTTTTTGGATTATGGTTGTTTGGCAGAACCATAAGGTATAAGAAGCCACATGGAAAACGGAGGAGGACATGAAATCCAAGTATCTGCATCTGTTTTCTACTCTTGGGATTCGTGCAGAAGGTATGTGTCGTCAACACATCTTTAATTTTTGAGTTTGTTAAAGGAAAGATTAATATCTTTACCTATTTGGTTTCAAACTTTGTCGAATATTAGAAATATATTTGACAATGTAAATGACTCGTGTGTGTGGTTACCCCTACCTTGTCCGTTATTCGTGGATGAATATTCCTAGTGAGGGATACTGAAATACCCTGGTATCTGGACCTTAGAAAATTTCCTAGAATTCTGGTCTCTGGACCAAATACGACTCATGAGTACGAGCCATATGTTGAGGTATGAATGGTATGGTCCAGTTGTATGTAGACCAGTGTAGGTCAGAGGGATGGATTTTGGTTACTTGAATGGGTACGACTTGAATGGTAAGAGTCATATATTGGGATACAGATCATTTGGTTTTGGTGTTCCTTAGCTTAATCTTAGACTTGGTAACTTAAGTTGAATCTGAGTACAAGTGGCTCACCATGAGCCGTACGCCAGGGTCCGTGTCATACCCAGTACTAGTATTGTGGTCAGTGTTTAAACCTCATGGATTCTTTTCAGCCTGGGGGTACAGTTTATGGGTACCATTCGTGCACATAAATATAACTTGGGTTTAGGTGTGTCGTACCTTGGACAATGTTAGGTCTAAGAGTGGAAAGACTAGGTTACGAGAGGTGGGTACATCTAGTACAGTTTTGATACGACTCGTAATGGTCAATTGTACCCTATGAAGGGAATTAAATGTAGTTTAAATGGGGGCAATCTAGACATTTCCCCACTAACCCTAATAAGGTTCCATGGCTTATATTGCACTTGGGAGGTTACTTGACTTATTTTCTATTCTTAAAAACTTTGAAAACACTCTTAAATCCTCTCTAGAGTTCTTGGGCAAATGAAGCTAGTTTTTCATTTTAAGGAGTAAATTGGGGTTTGTCTTGGTGATTTCTCTCAATCATCATCTTGGTTTAAGGCTTGTTCTCTTCCCTCATTGCTAGTTCCAACTAAATACATGGTTTTATGCAGTATTTTTATGATTTAAATGTTGTATGATTTTGGATTTTCCAATATGATTTGGCGATTTTGGTTATAAATGATTGGTTATGGTTTTTCCATGTTTTAATAATGCTTTTATATTCATTAATGGTGGTTTTGGATAATTGGTTACATGGGAATGGTTCTTTGGCAATGAATTTTGGTTTTGGAAAATATTATGCTCCATTGTGTTTAATAAAAAGCCTTTAACAATGTTTTCACTATAATATTGGTTTTCCAATGGAACTTATTCATGGTTTAAAGTTGGTAATGGAACCCTAAATGATATGAATGATTTGAATGGTATTAAATGTATTGAAAAGGCCTTGGTGTCCATGATTTTGGTTAATTGGAAATCATATGGGGTACATGGGAATCCCCTAGGGATTAGCTAAGGATAATACTTGCAAGTTATAGTTGGTATGACGATACCACTACTAATAGCCTCGGTTAATAATAATAGGATCATGGTTTGGATGGAAAAAATATTTTTAATTGAGCTTAAAGGAGGTAGGTGTAGCAAAGCCATGGAAGGAAGAGGTTCCGGGGGGATCTAAACTTGAAACTCAGATTTGCCGATATGAGGTTTGGTCCTAGTGACCGTGTAGATTATGTCACACTTTATATTTTGGGGGATGTACTAGTCATCCAAATTTTTCTACCCTTGTCATGCGGCTTCATGCACAGGGCCTTTTCAACAGGGGGAGCTGAACCTATATAGCCCATGGGTGGTTTACGACCTAGAGCTACACAACCCAGGTAAATGTTTTAATGGCATGCTAAACTCGATCCCCTTTCCCTGCATGGTTATATATGTATGTATGGTTATATTCATATGGATGGTTTTTACTTGGTTTTATAAATGGAATTATTTTATACTTATCCTGAGTTCATGCTAGCTTTCCCTAGCTAACCCGTCTTAGCGTGTTGTATCCCCATGCGATGTACGAACCGACTGTTCCACTCCTCCGGCTTAGAGATTCAAACTTTGGGGTGAGCACTTGGATTGAATTGGTGAGATTATATCTATTTGGAAGGCTCCATTTTATGGATGTTATTTTATACTTTGACTTATTTATGGATATTTGTTTTGACTATGGTTGGGGGCATGTCCCAACTGGATTTTGGTAATCTTTTGGACAGAGGCTTTATTAGTACTATTATGGGTTGAGTGGGTGGTATCAGTATTGGTGTTGTCCTTAGCAATGGTATTGATATTGGGGCTGAAGCCGATTTACAGTAATGTTGGTTGTTCCATCCTTTTTTATTTTTGTATAAATCATTTTATGTTTTGGAACTTATTTGGTTATGGCTAGTTTATGGCCCTTGGTTCTGTATTGGTTTTGCTTGGTGGTTGTGTTGGTATGGTTTGGTGGATGTGATGACTTGGTAGGGTTAGTCTAGGAATAGAGCTTTCTCAAGGTCATTCCATGTCCAGTTACTCTATCTTATTATATGTTCGAAATTCAGCCAACTCATGGCAGTCGGCTGGAGGTTAGGTTGGGTAACAAGGGTGGTCTCCGATTCCGATTGGTCCTGGGATGCCCATTACTACAGGGCCCCTGGGTCAGGTCATGTCACGCATGGGGATAAAACACCTGAATATGGATAGTAGGGTGAATGCTAGCATGTAAATTAGGGATAAAGATAAAGTAATGCCATTAATCCAAAACCAATACAAATAACCGTATGTAAATACATATATACATATATATACCATGCCGGGATAAGGAACAAGGTTTATCATGCATTTTAAAACCTTAACCTGGATTGTGTAGCTTTATAGTCATAATTCTACCAATGGGCTATATGGGTCCAATGTTACCCCCTGAATGGGCCTCGGTGCATGTAGCCAAACGAATCGAAGATGCCCTAGATGGTTGGGGATTCCCTTGGACCCTTCGCCCTCCATGATACATATATATGTGTATAGAATTGGGGGATTCCCTTGTACCCCACAAGCTCAAGGTCATTAACACCTCCCCTTATGTTGGCAAACATGAGTTTCCAGTGTCGATCTTTCGAACTCACACCTTCACAGCTATCCATCATACCCCCCATTACTGCCTAATTAAAACATTTAACACATAACCAACCGCAAATACGAGGAGTTAATTATTAAGGAATTATTATTTGGTATCGTCATACAAAATGTAGCTTGCAAGCAATGTCATTAAGCTATTACTTAGTGGATTTCTGTGTCCCCTGACAACTCCATTATTAAAATTACTTAGGGGATTCTCATATACCTCATAAAGTTTTCAAAACCATTATTAACCATTCTTCCATTTATGAAATGCATTAATTCAAGTAATAAATCAAACCAAACACCGTGGGGATTCCATCATACCCCAAATTCAAATTCCCACCTTTCTCATAACTATAAACCAATTTTACAATACAGGATTGGGGTCATAACCAATTCAAAAGTATAAGTTTAGCAAAAATTACCATTCACAAGTTCAACCACCTTACCCATGCACCCATATGTTCAAAACCATATTTAAAACATTGAACACTATAATTAAACCTTGGGAAAACATTATTCAACAATAAGCGTTCAAAAACCCCAACCTTTATTTCAAAACCACAATGATACCATGAAATCCGTACATTAAAACATGTTCTTTTAACAAAATAACAATGTCAGAAGAGTAACATGCTTGAAATACCATGAAATTTAGAAGAGAAAACACACTTATAACCCTAAATGATCACTTTCTTTAAAATCCTAGCATTAGCTTGAGTAGTGAGTTTGAGAGAGAACTTTAAGAGTGTTTTATTGGGAATGATGTTATAATAAATTCACAAGGAAGGTTTTATGTCGTGGGTTCAAAGGGGTTAAAGTAGGGAATGTTAAGAATGACCTTAACTTAAAAGAAAGAAATAGTGCCGCCCTTGGCTACGAGTCAACCATTGATTCGTAACCCATCTTTACGACCAAGACAGTGACCAAGACCCCCATACACTATTAACCTTACAAATCAACCACCCAACTCGTAACTAGACCCTACAACTTGTAAGGTCTAGTCGTAGGAAACATAAAATTCAAATGGGTTAGACATTGGACAACCTACGATTTGACCTTACAACTCGTAACATATCCCCATATCATTTTGTGAGCCACTCGTACATAGAGCAGAGTTAATCCACAAACTTACTGATTTGGTTATTGCTCATCCTAACGACCCATCACCAGTCCTTACGACTTGTATCCCCAAGTAATAACTAAGCCAGAAACCTAAAAACAATCCACTAGACACTGTATGACTAAGGCTACCTAACCTGTCAAGACACCATATGTCTTTTATAGTCAAGTCATAATCAAGGCAGCGAGCTTAGAGCTTAAGACATCATCAAGGGAAAAACTCCCAGGTGTTTTAGCTTTTAGGTAGTTAAAAGTTCATAATCAAAATTATCCAACTCATCATTTAGAATTATTAGTTATGGTATTCGCATTGACAATTATGAGGCATTATCTATTGTGGGTTCATGTTTATATCTTTGAAGATCATAAGAGCCTGCAATATGTTTTCACCAGGAAGAGTTAAATCTCAAAAAGAGGAGATGACTTGAGTTGTTTAAAGACTATGACATATGTCTACACTATCATTCAGGTAAGGCTAACATGGTTGTTGATACTCTTAGGAGGTTATCTATGGGGTGATTATCTCATATGGAGGAGGAGAAGCGGGAATTGATAAAGAAAATTCAACATTTGACTAATCTTGGAGTTTGTCTCTTAGATTCTGAGGATTGTGGTATGTTCGTGCAAGAGGTGGCGAGCTAGCTCTTAGTGTTGAGGTAAAGCAAAAACAAGTGTTTAATCCTATCTTAATGTAAATCAAGGATGGTATGGGTAGGCAGAGAGTGATGGTTTCGAGATTGATGGTGATGGTACCTTGAGGTACCAACAGAGGTTGTGCATTCTCGATGTGGATGGTTTTCGAGGTAAACTTTTGGCTGAGGCTGATGATTCACATTATTTGATTTGTCCTGGTTTAATAAAGATGTATCATGACCTTAAGGATATTTATTAGTGGAATTACATGAAGAAAGATGTACCTAATTGAGTTACATATATAGAAATAGGAAGTGATAAATATCAATTTTTTACCGGTCTTTTAAAGTCTTAAAATTAGTTTGAGTCTATTTAAGTCATCATGGATAGGATGACTAAGTCTACCTACTTCTTGATGGTGAGGACTAATTATTCTGCTGAGGATTATGCAAGTTTGTATAGTCAGGAAGTCGTGAAGTTACATGGTACTCCTGTTTCTGTAATTTTGGATCATGGTACTCAGTTCTCATCTTATTTTTGGCAGTCATTTCAGTGATGTTTAGGGACTTAAGTGACCATTATTACCACTTTCCACCCGTAGATCAATAGACAAGTGGAAAGGACCATTCAGACTTTAGAAGATATGCTTCAAGCTTGTGTAATTGACTTTGGTGTTAGTGAGGTTGACCACTTACCTCTTATGGAGTTTTCATACAATAATAGCTATAGCTCTAGCATTTGTATGGCACTATTTGAGGGTTTATATGGAAGGAAGTGTACATCCTTTCTTGGGTGGTTCGAAGTTGGTGAGGCGAGGTTGTTCGATGCTCATTTAGTTCATCAAGCCATGGAAATGGTGAAGGTGATTTGGGATAAGCTTAAGACTTCCCAATGTTGACAAATGTCCTATACTAACATGAGGCAAAGAGAGTTTGAGTTTGATGTAGGTGATTGGGAGTTTTTGAAAGTGTTTCCAATGAAGAAAGTGATGAATTTTGGAAAGAAGGGGAAGCTCAGTCCCCATTACATTGGTCCTTTTTTGATTTTGAAAAGGGTGGGAGGTGTTTCCTATGAACTGGAATTGATTGGGATTTTGGGTTCTATTCCCCCTATGTTTTCTGTGTCTATGTTGAGAAAATGTGTAGGTGATCCTTCCTTGGTGATGCCTATTAAGAATGTTGTTATCTCAAAATCCCTATCTTATGAAGAGGTCTCAATAGAGATCTTTGATAAAGAAGTTCATAGATTATGAACAAAAGATGTATCTCTGGTAAAGGTGCTTTGGAGGAACCATAAAGTGGAAGAAGACACTTGAGAGGGTGAAGAGGATAGAAGGATATGTATCCATTTCTATTCCATGCGACGGATAAAGAAACTTAAGGTATGAATTTTGTTCTTATTTATTACTATCCAAGTTTATCTTTTGGATTCTTGAGTGATATTATCATTCTTGTAAAAAATATGCCTTAGTTCATCATTTAGGGATGAAAGATCCGAAGGGGGGATAATGTAACACCCTTAAAATTTGGGGCATTTCAATTTTTGCTTTCCTGTGCATGAAATGTCGATTTTTGACTTAAATTATGTTCGGGGATGTTTAAAGGGTAACCCAAAAGAATCTCAAAATTTTTTGATGGGGCTTGGGGAAAGTTTGAGTCACTGAGGTAGTGAGCCTCTATGATATCCCTATGTCATGGAGGCTAGGTGTCGGTGATAGAGTCTGCGGCATAGAGGATAGCCTCCGCAATGAGGATCGTTCCATGGACCTATGTCATTTTTGGGTTATTTTTTTAATTATAAAGGGGAAGAGGGGTAGTGAAGTTTTTTTCACCTACACACGACTTTTAAACATATAAGGATGATTCCTCATCATTTTCTCAACATATGAAGGTCATTACTTACTCTAAAAACCCTTTATAAAATTTCTTTTCTAACTCAAGTCTAGGGTTCAAGGAGGTGATCATCTAGGGTCCTAATAGTATGGTTTTCTTTAAAATTCTTGGCAATTAAGGAAGTATCTCTTTCCGTATACTTGTATTATATTAATGGCATGAAATTAGTTATTATTCATGGTTTCAATAATGGATTTTGAACTATGGGTTGAGGGTTGTGAATGTGATTGGTTTAGATGTTTTTCTATGGCTTATTAGACAATAATTATTCTTGATTTATGATTTTGAACATTGTGGGATTCATGGGAATGATCAGTAAACTAAGGGGTTATGGTGAATCCCCAATTTGATAATTTTGCCTTGATATATGGTTTTGGAAATTAGGCACCCTAAACTTGTTTGTGAAATTTACAATGAGTATGATTTTTTCACATAGTTTGAGTTTTGTTGGAATCGTTGCATTCCATAAATGGTAAATGAAAGGTGAATCAGTTTGGTTTGGTTTTAAATGGTTTTAGAAAGTCCTTGGTGACCACAGTTTTTGTTAAATTGGAAACTTTGGAGTCAAATTTGATTTAATGGTTTTTCATGGTATAAAGGGATAGACTTTCAAGCTCTAATTTTTGTATAACTATACCAATGGGAAATGACTAATTAAAAGACTCTTTTATAAATGGTTGAGATTATGTAAATGGTTTTAATATGGGATTAAAGAGGGTTGTGTAACAAATCCGTGGAAGGTGGAGGTCCCGAGGGATCAAAACTGAAACTCATGTTTGCCAATGTGAGGTTTGTTTATGGTGACCATATGCAAAAGGCACACTTTATGATTTGAGGATGGAATTAACCTTCTTGAGTTTTCTTCGGTATATGTGGCTAAAATGCATTGGGGACCTTTCATCATGTAGAGTTGAAACCATATAGCCAATGCATACCATTAGGACGGCAAAGTTACATAGTCCAAGTTAAGGTTTTACTCTCATGCTAAGCCCTGTTCTCTTTCCCGATATGTAATACATATATATACAGATATATATTGAATATGTATTGTGCATTAGGTTTTACTGGTTTTTTCTTCATATTATGGATTATGGAATTATTTTATATTTTATCCCTGAGTTAAATAATTGTGCTCTAATCGCTAACCGTCTTAGATGCTATAACCTCACGTGATGCAGTAATTGGCCATACTTCTACTTTTTTTGTTAAGTGATCAGGTGCTTATTATTTGATCAAGATTGACTTGAAGCGGTGTGCTTCTATCTTTTGAAAGGCTTAATTTTATGTTTTTGTATGCCTTGTCTTGGACTTTATTTTAGATTAGTTTTGGCTGTGGTCAAGGGCATGTGCCGATAGTTTACTCGTATGCGATTTGGTTAGAGGCTTTGTTGGAATATTGTGGATATGGTTAAACTTTTGCATTTATGTTTCCTATATTGATATATATATATATATATTGGATACATTAGAAATAGCTATGGGGGTGGCCTTCGATCCTCATGACTTGGGACACCTGTCATAGCTAGGTCGTGGTTTGGGTCATGACAAAGGTTGTATTGGAGCCTAGGTTTTGGTGACATGAGGTGTCCACAATGTCGTGTCAATTAGAGACTCTTTTATGTGTATGTAGCATGTCACACTTATAAAAAGAGAGGCTATGAGGCATTTAGGAATGTTTCCCTTTCTTGTTTATCTTATTTTTAGGCTATAGAGTCTAAGGTCTTAGATTCCTCTAACTTCCCTTTTTTTTCCTTTCAAATCATGCATTTCAAACGATCTGAAGCTCATAGAAATTCATATGTCCCAATCGAGGACTGTGTTGGCAGATCTCGTCCAACTTCTGGGGTAAAAACCCAATCTAGGGTCGCTGTTTTTGATTGTCCCCATGGAGTTCCACCTGTCTCCACTAATTCTTTCCTAGTCGATGGCACTCATACTCAACTACCTCGAAAGGCTATCATTAATGCTGAGTTTTGCCAGTCCATTCATCTGTTGATTTAGTTGGTGACATCTCAGTCACATCAGATGTGTTCTACTGGTATTATTGTGAGTTCTTCATAGGCCACATAGTTGGACAATTTATAGGATTAAGCCCTCTGACTTTCATAGGTACTAAGGTTTAGGAGGATCCTCAAAGTTTTATAGATGAGATCAAGAATATCTTTTGGGTTATGCATGTTACTTAAGTAGAGGGTGTGCAATTCGCTCTTATCTATTGAAGGATGTAGCATACTAATACTATGAGGAGAAGGAGTGGATTAGGGGTGATGATGCTGAGTCTACTTTATGGGATGACTTCTCTAGTTCCTTTCTTGATCGCTTCATTCGTCTGGAGTTAAGGGAGGCAAAAACTGAGGAATTTATGAATTTGAAGTAAGGAGGGATGACAGTAAAAGAGTATGCCTTGAAGTTTCTTTAATTGTCATGATATGCTCCTTATCTAGTGTCTAGCATGAGGGTTATAATGAGGAAATTGCTTTCAGTTTATATCATGAGTTGATTTTAAAGTGTAAGGATGCCTTATTGAACAAGGATATGGACATCTCTGGACTTATGGTGTTTATGAAGTAGGTTGAGTAGGAAAGGAATAAGCAAGAAGATGTTGTGGAGAGGCAGAGTAAAAAATTTCAATATTTTGATCAGGGTGAAGGTCAACAACAGAGTGGAAAAGATAGTGGAAAATGGTCTAACAAGAGGCGGGGCAACTTGGGTTCATATTTGATGGCTAGTGCTCCTTATCGAAAGTAGTTTAGAGATTATCGTTTTCAAAGTGGTGATGGTTATAAGGTACAAGGTGCCTAATATCAAGCATGTAGGGCCTAGTCGGCTCTATCATATCCTCTCTATAAACTGTACGGTCGATTGCATCATGGTTTCTATGATGAGAGGAAGAATTGATATTTCAATTATGGCCACCTGGGTAATATATTGAGGGATTGACCAGGGGAAAGGTTGATTTTGGGGCCAATAAGGTTTCTATTGCTACGTCGACATCTCTTGCACCAAAAGGTGCCACTTCTAGTATCGACATATATTAGAACCACTTATATGCTCTAACTATCTGTCAGGATTTTGAGGTATCCCCCAATGTCATTACTGGTATGTTAAACCTCAGCTCCTGTTATGTGTACTATTCTCTTGACTCAAGGTCTACTTTATCATATGTGAGCTCATTTGTGGCTGTGCATTTTTGTTTTGGCTCAAGTATTATTTGGACCCTTTTTTTCTACCCATAATGGGTGAATCGTTGGTGGCTAAAACGTTCTATAGGGGTTTTATTTTATCTATTGGTAGTAGGGAAACCTTGGTGGATTTGTTTGAATTAGATATGTTAGATTTTGATATTATTCTGGGCATGGATTTGTTGCACTCGTGTTATGCCTCTTTAGACTGTTCGACTCGTAAGGTCATCATTAAATTTCCTAATGATCCAACTTTTTAGTGGGAGGGGAGTTCCCTAAAACCTAAGGAAAGGTTCATATCGTATCTTAGAGCCCTAAAATTGATTTCCAAGGGGTTTTTGTATCATTTGATTGGATTAAAGATTCTAACTTGGTGGGTCTTTCTTTAAAATCTGTGCCCATGGTTAGTGAATTTCCATAGGTTTTCCCTGATGATCTTCCTGGTGTTCCTCTCAATAGGAAAATTGATTTTAGGATTGATCTTATTTTGGACCCTCTTACTATCTCTATCCCTCCTTATAAAATGGCTCTATCTGAGTTGAATGGACTTAAGTAGCATTCGAAGGATCTTTTTGACAAGGGTTTTATCTACCCAAGTGTGTCCCTGTAGGGTGCTCCTATTCTCTTCATGCGTAAGAAAGATGGTTCTTTTTGGATATAATATTGATTACTGTAAGTTGAACAAGGTAACCATGAAGAATAAGTACCCTCTTCCTAGGATTAATGATTTATTTGACTAGCTTTATGGTGCTAAGTGTTTCTCTAAAATTGACCTTCATTTGGTTTATCATCATTAGGGAGGAGGATATACCTAAGACGACATTACGTTCGTGGTATGGATATTTTAAGTTCTTGGTTAAGTCTTTTGGATTGACTAATGCCCCAGTGGAATTTATGGATCTCATGAGCTGGGTATTTCGTCAGTTTTTAGATTTGTTCGTGATTGTGATTTTTGATGACATTCTTGTATACTCAAAGAAGGAGAAGGATCATGGCAATCACCGCCGTGTTGTGTTTCAGACCATAAAGGATCAATAATTATATGCTAAGTTTCTATGTGTGATTTCTAGTTTAATGTTATTACTTTTTTGGGTCATGTTGTCTCTAGTGAAGGGATCATGGTGGATCCACAGAAGGTTGTGGCGCTTAAGAAGTTATCTAGACCCACGACTCTAAATGATATTAGGAGTTTCTTGTGTTTAACAGGTTATTATAGGAGGTTTGTAGAAAGCTTTTCATCAATTATTGTGCCATTTACTAGGTTGACTCAGAAAAAGGTAAAGTTTCTCTAGTTCGATGCTTGTGAAAGAAGTTTTGAGAAGATGAAAGATAAATTGACTTCTGCTCTAGTTTTGAAATTATCCGAGGGTATTGATGGTTTTTGTGTATTATGATGTGTCCCGTATGGGACTTGGTTTCTGATGATAGGCGAATTTACGCGCCTATATCAATATATTTTACCCATATTTTAGCCTAGTTTTGAAACTAATTATCTATTTCATGCACTTTTAGTCCTTTTTCCTATAAATGAGCTAACAAACATGATTAGTAAAGTTTTAGGTATAAATGATGCAAAATACAGCATTTTATGGCTTACTTGACGCAAAAGAAAGCTCACGAACGAGATGGAAAGGAGCTGGACGCCTAAAGGACCAAATCTGCTGCATGGAAAATCTGTCCCGGGCTAAAACAGCATTTCTGAAGACTTTGGGGACTTACAGACACAAAGCTGGATTTTTACCAAGATACATTAACCTAGTGCAATTAGGTTATGTGTTTTACTATTCTATTTGGATTATGATATTGTAACCTTACCCTAGTACATTTGGGTCAAGGATTTCATTAGTATATTAGGATTTGGTTATTTATTTCATTAGCTTAGTAGGAGTAGGATAGGAGTATTATAAATACCCTATCATGTTAGAGATTTTTATTCATTCAGACATTCTACTTCTCAATTACAATTCTTCTAATCTTTCCATTAATTCTATTTTTCTTCTTCTACTCTTCTATCCTTAATTCCACAACAAGAGAATCGTTACTCGCTACGGAATCACCAAAACCACACGCCTAACACCTCTTTCACACGCCATCCACCATGCAAAACGTGATATCCTTCGCATTCATGGGTAACTAAACCTCTTAGTTGGGGTTATGGAAGCCGAATGAGTTACTATCTATAGCTGTGAGTTTGTGAGTTCAAGACACGTATATTGCTTATATCATTACGCTCTTCATCTTAATCTACATTCTTTGCGGTTGCAAACGCAAGAATAACGCCAGTCTAACATTTAACTTGTTCGAGAGAAAGGTTATTTGTCTGGAAAAGAGATAATGTCAAGGTAGTAGGACACCCTTTCCTATTAAAAAGCTAGTGCCGTAACTGGACTAACCTCTTGGAGAATTCGTACCGCTAGACACACTTTAAGCTCGAGAGAGTTAAAGTGAAATAGTCCTTGTTTAGGTCGAGAGACGCTTGGATTTACCATCGACTACAATTCTCTATAAGCAATTTCATGTCAAGACTCTACACACTCATAGCCAATAGAGACGTATACCTCTGAAGGTGGACATAACCCCAACGCCTCAATTCTCATTGTTTCACAACCTACGAAATACTCTTTTTACTTTACTATTTTCAGCTTTTACTTAATTGTTTTGGTTACATATTACAATCCCCCCCTCATTACGAGACTTGCACCAAAAGTTTAGTAATTTTACTTACTTGTTGGCCAAGCTATTCCCTGTGGGATCGACACCCAACCCAGGTTGGGTTCTATATTTTCTAATGACCGCTTTACACTCAAACGAGAGCTGTAGATTGAGCGTTATCAAAAATTGGCGCCGTTGCCGGGGAATACGAGTGTCAATCAAGTTTGTGATAATTACTAGACCCTTTGGTCAAAGATTCTCGTACTTTTACGTTTAGTTTTTGTTTTTGTTTATTGCAGGTTTTTCTTTTAGTGCATGCCCCATACTAGAAGTTCAGGTCAACCGTTATTACCAGTCAATCCTGAACCACAACGAATTAGAAGAATGGAAGCACAAGCTGAAATCGACAGGATGGCTGCTCAACACGAGCAAGCAAGATTAGCTGCTCTTGCCGCTGCTCAAGTCCAACAACAAAACATTGATAATCCTGGGCGAGCAACAAATCCTGACGATGAGGATTTAGGAGATGACGAGTTGATAAACCCAAGGCATTGCGCTGAAATTGCAACACCTGCCAATCGAAGAGGTCGACAAGCTCGCCAACCTTTGCAACCAACTTTCGACGATGATGATGATGATCTTGATGGTGCCGGAGCCACTGGAGCTATAATTCCACCACCATTAGCGCTCAGAGCCAAGTTCAACATCACTAGCACCATGATTCAGTTATTGCAACTCAAGGGGTTATTTGGTGGACTAGCAGGCGATGATCCGAATATGCATCTCATCAACTTTATTTCTACATGCAAGTCTTTTGACAATCCTGGTATTGGTCAAAATGCTATTCGATTACGTCTGTTTCCATTGTCTCTATCTGGGGAGGCAACATTATGGTTGAATGGGCTGACTCCTGATTCAATTACAAATTGGAGGCAATTAAGAAACGCTTTCCTAGAAAGATTCTTTCCGCCATCCAAGAGGGCTCAATTAAGAGATGAAATCAGCAACTTTCGTCGGCTTCCCTCTGAAGCTCTTCACGAAACATGGGAGAGGTTCAAGACAAAGCTAACGAGATGCCCAAACCATCACATGACTAATGTTCACCTCATGGAGATCTTGTATAGAGCCTTGAATTCAGTAACTAAACCAGTGGTGGACAACGCAGCTGGAGGTTCTTTTATGGACCTCACCTTTGGTCAAGCAAGCAACATTCTAGATCGTATGACGAAACAAAGTAGAGCTTGGCATACCAGGGATTCTGAGGTAGCAAGCCCCACTTTATCTATTGGCATGTCTGCAGACCAAAGAAGAAGAGAAGAAGAACGTGATCAAGATATGGCGCACATGAAAACCCAAATGGATTTTCTTACAAAGCATCTATTAGGGAAGACTGAAAAAGTGAAAGCTATTGCGTCAAAAGGAAGAGACGAATCTGATTCAGAAAAGGAGGCCAACTACTTGAACAATCAGGGGGGTTTCCGTGGGAATGCCCAAGGAAACCAAGGTCGGAACTATTATGATAAATCAGGAAGCAAAGACCAAGGTAGTTGGAGGAAAAATAATGAAAAGAGTGGTTTGTACGTTCCCCCTGGTAAATGTGATACCACCACATCTAATTCTATGGAAGACATGATGGCTAAGTTATTGAAAGGAGTGGAAGCAACGAGCGCGGGAGTTAAGGAGGTAATTGACGATTTGGCCTCCATGAAGCAACTAGTTGATTCTCATTCCACTTCTATCAAGCAAATAGAGCAGCAATTGAGCCAACTTTCAGCAGCATTCAATCAAAGAAAGGCTAGCACCTTACCTAGCGATACTGTGCAAAACCCAAGGAATGATGGGTCATGCATGGCCATCACTACCAGAAGTGGTAAGGTGCTGGAAACTTCAGAAAAAGGCAAGCAAGTGGTTGACGGAACAGCAAATATGGACGCCACACCTAGTGACGCCACAAGAGAAGAAGCCGCAACAACTACTTCCAACGTCAAGGATGTTTCACCTAGTGACGTGCAGCCTGAAAAAAATAATAAATTGAAGCAAGAGGAGAAGAAAGCCATGGAGAGAACACTTCCATACCCACCACCACCTTTTCCACAAAGATTGAAGAAGGTGGCCGATGACACTAAGTTCAGCAAATTTATGACCATGTTGAAGCAGCTGACTATTAATGTCCCATTGGTAGAGGCACTTGAACTAATGCCTGGGTATGCGAAGTTTATGAAAGATCTTTTGACTAAGAAGAGGGCAGCAAGCTATGAGATGAAAGATGATGTGCATCATTGTAGTGCAATTGCTACTCGATCGATAGTTCAGAAGAAGGCCGACCCCGGAGCGTTCACGATTCCTTGCACCGTCGGATCTTTGGACTTTGCTAAAGCATTGTGTGACTTAGGAGCCAGCATCAACTTGATGCCATTATCGGTCTATAAGAAGTTGGGGTTAGGAGATCCTACACCAACTAATATGAGGCTTGTGATGGCGGATAGGTCGGTAAAACGACCGGTTGGTATTCTATGCGATGTCTTGGTAAAGGTATCTTCATTCATATTTCCAGCAGACTTTGTCATCTTGGATTGTGAAGCAGATTCAGAAGTTCCCATAATCTTGGGACGCCCCTTCCTTGCTACGGGAAGTGTGCTCATAGATTTGAGAGCTAATGAGCTTTCATTCCGAATAAATGATGAAGTGGTTCGCTTTGATGTTTGCAAATCATTGAAGCAACCAAAAGATCTAAGTGTATTTTCGGTGGCTGATGTTGTCTTTGATGACGAGAAAGAGTTACTTGCAGAAGAGCACATTCTTGATGATCCTTTGGAGGCTTTGTTCATGAAAGAAGAGGATGATGATGCTGAAATTTCTGAAGATGATATTTGTGCTCTATCGGGATTAGGAACATATCGTTATACTCCCAAGAAGCTGGATCTTGATCTCAAGAATCGACCCACACCGCCAGCTAAGCCATCTATTGAAGAACCACCCACGTTAGAATTGAAGGAGCTGCCAAGCCATTTGAAGTACGCATTCTTAGGAAGCGGAAATACTCTTCCAGTTATTGTAGCAGCCAATTTAGGTGAGCAACAAGTTGCAGCTCTTATTGCAATCTTACGCAAGTATATTAGAGCTATTGGATGGACCATTGCGGATATCATTGGTATTCCACCTGGGATTTGCACACATAAAATTTAGCTTCAAGAAAAGTGCACACCCACCATTGAACATCAAAGACGTCTAAACCCACCAATGCAAGAAGTGGTGAAGAAGGAGATTATCAAGTGGTTAGACGCAGGAGTCGTGTATCCTATTTCTGATAGTACATGGGTAAGCCCAGTACAATGCGTTCCTAAGAAAGGAGGTATGACGGTGGTCGCGAATGCAAATAATGAGCTTATTCCACTCAGGCCCGTTACTGGATGGAGAGTATGCATGGACTACCGCAAGCTGAATTCTTGGACTCTTAAGGATCACTTCCCCATGCCATTTATGGACCAAATGCTAGATCGATTAGCGGGGAAAGGATGGTTTTGCTTCTTGGATGGTTATTCAGGTTACAATCAGATTTGTATTGCCCCCGAAGACCAAGAGAAGACAACGTTTACATGCCCATATGGTACTTTTGCCTTCAAACGCATGCCATTCGGGTTGTGTAATGCACCAGCCACCTTTCAACGTTGTATGATGTCTATTTTCTCTGATATGGTAGAAGACACTTTGGAGGTATTTATGGACGACTTTTCAGTTGTTAGTGAGTCCTTTGACGCATGTTTGGTGAACTTGAGCATGGCATTACAAAGATGTGTAGAGTTCAACCTTGTGCTTAATTGGGAGAAGTGCCACTTCATGGTAAAAGAAGGAATTGTTCTTGGGCACAAGATTTCCGAAAGAGGAATAGAGGTTGATCGCGCCAAAATAGAGGTAATTGAGAAGCTACCACCTCCAATTTCGGTGAAGGGAGTTCGTAGTTTTCTTGGCCATGCTGGGTTTTATCGTAGATTCATCAAAGACTTCTCCAAAATTTCTAGTCCATTGTGCAAACTATTGGAGAAAGATGCGAAGTTTGACTTTAATGATGATTGCTTAAAGGCATTCAAATGCCTTAAAGAAAAACTCATTGAAGCCCCTATCATGGTAGCACCAGATTGGACGCTCCCGTTCGAAGTCATGTGTGATGCTAGTGGTGTAGCCGTTGGTGCTGTTCTTGGACAGAGAAAGGAGAAATTTTTTCATCCTATCTACTATGCGAGTAAGGTCCTAAATGAAGCCCAAAGGAACTACACTATTACTGAACAAGAGCTCTTAGCGGTTGTGTATGCATTCGAGAAGTTTCATGCCTATCTATTGGGTACTAAGGTGATCGTTCATACAGACCATGCAGCTCTTAGGTATCTAATGACAAAGAAGGATGCAAAACCAAGGCTGATTTGATGGGTATTGCTGCTGCAAGAGTTCGATTTCGAAGTCAAAGATAGAAGAGGTTGCGAGAACCAAGTGGCTGATCACCTATCTAGACTTGAGAATGAGTATGTGGCGCAACCAGAAAATCAGATTGATGATGCATTCCCTGACGAGGAGATACTAGCGACAACAATGGAGAAATTACCATGGTATGCCGATTTTGCAAATTTCGTGGTGAGTAATGTGTTACCTTCCAATTTATCTTACCACCAGAGGAGGAAGTTTATGCATGACGTTCAGCACTACTATTGGGATGAGCCTTATTTGTTTCGAAGATGCGCGGATAGTATCATTCGACGATGTATATCCCATGAAGAAGTGCCTACTATATTGGAAGCATGCCACACTTCGCAAGTTGGAGGACATCATGCAGGGAATCGAACGGCAAGGAAAGTCTTGCAAAGTGATTATTATTGGCCTACAATATTCAGAGATGCACACGACTATGTGAAAAGGTGTGACCAATGCCAACGTCAAGGTGCTATTTCAAAACACCATGAAATGCCCATGTCCAAAATTTTGGAGGTAGAACTCTTTGATGTGTGGGGTATTGATTTCATGGGACCATTCGTGAATTCGTTTGGAATGAAGTACATCTTGGTTGCTGTGGATTATGTGTCGAAATGGGTTGAAGCTGTAGCATTGGCTGACAACGAAGGAAAGCGTGTGGTAACATTTTTAAAGAAGAATATCTTCTCTCGCTTTGGAGTACCTCGTACTATCATAAGTGATGGAGGATCTCACTTTTGCAACAAGCTATTCAAATCTGTATTGGCCAAGTATGGAGTCAAGCAACACAAGGTAGCTACGCCTTATCATCCCCAAACTAGTGGACAAGTAGAGGTTTCCAATCGTGAGATCAAGCAAATCCTTGCCAAGACGGTTAATGCGAATCAGAAGGATTGGTCTCGAAAGCTAGATGATGCACTATGGGCGTATAGGACTGCATTCAAGACACCCATTGGCATGTCACCTTATCAGCTAGTTTATGGTAAAGCTTGTCATCTACCCATCGAGCTTGAATACAAAGCATTGTGGGCATTGAAGCACTTGAATCTGAATTGGGATGATGTGAAGAACCTGAGGTTGGAGCAGCTGAACGAACTAGATGAATTTCGTCTCCATGCATACGAAAGATCAGATTTATACAAGGAGCGGATGAAGAAGTATCATGATCAGCGGATTGTTCGACGAAACTTCCAAAAAGGTGACATGGTACTGCTCTTTAACTCCCGACTCAAGCTCTTCCCAGGTAAGTTAAAATCAAAGTGGTCTGGTCCATTTAAAGTCATCCAAGTCTACTCATTTGGAGTAGTCGAATTGGAAAACAATGAGGGTGTTATCTTCAAAGTGAATGGCCAACGTGTCAAGCCATATATCGGTCCTCTTGACTCGATGAATGACATGGCCATCACTTATCTTGACGAAGTCTAAGTACTCGAGATTACTACGTCGAGCCACGACAATAAATAAGGCGCTAGATGGGAGGCAACCCATCGTTTTATTGTTTTATTGTTTTGTCGTTTTATCGTTTCGTCGTTTTAGTATTTTTTCTTTTTGATAAATGAAAATACAAAAATAAGAGTCATGCCACGACCAAAACTAAGGCGCTTGGTGGGAGGCAACCTATCGTACTAATCGTTTTTATTATGTTTTAAGCAAATATAGGTGCAAGAAGTACGCGACGAGAAGATTGGTCTCACTCGACGATTCGGACGCATTGTATGGTCAAGTCGGTAAGTTAGGAATGGTGATGCATAAGGCTATGAATTGAGCCTTTCTCACGTCATAATAGGCTTCGAGGAAGGCTAGGCCTTGGTAAAAATAGGCCACGAACGATGCACAACCTATTCTATAGCCTAAGGACTCGGAATCTAGTGTGCTATACACTATGCGCCGCCTATTCCTAGGTATGCTTTTGACTATGCGCCGCCTATGCTATGGCATTTGAGATACTGAGACCAAATGCCATAGACCATGCGGCGCATATGTCTAGAAATGCCATAGACTATGCGGCGCATATGTCCCATTATGCCATGGACAATGCGCCGCATATGTAAGTGATATACCGAGGGATATGCGCCGCATATGTGGTGATTTTGTCCCCAAATCCGATTGTAAATGGGTCATAACCCGACCCATACTCTTCCTATATAAAGGGGACTTGGTTTTATAACACAAACACATTAGAAACAACCCCAAAAGCGCCGCATATCACTCCAAATCCTCTCAAAATTTTCTTCCTTTGTTCTTCCAATCCACAACAACT
Source organism: Capsicum baccatum var. pendulum (assembly GCA_030864225.1). NCBI lineage: Eukaryota > Viridiplantae > Streptophyta > Magnoliopsida > Solanales > Solanaceae > Capsicum > Capsicum baccatum. The sequence goes on from CM061554.1 coordinate 173,594,094, forward strand.
TCTCCACAATCTTCAAGCAAGTAAGTACTCTCTTATTCTTCATCTATTTATCGTAAGTACTACGTTGCTATGCTTATTATATTTTGCTAAATCATGTGAGATTGATGGTGATGCTCAAGTGTTTGGATAATTGTTGCAAAAACGTGTGAGTGAATATCTACGTAGGGAATTCTTGACTTGTTTCCGACTTGAATTTTGCTCCGATAGCATTGTTATGATAATTGCTGAATTGATATGGCTATGAATATTGCTTAATATTGTTGTTTGGATGCTTACATGATAAACCATCCCGGCCATCGGGATAAGGTTATAGTGCCCATCGACTTAGGAGGTTGTGCTTGTTGTAAGAATAATGATTCCATATGGTAACCCCTAGGTTGTAGTGTTGCTATATCCACCATGAAAGTAGTCCAATGGCTGCAAATAAGTGATGTAATGCTGATTTTCTTGTCGGAATACAATCCTAAAACGTATGTCGACGAAATCTGAGTACTCGACCACTTTCACTTCACCGATTTGTGTTAACAAGAATAAGTACGGGGTGGTACCCCTAGTGCTTGCATATAGATTGTATCAAGTGAGATTGTGCTGCAACTAACATTATTTCTAGTCTCAGGTACAATGGCACCCAAAGCAAAGCAAGGCAAGGAGAACGCTACCACGTCCCGAAAGGATAAGAAGAGAAGTCGAAAAGACCAAGGAGAATCATCTTCAGCACACCTACCACGCAGAATGTTCGGAATAAAATGGGTTCTTGAGGAAGAAGCCAAGGCATGGTACAGCAGCAACAAAGAAAGGAAGTACGTGCATGTCGACTTGATCAACAAGGAGACCTTAGCAAAAAAGGAGCCACAAATGTTGGCTAAAATAATGGCTTTGAAGCTGGATTTCATCTTCCGTGACATGGGAGAGTGCAATCTTGACTTGACAAGAGAGTTTTATGCCAACTGGTCGCCGAACACAACAGGCAACGAAGTCAAAATTCGGGGCCAAGTGTTACAGCTTACTGCGGAATGGATCAACTCTTTTCTTGGCCTACCTTCGGTCAACACAACACCATACAAAGAGCTGTACAGCAGGCCTCCTTACAGAGCAATAAGACACATGCTTTGTGGAAGCAGATCGATGGCAAGATGGGGCAGACATAAGGAAACAGGCCGTCACAACACCTTCCCCTATGCTCCACTAAATAGGGAAGCAAGAATCTGGATGCGCATTGTTAACTCATGCCTTATTCCTGGGACGCAATACACCAAGATATCGAGAGATAGAGTGTGTTTGGTTTATGCGTTGATGACGAATGTCCCTATCAACTTTGGGGCAATCATTCGATCTACCATGAGGAAGGCCAGACTCCACAGAAGGTCCCATTTCACATTTGGCAATTTGTTGACAGCAATGTTGCGGAAGGAGGATATAGAAGAGGAACCAGCTGACCACAAACTCCCACATAACCCAAAGAAGGTTGACCTCACAAAGGTCAAAGATGCTGAAACAACTCATGGAGTCAACCTTACTACTGCGGAGAGACATGCTCGTGACGAGAGTTTCTTCCGTCATGTCTATGGCATGACACGATTCACTATGATGAGTGGTGGACGTATTCCAACTGCTGAAGAGCTCCAACAGCTGGACCACGACTACCCAATGAACAGGCATGCCCGGGAGATGTGTGGAGTAGGCGTATATTTTGAGGAACCTCTTGACGATGACGTGTCAACTAATGATGATAGACGCTTGCCCGATTCTGATGATGAGGAGAACTCTGACGATGACTCTTATGATGATTCAGACGAAGGGGGTATGACCCCCGACATTGAGGAGGAGTCCGACTAAACCAGGTTCTTCGCATTTATTTTCCACTGAGGGCAGTGTCCCGTCTAAGTGTGGGGTGGCAGAATCTGCATGCAATACTTCTTTGTTTGCACCTATGTTTGTATGTTTGCTTGTTTACTTTGTTTTTTTAGTCCATTTTTTTGTTTTTTTTTCGTTTGACGTTTTTTTTTAGGAGTAAAATTTTTCTAACTACGCATGAAATTATTTTGATAGGCAGCATGAGATTAGAACAAGAGTATGTGCTACAATTGTGACTATTGAGACATTTAGGCTCTAGTTGTGACTTATTATGTGATATTATGTGACTCAATTCCTTCACTTGTTGGGTCGAGAGTCTATATTACTTCCAATCAAGTCGACCATGTGCCTTGTGTGTGCGATATAATAGTATATTCTATGTTTGTGGCCGATGCTAGAACTTGCCTGGTATGTATGCAAAGCGAAAATAAGGAGTGTAAGTTTAGGATATGATTTAGGCATTTCTTTGGCAACCTATATTTGTTTACCTTCAGTTTTACCTACCCATGGACATCATCCTAGTTAAACCCTTTTGAGCCTTTAGCCTATTTCTTTGACAACCTTGTATGTAAGCCTAATCCATTTTTTTTTTCAAGACCGTAATTTGATCAAAATTCCTAAGTTCTTTAAAGTGAAAAAGTCATGTGACAACATAAGAGGAAATTGGTTGAGTATGATGCTTTAAATTGTAATGGTGCTTGAATGTGTTATGAAAAAGAAAGTGCTATCATAAGAGGTATGTTGTGAAAAGAAAAAGGAAAAGAAAGCTGAAAAGTGAGTTGTGCTTAAAATTGAAAAACAAAATAGGAGAACAAGGGTGGTAGAATAAAAGAGTAAAGAAAGGTTGAAAGAAAAAAGTGTCAATGATACAAAGTAATGTATTAAAGCGCTTAGGAACCTAGTCACTATTCTTGGCCAAAATAGTCCTACCCGTCCCTTAGCCTACATTACAACCATCTAAAGACCTACTTGATCCTAATCTTAACATTCCGACATTTAGTAGAGTACTACATTAAAGGCAAGCTTATGGTCATTAGTTGCTACATATGAATTCTTTATGAGAGTGAGTGCAAGGATATTTTGATACCCATGTTTGAAAAATATGCTATACTTGTGAGTGATTATGGGTACTATATTGTGAGACACACATGGTTGATGAGTTTTGGATAGTTGTATATGATTCTATGTACCTTAACGTTTGCATGCGAGCTGATCACCATCACGAGTCTATGCTTGAGGTTAAATTGTTTCTACTTATAATCGAAAAGCTACTCTTTGTTGATAATTGTTGTGCTTGTCTTGAAGAATGTTTTGTGTTGTTGCTGTAAAAACCTTAAGTCGATGCTTAGAAGGACATGATATGTTGTTCGAGGACGAACAAAGCTCTAAGTGTGGGGTGTTGATGATAGGCAAATTTACGCGCCTATATCAATATATTTTGCCCATATTTTAGCCTAGTTTTGAGAACTAATTATCTATTTCATGCACTTTTAGTCCTTTTTCCTATAAATGAGCTAACAAACATGATTAGTAAAGTTTCAGGTATAAATGATGCAAAATACAGCATTTTATGGCTTACTTGACGCAAAAGAAAGCTCACGAACGAGATGGAAAGGAGCTGGATGCCTAAAGGACCAAATCTGCTGCATGGAAAATCTGTCCCGGGCTAAAACAGCATTTCTGAAGACTTTGGGGACTTACAGACACAAAGCTGGATTTTTACCAAGATACATTAACCTAGTGCAATTAGGTTATGTGTTTTACTATTCTATTTGGATTATGATATTGTAACCTTACCCTAGTACATTTGGGTCAAGGATTTCATTAGTATATTAGGATTTGGTTATTTATTTCATTAGCTTAGTAGGAGTAGGATAGTAGTATTATAAATACCCTATCATGTTAGAGATTTTTATTCATTCAGACATTCTACTTCTCAATTACAATTCTTCTAATCTTTCCATTAATTCTATTTTTCTTCTTCTACTCTTCTATCCTTAAATTCCACAACAAGAGAATCGTTACTCGCTACGGAATCACCAAAACCACAAGCCTAACACCTCTTTCACACGCCATCCACCATGCAAAATGTGATATCCTTCGCATTCATGGGTAACTAAACCTCTTAGTTGGGGTTATAGAAGCCGAATGAGTTACTATCTATAGCTGTGAGTTTGTGAGTTCAAGACACGTATATTGCTTATATCATTATGCTCTTCATCTTAATCTACATTCTTTGCGGTTGCAAACGCAAGAATAACGCCAGTCTAACATTTAACTTGTTCGAGAGAAAGGTTATTTGTCTGGAAAAGAGATAATTTCAAGGTAGTAGGACACCATTTCCTATTAAAAAGCTAGTGCCGTAACTGGACTAACCTCTTGGAGAATTCGTACCGCTAGACACACTTTAAGCTCGAGAGAGTTAAAGTGAAATAGTCCTTGTTTAGGTCGAGAGACGCTTGGATTTACCATCGACTACAATTCTCTATAAGCAATTTCATGTCAAGACTCTACATACTCATAGCCAATAGAGACGTATACCTCTGAAGGTGGACATAACCCCAACGCCTCAATTCTCATTGTTTCACAACCTACGAAATACTCTCTTTTTACTTTACTATTTTCAGCTTTTACTTAATTGTTTTGGTTACATATTACAATCCCCCCTCATTACGAGACTTGCACCAAAAGTTTAGTAATTTTACTTACTTGTTGGCCAAGCTATTCCCTGTGGGATCGACACCCAACCCAGGTTGGGTTCTATATTTGCTAACGACCGCTTTACACTCAAACGAGAGCTGTAGATTGAGCGTTATCAGTTTCCTTTGATGCACCATGTCAAGGTGGTAACGTATGCTTTTAGGCAGTTAAAAGTCATGAGAAGAATTATCCGACTCGTGATTTGGAATTGTTGTTGTGGTGTTCACATTGAATATTTGGCGACATTATCTATATGGGGTTCATGTTGACATCTTTTTAGATCATAAGAGCCTATATTTTGTTTTTATACTGAAAGATTTAAATCTTAGGCAGAGGAGATGGCTTGAAGTTCTTAGAGACTACGACATGAGTCTACACTATCATCCAGGTAAGGCTAATGTGGTTGTTAATGCTCTTTGCCGGTTATAATTGGGGATCTTATCTCACATGGAGGAGGAGAAATGAGACTTAGTAAAGGATATTCATCATTTGAATAATCTGGGAGTTCATCTCTTAGCTTCTGAGGATGATGGTGTGTTCGTTCAAGAGGTGGCGAGGTCACCACATGGTGCTGAGGTAAAGTAGAAACAAGTTTTTGATATTATCTTGATGCAAATAAAGGGTGATGTGGGTAGGCAAAAGGTAATGGATTTCCAGATTGGTGGTGATGGTACCTTGAGGTACCAAGAGAGATTGTATATTCCTGATGTAGATGGGCTGTGAGGTAGAATTTTGACCAAAGCTCATGAGTCACGTTATTCGATTCATCCTAGTATAACGAAGATGTATCATGACCTTAAGGAGAATTATTTGTGGAATAACTTGAAGAGAGATGCAGCTAATTTTGTGGCTGAGTGTATAGTGTGGCAGCAAGTGAAAGTGGAACACTTGAGGCCTGGTGGGTTGTCCCAAGAAATTGAGTTGCCTATATGGAAATGGGAAGTAACAAATATGGATTTTTTTTACCGGTCTTCCACGTTCTTGGAACCAGTATGATTTCATTTGGGTCATAGTGGATAGGATGACTAAGTCTGCTCACTTTTTGTCGGTAAGGACTAATTATTCTACAAAGGATTATTCATGGTTTTATATTTAGAAAGTCATAAAGTCACTTGGTATGCCTGTTTCCATTATTTTGGATTGTGGTACTCAGTTCTCATCTCATTTTTGGTGGTTGTTTTAGCGAGGTTTGGGGACTAAAGTTACCCTTTGTACTGCTTTCCACCCATAGATGGATGGACTAGCAGAATGGACCATTCATACTTTAGAGGATATACTTTGAGCCTGTGTAATTGTCTTCGGTGGTTGTTGGGTTGACCACTTACCTCTTATGGAATTTGCATACAATAATAGGTACCACTTTAGCATTGGTATGGCATTGTTTGAGGCTTTGTATGGAAGGAGGTGTGGATCCCTCATTGTGTGGTTCAAAATTAGTGAGGCGAGGTTGTTCAGTCCTAATTTAGTTCATTAAGCTATGGAAAATTAGAAGGTGATTTGGGTTAGGCTTAAGACTGCCCAAAATCACCAAAAGTCCTATGTCGATGTAAGGCAAAGAGAGTTGTAGTTCGATGTGGATAATTTTGTGTTTTTGAAGGTGTCTCCCATGAAGGGAATGATGCATTTTGGAAAAAAAGGGGAAGCACAGTCCCATTACATTAGTCCTTATCTGATTTTAAAGAGAATGAGAGGTTTTTCCTATGAATTGGACTTGCCTGCGAGTTTGGGTTCTATACACCCTGTGTTTCTTTAGTCTATGTTGAGGAAATGTGTGGGTGATCTTTCCTTAGTGGTGCCTATTGAGAATGTTGTTGTCTCAGATTTCCTGTCTTACGAAGAGGTCCCGGTGGAGATCTTGGATAGAAAAGTTCATAGATTGTGGACTAAAGATGTATCATTGGTAAAGTTCCTTTGAAGGAACCATAAAGTGGAAGAAGCCACTAGGGAGGCGAAAGAGGATATGAAGGCTAAGTATCCATTTCTTTTCCATGCGATGGATGAAAAAGATTGAGGTATGAATTTTGTTGTTCTTTATTATAATTTGTGTTTATCTTTTGGATTCTTGTGTGTTGTTATCATTCTCATACGAAAAATGCCCTAGTTCATCATTTGGGGATGAATGATCCTAAGGGGGATAATATAACTCCTCAAAATTTTAGGCATTTTATTTTTGGCTTTCTGGTGAATGAAATATTGTTTTCTAACTCAAATTATTCTCAGGGATATTAAATGGGTAACCCAGAAGAATTTTGGAATTTTTGGATGGGTTTCGAGGAAATTTTGGGTCATGAAGGCAGTGAGCCTCTATGATAGCCCCGCATCACAGAGCCTAGGTGTTCGCAACACGAATGACAGCCTCCGTGATGAGGTCAATTCCACGGACCTGTGTCATTTTTGGGCCTTTTTGTTTAATTAAAAGGGGAAGAGGGGTAGTGAGGTTTTTTCACCTATATAAAACTTTTAAACATATAAGGACAAATTCTCATCAGTTTTTCAACTAACAAAGGTCATTATTCACTCTAAAACGACCTCTCCCAAATTTCCCTTTTCAACTCAAGGCTAGGATTCAAAGAGGTGATTATCTAGGGTCCTAAGGGTGTTGTTTTCTTCAAAATTCATTGTAATTAAGGCATGTATCTCTTTCTATACTTGTATTTATTAATGGCATAAATTGGTTAATATTCATGGTTTTGATAATGGGTTTTGAACTATGGGTTGAGGGTTGTGAATGTGATTGATGTAAATGTTTTTCTCTAGCTTTTTAGGACATAATTATTCCTTTTTAATGATTTTGAGCATTGTGGGATGCATGAGAATGGTAATTAAACTAAGGGTTATGGTTAATCCCTATTTTGATGATTTTGCCTTGATATATGATGTGGGAAATTATGTGCCCTCAAACCTGTTTATGAAATTGACAATGAATATGATTTTTTTCACATAGTTTGACTATTCTTGGAATCGTTGCATTGAATAAATGGTAAATAGAGTGTGACTCATTTTGGTTTGGTTTCAAATGGTTTTGGAAAGGCCTTGTTGGCCACAGTTTTGGTTAAATTGGAAACATTGGAGTTGAATTTGGTTTAATGGTTTCATACGGTATGAAGGGATAGACTTGCAAGCTCTAATTTTGGTATGAAGATACCAATAGGAAATTTCAAATTGAAACATTCCTTTATGAAAGGTTGGGAATGTATAAATGGTTTTAATATGGGCTTAAATGGGCTTGTGTAACAAAGTCGTGAAAGGTGGAGGTCCCGAGGGGACAAATACTTGAAACTTATGTTTGCCGACGTGAGGTTTGGCCATGATGACAGTGTGTATGAAACACACTTTATATTTTGGTGATGGCATTAGCCTTCTCTTATTTTCTTTGGTATGTGTGACTTACATGCACTGGAGCACTTTCAGCAGGGGGAGCTGAACACATTTAGACCATGTTTGCCTTTAGAATGACAAGGATACATAGTCCAGGTTAAGATTTTACTCTCATGCTAAGCCTTCTTCCCTTTTTCGGCATACGATATATATGTATATATATGATATTGTACCTTGGGTTTTACTGGTTTTTTCATATTAAGGATTATGACATTATTTTATCTTTTATCCCTGAGTTACATGCTAGCACTCCATCTGTTAACCGTCTTCAGATTTTGTATCCCCACGTGATGCAGGAACTGGCAATACTTCTACCTTTCCTGCTTAATGATCAAGTGTTCATGATTATTTCTAGAGTTAACTTGAAGTGGTGAGCTTCCATCTTTCAAAAGGCTTTATTTCATTCGTTTGTTTCCCTTGTGTTGGATTTTATTTTAGATTGGTTTTGGCTATGGTCGGGGGCATGTCCCGACCTTTTACTGTTATTCAGTTAGGTTAAAGGCTTGGTTGGATTATTGTGGATATGGGAATTATGGTTGTCATCCGATTTTAGTTTTCGTATTGTGGATGATTTTCTGATATTGATCTGACATAGACTTTTGGGTTTATCTTTCTTACCTTGTTATATATAAATATATATATATATATATGCATATATGTATATGTTGGAATAGGCTAAGAGGTGCTCTTCTGTCCTTGGTGGACTTTAGATACCCATCATGGCCAGGCCTTAGTTCGGGTCGTGAAAAACATGCAAGTTTAAGGATGAGAGGCATGCCTGAAATACACAAAACATTGAAAGTGATTCAAAGTTTAGAGCTTGAATATTGAATCCCTTGTGAAACCGTAGTATTCTCTTTCCTTGAGAGTTAAATAGGAAAAGAGTAAATTTTTTATTTTGATAACTGATGTTAGAGGGGTCAGTAGAGTGTTTTTAAGTCGCGGAAATATTTTAAAAGGAAGGAAAAAAACAAAACGACCCCAATTAAACTGTGCAGGAAAATACTAAGTACAGTTGTCACTGCTTGGGTAACAACTCGTTAGTCCAGACTAGGTACCGTGACTGTCACGACCTAATTCTAAACTCGTGATGACACCTACTAAACCCACTAGTAGGTAAGCCAATTCCACAACCTGGAGCTAAGGCAATGGGTTGCTTCGGTAGAAACACCTAATAAGGGACACAATAGAAGAACACATTCATACAAAACAATGTTCCATAATAGATAAACAACTACGGAAACCAATCCCCACAACCTGTTAATATTAGTACAAGAGCATCTCAGTTCTACAGTAGGAATTACAACTCTAAGTATAAATAGTGTTATATATCCATGTTGAATATAAAAATCTGAATAAAGATAGGTGGGAAGCGGGGGACTCGAAACTCCAAGAGCTCACCCTATCTTCAAAAGATCGACACTGCACGATCCCGACTCAGCAGCGACAACTAGTCCTCGGGTCTGCACCAAAAAGGTATAGAAGTGTAGTATGAGTACCAAAACAACGGGTACTCAGTAGACATCATCAGCCAACTGAACTGAATTATGATATAAAAATGGTATAAAGCAAGATAATATCTCTAAGTCAAGGTACAAAATAAAACCAGAATCATCTTCATCATCACTGTATACAGTTAACAATCAAACTAGAACAAATCTATGACATATCCATTCATCATACACCTATAACATTATATATATTTATATAAAAGTAGATGACCCAAAACGTAAAGTATCACTAACACAACCACAATCGAAATGAGTCCAAGAAGATATACAACATCTATTAAAGCATAAGTAAAAGAACTCAGCATGGCATTCCATACCACCGGGAAGTACACACAAGGAAAAATAAAGTAAAGAACTCATCATGGCATTCCATACCACTGGAGAGTATATGAAAGGATCAAACCATTAAGTAATCACGCATGTAACCAACTCCTCAATATCGAGGTTCATAACCTTTCATAACTACGATTTCCACAATTTCCATCAAAGGTAATTTACAAAGATTCATGATCATCATCAATTACCACAATTGAATTATCATACACCAAGGTAATCATAAACATAGTCATGTAGCCATTTAGGAAACTATGCCATTTTACAACCATAGATACTATATACCACATTTTAACTAAACAAGGTCCACTAACTAGCATTCTAGTCTTCTATTTATCAAGTCATATAACTACTTTATATAGACAACTAATTATCACCTAACTCACTTTACTAGGCAAAATTCAATAATTTGTCCACTTATTTAAGCCAAATGTATCCACTAGGTAAACCCTTAATACCACACTTTATTACACTTACCAATTAATCTTAACTCATTGTTCGGCATATTCTACTTCTACTCACTAATTAGTACTAACAAGAGCCATGCCACTTAACACGTGATTAATGGTAGATAATTGTAGGGAACTATCCCTAATGCAGATATGGGTGTAGTCATGCGAGGGCCTAACCACACAAATTAATATGTATTTATATATGCTTACTAATTAAAACATCACCATAACATCAATATCTCTTTCGGATTTACCGGGCATCATAATAACATTAATATATCCTCTAGCTTTGTCGGGCATCAACATATCATCAATATATGTTTTGTCCTTGCCAGGCATCAATATATTATCAATGTATCCTCCGACCTTGCTGGGCATCCACATATCATCAATATATCTTCTGACCTTGTTGTGTATCAACATATTATCAATATATCCTTCGGCCTTGACGGTCATCGACATAGCATCAATATATCCTCCGGCCTTGCCTGGCATCAACACATCATCAATATATCCAACATGACATCAATATGATGACATATATATATATATATAGACTAATTCATAACAAACGCAAGCCTAATGAAGAATGGAGTAGGAAAGAAGTAAGAAAAGACATATCATCGCTCCTCACCATTCATTATCAATGCAACATATTAGTTGGTGAATAAGCATATGTATACATATGGCATAAGCATTCCACACATTACTGGACTTAACATGATTAGCAACATGGTCAACAACAAGCCATGGTTGTATTTTCTAGAATCTCATTTATTAGGCATGCTTCACAATACTAGTACAAAGGGGGTTCTTTGGCACAAGCATAAGTTTAGTCACTAGGCTTGATCATAATATGAATAATAGCATAATCTAAGGTGTACATAAAAACAAGACAATAATTCAAGTGACAGCATAGTCATAGGCTCAATTCACAAGGCCTTCTATTGCTAGTAAAAGTAATGACAATAAGGTAAGCAATCAAGTATGCACATCATCCCCAAGATCAACACCATGAATGAACCATTCACCGAGTTTAGCCATCATACTACCCAAGTCATATTCTAGGCATTCAACTGATATCTAAGTTTCTAATGAAATCACATTGTTCAAGCTTAAGGCAGGTCAAGTTCTACTTTTAGTATCCCATATTATCTTCTTCAAGCCTAACTTCTACCTGGAATTAGACAAGGTTATCTATATCATCTCAAAGGATTATTAATAACACTAGTTCTATAGGACTATTCTTCCTCAAGTATTACTCTGACAATCTCACCTCCAGGCATATCTAGGTTAACTTACTCTTAAGGCAAGTGAACAAGATCACTCCCATCTAACTAGATCAACTAGAGTATGCTTATGCTATTCATGAGATGACAAGCCTAACTAACCAAGGTACTAGATTATGAGTCAAGTATCACACTTCATGTGTTCAAAGGCCTAAAAGATTCAACTAGTCCCAAATATTGCCTCTTACCATTTCAGTATCTAAGTCTCTGCCTAATCTTAGCAAGATATCAAAGCCATACCAAAATAAAGCTCAATCTAACTATTAGTAAGCCTAGCCTACATCAGATCCAATATAGCTCACGAACCAACAATCTTTCCTTTCCCTTTCCTCTAAGCTTCTTCTATGAGCCAAGCTATCAACAATATAATCTATTGCATTATTATGAGAATAACAACACCCTTATTACACTATTGTGGTTTGGGTTCAAAATGACACCAAAAACCCCGAAGTGGGTCCTACATACTGAAAATGAGTTTATCAGACCAACCCATTGATCAACTACCATTAGGGATTTATAACCCTCAATAAATTGGTGTAAAACAACCATACTTGTGGCTAAAATCAAGCCTCAAGCCATTTGGGGTTTTGGGTCTCATAATCAATAAATCAACACCAAACTTGAAGGAATCTTACCTTATATTTGATTTTAATCGCAAAATTACAAGATCTTCTAGTTTACAATCAACTCCAAACACACACTTTAAAAACTACTCTCTCTGTTAGTGGTTTAGAGGCTCAAAACAATGAAGGAATGGCCAATTCTCAGCTAATTGAGCATTTAAATAAATTTTGCTCAGGCATTCAAGAGCAGTGATTATGCACATATGCTTTCTGCAATCACGACCATCATCACCGCACTCACTCCACCATGATTGAGATATCTCCAGCCATATAAGAAGGTAGCTGAAACTTGGAATTTGATTCTAATTTTTGTCCAATGCCTGGGGATGCATCTGGAGTCCAATATGAGCAAATGATATATGTAACCATACTAATTTTGACATTTTAGAAGCATTGGAACAGTCAAATTTTTCATCTGAGGTCATATTACTAAAGCTTTTACTCAGTGGATATTTGCAAGAAATAAAGACTTCTAAATGAGGAAATAGTTCTAAAAACAAATGAAATGATAGGTAACCGAACTATTAGTTCCAGAAAGTCATAAATGACTTGAGGAAGCTATGGAAGAGCTCAAATGAAGGAAATAAATTAAAACATAGAAAATAACCTGAAGGGTCATTACAGTGGCCCAAGTCATTGCCTGAGGATCAAACATCAGGTCCCTCATTGCTATGACAATGAGTCACCCATAACAACTCGCTATGCCTCCTACTAAGTCATACCTTGGACTTATTATCAAGGGACCAAAACCTGGTCCTACTCACCGCTAGGGTAATAAGTCCTTCTAATGACTTGTTATGTGACATCACAACTCGTGCCCTAAACCATTATCAATGACATTTTTTACGACACTTCAAAATCATAACTAATTTAATTACTTAACTCTTCGAGAGTCTAAAGCTCAAGAACTTGGGGTGTCATATTACCCCTACCTATTAGGATCATTCGTTCCCAAATGAGGAGTTATGGCTCCCTTAGCATGATAAAAGAAAGAATACAAATAGAATCCAAAGAAAAATTTGAAATGCAATAGTATGGCAAATAAAATTTATAACCTAAGCACTTCTATCCATCGTTGGAATCAAGAACGGCTACTTAGCTCACATATCTTCCTCCATCCTTTGATTTCTCCAGATTACATTCACCGAAGCTACATTCTTAGTTCTCAGTATACAAACTTACGAATCCAATATCTCAATCGAGACTTTCGTATAAGACAAGGAGTCCGAAACACCAACATTCTCAACAAACACTATCAAAAAAGGGTCACTCATGTATTTTTTCAGCATAAACGCATGAAAAATAGGATAAATTTAACCCAAACTTGCTGGAAAAATCCAACTCATAAGTGACATTCCTAATTTACCTCACAATCTAATAAGGACCAATGTAACAGGGACTGAGCTTCCCCTTCTTCCTAAATCTCATAACTCCTTTTGTAGAAAAAACCTTCATGAATACCCAATCCCTTACCCCAAGCTCAAACCCTCTCTGCCTCACATTTGCATAAGACTCCTGGAAATATTGAGCAGTTTTAAGTCTTTATCTAATCACTTTCACCTTCTCTATGGCATCGTCAACCATGTTAGAAAAAATAACCTAGTCTAGCCAACCTCAAACCATCCAATATGAGACCTACAACTCCTACCATAAAAGAGCCTCAAAAGGATCTATCTGAATGCAAAAATGATACCTATTATTGTACGCAAAGTCAATAAAAGGAAAATAATCAGCCCAACCATCTTTAAAATCAAACACACGGGCCCTTAGCATATCCTTTAAAGTCTGAATAGTACACTCCGCTTGACCATCCATTTGAGGGTGGAAAGTAGTGGAAAGGTTCACCGGAATATCTAATCCTTTCATAAATGAATGACAGAAGTGAGAAGAAAACTATAAACTTTGGTATGAAGTGATGGAAGCCTACGCTCCATACAATTTAACTATCTTCCAAATGAACAAATTAGAATAATCCTCTTCTGAGTAGTTGGTCCTTACTGAAAAGAAATGAGCAGACTTATTATCACAACCCAAACTAGGGTCTGTCTATGACAGGTATCTTTAGTCCACCATGTACCAAAGACCACCCCTTGCACCTAGCCAAAACATCAGGCACTACCTAATGGTGGAAGAATTTTAAACATATAACAAGATAGCATAAGATAAGATCATAGAATTTAAGACATGTCTATAACCAATAAATGGTAACTGACCAAAAACAACCAACCAGCATCGCCCAAGTCCACAGTAATACGCAACGACTTCCAAAAAAACTAAAATCAATAAAGTATCGAGACATTCCCCCGACCTAATAATGAAAATGACAATGTTAATGATAATGTGAACTCTCAAGTCTAATCTATAAAAGGAAATTAATGAAATGTCCTTGTCATCTGGAGAATGGAAGTTCACCACTTCACCACTAATGAATGATGAACCAAGCTAATCCACCTAACAATATATGGTAAAAGTGAAGTATCTCCAATGCCTATATCTCATGGGATATAATATTTGGAGAGGGTTAGTGGGTTGAGCACTACCCTGAAACTCAGGGATAGCAGATAACAAGGCTTAGCATATACTTTAAAAATTTATCCTGGATAGTGTAGCTCAACCGTCATAACATAAGTAGGCACCCATAGTCTATATGGGTCTAGCTCTACCGCAGCTGAAAGGCCCTAGTATGTGTAGCCGCAAGAACTAGAGAATATCATATGCTCCATGAGGGAATCGAACCTCCCGACATACAAAGGTGTCTTAAAAACCCAATTATATGATATAATATAGAGGCTCGAACCTCCCAATCATATAATAAAAGGAAGTCAAACCATCTGGTCATTTAGACCCCTACGTCGACAACCGCGGTTTCCAGTATTGGTCCCTCGGGGCCTTTACTTTCACGACTCAGCTAAATAACCCTCATTAAAGCCCAATGAAAACATTTATCACACATTCTTATTCATTGGACCATAATACATATTTAGGCATACACTGTTGGTATCATCATACTAACTATACTTGCAAGGTAACATCATCAAGCCATCACAACTATATTAACTTAGGAAAACCACACCCTTTGTTCATTAATACAAGGTGGAGAGGACACCGACTCCCTTGTTCATTAAATCAAATTTTCATGTTTCCAATAACCTTTCTATATCTTACAATTGTTCCAAAAATAGTTCAATGCAATTTTACTCATACTCAAAACCACTTTCACAAAATTTGGGTTGGGGTTATTACCAATTCAATTGTCAATATTCACAAAATTTGGGGAAATCACAATCCCATAGTTTATTCACTATGTACATGCATAAAATTGATTTCACAACCACTATTTACAAAATAAATAATGCATATGTAAACATGAATCACCACATAAATAGCAATCATTCAAAATCCCTCAACTTATATTGAAAACCCATATTCAAATCATCTAATTAAACCATTCTAATATACGTGTTTCCATAAATTGAGAGTTAGGGAAGAGTAACATGCTTAAAACACCAAGTTTTACGGAGAGAAATTAACCCTTAAGACCTTGGATGAACAACTTCTTGGAAACCCTAAGTGTCTTGCTTAAGGGAATTTTAAAGAGTTTGAAAGAGTCTTTTGATCAGTAATAATATGTTAATAAAGTCCCAAAGAGGATTTTATATGATGGGGTCTTAGTGGGGAAAGAGCAAAATTACTAGGATGCCCTTAATTAAAAGACTGGAAACTGATACCCAATCACAACAAGCGACCACTGAGCTTCCCATTCCTTCCTAACTGCATCACTCCCTTCATGGGAGACACCTTTAAGAACACCAAGTCTTCCACATCAAACTCTAAGTCCCTTTGCCTTACATCCGAATAGGACCTTTGGTTAATTTGGGGTATGTTAATCCTATCCTGAATCACCTTTACTTTCTCCATAGCATGGTGAACAAAGTTGGGACCATAAAACTTATTCTCACCAACATCGAACTACCCAATTGGAGAACTACACCTCCTGCCATACAAAGCCTCAAATGGACTGATTCCAATATTCAAGTGATAGCTATTATTATATGGAAACTCAATCAACGACAAATGGTCAACCCAACTACCACCAAAATTGATCGCACGAAACCTCATCATATCTTCAAAGTATGTATCACCTTCTTTGTTTGACCATCCATATGAGGGTGGAAAGCAGTGATAAGGTTTACCTTAAATCCTAAACTTCTCTGAAAGAAATGCTAAAAGTAAGATGAGAACTTAGCATCTCAACTATATATGATGTAAACTAGAGCACCATGCAACTTCATGATATCCTTAATGAAGAGCTTAGCATAATCCTCCACCGAATAATTAGTCTTCACTAGAAAGAAGTGAGCGAACTTAGTCATCCTATCCACGATGAACCAAATCGAATCAAATAGATTATAGGACCACAAAAGACCAGTAACAAAATCCATATTAATTACCTCATATTTTCACATAGGCAATTCAATCTGTTGAGATAACACACCAGGCCTTAAGTACTCTATCTTCACTTGCTGACAAACCTAACACTTATCCATAAAATTGGCCACATCCCTCTTTAAGTTATTCCAACAATAAATTTCTCTCAAGTCATGATATATCTTTATTGAAATAGGATGAAAAATATACCTCGACTCATGAGCTTCAACCAAAATCCTCTCTCATAGCCTATCTACATCTTTAACACATAACCTACCTTGGTACCTCAAGTACCATCACCACAAACCTCAAAAGTTATCACCTTCTGGTAACCCATATCATCCTTGATCTTCATCAAAATAGAGTCCAAGACATATTTATCCTTCACCTCAGTACTAAGATATGACTTTGCCACCTCTTGTACAATCAGACCACCATCCTTAGAGTCCAAGAGAAGAACTTCAAGATTAGCCAAATGATGAATATCCTTCACCGTCCTTTCTTCTTTCCATTTGCATAAGATAAGCTTTTTGTGGACAATATATTAAGAGAATCAGCAACCATATTAGGTTGACCTGAATTGTAATATAGACACATGTCATAGTATTTAAGAAACTCAATCTATCTCATTTGCCTAAGGTTTAACTCCTTTTGTGTGAACACATACTACAAACTCTTATGTTCTGAGAAGATGTCAACATGGACTCCATACAAATAATTGCACCAAATCTTTAAAGATAAGACCAAATCCAACAACTCCAAATCATGAGTCGGATAGTTCTTCACACATAGCTTTAGGTATCTAGAAGCATATTTAACCACCTTGCTATGTTGCATCAACATAAAACCCAGTCCCACTTGGGATGTATTGTGATAAACAACAAAACCATCGATACCCTCGAGTAGAGTAAAAATAGGACCTGAAGTTACTTATCCTTTAACTTCTCAAAGCTACCCTCACAAGAATTCGACCATAAGAACTTTACCTTTTTTTAAGTCAACTTAATCAATGGGATAATAATAGAAGAAAAGCTTTCCGTAAACCTCCTATAATAACTGGCTAATCCAAAGAAGCTCCAAATATCAATTAGAGTCCTGGTTCTAGGACACTTCTTAACCACTATAACTTTTTGTGGATCCACCATGATCTCTTTACTAAAAACAACATGACCCAGATAGGTTACAATATTTAACTAAAACTCAAACTTAGAGAACTTTCCATACAATCGCTAATCTTTCAAGGTTTTCAACACAAGGTAGAGCTGATCTACATGATCTTCTTCACTCTTAGAATACATCAAAATATCATTAATAAACACAATTTAAAATAAATCAAAAAAATGATGGAATACCCAATTTATAAGATCTATAAGTGTCATTAGGGCATTGGTCAACCCGCAAGACATGACCAAGAACTCAAAATAACCATAATTTGTATGAAAGGCGGTCTTAAGGATATCTTCCTCCCTGATAATTAGTTGATGGTAGCCAAAACGGGGATAAATCTTGGTGAAGTACTTAGCACCCTAAAGCTGGTCAAACAAGTCATCTATCCTAGGAAAAGGGTACTTAACCTTCACCATTACCTTATTCAACAAGCGGTAATCAATGCACATCAAAAGGGAACCATCCTTCTTATGCATGAAAATAACAGGAGCACGCTACAAAAACACACTAGGTTGAATAAAACCCTGATTAAGGAGATCTTTCAACTACTCCTTAAGCTTCTTCAACTCAGCTAAAATTATCCTATAGGGAGGGTTAGAGATAGGATGAGTGCATAGATGAAGATCAATCCAAATTTCAATTTTAGTATCGAGAGGAACACCAAGAATATCATCAAGGATGACCTCAGGAAATGTACTAACCATGAGTACAAACTGTAAGGAAGGACTCTTTAAGTTAGAATCTTTAACCTGAACCAAATAATAAAGACACCTTTTGGAAATCAATTTTTGGGATCTAAGATATGATATGAACCTCCCCTTAGGAACTAGGGAACTCCCTTCCCACTCAATAACTGGTTTACTTGGAAATTGGAAACTAACCTTTTAGGTTTTATAATCAAGAGATATATAGCATAAATACAACTATTCCATCCCTAAAATCATATCAAATTCTGAACTGCCCAACTCTATTACATCTACCTAGGTCTCCCTACCATCGACCGATATCACACGACCCCTATAGACCCTTCTATCCACAATAAAGTCACCCACCAAGGAGGACACAAAAAAGGAATCTGGAATACATTTAGGATCAAAACTAAAATGAATAGCCACATAAGTGGTCACATAAGAGAGGGTAAACATGACATCAAGTAGACAATATACTTTATGAGAGAATAAGTTTAGCATACCAGTAACAGCATCAGGGGATGCCTTAGAATCCTTGCGAATGGTAAGAGTGTACAAATGGTTTCAACAAGTGCCAGAGCTAGATGCAGAAGTAAAACCCTTTGGTGAAGGAGCTAATGAAGTAAAAACAGAGATATTATTTTCCC
Organism: Capsicum baccatum var. pendulum; assembly: GCA_030864225.1. Taxonomy (NCBI): domain Eukaryota; kingdom Viridiplantae; phylum Streptophyta; class Magnoliopsida; order Solanales; family Solanaceae; genus Capsicum; species Capsicum baccatum. Next base: position 173,613,165 of record CM061554.1, read on the forward strand.
AAGAAGCAATCCTAGAATGGCAACCCCTCTACATGTGACCAATCTAGCCACACTTAAAGAACTTGTTCCTCTAGTCTTCATAAATACCACAATGCACTTGACCATAACAAGAGATATATAATGGAGCTAACGGAGCCACACTAACATGAGGTTGGGCACCATGTGCCCTATGGCCAATACTATTTTGAAGACAACGATCACCTGATCACTTTCGATAAGGAGCACTAGTCGTAGAGTAGGAACCAGAATTTCCCCAATCTTCTTACACCATTTTACACTATCTCAACCACTCTGCCATTGACCTCTACCCTAATCTAAATACCAAAAATTCTTATTCTACCTTTCACTCATCTATGCTTGCTTCTTCTTCTTCTTTTCTACTTGTCGTACATACACGACAAGGCTAGAGATTTCCATATCCTTGATCAATAAGGAGGCCTTGATTTCTAAGATCAAATCATGATACAAATTAGACGTGAGCATTCTCATTCTAGCCCTTATTCTAGACACTAATTTTGGAGCATAACTGTAACACCCCATAAAGTGTGGGAATCTAGTTGATCATGAATTAAGATCGTAGAGATCCCCTAACTTAAGGACGAGTTTAAAGCTTTCCCATCGATTGAATGTTTATGAGCGTCTAAACTTGGGTTAACTTCCATTGTACATACCTTTTTATATGTAATTAATTAGAGGGATTATTATATATCAAAGGAGTTATCTTTGAGTCCACTTTCCAATGACACCGGTTTTATCTTAATTCGATATTAGGGTAAAAAGTTATGCTCGTTTTATAGAGAGATGTCAAGCTGCCGAAGGTGCAATGGCCGACCCGATGGACCATCAAGCCTTCCGTCGCCCTAAAAATAGTAAATTCAATCACTATAAATGACCTGACGGTCAAGGTGTTGGTCCTTCACCCTCCTGACGGTCCATCAACCAAGCTACTGGGTAAAATTCAAAGTTTCGAAGGCAGGATGTTTTAAAAGGGGTGTTTTGATACTTTTCCTCTTCAAAAAACCTCCCCTATGGATCTAATTACTCTATAAATCATTATTAATAAATCCTCATCAGTTGTACAACATTAAGATTCTCTTTCTCTCTAAAAAATGAGAACAAACTAGGGTTTCCTCCAAGAACAAGAAATCAAGAATCAATCCTTAAGTTCAAGATTTCAGGAAACGGATCAAGATTTGTGTTCCATTTTTCAAATCATATAATCTAAGGTATGTGGTACATCTCTAAACATCATGGGCATAATTTTTCTATTGTTTAATTACATGAAATATCCCCAATCATATTTAGAAATAAAGGGTTTGGAATTATTTGAAAAAGTATATATCATAAAGTTATTTTGAAGAAATTATATGTTCCCTTGAACTGTCTATTGTTAACTTTGAATATAACAATTCATTTATGGTTTGGGTGCAATGAAAAGTTTGAATGAGAGCATGAATTATCAAAACCCCCTCTTTTATCATGATATTTTTTATTTATATTGTTATGGGTAGTTTAAAGGCGTGAACTTTCTAAACGAAAAACTAATGGGTGAGTGCGTGTTTAATGATCATGGAGTGATATTGCTTATGACAAGTTGGGAATGTGTTTTCACATGATAAATGCTCATTGTGTCATATTAACAATCTTTCTTGGATTTTAAGTAATTACAAATATGAGGTGATCACCTATGGATTTTATAGTTGGGAGGAGAATGTTTTTGTGAATATTCAAGTGAAAAGTCTATTGCATAATTCTCTCTCATATGATGTTTAAAAACCTAGGGTGCTTATGAATATTATAATATGTGAAAAGGGTTGAAGACATGATATGACATGATTTGATTGACTTGCAAGTCAGTGTATGATGATAACCGATGATTTCATACCCTTAACATGATAGTGTTGTATTTTTGAAAAGTATGAATATGTTTTCCTTAAAGAACTAAAATTCGGGCTTAAGAGAGCTAGTAGGTTACCCGAATAAGGCATTTGAGTGAAAAAGCTCATTGCCAGAAACCATAGTTTCCAATACGGGATTTATGATATATGATCCTACATGATATAAAATTCTTAGGACATCTCACATGGGAGGATTTCTAGTGGAGTCCTCACATGGGGGTATCACCACTCCAATCCTGGTGGCTACTTCAATTGGAGGCTTGGTCGTCGAGTCAAGGGAGGGTTCTAAATAATTCATGGAATGTTAGATTTGTAGGGTGTAGCGACTAGCTCAGAAGAATAACAAAGAGTGAGTCATGGTTTCAAAGAAGTGTTTTGGAGATCACTAAAGTATGCCTATGTATTTTTACTTACATACTATGAACTTTTTTTTTATGAAATGGTCTCATCTATTTTGTATTAAAAGCATGCTATTTTGAGTTATTTTACATACCAGTACATTTATATTGACCCCCTATATTTCTGGGTCTGAGGCTCAGTCCAGGGGTCTCTCCAAATTGTAGAATCTTTAGAATAAAGTGTGCAGTTGGTGAGCCTTCTTTATTTTAGAATTCCTATTGCTAGAGTATCTTTTGCATTTTATTTTTGGGTCCGACTGGTGGCCTTGTCCTAGTTATAGACAAGTTATTATATTCTGATTTATTAGTGATTTCACAGACTTAGATGGATATTGTCTAGTTATCTATTGATTTCATTCTATATTGTTAAATTGAACTGAGAGTATGACCATGATTTTACCTGTTTATTTCTGCATTTCTCTTTATTGTATGTGAATGGTGTTTGTGATTGCCCAAAAGAAAAGACGCACCCGGACCTCCATGGTTTGGGATGACTGTTACGGCCAGGGCCCCGGTTTTGGTCGTAACAAACTTGGTATCAAAACATGGCTCATGGTCCCAGGGTGTCAACAAAATTTCATTGGGTAGAGTCCTTTTTAAGGATATGTAGTGAACCACACCTATAAGTAGGAGGCTACAAGGAATTTAGGAATGTTTCTCTTTCTTCATGTTTTAGTTTATGCTATAGAGTCAGAATATTCCTTTTTCATACTCTAGTTCATGATATGGCATCATCCATATGAAAGTATAGCTATCCTAATTCTTTTCTTACTTTGATATTTTTAGACATGTCTCATTTCTGAGGTGATTCAAGTACAAAAGCATAGAATCCAAATAATGTGGTCTTTTTCTGATTGAGTCATAAAAGATTATAAAATTGTGCAAGGACTTGAGAGGAGTATATTAGTGCGTCAAGGTGTATTGATTCTAGTGTAAACTTTGATCCTGATGAAATCATGCTTTTTATCCAGAGGTATTAAGTGTATCCAGTCCCTTTCAAAATTCTTGTTATAGATGTCATACATAAGGGGAATAATGTGTAGCAGAATGTTAGGACTATATTTTCACCCAAGTAGTAGTATATGTTAAAGTGTCATGACCTATTGGTAGTGAGATTGGGCCAAGAAGTTTGTGATATGAAGTCACAAGGTTAGAAGTCAGAGTGAGGGTGACTTTTGTGTAAATGAATATTTTTATCAATATAACCGTTGATTGAGGGATTATTTGTCATTTTATAGTAATAGAGAAATGTGGTAGTAATATTTGTAGATTGTAAGGTATTCGATAGTGGATGTGTTTGGATGTGATTATTATCAAATCAAAAATAGGGAAGGATCTCAGAATAGATAGTTGTGGTGGGTATAGAAATCAGTAATAGGTTGCAAATAGAGAAGGAATAGATTAGAGAATAAGTTGTAGGTAAAACCTCATTATTGTTTATTGAATTTTGAAGGTCATTTTGATGTACGAATGGGTAAGTAAATATGATGTAAGAATTTAGAATATATTGATAAGATTGAAATATGTTGTATTATAAGATTGAGATCGACTATCCTTCTTATATAACTTTACCCCTTAATTGTCTTTTCTCTAGTAGTTGTAAACTAGTACTGCTGGTGAGAAGGTATGTAGTAGATTTTGAGGTGTAGTAGTAATTCCATGTTGGGGATTTGATTGTAGGTAGTATCTACGTGAAATGAGGTATTTGGGTTGAATTTCCCAGTTTGATGGACTAGTATAAGATGTTGTATGTTTCATCAATGGTATGTGATTGTTGCTATACTATAGGCTTGAAACTTTAGAGATAGAATATGGTGGTAAGAATAGTAGCTTAAGATTAATGATGTATGTTTTGTTGGAATGAATTAGTAGGCTTGATGTGATTTGTAAAAGAGTCTAGGTTGATAATTTATGAAAAGTTTAAGTGGTAATTATGAGGTATATATGTATATGAGGACTAGTGTTAAAATGATGAATTATAGGTGTGTCATTAAGTGAATAAGGGCATAAGTATATAAGAATAAGTTGCACCCCCCCCCCCCCCCCGTATGGCGTTAAGGTCAGATTTTATGATATAAGTTATGTGATTAACAGTCTAATGTTAAAATGTTAAGTAGTGGAGTGTGGATTTTTATGTGTTAAGGAGTAAGGATGTGTATGCTTATGAGACTACGAGTTGTAGGTTGATGACGATAGAGGATAGTGAAAATTACAAGTAGCGTTATTAGAAAGCAATGTTTTTAGAGTATACTTAAAAAGGGAAAGTTTAGTATTTATGTGTATAAGTGTTTGCATACCTAGTTTGTGTTCTTGCTATTGTAGTATGGAGAAGTATGGTGAGTTGTTGCACGGTGTTCGTTAGAGTTAAATTGAGAAAATATAGGTAGGAAATTTGAGGCATGGGTATGTTTTTACAAATTTTGTTAAGTTGTAAGCTATGTGATTATAGGTGTATTGCGAGTATTCTAAGAAGTTGAAGATAGAGTGTTAAGTGTTTAAAAGCATGGATGTCCATGCCCATAATAATGTTATTCATAAGTTGGTGACTTTGGGGTTAGAAGATGTTATGACTTGTATCCCTGAAGGGGGGGATGACCCAAAAAGAATTTAGTGTCTTTATGTAAAAATTCTTGAAGGGAGTTTGTGTTTGTGTGTATATCGATATCCCCTGTTGTATTGGGAACTATGGTTATAGATTGAAGAGAGGTTATATTCACAAGTCTAGGAGGGTGACTTTGATCTAAGGGGGAGATAATGGATTAAAGTAGTTCCCAAATTTTTTTCATGGTTTTAAGTTTCAAGTAATAATCATGTTAAATCAATTCCTATTCAATCAAGATCCTCCTACTTCGATTTGAATGGACTTCTACCAATGACTTATGTATTTATGTCTTGCCTATGCCTAAGTGTTGAGCTCTCTATGTAACTCATTTTATGTTCCGATATCCAAACAAGGAGTAATAATGTCCCTCAGTGATCCAATATTCCAAGTATCCAAGCCATATGTTGTGTTGCTCATGATCCAAGCCTATGTCTCACAACAAGCCTGGTCCTAAGAAAACATGTTTTTGTATGTCACTGAATCATTTTATGCCAAAATTAGCAACATCGATAAAGTTGTGCGAACTTATGACTATCTCAGCTTTGAAAATGAGAAGTAATAGCTTCAAGTATCAATCTTTGTCTCAATCATTGACTTTATGAAATATGACCTTATGTTATACAAATCATGAGATATGTGTACCCATGCTTCTCACCGTAGTATGTCCTAAGAAATCATGTTGTGTTGTGGTTATGCCGAATGACCCTTTACTTCTGATCTAGACACTTGATATCTGAAGCACTCTGTGTGTATTATATCGTATCTTCACTTCATATCTCTCCTTGAGTAGTGCAATAAGTATAAGCTATGAACTTACAAGTGTTACATCCATTCATGATGTTTAGGCTCGGGTCCCTCAATGACCCTCTATATGTAAGTATGATGGTGGTTATGAAAACATAGTAGTGTGTGGGTAGGGGAGTAGATATTTTTAAAAGACGGATGGGAAAGAAGAAGATAAGTTTTTATTACGTGAGATATTTACAAAGGAGTTATGTGTTGAAAATCTTAGTGAGAATGATTGAATTGGATGGTCTTAGTTGGGAAATCCATGAAGTGGGTGTAGTAATGATAGACTTAAATTTTGTGATTGATGAAAACACAAACCAATGTTCCATGTGGTTAGTATTACTTGAATTAAGACTTGAGGTTGTTGGATTATAGTGATAGGGTGAGGTGATTTCTTAATATGATGTAGAGTGCAGGGTCTCATTGTTTAAGTTACCACCTTTTTCCTCTGAGTTGGGATTCAGAATAGAATTATTATATGGCGGGACACAAAATTCTTGTAGTTATATGTGTTATGGGAGAATCGTAGGTTGGAAATGATGAAGTATGTTGATTAATAGTGGGGCATATATGAATAGTGTCTCTAAACTTAATGTCCATTCATTGTATTTTGTAAGGTGGAAAATGCTTCTAAATCCTATCTCCTGTGGAATCTTATTTCATGATTAGTATTGATGTAAATAGGGACAATGATAACCAAATAAACTCATTCCTTATGTTGTGATGATAATTATTCATAGAACTCATGTGCAAGGTCATCCCTATGTAAAGTTTTACTACCTCATGCTTCGTGCTTATGCATTTCACTAGGGGCTATCATAAAGCTCTTTTGATGCCTTTGCATATATTGTTCAGGAAAAATGATCAATACGAGTTTAAGTTCCTGATTCCATACCGTTATAGCTTCAACAGGTCCTTACCCATCATTCGGGGATGAATGATCCCGGGGGGAGATAATGTAATGCCCCGCACTTTTGGGATAGAATGTAAACCATCATTTCTTTGTGTGAAGGTTCTAAAAGACAATAAATCCTATTCAAATTTAGTGTGGGAATCTAGTTGAGCATGAATTGAGATCATAGAGGTCCCCTAACTCAAGGACGAGTTGAAAGCTTTCCAATCGATTAAGTTTTGGTGAGCCCTAAACTTAGGTCAACTTCCATCTTCCATAAATTGTTATATATTAGTAATTAGAGGTCCTAGTATATATAAAATTAAAGGACTTTGATTCCTCTTACCAACTCCACTGCTTTTGCCTTAATTCAATATCGGGGCAAAAAGTTATGCCCGTTTTAAAGAAAGGTGTCAAGCTGTCGAAGGTGCGACAGCCGACCTGACAGATCGTCAGGTCCATGATGGACCGAAAAGCCTTCTGTTACCCAAAAAATAGGGATTTAAATCACTGGACTTGACTCAACGATCGAGGTGATGGTCTGTCAATGTAATACCCCGAGAAATTTTTCATTGAAATTTTGTGCGTAAACGTGTCGGTTTCTATCTTCTAGAATGAATTATAAATTGTTCGAGCGGAATGTCTTAGGTTATGATCCACCATTGCATAGAGTATTTAATAAGATTTCTAACGATATGTGGATCATCCAAAAAGGACACTCGAGCAACGAGTTATGAACATTCCGATCGAACCATGAATAGTAGTAAATAGTAAAACGTGCAGGAAAAAGTACTGAGGCCTGGCGTATTTTTTGGTGAACTTTAAACGATCATAACTCCTCGTACACAATGATATGGGTGAGATACTATATATCAACCGAAAGATATGAGAGTCCTCTTTCTAATGAAATTAGTTTCATCCAATTTGAATATCGGAGTAAAACGTTATGGTTGATCTACTTCAGACTATCAAAACAGTCCACCAAAGGACAGATTGAAGAATTATTTGATTTTTAGGGGCATTTTGTTCATTCCCCCTCACCCAAAATTCATCCAAACCCTATATTAAAGCCTGTTAGAAGTGTTATATGTTATATTTCAATAAATTTCCTCAAAAAGAAAACCCTAAGCTCCTACATCCAACTTCAAGAACCTCCAAAGTTCACCATTAATTCTGCAAATTTATTCAAGATTCCAAGTTCCTAGTTCAAGAACTCCAAGAACCATCTTTCAAAGGCACGATTAACATCTTAAAAACGAGTATTGATCTAAAGTTCATCATTCAAGGTATATGGGGTTTTTCAAAAAGAACTCTCTTTCGTTCTTGTGCCCAAAAGTAATTTTCTTTACAAAGGCATAGATTTTATTTGATTTTTATGAATTTGAAGCATGAACCCATATCTTATGATTATTATTATGAAATCTTGATGTTTATGATTTTGAAAGATGAATTTACATGTGTGGAGATATAAAGCATGAATCTTGAATGATATTTATCATGATTTTGATATTTCGGTCATGAATCCCCATTGGAAATTTTATTTTTTTTAGAAAGTGTGTGTTATAAGCACGTTGATATTGAATATTTGAGATATTTTGAATTATTTGACCTTTTGGTCTTAATAGAGTTGTTTTGAACTCGAGTGTGAAAGAAATCCACAACGTGGTTGATTTTGATAGATGGAAAGCATGATGGCTCCCGATGTATATTTATATATTATTGTAATTGTTTTGTTGTGGATTGTGTTTGAAATGATCTGAGCTAAGTTCGGGAGAAATCTTTAGCACCGAGTGGGAGGTATCAAACGACCTTACTTCCCTAGAACTATGTGACCCCATAGGAGTGAGCCTGAGGCTGATTTATATAGTGATCACTACTTTGTGTGGATTTGATATCGATAGTCCTACTTCTATGGCAAGGACAGGATGGCTCTCTCCAACGTGGGTTGTACGTTGGACTCCATGTAGCTCACATGGTTTTTGTCGGTTATAGGATCTCCCAGTGTGTGTGTGTTTCCTTGTGTCTATGGTGAATGGTGAAGTGATTTGAAAGTGGAATTATGAAAGTTATTCTTTTGAAAGATTTAAATGATATTTACCTTATGATAATTGGTATTCTTGATGAACTGAAATTGATTGACAAATTATATGATGACTCACATGTGTTATTGTACTTATTTCATCCTCTCATGATTATGATGATTTTCTTCAGGCTATGTGAGTCTTTCTTACATCCTGTATATTTCTTATAAATATTTATGATGATGATGTTTATACAACTGCATACACCCATATATACTCAGTTCCTTTCCATGGTACTGACCTATATCTTTGGATATGGGCTGCATCTTCTTGGAATGTAGGTTCAGGTGCTCAGTTCCAGGTTCGACAGTGATTCTTCGGGCATATTGTTCTATATCCTCTATTGTAGTGAGTCCTCATGTTCTGAGGACGTGATGTCTGATGTTGGTTTCACAGAATTGTTTACATTTGATAACTGAGTATGAGTCAGTTGGAGCATGTCTTAATAGCTCGCTGGTTTTATTGATTTTCTTAGAGGCTTATTAGACTATTATAGATGTTGGGAGTAAACTAATAAGTCATATTTTGTTATCTTTCTTAAATTCTTTTATTCTTGGAGGATGATTACTCTATTGATATTTGAGGGTTATTTACAAAAACGCCGGTTATTTGTGTTGAACTAAATAAAAATGGCTCAAAGGGTTAGCTTGGGGCTACTCATAGCCTCAAGCACCATGTGACGCTCTGAGACTCATTTTTTAGGGCGTTACAAACTTGGTATCAGAGCCTAAGGTTTTAAGGTATCCTAGGGAGTTTGACAACCGTGTTAAGTAGAGTCTTGATCATCGGTGTGTAGCGCGCCACATCTATGAGCAAGAGGCTAGAAGAGGTTTTAGGAAAAAGTATGATTCTTTCTTTCAGAAGTCTATCGTTCTTAAATTGTCTCTCTCTGCTATTGATCCGTGCTCTCCTCTTTTAGAAATATGCCTCCATGTTGAGCGAGAAGAAATAATAATGGTCAACAACCTCAACCAGCTGGCCCATTGAATGAAAACGTGTCTCATGCTGAATTTTGGGTAGCCTTTCAGGCGCTGGCCCAAGCTGTTACTACAAATGTTCAGTTCAACCCGGCCCCGACTCTACAGCAGTAGGGAGATGTTTCAGCTGATTCTAGGATCTGTGACTTTATGCGGATGAATCCACCAGAATTCAATGGGTCCAAGTCTGATAGGGATCCACGATTATTTTTAGAGGAGGTGCAGAAGATTACTCAGGTGATGCATGCATCTGAGGAACATAGTGTGGAGTTAGCTACGTATAGGTTGAAAGACCTTGCTTATGACTGGGTTATTGCTTGGAGGAAAGGTAGAGGTAAGGAAGCTATCCCTACAACTTGGCAAGAGTTCCAGGATGCATTCCTGGATAAGTTTTTCCCTTTGGAGATAAGGGAGGCAAAGGTGGAAGAGTTTCTGAACCTGCGACAGGGCTTTATGACTATTAGGGAGTACTTTCTATAGTTCAATCAGTTGGCCTAGTATGCTCCTGACTTTGTGGTTCATAATCGGGCTAGTATGAGTAAGTTTGTGACTTAAGTGTCTAGTTATGTGGTTAAAGAGTGTAGGTCTGCTATGCAAAATAGTGAGATAAATCTTTCTAGGCTGATGACTCATGCCCAACATATTAAGGCAGACAAGATTAAGGAGAGAGATAGAATGAGAGGGAATAAGAGAGCTAGGTTTGACTAGCACGAACAGGTTAGACTAGATCACAGGGAGGGATCCGCCCTCAGTATCAGGATCGTTCGGCTATGCCAGCACCGTCATCTGCTAGTGCTCCCGTGCCTAGAGGTAGGTAGGAGCAAGGTAGCAGGTCATATGCATCCAGGTCCCAGTACAGTGCTGGCAGTAAGCCAAATCATCCCCTGTTTCCTAAGTGTGGTAGTGCTCCAGTTCCAGCGACTCGCCCTACCCCAGCTCAGGTCGCCTCTTCTAGCAATGTTGGCGGGCAGCGCCAGAATAGATTCTATGCTTTAACATCCCACCAGGAATAAGAGGACTTTCCTAATGTTATTACTGGAATGCTTCGTATATTTTATTTTGATATGTATGCTTTGTTAGATCCTGGATCCAGTTTCTCATATGTTACACCTTTGATTGCTGTGAATTTTGAAATGAGTCCTGAGATTATTCCTGAGCCTATCCTAGTTTCTACCCCAGCGGGTGATTCGATTGTTTTCCAGAAAGTGTACAAAAAGTGTCCTGTTACCATTTTTTATAAAGTCTTATTGGCTGATCTGATTGAGTTAGACATGGTAGATTTTGATGTGATTCTGGGTATGGACTGGCTATATTATTCTTATGACTCTATTGATTGTCGAACCTGAGTGGTCAAGTTTCAGTTTCTGGGTGCATCCGTGTTTGAATGGTCTGGGAATTCTGCGACCCAAGAGTCATTTAATCTCTTACCTCAAATCTAGAAAGTTTATTTCCAAGGGGTGTATTTACCATTTGGTTAGAGTCAAAGGCACTAAGTCTTAGATTCCAACTCTCTAGTCTGTTAACGTCGTCAATGAGTTTTCTGATGTCTTTCCAGATGATCTCCCAGGGATACCTCCTGATAGAGAGATAGAGTTCGGGATTGATCTTCTTCCCGATACTCAGCCTATTTATTTTCCTCCTTACCTTATGGCCCCTGCAGAACTTAAGGAGTTGAAAGAACAACTTAAAGATCTACTAGATAAGGGTTTTATAAGGCCCAGTGTTTCTCCTTGGGGTGCTCCTGTGTTGTTTCTGAGAAATAAAGATAGCTCTTTGCATATGTGCATTGATTACCGCCAACTAAATAAAGTCACAATCAAAAATAAGTAGCCCCCTCTGAGAATAGATAATTTTTTTGACCAATTGCAAGGTGCAAGTTATTTCTCAAAGATAGACCTTCGTTCAGGCTATCATCAACTCAAAGTTAGGGAGTGTAACATCCCAAAAACTGCTTTCCGAACTTATTTTGGCCATTTTGAGTTTCTTGTAATGTCTTTCAGGTTAACTAATGCCCCAGCAGCTTTCATAGACCTTATGAATCGAGTGTTCAGACCATATCTGGATATGTTTGTCATAGTGTTCATCGATGATATACTGGTGTACTTCTGTAGTGAGGATGAACATTCTGATCATCTCCGAACTGTCTTGCAAACCCTTAGAGATCACAAGTTGTTTGCCAAGTTCAGTAAGTGTGAGTTTTGGCTAAGGTCAGTTGCTTTTCTGGGTCATATCATTTCTTTCGAGGGTGTTAGAGTTGATCCCCAAAAGACCGAAGCTATTAGAAATTGGCCTAGACCTATTTCTCCGACTGATATCTGAAGTTTCTTGGGTTTAGCTGGCTATTACTGCCATTTTGTTGAGGGTTTCTCCTCTATATCATCTTCTATGTCTCGGTTGATCCAAAAGAAAGTGAAGTTCTTGTGGTCTGAATCTTTTGAGAAGAGTTTTCAGGAATTGAAGACTCGACTCATTTCATCCCCTGTTTTGACTTTGCCTGATGGTGTTGATGGTTTTGTGGTGTACTATGATGCTTCGAGAGTTGGGTTGGGTTGTGTATTGATGCAGAAGGGTAAGGTGATAGCTTATGCTTCTAGATAGTTGAAACCCCATGAGAAAAATTATCCCACCCATGACCTTGAGTTGGCTGTTGTTGTGTTTGCTTTGAAAATCTGGAGACACTATTTGTATGGTGTCCATGTTGATGTTTTCACTGATCATTAGAGTCTGTAGTATGTGTTTACCTAGAGAGAATTGAATCTTAGGCAGAGACGATGGTTAGAATTGTTAAAGGACTATGATATGAGTGTGTGTACCATCTGGGCAAGGCCAATGTTGTGGTGGATGCCCTAAGTAAAGTGTCCATGGGTAGTGTTTTGCATGTGGTAGAAGGTAAGAAAGATTTGGCTCATGATGTACATCGTTTGGCTAGATTGGGGGTTAGGTTGTTTGACTCTGCTGAACGTAGTATAGGGGTTCAGAGTAGTTCTGAATCCTCCTTGGTTTCGGAAGTAAAGGAAAAACAATACTCAGATGCTAGTTTGGTCAGACTGAAGGAGTCAGTCAAGGACCAAAAAGTAGAGGTTTTCTCCCAAGGGGGAGATGGTGTTTTGAGATTGCAGGGAAGATTGTGTGTCCCGAATGTTGATGATCTGAGACAGAGTGTTATGGCTGAATCATACGGGGCGCGATATTCTATTCATCCTGGTGCCACCAAAATGTATCGAGACTTGCGGGTAATCTATTGGTGGAGTGGCATGAAGAAACATATAGCAGCGTTTGTAGCTAAGTGTGCAACATGCCAACAGGTTAAGGTTGAACACCAAAGACCTGGTGGTATGATGCAAGAGTTTAGTATTCCCACCTGGAAGTGGGAAGAGATAAATATGGACTTCATGATTGGTTTACCTCCTTCCCGACGCCATCATGATTCTATTTGGGTTGTGGTTGATAGGTTGACTAAGTCTGCTCATTTCTTGCCTATTCATACTTCATATACTGCTGAGGATTACGCTAGATTGTATATCCGAGAGCTAGTTAGACTGCATGGAGTTCCCTTGTCTATCATTTCTGATAGGGGTACTTAGTTTACTTCGCAATTTTGGAAAGCTTTTCAGAAGGGTCTTGGTACCCAAGACCTTTTGAGTTCTGCTTTTCATCCGCAGACTGATGGTCAGGCTGAGCAGCCCATCCAGACCTTAGAGGATATGTTGAGAGCTTGTGCACTTGATTGTAAGGGAAGTTGGGATGATCACTTACCGTTGATAGAGTTTGCTTACAATAACAGTTTACACTCTAGTATTGGCATGGCTCCGTTTGAAGCCTTATATGGGAGGAAGTGTGGATCACCCATAGGTTGGTTCGAGGTGGGTGAAGAGTCTGTGAGTGTTCTTGATTTGGTATTTGAGGCAATGGAAAAAGTTAAGTTGATTAGGGAAAGGTTGAAAACTGCGCAGAGTCATCAGAAGTCTTATGCGGATGTTAGAAGGAGAGACCTTGAGTTTGAAGTTGGTGACCTAGTGTATCTGAAAATTTTACCCATGAGGGGAGTAAAGAGATTCAGAAAGAAGGGGAAGCTTAGTCCCCGTTATTTTGGTCCTTACGAAATTCTTAGCCTTGTTGGTAAGGTAGCTTATGAGGTCGAGTTGCCTTCCGAGTTGTCCTCTGTTCATCCAATATTTCATGTCTCCATGCTTGGAAAGCATATTAGCAATGTTGTCGTAGTGGATTCCTCTGTGACTTCTGACATTCAAGAAAATCTTTCTTTTAATAAGATTCCTGTTGAGATTATTGATTTCAGTGTCTGAAGACTAAGGAACAAAGAAGTTCCCTTTGTCAAAGTGTTATGGTGAAACCAATCTGTTGACGGTGCAACTTGGGAAGCTGAGACGGATATGCGATCCAAGTACCCGCACCTATATTCCGCGAACTCTGATCAAGCTGAAGGTACTGTTCTTTCCTAAATCATGCACTTTTGATAAAAGTTGCAGCAGTTCAGTTGTTATTTATTATGTGTTCAGCTGTAGTTTCTTGAATTCATGCATTCTATGTTGTATTCGGGGTGAGAAATGATGTGGTGATGAGTCTAACAAATGGTTTCAGCTGTATGCTCTATTCCCTATCCAATATTGGTATATCTAGCGTCATTTGAGGACGAATGTTTCCAAGGGGGGATGATGTAATACCCTGAGAAATTTTTCGTTGAAATTTTATGTGTAAACGTGTCGGGTTCTATCTTCTAGAATAAATTATAAATTTTCCATGTGGAATGTCTTAGATTATGACCCACCATTGCATAGACTATCGAATAATCTTTCAAACGATATGTGTATCATCCAAAACGGACACCCGAGTGATGAGTTATGAACATTCCAATTGAACCGTGAATAGTAGTGAACAGTAAAACGTGCAGGAAAAAGTACTGAGGCCTGGCGTAATTTTGGGTCAACTTCAAACAATCATAACTCCTCGTACACAATGATCTAGGTGAGATACTATATATCAATGGAAAGATATGAGAGCCCTCTTTCTAATGAAATTGGTTTAATCCAATTTGGATATCGAAGTAAAACGTTATGGTTGATCTACTTCAGACTATCAAAACAGTCCACCAAAGGATAAATTCTAGAATTATTTGATTTTTAGGGGCGTTTTAGTCATTCCCCCGCACCCAATATCCGTCCAAACCCTATATTAAAGCATATTAGAAGCATTATATGTTATAATTCATCAAATTTCCTCAAAAAGAAAACCCTAAGCTCCTACATCCAACTTCAAGAACCTCCAAAGTTCACCATTAATTCTGCAAATTTATTCAAGATTCCAAGTTCCTAGTTCAAGAACTCCAAGAACCATCATTCAAAGGCACAATTAATATCTCAAAAATGAGTATTGATCTAAAGTTCATCATTCAAGGTATATGGGGTTTTTCAACAAGAACTCTCTTTCATTCTTCTGCCCAAAAGTAATTTTCTTTACAAAGGTATGATTTTTATTTGATTTTTCCAAATTTGAAGCATGAACCCTTATCTTATGATGATTATTATGAAATCTTGATGTTTATGATTTTGAAAGATGAATTTTCATGTGTGGAGATATAAATCATGAATCTTGAACGATATTTATCAAGATTTTCATATTTGGGCCGTCAATCCCCATTGGAAATTTTGTTTTTTGAGAAAGTGTGTGTTATAAGAATGTTGATGTTGAATACTTGAGATATTTTTAATGATTTGAACTTTTCGTTTTAATGGAGTTGTTTTGAACTCGAGTGTGAAAGAAATCCACAACGTGATTAATTTTGATAGATGGGAAGCATGATGGCTCCCGATGTATATTTATATAATACTGAAATTGTTTTGTTGTGGATTGTCTTTGAAATGATCTGAGCTAAGTCTGGGAGAAATCATTAGCACCGAGTGGGAGGTATAAAGACACCTTACTTCCCTAGAACTACGTGCCCCCATAGGAGTGAGCCTGAGGCTGATTTATATAGTGATCACTACTTTGTGTGGATTTGATATCAATAGTCCTACTTCGATGGCAAGGACAGGATGGCTCTCTCCAATGTGGGTTGTACGTTGTACTCCATGTAGCTCACATATTTTATGTCGGTTATAGGATATCCCAGTGTGTGTGTGTTTCCTTGTGTCTATGATGAATGGTGAAGTGATTTGAAAGTGGAATTGTGAAAGTTATTATTTCGAAAGATTTAAATGATATTTACATTATGAGAATTGATATTCTTGATAAACTAAAAGTGATTGACAAATTATATGATGACTCACATGTGTTATTGTACTTATTTCATCCTCTCATGATTTTGATGATTTTCTTTGGGCTATGTGAGTCTTTCATACATCATGCATATTCTTATAAATATTTATGATGATAATGTTTATACAACTGCATACACCCCCATATACTTGGTTCCTTTCCATGGTACTTACCTATATCTTCGGATGTGGGCTACATTTTCTCGGAATGTAGGTTTAGGTGCTCAGTTTCAGGTTCGACAGTGATTCTTCGGGCACGCTGTTCTACATCCTCTGTTGTGGTGAGTCCTCATGTTCCGAGGACGTGATGTCTGATGTTGGTTTCACAGAATTGTTTACATTTGATAACTGAGTATGAGTCAGTTGGGGCATGTCTCATTGGCTCGTTGGTTTTATTGATTTTTTTAGAGGCTTGTCAGACTAGTATAGATGTTGGGAGTTGACTAATAAGTCGTGTTTTGTTATCTTTCTGAAATTCTTTTATTCTTGGATGATGATTAATCTGTTGATATTTGAGGGTTATTTATGGAAACCCCATTAATTTGTGTTGAAGTGAATGAAAATGGCTCAAAGAGTTAGCTTGGGGCTACACATATCCTTAAGCACCGTGTGACTTTCTGGGACCTATTTTCTGGGGCGTTATAGTCAACCAAGCCGTCGGGCAAAATTTGAAGTTCTGAAGGAAGGATGTTTTAAAAGGGGTGTTTTGGTACTTTTCCTATTGAAAAACCCTCCTCAATGGATTTAATTACTCTCTAAATCATTATTAATCAATGCTCATCAGTTGTACAACATCAATATCCTCTTTTGACTCTCAAAAATAGGATCAAACTAGGGTTTTCTCCAAGAACAAGAAATCAAGAATCAATCCTTAAGTTCAAGATTTCAAGAAATGGATCAAGATTTGGGTTCCATTTTTTAAATCTTATAATCGAAGGTATGTGGGACTTCTCTAAACATCATGGGCATAATTTTTCTATTGTTTTATTACATTAAATATCCCCAATCATATTTATAAAGAAAGGGTTTGGAATTGTTTGGAAAGCATATGTCATGAAGTTGTTTTGAAGAAATTGTATGTTGTATTGAACCGTCTATCGTAAATTTTGAATATAATAATATATTTATGGTGTGGGGTACAATGAAAAGTTTGAATGATAGAATGAATGATCAAAACCCCCTCTTTTATCATGATATTTTTGATTTATACTGTTATGGGTTGTTTAGAGGCATGAACTTTCTAAATAGAAAACTAATGAGTGAGTGCTTGTTTAATGATCATGGAGTGGTATTGTTTATGACAAGTTGGGAATGTGTTTTCACATGATAAATGCTCGTTGTTTTATCTTAAGAATCTTTGTTGGATTTTAAGTAATTACAAATATGAGGTGACCACCTATTGATTTTACAATTAGGAGGAGAATTTTTGGTGAATATTTGAGTGAAAATTCTATTGCATAACTCTCTCTCATCTGATGTTTATAAAGCTTGGGTGGTCATGAATATGATAATAAGTGAAAAGGGCCACAGACATGATGTGACATAATTTGATTGACTTACAAGTCAGGGTATGACGATACCCTATGATTCCATGCCCTTAACAAGATAGTCTTGAATGTTTGAAAAGTATGAATGTGTTTTCATTAACGAAATAAAAGTTGGGATTAAGAGAGCTAGTAGGTTACCCGAAGAAGGCGTTTGACTACAAGGGCTCATCGCCATAAATCGTAGTTGCCAATACGGGACTTATGATGTATGATCCTACATGATATGATATTTTTAGCACATCTCACATAGGGGGACTTCATGCGATGTGCTCACATGGGGGGTATCACCACTCCAATCCTAGCGGCTACTTGGATGGGAGGATTGGACACCGAGTCAAGGGCGGGTTCCACATAGCCCATGGAATTTCAGATTTGTAGGGTGTACCAACTATCTCAGAAGAATAAAAAAGAGTGATTCATGGTTTCAAAGAAGTGTTTTGAAGATCAATAAAGTGTGCCCATGTATTTTTACTTACGTATTATGATCATTCTTTTTATGAAATACTATCATCTGTTTTGTATTTAAAGTATGAAATTTTGAGTTGTTTCACATACCAGTACCTTTGTATTGACCCCCTATATTTTAAGGTTTGAGGCTCAGTCCAGGGGTCTCTCCGAACCATAGAATCTTCATACCGAAGTGTGCAGTTGGTGAGCCTTCGTTATATCGGAAGGCTAGTTGCTAGAGTTTAGGTTTTGCATTTTAGTTTTGGGTTTGACTGGGGGCCTCCCAGTTATAGACAAGTTATTATATTCTGATGTATTAGAGATTTCGCAGACTGAGATTGATATTATCTAGATATCTATTGATTTCATTCCATATTGTTAAATTGAACTTAGAGTATGACCATGATTCTGTCTGTTTATTTCCGCATTTCTCTTTACTGTATCTGAATGGCATTCGTGATTGCCAAATAGATAAGAGGAGCCTGGGCCTCCATGGTTTGGGATACCCGTCATAGCCAGGGCCTCAGTTTGGGTCATGACAATAACATGACAGCTAATGAAACTTCAAGGCATACTCTTTTACTGACATCTTTCCTTGCTTCAAATTCATGAACTCCTCAGCCTTCGCCTTCCTCAACTCATGAGTAAAAAGGTGATCAAGAAAAGCACTAAAGAAGTCATCCCACAAAGAAGACTCAGCATCATCACCCCTAGACTGGTCCTACTCCTCATACCACCGATATTCCACATCCTTCAACTAATAAATAGAAAACTCCACACCCTCTACATTAGTAGCTTGCATCACACAACATTCTTTTCCATCTCATCAATAAAATTTTGAGGATCTTCCTCAACTTTAGAACCAGTGAAATTCGGAGGACTCAACCTCATAAACTGGACAACTCTAGTAACCTCAAAAGATAGAGCAATAGAAGAAAGACGCTCAGTCTAAGAGGCCACCAATTGCATAAGCAAATGGATTGACTAGCAAAACTCAACATTAGACAAATCAGCTTGAGGTGTCCAAGAAGGGATGGGGGAACCAACAGAACTTCTCTAGGGCAATTAAAAAAAGTGATCCTAGACTGATTTTGAACTCCTTGAGTAGGATGAGCTCCGCCCATATTGTCCTAGATGAGACAAAAGAGTTTCATAAGCATAAAATCTTCCGGGAGAAATGATCTAAAAAGGAGACAAATGGGAATTAGAGAAAATTTCAAGATCTTAGACTCTATAGCCCAAAATAGATCAACAAAGAAAAGAAAACATTCCTAAATGCCTCGTAGCCCCTTCCTATTAAGTGTGGTGTGATACACACCCATAAAACAGACTCAAATTGACATGACTTTGTGGACACCCAATAACCCCAAACCTAGGCTCTGATACCAACTTTGTCACAACCCAAATCATGGCCTAGCTATGATGAGTATGTCAAGTTCATCGAGGATCGAAGACCACCTAAGTACCTAGCAAAACACCACACATTACCTAATAATCGCTGAATTCTGAACATATAACAAGATAGCATAATATAAGTTCAAAGAATTTAAGACATGTCTATAATTGACAAATGGTAACTAAAACCAACACACCAGTATCTCTTAAGTTCACAGTAATCCACAAAGCCTTCTAACAAAATCAAAATCAATAAAGTGCCAGGACATGCCCCCGACCCTAACTTTGACAATTACAATGTTAATGATAATGTGAACTCTCAAATCTAATCAATAAATGGAAACTAATGAAATATACAATTTTTTCGGATAATGAAAGCTCACCAACTCACCAAAAACGTATGACAAATTAAGTCAATCCACCTAACACTGTATGAGAAAATTAGAAGTATCTCTGGTGTCTGCATCGCATAAGGATACAGTTTCCGATGATGGTTAGTGAGTTGAGCACTAGCATGAAATGTAGGGATAAGGGATAAAATAATGACAAGTCAAATCCAATTCAAAACCATGTGAATATCATCATATACATACATAGATAATATGTCAGGATAGGGAACAAGGCTTAGCATACACTTTAAAACTTTAGCCTGGACTGTGTATCTCAACCATCATAATATAAGAAGGCACCCATGGGCTATATTGGTCCATCTCTCACCCAGTTGAAAGGGCCCTAGTTCGTGTAGCCATTCAAACCAGAGAATGTACATATATTGCATGGGGGACTCGAACATCCCAACATACCAAGGTGACTTAAGAACCCAATCATGCAATATAATATGGGGGAGTCAAACCTTCCAATAATATAATAAAGAGGACTCAAACTACCTAGTCATTTAGACCCCCGCATTGGTAATCGTAGTTTCTAGTAATGGTCCACCGAGAACTCAACTTTCATGACACATCTACACAACTCTCATTAAACCCCAATTGAAATATTTATCACACACTCCCATTCATTGGATCATAATACAAATTTAGACATTCACTGTTGCTATCTTCATACCAACTACACTTCTAGGGTAATATTAACATGCCATTACAACTCCATTAACTTAAGAAAATGACTCCCTTTGTTCATTAATACAAGGTGGGGAGGACACTAACTCCCTTTGTTTATTATATAAAACTGTCATGTTTCAAATAACATCATTATATCATGCAACTGTTTTGAAAATAGCTCAATGTAATTTTACTCATACTTAAAGCCACTTTCACAAAATTTGAGTTGGGGTTATTACAAATTCAATTGTTAATATTCACAAAATTTGGGAAATCACAATCCCTTAGTTTATTCACTATGCCCATGCATAAAATTGGTTTCACAACCACTATTTACAACATAAACAATGCATACGTAAAGATGAAACATCACATAAACAACAATCACTCAAAAACCATCAACCGATGTTAAAAACCCACATTCAAAAGCATCCAATTAAACAATTTAAATACATGATTTTATATAAATTGAGGGTTAGGGAAGAGTAACATGCCTGAAACACTATGTTTTATGAAGAAAAATAAACCCTTGAGCCCTTGGATGGCCATATTCTTGGAAAACCTAAGTATCTTTCTTAATGAAATTTCAAAGAATTTTTATAGATCTTTTAATTGGGAATAATATGTTAATAAAGTACTAAATAGATTTTAAGTCAAGGGGTATAAGTGGCGAAAGAGGGAAATTACCAAGATACTCTTGATAAAAAAATTGGAAACCGACGACCAGTCTTTACGAGCGACCACAAGACTTGTAGGAATACCCTATGAGTCATTTAGTCCAATTGTAGTCTAGACAATTTCCAGGTCCACCCCACACTAGTTTGATTATGAGTATCACCATACGACTCGTATCTAGTCCTTGCTAATTGTAACATACTAGTCGTAGTCACAATAGGATCCTAGTTCAGAAAACTGGATCCAGGACACTACGACTCATTTGGAGCCACTCATGCTTAAGATAGAAAACGTGGCTATTCACACTGTTCAAACTATGATTAGGATCCTTGCTATAAGTAATTCCCTACGACTCATAGAGTGAGTGTAATGAGAACAGTGAGGATAAAATTTTATAAATTTTCAAAGGCCAAAAATATAAGGTGTTACACTGTAATGCCTTGAATTTGGCACCCAAAATGTTACACGGTGCTCATGATCCCGAAGGACCACAAGCTAACCCATGAATTAGATGTGTAACTAAGTACTAAATAATATATTGTAAATATGTAAAATATAAGTTGGAAGGCCATAAGGTTCAAAACTGAACTAATACTAAATGTAAAATAGTGTCTGTAATAGGGTATAATAATACCCAAAACTGAAATAAACTGTCTACAACATGATGTACTCTGAAAGCCTCTAAACTGTTTAAAATCTATGGAGTTGATGGGACTTGTCCCCAACAAACTCTGAACTACTGAAATAATAAAGTAATTAAAATAATCATGCTATCCTCGAATGATGAGGACTCACTACTAGTCTAGCTACAGAACGTCTAATCTACTAAAGATGCTCGGGAGCTTATGCTTCTAAACCAATGGCATAGAACACCATAGTGCAAATAAGTCAGTACAATTGAATGTACTGGTATACAAGTGAGGTAGGCTGAATACAAGGGTTCATTGCATGAACAATAATAATTGACTGATGAAATAAACATGAACGCGTGAGAAATACATGCACGAATACATAAACTGGGACTAGGGTCATGATAATACTAAATACTAAAGTACTGACATCTGAGTTTACTAATACTAGGATACTGAATAACGGAGTCTATTGATGATATGAATTACAGAGTTTACAAGTAATGGATATCAGAGGTTACTGGTACTATATTACTGATAACTGATAACTGACTATACTGATACTAAAAAACTATCTGAGTTCTTTACTAGACTGGAGACTGTATCTGACAGTCCTGAATTTGAAGAACAATCTGAGTTATAGACTAGGCTAGATGACTATATCTGATAGTTCTAATTTTGATGGAACTAGCTGAGTTCTCTACTGAGCTGAGCGACTATATCTAACATTCCTGATATATGTAGAACTTAACAATGTTCTATTATTAAGACTAAATCTAAAACTAAGACTGTGGGAGATAATCATCTAACCGACATGCCCCAAATCTGAACTGGTGGGGCCCAACCTATTATCTCAGCTATAAGGATGTTAGTACCATGCCATGGGTAAAGAAAAGCTGTGAGTAAACCCTCTTTGATAGGGAGCACTTCCGTTAACCACTCCTGTAAGGAAAAAATCAAAGGAGATATATAGTCCCTAGACTCGTAGGGTTACATCTCGACCTACGCTGGCTACATAGTTTTGAAATGCAAGGATTTCTTCTAAGGATCATACCCTATACTGACTGACAAGTGAGCCCTCATCCTTGGGTTCACTCGGTGTTGAATCCTACTCCCAACTAAAAAGACACTAAACTAATATAACTGAACTGAACTATTACTAATTGTATTATGTAACTAATTTAAACTGGGTTCACTAAATTCGATTGGCTGATGAAATACTACTGAGATCTAATAACTTACTATAATTGCTGAGATTATGAAGATTATAGAAATTACTGATATTACTAAGATCAGTGAGGTTACTGAGTAGGACTAGACTGATACAAAATTCACTGAATTTTCCTGAGTCATTAGATTGACTGAATTCTAATTATCATGTCTTGACTGAGAGTATCATGAAAACTGACACTAGATCTAGGTACACATCTAAATTGTCGTGTACAAGTACCTGAGGACTCAATAGCATAAAACTAATAAGACTTGACACTTCTTAAACACATGACCAATATCAATAATTCATCATACAATAAGTTAGGGATTTCATGAAGCACATAGTTATCATAATGTTGTACGTGGATAGGAATGGATCTAATCATGTCATAATTTCATACTCTAACATCATGAACATTCCAACAAATATTTACAATGCTCATCAATAGCATGGGAGTCATTTGAACATAAGGGTAAAATATATATTTATCATTTGGGTTATAATTAGGCTATAATGTATAATTTTTATTCTCTAAGGCATTTTATCAAACACCTTACATGCACCATTTAGGGCATACAAATAATCATTAAATTAACATACCATAACCAACTAAGTTCATAGTTTTGACTTGCATGCTAACATAGTGTCATAAAACAAATAAAGATTCCAACTTGGGAATCATACAACAACAACCACATGAACCTAATCAATCCATAACATGAATATCAAAATTCATATTTTAAAACTTTATTCTTGGGCTTCATGGACGAAAAGAATCCATGAATGAACACTATGCATACCTTAGTTCTCGATTATACAAATATTGACGGAGAGATTCTTGAATTTGAGTATTGAACTTGAATCCTTATTTGAAAACCCTAACTTTTTCTTGAGTGAAACTTGAGAGACATAGTATATTTTGGTTGAATTAGGGCTAAATCCCATGTTTTAGACTTATATAGGGGTGGAAAATTGACTCTTTTGCCCTTAAACATGCGGATATTTAATGACTAAAATTGGGCATTGATGCTATTATCAATGGGGCGCATTGATGGCATCAATGTGATAGTTGATGCGTTGCACCATCATTGCGTTAACTCTCAGTACTTTGACCCTGGCAACCTGCAATAATATCAACCAATGATATTGGTGATTCGGCACGCAAAGATCATGTTGGTCCACTATTTTAGGCTTTTGAACATGGTCTAAACGAGTTCTGAAAAAAATTTAAAACCTGTTCGGGAATATCTATTGACCTTCCTGGTCATGAATTAGCAAGAATACAGACCATTAACGGACATTAAAGTTATGAAATGAGACTGCAAACTTTTGAAGGCTAAAATAAACTAAGTCTGGAAACTTAGCTAGAACCTTCTAAGTATAGAACCCCCTTAACAAGCATAAATGGACTAAATTAATCTCAGGATTTTGCAGGGTCTTACATACGCTTATGTGACACCCCATGTTTTTTATCTTTAAACCCTCCAAGAGTTGAGTAATTGAAGTAGTTTATGAATTAATTTCAAAACTGTCATTGAGAATAGTCCAGGGCACGATTCATGATATCATGTAACTAGTCATTGGAAGACTCGATACCACAGTAGTGAGTTGGCCTAGGTTTGGTTCCTTGACAGTAAGTCCAAGATGTGACTCATTATTAGACGTAACAAGTCATTATAGGTGACTCATTGTCTCAATAATGAGGTTGCCCATATACTTTTCCTTAAACATGAGTCTTCATCACGACTTGTGCTGACAGGTAATGAGTCATGATAAGTGACTCCTGGTCGTAACAGTGAATGATGGGATTTTTTATGCTCATGTCATGAGTCTAGGAAACGACTCATGATCAATCTTCACGAGTTGTTGGCCAAGTCGTGATGACTAGCCCTAATTTTTTCTTCCCATTTTTATGGGGTCTTTTTGTTTTTTTCCTCCTTTTACACAATATCCATGACTTAAAAATACTCCAATGACCCTTTAACATCAATTATCAAAATTAAAACACTACTTTCTCCTCTTTAGCTCTTAAGGCAAGAGGACTATGGTTTTACAAGGGATTCAATATCTAGGCTTCAAATATCAAATTTCCTTTTAATTTCTTATGTATTTCAGGCATCTATCTCATCCTTGAACTTATATTTATCACTATGGTAGAAATTGATTTAATGTTCATGTGATTTCATTATTGTGTTGAGGTATTTTGAAGGTGATTACTTGAATTGCTTTTCATATGTTTTAAATATTCTATTCATGCTTTGATTAATTTTTTAGGGATTGAATGGGTACATGGTTATGGGGATTGGAATGGGGAACATGGGTTTCCCCATATTGTTTGATTCTTTGGCTTGGTAATGACATTAACCTCAATCCACATTAATAACATTGGTTTTGTATATGGAATTTGCATGATTTAACTTACTTTTGGAACCTTGCATTGCATTAAAGAATAATGGGTAATCAAAATAATTTTGGAAGGCCCTTGGTGGTCATGGTTTGGATCTAAAAATGGAACTTGGAGGTCTAATAGTGAATTGGGCTGGAATGGCATAGTTATATAAAAGCTTGTAAGCATCATTGGTTTGATATTGGAAATGTCTTAATAAATGACTCCTGGGTTATTGGTTGGGTTTTTGTGAAAACTATATTAATTTGGGCTTAAATAGAATTATTTAGCACACTATGAAGATGGGTGATCTGAGGTGGTTTTATGTACCTTAGTGTGGTTATCCTAGCTCATTTAGCCTTTTTTAGGAATACTTGTGTGATTAATGAGTAAATAATGATATAAATGAGTATCTAAGTGTCTAAGTATGTGAATACAATGATTAAAAGTGTTTTTAGACAAGTTTAGATTCAAATTGATCACTTAGAGTTCAATTGAGAAAACTAGTGTTACCAGCTTGAGCTAGGTGTTCGTCTAGTCTATCGTGATGGATTCTAATGTGTTGAAAAAACTTCTAATGGTTTAATTTTGTAAATATGTCTGTAACAACTCTTTTATAGTGTTTAAAGTTCAATTAGGTCAAGACAAGAGATAAAATAATAAGATAAAGATCAGCGTGGGCAAGCCTAGTCTTAGCTCGAGTTTTTTGTTCACCGTTCTAGATATTGTGTTGGTTTGACCTCTAATCCATGGTGTTTGATGATTTAGGATTCTTGGTGATTTTATTATGATTATATACGGATATTTAAAAAAAATTATAAATAAAGCTAAAATGACACCACAAGCATTGGGTTTGAAGGGAAAATGCAAAGGATAATTAAAGAGGCGAATGGCACTTTCCATTGAGGCAACGCGACAGAGGGGTGATGTGTACCTTTATCCCTAGAAACAATCAACACACCACTCACATATCTCCTTTTCATGAAGCCATGTGATTCTCCACTCTCTCCCATGAGCAAACCAATGCGTCTCACCCCTTAGTCCAAACAAGGACAACTTCTCCTACTATAAATACAACACTTGCACTTTATTCTAATTACTTTTGGACGTATTTGGCTTTGGAATGGGGCTGATCAAAACTTATTTTATGGTTTATATCTCATTACTTTAGCTTTTTAATGGGTGATATCATGTATTCAATTACTTTGTTTACGATTATGACCATTAGTTCCTAAACGCCCCCTTTACGGGGTTAAGGCCAAGAAGATGTTTACTTTTTCTTTGAATTGAGTTTGGTAGGATTGCTTATTGTATTTGGTTATTAATTTATCCTTTTTATAAATATATTAAGGATTATCAACCCTTAGAATATATCAATTGTCAACTTTGTGATATCGAGAGGGGGAATTATAAGATATAAATGTGGGATAGGTAGAGTAAGGTTCTTATTCTCTTATAAAATAAGAAATTTGAATTAGTGACTAGGATATAGATATACCTAGAAGCCTTATTTAGTTCACTATGGGATGAAATATAAATGTGTTTAGCTTAGTTCTCACATCCCCGCTCAATGATGTAGTTGTGGGTTTGAGTTAGATAGGTCATTAGAGGCTCGAGAGACCATGATCATAATATCAACCCCATGAATTAATAACAAAGATAAGAAATCTAACAAATGAAGTTCAATAGCATAGTATAATTATTTGGAGTGCTTTAAGACAAGGTTTTTAATCCATTGATTGTCCAAAGTCTTTACTTGTCCGCATTACTTTAGTTTACTTTTAATTATAACTTTCAAAACTATTTTGGTTACGATTGCACTAGTTAATCTCAAGTGTTAAAGTAGAATAGGATAGTTTCTTAACATAAGTCTATAAGGGATTGATATTCGACTTTATTTGAGGCCACTGTATTACTGAGTAAAAAGGCGTACATTTACATATGTGCTTTGGCACAGTAAGTTTTGAGTTGCTGGGGACTTATAAATTTGCAACTATATTTGTTTTAGTTTTACTTTTAGATTTCTTGGGTGTTTTACTTTTGTCTTGGTATTGAATTTACAGGAAACATATTTTTAATCTAATAAGTTGGCAAGGTATAGGGATTTGGTTGAATCAAGCACCGTACCCGAGCAATGCTTTCATCAACAAAGGAGAAAAGCAATCCTTCTCCCCAATATCCCATAATTTTAAGAGGAACAAGACAATACTGCTCTTATGGTTGAAGATCAACCAGCTCGCAGGATAGTTCACGAAGTGGCAATCCTATTTTCGATAAATTTGACCTCTCCTTTTTAGAAACCGGCTGTTGGAAGTAACTTTTACCTGAAACAGAACATGGTGCAGCTTTTGATCAGTAGTGGACAGTTTATAGGGCTTTCACATAAAGATCCATAAGTCTACCTATGGAACTTTCTGGACATCAGTGATACATTCATCCCTATGGGTGTGTTAATTGATTATGTTAGGCTAACATTGTTCCCTTTTTCACTATTAGGGAAAGCAAAGAATTGGTTAAATACTGAGCTGGAAAGTTCAATCACAACCTGGGATGACTTGCCCATAAATTTCTCATCCGATTCTTTTCATTTGGCAAGACAGCGAGACTATACAGTAAGATTGTGTGCTTTAAACTGAAGCTAGATAAGAATTTATATCATGCATGGGAGAGGTTTAAATATCTTCTTCAATACAATCCACATCATCAGTAGGCTAATGAGGTACTATCTCAAACTTTTGTTGAGGCACTTGATCAAAATACAAAAAATTTGCTAGATTTAGTTGTAGGTGGGAAATCTTTGGAATTGATGTACGATGAGTTGTATACCTTATTTAACCAAATTGTATATGGAAATCCTAAATGGCATTCATACTTAAGAAGTTATACAAAGAAAGTTGCAGGTGTGTTGAAGGTGGATCGGTTTACTACTATACTCGCTCAAATTGTTGTATTATAGAATTAATTAAAAAATTAGATTCATCAATATAAAATTGGGGGTTACACAGCCTACAACAATAGTTAATGCAATTCAGCAGATAAGCACTTGGTTCGTGGTTTGTGGTAATAGTGGTCATTTTGTAGATACGTGGGCTGCCAATCCTAAGTTAATGATTTTTGTAGGCAATATTCAAAGGCCGAATTATGGGAACACCTATAATCTGAAGTGGCAGAATCAGCCACCATATCTATAATGGAATGCCCAACAACAGTAGTTTCAATAGCAACAGGTCCATAAAAATTAGGCCACAACCCAAAGCACCAATGTTGAAGAGATACTGATGCAAATTATGGTAGCTCAGGAATAATTGGCATTAGAGATAAAGATCCAGGAAGCGGCTACAAGGATCTTGGAGTTATAAAAAGGTCAGATAGCAGAAGAACAGAATACCAGGCCTTAAGGTGGTTTGCCAAGTGATACTAAAGTTCCTAAATAAGTAATAGAAATCACCTTAAGGAGTGGTAAGGTATTCAATAAAGAACCTCCAAAGAAAACTAAGGAGGTATATGATTATTTGGTCCCTAAACAGGTAGATGACAAAGCTGCTGAAAAATCGAGGAGGTCTGAGTACTCAAAAACAAAAGTTGCTAAATAGGTGATGGAGATACCGCCACTACCTTTCCCCTATAAACATATAAAGCCAATGGAGGATGCATACTTTAAAAAGTTCATTGACACGTTCGAAGAGCTTTATATTAACCATCCACTTTTAGATGTTATGAAGGGAATGCCCAAGTATGCTATGTACTTAAAGGACATGGTTACTAACAAAGTTAAGCTGTAGGATATTGAGACAGTAGCACTCACTGAAGAGTGTAACTCTGTGGTGATGCAAAAAATGCCTCAAAAGATCAAAGATCTAGGGAGATTCACCCTCCCTATTTAAATTGGTGAGTTGGTCCATACAATGAGTAATTTGGGGGCGAGTATCAACTTGATGCCCCTATAATCGTTTGAAAAGTTGTGACTGGGAAAGTCGAGATCAATAACTATGATACTTCAATTAGCAAACCAAACACTAGCTCGTCTCGAAGGAATCATAAAGCATTTTCTCATCAAGGTTTGTAAGTTTATCATTCCTGCAGACTTTATTGTTTTAGATTTTCTGGCAAATAAAAGTGTGTCAGTCATCTTGAGATTTCCATTCTTGGTGATGGGAAGAGCTTTGATAGATGTGAGAGACGGCACACTCATAATAAGGCTGGATGATAAAGAGGTGACGTGTACAAATCGCTCAATACACCATTCCATTATAAAGATTTATGTATGATTAAAGTGATTGAAAGGGATAAGTGTGGGTTTGTAGGGTTAAGTCCACCAAAGACCTCTTCAAACTTCCTTATTGAGCAGCCCAAGCCACAATCACCCAGTCCAAAATGATGCAAATTGATGAGGCTGAAAAACATGTTATTGAGAAAGTTATTGACCTTGAGAGTTCACACTTAAGAGGTCAAAAATAAATAAGAAAATGGTATTCGAATGAGAGAAAGAGGATGAAGGATCATGGATGAGTCGGGAAGTGGGTTATGCCGCGACACTAAATCAGTCACTGCTTGGGAGGCAACCCAAGTTAAGGTATGTTTTATTTTTAGTATTTTAGTTTTTACTTCACTAGTTATTGTTTTTGTTGAGTCACAGGTTGATGGGAAGTCTAAGTACCGGAAAACCTGAGTTAAGAAGCATGGTGAAGACTGAGTATGGGGTCTCTCAGACACTTCTGATATGTAAATATGCTACTATCTAGTCCTAGAGTCCTTAGGGAGTATTTCTATCTCTACCTTTTAAAGTATACTTTGGGGACAAAGTAAATTTTTTAGTGTGGGGAGGGGAAATTCCCATTGTTAAAGGTAATTTTTAAATATTTTTGTTAGGAATAAATAAGATATTCTTTTTGGTGCTATATTTTTTTACATGATGCAAGTTTATTGGTGGTAAAAAAGCTTGTTGATTGTGTGAATCACTTTTTTTAGACTCCTAGGCTCATGATTATGAGTCTTGTACTTGTTGACTTAATGTTAAATTCATGCTATAGTTGGTTGATAGTCTATCATGATCCTTCTTGAGTTGAGCATATTCCATGTGTATGTGAGGTTGTTTGTATATTCCTGTTGAATTTGATGCTAGAACTTGCCTAGTATATGTACAAAGCAAATTAAAGAGTGTGTATTTAGGAGATGATATAGGTATTTCATTGATAGCTATGTTTATACCTTATTTTTACCGACCCTTATGCAGTATCCTAGTTAACTCCATTGATTTGTTAGCTTATTCTTTGGCAGCCTCATATGTAGCCTAAATCCATTTCTTTGATTGACCTTAATTTGATCCAAAAGATCCTAAGAGCTTTAGTATTAAATCAATTGAGTGAGGAGTTGTAAATTTAAGTAGGAGAAAGGTGAAATTAAAGCCCCAAAGTGATAGGTATTAGAGTATAAGAATGTTATATGTTGTGGTTGGGAGTTTAGTAATTTAAAGATAACAATTTTTTTCAAATTGAATAAGTTATGAATAAAGAATACTTCCACCATATTGTATGTGAATGAACTTAATGAGTTAGGGTAAAACAAAAGATGTGTGAAGGTAGTAGAGGTAAAACTAGATTGTTGGCGATTGGTTTTAATTATATATGGTGATCTATTAAATCGCTTAGGGAAGATAGTCGTTATTTCTTGCCAGAATAGTTCCTACCTATCCCTTAACTTATATTACAACCATTAAAGACTTATTTGTTCCTAAGCTTAATATTCTGATATTAGCTGAGTACTACACTAAGGGAAAGCCTATGGTTCATCATTTGTAACTTGTGAATTCTTTGTGAGAATGAGCGTAATTTGATTCTTATACCCATTCTATTATTGATTGCATGATTATGAGTGATTATGGGTAACTCTCTTGTTGTGAGGGCATATGTTTGATGAATGTTGGGTGAATTATATGATGTCTATGATTGAACAGTGTGCATGAGTTTGCTAACTAGGTGAGTTAATTCTTGAGGTTGGGATGTTTTGAAGTAGTATTCTTGAACTTTCAATTATGTACATAACATGCTTAGTGTAGAAACTTGCATTCTGTGTAGTCAGAGTAGTACTAGCTAGAGTGTCTTGCATGTGGTAGAAATATAGAGTCTACTCTTCTTATGATGCTTAGATTAAACATTTGTTCAAGGATGAACAAGGCTTTAAGTGTGGGGTACTGAATTGAGGTGGTTTTATGTACCTTTGTTTGGTTATCCAAGATTATTTAGCCTTGTTTTAAGGATAGCTTGTGCGCTTAATGAGTAAATAATGACATAAATGAGTATCTAAGTGTCAAATTATGTGATTACAATGTTTAAAGGTGTTTTCAATCAAGTTTGTATTCAAATTTATCACATAGAGCTCAACCAAGAAAACTAGTGTTACTAGCTTGAGCTAGGTGTTTGTATAGTCTATCCGAAAGGATTCTGATTTGTTGAATGAGAAACTAATGGTTTGATTGTGTAAATATGTGTGGAAAAAATTGTTTATAGTTTTCAAAGTTTAATTAGGTCAAGATGAGAGTCAAAACAATAAGTTAAATATCAATGCGGGCAAGCATAGTCTTAACTCCAATTTCTAGTTCACCACTCTTGATATTGTGTTGTTTTGAGCTCTATTATATGGTATATGGTGATGTAGGATTCTTGTTAAGCTGATTATGATGATATATGGACATTTAACAAGATGGAAATAAAGCTAAAATGATACCACAAGCATTAGGTTTGAATAAAAAATATAAAGGACAATTAAGGAGGCAAATGGCACTTTTCAGCGAGGCAACACAATAGAGGGGAAACGTTAACCTTTTATTACATCCTAGGTTTTTATCTTAGAAATTTTCCTATAATTCTCATTCTCTAGACCCAATACAAATCAAGGGTATAAGTCGTATATTGGGGTACCAGTGGTATGGTCCTATATTATGCTGACTAGTATTAGTTGGTGGGATGGTTTTGTCACTGGAATGATTATGACTTAGGGGTATAAGTCATACGTCATGGTACGAGTTATATCAGGGACTTTTATAGTAGGCAGTGTTTGATATTCTTGGTATTTCATTTTGCCAGGGATACAAGTAACGTGTACAGATTGTATGTTATGGTTACAATTTGGTTAGATGAGTTGTATACTGGACAGTGTTTGATCCAAGGGTTGAGGCTTTGATATTAGTGGTGGAAACCAATTTTATTGAAGGATACGTCTCGTAAGGGTGAATCATATTCCTGGGACAGAATTTTTGTGCAACTTAAGTAGGGGTATTTTAGATATTTCCCTACTTATCGTAATTAGTATCCACGACTTCTAAAACACTTGGGAGGCTATTTACTATATTATTCAATTCATTAACACTTAGAAACTATTCCTAAACATCAAATAATTCCATCAAGAGATTTTGGGGCAAGAAAGCTTGAGTTTCAACTAAGGGATTACTTTGGGGCTTTCTTTGGTGATTTTCTTTCATCATCTTTCTCAGTTTAAGTCATGATTCTCTTCCCTCATTGTAATTTCAACTAAAGGTATGGTTTATATGATTTATTTCATGATTCTGCAATTTCATAATTATGGCTTTCAACTATTTTTTGGGGGTTATGATATTAAATGCTTGGTCATGATTTCCCATGGTTTTAATTATGCTTTTATATGCATTAATGGTGGTTTTGGACAGTTAAATTGCATGGTAATGGTTTAATGGTCTTTGGAATTGGTTTTGGTTATATTATTCCCCAAGGTGTTTGATAAAATGCTTATAAAGGTATATTCATTGCATTGACTTCTTTTAATGGAACTGTTGCTTGCTTTTAGCTTATATAATAGAGCTTTAAGTGATTTAAACAATTTTGAAAAGGCTAAAGGATAAATGGTTATGATTGTGGGGAACATGATACTCTCCCAAATAGTTAAATATGGTATATAGAAGGGCACTTGAAGGTCCCTTTATCCTTAATGGTTTGGCTATGGATATTGCTTGTAAGTAATAGGGTGATATTAGCCTTGATTAATAAAATGCTAAATGTATTGGTTTGATTACTTAGAAATGGTTTTATTTGGAAATTAATGGCGGAGTATGCAGTCTGGTTGTAGAAGGGGGCGATCCCAGCAAGACAAAAATTGGAAACTCATATTTGCCCATATGAGGGGTATTGATGACCATGTTGTGTGTCATATTTTATATTAAGGGATGTACTTGTCATCCCATGGAATATTTCCCTAGTCGTGCGGCTACACATACTAAGGCCCTTTTAGCATGGGGAGCTGAACCCATATCGCCCATGGGTGGTTAAGATAGCCAAGCTATACAAGTAAGGTAAAGGTTTTAAAGGCATGCTAAACCCGATTCCCTTTCTTGACACTTATATAATTATATATGTATAGTTATATGCATTATGTATGGTTTTACTTGGTTTTATTATAGGCATTATTTTATCATTACCATGAGTTTCATGCTAGCGATTATTTTCTAACCTGTCTACTAGCAGTTGTATAACCATGCTATGTAGGAACCGATTGACTCCTCCTACATAATGATTAACTCTAGGCTAATAGTTGGACTAAAGTGGAGAGCTTCTATCATTTCAGAAGGAATTATTTAATTTTATGGATATTGTTAGATGTTTTGACATTATTTTGAATATTGGTTTTGCCATGGTTTGGGGTATGTCCCAACCGGATACTTATACTCTTTGGGTTAAAGGCATTATGGTACTTCTGAGGGTTGGTATGGGCGAGATCAGTATTGGTGTTGGCCTTGACATTGGTCTTGGTGTTGGGGCTAACATCATTGGACGATATTGTTAGTTGTTCCATCGTATTATATTTCAGGATTGATTAGGATATTATGTTTTGTTATCCTCTTTGGTTTGGTTTGGTATGGCTGGATAGTTGGTTTGGTGTGGGTGGACTCGGTTAGGTCGGTCACGATTGTTACCCTATCTTAGAGTTTTCATGAGAGAATGCGCACAATCTTGTTATATGCTTAAAATTCAGCTCATCTAAGGTTGCAAAAGATGGTTGGGTTGGGTAAAAGAGGTGGTCCCCAATCTTGGTTGGACTTGGAATGCCCATTATGTCTAGGCCCCGATTTGGGTCATGACAAGTTAGTATCAAAGATTTAGGTTCTTGGTCAATTGGGAGTCGACAAAGTCATGTCGAGTAGAGTCTTTTTTTAGGGGTGTGTAGCGTGCTACACCCATAAGAGAGAGGCTGCAAGACCTTTAGGAATGTTTAACTTTCTTGGTATCTATCTTCAATCTTGATTCCTCAGCCATGGAATCTTCTCTATTCCTTATTTGTTCAACTTTTAGATCATTCCTCCTAGATCTGGAAAACAATGAAATTCTTCTGTCCCACTTAGGAATAATGTTGAAGGGATACATCCTAAGTTTAGAGTACATCTTCAATCTCAGGGTCCTATTCCTAATTATGCTGGAGTTTCTCCTATCACTCCTACTGCTCCTTAGGTCTCTCAAGTCAACATGAAAAATGCAGAGTTTTGTTAGTATATTTATGTTATTGCTCTAATGGTCACTCCTCAAGTTGAGTGAGGTGCAACTAGTACTTTATCTGCTGATTCCATAGGGGTTGGTCAATTTATGAAGATGGGTCCTCCTACTTATATAGGAGTGATGGTAGAAGAAGACCCTTAAGGATTCTTAGATGAAATAGAGTAGATATTTTGGATGATGTAGGCTACTAATATGGAGGGAGTTAACTTTGCAGCAAATTAGCACAAGGATGTCTCTTATTAGTGGTATGAGGAATAGGATGGAGATAAGGGTGATATGGAAGAGGAAGAATTGTGGTAGGCTTTTTCTAATGCCTTCTTTGATCATTTCTTTCCTCAAGAGTAGAAAGAAATAAAGATGGAGAATTTTATAAACCTCAGGCAAGGGAGGACGTATGTAAGGGAATACCCCTTGAAGTTCAATCAGTTATCGAGGTATGCTCCTAATTTGGTGGTTGACATAAGGTCAAGAATAAGGAAGTTCACTTCTGGGCTGAATAGAGATTTTATTCTAGAGAGCAAGACTGCCTTGTTGATTAAAGATATGGACATCTCGAGGTTGACTATTCAAATGCAGTAGGTCAAGGATAAGAAGAGAAAATAGGCAAATTTTGGGGATAGGTAAGGAAAGCAAAGTAGGTTTTCTGACCGGGGAGGTGCGCTACCTCAGAGAGGTAGAGATGGTGTCAACTGGCAGAAAATGAAGTAGGGAAATTCTGGTTCCTTCTCTATTGCCAGTTCTTCTTACCTATAGTAGTTCAGATACAGGCGTCATCAAGGTGGTGACAATTCTCGGGAACATGTTTCCCAATCTTAGGCGAGCAGAGGTCAGTCAGTTTTTGATATTTTTCTTGTTGGTTCTGTGATAGTCCTCATTGTTGTTATTGCAAAAAAGGAATAGATAAGTTCTTTAATTTTGGTCAACCAGGCCATTGAGTTAGGGATTTTCCGCTTAGTAAAGTCACTATAGGGGAAAATAAGATTCATGTGGCTTCATTTTCTGTTCTTTCACCTGGTGATATAGCATTTTCTTCTGTTACTACTCCTGGTTCTAGTATTGGTCGGAATAGGTTTTGTGTTTTAGCATCCCAATAGGAATTTGAGGCATCACCTGATGTTGTTACTGGTATGTTATAGCTTTTCTCTTATGATGTATATTGTTTTCTTGATCCAAGGTCCACTCTATCTTATGTGACACCTTATATTATGGTCTCTTATGGTTTTGATACAAAAATTATTTCAAGTCGTTTTTCTATTTTTAGCCTGGTAGGAGACTCGGTCATTGCTGAATGAGTTTATAGAGGGTGTGTAGTATCTGTTGGTGATAGGTAGACCTTGGTAGATTTGATTGAGTTGGGAATTATTGATTTTAATATAATTTTAGGTATGGACTTGTTTTATTCTTGTTATGCATCTCTAGACTGTTGGACTCGTAAAGTTATATTTAGGTTCCCCAGTGAGCCAAAAAATCAATGGGAGGGTTGTTATTTAGCTTCTAGGGGAAGATTTATTTCTTATCTTAAAGATCAAAGGTTAATCTCTAAAGGGTGTCTTTATCACTTGGTCTGAGTTAAAGATTCTAACTCAGAAGTCCTTCTTTATAGTCAGTTCTTGTGGTTAATGAGTTATCAGAGGTCTTCTTAGGTGATTTTCTTGGCATTTCTCCAGATAGGGAAATAGAGTTTGGTATTGATTTGCTTCTGGACACTAGTCTAATATCTTTTCCTCCATATAGAATAGATCCAGCTGAGTTGGGGGAACTAAAGAAGCAACTTAAGGATTTTCTGGAGAAGGGGTTTATTTATCCTAGTATTTCTCATAGAGTGCACCGATGTTGTGTATGTGAAAGAAGGATGGTTCCCTTTGGATGTACATTGACTATAGGTAGTTGATCAAGGTAACGTTCAAGAATAAGTATCCTCTTCCAAGGATAGATGATCTGCTTGATCAATTACAAGTTGCAAAGTTCTTTTGTAAGATAAATGTTTGGTCTGGGTACCATCAGCTTAAGAATAGGGAGGTGGATATCCCTAAGATGGATTTTTATACTCGTTATGGGCATTTTGAGTTCGTAGTGATGTCATTTGGGTTGACCAATGCTCCAGCAACATTTATGGATTTGATGAATAGGGTGTTCAGGTAGTATTTTGATCACTTTGTAATTGTGTTTATTGATGTCATTCTATTTTAGTCAAAGAGTTAGGTGGATCATGCTAATCACCTTCATGTAGTCATGTAAACCTTAAAGGGACAACGATTGTTTGTAAGTTTCTCTAAGTGTGAGTTTTGGTTGAATGCGGTGACTTTCTTGAGTCATATAATTTCTAGTAAAAGGATTGTGGTTGATCCACGGAAGGTTGTTATGGTGAAAGAGTAGCCTAAGCTCATGTCTCTATTCGATATCCTGAGTGTCTTGGGTTTGGCCGAGTATTATAGGTAGTTTGTGGAAAGATTTTCTTTGATAGCTGCTCCTCTGACTAAGTTGACTTAGAAAGTGGATAAGTTTTCTTGGTCGGATGCTTATGAATAAAGTTTTGAAAAGTTGAAGGATAAGTTGACTTTGGCCCAATTCCTGACTTTGCTAGAGGGAAATTATGGGTTCATGGTTTATAGTAATGCATCTTGGGTAGGTCTTGGTTGTATGTTGATGTAGTATGGGATGGTAATTACATATGCTACCACACAATTTAAGGCTAATATGGTTGCTAATGCTCTTAGTAGGTTATCTATGAGGAGTTTGGCTAATGTAGAGGAGGAAATACGAGGATTGGTGAAGGATATTCACCGCTTGGCCAATCTTAGAGTTTGTCTTTTCGACTCCAAGGATGATGGTGTAATAGTGCAAGAAGTGGTTCAATTGTCTCTTGGTGCAGAGATTAAGGAGAAAGAAGTGCTGGATCCTGTCTTGATGAAAATCAAGAGTGACATTGGTGGGCAAACGATAGTGGAGTTTGAGATCAGTGGTGATGGTAATTTACGGTGCCAAGGGAGGTTATGTGTTCCTAAAGTCAATGGGTTATGGCAAAAGATTTTGGCTGAGACGCATGAGTCACGCTATGTTGTTCATCCTGACTCGATAAAGATGTATCATGATCTCAAGGAGACCTATTGGTGGAATAGCATAAAGAGAGATGTGGCAGATTTCATGGCCAAATGCAAGGTGTGCCAATAGGTTAAGGTTTAGAACATAAGTCCTGGTGGATTGCGTCAAGAAATTGAGTTGCCTTAATGGAAGTGGGAAGTAATTAATATGGATTTTATTACTGGCCTTCCTCAATCTCGAAACTAATTTGATTTGATTTGGGTCATCGTGGATAGGATGACAAAGTCTGCTCACTTTTTGCTGATAAGGACTACTTTTTTAGTGGAGGATAATGTGAAGTTGTATCTTCAAGAGATCATAAAGCTGCATGGGATATCAGTCTCAATTATTTCTGATTGTAGTACGCAGTTTACATCTCAATTCTGGCGGCATTTCTAAACAGGGTTAGGGATTAAGGTTAGTCTGAGTACTACTTTCCATCCATAGTTAGATAGGAAAGCAGAGAGAACTATTTAGACATCGGGGGATATGCTTCAAGCATGTGTTATTGACAATGGTGGCAATTAGGTTGAGCATCTGTCTTTGGTAGAGTTTGCTTACAACTATAGTTATCATTCGAGTATCGATATGGATTCTTTTGAGGCATTGTATGGTAGGAGATGTAGATCTCCTATTGGGTGGTTTGATTATTTTGAGGCATATATGTTTGGTCCTGAATTGGTCTATTAAGCTATAGAGAAGGTGAAGGTGATTTGAGATAGGCTTAAAGCTCCCCAGAGTCACCAAAACTCTTATTCAAATGTTAAGCGTAGAGACTTTGAGTTTTAGGTTGGGGATAGGGTGTTCCTAACGGTCTCTCAAATGAAGGGGTGGTGCGATTTAGCAAGAAGGGAAAGCTCAAACATTAGCTTATTGGTCCTTATGTGATTTTGTAGAGAGTTGGAAATGTTTCTTACGAGTTTGATGTGCCATCTAGCTTAAGTTTGGTTCATCCTGTCTTTAATGTTTCCATATTGAGGAAGTACATTGGTGATCCTTCTTGGATTATTCCTTTGGAAGGGTTGGATATCTCGGATTCTCTAACTTATGAAGAAGTCCTGGTGGAGATATTTTGTTGGTTGCGAACTAAGGATGTGGCTTCGTTAAAGTACTTTGGTAGAACCATAAGGTAGAAGAAGCTACGTAGAAAGTGGAAGAGGACATAAAGTCCAAGTATACACATCTATTTTCTGCTCCTGGGATTCATGCAAAAGGTATGTGTTCTTGAACACATCTTTATTTTATGAGTTTGTTAAAGGAAAGATTAATAGCCTTGCCTCTTTGTTTTTGAACTTTGATGAAGATTGGGAATATGTTTGATAATTCAAATGACTCTGTGTGTTGTTACCCCTACCTTATCCATCATTTGAAGATAAATGTTTCTAGTGGGGGAGAATGTTACATCATGGGTTTTGACCTTAGAAAATTTCCCAGAATTCCTATTCTTTGGACCTAATATGACTCAAGGGTATGAGCCATATGCTGGGGTACCAGTGATATTATCCTTTCGTATGCTAACCAGTGTTAGTTGGTGGGATAGTTTTGGTCATTAGAATTCTTATGACTTCGGAGTATGAGTCGTAGGGCTTGGTATAAGTTATATCAGGGACTCGTATGATAGGCAGTGTTTGATTCTCCTTGTATTTCATTTTACCAAGGATATGGGTAATGGATATGGATCGTATGCTATGGTTATGACTTGATTGGATTTGTCGTATATTGGACACTGTTTGATCCAAAGGTTGAGGGTAGGATATGAGTGGTGGATACCAACCATATGGAATTATACGACATGTAAGGGTCAGTCGTATCCCTGGGATAGGAATTTTGTGCAGCTTATGTGGGGTATTCTAGACATTTCGCTACTAACCTTAATTAGAATCCATGACTTCTAATACACTTAGGAGTTTATTTACCATATTATTCTATTATAAACACCTAGAAACTATTCTTAAACAACCAATAATTCCCTCAAGATGTTTTAGGGCAAGGAAGCTAAGGTTTCAACTAAAGGTTACTTTGGGGCTTGCTTTGGTGATTTTCTTCTGTCATCTTTCTCATTTTAAGGCATGATTCTCTTCCCTCATTTTAATTTAAACTAAAGTCATGGTTTATATGATTGATTTCATAGTTTTACTATTTCTTGATAATGGTTTTCAAATATTATTTGAGGTTTATGATATTAAATTCTAACTTATGGTTTCTGATGGTTTTAATTCTGCTTTTATATACATTTATGGTGGTTTTGGACAATTGGATTGCATGATAATGGTTTAATGGTCTTTGAAATTGGATTTGGTTATATTATGCCCCCAAGGTGTTGGACAAAATGCTTATAAAGGTATATTCATTGCATTGACTTCTTTTAATGGAACTATTGCTTGTTTTTAGCTTATATAATAAAGATTTAAATGATTTAAATGGTTTTGAAAAGGATAAAGAATAAACGGTTATGCTTGTGTTTAACATGAAAGTCTCCCAAGTGGTTTAATATGGTATATGGAAGGGCACTTGAAGGCCACCTTATCCTGAATGGTTTTGCTATGGATATTGCTAGCAAGTAAGGGGAGGTATGACAAAACCACTGATATTAGCCTTGATTAATAAAATGGAAAATGGATTGGTTTCATTACATGGAAATAATTTTAATTGGGAATTAATGGTTGCGTGTGTAGAAAGGCCGTGGAAGGTGGTTGTCCCAGGGGTACCAAAACTAAAAATTCATATTTGCCAATATGAGGGGTCTTGATAACCATATGCAGGTCTCATATTTTTTATTGTAGGATGTACTATTCATCCCAAGGGATATTTCCCTAGTCATGCGGTTACACGTATTAGGCCCTTTTATCAGGGGAGATAACCCATATCTCTCATGGGTGGTTAGGACATTCAAGCTCCATAACCCAGGTAAAGTTTTTAAAGGAATGCTAAACTCGGTTTCCTTTCCATCCACTTATATATATATATGTATGGTTGTATGCATTATGGATGGTTTTACTTGGCTTTATAACTGGCATTTTTTTTCTTACCCTGAGTTTCATGCTAGCGATCATTCGTTAACCCATCTACTAGTGGTTGTATACCCACACTATGTAGGAACTGGCCGTTCAACTCCTCCTACATAGTTTTTGACGCGGGGACAGCATTTGGTCTAAAGTGGTTAGCTTCCATCCTTTTGGAAGGCATCATTTCATGTTATGGATATAGTTAAATGTTTTGACTTTATTTTGGATATTGGTGACCATGGTTGGGGACATGGCGTAATTGGATACTTTTACTCTTTTGTTTAGAGGCTTTGTGGTACTTCTGGGATTGGTATTAGCGGGATCGGTACTAGTGTTGGTCTTGGAATTGGTATAGTGTTAGGGCTAATATCATTGGACAATATTGTTAGTTTTTCCATCATATTACATTTTCAGATTGATTACCATATTATGTTTTGTTATCCTCTTTGGTTTTATTTGGTATGGTTGCATGGTTGGTTTGGTGCGGTGGACTTAGTTGGGTTGGTCACCGTCGAGACCCTATCCCAGATTTTTCATGAGAGCATTTGTGTAATCTTTTTTTATGCTAGAAATTTATCTTATCTAAGGCTGCATAAGGTGGTTGGGTTGTGTAAAGTGGGCGGTCCCCGTTCCTGGTTGGACTTGGGATGCTAATTACATCTAGGCCCTAGTTTGGGTCGTGAAAAGTTGGTATCAGAGCTTGAGGTTCATGGTCAATTGGGAGTCCACAAAGTCTTATCGAGTAGAGTCGCTTTTAGGGGCGTGTAGGGGGCCACACTCATAAGATAAAGGCTACAAGATAGTTAGGAATGTTTCACTTTCTTGGTATTCTATGTTCAGGCTTTAGTTCTCAGTCCTAGAATTTTCTCTAATCCTTGTTTGTTCATGTTTTAAATCATGCCTCCTTGATCTGGAACACAAGGAAATTATTTTGTCCCATCTGGGTTAATGCTGAAGGGGTACGTCCTACGTTTGGGGTACATCATTGATCTCAGGGACCTATTCCTGATTATGTTGGAGTTCTTCCTATCCCTTCTAGTGCTCCCCAGGTCCCTATAGGCAACGTGATGAACGTAGTGTTTTGTCAGTCTATTTATATTATTGCCCAAATGGTCGCTGCTCAGGCTGAGCAATGTGCGACTGGTGCTTTGTCTGCTGAGGCCACAAGGGATGGTCAATTTATAAAGATCTTTCCTCCTAATTTTATGGGAGTAAAGGTAGAGGAAGACCCTTAAGGCTTCTTAGATAGAATGGAGAATATATTTTGATGATACAGGCTTCTAAGTCGAAGGGAGTTAACTTTGTAGCTTATCAACTCAAGGATGTCGTTTATCTGTGGTATGATAAGTGGGACAGAAATAAGGGTGATATGGAAGAGGAAGGATTATGGGAGGCTTTTTTCTAATGCCTTCATAGATTGTTTCTTTCCTCAGAAGTTTAGAGAGGTAAAGATGGAGGAGTTTGTGAACCTCAAGAAATGGAGGATCTCTATAAGGGAATATGCCTTGAAGTTCCATCAGTTGTCGAGGTATGCTCCTGATTTGGTAGATGACATAAGGTCGAGAATGGGGAAGTTCGCTTCTGAGCTTAATAGAGATTTGATTTTGTAGAACAAGACTACCTTGTTGATTAAAGATATGGATATCTCGAGGTTGATTATTCATATGCAGCAGTTCGAGGATGAGAAGAGAAAATAGGTGGAGTTTTGGTATAGGTAGGTGAAACGGAGAAGGTTTTCTAACCAGGGAGGTAGAAAGTCTCAGGGAGTTTGAGATGGTGGCAAGTGGCAAAAAAAAAAGTGAGGAGTTCTTGTTCCTTCTCTAGTGCCAGTGCTTCTCACCCACAGTAGTCGGGAGATAGGCCTTATTAAAGAGTGACAATCCTATGCACAGATTTCCTAATATCAGGCGAGTAGAGGTCAGTCAGTTTCTTCGTATCCTTCTCGTTGATTCTGTGGTTATGTTCATTAGGGTTATTTTGATGAAGGAAGAGAAAAGTTCTTTAATTGCGGTCAAGCAGGTAATCGGCTTAGGGATTTTCCCGATTAGTAAAGTCTCTATGGGGGCGAATAATATTGTTATGGCTTCATCTTCATCTCCTGCACCTGGTGGTGTGGCATCAGCTTTGGTTACTACTCATGGTTCTAGTGTTGGTGGAAATAGGTTATATACTTTGGCGTCCTAACTGGGATCTGAGGTATCACCTGATGTTGTTACTGGTACGTTACAGCTTTTCTTTCATGATGTATATTGTTTTCTTGATCCAGGGTCCAGTCTATCTTACGTGACTCCTTATATAGGGATGCCTTTTATTTTTTATCTAAAAATTAATTTAGGTCATTTTTTATTTCTACCTCGATAGTAGACTCAGTCATTGCTAAACTGGTCTATAGGGGCGTGTGGTATATGTCGGTGAAGGGAATACCTTGGTAGATTTATTTATGTTGGGAATGGTGGATTTTGATGTAATTTTGCGTATGGACTACTTGCGTTCTTGTTATGCATCTCTAGATTGTCAGACTCGTAAAGTCATATTTAGGTTCCTCGGTGAGCCAAAAATAGAATGGGAGGGTTGTTCATTAGCTCCTAGGGGAAGGTTTATTTCTTATCTTAGAGCTCAAAGGTTAATCTCTAAAGGGTGTCTTTATCACTTGGTCCGGGTTAAAGATTCTAACTCAGAAGGTCCTTTATTACACTCGATTTCTATGGCTAATGAGTTTCTATAGGTCTTCCTGTATGATCTTCCTAGCATTCCTCTAGATAGGTAAATAGAGTTTTGTATTTATTTGCTTTCGGACACTCGTCCAATATCTATTCCTCTGTATAGAATAGTTTTGGCTGAGTTGAGAAAACTGAAGGAGCAACTTAAGGATCTTCTGGACAAGGGGTTTATTCATCCTAGTATTTCTCTATAGAGAGCACTGATGTTGTTTTTGAGCAAGAAGAATGGTTTACTTTGGATGTGCATTTGCTACTAGCAGTTAAACAAGGTAACAATCAAGAATAAGTATTCTCTTCTAAGGATAGATGATCTGTTTGATCAGTTACAGGGTGTCAAGTTCTTTTCTAAGATATACCTTCCATCTAGGCACCATTAGCTTAATATTAGGGAGGTGGATATTCCTAAGATGACGTTTCGTACTCGGTATGGCAATTTGAGTTCTTGGTGATGTTATTTGGGTTGACCAATGCTCCGGCAACATTTACAGATTTAATGAATAGGGT
Organism: Capsicum baccatum var. pendulum; assembly: GCA_030864225.1. NCBI lineage: Eukaryota > Viridiplantae > Streptophyta > Magnoliopsida > Solanales > Solanaceae > Capsicum > Capsicum baccatum. Next base: position 173,657,255 of record CM061554.1, read on the forward strand.
GTTCAGGCAGTATTTGGATATCTTCATAATTTTGTTTATTTATGGCATTCTAGTTTCTTTAAAAAGTTAGGTGGATCATGCTAATTACCCTCGTGTGGTATTGCAAACCTTAAAGGGACAATGGTTGTTTGGAAAGGTCTCTAAGAGTTATTTTTGGTTGAATACGGTGACTTTCTTGGGTCATATAATTTCTAGTGAAGGGATCATGGTTGGTCCACAGACGGTTATTGTGGTGAAAGGGTGGCCTAGGACCATGGCTCTATCTGATATTCGGATCCTCTTGGGTTTGTCTGGGTATTATAGGTGGTTTGTGGAAAGATTTTCTTTGATAGCTGCTCCTCTAACTAAGTTGACTCATAATAAGGATAAGTTTTCTTGGTCGGAAGGTTGTGAAGGGAGTTTTGAGAAGTTGAAGGCCAAGTTGACTTCATCCCCAATCCTGACTTTCTCGAAGGGAAATGATGGGTTTGTGGTTTATTGTGATGCATCTCCGGTGGGTCTTGGTTGTGTGTTAATGTAGCATGTGAAGCTAATTGCCTATGTTTTTAGTCAGTTAAAGGTGCATGAGAGGTATTATTCTACTCATGATTTGGAGTTATTGGCGGTTGTGTTTGCTTTGAAATATGGCAGAATTATTTTTATGGTGTTCACGTAGATATATTTTTCTAATCACAAGAGTTTTAATATGTGTTCACTCTGAAAGAGCTTAATATCAGGCAAAGAAGATGGCTTGAGCTTCTCAAGGATTATGATATGAGTCTTCACTACCACCCAAGTAAGGCTAATGTGGTTGCTGATGCTCGTAGCAGGTTATCCATGGGGCGTTTGACTCATTTAGAAGAGGAAATGCGAGGATTAGTGAAGGATAATCTCTTCATGTGGAGATTAAGTAGAAACAAGTGTTGGATCCTATCTAGATAAAAATCAAGAGCAACATTGGAAGGCAAAAGGTAGTGGTGTTTGAGATAAGTGGTGATGGTACTTTACATTACCAAGAGAGGTTGTGTGTTCCTACTATAGATGGGTTGCGGTAAAGGATTTTGGTTGAGACGCATGAGTCACGCTATAATGTTTATCCTTGTTCGATAAAGAGGAATTATGATCTCAAGGAAATCTATTAGTGGAATGGCATGTAGAGAGATATGGAAGATTTCATGGCAAAATGCATGGTGTGTTAACAGGTCAAGGTTGAGCACATGAGGCCTGGTGGATTGCAACAAGAAATTGAGTTGCCCAAATGAAAGTGGGAAGTAATTAATAGGGGTTTCGTTACTGTCTTTCTCGGTCTCAAAACTAATTTGATTCGATTTGGGTCATCGTGGATAGGATGACAAAGTTTGCTCACTTTTTACTGGTAAGGACTGCCTTTTCGGTGGAGGATTATACAAAGTTGTATCTTTACAAGACCGTGAAGTTGCATTTTGTACCGGTTTCAATTATTTCTAATCGTGGTATGCAGTTTACATCTCATTTATGGCGGTCTTTCAAAAAATGGATTGAGGACAAAGTTTACTCTGAATACTGCTTTTCATCTGTAGTCAGATGGGCAAACGTAGAGAACTATTTAGACATTGGAGGATTTACTTCGGGCATGTGTAATTGACTATGGTGGAAATTGGGTTGATTATCTTCCTTTGAATGAGTTTTGTTACAACAACTTTTACCATTTTAGTATCAATATGGCTACTTTTGAGGTGTTGAAGGGTAGAAGAAGTAGATCTCCTAGTGTGTTTGAGCTTGGTGAGGCAGATATGTTTGGTCCTGAATTGGTCAATCAAGCTACGAAGAAGGTAAAGATGATTCAGGATAGGCTTAAAGTTCTCCAGAGTCACCAAAAGACTTGTGTAGATGTTAGGCGTAGAGACTTGGAGTTTGAGGTTAGGGACAGGGTATTTCTAAAGGTGTCTCCAATGAAGGGGGTGGTGCAGTTTTGCAAGAAAGGAAAGCTTAGTCCTCAGTTTATTGGTCCTTATATGATGTTGCAGGGAGTTGGTAATATTTCTTACGAGTTGGAGTTTCTATCTAGCTTAAGTTTGGTTCTTCCGATCTTTCATGTTTCCAAGTTGAGGAAGTGCATTAGTGATCCATTTTTGATTATTCTCTTGAAAGGGTTGGATATCTCAGATTCTCTGTCTTATGAAGAAATGCCGGTTGAGATATTGGATAGGAAAGTTCATCGGTTGCATACCAAGGATGTGGCTTTGGTTAAAACTCTTTGGCAGAACTATAAGGTAGAAGAAGCTACACAGGAAGCGGAAGAGGACATGAAGTTCAAGTATCCACATCTATTTTCTGCTTCTGGGATTCGTGCAGAAGGTATACACATCTTTATTTTTTGAGTTTGTTAAGGAAAAGATTAATATCTTTGCCTATTTGTTATCGAACTTTGATGAAGATTGGGAATATGTTTGATAATTCAAATGACTCTGTGTGTGGTTACCCCTACCTTATCCGTCATTTAGGGATGAATGTTCCTGGTGGCGGAGAATGTTACATCCTGAGTTTTAACCTTAGAAAATTTCCTGGAATTCCCATTCTCCGGACCCAATACGACTCAAGGGTATGATACATATCCTGGGGTACCAGTGGTATGGTCCTATCGTATGCTGACCAGTGTTAGTTGGTTGGATAATTTTGGTGACTGGAATGGTTTTTACTTTGGGGTATGAGTCGTAGGGCTTGGTACGAGTCATATCAGGGACTTCTGTTGTAGTCAATGTTTGATACTTTTAGTATTTCATTTTTCCAGGGATACAGGTAATGGATAAGAATCGTATACTATGGTTATGACATGGTTAGATGAGTCATATACTTGATAGCATTTGATTTAAGTGTTGAGGCATAGATACGAGTGGAGAAAACCAACCATATGGAAGTTTTCGACTCGTAAGGGTCCGTCTTATCCCCGGGATTGGATTTTTGTGAAACTTAAGTAGGGGTATTCTGGACATTTCCCTACTTACCCTAATTCAGATTCATGACTTCTCATACACTTAGGAGGTTATTTACCCTATTATTCTATTCATTAAAACTTAGAAATTATTCCTATACAATCAATAATTCCCTTAAGAACTTTTTGGGGAAGGAAGCTAAGGTTTCAACTAAGGGATTACTTTAGGGCTTGCTTTGGTGATTTTCTTATGTCATCTTCCTCGGTTTAAGGTATGATTCTCTTCCCTCATTGTAATTTCAACGAAAGGCCTGGTTTATATGATTGATTTCATGATTATGATTTTCAACTATTATCTAGGGGTTATGATATTAAATGCTTGGTTATGGTTTCCCATAGTTTTAATTAAAATTTTATATGCATTAGTGGTGGTTTGTACAATTGGATTGCATGGTAATGGTTTAATGGTCTTTGGAAATCATTTTGGCTATATTATTTTCCAAGGTGTTTGATAAAACACTTATAAAGGTATTTTAAGGTATGTTCATTGCATTGACTTCTTTTAATGGAACTATTGCTTGTTTTCTGCTTATATAATAAAGCTTTAAATGATTCAAATGGTTGATAAGTCTAAAGGCTAAATGGTTATTCTTGAGGGGAAAATGGAAGTCTCCTAAGTGGTTTAATATGGTATATGGAAGGGCACTTGAAGGTCCCCTTTTCATAATGGTTTGGATATGGATATTGCTTGCAAGTAATGGCATGGTATGACGATACCACTGATATTATCCTTGATTAATAAAATGGTAAGTGGATCGGTTTGATTACTTGGAAATTGTTTTAATTGGACATTAATGGCGGGGTGTGTAGCGAGGCCATCGATGGTGGCGGTCTCGGGGGTACCATAACTGGAAACTCATATTTGCTGATATAAGGTGTCTTGATGAACATGTGCATGCGTTACATTTTTTATTGGGGATTTACTAGTCATCCCATGGGATATTTCCCTGGTCATGCGGCTATACTCACTGTGCCCTTTCAGCAGGGGGAGCCAAACCCATATTTCCTGTGGATAGTTAGGACGGCCAAACTACATAGCCCAGGTAAAGATTTTAAAGGATGCTGACCCAGTTCCCTTTCTGGCACTTATATATATATATATATATATATATATATATATATATGGTTGTATGCATTATGGATGGTTTTACTTGGTTTTATAACTTCTATTATTTTATCCTTACCTTGAGTTTCATGCTAGTAGTTATTCGCTAACCTGTCTACTGGTGGTTGTATACCCACGCTATGCAGCAATCGGTCGTTCGACTCCTCCTATATAGTGATTGACTCGGGGACATCATTTGGACGGAAGTGGTGAGCTTCTACTATTACAGAAGGAATAATTTTATGTTATGGATATTGTTAGACATTTTGACATTATTTTGGATATTGGTTTTGGCCATGGTTGGGGGAATGTCCCAACCGGCTTCTTTTACTCTTTTAGTTAGAGGCTTAGTGGTAATTTTAGATGTTGGTATGGGCGGGATCGATATTCGTGTCATCCTTGGCATTTGTATTGGTGTTGGGGATAACATCATTGGATGATATAGTTAGTTATTCCATCGTATTACATTTTTGAATTGATTAGCAAATTATGTTTTGTTATCCTCTTTTGTTTAGTTTGGTATGGTTGGATGGTTGGTTTGGTGTGGGTGGGTTCGGTTGGGTCGATCACGGTCATAACCCTATCCCAGAGTTCTCATGAGAGAATTTGCACAATCTTGTTATTTGTTTGAAATTCAACCCATCTAAGGTTGCATAAGGTGGTTGGGTTGGGTAAAGGGGGTAGTCCTCGGTTCTGGTTGGACTTGGGATGCCAACTATGTCTAGTACCTGGTTCGGGTCGCGACACCTTTCTCCTAAGAAATAAGAAATGTGTCACATACCTCTCTCCCTTGAAGCAATCAACACAACGTGCCACTCTCACCTATGAGCTAACCAACACACCGCACCCTTTAGTCCACATATGACAAACTTCTCCTACTATAAATACAACACTTGCACTTTATTCTATTAACTTTTGGACTTCTTTAGATTTGGAAAGGGATGCTCAACACTTCTTTTATGGTTTATATCTCTTTACTCTAGCTTTTTAATGGATCATATCATGTATTCAATTACTTTGATTACGATTATGACCATTAGAGGCTAAACGCCCCCTTTCCGTGGTTAAGGCAAAGAACGCGTTTACTTTCATTTTGAATTGAGTTTGTTTGGATTGCATATTTGGTTGTTTATTTATCCTTTTATCACTATTTTAAGGATTCGCCACCCTTAAAAAATATCAATTGTTGACTTTGTGATCTCAAGAGGGGGGATTAGAAGATAGAACGTGGGGATAGGTAGAGTAAGGTTCTTATTCTTTTATAAAATAAGGAATTTGAATTAGAGACTAGGATAGAGGTATACCTAGAAGCCTTACTTGGTTCACTACTAGATGAAATATAAATGTTTTTAGCTTAGTTCTCGCATCCCCGCTAAACGATGTAGTTGGAATTTTTAGTTAGATAGGTGATTAGAGTCTCGAGAGACCTTGATCATAATATCAACTCATGGATCAATAACCAAGATAAGCAATCTAACAAATCAAGTTCAATCGCGTAGTATGATTGTTCAGAGTGCTTTAACCTCGGGTTTTTATCCATTGATTGTCCGAAGTCTTTACTTTTCTGCATTACTTTAGTTTACTTTGATTTATAACTTTCAAAACTCTTTGGGTTATGCTTGCACTAGTTAATCTCAGTTGTTAAATTAGAATTGGATAGTTTCTTAACATAAGTCCCTGAGGTATCGATATTCAGCTTTATTTGAGGCCACTATATTACATGGTGAGACCGCGTACACTTGCGTGTGTGCTTGGGCAATAGTAGAGGTCCCGAGGGGACCAACACTGGAAATCATATTTTCTGGCGTGGGGGTCTATATGACTGTGTTCATGGTACATATTATATATATCATGGAATGGCTATTGCCTTGGTGTATTTAGCCTTTTCCTTGGATTTCCTTGGTTTTTATGGCTAATACACACTATAGCCCTTTCAGCAGGAGGAGCTGAACCCATGGATCCCGTGGGTGCCCTTATGATAGAGCGAGCTACATAGTTTAGACTAATAGTTTAAACTTGCATGTTCATGACTCTTGTCCTTATCCCGACATCCTATATAGGTATATATAAATGTTGTGCATATGGTTTTAACTGGTATTTTAGCATTAGCAATATTTTATCACTTTCCCTCAATTACATTCTAGTGTTTATCCAACGGACAGTCCCTGGACACTACTTTGTTTCATGATGTAGTGTCCTAGGGTTTTTATATTACTCTTGTGTAGTGTTAGGTGGTGTGGTTCATTAGTTGTGTTATTGGGAAGTGGTGAGCCTCCATATTTTGGAAAGCCTTGGTATTTCATTATTTTTTTTTTTCAGATTTTAGGAATTATGACTTTTCTCTATCACGGTCGGGGGCATGTCCCAACCTAGTTTGGTAGTTTAGATTTTAGAGGCTTTTACGGACAAGTGTGGGTTGGATGTTGGATTTATTCATTGACTTTACATTTGATTTTCTATCCTTTTACTACTACTGGATTAGCTTCCGCTATTGTATTTTACATGTTCTAGATGTTAAGATAAGGGGGTAGTCTCTGGCTCATGGTGTGCTTGAGATACTTGTCATTACTAGGCCCTGGTTCGGGTCGTGACAAGCTTGGTATCTAAGCATGGTTCAGGGCCTTTGGGTGTCTACAAAGCTGTGTCGAGTAAAGTCCGTTTTATAGGTGTGTAGCGTGCCACACTTATAAGGGGGTGGCTACAAGGCATTTTGGAATGTTTCCCTTTCTTCTGTTCTATTTTTGGTCTATAGAGTCCACCGCTATGGAACTTCTCTAAATCCTGGCTTACTCGCATTTTAGATCATGCATCCCCATAGACCTAACGATCGTAAAAACTCAATTGGACCCTTTGTCCTACCTGAGGAAAATATAAAGGGGACTCGCCCTATTTATGGAGTGCAGACCTGGTCTAGGGTCCCTTCTCATAACTATATCTCCTCACCGGTCCATACTAGTCCTCCCTGGACTTCCCAAGCTGGTGATACTTATGATCAAGTGCCTCATAAGATATCTCTAATGCGGAGTTCCATTATTTCAATCATATGTTTGCCCAACTGGTGGCCTCGCAATCTCGTCAGTCTAATTGTGTTGGTTCTGTTCCATATTGATCTGAGGTTACTCGGGTTGGCCAGTCCATGAGGTTGAATCCCTTAACTTTTATGGGCTTTAAGGTTAAAGAGGATCCTCAGGAGTTTATTGATAAGATGGAGAACATTTTTAGAGTGATGCAAGTTACTAATTTTAAAAGTGTTGAGTTTGTTATGTATCAGTTGAAAGATGTGGCTTATTAGTGGTATAAGGAGTGGTAACTACTGAAATGTGATGATGTTGAGTCGGTGGTATGGGATGAGTTTTTGGGTTCCTTTTTTTATTACATCTTTTCTCAGGAGTTGAGGGAAGTTAAGGCTGAAGAGTTTATTGACTTAAACAAGGGCAAGATGAATATGGAGGAATACGCTCTGAAATTTCAACAATTGTCCCATTATGATATGGAGTTAGTATCTAACATGAGATCCAGAATGATAGAGTTTGCTTCTGGGTTGTCTCATGACTTGGTATTAAAATGCAAGGCTGTAATGTTGAACAATGATATGGACATCTCCAAGTTGGTGGTTTATATGCAGCAGTTAGAGAATGAAAAAAAAGAGTAGAGATAGGAAAGAGTCATAAGAAGAAGTTCAGATATTCAGAGTAGGGAGCAAGTCAGCAGAACAGTAGAAGAAAGTGTAGGTAGTGTACCAAAAAGAAAAATTAGGGGAGTTCTTATTTCTCGTCGAGTGCTTCTTATCCTATGACTTAGGGTGATCGTTATTTTCAGACAAGAAGTGGTCCTAAGGTACAGGGTTCCCAGTCTCAGGCCAGTGGAGCTTAGTCAGTCCCACCTTACCCTCCGTGCTATTTTTGTGGGCAACTTCATCATGACTATTGTGAGAACGAAAGGAACTTGGGTTTCAATTATGGTCAGCCTGGACATATGTAGAGTAATTTCCCTATGGCTAATGTGGACACTAGATCAAATAAGGTTCCGATCGCCCATTCTTCTCCTCCTACACCTAAGGGCTCTACTTCAATTACTATCACTATCCAAAATCATCTCTAAGCTACTCGCTAAGAATCTGAGGCATCCCCAAATGTTGTTACGGGTATGTTACAGCTCATCTCCCATGATGTTTATTGTTTGCTTGATATGGGTTCTACCTTTTCTTATATGACCCCTTATGTGGTTTGACACTTTGGTGTTACTCCTGAAAATATTGCCAACCCGGTGTCTATGTCTACTCTGGTGGGTGATTCCAGAGTTGCAAGAAAAATCTATATGGGTTGTGTCATGTCCATCTTTTATAGGGAGACATTTGTGGATTTGATAGAACTTGATATGGGGGATTTTAATGTAATCTTGGTGATGGATTGGATTCAGTTGTGCTATGCTTCTCTGAATTGTAGGACCAAAAAGGCCAATTTTCCATTTTCCAAATGAGCTTATCATTGAATGAGAGGGAAGTTTCTTAGTACCCAAAGGGAGATTTATTTCCTATCTTAGATCTTAAAAGTTGATTTCTAAAGGGTGTCTGTATCATCTTGTTTGGATTAAAGATCCTAATTTTGAGGGTCCCTCTTTTCTATCTGTCCTTATTCTTATTAAATTTCCTGAAATGTTTCCAAATGATTTTCCTGGAATTCCTCCTGGTAGGGAAATAGATTTTGGGACTGATCCTCTATCAAATACCCGTCCAATTTTTGTTTTCCTTATAAGATGCTCTATTTGAGATAAAGGAGCAATAAAAGGATCATCTCGATAAGGGTTCCATTCATCCTAGTATTTCCCCATGGGGTGCTCCTGTATTATTCATGCAAAAAAAATGGTTCTCTCCGGATTTGTATAGGTTATCATCAGCTAAATAAGGTTACAGTGAAGAATACGTATCCTCTCACTAAGATTAATGATCTTTTTGACTAGCTTTAGGGAGATAGGTGTTTCTCTAATATTGATCTTTGTTCGGCTATCATCAGTTGAAAATTAGGAAGCTTGATATTCCTAAGATTTCTTTCCAACTCTGATAAGGCCATTATGAGCTTCTAGTTATGTCATTTTGATTGACTAATGCTCTGGTTACTTTCATGAATCTTTTGAATCAGATGTTTAGGTAGTTTCTTGATTTGTTTGTCATAGTATTCATTGATAACATCTTGGCGTACTTTAAGAGTGAGGAGTATCATGCCAATTATCTCTGAATTGTGGTGCAGACTTATAAAGACCAGAAATTGTATGGAAAATTTTCTAAGTGTGAGTTTTGTCTAAGTTCTATGACCTTTCTTGGGCATGTAGTTTCTTGTGAGGGGATAAAGGTGGATCTATAGAAAGTTGTGGTAGTTAATAAATGGCCTAGACGCATGACTCCAACTGGCATTAAGAGCTTCTTGGGCTTGACCCAGTATTATTGGAGGTTTGTGGAAAGATTCTCTTTTCTCGTTGCTCCACTAATAAGGTTGACTTAGAAAAAGGTTAAGTTCTTATGGAACGATTCTTGTAAGGGTAGTTTTGAGAAGTTTAAGAATAAGTTAACTTTTGCTTTGATTTTGACCCTGCCCAATGGTACTGATGGGTTTGTTGTGTATTTGACGCATGCCGTGTGGGACTGGGTTGTGGTTTGATGCTACATAGTAAGGTTGTGGCCTATGCTTCTTGGAAGCTTAAAGTTTACGAAAGAAATTACCCGACTTACTATCTAGAGCTGGAAGCTATGATTTTTGATTTGAAGATCTAGAGCCATTTTCTATATAGGTGTATGTAGATATTTATTGAGACAATAAGAGCCTACAGTATGTGTTTACACAGAATGAGTTGAATCTCAGACAGAGGCAGTTGCTTGAGCTACTTAAGGAATATGACATGAGCCTTTACTACCATCTAGGTAAAGATATCATAAAGTCCGATGATCTTAGCGGGTTGCCTATGGGAAGCTTATCTCACATTGATGAGGAGAAAAGAGGGTTGGTGAAGGATATACATAAGTTGGCTAACTTGGGAGTTTGTCTCTTGGTCTCTGGGGATGGAGGATTGATTGTTCAAGAAGTGGTTAAATCATCACTTGGTACTAATATGAAAGAGAAGCAGGTTTTGGATCCCATACTTATTCAGATAAAAGAAGATGTGATTCAATAAAAGGATTTAGCTTTCGAGATTGTGGGAGATGCCATCTTAATGTATCAAGTAAGATTGTGTGTTCCTGATGTTGATGGGTTGTGGGAAAGGTTTTGGTCGAGGCTCATGAGTCCAGATATATAGTTTATCCAGGTTCCACTAAGATATACCATTACTTGAAGGAAATCTACTAGTCGAGTAATAAAAAGAAGGCTGTAGAAAATTTTATGGATAGGTGTATGGTTTGTCAGCAAGTCAAGGTTGAACATTTGAGGCTTGTTGGAATGTCCCAAGAGATAAAGCTTCACATGTGGAAACGGCAGATGATCAATATGGATTATATTATGGGTCTTCCGCAGTCTCCCACTCTGTATGATTCTATTTGGTTCTTTCCTATAAGGACTAACTACTCAAGAGAGGATTATGCAAACTTGTTCATTTAGGAGATAGTTAAATTACATGGAGCAACGGTGTCCATCATTTCATATCCAGGTACCCAATTTTCTTCTCACTTTTGGTATTCATTTCAAAAAGGTTTGGGTACTTAGTTGAACCATATCTCCGCTTTCCACCCGCAAACGGATGGACATACAGAGGGTATGATTCAAACTTTGGGGGAATTATAAGGGCCGATTTGATTGATTTTAAGTGAAGTTGGGTTGATCATTTGCCTCTTATTGAGTTTTCTTACAATAATAGTTATCATTCAAGCATTCAAATAGCTCATTTTGAGGATCTCTATGGTTGGAGATGTAGGTCTTTTATTGGGTTGTTTGAGTTTTGTGATACTAGGTTGTTTTGTCTTGACTTGATTCCCCAAGCCGTGGAGAAGGAGAAAGTTATTAGAGAAAGACTTAAGACTACTAAGAGTCATCGAAAGTCTTATGGGAATGTGTGGCGAAGGAAGTTGAAATTTGGGGTTAGTGATTGGATGTTCTTTAAGGTCTCTCCTATGAAAGGAGTCATGAGATTTGGGAATAAGGGGAATCTCAGTTCCTATAACATTGGTCTGTATCATCCTATGATAAGAATAGGGAATGTCGCGTACGAACTAGATTTGCCTGCGAGTTTGGCTTTAATTCATCCTATTTTCCACGTGTCAATGCTGAAAAAGTGTGGGGGTGACCCTTCTTTAATAGTGCATGTTGAGGATATTGGGGTTTTAGACCTTTGTCTTATGAGAAAGTCCTAGTTAAGATATTAGATAGGCAAGTTCTTAGGTCTCAACTAAGGATATATCTTTGGTCAAGGTGCTTTGGAGGAATTAAAAGGTAAAAGAAGATACGTGGGAAGCTGAAGAAGATATGACGGACAAGTACCCATTCTTGTTCCCACATTGGATGAAAATTCTTTTTGTATAATTTTCATTATCCCTCTTGTGGCATTTTGAATTTGACCTTGGATTCTATTTTCAATCTTTATTTTATAGTACTAGAAGTGCCCTAACTCTTCATTCGGGGATGAATGATCCTAAGGGGGGAGGTAATCTGAAACCCTATGTTTTTGAGATTTAGACCCTCCAAGAGTTGAGTAACTGAAGTAGCCAAGTTTCTAAAATAATGTCTAAACTTTTTGCGACAACGGTCCAGGGAAAGAGTAGTGATGTCACGTAATGAGTCATTAGGAAGACTCATTACCTCAGCAGTGAGTTATCCCAGGTTTTCTCCCTTAACAATGAGTCCAAGGTACGACTCGTTATAAGATATAACGAGCCTTTATGGGTTACTCATTGTCTCAATGGGGAGGTCCCCCATGTGTTCTACTTTGATCACGAATCGTCATCACAACTCGTGATGATGAATAATAAGTCGTGATGAGAGATTCATGGTCAGAACAGTGAAGGATGGTATTTTCGACACTGTGGTCACGAGTCCAGGCAATTACTTATGATTATTCATCTCGAGTCATTAGCCAAGCTGTGACGACTGGCCTTTATTTTTCCTGCACATTTTAATTGGGGTCTTTTTGTCTATTCCTCTCTTTATACTTTACCCATGACTTAAAAACACTCTAATGACCTCTTAATCATAATTTATCAAAATCAAAACACTTCTTTCTCCTCATTAACTCCTAAGGTAAGAACATTAGGGTTTTATAGGGGAATCAACATCTAGGCTCAAAACTTCAAATTTCCTTTCAATCTCTTGTGTATTTCAGGAACGTCACTCATCCATAAATATGTATTTATCACTATAGCATAAAGTGGTTAAATATTCATGTGATTTCATTATTGGGTTTGAAATTGAGTTGAGGTATTTCAATGGTAATTACTTGAATTTCTTTTCACATATTTTAAATATGTTATCCATGCTTTAATTGACGTTTTTGGGACTTAATGGTTACATGGTTATAAAGATTGGAATAGGGAACATGTATTCCCTAAATTGTTGAATTTTTGGTATGGTAATGGCATTTACCTCAATGCATCATCATAACTTTGGTTTTGAAAATAGAATTTGCATAATTTAACCTACTTTTGAAACTTTCCATCGCATTAAAGGATAATGGGTAGTCAAAATGATTTTGGAAGTACCTTGGTGGCCATGGTTTGTGCTATATCTTATTTTTTATGATGATCAGCAGACAACAAAGGACCAGGTCCGTGGGTCTTCAAGAAAACATACGGTTGTCACATGTCCTGTGCAGTTTTGTCTGTTAGTGTAACAAACTGCGCTGGTGAGATATTTACAAGTCAGGAAACCTAGACCAATAGAAATTCTACCCTAATCATTATCCAGCTATAAATATAAAAGAATGGTTCTCAATTCATAGTTTTTACATTCTGATTATTTAAGAGGGAAATCAGCGAAAACTTAAATATTACTCAATTTCAAAGTTTATATGTGCTGAGAATGTGTTTGTTCTTGAGTCAAATCTTGGTCTATAATTTAATTACTCATCTAATAAGTGCAACGCTTTTCTTGTGATTGTTGAGAGCTTAGGTAGAGCTACTTGAGTTTATATTGGTTAGAGTTAATAAATATTGAGGAGAGATCTTGATAGAGTTGTCAAGGAGAGTTTTTATAGAGTTTTTGCAAACTTGTGGAGCTTAGATTTAGGTTCCAAATGAGGTCTGTAATCATGATTTTGATTAAAGAGGATTCTTAAGTGCTTGTGAGGACAAGCCATGGTTTTTCCTCCCCTGATCAAGGAAATTTCCACGTTAAATCTACGAGTTATTTAATTTCCTGTAAAGTGTTGTTTCCTTACTGCTTTATGGTTTTATTACATATGTCTGATATTAAGAGACTCGGTCCCTTATAAGGTGGTGCACTCCCCATGTTTCATCAATTGGTATCTAAGTAAGGACACTCTAAAAGGTTCATACCTAAAGTTATTTATTGATCATGGCTGCTCCACCTTATCTGGAAGAATGGCAATCTACCACTAGACCACCCCGCTTTAACAAGTAGAACTATTGGTAGTGGAAAACTAGGATGAATGACTCTATTATGGTTGAGGACAGTGAGTTGATAGATGTAATACTTGATAATCCTCATGTTCCTATTAGAGAGGTCAAAGAAGGAGACATAACAAGGATGGTTGTCAAAACTAGGAGAGAGTTTGATGATGAATATCGAAAGATAGTTGATAATAATTATAATTCAAAGAAATTGCTTGTCTGTGGAATAGGACCTGACTAATAAAACAGGACTGCTCATGAAGTAACTACTGATATGAAAGATTCAAAATTTGATATGATGACTATTCAGTATGAAACCTTGACCTTAAAAGAAACAGAAACTATCCAAGAGATGTATACTAGATTCACTTTAATCACCAACGAGCTACACTACTTAGGAGAAGTTATTCCTTTGTATAAACAGGTGAGACAAATTCTGGGAGTTTTTCCTGACGCCTAGGAAAGCAAAGTAGTTTCTATCACTGAGGCAAGAAACTTGAAAACACTCACAATGGATAAACTTATTTGTAATCTCATGACTCATGAACTCAAGAAAAAGCAAGGGCAAGAGAAAAGGGAAGCAAAAATAGAAAAATCTATGGCATAGAAGGCTTCAAAGTCTAATTCAAGTGAGAAGGACACTGATGTTGCCTACTTGGAAAAAAGGATTGTTAGAACTATGAAGAAAAGTGGTTAGTTTCAAAGAAGAGAAAGAGCAGCAAAAGGGAGGCATTGTTAAAGTTTGTCAAAAATATGGAAGTCCTAAGTATTTCATTAAGGACTATCCAATGCACAAAATGGATTATCAAGAATATCTCAATACTTGAGGTGACAAAGGATAGAACAGGGACCGGGTCCCTGTAAAATAAAGAAGAAAGTTTGGAGCTGATTATGCAGTGAATAGGCCCTAGAAATCTGGAGAGGATCCTCCAATGAATTTGATAACGCTGAAAAGTCTGAAGATGTGCCTATGCTAGCTGTGAAAGATAGTGAATTCATATATGATTCTTTATTTACTCTTATGTCAAACACAGAAAATGAGGTAGGAGAAAGGGAATGCAGTCAAAACTAGTTTATAGATTGTGGATGTTCAAAGCATATGACTGGGCGGACTGATTTCTTTCTCTCTCTCAAGACATTTCAAGATGGGTGAGTCTCTTTGGGAAATTTTATGAAGGGATATATTGATTGTGTAAGAAAGATTGTAAAATCACCTAATCAAGCTATAGAAGATGTGTATTATGTGAATGGCATCAAGTACAGTTTTTTAAGTGTTCCTCAAATCTGTGACAAAGGTAATGAGGTAAAGTTCTCATCAGATGAATGTATTGTGTAAAGGTTGAAGTCTTGAAGAGTTATTCTCAAAACCAAAAGCTTCAAAAATATGTATGTGGATGATTTAGAGTCTGTAATTGACAGGGACATAAGTTCATTAATTGTTCAAAGTGAAGACGCTAATCTATGGAATAGAAGGTTAGGACATGTAAGTTCCTCTTTGATGAACAATTTGATTTTAGTGGAGCTAGTTTATGAAATACTAAATCTGAACTCACAAAACCACAAGGTTTGTAATTCTTGTGTTAAGAGGAAACAAACTAGGTATTCCTTTAAGATGAAGAAGTAGGTGAGTCCTTTTAGACCCCTTGAGATGTTTCACATGGATTTATGTGGACCTATTAATGTCCAAAGTAGAGGAGGAAAAAAGTATATGTTTGTCATTCTAGATGACTTCTCCAGATTCACCTGGACAATGTTTATGAGAACCAAGGATGAAACCTATGAGGTTCTAGTAACATTTGCCAAGTAAATTTAAACTAAGCTGAATTGTAAAATTGTTGAATTTAGATCTAATCATAGAACTGAATTTGAGAAATCCCAAATAGAAGGATTTTGTGCTAAACATTGAATCAGTCATAACCTTTTTGCTCTTAGGACTCCTTATCAAAATAGAGATTTTGAAAGAAATAACAAAAGCCTCATAGAGATTGCTAGAACCATATTGATTGACAGTGGGATTCCAAAGATCTTTTAGGCTAAAGCTGTTAATACTACCTGTTATGTAACAAATAGGTGTTTGATTAGATATCTGCTAAACTAGACCTCATTTGATTTTGTGTTCAATAGAAAGCCTAAGCTTGACTACTTCAGACCTTTTGGGTGCAAGTGCTTTATGCTAAACAATAGGAAGAATGAATTGGAAAAGTTTGACTCAAAAAATGATGAAGCAACAGTTGTGGGCTACTCCTCAACAAGCAAAGCATACAAAATATTCAATAAAGGAAATTTGTATGTGGAAAAAAGTATCATGTGGTCTTAGATGAGTTACGAAAGCTTATGAATCCATGTGATGATGAAGATTCTGATATAGAAGAACTCATTCCTATTCAAAGAAATGATATTGATGAAGATGAAGATCAAGGACCAAAGGTTGCAGTTGGGAATAATGAAGATGATGGTGATCCAGGATCTCAGTTACAGACCCTTGATCTAGTTGAAGAATATCAAAAAGGTTCCAATAAGACTCTTCAAGGACCTGGTTCCAATGGAACTTATCTCAGAAAGTCAAACTAGAGGCACAAATTTTCTCACTTACTTAATCTGACTACACTTTTGGAATATAGAATCCAAATAAGAGCTCAAGCCAGAAATGTCATGGCATTCTCAGTATTTTTGTCCTAAATTAAGCTCGAAATATGAAAAAAACTATGAAATATGTTAACTGGATCAATGAAACGTAGGAGGAGCTTCAACAATTTAAAAGAAGTAAAATCTAACGCCTGGTCCCCAGACCTGTTGACAAAAAAATTATTAAGACCATATGGGTGTACTGAATCAAGCAGGATGAGCATGGATCTATCAATAGAAATAAAGAAAGATAGGTTGTTCAAGGTTATAACCAGGAGGAAGTAATTGACTATGATGAGACATTTTCCCCTATAGCAAGAATCGAGGCTATCAAGATTCTTATTGCATTTGCGGCCTACATAGGGTTCAAACTCTTCCAAATAGATGTCAAAAGTAGTTTTTAAATAGAAATTTGAAAGAAGAAGTTTATGTTAAGCAACCTCCAGGTTTTGAAGATGCAGATTTTCATCATCATGTGTTCAAATTGGACAAAGGTTTCTATGTTCTGAAGCAAGCACCAAGGGCTTGGTATGAGAAACTTTCAAAGTTTCTTCTAGAAAGTGGATTTAGAAGGTGAAAAATTGACAATACTCTTTTTCTAAAGTCCAGAGGTAGCAACTTACTAATTGTTTAGATATATGTTTATGACATAATCTTTGGAGCTACTACAGAACCACTATGTGAAGAATTTGCAAAGCTAATGAGGAGTGAATTTGAAATGAGCATGATGGGTGAATTGAGTTTCTTCCTAGGCCTTCAAATCAAGAAAGATTCTCAAGGGACAATATTTGTCAAGAGAAGTACATCAAGGAGCTACTGAAGAAATATAATATGAAAGATGCCAAGCTGATACGCCCAAATTACAACTCTCGTTAGAAAGTGTAAGCGGTCGCTGTCAAATATAGAACCCAATTGGGTTGGGTGTCGAATCCCACAACGAATACTATAGTCACTAAGTGTTGCGATTATTATTAGACTGTTGGTCGAAAATTCCAAGGAAAAAGCGGGGTTTGGTTTAGGCGCAAACTAATATTATCAAAGTAACGATGGAATGATATGTGTAATAATATTGAATCACAGAGAATGACAAGTTAGGGTTATGTCCACCTTGTAGTTTCTACTTCTCTACTAACTATGAGTAATGCAGAATTTAGACATGCATGCACTTATAGAGAGTCGTATTCTAATTCTAAATCCAAGTGTTTTTCAACCATCAAGGATTTATTCACTTTAGCTCTCTCAAACCCAAAGCGTATAACAAATGGTACGAATTCTCCAAGAAGTTAATCCTGCTAAGGCATTAACGTGTAAATAGAGGTTGGAAACCCTATTTTCTTGTCACGCTCTCTTTTCCAAACATGTAACTTTTCTATCGAACAAGTTAATGCTATACTGGTACATTCCCTATGTCTACAACCATGAGAATTCAATCAAAACGAAGAGAGTAATGATATAAGTGGCATGACACATCCTAAATTCACAAACTCATAGCAATAGAGAGTATATTACAAGGTTTTCATAACCCTAACAGATAAGTTTAGCTACTCATGAATACAACGGAAATCCAAATTGACATAATCATCATACCAAAACTTAGAATAATACTCGCGATGGAGATGATTAGCGACAACAAGAGAAGAACGTGTTTCTCTTTTGCCGTTGCTCAAGCCTAGCGTTTTTCCTCTGTTCCCCAAAAAATTACAAAATCTGAATATTAAATAATGAATAATAATGTTGAAAATTCAGCAATAAGGTTTTTAATAATATCCTTCTCTACTAAGTTGCTACTGCATCCTTAAGTATTTAAAAATACTGAGTTTGCCCGGAAAAAAGTTCTCATGCATCACATTCAATCCAAAAGTTGTCTTCCCTCTTATGTGAAGTTTTCCTTTGCTGTCCACAGGTCCCCAAAGTGCTGAAATCTTCCTCATTGGTACCTGAAAAGTATGCTAATCACATAGGTCAGCTCACTTAATTGAAAATGGACTAAAAGTGCAAGAATTATATATTTTATCCTCAAAACTTAGCTAAAACATGGGTAAATTATGGTGCTTGGACGTGTAAATACGCCCAACATCACCACCCCACACTTAAAGCTTTGTTTGTCCTCGAACAAAATATTATATCCATGCGAACACCTAACTAGAATTTCTCAAGTTCAACACAAAATTTTCAACAAGACATACATGGCAATTATTAACAAAGAGTAGATATCTTGATCATTACTAGAAACAACTCACCCTCCAACATAGACTCATCAAATTGGTTAATTCGTGTACACAAGTTAAGCCCAAGAAAATCATATAAAACTACCCAACGATCATCAACCATGTGTGCTCACACAAAATGTTACCCATAATCACTCATAGTTTTGCATTTTTCGAAACAAGGGTATAAGACTTTGTTTGCTCTCACTCTCACAAAGAATTCTTAGATTACAACTGATGACCATATGCTTTCCCTTAGTGTGATGCTCTACTAATATCAGAATGCCAAGGTTAGGATCAAATAGGTCTTTACGGGTTGTAATGTACGCTAAGGGACAGGTAGGACTATTTTGGCCAGAAATGGTGACTACGCTCCCTAAGCGCTTTAATACACTACCATATTCCATTTACACTAACTTTTAACAACCACTCTACCTTCCTTTTATCTACCAACCCCCTTTCACCCAATTTGTTATTCAATCAGAAACACAATGATGGGAGTATACAACTCTCTTTTTTTTTTTTTGTTTTTTTGTTATTTATTATTTTTTTTATTTTTTTATAAGCATCCCTATGATAGCCACTCTTTTTCACCAAATTTTCAAGTACCAATACACTCTGTGGCATTACTTTTACCATTTTTTTCTTATTTTGCCACACTCTTTACTCAACTTGATTCTACAATTTAAAGCGCTTAGGAGATTTTGGATCAAAATTATGGTCTTAAAAAAATGGAATAGGATACATATGAGGCTGCCAAAGAAAATAGCTAAAGGCTCAAAGGGTGTTTACTAGGACAATGTACAAAGGTAGGTAAAAAGGAGATAAACAAAATCAGGGCTGCCAAAGAAATGCCTAAATCATCTCCTAAACTCACAATCTTTATTTCACTTCACACACACACCAGGCAAGTTCTAGCATCAGTCACAACAAAGAATATACAATAACCCAACAGATGAATGAATTAAACCACAAACAATCATCACACAGTGAGTCACAACTTAGAGCCTAAATGTTTCAGTAGTAATGATTCAGCACAAACTCTTGTTACAATGTCATGCCGTCTATCACAACACTTTCATGCAAAATCTAAAATCTAACCAACTAATTACGACTAACTAACTATGACTAATTCAAACAAACAAGAATAAATGTAGGCAAGCAGTACCATACAACAGAAATATACCCGCACCCCACACTTAGATCGAACACACTGCCCTCAATGTAAATAAATAAGCAAAACCTGATTAGTCAGACTCCACCTCTATATCTGGGGTCATACCCCCTGCGTCAGAATCATCATCAGAGTCGTCATCATCAGAGTTGTCTTCCACATCTGAGTCTGGCAGTCAGTGATCGTCGTCAGTCGGCATATCATCATCTAGAGGTTCCTCAAAATTCACCCCCACTCCACACATGGCCCGAGCATGCTCATTAAACGGGTAGTCATAGTCCAACTGCCGTAGCTCTGTATGAGTCGGCTGATAACGCTTAAACTACAACTCTCGTAAGAGTGTAAGCGGTCGTTGTCAAATATAGAACCCAACTGGGTTGGGTGTCGAATCCTACAGGGAATACTTAGTCACTAAGTAAGCAAAGATTATTAGACTTTTGGTGAAAGTTTCGTAAAAAGGGGGGATTGTAGCGTGAATTTAAGAGTATCAAAAATAGTAATGTAAGAACAGAAAATAGAAGAGTAAAATGGATTATTTGGTTGGTTTTGATCAATGAGAATTAAGAGTTAGGGTTATGTCCACCTTATGAGTTATACGTATCTATTGACTATGAGTTATGCGGAATTCAGACATGCATGCGCTTATAGAGAATCGTATTCTATGGTAAATCCAGGCGTCTTTCGACCATCAAGGATTATTTCACTTTAACTCTTTCGAGCTTAAAGCGTATCTAATGGTACAGATTCTCCAAGAGGTTAATCCAGTTACAGCACTAACTTTTTAACAGGGGTTGGTGCCCTATTACCTTGACATTATCTCTTTTCCAAACATGTAACCTTTCTTTCAAACAAGTTAATGTTATACTGGCGTATTCTATATGTTTTCAACCACAAGAATTTAAATTAAGATGAAGAGAGTAATGATATAAGCAGCATACGTGTCAAGAATTCACAAACTCATAGCAATAGATAGTATCTCATAAGGCTTCCATAACCCTAACAGAGAAGTTTAGCTACTCATGATTGCAACGGAGATCACAATAAACATCATCATGATCTCACGTTGGTCAAAAGGGCCGTGCTTTCTCTGTCAGAAAGTGTAACATGAATTAGGATCAAACGTTGAATGAAAAAGACTTGAATTAATTAATGAGTGAATAAGAATTTATTAGAATGGGAAGGAATAGAAGGGGGAATAAGAAGAGAATGCTGAAAAGTTTCAGCAAAATAGGGTTTATATAACATCCATATCCTAGTCCTATTGAAATAGGGTTTTTATCCTTGTCCTAGTCCTACTGGGTTACTGCATACTTGTCCTAATCCTACTAAGTTACTGCTGATCCCCAAGTCTGTGTAAATACTGTTTTTGCCCAGGACAAGTTATCCATGCATCACTTTCAGTCCATAGGTGTCCAAATGCTGCTTTCCTTCTTTCGTGAAGCTTCCTTTGGCGTCAAGTTATCCATAAAATGCTGAAATCTTCATCATTTATACCTGAAAACTTGGTAATCATGTTTGTTAGCTCACTTATAGGAAAAAGGATTAAAAGTGCAGGAATTATATATTTTGTCCTTAAAACTTAGCCTAAAATATGGGTAAATTATGGTGTTTAGGCGTGTAAATACGCCTATCATCAACACCCCACACTTAAAGCTTTGTTCGTCCTCGAACAAAATATTATGTCCATATAAACATCTACTTAGGATTTCCACAGTAACAGCACAAAATATTCATCAAGACAGGCACAACAATTATTAACAAAGAGTAGTTTTCTGATCATTACTAGAAACAATTCAACCTATAACATAGACTCGTGATGATGGTGAATTTGTATTCACAAGTTAATGTACAAAGAATCATAAACAACTACCCAAAACTCATCAACCATGTGTGTCTCACACTATATCACCCATAATCACTCACAAGTATTGTATATATTTCGAACATGGGTATAAGATTATCCTTGTTCTCACTCTCACAAAGAATTCATATGTTGCAACTGATGACCATAGGCTTGCCCTTAGTGTAATGCTCCACTAAATATCAGAATGCTAAGCTTAGGATCAAATAGGTCTTTTACAGGTTGTAATGTTGGCTAAGGGACGGGTAGGACTATTTTGGCCAGAAATAGTGACTATGTTCCTAAGCGCTTTAATACATCACATTATGCCATTAACACTTTCCTTCAAACAACCTTTATACTTTCTTTTAATCTACCACCCCTTCTCACCTCTTTTGTTATTCAATTTTGAACAAAATTAACTTTTTATTTTCCTTTTCATTTCTTTCTCTTTTTTTTTTATAACACGCCTCTATGATAACCATTCTTTTTCATAACGAATTCAAGTACCAATTCACTTTAAGGCACTACTCTCACCCAATTTCCTCTTATTTTGTCACATGACTTTACAATTTAAAGAACTTAGGAATTTGGAACAAATTATGGTCTTGAAAAAAATGGATTAGGCTTCCATATGAGGCTGTCAAAGAAAATAGGCTAAAGGCTCAAAGGGGGTTATCTAGGATGATGTCCATAGGTAGATAAAATGAAGGTAAACAATCATAGGTTGCCAAAGAAATGCCTAAATCATCTCCTAAACTCACACTCTTTATTTTGCTTTACATACATACCAGGCAAGTTCTAGCATCAGCCACAAACATAGAATATACTATCATCTCACACACACAAGGCACATGGTTGACTTTATTGGCAGCAGTATAGACTCTTAACCCAACGTATGAAGGAATTAAAGCACACAATTATCACACAGTGAGTCACACTTAGAGCCTAAATATCTCAATAGTAATGATTTTATCACAGACTCTTATCATAATACCATGCTGCCTATCAGAACAATTTTATGCAAAGTTTGTAACAAAAAAAATTTCCTAAAAAAAATTAAAACAAACAAACATAAATAAGCAAAACACACATAAATAAGCAAATGCAGATAAAGAAGTATAGCATACAAATACCAGCACCCCACACTTAGACGGGACATACTGCCCTCAGTGGAAAATAAATAAGAAGAACCTGGTTAGTCGGACTCCTCCTCTATGTCTGGGGTCATACCCCCTGCGTCGGAATCATCATCAGAGTCGTCATCCTCAGAAGTACATCATAAGTACCCCACTTGATTCCAAGAGTGCGTCGAGGTATTTGCAGCACGGAGGATTCAGCTTGCTCTTTTCTTCCTCTTTTCTTACCTTTCTGTGTGGTGGGCGCTTTTTTTTCCTTGTCGTCCTTTTTGTGTCATTCTACCTGAGATCTCAATAAATTCATGTTAGCTTCATCTCGGAAGATTCAATCGACAAACAGACAATAGTGGCACCACCCCACACTTAATTTGTTGACGAAAACTAATTAAGTGAATGATGTCGATTACTCAGACTTCATCAACATACATTTAGGTGATATGTTCCAACAATATGTTCAGCACAGTCATACTTTCATGTCCTCTTAACGTTATGCAATCTTGACAATGCTTTCGTGTTTGGACTAATACATCTTTTGAACAAAACTACTACATAGATATCGTATTAATTTATGGCATTGAAATAATCACAACATCGCATGTTTGTAGTCACCCATGATTTTCATCTCAATGAACAAGTCATTTCAACATGTAAGCTTTCAAGTTACAAGATTATGCAATTATCTTGACCATGTCAATTTCGCAAAAGTATGACAGTGTATCAAAATCAAATACAAGTTGGAAACAAGTCAAGAGCATCTATACATATTCTTTCACTCACTTAGTTGTATCAACCACATTCAAATCACCAACACTACTTCACGATTTAACAACTTATTAATGGCGTAGTATTGTAATACTTATGTAATATAAAAGAAGAGCAAAGAAGTACTTACTTGGTTGATGGTCTCGGAAGATGTTCTTGCAAAGTTAAAAGAGCAAAAATAAAAGTTTTGAGAGTTTTGGGAGGAAAAGGCGGCTCCTATGCTATGGCATTGTAGATTCAGAGAGCAAAGGCAATGGCATAGGCGGCGCCTTTAGCTTTGCCTAGTTGAGCAGAAGGCCATAGCATAGGCCATGCCTAATGCTTTGCCTAGTTGAGCAGAAGGCTTTTGCATTGGCGGCGCCTATGCTATGGCATTGTTGAGCATAGGCGACGCCTATGCTATGGCACTCTAGAATCCGAGAGATTATGCCATAGCATAGGCCTTGGCTTGTTCATGGCCTAGATTTACATAGGCCTTGCCTTGTTCTTTGCCTATATTTTCATAGGCAATGCCTAACCCATAGCCTTTTGCTTCTTCATTCCTAACTTACCACCTTTGGCATACAATACTTCCAAATCAAAATTTGAAACCAATCTCCTCCTTTACACCTCTTGCACCTACATTTACTTAAAAACAACAAAAACGATTAGAACGATGGGTTGCCTCCCATCAAGCGCCTTAGTTTTGGTCGTGGCTCAACAAAATCCTAAGAAAACAAAAACAACAAAAACAATTAAAAACGATGGGTTGCCTCCCATCAAGCGCTTGATTTATTGTCGCGGCACGACATAGCTATCTCGATTACTTAGACTTCATCGAGATAGATGGTGCATCGTTTTCTGAATAGATTCAGACAACTCTGATGCTTACTTGTAGGCATGCAATCTTCGTTGATATGACTCTTTTGCATACATATCCCAGGAGGGATACTAATTATTTCATCAATAGTCCAACCCATAGCTCTCTTGTATCTCTTCAGAGCAGAGATGAGAGCCTCTACGTGTTGTTCACTTAAATCATCTGCCACACTCACAGGAAGTGTATTTCCACTTCCCAAGAACGCATACCTTAGATAATTGGGGAGCTCTTTCGATTCTAGCACTGGTGGCTCTTCAATGGAAGTCTTCGCTGTTGGTGACTGTTGATTCTTAAGATCAAGGTTTGGCTGTTTAGGAGTATGAGAATAGGACCCTATTTCTGTTAAAGAACACATAGTTTCTTTATAATCTTCATCATTCTCATGCTCAACATTCAACAGCGCAGCAGACAATGGCTCATCAATAGGCTGCTTCTCTACAAATAAGTTTTTCTCATCCTCATAACAAGCATTATCTACAGAGAACACATTCATATCGCTGGGATGCTTCATTGCTTTGCATACATCAAAATGGACCACTTCGTCATTCAACCAAAATAATAGCTCATTAGCTCTCATGTCAATAAGCACACTTTCTGTTGCAAGGAAAGGATGTCCCAAGATTATGGGAACTTCAGAATTCACCTCGCAATCCAAAATCACAAAGTCTGCAGGAAAAATAAAGGTAGACACCTTCACCAACACATCATTCAAGATACCTACAGGTCATTTTACCGACCTATCTGCCATTATGAGCCACATATTAGTTGATGTAGGGTCGCCCAACCCCAACTTTCTATAGACGGATAGTGGAATCAAATTGATGATAGCTCCCAAATCGCACAATGCCTTAGCAAAATTCATAGATCCAATCGTGCAAGGAATAGTGAAAGCACCAGGGTCTGCCTTCTTCTGTACTAAGGACCTTGTGGCAATTGCACTGCAATGATGAATATCATCTGGCGGCTCATAGCTTGTTTCCCGCTTCTTTGTCAGAAGATCCTTCATAAATTTTGCGTAGCCAGGCATCTGTTCTAGCGCCTCTACCAACGGAACATTAATGGTCAGCTGTTTTAACATTGACATGAATTTATTGAACTTGGTATCATCAGCTCTCTTCTTTAGTCTTTGAGGAAAAGGTGGTGGTGGAAGGGGAATAGTTTTCTCCACGACTTTCTTTTCCTCTTGCTTTGGATTGGCGATCTTTTTGGGCTGTGGATGTGGCGGGGTGACGTCACTAATGTCCTCTGTAGCTTCATTGGCGCCTTCAGGTTCTGAATTGATCACTTGTGTGCCTTTGGATGAAGTTTCCAGCACCTTACCACTCCTGGTAGTAATGGCCATGCATGTTCCATCGTTCCTTGGGTTTTGCACTGTGTTGCTGGGTAGCGTTCCAGCCTTTCTTTGGTTGAATGCCACAGATAATTGACTCAATTGTTGCTCTAGCTATTTTATTGAAGTGGAATGCGAGTCAACTAATTGCTTCATTGAGGACAAATCATTGATTACCTCTGTTACTCCCGTGCTGGTTGCCTCTACTCCTTTCAATAGCTTAGCCATCATATCTTCCATGGACATATTTTCGAAACCAGATGCAGTGGCTTCACGTTTTCCAGGAGGAATATACACGCCACTCCTGTCAGTCTTGTTCTTCCAATTACCTTGATCACGGTACTTGTTTCCAGAATTATCATAATAGTTCTGACCTTGGTTTCCTTGGGCATTGCTTCGAAAACCCCCTGATTGTTCAAGTAGTTGGCTTCTTCCTCAGAATCGGATTCGTCTCTTCCTTTTGACGCAGCCATTTTGATTTTTTTGGTCTTCCCTGATAATAGATGCTTTGTAAGAAGATCCATCTGTGTTTTTATGTGAGCCATATCCTGGTCATGCTCCTCTTCTCTTCGCCTCTGTTCTGCGGTCATGCCAATAGATATGGTAGAGCTTCCTACCTCCGAATCCCTGGTATGCCAAGGTCTACTCTGCTTTGTCATACGATCTAGCATACCACTTGCTTCATTAAAAGTAAGGTCCATGAATGACCCACCTGCAGCATTATCAACCACTGTCTTAGTTACCGAATTCAAAGCTTTGTATAATATCTCCATCAAGTGGACATTGGTCATATGATGATTTGGGCACCGCATAAGCTTCTTCTTGAACCTCTCCCATGTTTCGTGGAGAGATTCAGTTGGAAGCTATCTAAAATTGCTGATCTCATCTCTCAACTGTGCTTTCTTGGATGGCGGAAAGAATTTTTCTAGGAAAGCGTCTTTCAATTGCCTCCAATTTGTAATAGAATCAGGAGTCAGCCCGTTCAACCACAGAGTTGCCTCCCCGGATAGAGAAAATGGAAATAAACGCAGCCGAATAGCATTCTGTCCAACGCCTGGATTGTCGAATGACTTGCATGTAGAGATAAAGTTGATCAGATACATATTCGAATCATCGCCTGCTAGTCCACCAAATAATCCCTTGAGTTGCAAAAGCTGAATCATGGTGCTAATGATATTGAACTTGGCTCCGGGTGCCAATGGCAGAGGAATAATAGCTCCTGTGGAACCAGCTCCATCAAGATCATCATCATCATCATCAAACGGTATTTGCACGGCTCGGCGTTCAGGCCAAAATCTTGCTTGACGATCTCTTCTGTTTGCCGGTGTCACAACTTCAGCATCACGCCTCGGGTTTAGTAACTCATCATCACCCAAGTCCTCATCATCAGGATCTGCTGCTCGCCCAGGGTTATCGATATTTTGTCGATGCACTTGAGCAGCGGCCAACGCAGCTAATCTAGCCTGCTCCTGGTGAGCATCCCTTCTCTCAATGTCACGTTGCGCCTCCATCCTGCCAATACGTTGTGGTTCAAGGTTTATGGGTAATAATGGTTGACCAGAACAAAACCTGCAGAAAAAAAAAAAACAACTAAAAGTAAAGTACGAGAATCTTTGACCAAAGGGTCTAGTAATTATCACAAACTTAGTAGACAACCGTATTCCCCGGCAACGGCGCCAAATTTTTGATAACGCTCAAACTACAGCTCTCGTAAGAGTGTAAGCGGTCATTGTCAAATATAGAACCCAACTGCGGTGGGTGTCGAATCCCACAGGGAATACTTGGTCACTAAGTAAGCAAAGATTATTAGATTTTTGGTGAAAGTTTCGTATAAAGGGGGGATTGTAGCATGAATTTAAGAGTATCAAAAATAGTAATGTAAGAACGGAAAATAGAAGAGTAAAATAGATTATTTGGTTGGTTTTGATCAATGAGAATTGAGAGTTAGGGTTATGTCCACCTTATGAGTTATACATATCTATTGACTATGAGTTATGCGGAATTCAGACATGCATGCGCTTATAGAGAATCGTATTCTATGGTAAGTCCAGGCGTCTTTCGACCATCAAGGATTATTTCACTTTAACTCTTTCGAGCTTAAAGCGTATCTAATGGTACAGATTCTCCAAGAGGTTAATCCAGTTACGGCACTAACTTTTTAACAGGGGTTGGTGCCCTATTACCTTGACATTATCTCTTTTCCAGACATGTAACCTTTCTTTCAAACAAGTTAATGTTATACTAGCGTATTCTATATGTTTGCAACCACAATAATTTAAATTAAGATGAAGAGAGTAATGATATAAGCAGCATATGTGTCAAGAATTCACAAACTCATAGCAATAGATAGTATCTCGTAAGGCTTCCATAACCCTAACAGAGAAGTTTGGCTACTCATGATTACAACAGAGATCACAATAAACATCATCATGATCTCACGTTGGTCACAAGGGCCGTGCTTTCTC
Source organism: Capsicum baccatum var. pendulum (assembly GCA_030864225.1). Lineage (NCBI taxonomy): Eukaryota > Viridiplantae > Streptophyta > Magnoliopsida > Solanales > Solanaceae > Capsicum > Capsicum baccatum. The sequence goes on from CM061554.1 coordinate 173,685,258, forward strand.
TGTCAGAAAGTGTAACGTGAATTAGGATCAAACGTTGAATGAAAAAGACTTGAATTAATTAATGAGTGAATAAGAATTTATTAGAATAGGAAGGAATAGAAGGGGGAATAAGAAGAGAATGCTGAAAAGTTTCAGCAAAATAGGGTTTATATAACATATATATCCTAGTCCTATTGAAATAGGGTTTTTATCCTTGTCCTAGTCCTACTGGGTTACTACATACTTGTCCTAATCCTACTAAGTTACTGCTGATCCCCAAGTCTTTGTAAATACTGTTTTTGCCCGGGACAAGTTATCCATGTATCACTTTCAGTCCATAGGTGTCCAAACGCTGCTTTCCTTCTTTCGTGAAGCTTTCTTTGGCGTCAAGTTATCCATAAAATGCTGAAATCTTCATCATTTATACCTGAAAACTTGGTAATCATGTTTGTTATCTCACTTACAGGAAAAAGGACTAAAAGTGCAGGAATTATATATTTTGTCCTTAAATCTTAGCCTAAAATATGGGTAAATTATGGCGTTTAGGCGTGTAAATACGCCTATCATCATCGGCACACGACCACCACTCATCATGGTAAACCTAGTCATGCCATACAAATGGCAGAAAAAACTTTCATCTCGAGCATGTCTCTCAGCAGTAGTAAGGTTTATGCCTTGACCCATTTTTGGCTCTTTGATTTTTGTGAGATCTACCTTCTTCTGGTTGTGTGGCAGCTTATGGTCTGTTGGCTCCTCCTCAATGTGCTCTTTCCTCAAGATTGCAATCAACAAATTTCCAAAACTGAAATGGGACCTTTTGTGTAGCCTTGCTTTGCACATTGATGATCGTATAACCACACCAATGTTGATGGGAACATTCGTCATTAGAGCATACACTAAGCAGACTTGATCACGTGTGATCTTAGTGTACTGTGTCCCAGGAATCAAGCATGAGTTGACTATCCTTAACCATATATGAGCTTCTCTGTTCAAAGAATCATACGGGTAAGTGTTATGACGGCCATTATCCTTGTGACGAGTCCACCGGGTCATGGACCTTGATCCACATAATGTATGTCTGATGGCCCTGTAGGGAGGTCTGTGATAAAGCTCCTTGAGTGGTGATGGATCCACACTTGGAGTACCCAAAAAAGAGTTGAAGAGATCCGCATTCAATTGCAAGACTTGACCCCAAATCTTTACTTCACTTTCGGTAGTCCTTGGAGACCAATTTGCATAAAACTCTCGAGTCAAATCGAGATTGCATTCCCCCTATCTCAGAAGATAAAGTCAAGATGTAGTGCCATGATTTTAGCCAAAATTCGGGGGTCTCTCTTAGCTAAGCTTTTCTGCATTAAATCCACATGAACATATTTCTTCACTTTATTGTTCCTATACTATTCCTTCCCTTCCTCCTCGAGAACCCACTTGATCCCAAAAGTGTGTCGAGGCACTTGAAGAGAGGAGGACTCAGCCTAGTCTTTTCTTGACCTTTTTTGACCTTTCTGTGAGGCTAGAAGGATGGGTTGCCTCCCACCAAGCGCCTTAGTTTTGGTCGTGGACCGACTCTTCTTTTTGAACTTTTATTTAACAAAAACAAACTCCTAGGAAAACAAAATGATTAAAAATGATGGGTTGCCTCCCATGTAGCGCTTAATTTATTGTCGCGGCATGACATAGTGATCTCGATTACTCAGAATTCATCGAGATATATGGTGGCTATACATTTTATCGAATCGGGTTGACCGATATATGGCTTCACTCATTGGCCATTCACCTTAAAGACACCACAACCATTGTTTTCTAACTCCACGACTCCAGATGAGTAAACTTGGCTAATTCTGAATGGACCAGACCATTTAGACTTCAACTTACCTGGATATAGCTTCTGTCTGGAGTTGAAAAGAAGTACCAAATTTCCCTTCTGAAAGTTTCGTTGGATAATCCTCCGATCATGGTACTTTTTCATCTTTTCCTTGTAGAGATCTGCTCTTTCATACGTATGTAGACAGAATTCATCCATCTCATTCAACTGTCCCAATCTCATATTAATTCCATCATCCCAATGCAGGTTAAGCTGCTTCACTGCCCACATAGCTTTATGTTCTAGCTCAATAGGCAAGTGACAAGCCTTCCCATAGACTAGTTGGTATGGTGACATGCCAATTGGTGTCTTAAACGCAGTCCTATATGCCCATAAGCCATCGTCCAGCTTTCTGGACTAATCTTTCCCACTGGCATTCGCAGTCTTATCAAGGATTAGCTTGATCTCCTGATTTGAAACCTCTACCTGCCCACTAGTTTGTGGGTGGTACGGTGTAGCTACCTTATGTTGCTTAACCCTATATTTTACCAATACGACTCTGAACAGCTTTTTACAAAAATGTGATCCTTCATCGCTTATGATGGTACGAGGTACCCCAAAATGAGAGAAGATATTTCTCTTTAAGAATGCTACAACCCTCTTACCTTCATTATCAGCTAGCACGACTGCTTCGACCCATTTGGATACATAGTCCACAGTAACTAGGATATATTTCATCCCAAAGGAACTCACAAATGGGCCCATGAAATCAATACCCCAGACATCGAATAACTCTACCTCAAGCATTTTAGACATGGGCATCTCATGGTGCTTTGAGATAGCGCCTTGCCTCTGGCACTGATCACATCTTCTTACAAAATCTTAGGCATCCTTGAATAATGAAGGCCAATAATAGCCACTTTCCAGTACCTTCCTGGTCGTCCGATCACCTGCATGGTGACCCCTAACTTGGGAAGCATGACTTGCTTCCAGTATGCTAGGCACCTCCATATCTGAGATGCATCGCCTAATAATACCATCAGCACATCGTCAAAAAAGATACGGCTTATCCCAGAAGTAGTGTTTCACATCATGCATGAACTTTTTCTTTTGATGGAAGGAGAGATGCTCAGGAATCACCTTACTTACCACGTAGTTAGCAAAGTCTGCATACCACGGTAAGTCTTTCACCATAGTTGCTAGAATCTCTTCGTCAGGGAATGCATCATCAATATCAGGGTCGGTTTGCACTATGTGCTCACTCTCAAGTCTAGATAGATGATCAGCTACTTGGTTTTCACAACCTTTTCTATCCCTTACCTAGAAATCAAATTCTTGAAGCAGTAACACCCACCTAATTAGCCTTGGCTTCGCATCCTTCTTTGCCATTAGATATCTTAGAGCCGCATGATCTGTATGAACCACTACTTTGGTTCCCAACAAGTAAGTATGGAACTTTTCAAAAGCATAAACAACTGCTAAAAGCTCTTGTTCAGTGACGGTATAGTTCTTCTGTGCTCCATTCAAGGCCTTACTTGCATAGTAGATTGGATGAAATAACCTTTCTCTTTTCTGACCAAGTACAGCACCCAAAGCTACCCCACTTGCATCACACATAACTTCAAAAGGTAGAGACCAATTGGGTGCTACAATAATAAGGGCTTCAACTAGCTTTCCTTTGAGGCATTCAAATTCCTTCAAGCAATCTTCACCAAAGTCAAATTTTGCCTCCTTCTCCAAAAGTTTGCATAATGGGCTAGCAATCTTGGAGAAGTCTTTGATAAACCTCCGATGAAAACCTGCATGACCGAGAAAACTACGAACCCCCTTTACAGAAATTGGAGGTGGTAGTCTCTCGATAACCTCAATCTTGGCTCGATCAACCTCAATTCCCTTTTTAGAGACTTTATGCCCAATAACAATGCCTTTCTTAACCATAAAATGACACTTCTCCCAATTTAGCACCAGGTTGAATTCAACACATCTCTATAAATCTATACTCAGATTTGCCAAGCATGATTCAAATGACTCACCTACAACTGAAAAGTCATCCATAAACACCTCCAAGGTGTCTTCAACCATATCAGAGAAGATGGACATCATACACCACTTAAAAGTGGAAGGTGCGTTACATAACCCAAATGGAATTCGTTTGAATGCAAAAGTACCATACGGGCATATAAAAGTGGTCTTCTCCTGATCTTCAGGAGCAATGCAAATCTGATTGTATCCGGAATAACCATCCAAGAAACAGAACCATCCCTTCCCTGCTAATCCATCAAGCATTTGATTCATGAATGGCATTGGGAAGTGATTCTTTAACGTCTACGAATTCAGCTTCCGATAGTCCATGCACACTCTCCACCCTGTGACAGGTCTGAGTGAAATTAGCTCATTCTTTTCATTTGCGATTACTATTATGCCCCCTTTCTTGGGAACACATTGTACCGGACTCACCCATTTACTGTTTGAGATTGGATACACCACCCCTGCATCTAACCACTTAATAATTTCTTTCTTCACCACCTCTTGCATAGGTGGATTCAAACGACGTTGATGCTCAATAGTGGGCACGTAATCTTCCTCGAGCTGAATCTTATGCATACATATCCCAGGAGGGATACCAATTATATCAGCAATAGTCCAACCAATGGCTCTTTTGTACCTCTTCAGAACAGATATGAGAGTCGCTACTTGTTGTTCACCTAAATCAGCAGCAACAATAACCGGAAGTGTATTTCCACTTCCCAAGAATGCATACTTTAGATGATTGGGTAGCTCTTTCAATTCTAGCACCGGTGGCTCTTCAATGAATGGCTTCGCTAGTGGTGAGGGTCGATTCTTAAGGTCAAGGTCCAGCTTCTTAGGGGCATGAGAATATGACCCCATTCTTGTTAGAGCACCGATAGTTTCTTCATACTCTTCAACATCCTCACGCTCAAAGTTCAAAAGCACAGAAGCCAATGGCTCAACAGTAAGCTGCTTCTCTACAGATAATTCTTTCTCATCTTCATAATAAACATCAGCTACAGAGAACACATTCACATCTTTAGGCTGCTTCATTGATTTACAGACATCAAAATGGACCACTTCATCAATCATCCAAAATAAAAGCTCATTTGCTCGTAAATCAATAAGCACACTTCCTGTTACAAGGAACGGACAACCCAAGATTATGGGAACTTCAGAATCCACCTCGCAATCCAAAATAACAAAGTTTGCAGGAAAAATGAAGGTAGAAACCTTCACTAGTACATCATATAAGATACCAACAGGTCATTTTACCGACCTATCTGCCATTACGAGCCGCATGCTGGTTGGTGTAGGATCGCCCAACCCCAACTGTCTATAAATGGCTAGCGGCATCAAATTAATGCTAGCCCCCAAATCTCACAACACCTTAGCAAAATCCAAAGATCCAATCGTGCAAGGGATAGTGAAAGCACCAGGATCTGCTTTCTTCTATACTAAAGATCTTGTGGCAATTGCACTGCAATGATGAAAATTATCTGCTAGTTCATAGCTTGCTGCCCTTTTCTTTGTCAATAGGTCCTTCATAAATTTGGCGTACCCTGGCATCTTCTCCAGTGCTTCCACCAAAGGCACATTAACAGTCAGCTGCTTCAACATGGTTATGAATTTACTAAACCTGGTGTCATAAACCTTCTTCTTCAGTCTCTGAGGAAAAGGTGGTGGTGGATTTGGAAGAGTTTTCTCCACCACCTCCTTTTTATTTTGCTTCCCATTAGCAATCTTTTCAAAATGCTGACCTCTAAGGGTAGTATCATGAACGTTCTCATTCTGATTTTCAGTTTCTACAGAATCAGCACAATCTGCTTCAATAACATTCTCTTCAATATTATCAACCACTGGCTTACCTTTGGATGGGTTTTCCAACACCTTACCACTCCTGGTAGTAATAGCCAAATATGATCCATCATTTCTTAGATTTTGCACAGTGTCACTAGGTAAAGTGCCAGCTTTTCTTTAATTGAATGTCGCTGATAGTTGACTCATTTGTTGTTCCAGCTGTTTTATTGCAGTGGAATGCGAGTCAACCAATTGATTTATTGCGGACAAATCATTTTTTACCTCAGTTACTCCCGTGTTGGTTGCCTCCACTCCTTTCAACAGCTTAGCCATCATCTCCTCTATGGACATCTTCCCAGAACCAGACGCAGCGGCTTCACGATTTCTAAGAGGAACATACAAACCACTCTTGTCAGTCTTATTCTTCCAACTCCCTTGGTCTCGGTCCTTGTATCCAGATTTATCATAATAGTTCTGACCTTGGTTTCCTTAGGCATTGCCTCGGAAACCCCCCTGATTATTCAAGTAATTCGCTTTCTCCTCAGAATTGGAGTCATCTCTTCCCTGTGATACAATGGCCTTGACCTTTTCTGTCTTCCCTGATAATAAATGCTTGGTAAGAAGATTCATCTGCATTTTCATGTGAGCCATATCCTGGTCACGTTCCTCTTCTCTTCATCTCTATTCAATCGTCATGCCAATAGATACAGTAGAGCTTGCTACCTCAGAATCCCTGGTATGCCAAGCTCTACTCTGCTTTGTCATACGATATAGCATATCACTTGCCTCAATAAAAGTAAGGTCCATGAAGGACCCACCCATAACATTATCAACCACTGGCTTAGTCACAAGTTCAAAGCCCTATATAATATTTCCATCAAGTGGATATTGGTCATCTGATGATTTGGGCACCGCATAAGCTTCTTTTTGAACCTCTCCCATATTTCGTGGAGAGATTCAGTTGGAAGCTATCAAAAATTGCTTATCTCATCTCTTAATTGGGCTCTCTTAGATGGCGGAAAGAATTTTTCTAGGAAAGTGTCTTTCAGTTGCCTCTAATTAGTAATAGAATCAGGAGTTAGCCCATTTAACCATAGAGTAGCCTGTCCAGATAAAGACAATGGAAATAAGCGCAGCCAGATTGCATTCTATCCAACTCCTGGATTGTCAAACGACTTCCATGTCGATATAAAATTAATCAGATGCATATTCAGATCATCGCCTGCAAGTCCACCAAATAACCCTTTGAGTTGCAATAGTTGAATCATGGTGCTCGTGATATTGAACTTGGCTCCGGGTGCCAAGGGCGGAGGAATAATAGCCCTTGTGGCACCAGCCCCATCCAAATCATCATCATCATCATCAAAAGGAACCTGCACAGCTCGGCGTTCAGGTCTCATTCTAGCTTGACGATCTCTATTGACATTCCTGTTCACATGTGCAGCCACATCATCTGCACACATTGGGTTTAATAATTCATCATCACCCAAGTCCTCATCATTAAGATTTGTCGTCCAACCTGGGTTATCAGCGTTCTATTGATTTACTTGTGCAGCTGCCAATGCAGCTAATCTAGCCTGCTCCTGCTGAGCAGCCCTTTTTTCAATGTCTCGTTGTGTATCCATTCTGCCAATAAGATGTGGTTCAGGATTTAGAGGTAATAATGGCTGACCAGAACTTCGTGTATTTGGCATGCACTCTACCAAACCTGAACAAAACAAAAACAACAAACAAAAAGTAAAATTCGAGAATCTTTGACCAAAGGGTCTATTAACTATCACAAACTTAGTTGACAACCGTATTCCCTGGCAACGGCGCCGAAATTTGATACGGCCAAATTACAACTCTCGTTAGAAAGTGTAAGCGGTCGCTTTCAAATATAGAACCTAACTGGGTTGGGTGTCGAATCCCACAACGAATACTATAGTCACTAAGTGCTGCGATTATTATTAGACTATTGGTCGAAAATTCCAAGGAAAAAGGGGGGTTTGGTTTAGGCGCAAACTAATATTATCAAAGTAACAATGGAATGATATGTGTAATAATATTGAATCACAGAGAATTACAAGTTAGGGTTATGTCCACCTTGTAGTTTCTACTTCTCTATTAACTATGAGTAATGCAGAATTTAGACATGCATACACTTATAGAGAGTCGTATTCTAATTCTAAATCCAAGTGTTTTTAAACCATCAAGGATTTATTCACTTTAGCTCTCTCGAACCTAAAGCGTATAACAAATGGTACGAATTCTCCAAGAAGTTAATCCTGCTAAGACATTAACATGTAAATAGAGGTTGGAAACCCTATTTTCTTGTCACGCTCTCTTTTCCAAACATGTAACTTTTCTCTCGAACAAGTTAATGCTATACTGGCACATTCCCTATGTTTGCAACCATGAGAATTCAATCAAAACGAAGAGAGTAATGATATAAGTGGCATGACACATCATAAATTCACAAACTCATAGCAATAGAGAGTATATTACAAGGTTTTCATAACTCTAACAGATAAGTTTAGCTACTCATGAATACAACGGAAATCTAAATCGACATAATCATCATACCAAAACTTAGAATAATCCTCGCGATGGAGATGATTAGCGACAACAAGAGAAGAACGTGTTTCTCTTTTGTCGTTGCTCAAGCCTAGCGTTTTTCCTCTGTTCCCCAAAAAATTACAAAATCTGAATATTGAATAATGAATAATAATGCTGAAAATTCAGCAATAAGGTTTTTAATAATATTCTTCTCTACTAAGTTGCTACTGCATCCTTAAGTATTTAAAAATACTGAGTTTGCCCGGGAAAAAGTTCCCATGCATCACATTCAGTCTAAAAGCTGTCTTCCCTCTTATGTGAAGTTTTCCTTTGTTGTCCACAGGTCCCCAAAGTGCTGAAATCTTCCTCATTGGTACCTTAAAAGTATGCTAATCACATAGGTCAGCTCACTTAATTGAAAATTGACTAAAAGTACAAGAATTATATATTCTATCCTCAAAACTTAGCTAAAACATGGGTAAATTATGGTGCTTGGACGTGTAAATACGCCCAACATCACAAGCCAATTAAAACTCCAATTGGAACTAGTTCAATGACGGATAATGATGAATTGGGTCCCACAGTTAATGAGACCATGTATAGAGGGATTGTTGGATCCTTACTATATCTCACTGCAAGTAGGCAAGATATTGTATTCAGTATGGGAATGTGTTCCAGATTTTAAGCTTGCCCAAAGGAATCTTATTTGAAAGCTGGAAAAAGAATTCTCAGGTATTAATGGGACAAGGGAACTGGTCCTGTACTATCCATCTAAGGACAATTTTTATCTAATAAGATATACTGATTTTGATTATGCTAGATATTTGGTAGATAGAAAAATCACCTTAAAATGGATGATTTTTTAGGTTCTTATTTAATCTCCTTGGGTTCTAAGAAGCAGAAGTCAGTTGCTTTATCTATTGCTGAAGCTGAGTTTATGGATCCAACTTCTTATTGTGCTCAACTATTATGGATAAAATAGCAACTAAAGGATTTTATGAATGTCTCAGACACTATTCCTATGATGTGTGATAATACAAGTGTGCTTAACATGGATAAGAATCTAATGCATCATAAGAGGGCCAAGAATATCAATGTAAGGCATCATTTTCTAAGATACAACATTAAGAAGTGAGCTACTTGCATAAATTTTTCCAGGACTAAATATCAGAGAGCAGACATTTTTACTATCGCTTTTCACAAGGAAAAATTTGTGAAGAACAAGTTGAGGCTGAGGTTGATCAAAATAACCTGACATACCAGATGAATCTATTTTTCTCCTTAAAATTTAGCTATGATTAGGAGACACGTATCCTTGATAAGTATGTACTTGCTGTTCTACATGCATGGAAATAACTTTAGAAGAAAATAATTAAGACAGACACAAATTTAAGGATTCACTCAAGAAAGAGAGGGGTTTGGTCCCATCTATCAGTTAGTATCATGAATGTGCATTTTTTTGTTCTGTTAAAAAATGTTGTATCTTCTCGTTCTGTGTCAAAAATTTCTCTTATCCTAAAAGGAAAAATGAGTCACCATAAAATAAAAATCAATATCATCTCACTCTTTCAAAAGATCATCCTTGTGGGTATATGTTCCCCTGATTCCTTTTTAAGATCTGTAGTCTTTTTTCTTTTAAAGGAGCACCTAATCTGAAATAGTCATATCCTTAGAATTTAGTGCATATAAAGACTAACTATGAAACCTTGTTCAAAGATCCAATCCAACTTCATTCTTCACATCTCTCTTAGGAAAACACACAACTGAATCTGCCTTCACAGCCACCTCTCTAGATGAACCACAAGTGAATTAAATCCCTAAGAAAATGGATGATCTTTTCAAGAAGTCTTATTGTCTTAGAATCTCCTTTCATTAGAAGAGTTAACCAAGTTAAGTCATCCTAGCTCTTCAATGCCAGATTTCATCTTCACTCAACTTGTTGATAAATATTTATCCCTAAAAACACATAACTTTTATGACAGTGTAATGAAAAGTGATGATTTTGTTACTAAAAAACTCATTTTGTTATCAAATAACCCAAGACGGAGTTCTTTTGGTCCTAAGACACAAGATTTCAGTATGAAAATAAGAAGTTCTAGAGTGAAATCAAGAATTCCTACTATGAAGCATCATACTTGAGAGGGACTTTCTCTTAAAAAGAGGAAAATAACCGAATGGGATATATCATTGCTTCTACTAGAAGGAAATAGGAGGAAGAAAGTAAGTTTGTGCCCAAGGAAGTTAGAAACAGGTTCTTGAGAAATCAAAAATTATTAACTAGTAGGGTTTTTGACTCAAGAGTATTAAAAACCAGGTATGATGGAATTAGTTGATCTTGTTAAATATCAGATTTGGCTTCATCTTATGGAAGGACCCATTCCCACAGTATTTGATGAGGTAGTCAGGGAATTTTATTCCACATTGGATTTTTTTAAAATAGACTAAATTTGTCTACTGTAGTTCAAGGGAAGACGCTGAATCTTGATGTTATATTACTTTAGAGAATTTTGGATGTTGCCATTAGTGGTGTGAGGAATATCTTAAAACAATAACCCTCAATATTTTAGATTTGAGGATCTCTCTAATGAGGATCAAAGTGTCTCTTAAGAGCTTAGAACTGAGAATGTTGACCTAAAAATTAGAGAGTTTCAACTCTAACTTATGAGGTTCTTAGCTTTAATATAGAGATAAAGCAACTAACCAAGGAATTGTTACACTTTTATGTTGCAGACAACAATAAGATGGCTCTACTTATCCAAACCCTCTTCCCATGTCCTTCACCAACTTAAATTTTCTTGATTCCTGTGGCTTTTTCTATGAAATATTTAAATCTTTCACTGAAATGTTACTTAACTTTTACATATGAATGAATCTTTGTTTGCGTGTTTCATTTATCTTATTTACTTTAAAAGTTGTTCTTTATGTTAGTGTTGCCCCAATGGCCATGAGTTAACTAAATTGTTCCTATTTTACTCTTATTTTACTGTTATCACTTTCAATGATGTCAAAAGTGGGAATACTGAATTAGTGTGTTAGGGACCAAGTACTGGGTGTAGGCGTTGAAGTGTTGATATAGGCACATATGTTGAATATTGGTGAATCATGATGGTATATTTACATGAGGATGAATATTGATGTATGGTGATAGGGATAAGGATGGTACATAAGGATAGGGGGGACATTCATCGACAATAATGGTGATTACTCTGACTGGATGAGGTGAAAGAACTTTGATGCTTAAAAATTTATTGTTGGTTTGTCATCATCAAAAAGGATGAAAATTATTATATCATGTTTTGATGATGATCAGCAGACAACAAGGGACTAGGTCCCTGGGTCTTCATAAAATTATACACTTGTCACCTATCCTGCTCAGTTTTGTCTGTTACTGTAACAAACTGCATAGGTGAGTTATGCACCAGTCAGGAAACCTGGACTAATAGAAATTCTACCCTAATCATTATCCAACTATAAATAGAAAAGAATGTTTCTCAATTTATAGTTCTTGCAATCTGACTATTCAAGAGGGAAATTGGTGAAAACTCAAATATTGCTTAAGTTCCAAGTTTCTTTGTGCTAAGAGGGTGTTTGTTATTGAGTCAAGTCTTGGTATATAAATAAATTACTCATATTATAAGAGTAATGCTTTTCTTGTGTTTTTTGAGTGGTTAAGTAGAGTTACCTGAGTTCATATTGGTTAGAGTCAATCAATATTGAGTAAAGATCTTGATAGAGTTGTCAAGGAGAGTTTGTAATAGAGTTATTACAAACTAGTGGAGCTTAGCTTTAGGTTCCAAATTGAATCTATATCATAAATTTGATTATAGTAGATTGTAAAGTTCTTGTTATGGTAAGCCATTATTTTTCCTCCCTTGAGCAAGGAGGTTTCCGCCTTAAATCTTAGTGTTCTTTAGTTTTCTTCAAACTGATGTTTCCTTACTACTTTACTATTTTATTGCATGTGTCTAACTTTAAGGGACCTGGTCCCTTGTAAGATGGTGCTCCCCCATGTTTCATCAGTTCGGATCTTTAAATAAAACTTACGGTCTAACAGTTAATTGGGATGGTATGGCTTAATTATATATATGATTGCAAGCATGGTTGGTATGACGATACCATATTGGTAAATGCCTTAATGAATGACTCCTGGGTTATTGGTTGGGTTAGTGTGAAAACTAATTTTAATTTGGGCTTAAAGGGAATTGTGTACCGTACCGTGAAGGTGGAGGTCCAGGGAGGACCAACACTACAAACCATGTTTGTTGTCATAGAGGTTTATATGAACGTGTGCATAGTACACACTATATATTTTATAATGGCTATCATTTAGTGTCTTTAGACTTTCCTTTGTATTACATCTGTTTGTGTGTCTTACATGCACTAGGGCCCTTTCAGCAGGGTAGTTGAACCGAAGTTGCCCATGGGTACCCTTATGATGGAGCAAGCTACACAATTCAGGATAAGATTTTAAGCTCTCATGCTCATGACCCTTATCACTATCCCAGCATCTTATATATGTATACATGAATGTTGTGCATATGGTTTTGATTGGATTTTTGGCATTAGCATTATTTTATCACTTTTTTTAGTTACATGCCAGTTCTTATCCCACTGACCATTGGTGGACTCTACATCGATTGATGATGTAGGGTCCTAGAGTTTTTTTGTTACTCTTGTGCAGCGTTAGGTGGTGTGGTTCACTGGTTAAGTTATTGTGAAGTAGTGAGCCTCTATCTTTCGAAAAGCCCTGACATTTCATTAGGTTTCTTTTTAGATTTTAGGAATTTTGACTTTTCTCTATCATGGTTGGGGGCATGTCTCGACCTAGTTTGGTACTCTTATTTTTAGAGGATATTGATGTCAAATGTGGGTTGGATGTTTGTTTGATTCATAAAGTTCACATTTGATTATATATCCTTCATATTACTATTGGGTTAGCTTTTATTATAGTATTTTATTGTGTTCTAGATGTTATGCTAAGGGGGTGGTCTCTCGCTCACGATGGGCTTAAGATACCCATCATTACTAGGCCCTGGTTTGAGTCTTGACAAATTAGTTATCTTATCTACAATGACCCAAATAGAACCATATTGATTTCAAGACCGTGGAAGACATGTAACAAAGTCCATATTAATCATCTCCCACTTCCACATGGACAATTTTATCTTTTGACACATGCCACCAAGCTTCAAATATTCTACCTTAACTTCCTGACATACCATACATTTTTCAACAAAATCCGCCACATCTCTCTTCATATTATTAGACTTGTAGATTTCCTTCAAGTTATGCTACATCTTAGTCAAACCTGGAGGAACTATATTGATCTTGGGTGTATTTATATGCCTAAGCACCATAACTTACCCATATTTTAGCTAAGTTTTGAGAACAAAGTGCCTAGTTTCTTGTATTTTTACTCAACTTTGATGTAATTGAGCTAACCTATGTGATTATCATAATTTCAAGTGTTAATGAGGTATATAAAGATATGATGGAACTACGGATTGTGGATGGCAAATCACACAATCCGTGGACCAAATGTGGTGCCTAGAAACTATGTCCAAGAGTAATTTGTCATTTATAATTAGTTCAGGGACTTAGAAGACAATTATGAGAGAAAAGATTATTAAAAAGACTTGACGCTGAATTTTTATCACGATTCGATGTTCTGTATTATTTTTGAAAGGATACTGGCGGCTTAGAGTAGAGAAAAACATTTTCCTCTTGGTTCATTGTTTATACACCAAGATCATCTTTTAGTTTTTGGTATGATGAATATACTTATAGTGATTTTCATTTTGTCCATGAGTAGCTAAGCTTATTAATTAGGGTTATGGAAACCTTGTAGCATACTATATAATTCTATGGGTTTTGAATTCATTATGCATTGATTTACTTATATCATACTCTCTTCGTTATTCTTGAATTCTCGTGGTTGTAAACATAGGGAATGTGCCATTGAAACATAACTTATTTGATAGAAAGGTTAATGTTTGGAAAAGAGAGTATTGACAAGAAGATAGGGTTTCCAACCTCTATTTCATGCGTTAATGCCTTAACGGGATTAATAACTTGGAGATTTCATATAATCGAGTAAACACTTTTGAGTCTAGTGAACTAAAGCGAATTAATCCTTGATGGTTGAGAAATTCTTGGATTGAGAATTTGAATACTTTTATAGATAAGTGCATGTATGTATGAACTCTTAACACATATAGTTAGAAGATATTAAAAAACTACAAGGTGGATATAACCCTAGGTTGTTATTCTCTGCATTCAAATATTATTACACGTATTGCTTTACTATTACATCGAAACTTTTACGTTGTATTTAAATCAAAACCCCCTATTGCTTTACAGGAACAAATGATTAAAAGTAAACTAATCTGCATATAACTTAATTAATACCCTATTCCCTGTGGGATTCATCCCCAACCTAGTTGGGTTATATATTTGATAACGCCCACTTACTCTTTCTTAAGAAAGTTGTAATTTGGGTGTATCAAATTTTTGGCACCGTTGCCAAGGAATACGATTGTCAATTAAGTTTATGTGTGTTAATTGACTGTTAGTCAAGTTTCTTAATTTTACGTTTATTTGTTGTTTTTGTTTGTTTTCATTGTTGTTTATGCCACGAACCAGAAGTTCAGGAGAACCATTATTACCCTTTAATCCTGAACCTTATCTCATTGAAAGTATGGCTAACCAACAGGAAGCTAAAAGATTATCCTCTTTGGCTAATGCTTAATTAAATCAATAAAATACTGATAACCCAGGTCAGGTACATAATCCAGATAAAGAGGACCTGGGAGACGATGATTTGTTGGGGCCAGCTAATCGAAGGTGTGCAAAGGATATAGCTGCACCAGTGAACAGAAATGTGAACAGAAATCATCCTTTCAGTGTGAGATTTGATTGCCAATCTAGGCAATTTGATCTTAATGATGATAAGGATGGAATGTATGAAGATGGTGCAACAGGATATATTATTCCCCCACCATTGGCATTCGTAGCTAAGTTTAATATTACAAGCACGATAATTCAAGTCCTCTACCTAAAGGGGCTATTTGTTGGACTCTCGGGGGATGATACCAATATGTTTTTAGTGAACTTTGTCACTATTTTCAAGTACTTTGATAACTCGAGAGTGGGAGAAAATGTCATCCACCTGTGTTTATTTTTGTTGTCTCTATCGGGAGAGGCAACTTTGTGGCTTAATAAGCTGACGCCTGATCCTATAATCAACTAGAGGCAGCTAAAAGAGGCTTTCCTAGAAAGGTTTTTCTGCCTTCCAGGAGGGTACAGTTGAGGTATGAGATAAGCAACTTCAGGCAGCTCCCAACAGAAGCTCTTTACGAGATATGAGAGAAGTTAAAAAAAAGTCGATATAGTGCCCGAACCATAATATGATTGATATTTATCTAATGGAGACTCTTTATCGGGCTTTGAACTCTATTACGAAGCCAATTGTTGATAATATTGTAGGGGATCATTTGTGGATCTCACTTTTTAAGAGGGTTCGGAAATGCTTGATCGGATGACCAAACAAATTAGAGCTTGGCATACCAGGGATTCTGTTGTAGCAAGCCCTACTATGTCTATTTGCATGACTACAGAACAATGTAAGGAGGAGAAATAACATAATCAATACATGGCACACTTGAAGACACAGATGGATTTGTTGACCAAGCACTTATTATCTGCAAAGAATGAAAAAGTGAAATTTGTTGCATCCCAAGGTAAAGATGATTCTGATTCAAAAGAAGAGGCTAACTATTTGAATAACCAGGGGGTTTCCAAGGCAATAGCCAAGGAAATTAAGGTCGGACTTATTATGAAAAGGCTGGATATAAGGATCGGGATCAAGGAAATTAGAAGAGCAAGAATGATAAAAGTGGGATATAGGTACCTCCTGAAAGCAGAGATAATATTGAAAGTAGCTTTGTCTAGATGTCCATGGAGGAAATGATGGAGAAATTGTTAAAATGAGTTGAGGTTACCAATCTGAGGTGACTACCATGAAGACCAATTTGTCTTCTATGAGTCAGTTGGTAAACTCGCACTCTACTTTGATCAAGCAGTTGGAACAGAAAATAAGCCAACTCTCTGTAGTATTGAATCAGAGGAAGAGTGGAACACTGCCAAGTGATAAAACAAAACCCTCAAAATAATGGATCGTGCATGGCTATTACCTCACGGAGTGGTAAGGTTTTATCAGGCCCTTCTTTGGGCAAAGCTATGAATAAAGATGTTGATCTTGAAGAAGGTAATCCAGTGGAGACTGAAAAGATGGATGGCATTGATATCCCTTCTAATCATCAGCAGGTTGATGAGTTAGAAGAAGGGAAAGCGAAGGAAAAGAAAGTAGTGGTGAAGACTCTCCCAAAACCACCATCTTTCTTCCCTCAGAGATTGAAGAAGAAGGTTGATGACATAAAGTTTAGTAAATTCATGGCAATGTTGAAGCAGTTGACAGTAAATGTGCCTTTGGTAGTGGAACTTGAGCAAATACAAGGATATGCTAAATTTATGAAGGATCTTGTGATGAAGAAAAGAGCAGTGAGCAATGAACCAGTGGATAATCTCTATTATTGTAGTGATATTTCTACAAGGTCATTGGTGCAGAAGAAGGCAGACCCAGGAGCATTCATTATTCCTCGTATGATTGGGTCTCTGGAATTTGCTAAGTCCTTATATGATCTAGGAGCGAGTATTAATCTGATGTCGCTAGCTATTTATAAAAAGTTAGGTTTGGGAGATCCAACACCCACCAACATGTGACTTATAATAGAGGATAGGTCGGTAAAATAACCTATTGGTATTTTGTATGATATGCTAGTGAAGGTGGCTAACTTCATATTTCCTGTGGATTTTGTAATTCTTGATTACGAGGTGGACTTTGAGGTGCCCATAATCTTGGGTCGATCTTTCCTCGCAACCAGAAGTGTGCTGATTGATTTGTAAGATAATGAGCTCTTATTTAGGATGAATGATGAAGTGGTGTGCTTTTATGTGTGCCAATAAATGAAGCAGCATAAATAAATGAGTGTTTTCTCAATTATTGATGTATATTATGAGGATAAGCAAGAGGTTCTAGTAGAGGAGAAGTTTTCTGTCTTGCCTTTAGCTGCAATGCTTATGAATTTTGATGGTGAAGGTATTGAGGGGTATGAAGAGACTGTTTGTGCTTTGACAGGAATAGGATCATACTCTTATACTCCTAAGAAACTAGATCTTCATCTAAACAATCGACCAACACAACCGGCTAAACCACCCATTAAAGAGCCACCGGTGATGGAATTGAAAGAGATGCCAGAGCATTTAAGGTATATATTTCTGGGCAATGGAAGCATGTTACCCGTGATTATTGCAGTTGATTTGGGAAAGCAGAAGGTGAAAGCACTTATTTTGGTGCTTCAAAGGTACAGAAGAGCAATAGGCTGGACTATTGCTGATATTATTGGCATTCCCCTGGCATCTGCACTTATAAGATACAACTTGAGGAAGATTGTACTCCAACCATCGAGCATCAATACCGGCTTAACCTACCGATGCAAGAGGTGATTAAGAAGTAAATTATTAAGTGGCTGGACGTAGGAGTGGTTTATCTTATTTTCGACAGTAAATGGGTAAGCCCAATTCAATGTGTGCCCAAGAAAGAGGGCATGACTGTTATTGCAAATAAAAAGAATGAGTTGATTCCTCTCAAGCCTATGACTGGGTGAAGGGTTTACATGGACTATCGCAAACTAAACTCATGGACTGTAACACCCTATATTTTTATCTAGCTTTGATTCATCTTTAGAGCATCAAAGATTTTGCTCCATAGATGAATACCTTTTATTCCCTATGGTATTTTTAATATTCTAACTTTTTATCACATGGGAAATTGAATAAGCTTTACGTCGATACCAAATTTTCCCAAATCCGACACTCAGGCAAAGAGTTAGAGCCATTTTAGTAAGACAGTGTACCACCTAGTAATTTAGCACATTGCGGAGCCAGCAAAAATGGCAATCATCAAAATCCAGTGAGCCTCTGCAGTTACGGCGCATCGCGCTAAGGCTTAATTTTAGAGTAGTCAATTTCCAGTGCACCAACGCGATTCCACCATATTGTGGTCCCTTTCCAGTTCACAACCAAGGTGGCAATGCGATTTCCACCATGTCGCGCCACCGACCAGTTTCCTAATTGTCCAGTTTCCAGTGAGCTAGCGCGATTCCACCACGTCACGCCAGAATGTGAAATTAGGATTTTCATTTTTTTTTTTAATTTCAAGGACCAATTAGTAATTTCCTAAATCCCCAAACCAGTCTATATAAGGGATCTATACCCTAAATAACGAAAATACTTCATTATTCATCAATTTTTCCCCAAATCAACATATTTTCTCTTTCAATAATTCAAGAACCCTATCCAAGAAATCAATAACAAGCCTAAGGATTTCTTTAAGAACAACTATTAGGGTTCATTTCTCAAGACTCAAGTCATCAAGATTCCTCTGTAAATCTGTCAAGAATCATATAACAAGGTATACAGATGTTGATTCTTGGGTTTCTTTCACCCAAAAAGTTCAAGAATCCTTTTCTAAATTCAAAGATCTTATATTTATGAGTTTTCATGATTCACGTGAATTGAAATTGAATTTCATGTTATTATTGAGTTTTAATTCATAATTTAGACTTCCAATTTCAAGAGTTGATTCTAGTATGTGATGAATTGTATGATGTGCATGATAAACCCTCTTCAAGTTGCATGATATTGATGTATTCATGATAATTAAGTATATAATCTGTGGTATAACCAAAGCATGCTCCCTATACGTTTGATAGAATTCTTAAGTAAATAGAATAGTGTCCTATTTAGTATGTTAAGCATGAAATCCCCAATTATGTGATAATTAGTGCATGCCAAACGTTTGTTAAAATGCCGTAGTAAATGTATTATGATAAGTTTCATGCATTCTTATCCATGTGTATTCCTTATTGAACAACTATGAGGCATTAGTATGTATTCCCTATACATTTACATGTTTATGACATTCAAGTGATTGACGAGATATCGTATTGATTATGTTGTGAATGAAAGTCTATTATCATGATACTCAAGTATGGTCCTATCTTATTTATTTAAGCTATCGAGTCCTGGGGGTATTTATACCTAAAAATTTAGCTGCGTATCTAGAGTCGTGTCAATCTCAAGATAATTTCAGTCGTGGTATGATCAGTAGAATTCATCCAATACAAAACTTAAGAAAATTCAGTAATCTCAGTACTAGTTCAATTCAGTATCAGTATCAGTCTAATGTAACTCATTATTTAGTTTTGATTCAATATTATTCAGTAGTATGGAGTTTTCAGTTCAGACTTCAGTGAAACTCAGTAAGCTAACAAGAATTCAGTGGCATTCCGTCAGATAATGGAACCAAGTAAATTCAATCATTTGAGTCAAGAAAGATGACCAGCAACAGATTCAACTCAGTCTACAATAGTCTAGGAATTATTTCAGTGTCTATTCAGTTGGGAGTAGGATTCAGCACCGAGCAAGGGAAGGGATGACGGCTTCCCCGTTATCTTAGGCAGTGTTGTTAATAACAATCCATACACTCCAGAACTGCGTAGGAAATGCAGGATGAGGAGTCACCCATTATATTAGGCTTGGATCCAACCAGGTGTCACCCGTTATATTAGGCATAGAATTCTGGGTTCAGAGAGAAGTGTCTTTTCCCATGGCACGGTACTGACACCCTTACAACTAGGGTTACAAGTTTGACCCCAAAAAAGCTAAAAGGGGCAAGTAGGTAAGATAACTACCTCCTAAAGTCTCAGTTTCAAATTCAGTCTCTGTAATAGAATTCAGCTTAGGAGTCACCCATTATACTAAGCTTGAGTACCTCTCAGAGGTCACCCGTTTATAGGCTTGATCTCAGATTTAGACAATTATATTCATTATCAATAGACTCAGAGATCACCCGTTATATAGGCTTGATCTCTGATTTAGTTTATCAAGTATCAGACATCATTACCAGTAAAATTAGAAGTCACCCATTATATAGGCTTGATGTCTAATTCAGTTTATCAAGTATCAGACATTATTACCAGTAAACATAGAGGTCACCCATTATATAGGCTTGATCTCAGATTCAGACAATCATATTCATTATCAAAAGAATCAGAGATCACCCATTATATAGGCTTGATCTCAGATTTAGTTTATTAAGTATCAGACATCATTACCAGTAAGCTCAGAGGTCACCCATTATATAGGCTTTATAATAGATTAAGGAAATCATATTCATTATCAGTAGACTCAGAGATCATCCGTTATATAGGATTGATCTAAGATTTAGTTTATAAAGTATCAGACATCATTACCAGTAACTCAGAGGTCACTCGTTATATAGGCTTGATCTCTGATATAATAAATCAGTAGTAGTAGCATTAAGATTAGACATCAATCTCAATAGACTCAGCTATTCAGTCTCTCAGTATTAGTAAACTCAGACATCAGTACTAGTATACTCAATCTCAGTAAGCCAATATTCAAAAAGCAGTATTTATATTTTTTATTCAGTGTTACTGCGATTTAAATTTTGGTTTGTGCTTTTATGCATATGTTGTCATTCATTACTCTCATGTTATTCAGTTATGATATGTTCATGCATAAGCCCTTGCATTTAGCCTTACCTCACCTATCATACCAATACATTCAAAGGACTGGCATATACTTTTCTCTTGTGCTATGGTGTCTTATACCATAGGTTCCAAAGCGCGAGATCCAGAGCACCCTTAGCTGTACAGACTCAGTCAGCAGCAGTAGATGTAGTAGTGAGTCCTCTTTATTTGAGGATGATTCTTATTTTATTATGGCATTAGATTCAGTTTTTTCTGTAAACGGAGTTAGTTGGGGACATATCCCATCAACTCCACAGTTTGGACAAGTTTAGAGGCTTTTCTAATAGATGTATTAGTATTTAGTTTTTAGTATTGAGTATTTTTAGATATTTGAACCTTATGGAACGTTTTCACCAGTTTTCCACATTTATTTTAGTATATTATGCAGTGCTCAGGTACAGATATCATAAAAGGATTAGCTTATGGTCCTTCGGGATCATGAGCACCGAGTGGTATTCTAGTTCCAGAAAATTGGGGCGTTACAAACTTGGTATCAGAGCCTAAGGTTCAATAGTGTCCTAGGAAGTCTGAAAAGCTACATCTAGTAGAGTCTTGTGCATGGGTGTGTTGCGCTCCACATTTATGTACAAGAGGATATAAGATGTTTTTAGGAAAATTTTTCCTTTTTTCAGTGTTCATGTCATGCGAGTATTCACAAGTTCAAGATAATTCCCATCCTAACCCATTCCCCCCTTGCGTTTACAGAATATGTCTTCTAGAGAAGCTAGAAAAAGAAGTAATGAAAATCAGCTAGCCCCTCAGCCCATTCGGGCGAATCCCTCGAATAGGCATGTATCTCATACAGAGTTCAGAGCTGCTTTCACTACCTTAGATCATGTAGTAGATTCTCAGAACAATTTGCAAAATGTTGTGCTATCTAGGATTTTGACTTGTACTCAGCAGAATAAGGAAAGAGAGTGTAGGATGAATCAGAGGGCTAGAACAAATATCTCTGCACCAAGATCAAGGGGTAGTAACCACTCTCTATCACATCAGAGGTTCTCAGCACTAGTTCTAGTGTCAATCCAGGAAACAGTGTCTAAGTCTAAGAATGTCAGTCGAGATAGAGCACCAGGCTCTAAGTCACTAGGTTATGGGAAGAGTGTTCTCAACTACCCGCTTTGCAAAAAATATGGTAGGAACTATAAGAGGGTGTGTAGAGCAATTTATGCTTCAGATGTATTAAGCCAGGCTACATACTATAGAAGTGTGGAATAATAGCTCAGAGGGGTAAAGATTCATGTTAGCAGGGCGCCACTCCTAGTACCACCAGTGGTCAGCGTCAGAACTGACTCTATGCGCTTCAGAATCACCATGATCAGGAAAGGTTACCTATCATAGATTCGGGTATGTTATTTTAAGCTTAAGTTGTCAGCATGAGTTAGTTAGTAGAGCCAGCAAGTCAGTTTAGCAGTCAGACAATCAAATCTGTATAGTTTGTTATCTCATATCTTCACCTAATCATGTTATCATAAATTCTTAGAATGTAACTATTCCAAGATAGAGTATCCTAGTAGTTACAAGTATAAGTTTAGTTGATGAGTCATGCATTAGCTTCAGATCTCAGATGATCAATCATGACCTAGTTTGTAGGTACCCCAAACACCACCCTGGTATTTCAACAAAGTGTTCTTAGAGGAACATAGAGTCCTAATGGGGAGATACCCCATAATATTCTTATGATTTCATGTCATTAGACTCATTCAGTTGCATGTTGAGACTCTCCTTATTAAGTTAACACCAATTATCATTGCATAATCAGTCAAGCATTCAACAGTTAGTTCAGTTAAGTATTCATGCATTAGATATGTATATTCAGCAGAAAAGCTTAGCTTATCAGTGTATTCAGTCATGCATTCATGAGGATAACTCAGTTAAGAAATCCATGCATCAGATATGCATGTACATTATGAGAATTTAGCTAATGAGTAGCTTCAATCATGTATTCCAGATATACATGTCCAGTATAAGAATTCAACCTGTCAGTAGTTTCAGTCACATAGTCATGTTTCAGATGCTCATGTCCAGTAAGTAAGTTTAGCCTGCTAGTATTCTTAGCTTAATCAGTCTCATTCGAGAATGAATATTCCCAAGAGGGAGATATTGTAATACCCCATATTTCTAACTATGTTTGATTCATCTTTAGAGCATCAAAGATCTTGCTTCATAGATGAATACCTTTATGTCGATACCAAATTCACCCAAATTTGACACTCGGGCAAAGAGTTTGAGCTATTTTAGTAAAACAGTGTACCGCCTAGTACTTTAGCGCATCATGGAGCCAGCCAAAATGGCAATCATCAAAATCCAGTGAGCCTCTATGATTACAGCGCATTGCGCCACCCAAATCCCAAGCATTTGTTGAAATGCCTTAGTGAATGGATTATGTTAAGTTGCATGAATTCTTATCCTTGTGTATTCCTTATTGAACAACTATGAGGTATTAGTATGCATTCCCTATACATTTACATGTTTATGACATTCAACTGATTGACGAGATATCGTATTGATTGTGTTGTTAATGAAAGTCCATTGTCATTATACTCAAGTATGGTCCTGTCTTATTTATTTTTGATATCAAGTCTTGGGGGTATTTATACCCAAAAATTTAGCTGCATTTCTAGATCCGAATTAGTCTCAAGATAATTTCAGTCGTGCTATGATCAGTAGAATTCAGCCATTACAGAACTTAAAAAAATTCAGCAATCTCAGTACTAGTTCAATTCAGTCTCGGTATCAGTCTGATCCAACTCAGTATTATGTTCTGATTCAATAGTATTCAGTAGTATCCAGTATCAGTGAAACTCAGTAAGCTAATAAGAATTCAGTAGCATTCCGTTAAATAATGGAACCAAGTAAATTCAATTAGCTCAGTCAAGTAAGATGACCAGTAACAGATTTAGCTCAGTCTAGAATAGTCTAGGAATTAGTTCAGTGTCTATTCAGTTAGGAGTAGGATTCAGCACCGAGCGAGGGCAGAGATGATGGCTTCCCCGTTATCTTAGTCAGAGTTGTTAATAACAATCCTTGCACTCTAAAACTTTGTAGCCAGTGTAGGATGAGTAGTCACCCATTATATTAGGCTTGGCTCCAACCAGTTGTCACCAGTTATATTAGGCATGGCATCCTAGGTTCATAGAGAAGTATCTTTATTCATGGAACGGTGCTAACACCCTTCAAACTGGGGTTACAGATTTGCCCCAAAGAAGCTAGAATGGGTATATCGGTTAGATGACTACCTCCCACAGTCTTAGTTTCATATTTTGTGTCAGTAATAAAAATCATTTGAGGAGTCAGCCGTTATACTAGGCTTGACTACCTCTCAGAGGTCACCCGTTATAAAGGCTTGATCTCAAATTCAGAAAATCATATTCATTATCAGTAGACTCAGAGATCACCCGTCATATAGACTTGATCTTAGATTCAGTTTATCAAGTATCAAACATTATTACCAGTAAACTCAGAGGTCATCGTTCTATAGGCTAGATCTCAGATTTAGACAATCATATTCATTATCTGTAGACTCAGAGATCACCCATTATTAGGCTTGATCTAAGATTCAGTTTATCAAGTATCAGACATTATTACCAGTAAACTCATAGGTTACCTGTTATATAGGCTTGATCTCAGATATAATAAATCAGTATCAGTAAGATTAGATATCAATATTAATAGACTCAGCTATTCAGTCTCTCAATATTAATAAACTCAGACATCATTACTAGTAGACTCAGCATCAGTAAGTCAGTATTCAGAAACCAGTATTCGAAGTTTGTATTCAGTGTTACTGCGATTCCAGGTTTGGTTTGTGCATTCATGCATATTTCCTCATTCAGTACTCTTTTGTTATTTACTTAATCTATGTTCATTCATAAGCCCTTGTATTTAGCCTTACCTCACCTAGCATACTAGTAAATTCAAAGTACTAACGCAAACTTTTATCTTGCACTATGGTATCTTATACGATAGGTTCTGAAGCGCAAGATCCAGAGCACCCTTAGTAATCTAGACTCAGTCAGCAGTAGTGAGTCCTCTTCATTCGAAGATGATCCTTATTTTATTATGGCATTAGACTCAATTTATTTTAAGTAGATGGAGTTAGTTGGGGACATGTCCCATTAACTCCACAGTTTAGAAAAGTTTAGAGGCTTTACAGACAGATATATTAATACTCAGTTTTTAGCATTGAGTATTCTTAGATATTTGAACCTTATGGCAAGTTTTTGCCAGTTTTCCGCATTTATTTCAGTATATTATGTAGTGCTCAGGTACAGATATCATAAAAGGCTTATCTTATGGTTCTTTAGGATCATGGGCACCGTGTGGCGTTCTAATTCTAAAAAATCAAGGCGTTACATGGACCTTAAAGGATCACTTCCCAATAACTTTCATAGATTAAATGCTTGATCGCTTGGCAGGAAGGGGGTGGTATTGCTTCTTGGATGGCTATTGTGGCTACAATCATATATGTATTTCTCCTGAAGATCAGCAGAAGATGATATTTACATGCCCATATGGAACTTTTTATTTCAAGAGAATGCCTTTTGGGTTATGTAATGCACCTGCTATGTTCCAAAGGTGTATGATGTCTATTTTCTTAGATATGGTGGAGGACACCTTGGAGGTGTTCATGGATAATTTTTCTGTGGTAGGAGATTTATTTGAGCTGTGTTTAGCAAACCTGAGTGAGGCCTTGCAACGATGTGTGGAATTCAATTTGGTGCTCAATTAGGAAAAATGCCACTTTATGGTAAAAGAGGGCATTGTTCACGGGCATAAAATTTCAGAAAAAGATATAAAGGTAGATCGAGCCAAGGTGGAGGTTATTAAGAAGCTACCACCTCCCATTTCTGTAAACAGAGTATGTAGTTTCCTTGGATATGCTGGCTTTTATTGGAGGTTTATAAGGGACTTCTCAAAGATTGCAAACCCACTTTGCAAACTTTTGGAGAAGAAAGCTAAGTTATACTTTGATGATGATTGCTTGAAGGCATTCTAATGCCTTAAAAAGAAGTTGGTTGAAGCCCTTATCATTGTTGCACTGGATTGATTGAAACCATTTGAGATCATGTGTGATGCAAGCGGTGTTGACCTTGGAGCTGTGTTGGTGTAAAAGAAGGATAAATTATTTAATCCAATATATTATGCTAGCAAAGTATTGAATGGTTCTCAAAAAAGTACACATCACCGAACAGAAACTCCTTGCTATAGTCTATGCTTTTGAGAAATTTTGGGCTTATCTGCTATGAACCAAGGTGGTGGTCCACACTAACCACACAGCCTTGAGATATTTGATGGCTAAGAAGGATGCAAAACTAAGGTTGATTAGTTGGGTGTTGCTGCTACAAGAATTTGACTTTGAAGTCAAACATAGGAAGGGTTGAAAAAACCAAATTACAGATCATCTATCTAGGATAGAAGGTGAGCAAGTAGTTAGAGATGAAATAGTGATCAATGATGCATTTTCAGATAAAGAGATCTTGGCCGTTCTTATGGACAAAATGCCTTGGTATGCTGATTTTGCAAACTATGTGGTGAGAGAGTTGATTTCAAAAAATCTTTCTTTTCATCAAAGAAAGAAATTCCTTTATGATGTGACATATTACTTTTGGGATGAGTCGTATCTATTTTGGCGGTGTCAAGATAATATTATACGGAGATATGTGCCAGAAGTAGATGTATTGAGTATAGTGGAAGCATGTCATGCTTTCTCAGTTGGAGGTCACCATGTAGGTGATCGAACTACTAGGAAGGTGTTGTAGAGTTGCTATTATTGGCCAACTTTATTCAAGGATGCTCATGAGTTCATGCTAAGTTGTGACCAATGTCAGAGGCAAGGGTCAATCTCCAAGTGGCATGAGATGACTTTGACGAAGATGCTGGAAGTAGAATTGTTTTATGTCTGGGGCATCGATTTCATGGGCCCTTTTGTAAAATCGTATGGGATGAAGTACATTCTAGTTTTTGTTAATTATGTATCAAAATGGGTTGAAGCCATCGCCTTGGCTGATAATAAAGGAAAGAGAGTTGTTGCATTTCTCAAAAAGAATATCTTCTCTCGCTTTGGAGTACCACATACTATTATAAGCGATGGAGGATCTCATTTTTACAACAAAGTGTTTTAAGCTACCTTGGCAAAATATGGGGTGAAACATCATAGAGTAGCAACTCCATATCACCCACAAACTAGTGGGCAAGTGGAGGTTTAGAATTGGAAGATTAAAGCCATCCTAGCCAAAACGGTGAACGCTAGTAGGAAAGATTGGTCTCAAAAGCTCAATGACGCCTTATGGGCATATTGGACTACTTTCAAGACATCCATCGGTATGTCACCATATCAGTTAGTCAATACCAGAGCATGTCACTTACCGATAGAGCTGGAGCACAAGGCTTTATGGGCACTCAAAAGGTTAAATCTGAATTGGAAGGAGGCAGTGGAGCTAAGACTGGTGCAACTGAATAAGATGGATGAGTTTTATCTCAGGGCTTATAAAAGGTATGACCTATACAAGGATAAGATGAAGAAGTGTCATGATCGGAGGGTTGAAAAATGAGATTTCGAGAAAGATGATTTGCTACTTCTATTCAACTCCAGACTCAAACTATTCCAAGGTAAACTTAATTCTAAGTGGTCAGGCCCGTTTAAAGTAAGTCAAGTCTACTCATCTAGAGTAGTCGAACTAGAAAGTGAAGATGGAAGCATCTTCAAAGTTAATGGTCTATGAGTGAAACTTTCTATCGGTCCAAAAGACTAGATAAAAAGTATTGCTACTATCTATCTCAATGAAGTCTGAGTAATCGACCTAACTGAGTCATGCCACGATAATAAATCAGGTGCTACATGGCAGGCAACCCATGGTTTTACTTTGATTTTTATATGTAAATCAAAAATACAAAAATAAGAGTCGAGCCACGACCGAAACTATGGTGCTTGGTGGGAGGCAACCCATCCTTCTAATTATTTTTAATTATTTTTTATTAAGTGTAGGTGTTCAAATCACTAAGGAGGTGATAGGTTCTAAAACAGGGTGTAAAAGTGAGCCATATTAAAGGTGCTAAGTTGGAGTGGTCAAATGTTAAGGCTCAAGTCATAATTCATGTTAGAATTGTCACTCAAATTATGTTAATCCAACTTCAAAAGTTTCACAGTATGGACCTTTCTCAATGTTTTGTATGAAGAATAGGGTGCATGGCATCCAAGTTTAAGTGTACTACAGGGTGTATGGTGCCCAAGTTTACATATTCCATAGCAAATACGTTGCCTAAGACATAGCCTAAGCTCACTGCCTCACATACGCGTTACCTTATGCGAAGCCTAACCTAACTTGTTTGACACCTTATGCGGCGCATACCTTAATTTTGGAGATTTATTGTACGTCGCATACCAAACCGCACACCTTCGCTGTTTCACTTGTGCGACTGCCTATGCGGCGCCTAACCTAACTTATGCAATAACTTAGGTGGCGCACACCTTAATGTTGGCGATTGCTTGTGTGTAACATAACATAAGGCATAAGTTCAGTGCCTAAGGTAAGCGATTACTTGAGTGTCGTATACTTACCTTTGTGCGATAACATGTGCGATGCCAAACATATAACATAGGCTCACTGTTTCACGTGTGCGATGCTTAATGCTACACACACTTAAACTTGTGCGATAACTTTTGCGCCACACATCACTCCAAATTCAGCTTAGTGTTCAATTTTAAATTAGGTCAACCCGACCCGGAATTTATTCTTTAAATAGAATCCACTCCCTAAATGCCCAAATTCACTCTTATTTCACCCCTAAGCGATACAAGATTTTGCTCTCAACATTTCCTTTGTCCTTCAAGATTCTTCTTTGCTTCATAATCTCAAAAATTCTTCCTTTATTTCATCAATATTCCATCTTTAAGGTAAGTTTTTTTTTCTTAATCCTTTCATGTTGTCACTTTATGTTATAATTGTTAATTGATTTCTTGAGGATTTTGGATTGAATTCTTGCCATAGCTTTATAAAAGTAGTTTTGAAACTCTTGGGGAAGATGAACACCATTATTTTGGAAACCATCATTGTTGTGGATTTTAATTTAACCTCTGAATTGGTGGAATTGGTGGTGTTAATAGGAATTTATTTTGTCCACCAATTGTGTGTTAGTTTGAATTGTAATATTATTGTGGAATGTGAGGGGTTTATGGAGTAAATTAATACGTGCCACTGGACCCACTTTTGGAATTAAATGGGTCTTAGAGGATAGTCACGAGTGGTACAAGGATAACAAAGTAAATAGATACGTGCCACTGGAGCTTATTCAAAGGGAGAGTTTGGCGAGGCAGTGCCCTCGTATTTTGGCTATGATCACAGAACTAAAACTTGGCTTCATTTTCCAAGAATGGGTGAGTGCAATCTAGATTGGACTCGGGAGTTTTAAGCTAATTGGTCCCTAAATACCAGCGGGAATAAAGTTAAGATTCGAGGGTAAATCCTATATCTGATGGCCAAGTTTTTTAACTCTTTCTTAGGTACTCCAAATGTATTATGCCAGGTTGAAGGAATTATACAGCATGCCTCCCTATAGATCCATCAGGAATACTTTGTGCGGTTCAAGGTCTATGATTCGGTGGTTCCATCACAAGGACAAAGGCCACCAAAATACCTTCCCATATGATTTTCTGAATAGAGAAACTCATATCCGGCTAAGGATAGTCAACGCTAGCTTGATTCTGGGAAAGTAGTTCAACAAAGTCTCTCATGATCAGGTATGTTTAGTATATGATTTGATGATTTATGTTCCTGTAAATGTTGGTGCAGTTATATGCACTTCTATGCGCAAAGCAAGGATGCATGAAAGGACACCATTCAACTTTGGAAGCTTGCTGACCGCAATTTTAAATAAATAAAACATTGAAGCGGAGCCAGCGGATGACAAGTTACCTCTGAACCCAAAGAGAGTGGATGTCACAAAGGTGAAAGATCCAGAGCCCAGCCAAGGCACAATTCTTAGCACTGAATGTCACGCATGAGATGAGAGCTTCTTCCACTATTTATATGGCATCACAAAGCTGACTATGATGAGTGGAGGCCGTGTTCCTACTACTACAGAGCTACGTCAGCTGGATTATGAATATCCACTTAATGAGCATGCTAGAGCTATGTGTGGAGTGGGGACTAGTTTTGAGAAACCATTGGATGATTATGTACCAACAGATGAGGATCGCCGACTGTCAGATTCTGACATGGAAGCCGAATCTAGTAAGGAAGACTCTGATGATGATTCTGATGCGGTGGCATAACCCCAGATATGGAAGGAAAGTCTAACTAGCCAGGTTTTTGTTTATGTATTTGCACTGGGGACAATGTTTTGCTTAAAGTGTGGGGTGGCTAGAAGTTCTTCTAGATTTCTTACTATTTTGTCTTCTCTTTAGTGTATTTTACTGTTTTGTCTTCTCTTTAGTGCATTTTGTTTTGCCATTTGGAATTTGTTAGTTTAGTGAATTTGTTTTGCTTCTATGTATATGTTAGTTTGTAGTCATAGTTAGGTGTTTTTATCGATGATGGATGGATGACGACCATCTTAAGAGAAAATTAGCCATGTGTAGGACCTAACAAGTGAGGTTAATTTATTCTAGTAGGCCATACAATAATACAAGCATGCATGTGATAAACCTTTACTGTTGAGACCCCTAAGTTCTAGTTTATGACTTGTCTAGTGATTGTTGGCTTAAAGTGAATTCATATAACTGTTTTGTTAAGAGTCTATAATGATCCTATTAGAGTTAAGCATGTGCCATGTGTGTGTGAGGGTATTTGCATATTCCTTGTTGTAATTGATGCTAGAACTTTCCTGGTGTGTGTGCAAAATAAAATAGAGAATGTGAGTTTAGGAGATGATTTAGGCACTTCTTTGATAGCCATATTTTTTCATACCCTCTTTTGAACCACCTTTGTGTATAATCTTAGCTATCCCCATTGAGCCTTTAGCTTGTTCTTTAGTAACCTAATGTGTAGCCTAATCCTTCCTTGATTAACCTCAACTTGATCCAAATCTCCTCAGTGCTTTGGTAAAGAAAAAATTTTTAGTAAGGAATTGTAAATAAAAGGATAAAAGGGTGAAAATGTAGCCCCAAAGTAATAGTTTTTGGCATCTAAATCTGATATGATTGGTTCGGAGTGAGATCTATCTTAAAAAAAAAAAGAAATAGTGGCATAAAAAGTTGTTCAAAATGATATGATGTAAACATAGAAAATACTCCCACCATAAGTTATGTGAGTGAGCTTTATGAAATGGGGTGAATGAGAATGATGTGTGAAGTTTGTAGAGGTGAAAATTGGTTATTAGAGATTGGTATTCATTGTCTAATGTAGTGTATTAAAGCGCTTAGGGAAGTTAGTCGCTATTACTGGCCTGAATAGTTCCTACCCATTCCTTAGCCTATATTACAACCTGTAAAGACCTATATGATCCTAATCTTAACATTCTGATATTAGTGGAGCACTACACTAAGGGCAAGCATATGGTCATCATTTGTAATTTAAGAATTCTTTGTGAGAGTGAGCGCAACTTGATTCTTATACCCATTTTGCAAGAAATTAATTTTTTGTCAGCGATTATAGGTAACGCTTTTGTTGTGAGGGCATATGTTTGATGAAAAGTTGGGTAATTTATATGATTTCTTTGCTTAAATGGTATGCATGAATTTGCCAACTTGATGAGTCTATTCTTGAGGGTAGGTTGTTTTTCAGTAATGGTTCATGAATCTACTTCTTATTTCATATTCGTTGTGTGAGCCAATTTGAACATCTTGTGTTTCCTTTGTGAGTTTTAAATCTTGTGTGTGCATAAATGGATAAGTTGTTCGAAGATGAACAAATCTTTAAGTGTGGGGTGGTTATCTTGGGTGTATTTATACGCCCAAGCACCATAACTTATCCATATTTTAGCTAAGTTTTGAGAAAAAAGTGTCTAGTTTCTTATATTTTTACTCTACTTTGATGTAATTGAGCTAACCTATATGATTATCATAATTTCAAGTGTTAATAAGGTATATAATGACATGATGGAACTATGGATTGCGGATGAAAAATCACACAAGAGAAAAGTAGCTTGTTGGACCAAATGTGGTGCCTAGAAGCTATGTCCAAGACTAATTTGTCATTTATAATTAGTTCAGGGACTTATAAGGCAATTATGAGAGAAAAGATTATTAAAAAGACTTGATGCTGAATTTTTATCAGGAGCCGATATTCTGTATTATTTTTGAAAGGAGACTGGTGGCTTAGAGTAGAGAAAAACATTTTCCTCTTGGTTCATTGTTTACACACCAAGATCGTCTTCTAGTTTTTGGTATAATGAATATACTTAAGGTGATTTTTGTTTTGTCCATGAGTAGCTAAGCTTATTAGTTAAGGTTATGGAAATCTTGTAGCATACTATCTATTTCTATGGGTTTTGAATTCATTATGCATTGATTTACTTATATCATACTCTCTTCGTTATGCTTGAATTCTCGTAGTTGCAAACATAGGAAATGTACCATTGAAACATAACTTGTTCAATAGAAAGGTTAATGTTTGGAAAAGAGAGTACTGATAAGAAAATAGGGTTTCCAACCTCTATTTCACACGTTAATGCCTTAACAGGATTAACAACTTGGATATTTCATATAATCGAGTAAACACTTTTGAGTCGAGAGAACTAAAGTGAATTAATCCTTGATGGTTGAGAAACGCTTGGATTGAGAATTTGAATACGTTTCTCTATAAGTGCATGCATGTATGATTTCTTAACACCCATAGTTAGAAGATATTAAAAAACTACAAGGTGGATATAACCCTAGCTTGTTATTCTCTGCATTCAAATATTATTACACGTATTGCTTCACTATTACATCGAAACTATTACTTCGTATTTAAATCAAAAAACCCTATTGCTTTACAGGAACAAATGATTAAAAGTCAACTAATCTGCATACAACTTAATTGGCACCCTTTTCCCTATGGGATTCGACCCCAACCTAGTTGGGTTATATATTTGACAACGACCGCTTACTCTTTTGTAAGAAAGTTGTAATTTGGGCGTATCATGCATATCAAGACTCATGAGCCTCAGTCAAAATCCTTTCCCGTAGCCCATCAACATCAGGAACACACAATCTTTCTTGGTACCACAACATGTCATCCCTCCCAATCTCAAAAGCCATAACCTTTAGTTGACCTACATCATCCTTAATCTGCATAAGTATAGGATCGAAAGTCTTTTTATCCTTCACCTTATCACGAAGAGATGATTTAACTACTTCCTGAACAATCACTTCTCTATCCTTAAAGTCCAAGAAATGAACTCCCAAGTTAGACAACCTACGATATCACCAACCCTCTTTTCTCCTCATCAACATGATATAGGATCCCCATAAATAACCTTCTAATAGCATCAACAACGATACTAGATTTACCTTGAAGATATTAAAGGCTCATGTCATAATACTTAAGCAATTCGAGCCATTGTCTCTACCTGAGGTCCAATTCCTTCTGTGTAAACACATACTAAAAGGTTTTATAGTCTGAATAAATATTCACATGCACTCCATACAGATAGTGGTGCCATATTTTAAATGAAAAGAACACAGCCGCAAACTCTAAATTGTGAGTCGAGTAATTCCTCTCATGAACCTTAATTAGCCTGGAAGCAGAATCCACAACCTTACCATGTTACATCATAACGCAACCAAGTACCACATTGGATACATCAAAATACAAAACAAACCCATCAGTACCCTTGGGCAGGGTCAAAACTAGCACAGAAGTCAACTTATCCTTCAATTTCTCAAAACTACCCTCATAAGCATCATACTACAAAAACTTGATCTTTTTCTAAGTTAACTTCATAAGTAGAGTAGCAACATATGAGAAACTCTCCACAAACATTCTATAATAACCATCCAAGCCCAAGAAGCTTCTAATGTCAGTTAGAGTCATGGGTCTAGGCCATTTCTTAACTGCCTCAACTTTCTATAGATTCATTTAGATCCCCTCAGTAGAAACAACATGCCCTAGAAAGGTTATAACACTCAGCCAAAGTTTGCACTTAGAAAATTTTGCATATAATTTATGGTCTTGAAGAGTCTGCAGCATAATTCGGAGGTGATTGGTATGATCCTCCTCACTCTTAGAGTACACTAATATATCATAAATGAATATAACAAGAAAATCTAAAAATGGCCTAAACACCCGATTCATAAGATCCATGAAAGCAGTCGAGCGTTAGTCAACCCAAATAACATACCAAAAAACTCATAATGGTCATCCCGAGTTTGAAAACCAGTCTTAGGAATATCAACCTCCCTAATTTTCAGCTGGTGATATCCAGAAGAAATATCAATCTTAAAGAAACACCTATCACCCTAACGTTGGTCGAAAAGATCATCAATCCTAGGAAGAAGATACTTATTCTTCACTATAACCTTATTTAGCTGACGATAGTCTAAACATATTTAAAGAGACCCATTTTTCTTTCGCACGAAAAGTATAGGAGAACCTAATGGAGACATACTTGGATGGATGAAAACCTTATCAAGAGTATTCTTTAACTACTCTTTTAGTTCAACCGGAGCCATACTAAAAGGAGGAATGGAAATGGGATGGGTATCTAGTAGAAGATGCATTCTGAAATATATTTCCCTATCGGAAGGGATTCTAGAAAGATCATCAGGAAAAATAATGAGAAATTCATTAATCATAGGGATAGATTGCAAAAAGGGACTATGAGAGTTAGAATCTTTAACCCAAACTAGATGGTACACGCACCCTTTGGAAATCAATTTTTGAGCTTTAATGTGAGAGATAAACTTCCTTTTGGCTACTAAGGAACTCCCTTCCCATTCAATCACCAGTTCATTAGGAAAATGGAAACTGACCTTTTGGGTCCTACAATATAGAGAAGCATAGCATGAATGATGCCAATCGATCCCCAATATTATATCAAAGTCTACCATATCAAGTTTTATCAAATCCACCAATGTCTCCTTATGAAAATGAACACCAAACAACCCATACAAATTTTCAAGCAATAATAGACTCGTACTTCCGAGTAAAAATAAAGACAGGGTCAAAAATATTTTCAGAACCAAAACCAAAGTGTACAGCCACATAAGGGGTCATATAGGATAGGGTATAACCTAAATCAAGCCTACAATAAACATCATAGAGAAAAGTTGTAACATACCAGTGACAACATCAGGGGATACCTCATATTCATGATAAGAGGAAAGCGCATAGAGATGATTTCATCCAGTGCTGGTACCAAAAGTAGCTCCCTTAGGTTCAGGAACAAAAGAAGTGGCAACTCGAACTTTATTTGCTCCAGTGGAAATCCTGGCAGGTGGACAATCTCGCTGCTATGACCAAGCTGACTACAATTATAGCACTAATTTCTCTCCTTCTTATAGTATCCATGGTGAAGTTGCCCAAAAAATCAACAAGGAGGTTAAGGTGGGGCTAAAAGATCTACACTAGCTTCAGACTAGGCACCCTGAGCCATAGGACCTCTGCTAGCCTAAAAATGATTATCACCTGACGGCTTAGGATAAAAAGCACTAGTCGATGAATACGAACTTCCCAAATTCTTCTTCTTAGTCCACTGCCTACCTCTCTCCCACTGTTCTGCTGATTTGCACCCTGCTCTAAATATCTAAACTTCTTGCTCTACATCTCTCCCATATTTGCCTACTTCTTTTTCTCATCATCCACCTGCTACATATAAACCATCAGTCTTGATATGTCCATATCATTATTCAACATAGTAGCCTTATACTATAATGCCAAATCACAATACTAACCAGAAGCAAACTTCCTTATTCTTGACCTCATATTAGACAGCAACTCTGGAACATAATCGACCAACTATTGGAATTTGATGGAAACTCCTTTACACTCATTTTACCATACTTCAAGTCCACAAACTCTTCAGCCTTAGCCTCCCTCAATTCTTAAGGAAAGAAGTGATCAAGAAAAAAACCTGAAAATTCATCCCATACTGTCGTATCAGCATCATCACCCCTCATTGATTCCCACTTCTTGTATCACTGTTAAGCCACATCCTTCAGCTAATACACAACCAAATCTATACCTTCAGATTCAGTAGCATGCATAACCCAAAAAATCTTCTCCATTTCATCAAAATAACGATTGAAAAGGCTAAGGGATTCAACCTCATAAATTGATAAACTCGAGTGACCTCAGATAAACTAACAGTAAGACCAACATGATTAGAACAATGAGACTATGATGCCACTAGTTAGGCAAACATATAAATTGACTGACGAAACTCTGCATTAGAAATATTTTTCTGAGGTTACTGAGCATTAGTTGCACCAGCCATAGAATCCCGAGAAGGACTAGTAGGGACTGGAGAAACCCCAAACAGAATAATAAAATAAGGACTAGAGACCCTAGATAAAGTCTGCACTCCATAAATAGGGTGAGTTCCCTCCATATTTTCCTTAAGTAGGATAGAGGTTCCAGCAGAGTTTATACGATCGTCATATCTTTGGGGAGGCGTGATTTGAAATGTGAGTAAGCCAGGAGTTAGAGAAGTTTCATGACAACTAAACTCTATATCCCAAAATAGAACACAAGAAAAGGAAAGATTCCTAAATGCCTTGTAGCCTCCCCCTTATAAGTGTGGTGCGCTACACACCCATAAAAGGGACTTTACGAAACATAGTTTTGTGGAAACCCAAAGACTTTGAACCATTCTCTGATACTAAGCTTGCATAACCCAAACCAAGGCCTAGTCGTGACGAGTATCTCAATCCCACCATGAGCTAAAGACCTTCCTTTTAGCCTAACATCTAGAACACAATAAAGGAATACAACGGAAGCCAACAAAATATAATAATAAGAAGAATAGAGTAACCAAATGAAAACTAAGAATTACAGCAAACATCCACCCTACACTTATCTACAAAAGCCTCTAAAACTAGAATGCCAAATGCGGTAGGAACATGCCCCCAACATAGACAAAAAAAAACTCACAATTCTCAAAATCTGGAAAAAAAAAACTAATGATATGGCAGGGCTTTCTGAAAGATGGAGGATCACCACATCACAACAACTAAACCCTTGTACCACACCACCTAACGTTGAATAGAAGTAACAAAAAATCCCTCACATCCTACATCATGAAATGATGTAGCATCTAGGGATGGTTAGTGGGGAAAGCACTAGCTTATAACTCAAGAAAAGTGATAAAATAATGGCATTGCCAAAATTCAGTCAAAACCACATGCACAAAAATTATACATACATAAATAGGAGGCTAGGATAGGTACAAGGGTCATGAACACAAGAAGTTAAGCCATTAACCTAAATAGTGTAGCTCTCTTCATTCTAAACTCACCTACGGGCTATATGAGTTCAGCTCTTTCTCCTGGAAGGGC
Organism: Capsicum baccatum var. pendulum; assembly: GCA_030864225.1. NCBI lineage: Eukaryota > Viridiplantae > Streptophyta > Magnoliopsida > Solanales > Solanaceae > Capsicum > Capsicum baccatum. The sequence goes on from CM061554.1 coordinate 173,722,480, forward strand.
TACAGTGCGTGTCAACTGCACAAATCAAGAAAATTGAGGAAATGTTAAAAGACACCAGGGTGATAGCCATCTAAATTATAATGTATGCACCAAACGCGTGGTCACATGGACCCCCACACCGGGAAACATGGTTTCTAGTGTTGGTTCCCTCGGGGCCTACACCTTCATGGTGAGCTACACAATTTCTTTTAAGCCGAAATTAAAATAGTTTGCACATTAACCTAACCATTAACCCAGGAGTCATTATTAAGTCATTTTTCGACTTGGTATCGTCATACCAATATGCTTGCAAGCTTATATAATTATGCTAAACCAATTCAATTAACTATTAGACTCCCAATATGCATTTAAAAGACTAACCATTGCCACCAAGGGCATTCCAAAACCATTTTTCATTATACATTATCCTCTTTATGCATTGCAAGGTTCCAAAAGTAAGTTAAGTTATGCAAATTCCATATTCAAAGGGAAAGTTATGAAGGTGGATTGAGGTTAATGCTATTACCAAGACACAATTCATCAATTTGGTGTAATCCATGTTCCCCATTCTAATCCCCATAATAATGCACCCATTTAGCCCCGAAAACCATTAATCAAAGCATGAATACCATATTTAAATCATGGGAAAATATTTCAAGTAGAAAATAATCAAAATCCCTCAACCCAATTTCAAACTCAACAATTAATTAACTTGAATGTTGAATCAATTTATGCCTTAATATAAAATATAAATTTAGAGATAAGAGACATGCCTGAAACACACAAGAAATTGTAAGGGATTCAAAGTTTGGAGCTTGAATATTGAATCCTTTGTGAAACTATAGTATTCTCTTGCCCTGAATGTTAAAGAGGAAGAGAGTAAATTTGTTATTTTGATAATTGATGTAAAAGGGGTCATTAGAGTATTTTTTTTAAATCGTGAAAATAGTTTAAAAGAGAGAAAAAGACTAAACAGGCCCCAGTTAAAACATTCTAGAAAATACTGAGTACAGTCATCATGGCTTGGGTAATGAGTCGTGATGTCTGACCATGAGTCATGGCCCAAGTCGTTACATGAGGATACTATGACAATGAGTCACCCATAATGACTTATTATGCCTCATAATGAGTCGTACCCTAGACTCGTTGTCAAGGTACCAAAACTTGGGCCTACTGACTGCCATGGTAATGAGTCCTAACAACTCGTTACGTGACATCATGACATTTTCCCTGGACCGTTATCACTGACAATTTTGATGTTACTTTAGAATCTTGGCTAATTTAATTACTCAAATCAGGGAGAGTCTAAAGATCAAGAACTTGGGGTGTCACATTAGGTTGCCTCCTAACAAACGCCTAATTTAATGTCGCAGCATGATCCATCAACTTTTTCCTCCATCTTAAGGATGTAAATTTCACCCCCAACACTATATACATCTTTTTGCTATATTCATAAGGTGGTGTTACAAATATAAAGGGACGAAATAATAGATCTTTGCACTTTTTGACCCTTAATTGAGGAATGTAATTTTTTGAGTTTTACACAAGAAATTCAAGAATATAGACATATTTTTCGTTCTCCTTCCAGTCTTCCATAGTCTTAGATGGCTCGATTAATACCTCACTATCTAAGAACAATGTGGAAAATTGATAGGAATGAGGTCCAACATGCCCTAACTTATGAATATTATTTACATCTCTATATGTACTCTTTTCAATAGTGACAACATCAATAAAAATATGGTCAAGTGTCTTCTCATCCTCACAAACCTCATCACTTATTTGTTGGGTGTTAAACGCATCAACTTTTGCACTCAACTCAACTTTAAAGTTGTGAATGTCCAAGTCAAATTTTCAACCTTTTGTATAAGTTTTACTCTTTCTCTCATGAAATGTTTCATCCCATTCATAATTATCTTAAGGCAACCCTCATATTCCTCTAATAATTTCCTTCAAGGATCCATACTATCAAAATCACAAGTATTATTAGAACCATCATAACCAGGGTCCAAGGGAGGAGTATAACACTTAGAACAATCTTTCCATTAACCACCACGCCATTTAAAAAATTCCTAATAGTAAGATCTAAAAGGGTCACATAACCCATTCTGTAAAATCATAAGATTTGAACAATGTTCCCATAGGTGGGGTGCTCCACAAATAAGACAAGGATCAATAAAAGAAGAGTAATTATGACACCACACTTTTTTGTATGTCATCTCAAGAAGAAAAATAAAATACTACAAAAAAATATTTATTTTAAAAATTAAGAAAAATAAAATATATGCAGAAACTTAAATAGATAAAAAGAAAAAGTCTAACCTAGATAAATGACTAATTTCAAAGTCCCCAACAATGACAGCAAAAACTTGTTGCATCCAAACGCACATCCAAATATACGCGATCATTCAAGTAATATAACATTGAAAGTTCAGATATCGTACACATAGTAACTTGTCAATTGACTATTTACTAAATTAGACTAATACTAATTATTTATTTAAGAGATCAATTTCAAAGATAAATTTATCAATTAACTAAACTAAGAATAAAAAAATAACTAATGAATAATTAAATAAGAGAAGAGCTGATTTTATACAATTCAATGATTGAATCGATCTAGGATTATGGATCTTCTAACAATCATTTAGAGTATCAGTTTCATCAAATTATTTGATTATCTAATTGTTGATTTATCGGATTGATTTTATGATTATGGTCTTTCGAGCCTCTAATCGTCTATCAAAATTGATCTCACAACTATATCATTGAGCGAGGATGTGATAACCCAATCTGAATGCATTTATATATCCTCCTATTTTATAACCAAGTAAGGTGATCTAGGTATATTCCTATTCTAGCCACAAATCAATTCTTTATTTTACTCAAGTAAACAGCTTACTCCATGTATTCTTTGTTCTTTCTCATTGGCCCTCCTTCTGGGCTTACAATAAGAATATATATTTATTTTAATAGTAGATAAGAATTAAACTAGTAAGGACAAGAATATAAGAACAACTATTATGATAATCAAATAAATCAAATAAATAAATTTTTAAACAGTCACATTGCCAACTACCATAATCCTATAATGAAAAGTTTAACTCCACCTAGACATTGAGAAATTACAACAAATCATCTAAAGAAATAACATAAAAATAAATAATAAAGAAGAAGAAGAAGAAAAGATGAAAATTACGTAAAAATTGATTTTGTAAAATATTTGTTAGTATAAGAAAAAGCTTCAAATAAAATAACTGAGTTCAAAATAAATTAGAAAGAATAAAAATGGAACAAGGTGTCACGCTGCCTCAAGCATGACAAGCGTACTTTAATTGTAAATTAAAAGATCACTTTTGATTATTTTAATAAATTTAATCTATTAAGTTGTCTGCTTTTTCTTCTTTAATCTTTCGTCTTTAATTCATTTTAGCTTCAATCTTATCGTCTTCATGTCATTTTAATTCTCCACATTAAAATATAATATTAGGCACAATCTATAAAATTAATGCTCAAAAGGGATAAATAAAAATACTAAGTATGAATAAATAATCACTAAAATTATATAATTTTTACCTAACATCAATATGTTTGTTGATGAAATTCATGCTCAATGTAGTTTTTTGAGCTAAAATTAATTAGCAGGAGGAGAAAATGAATAATTCTATAAATTAAAGTTAATATATGGATATTTACAATTTTTTGAATTATTCTTTCTTTCTCAATCTAAGCTGCATAATTATTTGAAAAGTTATTCCTTTGTTTGTTAAAAAAGATCTTGTGAGACACAACATGCATAGCACATTTGAGATAAAATATTTATTTATAAAATTTAAATAGATATATTTTAACGTTACTTGCTACTTTAGTGATGTTATTCTTCTATTTATATTATAGTTTTATTAATTGATGCAAAATATACGTGCAACATATGTACATATAGACTAGTCATATATAGATTTTCATAATTATTAAAATTCTTAATTATGAAATTGGATGATTTTAAAGAAATATTTATTTATGGATAAGTAAAATCGACAAATATCAATGGACACAAGTGATTTAACAACAATATACTGAATGTGATTTAACAAGTAAAGTTCGAAGAAAGTAAAGGCGTGCAGATCTTATCCCTACCTCGTTGACGTAAAGAGATTGTTTTCGAAAAACCCTAAGAGAGTGATTTGATTCAATATTCTATAAACTAAAATGATCAAATATAATAATTACAACTAGTGATGATCATAAATTGAATATTTTTGTATTTTTGAGAATTGTCAGCATGTAATTCAATTTATTGAAATTTCAAAATTTTAATCTTTAAAATTTTGATTTTTGAAATTTGAAAATGTGTTTTAACAAACGTTTTATTTGAAAAGAAAATTTAAATTTTATGAATGAATTTGAATATGTGTTTAGACATGCATATTACTTGAAATTTTTTTAAAGCTTTATGAATGAATTTGACAATTAGATTTTCAAATTTTGATTAAATTTTGTGGTCAAATAGATATTTGAAGATAAACATTTAAAGACCATCTTAAAGTTCATGGACAAAAGCTAACTTATTACAAAAACTAGTTAATGTAACCGCGTTTTGCGCGGTTAAAAAATTTAACTTATTAAACAATACTATAAGCTATCTAATGGAGTAAGTTTTAAGAAAAAAATTCTTACTTGGCTTTCTATTACATAGAGTGGTGAGTATCACAAACTTTTTTTCTTCATGATAAAAGCTGATCGGTAGTCAATTAAACAATCTAATCGAGAATAATATAATTTGTCAACTCTCTCTCTCTCCCTCTCTCTCTCCCTCCCTCTCTCTGTCTCTCTCTCTATATATATATGATAAAAGTTGATCGGTAGTCAATTAAACAATCTAATCGAGAATAATATAATTTGTCAACTCTCTCTCTCTCCCCCTCTCTCTCTCTCTCTCTCTCTCTCTCTCTCTCTCTCTCTCTCTATATATATATATATATATATATATATATATATATATATATATATACATATATATATATATACATATATATATATATACTGCACTTGATAATGAGACTGATAATTATTTTCATATTGTATTTCAAAAAATCATTGCAAAAGTAAACTTCCTTACAATTAAAGATACAAGATAGTAAAGTTATTTTAATTTTCGATAAAGAAACAAAAATTATGTCTAATCTTTCAACTCTTTCATTTCTATAAAAAAACAAATTAAAGTGGTAAAGAATATTGAGAAAAATAAGAAGATCGTACAAATAAAGGCTCAAAGAGGTTCATACTTAGCAGCTGAGCCCGTATATTTCTAGCATAATGAAAATATCTATATTTGTAAGTCAATTGAATTACATAAAAAAAATTAACAAATATAAATGTCAAAAAGAGAAACCAAATCCAATTAATTTCATCACTCATCCTGTTGTTCCCATTGAATGATGTTTCATCTCCTTCCTCACTTGTAAATGTAAAGTAATCATGTTGTGACCTTTGATATGCCAAAAAATAAAACCTTCTGTGGAAATAGAAAATCAAAACTTAGAAAGCGACTTCATCTCTCTAGCAAATAATCTTCCACAAAATTAATTCATTCGGTGATGTTACTTTTGAGTGTTGTTATAGTGTTGGCATATATACAATTAAGAATATCTTAAAAATAAAATTTCTCAAATTCAACATATTCACACAGTGATCAGACTGCAAAAAACAACAAATGTAAAATCAATGGTGAGAAACAATTATAAACACAAAAGGTTGAAAGAAACACCAAAAACTAAGAACTCTGAGAATTTGAAAATTTTTAGCTTCACCGTTGTCCACGATTTTCACGAAATACCTCTTATATCCGCAATATACAATTACTCCGCGTTGATGAACTAAATTCTAGACAATCTTTTAAAAAAACCTATAACATGAATGTAAGTATTGATGCTTAAATAACAATAAGATAGTAAGTCAAAAGGATGATTAGATATGTGTGACAACTGACAAGTACATGAAAATGAACTCAAACAATTGAACTAATAAGAATAATAGTAGAAAGTATTTATTTTTTTTAATTGACTTTGTACAAGAAGATAATCATAACAACATTATCTCCATTTCTTCGTCACTCCATTGCCTTTGATATATAGAGAGAGATAATCGAAACTACAATAAATAAAATAAAATTGTAACAATATCTTTAATTGCTCCCAAAACTACAATAAACAGAATGAAACTGAAGCTGCTTCAATATCTTTAAAAAGCTCCCAAAAATTTGAATACATCTCACTTGTTAATTATGCCTCTGCCCGATAACTTAATTGCTCTATCAAATTATTTTATTTGACGAAATAAGTTTGACAAATACTTTCATCATATAAATAACTACTACATTATACTATTACAATATTAGTGAATAGAATGGGGGAAGACTAAAGGTCATCATGTTCAATTTTAGAAACGGTTCTTCCATTTACTCATGCTATGACTTTAGGACTTTATCATAACTACCGGCCACTTTTCAACTTCTTCCTATTTATTTCATTATTTAAAATTTAATATAACTTTCTTTAATGTTGTGTATAATGTTAAAGTAAATTTTTAATGTAAAAAATGATCAAAAAAATCACAAAAAAGATAAATAACAATGGAGATCATAGAGAGGTGTCACATCACCTCCTCTATATTTCTTCTTTATATATATATACTAGATAATCATACTCCACACGTATTTTTTAAATATGGCAACTCTATAGTATATGATCATTACGTATATATTATTAAACTGGATAAATAAAAGTCGATCATATCTATTTTTAATGTAGCGGAAAGAGAAAGTATTTCCTTAATTTAAAAACCTTTTAATCTCATTTCCACAATAGTTTAACTATTGTTTCCTTTTTCTGCATGAGTAACAGGGGTATTTTTCTTTTCTTTTTATAGTAACTATTAATCAAAAATCAAAGAATATTTTCAAGTAGGAAGATTCTTTCTTTTTAAGAGTATGTATTTATTATTGTATTATTATTATGGGCTGTACAACCTGAACATCTTTAACAAGTACTACGAGCAGTAATGCCCCCCCGCCCCAAAATATATATATATATATATATAATTATTCTTTTCTAGCATTTTCCCATACTAATTATTTTTCTTGAAAATCTAATGAATTATTTGGATAAGTATTGTTTAATTTTAAAAAAGTAAATTATCCTTAGCCTGTTTAGCTAGGCCTCTTCAAAGTTAAAAATGTTCTTTTTACAAAAGTAAAAATAAGGTGGTTGCCAAGTTAAAAAATACCACAAGGAAATAAGAATATATGAGAAATACAGAAATATTGGTTTAAATGAAAATATAACTAATGAGAAAAGAGATTTAAGTTACATATATCAGCTATGTTTTTAAAATATCACTCCCTCTATTTCGATTTATTTGACTTGATTTTGAAGTACGCGAGTTGTGTTAGACTAATTGATGTTTGATGTGAACTCCAGCATAATATTTTCAATCTTTCAAAATAAAATTTACGAATTTAGAATACATAAAAAGTAATAATTAACAATTCAAAAAAATAATAGAGGATTGTTTTAATTGTAAAAAATAATAATTGGTGTTTGAGTTTGAGTCACCAAGCAAAAAGGTGGAAGCTTCTAGAGAGACTACCTTTTTTATTAAAAAATAAACTTAACAATTCAAAATATTTAAAAAGTATTTAAAAAATTATGGTCAAAGAAAAATATCATTTGACTATCTAAATAGTACTTAAGACAAATAAATAGACACGAAGGAAACAAATCATCACCATCAATCTTCTTTTTTTTCTGACAACATACAACCTACCTATATGTTAATGCATAAACGATCTCAAAGAGTTAAATGACACACCAATGTTAGTTACAATTCAATTAGAAAAATAGAAATTAAATAACCTTATGTTATATCGAACCATGTAACTTGACTAAATTGTGTGTTATCATATTTAGTATAATAGAAATTCAAATAACCTTATGTTATATCGAAACATGTAACTTGACTAAGAATATTTATAGCATGTACACCTTTAAAGGAATTCATAAACTTTCAAATATCTTCACAAATAATTTCTATCTCCCGTGAAGCTATATTTCTTTCAGTATCATATCTATCATATCTTTTTTTAGTATCAGACACGATTTACACCTTTGACCATTCATTTTTCATAGCGTTTTTCTACCCTTCACGGATTATTAGTACTTCAATGGTGATGACATTTCCAACATATCGAATAAGCATATAACCACTATAACAATTCATAAACCATCTCTCCAATTCTCATCTTCTTCTTCTCTGGTTCTTTTACAATCTAGTATTTGTAAATATAATAACATCATCTTATATCGCAGTGATATTTTTATCATTAATTTGATATAACCCTGTTAGATATAGCAGATATCTTACTATTATTATATACTAGGAAAATTAATCACGCTTTACGTGGTGTTAAAAAATTAATTATTTTATTTGATCAACTTTATATTCACTTTAGATTTATTTTCTAATCGTAATATTATAGCTTGTTATAATTATATTAAGAAGAATTTTTTATTCAATAAAAGAATATTTTTTTTAAATTTAACATTTATTAAATGATGGATAATATATTCTTTATCAATAAATTATAATATATTCTCTAATAACAATTTTATTTCATTTCTATTGCTTATTGAATGAAGTTGAGATTTTAATTTGAAATAACGTACTTATGTGTGCTTATAAATGCACTAAGATGGTGAGATAATTTCTTTCTCATTATATATATAAAACAATTTCAATAGCATAAATCTCTTTAAGTCGTCAACACTATATACTGATTAACTCCATATTACTGTAGGGGGGGGGGGGGGGGGGCGGATAAATAGATTATAAATAGATTTATTATATCTAATGAATCTATTCTTTTTTGTGCGTGGATATTTCTTAGATTTTGTTTTAATATTTTTTAATAATTTATTCTTTTTGTAAGATGGATCCATTAATTTATTTGGTTTATTATTTTATCCTGTAGTAACTACAGAGTTACAAATTTCTGTATAATAATTTATTCTATCTGTACTGTAGTGTATATCTAATTCTAGATTTTCTATGTCATTTATTATCTTGTGTTGTTCTTCTCGTAGTGAGTTTTTTAAATTACATAAATTATCACATGTACTTTTTTCTAAATTTTCTAAGATTTTTTCTATCCATATTAACTTTTCTTTTAGATTTTCCATTATTTTTCTAATTCGGTTTCTATAATTAATTTCGTTATTTAGATTATCTTGGTTTTCTCTAGTTTTTCTAATATATTCTAACATCCACATCCTTGATCTGAATAATATCCTTCTGGGTAAATTTCTTCGTATAACTGTTCTAGCCAATTCATGGTTTCTATTTCGTAGTTTATTACTTCTTCTAATATTATTTTCTTAATATCTATGATTTCTATATCATTAAGTATATATAAGATTAAAACTTTAAGATAGTCTAAATGATCTATTTCCTAAAATTGATATTTTATAGTTGTTTGTTTTAGCCTTAGTAGCTTTTGCATATTTTTATTAAGAGATTTATTTTTATTTTTCATGTATTTGTCTATATTTGTTTTTACCTGTTTTTCTAGTAACTGTATATTTCGCATATCTTTTTTCTAAAGATTCTACGTAATTTATCATGATAAGTATTTATAAGAGTAGTTAGGTAGGCATGGTATATAATCTACTCTAGTCATGTAATATTCTCCAAATGCTTTTTCTAATATGATTTCTCTTATATCTGCTACTTTTATATCTTTAAGTGCATACAAAATAAGAATCTTAAATTTATCTACCATCTCATCAGATAAATTATCATTCATTATCATAAAATTTCTTTTTTCAAAATATTCCCTTCAACCATGTACATAATAAAATATGGTCATCTCAGATTACTATATACTAGATTATTCTTAAATAACATGTTCTTCGATCACTATTAGCATGGTAATTCAGATACTTTTTCCCTTAAACAGCACCTCGACTCTGGTTACTCCCCGCCACGACTTCTTGCCTCATTTGTTTCACCTTTAGGATGGCATAGTTCTTAGGAATTTTTCTCCGTTTCCACTTTGCTAATAAACTTCTTAACATATTATTCTTCGAATAATTCTACTATAAAGTAACTAATATGAATTTATTTTATCATACCATGATTGTCGGGAACTATGAATTTAGCTATTCATAATCATAAATAGATATACCTGTTCAGGTAGCTTTGATATTTCTGAAGTTTGTTCCATAGCTTTTTCCACTGAAGTATGTATATTTAATTAACTGGGCAAAATATTTTTTACGGAATGGAGAGAGTTTTTGCTTAATCCTGAGAAGGATTGCTTTGCAATGCCTTTTGCCTTCTTTATTTATAGAGTGAACGAACTTTACAAAGTATTTTACATGTGTTCTCTAAAGATTAAAACAATAAAGCTAAAAAACAAAAAAAAACTTAAAAAGTCCTATAAGCTAAAAAGGCTATTCTACCTAGGCTTATGAAAAGTCTTTACATGAATAGTAATGTACAATAATTTTGAAGACTTTTACGTAACTAAAATAAATATCTTGTCTCCGTTGATTTTGTCGTATCTGTTGTATCTCCATTATTGCTCCTGATCTTATCTTCCAGCTGTCATCTTGTTTTCTTGATTTTTTATTCTAGATGTACTTCTGAAATAATATTATCTTCTCCATTACACCTCGAACATTGGTGATCTGGATATTTATGTCCAATTATTTTATAATATCTTGTTAGTAGTCCGCCGGAAATAAATCCTTTTTTAATAGCTCGTGCAGTAGATGGTTTCTCTGGGTTGAGTAGTGTCAGTATCCATTGTCTTACATCCTCCATATCTGTTGGTCGTAGCTCTTTCGAATTAGAGTAAATCATTTGGTGATCTCTCGAGTAGTAGATCCATATTAGATTTCCATTTGTATAGTTATTTGCTAGTTCTTGTATAATCATAGATAGTCCAATAAGTCTTTGATTTGCGTAGAACTCTGGTATCTCGATTCTAGGTATTTTCGATTGCTGCACAATATCTTCTGGTATAATCATGTCTCTAGTTAGTCCTATCTTTACGACTTGTATAACTGGTTTTATCTTGTCATATAATATCTCCGCGGGTGCAGTATAACACTTTATATAAAATAGAGCGCCTTTCGTTATTCTTTTATAGGTCGTAAATATCTTGTATAATTCTTCCATAGCTGTCAATTCTTCTCCGTTTTGGGTGTATATGGTGTTTAGCAGTCCGTAGTCAAAACATGTTTTTACTAAGCTTGGGTTAGTTTTCGGTAGTGCGATTAGCTTGTTGTATCCTTGTAATTTTTGGGTTATATAGTTGGTGTTTGGTTCTTGGATATTTATAGCTCTTGGGTGCTGGTTTAGAAAGGTTTGTACTCTATAGATGTTTTCTATATATTTCTGGGCTGTGTAATTATAAACTTTTTTGTCTTGGTTTAGGCTATCTCGGTATGTGTTAACTTGTGGGGGTATGAATAAATGGTCTTTTTGTATTTTTGGTGTAAATGGTTTTTCCAATATTTTATTCATGTTCGTGTTTTGGTATCTTGGTCGACTAACTTCTTTGCTTGTACCTGCAGAAGTAGATTGATAAATGTTATGGGTTTTATGGAGTGTCCCAACGTCTCCTTCTAGCTCTGAAATTTTATTGTCTTCCGATCGACATAGCTCTGCACACTGCTGAGTTAGCTGATTCGTAGCTATAGACTTCAGTTTATTTTCATTAGTCTTTAGCTTTAGCTTTTCTATCTCAGTACCCATACTGTCCACTTTTAACGAAAGCGTAGTTAGGGTGTTGAGTATTTTTTCAAGAGTATTTTCTTCTATCATTTCAGTCTGTGTAGCTTTGTCTTGATATGTAATCTGCAATAACATTTTTGTTAGTACTGATCACTTCTATTATAAATGTGAAATTTAATATATTTAAAACTAGTCTCTGAATCTCTTTCGTTGTAACTGAATTTTGTATTTTCTTTGTTAGCCACCAGCATACCTGTGTATTATCTGTTTGCATAATAAATTTGTTATATACAATATATGGCTCAAACGCTAACAAACATTTATATAATAAACATAATTCTTTCCTATTTATTTTCCATTTTATTTCTGTCTCGTTGAATGTACCTGAGTAGTATCTACAATGGTGTTCTATTTTTTCTGCTTCATATCTATATTTAAGTACTCCTCCGTAACTATATTCACTAGCATCTGCTTCTACTATGTATATAAATTTTCTATTTTCATCTGAAAATTGTAGTTTTGGTAATTCTTTACAAAGTAATTTTATTTTTTGAACTTGTTTTTTATCTTCTTCATTATAGTTATATTCTATGTCCTTCTTTAATTTTTTCTGTAGTGGTTTTAAGTTTTCTGCAAATTTTGGGATATATTCTCTTACTTGGTTTACTAATCCTAAAAATGATTGTAATTTCTTTTTTGTATCTAATTCTTCTTTTGAATTTATTATTTTTTGTACTATATGTTGTTGCATTTTTACTCCACTTTTATCTATTTGTATTCCTAAAAATTCTATCTGATTTTTCATAATTTCAGCTTTCTTTTCGCTTAGACTTATTTTTCTATTATATCTGTAAACTGTTCCAATAATTTTATATGTTCTTCTTTAATTTTTGTATATAATAATATATCATCTATGTATACTATGCAATTAGGTAACTGTTTAAAATAATTATCCATAAAATATTGATATCTACCTGGTGCATTTTTATATCCAAATGGTAATACATTCCACTCATAAAATCCTTGTGGTATTGTAAATGCGGTTAATTCTTTAGATTCTTCTTCTAACTTTAGATGGTAAAATTCTGATTTACAATCGAATTTGCTAAAATAATTATATCCTTGTATTTGTCTTATTTTTAATATCTTATTTGGTATTGGATAATTATATGTTATAGTTTTTGCATTTAAATTTCTATAATCAATAATCAACCTACTTTTTCCTCTTTTTTGTTCACTATGTTTATTTACTATAAATACTGGACTATTATGTTTACTATTACTTTTTTGTATATATTGTTTTTCTAATAATTCATCTATATGCATTTTAAATTATTTTAAATCATCAAAATTATAGGTTAATGGTTTTTGGGTTATTATGCTATTCTTATCTATTAGTTCAATTTTTATGGTAGTTTTATGTTTTTCCCATCCTTTTAATGGATCTTCACTATATAATTGTTCTAATTTTTTCTTAACTATTTCTATCTTATTTATTGAAAATATAGTTATTTCTGTTTTATTTATCGAAAATACTACTAGTTCTATTGTATCTTCAGTGGTTTTGTATTTTCTAACATTTGTGTAATTTTTTCACTTCCCTTTATCCAATCAGTTTTCTTTCTTATTTTATTATTAACTCTTTTTGCTCTTACTTTTTGTTTACATGGTGTTATAAACCACCACTCGTTTCTAGTTATTATATGTGGGTATAGTTTATCTAAAAATGACATTCCTAAAAGTATATCTTTTGATATTAGTTCATAATTATAAATTTCTTCTATTGTTAATATCTTATCCCATATTTGTGCTTTTACATTCCTAGCTTTAGAAGTAATTAAGCTTCCTTCATTATTAAATCCTTTAACTACTATTGGTGTTTTTAATTTATCCCATTTACTTTCTGGTAAGCAATTATATCTACATAAATTAGTTTCTGCTCTTGTATCTATCATAGGCGTATAATATCTACTGTAATATCCTTCCACTATTATCTTCATTAATACATATATTTTCATTTTTATGTTAAGGCTCTTTTTAAGAATAATTTCTCTCTATTATATGTTATGGTTAATTTTGTATGTTCTATATTATATGGTTTTACTTGTTCTAGCTATTTTATTCCTAATATTATATCTGCTTTTTGCATTTCTTCTTTTACTTCAAACTCTATTTTTATTTTTCTAACTCCTATTATTATTTCTTTTTCTGCTATGTTTTTACTATTTATTAAACTTCTTGATAGATCTGGGCACATATCATTATCAATTTTTATTTCTTCATCCTTTACTAGATATTTTGCTATATAATTTTCTTCTTGTCTTGTATTTAAGAGTATTAAATATTCTTTTTCATTTATTTTTCTTGTTATGTAATATTGGTTTAAATTACTTATTGAATTTGTTTCATAACTTGTTCTTTTTTATGAGCTTGATGATTCTGATTTTTCATTAGCTGTTCTTTTTGTTGTACTTATTCTATCATTTACTATTTCTAAATTTTCTTCTATATCTATGTCTCTATAGCTATAATCATTATAATCTATTGTTTTTACAATTTGTTCGAATGGGCTATCTATTTGTATCTTGTTAATCTTATTTTTTCCTGTTATTTTATATTTTGTTGTTAATACATATAAATTTTTGCATCTTGCTGTAAATATTTTACTTCCTGGGGTTAATTCTATTCCTGATATCTTCCAATATAATACTAGTGATTTATCTATGTTTCTATCTGTTACCGCTACTGAATAATTTGCACTTATTATAAATTAAAATTTTTGGTATATGAAATTTCCTTTTACGACAGTTATTATGCTTTTTTCTATAGGTTTTATTATTCTATCATCTGCTAGATATAATTCTATTGGTGTATATATTCCTTCTCTAAAACATGCTTTTATTAATATTTCTGTACCTCCAAGGTGTACATATTTTATTGGATCTCCTTTACTTTTTATATCATTTATCTCTTTATTAATTATTCTTTTTGTTACTAGTGGTATACTAGCTTTACCTTTTGCATATCTACAGTCTATTACATGTTCTTTTTGGCATACTACATAATATTCGTCTTTTTTCCTAGTAAAAATATTTTTTATTGTTGGTATTTTAAATATTTTTTCTACACTTAAATCTAACTCTTTTCCTTTTATTTCATCAAATATATTACTGTCAAATATTATTTTTTGTTCCGTTCTTTCGTCATTTAAATATTCTTCCTTTGTTATTATTTTTATATCTTCTTCAGTCATTTGATTCATCTATTTCACTATCTATTTCAATATCTGTTTCGTTTTCTGAAATTTCATATATACTATCTTCACTTTCTAATTCATAATCTATATAATCTATTTGCATATATTCTGTATTATTTACTTTTATTTCTGATATTTGTTTATTTTTTAAATTTTTAGGTAATTTACAATCTCTAGCTAAATGTCCTAACTTTCCACAATTATAGCAAGTACATTCTTTTATAGATTTCTTCTTTCTATATGGTCTTTTATTTTTATAATTTTTTACATAATATCTTTTTCTTTTTTTCTTATATTTATATTTTGATTTTTTATATTTCTTATATTTCTTATGTCTTTTTCTTTTCTTATAATATCTTTCTTCACATCCAAATTGGGGTGCTATTTTATTTTTGCAACATGCTAAATTTCTTATTAACGTTTTTTCCATTTTTAATTCTTCTCTATATTTTTCACATAAATTTCTATACCATTGTTGTAAAAATTTTATTCTTGCTCCTAATGTATCTACTATTTTTGCTTCTTCCCAACTTTTTATTATCTTTGAACTAAATGGTTCAGGTAATTTATTAAAATATAATTTTCTTATTTCTTTACCTTCTTCTATACTATATGCTCCTTTATAATAATATTCTTTAAATGTGCAAGTGTATTCGTCTATATAACACATATTACATATTGTTAATTTTAACATTAAATTCCTGTTTGTATCTTTTTCTTCATCTTGTTCTTCTTCTATTGTTGTCATACTACCAAATTCATCTTTTATAGTTGTTTCGTATTTTTTTAATAATTCTATAGGTGTTAGTTTAGTTGTTGTTGATGATGTTCCTTCCATAGGTTTATTAGCTCTTAATACTTTCTTACTATTTTCAGTTAAGTTTGAAAACCATAGTTTTACCGATCCTATTAGTGTTCTTTCTATATATTCTGGTGCATCTGTTATGTTTATATTATTATCTAATAATTGTTTTGGCATATATCCTATCCATAATTGTATTATTTTTTCTGTATCTATTGCACAGTCTAGGTCTAAAAAATTATAATTTTTATTAACTATTTGTTTTGGTGCCCATTTGTCATATTCATTATATCTTTTAAATTTATTCTTATAATATATAGTTTTTCTTATTTCTATTGTTTTAGGTATTATATTGTCATTTTTTTTTTTATCAAGAGTATTTATTTCTGTGTTAGTATTTTCTAAGTTTTCTTCATTAATTATTTCTTGTTTTTCGTTAATTTCTAAATTTTTTATATTTGTTAATATTTCCGTATATGTTTCACTATCTTCTGAATCATAATTATCTGTTTCTTCAACGTCTATATTATTTATCTCTAATTTTTCTTTAAATTGATTTATCTCATTCAGTAGTTTTTGTTCTCTATCTTTTTCTTCTTTTTCTTTTTGTCTTTGTTCGTACAAATCTTTTAACATTTGTAGTTCTTTTTCTAATTCAGCAATTCTACTATTTTTAGTTTCTTCTATTTTTCGTATTTCTTTCGTAGTTTGTTGTTTAATTTTTTCTATTTCTTTTTTTCTATCTATTTCTTCATTTTCTTTTTCTATTCTTACCATTGCTGTTAATTTATCTTCTAATTTTAATTTTTCTTTTTCTAACATTAGATATAAATGTTCACCTATTTTCTTATATTTTCTTCCTAGATTAGAAAATACTATTTTTATCTTTGATCCTTCGTGATTTTCGTATATTTTTTTATCTATTATGAATTCTTCTTTATTCATTTTATTGTGAATAGTTCATGTTGGTATATATATTCTAGACTATCTATTTGTGATTCTAATTTTGATATTTCATCTTTTTGTGTATTTATTGAGTTTTTACTAACTCCGGCAAATATATTATAATGTAGTCTTTCTTTTCTTATTTTTAATTCTTTACGTTTTTCAGAGATAAATTGTTTTAATTCTTTGTATTTTTGCTCTTTATTCATTTAAGTCATTTTTATAGTATCTTGGTGGATATCTAAATCTAATTTTATCATAATTAGGTGGTATGTGTCTCATTCTTCTAGATTTTAAATGGATTATTAATTTTGCTTCAATACTAGATATTAATGTAATTAGGTAGGCTAATCTTTGTGGATTTTCTTTTGTTTTATTTAGTCTTATATATTCTGAGTAATTACTAATTAAAGATTCTTTAATTTTTCTAAAAGGTTCTCTATTTTTAAATGGTCTTCTCATAATTAATTTAATAAATAACTAATTTTAACTTAACTAATTCTAATAATTCTTTAATTTTTCTAAAAGCTTCTCTATTTTTAAATGGTCTTCTCATAATTAATTTAACTAATTTTAACTTAACTAATTCTAATAATTTATATCTCACTATAGGCTCTGATACCATTTGTAGGGGAGGTGCGGATAACTAGATTATAAATAGATTCATTAGATCAGGAGCAATAATGGAGATACAACAGATATGATAAAATCAACGGAGACAAGATATTTATTTTAGTTACGTAAAAGTCTTCAAAATTATTGTACATTACTATTCATGTAAAGATTTTTCATAAGCCTAGGTAGAATAACCTTTTTAGCTTATAGGACTTTTTAAGTTTTTTTTTGTTTTTTAGCTTTATTGTTTTAATCTTTAGAGAACACATGTAAAATACTTTGTAAAGTTCGTTCACTCTATAAATAAAGAAGGCAGAAGGCATTGCAAAGCAATCCTTCTCACGATTAAGCAAAAACTCTCTCCATTCCATAAAAAATATTTTGTCCAGTTAATTAAATATACATACTTCAATGGAAAAAGCTATGGAACAAACTTCAGAAATATCAAAACTACCTGAACAGGTATATCTATTTATGATTATGAATAGCTAAATTCATAGTTTCCGACAATCATGGTATGATAAAATAAATTCATATTAGTTACTTTATAGTAGAATTATTCGAAGAATAATATGTTAACAAGTTTATTAGCAAAGTGAAAACGGAGAAAAATTCCTAAGAAGGGAAAAAGTATCCGAATTACCACGCTAATAGTGACCGAAGAACATGTTATTTAAGAACAATCTAGTATATAGTAATCTGAGATGACCATATTTTATTATGTACATGGTTGAAGGGAATATTTTGAAAAAAACAATTTTATGATAATGAATGATAATTTATCTGATGAGATACATATATTTTCATTTTTATGTTAAGGCTCTTTTTAAGAATAATTTCTCTCTATTATATGTTATGGTTAATTTTGTATGTTCTATATTATATGGTTTTACTTGTTCTAGCTATTTTATTCCTAATATTATATCTGGTTTTTGCATTTCTTCTTTTACTTCAAACTCTATTTTTATTTTTCTAACTCCTATTATTATTTCTTTTTCTGCTATGTTTTTACTATTTATTAAACTTCTTGGTAGATCTGGGCACATATCATTATCAATTTTTATTTCTTCATCCTTTACTAGATATTTTGCTATATAATTTTCTTCTTGTCCTGTATTTAAGAGTATTAAATATTCTTTTTCATTTATTTTTCCTGTTATGTAATATTGGTTTAAATTACTTATTGAATTTGTTTCATAACTTGTTCTTTTTGATGAGCTTGATGATTCTGTTTTTTCATTAGCTATTCTTTTTGTTGTACTTATTCTATAATTTACTATTTCTAAATTTTCTTCTATATCTATGTCTCTATAGCTATAATCATTATAATCTATTGTTTTTACAATTTGTTCGAATGGGCTATCTATTTGTATCTTGTTAATCTTATTTTTTCCTGTTATTTTATGTTTTGTTGTTAATACATATAAATTTTCTCATGGTATCTCGATTCTAGGTATTTTCGGTTGCTGCGCAATATCTTCTGGTATAATCATGTCTCTAGTTAGTCCTATCTTTATGACTTGTATAACTGGTTTTATCTCGTCATATAATATCTCCGCGGGTGCAGTATAACACTTTATATAAAATAGAATGTCTTTCGTTATTCTTTTATAGGTCGTAAATATCTTGTATAATTCTTCCATAGCTGTCAATTCTTCTCCGTTTTGGGTGTATATGGTGTTTAGCAGTCCGTAGTCAAAACTAGATTTTGTTTTAATATTTTTTAATAATTTATTCTTTTTGTAAGATGGATCCATTAATTTATTTGGTTTATTATTTTATCCTGTAGTAACTGCAGAGTTATAAATTTCTGTATAATAATTTATTCTATCTGTACTGTAGTGTAAATCTAATTCTAGATTTTCTATGTCATTTATTATCTTGTGTTGTTCTTCTCGTAGTGAGTTTTTTAAATTATATAAACTATCACATGTACTTTTTTCTAAATTTTCTAAGGTTTTTCTATCCATATTAACTTTTCTTTTAAATTTTCCATTATTTTTCTAATTCGGTTTCTATAATTAATTTCGTTATTTAGATTATCTTGGTTTTCTCTAGTTTTTCTAATATATTCTAACATCCACGTCCTTGATCTGAATAATATCCTTCTGGGTAAATTTCTTTGTATAACTGTTCTAGCCAATTCATGGTTTCTATTTCGTAGTTTATTACTTCTTCTAATATTATTTTCTTAATATCTATGATTTCTATATCTTTAAGTATATATAAGATTAAAACTTTAAGATAGTCTAAATGATCTATTTCCTAAAATTGATATTTTATAGTTGTTTGTTTTAGCCTTAGTAGTTTTTGCATATTTTTATTAAGAGATTTATTTTTATTTTCCATGTATTTGTCTATATTTGTTTTTACCTGTTTTTCTAGTAACTGTATATTTCGCATATCTTTTTCTAAAGATTCTACGTAATTTATCATGATAAGTATTTATAAGAGTAGTTAGGTAGGCATGGTAATGTGCATATTGCAATTCGCATCATAAAAAAATCATGAAAGTTCAAATTATATAAGTTACGTATAATGAAAATACACATGAACACTCACACACATACACCTATTTTTTTCACGTTAATTATGAGAAAATAGATGAAAAAAGAAATACAAAATTAGTTACAATTTTTTAAGGTCTTGTTCGATAGCCTTTTTAACAAACTATCAACCTTCAAAAGCCTATAAAATTTACCATAATAAAAAAAATCATGAAAGTTCATATTATAGAAGTTACATATAGAGAACATAGCCATGAACACTCACATGCGCACATACCTATTGCTTTTACGTTAACCATAAGAAAATGGACGAAAAAAGAAATACAAAATTAGTGTATAATTTTTTAAGCTATTGTTCGATGGCCTTTTTGACAAATGATCAATCTTTCAAAAGTCTACAAAATTTACAATAATAAAAAAATCTTGAAAGTTCATATTATAGAAGTTACATATAGAGAACATACTCATGAACACTGACACACACACACCCCTAATTTTTTTTACGTTAACCATAAGAAAATACACACAAAAAAAAATACAAAATTAACGTACAATCTTTTTAAGCTCTTGTCTGATAGCCTCTTTGACGAACAATCAACCTTCAAATGTCTTCTTAATAAGCTTGAATTTAATACTATAAATAATAATATAAAGAACACTATTTCAGATATAAAATGAAAAGGATATTCTTGAGTATGGGTCTCATGAAACAAAATATCATGAATTTATATAGATGAAAATGGAGGAACATGATAAGTTATCTTAAATTTTATGATTAAATAATTGGAGGTTATGAATATGAAAATTTAAAAGTCATGAAGTTAATGATATTGTTAAGAGTACACATTTTTTTTAATTATATATAGATATAAATTTTACTTAATACAAATCAATTACATAAATTATAAAGGAAGATAAAAAAAATTAACCAAATATTTAGAGTTTGAAAATTAAAAAAAAAATGGTCTTCTTGAACATTAACTAATTGAGGGTTATGAATATGGAAGGCTTAAGAGTTATGGACATTACTAATATTTAAGAGTAGAATTTATGTAATTGAATATATACACTCTTAAGTATATAAATATATTTTTATGTGAATTTTCATCAATTACGTATTTTCAGTCTTCTAAAAGTTTGATTTTTATATAATATATTTTATAAGTGAAACAGTAATTTCATTTTTCTTAAAAGAAAGTAGAGAAAAAGAAAAGATTCCATAAAATTGAATTTATTTCATGCCTAGTTTTAGTAAGTTTTAAACTCATTCATTATTTATATATGTAACACCAATCTAATTATATGAATCTCATATTTTTTTATCTTATTTTATCCTTTTCATTTCGCTTTAAACTATAAAATGTGAAAAATTAAAAACTACAATTTAACGAATCAATAAACAACTTTCTTATGAATTAAAATGTCATTTAAAAATTATAAACTAATGTTACATTTTGATATTTTATTAAAAGATTTACTAAAATTGAGGTACCTAATTGCGGAAGGATCCATAGATACTTTCTTAAGTAGCACACGTATAAGTTTGCCTCCTTCCTTTACTTTTACTTTAGAAAATAAACACTCTGGTCTAGACACGCACATAATAAGTTGACATCACCAATGAAAAAAATCAGAAAAATAGTAAATTAATATAAACTTTTAAAAATGTTATATTGTGAATTGATGAGGAAAGAAGAACTATCACACATATAAATATAATTTCTCTCAAAAGAATTTTAAACAGTAATAGTTAGATTCTTGTCATCTCAATATCCTACTTCATTTGCATGTCAATCGAGCCTTAAACGAGTCAAAAAAAAAACTAAGTGTTGCATGAAATGAAAAAAAAGGACAACGAAATTGTTAACTAAACGTGTTAAGAGCAGTTGGATATGAAATTTAATAAATAAAAAATATCAAAAATATTGCACTTTGAACTATATCTTAGCCGGTGAGACTTTTTTTGTTGCTATATGCTATGTCTCATACCCACAGTGAGATGAGGACAAAAAAAAATGTCATGATAGTAATCCTCTTTTCATCTACAATAAAAAATTTAATGAGATTAAGATAAAGAGAAATACAAGACTGCAAAAAAAAAATTAATGGGCACATAACATAAAAGAAAATTGTTCAAATAAAGTAATACATAAATCTTTAAAAAAATATAAAAATGTACGAAGTTTATTAATAGACTATGCATAGCATAAAAGAAATCTACTCTAAAAAAATAAATAAAGCTTAGAGAGTGACTTTCAGAATGCACATACCTTGTAAGAAACAATTGTCATTAGACCATTTCAAGAAACAATTACCATTGTTTCACACTATTTAAAGAAACAATTGTCATTAGATTTTTTAATGCAAAATTAAATAATTGGAGGTTATGAATATAAAAAGTTTTAGAGTTATAAATTTTTTTAATATTAATTAAGAGTGTAATTTATTATGAATATAAAGAGATGTGAGTTATGAAAATAATTTTATAAATAAAATAATTGAAAAAAAATGAAAGAAAAACTCTAAAAAAGGGAGAAAAAAGATAAATAGAATCCTTGGTCAAAGAGAGGTGCCACATAGACATATCTATAATCCTCCTTTATATATATATGCTAGTAAATTTATCCGCACTTTGCGCGGATTAATTAGATTTTTGAGTGCTAAAAGTTTTTGAAGATATTTTTTTAATTTTCAGTTATTTCAAATTCTAAACAATTATATACATGCATTTTTCTATGAATTTTCGTCACTCACGTATTTTCAATCTTCTAAGATATTTAATTTTTATATAATATATTCTAAGTAAAACAATACTTTCTTTTTTCTTAAAAGAAAGTAGAAAAAAAAAAGATTCCATGTAACAAATTTATTTTTATTCATATTTTTAATAAGTTTCAAACTTATTTATTATTTGTATATATAATATATGAATCTCATATTCTCTTCTTATCTTATTTTATCCTTTCTATTTTTTCATTAAATTATTTATCATTAATGTGTTCTTTTTTTTTTGGGGGGGGGGGGGGGGGGGGTTCCTTTCTTTACTTTCCTACGTATATGCAATTTAGCAAATTGAAGTTTCATCTTTCATTTTGTGGAATGTCTTTTTCATTTTAATAGATTAATTATTAGGTAGTTTTAAATGAGTTTTCAATAGGCTAAAATTCTTAAAGATTATTAAATAAAGGAAAACAAAATAAATGATAGTTAATATAAAGTAATTATTTTAAAAAGTATTTTTGTTTAATACATATCTCATCATAGGTGAAGAAAAATAGGAAAATGTCAAAATATTAATAAAAAAATTAATTAGTATTTTTGGTCATAGAGATGTGCCACATAACCTTGTTATGTTTAAACTAAAGAAAATAAAATGAAATATATTACCAACTTCAAAAATTTATTTTTTATAAATGATTATTTAATGTTTATAGAAGAGCAAGATTCCTCTTTTGGGAAAGAAAATAAAATAAAAAGAGGCATTCAACTTCATAAAATCATTGTTATCTTAGCAATACTTTTATATTTCTTAAGTTGTAAGCTTGAACGGTTTAGACCAATCAACGAAAGAAAGTAGTAATGATATTTAAAAATATTTTAAATTTTTTTTTTTATAAAATGTAAAAAATTAAAAACTACAGTTTTACATACAATAAACAACTTTCTTATGAATTAGTAAATTACGTAATTGCTATTGTATAATTGAAAATTTAGGGTCATTTAGCGCCATTGGTGCATTGGAAGGTGTCATCTCATTTTATAAGGATGTTCATTCTATTGCACATATCCTGAATTTATTTCTCCTTAATTCTTTTTACTTTACTTCTTTTTTGGCAAGTAGTTGTTTGGTATAATACTTGACGTCATTATTAATTTTTTTAAAAACCTCATGTTGGAATTTACTAATTAGGCATAAAGATTTTGTTTTTATTTTGTTTTGGCCTTATAATATTGTAGTGTCCTTTTAAGGACTCTTTTGGTTCATAAACTAAGTAATTCGGGAATTATAATTCTTGAGTTTCAGATATGATAAAAGAAGAAATATTACTTGATTTATGCAAGTTTTACCTAAAATAATACCAAGTTTAATTGGATAAGGATGATATTTAGGATTAAATTTGAAATTATATCTATACTTTTTTTTGGTGAGAGGTATGTATAATTACACTGAACCAAAAAAATTCAGAAGCATAATGTATGCTTGCTATCTACATGCCCAAACAGAGGAAAGTCGTTGTTACATTAAATGTGAACAATAGTTGAATAAAGAAGACTTGTATAATTGACCCACTTCACCTTTTTTTTTCCTAACCTTTTTATTATTGTATATAAATTTTCTAAAATTTAAAATAGTACATTTTCATCCAAAAATAAAAGGAAAGATTTGTATATGTGAATATTTAACACTATAGCCAAATGTCTTGCAATAAAGAGTAACAAAAATAATGCACCAATTATTCAATAGTACCTATTTTGTAGTCTGCCTTTTTCACCTTGTCTTCTTGTGTGCCTACATCAGCTTGTAGGAACTTCTAATACCTTCAATGACTTATTATTGTTAGCAACTAAGATAACAAATATGAAAAACAACAACAACAATTAGGGAAAAAGCTGAACAAAAAGAAAAAGAAGAAAGAAAACAACTGAGAATGCGTACAATGAAGAAGAGGAAAATAATTTATGCAGTGGATGCATTGTGCTATAACATCTATATTTTATAGTAAATTGTAATTTGTATTAAATTGGTATTGAGTGTTATTGAATTCAATAAGTGTTTTCCTTTGTCCATTATTAAGCACAATAATTAAGAGATAATTAAGTAAAGAATGCAAATAGGTGGAGGTTCTTTTATTATTATGAGATATAATTAGATATGATAAATATGACGATTTTTTTTAATTATTAATGAAAATAATGAAGGAAAATTTTCAAAAAAAGGAGAAAAAATAAAAAAGAAAATGAAGGCATCTAAGACATACCACATAGGATAGGCTAACATTCTCTTTTATATATATATATATATATATATATATATATATATATATATATATATATTGATATGTTCTCTCAGTTTCATTTTTCATGGTCCTATACTAAAAATATATGCAATTTATTTTACCTTTTTATTTTAGTAAATTAAGAGTGTTTGATTATTTTATTCATAATATCCTTAATGTTAAATAATTATATAAATTAATAGAAGACAAATTTCTTTTTTCAAAACATTATTAATAAGATTAATTAAGTAAAATATACCTTAAATTACATTTTTATAAAAAATATGTCAATCAATAGGGGCCAAATAATATAAAATGAGAGTAGCATAAGACACTTGAAGTAAGAACTATATTTGAGAGATGAAAGTAGGGCCCACGACAAAGAAGAGATTCTAAAAAAAGCTACACAACACACCAACACACCAATTACAATGTTCCATATGGGAATGATATCTAATTGAATGGGAGCAATGTAATGGAAAGTCAAATTGGAGTATCCATCTAGAAAGCATTAAATATGAAATTCCAATAGGACCCCTATAAGGAGGATGAAAATAAGGGATTCTCCCTTATATTATGTTGTATCTTTTATCTTGGCAAATGGGAGATTGTTGAAGATATCAATCATTGTATTAGCGTAGAGTGAATGAAATAGAGACTCATATCTAGAGTCTTGTATAATAAGAATGTGTCGCCTAAACTTAAAGAAAAGTTCTACAAAGTGATATTTAGACTAGTTATATTGTATGGGTTGAGTATTGGTCAGTTAATTACACTAACATTCAAAAGATGAAAGATATGAGAAAGTTTCGATGGATGTGTCGGTATACTAGGAGAGATAAGATTAAAAATGATGATATTTAAGAAAGGTGAGAGTGACTTCAGTAGAATACAAGACGCATAAAGCGAGACTGAGAAGATTGTAACATGTGATAAGGAATAAATGCCACACTGAGGAGGTGCGAGAGATTAGATATGAATGGTGTAACACCCCAAAATTTTAAAACTGAGATCAGAACCTTATTCAAGTATGTATGGAACCGAACCAATTTGTTATTATGACAAGTGCTTTAGATATGAATAGAGGTCGTACGTAACTACTACCTCATAGTTAAGTTGAAAGTTTCCTTATCGATCAAATTCTTGCATAGACTCTTTCTAGATTCAACTTCAAACCAGTATAAATCCTATATTAAGAATATTTTGAATAACAAAACTCACAAAAATGAAAGATCTTTGAGTCTTATTTCTAATGTATCTGATTGCTTATTAATTCAATTCCGGAGCAATGAGTTATCATTGAGTCTTCTTTCCAACACATCTGATTGGTTGTTAATTCGATTTCAGAGTAAGTAGTTATGACTATTTTAGTGAACCCCTATCAAATAGTAATATACCACGACCCTTCCAACTACCGTTAGAAGAAAGAATGACTTTCTGTGTTCTCGTCTGTACAAAACAGCCCCAAAAGTCCCGAGGATTGAAAAAGTGCCTTCTTGGTAATAGGAGGGACCTATAACCTTGGAAGAACCAATGAGTCATTGCTGAGCAGTAGAAGCCCAAAATAAGGAACCAACAACCAAACGAAGAATGATCATTGGATGATTTATTAAGCTATACCTAGCTTGTTTGATGAATGCTAGAGAGTTAACAAGACCTCCTCAAATCCAACAAGCACCATCAATTATTGTTGGTTGTGACGACCCAATTTTTCAAGTCATGAATGGCACCGACTATCACCCGCTAGTTGGTAAGCCAACCCATAATTTGGAACAACCAGTAAAAGATTATCAAAAGAAATAAAAGAAACAACAAAAAATAATCAAATAAAAAGACTAATATAGATTACAACCCCAAGAACTTGTAAAGCCGGTACAAGATCTTCTAATATAATAAGATACAAAGTGAAATACAATGTAAATACATGTACAAACCATCTCCAAAATACAAAATAGAGAGTTGTCTAATAAATAGAAGGGGAAGTAACAATAATCCAAACATCAAGAGCTCACCCTAAATCTCCGATCCAAAACTGCTTCGCACGATACACACGTTAATGATGAGAATCCGCACTATGATCTACAGGTTGCATAAGTGTAGTATGAGTACCAAACATGTGGCACTCAGAAGGAAACAACCAACTAAGCTCCAAAGATTATGCAAGTATAAATAAAATATAATGCAAGAATATAACTGCATGCATTTATACAAGATAATATCAGTGGAACGATAAGGATAAATAATCCTATTATAGAAGTGTTTTAAAACTAAAGTGCAATACCGTACATCACTAGCTAATTTACAAATGAAGAATGAAAGAAGGATATATAATAGTAATACAAGGCGAATAGATGAGGAAAGAGAGGAATAAACTATAATACTATATATATATGTATATATAAAGGACACACCCAAAGGTAATAACCTAAGGTAGCCAACCTACCATCTCAAGGAATACTAACCAAGCAAAAAGCTAATGCTAGCACAATTAGGGTCTCTAACCAAAGGGTGACTAAACATAAGTTGAATTATCAATAATGTAATTTATCATAATAGAGAAAAAGAGATAAGAAAATGTATCAAAAATCTCAGGTATCAGTCCATAATCATCTTTCCAAGAATTAAGCATAATAATCAACAATAAATTAACCGACTAGTCTAGGCAAACAATAACCTAATCGGTCTCTAGTCTAGGCAAACAATAACCTAATCGGTCTCCCATAATCCCAAAGGGTTCAAAAAACACTCAGCAAACAAAATCATGACCTCTAAATCCAAGGCTACCAAAGTAGCTCAGGGTCGCTAAAATGGCTACTTAACCGCTTTTAGCGGTCACACAAGATATTAGGCACCAGATTTTTGTTAAGTCCAAATGGACTCCAATCGAGTGGTTGAGATTTATTTAAAACCCTAGATGTCGCCCAAAAACTAACCTTCGAAGAAGTATATTGAGGTCTATGTCAAATATAGAAACCCAAACCAGGTTGGGGTTAAACCCATAGAGAAAACATTGAATAATATCTCAAACTTGCAAAATCCACAAGCAGTGTGAAAAAATAAATAGGGGGAATTTGAAGTGAACAGTAAGTAGTAACCGAACATGAATGCTTGGGTTTGTAAACACTAGAAGACAAACACTAGGACTGTGTCTCCCTGGCTTTTCAACTCTGTAAACATCTCGTGTTCAGTGATTCTTTATTCTCTTGATCTATATACAAAGTCGACAAGCTATGTATTATCAATCATCTTGTGAACATGCTGATAATTATCACCCTTTACCTTATGAGTTTTTGGGTGTTGCCTCTATAACCTCAGTTCAACTTTTACTTTTTGGGCCTCAAGTTGATTTGATGAGATGGAGGAATTATAAGATGGACGTGAATCTCAAATTACTGTCTTAACCCCCTTTTCCTAATCTCAAACTCCTTTGTGAGGACGTTCTCAAATAAAGGCAATCCTCAAGATTTTGTAGTAGCTCTGAAGTCAATTTATAAGAAAAAGATTAAGATACATGCAGTCACAATCAAATAGATGAATCTTCTACTTCCTCTACATAGTTAATCTTGTAGGGTTCCCACAACCCTAGTTAAGAAAATTAGCTACTCATGTTCATGCAACAATCCATAATAATCAATAAAGAATACATGTAATTAATTGAACAAGAATAAGAGGAAGGAAATCCAAAGTCTTCAATTAAATAAAATCCATAATCTCAAGAACAAAATCTCAATGAACAAAATATATTTAAAGTAGTAAAGTTAATGTAAAAGTGTGTAACCTAATAAAGGAATAACCCTAAGGTACTTATAGTATCTCAAAATAACCCAGAAATCCTTATTAAAATAGAATAGGAAAAATATGTTGGAATAAGGTATGACTCGTGTAGTCCACTCGTAAGGTTTTCTTCCGAGTCATATAGTGCTTGTCGTAAGTACTCCTGATCTTTTCGGGATTCAGGCTTCACTTGTCCTTATAACTTATCTCCATGATTCGGAACCATATATTAAGGCTCGTGCTCTTCACTCGTTACCACCTAGGCCTTGCTCTTTAAAGGATCTGGACATAAGTCTCTTCACGACTTATCATTATGCATTGTACTCTGGTCTTACGACTTGTCTTTTTCTATGACTTCAACTCTTAATTTTAACTTTGGTTTTTACTCTCTCAGTGACTATTTCTCCTAGCTCGTATCCACAACTTACGGTTCATATTCTACAGTTGTAGCCAAATATCACTTAGTTTCTCTGCATGACTTTTGTTACTGTTCTACTTATGAGAAAACCTACAAGTCGTATGATATGTTGACGACTTGAAAGCCGACTCATTGGATGAATAGAATTCAACTTTTTTAGAGCTTTTTCTTCCAATTTTATTCCAACGTACTTTGTACCTATTTTTCCTCCAATCAAGCAACAAACAACTCATAATTACCAAAATAACCTAAGTGTAAGCATACATTCCTTATTTTTAGGCATCAATTGTGTCGTGTTTCCACGGCGCATAAACACCCTCAACTTAGAATATTTACGTGTCCTTAGGAAAAAAAACTCAAAACAACTAACAACGACGATGCTTAAATAGGAAGATCCTAAGATACCTATATCAATGACTTTATTTCAATTATCAATATTTTATTCCCCCTCTTAGTTTAACTTTTCAAAAACCAAATTGTGTATATAATTTGGTACACGGAGTGAGAAAGAAATCCAATGATGGCATTACATTAGTAATAGGAAACTAAGCATGAACACAAATCACACGCACCAAACATCTAGCAATCGAACAACCTAACACTTGTACGGTCACAATCAAAGAAATCCCATCCACTCAGTGTAAATCAAAATATCTATTCAAGGATATTTCAAAAGGCAGTCTCACAAAGAAGTATCACAACACCATAGGCCTTCCCATATGCTATCTCCCTGGGTTTTCAGATAGTCGGGATAGGATTACTATAGGACTTTATTCATCTTGTAATGTAGGTTTGGGACTGGTTTGGTATCTTTTTGGGTTTTTTAGTGACTAAGGCTCCTTGACACGACATTTTATTTGGGTTCCACTTAGTTTACAACTTCTTCATTTTATTTCTGCCCTTTTTTCTCCCTTTTTTCATTTAAAGCACATTAAGATTGGACCATGTGTGGTTTTCCTTTTTCACTTTTTTTATTTTACTTTTTCTTTTCTTTCACTTTTCATTTTTCTATTATTATCTTTTTTTTGCACCTGTCATTCATTTTTATTTCTACACTTCTTTTTTCATAATCATTTTTCTCTACGCACCCCTATATAGCCATACTCAACTTACGTAATTTGCCAGATTTGAGGTGCACAGTATTCAAGGAGGACCAAGGCCAAAACAAGTTTATTATAGTTGAAACGGGAAGGTAAAATCAGTGTAAACAATAAAAATGGGTCGATTAGACTCAACATTTTGGATCAAGGGATTTATATTACATCTGGTTAGGCATTTAGGCTCGAGTGGACTCAAAACAAAAAATGGCCTATGACCAGACCTAATCGATTATCCTAAACCCTAGGTAAGAGCAACCGAGAAAGTTGTAGATTCTGTACTCACCGGGAAGTAGGTAACGCCTCCCACACCTTGTACAAGGTCATACTACTAGTTACTACTTATCTAGTTATGCAATTGTTTGCCACAGTTGCTCTATCCTTAATTCTAGTGCTATTTTAAGATTCACGGTCACCCGTTACATGAACACACATCACACAATCAGTAAAATTTTGGGAGGGGTATCCATTTTTCAACATAGTTATTCAACATCAAAATTAGTTCTGCGTAATCATTCAAAACCTTGTCTACTATCGCAAGTACAAATTTTCTTCCTATTTTTAGCATCACACATAACACGCATACTAAAAAAAATAAAAACAACAATAAAGCATACTGATTCATAAGATTTAAAAATTGTGGCCTACGGGTTTCGAAACACGGTAAGTGTAACATGTGGCGACCTTGGTACACCTCCACCCTCAGCTAAAACCTATGTTCTATCCCTAGCGTATCTAACAATGCATTATAAGGATCGAGGACATACCTGGGAACTCAAAGTGCCGACTCATGTTGCATCATCACATGGGCCGACTGATTGAGTCCAAACATCCTTAACAGTAGTTCCATCAACTGTTGGGACTGTCTCCACAGTACTGGCACTGATTGTGGTGGGTGCACTCAATAGTATGTCAGATTTCGAGGCTACATCAGTTATCTCTCAGCATCTTTAATTTCCAATTTTGAGCTATCGATACCAGCTATAATCTCTTAGACCCTTACCAGCCAGTCCTTTTCACTCTGTATACTATCTCTCCTTATCTTTTTTAAATTTTATTTTTCAATGATTGGCTATTTCTCTTCTTTCTCTCCCTACTTTCTTCTCTCACGGGGATAATGTAGATGTTTTAAACTTCTATCTTAAGCTTGATCTCTATTATCACATGTGCTTGGATAAATGGTCTATCATACAACTTATTAATAAGCTTTTGTAGCTCGGCCACCTTAGCTTTCACCTCCACAATATCAGGGTTTTAGTTGCTTCCCAACTAACGTGTCATTCTCTACTTGAAAGGGTCCAATCAAACCTAGATCTGTCTACTTTGTTCTTTTAGCCTATTCTCAACCCAGGATTTCACACCACCTTCAATTAACTGTACCTTTACTTTGACAATTCCCAACCTTCTCATAATATCATTTAAACTAGACTGGGAAATAATCATATACCCTGGTGGTGTAGATTAGGCTGATGATAATGTAGGGATGCAACAGGTAGTGAAACCAGAGTGCTGGCTGGTCCTTCCGTTTCAGACTATTGTGGCTTAGACTGGCTACCCTCAACGGGAACATCATCTACTCCCACTATTTCTACACGCTATCCCCTACTCCACATTTCCCGAGCCAGTAATTATGTATCTTGATTATCCTACCTAGTCATGGGATTAGTTTCATCCCAAATCAACAAAAAATCCATAGTATTTTTGGGCTCATTAAACTGGTCGATCTCAGGAATTTCCTGTACCCCTACTACCAAGAAAATATGAGTGATCATGCATGGGAATGCCAAAACTAGCTTCTCTCTGCCCACTGCTCAATCCTGTATCTCTCTTGATAAGAACTAGCCCACATCAAACTCATAACTTTCCATGAGTCCTGATATCAATGCTTCTCGAACTGATCTAAGCACATTGTCCCCAATAGTGGGACACAATCGATTCCGAGCCAATGTCCACCATGCATTGGCATCAAAACTCAAAGTTTGTTTGGCAATTTATTGTGAGTTTACTCCTAGGCCACCTACCACCAGACTGACTTCTTCCCCAGTCAAAGTAATCAAGCCTGCTATCCAACGAAAATGCCTTATTTTATCTTCCAATCCCATTTGTTTCCTTGTAACTTTCTACATTTCATCCATGTGGTACTCCATCTCGATAGTGTTTACTGGCGGCTGGCAATTTGGTCCGTTCAAGAACCTTGAAATAGTCAATAGGGAGATGTTCACCTGCACTCCCCGAAATGTCAAAGATGTAATTGGATCACCACCCCTACACAAGTTTCTTTGTGGGTATTGTCTCTTTAACTCACCCTTATATGCAGTATAAAATTTCCACACTAGTGCAGGACTGAACTTTCCTAGTGCTGTAGTTATCCACTAGAACCCGTACTGTTGAAATCTTGCCAAAAATCCAGGAAAATCAAACATGCCTGTTGTTGTTAACCTTCTCTCAAGATCAATCCCCCTCTTCAATCATGCAGTAGTAGGGTTTATGCTTATCCCATCATTATAAGTTTTCTACATACTGGGGTACCCCCACTATTCAACGATCGACACCAGGGTAGGCTCAATGGATAGAGCAATTTAGGGTGGGTCCTACACATTAATAGGGGATACATTCTCCTAGATCATACTCTCATTCCTAGACTCTTCTTCGGATAAAATGGAGACCTCAACACCTGTATCACTATCAGATTCTACTTCTTTATCATTATTGTCATCCTTGGAAGATGATGATTAGTTCGGAAGAAAGGTGCTCAGATTTTTTCTTATAGGTCCCCTTGGAGGTGTATCCACTTGAGTGGCTACTTTCTTTCCCGAGGTCATTATTCCATTGGGTCTACTTTTCTTTTAATCGAGTACTCCACGAGGTCACCCCTTAACATATCAATTTTCTCATTTGTCAAATGGTAATCAGGATTGGGAGTCAGCCTCTTCGTGTCATTTTTCTTCGGTGTTTATTTTGATGAGGGATCACCTTTAGGAGCCATTGGTACCTATGTGCAGCACTATCTAGTGATTATAAGGAAAGGAAAGAAAAATAGAAAATTTAGTGTGCATATTTTGTTTATGTTACGACTGGGGGGTAAGAGTCGTAGGATCTGGTTATAACTTGTATGACTGAGTCGTAAGATAGATAGTAAGTAAATCAATGTTTACTGGTTAGGCTACGAGTCCTCCTTACGAGTCGTCAGTTTATCTTATGATTCATCACCAATACTCATAAGCTAACCAGAAATATTTTTTTCTCTGAATGTTTCCCGCAGTCTTTATGACTTCAAGTTACGAGTCATAGGGATTGTTTACGACTCGCATAGTTAGGTTGTATCCATACCAGAACCTATAACCATCAAATCATTTATGTTTTCAGTGGTTATGAGTCTCGTAATGAGTCATTATTTATAGGTATGAGTTGTCAGGAGCCCCATATCTACTACAACATAAGGGTTTAGCTTTGAGTTAGTTCTAATATCCAATCCCAAAATAACCTTTAATTTATTTCACCACCACCCCACATCCATCCAAAAACAAATTTACAGTACAACAATTCAAGTTCACTCCCAAATCGCATTTCGAATTCAACTTCTAAGCAATATGGTTCAAATTTTCATATACATATAATTTAACTCAAAGAAAATCTAAAACCTCAACTCATATTCAGATTAAACTTGAAATATAAATATTTTAAGCTCAAAAACTTACTTATCCTATTGAGAGTTTAGATTTCTTGAGTTGTGAAATTTCTTGACCCTAATGCTCAATGAATTCGACGGATTTGGAAGGTCCTAATTGATCAATATATGTTTTTATGGTGAATTTGCATTCTAACAGCTTAGAAATCAATCAAAAACGAAGCTAATTTGGTGTTTCCAATGTCGGGTACCCGGATCGGGTACCCCTCTTTTGTTAAAAAGGGTGAACTTGGTTGGGTCGACCCGTAACCCTTGACTTGGTAAGTTTTGTTTTGAGCCATGTGTACAGCTCGTAACCAATGATTACGGTCTTTTACTCCTTCCGTAAAGACTGGGAACTCTAATCTGGTACTAGAGTCGGTACTACTCAAGGTCTGGTTACAACTCATTCTAAGAGTTGTAAGGACTCCAGAAACTTCATACTTGGATATGTTTCAATTCCCAAGTTTCTATACGACCTAAATTCTGGAATTTCTGGCTTTTTTTTGCAATCTTTAATCCAGCACACGGAACACACATATTACCCTATAAAGTATTAAGTATAAAACATAGGTTGCCTCCCACACAGTTCTTTATATACTGTCATGGCATGATGTGGATAAGTTGGATACAAGATTTCACCAACTAGCCGCATGGACTACCTCCCATTCAGCTCTTGATTTAATGTCGCGACATGACACAATTGCCTTGGTTACTTAGACTTCACCAAGGTCCATCTAAAAAATCATTTTAAGTTCCTTAGTGTTACCCATATAGTAATTTACTATTTGCCCATTCACTATGAATGGGTCTTCTCTATTCCACTTTAACTCCAAAGTACAATATGGAAACACACTTGTTACAGTAAATGGACCATGCCATCTAGACTTTAGCTTACCTGGAAACAAGTGAAATCTTGAATTATAAAGAAATATCTGGTCACCTTTCTCTAATATCCTTTTCTCAATTTTGTGAACATGATGCAGCTTCATCTTTTCTTTGTAAAGTGTAGAACTCTCATAATCCCAGAGTCAAAATTCATCCAACTTATTCATCTTGTTCATCCTTGACTTTGCTGTATCCTGCCACTCAAAATTTAGCTTCTTCAACGCCCATAGTGTTTTATGCTCAATTTCAACAGGCAAGTGACATGCTTTGCCATATACCAACTTATAAGGAGAAACATATATGGGAGTATTAAGATATGTACAGAAGACCATAATGGATCATCTAGCTTTCTTGACCAATCAGTCCTATTGGCATTAACTATCTTTGTCAAAACGGGCTTTATTTCTCTATTAGACACCTCGACCTGTCCACTAGTCTGTGGATGGAAAGGTTTTTCTACCTTGTACATCAGATTATATATCTCAAGAAGACTCTTGAATAGATGATAACAAAAATGTGACCCACTGTAACTAATGATTACACGTGGTGTGCCAAATTAAGAAAAAATATATTTTTTAAGAAGGCCATAACACTTCTTCCTTCATTATTGGGGAGCGCAACTACTTCCAACCATTTGGAGACATAATCCACCACAACAAGAATATACATCATACCAAAGGATCTCACAAAAGGTCTCATGAAATCCACACGACATACATCAAACAATTCTAATTCTAAAATAGGAGTCATAGGAAGTTCATGGCATCTAGAGATGTTACCTTGGCATTGACATTGGTCACAAGTTGAAGCAAAATCATGAGCATCCTTGTAAATTATAGGCCAGTAGTACCCACATTGCAAGATCTTATTGGATGTGCGGGTTCCTCCATGTTGACCCCTGACTGGTGAAACATGACAAGCCTCAAGGATACTCTTTATCTCCACTTCAGGGATACATCTATGAATAACCCCATCTGCATAGATTCTGAATAAATAAGGTTCATCCCAGAAAAATTTTCTTACCTTATGCATAAATTTCTTTCTCTATTGGAAGGAAAGATCTTCTGGAACTACATCATTTGCTAGGTAATTTTCATAGTTAGTAAATCATGGAATTAGATATTAAGAAGTAGCAAATATCTGCTCATCTTGAAAACTATCATTAATCTCGAGTCTATCTTCAACTTTCTGCAGGACTTCTTTATCAAGTCTAGACAAATGATCTGCAACTTGATTCTCAGTGCTTTTTCTATCCTTGACCTTGAAATCAAACTCTTACAACAAGAGAACCCACCTAATTAGTTTAGTCTTTGCATATTTTTTCACCATTAAGTACCTCAATGTTTCATGATCATTGTTTACAACTACTTTTTTCCCAATCAAACAAGATCAAATTTTTTCAAAGGTTAAAACCACTACTAACAACTTTGATCAGTAACTGTGTAGTTCTTTTGAGTAGGGTTTAGTGCCTTGTTGGCATAATAGATGTGATAAAGGATATTTTTTTGGTTGGCCTAGTATAGCACCTAAGGCCACTCCACTTGCATCACACACAATCTCAAATGTCAAGGACCAATCAGGAGACACAGTGATAAGAGTTGTCATCAACTTTTTTTTAGACATTCAAAAGCCTTCAAGCATGCTTTCATCAAAATCAAACTTCACCTCTTTATCAACAAGCCTATAGAGAAGATTGGAAATCTTAGAGAAATCCTTTATGAATTGCCTATAGAACCCAACATTTCCTAAAATGCTCTGAATACCCTTTATAGAAATTGGTGGACATAATTTCTTGATCAATTTAATGTTAGCTCTGTCTACCTCTATATCCCTTTTTAAATCTTATGACCCAACACATTACCTTCTTTAATCATGAAATAACACTTTTCCTAGTTAAGTACAAAGTTGGATTCCTCACATTTTCAGAGAATGTTTGACAAGTGAACCAAGCAGTCCTCAAAAGAATCACCAACTACCAAAAAATTATCTATAAATACTTTGATAATGTCTTCAACCATGTCAGAGAAGACTGTCATCATACATCTATGAAATTGGGCTGGAGCATTACATAACCCAAATGGCATACGCCCGAATGGAAAAGTTCCATAAGGACAACTGAAGGTTGCCTTCTGTTGGTCTTCAGGTGCAATAGTGATTTGGTTATAGCCTGAGTACCCATCCAAAAAATAATAAAACCCTCTTCCCACAAGTTTGTCAAGTATCTGGTCTATAAAGGGCATGGGGAAGTGATCCGTCTCCATGCATTCAGTTTATTGTAATCCATATACACTCTCCATCCTGTGACTGGCCTCATTGTCACTAGCTTATTTTTCTCATTAGGCCCAATAGTAATACCACTATTCTTTAGAACACATTGTACCAGATTGACCCACTTGCTATCAGTAATGGGATACACTACACCAATAATTATCCACTTAATTATGTCTTTCTTCACCACCTCCTACATAGGAGGATTAAGTCGATCATAATGTTCTATACTTGGAACACAATCTTATTCAAGTTGGATTTATGAGTACAAAGAGCATGAGGGATACCCAGAATATATGCAATGGACCAACCAATGGCCCTCTTGAATCTCTGTAGTACTGATAATAAAGGTTCCACTTATATCTGCATCAAGTCAGCTGCTATAATTACTAGTAAAGTGTTATTGGCATATCATAAATGAGGAGGAAGGGCTTTCGAATCTAAGATAGGTGGCTCCACAATAGACATATGAGAAGGAGGAGTGGTTCTATTTTTGAGATCCCAATCAAGCTTCTTTGGTGAAAAAGTATAAGAACCGTTCCTATAAAATGCACATACCATCTCATCATAGTCATTAATTCCATAACTATCAAAGTTCATAATCACTGCAGCTAAGGCTTCAACACCCAATCTTTCTTTAATAGGAACAGCCTCAGAACTATCATTCTAATTAGTTACCGCATTAAGATCAAGGAATGAGACCATCTCCTTCTCTAAATCATCAATTATAGATACTACCATCAACACATTCGGATGTCGTATAGACTGGCATATATTGAATATCACCTTCTCATTGTTAAGTCTGAATATCAGATGTCCTAACTCCATATCAATCAAGTCCTTCTTGCAGCTAGGAATGGCCTGCCTAAGATAGTCAGAACCTGAAAGTCTACTTCACAATCTAGTATCACAAAATCAACTAAAAAGTTAAAAAAAGCCACCTTTACCAAATAATCACATAGAATATCAACTGGATTTTTCACTGTCTGACCTGCCATCACTAGGCTCATAGATGTAGGTTTGAGTGACCCCAAACCCAACTATTTAAACACTACTAGTGGCATAAGGTTGATACTAGCTCCCATGTTACATAGCGCCCGAGTAAATTTAAAAGATTCAATGGTGCAAGGAATGGTAAACGCACTCGGATCCTTCTTCTTCTCTACCAATAATCTAATAGCAACAATGCTACAGTGATGAACATTATCAGCTGGCTTATAACTGACTGTCTGCTTCTTAGTGACTAAATCCTTTATGAATTTTACATAGCCAGGCATTTGTTCCAATACCTATACAAGTGGAATGTTAATAGACAACTCTTTTAACATAAATAAGAACTTTTGATATTTACCCTCTTCTTGCTTCTTTTTCAATCTATGAGGAAATGGAGGGCAAGGTCTTGGGATAGTCATCAAAATAGGCTCCTCAGCCTTACGCTTACCTTTGTTTTGCTCGATACTATTATCAATTTCAAGATGGTCATCTTTATTAGTTGGATCGATTATGGTAGGTCCAGGTGGATCCTTGGTGGTTTTACCACTCCACGCGGTAATAGCATGGCAATGACCGTCATTCTTTGGGTGCTGTACTGTATTACTAGGAAGAGTGATAGGTTGCCTTTGATTCAATGTGGCCAATATCTTTCCATACTGCTGCTCGAGTTTTTTTATTATGGTAGCATGTGACTCAACTTTCTGATTCAGCCTTGACAGGTCGTCCTTAATCTCCTTAAGACAACTCTCTTTATTTTCTTGGCCTTTGACTAGTTTCGACTATATTGCCTCCATTATAGACTTAGTATCTTAACTACCTGGTGGTACATATCTCTCGCTATTCTTTTTATAGTCATCTTTGCATCTCTAATCACCATCTCGGTCCCTACTCCTATTTCTGTATCTATCATTGTAATAGTTTCAACCTTGATTCCCTTGCCCTTAGGCTTGGAGATCCTCTAAATGACAATCAATATAATTCACTTCCTCTTCAGACATGGTCTCATAAGTCCTATAAGTAGAACTTTGCTCCCTTACTACATTCACATTCTCAGCATTTATTGTTGTGAATTATTTTGTAAGAAGCCCAAGATCAGTCCAAAGTTGTGCAACCTCTTATGCTACCAAATCATGACCAGCTACATAATCATTTATTCCTCCAATAGCATATGTACCTATACCACACTCCACATCTCTAGTATTCCAACCTCGAATGGTAACCAAAATACCATCTAGCATCTCTTGTTCAGAGTCCCGTCGAAGATTCATAAATGCACCTCCCAAAATTATATCTACCATTGCTTTGAAAATGACATTCAGTGATCAATAGAAGATTTCCAAAAAATTTGATCTTGTGATTCTATGATTAGGTACCATGCTCAGCTTCTTTTTGAAGCTAAACCATGTCCCATACATGGATTCTATAGGTAGCTATCTGAAATTGTAGATTTCATCTTTCAATTGTAACATCCTTGCATGAGGGAAAAATCTATTCAAAAATTGTCTACACAAATCATACCAAGTAGTGATTGAACCTATAAGAAGTTCTCCTAACCATAGTAATACTTCTCCAGTCAGCAAAAACGGGAACAACATCAACCTCAAAGCTTCCTAGTTTACCCCCAGAATATTATATGATGTAGAGATCCCAGTAAACTTAGCAAGATACATGTTTGCGTCATCTGTTGTTGATCCCAAAAATGCATTCTTCAAGTTTAGTAATTGGATCAATGCACTAGTAATTTCAAACATCACATTGGGGGTAGAGTAGAATGGAATGATGGCTCCTGTCTCAGTAGGTTCAATGTATCCTATGTCCTCATCTTCATCATATGGCTAAATATGTTAATATGCAGGGGTCATTTGAGATCTTCCTCTTTGAACACTATCCCAATGCCCGGCCTTTTATCTTGGCCTGGCTAGTTGTACTTGCTGAGATAGCCTAGCCTTTTTAGCTAACCATGTCTCCTATGCCAATCTCGCCTCTTCAACTATTTCTACTAAAAATTGCTCAGTCTATCTATCTATAATATTCTGTGGATCTCTTGGAGCATGAGCAAGTTTTGCATTAGGATCAATAGGTGAAGTAGGGGGTACAATTTGAGGGTCTCGAACCCTAGTAGGAACACCATCACGAACTTGCTTTTAAATCCTTCGCGGTGTTTAAGGAATTCATTCAGGCTCTGGATCAAAAGGGAGTAAGGGATTGGATTTTCCCCTAGTGTTTTACATACATCAATGTATGACAAATCAACAATAGGAAATAAAACCTGTAAACTTCACCAATTTCAATCAACAATTAACACCGTCTTTTCCAATGCCTAAATTTGATGTCGCCTAAAAACTAACCTCTAAAGAAGTATGCTACTGTAGATGTCAAATATAGTAACCCAAACTACGTTGGGGTTGAACCCACAGGGACAATGTTGAATAGTATCTCAAGCTTGACAAAATCTACGAGCAGTGTAAAAAATTAAATGGGGGAAATTTGAAGTGAACAGTAAGTAGTAACCGAACTTGATGCTTGGGTTTTTAAACAGTAGAAGATAAACACTAGGACTGCATCCCCCCTGGCTTCTTCAGTCCGTAAACTTCTCATTTTCAACTCAACTTTATTCTCTTGCTCTGTATACAAAGTCGACAACCTATGTATTATCAACCAGCTTGTGAACGTGATGATAAATCTCACCCTTTACCTTGTGAGTTTCAAAGTTTTGCCTTATTGTTATTTGTCTATAACCTCAGTTCAACTTTCACTTTTTGGGTTGAAGGTTCATTAGATGATATAGAGGAATTAAAATATGGATGTGAATCTCAAATTACTGTCTGAGTCCCCTTTTCCTAATTTCAAACTCCCTTGTGAGGATGTTCTCGAATATAGGCAATCCTTAAGCTTATGCAGTAGCTCTGAGGTCAATTAATATGAAGAAGATTAAGATACATGCATTCATAATCAAATAGATAATCTCCCACTTTCTTTATGTAGTTAATCCAGCAGTGTTACCACAACCCTAATCAAGGAAATTAGCCGCTCATATTCATGCAACAATCCATAATAATCAATAAGAAATACATATAATTAATTGCACAATAATAAGAGGAAGAAAATTTAAAGTCTTCAATTGAGTAAAGCCTAAAATCTCAATGAGCAAAATATGTTAAAAGTAGTAAAAGTAATATAAAAGTGTGTATCCTCATAAAGAAATAACACTAAGGTATTTATAGTATCTAAAAATAACCCAGAAATCCTAATTAAAATGAAATAGGAAAAGATTGTGTTGCACCCAAGCGCACACGCAAGTGTACGTGGTCTCATAAAGTAATATAGTGGCCTTTAATAAAGCTGAATATCGATCCCTCAATGACTTGTTTTAACAAATATCAAATTATAGTCCAACTATTAAGATAAAAATGATGCAACATAACCACAGGAAATGTGAAAATTATAAAACTAAATATAAAGTTAGAGACAATCAGTAGAGGAAAGCCAAGGGTTAAGGCACTACGAATAGTCATACTACGCTATTGAACTTCATTCGTTAGATTTCATATTTTGGTTGTTGATTCTTAGGGTTTATCGCATGATCATGCTCTCCCAACCTCTAATCATCTACCTAACTTAGACATTACAACTACAAGGTTGAGTGGGTATGTAATAATCCAATTAAGTGATTAAAGATATCATCCTACATTTGAACCAAGCAAGGTTTATAGGTACATCCTGTTCCTAGATGCTAATTCAAAATCCTTATTTTATAAAGGAATAAGAACCTTACTCTATTCATCCCCATATTCCTTCTTCCTATTCCTCCTTCTGAGATCACAAGGTCGATAATATATATTTTCTAAGGGTTGTGAATCCTCAAAATAGTTAAAATAAGGATGAATAAACAACAAAATATGACAAGAAATCCAAAAAAACTTAATTCGAAGAGAAAGTAAATATGTTCTTGGCCTTAACCTGAAAAATGGGGCGTTTAGCCACTAATCGACATAACTGTAATACAATTAATTGAATCCATGATTAAATCTATTAATGAACTAATTAAAAGAGAGAAAAATCATTAAATTCATGTTAATCAGCCTCCACAAGCTCCCAAAGATGTCCAAAAGTGTTTCCAACAAGTACACAAAGTCATATTTATAGATAGGCCAATTTGGTCGCGTGTGGGATATGGATCGCGTTGCGTTGGTCAATCCTACTGGAGGGAGTGGAACATCGCATGGATTAATACAATGGATATATAAGAACGGTGCATTGCTTATTCCACCAGGGAGAGGTCTGCGATGCATCCATATCGCGTGGGCTCTCTGGAGTTTGCATTTTCCACGTTAAGCTTCACCTTATGCTTTTCTCTTCCATCATTAGTCTGGTGGTGTTATTTTCCTTAAAGTTCCAGCTTTTATATTGTTAATATATCCTAAAAATAAACTCATACAGCCTCCTACATCAACATACACCGCATATTAGAACTCAAAACAATACAATATTCACAATAATGAACTAAAAACACGGGCTAAGACTAAGCTTACCCACATTGATCTATAACTTATGGTTTCAAATCATTTCTTAATCCAATTGAACTTTGAACATTATAAACAAGTTGTTCCACATATATTTACAGAATAATAAACTTATGAAATTATCAACATATTAGAATCCACCACGATAGACTAGAACAACACCTATCTCAAGCTAGTAAAACTAGTTTTCTCGATTGAACTCTAAGTGATCCAAGTATGTACAAACTTGCTTGAAAACACCTTTACACATTGTAATCGCATACTTAATCTCTTAGATTCTTATTTATATCCTTATTAACACATAAATCACTCAAGAATTCCTCAAAATAAGGCTAAATAAGCTAGGATAGCAACACTGAAGTGCATATATACACCCAACATAACCACCCCACACTTAAAGCCTTGTTTGTCTTAGAAAAACTCTTTAATATAAGAATCATAAGCTGAGGAGACTCTACACTTCTATTACAAGAAAGACACTCAAGCTAGTACTACAATGACTACACAAAATGCAAGTTTCTATGCTAAGCATGTTATGTATACAATTGAAAGTTCAAGAACACTACATCCAAAACATCCTAGCCTCAATAATTGACTCACCTAGTTGGTAAACTCATACGTATTGCTCAATAAAAGACATCATATAAATCACCCATATTTATCAAATATGTTCCCTTTAAATAATATAGTTACATATAATCACTCAAATAAATGCTATTTACAACACAATGGGTGCAATAATAAAATTACGCTCACTCTCATGAAGAATTCACAATATACACATGATAAACCATAGGTTTTCCCTTATTGTAGTGCTCCACTAATATACGAATGATAAAAATTAGGATCAAATAGGTATTTAAGGGTTGTAATGTTGACTAAGGGATAAGTAGGAATTATTTTGGTTGTAATAGTGACTATCTTCCCTAAGAGCTTTAATAAATCACACATGTCATTCCATTCATCTTTAATAACCACTTTCTACCACATTTTTTCTACCCCATTCTTTCATTATCCCTATCTCATTAAGCTCATTTACATACACTATGGTGGAAGTACTCTATGTACA
Source organism: Capsicum baccatum var. pendulum (assembly GCA_030864225.1). NCBI lineage: Eukaryota > Viridiplantae > Streptophyta > Magnoliopsida > Solanales > Solanaceae > Capsicum > Capsicum baccatum. The sequence goes on from CM061554.1 coordinate 173,766,074, forward strand.
ACTTATTCAATTTGAACAATTTTTTTTATTCTTTTCACTACTCAACTCCTAACAACAACACATCAAATTTTTGGATCACCATTAGCTATCACTTAGGGTCCTCAATTTCACCTTTCTCTCACTTGAATTTCCAACTCCTTAACAATTAATATTTACATTAAAGTTCTTAGGATCTATTGGATCAAATTAAGGTCATCAAAGAAGATGATTAGGCTATATATAAGGCTGGGAAATAGAAAGCTAAAAGCTCAAAAGAGGTTAACTAAGATTATGCACAAGGGTAGGTAAAAAAAAGGTATAAAACTTGTTTATCAAAGAAATGCCTATATCATATCCTAAACCCACACTCTTTATTTTGCTTTGTATACATACCAGGAAAATTCTAGACATCACATGCAATAAGGAATATACAAACTCACATCACACATGGCATATACTCAACTCAGTACGATTATCATAGACTTTTAGCCAAACAATCACATGAATTCAACATTAATCCAACAAGTACAAGAGTCATAATCATGAGCCTAAGAGTCTCAAAAGTAGCAATTCACACAATAAACATGCTTTTTAAAACCAAAACACTTGAATCATGCAGTCAAATATAGCAATCACAAGAATATCCCACTTATTCCTAACACAAAAAAATTAAAATACTCTTAAAAATGGGAATTTCCCTACCCCACACTTATAAATTTACTTTGTCACTAGAGTATACATAAAACAAGAGATATAAATACTCCTTGAGGCCTCTAGGCCTAGATATTAGCATATTTATATATCAAGAGGGTCTGAGGACCCTACACTTAGTCTTCGCCATGCTTCTAAGCTCAGGTTTCAGGTACTCAGACTTCCCATCACCCTGTGACTCAACAAAATAAAAACTAGTAAAAAACTTGGGTTGCCTCCTAAGCTGCGCCTAATTTAGTGTCATGGCACAACCCAATCTCTGACTCAATTATTTTTCTTCATTATTTTTCTCACACTAGGATGCCATCTTCTTATTCATTTTCACCTCTTGAGTGTGAACTCTCAAGGTCAACATCTTTCTCAAATTTAGCCTTTTTTGGCTCATCAATCTGCATTATGTCAGGCTGAGGTATTGGTGGCTTGGGCAGCTCAATGAGGAAGTTTGAAGAGGTCTATTATGGAATAGATTCCACCACCTCATACTTATCCTCTTTAATTGTAGTAATTATGCACAAATCTTAGTAGTGAGATATTGTGTTGAGTGGTTTGTACATCTTAAAAATCACCTCTTCATTGTCCTGCTTCATTTTGAGCGTGCCCTCTCTAACATCTATCAACACTCCTACTGTCGCTAAAAATGGACATCCCAAGATAACTGGTACTCTTTTTTCTACCTGATAATCTAAAAAATAAAGTCAGTAGGATTAATAAACTTAACAACCTTGATGAGAACATCTTCTATACTCCTACAGGATGGGCTATGGTCCCGTTTGCTAGTTGCAGTAACACAAAGTTGGGTCTCAGCTTTCCTAAGCCTAAAGTGTTTAACAAAGAGAGGGGAATCAAATTGATGCTTTCCCCTAAGTCACTAAGTGCATGGACTACCTCACTATTGCCAATATGAATGGGGAGAATGAACCTTCAAGGGTCCTTAAGCTTTTTTAGAATCTTCTACGTCACCATAGAGGTACACTCCTCAGTGAGTGCTACTGTCTTAACTTCTTGCAACTTAACTTTGTTAGTGACCACATCCTTCAAGTACTTAGTATACTTGAGCATTTTTTATAAAACATCTAAAAGAGGTAAGTTAATGTGCAGATCTCTGAAAATGTCAAAGAACTTATTGAAGCACGCATCTTTCTTTGCCTTTTTATGCTTCTGTGGGGAAGGTAGTGGTGGGATCTTCTTCACCTCTTCAGCAACTTTTGTTTTCAAATACTCAAAACTTCCTCAAATTTTTCCATCAGCTTTGTCATCTACCTGCTTAGGAACCAAATCTGCATCTACCTCCTTAATTTTCTTTAGAGGTTCTTTATTGAGCTCCTTACCACTCATCAACGTGATTACCATTACTTATTTAGGATTTTCAGTATCACTTAGAAAACCACCTTAAGGCCTGGTATTTTGTACTTTAGAAAACTGACTAATTTGCAACTCCAAGCTCCTTGAATCTGCTTGTTAGCTCGTTATATCCGCTGCAATTTTTGCTTGAGTAGACATGATTTGTTTCATCATCTCTTCTACATTGTTATTCTAAGTTGTGGACTGATTATTCTGAACCTGCTATTGTTGATTATTCCAAGAAGTATTTAGTGGTTATGTCTGCCACTTTTTACTATAGGCATTCAATAATTCGGCCTTTGAACATTGCCCACAAACAACACCGACTCAAGATTTGTAGAACATATAGCCGCTGAATGCCCATTGTTACAACAAACCTTGCACCAATCTGCAGTATATTGAAATACATTAATTGTAGTTGTAGGCTGTGTAACCCCCAACTTCATGTTGCTTATCTGATTTTGCAGTGCAGAAATTTAGACAGAGATAGCAATAAATTGGTCCACCTCTAATACACCTGCAACCTTCTTTGTGGGATTTCTTGAGTCTGAATGCCAGTTGGGATTCCCTTGTGCAATCTAGTTTAATAAGCTATAAATCTCATCATATGTCAACTCCAAAGCTTGACCACCTGTAGGTAAATCTACCAAAATTTTTGTGTTATGGTCAAGTGCCTAAAAAAGTGTGAGCTAATACCTCATTGAACTGATGATGATGTGGACAGTCCTGAAAAAGAGCCTTGAAGCACTCCCAAGTATGATATAAATTCTCATATGGCTTCTGTTTGAAGCACACAATCTTACTGCGATGTCTCACAGTCTTGCTAGATAGAAAGAATTGGATGAATAATTTCTAGGCTAAGTCATCCCAGGTTGTGATTGAATTTGCCGACTCAGCGTTCAACCATTTTTTTGCTTCCCCCAATAGTGAAAAGGGGAATAGTGTCATCCTTACATAATTAGTTGACACACCTATAAGGATGACTGTGTCACTGATCTCCAAACTATTTCATAGATGGACCTGTGGATTTTTATGTGAAAGCCCCATAAACTGTCTACTGCTGATCAAAAGCTGCACCATGTTCTATTTCAGCTTAAAATTACCTCCAGCAGCCAGTTTCTACAAAGGGGAGGTCAAATTTGTTGAAAGTGGAATTGCCACTTCTCTAACTGTCCTGCGGACCTGTTGTTCTTTAACCATGATAGCAGGATTGTCTTGGTCTTCCTTAATTTGCAGAATTCGGGGGAGAAGGTTTTCTTGTCTCCTTCATTGATGGAAGTATTTTTTGAATTCGTGGCTTGGTCAAACTAATTCCCTATCCTTGCCATCTTACAAATTTGTAAACCTGTTTCTTTCAAATTCAATACTAAGACCAAGAGTAAAGCACCAAAGAAAGCTAAAAAGTAAAACTAAAAATAAAATAGTTGCCAAATTACAAGTCCTTGGCTATGGCATCAAAAACTTATTGCGCACACGCAAGTGTACGTGGTCTCATCAAGTAATACAGTGGCATTAAATAAAGACGAATAATGATCCTTTTTAGATTTGTTTTAACAACTATAAAATTCTAGTCTAACTAATAAGATTAAAATGATGCAATGTTACCACAAGAATTGTGAAAATTATAAAACTAAATGTAAAGGAAATAGTGCATAAAGTAAAGACTTAAGACAATCAATGTAGGAAAGCCTAGGGTTAAGGAACTACGAACAACCATACTACGCTATTGAACTTCATTCGTTAGATTTCTTATCTTGGTTGCTGACTCGTAGGGTTTATCGCATGATCATGCTCTCCTGACCTCTAATAGTCTACCTAACTTGGACATTACAACTACATTGTTGAGCGGGGATGTAATAATCTAATTAAGTTCTTAAATACATCATCCTACATATTAACCAAATAAGGCTTCTAGGTACATCCCTGTCCTAGATGCAAATTCAAATTTCTTATTTTATAATTGAATAAGAACATTACTCTATTCATCCCTACGTTCTATCTTCCTATTCCCCTTCCCGAGATCTCAAGGTCGATAATTCTATGCAAAGAACAAAATATTCTATGCAATCCAAAAAAACTTAATTCAAATAGAAAGTAAACATGTTCTTGGCCTTAACCTTGGAAAGGGGGCGTTTAGCCACTAATCGACATAATCATAATCCAATTGATTGAATCCATGATTAAATCTATGAATGAACCTATTAAGAGGGATAAAACCCCTACAATTCATGTTAATCAGCCTCCATAAGCTCCCAAATATGTACAAAAGTGTTTCCAACAAGTACACAAGTGTTTCCAACAAGTATACGAAGTCCTATTTATAGACATGCCAATTTGGCCGTTTGTAGAATATGCAATGCGTCGCATTGATCAAGTCTACTGGAGGGAGTGGAGCATTGTGTGGCTTAGTCAACTAGAGAGATAAGCATGGGGAGTTTCTTAATCCACAAGGGATAGGTCTGTGATTCATCCATATCGCGTGGGCTCTCTGGAATTTGCATTTTCCACGTTAAGCTTCACCTTGTGCTTTTCTCTTCCATCATTGGTCTTGTAGTGTTATTTTCCTTAAATTTACAGCTTGTATATTGTTCATATATACTCAAAATCAACTCATAAATCCTCCTACATCAACATACACCATAAATTAGAGCTCAAAACAACACAACAATGAACTAAAAACACGAGCTAACACTAAGTTTGCCCATATTGATCTATAACTTATGGTTTAGACTCTTAGCTTGATCCAATTGAATATTTCACATTATAAAAATGTTGTTCCACATATAATTACACAATCATAACCTTAGTAACTTATTCAAAACATTATAATCTACTACGATAGACTAGAACAACACCTAGCTCAAGCTAGTATAACTAGTTTTCTCGGTTGAACTCTAAATGATCCAATTATGTACAAACTTGCTTGAAAACACCTTTACACATTGTAGTCACATACTTAAACACTTAGATGCTAATTTATATCATTATTAACACATAAAGACTCATAAAGTACTCAAAACAAGGCTAAATAAGCTAGGATAGCAACACTAAAGTGCATAATTACACCCAACATCAGTATGCCGGCACAAGGTACGACTCACATTGTCCACTCTTAAGGTCTTTCTAGTAATATAGTGATTGTCTTAAGTACTCTAGTAACCAATATTTTAGGGCTTCAGAATTTTATTGGACTTACGATTCATCTCTATGAGTTGCAACCATAGCTTATGACTCGTGGTCTTCACTCGTTACCACCTAGGCCTTGTTCTTTCAATGATCTGCACAATGGTCTCTTCTTGATTTATCATTACGAGTCGTACTCAGGTATTACGACTCTTATTATTCTGTGACTTCAAATCGGAATTTTAAATTTGGATTCTTCTCTCTCAAGGACTAACCTTCCTGACTTGTATCCATAACTTACGATTTGTATTCTCCAGTCATAGCCAAACTTCACTTAGCTTCCCTGCTTGACATTTGTTACTTTGTTGCCTATGAGCATACCTACGAGTCATATAATGTATTGACGACTTGTATGCTAACTCATAGGATTAACAAACTTTATCTTTTTTAGAGATTTTTCTTCCAATTTTATTCCAATGTGCTCCGTACCTATTTTTCCTGCAATCAAGCAACAAACACCTCATATTCACCAAAATAACCTAAGTGCAAGCATAAATTCCTTGTTTTTAGGCTTCGAATGTGTTGTGTATACATGGCGCATCAACCTCGTGTGCGCAAAACAACTATGCTGATATATCAAATTAAATATTTTAAACTCAAAGGAACCATCAAAACTTTCATTTGAGATCTTTTCAATTAAATATGGGTCTGACATCTAGTTCTATTTCAATCAAACTATAGCCCATAGCCCAAAATGAGTCTGGAAGCTTTGGTACATGAACCAAGGGTCCCCTAGCCTAAATTCAATGTTTTAGAGTTGATGGCATCGTTGAAATTTCCATCAAAGGCCATTTAATAAGTGTTTTAGTCTGAGACTAATTCTTAACAACTAAAGCTCTAAAATAGTAAATTTAACTTGAAATCTAAATGAATTGTTTTATAACCGAACTGATAGTTTTGGCAAGTCATAAATGACCTATATCCTCTGTGAGATGGCTAAAAATGCCAAAACCACACAAAAATGAGAATTTGACCCAGTGGGTCATTATAGTATCCACTATTAAAAGGACTTTTGTCCGCGAAAGTTAATGGATAGTAAGAGCTCAAAAGTTCAAAAGGATGAGGTACTAGGCTCTTATTCTCTAAGCAAGATTCCCAAGATAACCTATAAGAAGAAATAATGATTTTAATGGATTTCACCATAGGTGTCCCTTTTTCACCAACTTCCTTACTTTATTTTCCAAATAACCAAAGACTCAACCTCAATAACTAACTGGCTTCCAACTTGAACCGAGAATGACTGACTAATACACACAAACCCAAACTATAACACACTAATATCGCACTGATACTAGCACAACCAAGTGGAAACTCAACCAATCTAAATACAATCCAACACATGAACTATGCAACCAACTCCAGATTCTAAATCCAACATATTTTTGTCATTCCAAACCTTCTATATACTTAGAATCATGAAAAAATGTCATCCCAATCATGCCAATGAAATCATATCATATTGACCTCAAAGAAATGAAAGTAATCCACTAAAAATCAAAAATGACAACATAAGAATAATATCAGAAGGTGCTACTTGAACACACAAATAAAGATGATCAAATCCTATGATCTCTAGTCAAAGATACAACTGTTTTGAATTACCCTTGAAACTAACAGTTTGGAATTCAAAGCAGAAACTTTCTAAACTAAACAATCCACTCCAGAACGTCCCACCAACTTAGGATCAAACCATGCTATTCATACTTTTTCTATTGAGTTGTAAATCCATAATTCTAATGAAAATTGAGAATTAAGATCAATCCATAGATATAATCTCAATGTAGAAGCCGAACTACTTGATAACTCTCAAACTACAGCTCTCGTAAGAGTATAAGCGGTCGCTGTCAAATATAGAACCCAACTGGGTTGGGTGTCGAATCCCACAGGGAATACTCGGTCACTAAGTATTGCAACTATTATTAGACTATTGGTTGAAAATTCAACGGAAAAAAGGGGGGATTTTATGCGTGAAGTAAAAGTATTAAAATAGCAAAGTAAAAACGGAATGTTTGGTAGGTTTTAATCAATGAGAATTGTAAGTTAGGGTTATGTCCACCTTATGAGTTCTACGTATCTATTGGCTATGAGTTATACAGAATTCAGACATGCATGTGCTTATAGAGTTTTATATTCTATGGTAAATCCTAGTGTCTTTCGACCATCAAGGATTATCTCACTTTAACTCTTTCGAGCTTAAAGCGTATAACTAATGGTACGAATTCTCCAAGAGGTTAATCCAGTTACGGCACTAACTTTTAAACAGGGGTTGATATCCCTAATTCTTTGTCACTCTCTCTTTTCCAGACATGTAACTTTTCTTTCAAACAAGTTAATGCTATACTGGCGTATTCTATATGTTTGCAACCACAAGAATTCAATTAAGATTAAGAGAGTAATGATATAAGCAGCATACGTATCATGAATTCACAAACTCATAGCTACTCATGAGTGCAACGGAGATCACAATAAGCATCATCATCATATCAACACTAGAATGATCTCACGTTGGAGAGGAGTGTTGCATCACAACAAGGTTGACATTTTTCCTCTTGGTGTTTCCCACGAGTTAGCATCTTTCTCTGTTAAAAATTGTAACGTGAATTAGGAGCGGAAGTTGAATGAAAAAGACTTGAATTACTGAATGAGTTAATGCTGCAAAATTCAGCAAAATAGGGTTTTTATAACATCCTTGTCCTAATCCTACTGAAATAGGGTTTTTATCCTTGTCCTAGTCCTACTGGGTTACTGCATACTTGTCCTAATCCTACTAAGTTACTGCTGATCCCCAAGTCTTTAGAAATGCTATTTTTTCCTGGGACAAGTTCTCCATGCATCACTTTTAGTCCACCAGTTTCCAGAAGCTGCCTTCCCTCTTATGTTGAAGTTTCCTTTGGCGTCCAACAGTCCATAAAATGCTGAAATCTTTGTCATTTATACCTGAAAACTTTCTAATCACGTTGGTTAGCTCACTTACAGGAAAAAGGACTAAAAGTGCAGGAATTATATATTTGGTCCTTAAAACTTAGCTAAAATATGGGTAAATTAAGGTGCTTTAGGCGTGTAAATACGCCTAACATCAACACCCCACACTTAAGGCTTTGTTCGTCCTCGAACAAAATATCATGTCCATGTAAACATCTACTTAGGGTTTCACAGTAACAGCACAAAATATTCATCAAGACAGGCACGACAATTATTAACAAAGAGTAGTTTTCTGATCACTACTAGAAACAATTCAACCTCCAACCTAGACTCGTGATGATGGTTAATTGGTATCCAAAAGTTAAGGCACAAAGAATCATGCCAAACTACCCAAAACTCATCAACCATGTATGTCTCACGCAATATATTACCCATAATTACTCACAAGTATGGTATATATTTCGAACATGGGTATAAGATTATCCTTGCTCTCACTCTCACAAAGAATTCATATGTTGCAACTGATGACCATAGGCTTGCCCTTAGTGTAATGCTCTACTAATATCAGAATGCTAAGCTTAGGATCAAATAGGTCTTTACAGGTTGTAATGTAGGCTAAGGGACGGGTAGGACTATTTTGGCCAGAAATAGTGACTAAGTTCCCTAAGCGCTTTAATACATCACATTATGCCATTTACACTTTCTTTCAAACAACCTTTCTACTTTCTTTTAATCTACCACCCTTCTCACCTCTTTTGTTATTCAGTTTTAAACCGTATTAACTTTTTATTTTTCTTTTCATTTTTTTTCTCTTTTTTTTTATAACACACCTCTATAATAGCCACTCTTTTTCATAACAAATTCAAGTACCAGTTCACTCTAAGGCATCACTCTCGCCTAGTTTCCTCTTATTTTGTCACATGACCTTCTTATTTAAAGCGCTTAGGAATTTGGATCAAATTATGGTCTTGAAAAAAACGGATTAGGCTACATATGAGGCTGTCAAAGAAGATAGCTTAAAGGCTCGAAGGGGGTTAACTAGGATAATGTACATGGGTAGGTAAAAAGAAGGTAAGCAATCACAGGCTGCCAAAGAAATGCCTAAATCATCTCCTAAACTTGCACTCTTTATTTCGCTTTACACACACACCAGGCAAGTTCTAGCATCAGCCACAACACAGAATATACTATTACCTCACACACACAAGGCACATGGTCAACTTTATTAGGAGCAGTATAGACCCTTGACCCAACAAATGAAGGAATTCAACCACACACTTATAACATAGTCAGTCACACTTAGAGCCTAAACGTCTCAATAGTAATGATTTTAGCACAAACTTCTGTCATAATACCATGCCGCCTATCAGAACAATTTTATGCATCAAAATCTAAAAAAAAATTCTATGACTAATTAAAACAAACAAAAAAAAAATATAACAATAAATATAGGCAAAGAAGTACAGCATACGAATACTAGCTCCCCATACTTAGATGGGACACACTGCCCTCAGTGGAAAATAAATACAGAAAACCTGATTAGTCGGACTCCTCTTCTATGTCTGGGTCATACCCCCTGCGTCGGAATCATCATCAGAGTCGTCATCCTCAGAGTTTCCTCAAATTGTACCCCACTTGATCCAAAAGTGCGTTGAGGTATTTGTAGCGAGGAGGATTCAGCTTGCTCTTTTCTTCCGCTTTTCTAACCTTTCTGTGAGGTGGATACTTTTTGTTTTTCTTGTCGTCCTTTTGAGGCCATTCTACCTGAGATCCTAATAGAGTCATGTTAGCTTCATCTCGGAAGATTCAATTGATAAACAAACAGTAATGGCACCACCCCACACTTGAGTTGTTGGCACAGACTAATTAAGTGAGTGATGTCGACTACTCAGACTTCATCGTCATACATTTGGGCGATATGTTCCAACAATATGTTCAGCACAGTCATACTTTCATGTCGTCTTAACTATCCTTTCCAACTCTATTTCATGTAATCTTGATCATACTTTCATGTTTGGATTAATGCACTTTTTGAACAAGACTACTACATAGAGATTGTATCAAGTTATGGCATAGAAATAATCACGACATCTCATGCTTGTATTCAATCATGATCTTTATCTCGATGAACAAGTCATTCAAACATTCAAGCATTCAATTTTTAAGATTATGCAATTAACTTCACCATGTCGACTCCGCAAAAGTATGACAGTGTATAACAATCAAATACAAGTCGGAATAAAATCAAGAACACCCACACGTATTCTTTCACTCAATGAGATGTATCATATCAAGCCAATCACATTCAAATTACCAACACCAATTTAAGATCTAAAATACCATTATAAGCGTAAGATTGTAACAACTTCGGAATATAAACGAAGAACTTACTTGGTGTTGAACTCGGAAGATGATCTTGCAAGGTTAGATGAGCAAAAAGAAAAGTTTTGGGAGATTTGGGAAGGTTAGGCGGCGCCTATGCTATGACATTGTAGATTCAGAGAGTAAAGGCAATGGCATAGGCAGCGCCTAATGCTTTTCCTAGTTGAGCATAGGCGGCGCCTATGCTATGGCATTGTTGGACATAGGCGGTGCCTATGCTATGGCATTGTAGATTCAGAGAACAAAGGCCATAGCATAGGACTTGCCTTGTCCGTTGCCTAGATTTACATAGGCCTTGCCTTGTCCATTGCCTAGATTTGTATAGGCAATGCCTAACCGAAAGCCTTTTGCTTCTTCATTACTCATTTACCACCTTTAACATTGCTCACTTTCAAATCAAAATTTGAGACCAAGCTCCTCCTTTATACGTCTTGCACCTACACTTACTCAAAAACAACAAAAACGATTAGAATGATGGGTTTCCTCCCATCAAGCGCCTTAGTTTTGGTCGTGGCTCGACTACAAAAACAAACTCCTAGTAAAACAAAACAATTAAAGACGATGGGTTGCCTCCCATCTAGCGCTTGATTTATTGTCGCGGCACGACATAGCTTATCTCGATTACTCAAACTTCATCGAGATATATAGTGCATCGTTTTCTGAATGGATTCAGATGACACTGATACTTACTTGTATGCATGCAATCTTCTTTGAGATGACTCTTATGCATACATATCCCAGGAGGGATACAAATTATATCATCAATCTTCTAACCCATAGCTCTCTTGTACCTCTTCAGAGCAGAGATGAGAGCCTCTACGTGCTGTTCACCTAAATCAGCCGCAATACTCACTGGAAGTGTATTTCCACTTCCTAATAACTCATACCTTAGGTGAATGGGGAGCTCTTTCGATTCTAGCACTGGTGGCTCTTCAATGGAAGTATTCGCTGTAGGTAAAGATCGATTCTTAAGATTAAGGTCCAGCTGCTTAGGAACATAAGAATAGGACCTTATTCCTGTTAGAGCATAAATGGTTTCATCATGTTCTTCAGCATTCTCACGCTCAAAATTCAACAGCACATCAGATAGTGACTCAACAGTAAGCTGCTTCTCTACAGATAATTCTTTCTCATCCTCATAATAAACATCATCTACAGAGAACACATTCATATCGCTGGGATGCTTCATTGCTTTGCATACATCAAAATGGACCACTTCGTCATTCAAACGAAATAAAATCTCATTAGCTCTTAAATCAATAAGCACGCTTTCGATTGCGAGAAAAGGGCATCCCAAGATTATGGGAACTTTAGAATCCACCTCGCAATCCAAAATAACAAAGTCTGCAGGAAAGATGAAGGTGGAAACCTTCACCAACACATCATTCAAGATACCCACAGGTCATTTTACCGACCTATCTGCCATCACGAGCCGCATATTGGTTAGTGTAGGGTCACCCAACCCCAACTTCTTGTAGATAGATAGCGACATCAAATTGATGCTAGCTCCCAAATCGCACAATGCCTTAGCAAAATCCAATGATCCAATCATGCAAGGAATAGTGAAAGAACCAGGATCTACCTTTTTCTGAACTAGCGATCTTGTAGCAATTGCACTGCAATGATGAACATTATCTGCTAGCTCATAGCTTACTGCCCGCTTCTTTGTCAAAAGGTCCTTCATGAATTTAGCATACCCAGGCATCTGTTCCAGCGCCTCCACCAAAGGAACATTAATGGTCAGCTGCTTCAACATAGTCATAAATTTATTGAACCTTGTCTCATCAACTTTCTTCTTCAGTATCTGAGGAAAAAGTGGTGGTGGAAAGGGAATCGTTTTCTCCACCACTTCCTCTTTATCTTGCTTCCGATTATCAACCTTTTCAGGAGTGTCATCAGCCTTCTTCTTCAGTCTCTGAGGAAAAGGTGGTGGTGGAAGAGGAATCATTTTCTCCACCACTTCCTTTTTGTCTTGCTTTCGATTATCACTCTTTTCAGGCTGGTGACGTCTAGGTGTAATATCATGAGCACTCACTTCAGCTTCTACGGTATCTTCAAACTCAGTATCAATAACATTCTCCTCTGTATTATCAACTACCTGCTTGCCTTTGGATGGACTTTCCAACACTTTACTACTCCGGGTAGTAATAGCCATACACAATCCGTCATTCTTTGGGTTTTGCACGGTGTTACTAGGTAAAGTGCCAGCTTTTCATTGATTGAATGCCGCCGGTAGTTGACTCATTTGCTTCTCTTGTTGTTTTATTGCAGTAGAATGCGAGTCAACCAATTGATTTATTGAAGACAAATCGTTCTTCACCTCATTCACTCTCGTATTGGTTGCCTCCACTCCTTTTAACAACTTTGCCATCATATCTTCCATTGACATCTTACCAGAACCAGATGCAGCGGCGTCACGTCTTCCAGGAGGAACATACAAACCACTCCTGTCAGTCTTATTCTTCCAACTTCCTTGATCATGGTCCTTGTTTCCAGATTTATCATAATAGTTCCGACCTTGGTTTCCTTGGGCATTGCCTTGGAAACCCCCCTGATTATTCAAGTAGTTGGCTTCTTCCTCGGAATCGGATTTGTCTCTTCCTTTTGACGCAACTGCTTTGACTTTTTCAATCTTCCCTGATAATAAATGCTTGGTAAGAAGATCCATCTGTGTTTTCATGTGCGCCATATCTTGATCACGTTCCTCTTCTCTTTGCCTCTGTTCTGCAGTCATGCCAATCGATAAAGTAGAGCTTGCTACCTCAGAATCCCTGGTATGCCAAGCTCAACTTTGCTTTGTCATCCGATCTAACATATCACTTGCCTGAATAAAAGTGAGGTCCATGAATGACCCACCTGCTGCATTATCAACCACTGGCTTAGTCATCGAATTCAAAGATCTGTATAATATCTCCATCAAGTGGACATTGGTCATATGATGGTTTAGGCACAGCATAAGCTTTGTCTTGAACCTCTCCCATGTTTTGTGGAGAGCTTCAGTTGGGAGCTGTCGAAAATTGCTGATTTTATCTCTCAACTGATCTCTCTTGGATGACGGAAAGAATCATTCTAGGAAAGTGTCTTTCAATTGCCTCCAATTAGTAATAGAATCAGGAGTCAGCCCATTCAACCATAGAGTTGCCTTCCCAGATAGAGACAATGGAAATAAGCGCAGCCGAATTGCATTCTGCCCAACACCTGGATTGTCGAATGACTTGCATGTAGAGATAAAGTTGATCAGATGCATATTTGAATCATCACCTGCAAGTCCACCAAATAACCCCTTGAGTTGCAAAAGCTGAATCATGGTGCTAGTGATATTGAACTTGGCTCCGGGTGCCAATGGAGGAGGAATAATAGCTCCTGTGGCACCAGCTCTGTCCAGATTGTCATCATCATCATCAAAAGGCATCTGCATAGCTCGACGTTCGGGCCTAAATCTGGCTTGACGATCTCTTCTGTTTGCTGGTGTCGCCACCTCATCACGCCTAGGGTTTAGTAACACATCATCACCTAGGTCCTCATCGTCAGGATTTGTTGCCCGCCCAGGGTTATCAATATTCTGTTGATGTACTTGGGCAGCAGCCAACACAGCTAGTCTAGCCTACTCCTGTTGAGCAGCCCTTCTCTTAATTTCACGTTGTGCATCCATCCTTCCAATAAGTTGCGGTTCAGGGTTTATGGGTAATAATGGTTGTCCCGAACTTTGAGTATTTGGCACGCATTGAAAAAAAACCTACAGAAAACAAATACAACAACTAAAAGTAAAGTACGAGAATCTTTGACCAAAGGGTCTAGTAATTATCACAAACTTAGTAAACAACCGTATTCCCCGTCAACGACGCCAAAATTTGATAACGCTCAAACTACAGCTCTCGTAAGAGTGTAAGCGGTCGTTGACAAATATAGAACCCAACTGGGTTGGGTGTCGAATCCCACAGGGAATACTCGGTCACTAAGTATTGCAACTATTATTAGACTGTTGGTCGAAAATTCTATGGAAAAAAGGGGGGATTTTATGCGTGAAGTAAAAGTATCAAAATAGCAAAGTAAAAACGGAATGTTTGGTAGGTTTTAATCAATGAGAATTGTAAGTTAGGGTTATGTCCACCTTATGAGTTCTACGTATCTATTGGCTATGAGTTATATGGAATTCAGACATGCATGCGCTTATAGAGTTTTGTATTCTATGGTAAATCCTAGTGTCTTTCGACCATCAAGGATTATCTCACTTTAACTTTTTCGAGCTTAAAGCGTATAACTAATGGTACGAATTCTCCAAGAGGTTAATCCAGTTACGGCACTAACTTTTAAACAGGGGTTGGTAGCCCTATTTCTTTGTCACTCTCTCTTTTCCAGACATGTAACTTTTCTTTCGAACAAGTTAATGCTATACTGGCGTATTCTATATGTTTGCAACCACAAGAATTCAATTAAGATTAAGAGAGTAATGATATAAGCAGCATACGTATCATGAATTCACAAACTCATAGCAATAGATAGTATCTCATAAGGCTTCCATAACCCTAACAGAGAAGTTTAGCTACTCATGAGTGCAACGGAGATCACAATAAGCATCATCATCATATCAATACTAGAATGATCTCACATTGGAGAGGAGTGTGGCGTCACAACAATGTTGATGTTTTTCCTCTTGGTGTTTCCCACGAGTTAGCGTCTTTCTCTGTTAAAAATTGTAATGTGAATTAGGAGCGGAAGTTGAATGACAAAGACTTGAATTACTGAATGAGTTAATGCTGAAAAATTCAGCAAAATAGGGGTTTTATAACATCCTTGTCCTAGTCCTACTGAAATAGGGTTTTTATCCTTGTCCTAGTCCTACTGAAATAGGGTTTTTATCCTTGTCCTAGTCCTACTGGGTTACTGCATACTTGTCCTAATCCTACTAAGTTACTGCTGATCCCCCAAGTCTTTAGAAATGGTGTTTTTGCCCGGGACAAGTTCTCCATGCATCACTTTTAGTCCACCAGTTTCCAGAAGCTTCCTTCCCTCTTATGTTGAAGTTTCATTTGGCGTCCAACAGTTCACAAAATGCTGAAATCTTCATCATTTATACCTGAAAACTTTCTAATCACGTTGGTTAGCTCACTTATAGGAAAAAGGACTAAAAGTGCAGGAATTATATATTTTGTCCTTAAAACTTAGCTAAAATATGGGTAAATTAAGGTGCTTTAGGCATGTAAATACGCCTAACATCACTACTCGATTTGAACTATCCAAATTGATTATGTTGAGGATTAAACATCCATGTGCCAAAATCTATCATAAACTTCAAGACAAGTCCAACTGAAATATGGTGTAATCCACACGACGGGTCTCAACAAGGACTTACCCATGATGCCTATCCTCTGTACCAGTGAGAAACTCAAATGCATCCTCTCCAGGAGCACCAAAAAAACTAGGAGGATCCAACCTCAAGAATCTACCTAGTGTCTTCTGCTCCTCAACATACATAGTAGGCTGGGTCACAACTGGTTGTTTGACTGTCGACTAAACAACTGCCAAAATAGAAGGAACCTCAACTCTAGGAGCTGCAGCTGCAGGCTGCACTCTTATCCCAGTAGTCTGCGAACAATCAACAATACCCAACAACTGAACTAAAGCATCTCTAAGTAAAAAATAGGGGATGAATCCTCATGGACCCTAGGCTTGTCCTTGGCCCACCACTGGCTGAGGTAGAGGATTCTCAGGCTCGAGTGCAGGAATAGGGTTCAGGGGAAGTCCACCCTAATCCCTAAATAGAGATACATCATGAGTCTAGGTTTTGAGACCCTCCTCATGTATAACCATAGCACGAGTCATGGGCATCTACGAAATAGTAAATTTAAGAGAATATCCAACAAACCAAATTAGACTCTTAGCATGATATGAGTGAAAGAAGTGAGGGACTCCTAAGAATGTCCTATAGCCTCCATAAGATAGGAAACAAACGTCAATGTTCCGATCCACAGGACTCTATTAGGCACTTGATCCTATAATAATAATATCAGTGAACCTAGCTCTGATATAATTTTGTCACGACCCAATTTCAGAGTCATGATGGCACCTACCATAACCCACCAGTAGGTAATCCAACACTGTAACCCAGAGCTAATGCACTAGGTTACCTTGGTAGGAACATCCAACATCGACCCTATATGGGAACATAATATAACAACAATATTCCACAAAGAAACAACTAAAATTCGAATACAAATCCCAAGACCTGATAGTATTAGTACAAGAGAAACTTTATATTCAACAATAGAAATTACAACTCAACATTTAAAAGTCTTAAATAGCCTTATACATTCTTCTCGAATACAAATGATATAATGAGGATAGAAGGGAAAAAGAGTAACTCGGACTCCAAGAGATCACCCTGTCTCCTAATGATCAACACCCCATGATCTTGAGTCAATGACAGCAACTAAAACTCGAGTCTGCACCAAAAAGGTACAAAAGTGTAGTATGAGTACCAAAACATGGGTACTCAGTAGAAACATCACCCGACTAAGAAAAATTATAATATAAGGATGATATAGAGTAAGCCAATAACTTAAAGTCAAGGTCACAGAATCGAACCTGAACATTTTTTGATATCGCTGTATAAGATAACTAATCAACTAGAATAATAGTACGACATTCCATATGCACATAAACCATAATTTTCTTACTACATGAGTAGCCATTTTGGAAGCATAAAGCCACATATATATAATAACAATCATGTAATTACCATAATCAAAACAACTACCATCATTAGATTATAAAACAAAGAAGATGCCACAATGTCCCATACCGTTACGAAGTACACTCATGGAAAACAAGCAAAGAACTCGTCATGGCATCCCATACCACCGCAGAGTACACCAAAAGATCAATCCATAAACATATCAAGGCATAACTACACAAGAAACTCAATAAAGACACCGGTTGTACATTCCCGCCATAGCCTCTAACCAAGGTTTAGCATCATCATCAATACCGCAATTTGACACAACGAAGCTGATATTGCCACAACATGGTTATATAGTTATTTAATATTTAGTTCATTAATAAAATTTATGTCTAGCTTATATTAGCTAACCTCCATTTCCATGAGCCACTAATTTGGAAGTTTAATTGTTTACTAGTCTTCAAATAAAGAAAAGCTATAAGTTACCAATGCTATTATTTATTCACCCATCTCAAAGCCATCTTCTAGTTATCTTCCTAATTATATAAGTCATTAATTAAGCCACCATGGCATCACATACTAGAGGTCAACTTAACAACTCATCATACAATACTAGATCTATTATCATTGTGCATGTCACAACCTTAAGGACTAGTTTCCACATTTTAGCAAAGTAAGGTCCAACAACTAGATTACTAGGCTTCTAGCCTACACGACATAGTCATTTATTAGAGACAACTAGTTATCACATTAGCCACTTTACTAGGCGAACTCATAACATAACCATTTATCCAAGTCAAGTAGATTCACTAGGTGAGTCTTTGGTTCTACAAAAGATTACACATATCAATTAGCCTTATCCCAATACTCAACATAATCAACTTGTAGTTACTAATTAGAGTTAAGAAAGGGTCATATCTCTTATCTAGTAATTAATGACAAAGAATGGATAACAATTGACCAAGGAGGACATCATATCTCAAGTGTACAAATGGGTTTAGCCACACACGGCATAACCTCATATACAACTCTGCATTCACTTATATACTTACCACACATGTCATTATCATATCATTACGACCTCTTCTACATTCATTGGAAATTTTCATAACATCATTATATCCTTTAGATTAACCAGACATCATCATAACATCAATATATCCTCCGGATTCACGGGGAATCATCATCATATCAATATATCCTCTATGCTCATCGGGCATCATCATAACATCACTTTATCCTCTGGATTCATCAGGTATCATCATAATATCAATATATCCTCCGGATTCTCGGGCATCATCATAACATTAATATATCCTCCGGATTTATCGAGCATCATCATAATATCAATATATCCTCTAGATTAACCATGCATCATCATAACATTATTATATCCTCCGAATTTACCGAGCATCATCATAAAATTATTATATCCTCTAAATTCACCGAGCATCATCATAAAATTATTATATCCTCTAGATTCACCGGGCATCATCATAACATCATTGTACACATAAATATGTAGATAATTAAATTAGAATATACAACACACA
Organism: Capsicum baccatum var. pendulum; assembly: GCA_030864225.1. NCBI lineage: Eukaryota > Viridiplantae > Streptophyta > Magnoliopsida > Solanales > Solanaceae > Capsicum > Capsicum baccatum. The sequence goes on from CM061554.1 coordinate 173,784,824, forward strand.
ATGATAGAGTATAAGTGATGCAAGGTAACACATAAGATCATACTTTACTATTAATCATCACTCCATAATATAAGTAGGTGCATAGCATGAATATGTAAATGATCTGCAAAATTACCACTTTTCCAAGTTAACATGTTTATTAGTAAGTCAATTATAAGTCAAGTGTGTGCACTTTAGATGCCTCTTTTACTCCTAGTTTTTGCAATATTAACTCCAATGGAAATCCTTCACTTAAACATTAGCTTAATCTTTAGGCTTGAGTCATACTAAGAGTTGTAACATAATTAGAGGTTCACTTGGTGAACTCATAAATAAGCCAACCGATAACATAACCATAGGTTCGATTTACAAAACTTTCCAAGGCTATCCATATCATGAAAACTAGATAATCAATCAAGTATACACATTATACAACCATTGAACACATGCATAATCGACAATCGAGTTTAACCATTATAACTTCAATAACTTAACTTAGAAATTCATCAAGTATCTAGGTCACTAACGAAATGTATAGTTCAAGCTTAAGGTGGGTCTCCTAAATCCCAATAACGCCAAAGTTCACTTCTGCAATGCTAACATCTACCAAGAATTAGGCTAGGTTAGCTAAATCACACCATAAGTGCTTATCAATTCTTACTAGACCTATAAGGGAAAACCTTTTTCAGGTATCCTTTCTAAGTCACCCCAAACACTAAGTCCAATTCATAACTAGTCATATCTAGGTCAACATACTCTTAAGGTTAGTTAACAACATCATTCTCAACTATTAGAGCAACTAAAGTATTCACATACTATTTATGAGACTACAAGTAGAACTGTCCAAGGTTCTAGGCTATAGTCAAGCATCACACCTTAAAAGTATAATAGCCTACAAGAATCAACTAATCCCAAATGTCACCAAGCATCCATTTATTATCTAAGACCCCTCCCAATCTCACAAGATATGAATAATTATACTACAATCAATCTCAATCTAAATATGAGTAAGCCTAAATACCTTGAGTCCAAATAACTCACAATCCAAAAAGTTTTGCCTTTTCTTTTTTCGAAGCTTCTTCCACAAGCCAAGCTATCAATAACATAATCGAAGCATCATTAAAAGATTAACAAAACCCAGTATGGCACCATTATGCCATGGGTCCAAAATGATACCAAAATCCCAAGTGGGTCCCACCTTCAAAAAATAAATTTTTGAGACCAACCGATTGCTTAACTATCATTAGGGAGCTATAACCCTCAAGAAACTTGAGTAAATCAATCACATTTGTGGCTACAATTGTGCCTCAAAGACTTAGGGGTCTTGTGTCTATAAATTAAGAAATTAACACCAAACTAGAAGAATCTTACATTAGATTTATAGCAAAAATGGATTGCACAAGTTATTCAAGCTCCTAATCAACCCACAAGACTTACTTTAAATATTTTACACTCTATTGGGGTTTTAGAACACAAGAGAGAGGCACAAATGGCTAAAATTTTGGGCAAGACAACCTTTAAAAAGGCTTTACCCAGGCCTCAGGCAGCATGGTCGCGGACTCCGCTAGGCTGTAGTCGCGACACCGCATTCACTCCTCATATACCACGATCGCAGTATCTCTCCATGTGCCAGGCACAGCTAAAGCTTTGAACTTGGTTCTGTGCTTTGGCTAATGCCTCAAGATGCATCTGGAGTCCGTTTTGAGCAAAATAGATATGTAACCACATAGATCTTGACATTCCAGATATGTTGATCAAGTCGGATTTCACATTTAAGGTCATTTTAGAAAAGTTTTCACTCGATGGTCAATTAGAACCAACAAAGACTTAAAATTAGGAAAGTGGTTCTAAAAACCAAATGAACCGCTAGGAAACCGAACTGTCGATTGTAACAAGTCACTACTGACTTAGGTCAGTTATGGAGAAACTCTATTGGCAAAAATAAGCAACAATGCAAACAATAACCTAAAGGGTCATTACAATATCCACTACTAAGAAACTTTTATCCCCAAAAGTTAAAGATGAAAAAGCTACTTAAAGTCTCAAACATATGAGGATATTGGGCCCATATCTCACTCTTGATCTCCCAAGTAGCCTTCTTTACTTGGCGATGCCTCCACTAAACCTTGACTACCAAAATCTCTCTAGAACATAGTCGTCTCACATCACTAGCCAAAATAAGAATAGGCTCCTCCACAAAGGTCAACTGTACGTCTAACTTGATCGAATAACATCTAAGCACATGAGAAGGATCAAGAATATACTTTCACAACATAGAGACATGAAAAACCAAATGAACAACGCCAAAGTCTGGAGGTAAATCTAACTCATAGACCACCTCGCCCACTACACGGAGGATCTCAAAAGGACCAACATAGCGAGGGATAAGCTTAATCTTCCTCCTAAATCTCATCACACCTTTCATAGGGGAAATATGAAGAAACACACAATCACCAACTCCAAATCTCAAGGCATGGAGTCTACGATTGGTGTAGGCATTTTGACTACTCTAGGCTACTCTCAGCTTAGCTTGAATCACCCTGAATCTATTCAATAAGTTGAACCTCAAAAGTCTTAAACCAATTTATAGAAGAACAACATCTCTTACTATACAAAGCCTCAGAAGGTTCCATCTCAATACACGAATGGTAACTGTTGTTATAGGCAAACTCTGTAATACACGCAGGGACCTCATGCAAATGAACTATCTCTTAAACATAAATCTGGGCCAATCTCTCAGCACTGAAGGTGATCTAAATAGAAAGGAAATATGCCAACTTTGTCAAACAATACATAATAACCTAAATACCATCGTGACCACGAAAAGTATAAGGCAAACCAATAATGAAGTCCATGGTAACCCTTTTCCATTTCCACTCGAGAATAGGTAACCTCTGAGTCAAATTGCCTAGATGTTGATGCTTGGCCTTTAAATTGCTGACAACATAGGTAACGATGTATGAAGTCTACCATATATCTCTTTGTACTATACCACCAATAAAAATGCCTCATATCTCTATTCATTTTGGCCATACCAAGATAAATAGACCATCTAGAGCTTTGAGCCTCATGCAAAATCAATTGAATTAATTCATCAAGTCATGGAACATAAATACAACCCTAAAATCTCAAGATACCCTCAAAATCTATGATGTACCTCCTTGACTCACCACCCGATCACGAAGAAGGAACAACTTACTATCCTCAAACTAACGATCACAAATCTGCTCAAATAGGGAGGACCTCGTGTAATACCCCGTATGTTTCTAAGCTAGGAGATGAACCATTTTTCCTATGTATAAGACCTCATATCCTATGAGTAGCATTTTAGTGCATGACTTACAATGAGTATCCTAGTGATAAGATAGCTTATGATACATTAAGCATGTTCATATGAGTCCCTTAAGGTAATACAAGCTAAGAGTATTTGAATCCATCAAGTTTTAGTGTTTGATTTTGCAAGGGTCATCTTTGAATGAGTATAAATTGATGTTAATGTGTTATTTATGCATATTTATACCCATAAAATTGTGGATAATTGAATTAAATTTCCAATGATACCAATTTCGCCTTAATCCAATACCCAAGCGAAAAGTTATGCCTATTTTTGTGAGAGACAGTAAGGATAAGCGATTGGTTAGGCGCCGCCCAACCTAGACATAGGCGATTAGTTAGGAGCCACCTAACCTAGCTTAGGCAATCAGTTGGGAACCACCTAAGTCAATTCCAGGTGCCAAAAACACTCTGTTTTGAGTTATTTTAAGGGTAATTAAGTCTTTTCACACTCCTTACACGTCCCTAGATTTAACCCTACGCAATATATAACTTCTGATAATATTACAACCCTATTAACATCTCAAAGCTCATCATACAAGAGCACCATAGGAGAAAAAAAACTAGAGTTGCACAATCAAGCTTGAAGATCTGATTCCAAGGAAATTCCTCTGTCAATCATCAAGAATCTTCCTTCTAAGGTATGCGTAGTGTTCATCCACGAATTACTTTTGTCCGTGGAGTTCAAGAATCAATATTTAAAATATAAAATCTTGGTTGATTGTGGTGATATGATCATACCCATGTGGATGCTTGTTTGTTTTGCTATGTAATAGTATGCATGACTTGATTTATGGATCCCTTTCATCCATAAAGCTCAAAAACCCTTTTTTTCATTATAAATTATAATTTCTATATTGTTGGGTGTTGATGATCATGTTGTTGATATTGGGTGATTCCCAAGATGGAATCTTTATATGTTTTTTTGTGAATTCATGATATCATATGAGTTGGAAACATGTAAATTTAGTTGTTCATGATATATAATTTGATGAAATCCACCTATGCCTTAAAGAATGCATGCAAGATGTTTGATAAAATGCCTAGTATGTTAGAACTTCATATTTACATGATTTCATGATATCTAAATAACAAGTTCATGTTAGTCATACACTCCAATATGAATTTCCATGCAAATTATGTATTGTTATTGTTGTGGTACAAAGCATGTATGATAGTGAAGATATAAATTGTGTACACAAAATATATCCATGCTTTCCCTACCATGTTTGAGATGTTTAATAAATACATGAAGTTTAATATCCCCAAATCATTACAGTATGAACTAAATGTTACATGTTGCCATTCCCTTTCATTTGAATGGTTTCCATGCGATTGCTTTGAATAGTATATGTTGTCGAAATGCCCATGATATTAGAATATGATATTTATGACTTGATTATAAGCATTTCTATTCGTGATAGATATTATGATGACCATGTACATCATGAAATCCCCCACTCATGTATTATGGATTTTTATTGATGGTCGTGTACTCAAGAAATTTAAGTTGTATCAGTTTCCTTCCATTAAGTCCTGGGGTTACTTGTACTCAAAAAATATAGATGTGTGCCTAGAGCCATGTCATGTTTTCACGATACTCTCAGTCAAGCCATGATCTATAGAATTCAGTCAGTCGTGTGACTCAGGGAAACTCACAAATCTCTGTAATCTCAGTAATCTCATTGTTCAGTAACCTCAGCAACCACAGTATTCACAGTCAATCTTAGTAACTTCAGTATTCTCAACCAGTCCTCAGAACTTAGCACATTCCGTCATTCATTGGAATCCAGTAAACTTAGTTTAGCTCTGCTAAATAATACCACTAGTATCAGTCCAGTTAATTAGTATCAGTTCAGCTAATCAGTTCATCTTAGTTAATCAGTTCAATGTACTTCAGATGGGAGTAGAGGTTAGCACCGAGTGAACCCAAGGATGGAAACTCACCCGCCAGTTCAGGGTGTGATTCTTAGTAGCAGTCCTTATGTTCCAGAACTATGTAGCCAGCGTAGGTTAAGACATCTTAACCCATCAGATTAGGGTTGATGAGTGGATTAACCCATATATTTAGGGTTCCCACTATTCTCATTGAGTACCTGCCAGTATAGGGTTCTCACAGTTGTCCTTACCAGTGGTGCGGTATTGACACCCCTCCAGTCGGGGTAGAGATTGGACCCTAACTTAGCCATTATAGCAGATTTAGGGCATGTTGGTTAGATAACTACTTCCCATAATTTCAGTTACAAATTTTAGGAATATCAACTATAGCTACCCAGTCTCAGTAAAGAACTCAGATAGTTCTTCAGATTTTAGTATATCAGGACTGTCAAATACAGTCAACTCAGAAATAGAATTAAACTAAGATAGTTTCCTTCAGATTTATGGACTGTCAGATACATTCACTTATGCTATCAATCACAAAATTTATCAGAACTCATGCTATCAGTACTCAGCTTCAGGACTGTTAGATACAGTCAATCTAACCAGTTCTTCATAATTTGAACTATCAGAAATAATCATTCCTTTATTAGTAATATAGTATCAGTCTCCCAGTATTCAGTAATATAGTATCAGATCCATCACTTATTAGTGATTTACATATTAATATCAGTAAACTCTGTCTTTTAGAATCTCATTATCAGTACACTCATGTTGTTAGTATTCATACTCAGTATTCAGTATCTCCACGAGTTTAGTTACAGTTACATATGCATGTATGTACTCTCACGTTCATATCATTCAGTATTTTTTATGCATATAACCCTTTACATTTAGCCTACCTCACTCGTATACTCAGTACATTCAGACGTACTGACGCATTTGCGTTATGGTGCTTTCTTTTATGTTACACCATAGGTTCAGAGGCATGAGCTCCAAATCAGTAGTAGATTCCAAGATCAGCAGTCAGAGTTAGACGTGAGTCCACATCCTTTGAGAACATGATGATTTCATTTCTGTTTCAATTTTCACTTTATTTCAGTAGTTGGAGTTAGTTGGGGACATGTCCCATCAACTTCTTATTCAGTTCAGTTAGAGGCTTTTGGACTAGATGTAAGATTAGATGTTCAGACTTCAATATTTATGTTTCTTTTTGGTATTGTTATTCCATAGATTTCAGATATGTATCAGTATTGAACCTTATGGCCTTACAGTTCATGTTTTCACATATTTTATGAGATATTATGCAGTTTACAGGTACAAATATCAGTCACGGGTTAGCTTGTGGTCCTTCGAGGTCATGAGTACCGTGTAGCATTTCGATTCAGAAAATTGGGGCGTTACAAACTTGGTATCAGAGCCTAAGGTTCAACAGTGTCCTAGGAAGTCTAAAAGCTACATCAAGTAGATTCTAGTACATGGGCGTGTTGTGCACCACACTTATGTGGAAGAGGATATGAGATGTTTTAGGAATAGTTTCCCTTCTTTCATGTCTCAAGATCATGCTATAGCAAGTTTCTTTAAGGAAACCATGTAGATTCATATCATGCACCCCTCTTGTTCACTTTACCTTACTTTCAAGGTAATAGAAATAGTGAAGTTCAAAGTCCTAAAGATAGGGCTTTCTCAGACAGTCCCTACGGTCAGTTATGAGATTAGCAACAGTCTCAAATAGTATTCCATCAGTTCATAGGTCGTACAGATTTTATTCATGATCATGAGAACTCATTCTTGAACCCAGAAGTTTAGTAGTAGTAGAGTTGGAATAGTATTATTCTATTTGATTAGATTATATATTCATAGGGATTAGATCAGTAGGCTTGAACAGTACGATCTAAAAACATAAGTTTATTGACTCAAAATTAAGCATGAAGGTGTGAATGTGATATTAGCAGTATAAGAGAAAACAAAATTAGATGATCTGCTTAGTAAGACAGGCATGTGTTGAACAGAATGTAGGTATGTGATGGTAGATCAAGTGACCAAGTCAGACTCTCAAGATTCCAGTAGTAGTGCCAATATGTATAGAAAAGCAGTAAGGGAAGACGATTCCCAACCTGTCCTCTTCTCAGTACAAAGATTTGTACTTTAGCTGTCATGAAATCCACTCAGGTCTTACATATCAACTCTATGGTCATGAACCATACTTATGTATCTCTTTTTCCATGATCATGTATGAATTCAATTCCCAGCATAAGGAGTCCCTTTTACTCCACAGTACGAGTCATGTTCCATGAGAATAATCTACTTTCACACACTTTCCATGGGATTATGTGTGCCTTCAGTTCCCAGTATAAGGGGTTCAGTTCTAGCTCCCTCAATATTCAAATCATATCCCACGAGTACAGAAAACTCTACACTCAGGTCATGCAACTCATGACTCATGTACACATATCATGATTTCCAGTATACTTAGCTTCCATGGCTCATTCTATGCCCCTACAAATCAGATACATTTAGACTATGTCATGTATATCCCCATTTCAGACCTTATTGGTAAATACAAACTATTGATATTTTATTCCTCAAGTTTCAGACATGTGTTAAGTTTAGTTTGTATCTATTCATGTTTAAGGTCCTCCTGATTTACTCCTCTAGTTAGCTCTCCTTACGAAATAGTGTAGTGATAAGCAATTGTTTAGATAAGAGAAGATTGTTGCATGCTTACTTTGCACGAGGGTGTAGTTATGAAAATAGGCTTGAATGTCATGATAAATATGCAAGTAAACGTCTAGCAAGGGGTCGTATTTAGAAGTTGGGAAAGTACAAAGTGTAAGTGTACATTTAGATCCTTGACTTATGTATGTCCCCAGCATATAGCCATCAAAAACTCAGTTGCCAACTCAATTATAGTTTCAGTATCCAGCACTCAATGATCAATGTTCAGTCCTTGAATTTAGTACTTCTGTGCTAGCTATAGGCCTAGTTATAATGTCATCTTCAGTTTAGTAACCAGATTTGAAACTCAGTTCAGTTCCAGACATGCTTGACCATAGCATTCAGGTTATCAGTACTCAGTTATCAATGTTTCAGTACCCCAGTTTATAGAATACCTCAGAGCCATGTCATACGCTTGGTCTCGTATTCGAAAATAATATAGAATTCATGAATCCATGCTCAGATACCTCATTCTACTCAGTTAGTCCTTATCTCCTATGCATAAAACTAAAAAATCTCAGCCCAGCTATTCAGACTAAGTACAGTTAAGCTTTGTAGATCCAGTATTCAGATATCAGTTATTCAGTTAATCAGATAAGTTAGTGTATTTATGCACTCGTGTTCATCTCAGTTCATGTATCGTGTCTCAGTTTCAGATCCTAGATATTCAGCCATGACTCAGTTCCTAGGTGTCTTGCGAATCGCTTCAATTTCCCTCAGTAGCTCATCCAAGTCAGTATTCTTTGAGGGACATAGTTTCCCAAGGGGGAGATACATCATACCCCTAAAATTTCATGACATAAACATACTGCTCTATTTTCTTTTGATGAATCCAGTTTGGAGAAGGGGTACTCACAAGATAACCCTCAAGCTTCAACTTCAGTCATATGCGATGTTTTTAAGATTTAGTTCAGATTATGATATTCAGTATATCTACCATGTCCTAGACTTTGTTATGTTCTCATGTTTTCGATCATGCATATGGAGTAATTAATCTCAAACTTATCGGTATTATCTGTTCAAGGTAACAGTTTTCCTTAAACTTACTTGTTCTCATATTTATATTTTAGTGCCAAACTTGGTATTCAATTCCATTCTCAGTTTTTAGTTCAAACTTGATACCTTTACCATTGCATGTTCATGAGTAAGTTTAGTCATGAATTCACACATCAGATATGTGTGATCAGCTCATTAGTACTTTCAGTCACGCATTCATGTATTATGTCAGTCATATAATTATGCATCTGATATGCATGGATTCATCCTTTCAGTTATATATCAGATATGCATTCTCATTTTGAAAAAACTTACTTTATTAGAATCCTCAGTCTTATATTCATGAATCAACTTCCCGTGCATCATATATGCATGTTCAATATGTTGTGCTCAACTTTAAGTCATGCCAGTCATGAACCCATTTTACATTAGTGTATGTCTTGTACCTAATCATCTTACCATCTCTCCCGCTTCAGTTAATTTCCATTCGAGGACGAATGTTCCCAAGGGGGAGATATTATAATACCCCGCATATTTCTAAGCTAGGAGACGAAGCATTTTTCCTACGTATAAAACCTCCTATCCTATGAGTATCATTTTAGTGCTTGACTTACAATGAGTATCCTAGTGATAAGATAGCTTATGATACATTAATCATGTTCATATGAGTCACTTAAGGTAATACAAGCTAAGAGTTTTTGAATCCATCAAGTTTTAGTGTTCTATTTTGAAAGGGTCATATTTGAACGAGTATAACTCGATCTTAATGTGGTAATTCTTAATATTTATACCCACGAAATTGTGGATAATTGAATTATCTTTTCAACGATACCAATTTTGCCTTAATCCAATATCCGAGCAAAAAGTTATGCCCATTTTCGTGAGAGACAGTAAGGATAGGCGATTGGTTAGGCGCCACCCAACCCAGACATAGGCGATTGGTTAGGCTCCGCCTAACCTAGCTTAGGCAATCACTTAGGCACTGCCTAATTCAATTCTAGGTGCCAGAAACACTCCGTTTTGAGTTATTTTAAGGGTAATTAAGTCTTTTAACACTCCTTACACGTCCCTAGACTTAACCCTACGAAATATATAGCTTCTAATCATATTACAACCCTATTAACATCTCAAATATCATCACCCAAGAGCACCATAGGAGAAAAAAAAATAGGGTTGCACAATCAAGCTTGAAGATCCGATTCCAAGGAAATTCCTCCGTCAATCATCAAGAATCTTCCTTCTAAGGTATGCGTAGTGTTCATCCATGGATTCCTTTCGTCCGTGGAGTTTAAGAATCAATATTTAAAATACAAAAGCTTGGTTGATTGTGGTTATATGATCATACCCATGTGGATGCTTGTTTGTTTTGCTATGTAATAGTATGCATGACTTGATTTATGGATCCCTTTCATCCATAAAGCTCAAAAACCCTCTATTTCATTATAAATTATGATTTCTATATTGTTGGGTGTTGATGATCATGTTGTTGATATTGGGAGATTCCCAAGATGGAATCTTTATATGTTTTTTTGTGAATTCATGATATCATATGAGTTGAAAACATGTAAATTTGGTTGTTCATGATGTATAATTTGATGAAATCCACCTATGCCTTAAACAATGCATGCAAGGTGTTCGATAAAATACCTAGTATGTTAGAACTTCATATTTACATGATTTCATGATATCTAAATAACAAGTTCATGTTAGTCATACACTCCAATATGAATTTCCATGCAAATTATGTGTTGTTATTGTTGTGGTATAAAGCATGTATGATAATGGAGATATAAATTATGTACACAAAATATATCCATGCTTTCCCTACCATGTTTGAGATGTTTAATAAATACATAAAGTTTAATATCCCCAAATCATTACAATATGAACTAAACGTTACATGTTGCTGTTCCCTTACGCTTGAATGGTTTCCATACGATTGCTATGAATAGTATATGTTGTCGGAATGCCCATGATATTATAATATGAGATTTATGACTTGATTATAAGAATTCCTATTCATGATAGATATTATGATGACCATGTACATCATGAAGTCCCCCACTCATGTATTATGGATTTTTATTAATGGTCGTGTACTCAAGAAATTCAAGTTGTATCAGTTTCCTTTCATTGAGTCCTGGGGGTACTTGTACCCAAAAAATATAGCTGTGTTCCTAGAGCCATGTCATGTTTTCACGGTACTCTCAGTCAAGCCATGATCTATAGAATTCAGTCAGTCATGTGACTAAGGAGAACTCAGAAATCTCAGTAATCTCAGTAGTCCAGTAATCTCAGTAATCTTAGTACTCAGTAACCTCAGTAACCTCAGTAACCTCAGTATTCACAATCAATCTTAGTAACTTCAGTACTCTCAACCAGTCCTCAGAACTCAGTACATTCCGTTAGTCATTGGAATCCAGTAAACTTAGTTTAGCTCTGCTAAACAATACCACTAGTATCAGTCCAGTTAATCAGTATCAATTCAGCTAATCAGTTCAGTTCAGTTATTCAGTTTCGCTTAGTTATTCAGTTCAGTGTCCTTCAGATGGGAGTAGAGGTAGCACCGAGTGAAACCAAGGATGGAAACTCACCCGCCAGTTCAGGGTGTGATTCTTAGTAGCAATCCTTATGTTCCAGAACTACGTAGCCAGCGTAGGTTGAGACATCTTAACCCGTCAGATTTGTGTTGATGTGGTGGCTTAACCCATCAATTTAGGGTTCCCACCATTCTCATTGAGTACCTGCCAGTATAGGGTTCTCACAGTTGTCCTTACCAGTGGCATGGTATTGACACCCCTCCAGTCGGGGCAGAGATTGGTTCCCAGCTTAGCTATTATAGCACATTTGGGGCATGTCGGTTAGATAACTGCTTCCCACAGTTTTAGTTACAGATTTTAGGTCTATCAGCTATAGCTACCCAGTCTAAGTAAAGAAGTAAGATAGTTCTTCAGATTTCAGTATATCAGGATTGTCAGATACAGTCAACTCAGAAATAGAATTAAACTCAGATAGTTTCCTTCAGATTTATGGACTGTCAGCTACAATCACTTATTCTATCAATCACAAAATTTATCAGAACTCATTCTATTAGTACTCAGCTTCAGGACTGTCAGATACAGTCAATCTAACCAGTTCTTCATAATTTGAACTGTCAGAAATAATCATTCCTTTATCAGTAATATAGTACCAGTCTCCCAGTATTTAGTAATACAGTATTGGATCCATCACTTATTAGTGATTTACATATTAATATCAGTAAACTCATTCTTTAAAAATCTCATTATTAGTACACTCATGTTGTCAGTATTCAGACTCAGTAGTCAGTATCTCCACGAGTTCAGTTACAGTTACGTATGCATATATGTACTCTCACATTCATATCAGTCAGTATTTTTCATCTATATAAACCTTTGCATTTAGCCTACCTCACTCATATACTCAGTACATTCAGACGTACTGACGCATTTGTGCTATGGTGCTTTCTCTTATGTTACACTATAGGTTCAGAGGCATGAGCTCCAAATCAACAGTAGATTCTAGGATCAGCAGTCCGACTTAGACGTGAGTCCTCATCCTTTGAGGACATGATAATTTCATTTCTATTTCAGTTTTCACTTTATTTCAGTAGTTGGAGTTAGTTAGGGACATGTCGCATCAACTCCTTATTCAGATCAGTTAGAGGCTTTTGGACTAGATGTCAGATTAGATGTTTAGACTTCAGTATTTATGTTTCTTTTTGGTATTGTAATACCATATTTTTCTGATATGTATCAGTGTTGAACCTTATGGCCTTATAGTTCATGTTTCCATATATTTTATGAGATATTATGCAGTTTACAGGTACAGATATCAGTCATGGGTTAGCTTGTGGTCCTTCGGGGTCATGAGCACCGTGTAGCATTTTGGTTCAGAAAATCGGGGCGTTACATCTCGCCTCCACACAAGCTAAAATCTTCGCAAGATTAGAAATATCAAAGAAAGCCATCAAATTGGATAAGAACTGGATGTTTCATGTCAAGGGCCTCTGAGAAGCTGATATACAAGCCAAAACACCTATACTTATTGCCTTGCAACTCAAGGCATCAACCACTACATTCGCCTTACCAGATGATACAAGATGGAAATAACATAATCCTTCAGCATTTCTATCCATCTGCACTGGCAAGAATTAAGCTCTCTCTAGATCATAAGATGTTGAAGACTACGATGATTGGTGAAAATCTCACAATCTACACCATAAAATTAATGCCTCCAAATCTCGAGCACAAAAACTACTACAACCAACTCCAAATAATGAGTGAGGTAGTTCCGCTCATACACCTTAAGCTGTTTAGAAGCATAGGCAATAACACGACTCTGTTGCATCAAAACACATCCAATACAAACACCAGATGCATCACCAAATACTGTGAATCCCTCCCCCTCAATTAAAAGAGATAACACCGTGGCTGAAACACCAGATGTATCACCAAATACTGTGAATCCCTCCCCCTCAATTAAAAGAGATAACACCGTGGCTGAAGTGAGACAATCCTTGAGCTTTCCAAAGTTTAACTCACACTCCTCAAACCATCTTAGTGGAACTTTCTTCTGAGTCATTCTAGTCATAGGGGCTGATATTGTAGCAAAGATCTTAACAAAGAGCCTATAATAACTATCCAGTCCAATGAAACTGCAAACCTTAGTCAGAGACGTAAGCCAAGTACAATCACAAATCCCTAACATCTTAGTTGGGTCTATTATAATACCTACCTTGGACACCACATGTCCAAGAAATAACACTGACTCAAGCCAAAACTTACACTTTGAGAACTTGGCAAAAAGCACATGCTCTCACAAAACCTGGAGCGCATTCCTCAATTATTATGCATGCTCCTTACTACTCCTTGAATACATGAGAATATCATCAAAGAACACAATAACAAAAGAGTCTAGATAGGGTCTGAACACATGGTATATCAAATCCATAAATGAAACTAGGGCATTAGTAAGCCCAAAAAACATCACCAAGATCTCATAGTGACCATAATGGGTCCTAACGGTTGTCTTGGGGATATCCTCATCCTGAATCCTCAACTAATGAAAATTGGACCTCCAATCTATCTTTGAAAATCTAGTTGTGCCCTGAAGCTAGCCGAATAAATCATCAATACGAGGCATAGGATTATGGTTCTTCACCATCACCTTGTTAAGTTGCCTATATTCAATACAAATTCTCATCAACCCATCTTTCTTTTTCATAAACAAAACAGGGGCTCTCCATAGGGACACACTAGGTCTAATGAATCTTTTACTAATAAGATCCTGGAGCTGGGAGTTCATCTCCTTAATATCAGCCGGAGCTATATGGTAAGGTGCCATATAAATAGGTCGGGAGCCAGGCTCAAGGTCAATAGCAAACTTAATCTCACTATTAGGGGGAATACCAGGAAAATAGGCAGGAAATATGTCAGGAAACTCACACACAATAGAAAATAGAGTCAAACTTTGGACTCTCTACATGGGTATCATATACATAGGCAAGATAAGACTTACAACCTCTCGGTATAAGCCATCTGGCATAAAAATAAAAAATAATCCCCATCGGATCGCAACTAATTATTTCCTTCAACAGGACTGGGGTAGGTAGTGTATGGCTAAGGTAACAGTCTTGGCAAAATAATCCATGACTGTATGATAGTGGGATAACCAGTCCATGCTCTGAATCATATCAAAATCCAATATATCCAGAATAATAAAATCACCACATGTATCAACATCACTAACTGTCACAACACAAGATCTGAATACTCGATCTACTACTAAAGAATCACCTACGGGAGTAGATACGCGTAAAGACACATATAATAAATCACTAGTCAAGTCCAACCGTGGTGCATAATAAGAAGATATATAAGAATAAGTGGATCTAGGATCAAATAAAGAAAGATCCAACTTACGGCATACCAAAATTACACCTATAACTACAACATCCAAAGTCTCAGCCTCGGGTCTAGTAGGTACTGCATACAACTGACCATGCCCACCACCTGGCTGGGTTCCTAACTGACCTCTTATCCTACCTGCTTGAGTCCCCACCTTGAGAACCCTATTAACCACCACTAAGACCTCATAAACTACCTCTACTTAAAGGATGAACTGCACTAATGGGAGTAGCTCCTTGGGCTGAAAAAGCCATCGCCCCACGACTAGGGCACTCCTTAGAAAAATAATTAGGAAGTACACAAGTAAAACAAGAATCACGAGCATAACTAGAACTCACAAATTCGGCAGATCTAGTATAGTGGCCATGCCTAACATGGCCTACAAATAAAACTCTCAAAGACTTATCACTGCCCGTACTAGGGTGACTGCTAGCAATGAACTGGCCCTGTCAGTGATCTGAAGAGTTACCTAAACTGGTCGACTAGTCTGAATCTAAGGCTTAAAATATAGACATAGAGAATGTCTACCATAAGGAATACCACCCCTAAATTGAGAACTACCATAGCTCCCAAAGAATTTTTCCCTAAAACTTGGGCCTCTTATCATGGCCCTCATTGTTGTATGTCCTCCATCACTCAAGCATAATCAGAAACCTCAGCAAAATTTCTACTCACAGCAACCAAACTCTAAGTAGCCATCTAATAGGAAGTCTCAATTCTCGCATAAAGCAACAAACTCTCTAATACTCTAAATCAAAGATAGAAGTCGCATGCCTAGCCAACTAATGAAAAAAAGCCTCATACTCAGCGACTGCCATAGAATTATAATGACTCGATACTACCACCTAGATATTACACAGTGCTTATAGACTCGAGAGAACACAAGCTAACCCATGAGTTGTTATCTGCTATGAACACTGAATAATATAATCATGAACACAAAAGAATAACTGAATTTTCCATAAGGTTTTAATAATGAAATAACTACTGAATTATGAATCTGATAAAAATACTAAAATCTGAATAGTCTAAATAGCTAACGGTAGTGTCTGAAAAGCCTTTAAACTAGATACTGTGGGTTGATGGGACATGCTCCAACTAATTTTACTAACTACTGAGCTAAGGACATGAAGTAGTATAATCTGTCCTCGGATGATGAGGACTCACCACTACTACTGTACTACTGATGATCTGAGAGACTAAGTGTAATCCAAAAACTAAGCGTCAACACCTATGATATGATACATCATAGTGAAAAAAAAAGGAATGCGATCACTACTTTGAAGGTACTGGTATGTTAAATGAGGTAGGATGATATGCATGGTCTCATAAATAGGAATAATAATAATTAACTAGACATACATGTAAAGTATGGAGTACTGAATAAAGAGCATAAAATCTGTGAATACTAAAAATGCATGAAAATCTATAAATACTGAGGATGCAAGACCAGGCATATAACATAAACTGAGTAAAATCTGTAAACTAAAATACTGAGATAACTGAATCTGTATTCTTTGGTAAAAAAACTCTTAAGACTGAATGACTGAGCTAGGACTATTACTGAGACTATATCCGAGATTGTGGGAGGTAACATCTAACCGATATTCCCTAATTTGAGCTAATCGGGGTCCAACCTGTAACCCTAGTTGGAAGGGTGTTAATACCATGCCACGGGTACTAACAATGGCTATGTGGATCCACTAAACTGATATAACGTCCAAAGGACTAAGGGGATCAACCCTGAACTGATGGGTGACCCCTGCGAGATAGTCAAGCCTAATCTGACGGGTGACTACTCATATCCAACGTTGGCTACATAGTTCTAGAGTATGGGGACTGCTACTAATAATTGTGCCTATCTGACGGGGAAGACGCCATCCCTACACTTTCTCGGTGCTAAATCCTACTACCAACTGAAAGACATTGAGATACTAGACTGTTGTATGTTTAATTGCCTGGTATTTTACTATTTTGAAGTGCTCATAGTATATTTTGAAGACTGTTCTATAATGTACCGACACTAGACTAAATAAATAGCTATGGATTCTGGTATTCAATACCCCCAGGACTCAAAACAATTATAGTAAAATGACACTACCACTTGGAGATCAAAACATGAAGGCTCTTAATAATTAAATCACTTTTGTAGGCGTTTTATCAAACACTTGTAGTTCATGGTTTAAAACAATCATAGGAATGTCATGGAACTTGTAGGAGTAGCATGAATTCATCATAATAGCATTAAATCATGGTTTAGTACAATAAATAATAGTATTAAAACATGGAAGATTGAATAATAACAACAATTTCATGGTAGCATTGTATAAAATCAATAGTACATAGAGATTCATGGATAAAATCATAATTGAAAACATGAATCTTGAAAAGACCACAATTTTATGATTTAAAAGGGTTGCTTGGACTCCATGGATGAAAGGAATCCATGTATGGACATCTAACATACCGGGGTTAACGAATCTAAAGAGATGAATGGAGAGTTCTTGAGAAATTGCCTTGAATTTGAGAGCTAGGGTTTCTTGTTCTTGAAAGAGGGGATTTTAATTTGAGAGAAATTGAAGAATGAATGATTATTTAGGGTGTTTAGGTGTTAAATTTTATGTTTTAGGTTAATTAGGGTTGTGGAAAAATACCCAAATACCCTTAAATAAATTTAAAAATAGAAGTTAAAAACTGACCAACCCAATTTTTAGCCTTGGCGCGAAGTTCCACTATCGCGCCAAGTGACTAGAAAAGGCAAAACTGGAACTTGGACAGACGGAATGTCATGCCACCATCATGATAATCCTGTGGATTCCATTTTAGCCATCTCCATGACGCGCCATGATCGCGGAGGCCAATCGGAAATTGACAAATGGAAAATTAGCCTTCTCTGCGACGCGCCATAATCGCGGGTCACACTGGAAATTGACAATTGTAATTTGGAATGTCTACGCGACGTGCTAAAGGTTTAAACAACGATGTTTAATGACTAAAACTTAAAATATCCATAACTTCTTACCCAGTTATCAGATTTGGGCAAATTTTATACCGTTGGAAAGCTAATTGAAATTCCTCCACAATGGCAAGCTCTACGTTGAAGAATAATAAGTGTTTCAAAAATTCCATATATGAATACTCATGTATTGGAACTTAGATTATCCTAAGGAAATATGAGGTGTTACAATATCTCCCCCTTGGGGTCATTCATCCCCGAATGAAACTGGTTAAGCTGAGAGAACTGATGGAATGAGCTTACACACTGAATATGCATGTATGATGCATGACTGACCTGATTCATGAATGCACAGATGACATAAAAATGATGTGAGGCGAAAACTGAGCATGACAGAGAAAAGAAAATCTTAGGAAGATTGGTACCTTATACTAAATCTGGATTTGCGAAGAAAAGATGAGGGTACTTGGTCTGGATAGCTTCTTTTACTTCCTAAGTGGATCTCTCAACGGACTAATTCCGCCAAAGAATTTTGACTAGTGGAACTTCTTTATTCCTTACTCTACGAACTTGATGATCAAGAATTTTGACTGGGACTTCCTCAAAGGAAACACTGTTCTGAATGTCTATACTTTCTAAGGGAAAAACTATAGCTGGATCACCAATGCACTTTTTCAATAATGAGACATGGAAATCTGGGTGTACTGAGGCTAAATCTGAAGGCCACTCAAGCTCGAAAGCTACCTTTCCGAAATGACTAAGAATTCTAAAGGGACCGACATATCGGGGACTGAGTTTCCCTTTCTTACCGAATCTCTTCACTCCCTTCATGGGAGAGATTTTCAAGTACACAAAGTCATCAACCTCAAACTCAAGATCCTTTCTCCTCACATCAGCATATGATTTTTGTCGTCTCGAGGCAGCCCTAAGCCTTTCTCTAATCAATTGAAGCTTTCCTAATACATCTAACATTAAGTTAGTCCCTACTACTACAGCCTCACCTACTTTAAAACAACCAATTGGAGATCTACATCTTCTACCATAGAGAGCCTCAAATAGAGCCTTATGAATATTAGAATGGTAGATGTTATTGTATGTGAATGCAATAAAAGGCAAATGGTCATCCCAACTACCCTTTAAATGTACAATGTATGCTCTTAGCATATCCTCAAGAGTTTGAATGGTCATTTTTTCTGGACCATTTATCTGAGGGTGGATGGTTGTACTATGGTGGACTTAGGTACCAAGACTATTTAGAATGCTTTCCAGAAGTGAGAGGTAAACTGAGTACCTCTATCTGATATTATAGATAAGGAAACACAGTGCAACTTAACCAACTATCTGAGATAGAGATTGGCATAGTCCTTGGCTGAATAAGAGGTATGGACTAGCAAGAAATAAGCTAATTTGGTCATCCTGTCTACAATAACCTAAATAGAGTCATGCTTATGGTAGGTACAAGGAAAACCTGTCACAAAGTCCATGTTCAATTCCTCCCATTTTCACATGGGAATAATGAACTCCTGCATGGACCCATTAGGTTTCTGGTGCTTAACCTTAACTTGCTGACATGTAGAGCACTTAGCTACAAACTCTGTAATATCTCTCATCATCCCACTCCACCAATAGATCTGTCGCAAGTCATGATATATCTTAGTGGCCCCAGGATGAATAGACAAACACGCCCCATACACTTCTTCAAGAATTCGCTGCCTCAAATCATCTACACTAGGCTTACATAATCTACCCTGACAACGCAAAACATCATCTTCCCCTTGGGATAAAACCTCCACCTTCTGATCTCTAACTGATTCTTTTAATTTAACTAGACTGGGATCTCTATCCTACTTTTTCTTCACCTCATACACTAAAGATGATTCTGAGCTACTCTGTACCAACACACTACCTTCTGCTGAATCGAGTAAACGGATACCTAGTCGGGCAAGCTGATGAACTTCCTAAGCTAACTTCTTCATACCATCCTCAACATTAGCTACACTACCCATAAATGTTCTACTAAGAGTATCAACCACAACATTGGCCTTACCCAGATGATACAGAACACTTATGTCATAATCTTTCAATAACTCTAACCATCTTCTCTGATGCAGATTCAAATATTTTTGAAAGAATACATACTGAAGGCTTTTGTGATCTGTGAACACATCTACATAAACCCCATACAAGTAATGCCTCCAAATATTTAAGGCAAAAACTACAGCTGCTAGCTCAAGATCATGAGTCAAATAATTCTTCTTATGCCGTTTAAGCAATTTGGAGGTGTAGGCTATGACCTTACCTCTCTGCATGAGGACACAACCCAAACCTACTCTGGATGCATCACAGTACATAACAAAACCATTTAAACCGTCTGATAGAGTTAAGACTGGTACTGAGGTGAGTCGAGTCTTCAATTCCTGATAACTCTTCTTGCATAAATCTGATCACTGAAACTTAACTTTCTTCTGAGTCAATCTGGACATGGGGGATGTAATAGAAGAAAACCCTTCAACAAATTGATGGTAATAGCTGGCTAAACCCAAGAAACTCCTGATATCTGATGGAGAGATGGGTATAGCCATGTTTCTTACTGCTTTAGTCTTTTGAGGATCAACTCTAGTTCCATCATCAGAAATAATATGACCAAGGGATGCTACTTATCTTAGCTAGAATTGACACTTACTAAATTTAGTGAACAACTGTTGAGCTCTAAGAGTCTGAAGCACTACGCTGAGATGGTTAGCATGATTGCTTTTACTACATGTAGACAAGAATGTCATTAATGAAGACTATGATAAACATTTCCAAGTACTTCTTGAACACTTGGTTTATCAAGTCCATGAAGGCTACTAGGGCATTTGTAAGATCACAGGATATGACTAGAAATTCGAAGTGACCATACCGAGTTTGGAAAGCTATTTTTGGAATGTCACATTCTCTGACTCTAAGCTGATGATAGCCTGATTTGAGGTCTATCATGGAAAAGTAACTGGCACCCTAAAGTTGGTCGAACAAGTCATTGATTCTAGGAAATGGATATTTATTCTTGATTGTGACCTTGTTCAACTGATGGTAGTCTATGTATATTCTAAGAGAACCGTCTTTCTTACGCACAAATAGAATATGTGCACCCCACGAGGAGATACTGTGTCTGATGAATCCCTTATCTAAGAGATCCTTTAATAGTTCTTTCAGTTCTTTATGTTTTGCTGGATCCATTCTATATGGCGGAATAGATATAGGCTGAGTATCTGGGAGAAGGTCTATTTCTAAGTCGATTTCCCTTTCGAGAGGAACTCTGGGAAGATCTTCAGGAAATAAATCTGAGAATTCATTTACTACAGGGATTGACTCAAGAGTAGGAGTTTTTGAGTTAGAGTCTTTGACTCGTACAAGATGATAGACACACCTCTTGGATATCATCTTTCTGGCCCTAAGGTAAGAAATCAATTGACCCTTAAGAGCTGTAATACTACCCCTCCATTCAAGGACTGGTTTCTTTGGAAACTGAAATGAACTATTATGTTTCAACAATCAACTGAGGCATAACATGAGTGGAGCCAATCCATGTTGAGAATGATGTAAAAGTCTGTCATCTCTAACTCCACGAGATTAAATAAAGTAACTTTTTGAGATATTATGACTGGAAAGTTCCCGTATACCTATCTGGCAATACTAGAAACGCCCACTAGGGTAGACACTGAAAAGGGCTCTACTAGATTTTTGGGACTGACTACAAAATTGATAGCTATATATGGAGTTATAAAAGAAAGAGAAGCTCCAGGGTCTACTAAAGCATAAACACGTAAGTGAAAGACCTGCAACTTACGAGTAACTACGTCAGGAGAATTTTCCTAATCTTAGCAGGACTGAAGATTATATAATTTGTTCAGACTCTAACCACTTATAGCACTAGATGCAGCACCCTACTGAGTTGGGTGGCCGAATGGAACTGAGGACTGATGGTACGAACCTAGTTGGTCCTCATCCCTACCTTTATGAGAAACTACCCGACACTCTCGAATCCAATGGCCTGGGTTTCCATACTTGAAGCACATATCACTACCCGCTCTACACTCACCCTAATGGTGTCTGCCATACTTCTGACATAAAGAATTGGTACGAGCACTACTAATACTGACCTGGGACTTAGAGCCTGGTGCCCTATCCCTATTGTCATTTATGAATTTGGGTACTGGGGAACTAGCTGAAGAAGGTACTGGGGCTGAAGACCTCTGATAAAACTAAGAATGGTTACCACCTTCTGACTTTGGCTGATTAAAATTAAAACTACCCATCCTAGCTCTCTTGTTTCCTCTCTCCCCTTTTTTAATCTTTTACTCCTCTATCTGTTGAACATGGACCATCATCCTAGACAAATCCATCTCACTAGTCGGGCATTGCGGTCCTACACTCCTTGACCACACTATCATACACGCCAGATACAAGCTTACTCATCTTGGACCTATTATCAGCTACCACATGAAGAGCATATCTATCTAAGTAAACTTGAGAGAATACTCCCTTACTATCATGCTGCCCTATCTCAAATTAATAAATTCTAACACCTTGGCCTCCCTCAACTCTAATGGAAAAAATCTGTCCAAGAAAGCTGAGGCAAACTCTTCCCATTCTATATGCCCTGCATCAACACCTCTATCAACTATCCATAGATTAAACCAAGTATGGGCTACATCCTACAATTGATATGCAGCCAACTCGACACTCTAACTAGATGTCACCCCCATATTATCCGTTACCTTCTGAACCATATCTAAGAATTCCTGTGGATCTTCTTCAGACTTGGATCCCATGAAAAAAAGGGGATTCATTTAGGTAAAATCCTAAATTTGAGTCATAGCAGTATTGGCCACTGGGTTGGCTGGAACAACAGTTGGCCGTCCATTTTGTGCTGCTATGGAATTTGCTAGAGTAGTGAACGTATCCCTAAATTCTGCGTAAGAGACATGCTCATCCAGAGGATTTGCCAAGATAGGATGAGGGGCTTGCTGAGTACCTATTCTTCTTCCGTTCTTCTTAGGAGGCATTTTTCATAAATAGAAGGAAGAAATAGATTAGATAGAGAGTTTAATTTGAGCTCATGCTTACTCGCATGACATGAATACTGAATGAAGGGAAACTTTTCCTAAACACCTTATAGCCTCTCATCCATAAGTATGGCGCGCTACACACCCATGCACAAGACTCTACATAACATGGCTTTCATACTTCCTAGGACACTTTAAAACCTTAGGCTCTGATACTAAGTTTGTAATAACCTGAGACTACCCCTAGTTGTTACACGATGCTTATAGTTCTAAGAGACCACAAGCTAACCCATGAGCTGGTACCTGCTATGAGTACTGAATAATATAATCATGAACGCAGAATAATAACTAAAATAACATAAGGTTTTAATAATGAAATAACTACTGAATTATGAATCTGATAAAAATACTAAAATCTGAATAGTCTAAGTAGCTAACTGTAGTGTTTGAAAAGCCTTTAAACTGGATACTGTGATTTGATGGGATAGGCCCCAACTAAATTTACTAACTATGGAGATAAAAACATGAAGTAATATAATATGTCGTCAGATGATGAGGAATCACCCCTTCTACTGTACTGTTGATGATCTGAATGACTAAGTGTGATCCAGGAGTTGAGCATCAGCACCTATGATATGATACATCAAAGCACAAAATAAAGGTATGCGATCTGTACTTTGAATATAATGGTATGCTAAATGAGGTAGGCTAATACTCATGGTCTCATGAATAGGAATAATAATAATTAACTGGACATTCATGTAAAGCATGGAGTACTGAATAAAGAGCATGAAATCTGTAGATGCTGAAAATGTATAAAAATCTATAAATACTGAGGATGCATGACCAAGCATATAACATAAATTGATTAAAATATATAAACTGAAATACTAAGATAACTAAAATCTGTATGCTTTGGTCAAACAACACTAAGAATGAATGACTGACCTAGGACTGTACCTAAGACTATATCTGAGACTGTGGGAGGTATCACCTAACTGACATTCCCTAATTTAAGCTAATCAGGGTCCAACCTGTAACCCCAATTAGAAGGCTGTTAATACCATGCCACATGTACTAACAATGGTTGTGTGGATCCACTAAACTAATATAATGTCCAAAGGACTAAGGGTGTGAAGCCTGAATTGATGGATGAACCCTGGGAGATAGTCAAGCCTAATCTGACGGGTGACTACTCATATCCTACGCTCAGGGGCGAATCTATTAAGTCCCGTGGGGGTGGTACTCCACCCTCAAACTTCAACGAAAGCCCTATATATAGCTGTATATATATATATATATATATATATATATATATATATATATATATACGAATATAGCTAAATATTAAATTTTCCACCCACAATAACAAAGCACTATCTAGTGCAGGTGGCAAAGTGCTGCTTTTGTATCTCCAAGGTCGTGTCTTCGAACTCGTCTAGCAACATTTATTTTTTTAAATTTTTTTTAACAATTGTTTCATTAAAACATGGCAATAACCAACAGGTGTACTTTACTTAATAAAGGCGTATTACCAGTTGACTTTTATAGAAAAGTAATGTTATTTTTTGACTTTATTTTAATTTAATTGTTTAAATAGGTTTAGTAAAATATCTCTCATTAAAATAAAAAAAATATTTGGCTATTTCCAAATCAAAACACTCTCTCATTCTTGACTCTTGAGGTTTGTTGCTGCTCTGCTTTCTCTTTCTCTCTGGTTGCTTCTTGCTCTCTTTGTAAGTTGTTTTGAAAAATTATTTTCTTTCTCTTTCTTGAGCCTAGAAATCCAAATTTGGAATTATCTTGATATAGGAGAAAATATTCTAATATTGTGAATTGAGATATAGAATTTTTTTAAGAAGGTTGATTATTCTCAATCAAGTTCTAATAATATCAACATCGATCATTCTTATCTTATAACTAACATCGATTTGGATTCACTTAAAGCCGATCCAGGAGAAAGAAGACCTATTTCTAATTATGATCCTCGAATACTAGATGAAGTGAGGAAATATTATATTAAGAAGGGGCCTTGTCAAACTGTCTTGAAACCATATTCATCAAGTGAATAGGAGGTAAAATGCATCAATTTTCTTCAAGTTGGTTTAAATATTCACATTAAACTTGGTTGGAGTATAGTGTGGAGAAATATGCCACATATTGTCTTTGTTGTTTTTTGTTCAAAAATGAATTTGTTCTTGAAACTATGGGTGATTTTTATGCATTAAAGGGTTTTAAGGGTTGAAATAAGGCTCTTGAAAGATTTTGTTTACATGTCTATAAAGTGAATAGTGTTTACCAAAAATGTTACAATAAGATGTGAGATTTGTCAAATCATCGTCAGCCAATTCAAGTTGATCTTGACAAACATTCTCAAAAGGCAAAATGTGAGTACAAAATTCATTTAGAAGCTTCAATTGATGTGGCAGTACTTCTTTTGTATCATGGATTGCCTTTTTGAGGTCATGAAGAAAGTGAATCTTCAACTAATCAAGGTTACTTTTTAGGATTTTTGCAGTGACATGGAGACAAACATCCGAATGTGGGGAAAGTGATTTTAGAAAAAGCTCCACAAAATGATACTTTGACTTATCTTATAATTCAAAAGGATATTGTTAATGCTTTTACGAAAGAGACATTGAAAGTTATAATTGAATACTTTAATGGAGATTACTTTGGGATATTAATTGACAAATCCAAAGACATCTCACACAAAGAACAAATGGCTCTTATTTTGAGGTATGTTGATAAGAATGGTGAAGTTGTAGAATGATTTATCGGTCTCCATGATAGTGATATATCAGCTTGCTTATTGAATAAAGAAATTTATTTTATGTATTCCAATCACTCACTAAGTCCATCCAAAAAATCTGGACAAGGTTATGATGGACCTAATAATATGAAAGAAGAGATAAATGGTCTCAAAACTTTAATTATGAAAGATAGTCCTTCGACATATTATATTCATTGTTTTGCACATCAATTGCAACTAACACTTATTGCTATTTCTACAAAATATTTGAAAGTTGAAGACTTTTTTGATCATGTTACTAATGTGTTAAATGTTGTTGGAGGATTTTTTAAGCATAGATATTTACTTCGTCATCACCAAGCCAAAAATTTAAAGCAATTACTTGAGTCAGGTGAAACTCATACCGTACAAGGATTACATCAAGAATGTGGGCTTCAAAGACCGAGTGATACTCATTAGGGATCACATTTCAAAACATTGGATAACATTCTTGTTATTTTCTCATCTATTTTTCATGTGCTTGAAGTGATTAAAATTGAAGGTTCTACCTAAATTATATAAATCAAGCAGAATATCTTTTGACAAAGGTCAAAATATTTAAATTTGTTTTTATGCTTCACTTAGTGTTGAAAGTGTTGGCCATGTCAAATGAGTTGAGCATGATTTTACAAAAAAATGATCAAGATATTGTTAATGCCGTGGAATTTCTTAACATCCCAAAGAAAGAATTACAAGATATGAGAGAAAATGGGTGGGAATTTTTGTTAGATGATGTTTATTCATTTTGTGATTCACATGGTATCTTAATTCTCAAATTAGATGAGTGTTATTTTCCTAGAAAGTCAAAGCATAAATGTTTGGATGTTTGTTATTCGCACCATTTGCGTGTTGAAATCTTTTTTGCTGTCATTGATGTGCAACTTTAAGAGCTTAATGATCATTTTGATGTAGTGAGTAGTGATTTGCTTGTTGGGATGGGCAGCTTGAATCCTGTCAATTCTTTCTCTAACTTTGACAAAGATAGAATCATGACTTTAGCGAAGTGTTATCCAAATGAGTTTGATGATGGAAAGCTTCGATATTTAAGTTACCAACTTGATACTTTCATATTTCATATGCGAGGTGGTAATTCCAAACTCTCCAACTTGCAAGGAATTCATGACTTGGCAAAGGCATTAATTGAGGCAAATCTTGTGGAGACTTATTCACTTGTTTATTTACTTGTGAAGTTGACTCTAATTTTACCCGTTGCTACTGCAACTGTGGAAAGAGCATTCTCTTCCATGAAGCACATAAAAAATAATGTGCAAAATAGTATTGGTGATCAATATTTAAATTTTTGTTTAGTACGTTACATAAAGCGTGATGTATTTGCAAATGTAAGTAATGATGTCATCGTTGATCTTTTTCAGAATATGAAAACTCGTTGTGGACAATTGTAATAAATTATGGATATTATATTATGATATTAGTAATATTATTGAAAGATTAAGTTTTGTCATTTTATTATTGTTCTTTTTTATGAATTGGTTGGTTAATTGTTCTATAGGTTGAAAAATGAATAATCAGATAAATTTAATCGATAAGTTTACTTGTCACCCCGAGAGTTCGAATCCTGACTCTGCCTCTGCCTACGCTGGCTATGTAGTTCTAGAGTATAGGGACTACTACTAATGAATCTACCTATTTGACGAGGAAGCCACCATCCCTACACTTTCTCGATGCTAAATCCTACTACTAACTTAAAGACACTGAGATACTAGCATGTTTTGAGTTTAACTGACTGGTATTTGACTATTCTGAAGTGCTCATTGTATATTCTGAAGACTGTTCGGTAATGTACCAAGACTAGACTAAATAAATAGCTATGGATTTATGGTATTCAATACCCCCAGGACTCAAAATAATTAGAGTAAAATGACACTAACACCTAAAGATCAAAATATGAAGGCTCTTAATAATTAAATCACTCTTGTAGGCATTTGATCAAACACTTGTAGTTCATGGTTTAAAACAATCATAGAAATGTTATGTAATTTGTAGGAATAGCTTGAATTCATCGTAATAGCATCAAATCATGGTTTAATACAGTAAATAATAGTATTAAAACATGGAAGATTGAATAATAAAAATAATTTCATGGTAACATGGTATAAAATCAATAGTACATGGAGATTCATGGATGAAATCATAATTTAAAACATAAATCATGAAAAGATCACAATTTTATGATTTAGTAGGGTTGATTGGACTCCATGGGTGAAAGAGATCCATGGATGAACATCTATCATACTTGTCTTAATGAATCTGAAGAGATGAATGGAGAGTTCTTGAGAAATTGCCTTGAATTTGAGAGCTAGGGTTTCTTATTCTTGAAAGAGGGGATTTTAATTTGAGAGAAATTGAAGAATGAATAATTATTTAGGGTGTTTAGGGGTTAAATTTCGTGCTTTAGGTTAATTAGGGCCGTGAAAACCCCCCCAAATATCCTTAAACAAATTTAAAAATAGAAGCTGAAAACTTACCATCCCGATTTTTAGCCTTGGCGCGACGCGCCACTTTCCTGCCAAGACACTGGAAAAAGGGACAATTGGGACCTGGACCGATGGCACAACATTCCACCATCGTAGTAATCCTATGGATGATATTTTGTCCATCTCCGCAACACTACATGATGACGGAGCCCACTGGAAATTGACAAATGAGAAATTAGCCTGCTCCTCAACATGCCATGATCACGGAGTCATGATAACGCTCAAACTACACTCTTAAATGGGTGTAAGCGATCCTTGTCAATATAAAACCCAACTAGGTTGGGGTTGAATCCCAGAGGGAATAAGGTGTGAACACAAGTCGGTTGCGATTTAATTCACTGATAGTTTAATGTTTCCTGAAATGGGGGTTTAAGTTTCACAATTAATTGTTTGACACTTTGATTTCGATGTTTGTAACCAAGATTTTATGAGATAACCAGAATTATGTTCACTAGGTCTTACGGTACATGACAGATGCTAAAGTTGACTCAAGATTCTCAGGGTGGTTAGGATAACAAGCTATCTGCATCGATGATATGTTCAAATGTCTCTCGACCTATTTAACTATCTAATTTCCTAATCCTCTCGGACTTAGGGAATCTCTATTCATTGCCCAGATTTTACTTCAAGTTAATCAACCTAGTTACAACACTTATTATTAAAAGAAGTATTTATGAGTCCCTGTTGATAATTCACTTCCTACTGTTTATGATTTCTTTCTCAAGAAAATCAAAGTAGGTATGCCTAATGTTTGCAACCAACAAACATCAATTAAAATCTCAGAATTATTAAGAAATCCTAACACCTATTAAATCTTGAGTGTTTAGCACATCGTCATGACCTAACCCTAGATCCCATAATTCAAGTTAATGGAGTTTAGCTACTAATGATGCAAGGAACAAGTACACAAATTGAATTTATAAGTGAGAAGATTAATGTACAATGATGATGAAAATCAAGAAGTATAACTTGAATTGAACCATGGTACAAAACTCCCAAAATATTTTAACTAGCGAGAGAGAAATACGTATGTTTTTCGAATAAAGATGTATCCAAAAATTAATTATCATAAAAACCCTAAAACATGGCTTTAAATAGTTTAAACTAATTAAGAAAATAAAATCGAAGTTACAGCTTTTCCTCGGAATAGATGATGACATCCGTGATGGCTTATCTTGAGTATGACGGCTTATCATGTATGTCGTCAGCTCCTCTGCACTTTTGGCTTTCACTGCCTAAAGATGAAGAAGACAATGATGCCTTATCACTATCCTTACAACGTGTCATGGATTTCGTCACAAAACTATCTTACACTTCCATTATCTATTTAAGGCTGATGACGCTCCTGACGCATTATCACCATACTGACAACGTGTCATAAATGTCATCACAAAACTGTCTTTAACTTCCATCTTTTGTTTAAGGCTGACGATGCTCTTGATGCCTTATCACCTTCCTAACGCCTTATCACAAAGTGTCATCATAACTTCGACTCATGCCAAATCTCTGGTTAAGTCTAACAACAATTGTGATAGCCTATCACAGGGCTGATGACTTATCACAGATGTCAATAGCCACACTTCTCTTCAGATTCCTCCAGATTTCAACTTCTTTTCTTCAATTCTTGTTGGTTCTCTATCTCATCATCTTAAACTGTAAAATCAGACATAAACAAATCAAAAACGACAAAAGTTGCTTAAGACTTTGCAATTATTCTTGGTTAAAGGTCTTAAATGTGTTAGTAATTGCTCACACATCAACACCCTCAACTTAAAACAATTGCTTGTCATCAAGTAACTCAACACAACTAAGAGAATACATAGCATATTCAGCAACCAATTTTCTCTTTTAATCTCAAAACATAGTTACCACCTCCAAGGTCAATATAATTAAAACCAACTGTGTATGTCGTTGAAGAACCAAATGTAACACAAAGGAATCAAGCAATGGCATCAATCTTAGACACAACAACCATTTATATACCATTGCTGCACTATCTAAACAAGCAACTAGCTAGCAACAATAACATTGTGCACTCACAACAAAGAAATCCCCCTCCTCACATATAATAAACCAAAAATGTAAACGTGGGGATCATGAAAAGACTCTCACTCTCAAAATGAAGTTCCAATCAGTGTATGCCAAGTACCATAGGCTTGCCCTTATTTTCATTACCAAGACCTTCAAATAGGCCAGCTAGGATCACTATAGGACTTCTTTTAGGCTTATAATGTAGGCTGGGGTTGGTATGACATTCAAGGTCATTTAAAGTGACTATTCCTCCTTGACACTACACTAATCTCTTGGGGATCACTTATTCACTTCTTTTTCATTTTCTTTTTTATTGATCGCACATGTTCAAGTTAGGTGAGTCTCTATTTCTCTTTTTCTTTTTTTAGAATAGAGATCAACTTTTATTCTTCTTTTACTTTATTCCACCCTTCTTCATACTCATCTTACACCATACACCCCTATGATAGCCACCCTCAACTTAGTCAGTTTGCCTAGGTCAAGTTTCACAGTGTCTAACGAGGACCAGGGCCAAATAGATTCATTATGGTATAAATGGGAAGGTGAAAGGTGTCATAAGGAAGAAATAGGCTAATTAGGCTCAAAATAGGGATCAAGGGATATAATGCACATAGGGTAGGCTATTTAGGCTAAAAGTGGATTAATCAACAAAATGGCTTATGATCTTTTCCTAACCCCTATCCTTTAACCATGGTAAGACTAACTAGGCAAGTTCTGGCTTTAGCATACAGAGGGAATTAAGTAGTTTCTCACACACACATGGCACGTAAGTATATCCCAGGCCACCACTTATCTAGTTCATGCAATTGTTCAGCAATGATCATCAAGCAGCTAAAACTAATGCCACAACAAGATTCACAATGGTCACAAATAAATATAATTAACACAGTCTTTACAAATGAAACACTGGAGAGGTGTTTAAAAATCAATCAAAAATATGTCAACTGCTTTTTGTACTTGTATTTCTCCTAGTTACCATAAAATATGTTACAACAACAGACTACCCTACACCCTCAACTCAAAATCAAAGAAAAATTAAACTAAGGGTTAGAGTATACCTGTAATGGATCAATATTAGGTGGCATGGGTTTTCTCCCATGCAACGCCTGATTTAACGTCGCGGTACGACTCAGGTGTCTCGATTACTTCAGACTTCATTGAGACAAACAATGGTGATACTTTTCACTAATTCTTTTGGGATAATGTAAAGCTTGACACGTTTCCCATTGACCTCGAAGGTACTGCGGTCTTCATTTTCAAGTTCCACTACTCTAGATGAGTGAACTTGACTAACTTTAAAAAGGGCCTGATCACTTAGATTTCAGCATAGCTGGGAATAATTTGAGTTGGGAATTGAAAAAAAGCACCAAGTCACCTTTTTAGAATTCTCGTTTCTTTATTCTCTAATTATTGTACTTTTTCATCTTTTCTATATATAGATCTGCTCGTTCATAGGCCCTGACACGGAATTCATCCTTCTCATTTAATTGTCCCCGTCTCATCTCTACTGCTTCCTTCCAAGTCAGATTTAACCTTTTGAATACCCATAAGGCCTTGTGCTCCAGATCTATTGGTAGGTGGAAAGGTTTTCCATAGACCAGATGAAATGGTGACATGCCAATGGGTTTCTTGAAAGTAGTCTGATATGCCCATAAGGCATCATCGATCTTTTGAGACCAATCTTTCTGGCTAGCATTTACCGTTTTGGCTAGGATGGCTTTAATCTCACGATTTGATACCTCTACTTGTCCACTGGTTTGTGGGTGGTATGGAGTAGCCACTCTATGCTATTTTATCCTATATTTTACCAAAGCTTCTCTAAATATTTTTTTGCAAAAATGAGATCCTCCATCGCTTATGATACTACGTGGTACTCTAAAGCGAGAGAAGATGTTCTTCTTGAGAAAAGCAACAACCCTCTTCCCTTCATTATCAAACAAGGCTACAGCTTCGACCCATTTTGAGATGTAGTCAATAGAAACTAAAATATACTTCATCCCGTACGAGCCCACAAAAGGACCCATGAAATCAATGCCCCAGATATCAAATAATTCCACTTCAAGCATCTTAGTCAAGGGCATCTCATGTCTTTTAGAGATTGACCCCTGCCTCTAGCATTGGTCATATTTCGTCACAAACTCGTGGGCATCCTTGAACAATGTTGGCCAATAATAGCCACTCTACAACACCTTCCTAGCTGTTCGGTCACCTGCGTGGTAACCCCCGACTAGGAAGCATGACATTCTTCCAATATGCACAATACATCCACTTCCGGCATACATCTCCTTATAATATTATCTGCACATTGCTGAAAAAGATACGGTTCATCCCAGAAGTAATGCATCATATCATGCAGTAACTTTTTCCTTTGATGGAAAGAAAGGTTTTCTGGAATGACCTCACTCATAACATAATTTGCATAATCCGCATACCAAGGCAATTTTTCCATAGAGGTAGCCAGAATCTCCTTATTAGGGAATGCATCATTTATCTTTATTTCATCACTACTTTCCTATTCACCTTCCATTCTAGGAAGATGATCTACAACCTAGTTTTCACAACCTATCCTATCCTTGACCTTAAAGTCAAATTCTTGCAGCAGCAATGCCCATCTGATCAACCTTGGTTTAGCATCCTTCTTAGCCATCAAATACCTCAAGAAAGCATGGTCGGTGTGGACCACTACTTTTGTCCCAAGTAGATAAGCTCTAAACTTTCGAAAGCATACACTGCAGCCAGAAGTCTCTATTCAGTGACAGTGAAATTCTTTTACGCTCTATTCAGTTCTTTGCTATCACAATATATTGGATGGAACAGTTTGTCCCTCTTTTGCCCTAATGCAGCTCCAAGGGACACACCACTTGCATCATACATAATATCAAATGGTTTTGCCAGTTAGGTAAAATAACAATAGGGGTATTAATCAGCTTTTTTTAAGGCATGCAAATGCCTTTAAGCACTCATCATCGAAGGAAAATTTC
This sequence comes from Capsicum baccatum var. pendulum, assembly GCA_030864225.1. Taxonomy (NCBI): domain Eukaryota; kingdom Viridiplantae; phylum Streptophyta; class Magnoliopsida; order Solanales; family Solanaceae; genus Capsicum; species Capsicum baccatum. The sequence goes on from CM061554.1 coordinate 173,817,957, forward strand.
ACCTCCTTCTCAAAAAGTTTACAAAGTGGATTTGCAATCTTTGAGAAGTCTTTTATAAATCTCCAATAAAAGCCAGCATGTCCGAATAAACTGTGCACTCCTTTCACTAAAATGTGAAGTGGTAGTTTCTCAATAACTTCCACCTTTGTTCAATCAACTTCCATCCCCTTTTTAGAAATTTTATGGCCGAGAACGATGCCCTCTCTGACCATGAAATGGTATTTTTGCCAGTTAAGCACCAAATTAAATTCAACATATCTTTGCAAGGCTACATTTAGATTTTCCAAACACATCTCAAATGAATCACCCACCATAGAGAAATCATCCATGAATACCTCTATGGTGTCTTCCACCATGTCAGAGAAGATAGACATTATACACCATTGAAAAGTAGCGGGTGCATTACATAGCCTAAATGACATCTTTATAAATGCAAAGGTGCCTTATAGGCATGTGAACGTCATCTTCTTCTGATCTTCAAGAGCAATAAATATTTGTTTGTATCCAGAATAACCATCCAAAAAGCAATACCACCCCCTGTCAACTAATTAATCAAGCATTTGGTCTATAAAGGGAATCGGAAAGTGGTATTTTAGAGTCCAAGAATTTAGATTGCGGTAGTCCATGCAAACTCTCTACCCAGTTACAGGCCTAATCTGAATCAACTCATTCATTTCATTAGCAACCACCGTTATACCCTTTTTTTGGGTACACATTGAATTGGGCTCACCCACTTGCTGTCAGAAATAGGGTAAACCACTTCTGCATCCAACAACTTAATAATCTCCTTCTTAACCACCTTTTGCATTGGTGGATTAAGATAATGTTGATGCTCTATGGTTGGAATACAATCCTCTTCAAGCTACATTTTATGCGTGTAGATTCTTGGGAGAATGCCAATAATATCTGCTATGGTCCACCCTATATCTCTCTTGTGCCTCTGAAGTATTGAGATAAGTGCATTCACCTGTTGTTCCCCCAAATCAGCTGCAATAATAATAGGTAGTGTGTTCCCTTTACCCAAAAATACGTATCGTAGGTGCCTAGGAAATTCCTTCAATTCCAAAATCGGAGGCTTCTCAATAGATGTCTTGGCTGGTGGCGTTGGTCGATTAGCTAGGTCAAGGTCTAGCTTTTTAGGAGCATAAAGATATGAACTCATTCCTATCAAGGCATAAATGGTCTCTTTATATTCCCCAGTGCCTTCACCATTATAATTCATTATGACCGTGGCTAAAGGTTTGATAACAAGTTGCTCAGCTATGGGCACCTCCTATTGGTCATCATAGTACACATCAACTACTGAGAACACACTCATCTCTTCATGCTGATTTATTGATTTTCCCACATTAAATCATACCACTTTATCGTTCATCCTGAATAAGAACTCATTCTCTCTCAAATCAATCAACACAATTCCTGTTATGAGGAAAGGTCAACCCAAGATTATGGGCACCTCCAAGTCCACCGCACAATCCAGAATGATGAAGTCTAAAGGGAATATAAAGTTGGACACCTTCACCAACACATCATATAGAATGCCAACATGTTGCTTTATTGACCTATTAGCCATCACGAGTCTTATATTGGTGGGTACGGGATTTCCCAGACCCAACTTTCGATAAATAGTCAGTGGCATCAAATTAACGCTTGCTCCTAGATCATATAGTGCATTGGTGAATTCCATTGTCCCAATTGTGTAGGAAATAGTGACTGCACCTGGGTCTGGCTTCTTCTATACTAGGGTCCTTGTAGAAATAGCGCTACAAAGGTGGAGATCTGCCTCCGATTCGCAGCTCATGGCTCATTTCTTAGTCACAAGGTCTTCTATGAATTTTGCATATCCTGGCATTTGCTCAAGTGCTTCAACCAGGGGCACATTTATTATCAATTGGTTGAGCATTGCCATGAATTTTCTGAAATTGGCATCATCAACCTTCTTCTTCAATTATTGAGGAAAGGGATGTGGTGGTCTCGGGATAGATTTCAACACCACTTCCCCTTTCTTCTCTTTTTCTTTCTCCGAAGCATCAATAGAACTATCCAGCTTGTCAAACTCCACTGGTTTGCTTTCTTTGAATTCATCAACAACCACCTCACTATCTATAGATTTGCCCACAAAAGGGCCAGGTAAGATCTTACCACTCCTATTGGTAATCGCCATACATGAGCCATCATTTCATGGATTCTGAACCATATCACTAGGTAAAGTACCACTTTTTGTTTGGTTTAGTGTTGTGGAAAGTTGGCTCATCTGCTGCTCCAACTACTTGATAGAAGTGGAGTATGAACTAACCAACTGACTCAGGGTAGAGAATTCACTCTTCATAGTGGTTACTCCCGAGCTGGAAGCCTCAACTCCCTTTAATAATTTTTTCATCATGTATTCCATGGACATCTTGCCAGATCTAGTTGGTGCAACATCCCGACTTCAAGGAGGAACATACAAACCACTCCTATCACTATTGCCTCTTCAATTTCCTTGTTCCCTATCTTTATAATCGGGCTTGTCATAAAAGTTCCGACCTTGATTCCCTTGGCTATTGCCTCGGAAACCCCTGATTATTAACATAATTTACCTCTTCATCTACATCAATAGTAAGAGTGCACTGGGATTCCATAGCATTAACCTTTTCAATCTTTCCTGACAGCTAGTGCTTGGTCAGCAAGTCCAACTGAGTCTTTAAGTGGCCATGTCTTGGTCTCGCTCTTCATCCTTTCTACGCTGCTCCGCAGTCATGCCAATAGAAGTAGTCGGGCTAGCTACCACAGAATCCCTGGTATGACAATCCCAACTTTATTTGGTCATTCTATTAAGCATGTCTGAAGCATCTTGAAAATAAAGGTCAATGAACAAACCACCCACAACATTATCAACAATTGGCTTTGTCACAAATTTAAAATCTATGTACAAAGTCTCCATCAAGTGCAAGTACGACATGTTGTGGTTTGAACATTGTGCCATCTTCTTCTTGAATCTCTCCAAGTTTTATGAACGCTTCAGTCGGGAGCTGCCTGAAGTTACTAATTTCTTCCCTCAACTGTACCCTTCTAGAGGGTGGAAAGAACAATTCTAGGCACACCTCTTTCAACTATTTCCAATTGGTTATAGAATTGGGCTCCAGCTCATTTAGCCATATTGTTGCCTCTCAAGACAGAGACAATGGAAACAATCTCAACCGGATCGCATTCTGGCTAACTCCCGGATTATTAAAAGATTTGCAAATGGTGATAAAGTTCACTAAGTGCATGTTCAAATCATCACTAGGAAATCCTCCAAACAACCCCTTCAGATTCAAGAGTTGAATCATAGTACTTGTTTTGCTGAATTTTGCACCAGGTGCCAACGGTGGAGGAATGATAGCACCCGCTGCACCTGCTATGTCCATTCCTTTGTCATTTTCATCAACCTCATAATGGACAGGATGTTGACCATACCTTCCCCTGACTGGATGGTTTCTGTCGAAATTTTTATTCACTGGTCCAACAATTTGCTCATCTCGCCTTGGGTTTTGAGGATTCAACGATTTCTCATCACCCAAGTCATCATCATCATGGTTTGGGTGATGTACTTGTTGAACCTGGTTCTGTACATTCACCTGAGCCCAGGCCAAGGCTGTCAGTCTATCAGCCTCTTGCTATTCTGCCATTCTCCCGATCAGCTGAGGTTTTGGATTAATTGGTAATAACGGTTCTCCGGAACTTCTTGTTTTTGGCATAAAAAAAAGGGACTTTCAATAAAAAACAACAATATATAAATGTAAATCTAGGAAACCTAACTAACAATCAATTAGCTCACACAACGTTCAGTTTTCAACTGTGTTCCCCGGCAACGGCACCATTTTTGATAACGCTCAAACTATACTCTTTAATGGGTGTAAGCGATCATTGAAAATATAAAACCCAACTAAGTTGGGGTCGAATCCCACAGGGAATAAGGAGTGAACGCAAGTCGGTTGCAATTTAATTCACTACTAGTTTAATGGTTCCTGGAATGGGGGTTTAAGTTTCACAAGTAATTGTTTGACACTTTGATTTCGATGTTTGTAACCAAGATTTTATGAGAAAACCAGAATTAGGTTCACTAAGGCTTATGGTACATAACATATGCTAAATGTGACTCAAGATTCTTACGGTGGTTAGGGTAACAAGATATCTTTATCGATGATATGCTCAAATGTCTCTCGACCTATTTAAGCGTCCAATTTCCTAATCCTCTCGGACTTAGGGAATCGTTATTCATTGCCTAGATTTTACCTCAGATTAATCAAACTAGTTACAACACTAATTATTAAATAAAGTATTTCTGAGTCCCTGTTGATAATTCACTTCCTACTGGTTATGATTTCTTTCTCAAGCAAATCAAAGTAGGTATGCCTTCTATTTGCAACCAACAGACATTAATTAAAATCTGAGAATTATTAAGAAATCCTAACACCTATTAAATCTTGAATGTTTAGCACATCGTCATGACCTAACCCTAGATCCCATAATTTAGGTTAATGGAGTTTAGCTACTCATGATGCAAGAACAAGTACACGAATTGAATTCATAAGTAAGAAGATTAACTTACAACGATGATGAAAATCAAGAAGTATAACTTAAATTAAATCACGGTACAAAACTCCCAAAATATTTTAACTAGCGAGAGACAAATATCGTATGTTTTAAATAGTTTAACCTAATTAAGGAAATAAAATCAAAGTTACATCTTTTCCTCAGAATAGATGACAACGTTCGTGATGGATTATCATGATTATGACGACTTATCATGGATGTCATCAGCTCCTCTGCACTTTTGGCTTTCGCTGCCTAAGGATGACGACGATGATGATGCCTTATCACTAGCCTGATGACGTGTCATGGATGTCATCACAAAACTATCTTCAACTTTTATCTTCTATTTAAGGCTAACGATGCTCCTGATGCCTTATCACCAGCCTGACGACCTGTCATGGATGTCTTCAAAAAATTGTCTTCAAATTTCATCTTATGTTTAAGGTTGACGACGCTCTTGACGCCTTATCACCATCCTGACGCCTTATCAAAAAGTGTCGTCACAACTTCAACTCATGCCAAATCTCTGGTTAAGTCTGACAACAACTATGATAGCCTATCACAGCACTGATGACTTATCACAGATTTCATCAGCGACACTTCTCTTCAGATTCCTCTAGATTTCAACTTCTTTGCTTCCACTCTTGTTGGTTCTCTATCCTATCAGCTTAAACTGTAAAATCAGACATAAACAAATCAAAAACGACAAAAGTTGCTTAAGAATTCACAATTATTCTTGGTTAAAGGTGTTAAATGTGTTAGCAATTGCTACACATCAAGTCACACTAGAAATCGACAATCGTCATTTGGGTTGTGTACGTGACGCGCTAAGGGTTTAGATAACATTGTTTGGCGATTAAAACTTAAAATCTCCATAACGTCTTACCCAGTTATTGGATTTGGGTGAATTTTATATCGTTGGAAAACTAATTGAATTTTTGACACAATGACAGGCTCTAAACTGAAGAATAATAGGTGTTTCAAAAATTCCATATACAAATACTCATGTATTGGGACTTAGATTATGCTAGGGAAATACGGGGTGTTTTAAGAACCTTGCTCCAATCTAGAGAACTAATATCTCAAGCAATATCTAAGGCTATATGACATATACTTCTCCAAGAACATCTCGGAGAACTGAGCCTAAGAGAGAAGGAAAGATCCAACTTGCTTATAACTCAACGAGGCCTAACCCATAAAGTCTATCCTCATAAGCAGTCAGAAACTCAAATGTATCCTCTCCAGGAGCCCCAGAAAGCTTAGGTGGATCCAACCTCAAGAATCTACCCAGCGTCTCCTGCTCCTCAGCAGACATAGCACACTGGATCATAATAGGCTGAGTGACTGCCAGTTGAACAACTGCATGAATAGAAGGAACCTTAACTTCAGGAATTGCAGCTACAGGCAACACTCCTATCCCAGTAGTCTACAAACCATATACAATACCCATAAGCTGAACTAAAGTATATCTAACCAAAAAAGAGGGGATGAATCCTGGTAGAGCCTGGGATGGTCCTTCGCCCATCACTGGCTGGGGTGGAGGAGTCTCTGGCTTGGGTATAAGAATAGGGTTCAAGGGAGTTCCACCCCGATCCTTAATTGGAGACACATCACAAGTATGAGTCTCGGTACTCTCCGCACATATAACCATAGCACGAGTCCTAGGCATTTGTAAAAAAGTAAAGTCAAGAGAATATTCAACAAACCAACTTAGACTCTTAGCACGATATGAGTGAAAGAAGTGAGGGACTACTAAAAATGTCCTATAGGCTCCCGAAGATATGAAGTGAATGTCAAAGATTCAATCTAGACACTTTCTCTTATACCAACAATATCAGTAAAAAACTGGCTCTGATGTAATTATGTCACAACCCAATTTTTGAGTTATGATGGAACCTACCATAACCCATCAATAGGTAAGCCAACAACGTAACTCGGAGTTAATGCAATGGGTTACCTTTGTAGGAACGTCCAATGTGGACCCTATATGGGAACATAATATAACAACAATATTCCACAAAGAAAGAACTAACATTTGAATACTAAAACCCAAAAACTGATAGTATTAGTACAAGATCAACTCTATATTCGATAATAGAAATTAAAACACCATATCTAGTAGTCTTAAATAGTCTTATACATTCATCTCGGATACGAAAGACCAAATGAGGATAGAAGGGATAAAGGACAACTCAAACTCTAAGAGCTCACCCTATTTCCTGATGATCAACACTGCATAATCTCGACTCAACGGACGCAACTAGAACTCGGGTCGGCACTAAAAAGGTATAGAAGTGTAGAATGAGTACCAAAACAAGGGTACTTAGTTGGCATCATTGGCCGACTGAGATAAATTATAATATAAGAATGATATAGAGTAAGACAATAACTTAAATTCAAGGTATAGAATTGAACCTGAATCTTCTTTGATTTCATTGAATAAGATAACTAATCAACTAGAACAATAGTACGACATTCCATATCCACATATACCATAACTTTCATAAAACAAGTGTAACCATTTTGGAAGTGTAAAGCCATATATATATAATAACAATTATGTATATACCATAATCAATACAACTACCATCGTTAGAGTATAAAACAAACATACCATGACATCCCATACAACCAGGAAGTACACTCAAGGAAACCAAGCAAAGAACTTATGATGGCATCCCATATCGCCAGAGAGTTCACCAAAAGATCAATCCATAAACATATCAAGGCCCAACTACACAAGAAACACAACAAACCTAACTAGTTCACTAGGTTTCTAGCCTACAAATCATAGTCATTTATTAGAGACAACTAGTCATCACATAAGCCACTCTATTAGGCGAATTTCCATAACATAACCATTTATCCAAGTCAAGTAGATTCATTAGGTGAGCCTTTGGTTTTACAAAAGAATAGACATATCAATTAGCCTTAACCCAATACTCAGCATAATCTACTTCTAGTTTCTACTTAAAGTTAACAAGGGTCATACCTCTTATCTAGTAATTAATGACAAAGAATGAATAATAATTTACCAAAGAAGGCATCATGTCTAAACTGCACAAATGGGTTCAGCCACTCATGGCATAACCTCACATACAACCATGCATTCACATATATACTTACCACACATATCATTATCATATTGATGTGTGAGCAGATGCTAACACATTTGAGGCTTTTAACTGAGAATAATTGTATAGTATTAAGCAACTTTTGTTATTTTTGATTGTTTTATCTTTGATTTTGCAGTGAAAGTCAAGAGGCAAGAGAGCCAATAATGATGGAAGTACAAGAGTTAAAATTTTAATCAAATAGAAGAGAAGTATGGCTGACGACATCCCTGATAAGTCATCAGCACTCTGATAGGTTATCAACTTTATTGTTAGCCTTAAACAGAGAATGGGATTCAGTTGGAAGAAGTGAAAATTACACCTAATAAGCTATCAGCCTTGTGATAATCCATCATAATTATCGTCAGCCTTAGACAGAACATGGGAGCTGAGGTAGAGAAGTGATGACGTTGTCTGATATGTCGTCATAGTTTTGATAAGCCATCAGGATTCACCATTAGCCTTAAGTAAAAGTTGTCAAAAGTGAAGAGGAGATGATGCCATCTATGATAAGTCGTTATACTTCTGATAAGGCATCACAAAATATCGTCACCTATCTGAGAAATTAGTGAACTCTGTGATTTTGTTTCAATAATTAGGATGAATTATTTAAAGTATATGTTAAGGTTTTCTAATTAAAAAATGAGGCTGAATATATCAGTGTGGACTGGACATTCTGGACTTGAACTTCACGTGATTTCTCTCTAGCTTTTGATATAAGTTTACAATTATCTTTGAAGAGATTATCATCAATATTTTGGGATTTCAACTTTGATCTAATCAGAGAATCACTAGTTACTATTCATCTTGTGGTAAGTTCATCTTTCAAATTATGAATACATCTAGTTTTTTTGCTTATTACATTATGAGTGGCTAAATCACTTTAACCAGAATTATGGGATTATGCATTAAGTCTTGGTAAGATGCTATGTTTTTAAGATTCTAAAGGTAATAATACTCCTTGATAATTCCAAGATTTTAATTATTGTCTATTGGTTGCAAACAATATATAGCACCTACTTTGATTTGCTTGAGATAAGAAATCAAATATAGTAGGTAGTGAATTATTGACAGAAACTTAGAAACACAAACCTTTCATTTAATAATTGGAGCTGTAACAAGGTTGATTAAACTGAGGTAAAGTCTGGTTAGTAAATATAAATTCCCTAAGTCCGAGAGGATTAGGTAATTAAATGCTTAAGTAGGTCAAAAGATATTTAGGCATAACTCCGATAAAGATAATCTGTTTTCCTACCTACTGTGAGAATCTTGAATCACTGTTAGCATCTGTCAAGTACTAAAACCCATAATGAATATAATTTTGGTTTTCCATAAACACTTGATTAAAAACACAGAAACTAAAGTGACCAACAATTATTTGCTTATCTCTAAACCCTCCATTTTATCTTTTCGTATCATCTGTTTGAATTCAACTTGTACCTATAGTTTCAAATTAGTTTAATCACCACTCACATTGTTCCTTGTGGATTTGAACCTGATTCCAAAAGTTGGGTAAATATATTGACGATAGCCTCCTTACACTAGATTGATGAGTAAGTTGAGCGTTACCAAAAATGGCATCGTTGTTGGGGAACAATTTGTTATATTAAGTTGGTTTGGAATTTAAGTTTACTTTCTTAAATTCAAACTTGTACATATTTGTTTAGTTTATTTTTTATTTTCTTTTATTTTTATTTTTCTCACACCTTTCTTGAGATGTCATCTTGGATAGATGGCTTTTCGAGTGATGAAGATTTTTGTTATTATTATGGGGGACCATATTTTGAGGCTTGCTATCCAGATTTATCTAGAAGTGCAAAGATATAACCTTCAGAATATGATGTGGATACTGTCCTACTTTCTATAACTTGATATTTGGCTTGTGGTCAAAATCATCATACTGAAGATATGTGTGCTTTCATGATTCAAGTAAATAAATTAATAAAACGAATCTTAGAGAATCAAGAACGCCTGTGGGCAGAGCTAAAAGAGTTATCACTCCCGCCATGTTTCAGTGGCTAAACAAAGAAGAATATGAGCGGGTCATTAGCCAATTTGAGGAGAAAACTCAAGAATAGGAACCACTCGATTGTCATCTTGATCTTGAGACTGACATTGAGAAGGTGAATAAAAGTGAGTGTGTAGTAGATAGGGTAAATTTTGATGTAGAATTAGTTGGGCCTCACTCAAGCATTTTTCCACATCTTGTCTGTGAAATCATCTAAAATAGTGGAAGAGTGTGAAGATAGGGAACAAAAATCCTATATTCTTTATTTTACACTTGATAAGCAACATAAAACATACCTCACTTTAAAGTCGAGTGGTTTACCACACTCAATCCATTACTCGACTTCTTAATTTTTGTACCACCCCCTATGATTGAGGCAAGAAGATAGACTCTAAGTTGGGAGTGAAATTCATATCCTCAAGGTGGAGGAAAAAGTTGAGTTGGGTCGTGCCGCGATATTAAATCAGAAACTGCTTGAGAGGCAACCCAAGGTATTTTATTATTTGAATTCGTATTATGTGATTGACATCAGATCTTTACACCAATGGGGCCATAGGTATATTTCTAACTCTCTTGCTTTGGTTTGATGTATTGGAGACATTGCATGATTTAAAGTTGAGGGTGGCACTACTTGTGGGTGTTGATTGATAACGCTCAAACTACAGCTCTCGTAAGAGTGTAAGCGGTCGTTGTCAAATATAGAACCCAACTGGGTTGGGTGTCGAATCCCACAGAGAATACTTGGTCACTAAGTAAGCAAGGATTATTAGACTTTTGGTGAAAGTTTCATAAAAAGGGAGGATTGTAGCGTGAGTAACAAAATAATAACATAAGAATAGAAAATATAAGAGTAAAATGGATTGTTTGGTTGGTTTTGATCAATGAGAATTGAGAGCTGGGGTTATGTCCACCTTCTGAGTTGTACGTATCTATTGACTATGAGTTATGCGGAATTCAGACATGCATGTGCTTATAGAGAATTGTATTCTATGGTAAATCCAGGCGTCTTTCGACCATCAAGGATTATTTCACCTTAACTCTTTCAAGCTTAAAGCGTATCTAATGGTACAAATTCTCCAAGAGGTTAATCTAGTTATGACACTAACTTTTTAACAAGGGTTGGTGCCCTATTACCTTGACATTATCTCTTTTCCAGACATATAACTTTTCTTTCGAACAAGTTAATGCTATACTGGCGTATTCTATATGTTTGCAACCACAAGAATTTATATTAAGATAAAGAGAATAATGATATAAGCAGCATACTTGTCAAGAATTCACAGACTCATAGCAATAGATAGTATCTCAAAAGGATTCCATAACCCCAACCGAGAAGTTTAGCTACTCATGAGTGCAATGGAAATCACAATAGTCATTATCATCATACGAATATAAGGATCTCACGTGTAGTATATGTTGGTAGGGCTTTGTGGCATGAAGACCTTGCAAGTAGCGGTTCTCTTGTTGTGGAAATTTTAAGTCGAATAGATGAAGAGAAAGTAAATAAGAATTAATTGAAAGCAAATTGTTTAGAGTTGTAGATGAATGAATTAGAATGTGAATGACGAGAATAATCCAAATGATCAAAAGCTTCAGCAAAATAGGGTATTTATAATACCCATATCCTATTCCTACTAGGCTACTGCGTACTTATCCTAATCCTAATAAATTACTGCATCATTATCCTAATCCTAATAAGTTACTGCTGATCCCCAAAGTCTTGAGAAATGCTGTTTTTGCCCGGGACAGGTTTTCCATGCGTCACTTTTAGTCCTTAGGCATCCAAGCTTTGCTTTCCTCCTTTCGTGAAGCTTCCTTTGGCGTCAAGTTATCCATAAAATACTGAAATCTTCATCATTTATACCTGAAAACTTGCTAATCACGTTTGTTAGCTCACTTACAGGAAAGAGGACTAAAAGTGCATGAATTATATACTTTGTCCTCAAAACTTAGCTAAAATATGGGTCAATTAAAGTAATTTAGGCGTGTAAATCCGCCTATCATCAACACCCCACACTTAAAGCTTTGTTCATCCTCGAACAAAATATCATGTTCTTCTAAACATCTACTTAGGGTTTCACAGTAACACACAAAATATTCATCAAGACAGGCATAACAATTATTAACAAAGAGTAGTTTTCTGACCATTACTAGAAACAATTCAACCTCTAATATAGACTCGTGATGATGGTTAATTCATATTCAAAAAGATAAGGCACAAAGAATCATACACAACTACCCAAAATTCATCAACCATGTGTGTCTCACATAAGATCTTTACCCATAATCACTCACAAATTTTTTCATTTTTCAAAACATGGGTACCATATTTTCCTTGCTCTCACTCTCACAAAGAATTCATATGTTGCAACTGATGACCATAGGCTTGCCCTTAGTGTAATGCTCCACTAATATCAGAATGCTAAGATTAGGATCAAATAGGTCTTTTACAGGTTGTAATATAGGCTAAGGGACGGGTAGGACTATTTTGGCCAGAAATAGTGACTATGTTCCTAAGCGCTTTGATACATCACATTATGCTATTAACACTCTCTTTAAAACAACCTTTCTACCTTTCTTTCATCTACCACCCCTTTTCACCTATTTTGTTATTCAATGATAAACACAAAGATCTTTTTATGTTTTTCTTTTTTTCTTTTTATAACATACCTCTATGATAGCCACTCTTTTTTTTTAACAAATTCAAGTACTAATATACTCTAAGGCATTACTCTTACCCAATTTCCTCTTATTTTGTCACATGACTTTACAATTTAAAGCACTTAGGAATTTGGATCAAATTATGATCTTGAAAAAAATGGATTGGGCTTACATATGAGGCTTTCAAAGAAAATAGGCTTAAGGCTCAAAGGGGGTTATCTAGGATGATGTCCATGGGTAGATAAAATGAAGGTAAATAATCATAGGTTGCCAAAGAAATGCCTAAATCATATCCTAAACTCACACTCTTTATTTCGCTTTACATACATACCAGGCAAGTTCTAGCATCAGCCACAAACATATAATATACTATCATCTCACACACACAAGGCACATGGTCGACTTTATTGGGAGTAGTATAGACTCTTCACCCAATAGATGAAGGAATTAAACCACATAGATATCACACAATGAGTCACACTTAGAGCCTAAATGTCTCAATAGTAATGATTTTATCACAGACTCTTGTCATAATACGATGCTGCCTATTAGAACAATTTTATGCAAAGTTAAAAAAATTTTAACTACTAAAAAAACTAAAAAAAACAAAACAAACAAACATAAATGCAAATGCAGATAAGGAAGGTTAGCATGCAAATACCAGCACCCCACACTTAGACGGGACACACTGCCCTCAGTGGAAAATAAATAAGAAGAACCTGGTTAGATGGACTCCTCCTCTATGTCTGGGGTCATACCCCCTTCATCGGAATCATCATCAGAGTCGTCGTCATCAGAGTTCTCCTCTACGTCGAAGTCTGGCATTCGAAGATCATCATCGGTTGGCACATCGTCATCAAGAGGTTCCTCAAAAAATACACCTACTCCATACATCGCCCTCGCATGCTCATTCATTGGGTAGTCATAATCCAACTGTTGGAGCTCTGAAGTAGTTGGAACACGACCTTCGCTCATCATGGTAAACCGAGTCATGCCATAAAGATGGTGAAAGAAACTCTCATCCCTAGAATGCCTTTCTGCAGTGGTAAGGTTGACGCCATGCGTGGTTTCAGCATCTTTAACCTTTGTGAGGTCAACCTTCTTTGGGTTGTGTGGAAGCTTATGATCATCTGGTTCCTCTTCGATGTTCTCCTTCCTCAATATTGCGGTCAAAAGATTGCCAAAGCTGAAGTGGGACCTCTTGTGTAGCCTGTCCTTTCGCATTGTAGATCGAATAATTGCCCCAATGTTGATAGGGACATTCATCATCAATGCGTACACCAAGCACACTCTATCTCGTGTTATCTTTGTGTACTGTGTCCCTGGAATCAGGCAAGAGTTGACTATTCGCAACCATATCCAAGCTTCCCTATTTAAGGAAGCATATGGGAAGGTGTTGTGCCGGCCGGTGTCCTTTTGTCTGCTCCATCATGCGATAGATCTTATTCCGCACAATGTGGTCTAATTGCCCTATACGGAGGTTTGTTATACAACTCTTTGAGTGGTGATGTATCAACAGATGGCAAACCTAGAAAAGAGTTGAAGAACTCCGCATTTAGTTGTAGGACTTGGCCCCAAATCTTTACTTTACTCCCTGTAGTTTTCGGTGAACAGTTGGCATAGAATTCTCGTGTTAGATCGAGATTTCATTCTCCCATATCTCGAAAGATGAAATCAAGATGTAACGCCATGATCTTGGCCAACATGCGAGGTTCTTTCTTTGCTAGGCTTTCCTTGTGTATCAACTCCACATGAACATATTTTTTCTCTTTATTGTTCCTATACCACTCCTTTCCTTTATCCTCTAGGACCCATTTGATTCCAAACATGCGGCGAGGTATTTGTAGCGAGGAGGATTCTCCTTGCTTTTTTCGTCCCCTTTTCTAGCCTTTTTGTGAAGTGGTTGCTTTATTCTTTCCCTGTCGTGCTTTTGGTGCCATTTGTACCTGAGATTAAAATGATAGTCATGTTAGCTTCATCTCGGTAGATACAATCGACAAGAAATCAGTAGTGGCACCACCCCACACTTAGTTTGTTGGCACAAACTAGTTAAGTGAACGTTGTCGATTACTCAGACTTCATCGATATACGTTTAGGTGGTACGTTCCAACAATATAATCAGTGCAGTCATACTTTTCTTGTTATCTTAACTATCCTTTTTGATGCTATCTCAAGTAATAGTGACAATACTTTTCATGTTTGGATTGATGTACCCTTTTGAACAAGACTACTACATAGAGATTGTATCAAGTTATGGCATAAAAATAATCAACATTTCATGTTTGTAGTTAACCATGATTTTTCATCTTAATGAACAAGTAAGTCGAACATGAAAGCTTTCAAGTTACAAGATTGTACCATTTTCTTGACCATGTCAATTCCGTAAAAGTATGACAGTGTATCAAAATCAAATTCAAGTTGGAAACAAGTCCAGACCATCCTTACGTATTGTTTCACTTACTTAGTTGTATCACAACAAATCAACCACATTCAAATCACCAATACTACTTCAAGATTTAACAATTTATTATAGGCGTAGTAGTGTAGTACTTACAGAATATAAAAGAAGAACAAAGAAGTACTTACTTGGTTGATGGCCTTGGAAGATGTTCTTGCAAAATAAAAGAGCAAAAGAAAAATTTTTAGGAGAATTTGGAGAGGTAGGCGGCGCTTTAGGGTGGAATTGCAATGTGTTTTTGATTTAAGACTAAGTTCTTATTTATAGGACAAGATTGGGTCGGGTTTTGACCCATTTAGAATCGGATTTGGAGACAAAAAGTGACCATAGGCGGCGCCTAATGCTTTGCCTATGCTTGGCATAGGCGGCGCCTATGCTATGGCATTTTTAGGCATAGGCGGCGCCTATGACATGGCATATGAGGTTCAGACACAAAATGCTTTTGCATAGGCGGCGCCTATTCTATGGCATTGTTGAGCATAGGCGGCGCCTATGCTATGGCACTCTAGAATCCGAGAGCTTAGGCCATAGTATAGGCCTTGCCTTGTTCGTGGCCTAGATTTGCATAGGCCTTGCCTTGTTCTTAGCCTATATTTTCATAAGCAATGCCTAATACATAGCCTTTTGCTTCTTCATTCCTAACTTACCACCTTCACCATGCAATACTTACAAATCGAAATTTGAAACCAATCTCCCCCTTTATACCTCTTGCACCTACAATTACTCAAAAACAACAAAACAATTAGAACGATGGGTTGCCTCCCATCAAGCGCCTTAGTTTTGGTCGTGGCTCGACAAAATCCTAGGAAAACAAAAACAACAAAAACAATTAAAAATGATGGGTTGCCTCCCATCAAGCGCTTGATTTATTGTCGCGGCATGACATAGCTATCTCGATTACTTAGACTTCATCGAGATAGATGGTGGATCGTTTTCTGAATGGATTCAGACGACAATGAGGCTTACTTGTAGGCATGCAATCTTCTTCGAGATGACCCTTGTGCATACATATCCAAGGAGGGATACCAATTATATCATCATTAGTCCAACCCATAGCTCTCTTGTATCTCTTCAGAGCAGAGATGAGAGCCTCTACATGCTGTTCACTTAAATTATCCACCACACTCACAGGAAGTGTATTTCCACTTCCCAAGAATGCATACCTTAGATAATCGGGAAGCTCTTTCGGTTCTAGCACTGGGGGCTCTTCACTGGAAGTCTTTTCTGTTGGTGACGGTTGATTCTTAAGATCAAGGTCCGGCTGCTTAGGAGTATGAGAATAGGACCCTATTTCTGTTAGAGCACACATAGTTTCTTAATGTTCTTGAGCCTCCTCACGCTCAAAATTCAGCAGCTCATCAGATAGTGACTCATCAGTAAGCTGCTTTTCTACAGATAATTCTTTGTCATCCTTATAATTAACTTCATCTACAGAGAACACATCTATTTCTTCGGGCTTCTTCATTACTTTGCATACACCAAAATGGACCACTTTGTCATTTAATCGAAATAAAAGCTCATTAGCTCTCATGTCAATAAGCACACTTCCAGTTGTGAGGAAAGGGCGTCCCAAGATTATGGGAACTTCAGAATCCACCTCACAATCCAAAATAACAAAGTCTGTAGGAAAGATGAAGGTGGAAACCTTCACCAGCACATCATTTAAGATACCAACAGGTCGATTTATCGACCTATCTGCCATCATGAGCCGTATATTGGTTAGTGTAGGGTCTCCCAACCCCAACTTTCTATAGACGGATAGTGGCATCAAATTGATGCTTTCTCCCAAATCGCACAATGCCTTAGCAAAATTCATAGATCCAACCGTGGAAGGAATAGTGAAAGCACCAGGGTCTGCCTTTTTCTGTACTAAGGACCTTGTGGCAATTGCACTGCAATGATGAATATTATCTGTCGGCTCATAGCTTACTGCCCGCTTCTTTGTTAAAAGGTCCTTCATGAATTTAGCATACCCAGGCATCTGTTCCAGCGCCTCAACCAATGGAAAGTTAATGGTCAGCTATTTTAACATTGACATAAATTTATTAAACTTGGTATCATCAGCTCTCTTCTTTAATCTTTGAGGAAAAGGTGGTGGTGGAAGGGGAATAGTTTTCTCCACGACTTTCTTTTCATCTTGCTTTGGATTGGCAATATTTTTGGGCTGTGGACGCTGAGGGGTGACGTCTTTGACGTCTTCCTCAGCTTCTTCGGTGGCTGCTGCATTATATGTGGTATCATCAGCCACTTGCTTGCTTTGGGCTGAATTTTCCAGCACCTTACTACTCCTGGTAGTAATGGCCATGCATGTTCCATCGTTCCTTTGGTTTTTCACTGTGTCGCTAGGTAAGGTGCCAGCTTTTCTTTGATTTAATGTGGCTGAAATTTGACTCAATTATTGCTCCAGCTGTCTTATTGAAGTGGAATGTGAGTCAACCAATTGCTTCATTGAGGCCAAGTTATTTATTACCTCAGTTACTCCCGTGCTGGTTTCCTCCACTCTTTTCAACAGCTTAGCCATCATATCTTCCATGGACATATTTCCAGAACCAGATGTAGTGGTGTCACGTCTTCTAGGAGGAATATATACGCCACTTCTGTCTGTCTTGTTCTTCCAACTTCCTTGATCACGGTCCTTGTTTCCAGATTTATCATAATAGTTCCGACCTTGGTTTCCCTGGGCATTGCCTCGGAAACCCCCCTGATTGTTCACGTAGTTGGCTTCTTCCTCAGAATCAGATTCCTTTCTTCCTTTTGACGCAACTTCTTTGACTTTTTTGGTCTTCCCTGATAATAGATGCTTTGTAAGAAGATCCATCTATATTTTCATGTGTGCCATATCTTGATCACGTTCTTCTTCTCTTCTCCTTTGTTCTGCAGTCATGCCAATAGACAAAGTGGGGCTTGCTACCTCAGAATCCCTGGTATGCCAAGCTCTACTTTGCTTTCTCATCCGGTCTAGCATATCACTCGCCTGAACAAAGGTGAGGTCCATAAATGATCCTCCAGCTGCATTATCCACCACTAGTTTAGTTACTGAATTTAAGGATCTGTATAGTATCTCCATCAAGTGGACATTGGTCATGTGATGGTTTGGGCACCTCATAAGCTTCTTCTTGAATCTCTCCCATGTTTCGTGGAGGGCTTCAGTTGGAAGATGATGAAAATTACTAATTTCATCTCTCAATTATGCTCTTTTGGATGGCGGAAAGAATCTTTCTAGGAAAACGTCTTTTAATTGCCTCCAATTTGTAATAGAATTAGGAGTCAGCCCATTCAACCATAGAGTTTCCTCCCCAGATAGAGACAATGGAAATAAGCGCAGCCGAATTGCATTCTGCCTAACGCCTGGATTGTCGAATGACTTGCATGTATAGATAAAGTTGATCAGATGGATATTCGGATCATCACCTACAAGTCCACCGAATAGTCCCTTGATTTGTAATAACTGAATCATGGTGCTAGTGATGTTGAACTTGGCTCCGGGTGCCAATGGCGGAGGAATAATAACTCCTGTGGCGCCAACTCCATCCAGATCGTCATCATCATCATCAAAGGGAATTTGCATAGCTCGGCATTCAGGTCAAAATCTTTCTTAACGATCTCTTGTGTTTGTCGGTGTCGCCACCTCAGCATCATGCCTAGGGTTTAGTAGCTCATCATCACCTAAGTCCTCATCATTAGGATCTGCTGCTCGCCCTGGGTTATCAATATTCTGTTGATGCACTTGAGCCACAGCCAACGCAGCTAGTCTAGCCTGCTCCTGTTGAGCAGCCCTTCTCTCAATGTCACGTTGTGCATCCATCCATCCAATAAGTTGCGGTTCAGGGTTTATGGGTAATAATGGGTGTCCCGAACTTTGAGTATTTGGCATGCACTGAAAAAAACCTACAGAAAACAAAAACAACAACTAAAAGTAAAGTACGAGAATCTTTGACCAAAGGGTCTAGTAATTATCATAAACTTAGTTAACAACCATATTCCCCGGCAACTGCGCCAATTTTTAATAACGCTCAAACAACAGCTCTCGTAAGAGTGTAAGCAGTCGTTGTCAAATATAGAACCCAACTGGGTTGGGTGTCGAATCCCACAGAGAATACTTGGTCACTAAGTAAGCAAGGATTATTAGACTTTTGGTGAAAGTTTCGTAAAAAGGGAGGATTGTAGCGTGAGTAACAAAATAATAACGTAAGAACAGAAAATATAAGAGTAAAACAGATTGTTTGGTTGGTTTTGATCAATGAGAATTGAGAGCTAGGGTTATGTCCACCTTCTGAGTTGTACATATCTATTGACTATGAGTTATGCGAAATTCAGACATGCATGTGCTTATAAAGAATTGTATTCTATGGTAAATCCAGGCGTCTTTCGACCATCAAGGATTATTTCACCTTAACTCTTTCGAGCTTAAAGCGTATCTAATGGTACAAATTCTCCAAGAGGTTAATCCAGTTACGGTACTAACTTTTTAACAGGGGTTGGTGCCCTATTACCTTGACATTATCTCTTTTCCAGACATACAACTTTTCTTTCGAACAAGTTAATGCTATACTGGCGTATTCTATATGTTTGCAACCACAAGAATTTAGATTAAGATGAAGAGAATAATGATATAAGCATCATACTTGTCAAGAATTCACAAACTCATAGCAATAGATAGTATCTCAAAAGGCTTCCATAACCCCAACCGAGAAGTTTAGCAACTCATGGGTGCAATGGAAATCACAATAGTCATTATCATCATACGAATATAAGGATCTCACGTGTAGTATATGTTGGTAGGGCTTTGTGGCGTGAAGACCTTGCAAGTAGCGGTTCTCTTGTTGTGGAAATTTTAAGTCGAATAGATGAAGAGAAAGTAAATAAGAATTAATTGAAAGCAAATTGTTTAGAGTTGTAGATGAATGAATTAGAATGTGAATGATGAGAATAATCCAAATGATCAAAAGCTTCAGCAAAATAGGGTATTTATAATACCCATATCCTATTCCTACTAGGCTACTGCGTACTTATCCTAATCCTAATAAATTACTGCATCATTATCCTATAGCTAATAAGTTACTGCTGATCCCCAAAGTCTTGAGAAATGCTATTTTTACCCGGGACAGGTTTTCCATGCGTCACTTTTAGTCCTTAGGCGTCCAAGCTTTGCTTTCCTCCTTTCGTGAAGCTTCCTTTGGCGTCAAGTTATCCATAAAATGCTGAAATCTTCATCATTTATACTTGAAAACTTGCTAATCATGTTTGTTTGCTCACTTACAGGAAAGAGGACTAAAAGTGCATGAATTATATACTTTGTCCTCAAAACTTAGCTAAAATATGGGTCAATTAAAGTAATTTAGGCGTGTAAATCCGCCTATCATCATTGATGTCCTCTTGGGGTTTTTGTTGCCGTGCCTCTTTTCCCTGGAGTCTTGTTCCTAGTAGATCCGGTAAATTTAGGTGTATTGTGTTTGTTTTGTGATGTGTTGTGGTTAATTGGGGGAAAAATAAGTATCTAGGAAAGTTGACATATTTTTTTTATGTTTTTTGGAATGATAAATACCTCTCCAATTGTCTGTTTCGTAACTGTGTGATGTGCATCTATATGTGACTACTGTGAACCGTATGGGTAATATGTTTTCAGCTAAACTTGATAATCAACAGTCCTAGGTATCTTATGTGCCTCTTGGTTAAGCATCGCAGATTGTGTTTTAGTTGCTTGAGGACAAGTAATTATTTTAAGTTGAGGGTGTTGATGTGTGAGAAGATGCTAACATATTTGAGGATTTTAGTTGAGAATAATTGCAAATTCTTAAGCAACTTTTGTCATTTTTGATTGTTTTATATTTGATTTTGCAGTGGAAGTCAAGAGGCAAGAGAACCAACAATGATGGAAATAAAAGAGTCGAAATCTAAAACAAATAGAAGAGAAGTGTGGCTGACGACATTCCTGATAAGTTGTCAGCACTCTGATAGGTTATAAGCTTCATCGTCAGCCTTAAATGGATAATGGGATTCAGTTGAAAGAACTGACGATGACACCTGATAAGCCGTCAGCCTAGTGATAAGCCGTCAGAGTCATCATCAGCCTTAGACAGAACATGAGAGCTGAAGTAGAGAAGTGACGACATTGTCTGATATGTCATCACAGTTTTGATAAGCCATCAGGATTCACCGTCATCCTTAAGAAGAAGTTGTCAAAAGCAAAGAGGAGCTAACGACATCTGTGATAAGTCGTTAGACTTCTAATAAGGCATCACAAAGTGTCTTCACCTGTCCGAGAAATTACTAAACTTTGTGATTTTGTTTCCATAATTAGGATAAAGTATTTAAAGCATATGTTAGGGTTTTCTAATTAGAAAAGGAGGCTAAACATATCTGCGGAGACTGGATATTCTGGACTTGAGCTTCACATGTTTGTTCTCTAGTGTGTGATACAAGTTTACAATTAACATTGAAAAGATTATCATTAATATTTTAGGATTTCTACTTTGATCTAATCGGAGAATAACTAGTTACTATTTATTTTGTGGTAAGTTCATCTTTCAAATTATGAATACATCTAGTTGTTTTGCTTATTACATTATGAGTGGCTAAATCCATTTAACCCGAATTATGGAATCTATGGGTTAAGTATTGGTAAGATGCAATGTGTTTAAGATTCTAAAGGTAATAGGACTCTTTGATAATTCAGATATTTTAATTATTGTCTATTGGTTGCAAACGATAGATAACACCTGCTTTGATTTGCTTGATATAAGAAATCAAATATAGTACGAAGTGAATTATTGACAGGGACTTGAAAACATTAAACTTCCATTTAATAATTGACACTGTAACAAGGTTGATTAACCTAAGGTGAAGTTTGGTTAGTAAATATAAATTCCCTAAGTCCGAGAGGATTAGGTAATTAAATGCTTTAGTAGGTCAAGAGATATTTAGGCATAACTTCAATAAAGATAATCTGTTGTCATACCTACTGTGAGAATCTTGAATCACTGTTAGCATCTATCAAGTACTAAAACCTATAGTGAACGTAATTCTGGTTTTCCATAAACTCTTGATTACAAACACTGAAACTAAAGTGACCAACAATTATTTGCTAATCTCCAAAACCCCCATTTAAAATTTTTGCATTATCTATTTGAATTCAACTTGTAGCTATAGTTTCAAATTATTTTAATTCAACCTGTGGATTCGACCCCAACTCCAAATGTTGGGTATATATATTGATGACGAACGTCTTGCACTAGATTGACGTGTAAGTTGAGCGTTATCAAAAAATGATGTTGTTGCCGGGGAGAAATTTGGTGTATTAAGTTGGTTTGGAATTTTAGTTTAATGGATTGAATTCAAACTTGTAAATATTTTTTTAGTTTATTTTTTTATTTTCTATTATTTTTATTTTCTCACACCTTTCTTGAGATGTCATCCTGGATAGATGGTTTTTTGAGTGATGATGATTCTTTTGACGTATTTGTTATTATTCTGAGAGACCATATTTTGAGGCTTGCTGTCCAAATTTACCTAGAAGTGCATGGATGGGACCTTCACAATATGATATGGATACTGTCCTACTTACTGTAACTTGGTGTTTGGTTTGTGGTCAAACTGATCATACTGAAGATATGTGTGATGTCATGATTCAAGTGAACATATTGATGAAATGAATCTTAGATAATAAAGAATAGCTGTGGACAGAGCTAAAAGAGTTACCACTCCCACCATGTTTACTGTGGCTAAACAAAGCAGAATATGAGTGGGACATTAGCCAATTTGAGGATAAAACTCAAGAATCACAACTACTCGATTGTCATCTTAATCTTGAGACTAACATTGAGAAGGTGAATAAAAGTGAGTGTGTAGTAGATAGTGTAAATTTTGAAGTAGAATTAGTTGGGCCTCACTCGAAGCATTTTTCCACATTATGTTTAGATGATATTTTGTCTGTGAAATCATCTAAAATATTGGAAGAGTGTGAAGATGAGGAACCAAAATCCTATATTCTTTATTTTACACTTGATATACAACATAATAACATACCTCACTTTAAGGTTGAGTGGTTTACTACGCTTAATCAATTACTAAAAGTCTTAATTTTTGTACCACCCCCTATGATCGAGGAAAGAAGATGGACTCTAAGTTGGGGGTGAAATTCATATCCTCAAGGTGGAGAAAAAAACTGAGTTGGGTCGTGTCGCGACATTAAATCAGGCGCTAGTTGGGAGGCAACCCAAGCTATTTTGTTGTTTGTATCCGTATTATGTGATTGACATCAGATCTTTACACCCATTGTGCCACAGGTATGTTTCTAACTCTCTTATTTTTGGTTTGACGCATTGGGGACATTGAATGATTTTAGGTTGATGGTAGGGCTACTTGTGGTTGTTGATGTCCTCTTGGAGTTTTTGTTGTCGTGCCTCTTTTCTCCGGAGTCTTGTTCCTAGTAGAGTTGGTATGTCTAGGCGTATTGTGTTTGTTTTGTGATGTGTTGTGGTTTATTGGGAGAAAATAATTATCTAGGACAGTTGACAGATTTTTGTTTATGTTTCTTAGAATGATAAATAGCTCTCCAATTATCTATCTGGTCACTGTGTGATGTGCATCTATATGTGACTACTGTGAATCTTTTTATGGCATTACTACTAGGGATATGATAATCACTGCTAACAATTGCATGAACCGGATGGGTAGTATCTTGTGATGTACCTTTGTGCCATGTTTGTATGACGTTTTACCTAGTTTTCGTTGTGTGTTAAATCCATAACTTGCTCGGTTGGTCTTGACTTAGTTGTCGAATAGCGGTTAGGAAAGGATCATAGGCCATTGTTGATATTAGTCCACTTTTAACCTAAATGACCTTCCATGTGTGAATAATATCCCTTGATCCTAATTTTGAGCTTGAATGACTATTTCTTTTTATGATACCTATCACCGTCCCATTTTTATATCATAATAAACCTGTTTTGGCCCTGGTCCTCTTTGGACACTGTGTACCTTGACTTAGGCAAATGGCCTAAGTTGTGGGTGGCTATCATAGGGGTGCGCGATATAAAATGAGTATGAAGAAAGGTAGAGTAAAAGAAAAGAAACAAAATCTGGGTGCGGTGGAAAAGAGAAAGAAAAGAAAAGTTGTGAAAAAAAAGTGATTGTAGAAAAGAACCATACTCTTTTCTGAAGCAAAAGTTGAAAAAGAAGTGATTGTAGAAATGATGGAAGTAAAAGAGTTGAAATCTGAAGCAAATAGAAGAGAAGTGTGGCTGACGACATTCCTGATAAGTCATCAGCACTCTGATAGGTTATCAGATTCATTGTCAGCCTTAAATGGATAATGGGATTCAGTTGGAAGAAGTGACGACGACACCTGATAAGCCGTCAGCCTTGTGATAAGCCGTGAGAGTCATCGTTAGCCTTTGACAGAACATGGGAGCTGAGGTGAAGAAGTGATGACACTGTCTGATATGTTATCACAGTTTTGATAAGCCGTCAGGATTCACCATCAGCCTTAAGTAGAAGTTGTCAAAAGTAAAGAGGAGCTAACGACATCCGTGATAAGTCGTTAGACTCCTGAAAAGGCATCTCAAAATTTTTTCACCTATCCGAGAAATTACTAAACTCAGTGATTTTGTTTCCATAATTGGGATGATGTATTTAAAGTATATAAAAGGGTTTTCTAATTAAAAAAGGAGGTTCAACATATCAGCGGGGACTGGATATTCTGGACTTGAACTTCACGTGTTTGCTCTCTAGTTTTTGATACAAGTTTACAATTAACTTTGAAGAGATTATCATCAATATTTTAGGATTTCTACTTTGATCTATTCGGAGAATCACTAGTTACTATTCATCTTGTGGTAAGTTCATCTTTCAAATTATGAATACATCTAGTTGTTTCGCTTATTACATTATGAGTGGCTAAATCTCTTCAACCCGAATTATGGGATCTATGGGTTAAGTGTTTTAAGATGCTATGTGTTTAAGATTCTAAAGATAATAGGACTCTTTGATAATTCTGAAATTTTAATTATTGTCTATTGGTTGTAAACGATGGATAGCACCTGCTTTGGTTTGCTTGAGATATGAAATCAAATATAGTAGGAAGTGAATTATTGACAGAGACTTGGAAACACTAAACTTCCATTTAATAATTGACGTTGTAACAAGGTTGATTAACCTGAGGTGAAGTCTAGTTAGTAAATATAAATTTCCTAAGTCCCAGAGAATTAGGTAATTAAATTCTTAAGTAGGTCGAGAGATATTTAGGCATAACTTTGATAAAGATAATCTATTGTCCTACCTACTATGAGAATCTTGAATCACTGTTAGCATCTGTCAAGTACTAAAACCCATAGTGAACATAATTCTGGTTTTCCATAAACCCTTGATTACAAACACTGAAACTAAAGTGGCCAACAATTATTTGCTAATCTCCAAAACCCCGATTTTATCTTTTCGTATCATCTGTTTGAATTCAACTTGTAGCTATAGTTTCAAATTAGTTTAATCGCCACTCACATTGTTACCTGTGGATTGACCCTGACTCCAAAAATCGGGTAAATATATTGATGACAACCGCCTTGCACTAGATTGACGTATAAGTTGAGTGTTATCACATATTATCTTTACCTCTTCCGGATTCACCGGGCATCATCATAACATCATTATATCCTCCGGATTCATCGGGCATCATTATAACATCAATATATGCTTCGAATTTGCCGAGCATCATCTTAACATCAATATATCCTATGGAATCACCGGGCATCATCATAACATCAATGATGCAAGGTAACACATATTATCATACTTTACTATAAATCATCACTACATAATATAAGTAGATACATGATCATGAGTGTCTAAGATATACAAAATTACCACTTTTTCAAGTTAACATGTTTATTAGAAAGTCAATTATAAGTCAAGTATGTGCTCTCAAGATGCCTTTTTTACTCCTACTTTTCACAATATTAACTCCAAAAGAAAATCCTTCACATAAACATTAGCTTAAACATTAGGCTTGGGTCATAGCAAAAGTTGTAACATAATTAGAGGTTCACTTGGTGAACTTATAAATAAGCCAAGTGATATCATAACCATAGGTTTAATTTGCAAGACTTACCAAGGCTATCCATCTCATGAAAACAAGATAATAAATCAAGTATACACATAATCCAACCATTGACCACTTAAATAACTGACAATCGAGTGTAACTATTATAACCTCAATAACGTAACTTAGACGTTCATCAAGTATCTAGGTCACTAACGAAATACATAGTTGAAGCTTAAGGTGGGTCTCCTAAATCCCAATAACGCCAAATTTCACTTCTACAATACTAATATCTATCTAGAATTAGATTAGGTTATCTAAATCACACCATAAGGGCTTATCAAGTTTTACTAGGCCTATAAGGGAAAAACCTTTTTCAAGTATCCTTTCTAGGTCACCCAAACACTAAGGCCAATTCATAACTAGTCATATATAGGTCAACATACTCTTAAGGTTAGTCGACAAAATCATTCTCAACTATTAGAGAAACTAAAGTATTCGCATACTATTCATGAGACTACATGTAGAACTATCCAAGGTTCTAGGCTATAGTCAAGCATCACGCCATAAAAGTTTAATAGCCTACAAGAATCAACTAATCCCAAATGTCACCAATTATCCATTTATTATCTAAGACCCTACCCTATATCACACGATATCAATAATTATACAACAATCAAGCTCAATATAACTATGAGTAAGCATAAACTACCTTGAGTCCAAATAACTCACGAACCAACAAGCTTTGCCATTCCTTTTCTTGAAGCTTCTTCAATGAACCAAGATATGAACAACATAATCTAAGCATCATTATAAAATTAACAACACCCATTATGGCAGCATTATACCATGTGCCCAAAGTGACACCAAATCCCCAAGTGGGTTCCACCTCTGAATAATGAGTTTCCGAGACCAACCCATTGTTCAACTATTATTAAGGGGCTATAGTCCTCAAGAAATTTAAGTAAATTAATCACATTTGTTGCTAAAATTGAGCCTCAAGGACTTAGGGGTTTTGGGTCTAGAAATCAAGAAATTAACAGCAAACTAAAAGGAATCTTACCTTAGATTTGTATCAAAAATGGATTACACAAGTTATTCAAGCTCCTAATCAACCCATAAAACTCACTTTGAAGTTTTTGCCCTTTATTAGGGTTTTAAAGATCAAGATGGAGCCATAAATGGCAAAAATTTTGGGCAAGACAACCTTTAACTAGGATTTGCCTAGGCCTCAAGTGGCTCGGTCGTAGACCCCTCTTGGCTGCAGTCGTGGCACTATGTTTACACCTCTCACAGCAATGTCGCGGTATCTCTCCCTAAGCGAGGCATGGATGAATCTTGAAACTTAGTTCTGGACTTTGGCCAATGCCTCGAGATGCATCTGGAGTCCATTTCGAGCAAATAAGATATGTAACCTATAGATTTTGACATTCTAGATGCATTGATGAAGTCATATTTTGTATTTAAGGTGATTTTACTAAAGTTTTAGCTTGATTGTCAATTAGAACCAGCGGAGACATCAAATTGGGAAATTGGTTCTAAAAATCAAATGAACCACCAAGTAATCGAACTATCAGTTCTAGCAAGTCACTAATGATTTGGGGCAGTTATGGAGAAATCTATTAGAGAAAATAAGCAAGAATGCAGACAATGACCTAAAGGTTCATTACATTGATCATAAGACCAGAAATTTGAATCATACACTTAGTAAATAACAATCATAACTTATACCTATACAAATCCCCATAAGACCGATAAATATAAGAACCAAAAAAATTACACTAGTGATAGGCAATTTATATGAATGAATGCATCAAAAACTAACAGTAAACCATGTACGATCCATGATCCATAATGTAACAAATGTATAAACCTCATTTAGCATAGTAGACCGCAAAGGCAGGACCTATGGCGAGCATCCTTCTCTGGCACTGTGGCCTAGAGATGAAGGATCTATAGGGGAACAGGGATTTTTGTATACACTAGTTTGTCCTGAACTAGGACTTTTAATAACCATCATAATTAGTCTACTCTATCTAGTATTGGAGAGATATATAAGTATAATTAGTGCACAAAATTAAACCATGACTAGAAGAGTGTAAATATATAAATTTATTGCCCGAGATCAAGTTCAGGACTAAATCATCATAACATCATTGAAAGGGTAAGAATCTCTCTCACCAAAAATAAATAGTAGTAGTAAAAGAGTGGATTAGTAACGGACTAAAACCAATCTCGGTTTAATTTCCAAAATATCAAGTTCTAAAAGCTCATAATTCATTAAATCAGCTGGTACGATTCCCGTTAGAGAACAAATCTACTTTTAAAGTTAAAAGTACGACTAAATCCCTTTTTAGAAAAAAATAGTAAAATTAAGGGTTTGTTTGGAATGGTACAACTAGGTGAGAATGAATATGCCTAAAACTATGTATGCCATCACCAGTATTCAAATAATACAACCTTAAGCATCTAAGAATCTATAAACTAGAATCATGTGTTTTATAAATATAGAATAATCACCTGAAGTCCAATTGATATCGTAACCATGGACTCGGGCCCAATAATTTATAATTAACATAATAAAGCCTCATAACTCAAGAAACTAGAGTAAATATGGGTGTAAATATTATACTAAAATAAAGCAACTAATCGGGGGAATTTCATTCTATTCGCTATGTCAAATTGTAAATCTTATACTAAAGGTATCCTTAACATCAAACTATAGTTAACATGCTTATAATCAAGGATAACAGGATTCTATGTCCATAACAAATATCAATTCCAAGGTTCGGGTTACCTTTCCTTCACATATTCCCTAAATAGGCTAAGTCATATTATACTAGTCATAAACTCATCCTATAATCCCACCTAGCATGCATTCTATACTCTACACAATATTAAAGAGAAATGTAGACCAAATTCTACCTCGACAACGAACTGCAATTCTTGAATCACCCATAACACTCAAGTTTTCTCCATGATATCGATATATTTCCATGCTATCAAAATAATAATCTACACATCAATACAAATAAACTGACACCCATATTGCAATATAAAACTCTTGACCAAAATTGGGTCAAAACATGCTCGAAGGGCCCATAAATAAGATTCTAAAATTGAATTCATCCTAAGGTACCTTGAAGGACAAAGAATATGTGCTCAAAGGTTGACCACAAATAGAGTATGCATATGGGTCCAAATTTTCCCTTAAAGTGAAGAAATTCAGGACCTAAATTCTAGGATTTTACAATGAAAAAAGATGGGAATTTGCTTGAAAAAATGATAGAAAATGACCACAGAGTGTTTAAGTAACAAGGTATGTTGAAGTAAATTACCTTAGACTTAATGAATGATTTACCATTCTTTCTCATATTCCAATCTCTCCAAAATACAGGAAAAGCCCTAATGAAATAAGGGAGAAATTGGGTGAAGAAGGTAATATAACACCAGTAGTTACCGCTAAAATGGTCACTTGGACACTTAAGATACTACTGCTAAAGCGGCTACTGACCTCTTGAGTAGAAGGTGAGGAGAAGTGGGGATTACTAAAATAACACCCTGTTCACTAAAGAAACATCCGCTAAAATAGACCTTAACTACTAAAGCAATGTCTACATAAGCAGAACTTGACTGCTAAAGCTAACCTCAACTAAGTAGACAAGGATGATAAAGCTTATTAGGGTTGCTAAAGTGGTAACTGGACTGCTTTATCCAGATATCAGGCACTAGATTTTTGCTAAGTCTAATGGACTCCGACTGTGTGCTCGGGATTCATTCGAAGCCCCGTGTGCGCAAGAAAAATATGGTACCATAACAAATTCTACATTTTAGACTCAATGGAAGCATCAAAACTTTCATCTGATATTGTTTTCATTAAATGTGGGCTCCACACCTAGTTTTATTTAACCAAATTCTACCTAATAGCCCAAAATGAGTTCAAAAGCCTTGGGACCTGAACCAAGTGTTCCCCTAGCCTAAAATCAATGTTTTGAAGCTGATGGTACTATTATAATTTCCATAAAAGGACATTTACTAAGAGTTTGGGTCTTAGAACAATTTCTTAATAGCAAAACCTCTAAAACAAGGAATTGGGCTTAAAAACTTAATGAATTGTCCAATGATTGATACACAATTTGGAAAGTCATAAATGACTTGTAGTAGTAGTACAATGGCTCAAAATTCTATAAATGTAGGGTAATTAATAAAACTATTCAGAGGTTCATTATATTAGTAGAATCAATGAATTGTTGGTAGGTTCGTCTGTCATGATGCTCAGATATTCTAGTTATGCTTTAAATAGGTACTTTATTATTTTTACATCATTTAAACTCCTATACTATGTTGTTTTCAATATTTTAAAGTTGAATATTAATATTAAACTATCCCAAAACTTTGTTTCCCCAAAAACAATCGACATATAAAGAAAAATCAAAGAAACATGCAACTTTTTTCTCTAAAGCAAGAAACTGTGGTTCATCATCTCCAAGCTTTAAGTTTGGGAAGTTTGGCAAGTTTTTCACTTCTAGGTATATGGAATTTCATCAATGAGTATCATTTCACCTATTGAGTCCTAAATTAAACTCAATGCTTTATTTTAATTCACTCTTCAAAGTTTAGAGTTTTCATAAAAAAATATAAGTTTCTTTAAGTTTCAGTTCCTTGTCATGAATAGTCCATGAATACATATTTCCCATGAAATTTAGTACCTTTATATTCATATATTTATAAGCCCTCGGTATATAGATAATTTATGTTTTGGACTTATATGGTATAAATTCATATTCTATTCAGAACATAGAAACTATCACGAGTATTGTATCTTCAGAGATGGCTGTTCATGAACAATCGATGGCTTAGTTTTTCATGAATTTTATAGTTCAACATTTAGTCCTTTAGTATCACATGTTTTAGGATGCTTTTAGAAAAATATCTATCTCTCAGTCTTAGATATCAGTGTTATTGAGCTACTCAAGTTATCAATTTTACAGTCGTGTATAGTTCTTTCAGATAAGCATATTCTAAATGGTATTTTCATAGGATACATACTACTACACTATTATTATCTTCATGAATTAGGATTTAGGGTTCCATTATGGACTTATAGATTTATTTCAAATCTCAATCCTTAAGTATTTATTTTTATACATTTTCTCCAACCATTTCATGTCTCTCTTAAATTCACAAGTCTCAAGATTCAGGAATACATGATTTATATATGTACATACTCATATCTTAACAATAGGCTTTAGGTCAAAATAGTAAGATACATGACATGCATGGAAACCAGATATGCCATCAATGATTTTGAATACTTTTTCCCCATAAGTATGTTTCATGATTAGCATGGTATCCAAAAATCCATCAATGTTGTGGATCAGTTTTCTTATAAAAGTAAAGTTCACTGGTAGTATAGTAGTCAGGTATGGTATCCATGATTATGGACAGGCTGACATCAAGAGATGTTACCATCAGTATTTTAAGAGATATCAATTAAATTTTGTTGGTAGTAGCACTTAGAACCAAGTTGGATGAAGCTCCAGCATAACTATGACCTATAATTACGTGCCATCATAGATTTATTCAGTCCTGTTAGTGGGCCCTCCTTCAGTTTAGTGGTATGATGTTGGATCAGTCTTTATACCCTGTCAAGGTATATTGATCCCTATAGATGGGGATTATACAACAAACTCCATGTTTAGATCACATGATTCTATGTCGGCTAATAGTATCTCTCGTAGTTTCATACTTTGGTATTTGCCTGATACTTAGCTCAATCTTGTGCATTGTATTTCATTTATCTTAAACAATTAATGTATTTAGTAATTATGATTATTCATATGGTTTCATGTATCTTAGTATACATCAAAATTACTTTTAATATAAATATTTTATCATTATCATGCGTAGTTTGTATATCACTTTATGATTTTTAGAATATTCTGGTGTTCCCACACTCATGCTTATCATTCAATGAATCATTGCCTTGTAGTTCATTTTAATTTGGTGTTTAGTTATTCAAAGTGTATATCTCACATGCTCATAACATTCAAAGTATTGACCGCATACTTTCTTTTTACGCTATATTGTGTTATAATATAGATTCGAATATTCAGCATCCAACTTGCAGTTAGCATGATCTTGTACTCATCTCAACAGTAGAGTTTGGTGAGTTCTCATCTTCTGAGGATGAGACTTATGATTAATTTGTTATTTAATTCATTGAGTTTTCAGATACTTAGAGTTACATGGGGCCAACAACTTATTTTATATTGAGGCTTTCAAACAAATAGTAGAATTTAGCTTTATGGTTTATTAAATGATTTTGGTGCTGAGTTTTTTTTATAAATACTATGACATATTTCAGTTTAGCTCTCACTCAATATTCATAAGATATATATAATTTTGTTAGCGTCATACCAGACCAAGAGAAGTAGAGGTAGAATAAAGAAGTTCTAGAGAGAAGTTATTAGACAAGACATTGCACAATTATAGCTTATCAAGGACACACAGTAGATGTGGTGGACATGTACTAAAGTAGAAGATTAGTAGATAGGAGTACATTACATCCATACTAGTGGGTATGAGTGCGTTGTCTTCTCTCCTTACTATTAGTTGTAGGACTACTCGTGTAGTTTCTTATTCTTTAATTTATGCTACTATATATTATTGGTGTAGTTCATGTTGGTATTATATCATTATAGTACTATTTTACTACTGTCTGTTGTTTTGATTACTATCTATTGTCTCTTGTACATTCATTACATCTTCTTATAGGTTGTTTTGTCTTGAGTAGAGGGTATATTAGAAATAGTTTCTATAACTATGAGCTATAGGTAAGGTATGTATACACTCTTCCTTCTCCAAACCCCATTTTATTGGACTATATCGAGTATGTTGATCATGTATTCTCTTTTGAAATACTATTTGGAAAAATACACACCATAGATAAAATAATTCCCTAATTACATCGTATAGTTATGGTCTTACAAATTACCTTACATATCTATTTTTTAGTTTTAAAACTATTTTTGTGGGCCCCTATATACAAATATAGTACGCAATGTATATAGCAACTACTACTCTCTCTCCCATGTAATTAATTTTTCATAATCTCTCTCTTAGGTAATTGGCTAGTTTAGTGGTATTAATTTATACACGCTTCTTCAAGATGCCTCAAAGAAAATTTTCCTCTCAAATTTTCCTCCAAATTAGTTTCATTTTATCTTCCCCTAAACATCTGTTATGGGTTTGCACTAAAAACTTTTTGGCATAATTTGTCATCGCTAAACATCTGTTGGGATATGCATTGAAGAATTTACGGTAATCTTTAGTAATTTCATGTATATATATTTTTTTACTTTTGATTATTTAATGTATTCTCTAAATGAGCCACTAAGTTTTTTCAAATTTCATCTATTTACAGTGTCAATTAGGTTTTCAAGTAATCAATTACTTATTTTTCAAATGGATGAAAAAAAGCCTTATAGGAGATTGACAAGAGGTATTGAATGTGTATCTATGATTATTTGTGGCACTCTGTTATTTGATTTGGGTGTTTCTCAATTAAATAGTGACAATGCAGGATTTATAGCAAAGTTGAAAGATGACAAGTTGAGAGCAGAGTCAAATACGAAAAATTGCAATAACTATGTTAATATTCACAATATCATGATAGAGGTACAATCAATATATGATTTAACTAACACTTTGAAAATATCAATGGTCAATACAGGTGTACCAGAAAAAAAGGGAAGGATGTCAGGTCTACTAGCTCGGAGGAAAGGACAAAATGTTCAAAGTTTTCTCAATCCAAACTCAAATTTTTGGTTAATATATGTATAGAATGCCATAATATTAAAAATAGTATATCTTTAAAGGGGATATTAATTACTTACATATATGTATATTCATCTTCAAAATATTATACTTTTAAGTGTATATAGATATATATATTTGAATTTACTATAAAGATATATACATAAATGACATAATATACATGTATGTGTACAACTAGTTATATCTGAAGTTAATATGTATGTATAAATTGAAGCAATGTTTACACATATAAACATTTGTGACATACTATACATTTTAAGTGGTATAATATGTATTTGTGTATGCATAGTTCAGGGATAAGGAATTCTATACATGATATGAATTTTTTTGCTCATTTGTGTCATTTTGGTTTAACAGGATAGCAAATGTGTTATCACTGCTCTTCTTAAGAAATCCCCACATGTGGCGTGTTACACGGAGAGACAGATATTTGACACTTTAAAATAGAATCTAACAGGTGAACAACTTAGAAGATTTATGTGTACATACTTTGGTCAATACGGCCCCATGCCAGATTAATGGGTTCAGTCGCAAATGTTTTGGTGCATTATGTCCCTTGAGTTGAAAACTAGTTCAACGAATGCTCTAATGATGCATTTTAATGGATACATGTTAAGTTTTACATTAAGGGACTTTGCAATTGTATCTGGTCTAAATTGTGTTGCTTATAAAGACGACTTTATATTTGACACAAGTGTGCCGAAAATATTACTTTAGGTGTATTTTGGTGGTGAAAAAGAACTTTACAAAGCAATGTTGTTCTAGTATTTTGAGGAAAAAGTATGGGGTCAGAACGATGATGATGCATTGAAGATTATCATTTGCTATTTCATTCATGAATTTATTATGTCTGGTGAGATTCATACTATTTGAATACACAGACTTCAATTTGACATGGTTGAGTAAGAAGGGTACATGGATTACTACTAGGGTAAAGAAGTTTTCAAACAACTTGCCAAAACCATACCAAGGAAGATAGCCTCTGATGGACAGTACTACCAACCCTATGGCATGCCATACACTATGAAAGTATATATGTATGAATGTTTTTAGAATGTCAATAATCGACTTGCTAAAATAGTTGGTGATTGAATTCCTAGGTTTCTTAATAGCCAAACCATAAAAGACCATTCACGGTATAAATGATCTATGCGGAACATGTTTATATGCAACAAGGTAAAAGTCACTGTCTTAGTAACTTTAAAGATAAATTTTATTGTTTAATATTTGTACTTATTGATATATACAAGTACAAAATTAATCACAATTGATTCTAGATTATTTTTCAAAACATCGAGGCATTCACAAGTGAATGGCAATATTTCACCTTCCACCAGAAATTGTTGATGATGATAGAGTCGAGAAATCTCCCATGAATGATATTGTTAATTCTGAAAACAACTTTCAAGATGTGCTTTAAATATTAATTGTACATAAAGTAAAGGAGAAACTAGCTATCTCGGTACCCCCTATATGAAAATAAGCAAAAACAAATGTCATCAGGTGCACCAATATTTATCAAGAGTCCCCCAAAGATTATTTCAAACATATAAACCTTTAGGACACCACCATGTTTGGTTAATAAAATAGTAACAAAGACCACCACCTTAAATAGGAAGAAAGTAGGAGAGCAGATTCAGTCATCAAGTATTATTTCACCTATGTCCGGGGTAGCAGTATTGAAAACTATGTCGCCTGATGATCTGACTATTCTCAACCATAAGGTCGATGCGCTAGAGAATTATGTAAGTTTATTTTAATCATATATAAAATACAAAAATTGTTATATCATTCATTCACCCCTGGCACTTTTAATATAAAATGTAGGTAAAGGCAGAATTTCAAAGTCTACGCAATTTGATAAATGGTAACAATCGTATAGTCATGGACGCTATCAAAAGTAAAAATGCTCATGAGAAGGTATGAAGTATACAAATACTATTTCAAATAGATTATACATAATGTAGTACATAACATAAACAATGATATATCAATACATATTAGGATTCCATCAAAAGGTCATCTATCGACACGGAACGAGAAATCCCTATTGTGAAAGGGCATTGTACTCCAGGCAGTATCAAGAATTCAGAGGTAACTGTTTATGTACTTTTATTACATGCATTTACATATATGCATTGACATATGTATAGTAAATGTTTTTAAATGTATTTCATATACACTGCCCACATATTATACTACTTTTGTAAATCTTTTATATACATACATGTATAATTACAACTTGCAAATATACATAATGTTTGAGCCTAAAAAGAGTATATGCATCAGGTCAATACATACATATACATATAAACATTGAATATTTCTTAAATATACCTATACATATACATATACATATACATATACATATACATATACATATACATATACATATAATGATAATCTTATATGATGATGCTTAATTGATGTACATGTATTAGACAGTTGTGTTTTATATATGTATTCATGTATTATGATTATATATACAAATACATATATAAATATTTTTAATGGTATTCATAAAAAATTATGCTAGATTGAAGCACATCTATTAGACTATTTTATTTATACATATATACAAGTATTATGCTTATATATACATATGTATATATATATATATGAACATGTATTAGACTATTGTATTGAATCGTTTGCAAATATTTCTAATGGTATATACAAGGATGATTAATAGAAGCACTTGCTTATTTATATATGCTAAATTAAAGCACATGTCTATTTTACTAACTACTAACCCACCCATTCTATTTGTTACCAGAGTGACATGGATGTCAAGGTTACTGTAGCATGTGTATGTGTTCTTTTTATGTGTACACATACTGAGAGAGTGAATCTTCAATTTTAGAAACTCCTTGATGAGGTACTTGATGAGGTAGTGTCACAACCCAAAAATCAACGGTCATGATAACACTTGTCACAGTAAGCCTTGATAAGTAAGTCTATCACCCAAACTAATATAACAAGGAAAGTCAATACCAAAATCCAGGACAAGAATTCTAGAGCAAAGTCGAGCCACACAAATATGAGAATAGCAGAAATATAATCAATGATATCAAAATAAATCCCAAAACCTGGTGTCACAGTGTAAGAACCACTGATACAACTCAAAGTTAGAATATACATAGGATATTCAAAAGGGAACAAAATCTGTCTCTAAATACAATAAGACATAGTCTATATAAGAAAAGGTGGTGGCCATGTTCAAATGCATAGATCAACCGCTACTTCGAGTAGACTCCAAATTCCACCTGAATTAGCTGTCTGTGTGGCGAACTCATACTGAGATCTACATTGAAAGGGAGAAATAGGGATGAGTATAGTTCACTTATACTCAGTAAGTATCATACGTCAACTGAGTAAAGAATAAAATAAAGCATATAAATACAAACTATGGGGACGTCACTTGCAATCAAAAAATGTTTCAAATGGTAGCGCACACCATCTCCACTAACAGTTCTATTATATATATATATATATATAACAAATACAGGTAAGGGAAAGAAGAACAAATAGACATGCCCCAAATAAGAGGTAATTATTTAATCGACATGCCCCAAATAAGATAACTAAGTTGGATTCTAATCTGTATCTCCAATTGGAAAAGTGTTAGTACCGTGCCACGAGTAGAGATAACTAGTTATGGGGTCAGTCCTAGTCTAGCGAGTGACTCCTGAGATCAGTCCTAAACTAGTGAGTGATCCCTGAGTATGTTAGTCCTATCTAACAGGTGACATCTTATAACCTATGCTGGCTATGTAGTATTGGAACTTAGGGATTGTTTCTAGGGACACAGTCCCAGCTAATTGGTGAGCCCCTATCCCTATGCTCACTCGGTGTTGAATCCTACTCCCAACTGAAAGATACTAAATTAATTCCTTGACTGTACTAGGCTTGAATGAAGTGTTACTGATCGTACTGTTTAACTGAAATAAACTGAGTTCATTGAGATACGTTGACTGACAGAATACTACTGGATTCTATTAATTGACTAAACACTACCGAGTTTTATTAGCTAATTGAGTTTACTAAGGTTGAAACTGAATACTGAACCGAGCTGGACTAATTTTGAGTTCTCTGAGTATTGAATTGATTACTGACTGAATTCTGTGAACTGACTGAGTTTACTGAGTTCTGAATTGAATACTACTGTGTTCTGATCTGAATACTGAATGAAGACTGATTACTGAATACTACTGAATTTTCCTGAGTCTTGTAACTAACTGAGAGTACTACTGATCGTGATATAACTGAGATTATTTTTTAACTGACACTGGCTCTAGGTAAGTAGCTAATCATGATTCAACCTAAAGATTGATACTTTAAGGTCATAAGAGTCGTGAAATAGAGTTGCCAACTTACGAAGGAAAAAATAATACTAAGTCTGAATACTTACCTAGAATTTTCTAAGTTTGGGACCCCTTAGAAAGCTTAAAAGACTAAGTTAAGCTTAGGATTTTGTGGGGTCTTACTATATCTCCCCCTTGGGAACATTCGTTCTCGAATAAGATTGACTAAGCTGAGAAACACTGATAGATTGATCTTACACACTGAACATGCATATCTGATGCATGGAACACCTGACTGAAATTACTGATAAGCTGAGTTTTCATACTGAACATACATATCTGATGCATAAGTACAAGGATAAACATGATTCATGAATGCATGACTGAATATGTAACGATAATGGATACCAAGTTTATAACTATAACTGAACATGGAACTAAGCCAATCTAAGGAGGACTGTTATCTTAAGCTGAGAATACTGATGAACCTGAGATCATTTACTAAACATGTATAAACGAGAGCACAACACATAACTGAGCCTAAAATATGATACATGAACTGAATATCATAAACTGAACTAAGCCCCTGAATACATGGCTTACGACTAAGATTGGAACTTGAGGGTCCACCTGTGAGTACCCACTACTCCAAACTGGATTCATTACATAAAGGAAAGATGGAAGGTTTAGGTCATGAAAACTCAAGGGATTATAGTGCATCTTCCTTTTGGGATTTATATCCCCTAAAGAATGCTTACTTGGCTGAGATACTATGAAAAAACTGAGATGATGCACTGGGCACCTATGAACTGAATCGCGACTACATATCAGGGATTTAAAACTGAGGCATGACACCTGAACTGAGTTTTACTTGCAACCACATGGTTGGTCGACCTTGGAATAGTTACATTCATAAGACAATGGATAGTAATACTAAATAGAAAGATGGAAAACCAAACCATACGAATATTATCCGCCTAACTGCTAAATTGAATTGCCGACTTTATGGACTAACTTATACTGAAAACTTATATTCGACTGGATCCTTTCTTTAACACTCTTTCCATAGAGTTCTAGTAGCTTTAGGGAGCAAGGAATCTTGAAATGGGCTGAATAAGAAAATCACATCCTGGCTAAAATTCTGTAATATGAGTCGAGGACTATGAAATATCATCTAAGAAAGAGTGATTAAGCCTTATGCACAGCAACTATAATTTTCAATCTTAGACATATCCCTTGAATACTCTCTTAACTATACTCTCCACCTTAGTACAACACAACACCTAAGACTACTAAAAATATTCTCATGGGCGTTAAGCACAAATGCACAAATTTACTAACTTGTCTGGTAAACTAAATGGCTAAGAGATGAATGCTGGTCATGTAAGACTGAACTATACTTAGGGTGAATAACTGGACTAAAACTGTATAGTATTATGCCTATGAGGTAAGGACTAAGTGAGTAACATAAGATAATTGAGCATAAATTCATGAAAACTGTATTATTTGAGAATGCAAGACCCAACGTATAACATGATTCTGAAATATTCTGTAAACTGAGGTACTAAAATACTGATAACTAAATAACTGATAACTGTATGCTATGGTTAAGCAAACCTAAAATAGAATTGAGTTACTGATCTGATTACTAGACTGGAACTATGACTGACACTATAACTAAGACTGTAATGGAAACTATAATGGAAACTGTAAATAAGATTGAACACACTATAAGGCATGAGTGTAGAAGTCATGAGCTGCAAGACCTGAGTTTGAAGTTTCTGTGTTCATGGAACAAGATTCATAACACTGAGTGAAGTGGAACTCCTTATACTAGGAACTATAAGCGTACATGATTTTCGTTAATATGTATGAATATGAGCTATAATCATAAAGTTGACATGTAAGGCATGAGTAGACATCATAATAAATAAAGTACAAAACTCTGCACTGAGGTACCAATGGGTTTGGCATCAACCTCTCCCACTGTTGTGCTACACAAGCTGACATTACTACTAAAATCTGAAGCCTAACTTTTTGAGATATCATAATCGGACAGTTTCTGTATACCCGCCGGCTATGATAGACTGACCCACTAGGGTGGAGACTGATAAAGGTTCTATTAAGGTTTCAGGTTTGACTTTGAAATTGATTGTTATGTAAGGAGCTACAAAAGACAGAAAAGCTCCTGAATCTAATAAGACAAAACATGTAAATGGATGATCTGTAATGTACTAGTGACCACATCAGAAGAATTTTCCTAATCTCATCTGGACTGAAGTACCTAGAGCCTTCTTGGGCGTTGCCCACTAGAGGAGTTGGAAGTGGCACCCTACTAATTTGGGTGATCGGACTGTGTTGAAAGACGATTATACTAACCCTGTTGGCATAAATCTTTTCCCTTTTGAGCCATTACTCTACACTCCTGCATCCTATGGCCTGGATTACCAAATCCAAAACACACATCGCTGCCTGCTCTACACATACCTAGGTGATTTCTACCATATTCTTTGCAAAGTAGATGGGTCCGACTACTGCTCATACTCCCCTGGATTTTGGAGCCTGGTGCCCCATCACGACTATTATTCCTTAACTGAGGATAGAGCTAGAACTAAAGATTTTTTATGAAACTAGGAATGATTACCACCCTCTAAGCTAGGCTGATTGAAATTGAAACTACCTGTTCTATCTCTCTTGTTCTCTCTCTCCTTTTTCTTAAGTTTCTACTTCTCAATCTGCTGAGTATGGACCATAATCCTGGATATGTCCATATCCTTAATTAACATCATTATTTTTCACTCCTTAACCACACTATCTGAGACCCCAGTCATAAACTTGCTCATTCTGGACTTATTATCTGCTACTACATGGGGAGCATACCTGGCTAACTGAATAAACTTAAGGGAATACTCTTTCACATTCATACTGCCTTGCCTGAGATTGATGAACTCTAACACGTTGGATTCTCTCATCTTTAAGGGGAACAATCTATCTAGAAAAGCAGTAGCAAACACTTCCCATTCTATAGGCGCTGCATTTGTACCCCTATCTACCTTTCATTACATAAACCACGTATGAGCTACATCTTGTAGCTGATAGGCAGCTAAATTAGCACTCTCACTAAAAGTTACTCTGATGATATTTGTGACTTTCTGAACCTAATTGAGGAACTCATGTGGATCCTCTTCTAACTTAAATCCTGAGAATAGGGTAGGATTCATTCACGTAAAGTCCCAAATCCTGGATGCAGTAGTATTATCCACTGGGTTGGCCCGAACAGCAGCTGGTTATTCATTTTGAGCTGCTACTAAATTAGCTAGAGTAGTGAATACATCTCTGAATTCTTCATGAAAGACATGCTCGTCTAGGGGATCAGCCTGAATGGGATGAGGTACTGACTAATTTTTGGTTCTCCTCCCATTAGTCTTTTTGGGAGACATGTTCTGTAATCGGAAGAAAGAAAAGATTAGACTGAGAATTTAGCTTGAGCTCACGCTCACTCGCACGACAATAATACTGAAAGAAGGGAAAATTTTCCTAAAACATCTTGTAGCCTCCTATCCATAATTATGGCCCGCTACACACCCATGCACAAGACTCTACTAAATGTGGCTTTCAGACTTCCTAGGACTCTGTTGAATCTTAAGCTCAGATACCAAGTTTTTAATGCCCCGAGTCTGTACCCCGGATGCTACATGGTGCTCATAATCTTGAAGGACCACAAGTAAACCATGACTGGTACCTGCTGTAATAACTAAGTAATAATACTGAGATAATGCAAAAATTTAGTGGAAACATGCCATAAGGTTCAAAAACTAAAAATAAATATTAAATACTAAAAATTGAATATAGAAATATATGTCTAAAATACTCTTGTCTGAAAAGCCTCTACTGTCTGAATCCTGGAGTTGATGGGACAAGTCCCCAACTAACTCTAACTACTGAAATAAAATGCAATACAAAAATAATAATCATGTCCTCAGACTATGAGGGCTCACCACTAACTCTGACTTCTAAAAATCTGAGACTGCTAAGTATGATTGGGAGTCCGTGCATCTGAACCTATGATATAAAACATCATAGCACAAATAAAAGTATGTGTCAGCACTTTGAATGTACTGGTATGCTAAGTTAGGTAGGCTAAAATGCATGGGTTCATATTCATGAACAATACTGAATGAATGATATGAATATAACTAAATGAGAGTACATGCATGAGTACGTAAACTATAAATGACGCCGTGATTACACTGGATACTGAGTTCTGAATGTTGATTAATTGGTATCAGGGTTTACTAATACTGTATTACTGATAACTGAATGATTGTATCTGACAGTCTTGATTCTGTGAAACTATGCTGAGTTTCGTTTTGAGCTGAGCAACTGTGTTTGGAAGTCCTGAATCTGTAGAGATAAACTGACTTCTATACTAAGAGTGAATCTAAAACTGAGACTTTGGGAGGTAATCATCTAACCGACATGCCCTAAATAAGATAACTAAGTTGGGGTCCAATCTGTCACACCAATTAGAAGGGTATCAGTACCGTGCCATGAGTAAAGAAAACTAGCCGTGGGGTCAGTCCTAGTCTAGAAGGTGACCCCTGAGATCAGTCCAAAACTAGTAGGTGATACCTAAGTATGTCTGTCCTATCTAATGGGTGACATATCATAACCTACGTTGTCTATATAGTTCTGGTACTTAGGGATTGCTTCTAGGGACCCAGTCCTAGCTGATGGGTAAGCCCTTATTCCTAGGCTCACTTGGTATTAAATCCTACTCCCAACTGAAAGATACTAAACTAATTCCTAGACTATTCTAGGGTTTACTGAACTATTACTGATCGTACTATTTAACTGAACTAAATTGAGTTCACTGAGTTTTATTAACTGATGGAATACTACTGGATTATATTAACTGACTGAATACTACCAAGTTCTATTAGCTAACCGAGTTTATTAAGGTTGGAACTGAATACTAAACTGGGCTGGACTGATTTTAAGTTCTCTGAGTACTGAATTGATTACTAACTGAATTTTTTAAACTGACTGAGTTTACTGAGTTCTGAACTGAATACTACTGTGTTCTGAACTGAATACTAAACTGAGATTGATTACTGAATACTACTAAATTTGCTTGAGTTCTATAACCGACTGAGAGTACTACTGATCATGATATAACTGATATTATTCTATAACTTACACTGGCTCTAGGTAAATAGCTAAATTATCGGGTATAAATGCCCCCAAGACTGGATAGCATGTAAAATAAAACTTCACATGATCCCACATAACATAACAAAAAATGCACACTTGTTCATAATGTATCAATAGAGGCATTTTATCAAACACTTACATGGCATGAAACAGTATACATACTAGCATGATATAATCTTATCATGGCATTCACATGAGCAATTCATCAAACACTTGGATAGCATAATCTATGAAAATGACACTAAAACAATATGTGAGTATCATGATTCAAATTCAAAATTCACAATTTCATGGGTTTCAACATGAATTCACATGATAAATCACACATTTCA
Source organism: Capsicum baccatum var. pendulum (assembly GCA_030864225.1). Taxonomy (NCBI): domain Eukaryota; kingdom Viridiplantae; phylum Streptophyta; class Magnoliopsida; order Solanales; family Solanaceae; genus Capsicum; species Capsicum baccatum. Next base: position 173,861,478 of record CM061554.1, read on the forward strand.
AATAATTCTACATCAATCTAGTAATAAATCAAGAAATATAAACCCAATTATAGCAACAATCATGAATACACTTTGGTTTCAAATCATGGAAAGCATGAAATCAAGCTACTTGAAGTTTAAAAGAGTTTCTTGGACTCCAAGGGTGGAAGGAACCCTTGGATGAAAACTTCAAATACCTTGGATATTTAATTTTTGAAGAACAATGGCAAATTCTTGAGCCTTGGCTTTGAAATTAAATCACCTAGGGTTCTTGTTCTTGCGAAATTTGAGAGAAAGTGAGTGTATGTTGCTTAATGAGGGATGAATCTCATGTTTTACGGCTAAATTAGGGTGGGGAAAAAGACCCAAATACCCCAATGGATGTGGCTTTTTAATGACTGAAAATCAAATTATCGACGCATCGCATTGTTGGCATCGATACGATGGCCAATACGCTGCATCGTGTTTGCATCGATTCACTAGAATTTACCACTGAAAGCCAAAAAAATATTAATCTATGTAATGGACAATGCGCCTCGTCGAGATCGTATTGATACACTATTTTGGGTTCCTAGATATGTGTCAAACGAGGTCTAAAAAATTCGAAACTCGTCCAGGAACACCTACTAACATTCCTGATCATGATTCAACCTGAAGATTGATACTTTATGGTCATAAGAGATGTGAAATATAGTTTCCAACTTACAAAGGCCAAAATAATACTAATTCTGAATACTTAGTTAGAATTTTCTAAGTCTTGGGCCCCTTAGCAAGCTTAAAAGACTGAGTTAAGCTTTGGATTTTGCGGGGTCTTATAGTTTCCTCCAAGTGTTTTGTTTGATATAATGACACGTTTACGTATCCATTTAGTAGATGAAATTAATCTTAGGGGCCTGACTCATTCGTGTCATGTGTACCATATTGAAAGAAATATGTGTAACTTTAAGGGATTTGTTTGCAATCGAAATACCCATGAAGCATCACTAGCAGAGAGTTTCTTATTTGAAGAATGTTTGAAATTTTGTTGGGATACCTAGATGACGGGGTAAATACAAAATTTAGTAGTTATCCAACAGAGAAGGATGAGGACATTCAAATAGAGGGAGCAGGTTTTTCACTTATATTTCTTATGACGGGTCATCCAATCGGAAGTAAGAAGAAAATGAAAGGAAAAACTTATGATCTGGATAATAATCAGTGGTTCAAAGTACATCGGTATGCTTTGTTTAATATCGGAGATGAAAAACTGGAGACATTTATCAAGTAAGATTGAATAGTTATTAGTACTTTAATTTCTTTTATATGATTTCATAATATTTTTAAATTTCATTGATCTTCATCATTATTGTTTTAACTTGCAATACATTCTAGCGGGGAACATAAGAATTTAGTTGATAATCAGAGTTGAGGAGATGTATGGGTAAAAGTACAGATTCATAGTCAAGAATTTGGTAAATGGTTTAAGAAAAAAGTTAAAAATGTAGAAGTGCCAAATCATTTAAGATGGCTAGCTGTAGGGCCTAATTTTGTTGCTAAAAGATATACTGGATATTTCATTAATGGATATCAATTTCATACAATAACATAGGATGTCTCAAGCAAGACTAAAAATAGTGGCTTGACTTTGTCAGCAACAGCAGATAGCTTTGCTAGTACTAGAGACTCAAATCCTGCCGATGGAATGGTTATCTATTATGGAGTTATTCAAGATATCATCGAGGTAGATTATTAGGGTTGGTTTTGTGTTATACTATTTAGATGTTATTGGTTTAATAATAAAGTGGATGAATATGGGTTGACTTGGGTAAATTTCAATAGAAAATGCAACATAAATGACCCTTTTATATTAGCATCACAAATGCATCAAGTGTTTTATGTGGAAAATCCAATTGAGAAAGGGATATATTATGCAAGAAATAAAGTCCCTGTTGATTTATAAGATTTGGAGGAAGAAAGTTATCCCAATATTAAAGAAACATTTTGGAGGGAACCTAATGATGACATTGGTTCATCAGAAAGAGTACTCGATGTTGATGTTAGATGGTCAAGAGACGATCTCCCTATTGATATCCTTGATGTTCCTTCCCTTGCACAGTATTTAGAAGATGTAGTGGAATCATCATAAGAGGAAGATGACATTAATGATACCGATTGGGATTTGATGGAAGCCGATGACTGACAATATTAAGATATTCTGAACTTGTTTAAAATTTCAATGTAATGGTAAGTATCTAATTTCCTTTTTAGTTAGATCTGGTTTGTTATGAATGCATATTAGAATGTATTTACTATCTTTTATTTTGTTTCTTATTTGTTTTTAATTGTTAAAATATCTTAAATTAGTGGAACTTAACAAATACACATGTGCTAAGAGATGTTGGACACATTGGGAAGTCTTTATTTCTGGTACCTCTTTTGTATTCTGGGATTTATTGTATTGATAAGTCATTTTATTTATTCTTAAAATTTAGTATTCATCTTTCAGCGTTGTGTCTGAATAATCTACAAATTTAAATTGCGCCAGAAAGAATCCAGGTTATAAACTCTATCTCTTTTTCTATATCTCAATCTAGCTTCCATTTTTGGCTATGGTGTAGTTGATTTGAGGACTAATACACACTGAAAGTGTGGTGTGGGCATTCATTTTGGCTCTTATGTTGACTTGGTTGTTGTTACGACTCATACGCACATACAAGTGCACGTTATCGTACAAGTAATATAGTGATTTAGACAATCATATATCATTCTCACGAGGACTAAGTAATTAGAAATTCAACCAACTTTTAGTTTTAGACAGTAAGTATTAAGTGTTGTAGAGTGTCAAGATAATTGTGAAATTGAGAATGAAAATGTAAATTATTAAATAAAAAATAACAATTAGTGACTAGAGCGAAGCAAGCAACGATTGTAAACAGTAATAATGAGAACTCCAGGGTTGAGTCTTTTTGAACAATCTAACAAATCTCTATTCTTATAGCCATCTAATTGGTTATCGGGTTGTTGATTCGCAAGGTTTATGCTACGATGTGGTCTCCCGACCTCAAATCTTCTATCTACTGAATATTGCAGCTACAATTCCCACAGAGATACAACTATTCTTCTAGATTCTTAAAGTTATCTTCTTGGAATTGAACTAAACAAGGCTTCTAGGTATATCCCTATTCTAGATGTTAATTCAAACCCCTTATTCCATAAAAAGGGTAAGAACCTTGCTACTTAATTTATTCGTTCTATTCTATGATTCTCCTCCTGGATTCACATAGAAATATAAATTTATTCTAATGGTGGCCACTCATCAAAATAGTAATCTCAAGAAATTAAGAATAACCCAGATGATAATAAAAAAGAAACTACTATAAAGAATATCAAAGAGTAATCATGTTCTTGTCCTCAACCCTAAAATTAGGGTATATGGCAGTTATGTCATCAGAAGTCCCATCCAATTCATCACCATCATCAAACTGGTCCTCCTCATCCGACTCCATATTTGAATCCCTGTACCTCCGCTCCTCATCAGTAAGAATGTCATTATCAACAGGCTCCACAAAGTTCGAACCGATTTGCAGCAAGGTCTTAGTATTATGCCCAAAGGGGTAATATAACTCAACAGTTCAAAGCTCCTCAAGTGTGGTTAGTCTGCGCCCAATATTCAGCTGTCATATTTGAAGAACATACATTCTAGTCAAAATCTCATCAGCTCAGGTTTGGCGCTTAGCCATAGTGAAACATGGGCCACTTTCCCTAGATGTGCTCCTAGCTATGATATCCATAGGGTGAGTCAAAACATTGGGCTTATAATCTAGCTCGTCCTCATCTACCCTATGCCTTCACAGAAATTGGGTCACCGATCCTCTAAAACTAAAACTGTACCCAGTCAGGGTGCGCATTTTTTTCATAGAAGAAAAAATTACATTCCCCACATTAACATCAACATCATCGAACATCAGTGCATAAATCAAACATACTCGGTCCATAGTGGCCTCTGTCATATGCTTGCCCTGAATCAAGAAAGAGTAGATAATACGACCCCACATCTTAGCCTCCTTGTTCATCTGAGCATAAGAAAAAGATGAATGTAGTCCAATAACATGATGCCTAGTCCAACAGATGCCTGATGTGAGCATACGGGGGAGTAACAACGAACTGCCTCAAGAAGTTTGGGTTTGCCTCTGGTATACCCAACAACTCATTAATATCTGCAGCAGTAAAACGAATTACCTTCCCATGAATCTTCAACTCATGATCAGGGTCATATGGGTCCTAGTTTTCATAAAACTCACAAAACTAAGTGCATATTGCACTCAGTAGACTGATGGAAGATAAAATTCATATTTATTGTCTCAATCCTTCGTACCATTGTTGGGCATTCCCTCAGTAAATTTGCACGGTCAATAAACACCTCAGTAATATACTTGGCATCTGTATGCTTTGAGTACCACTGCTTCCCATCTTTGAATCCAAATTATTGGACCTACCCATGCTGAAGTGGTGGAGCCTAAGGTACCCTAGTGAGTTGACTTTTACTTGACCTGCTCCTTTTTCTTACCCATGTAGAAGTACCAGCCTTTGCCTCTCCTTTGATTGGTTGGGGATCCATAATACCTGTATCAGATAACAGATGCAAAAAATAATTAAGTAGGTAAAATAGAGGTGCCTAGCTTCAACTGAGTGGAGAACAAGAGTAAATGACCACCCCACACTTAGTTGTTAGCTATGGCACATGCATAACAATATAGGGTAGTCAAACTTACCCTTTATAACACTATTAGCACATGTAAGTATGTCATATTGCTCTTAGTGACAACTATCAGATAAGCTAAAGCAAACCAAGATGATACATGTATACTTTACTCCTTCTATTTCATTTATATTTAAAGTACCCTGCTTAGTGTTGTGGTACCTTCTAATCTGAAGCCATTACCCTATAATCCCATATTTGTACCCACTACAGGGAAATAAAATCAGTTGTAGCCCAAACATAAAGTCCAATTCTGCTTAAGTCTAAGCAAGGATGGGACAAATAGCAGAATTAATACCTATAAACTTAAGCCAATAGTCAACATTACTGATTCGATGAAGAATTACATGTATAGGGGTATTCACATAAAATTCGACTGAATCAATGAACAATGCCAACATTCCCAAAGTTAGGGTGCTCGCCCCCTCTCTTTACACATTGATACACATCACATAACCTCATATCAGTGAAAATTCCATAATAATGCCGTGAAATTTACCCCATGATTAGCAAATCAGATAGTGTATATACACAATCAAAATATAAAGTATAATCAAGAAGATTTCATCCTAAGAACCAAAAATCGAAATACACCTAATTTCTAAACCTCATTGCTTCAAATATCTAGTGACAACACCCTACGTCCACAAACCTCTCAACAATTAATAGACCAAAGCAGTAAAAATCTCCCAAATCAACATGAATATATTTGTACTCTACCTATTCCATCATCAGCTTACCAATGTATCAAATAAACATAAGATTGTGAGGACTATGATGAAGGAATCACAACAAATTCAAGAAAATTGAAGCATTCCCTGCTATAATGTACAAGAATAAAACAATAACACCACAGATTCCTAAAGAGTATCAGAATTATTAGTATAACACAAGGAAAATGGAAGTCTATAAGCACTTACCTTAATAATTGAGAGAAGGATGAAATCTTGAGGGAATTTTTAGAGAATTAGTTGGTGTAAAGGGGATGGGAGGCGGCGCTAAATTGAAGAAGTGAAGGGGTTTAGGGTTTAGGGATATATATAGAGAGGCAGGTCGAGGTATGTTAATTTAAAATTTTATGTTTGATTTTTACCCCCAGCACGACGCGGTGGTATTGCATTGAGCCACTTGAAAGTTCCAATCGCTAATTTACTATCATCCGCAAAGCAGTTGTATCACATTAAGTCACTGGAATTGGACAATTGTCAATTTTCCAGATAACGCGATGTGTGAATATCATGCTAGGCCACTGGAATTTGATAATTTCCAAATTACCCCTCTCTGTGATGTGGAAGAATCACGGACCTTGACTGGAATTTGATAAATGTCAATACACCTGGTTTCACAATGCGTCATTCTCATAAATCAGATTTCTAGTATATTTTTCAACTCTTTTCTTACCTGAGAAGGACCCTAACTTACACACATAATTTTGCAAACCTAATTACTCTCCTCAAATGTGGTAATCTTATTATTTTTTCTTTGCAAATCCCTGTATCTTAAACAAAGACAACAAATATTGAAAGAAAAAGTGGGTTGCCTCCCACTTAGCGCCTTAGTTTTGGTCGTGGCACGACTCATCTTTTTGAATTTTTCTTTTCTTCTTTATTTTACAAGCTAAAAATTAAACTACCTATTACATTACAAGCATGGATTTCCTCCTACATAGCACCTAATCTTACGTCGTGGAACTACTTAGCTCAGTTCTACTCATCAGCAAAAGTAATGGATTCATTGTGCTTATCCGGATGATCCACCTAATAATGTTTTACACACTGTCTATTCACCAAAAACTTCTCCATTTTTTGTTTATTCCACAACTCCACAGCTCCATGAGGTGTCATTCGTACCATCTCGAAAGGTCTAGACCATTTACATCACAATTTACGTGGGAATAACTTAAGCCTTAAATTGAACAACAAAACAAGTTGTCTGGGTTCAAACACTCTCTCTTGAATTTATTTATCATGCCATCTTTTGGTCTTCTCCTAATATAGCTTGGCATTTTTATAGGCATGAAGATTAAACTCATCAAGCTCATTCAGCTGCAATAATCGTTTCTCCCCTATGGCTTTCATCACAAGATTCAACTTTTTCACGGCCCAATATGCTTGATGTTCCAGCTCCACAGGAAGATGGCAAGTTTTACCATAAACCAAGTGATATGGAGACATCCCAATGAGCGTATTGTAAGCTGTTCTATAAGCCCAAAGTACATCATCTAACTTCTAAGCCCAATCTTTTTGCTGCCCATTTACAGTCTTTTGTAGTATCTTCTTAATCTCCTGGCTGGACACCTCAACTTGTCCACTTATTTGTGGATGATACACAGTGGCCACCTTATGACTAACACTATATTTATCTAAAACATTCTTGAACTAAGTGTTAATAAAGTGTGTACCTCTGTCACAGATTATAGCTCTTGGAGTGCTGAAGATGGAAAATATGTTCTTTTTTCACAAAATTCAGCACTACTCTCGCATCATTAGTTGGATAAAATACAACTTCCACCCATTTGGAGACATAATCAACCGCTACAAGGATGTATAAATTGCCATTAGAAGATGGGAATGGTCCCATGAAATCAATCCCCCAAACATCAAATACTTTGACTTCTAGAATATTGTTGAGGGGCATCTCATTACGTCTCAATATGGTAGCCAACCTTTGATATTGATCACAATTCATCAGGAAATCAATTGCATCCCTGGACAACATAGGCCAAAAAAGACCAGATTACAACACTTTTCTTGCAGTTCTTCCACCCCCATGATGGCCACCATAAGGGGATAAATGACACTTTTGTAGTACTTGTACAAATTCAGTTTCTGAAACATATCTTCGTATAATACCATCTGGACCTTAATTGAAAAGATAGGGCTCGTCCCGAATAAAAGCACGAGAATCATAAAACAGTTTGTTCCTGTATTGAATTGTACTTTTGGGAGGATAAAAACTACTTGCCAACAAATTTATAATGTCCGCATACCAAGGAAATTCACACTCCTTTATAGACAATAATTTTTCATCTAAAAACTCTTCCCAAATGTAGAGAGAGTTATTAAAAACATGATCATGAGTTTATAACCTTGGAAAATGGTCTGCTACTTGATTTTCTGCTCCTTTACGATCACGAACCTCTAATTCAAACTCTTGCAATAGCAAAATCCACTAGATTAATCTAGGCTTTGCATCCTTTTTATTGAAGAGATATTTGATGGCCACAGGGTCAGTGTGAATAATAACCTTTGTGCCTACCAAATATGCTCTGAATTTATCAAATACATACACCACCACTTACATCTCCATTTCTATGGCTGTATAATTAATTTGGGCATCGTTCAAGACTTTACTAGAATAGTAAATAGAGCAAAATACCTTCTCTTTTCTTTACCCCAAAACAATTCCTACAGTCACTTTACTAGCATTTACATCAATTCAAATGGCAACTCCCAATCTGGAGAGATCATAATAAGAGCTTCAATCAGCTTCTTTTTTAGCTTCTCAAATGCTTCTTTACAATATGCCCCGAAATCAAACTTGGCCTCTTTTTCTAATAGTTTGCACATAAGGCTTGCAATCTTTAAAAATCCTAAATAAAACGTCTGTAGAAACTTGTATGCCAAAAGAATCTTCGCACTCCTTTCACTATGACTGGATATGGCAGCTTTTCAATCACTTCAATTTTAGCCCGATCTACCTCAAGTCCTTTGCATGAAACTTTGTGGCCTAGGACAATTCCTTCCTTCACCAAAAAGTGGTACTTCTCTCAGTTCAGCCCCAAATTTGTCTCTTCACATCAATCTAGGACTCGATCTAAATTCTACAAGTATTTATTAAAAGAATTACTGTAAACAGAGAAATCATTCATGAATACCTTGACCAATTCTTCCACCATGTTGTAGATGATTCCATCATACATCTCTAAAATATTGCAAGTACATTGCAGAGGCCAAAGGGTATACGTCTGAAGGCATAGATACCATATGGTCAAGTAAAAGTCATCTTCTCTTGATCCTCAGGAGCAATGGTGATTTGATTATAGCCTGCGTAGCCATCAAGAAAATAGTAATACTCCTGCCCTTCCAACCTATCCAGCATCTGATCAATGAAAAGAATAGGATAGTGATCCTTCCTTGTGTCTTTATTTAGCATCTAGAAGTTGATACAAATTCTCCATCCAGCCACCATACGAGTGAGGATTTGCTCATTTAATTTATTAGTAACCACGGTCATCCCACCTTTTTTGGGACACGATGCATTGGGCTTACCCACTTGCTGTCTGAAATTGGATAAATAATCCCATTATTGAGCTACTTAATAAACTCTTTCCATACCATATCTTTCATCACCGAATTCAACCTGCATTATTGCTACACTCTTGGCTTGAAACCTTCCTCCATGTGTATTTTATGCATGCAAAAAGCTATATTTATTATTGTAATGTCAGACATTTGCCACCCGGTCGCCTACTTCCTCATTTTGAACACTGTTATTGCTTCCTGTACCTGCATACCAGATAATCTTATAGACAAAATAACATGCAAGGTATCATTATCACCAAGGTAAACATATTTCAAGTGAGGAGGAAGAACCTTAAGCTCCAATTTTGGAGCTTCATCAATTGAAGCTTTTGGGGATGGACCAATTGATCTATTTAATGGCTCAAAAGGCAATTTTTTTGTTTCAATGAGCCCCAAATTCATGACTTGGACTAATGCCAATTCTTCCACATCTCTATAAATATCACCACGACCTACCAAAGCTTGCTCTAAGGGATCATCTATCAATAACAACCTCTGATCAGACTCAAGATCGATAACACATATAGCTGACAAATCCTTATATATAGCTGGTCATTTTTAGTGCTTTGTACACATCAAAAACCTCCACTTTATCGTGCGCTCTCATTGTCATTTTCCCTACCTCTACATCAATTAATAATTTTTTTGTTGCTAAGAAAGGTCGTCCCAAAATAAATAGAACAACAGGATCAGCTTCAAAGTCAAGAATTACAAAATCCACCAAAAAGATTAAGGATCCCACTTGCACCAAGACATCTTAGATAATACTATCAGACCTAGCAATCGACCTATCTGCTAATTACATAAAAATTGTAGTAAGTTTGGGACTCCCCAAACCCATCTTCCGGTACCACGATGTGGGCATAAGATTGATGCTATCCCCCAAATCACACAATTCACATGCACTAATGGTGTGTCCAATGGTAATCTGCAAAGTGAAACTGCCTGGATCGTTTAGCTTTGTGGGCTATTTATTTTGAGTCTTGGATGTGCACTCCTCGGTAAGTGCAACTGTAGTATATTCAGTCAATAGGTTCTTATTTACAACTATATCCTTTAAGTATTTCGCATATTTTTTGGCATACTTTGTAGAATGTCAACAAGAGGTAAATTTACATGAACTTGCTTTAAAAGATCTAAGAACTTTTTGTAACTCGCCTCCTCTTAATGTTTTCTTTCCTTTTGAGAAAAGGGTAAGGGGAGAGTCTTCTTCTCCACATGAATTTTGTAACTTGCCATTTTTTCCTTAACTTCTTTCTATGCATTGTCTTTAGAACCATCATCAGTCACTGTTGGACTAACTTGTTCCTAAACTATCTCCTTGGTTTGTAGCCCACTCCTTGTTGTAACCGCATTCACCTACTTAGGATTTACCTCTGTATCACTAGGTAATGCTCCTTGAGGTATTGTATTCTGTGCTTCTACAATTTAACCTAGTTGCAACTTAGATTTCTAGTAAGCAATTATTGACTCTTCAACTCCGTTGTAAACTGTGCTTGTTGAGTCTTTATTTTTGCTATAAACTGCTTTTGTTGAGCCATAAACTGCTTTATCAACTCCTCTATATTACTAGCTTGAGCAGTTTCCTGATTATTCTGACTCGGCTATTGATTTGGTTGCACTGATCCCTTGAACTAGTTTGCATTTTTGTCTGATTTCCACCCCGTGAGAATTTGGCATGGTTTCTCCAATTGGGATTATAAGTTTTACCAAAATTTGGTTGTCCTTGACTATTTGCATTTCCCACATAGTTGACAGAATTTGGATTAGTCATACAAGCATCTTCTACATGCTCACCACTTCCACAAACCTCATACCAAGAATTCGCCACTTAGACTGCATTAGCTGTGGCTATTATTTATGTAACTCCCAAATTTATGTTATTAAGCTGAGTAATCATATGATTTTGCATGGCTGGAATCTGTTCTTATAATGCAGTGAACTGGACTACCTCCAATACCCCTGCAACCTTCCTAGGAGTACTCCTTGAATCAGCATGTCTGTCAAGATTCCCTTATGAAATATGATTCAGCAGTGTGTACAATTCTTCATTCATCTTCTCAAAAGCCTGTCTACCTACTGCTGAATGCAAGATAATCTTCGTGTGTAGATACAATCCCTCAATAAAAGTATGAACAAGAACATCATTGGATTGCTGATTGGTGAGGGCAATTTCTGAGCCTACCCTTAAATTTCTCCCAAGCTTAGTAGAGATTCTCTTCTTCTTTCTATTTGAAACTTATGATCTCACTCCTTAAATATGTAGTCTTCCCAAATGGAAAGAATCGAATAAGAAACTTCCGCGCTATATCTTCCCATGAAGTGATGGAGAGTGGCGGTTTAGCATGTAACCACCTTTTGGCTTCCCCTATTAGAGAGAAAGAAAAGAGTGTCAATCTAAGATAATCAAAACTCACCTCTTCAGGAATATAAGTATCGCTTATTTCCAGGAAGTTTTGTATATGATGCTATGGATCTTCGTGTGAAAGGCCATTGAATTGCCCAGCTGAATTCAGCAATTGCACCATATTCTTCTTTAATTCAAACCAACCACCTAGTTTGTGCTTGTAAATAATATTCATCACATAGTTCGTGAGTGGTATTTCCACTTTATGAATAGGTCTAGTAGCTAGTTGAACAGGAACAACTAGAATAATAGGAATAACACGAGGCAAAACATTTCCATCATTTGGATCAGCCAGCTCATTTCTTTGTTCAACAATTCTTTGCCTTTGTTGAAAGATCTGTTCTGGTTCTGTAAAAGGCTCTACCAATTATTTATCTCTTTCCAGTCCTAGATTCAGCTAAACCTGCAAAAATTCAGCCACTAAGATCAAGTTGTTAACACTTAAACTTAATATCAAAAACCAAAAATTTAGCAATTTACTAATTATACTAGTCCCTAGCAACGGCGCCAAAAACTTGTTGCGACTCTGAAGCACACGCAAGTACACATGATCATACGAGTAATATAGTGATTTCAACAATTAGATATCATTCCCACGAGGACTAGGCAATTAGAAATTCAATCAACTTTTAGTTTTAGACAATAAGTCTTAAGTGTTTTAGCATGTCAAGATGATTGTAAAATTGAGAATAAAAATATAAATTATTATAAACAGTAACAATTAGTGACTAGAGTGAAGCAATCAATGGTTGTAAACAGTAATAATGAGAACTCTAGGGTTTAGGCTTTTCGAACAATCTAACAAATCTCTATTTTTGTAGCCATCTAATTGGTTATCGGGTTGTTGATTGGCAAGGTTTATGCTATGATCGTGGTCACCTGAACTCAAATCTTTTATCTATTGAATATTGCAGCTACAACTCCCGTAAAGATATAACTATTCTTCTAGATTCATAAAGTTATCTTCTTGCAATTGAACAAAAGAAGACTTCTAGGTATATCCCTATTCTAGATGCTAATTCAAACCCCTTATTCCATAAAAAGGGTAAGAACCTTTCTCCTTAATTTCTTTATTCTATCCTATGATTCTCCTCTCGAATTCACATAGAAATATAAATTTATGCTAATGGTGGCCACTCATCAAAATAGTAAGCTCAAGAAATTAAAAACAACACAGATGATAATAAAAAAAAACTACTATAAAGAATATCAAAGAGTAATCATTTTCTTGGACTCAACCCTAGAATTAGGGTATTTAGCCACTCATGTTTGAATTCAACCTAAAAAATAAGTAATTAAACATACCAAGAATTAATCTTGAATTAAAGAAGTTGAAAAGAATTTCTAAAAACCCTAAAATAGAGAACTTTCTTCTTTTTCGTCGCTCCTTTGCTTGCCCAAAAAATCCCCAAATTATCCTAGATTTTTCATTTTATAGCTTGGACAAAATATAAAAAATCTTCCTGATTTTACTAGATGGCGTGTCGCGCCATGCCCTCCAATGCCACTTCCTATCAAAATCTAGGCAATAGCGGATTTCAACTATTTAGTGAAATTCTGAAATAAACCCTCACCGTGACGCACCACTATAGCGGTGAGCCACTATATTTAGAAAATTGTGAAATATTCTTCTTCCATGATGCACTAAAATTCTAGGTTGCACAATTTGGCCATTGGACCTACACCGCAATGCGGTGAAATCGCGAACCTACACTTGAAAGTAAAAACTATGACTTCCTTCTTCTCTGCGATGCGCCATAATCATAAACCAACACTGGATTTTGCCAAATGGGAATTTTAGCCTCCCCGCAACGTGCCATAATTGCGCTTATCTACTGGAATTCGACCAACACTATTTTATTGGTCAGCGCAATGTAGAGTTTTTGTAAATGGGAATTTCTGGCTTCCAGCTTGCCTTTTTGAGCTATATTTGAACATCTTTTATTCCTTCAATCATTCCATATTATCACTGTATCCAATTGCATCCAATTCTTTAAGATTTTAGCCTGAAAGTACTAATCATATCCATTAGGCTTGAAATAAAATTAAAGCTAAAATATACTCAAGAATTTATATAAAAGTTCTCAAAACAAGTCCAAATCTGGGTGCATATTGGTGCTTTAAGCATATAAATATGCCCTAGATCAGTTGTTGCTGGTTTTCTTAATTTGAGGTTTGAAATAACTTTACAGTGTACTGTGTGTTTTTACTTAGGCTCTTTTGTTGACTTGGTTGTTGCTGGTTTTCTTGATTTAAGGTATGAAATAAATTTCCAATGTAGTGTGGTCTTATATTTTGCCTTTTTTGGTGACTTGGGTATTGTTGATTTTTTTGATTTGAGGTCTGATATAAGTTTCTAGTGTGGTGTGGGCATTCATTTTGGCTCATTTGTCGATTTGAGGTCTAAAACACACTGAAAGTGTAGAGTGTGTAATGTAGCTAGCTAGCTAGCTACTTGCTTAACTACAATAACAGTTGTTGTGCTATTTAGGGGATCTTTTATTATTGTGTTGATATTGTGGGCTTGCTTTTTTCATTATCTTTTACTGCTGTTATACTATCTTTTTCAGTACAGTAGAACTGCTCTTCTACATTGTCTTGTAATTGCTAGTTTGGAAAGTGTAAGTTTGCATAGTTATAGGTCATTTCTGTGTGTGATCATGCATATTTTGGAAGTAGTATTTATTGTCCATCAGCTACTGTTGGGGCTGAAGTAGGCACACTATTTGTTTTAGAAAACCAAGTGTATATACAGTTGGGGCTGGAGTAGGCAAGCTTTTATTGTTGTGTTGTTGTTGTGGGCTTGTTTTTTTTCATTATCTTTTACTGCTGCTACACTATCTATTTCAATATAGTAGAACTGCTCTTCTACATTATTTTGTAATTGCTAGGTTAGAAAGTGTATATTTGCATATTTGTATGTCATTTCTGTGAGTGATTATGCACATTTTGGGACTAGTATTTGTTGTCCATCAGCTACTGTTCAGGCTGGAATAGGCACACTATTTTTTTTTTTAGAAAATCAAGTGTATATATTGTTAGGAGTGGAGTAGGCAAGAATTTATTGTTGTGTTCATGTTGTGGGATTATTTTTTTCATTGTATTTTACTGCTGCTATACTATCTATTTCAGTATAGTAGAAGTGCTCTTCTACATTATCTTGTAATTGCTATTTTGTAAAGTGTTTGTTTGCATAGTTGTAGGTCATTTCTGGGTGTGATTCTGCACATTTTGTAAGTATTATTTCTTGTCCATCAGCTACTATTGGGGCTGGAGTAGGCACACTATTTTTTTTTAGAAAACCAAGTGTATATAATGTTGAGGCTGGGCACAGCATACTATTTTTCTTGTTTAAGGTTTTGGGTTTTGTGTTGCATCTTATGTTTACCTTATGTACTTTGTGTTGGATCCTTGAACTTGGTATAATTTGTGAAGTTTGTTGAGTTCCTCAAAATGAGTGAATCCTACCCAGAAGTTTCGCTATCTGAGTACAATAAAATGAGTTAATCAAAATAAGTGAAGTCCAAGGTCCTGCAGTTAAGTTGTACAGGTTTTGCTCAAAAAAATATAGTGTTGTTAGTTGACTGATTTTTCTCATTTATTATTGCAGCTAAGTTTTTGGTTGAGTGGTTAATTTGTATATTTTTTTTAATAAAAATGGATCAAGAAGGGCCTTAAAAAGAATAAGGAACAGGACATCTAGTAAACCTGGATCATTATTAGCCATGGTCAACAACAGAATAAGACATATATTGACAACAAATGAAACTGTTGAAGCTATATGGTCTGAGAAAGAGGATCTTCTAAAGTTAATTGAACTAGAGAAGCTACAAGTAGCACCACTAGCACCACCATGTACATATATTGAATAAACTTTAGGGAAGCACCATGCAGATGCTAAGGAACATGAGGAGGATCAGGTCTAAATCATGACAGATTCAGCCACTCCAACAACAGCTGAACGTTTTGAACAACAAGGTAACATATAGCTTAGAAACTTTTTGAATTCATTCATGACCCCTATTTTTTTCTATTTTCTTATAACTGCAGAGCCTTCTACTAGAAAAACAGGAGGGAAAACTCAAATGCATAAGGTACATGGCCAATAAGAGAGAAAACTTATCACATTAAATAAAAACTATCAACATTTTGGACCTACCGATGAAGTCGTAGTTCAGTTGGGTAGATTTCTAGGCACACTGGCCAAGAATTCAACCCTTTCCCATTGGATATTTTTTATTGGAGGCGTATGGATACTAAACAGGATTTATGGGATTATACCCAGTTTTGTGTCTTGAATATTTGATATATTTTTAATTAACTAGTTTAATATATAGTTGATATATTTTTATTAGAGTGGATTTGGTATCTATTAATGTGGTGGCTATATTTGTTAGCTTTATCAGTGCTGTTGATTGCATTTGTTCAATAATAAGTTTTTGGCTGAAGAATGTTTATGCCTCCTTAGTTCTTTGGTTTTGTAAGTAAAAATGTAGAATTAGGTAAATAAAGTTTAATTATCTACTATCGGCTATATTTTTTAAGTGTTTTTGTTGTTGACCTTTGAATGTCATATTCTTTGCATATAAATATAGGTTTGATAATGATTTTTGATAGTTGTATATGTTCTGCTATTGGTATATTTGCTATATGTTTGATATATGTATATGTTTTGTAACAAGTAGAATGATAAGGGGATTCTTCTAATTTTCCATCAAATTTCAAAGAGTTAGTAGATTACTAAATGACATAAATAATTTAAGTTGCTCATACTCTTCAAAATGTTGCCGCACACATATCGGGTCCTTAAAAAATACACTATTTTCAGATGATCCAACACACCCATACACATTTTTGAAGAGTACGACCAACATAGAAAATAATAATATGTAACTTGGGAGTCAGATCATTAAATAATTGATTTAATCAACTTCCACATAAGGAAAAATCAATATAAATAGTAAAAAGGAAAAAATAGATTTAATAAATTAAGTAAAATTACTTGTAGTGATATGGAATATTCTTCATCATTATAGTAGTAGTACTAGTATTATTCTTATGTCTCCAATGTATAAGTATTACATTGTATTTCTTTAGCCCATTGATTCTTGGTCTTTTCTCTTAACAAGCAACATGTCTTTCATCAGCTTCCATTGATCTCCTCCTAACTGAACCCTCACTTGAACAACTTCCTCTTTCAAAACCACATCTGTTTATGTTGATCGTTTGGAAATTGATAAAATTTATCGACTTCATCAAACAACTATAAAGTACAATTAATAAAGTATTACAATATAATTATATCAATCACTTTGTGAGAGTTTTGCTTGTTAAACTTTATAACTACAACATTATCGAATGATAAAGTATAATTGATTAACTTTATCAACTATATCAAACGTTGATTAAGTACAATTGATAAATTTTATCAATATAACTTTATGAAATACTTTGTGAGCAGGACAAAGTTTATGTCGGACAAACAATGTAAATAGATGTGATTTTGTAAGAGGGAGTTGTTCCAGTGAGGGTTAAGATAGGAGGAGATTAATGGAAGCTGATGTAAGATGTTTTTCTTGTTAGGGGAATGGCCAAGGTTTAATGGGTTGTAGAAACATGGTGTGATACCTATAAATTGGAGACATAAGAACAATACTAGTACTACTACTGTAATGATCAAGAATATTTCATATCACTACAAGTAATTTTACTGAATTTTTTTAATCTATTTTTTATCTTTTCTACTATTCATAATATTTTTTTTCTTATTTAGAAGTTGCTTAACTCAATTGTTTAATGATCTATCTCTCAAGTTACAAATTATTATTTTTGTCGTTATAATGATTTTCTAAGTCTTTGTAATTGGATGATGAATTAACAAGTAGAATAACAATGAGATTATTGGAACATCTACCCTTTTCATTTATTTAGTTAAAAGCATAATTTTTTGTTGTTGTTCTAACTAAATGAAACCAACTTGTAGGCAAAATATGATATTCCTGAGGCCGCCAAAATATTAGGTTTTGGAAAGAATTCGAGAATCTTAGAGAAAGCATATATCTTATCAGAAGAGAGATCATTATGATCCATATGAAAATGATGAAATTCGAATTAGAAAAAACCCTGAAAAAGTTCCATAATGTCAATTTAAAAAGCTTCTCGTATATTGGACGTCGGAAAAATTTCAAGTAAAATGTATTTCACCATATGCGTCATATCTGTTAGTTTTACGGATGGAGCCCTTTATTACTATATTTAATGTTATTGATTTATTTTTTTTTAAAAATGTCTGAAATAAATATTGAGAATCAGAAGAAGCTAATAAATCCACACACTACTGGGAAGAAGAGTTTTGCTTTAGTCAGCAACAACTTGGTGTGTTCTCATGTGTATTATTGAGTTTTAAACTATCATTTTAATAATTTTGATTTTTTTAATCATGATATGAATAGGAAAAGGAGAAAGGGAGACTTTGTTGCTAAAGGAGATATTTGTGGCCACAAGAGCAAGGAAACCTAACCATACATACAAGGCATCAAATGAAGACATCACTAGTAAAATTGTATGAAACTTATCTTTTTCAAGTTTATATTGACATAAATGATCAATTCATATTTTTTAATTACTTGAATGTTCTTCTAAATATGATTATTAGGCTTAAAATGAGGAAATTGGGACACAATAGGGTACCGACGATCAGTCTGTTGATGTATTTTTACCCGTCATGGGTTCTGAACATTCGAGTCATCTAAGATTATTTGGAGGGGGGTTGCAAAGACTTCTCTGAAAAGGTTAAATGGCACATCTAATTCAACTTCACATGCCACAAATAATGTCGTGCAACAAATGCAAGAAAGAATGCAAAAAATAAAGGATTAAATCAAGGAGCAAAAGAGGACCATTCAACAAGAAGTTTCTGTAGATGTAATTGCTCAACTTCAGAATACAGGATTAGTTGATTCTACGCTATTAACAGCATTGTCCATTCCTTTACCAATAAAATAGAATCCTACACTAGCAGCTAACGGAAGAAACAATCAAAACAGTCAAGGTTAGTGTTTAAAATTTTGATGTAAGTTAGTTTTATTACTAAGAATTGTATTTCAATACATATGGTGGCTAATATTGATGTTATTGGAATGTATTGGATGTTTAGTGTTGTACCTTTTGTGGTGAGATATGATTTTACATGTGTTATTATTATTGGTTAGCAACAACAAACTTCAACCGTGTGTTGTTGCTGCAAGTTTGTGGATTCTACCGATTTAACAGGTGCTATAGATGATTAATAGGTGTTATTTCTACCTATTTATGCCCACTAAACAAACATTCCTTCATTATTTTCTAATTTCTGTAGTTGTCCCGCTGTCATGTTTTATGATACACAACATTATGTCCTGGCAGATTTGGTAGTAGGAGGAATGGGTTTTCCAGGAAACTTTGTAGGCATCTATATCAATTTCTAATTTCTATGAAGGTTGGCCAAGAACTGCTAACTAAGTCTCTTAAGCCCTGATATTGGTAAACAAGCATCCACTATGTTATCTTATGAAATGAGAAAGGCATCCAATTTAATTTGATATTTCGAAACATGTTCATTACAAGCTATGAATTAAACCCTTGGAAACCTTATTCCTGAAATTGTATTCTGCTTACAAAAGTATTAAGAATGCATGTATTGCTGGTTACTCTACTATTGGTCTTGGAGACATTGTATTTCTTGGGATTCAATTTTCTTTACACTGTATGTTAGTGTTGTTATTGGAGGACTGATTTACTAAGGTTATTGTTAGAGTTATTTATAAGATTGTCGAAATAGTTTAGTGTTGTTGGACTAATTTACTAGTGTTGTTGGACTGATCGGAAGAAGTTTTGTTTGAAATATTTATTTAAGTTAGTTTTATTACTAAGAATTGTATTTCAATTCATATGGTGGCTGGTATTGATGTTATTGGAATGTATTGGATGTTTAGTGTTGTACCTTTTATGGTGTGTCATGATTTTTCATGTGCTGTTGTTGTTGGTTAGCAACAACAAACTTCAGTCGTGTGTTGTTTATGCAGGTTTGTTGTTGTTAATATTTTTTAAAAATCTTCTTTATGCTGCCTTTTTAGTTTTTTGTAGCTATGTTCATAACCAGGTTGTTGTTGGACTGTTTTGGTTGGTTAGAATTATTGGAGGACTGATTTACTAAGGTTATTGTTGGAGTGATTGATAAGGTTGTTGGAATGGTTTAGTGTAGTTGGACTAATTTACTAGTGTTGTTGGACTGATCAGAAGAAGTTTTGTTTGAAATTTTGATTTAGGTTAGTTTTATTACTAAGAATTGTATTTCAATTCATATGGTGGCTGATATTGATGTTGCTGGAATGTATTAGATGTTTAGTGTTATATCTTTTGTGGTGTTGTGGTTTCACTTTAGCAATGAGATTTGAGCTATTATTCTCTTATTGTAAAAAATATTTGGGTACCTGTGTAGTTTGCCTAGTCAGCAGTGATTTTCCATTTGTTGTTGTTGTTGGTTAGCATTACCAACAAACTTCTGTCGTGTGTTGTTGTTGCAAGTTAGTTGTTGCAGTTTTGTTGATGATTAATCACCAAAATAAGATGTTCAGATTTTGTTGCAGTTTTGTTGATGATTAATCACTAAAATATTGTTGCTGATGATTTGTTGCAGTTAGTTGTTGCAGTAGTTTTGTTGCTGCATATTTGAATTTTTG
Organism: Capsicum baccatum var. pendulum; assembly: GCA_030864225.1. Taxonomy (NCBI): domain Eukaryota; kingdom Viridiplantae; phylum Streptophyta; class Magnoliopsida; order Solanales; family Solanaceae; genus Capsicum; species Capsicum baccatum. Next base: position 173,881,626 of record CM061554.1, read on the forward strand.
GTGATAAGGCTTTAATGTAGAGTCAATACTGCATTGGAAGTTGATACAATTGATTTTCTATGTGCCTAAAGCTAATGACTAGATTTTGCTTGTATTACCAATTAGCATTTTTGTGTTTCTTTTTATTGTAGGTGATCATGACACAGAAGATGGCTGGAAGAAAATTGATGAACTAGACCTGACATAAGGGATTGATCACACAATTGACTTCATGTTACGCTAGCTATTTTGAAAAATTCGACCAAGTTAAAAACAATGATGAACTTTCAATACTTGTACATTTTGTTCTTTATGAATGGTCACAAAAATATTTGGTTTCTTAGTTGTATTCATTTTGGAAATTAATAGTTACTGTTACTTTTGGTGATTATAATATGTACATTTTATGTGTTATGCTAGCTTTATAAGAATCATTGCAATAGCATAATATAATATTGTTGAATAGCCTAAAATAACTGTCCCAATAGCCTAAATAACCGTTCTTGTAGCCTGTATTTTAACTGTCACAATACTATTAAATAACCGTCCTATAATCTTTATAGGACGGTTTATAGCCATCTCAAACAATAAGCTACAATCGCCATAGCAATATATATATTATGAACTATTATAAAGATAGTTTAGACTAACCGTCGCAATAGATATATAACCTTCCCAATATATTCTATAGGGACAGTTGGAAACCGTCCCAACAAGATATTAATAGTCGACATAGCCTATATAACCATGCCAATACACTTTATGGGGATGGTTTGAAACTGACCCAACATAATATTAATCGTCGCCATAGATAATATAACTGTCCCAATACGTAATATAGGAAGGTTGGTAGCCGTTCCAACATAATATAAACCGTCGCCATAGCTTCTATATAACCGTTCCAATACACTCTATAGGAATGGTTATCATCCATCCCAATACACTCAAACGATCCTGCAACGTATATTTAGGGACGATTTTAACCATCGCTATAGATTAATGTATAACAATGGTGATATTAACCGTCCCAATTGAATTAAGTCTAACGACAGTAGTGTTAACCATCGTTATAGCTTTGTGTATAGTGATGGTTTACCAAGCCGTCACTAACTTCCATCTTGTTTGATCTATAGTAACGCCTTCAATTGTATCGATTGTCCTAACCATCGCCATAGATCTATGGGGACGATTATTGTGTCTGTAAGGATGGTAAGTGAACCATCGTTGTAGCACCATTTTTCAGTAGTGTTTGGTATTTAAAAGTCGTGTAAGGGGTAAAAGGACCAAAAATTCCTCACCCAAGTGAAAAAAATAAAAATGTTTCATAACTTTGTGGTGAAATTAAAAATAAAGAAGAAGTTTGTTTGATTTTATTTTGAAAAAATAACTTAGAATCTCCACTTAATTTTTAAAAAAATTAAGAAACCATTTAAAATTTTTGATTTTAAAAGAAAACCTTTTAAAAATAATCATAGTCTAGGTAAGGGTTCAAGTAAATTCAAAAGAAGGTGTTAGGCACTTTCAAAAATTCACAAAATGTGGATCCCGACATATTAAAATTATTTGTCTGATTTTGGAAAAGTTCTTAAGTTATTTCAAAACTTTTTATTAAAAATCTTGAATTTATTTTGAAAATCTTATTTGAAGTAAGTAAAATTTATTTAATACTAATCCATTTAATTTGTTATAAATAAACTAAATATCAATGTTTCCATAATAGTATAGCTTTAACAATTTTATTTGATTTAAGATTTTAGGCTAAAGAATTAACCCAACTTCTTCGACGTCGATCTAAACCATTGATAACTATAAAAATAATTTTAAGTTATTTTATAAGCTTAAATTTGCCTATGTAGAGAAATAAAGAAAAATATTAAACAATCAAAAATAAAAGATTTAACATAAACTTGCTCCCCAAGGATTCATCTAGATTAAGTCAAATTAAATTATTAAAAAATAATCAAATAAACAATACAAAAAATAAATGGAGAAAAGTTTGAGATTTGGGCCCCTTTCTGGCCCATTACAAATCTGTCCAGCTTTTGGACCTTATTTCATGGGCTATTGGCCCATTTTTAAACCCTGTAGCTACCTGTATATTGTCTGTGTATCAGCTCCTTTTGCTGCCTTTACTGTTGTATATCTCTGTATACCAGTTCATTTCTTCACGACTTTTGTCCATTTTTGAACTTTGAGGAGTCTTGATTCGATAGGGAAGGGATTTGGTCCCGAGAAAATATGGGAAATGGGGTCCATATGGACTTATCTCGATGTCACATGCATCAAGAAAATAAAAAGATTAGAATTTGTTCAAATATTACTAATATAACTATCAAGAAGCAACATGTTCATTTGTTATTCACATCTTAACAAGGAAACAAATAGTGAACAAATGCAAGAGAAGGGAAAAGGATATCAGTTTTAAAGAGTTTAGATGAACAGAACAAAGTTAACACCAACAATTAATCGTGAAAAAATTGATTATGCCTTGAAGTCAACCCCATAGCTTGTTAAAAATTCATTTGATAACATGGGAGAATACTAATAATTGGCTATGCCTAAACATATTCAAAGCTGACCTTAATAATGACTATGCATGGGAAATGGGAAACGGATGAACAAATTTGCCATAAGAAAATATTTTTACATCAAAAATAGGGGAAACTAAGAAGACTTTGATAGAAATAGATATTAGGCGTTTTCTACAAATAACCTTTCAGCCAATAAGCTTGATGGGAAAAGGGAATTTGAAGGCTTCAAACATATGATACCGACTCATAAAAGGAATAAGCTAATAGAAACTAGCATAGTGTTTAATGAGAATCCTAATCAACTGACTCCAAAGCAGACTGGACCATTTTCATTCCCCATAACATTGAATTTAACAAGATTTCCACATCAACCCAAAAATCTCTATGTACATGAGTAATCAACCATCATTCATTATTAATCCACTTAAAAACACCGAATAGAATCAACCCCTCAAATCAATGTATGATGAGAAAACTAAGAGTTCATTCAAAGCTTGAGCTTAGTTCTTATTTGGCAACCAAATAAGCAATAAACTTGATTTTTAGACCATTAATCCAAATCTTCAAAAACCGCTTCATATTCCAAAAGTTTCAATCAAAATCCAAAACAGACAAGACCAAATCACAAGATGAGAAAAAAAGAATGAAGGAAAAACAATTTAAAAAATAAAATTGCTGGTCTCGCTGGGTTGGTCAGGTCAGTTTGCTGGGTCGGTGACATGACCCATCCAGGGGCCTTGTCGAAATGGGCATCCTAAGTCCATCCAGGATCGGAGACAACCCCATTTACCCAACCCAACCTCCAGGTGCTTGCCCTAAGTTGGTTGAATTTCGAGCATGTAACAAAATAGTATAGCAGATCGCATAAAGACTCAGGGATAAGATCACAACCGTGACCGACCCAACCAAGTCCAACCATCCCATACCAATAATCCAACCATACCGAATCGTACTTAAACAAGAGCCATAAACATGGACATAACCAAAGATGTTCCAAAATATAATATAATTGATCCCAAAATAAAATAGGATGGAACAGTGAGAAATTATGTCTAATGATGCCAGCCTCCCAGCTTATTCTAATGCCAAGTCTCACACCTATACCGAATCCTCCTATTCCAACCCATAGAAGTACCACAAAGCCTCTAACCAAAAGAGTAATGAGATCTGGTTGGGACATTCCCCCAACCATAGCCAAAAATGATATAAAAAAAATGTGTAGAAACATCCACAAAATGAAATAGAGCCTTTCAAAAGGATAGAATCTCACCACTCCGGACTAAATTCTGATCCCGAGTCAATAACTATATAGGAGGAGTAGAATGGTAGGTTCCTACATAGTGTGGGTATACAGCTGCCAGTAGACTAGGTTAGCGAGTCACTACTAGCATGATCTCATGGTAAGGATAAAATAATTCTATTTACAAAACCAAGTAAAACCATCCATATGTACACAACCATAGATATATACATATATATAACCAAGAAGGGAAAAGGGATCGGGTTTAGCATGCCCTTAAAACTTTTACCTGGGCTTTGTAGCTTTGTCGTCCTAAACTACCCACGGGCTACATGGGTTTAGCTTCCCCTGCTGAAAAGGGCCCCAGTGCGTGTAGCCGCACGACTAGCGAAGTATCCCATGGGATGACTATTACATCCCCCAAATATAGTGTGACTTCATACACACGGTCACTAAGACCAACCTCATATCGGCAAATATGAGTTTCCAATTTTGGTCCCCATGAGACCACTACCTTCCACGGCTTTACAACATATTCTGCCATTATTGCTCAACTAAAACCAATCTCTATACAACCAAGGCTATTGATATTGGTATCTTCATACCAACCCTTACTTGCATGTATCATCCATACCCAACCATTTATAGGTTTAAGGGGACTTTCAAATGCCCTTCAATTTACCATATTAAACCACTTAGGGGATTCCATGTTCCCCTCAAGCATAGACATTATCCATTTACCATTTCAAGCCATTTAAACTATGCATAATTCCTTTACCAAGTTTTAAAACATACAAGAGTTCTATTAAAAGTAGTCAATGCAATGAACATACCTTTATAAGCATTTTGCCAAACACATTGGGGGCATAATATGACCAAAACCAATTCTAATTACCATTAAACCATTCCCATGCAATCCAATTATCCAAAACTACTATTAATGCATATAAAAGCATAATTAAAATCATGGGAAACCATAACCAACCATTTAACATCAAAACACCCAATTCATATTTGGAAACAAAAATCGTACAGTCATTAGAATTATGAAAACATTCATAAAAACCACACCTTTGGTTAGAATTAACTATGAGGGAATAGAACATGCCTTAAACCAAGATGGTGATGGAAAGGAATCATCAAGACAAGCCCTAAATTGATCCTTTAGATAAGACCCTAGCTTCACTTATCCACGAGTTCTTGAGAGAATTATGGAGTGTATTAGAAGTGCTTATAAGTGTTAATGGATGGAATAATAGGGTAAATAACCTCCCAAAAAGGTTAGAAGTCCTAGGACCATGTTAGGATAAGTGGGGAAATGTCTAGAATACTCCCACTTAAGTTGCACCAAAATCCCGTCAAAGGTATACGACTGACCCAGATAAGTCGTACCCTCTGATACAATTGGTATCCTCTACTCGTATCATGGCCTCAACCCTTTGATCAAACACTGTCTACCATACAAATTATCTAACCAAGTCGTATTAACAACATATGATTCGTACCCTTCATCCGTACCCCTGCCAAATTTATACCCAAGAAAAATTTTGACACTGTCTACTATACGAGTACTGGGTACAAATCGTACCTTGTCTTATGGCTCATAGTAAGCCACTCGTACTCAGATCCAACCTAATTAACCAAGTCTAAGATTAAGTAATGGACCAAACAATCCATAACCACTAATACGACTCATACCACAAAGTTGTATCGATTCTAGTAACCAAATTCATCCCACCAACTAACATTGGACAGTATAAGACTGGACCATACCATCTGTACCCCAATATATGGATCATATCCTTGAGTCGTATTGGCTCTAGAGACAAAAATTCCAGGAAATTTTCTAAGGTCCACCAACTAGGGTGTTTCAGTCTCCCCCACTAGGAACATTCATCCCAGAATGACAGACAAGATAGGGATTAGCACACGCAAGAGTAATTTGCAATATGTTATCAATATTCCCAATCTTTAACAAAGTTCAAATACAAAGAGGCAAATGTATTAATCTTTCCTTTAACAAACTCCAAAAATAAAGATGTGTTGAAGACACATACCTTCCACATGAATCCCAGGAGTAGAAAACAAATGTAGATATTTTGACTTTATGTCCTCTTCTATTTCCCATGTAGCTTCTTCCACCTTATGGTTTCACCAATGAAACTTAACTGAAGCCACATCCTTGGTCCTCAACTAATGAACCTGCCTATCCAAGGTCTCAATTGGAACTCCTTCATAAGACAAAATATCTGTGATACCTTATCCTTCCAAAAGAATAACCAAAGAAGGATCACCAATGCACTTCCTCATCATATAAACATGAAAGACCAAATGAACCAAGCTCAAACTAGAAGTCAACTCTATATCATAAGCCACATTACCAACTCTCTACAAAAACTCATAAGGACCCACATATCGGGGACTGAGGTTTCCCTTCTTGTCGAACCGCACTACTCCCTTCATAGGAGATACCTTGAGAAAAACCTTATCCCCAACCTCAAATTCTAAGTCTCTACGCCTAACATCCACATAGGACTTTTAGCGACTTTGGGCAGCCTTAAGACTTAAGACTATCCTAAATCAGGACCAAACATGTCTGCCTTACAAAGCTAAAACCAACCAACAGTAAATCTAAACCTCCTACCATACAATGCCTCAAAAGGGGCCATACCAACACTAGAATGATAGCTATTATTGTAAGTGAAGTCCACCAAAGTTAAATTCTCAACCTAATTTCCACCATAATCAATCATACAGGCCCGAAACATATCCTCTAATGTGTGAATACTTCTCTTTTCTTTCCTATAAATCTATGGATGGAAAGCAGTACTCAGACTCACCTTGGTCCCCAACCTTATCTGAAAGAATCACTAGAAGTGGGATGTAAAATGCATGCCACAATCAGAAATAATTAAAAAAGGCACCTCATACAGCTTCATAATCTCCTGAAGAAATAGCTTTGCATAATCCTTCACCGAGAAGGTAGTCCGTACTAGCAAAAAGTGTGTATAGTTATCTATCCATGAATACCCAAATCAAATCATATTGATTCTGAGATCGAGGAACGTCAGTAATGAAATCCATATTGATCACTTCGCACTTCCATTCGGGAAAATCAATTTCTTGATACAACCCTCCTGGCCTCATGTGCTCAACCTTAACCTGTTGACACACCATGCACTTGACAAAAAAATCAGATACATCCCTCTTCATACCATTCCACCAATTGACCTCCTTACGATCATGATACATCCTAGTCAAGCCAGGATGAATAACATAGCACGACATATGCGCCTCCGCCAAAATCCTTTGTTGCAACCAGTCTACATCAGGAATACACAACCTCTCTTGGTACCGTAAAGCACCATCACCACTGATCTCAAACACCACTACCTTTTGCCCACCAATTCCACTCTTGATTTTCATTAAGATAGGATCTAGCACTTGCTTCTCCATAACTCATGCCCCAAGAAATGATCAAACCACTTCTTGCATAATTACACCACCATCTTTGGAGTCTAAGAGGCAAACTCCAAGATTAGGCAAACGGTAAATATCCTTCATAAATTCCCATTTTCCTTCCTCCACATGAACCAAACTCCCTATGGATATCCTGCTAAGATCATTGGCAACCACATTAGCCTTACCTAGGTGATAATGAAGACTCATATCATAATACTTAAAAAGCTTAAGACATCTCCTCTACCTGAGATTCAGCTCTTTCTGAGTGAACACATATTCTAGATTCTTATGATCAGAAAAGATATTCACGTGAACACCATACAAATAATGTTGCCATATTTTTAAAGAAAACATAATCGCCAAAAACTCTAAATCGTGAGTAGGATAATACCTCCCATGTACCTTAAACTGCCTGGAAGCATAGGCAATCACTTTTCCATGTTGGATCAACACACAACAAAGACCTACCCGAGATGCATCACAATAAACCATGAACCCATCATTGCCTTCCAGAAAATTTGGAATTGGAGCCGAAGTTAACTTATCCCTTAACTTCTCAAAACTCCCTTCACAAGTATCAGACCAAGAAAACTTAAACTTCTTTTGAGTAAACTTGGTCAAAGGATTAGTTATCGATGAAAAAATTTCCACAAACTTCCTATAATACTCAAATAAACCCAAGAAACTTCAAATATCGGATAGAGTCGTAGGTCTAGGCCACCTTCTTACCATAGCAACCTTCTGTGGATCCATCATGATCCCTTCACCACAAATAATATGGCCCCAAAAAGTTACAACATTCAGCCAAAACTTACACTTGGAGAATATTGCATACAACTGCTATTTCTTTAAGGTCTGCAATACCATATGGAGGTGATTAGATCCTGTTCATCAGATCCATAAATTTTGCTAGAGCATTTCCCAACCCAAATGACATTACCAACAACTCAAAGTGTCAATACCGAGTACGAAAAGCCATCTTAGGGATATCCACTCCCTAATCTTTAGCCGATGGTACCCAGGCCAAAAATCTATCTTAGAAAAGAACTTGGCACCTTGCAACTAGTTAAACAGATCATCTATCCTTGGAAGAGGATACTTGTTCTTCACTGTTACCTTATTCAGCTGCCTATAGTCAATGCACATCTGAAGGGAACTATGCTTCTTGAGTATAAACAACACCGATGCACCCCAAGGAGATACACTAAGACAAATAAAGCCCTTATATAGAAGATCCTTGAGTTTCCTTAACTCGGCCGAAGCCATTCTATATAGAGGAATAGAAATTAGACGAGTGTCCAAACTTAGATAAATACCAAACTCTATTTCCCTATTTAGAGGAACACTAGGAAGATCATCTGAAAAGACCTCAGGAAACTCATTAACCACAGGAATTGACTAGAAAGAAGGACTTTCTGAGTTAGAATATTTAACCCAGACCATGTGATAAAGACAACCTTTAAAGATCAACCTTTGAGCTCTAAGATAAGAAATAAACATCCCCCTAGAAGATAAAGAAACACCCTCTCATTCTATAACCGGCTCACCAGGGAACCTAAAGATAACCCTACGGGTCAGATAATCCATGGATGCATAAAAAGAGTGTAACCAGTCCATACCTAGAGTGACATTAAAATCCACCATATCCAACCCAAATAGATCCACCAAGGTTATCTTGCCACCAACAGATGCCACACACACCCTATAGACTTTCTTAGCAATAACTGAGTTACCTACTTAGGTAGAAATAGAAAAAGAATCTGAAATAACTTTTGGATCAAAACCAAAAGATATAGCCACATAAAGAGTCATATAGGAGAGACTATACCTCAGATTAAGCAAATAATATATATCAGCATCGCACTCTTCATACTACTGATATGGAATATCTTTAAGCTGATAAGTTATAAAGCTTACCTCCTCCACATTGGTAGCTTGCATCACCTAAAATATCTTTTCTATTTCATCCAAGAAGCCTTGTAGATCCTCTTCCACCTTCACTACAAAAAAGTGCGAGAACCCATATTCGTAAATTGGCCAACCCTTGTGGCCTCAGTAAATAGAGCACCAGACACATCCCGCTTAGCTTGAGCAACAACTAATTTCGTAATAGTACGAATTGACTAATGAAATTCTGCATAAGTAATATCTCCTTAAGGAGGACTAGTAGCAATCGGTGGAACTCCAAAACTATCAGGGATAGGTGCGCCTTTTCAGCCTTACCCCCAAATAGGATAAAAGAATTTTCTTGTGGTCCAGATCTATGAGCCATGATATGGAGGATGAACAAACAAGGATTAGTGAAGATTTTAGGACTGAGACTCTAAGCTTGAAAATAGAACACCGAAAAAGTAAAACATTCCTAAATGCCTTGTAGCCTCACCTTTATGAGTGTGGCATGCTACCCCTAAAAAAGACTCTACTCTACACGGCTTTGTGGACTCCCAATTGACCATAAACTTGTCTCACATACCAATATGGAACGACCCACCCTGGGTCCTTGTTGTAATGGGCATCTCAAGTTTATTCAGGACCAGAGACCACCCCCATTACCCAACCCAAACTCCAACCGCCTGCCCTGAGTTGGCTGGATTTTAAATACGTAAGAAATAGTGTAATAGCTCACACAAAGACTCTGGATAAGATCACAACTATGATTGATCCAACGGAGTCCCAACTATCCCATACTAATAATCCAACCATACCGAACCATACAAAAATAAGGGCCATAAACTAGGTCGTAACCAAAGACGTTCTGAAACATAATATAATTAATCCTAAAATAAAATAGGATAGAACAGTGAGAAATTATGTCTGATAAGGCCAGCCTTCGAGCTTGTTCCAATTCCAAAGCTGACACCTATACCGATCCCGCCCATTCCAAACCATAAAAGTACCACAAAGCCTCTAACTAAAGAGTAATGAAATCCAGTTGGGACATATCCCAACCATAGAAAATCACAATATCTAAAATAAAACCAAATATCTAAAAATATCCATAACATGAAATGGAGTTTTTAAAAGGATAGAAGCTCACCACTTCAGTCCAAATACTAATCCTAAGTCAATCACTATGTAGGAGGAGGATAATGATCGATTAATTTATATCATAAGTATACAACCTCCAGTAGACGGGGTAAGTGAGTAACCGCTAGCATGATCTCAGGGTAAGGAAAAAATAATGCCATTTATAAAACCAAGTATCCCTTGGGATGACTACTACATCCCCCAAATATAGTGTGACATCTTACATATGGTAACTAAGACCAACCTCATATCGACAAATATGAGTTTCCAATTTTGGTCCTCCAGGACCTCCACCTTCAACGACTTTTCTACACATCCTGCCATTATAGCCTAATTAAAACCAATTTCCACATAAACAATCCATTATCTATTTATTAACTAAGGACATTGACATTGGTATCATCAAACCAACTCTTACTTGCAAGTATCATCCATATCCAACCATTTATAGGTTTAACGAGACTTTCAAATGCCCTTCCAGTTACCATATTAAACCACTTGGGGGATTCCATGTGCCCCTCAAGCATTGCCATTAGCCATTTACCATTCCAATACATTTAAACCATGCAAAATTTCTTTACCAAGTTTTAAAACATGCAAGATTTCTATTAAAAGTAGTCAATGCAATGAAGATATCTTTACAAGAATTTTGTCAAACACATTGGGGGAATAATATGACCAAAACCAATTCAAATTACGATTAAAGTTTTCCCATGCAATCAAATTATTAAAAACATCAATTAATGCATATACAAGCATAATTAAAACCATAACCAACCATTTAACATCAAAACCCCCAATTCATATTTGAAAACAAAAATCATACAATCAATGAAATCATGAAAACATTCATAAACACTATGCCTTTGGTTATAAATAATAATGAGGGAAGAGAACATGCCTTAAACCAAGATGATGATGAAAATAAATCACCATGACAAGCCCCAAATTGATCCTTTAATTGAAACCTTAGCTTTCCTTGCCCAAAAGCTCTTAAGAGATAAGAAATATTTTATAAGAGTTTCTAAGTGTTAATGAATGGAATAATAGGGTAAATATACTCCCAAATAGTTTAGAAGTCATGGAACCCTATTATGATAATTAGGAAAATATCCAGAATACCCCCACTTAAGTTGCACCAAAATTCCATCACAAGGACACAGCTGACCCACATGAGTCATACCCTCCGATAGGATTGGTATCCTCCACTCATATCATAGCCTCAACCCTTTGATCAAATATTTTCCAGCATATGACTCATCCAACCAAATCGTATTTATAGCATATAATTCATACCATTCATCCGTACCCCTAGCAGATTTACACCCAAGGAAGAATTAGACATTTTCCACCATAAAAGTCCTGGGTATGAATCGTACCCTAGCTTACAGATCATGGTAATCTACTCGTACTCAGATCCAACCTAACTACCCAAGACTAAGATTAAGTTAAGGAACCAAATGATCTGTAACCATTAATAGTACTCATATCCCGATCCATTCTAGTAACCAAATCTATTCCAACAACCAACACTAGTCAGTATACGACTGGACCATACCATCCATACCCTAATATCCGACTCGTATTCATAAGTCATATTAGGTCCAGAGACCAGAATTCCAGGAAATTATCTAAGGCCCAGCAACTAGGGTATTGTCAGTTAAAGCTGTTATTGGTTGTTATCATTGGTTTTGCTATTGTTCAAATCATTGGCGGTGTACATTAGTTGTTGGAGTTATAAGTTGTTTGGAGCATTGATACTTTAAAAAAAAAAGAAAAGGGAATGGGCCTAGGTTCTTAGGCTTGGGAAGGTCAAGCTGATTGGTGTGTAACTGTAGGTTGTTGGCCCAATTTTAAAAATTTTAGGGGGTATAAGAGTGTTGGATGTTATGGGTTGGTGGGTAGAGTAACTAGGATGGTTTAGAAAATTTATTAAATAGTCTTAGATTAAAGCTTCGTTCAATTTATTTATGTTTTAATCAAATTGAAAATTAATTCATCAATTGCATTACAATTGTTGTTATATTATTTTCAATTATGATAAAATTCAATGAATTAAAATAAAATTTGATATGAATTAAGTACCAATTTAATGCTGAGTTTCTTGGTTAAATAAAACACAAATATTTCTTAAATAAATTATTTTTTAGGACAAATTATTTTTAGATTTAAACTTATCCATTTGAATTAGTTTTTGATATAGCCCTTGATAAAATTTTTTTTAACAAAATAATTATTTATGCAAAAAAATTATACATTCTAGTATATACAAATACAAAAATATATAATTGCTACTTAGAATGACAAAATTACGTAGATAAATATTTCAAAAAGTTTTATCTGGTTAAATAAATGTTGTGATTTTATTTAAAATCAAAGAAACTCAAAATTAAACTTAGTTGTGGAGAGCAAAAGTTAGGTGTCAACAACTGCCCCCTCCCTTTGGGTAGGGTAAATGCAAGTAACACTGGGCAAATGGAGTTTGACGCTCCAAATTTTTATCTGGCCACAAATTCATTTCCAGAAAGAGGTTGGTTTTTTAACGAGTTTCATGGAGTTATAGACAGACCCTAGTATCGGGTTTCCTCCATATCTCAGGTTTCAAGAGAATTTAGGTCACTTGTAGTTCATGAAGTTTGACTTTACTGCACGATTTTCAAAGAATTCACAAGCTATTCTGATTTTTGAATTTTGGTGAAATCAAAAAGCTGAGAAAAAAAAGATCGGGGAAGGTGTAATACAGTCGAGTTTTCCGTCATACAGCCCAGCCTACATATCTTTGAGATTTGGAGAATTAGACTATTTGTAGTTTGACTCAATCGGTAGAAAAGATAGTCTTTTATTTTAGACGATCTTTGATTCAAAATGAGTGACAAATACATCGAGTTATGGAAAAGAGGCTTGCATTTATCTCAATCACAAATATGGGGCCCCTTTAAACCCACAACTAAGAGCTACATGGACATAATTTTCAAAACTCTAGGTTTATTGTCACCCAATTTTTAAAGAAGTGGAAGACTACCTCTGGTGCGAGTTTAGAAATGCCTCGGAGGTGAAACTGGAACTGAAAATATCCAAAAAAAAACACACACCTTTTGATAAGGGTGTGGTTTGATGGTGGTTACAGTCATCCTTCAACTTGCATCCAAAGAGTTTGATATTCCTCTTCAGACCATGTCCCAGTTCGTTGCTATGAAAAAGTTTCACGTTGTGATGTGTCATATTTGGAGTCGTCCACACCTGTGATTTGAGAATTTAATCCTTTTGGATGTTTTAGGCAACCACTCAAGAAAATTATTAGTTGTAAATGTAGCATTACACAAACATAAAATTGTATAAACCTGTTTGAACATGCTATACTTAGATAGTGTATGAACTAATTTGCACAACCTGTTTTAAAAATATTATGCCACTTTGAACGTGGTGACAACCCAACATGTACCAGTAAGAAGGAAAATGACTTATTTTTAATATAACATGCCACTTTTAATGGAATGACGGTCCAACGTGTCTAATTAAAAAGAAAACGACCTATTTTGAATGTAATATGCCACTTTGAATAGGAGTGATAGGACAACATGTACTAGTAAAAAATGAATGACTTATCTAGAATGTAACATGCCATTTTGAATGGAGTGACGGTCTAACATATCTCATTGAAAGGCGAATAACCTATTTTAAATATAACATGCCACTTTAAGCCCAGTGATGGTCCAATGTATCTCATTGAAAAGCGAATGTCCTATTTTGAATTTAACATACCACTTTGAATGGAGTAATGGTCCAACGTGTCTCATTGAAAGACAAACGACCAATTTTGAATGTAACATGCCACCCTATTTTGAATGTAACATGCCACTTTGAATGGGGTGATGGTCCAATGTGTCTCTTTGATGGATACACGATCTATTTTGAATGTAATATGACACTTTGAATGGAGTGATGGTCCAACGTGTCTTATTTAAAGGCATATGATATATTTTGAATGTAACATGCCACTTTGAATGGATTTATTGTTCAACGTGTCTAATTGAAAGGCGGACGACCTTTTTTAAATAAACTTGCCACTTTGAACAGAGTGACGATCCAATGTGTCTCACTAAAAGTCAGATAACCAATTTTGAATGTAACATGCAACTTTGAATGGATTGGCGTTCCAACGTGTCGCATTGAAAGGCGAACGACCAATTTTGAATGTAACATGCTACTTTGAATAGAGTGATGGCCCAACGTATCTATTAATCACCTGCATTAAACTTATTAGTAGCAAATCCAATGAAAGGGCAATTGTGAAAATCTTATTTTAATATGCCATACTAAAGGAGGTGACAATCCATAATATAATAAGATATTACTCTGAATGAGGTTATAATCCATAACATAATATGTCACTCTGAAGGAGGTAGTGGTCCATAGAATAATAATATGTCACTCTTAAGGAGGTAAACAGTCTATAACATAATAATATGTTAATCTAAAGGAGGTGACGGTCCGCAACATAATAATATGTCACTCTGAAGGAGGTGGAAGTCCATAACACAATAATATGTCACTCTAAAGGAGGTGACAATCCATAACATAATATCATGTCACTCTGAAAAAGGTGATGGTCCATAACACAATAGCATGTCACTCTGGATGAGGTGACGGTCTATAATACAATAATATGTCACTTTGAAGGAGGTGATGGTCCATAACATAATAACATTCACTCTGAAGGAGGTGATAGTCCATAACATAATAACATGTCAATCTTAAGGAGGTTACTATCCATAACATAATAACATGTCACTATGGAGGAGGTGATGAATTGTAACATAATAATATTTCATATTGAAGGAGGTAACAATCCATAACATAATAATATGTCACACTCAAGGAGGTGACAATCCATAACATAGTATCATATCACACTGAAGGGGGTGATAGTCTATAACATGATAACACGTCAGGCTGAAGGAGGTGACAATTTGTAACATAATAACATGTCAGTTTAAAGGAGGTGGTGATCCGTAACATAATAAAATGTCACTTTGAAGGAGGTGACGGTCCATAACATAGTAAAATGTCACTTTGAAAGAGGTGACAATCCATAGCATAATAACATATCACTCTGAAGGAGGTGACAGTCCATAAAATAATAACATGTCATTCTGAAGAAGGTGATGGTCCATACCATAATAACATATCACTCTAAAGAAGGTCATGGTCTATAACATAATAACATATCACTTTGAAGAAGGTGATGGTCCATAACATAATAACATGATGTCTCAAATAAAGTGATTGTCCAATGCATTCTCTTAAAGAGTAGAAAACCCAAATATAATAATATGTTCCCTTTTAAAAGGGTGGATGACCAGAATATAATAAGATGTGTCATCTCGAGTGGGCTAACAATTTAGTAATTTTCTTAGAGGGTAAAAAATCCTAACATATAAGAAAAGTTAGAAGTTGATTTGTTGAACTTCATCCTTTTTGAATCAGAAATCCTTAAAAGGGCTTGTGTATGTCCTGAGCTTAAAGATTGAATCCTCAACTTTGAGAGGATACTTTGCATTATTACTCAAAGACGGTCTTGGATAATGCCACCTACATAACTTAACAACACTCATTAATAAAATAACCATTTATTATAACTAAGCCAGAAGCATCACAAAATATAGTGTTCTAAAGATAAAATTATTTGACTCGTGATATACATCCCGGTATATTATTCTCTATCTTAAGTCAAGGTTCTATTAAAAGTAGCCTCTCTACCTCCTCGGAGGTAGTGGTATGGACTACGTATATTTTACCCTCCCAGACCTTACTTTGTGGGAATATCATGGGTCTGTTGTTGTTGTTGTTATTGACTCATGATGATAATGGTTTGGATAATATCTCTATATATTAATAGTTATGCTCAATCATTTCCTAACAAAATTAAAGAAAGTGTAGAGATAATAACGGAGTAATAGAATATAAATCAAGAAGAAATTGGAGAGAATTCTTGATTATCATGGTAAGACACGGTGGGTCAAGTAATGCCCTTTGTCATGCTTAACATTGTCAACATTGTGACCACTTTTCCTATATCCAAAGAAAAATTCTTAGTTTTGAGAGACCGACTGTGTTGGTATTGCCTTGCTTTCCTGATGCACCTTGTTGGCAATTGATTTGCAAGTTTTTTTGATCTTGAAGCATAGTTTTGTGGAATTTTTAGGATCTTTCTCAAAAATTCATCCCCGGTTTATAACATAAAGACTCGATCTTCTTGTAACTTATGGAATCATTTAGTACAGAATTTTGAGATCTTCTAAAAAATTCCGGCCCAGTTAAATGTCATCTTCACATAATTTGAAAAAAAGTCCTCTTGAAAAAAAATTGAGATCCTCTCAAAAATTTTCCTCAGTTTCTATGAAAATCTTATGAGGAATGTAATCAAACTAGTGGGCTGCCCACATATTCAATTAAGGTAGGAATCATATCAAATGTATTTCCACCATAAGATGAAAATATAAATTTTGTAAAGGGTTTAAGGAAGCTGACATAGGCCGCCTATGTATTCCATTATTTTAAATCCAGGTCAAATTTAGTTCACACATAGAATGAAAAATAAACTTACTAAGGGGTTAACCTAAGCCGACATTGTCCACCTACGTATCCCATTCTTCATGTCAAACTTAGTTCCTTAACTGAAAAAATGCTTTTATAAGAAAATTAAGCCATAAAGTGCAATACAAGAAAATAAAGTGATAAAGTGCTACTATAAGGAAAAATAAGAAAAGAAATAACAAAGTCAGCATGCAAGATAGAAGGACGTCAAAAGTTATCCTTTGAGGAAACTTCATTCTTCTTTGCGGTTATTGGCGTCAATGATTACTCTGATTTTAGTCTTTACGAAAAAAGTAAGTTTGATTACCAACACACAAATCAGTCTCTCTCTAAAAGGAAATAAAAACACTCAAAAGGTAGAAATTTTAGTTCATGGATTGTAATAATTAACCAAAGTAATATTTGAGACAAATCAAGAAAATATAGACAAAGAAAAATCATGAAGCACTTCAGCACATAAAAAAATTTTAACACGTCCTAGCATTCATGAGACCTTTGAAGCCAAAGGTAAGCCTAGCATTTGAAGGATATGCATTCTATTTGTAAGACGTTTCATTTCCCTCAAAATATTATGCAAACTTCATGAATAAATCAAATGGGGATACAGAATAAGAAAAAGGAAAAATAGATGATAGCAGTCCCACACAGGGGATCAAATCTAAACTAAACCTCCCTAGGAGTCCTTCGATCTTGAAATTTTTGAAACATCTGAATATCTTTCTGATGAAGATATTCTTTTATTTCAATAAAATGAACTATCTAAATAAAACCCTCAAACCCAATGGACAATACTCCATACAATCTAGCATTATATCATTCAATTTCAGACATAAGAGATGATTGCCTGTTATGACTCATGGTCAATAGAAGAAAGGTAGGTTTATAATGGCCCTAATACCCCCTTAGGTATTGGTTCATCCTAGGCTTATGCCTAAAAATAGGTTTTCGTTTCACTCTATCCTAGGTATCTAGAGTGGGCTTCAACCAGGTTCCCAAGTAGACAATCTTGGGTTTGAAAATACAAACATCCATCGAACGCCTAACATGCAAATAAACCATCATATTTCCAATACTTGATTTGAAATTAAACAATAGGAGGAGGACATCCACGAAACCCCAGAACAGTTTAACAAAAAAAATATGAAAGTATGTCATGAATGCAATCGTTAATAATTGTAAAAATTTAAACTCATAATTGCAAAAGTAACAATTAATACAAATATTAGCCAAACACATGAAATTCTTATGGTTAGAACCCAGATGAATCTCCAGCAGAGTCGCCATTCTATTACGATCTATTTTTTAATAGTCAAAAATGTTCCATAACATTGTGGCAAAAATAAAAACAAAGAAAAAGTGTATTTGATTTCATTTTGAAAAAAATAACTTAGTGTTGCCACTTAATTTTTAGGAAAATTAAGAAACCATTTTTAAAAAGTTAATTTGAAAGTCCAAGTAAATTCGAAAGAAGGTGTTAGGCACTTTCAAAAATCCAAAAAATGTGGTTGCCAACAGATTAAACTTATTTGGCAAATTTTGGAAAAGTTCGTAAGTTATTTTGAAATTTTTTTATTAAAAATCTAGAATTTATTTTGAAAATATTATTCAAGTTAATAAAATGTATTTGATACTAATCCATTTAATTTATTCTAAATAAACTAAACATCAAAGTTTCCAAAATATTCTAGCTTTAACAATTATATCTGAATTAATACTATAGGCTAAAGAATAAATCCAAATTCTTAAACATGGAGATAAACCATTGATAACTGTAAAAATTATTTCAAGTTATTTTATAATCTTAAATTTACCTAAGTAGAGAAAGAAAGAAAAATACTAAACAATCAAAAATGAATGATTTAACATAAACTTGCTCCCCATGGATTCATATAGATTAAGTCAAATTAAATTAGAAAGAAATAATCAAATACCAAATACAATAAATAATTAAAGAAAAGTTTGAGATTTGGACCCCCTTCTGGCTCATTTCAAATCTGTCCAGCTTTTGGACCTTATTTCATGGGTTGTTGGCCTATTTCTAAACTATGTAGCTGTTGTATGTCATCTCTTTTTGGTGCCTTTACTATTGTATATCTCTGTATACCAGTCTGTTTCTTTATGACTTAGTCTATTTTTGGCCGTTGAGGAGGCTTGACTCGATAGGAAAGGGACTTGGTCCTCAGAAAATGAAAAAAATGTTGTCTACATGGACTCGTCTCGATGTCACTTGCATCAAGAAAATATAAAGATTAGAATTTGTTCAAATAGAGCTAATGTAACTAGTCAAGAAGCAACATGTTCATTTGTTATTCACAACTTAACAAGGAAACAAACAATGAACAAATGCAAGAGAAAAGGAAAATTATAGCATTTTGTAAAAGTTTTGATGAACAGAACAAACTTTAGAGCAACAATTAATCATAAAACAACTTACTATGCCTTAAAGTAAACCCCATAGCATGTTAAAAAATTGTATGAAAAAATGGGAGAATACAAATAATTGGCTATGCCTAAATATACTCCAAACTGACCTAAATAATGACTACGTTTAGGAAATGGGAAATGGATGGACATCTTTTCAATAAGAAAATATTTTGACATCAAAAATAGGGGAAACCAAGAAGATTTTGAGAGAAACAAATATTAGACATTTTCTACATATAAACTTTCAGACAATAATCTTGAGGGGAAAAGGGAATTTGAAGGCTTCGGACATATCATATCGACTGACAAAACAAAATAAGTAAATAGAAAATAGCATAGTGTTTAATAAGAATCCTAATCAACTGACACTAAAAGCAGAAGGGACTATTTTTATTCCCCATAATATTGAATTTAATAGGATTTCCACATCAACCCCAAAATCTTTATGTGCATGAGTATTCAACCATCATTCTTTATCAATCCACTTACAAACACCGGACAGAATCACCTACCCAAATAAATGTATGACGAGAAATCTAACAGTCCATTCAAAGCCTGAGCTTCATGATTATCACACAAAAAAATATGTAATGATACTAATTTTTAGACTATTAATCCTAATCTTCAAAAATCGCATTGTATTCCAAAAGTTTCAATAAAAATTCAAAATAGAAAAGACACAACCCACCATAATCACAAGATGAGAGAAAAAATGAAGCAAAAATAATTAAAATTAAAATGAATGATGGTCTTACCTTTCTTGGATCAGCTAACTGGGACGATGAACTGACGATAGTGACTTCACCATTTTCTCTAAGTTGAGAATGATAAGAAAAGTAAGACTTGAGCCGTAATTCTCATAACTCTAATGTTACGGACTAAAGTTCAAAATCATAGTTGAGTAAAGAGAATTTTTAGCCCTTATTTCATAAAGAAAAAGATCTCCTATAACAGTGAAAGAAAGGGGTTTATATAGAAATCTAAAAATCTCAATTTTGATTGATTGTCGTTGTGGGATAAGAATTTTTTAGAGTTCTTTTAGGAAATATTTCTATGGGGAAATTTGAATTTAAGGATAGGAAAAGGATTGTTGAATTCAAATCGTACGAATTGTGTATGAAATTGGATCATAGGACAGCTGGACATGATTCGTGGATTATTTTTGGGTTACTTGGTGGTTAACGATGAAATTTCTGGTCTTGCTGGGTTGATTGAGTGGGGTTGCTGGGTCAGTTAAAGATCTTATTGGTAGATGTTGTCGGTTTTGCTATTATTGAAATCACTGGTGGTGTATTATAACACCCTGGGTTTTTGGTCCCTAAAAAATATATTAATATTTGAGCTTATTGTCCTCACTACGAATCACCTTGAGAGTCTTAAGGTGTCATTGCGGGCGTTAGGGACTCAATCTTAGCCTGGACAATATGTTGTCCTAGAGTTTCTGTCTTGACTATAACATGGAACCCATAAGTCATAGGCCACATAATGAGTTGTAAGGTGTGAATTGAAGGAAAACCAGTGTACTATCCTAAGTTTCTATTGTGACTGTGACTAAAATATTATGAGTCATAAGGCTTGGATAAGAGTTGTATGGTGCAACTCGTAACCAGACCAGTGTGGGGTGACCTTGGACACTATCCCGACTATGACTAGACTACATGATTCATAAGGTAACCTTACGAGTCGTAAGGTCACTCGTAGCAACTGGGCATCGGTTTTCAATCTTTTAATTAAGGACATCATGGTAATATCGCTCCTACCCTACTTAGCCCCCACGACTTAAAACCCTCTTTGGGACTTCATTAGCATACTATTTTCAATTAAAATAATCTATCAAACTCTCTAAATTCTCTCAAGAAAGATACTTATGGTTTCTAAGAAGTTGATCAATTAGAGCTCCCAAGGGCAAACTCTCTCCATAACCCTTGATATTTTAGGCATGTTACTCGCCCCTAATTATTACTTTATGAAAAAGCATGTATTTAAAGGGTTTAATTGTATAATTTTGAATATGGGTCTTAATGTGGTTGAGGGTTTTGATATGGTTGATTCTTAAATTTCTTTTCCATGATTTATTATATATTGCTTATGCTTTATTAATGGTTTTGAACTTGTGGGGTGTATGGTAATGGTGAATAAACCTAGGAGTCACGGTTTTCCCAAATTGGTGTTTCAAAATTTGGAATTGGTTTTGAATAAATGTATTTCCTTGGTCCACTTGTGTAAATGGCTTTGAATCGTGAAATTATCACTTGGTTTGAATTACTCACCTATGTTATTACAATGTATAAATTATTAAACAATGAACATGAATTTTGAAAGACTTGTTGGCTATGATTTGATTTAATGAACAAAAGGGGGTCGAGGTACTTCCCAAAGCTAATGTGATTGTTATGGCGTAGAGATAAGCTAGCAAGTGTAAAGTTATGATCATACCCTTGGTGTACCTTAACGGTAAATTCATTGGTGAATGAATGGTAATATGTGAGAAGTATTTTAATTAGAATTTAATTGGGGTTGTATAGCTTTGCCATAAAAGTAGACGTCCGAAGGGACCAATATTGAAAATCGTGATGGCCGATGCGGGGGTCTAAATGACTGGGGGGGTTTAGTTCCATATGTTATTGATGGAGTGCTTAAGTAACTCTTGGTAAATATCAGAAGGTTCAAGTCCCCCATAGTGCATATGGTTATGTGATTATTCTCTGGTTCATGCGGACACATGACTAGGGCCCTTTTATCTAGAGAGGAGCTGGACCTATATAGCATATGGGTGACTTGCTATGATGGTTATGCTACACATTCCAAGTTAATGATTTGAAAGTACATAATAAGGCTTATTCCCTATCTTGATATTTTAATTATATATATATATATATATATATATGATGTACATGTGGATTTGAATTGAGTTTGACTTGGCATTATTTAGTCCCCTATCCCTGAGTTATATGCTAGTGCTCAACCCAATAACCATCTCTTAATATTGTATCCCTACGCGATGCAAGCACCAAAGATACTTCTACATTTTCTGCATAGAGTTAGGTGGATCGGTATGGTTCATCGGTCGATTGTGGTGAAGTGGTGAGCTTCTATTCTCTAAAAGACTTGATTATTCCACTAATTTCTTTCCTTTAAGTAGAATTAATGGCTTTACATTATCATTGGCATTGATATAGTCGGGAGCTTGACCCAACTTAGATTATTTTCAATTTTGCTTAGAGGCTTTGTGAATATTACTATGGATTGGGTTATTATGGTGATTTACACTATTAGTTGTCTTGAGTTTACTATCCTTTCTCTTTTTATATGTTTGAATTTGAGTAGTTTGTAGGTTTTATATTCTGTTTGGCTAGAAAAAGATGGGTGGTCTCTGGTCCTTGGTGGACTTAACATACCCATCATGACTAGGCCCTAGTTTGAGTTGTGACAAAGTTAGTATCAGAGACTAAGCTTGGTGTCATTAGGTATCTACAAAGTCGTGTCAATTAAATTTTCTTTTATGTATGTGTAGTGTGCCACACTAATAAGGAAGAGGCTACGAGGCACTTAGGAATGCTTTTCTTTCTTGTGATCTATTTTTAAGCTATAGAGTCTAAGGTCTTGAATCTCCTCTAATATTCATTTGTTCGCATTTCATATCATTCCTCCTCAAAAATTTGATTCTCTTGGAAACTTCTCTATCCCACTTGTGAACAATATCGATGGAACCTGTCCTACTTATAGAGTTTAGACCAGGTCTAGGGATTCTTTTCCTGGTGGCTCTCATGGGGTTCCCCTAAATTCTAGTAGTCCTTCTTGAGCTCCTTAGGGTGATGTGACTAATGTTGAGTTCTGTTGTTTGATTCACCTACTTACTCAGTTGGTAGTCTCTCAGTCTCACCAGTCTAAACGTAAGAGTGATGTTGCTCTTTCTTTTAAGGCCATTAGAGTTGGCCAGTTTATGAGGCTCAAGCCTCTAGTTTTCAAAGGTTGTAAATTTGTGGAAGATCCTCAAGGTTTCATCGATGAGATAGAAAAAAAATTAGGTTATGCATGCTTCTAACACTGAGGGCATGGAATTTTCCACCTATTAGTTGAAAGATATAGAATATCAATGGTATAAAGAGAGGGATTAGTCGAGAGGTGATGATGTAGAGTTGGAATCGTGGGAGGACTTCTCTGGTACCTTTCTAGACTATTTATTTCCTCAGGAGTTAAGGAAGAATGAAGTTGTAGAGTTCGTGAATTTGATGTAGGGTAAGATGATTGTGAAATAATTTGCCTTGAAATTTCACCAGTTGTCCCATTATGCTCTGAAGTTGGTATCCTCTTTGAGGGCTCGGATAAGGAAATTTGTTTTTGAGTTGTCCTATCATTTGGTGTTGGAATGCAAGTCTTCCCTTTTGAACAAAGACATGAATATTTCTATATTACTTGTGTACCTACATCAAATTGAGGAGAAAAAAAAAGAAATTGGCTAAAATAAGAGAAAGGCAGAGTAAGAAATTAAGATATTCTGAGCAGGGTAGAGGTCATCAAAGTTGTGGTATATATGGTATCTAGAGGGGCAAGAGAAAAGCATGGGGAAATTCTAGTTCCTTTCGATAGCTAGCGCCCCATATTCTAATCTATCTAATGATCGTCACTTTCAGAATAATAGCAATTTTAAGGCACAAGGCATCCAATCTCAGTCCAGTGGGTCCCAGTCAGCTCAATCCAATCCCTTTATTATTTTTTAGGTCAGGTGCATCGTGTGTTTTGTAACCAGGGA
This sequence comes from Capsicum baccatum var. pendulum, assembly GCA_030864225.1. NCBI lineage: Eukaryota > Viridiplantae > Streptophyta > Magnoliopsida > Solanales > Solanaceae > Capsicum > Capsicum baccatum. The sequence continues at coordinate 173,905,639 of CM061554.1, forward strand.
AGAAATTATTGTTTTAGTTATAGTCAGATTGGTCACATGCAGTAGGATTGTCCTTCTAGGGTTGCTTCTGGAGCAAATAAGGTTCCAGTTGCTACATCTACAACCCCTACACCAAAAGGTGTCACTTCTAGTTCTGGTACTGGTCAGAATTCCCTTGATGCTCTTGCCACTTTCCAGGAATTTAAGGTGTATCTAGATATTGTTACCGGTATGTTGAAACTCCTCTCTCGTGATCTATATTTTCTTCTTGATCACGAGTTTGCTTTTTATTATATGAGCTCTTATGTGCCTATTCATTTTTGTTTTGATCCAAAGTATATTCCCGATCCCTTTTTTTGTCCACCCCAGTGGGTGACTCTATTGTGGGTAGAAGTGTCTACAGGGGTTGTGTGGTATCCACCTGTGGTAGGGAGATGCTAGCAGATCTGATTGAATTAGACATATTAGATTTAGATTTTATCCTGGGGATGGATTGGTTGGACTCGTGCTATGAGTCTCTTGATTGTCAGACTCGAAGGGTCAGTTTCTGATTCCCAAATGAACCAGTGATTTAGTGTAAAGGTAGTTCCCTTATGCCTAAAAGATGGTTTATATCTCATCTTAGAGCCTAAAAATTCATTTTCAAAGGGTGTGTCTACCATTTATTGCATGTTAAAAATTCTAACTTGCAACGACTTTGTTTATAATCTGTCCCTGTTGTTTGTGAGTCTCTCAAGGTATTTCCTAATGATCTTCCTGGTGTTTATCCCAATAGTGAAATTGATTTTGGTATTGATCTTTTTTTGGACATTAGTCCTATTTCTATCCCTCCTTACAGAATGGCTCTAGATAAATTAAAAGAACTTAAGAAGCAGTTGAAAGATCTTCTAGTTAAGGTTTTTATCTGCCCTTATTTTTATCCCTGGTGTGCTCTGATTCTCTTCGTGCACAAGAAGGATGGGTCCCTTCGGATATGTATAGATTACCGCCAATTGAATAGGGTGATCATGAAGAATAAGTATCCATTTTCTAGGATTGATGATCTATTTAACCAACTTCAAGGAGATAAGTACTTTTTTGAAATTGAGTTTTGGTTGAGTTGCCATTAGTAGAATATTAGGGAGGTGGATATCCCTAAGACTGCCTTCCAAATCTGATATGGTCATTTTGAGTTTTTTGGTGATATCCTTTGGTTTGACTAATGCCTCGGTTGCATTCTTGAATCTTATGAATTGGGTCTTTCATCAGTTTTTGGATTTGTTCTTGATTGTGTTTATTGATGATATTCTGATGTATTCCAAGAGTGGGCGGATTACGCCAATTACCTTCACATGGTGTTGCAGACCCTTAATGATCAGCAGTTGTATACTAAATTCTCCAAGTATGAATATTGGTTGAATGTTGTGACTTATTTGGGTTATATTGTTTCTAAAGAGGAGATCATGGTGGATCCATGAAATTTGAGGCGGTTAAGAAGTGTCCTAGACCAAAGACTCCAACCGACATTTAGAGTTTCTTGTGTTGGGCTGGTTATTATAGATGGTTTGTGGAAAGTTTCTTTTCTATTGCTTTCTCATTGACTAAGTTGACATAGAAGAATGTAAAGTTTATATGGCCTGATGCGTGTGAGGGTAGTTTTGAGAAGTTGAAAGATAAGCTAACTTTAGCTCAAGTTTTGACTCTACTAGAAGGCACCAGTGGCTTTGTTATTTATTGTGATGCATCTCGTGTGGGACTGGGTTTTGTGTTGATACAGCATGGAATGGTGGTTGTATATTCTTCTACGCAATTGAAGGTGCATGAGAAGAACTATCCGACTCATGATTTAGCGTTCTTGATTGTGGTTTTTGCCTTGAAGATTTGGCGTCACTATTTGTATAGGATTCATGTTGACATCTTTTCAGACCAAAAGAGCTTCCAGTATGTGTTCACTCAGAAGGATTTAAATCTCAGGCAAAGAAGATGGCTTGAGCTGCTCAAGGACTATGACATAAGTCTTTATTATCATCCATGTAAACATGCTTGATGATGTTCTTAGCAGGTTATCTATGGGAAGCTTATCTTATGCTGATGAGGGAAAGCGAGAATTGGTAAAGGATATTCACCTATTGTTTTATCTTTGAGTTCTTCCCTTGTATTCTAAGGATAGTGGTAGATGCTGCAAAAGGTGGTGAAGTCATCTATTTGTTCTGAAGTAAAAGAGAATCAGGTCTATCTTGATGCGGATAAAGGGTGACGCAGACCAACAGAAAGTGATAATTTTTTAGATTGGTAGTGATGGTATCTCGACCTACCAAGGTAATTTATGTATTCCCAATATTGATGGGCTACGAGATAGGATATTGGGTGAAGCTCACGAGTCGAGGTACATCGTTCATCCCAAATCAACGAAGATGTACCATGATTTGAAAGAGATCTATTGGTGGAAAAAAATAAAGAAAAATATGGCAAATTTTGTGGCCAAGTGTATGGTTTGTCAACAAGTAAAGGTAAATCACTTGAGACCTGGTGGGTCGTCTCAAGATATTGAGTTTCCCTAATGGAAGTGGGAAGTTATTAATATAGATTTCATTACTGGTCTTCTGTAGTCCCGCTATCAGTTTGATTCGATTTGGGTTATCGTAGATAGGATGACTAGGTCCGCCCATTTTCGACCTATTAGAACTAATTACTCTAATAAGGATTATACAAGGCTGTTCATTCATGATATTGTAAAGTTGCATAGTGCTCTAGTTTCCATTATATCTGATTGATGTACTTAGTCTCCTCGTACTTTTGGCACTCCTTTCAGAGAGTTTTGGGAACTAAGGTGAACTTTAGCACCACTTTCCACCTTAGATGGATGGACAAGTTTAATGGATGATACAAACTTTGAAAGATATGCTAAGGTCTTGTGTAATCAATTTTAGTGGTAGTTGGGTTGACTATTTTCCTCTCATAGAATTTGCTTATAATAATAGCTATCATTCTAGTATTTGGATATCTCTGCTCAAAGCTTGGTATGATAAAAGATGTAGGTTTCCTATCGGGTGGTTTAAGGTTGGTGAGAATAGGTTGTATGGTCCTGACTTGGTTCAACAAGCTATGGATAAGGTGAAGGTGATGCAATCTAGGCTTAAGACCTCCAAAAGTCACAAAAAGTCCTATGTGGATGTAAGGCAAAGGATGTTGGAGTTTCATGTAGATGATTTGGTGTTCTTGAAGGTATCTCCCATGAAGGGAGTAATGTATTTTATATAGAAAGGAAAGCTCAGTCCTCATTATATTGGTCCATACCGTACTGTGAGACGAGTAGGAAAAGTGGCTTATAAGTTGGAATTTCCTTCGACTTTGGGTTCTATTCATCCGAGCTTCCATGTGTCGATGTTGAAGAAGTGTACGGGCGACCTTTCCATAGTTATTCCTTTAGAGAGTGTGGGTGTATCGGATTCCTTATCATATAAGGAGGTACCGATTAAGATTTTGGATCGGCAAGTCCACCAATTGCCAATGAAAGATGTGGCTTCGATAAAAGTTCTATGGAGGAACCAAAAGGTTGAAGAGCCCACTTTGTAAGCTGATGAGGAAATCAATTCCAAGTATCCATTCTTGTATCCCCTTTCAGATAATCGTGCTTAAGGTATGTGTTATTCTTAACATCTTTGTTTTCTAACTTTGTTAAGGTAAATTGTGACTTTCTTGATATCCTAGTTTTCTGTATTTGTTAAAGATAAGAGTAGGTGATTTTTTGTGTTAATCGTGCTAAGGAATACCATGCCTCATCATTCAGAGATGAATAATCCTAAGAGGGAGAATGAAAATCCCTGGGTTTTTGGTCCCTAAAAAATTTCTTGATCTTTGTGCTTACTGTCCTCACTATCACTCACCCTGCGAGTCATAGGGTATCATTGCGGTTCCTAGGGACCCAATCGTAGACCATCCCAAATGTTGGCTTGCAGTTTTTGTATTGACTGTAACTTAGACCCTACGAGTCGTAGGGCCTCATAACGAGTCATAGGGTATGAATCGTAGGGAAACCAGTCTACTATCGTAAATTCTTGTTGTGGCTGGGACTAGAATGTTATGAGTCGTAAGGACTAGATACGATTTGTATGATGTGAATCATAACCAGACCAGTATGGGGCGACCCTGGACACTGTCCTGACTATGATTGGACTACACAAGTCGTAGGTTGACCCCATGAGTCATAAGGTCACCCGTAGCGACTGGACATCGGTTTTTAGTCTTTTAATTAATGGCATCCTGGTAATTTCTCTCCAACCCCACTTAGAACCCACGACTTAAAACCCTCTTTGGGACTTCATTAGCATAATATTCCCAATCAAAACACTCTCTCAAACTCTCTAAATTCTCTCAAGCAAGATACTTAGGGTTTCCAAGAAAATGATCAATTAGAGCTCCCAAGGGAAAACTCTCTCCATAACTCCTGATCTTTAAGGCATGTTAATCTTCCCTAATTATTACTTTATGAGAAGCATGTATTTAAATGGTATAATTGGGTGGTTTTAAATGTGGTTAAGGATTTTGACATAGTTGATCCTTAAATTGTTTTCTCTTGATTTATTATGCATTTTTTATGTTGTATTAATGGTTTTGAACTTATGGAGTACATGAGAATGGTGAATAAACATATGGGTCATGGTTTTCCCCAAATTGGTGTTTTGAAATTTAGAATTGGTTTTGAATAATTGTATTCCCTCAACCTATTTGTGTAAATAGCTTGGAATCATGAAATTGTCACTTGGTTTAACTTACTCACTTATGTTATTACATTGCATAAATTATTAAACACTGAACATGGATTTTAAAGACTTGTTGGCTATGATTTGATTTAATGAACAAATGGGGGTCGAGGTACTTCCCCTAGCTAATGTGATTGTTACGGCATAGAGATAAGCTTGCATGTTAAAGGGTATGACAATACTCGTAGTGTGCCTTAAGGAAAAATTCTTTGGTCAATGAATGGAAATGTGTGAGAAGTGTTTTAATTGGGCTTTAATAGGGGTTGTCTAGTTGTGCCGTAAAAGTGGAGTTTCGAGTAACAAATACTGGAAACCTCGGATGTCGATTCAGGGGTATAAATGACTGGAAGGTTCGATTCCCCCTTATGATATGATTAGGAGGTTTGAGTCCCCCATGTTATTGATAGTGTGCTTAATTCACTCTTGGTATCTTCCGGGAGGTTCGAGTCACCCACAGTGCATATGGTTATCTGATTATTCTATGGTTCGTGCGGCCACACGCACCGGGGGCCTTTCAGCTATGGGAGAGCTAGACCCATAGAGCCCGTGGATTCCTCGTTATGACGGTTATGCTACACAGTCTAGGTTAATGATTTTAAAGTACATGATAAACCTTGTTCCCTATCTCGGTATTTTAATTATTTGTATGTATGATGATGTTCACATGGATTTGAATTGAGTTTGACTTGACATTATTTTGTCCCCTATTCCTGAGTTACTTGCTAGTGCTCAACCCACTAACTGTCTCTAGACAATGTATCCCCACGCGATACAGGAACTGGAGATACTTCTACTTTTTCTACGCAAAGTTAGGTGGATCAGAACGGTTCGTCGGTTAGTTATGGTGAAGTGGTGAGCTTTCATTCTCTGGAATACTTGATCATTCCATTATTTTCTTTCCTTTCAGTAGAATTAAAGACTTTACATTATCATTAACATTATCATTGTCATTGTCAGAGTTGAGGGCATGTCCTGACTTAGATTATTTTTGGTTTTGTTTAGAGGCTTTGTGGATATTACTATGGATTGGGTTGTTCTAATGATTGGCACTATTAGTTGTCTTGATTTTGTTATCCTCTATCTTGTTATATGTTCGGATTTCAGCCATTTCCAGGTGTTATATTCTATTTGTCAAGGTAAAAGGGGTGGTCTTCGATCCTCAGTAGACTTGATATACCTGTCACGGTCAAGCCCTGGTTCGGGTCATGACATTTATGTTTGTTTTTGGTATGATACATTATTTGGAGCATTGATACCGTAAAGGGGAAGGAAAGGGAGTGGGCCTGGGTTCTTGGTCCTGAGGCGGGTCAGGCTAGTTGTCCTGTAACTATGGGTTATTTGCCTAATTTTAAAGGTTTTAGGGGGTATAAGCGGCTTCGATGTTATGGGCTGGTGGGTAGAGTAATAAGAGGGTTTAGACTATTTATTAAATAGTCTTAGATTAAAGTTTCATTCAATTTATTTATGTTTTAATCAAATTGAAAATTAATTTGTCAATTGCATTACAATTGCAGCCAAATTATTTTCAATTATGATAAAATTCAATAAATTAAAATGAAATTTGATACGAATTAAGTATCAATTTAATACTAAGTTTCTTGGTTAAATAAAATCAAACAAATATTTTTCAAATAAATTATTTTTGAGGTTAAATTATTTTTAGATTAAGATTTATACATTTAATTTTCGAGATAGCCCTTGATAAAAATTTGATTTTTGGCAAAATAATTTAAGTAATGGAATTATACGTTTTCGTAAATACGATACAAAAATATATAATCGCTACTTAAAATGAAAAAATTATGCAGATAAATATTTCAAAAAGTTTTATCCAAATAAATTAAATATTGTAATTTTATTTAAAATCAAAGAAACTCAAAATCAAACTTAGTCATGGATGAAAAAAATTAGTTGTTAACAACTGGGTGAAAAAATACTGATAGCTACGATTATTTGAGAAAGTCTCATAACGAACTCCATACAAGTAGTACGTCTATAATTTCAAAGAAAAAACAACCGCGCACAACTCTAAATCATGGGTAGGGTAATTCCTCCATGGGACTTCAACTGACGAATGACAAAAGCAATCACCTTACCCCCCTGCATCAACACCGCAGCTAACCCAACACTAGAAGCATCATAGAAGATGGTAAAACACATGCCCTCCTTGGACAAAGTCAAGATAGGAGATGATGTTAACAAATCCTTAACCTTTTGGATCTCACCTCACAAGCATCAGACCACATAAAGGAAATCTTTTTCTGAGTCAACTTGGTTAATAGAGCTGAAATAGATGAAAATCCCTCAACAAAACATTGATAGTAGCTCGTTAAACCAACAAAACCCTAAATCTTAGTGGGAAAGGTAGGCCTAGCCCAATCACGAACCGCTGCAATCATGGTCGGATCGATTATAAAACCATCTTTGGTCACCACAAGACCCAAGAAAGAAATTGACTCTAACCAAAACTCACACAGAGAACTTAGCATACAACTTCTCATCCCTATTCTTTGAAGCACAATCTGTAAATTTTCCTCATGATCAGCCTCACTCTTGGAAAAACCAAGATATCATCTATAAATATAATAACCAAGGAGTCGAGATACGGTCAAATACCTCGTTCATTAATTCCATAAATGCGACTAGGTCATTGGTCAACCTAAAGAACATGACCAAGAGCGCACAATGATCGTACCCGAGTTTGAAAAGCTGTCTTCGGAATATCTAAATCTCTAATCCTTAATTGGTGATACCCAAATCTCAAATCAATCTTCAAAAACACCAAAGCACCCTGAAGTTGATCGAACAAATCATCAATATAAGAAAGAGGTTACTTATTCTTAACCTTTACCTTTTTTGTGTGCCGATAATCAATACACATACGAACGCCAAAATGATACGCTAGGTCTAATAAATCCCTTATCTAAAAACTCATGCAACTAATCTTTCAATTCTTTCAACTTTCATAGGGTCATCCTATAAGGAGGAATAGAAATGGGCTTAGTGCTCGGCTCAACATTAATAAAAAAGACAATATCATGATCTAGATGCATACCAGGAAAATTCGTAGGAAAACATCCGCAATCTCATGACCCACACAAATAGAATCCAAAAACGGAGGTGAAGAAGCACTAGTATCACGAATATGATCCAAATAAGACAAATATCTCCTCTCAACTAAATATTAAGCCTAAAGGAAGGATATAAGTCTCTTGCGACCCGAATGAATCACACCCTTCCAAGATATCCTTGGCATACCCGGTGAAGCTAAGACACGATCTAAGCATAACAATCTAGGATATCATGATAAGGAGATAACCAATCCATACCTAAGATGACATCAAAATCTACCATTTCAAGGACAATCAAGTCTACCCAAGTCTTACACCCCGCAAAAGTCACAACACAAGATCAATACACTTAATCCAAAACTAAAGAGTGTCCTATGAGATAGATACAAAGATAGGCACATTAAAAGTCTCACAAAAAGAATCAAAACCCAAAGAAAAATATGCAGACACATAGGATAAAGTCAATCCCAAATCAAATAACACAGATGCAAATCTAAGAAAAGCAAAGATGATAGCATCAGAGGCCTCTGCCTCTAGCTTGGTAGTTATAGCATAGCATTGACCATGTCCACCACCCGACTAAGAAGACTTACAACCACCACCATGGGAACCACTATCTCTGACTCTCGCACCTCTAGTAGAACCTCTGTTTCTTATAGTCGATATGAGAGTAGCTCTGAAAACTCAAAGGGACAGCCCTTAGCCAAATGGCCAATCTCATCACACAAATAGCAAACTTATATCCTGACTCAATGGAAAGAGGTACGGATGAAATAGGACGACCACCAAAAGTTGTTGAACTAGAAGAACCACTACCTAAACTCTATAAGGTTTTCTGCACCAATCTACCATAATACCCATGAAAGCCTTTACAATCTCGACCTCAAGAAATATGATCTCTGAACTCACCTTAATAGCATACCTTCTTAGAGACTCCCTGAGATTCTCAAAGAATAAACTCTATCATCTTGGTATGATCCAGAATACTTTGAAACGATACCACATACACTACCTTTTAGTCGTATATAGCTAAAGAGAAATATCAAACCCCTACACGAACTTCCAAATCTTCTTTCACTCGGTGGTAATACTGGCATAGAAATATCTAGACAAGGTATGGAGATGTTCCTTATACTCCACGATGGTCATGGAGCCTTGCTCCAAGAGATCAAACTCATCTCTCATCTGATCCCTCATATTGAAAGGCACAAACTTGTCTGAAATAGCCTCTATAAATTTATCTCAAGTCATCTCTAGCAAACCAAGAGGCCAGCAATTAATAAGTGATCTCTACCAATCTTTGGCTATATCTATCAACTGATAAGTAGTATAAGCAACCCTATACAACTCGAGTGAACCAAGGTTATGAAATTTCTTATGATAATCTATCAAGAACTCATAGACATCCTCGCCGATAGCACCACTAAACCTAGCAGGACCCAAATAAGTAAATCTCTCAAACCTCTTTGGATACTCATAAGACATAATTGTACTCGTAACAATAGGAAAAATAGTAAATCTAGTTGGATAAGAACCCATCAAAAGAGGCATCATAGAAGAAGGCTAAACTTTAAATCTTAGAATACTATACTCAGATATAGAAACTGAAGAAGGAACTACATTCGGAGTCTGTAGAGTACCATAAGTCAATATCGGTACAGTAGGAGGATCCATATTAGAAACTAGAGGAACACCATAAGTAGACTCTGGCATAGACATCGGTACAATACTAAAAGCTGGAGGAACACCAAGTGCAGTCATTATAGCACTCTCCAAATGGGTAAATAACCAAATTAACAATCCATCCAAGACTGGGGTAGAAGAACTCTATCAAACCATAGTAGGCCCCATAACTCAACAAGCTCAACCTGAGGCTCATGGAAGAGTCCCCTAGTGCTATCTCTATATGGAGTAGATCCTCATGTCAATCCTTCACATTGAGTCTAACCATGACTCAAAAATCACCCTCTAGACAGGGCTCTATTCTCGGTTATTAGATTTGAATCTCTAGCCTCACTAGATCTAGTCCTTACCATCTGTGCAGAAAGAGTAAAATATGACTTAGAATATGAGTTATGAAAGATCTACACAATGAGGATGAAAAAAAGAAAATTTTCCTAAAGACACTTTATAGCCTCTCGATGATAGATACAAGCATCTATGTACCAATCTATGAGACTTTATTAGATGCCCCATTCTTATACAATGGTGACCAATGAATGTGGCTGCTCTAATACCAATTTTTCATGATCCAAAACCAATGGCCTTGATAGCACTTGTCATAGCAAGGCTTGACAAATAAGTATATCACCCAAACGGATATAACAAGGGAAATCAATACCAAAACCTAAGAGAGGGCTTTTAGATAAAATTCTAGCCCCACAAACATAAGAATATTAGAAATGTAATTAAAGATACAGAATCAAATACCAAAATCTGGTGGCATAGTGTAAGAACCACTAATAAAACTCGAAGTCAAAATATACATAGGATACCTAAAAGGGAACAAACTCTATCTCTAAATACAATAAGACATAATCTAGATAAGAAAAGGCAGTGGGTAAGGCTGCATTTTTGTGTTATGATTCAGACATTTGAATCTAAATACACATTTGAATGATTAAGATGCTGTCTATAGATCTGAAATTTGAATGATTAAGACTATTTGTTTTCAGCATAAATGTGCTAAATTTATTTATTTATATATATAATAAAAATATTATTAAAATAAAAATTGATTATAAATTAAGAAAATATTTAAATTAATACAATAGAATTATTATTTGATTGAAAAAAATTATGTTTCCTGATGATAGTGAAGATGGTTTGTACTGGTGGTGGTGGTGGTAATGATTGATATTAGTGACTAATAATGTTGGTGGTGATAGTTGTGATAGCGGAGATGGTATTGTAGTGACTATTATAACGGTGGTGATTGGTAGTGGTGGTAGTGATTGTTATCTGAAGTTAGTTGATGGTAGTTTTTGGAGGTATTGATTGTGATGGCTGAAAAATAATATATAATGGTTGACGATGCGTTAGAGGTAGTTTGAGATGCTATTAGTTGTTATAGTGTAGATGGTTGTTAATAGAGATAGATTATAGTGATAGTAGTGGTTGAAGTGATTGTAGAGGTAGCAATACCGATGAAAATGATAGTGGTGGTGGCCAAAAAATGTGTGGAGGTTGATGATGTATTAATAGTAGTTAGCGGTGGTGCTATTTGTGATAGATGAGTTGGTCAGTAGTGTTTGATGATGGTGGTGGAATTGGAAATTATATTAGCATTAGGGTTGCGGTAGTTGTAGATATAATTAGAATAATAGAGGGGATAGGTTTTGTAGAGGCTGACAATAGTGGTTGGTAGAGACATTTATTATCAATGGTGGTTGTGATGGTGGAAGTGGTTATGGTGAAAATTGTTGTTGGTGGTGGTTGTTGGTAGGTGGTGGTTGAAAATATTAGTGGTGACAGAGGTGGTAGTGATGGTGACTAGTGATTATAGATACAGTGGTGGTGAATATTATTCAACACAAGAATACCTCTTAATGATATTAAGACTTAGTTCCAGATTTGAATGATTAAGAACTATTCAGACCTATTAAGAGCTAAAAGCATAATAATAAACAAATATACTTTATAGTCTGAAGTTTGAACAATTCAGATTCAGACCTCCATTATGTACGAACAAATAAGGCCTAACTCCGGATGCATTGATCAATTGCTACCTCGAATAGATTCCAAATTTCACTATAATTAGCTATCCCGTGCGGTGCTCTAGTACCTGGATCTACACCAAAAGGTTGAGAAGGGATGAGTACGATCCACTTGTACTCAGTAGGTATCATAGAGCGACTGAGTAAATTAGAAAATAAAGCATATAAATATAAACTATGGGAATGTCACCTGCAATCAGAAAATATCCCAAATTGTAGCCCACACAATCTCCACTTATAGTTCTATTATATAAACATATATCAAATACAGGTAGGGGAAAGAAGATAAAATATACACATACACGAAATTCACGTATAAGAAGAAATAAAAAATAGACAGATATCAAGTTAAGAACAGAAATTCAATCACATAATAAACACAATATATGTAATGCAATGAAAATGATAATGATGATAATGATATGATGTATGACGTCTCGTACAACCTCTGTATACACCTACAGAGTTGTGCTCCCAAGGTAGGACCTAAAGGGGGTTCGTCAATCCATATACAACCAATATTCAATACCAATATTTATAACTCTTATCTAACACATACATTGGTAGAGGGTTTTTAAAGATGTCATATTTTCTGTCAAAAAAGCTACTATTTCCATAGTGGTACCAATGTTTCATGAATGAATATGATATGAGAATATAATGATGACAACCAACAAAAATGAGAATATTTAATATCCAACTAATATATCAACCATGTGAGCTAAAAATACGCTAAAATTAACATACCATCGATGATCCAGTATAATTCATAAATAGGAAAGTGAAGCATGTAAGAAAATGTCATCGATACCATATAAATCTAGAAATCTAGGTTTTTCCCCACTAAAAAAGAGTATAATCAGGCATACATATATCAATACTAGGCCAACAACATGATACGAGACACCACACGGTCACACATAGCAAATAATGTCTCAAAAACTACCAAATATTATTTACATAGGCCCCCACACGGGCGTAAAAAATATCTAAACACCTTTTCCATGATACAACCCCATATCCATAGCACGCTTTTACATTATTATTAAATACCCAACCTAGTCTAAAGAAATTTAAGCCATAACCTACCTCGAATGCCAGAACTAGAGCAAATAAGCCTCTATCGTTGAGCATTCACTCCATGCATGGACCTAAAAATTAGTTAAAACACACAATATAGAATCTATATGTCACAAGAAAGCCAACTATACCTATATTTCTCACTTCAAAATTGGTGACAAAATACATCACCAAAATAATTTTTCAAAAAATAATGGTAAAACCAAAAATTTTGTCCAAAAATATATTCTCCAAGACTAAAGGAACTCATAGGAGAAAATCCAAGTGACTGATGTGCTATAGAAATATAGAACTTATGATGCTTAAAATAAGGAAAATATGCAAGTTTCTAATGTTATTTTGTTAGATATGATGTGTTTTGGGTATGTTTTGCAGGAAATCCAGTTTTGGATACTAAATTCATGAAATGGATGAAAAAGGTGTTTTTAGATATTTTTTGAAGCAATTATGGATGTTCGTGATAATTTTTGGCTTGTTCGTGATTAAAGTATGTGTAAGAATAGAAGAAAGGCTGAAAAGATGGCTCCCAGCACTTACTAAGTCAATCTACGAACCACGAGTAGGACCTACAGATAGAAATTAGGCAAAGCAAGTGCCAGAAGTTCAAAATCTCGAGATCTAACTTGTAGGATTTTTTCATTTGGTACCTGCACCTTGTACCTATGCTCACTCTGCTGACCGTAGGTACTGATGTGCTACAGAAATATAGCACTTTCTATGCTTAAAATAAGGAAAATATTCAATTTTTTTAGGATTTTTGTTAGATTTGATCTGTTTTGGGTAAGTTTTCCAGAAAACCATGTTTTGGATAATAAGTTTGTGAAAGTGAAAAAAGGTGTTTTTGGCCACTTTTAGAGCGATTATGGATATGAGGGATGTTTTTCAGCTTGATCATAATCAATGCATATTTGAGAGTCAAAGAATATTTGAAAAACTAACTCTCGACAGCTACTAAGTAACCCACGGACCGCAGGTACACAAAGCGGGTGCTAGAAAGCCAAATTCCTGAGAGCTGAAAATTGTAGGATTTTTGCTCCCACTATCTACGCCCTATTCCTAGGACGTAGGTAGTACCTGCTCCTTGCCAAACCATAGATACAGGAAGCAGATAGCCACTAACCCTATTTTCCCCTATTTTGTTTGGGCTTGGTTTTTAGGGTTTTCTCTTGTACTATAAATACCCCTTATGTACTTTTTATTAGAGGTTACACACTTTAACACTTAGAAACATATTTTGATTTCAAGATCCATCTTTGATCTTGGGATTTCTCTGTATTTGGTTTCAAGATCCATCTTTGATCTTGCGATTTCTCTGTATTACTTTGATTGTGATTTCAAGATCTATATTTTGATTTCAAGACCCATCTTATCATTGTGGTCTCATCTTTGCTTTAAAACATGAATGTTATTAATTTCTTCACAAGTATGAGCAGCTAAAACCCATAACGAGGGTTGTGCAACCCTGGATTATTGATGAATTGGGGGAAGTGTAATTGTTGAATTGAATCAATAGCCATGGCATGCATTGCATTATCTTCATTATAACAATTCTCTTAGCAGTTGAAAACATTAGAATCCCACCTAGATATTACTACTTACTCCAAAAGAGGAGTAGTGACCAGAAAAAAATAATGACAATAGTAATTTGGGAGTTAATTATTGATCCATTGATACACGATAGAATACAGTGAATGACCGTTAACTTTCATCTAATAACCTGAGATTCAAAATTTAATAGTTAACTAAGATCAAGATAAGGGTTAGTAATGCGATATCCTAAGACTCAAAAGGTAAAGGGTGAAATCCTTCTACTCATCCAAAATAATGTAAAAGTTACATAACTTATCGATTCTGTGCAAGGTATTGGGTTGGTTCAATAACTCACGATAAGTCTACACAGTTGAGACGCTAGGGGGAACACAATCCTAGTGTTCACCTATAACTGATTTCCACCAAAGTTAATATTGTTACTTGCTCAAAAATACTATAAAAAAATCCCTCTATTTACTTTCCAGTATTGTTCGTAGACTACAATTGCTGATAACAGCAAAGCCACATATTTTCTTGGGATTCGACCCTAACCTTAGTTGGGTTACTATATCTTGACAGCGATCGTATCATCATCTAAAAGGAGGTGTTTCTTGGACGTCATTAAGAAATTAGCATCGTTGATAGGGACCACAATGTTGATTTGTGGATAAAATTAATTGTATTTTTTGGGTTCTTCTTTTTGTTCATAGTTTAGCATACGCTGGTGTATGTCTAGCACACAGAGTAGAGACAGTCCCTCAGCCCAAATGATGCTAATTTCTTAATAACATATCCAAAGAGGGAACATTTCCCTAAAGACGGAGTTCAGGGTGGTGTTGATAGACAGATAGCAAATCGTCGAGCATCAATCGCTGAAAGATAGAATAGAGGCCAACCTCAAGTGATCCCAACATATCAATTCATTCAACCAGATATTGATGATGAAGAAGACTTGGGATATGATGAGTTGGTTGATACAAGAGCTATCATCCGTCCTACTTTATCTTCTGAAGTTACATTCAATATCTCAAGTACTTTGATTCAGCTATTATACTTGAAGGGAGTGTTTGTAGAATTAACAATAGTTGATGCAAACATGCTCCTGGCAAATTCATTTGAGATATGTACTTCATATACCATACCAGGGGTGATCAGGAGGAACTGAAACAGAGGTTGTTTCCTTTTTTTCTTACTAGAGAAGTGTTATTATGGCTTGGGGAACTTCCAAGAGGATCTATTACAACATAGAAGGAGCTACGCATACAATTATTGAACAGGTTCTTTCCATCATCCAAGGTATTAAAGCTTGATGATAGGCGAATTTACACACCTATATCAATATATTTTGCCCATATTTTAGCCTAGTTTTGAGAACAAATTATGTATTTCATGCACTTTTAGTCCTTTTTCCTATAAATGAGCTAACGAACATGATTAGTAAAGTTTCAGGTATAAATGATGCAAAATACAGCATTTTATGGCTTACTTGACGCAAAAGAAAGCTCACAAAGGAAGGGAAGAAAGTCTACACGCCTAAGGACCAAAACTGCTGCATGGAAAATCTGTCCCGGGCTAAAACAGCATTTCTAAAGACTTTGGGGACTTACAGACACAAAGCTGGATTTTGACAATGATACATTAACCTAGTACAATTGGGTTATGTATTTCATTAGTTTATTTGGATTAGGAGAATGTTACATTAACCTAGTACAAATGGGTTAAGTATTTCCTTAGTTTAGTAGGATTTGGTTATTTATTTCATTAGCATAGTAGGAGTAGGATAGGAGTATTATAAATACCCTATCATGCGAGAGATTTTTAATTAAGTCCTCCTTTAGTGGAGAGACACATTCTACTTCTCAATTACAACTCTTCTAATCTTTCCATTAATATTATTTTCTTCTATTCATCTATTCAATTCTTAATTTCCGCAACAAGAGAAATGTTACTTTGCTAAGGAATTCACGCCTAACGCCTATCACTTGATCTACACGCCATTACTCAATATCGTGTTATAATAACAATGTCAATCGTGATCTCCTTCGCATTCATGGGTAACTAAACCTCTCTGTTGGGGTTATGGAAGCTGAATGAGTTACTATCTATTACTGTGAGTTTGTGAGTTCATGACACGTATATTGCTTATATCATTATTCTCTTCATCTTAATCTACATTCTTTGTGGTTGCAAACTCAAGAATACGCCAGTCTAACATTTAACTTGTTCGAGAGAAAGGTTATTTGTCTGGAAAATAGATAATGTCAAGGTAGTAGGACACCCTTTCCTATTAAAAAGCTAGTGCCGTAACTGGACTAACCTCTTGGAGAATTCGTACCGTTAGACACGCTTTAAGCTCGAGAGAGTTAAAGTGAAATAGTCCTTGTTGAGGTTGAGAGACGCTTGGATTTACCATAGAATACAATTCTCTATAAGCACATACATGTCACAATTCTACACACTCATAGGCAATAGAGACGTATACCTCAGAAGGTGGACATAACCCCAACGCTTCAATTCTCATTGTTGTCAACCTACGTAACAATATCTCTCTATTTACTTTATTATTTTCAGCTTTTGTTTACATTACTTGCACGACAAGACTCCCCCCTTCTTACGAGACTTGCACCAAAAGTTTAGTAATTTTGCTTACTTGTTGGCCAAGCTAATCCCTGTGGGATCGACACCCAACCCAGGTTGGGTTCTATATTTTACAAACGACCGCTTTACACTTCCACGAGAGCTGTAGATTGAGCGTTATCCAAAATTGGCACTGTTGCCGGGGAATACGAGTGTCAATCAAGTTCGTGATAATTATTAGACCCTTTGGTCAAAGATTCTCGTACATTTACTTTTAGTTTTTGTTTTTGTTTCTTGCAGGTTTTTACTTTAGTGCATGCCCCATACTAGAAGTTCTGGTCAACCGTTATTACCAATAAATCCTGAACCACAACGAATTAGAAGAATGGAAGCACAAACTGAAATCGACAGGATGGCTGCTCAACACGAGCAAGCAAGATTAGCTGCTCTTGCCGCTGCTCAAGTCCAACAACAAAACATTGATAATCCTGGGCGAGCAACAAATCCTGACGATGAAGATTTAGGTGATGACGAGTTACTAAACCCTAGGCGTGATGCTGAAATTATAACACCTG
This sequence comes from Capsicum baccatum var. pendulum, assembly GCA_030864225.1. Lineage (NCBI taxonomy): Eukaryota > Viridiplantae > Streptophyta > Magnoliopsida > Solanales > Solanaceae > Capsicum > Capsicum baccatum. Next base: position 173,922,909 of record CM061554.1, read on the forward strand.
CCAACCGAAGAGGTCGACAAGCTCGGGATAGGTATGATCGCCAACCTTTGCAACCAGCTTTCGACGATGATGATGATGATCTTGATGGTGCCGGAGCCACTGGAGCAATAATTCCACCACCATTAGCGCCCGGAGCCAAGTTCAACATCACAAGCACCATGATTCAGTTATTGCAACTCAAGGGATTATTTGGTGGACTAGCAGGCGATGATCCGAATATGCATCTCATCAACTTTATTTCTACATGCAAGTCCTTTGACAATCCTGGTGTTGGTCAAAATGCTATTCGATTACGCCTATTTCCATTGTCTCTGTCTGGGGAGGCAACACTATGGTTGAATGGGCTGACTCCTGATTCAATTACAAATTGGAGGCAATTGAGAGACGCTTTCCTAGAAAGATTCTTTCTGCCATCCAAAAGGGCTCAATTGAGAGATGAAATCAGCAACTTTCGTCAGCTTCCCTCTGAAGCTCTTCATGAAACATGGGAGAGGTTCAAGACAAAGCTAGCGAGATGCCCAAACCATCACATGACTAATGTTCACCTCATGGAGATCTTGTATAGAGCCTTGAATTCAATAACTAAACCAGTGGTGGACAACGCAGCTGGAGGTTCTTTCATGGACCTCACCTTTGGTCAAGCAAGCAATATGCTAGATCGTATGACGAAACAAAGTAGATCTTGACATACCAGGGATTCTGAGGTAGCAAGCCCCACTTTACCTATTGGCATGACTTCAGACCAAAGAAGAAGAGAAGAAGAACGTGATCAAGACATGGCGCATATGAAAACACAAGTGGATCTTCTGACAAAGAATTTATTATCAGGGAAGACCGAAAAAGTGAAAGCTGTAGCGCTAAAAGGAAGAGACGAATCTGATTCTGAAGAGGAGGCCAACTACTTGAACAATCAGGGGGGTTTCCGCGGGAATGCCCAAGGAAACCAAGGTCGGAACTATTATGATAAATCTGGAAGCAAAGACCAAGGTAGTTGGAAGAAAAACAATGAAAAGAGTGGTTTGTACATCCCCCCTAGTAGACGTGACACCACCACATCTAATTTTGGAAGTATGGAAGACATGATGGCTAAGTTATTGAAAGGAGTGGAAGCAACGAGCGCGGGAGTTATGGAGGTGATTAATGATTTGTCCTCCATGAAGCAATTAGTTGATTCTCATTCCACTTCTATCAAGCAAATAGAGCAGCAATTAAGCCAACTTTCAGCAGCATTCAATCAAAGAAAGGCTGGCACCTTACCGAGTGATACGGTGCAAAACCCAAGGAATGATGGGTCATGCATGGCCATCGCTACCAGAAGAGGTAAGGTGCTGGAAACTTCAGCAACAGGCAAGCAAGTGGTTGACGAAATTGTGGACATGGACGTTACACCTAATGACGATGCAAAAGGAGATGATGCCGCAACAACTACTTCCAACGTCAAGGACGTGACACCCAGTGACGTGCAGCCTGAAAAAAGGGAAAAACGGAAGCAAGAGGAGAAAAAAGCCACAGAGAGAACACTTCCATACCCACCACCACCTTTTCCCCAAAGATTGAAGAAGGTGGCGGATGACACTAAGTTCAGCAAATTTATGACTATGTTAAAGCAGCTGACCATTAATGTTCCACTGGTAGAGGCACTTGAACAAATGCCTGGGTATGCGAAGTTTATGAAAGATCTTTTGACTAAGAAGAGGGCAGCAAGTTATGAGCTGAACGATGATGTGCATCATTATAGTGCAATTGCTACCCGATCGATAGTTCAGAAGAAGGCCGACCCCGGAGCTTTCACTATTCCTTGCACCGTCGGATCTTTGAACTTTGCCAAAGCATTATGTGATTTAGGAGCCAGCATCAACTTGATGCCATTATCGATCTACAAGAAGTTGGGGTTAGGAGATCCTACACCAACCAATATGAGGCTTGTCATGGCGGATAGGTCGGTAAAACGACCTGTTGGTATTTTATGCGATGTCTTGGTAAAGGTTTATACATTTATCTTCCCAGCAGACTTTGTCATCTTGGATTGTGAAGCTGATTCTGAGGTTCCCATAATCTTGGGGCGCCCTTTCCTTGCTACAGGAAGCGTGCTCATTGATTTGAGAGCTAATGAGCTTTCATTCCGAATAAATGACGAAGTGGTTCGTTTTGATGTTTGCAAATCAATGAACCAACCCAAAGATCTAAGTGTATTTTCTGTGGCTGATGTTGTCCTTGATAATGAGAAAGAACGACTTGAAGAAGAGCAAAATCTTGATGATCCTTTGGAGGTTTTGCTCATGAAAGGAGAGATTGAGGATGCTGAAATTTCTAAAGAAGCTATTTGTACTCTATCGGGATTAGGGACCTATCGCTATACTCCCAAGAAGCTGGATCTTGATTTCAAAAATCGACCCACACCACCAGCTAAGCCATCTACTGAAGAACCACCCACGTTAGAACTGAAGGAGCTTCCAAGCCATTTGAAGTACGCATTCGTAGGAAGCAGAAACACTCTTCCAGTCATAGTGGCAGCCGATTTGGGTGAGCAACAAATTGCAGCTCTGATTGCAATCTTACGCAAGCATATTAGAGCCATTGGATGGACCATTGCGGATATTATTGGTATTCCACCTGGGATTTGCACACATAAAATTCAGCTCCAAGAAAAATGCACACCCACCATTGAACATCAAAGGCGTTTAAACCCACCTATGCAAGAAGTGGTGAAGAAGGAGATTATCAAGTGGTTAGACGCAGGAGTTGTATATCCTATCTCTGATAGCACATGGGTAAGTCCTGTACAATGTGTTCCCAAGAAAGGAGGTATGACAGTGGTCGCAAATGCAAAGAATGAGCTTATTCCACTCAGGCCCGTTACTGGATGGAGAGTATGCATGGACTACCGCAAGCTGAATTCTTGGACACTCAAGGATCACTTCCCCATGCCATTTATGGACCAAATGCTAGATCAATTAGCGGGGAAAGGATGTTTTTGCTTCTTGGATGGTTGTTCAGGTTATAATCAGATTTGTATTGCTCCCGAAGACCAAGAGAAGACAACGTTTACGTGCCCATATGGTACGTTTGCCTTCAAACGTATGCCATTCGGGTTATGTAACGCACCAGCCACCTTTCAACGTTGTATGATGTCTATTTTCTCTGATATGGTTGACGACACTTTGGAGGTATTTATGGATGACTTTTCAGTTATTGGTGAGTATTTTGAAGCGTGTTTGGCAAACTTGAGCATGGCATTGCAAAGATGTGTAGAGTTCAACCTTGTGCTGAACTGGGAGAAGTGCCACTTCATGGTAAAAGAAGGAATCGTTCTTGGGCACAAGATCTCCGAAAGAGGAATAGAGGTTGATCGAGCAAAAATTGAGGTTATTGAGAAGCTACCGCCTCCAATTTCGGTGAAGGGAGTTCATAGTTTTCTTGGCCATGCTGGGTTCTATCGTAGATTCATCAAAGACTTTTCCAAAATTTCTAGTCCATTGTGCAAACTACTGGAGAAAGATGCAAAGTTTGACTTTAATGAAGATTGCTTAAAGGCATTCGAATGCCTTAAAGGAAAACTCATTGAAGCCCCTATCATGGTAGCACCAGATTGGACGCTCCCGTTTGAAGTCATGTGTGATGCTAGTGGTGTAGCCGTTGGTGCTGTTCTTAGATAGAGAAAGGAGAAACTATTTCATCCTATCTACTATGCGAGTAAGGTCCCAAATGATGCCCAAAGGAACTACACTGTTACTGAACAAGAGCTCCTAGCGGTTGTGTATGCATTCGAGAAATTTCGTGCCTACCTATTGGGTACTAAGGTGATCGTCCATACAGACCATGCAGCTCTTAGGTATCTAATGACGAAGAAGGATGCAAAACCGAGGTTGATTCGATGGGTGTTGCTGCTGCAAGAGTTCGATTTTGAGGTCAAAGATAGAAGAGGTTGCGAGAACCAAGTGGCCGATCATCTATCTCGACTTGAGAATGAAAATGTGGCGCAACCTGAAATTCAGATTGATGATGCATTCCCTGACGAGGAGATATTAGCAACAACAATGGAGAAATTACCATGGTATGCCGACTTTGCAAATTTCGTGGTGAGTAATATGCTACCCGCCAATTTATCTTACCACCAAAGGAGAAAGTTTATGCATGATGTTCAGCACTACTATTGGGATGAGCCTTATTTGTTTCGAAGATGCGCTGATGGTATCATTCGACGATGTATATCCCATGAAGAAGTGCCTACTATATTAGAAGCATGCCACACTTCGCAAGTTGGAGGACATCATGCAGGCAATCGAACGGCAAGAAAAATATTGCAAAGTGGATATTATTGGCCTTCGATATTCAGAGATGCATATGACTATGTAAGGAGGTGTGACCAATGCCAACAGCAAGGTGCTATTTCAAAACACCATGAAATGCCCATGTCCAAAATTCTTGAGGTAGAACTCTTTGATGTGTGGGGTATTGATTTCATGGGACCATTCGTGAATTCGTTTGGAATGAAGTACATCTTGGTTGCTGTGGATTATGTTTCAAAATGGGTTGAAGCTGTAGCATTGGCCGACAACGAAGGAAAGCGTGTTGTAGCGTTCTTAAAGAAGAATATCTTCTCTCGCTTTGGAGTCCCTCGTACTATCATCAGTGATGGAGGATCTCACTTTTGCAACAAGCTGTTCAAATCTGTATTGGCCAAGTATGGTGTCAAGCAACATAAGGTAGCTACGCCTTATCATCCCCAAACTAGTGGACAAGTAGAGGTTTCCAATTGTGAGATCAAGCAAATCCTTGCAAAGACGGTTAATGCGAATCGGAAGGATTGGTCTCGAAAGCTAGATGATGCACTATGGGCGTATAGGACTGCATTCAAGACACCCATTGGCATGTCTCCTTATCAACTAGTTTATGGAAAGGCTTGTCATCTACCCATTGAACTCGAGCACAAGGCATTGTGGGCATTGAAGATATTGAACTTGAATTGGGAAGATGTGAAGAATCTGAGGTTGGAGCAGCTGAACGAACTAGATGAATTCCGTCTCCATGCATATGAACGATCGGATTTATACAAGGAGCGGATGAAGAAGTATCATGATCAGTGGATTGTTCGACGGAATTTCCAAAAGGGTGACATGGTACTACTCTTCAACTCCAGATTTAAGCTCTTCCCAGGTAAGTTAAAATTGAAATAGTCTGGTCCATTTAAGGTTATCCAAGTCTACTCGTCTGGAGTAGTCGAATTGGAAGGCATTAAGGGTGTCGTCTTCAAAGTGAATGGCCAACGTGTTAAGCCATATATCAGTCCTCTTGACTCGATGAATGACATGGCCATCACTTATCTCGGCGAATTCTAAGTACTCCAGATTACTACGTCGAGCCACGACAATAAATAAGGCGCTAGATGGGAGGCAACCCATCGTTTTATTGTTTTATCGTTTATCGTTTTTCCTTTCATTCTAGTACTTGTTTTGTTTTCCTAAATGAAAAATCCAAAAATAAGAGTCGTGCCACGACCAAAACTAAGGCGCTTGGTGGGAGGCAACCCATCGTACTAATCGTTTTCATTTGTTTTGAGCAAATATAGGTGCACGAAGTATTCAACGAGGAGATTGATTTCAATTGACGATTTGGACGCATTGTATGGTAAAGTTGGTAAGTTAGGAATGGTGATGCACAAGGCTATGGATTAAGCATTTCTCACACCAAAATAGGCTTCGAGGAAGGCTAGGCCTTGGTAAAACTAGGCCACGAACGATGCACAACCTATCCTATAGCCTAAGGTCTCGGAATCTAGTGTGCTATACACTATGCGCCGCCTATTCCTAGGTATGCTTTTGACTATGCGCCGCCTATGCTATGGCATTTGGTCTCAGTATCTCATATGCCATAGACTATGCGGCGCATATGTCTACAAATGCCATAGACTATGCGGCGCATATGTCCCATTATGCCATAGACAATGCGCCGCATATGTCATGTCTATGCTAAGCATTATGCGCCGCATATGTGGAAATTTTGTCTCCAAAACCGATTGTAAATTGGTCATAACCCGACCCATACTCTTCCTATATAAAAGGGACTTAGTTTTATAACACAACCACACTAGAATATACCCTAAAGGCGCCGCATACTCTTCCAAATCTTCTCAAAATTTTCTTCTTTTGCTCCTCCAATTCACAAAACCATCTCCACAAGTTTCAAGCAAGTAAGTACTCTCTTATTCTTCATTTATTTATCGTAAGTACTACGTTGCTATGTTTATTATGAATTGCTAAATCGTATAAGATTGTTGGTGATGTTTATGTGTTTGGATAGTTGATACAAAATCATGTGAGTGAACAAATACGTAGGAAAATCTTGAATTGTTTCCGACTTGAATTTGGTTTCAATAGCATTGTTATGATATTTACGGATTTACTCTGGATATGAACATTGCTTAAGATTGTTGTTTGAATACTTACATGTTAGACTATCCCGGCCGTCGGGATAAGACTTATAGGGCCTACCGACTTAGGAGGTTGTGATTGTTGTATGAATAACGATTCCATATGGTAACCCCTATGTAGTAGTGTTGCTATATCTACCATGAAAGTATTCCAATGGCTGCAAGTAAGTGATGCATTGCTGATTTTCTTATCGGAATACAATCCTAAAACGTATGTCGACGAAATCTGAGTAATCGACCACTTTCACTTCACTAATTTGTGTTAACAAAACTAAGTGTGGGGTGGTACCCCTAATGTTTGCTTATAGATTGTATCAAGTGAGATTGTGCTGCAACTAACACTATTTCTAGTCTCAGGTACAATGGCACCTAAAGCGAGGCAAGGCAAGGAGAAGGCTACCACGTCCCAAAAGGGCAAGAAGAGAAGTCGAAAAGACCAAGGAGAATCATCCTCAGCACACCTACCACGCAGAATGTTCGGAATAAAATGGGTTCTTGAGGAAGAATCCAAAGCATGGTACAGCAGTAACAAAGAAAGAAAATATGTGCACGTCGACTTGATCAACAAGGATACCTTATCAAAGAAGGAGCCGCGTATGTTGGCAAAAATAATGGCATTGAAGCTGGATTTCATCTTCCGCGACATGGGAGAATGTAACCTTGATTTAACAAGAGAATTTTATGCCAATTGGTCGCCGAACACAACAGGCAATGAAGTCAAAATTCAGGGCCAAGTGTTACAGCTCACCGCGGATTGGATCAACTCTTTTCTTGGCTTACCTTCGGTCGGCACAGCACCATTCAAAGAACTGTACAGCAGGCCTCCTTATAGAGCGATACGACGCACACTTTGTGGAAGTAGATCAATGGCAAGGTGGGGCAGACATAAAGAAATAGGTCGACACAACACCTTCCCCTATGCTCCACTAAATAGGGAAGCACGAATCTGGATGCGTATTGTCAACTCATGTCTTATTCCTGGGACTCAATACACCAAGATATCAAGAGATAGAGTGTGTTTGGTCTATGCTTTGATGACGAATGTCCCTATCAACTTTGGGGAAATAATTCGATCTACCATGAGGAAGGCCAGACTCCACAAAAGGTCCCATTTCACTTTTGGAAATTTGTTGACAGCAATCTTGCGGAAGGAGGATATCGAAGAGGAACCAGCTGACCACAAACTCCCATATAACCCAAAGAAGGTTGATCTCACCAAGGTCAAAGATGCTGAAACAACTCATGGAGTCAACCTTACTACTGCGGAGAGACATGCTCGTGATGAGAGTTTCTTCCGTCATCTCTATGGCATGACACGATTCACTATGATGAGTGGTGGACGTATTCCAACTGCTGAAGAGCTCCAACAGCTGGACCACGACTACCCAATGAACATGCATGCACGGGAGATGTGCGGAGTGGGCGTATACTTTGAGGAACCTCTAGAGGATGATGTGCCGACTGATGACGATCGACGCTTGCCTGATTCTGACGAGGAGAAGAACTCTGAAGACGACTCTTATGATGATTCAGACGAAGGGGGTATGACCCCCGACATTGAGGAGGAGTCCGACTAACTAGGTTCTTTATATTTATTTTCCACTGAGGGCAGTGTCCCGACTAAGTGTGGGGTGGTGGTATCGCATGCTATACTTCTTTGTTTGCACCAATGTTTGTTTGTTTACTTTGTTTATTTAAGTTCGTTGTTTTGTTTTTTAAGTTTTTTTCATGAAACTATTTTTGATAGGCAGCATGAGATTATAACAAGAGTATGTGTTACAATTGTGACTATTGAGACGTTTAGGCTTTAGTTGTGACTCATTATGTGATATTATGTGATTAAATTCCTTCACTTGTTGGGTCTAGAGTCTATATTACTTCCAATCAAGTCGACCATGTGCCTTGTGTGTGTGCGATTAATAGTATCTTCTATGTATGTGGCTGATGCTAGAACTTGCCTGGTATGTATGCAAAGCGAAAATAAGGAGTGTAAGTTTAGGATATGATTTAGGCATTTCTTTGGCAACCTATATTTGTTTACCTTCAGTTTTACCTACCCATGGACAACATCCCTAGTTAAACCATTTTGAGCCTTTAGCCTATTTCTTTGACAACCTTGTATGTAAGCCTAATCTATTTTTTCAAGACCGTAATTTGATCCAAATTCCTAAGTGCTTTAAATTAAAAAAAGGTCATGTGACAACATAAGAGGAAATTGGGTAAGTATGATGCTTTAAAATTGTGCTTGAATGTGTTATGGAAAAGAAAGTGCTATCATAAGAGGTATGTTGTGAAAAGAAAAAGGAAAAGAAAGCTGAAAAGTGAGTTGTTCTTAAAATTGAAAAACAAAAGAGGAGAACAAGGGTGGTAGAATAAAAGAAAGAAGAAAGGTTGAAAGAAAAAAGCGTCAATGATACAATGTGATGTATTAAAGCGCTTAGGAGCTTAGTCACTATTCCTGGCCAAAATAGTCCTACCCGTCCCATAGCCTACATTACAACCATCAAAAGACCTACTTGATCCTAATCTTAACATTCTGACATTTAGTAGAGTACTACACTAAGGGCAAGCCTATGGTCATCAGTTGCTACATATGAATTCTTTGTGAGAGCGAGAGCAAGGATATTGTTGATACCCATGTTTGAAAAATATGCTATACTTGTGAGTGATTATGGGTAATATATTGTGAGACACACATGGTTGATGAGTTTTGGATAGTTGTATATGATTCTATGCACTTTAACGTTTGCATGCGAGTTGACCACCATCACGAGTCTATACTTGAGGTTAAATTGTTTCTACTTATAATCGGGAAGTACTCTTTGTTGAGAATTGTTGTGCTTGTCTTGATAAATGTTTTGTGTTGTTGTTGTAAAAACCCTAAGTTGATGTTTAGAAGGACATGATATGTTGTTCGAGGACGAACAAAGCTCTAAGTGTGGGGTGTTGATGATAGGCGAATTTACACACCTATATGAATATATTTTGCCCATATTTTAGCCTAGTTTTGAGAACAAATTATATATTTCATGCACTTTTAGTCCTTTTTCCTATAAATGAGCTAACGAACATGATTAGTAAAGTTTCAGGTATAAATGATGCAAAATACAGCATTTTATGGCTTACTTGACGCAAAAGAAATCTCACAAAGGAAGGGAAGAAAGTCTACACGCCTAAGGACCAAAACTGCTGCATGGAAAATCTGTCCCGGGCTAAAACAACATTTCTGAAGACTTTGGGGACTTACAGACACAAAGATGGATTTTGACAATGATACATTAACCTAGTACAATTGGGTTATGTATTTCATTAGTTTATTTGGATTAGGAGAATGTTACATTAACCTAGTACAAATGGGTTAAGTATTTCCTTAGTTTAGTAGGATTTGGTTATTTATTTCATTAGCATAGTAGGAGTAGGATAGGAGTATTATAAATACCCTATCATGCTAGAGATTTTTAATTAAGTCCTCCCTTAGTGGAGAGACACATTCTACTTCTCAATTACAACTCTTCTAATCTTTCCATCAATATTATTTTCTTTTATTCATCTATTCAATTCTTAATTTCCGCAACAAGAGAAACATTACTTTGCTAAGGAATTCACGCCTAACGCCTATCACTTGATCTACACGCCATTACTCAATATCGTGATATAATAACAATGTCAATCGTGATCTCCTTCGCATTCATGGGTAACTAAACCTCTCTGTTAGGGTTATGGAAGCTGAATGAGTTACTATCTATTGCTGTGAGTTTGTGAGTTCATGACACGTATATTGCTTATATCATTATTCTCTTCATCTTAATCTACATTCTTTGCGGTTGCAAATGCAAGAATACGCCAGTCTAACATTTAACTTGTTCGAGAGAAAGGTTATTTGTCTGGAAAATTGATAATGTCAAGGTAGTAGGACACCCTTTCCTATTAAAAAGCTAGTGCCGTAACTGGACTAACCTCTTGGAGAATTCGTACCGTTAGACACGCTTTAAGCTTGAGAGAGTTAAAGTGAAATAGTCCTTGTTGAGGTCGAGAGACGCTTGGATTTACCATAGAATACAATTCTCTATAAGCACATACATGTCACAATTCTACACACTCATAGGCAATAGAGACGTATACCTCAGAAGGTGGACATAACCCCAACGCTTCAATTCTCATTGTTGTCAACCTACGTAACAATCTCTCTCTTTACTTTATTATTTTCAGCTTTTGTTTACATTACTTGCACGACAAGACTCCCCCCTTCTTACGAGACTTGCACCAAAAGTTTAGTAATTTTGCTTACTTGTTGGCCAAGCTATTCCCTGTGGGATCGACACCCAACCCAGGTTGGGTTCTATATTTGACAAACGACCGCTTTACACTCCCACGAGAGCTGTAGATTGAGCGTTATCAAAGCTCAAGGATGATATTTACAATTTTTGGCAGCTGTGGTCAGAGTCTATGTATGATGCATGGTTTCGATTGAATAAGTGGCTTAGAATGGTACTCAACCACTGGATATCAGGGACAAACTTATCAAAAATATTCTATAGAGCGCTGACTACCAACTCCAGAGCAATGGAAGACACTATTTATGGAGAAGCCTTTATGAGATTGCGATAGGAGATAGTTGTTGGTATCATGGATTAGATCTCAATAACTAACCGAGGGAGGCAAACTTAGAAGGTTGATAGAGATTCTGATATTTATGATATTGGAGTTTCTAATGGACAAAGAGTATATTAGGATATTATAGCTCAGGATATTTCATCATTATGGACGGAAATTGGTGAGTTGGTCAAATAATTTACAGCCATAAATTCTTCTAAAGTGCATAAGTTTAGGATATCTAAGGAGGCGAAGTAGGTGGATCATCAATTGGTGGGTTTTTGAGCCCAAAGGAAAGGAAAGCAAGGTTAAAACTATCCGGATGAGAGAGATAAGTGCATTCCACCTGGTAGACGTGAGTCCAAATCTAGAATAGAGGAGATGTTGACCAAGATGATAAAGGGGAAAGAGAGCTAAGCGGTTTGCTTAAGTTAACTTAAAGCTAAAATTTCAAGATTATCCCAGAGGGTTGATTCACATAAAACTACTATTAAGAAGTTGGAGCTTACTTTGACGGAGAGACAATCAGAGGCAGTACCTAATGATTATATGTGAAATCCTCCGGCACTTGTTCACTGCATGTCCATTGATACTAGGGATGACTCTTCATCGGATGAGTACTATTTTTCTATGACTTATAATCCAAAGAATGAGAACAATGATATTGAAGAATCGCCTGAGGAAGAGTATGAGAAACTGACCTGTACTGATGATGATTTCGATAGCTATTATGATGATAACTAGATTGGATAACAGCTTCAGAAAATAGTTAATAAATTTCGCTCAAGTTTTCACTCAATATCAGTTAAAAATAAAGGGTATCCAGGTGCAGTGACCATTCCATGCTCCATTAGGTCGTATGAGGTTAATCAAGCTCTATGTGATTCGGGAGCTGGAATAAATGTTATGCAACTTCTAATATACAAGGTGATAGGGCTGGGATAACTCAAGCCTATAGCTGCAAGGATTGAAATAGCTGATCCATCCATAAAGGAGCTAGTGGGACTTATTCATGATATGGAGATAAAAGTAGCACAATTCACATATCCAACAGATTTTATGATTCTAGACTATGAGGTGGATACCCTTTTGCCAATCATATTGGGTAGACCCCTCTTATCTACTGGTAGAGTGTTGATTGACATAGACTTTGAAGAGATCACTTTTAAGTGGAACGACAAGCAGATTGCATTGAATATATGCATGACAGTTCAACATCTGAATGACATAAAAGTTATGGCAGTGATAGATGAGGTAGATGACAATATGATAATAGTATATGTGCCTATTGAGGAACAATTAAGGGTAGAAGAATTGGCCGCTATAATCATGAACTTTGAGAGTGATGGAAAAGTTAAATATGATGACATGGTTAGTGCCCTACATTGCACAAACTCTTACAAGTATGCCCCTATGAAGCTCGATATTGACTTAAAGAATAAAACCAAACCACCCGCAATACCATTGATTGAAGAACCACATTTATTAGAATTAAAGATCCTCCCTCCTCATTTGCAGCAAACATTTTTTGGGACCAACATACCTTACCGGTGATCATGGCATCAGATTTGGCAAGAGCATAGATGGAGGCTTTGATATCTATATTATGAAAGTTCAAGAGAGCTATTGCATGGACCTTTGCAGACATTGTAGGGATCCCACCGGGTATATACACACATAAGATACAGCTTGAGCTAGCCAGCAAACCCAGTATCAAGCATCAGAGATGACTAAATCCTCCAATGCAAGAAGCGGTGATAAAGGAGACCATAAAGTGGTTAGATATTGGGGTAGTTTTTCTTACGAAAATGGTCATAACTTTTTTCCCGGGTATTGACAGCCCACACGCAAGTGTACGTGATCTACCAAGTAGTAATGTAACCTAATAAAAGCCAAGTATCGATCCCACAGGTACTTGATCTAACAATGATTCTATTCTAGTTCACAATTTAGATTCAATTGATGCAGCGGTAACCAAAAAGAGTTTGGAGATTCATAAATTGCAAGTAAAGTAAACAATGCATAAAGTAAAGATCTTGAAACAATCAATAGGAGAAAACCCAGGGTTAAAGAACTCTTGAACTATCATACTATGTTGTTAAACTTCATTTGTTAACTTGCTTATCTTGGTTGTTGTTTCGTAGGGTTAATTGTGTGATCAAGGTCTTCCGACCTCTAATCATTTACCTAAGTTGAACCTTACAACTACATCATTGAGCGGGGATGTAATAGTCTACTTAAGTTCTTTAAGCTATTATCCTAAGTATGAATCAAGTAAGGTATCTAAGTACATCCCTGTCCTAGACACTAATTTGAATTTCTTATTTCATAAAAGAATATAAACCATACTTTGTTCATCTCCATGTTCTATCTACCTATTCCCTCTCTCGAGTTTACAAGGTTGACAATTGATATATTTTTCGGGTGATCAATCCATCAAATAGTTAAATCAAAGATGGACACATAATCAATAATGATAAGAAACGTTAAACAAACTCAATTTAAAACAATAGTACTAGTGTTCTTGGCTTTAACCCCGAAAAAAGGGAGTTTAGCCACGCATAGTCATAATTGTAATCACAAGGGTTTAATTAACGACTAAGAACATATATGAACTAAATTAAAATAATAAAAACCTAAAAGTTGAAGTTATCACAGCCCCTTAATCCTCCAATATGTCCAAAGATGTGTAAAAATGTGAAATAACATGTGTATATATAGTTATCCAAGCCTTAACCATGTAGGAGTTGGATTTTATGTTGCAACTGAGCACGGGACTGGGGGGACGCCTCCCTGGGTTAAGCAACACTCCAAGTGAGGTTACGCCCTAGGTAGAGAACTGCTCCAAGTGAGGCTCAGCCTTGGCTATAGACCTACTCCAAGTGGGGCTCAGCGGGCTTATAGCCTTGACACACTAGAAGTTACCATCCAAATTTTGGTTAAGTGTTGGTTGTCCCTCCTTCCATCCCCTGTCTTGCTTTGTATTTCCATGGATTTCCAGCCTTTTCAACATCACAATATCATTATATTCAACTAAAAATTATTCCAACACAATCACATACCACGAATCAGGGACAATCACAACACAATATCTATGACGATGAATCAAAACAAGAGCTAAGACTAGGCTAATTTGCATTGATCTTTAACATTATGTTCCGACTCTAAACTTAATAAAATTGAACCTTACACATTACAAATAAGTTATTCCACTCATAGTTACACATTAAACCCATTTGTATCACATTAAACAAAATAGATTCCAATGGGATAAACTAGACAAGCACCTAGCTCAAGCTAGTAATGCTAGTTTCCACGATTTAACTCTAAATGACTCGTTTAAGTACAAACTTGTTTGGTATTCACTTTGAATATTGTAATCATGTACGTTAACACTTAGATGCACATTCATCTCATTATCAACCCATATAACCCACGAATCATCCTTAAAACAAGGCTAAAAGGACTAGAATAGTGACACTAGAATGCATAAATACACCCAACATCACCACCCCACACTTAAAACCTTGTTCATCCTCGAACAACTCTTAACTATAATCATCATAGATTAAGGAGACTCTACACTTCTACTAACACTCAAGATAGTACTATAATGACTACACATATTGTAAGTTTCTTCACCAAGCATGTTACAACATAATTTAAAGCTCATGAACACTACTCAAAAACATCCTAGCCTCAAGACTTGACTCACCATTATGAAAACTCATGCCTATTGCTCAATAGAGGACATTATACAACTCACTCGCATTTATCAAACACGTGCCCCTAACAATAAGAGAATTACCCATAATTACTCACAATTAAGCAATTTATAACATGATGGGTACAAAAATCAAGTTACACTTACTCTTACAAGGAATTCACAAGTTACACATAATGAACCATAGGCTTGCCCTTAGTGTAATGCTCCACTAATATCATAATGATGAACATAGGATCAATTAGGTCTTTTTCAGGTTGTAATGTAGGCTAAGGGATGGGTAGAAACTATTTTGGAATAATAGTGACTGTATTCCCTATGCCCTTTAATAAATCACTTTTTACAATAAAAAACAACCTCTAACAACCAAATTACACTTTTTCATCCACCTATATCTTTTGTTTTGCCCCATCTCTTTTAAGCATTTTCACAAATACACAGTGGAGTATTGTTTATTACCACATAAATCAATTTTTTCTTTTTTTTTTCTTTTTCACAACCATGGTAATATTTATAGCATAATGTATATCACACCCATCCACCACACATCAATTATCAACACCAATAATTATTATCTTGGGGAATCAAATTCACCTTTTCCCTATTATTTCTCAAACTCCTTACTCAATTGATTTTTTATCAAAGAACCTACGAGCTTTTTGAATCAAAAAGTGATTATGCTACACATGAGGCTGCCAAATAAAAAAAGGATAAATCAGGTTTACTAGGATTAAGCATAGAGGTAGGTCAAAAAGAAGGTATAAAACAAGGCTATCAAAGAAATGCCTATATCATCTCTGAAACCCATACTCTTTATTTTGCTTTGCACACACATCGGGCTAGTTCTAGACATCACATGCAACAAGCAATATACAAATACCTCACACACACATGGCATATGCTCAACTCAATAGGATCATCATAGACTCCCAACTAAACAATAACATGAATTTAAATTTAAGCCAAAAAGTATAAGAGTCAAAAAGTTGAGCCTAAGAGTCTCAAAGGCAGTAATTCACTCATTCAACATGATTTTACAATTTAAAAACTTGCACTATGTAATCAAAAATAGCACCAATAAGAGTATCTTATACACAAAAAAAAAAAAAATTAAGCCAAAAATTGGGAATTTCCCTACCCCATACTAAAAAATCTCCTTTGTCCCCAAAGTGAACTTAAAAGTACGAGATAGAAATACTCACTGAGGACTCTAGGACTAGCTAGTAGCATATTTTACACATAAAAGAGTTCCATGGAACCCCACACTCAGTCTTTGCCATGCTCTTTTGCTCAGGTATCCATTACTTAGACTTCCCATCAACACGTGACTCAACATAAACAAAAACTATGTGAAATAAAAACTAAAAAGAAAACATACCTACATAATTTGGATTGCCTCCCAAGCAGCGCCTGATTTAGTGCCATGGCACGACCCAACTTAACGACTTAGTCATTTTCTTTTCTTTGCTTTCTCACACTTGGTCTCCATTTTCTTATTCTTTTAACCCCTCTTGGGTGTGAAATCTTAAGGGTAACTAGTTTTTCAACTTTATACTTTTCAAGTTCATCAACTGGCATCATGTTAGGTTGTGGTATTAGAGGCTTTGGCTGCTCAATTAGGGTGTCAAATGAGGCCTTTAGTGGACTATCCACCCCATACTTATCTCATTCAATAACATTGATCATACATAATTCTCTATATTAGGACGTTATTTTGAGTGCTTTGTAAACTTTAAATAATGCCTCTTCGTCCTCTAACCTCATCATAAATGTGCCTTCTCTAACGTCAATTAATGCTCCTCTGATTGCTAAAAATGGACGCCCCAAGATAATTGGTGTCTGTTCGTCTTCCTAAAAGTCTAGAACAATAACGTCAGAAAGAATAACATATTTACCAACCTTTAAGAGGACATGCTCAATGATTCCTTCCAAATAAGCAATAGACCCATCTGTCATCTGTACACGTATCATGCATGGTTTGGGCTCACCCTAACCTGATGTACTGAATAGAGATTGGGGCATCAAGTTGATACTCGCCCCTAAATCACTAAGTGCCTAAACAACCTCATTGTTGCCAATATAGATGGGAAAAGTAAACTTCCCAGGGTCTTTTTGCTTTTTCAGCATCTTTTGTGTCATCACAGTGCTACACTCATCAGTAAGTGCTACCGTTTCCACATCCTACAAATTTACCTTATTTGTAACCAAATCCCTAAAGTACTTAGCATACTTGGGCATATCCTAAAAAATATCTAACAAAGGTAAGTTAATATGGAGCTCTTTGAATGTGTCAACAAACTTTTTAAACATTGAATCCTCCTTCACCTTCAAATGCTTATGTGGGAAGGGTAGTGGTGACCTCTTCTTCACCTTTTCAGCACCTTTTTCTCTTGAGTGCTAAGACTTTCTCGATTTCTCAGAAACCTTGTTATTTACCTGTGGGAAAGTCAAATCTGAATTTACCTCCTTTGTTTCCTTGGGAGGTTCTCCTTGAAGTTCTTTACCATTCCTCAAGGGATTGCCATAACTTGTTTTGAATTTTCTGCATCTGATGCCAAACCACCTTGAGGCCTAGTATTTAATGGTTGTTGTAACTACCCCAACTATAACTCTAAGATTCTCTGAGATGCTTGTTGATTTTTTACATCTGCGGCCAACTGTGTTTGATTAGCTAGAACTTGCTTCATCATCTCTTCCAGGCTGCCAGTTGACTGATTTTTTATGCCTATGTTGCTGAATTTGTTGTCGTTGAGCGTTCCAAGGTTGAGTCTGCCACTTCATGTTGTAAGCATTACCATAATTTGGCCTTTGAGCATTGGCCACATACATAACTAATTTTGAATTTAAAGCACATATGGTTGTAGAATAACCACTATTACTACAAACTTTATACCAACCACTAGTTTGTTGAACTGCATTAACTGTTGTGGTAGGCTGTGTAGTTCTAACTTTCAAGCTACTGAACTAAGTGTTTATCAAATTTTGTAATACAAAAACTTGAGTTGATAATGCTGTGATTAGTCCACCTCCAATACACCTGCAATTCTTTTCGTGGCACTCCTCAAGTCTGAATGCCATTCTGGGTTGCCTTACGTAATACAATTCAATAGAGTGTACCACTCATCATATGTCATCTCAAGAGCTTAACCACCTATAGCTAAATCTAACAAAAATTTTGTATTATGATCAATAGCCTCAACAAAATTGTGACCAAGTACCTTATTAGACTGTTGATGGTGTGAACCTTGGAAAGAGGGCATTTAGCCATGCATAGTCATAACTGTAACCACAAGGTTGTAATTAACGACTAAGAACATGTATAAAATAAATTAAAATAACAAAAAAACCTAAAATTTGAAGTTATAGAAGCCCCTTAATTCTCCAATACGTCCAAATATGTGTAAAAATATGATACAACATGTGTATATATAGTTATCCAAGCCTTAGTCATGTAGGAATTGGATTTTATGTTTCAATTGAGCACGAGACTGGAGGGGGCTCCGCCCTGGGTTGAGCCCCGCTCCAGGTGATGCTTCACCATTGTTAAAGCACCAATCCATTTGATTCTCCAACCTGTCTATAGACCTGCTCTAGGTGGGGCTCCACGAGCTTATAGCCTTAGCACACGGGAAGTTGCCATCCAAATTTTGGTTAACTGTTGGTTGTCCTTCCTTCCATCCCTTGTCTTGTGGTGTATTTACCATTGATTTACACCCTTTTCAACATAATATTATCATTATATTACCACGAATTAGAGACAATCACAACACAATATCTATGACGATGAAGCAAAACAAGAGCTAAGACTAGGCAAATTTGCATTGATCTTTAACTTTATGTTCTGACTCTTAACTTAATAAAATTGAACCTTGAACATTACTAAAATGTTATTCCACTCATATTTACACATTAAACCAATTTGGAACACATTAAATATAATAGAATCTAACGGGATAAACTAGACAAGCACTTAGCTCAAGCTAGTAACGCTAGTTTCCACCATTGAACTCTAAATGACTCGTTTAAGTACAAACTTGTTTGGTATTCACTTTGAACATTTAATCATGTAATTTAAAACTTAGATGCACATTAATCTCATTATCAACCCATATATCCCACGAATCATCCTCAAAACAAGGTTAAAAAGACTAAAATAGTGACACTAGAATACATAAATACACCCAACATCATGTATCGGATTAATGCAAAATTGGTATCGTTGGAAAGATAATTCAATTATCTATAATTTGGTGGGTTTTGAGATGAAAAATTTCACAAATGTAAAATTTTATACACATTCAAAGTCGGCCCTTGTAGAATCAAATATCAAAATTTGGCCGAATCAAAGGCTCGTAGCTCAACTTTACTCTAAGTGATTCCTATAAAAAATTTCACATCATAAGAACTTATCACACTAGGATAGATATCAGGACACATGTATTCAAATATAAATCGTGGGATTAGAGTTTACACACATAGGAATGATGGTTCAATGTCTAGCCCAAAAATGTAGGGTGCTACATTATCTCCCCCTTGGAATCATTCATCCTCGAATGATGAATAGGAACTTGTTGAAGTCTTAGAATTATGGAATAATATACACATAACATGTCTAGTAATAAAGGATATAAATGATCTGAAACATTATAACTTTCATCATGAAATTAATTTTTGGGCGGACTTCACTTTATTGACAGTAAGGGGCTGATTCATACTTTTAATGCCCCAAATCTGGTACCCGGAATGCTACATGGTTCTCATATCCCCAAAGGACCACATGCTAACCCATGACTGATATTTGTACCTGAACACAGCATAATATACTATATAAATATGGAAATAGTAGGCTGAAACATGCTATAAGGTTTAAAACTAATAAATATCTGATAAAACCATATCTGAATAATATGGTACGACAATACAAAAACTGAAACAATGTCTAAAGACATCTAGTCTAAAAATACTATAGTCTGAAAATACAATAGTCTGAAAAAACTATAGTCTGAAGACACTATAGTCTGAAAGCCTCTAAACTATCTGAATGAGGAGTTTATGGGACATGTCCCCAACTAAATCCGGACTACTGAAATAATAAAGTAATTAAATAATCATGTTATCCTTGAATGATGAGGACTCACTGCTAGCCTGACTGTTGAACGTTCGATCTACTGAGGATGCTCTGGAGCTCGTGCTTCTAAACCTATGGTATAAAACACCATAGCGCAAATGCATCAGTACGATTGAATGTACTGGCATGCATGTGAGGTAGGCTGAATGCAAAGAGTTTAAATGCATGAACAATGCTAACTGACTGTATAACATGAATATGAGCATACATGCATGAATAAGTGACTGTGACTGAATTTGTGATGGTACTGACTACTAGTATGATTACTGATAACATGAGTCACAGATAACTAATATAACTAATACTGAGCGACTGTATCTGACAGTCTAAGTTCTGATGGAACTAATTGAATTTCGTACTGTTATGAGTTGACTTTATCTGACAGTCTTGAAATTTTAAAGAACTATCTAAGTTTTATTACTGAGACTGAGTCTGAAACTATAACTATGGGAATGAGTCATCTAACCGACATGCCCCAAATAAAGAAATATAGCTAGGTTGGGGTCCAACCTGTAACCTCAATTAGAAAGGTGTCAATACCACGCCACTGGTAAAGACAAACTGTGGGTGACCCTCATCTGACAGTGTCCCCAAAAAAGAATGGTGGGATGCTCATTTGATAGTGTTTATCCACCTCATCAACCCTAATCTGTCAGTTTTGATATCTCAGCCTATGCTAGCTACATAATTCTGGAATGCAAGGATTGCTTCTAACGATCACACCCTCAACTGTCAGTGTGTGTCCTCATCCTTGGGTTCACTTGATGCTAAATCCTACTCCCGTCTTAATAGTCACTGAACATGATTAACTGAACTGAACTGAGTTCATTTAGTTCCATTGTCTTATGGAATACTACTGAGATTACTGAAGTACTGAGCTTTCTGAGATTACTGGGACTAATGAGTTAACTGAATTTTCCTGAGTCACATGACCAACTGAATTCTACATAACATGGCTTGACTGAGGATATCGTGAAAACATGACACTGGCTCTAGGCACATAGCTAAATTATCGGGTACAAGTTCCCCCAGTACTCGATATAAGTAAACTGACAAGGCATGACATTCTTGAATACACGACCAACATCAACTATCCATAATACTATAAGTTGTGGATTTCATGAAGTACATGGTTAACATAATCTTGTACATGGAAGGAATGCATATACTCAGGGCCATAATTTCATACTCTAACATCATGAGAATTCCAACAAACATCTACATTTCATATCAATAGTATGGGAGTCATTTGAATATAAGGGTAAAACATGAATACTTCACTTAAGTCATAATTGAGTGATATTACATAATTTCTAGTCTCTTAGGCATTTTGTCAAACACTTAGGGTGCATGACTTAGGGCATGGAATAATCATTAAATTAACATATCATAACCAACTAAAATTCATGGTTTTCAACTCACATGCTAACATATTTTCATATAAACATATAAAGATTCCAACTTGGGAATCATACAATAACAACAACCACATGAACATAATCAACACATAGCATGAATATCATAATTCATAGTTTTAAACTTGATTCTTAGGCTTCATGGATGAAAGAAATCCATGAATGAACAGTACGCATACCTGAGAAAGGAAACCTTGAAGGTTCTTGGAGTTCTTTGATGGATTTCTTGAGATTGAGCTTGATTCTCAAGGGTTAGGGTTTTGTTTTCTTGAGAGAGAATGTTCTTGATATTGGGGAAAAAGTTAATAATAAGTAGCTAAGGACATTTTTAGGGCTTAAATCCCACACCTGGGTGGAATAAGATCATGGGAAAAGACCCATTTAACCCTGGACGCATATTTTAATTTTTGCCAAAATTTCCCAATTTGGCAAGGCTGGCGCGATGCGGTGCTATCATGCTATGTCACTGGAAATTGCCAACTGGGAATTGGGCTGATGGTGCAACATGGTGGAATTGCATTCCTACAATGTTTGTGAATTAGAAGTGCACCGCAATGCGGTGGAATCATGTTGGTACACTGAAAATTGACAACTCTAAAATTAATCCTTGGTACGACGCGCCATAATCGCGAAGGCTCATTGGATTTTTACGATTGCCATTTTGGCATGCTCCGTGATGCGTTGATGGCTCAGGTGGCACACTGTCTTACTAAAATGACTCTAACACTTTTCCCAAGTGTCGGATTTGGGCAAATTTGGTATCAATGGAAAGCTTATTCAATTTTCCACACAACAAAAAGTCAAATCTTGAAAATTTCATATGTATAAAAGTGGATTCATCTTTTAATGAAAGTCTTTAAAATTTTTGGGATGATTTTAAGCTAGGTAGAAGTATGGGGTATTACAATATCTCCCTCTTGGGAACATTCATCCTCAAATGAGACTGATTGAGATGGGATAAACAATAAGATAAAGTACATACTGAACATGAACAAGTGAAACATGATTACCTGACTCACATTACTAAGATTCATATTGGGCATGCATATCTGATGCATGATTTTATGACTGAGCTGATACATGAATGCACAACTGAGAGTACTGATAAGCTGATCACGCATATCTGATACATGAATACATGACTGAACTAACTTATGAACATGCGACTGAACATGTAAGGCTAAAGATACCAAGTTTGAAATGAAAACTAAGCATTGTTAGTAACTAAAATTTGAACCATAAGTTGAATAAAATTAAGGAAAGCTATTACCTTGGGCTGAGTCTGAATTAGCACAGAAGAGGTGGGGATACTTGGTCCATATGTCTGCTTCTTCTTCCTAAGTAGGTCCTTTAATGGTCTGATTTTGCCAAAGAACTTTGACTAGAGGGACTTCTTTGTTCCTTAGTCTGCGGGTCTGATAGTCAAGGATTTCGACTGGAATTTCCTCGTATGAGAAACTATTCTGGATATCTATGCCCTTAATAGGGACTACAATTGTTGGTTTACCTATGCACTTCTTTAGCAAGGATACATAAAAGACTAGATGAACTAAAGCTAGATCTGAAGTCAACTCGGGCTCATAAGCTACTTTACCGAAGTGACTGAGAATTTTGAAAGGACCGACATATTGGGGACTGATCTTCCCTTTCTTGCCGAACCTCTTCACTCCTTTCATGGGAGATATTTTCAAGTACACATAATTACCAATCTCAAACTCGAGATCCTTTCTGCTCATATCTGCATACGATTTTTATCTCCTTTGAGCTGTCTTGAGCCTTTCTCTGATCAACTGGACTTTCTCTAAGGTGTCGAATACTAAGTCAGGCCCTACTACTGCAGCCTCATTGACTTTGAACAAACTAATTGGAGATCTGTATCTCCTATAGTAGAGATCTTCAAATGAAGCCATTTGAATACAGGAATGATAGTTGTTGTTGTATGCAAACTCACTCAAAGGCAAGTGTTCATCCCAACTACCCTTTAAATCATTTGCACACTCCCTTAGTATGTCTTCCAAGGTCTGAATGGTCCTTTATACTTGACCATTTATCTAAGGATGAAAGGCAGTACTAAGACAAACTTGAGTACCAAGACCCTTTTGGAACGCTTTCTAGAAATGAGAGGTGAATTAGGCATCTCTATCTGATACAATAGACAACAGAACACCGTGCAATCTGACCAACTCGTTCATATAGAGTTTGGCATAATCCTCAACTGAATAAGAGGTATGGACTGGAAGAAAATAAGTTGATTTGGTTATCCAATCTACAATGACCCAAACTAAATCATGTTGATGACGAGTATGAGGCAAACCCATCACAAAGTCTATGTTCACTTCTTCCCACTTCCAAGTGGGAATATTGAAATCCTACATGGACCTACTAGGCTTCTGATGCTCGATCTTAACTTGCTAAAATGTTGAGCACTTATCCATAAACTCTACAATATCTCATTTTATCCCACTCCACCAATAGATCTCCCACAAATTGCAGTTCATCTTAGTAGACCCTGGATAAATAGAGTAGCGCATACCATGCGCTTCTACCAGAATTCCTTGCCTCAACTCATCTACACTTGGCACACAAAGATGACCCTAACAGCGCAACACACCATCTCGCCCTTGGGAGAAAACCTCAACCTTATGATCCTAGACTGATTCCTTTAAGTTGACTAAACTGGGATCCCTATACTACTTTTTCTTCACCTCAGAAACTAGAAATAATTCTGAACTACTCTAAACCCATATGTTACCCTCTGCTGAATCAACTAGGTAGACGCCAAGTTAGGAAAGCTGATGAACTTCTTGAGCTAGCTTCTTATTATTATCCTCAATATGAGCAACACTACCCATAGACATTTTACTGAGAGCGTCGACCACTATGTTGGCCTTGCCCAGATGGTAAAGGACACTCATGTTATAATTTTTCAAGAGCTCTAAACACCTTCTATAACGGAGGTTAAGATCATTCTGAGAGAGTAAATACTAAAGGCTTTTATGATCTATTAACAAATCTACATTAACCCAATACAAGTAATGCCTCAAAATCTTTAAGGATAAAACTACGACTGCTAACTCAAAATCATGAGTCGGATAATTATTCTCATGGGGTTTAAGCTGTCTGGAGGCGTAGACTATGACCTTACCATGCTACATGAGGACACAACCAAAACCCACTCTATATGCATCGCAGTACACTATGAACCCATCTGAACTATTTGGAAGAGCTAAAACTGGGGATGAGGTGAGTCGAGTCTTCTACTCCTAAAAACTCTTCTCGCAAGGATCTGACCACTAAAACTTCACTTTCTTCTGAGTCAATCTGGACATAGGGGATGCAATAGATAAAAATCCCTTGATAAACCATCTGAAATAGCCAGCTAAACCTAAGAAAATACTAATATCTGATGGATACAAAGGGTAAGGTCAGCTTCTTACTGCTTCTATCTTTTGAGGATCAACTCTAATTCCATCACCGAAAATAATATGACCAAGAAATGCTACTGACCTTAGCCAAAATTTTCATTTAGTAAATTTGGCAAATAACTAATGATCTTTGAGAGTCTAAAGTACGATTCTGAGATGGTCTGCGTGATCACGTTCACTATAGGAACAAACAAGAATATTATTTATGAAGACTATAATGAACATGTCTAAGTACTGCTTGAACACATGATTCATCAAGTCCATGAAAGTTGCAGGGGCATTGGTAAGACTAAAGGACTTGACTACGAATTCGAAGTGACCATACCGAGTTTAGAAAGCTATTTTTGAAATATCACATTCCCTGACTCTGAGTTGATGATAGCCTAATCTGAGGTCTATCTTAGAGAAATAGTTGGCACCCTAAAGTTGGTCAAACAAATTATTAATTTGGGGATGTGGTTACTTGTTCTTGACCCTGACTTTATTGAGCTGACGGTAATCAATTCACATTCTGAGAGAACCATCTTTTTTGTGCATGAATAAGACTAGTGCACCCCACGGAGACACACTGGGTCTGATGAATCCCTTATCAAAGAGATCTTTCAAATTCTCTTTCAGTTCTTTGAATTCTGATGGTGCGATTATATATAGAGAAATAAATATAGGCTGAGTATAAAAAAGAAGATCAATGCCAAAGTCTGTTTCCCTTTTGGGAGGAATTCTTGGAAGATCTTTGGAAAATACATCTGAATATTCACGTATGACTGAGACTGATTCAAGACTGGGAGCCTCAGAACTAGAATCCTTAAAATAAACAAGATGATAGATATATCCCTTATATATCATTTTTCATGCCTGGCGGTAGAAAACAAGCTAACCTTTGAAAGCTGAAGTACTACCCCTCTACTCTAAGATAGATTCATTCAAAAACTGAAACTGGACAACTCTATTTCTGTAATAAACGATGACAATGTAGGAATGGAGCCAATCCATGTAGAGAATGACATCAAAATCAGCCATCTCTAATTCAACTAAGTTTCCTGAAGTGACTTTTTGAAATATCATAATCGGACAGTTCCTGTATTCCCGTCGGGCTATGATGGTTTTACCCACTGGAGTAGAGACTGATAAGGGATCTACTAGAATTTTGGGACTCACTCTAAAATCAACTGCTATGTAAGGGTTAACAAAAGACAAAGAAGCTTCTGGATCTAGCAAAGCGTAAACATGTACATGAAAGATCTGTAATGTACCAGTGACCACATCAGGAGAATTTTCCTGATCTTATTACGACTAAAAAGCCTATAATATGTTTGGGTGTTGCCCACTTATGGTGCTGGACGTGGCACCCTACTAGTTCGAGTGACCAGATTGAGCTGAGGAACGGTTATGCTGACCCTAAAAACCTAGCTGAGGGCAATCTCTGACTCCGTAGCCTGGCTTACCACATCCAAAACATATATCACTGCCTTCTCTACAAATAACCTTATGGTTCATACCACAAATTTGACAAAGAGGATTGGTTCGGGCACTGTTAATACTGCCCTAAGATTTAGAGCCTGGCGCCCTATCTTTGTTACCCTTCCTGAACTTAGGAACTGGATTACTGACTGAGGAAGGGGTTGGAACGGATGACTTTGGGCAGAACTATGAACGGTTACCACCCTTTGACTTAGGCTGATTGAAATTGAATCTACCTATTTTACCTCTCTTATTCATATTCCCTCTCTTCTTAATATTCTGTTCCTTTATCTGTTGAGCATGGATAATAAGCCTAGATGTGTCCATCTCACTAATCAACATGGCGGTCTTATACTCTTTGACTATGCTATTATTCACCCCAGAAACAAACTTACTCATCTTAGCCCTATTGTCTACCACTACATGAGGAGCGTATCTAGCTAGTTGAGTAAACTTGAGAGAATACTCTTTCACTGTCATGTTACCTTTCCTGAGGTTGATAAACTCTAATACCTTAGCTTCTCTCAGCCCTAGGGGAAAGAATCTATCTAAGAAGGTAGTGGAAAAATCCTCCCACTTAACAAGCCCTGCATTTATAGCCCTCTCTTTTTTTCACTGTTTGAACCATGTGTGAGCCACATCCTACAACTTATATTCAGCTAGCTTAGCACTCTCCCTAGCGGTAACCCCCATGATATCTATAACCTTTTGAACCTGATTAAGGAATTCCTGAGGGTCCTCGTCTATCTTAGACCCAAAAAAAGATGAAGGATTCATCTAGGTGAAGTCCTGAATCCTAGCTGCAGCAGTATTGGCCACTGGGTTAGTCTCATTCATTCTAAGAAGCAACTAAATTAGCAAGATTAGTGAATGCAGCTCTGAACTCTGCATGAGAGACATGTTCGTCCAAGGGATTTGCTTGGACAGGCTGAAGGGTTGAATGATTCCCGTTTCTTCTTTTGGGAGGCATGTTCTATGAAAGAAAAAAGAGAAATAGATTACACTAAGAGTTGAATTTGAGCTAATGATTATTGGCACGACATAAATACTGATAGAAGGGAAACTGTTCCAAAAATATCTTATAGCCTCTTGTACATAAATATGGCACGCAACATACCCATGCACAAAATTGTACTAAATGCGGCTTTTAGACTTCCTAGGCTTCTATTGAACCTTAGGCTCTAAATCCAAGTTTGTAATGCCCTAAATCTGGTACTCGGAATACTACACGGTGCTCATGATCCCTAAGGACCACAAGCTAACTGACGACTAATATTTGTACTTGAACATTGCATAATATACTGTATAAATGCAGAAATAGTAAGCTAAAACGTGCCATAAGGTTCAAAACTGATAAACAACTGATAAAACAAGATCTGCATAATGTGGTAGACAATACCAAAACTGAAACAATGTCTGAAAACATCTAGTCTGAAAACACTATAGTCTGAAAACACTATGGTCTGAAAACACTGTAGTCTGAAAAACTCTAAACTATATGAATAAGGAGTTGATGGTACATGACCCAAACTAACTCCAGACTACTAAAATAATAAAGTAATAAAACAATGATGCTATCCTCGAATAATGAGGACTTACTGCTAGTCTGGTTGCTGAACGTCCGATCTACTAAGGATGCTTTGGAGCTCATGCTTCTGACCCTATGGTATAAAAAAACATAGCGCAAATACGTCAGTATGATTAAATGAACTGGTATACATGTGTGGTAGGCTAAATTCAAAGGTTTCAAATGCATGAACAATACTAACTGACTGTATAACATGAACGTGAGAATACATACATGAATAAATGACTGTAACTGAATTTGTGATAGTACTAACTACTGAGTCTGATTACTGATAACAGGAGTCAGTGATAACTAATATAACTAATACTAAGTGATTGTATCTACCAGTCTAGGTTCTGATGGAGCTAACTGAGTTTCGTACTATTCTTAGTTGACTGTATCTGACTGTCCTGAAATTCTGAAGAAGTATCTGACTTTTATTACTGAGACTGAGTCTAAAAATGTAACTGTGGGAAGTAGTCATCTAAATGACATGCCCCAAAAAAAGCAATATATCTAGGTTGGGGTCCAACCAGTAACCCCAATTGGAAGGTTGCCAATACCGCACCACTGGTAAAAACAAGCTGTGGGTGACCCTCATCTGACAGTATCCTTAAAAGAGAATGGTGGGACCCTCATCTGACAGTGTTTATCCACCTCATCAACCCTCATCTGTCAATGTTGATGTCTCAGCCTATGCTGGCTACATAGTTTTGGAATGTAAGGATTATCTCTAAGGATCACAACCTCAGTTGTCAGTGTGTATCCTCATCCTTGGGTGCACTCAATGCTAAATCCTACTCCCATCTAAATAGATATTGAACATGATTAACTGGAATGAACTGGACTGAGTTCATTAAACTCCATTGACTGACAAAATACTACTGAGATTACTGAAGTACTGAACTTTCTGAGATTACTGGGAATACTGAGTTTACTGAGTTTACCTGAGTCACACGATTGACTGAATTCTACTGAACATGGCTTGACTGAGGAAATCGTGAAAAAATGACACTGGCTCTAGGAACATAGCTAAAGTGTTGGGTATAATTGCCCCCAGTACTCGATAGAAAGAAACTAACAAGGCATGAGATTCTTGAATACACGACCAACATCAACAATCCATAATATAATAAGTAGGGGATTTCATAAAGTACATGGTTATCATAATTTTGTACATGGTAGAATGCATAGACTCAATGTCATAATTTCGTACTCTAACATTATGAGCATTCCAACAAATATCTACATTTCACATCAATAGCATGGGAGTCATTTGAACGTAAGTGTAAAACATGAATCCTTCACTTAAGTCACAATTGAGTCATATTACATAATTTCTAGTCTCTTAGGCATTTTGTCAAAAACTTAGGGTGCATGACTTAGGGCATGGCATAATCAGCAAATTAACATATCATAACCAACTAAAATTCATGGTTTTCAACTCACATGCTAGCATATTTTCATATAAACACATAAAGATTCCAACTTGGGAATCATACAACAACAACATCCACATGAACATAATGAACACATAGCATTAATATCAATATTCTTAGTTTAAAACTTGATTCTTGGGCTTCATGGATGAAAGGAATCCATTAATAAACACTATGCATACTTGAGAAAGGAAACCTTGAAGGTTCTTGGAGTTTTTGGATAAATTTCTTGAGATTGATCTTGATTCTCAAGGTCTAGGGTTTGTTTTATTGAGAGAGAATATTCTTGATATTTGGGAATATGTGAATAATAAGTATCTAAGGACATTTTTAGGGCTTAAATCTCATATCTTGGTGGAATAAAATCATGGGAAAAGACCCATATAAACCTGGACGCGTATTTTAATTTTAGTCAAAATTTCCTAATTTTGAAGGCTGGCGCGGCGCTATCACGTCGTGTCACTAGAAATTGCCAACTGATAATTAGGTTGACGGTGCGATGCAGTGGAATCGCGTTGCTATATTTTTTGTGAAATGGAAGTGCACCGCGACGCGGTGGAATCGCGTTGGTACACTAGAAATTGAAAACTCTAATTTTGAGCCTTAGAGCGATTCACCATAATCTTGGAGGATCATTGGATTTTGACGATTGCAATTTTGGCATGCTCCGCGATGTGTTGATGGCTTAGGTGGTACACTGTCTTACTAAAATGGCTCTAACTTTTTGTCCGGGTGTCTGATTTAGGAGAATTTGGTATCGATGGAAAGCTTATTCAATTTACCACACAAAAAAAGTCAAAATATTGAAAATTTCACATGTAAAAAGTAGATTCATCTTCTAAATCAAGTCCTTAATATTTTTGGGATGATTTTAAGCTAGGTAGAAGTATGGGCTATTCCAATGCTGAGTGTTTAGAACTCACTTGAAATGTTCATGATATAATCTTACATATAGAACTGTAAAGTGATTACTGGTGCAGTAAAATTTCAAAAGTTACTAAGGAGGTAATAAAGTATGTAGCTTCTCATTAAGAATTATCCCTCAACAAAACACGCATAGGAATCAAAAGAAAAGGGCTTCACGGCATCACCAAGTACGTTATGTAAGCACGAATCATGAGACAATGAGACTAAGGTTGTACAATGGGTATCACAATGTCTAAGCTGGAATACTTGAAGAACTTAGATCATTCACTAAAGACTTATGCCCTGTATCATGACTAAATATTCGAATCGTAGACATGATGTATGGACTGAACTAAATATACAACTTACATGGATGTAAATGAATTACCTCATCGAATTGGCATATTCATGAAACTTCGGATAGGAAGACTCGATGTAAAGAAGGAAAATTATAGGAGCTTATCTTACTAAACTAAATTGATTGCTATACGGGCTGAATCATACTGAAAATTTATACTTAACTGGAGTATTTATCAAACAATTTTCTAAGAAGTTCTAATGACACTAAGGAGAAAAGAATCATGGGCATGATCTATATAAGATATCCGAGTAAGGAATCTTAAGATGGCTATAACTCTGTAACATGGAACACAGGACTATAAAACATAAATTGGGATACAATTACTATGCCTTAAGCAATGCAACTGCTACTTTCAAGAAAAATTCTTCTTACTACTTCAACAACTAAGTTCAACCTCTTACTAGGAATGCATTTATCCACTTATATACCAATAGGACATTCAAGCCTATCATAGTCTAAACCTCTACCAATAACAACTATAGGCAAATAACCCATAAAAGCATCTTTTTCATATTCTATAAACCTCTATCAGTAACAACTTTCTGGCACTATTTTTAAGAAGATACACATGGAATTCTCAACTAACCATGACTTATACCAAAAGTTTTGCCTCAATATTCCTTCATACTTATAAACTTAGATAAAACAAGAATACAACAATCTTTCCCAACAAAAAACATTTACCCTCTCCTATCTAAATAATTGTTCATCACCACTATCTTTACATAAGAAGAGGGAGAGTTTACTGAAAGGTTAGAACATGAGCACCTTAAGTATGAAAGAATATTACGCATAACTTTATACTTAACTAAGGCCTGCAAAATAGAGTATCAGAAGAATGAATTCATTAAAAGATCAAAATTCATGATAAAATCTAAATTTTATTTGTCATTAAAAGTGCACCATGATTTACGGGAACGGAGCACCCTATAAAACATGAGTACATGAGTAATGAGCTTCATGACCTAAGTATGGAGTTCATATTTTCATGGAATATGATTTGTACTGCTAAGTTAATTGGATCTCCTCATACTAGGAACTGGAAGAATACATAATTAAATAGAAACTGCATAAATATGAGCTACGATCATGGAGCTGACATGTAAGGCATGAGTAGATGTCATGTTGACTAAAGTACAAAAATTTTTACTAAGATAAGAATGGGTCGGTCATATTCCTCCCTTACTAATGTTCTATAATACACATGCTTCACTACTAGAATCTGAGAACCCGACTTCATTGCTTGTTCTATGATATCCCCCTTAGATTTAAGCCATCATTCTAAGTTTGTGGGACCAATTTAAATAAACTGTAACCTGAACTGCAACCACTTTACTCTAGAGTCTTGGATATAATAATACATATAAATATTAACTCACCCTAAAAAACTACACCTAAATGTGTAAAAACCACTGCTAATACTTCCTTTTGAGATAGAACTCTTAACTTTTATAGCCCCAATAATCATTATATAATAACTTAAGCATTGACTAACTTAGAATATTCCGGAGTATTACCATACCCTGAGTTCACACTATCAAGAATTTCAACTCTTCTTTCTATTAGATCAATCATCAAGGATTCAAACTTAGATTCTAACACTTAACATGGATATTCCTAATTTTTAATAAACCATACTAACTTCCTTCATAGCCTACAAATACCACACCTCTAAACTTATATTTTTCCCTAAACCATAAGAATTACCATTACACCAGAATACCCAAAATCATGACCTATAACCCATAACTTAGCTGGTAAGAACACTATATACTAATAACTAGCCTCATTCTCACATAACAACTAAAGGGTGCTATCTAAGCACATGCACTATTAAAACTTAGAAATAATACAATCTCATATCACCTTGGGTAAACCTCTAGATCATACCCACACCATCGTACTTAATTTCAAATCAATAAACTTTAATTCCTGCATAAACTGCTTCAAGCCTAATGGTCCATCTTTCATACGACGATCCCCATGGATAGATAATCCACTAAATCCAGATAAACACTATCCCCACTTTACTATTATTAAAACTTCTAGATTCATGCTTCTAACTCTAGGTCATATGCTATCATAGAATTCTGAGAAGGGATCTAAAAGTATATTTGATTTTCGCTCAATGCATAATTTTTTTTCATGATCATGAATGGAATATTTCAATATTAGAGAATAAAGGTAATGATGGGATACTTTTAAGCCTCTGTATAGTCACAAAACTATTTATGGGGATTGTCTGAGAAAACTCTATTTGTAAAGATTTAAGCTTGGCTATTTTTGTTGCCTTAAGAATAACGCAGGGTTGGAAAGAATAGATTAACATAAAAATTTGCATAATCTCCTTAGATAACACTTCTACTGCATGATCTGGGACATGAAAAAAGGGAAATAATTCTTAAATGCCCTGTAGCCTCTCAAAGAAAGTTACAGACGTCTCCATACTGTTTTGCAAGACTCTATTAGCCATGACTTCATAGATACCCTAGGACACTTGAACACTCTGATACCAAGTTTATCACGACCCGAGGCTACCCCCTAGTCATAATATGGTGCTTACAACCACAATTAATCCTCAATCTAACCCATGTACTGGCATACTATTTGAGCAACTAATTTAAATTGTATAAAAACTAAATTTACTAAGATAAAATATGATCATGAGAAAGTATGAATAAAAAAATACTGATAAATTTTAGAACATGATGAAACTGAGGAAAAAAACTTGAATTACATATAATGACTCTGATGACTATCTATGGAGCCTCTACTATACTGACTATAGATAGCTGGGACATGCCTCCAACTATCACTAATTAATACATATAAATAGTTACAATATAGTACATGAACTACAACTAAAAGGATTCCCTAAAATAAGAGAACTCATCACTTGTTGGCTGGAAGCTGCAAACTATTTGATTATGATGTGTGGGCTACAACTGGTACCTACATTATGAAATAATGTAGCCACATAGACGTATATGTGTTCAGTACTTCTGGAATGTACTGAGTAAGTGGGTTGAATGCAATAAGTAAAACTAAATAGATACATAATCTTAAAACATGCATGCTAAGTGCAAGTAGACTCACTAAGAGACTGAAATAAACTGAAATTTGAAGCATCTTAAAACATGAGTACAAACATAATCTGATAAGCTGGTGAATAAATACACTTAGTTTCTTAACTCTTTACTTTTGTAGAATAAGTAGAACTGAAGCTGGAAAATGGTAAAACATAAATACTATATTTAAATCTCATTAAAGTTGGACATGATGTAAAACTAAACTGAAGATCATGTATGGATGCTAAGCATAAAAGCGTGAACATGTAAAGTTGAGAATGCAAAACCATGTATAACATGTACTGACATGATCTCAATAACAAGAATAATCTATAAAACTGACTGAATAATTACCAAAATTTGATTACTAGGTCAAGAAAACCTAAATAGGTATAAACTGAATATTGACTGAAATTCTGGGAGCTATCATGTAACTGACATAAACCATGTGAGCTATCATGGAGTCCAACATCTGACTCATATTGAGGAGGATCGTTCTATCCTTGTCATTGGAGCAGAACTTGAACTAGACTGATCACTAAACTGAGCCCATATTGGTCAAGGGGAAACACTCTCTGGCGAGGCCCTTAAACCTACGGTGGCACATAGTTTCTGGAGAAGTAGAATGTGTTAAACCCATACTTCTTACTCGGTGATAAATCCTACTCTCAACTAAAAGACACTGAAATACTAACTGGTGCATGCACTGATAACTAATAAGCTCAGGTTATGGCATTTTGAAAACAACAGTGCATATAAATTCAGTAGTAATAATAAACATATAAACTGATAGTTCTCGGCATGAGCATAACAGACTGAGTTTAACAATAAAATCATGGTCTTACAGACTTGTTATTTGAAAAGTCTAAAATAACAAGTGAACACATCAGTATCGGGTGTTCATAACCCGCCAACACTGAAAGATTACTAAAATATGATAACAACTCTTAAAACCATAATATTAAGTCATAATTCAGGAACTTAAAACATTGGAC
Source organism: Capsicum baccatum var. pendulum (assembly GCA_030864225.1). Taxonomy (NCBI): domain Eukaryota; kingdom Viridiplantae; phylum Streptophyta; class Magnoliopsida; order Solanales; family Solanaceae; genus Capsicum; species Capsicum baccatum. The sequence goes on from CM061554.1 coordinate 173,957,421, forward strand.
AATTAAATACAAGAGTATAATACTTAATTTAAGAATAGGGATGTGTTTAACTTGGGAGGATTGCACATTCTCATCAAAATCATGAAATTCAAGAAAAAATATCAAACTTGTGATTTAAAACATGAGTAAGTACAACTATTATGCTCCTTAGTCCCTTAAATCATATGATAATACTATGTTTTCAAAACATGAGGATTTGGGAATGTACCTTAACTTAAAACAAGTAAATTCAACTTAAATATTATTTATTTGGGCACAAAGATGAAAGATTAACCTTGTTATAAATCCCACATACCTTAGTTGAACGGATTCTTGAAGAAATCTTGTATTCAAAACTTAAATCCTTGTTTTATTGGGAGGAAAAGCATTGAAATGTGTTCTTGGAAAAAGAGAACGATTTCTAGTGAGAAAATTTGAGGTAATGGGCAAATAATACCCCTTGGAATGTTAAAAACTGTGTTATTGAAGATTGGGGTTGAGGAGAAAGGACCTAATTTTCCTTTAGCCTATTTTTCCCATAGGAATGGCCCTCATGGTACAAGCTTTATTATGAGGGGGTAACACTCACAATGTGACCCTTATTTTTGGGGAATAACCCTCACGACATGGGCCTATTGCTAACCCTTACTGTTTCTCACCAAAATGGTCATAACTTTTTGCTCGAGAATCAGATTAATGCAAAATTTGTATCATTGGAAAGATAATTCAATTATATATCATTTGGTGGGTCATTAGTAGAAAAATTACACATATGTAAAAAGTTATAAACATTCAAAGTTGACCCTTGTAAAATCAAATACCAAAATTTGGTCAAATCAAAGGCTCTCTGCTCAACTTTGGTCTAAGTGATTCCTATGAATATTTTTACCCCATAATCACTTCAACCACTTGGATAAAGATCATGAAATATTTTTTCAAATATAAATGATGGGATTAGAGTTTACACGTATAGGAACGATGGTTCAATGACTAGTCCAAAAATGTGGGGTGTTACAAAAAGGGAAATCACAGTGATTCCAAAGAAAAGAATGAGTTAGTACCAATGAGGATAATGACTGGATGGAGAGTGTGCATGGATCATAGAAGGCTGACCAAGTGGATACAAAAAACCACTTCCTGATTTTGTTCATGGATTATATGCTAGATAGACTCATAGGCAGGGATTGGTATTGTTTTCTTGATAAGTATTCGGGATATAGTCAAATCATGATAGCTCTTGAAGATAAAAAAATAATACCTTTAATTTCCCATACGACAGCTTTGCATTCAATAAGATGCCATTTGGACTTTGCAATGCGCCTGCCACTTTTTAGAGATATATGATATCCATATTCTCTGATATGGTGGAGGAGATGATTGAGGTATTCATGTATGAATTTTCAGTGGTCAGAGATTTTTTTGACAATTGTTTAACCCATCTGGCTAGTGTATTGTAGAGATGTAAAGAGTGAAATCTGATGCTAAATTGGGAAAAATATCACTTCAGGGTGAGAGAAGGCGTAGTGCTAGGACAAAATATCACCAAGTATGGCATTAAAGTGGAAAAATCAAAGATGGAGGTGATCAAGAAATTTCCACCATCGGTATCAATTAAAGGTATACAAAGCTTTTTGGGTTATGTAGGTTTCTATAGAAGATTCATCAAGGACTTCTCTAAAATTGCATCCCTCCTATGCAAACTTGTAGAGAAGGAGGTAAATTTTGTGTTTGATGTGAGTATCTCAAGGCTTTCAAATGCCTAAAGGAGCATTTGATTTTGGTGTCAATTATTATGTCACCAAAATAGTCTGCACCTTTTGAGGTATGTGTGATATACGGGGAGTGGCCTTGGGTGTTGTCCTAGGATAAAGAAGAGAGAATATTTTGCATCCCATCTATTATGCCAGCAAAGCTTTACACCCTGCATAGAAAAATTATATTATTACAAAGCAGGAGCTACTTGCGGTGATTTTTGCTTTTGAGAAGTTTTGGTCCTACTTGATTGGGATCAAGGTGATAGTTCATACTGACCATGCAGCATTCAGGTACTTGATGAAAAAGAAAGTTGACAAACTGCGACTGATTCATTGGGTACTCTTGCTGCAAGAATTTGATTTCAAGATCAAGGACCGAAAAGAAAAAGATAATCAAATCGCAAACCACCTATCCTAGCTTGAAAAGGAGACAAACCAAAAACTAGGAGAAGATCATAAGATAGATGATTATTTTCCAAATGAGCGTGTTCTAGCGGCATCTCAAGATTTGATCCCCAAGTTTGCTAATTTTTCCAACTACTTGGCAAGTGATCTCATTCTAGAAGATTTATCCTTCCAGCAGCAATAAAGGTTTATGCATAAGGTAAGGAAATTCTTGTGGGATGAGTCAAATCTATTTAGGTTTTGTGCCAACGGAGTAATTCAAAAATGCATACCAGAGATGGAAATGATGAGCATTCGAGAGGCTTGTCATTCATGACAAGTTGGGGGTCATCACAGTGGTACTCAAACATCCCATAAGATTATATAATGTGGGTTTTATTGGCCTACAATATATAATAATTCTCATAATTTTGCACAGGCCTGTGACCAATGTCAGTGTCAAGGAAATATTTCTCGGCAGCATAAACTTCTGATGACACCTATCTTGGAGTTGGAGCTATTTGATATGTGGGGAATTGATTTCATGGGTCCATTTTTAGGCTCCTATGGTATGAGGTATATTCTGGTAGCTGTCGACTATGTATCCAAATGGGTAGAGGTAGTTGCTCTTCCATACAACGAAGGCTTAAGTGTTACTATTTTTCTAAAGAGAAATATTTTTTCCAAATTTTGCACTCCACGTGCAAACATTAGTGATGTTGGTTCTCACTTCTGCAATCGGTTGTTAAAGGTCCTTATTGATTGATATGATGTGAGGCATAAGATGGCAACACCATACCATCCACAGACTAGTGGATAAGTAGAAGCCTTTAGCAGAGAGATAAAGTCCATATTAGCAAAGACTATGATGCCAACAGGACTGACTGACCTAGAAAGCTAGATGATGCATTATGGGCCTACCGAATAGCTTACAAGAATACCATAGGTGCCTCTCCAAATCAGCATCTATATGGAAAAGAATGCCATTTACCGGTTTAGTTGGAGAACTAGGCGTTTTGGGCGTTGAAGAGGCTGAACATTGATTGGTGTAATACAGCAAACTTGAGGTTAAGCAAGGTAAATAAGTTGGACGAATTCTAACTCCGTTCTTATAAAAGCTCGGCCATATACAAAGAGAGAATAAAGTTTTACCACAACAAGAAAATTGAGAAAAGGATGTACAAATCTGGTGATTTTGTCTTGCTATACAATTTGAGACTACGCTTGTTTCTTGGCAAGTTGAAGTCAAGAAGGACCGGACCATTCACTGTGGTTAAAATGTTTCCGAATGGTACTATTAAGGTAAAACATGACTGTGATGTCCCATTTAAAGTAAATGGGCAGAGTGTGAAACAATGCATAGGAAACCTGGAAGAAGTTAGAGTATGTGCTGAGATGGACCTTGGTGAAGTATGAGTAAAGGAACTGATTCGTGCACTAACGGTAAATCAGGCACTTCTTTCGAGGCAACCCAAGATATTTTAATGTTTGTATTCGTATTGTGTGTTTGACGGTAGACCTTCGCACCTATGGTGCCACAGGTATGTTCCTAACTCTTTTGATTTAGTTTGATGCATTGGGACAATGCATAGTTTTCAGATGAGGGTGGGGCTGCTTACGGGTTTTTGTTACGACCCAAAAATGAGGGTCATGATGGCACTTCTCGTGGCGTACCTTGACAAGTAAGCCTATCACCCAAACTGATACGAAAAGAGGAAAAAGCAAGAATATCCCAAGGTAAGGCTTTTAGAATGAAGTCGAACCATATAAGTAATCAGAACAATGCGGAAAGAACCTATCCAAAATATCAATCATGCACAAAACTAGGTGTCAATAGTATAAGAACTACTAATACAATCCAAGAGTCAAATATATTAAAAAAATAACCACAAAGGAATAATATCTATCTCGGATACTAATAATAGGTTTGTTAATTTGTAGAAATTAAAGAGAAGTATATAATAAGTCATATATATATATATATAGCAGTGTGGTGTCGGTGGAGGATAAAATGCGGGAAGTGAGGTTGAGATGGTTTGGTCATGTGTTGAGGAGGGGCACGGATGCCCCGGTTCGTAGGTGTGAGAGGTTGGTCTTGGATGGCTACAAGCGGGGTAGAGGTAGACCGAAGAAATACTGGAGGGAAGTGATTAAATGTAACATGGAGCAGTTACAGTTGACAAAGGGCATGACCCTAGATAGGAAGATATGGAGGGAAAACATTAGGATAGAGGGCTAAGCCGTGTGGGCGAGTAGGCAGTAGTTAGGAAGGCTTTGGTTCTGGTAGTGTTCAATATTTTTGGGGATGTTGTGCATATATTCTTTTATTATGTCCCATGCCTTGGATGTTTTTTTTTTTGTATATTGTCCTTTTACTATGCCGGGGGTCTATCGGAAACAGCCTCTCTACTTCTTTGGAGGTAGTGGTATAGACTGTGTACATTCAACCCTCCCCAGACCCCACGATGTGGGAATATTCTGGGTTTGTTGTTGTTGTTGTTGTTATTGGATACTAATAAAGACATAACTACTGTAGAAACATAGAGGTGAACTTCAGACACATGAATGTCCAACTGCTACCTTGGAAACTCCAATAATCACCCTATTCAAGCAAGCTGAGGCACACTTGAGTTAGGACCTGTACTGAAAGGGCGCAGTAGGCATAGTACGGTCCACTTGTACTCAATAGGTATCATAGGCCGACCAAGAAAAGTTGAAAATAAAGTATACCAAATACACAATAAGGGCATGTCACCTGAAATCAGAAAATGTCCCACGCCGCTTGCACTAACAGTTCTAATGTATATCACATATATTACAACAATATTTCAAGATATAGAATACAAGTATACATTATGTCATATATAAATAGAACAGGGGAGAACATGTAGATACAAGATCATCAACTATAAGTAAAGAAAGGTAAGACAACTACATATATGACAAGTCAATATGACAGTACAACACAACATAAACTCAATAAAGTGTGATATTTATGATGATGATGCACGAGGTCATCGCACAACCTTCGGGATCGTCGCACAATCACCCTATATTCCTATAGAGCTAAATCTTCTCGACATAGGACCTATAGGGAGTTTTTCAACCCGTATACAATCCACACATCTCATATCTCTTTTTTGGCACATCTCTCGAAAAGGGTTTTATGAGGTGTTACAATATCTCCTCCCCGGCACAACCCTTGGGGAGAGTTTTAAAAGGGTGTTGCCAGTGTTTCTCAAATATTGCCACGGTGGTACCAATGTTTCATGGATGAGCATTATATGAGGATGTAATGGTTACAACCAATCACAATGAGTATTTTCACAACCAACCACAATGATATATTTCCACAACCATGTGAGCCAATATTCACTCATTATTTCAGTTTCATCGATGAATTTCCACATGTCTCATATGCCAAATAAAGTATGAATATAATCACAATACACCAATAGTACCATATTAAGCATCTTAACAACACAATACAATTATTCACATGTATTCAAGGCTATTAATATCACACAGGACCCTACACGGTCACACATCTCACATAATAACTAAATTTCGACAATTACATCACATATAGGCTCCCGCACGAGCACAACACATAAATAGACATTTTTCGTGATTAGTTATGACCCTTAACATGCATTTTGTATCGTCCTTTATTACTCAGCCCAGTATGAAAAAGTTGTCATAACCTACCTCGAAAGCTGAAACCAGTATGCTACACTTAAACCCGCGACCTTACTTTTCAGGAATGATATCGAACTCCACTTAAAACATCAGCTATGAAATCTAAGTGTCAAAACAAAACCAACAACACCTATATTGACTACTTTTGATATGGGTTAAAATGGACCCCCAAAAAGGGTTTCCAAAAAAAGAAGGGCAAAATTAGAACTTTACTTCAGAAACATGTTTTCGATATTTTTAGGAACCTATAGCTGAAATACCAAGTTAAATCAAGTAAAAAATGAGGCTCAAATCGAAGAAAAATTATTTTTGAGCTTTACCGGGTAAAATCTTTAAAATCCAGGTTAAAATCAAGAATCGGAGTTGTTTTGAAGGTTAAATTGAAGAAAAACTAGTAATTATAAGATAAAAATATTATTCAAGTGAAATTTGAGTTTAAAATCATGCCCTAAGATTTTTGGGGTTTTAAGAAATTAATTAAGAAATTACTAAGAAAAAACGTGAAGTCTTACCTTAAATCCATAATAAAACCAAGAAATAGGTGTTAATCTAGCTTCCCAAGATCCCAAAAACTTTAATTTTAAGCTTCCAAACTATTTTAGGGTTTAACTCTCAAGAGGCAAGATGAAAATAAGAAAAATGGGTCAAAAAGAGGTGAAAATCTGCTATTTATAGCAGATTTTCTGCAATAACAACTTTTTCTTTGGTAGATCGAACTTCGACGGGGTGCCCGAGATTCGTTCGGAGTCCGATACATGCAAACAAACTATGAAACCATACTAAGTTCTACATTTTAGACACGATGGAGATATCAGATTTTCAAAAAAAATATCATTTTCACAAAGTTGATCCCCAAAATCTGAAATCACAATTTTTCAAATCGAGGGTTGAAATGAGATTTAAAATACGTAAAACCATACCAAACATGCTAAGACCCTAAAATTGACATTCTGGTTCTGCTGGCATAGTCGGATTTTATATCCGAGGTCATTTCGATCAAATATGGATCCCACGCCCATATTTTCAATTTTTTAACTTTCCAATCAATAGGTCGAAATGATATCGGGTGCATCGAGACCTGAACCAAAGGTCTACCTAGCCTAAAATTGATATTTCGGAGCTGCTACCACAGTCCGTTCTACATCCGTCGCATGAATTAAAAGATATCCCCATTAGTCTAAAATAAGCCTCTCGAAGCCATCAAAAACCATAATATCGTATAAATGCTATCAAAATGCATCAAAAATCATGCCAATCACTCCCACATCCCATAAATACCATTATGCAACTATGGGGAGGGTTAAAATAGACGAATCATAAAAAATCATAAATTTCACATATTTCATCAAATTTTTAGGTAGGTACATCATCCACCACTAAAAATCTAGTTCGTCCTCGAACTAAGGCAAAGAAATACCTGAATCAATAAAGAGCTGAGGATAAGAACTATGTATATCAAACTCAACCTCTCAAGTAGCTTCATCTACAGGTTGATGTTGCCACTGGACCTTAACCATAGGGATCAATCTAGAGCACAATCACCTAACATCATAAGCCAAAATGGAAATCAGCTCCACAACAAAGGACAAGCACTCATCTAACTGAACCAACTCCCAATGAATGACAAGAGACTCATTAGAAATATAACGATGAAGCATAGAAACATGAAAACTGGATGAACAGTTGATAGATCAAGAGGTAAAGCCAACTCATAAGCCACATCACCAATAGTCTGAAGAATCTCAAATGGACCAATACACCTGGGGCTAAGGTTGCCCCTCTTCCCAAACCTCATCACACCCTTCATGGGTGAAACTCGAAGGAAAACATGATCTTTGATGGCAAATCTCAAGGAACGAAGTCTACAATCAATATAGCACTTCTACGTACTCTGAGCTACTCTAAATCTATCCTAAATTATCCGTACTCTATCCAAAGACTCAGGGAGCAAGTCCGCACCTCAAGGTCTCATATCTGAAACATCAAACCAATCTACTGAGGAGCGACAATGCCTACCATACGATGCCTCAAAAGGAGCTATATCAATACTGAAATGGTAACTATTATTATTATATGCAAACTCTGTTAAAGACAAATAATGCTCCTACTAACCACCAAAATCCATTGGACACGCATAGAGCATACTCCAAAACCTGGATAGTCTGCTCTGACTGACCATCAGTCTGGGTGAAATGCGATGCTAAGATCAACCCGAGTACCTAACTCATCCTGAAAAGTCTTCCAAAAGTAAGATGTGAACACAGAACCTCAATATAAAATAATGGACATTGATGCACAATCTCACAAATGAAGATAGGGACTAACCTCTCAGCACTGAATAAAACTCAAACTAGAATAAAATAAGCTGGTTTGGTCAATCAATCCATGATGACCCAAGCACTGTCAGAACCATGAGATGTACATGGCAAACCAGTCACAAAGTCCATGGTGATTAATTCCCACTTCCACTCGGGAATGGGTAACCTCTGAAATAATCCACTAGGTCTCAAATGCTCAGCCTCAACCTACTGACAATATAGGTAATGAGCCATAAAATATGCCATATCTCACCTTATACCAGCCCACCATTAGTGTTTTCTTAAATCACGGTACATCTTAGTCAAACCTGGATAAATAGAATATCTGGAATAATGGGACTCCTCCAAGATCAACCTAATCCAATCACCACTCTTGGCACATAAACTTAACCACCAATCCTCAAAACTCCATCTAAATCAAGTGAGGCTTCCTTAGCCTCCCCACTCAACATCTTATCTCGAATCAACCTCAATCCAACATCATCAAACTGATGAGCTCGAATCCTCTCTATCAAAGAAAATCTAGCCTCTATAAATGCCAAAACATTCTCTAATGTCAAAATATCAAGCCTAACCATCTGGTTAGCCAAAAACTGAACCTCTAAGACCAATGGCCTCTCTCGAGTTAAAAGATGTGCTAAGCTATGATAACGCTCAATCTACAACTCTCGTGGGAGTGTAAAGCGGTCGTTAGCAAATATAGAACCCAACCTGGGTTGGGTATCGATCCCATAGGGAATAGCTTGGCCAACAAGTAAGCAAAATTACTAAACTTTTGGTTCAAGTCTCATAAGAGGGGGGGATTCTTGTCGTGCAAGTAATGTAAACAAAAGCTGAAAATAATAAAGTAAAGAGAGAAAGATTGTTACGTAAGTTGTGAAACAATGATAATTGAAGCGTTGGGGTTATGTCCACCTTCTAAGTTATACGTCTCTATTGGCTATGAGTGTGTAGAATTGTGACATGCATGTGCTTATAGAGAATTGTATTCGATGGTAAATCCAGGCGTCTTTCGACCTATTCGAGGATTATTTCACTTTAACTCTTTCGAGCTTAAAGCTTGTCTAACGGTATGAATTCTCCAAGAGGTTAGTCCAGTTACGGCACTAGCTTTTTAATAGGAAAGGGTGTCCTACTACCTTGACACTATCTCTTTTCCAGACAAATAACCTTTCTTTCGAACAAGTTAAATGTTAGACTGGAGTATTCTTGCATTTGCAACCGCAAAGAATGTAGATTAAGATGAAGAGAATAATGATATAAGCAATATACGTGTCACGAACTCATATACTCACAGCAATAGATAGTAGCTTATACGGCTTCCATAACCCCAACAGAGAAGTTTAGTTACCCATGAATGCGAAGGAAATCACAATTTGCATTGTTGTTATTATACCACAAGATTGATGATTTTCGTGTAGGACAAGTGGTAGGCGTGAGTCGTGAATTCCTTAGCAAAAGTAACGATATTCTTGTTGCGGATTTTAAGAATAGAAGAAAATAAGATTAATGGAAAGATTAGAAGAGTTGTAGAATTGTTGTGGTGGAAGAAGAGAGGGATGGAAGAAGATTAATTGTTGAATAGAAGATTGTTCTCTCCACTAAGGGAGGAATGTATCTCTCCACTAAGGGAGGATTGAATAAAAATCTCTAGCATGATAGGGTATTTATAATACCCATATCCTAATCCTACTAAGCTAATGAAACAAATAACCAAATCTTACTAGGCTAATGGAATACTTAATCCAAATGTAGTAGGTTAATGTAACATTATCATAATCCAAATAAACTAATGAAATACATAACCCAATTGTACTAGGCTAATGTATCATTGTCCAAATCCAGCTATGTGTCTGTAAGTCCCCAAAGTCTTCAGAAATGCTGTTTTAGCCCGGGATAGATTTTCCATGCAGCAGTTTTGGTCCTTAGGCGTGTACACTCCTTTTCCTTTCTTCGTGAGCTTTCTTTTGCGTCAAGTAAGCCATAAAATGCTGAATTTTGCATCATTTATACCTGAAACTTTACTAATCATGTTCGTTAGCTCATTTACAGGAAAAAGGACTAAAAGTGCATGAAATATATAATTTGTTCTCAAAACTAGGCTAAAATATGGGCAAAATATATTGATATAGGCGCGTAATATCACCTATCATCAAGCTACCCAAACAAGTCAACTTTTGGCTCAAGGTATCTGCAAATACATTAGCCTTGCCCGGATGATAGAAAATAGTCGAGTCATAATCCTTAAGCAACTCAAGCCAACAGTGTTGCCTCATATTAAGATATTGCTGGATGAAGTACTGAAAGCTATGATGATCTGAGAAGATCTCACAACAGACTCTATAACTTCAAGGCAAACACAATTGCGCATAACTCATTATCATGCGTAAGATAATTCCTCTCATGAGGCTTTAACTGACGAGACACATAAGCAATCATCTTGCCCTTCTGCATCAACACAACACCTAATCCAACACTTAAAGAATCACAAAAGATGATAAAACCTATGTCTTCCTTGGGCAAAGTCAAGATAAGAGATAAAGTCGACAAATCCTTGAGCTTTTAAAAGCTTGCCTCAAAAGCATCAGACCACTGGAAGAAAATCTTATTCTGAGTCAACTTGGTTGATGAAACCAACAAAATACTGATAATAACATTCTAAGACAACAAAACTCTGATTCTCAGTGGGCGAAGTAGCTCTAGCCCAATCACAAACCATAACAATCTTGGTTGGATCAACCATAACACCCTCCTTAGTCACCACATAACCCAAGAAAGAAATAGACTTCAACAAAAACTAAAACTTAGAAAACTTGGCATACAACTTCTCATCCCTCAATCTCTAAAGCACAATCCACAAATGCTCCTCATGCTCAACCTCTCTTTTGGAATACACCAAGAAATCATCTGTAAACACAATAATAAAGGAGTTACGATACGATCAAAACATCTAGTTTATCAACTCCATGAACGCAGCAAGGGCATTGGTCAACCTAAAGAACATGGCCAAGAACTTATAATGACTATACGGAGTCTGAAAAGTTATCTTCAGAATATCCAAAGCTCTAATCCTCGTTTGGTTATTACCGAACCTCAAATCAATCTTCAAAAATACTACAACACTTGAGGCTTTTCAAACAAATCATCAATGCGAAGAAGAGGACACTTATTCTTAATTGTTTCCTTATTCAACTGATGATAATCAACACATGACCCATCCTTTGTCTTTACAAACAAGACAGGTGCACCTTAAGGTTAAACACTAGGTTAGATAAATCCTTTATCCAATAACTCCTACAACTGATCCTTTAATTCCTTCAACTCTGTTGGGGCCATCCTATAAGAAAGAATAGAAATGGTCTTTATGTCTAGCTCAATATCAATATTGAAATCAATATCTTGATCCGGAGGCATACTAGGCAATTCCGTAGGGAATACATATATAAACTCACAGACAACACAGACAAAATCCATGAAAGAAGGTGAAACAACACTAGTGTCATGAATATGGGCCAAGTAAGATAAACATCCCTTCTTAAGGAATTTATGAGCCTAAACATAAGATATAACCCTCTTAGGACCCAAATAAAGTACACCCTTCCATGCTATCCTTGGCACACCCGGCGAAGATAAAGTCAAAGTCTTAGCAAAATAATCTAAGTTATCATGATAAAGAGCCAACCACTCCATGCCTGAAATAACATCAAAATCACCATATCAAATAAAAGCAAATCTACCAAAAGTCTCACACCCGACAAAAGTCACAACACAAGATTGATGCGCCTGATCCACCACTAAAGAATCACCTACTAGGGTAGATACACAAATTGGCATGGATGGAGGCTCACTTAAGAATCAAAACCCAAAGCAAAATACACAGACACATAGGATAAAGTCGATCCAAGATCAAATAATATAGATGAAGGTCTAAAAAAAATGGGAGCAATACCTGTAATCACAACATCAGAAGCCTCTACCTCAAGTCTAGCTGGTATAGCATAACACTGACCAAGACCACCAACTGCTTGGGTGGCCCTACGATAACTACTACGGGCTCTACCATCTTTACCTCTCGCACATCTACAGAACCCTACCTCTTATAGCTAAAATAGAAATAGCCTGAATTACCCAATGGTGACAGTTCCTGGCTACATAGATAATCTTATCATACATATAGAAACCTCTATGACCAGCCTCAATAAAAGAAGGTATAATTAGGCAAAAACAGCCACCCTAAACTGCTAAACTAGAAGATCCACCAGCTGAACTTTATAAAGTCACCTGCACTGGCCTACCATGGTATCCACAAGAACCTTTAAAATATCTACCTCGATAGATCTAACTCCTATACTCACCAAAATATCGTGCCTTCTTAGTGCCTCCCCAAGATGCACTAAGAATATCCTTTGTCATCTTAACATAATCCACTATACTTTGGAAAGAAACCCCAAACACGATCATCTAAGACATAGCCAACTAAAGACAGACATCTAAACCTTTCACAAACTTCTAAGTCTTCTAAGACTCAATGAAAATACTATCAGAGGAATATCTGTACAGGGCAGGGAAACATGCCTCATACTCAGCAACTGCCATGGAGACTTTCTCCAAATGATTCGACTCATCCCGTATCTAATCCCTTAAACTGTAAGGCACAAATCTTTCTAGGAAGGCATCAACAAAATGATCCCATAACAACTCAAGAGCATCAATTGGCCTGCAACCAACAAATAATCTCTACCAATCTCTCATAGTATCTCTCAACTGATAGTAGTATAAGCCACACCATTCACACAAAAAGAGTGAAACACAACTCAGAATATAAGGTAAGAAAAAGCTTCACACAATAAAGAATAAAATGGGGGAAGTTTCCTAAAAATATCCTATAGCCTCTCAAAGATAGATACAGATGTCTACGTACCAATCTGTGAGACTCTATTAGACATCTCGTTCTTATATTGTTGAGACCAATGAAACCTGGTTGCTCTAATGCCAATTTATCGTGACCCAAAAATAAGGGTCATGATGGCACTTGTTGTGGCGTTCCTTGAAAAGTAAGCCTATCACCCAAACTAATATGAACAGAGAAAAGGAAAAAAATATCCCAAAGTAAGGCTTCTAGATAAAAATCAAACCATATAAGTAATCATAACAATACCGAAAGAACTTATCCAAAATACCAATCATGCCCAAAACCAAGTGTCAATAGTGTAAGAACCACTAATACAATCCAAGATTTAAATACATAAAAAAAATAACCACAAAGGAATAATATCATCTTCAAATGCTAATAAAGACTTAACTACTATAGAAAGATAGAGGTAAACTTCAGACGCATGAATGTCCAACCGCTATCTTAAAAGCTCCAACAATTGCTCGAGTCAAGCTAACTATGGCGCACTTGAGCTAGGACCTGTATCGAAAGGGCATAGTAGACATGAGTACGGTACACTTGTACTCAGTAGGTATCATAGGACGACCAAGGAAAGTAGAAAATAAAGCATTAAAAATAGACAATAAGAGCACATCACCTACAATTAAAAAATGTCTCATACTACTTGCATAAATAGTTCTAATGTATATCACATATATTACAACAACACACCAAGATATAGAACACAAGTATATATTACGTCACATATAAAAAGGACAGGGGAGAACATGTAGATACAAGATCATCAAATTCAAGTAAAGAAAGGAAAGACAAATACATAGATGACAAGTCAATATGAAAATACGACACAACATAAAGTCAAAAAGTATTTGTAATGTATATGATGATGATGATGATGATTCACGAGGTCGTCACACAACCTCCGAGATCATGCACAACCCTCGTATACACCTACAAAGCTAAAGCTTTCTGACGTAAGACCCATGAGGGGTTCGTAAATCTGTATACAATCAAAATATCTCATATCTCCTTTCTAGCATATCCCTTAGAAAGGGTATTGTAAGGTGTTATAATATCTTCTCCCCAGCATATCCCTTGGGGAGAGTTTTAAAAAAGTGTTGCCAGTGTTTGTCAAATGTTGCCACGGTGGTATCAAGGTTTTATAAATGAGCATGATATAAGTATGTAATGGTTCCAACCAATATCAATGAGTATTTTCACTACCAACCACAATGATATATTTCCACAACCATGTGAGCCAATATCCACTCATTATTTCAGTTTCATCCACGAATTTTCACATGTCTCATATGCCAAATAACGTATGAATATAATCATAATACACCAATGGTACCATATTAATCATCTTAATAACACAATACAATTATTCACATATATTCAAGCCTATTAATATCACAAAGGACCCCACATGATCACACATATCACATAATATGTCAATTTTGATAATTGCATCATATATAGGACTCCGCACGGGCTCAACACATAAATATCCATTTTCATGATTAGTTCTCATCCTTAACATGTATTTTGCATCATTATTTATTACACAGTCCAGTGTGAAAGAGTTAAGTCATAACCTACCTCAAAAGCTGAAACCAGTCTTCTACACTTGAACCCGCGACTTTACTTTTCGCGAATAATACCAAACTCCACTATAAAATCAACGACACCCATGTTGAGTACTTTTCATTTGGGGTCAAAACGGACCCCCGAAATGAATTTCTACAAAAAAAAAGAGAAAATCAGAACTTTACTTCAAAATCATATTCCCCATATTTTTAGAAACCTACAGCTGAAAACTCAAGTTAAATCGAGTCAAAAATGAGGTTTAAATTAAAAAAATCATTTTTGAGCTTTACTAGATAAAATCTTTGAAATCCAGGTTAAGATCAAGAATCGGAGTTGTTTTGAAGGTTAAATTGATGAAAAACTAGTAATTATAAGATAAAAATATTATTCAACTGA
Source organism: Capsicum baccatum var. pendulum (assembly GCA_030864225.1). Taxonomy (NCBI): domain Eukaryota; kingdom Viridiplantae; phylum Streptophyta; class Magnoliopsida; order Solanales; family Solanaceae; genus Capsicum; species Capsicum baccatum. The sequence goes on from CM061554.1 coordinate 173,972,435, forward strand.
AAAGGAGTGAGATTGGGTTTAAAATCATGCCCTAAGATTTTTAGGGTTTTGAGAAATTAATTAAGAAATTACTAAGAAAAAAGTGAATTCTTACCTTAAATCCATAATAAAACAAACAAATAGGTGTTAATCTAGCTTCCCAAGCTTCCACAAACTTTACTTTTAAGCTCTCACACTACTTTCTTAAGAGGCAAGATAAAAATAGGCAAAATGGGTCAAAAAGAGGTGAAAATCTGCTATTTATAGTAGATTTTCTGCAATAACAACTTTTTCTTTGGTCGATCGGACTTCGACGGGGTGCCTAGAATTCGTTCTAAGTCTGATACATGCAAATGAACCATGCATCCATACAAAATTCAATGTTCCGGATGCAATGGAGGTATCATATTTTCAAAAAAAATATCATTTTCACAAAGTTGACCCCCAAAATCCGAAATCACTATTTTCCAAACCGAGGATCAAAATGAGATTTACCAAATATGCTAACACCCTAAAATCGATATTTTGGATATGGTGGAAAAGTCATATTTTCCATCCGAGATTGTTTTGATCAAATGTGGGTCCCACACCCATATTTTTAATTTTTTAACTTTTCGATCAATAGGTCGAAATGAGATCGGGTGCACCGGGACCCAAACTACAGGTCTACCTAGTATAAAATTGATATTTCAGAGTTGCTAGTGCAGTCCATCCAGCGATCTATCGCCCGAATCAACAGATTTCCCCATAAGTCTAAAATAAGGCTCTCAAAGCCATCAAAAACCACAATATCGAACAAATAATATCAAAATGCATCAAAAAACATGCCAATCACTCCCACACCACAAAAATGTCATAATGCAAATATGGTGAGGGTTAAAATAGCCAAATCACACAAAATTACAAATTTCACATATTTCATCAATTTTTTAGGTCGTTGCAGTCTTGATGTCCTCTTGGGTTTTTATTGTCATGCCTCTTTTCCCCGAAGTCTTATTCCAAGTAAAGATGGCATTTTTAGGTGTATTTTGTTTTGTTTCATGATGTTTGGAGTAATTAGGAGATTTTGAGTAATTAGGGCATTAGTTATGTTTTGACTGATTATTGATACCCCCCAAAATTTTATGTTTTAGAACTGTATTGATGAAGATACTTGTAACTTTGTGGATCTTGTTATGGCATTAGTATTAGGATCATTATTACTATTTTTTGGCAATTTCATGAACTGTATAGGTAGTAGTTAGTGATATTGGCGTTGTGCTATGTGAGTGTAAGATGCTACCTAGTTCCTTTTCTACGTTGAATTTAGAACTTGCCTGGTTAATCTTGCCAAGGTTGAGGGTGTAGATATTCTATAGAAATATAACACTTTTGGCGCTTAAAACAATGTATATATGCAAGTTTCTGAGACCTTTTTGTTAGATTTCATCTGTTTTGGGTATGTTTTGTAGAAAACCATATTTTGGATGATAAGTTTGTGAAAATTGTGAAAAAAGGTATTTTGGCCACTTTTGGAGTGATTATGGATATGTGGGATGTTTATCGAATTAATCGTGTTCCATGCATGTTCAAGAGTCAAAAAAGAGCTGAAAAACTAACTCCTGTCACCTAGTAAGTGACCAACGGACCGCAAGTAGGACCTACAGACTGCAGGTACACAAAACGAGGGCCAGAAAGCCAAAATTGCTAGAGCTAAATATTGCAGGATTTTTGCTTTTGCTTTCTGCTCCTACTACTTGTGCCCTGCCAGACTGCAGGTACATGGAGCAGGTGGCCACCAACCCTATTTTATCCTATTTTATTTGGGCATGATTTTTAGGATTTTCTCTTGTGCTAGAAATACCCTTTATGCACTTTTTAGTAGAGATTACACACTTTTAACACTTACAAACATATTTTAATTTCAAGATCCATCTTTGATCTTGGGATTTCTCTTTATTGACTTTGGTTGATTATTTAATTTACGTTTGTGGGTTTCCACTCATCTTATCATTGTGATTTCATCTTTGCTTTTAAACATGAATGTTATTGACTTCTTAACAAGTATGAGCGGCTAAAAACCCATAGCTAGGGTTGTGCAAACCCTGGCTGATTGACAAAGTAGAGGAAGTGTGACTATTAAATTAAACCAATATCCATGGCATGCATTACATTATTTTCATTATAGTAGTGGTCTTACCGGTTGCAAACGTTAGGATTTTGCCTAGATATTGCTACTTACTCCAAAAGAGAATTAGTGACTAGGAAAAGATAATGACAATAGTAGTTTGGGAGTTAATTGTCTATCCACTGACACGCAATGAAATATAGTGAATGACCATTATCTTTCATCTAATAATTTGAGACTCAAAAGGTAATAGTTAACTTGGAACAAGATAAGGGTTAGAAACACAATATCCTAAGACTCAAAAGCCAAAGGGTGAATCCTTCTACTCATCCAAAAGACTATAGAAGATACATAACTTATTAATTCTACATGTAAGGTATTAGGTTGGTTCAATAACGCATGATAAGCCTACAGAGTTGAGACACCGGGGGGGAACACAATCCTAGTGTTCACCTATAACTGATTTCAACCAAAGTTAATATTGGTACTTGCTCGAGACTACTACAAACAAATCCCCCTATTTACTTTCCAGTATTTCCAGTGCAGATAGCGGCAAAGCCACGTGTTCCTTTGGTATTTGACCACAACCTTAGTTGGGTTACTATATCTTGACAGTGATCGTATCATCATCTAAAAAAAGGTGTTTCTTGAACGTCATCAGGTACTACCTATTTCTAGGTTCAGGGTGCAAGTACAGGACATATGTGGTCACCGACCCTCTTTTCTGCTATTTCATTTAGGCTTTGGTTTTAGGATTTTCTCATGTACTATAAATACACTTTATGTATTTTTTTTGTAGGAGTTACACACTTTTTATACTCATAAATATATTTTGATTTTAAGATTCAATTTTAATCTTGGGATTCTCTTGTGTTAACTTCAGTTGATTAATTCTAATATGGTTATGGGTTTTGTTACTTTTTATCATTGTGATTTCATTTATGCTTTCAATTATGAATGTTATTAATTTCTTTACAAGCATGAGCGGCTGAAAAATCCATATCTAGGATTTTGGAAACCCTGGAGGATTGATGAAGTAGGGGAGGTGCGATTGTTGAATTGAATCAATACCCATAACATGCATTGTATTATCTTCATTATAATAGATTTTTTAATGGTGGACATCATTAAGATCCCACCTTAACTATTGCTACTTACTCCAAAAGAGGAGTAGTGACTAGGAAAAATAATGACAACAGTAATTTGGAGTTCAGTTGTCGATCCACACTACTAGGTATTATCTATGTAAGATGGTTAGATTTCATCTAGTAACTAAAGACTCAAAAGGTAATCAATAACTGGAATCAAGTAAGGGTTAGTAATGCAATATCCTAAAACTCAAAAGTTAAAGGGTAAAATCAGTCTACTCGTCCAAAAGACTGTAGATGGTACATAACTTATTGGTTCTGCATGCAAGGTATTGGGATGGTTCAACAAAGAACAATAAGCCTATGGAGTTGAGAAGCCATGGGGAACACAATCCTAGTTTTCACCCATACTGATCACAACCAAAGTTGATATTTGCTCCTTGTTCGATATTGCCATTAAAATCCCTCATTTACTTTTACATTTTTTTCCCATTGATTACAGCATCTAAAATCTATGAATCCACGTATTCCATTGGGATTTAAACCTAATATTTTTTGGGTTACTATATTTACCAGTGACTATATTATCTTCTGAGAGGAGGTATAGCTTGGATTTTATTAAATTTTGGTGCCATTGTCGGGGAATACGGTGTTGATTTGTGAATTAAAGTCATTGCAGTTTTTGGGTTTTTCTTTTTGTTCTTAGTTAGGCATACACTGGTGTATTCCTAGTACACATAGTAGAGGTAATCCCTTAATCCCACTAAATCTAAATCCATAAAGGATCCTACAAATACCTAGTAGGATGTCAGAGTTGAAAAGAGATTATTTGCCTACCCCTCCTCCTTAAAGAGTTTAGGACATTATTAATCGATAGACTGGTGAGCTTTTAGATCAAGCTTAAAATAACAGAAGAGTAGTAGAAGAAGCTCAATCCATATATCAGGAGGCAGAGTTAGTTGAGTAGAGACAGGGAGCAAACCACTGAGCAGTACTCGGTGAAACCCAGAATAGAAATAGAAGAGGCCGACCTCAAGTGATCCCAGTATATTAGTATGTTCAGCTGTATGAATATGATGAAGAGGATCTAGGATATGTTGAACTGGCAGATACTTGAGCTATCACTCCTCCTGTTTTACCCCCTGATCTCAAGTTCAATATTTTTAGTGCTATGATCCAACTCTTATACTTGAAGGCCGTGTTTTCAGGGTTGCCTACAAACGATGCAAACATGCACCTAAAAAATTTTACTGGGATATGCACTTTATATACCATACCAAGGGTAGATCAGGATGCATTAAGACTGAGTTTGTTTCCCCTATTACTTACTAGTGAGATATTTTTATGGCTCGGGGAACTTCCAAAAGGGTCTATCACTACATGGAGCGAGTTACACAGACAATTCTTGAACAAGTTCTTTTCTCCATCACGGGTATTGTAGCTCAAGGATGAGATTTATAACTTCAGGAAGCAACAGTCAGAATCTATGTATGAGGCATGGTCCAGGTTCAAGAAGAAGCTTATCATGGTGACCAACCACCGAATTTTAGGGATAAACTTGTTGGAGATCTTCTATAGAGCCCTAACTATCAGTTCCAGAGTAGTGGTAGACACTGTATCTAGAGGAGACTTCATGATATTATGATGGAATATGGCTTTGAGTATTATGGATTAGATCTCATTAACTAATAGAGGGTAGCAAACTTGATAAGTTGAGAGAGATTTTGACATTTATACCATTGGAGCTTCTGGTGAACAAAGAATAGATAAGGGTGTTGTAGCTCAAGAGATTTCACTATTAAGGACAGACATTAGTGGGTTGGCCAAACAATTTGCAATAATAAATTTTGCAAAGGTCAATGTAGTAGGGGTATAGGATAGCTTTAAGGGTGCATAAGTCTGAGTCAGGGGAGAAGGCAAAGTATGTGGATCATCAATTGGAAAGTTTCCAAGCCTAATGGAAAGGGAATCAAGGTTAGAACTATGATGATAGGGACAAATACATTCCACCTGGTAGATGGGATATGTAATCCAGAATAAAAGAGATATTGGCTAAGCTAATGAAGGGTCAAGAGAGGCAGGAAACTTACCTTAAAGAACTCAAGGCCGATGTTTCGGGATTGACCCACCAGGTTGAATCACATTCAACTACTATCAAGAAGTTGGAGCATCAGTATGGGCAAATCTTTGCCACTTTGGCTCAATTTCAGACAGGTGCACTACCTAGAGACAATATATCAAATCCTCCAACACTGGTTCATTGCATAGCTATTAATATGAGGAGTGATTCCCCACCTGATGAGCACTTTTTACCTGCTACTAATGAGACAAAGAAGCAAAATATCATTGCAGATGAGTAACCCCAAGCTGAATTTAAGAAACTGACTTGTAGTGATAGTAATTTTGGAAGTGATGATGATGACGACTGGGTATCAGGAGAGCTCCAAGATATAGTACAGTGATTTAGCACAGATTTTCATACACCATCAGTAAAAAAGAAGGGAGACCCAGGTGCAGTCACTATTCCATGTTCTATTAGGCCTTATGATATTAATCAAGCTCTATGTAATTTGGGGTAGGAATAAAAATAATGTCATTAGTAATATACAAGGTATTGGAGTTAGGAGAACTCAATCCTACATCTGCAAGGTTTGTGGTGGTTGATTCATATTAAAGAAGCTAGTGTGTATTGTGTGCAATGTAGAAGTGAGGGTGTCATCATTCACTTATCCAATAGATTTCATGATTTTAGACTATGAAGTGATTGCCTACTCTCCAATTATATTGATAGACCCTTTTTATCTATGATCGTGTTTTAATTGGCATAGATTTGGAGGAGATCATATTCAAATAGAATAATAAGCAATTTATGCTAAACATATGCATAACAGTACAACAGCTGGATGACATGAGAGTAGTGGCAGTGATAGATGTAGTGGATGATAACATGGTCACAGTAGATGTGCCTATTAAGGTGAGATTAGGGGTAGAACCATTACTTGATAATAAACTTTGAGAGTGATAGGATAGATGACTATGATGAGATGGCAAGTGCATTAAATGGCAAAGGCTCTTACAAATATGCCCCTAAGAAGGTGGATCTTAACTTGAAGAACAGAACTACACCTCTGGAAAGACCATCGATTGAATAACTATCGGTATTAGAATTAAAAGACCTCCCACCTAATTTGTAGTATGGATTCTTGGGGGCCAACAATACTTTACCTGTAATTATTATGGCAAATTTAACTGGAGCTCAGGTGGAAGCTTTGATATCATTGTTACAAAGGTTCAAGAGAGCTATTGGGTGAACCATTGTAGACATTGTAGGGATTCCACTAGTTATATGTACACACAAGATACATCTTAAGCCAGACAACATTCCTAGTACTGAGCATCAAAGATGACTAAACCCTCCTATGCAACAGGTGGTGAAAAGTGATATAATCAAGTGGTTAGTGATAACGCTCAATCTACAGCTCTCGTTTAAGTGTAAAGCGGTCGTTAGCAAATATAGAACCCAACCTGGGTTGGGTATCGATCCCACAGGGAATAGCTTGGTCAACAAGTATGCAAAATTAATAGACTTTTGGTGCAAGTCTCGTAAGAAGGGGGAATTGTAATAAGTAACCAAAGTAATGAAATAAAAGCTGAAAACAATAAAGTAAAAAGAGAGTATTTCGTAGGTTGTGAAACAATGAGAATTGAGGCGTTGGGGTTATGTCTACCTTCAGAGGTATACGTCTCTATTGGCTATGAGTGTGTAGAGTCTTGACATGCAATTGCTTATAGAGAATTGTAGTCGATGGTAAATCCAAGCGTCTCTCGACCTAAACAAGGACTATTTCACTTTAACTCTCTCGAGCTTAAAGTGTGTCTAGCGGTACGAATTCTCCAAGAGGTTAGTCCAGTTATGGCACTAGCTTTTTAATAGGAAAGGGTGTCCTACTACCTTGACATTATCTCTTTTCCAGACAAATAACCTTTCTCTCGAACAAGTTAAATGTTAGACTGGCGTTGGTCTATGCGTCTTCTTTTCTAGACAAATAACCTTTCTCTCGAACAGGTTAGATGTTAGAATGGCGTGTTCTTGTGTTTGAACCGCAAAGGATGTAGATTTAAGATGAAGAGAATAATGATATAAGCAATATACGTGTCTTGAACTCACAAGCTCATAGCAATAGATAGTAACTCATTCGGCTTCCATAACCCCAACTAAGAGGTTTAGTTACCCATGAATGCGAAGGATATCACGTTTTGCATGGTGGATGGCGTGAATAGTAGGTGTTTGGCGTGTGATTTTAGTGATTCCGTAGCAAGTAACGATTCTCTTGTTGTGGAATTTAAGAATAGAAGAATAGATTAGAAGTGTTTGTAGTGGAAGCTGAGAGGGATGAAAGAAAATTGATTAAATTGTAAGGAGATGTCTTAAGTGAGGAGTTAATAAAAATCTCTAACATGATAGGGTATTTATAATACTCCTATCCTACTCCTACTAAGCTAATGAAATAAATAACCAAATCCTAATATACTAATGAAATCCTTGACCCAAATGTACTAGGGTAAGGTTACAAAATTATAATCCAAATAGAATAATGAAACACATAACCTAATTGCACTAGGTTAATGTATTATGGCAAAAATCCAGCTTTGTGTCTGTAAGTCCCCAAAGTCTTCAGAATTGCTGTTTTAGCCCGGGACAGATTTTCCATGCAGCAGATTTAGTCCTTTAGGCGTCCAGCTCCTTTCCACTTCGTTCGTGAGCTTTCTTTTGCATCAAGTAAGCCATAAATTGCTGTATTTTGCATCATTTATACCTGAAACTTTCCTAATCACATTTGTTAGCTCATTTACAGGAAAAAGGACTAAAAGTGTATGAAATAGATAATTAGTTCTCAAAACTAGGCTAAAATATGGGCAAAATATATTGATATAGGCGCGTAAATTCGCCTATCATCAACACCCCACACTTAGAGCTTTGTTCGTCCTCGAACAACATATCATGTCCTTCTAAGCATCGACTTAAGGTTTTTACAGAAACAACACAAAACATTCTTCAAGACAAGCACAACAATTATCAACGAAGAGTAGCTTTCCGATTATAAGTAGAAACAATTTAACTTCAAGCATAGACTCGTGATGGTGATCAACTCGCATGCAAACGTTAAGGTGCATAGAATCATATACAACTATCCAAGACTCATCAACCATGTGTGTCTCACAATATAGTACCCATAATCACTCACAAGTATAGCATATTTTCAAACATGGGTATCAAAATATCCTTGCACTCACTCTCACAAAGAATTCATATGTAGCAACTAGTGACCATAAGCTTGCCTTTAATGTAGTACTCTACTAAATGTCGGAATGTTAAGATTAGGATCAAGTAGGTCTTTAGATGGTTGTAATGTAGGCTAAGGGACGGGTAGGACTATTTTGGCCAGAAATAGTGACTAAGTTCCTAAGCACTTTAATACATCACATTGTATCATTGACACTTTGTTCTTTCATCCTTTCTTCTTTCTTTTTTTTCTACCACCCTTGTTCTCCTATTTTGTTTTTCAATTTTAAGCACAACTTACTTTTCAGCTTTCTTTTCCTTTTTCTTTTCACAACGTACCTCCTATGATAGCACTTTCTTTTTCATAACATATTCAAGCACCATTGCAATTTTAAAGCATCATACTCACCCAATTTCCTCTTATGTTGTCACATGACTTTTTTTTTCACTTTAAAGCACTTAGGAATTTGGATCAAATTACGGTCTTGAAAAAAAATGGATTAGGCTTACATACAAGGTTGTCAAAGAAATAGGCTAAAGGCTCAAAAGGGTTTAACTAGGATGATTTACATGGGTAGGAAAAACTGAAGGTAAACATGTATAGGTTGCCAAAGAAATGCCTAAATCATATCCTAAACTTACATTCCTTATTTTCGCTTTGCATACATACGAGGCAAGTTCTAGCATCAGCCACATACATAGAATATACTATTACCTCACACACACAAGGCACATGGTCGACTTGATTGGTAGTAATATAGACTCTCGACCCAACAAGTGAAGGAATTGAATCACACACTATCACATAATGAGTCACAACTAGAGCCTAAATGTCTCAATAGTCACAATTGTAGCACATACTCTTGTTCTAATCTCATGCTGCCTATCCAAATAATTTCATGCGTAGCTAGAAAAATTTTACTCCTAAAAAATAAAAAAAAAATGTCACACGAAAAAAATCACAAAAAAATTTGGACTCAAAACAAAATAAACAAGCAAACATAAATACATAGCATGCAGATTCTGCCGACACCCCACACTTAGACTAGACACTGCCCTCAGTGGAAAATAAAGTCGAAGAACCTGATTAGTCGGACTCTTCCTCAATGTCGGGGGTCATACCCCCTTCGTCCGAGTCATCGTAAGAGTCATCGTCAGAGGTCTCCTCAGCATCAGAATCAGGCAAGCGTCTATCATCATCAGTTGGCACGTCATCATCAAGAGGTTCCTCGAAATATACTCCCACTCCACACATCTCCCGGGCATGTCTGTTCATTGGGTAGTCGTGGTCCAGCTGTTGGAGCTCTTCAGCAGTTGGAATACGTCCACCACTCATCATAGTGAATCGTGTCATGCCATAGAGATGACGGAAGAAACTCTCATCACGAGCGTGTCTCTCCGCAGTGGTAAGGTTGACTCCATGTGTTGTTTTAGCATCTTTGACCTTGGTGAGGTCAACCTTCTTTGGGGTATGTGGGAGTTTGTGGTCAGCTGGTTCCTCTTCTATATCCTCCTTCCGCAACATTGCTGTCAACAAATTGCCGAATGTGAAATGGGACCTGCTGTGGAGTCTGGCTTTTCTCATGGTAGATCGAATGATTGCCCCAAAGTTTATAGGGACATTCGTCATCAACGCATAAACCAAACACACTCTATCTCTCGATATCTTTGTGTATTGCGTCCCAGGAATAAGGCATGAGTTGACAATGCGCATCCAGATTCTTGCTTCCCTATTTAGTGGAGCATAGGGGAATGTGTTGTGACGGCCTGTTTCCTTATGTCTGCCCCATCTTGCCATTGATCTGCTTCCACAAAGCGTGTGTCTTATTGCTCTGTAAGGAGGCCTGCTGTACAGCTCTTTGTATGGTGCAGTGTCGACCGAAGGTAGGCCTAGAAACGAGTTGATCCAATCCGCTGTAAGCTGTAACACTTGGCCCCGAATTTTGACTTCGTTGCCTGTTGTGTTTGGAGACCAGTTGGCATAAAACTCTCTTGTCAAGTCAAGATTGTACTCTCCCATGTCACGGAAGATGAAATCCAGCTTCAGAGCCATTATCTTAGCCAACATTTGCGGCTCCTTCTTTGCTAAGGTCTCCTTGTTGATTAAGTCGACGTGCACATATTTCTTTTCTTTGTTGCTGTTGTACCATGCCTTGGCGTCTTCCTCAAGAACCCATTTGATTCCGAACATTCTGCGTGGTAGGTGTGCTGAAGATGATTCTCCTTGGTCTTTTCGGCTTCTCTTTTTATCCTTTCGGGTTGTGGTAGCCTTCTCCTTGCCTTGCCTTGCTTTCGGTGCCATTGTACCTGAGACTAAAAATAATGTTAGTTGCAGCACAATCGCACTTTATACAATCTACATGTAAGCACTAGGGGTACCACCCCATACTTAATCTTGTTAGCACAAATCAGTGAAGTGAAAGTGGTCGAGTACTCAGACTTCGTCGACATACGTTTTAGGATTGTATTCCGACAAGAAAATCAGCATTACATCACTTATGAGCAGCCACTTGGACGTCTTTCATGGTGCATATAGCGACACTACAACATAGGAGTTACCGCATGGAATTGCTATTCGTACAACAAACACTACCTCCTACGTCGATAGTCACTATAACCTTATCCCGATGGCCGGGATGGTTAATCATGCAAGCATCCAAACAACACTCTCAAGCAATATTCATAGCCACATATGTTCAGCAAGTATCATAACAATGCCATTGAAACAAAATTCAAGTCGGAAACAAGTCAAGAATTCCATACGTATATATTCAATCACACGATTTTGCAACAATTATCCACACACATGAACATCACCACCAATTTCTTATGATTTAGCATTTTATAATAAGCATAGCAACGTAGTACTTACGATAAATAGATGAAGAATAAGAGAGCACTTACTTGCTTGAAGAGTGTGGAGAAGTTTGTTGTGGATTGGAAGAACAAAGGAAGAAAAATTTGAGAGGATTTGGAGTGATATGCGGCGCCCTTAGGGTTGTTTCTAATGTGGTTGTGTAAAAAAAAAACAAGTCCCCTTTATATAGGAAGAGTATGGGTCGGGTTATGACCCATTTACAATCGGATTTGGGGACAAAATCACAGCATATGCGGCGCATATCCCTCGGCATATCACTTACATATGCGGCGCATTGTCCATGGCATAATGGGTCATATGCGCCGCATATGGTATGGCATTTCTAGACATATGCGCCGCATAGTCTATGGCATTTGGGCTCAGTATCTCAAATGCCATAGCATAGGCGGCGCATAGTCAAAAGCACACCTAGGAATAGGCGGCGCATAGTGTATTGCACACTAGATTCCGAGTCCTTAGGCTATAGAATAGGTTGTGCATCGTTCGTGGCCTATTTATACCAAGGCCTAGCCTTCCTCGAAGCCTATTATGACGTGAGAAAGGCTCAATTCATAGCCTTATGCATCACCATTCCTAACTTACCGACTTTACCATACAATGCGACCAAATCGTCAATTGAAATCAATCTCCTCGTTGCATACTTCTTGCACCTATATTTGCTCAAAACACAATAAAAACGATTAGTACGATGGGTTGCCTCCCACCAAGCGCCTTAGTTTTGGTCGTGGCACGACTCTTATTTTTGGATTTTCATTTATCAAAAAGAAAAAAATTAAAACGACGAAACGATAAAATGATAAAACGATAAAACGATGGGTTGCCTCCCATCTAGCGCCTTATTTATTGTCGTGGCTCGACGTAGTAGTCTCGAGTACTTAGACTTCGTCGAGATAAGTGATGGCCATGTCATTTATCGAGTCAAGAGGACCGATATATGGCTTGACACGTTGGCCATTCACTTTGAAGATAACACCCTCATTGTTTTCCAATTCGACTACTCCAGACGAGTAGACTTGGGTGACTTTAAATGGACCAGACCACTTTGATTTTAACTTACCTGGGAAGAGCTTGAATCTGGAGTTAAAGAGTAGTACCATGTCACCTTTTTGGAAGTTTCGTCGAACAATCCGCTGATCATGATACTTCTTCATCCGCTCCTTGTATAAATCTGATCTTTCATATGCATGGAGACGGAATTCATCTAGTTCGTTCAGCTGCTCCAACCTCAGGTTCTTCACATCATCCCAATTCAGATTCAAGTGCTTCAATGCCCACAATGCCTTGTACTCAAGCTCGATGGGTAGATGACAAGCCTTCCCATAAACTAGCTGATAAGGTGACATGCCAATGGGTGTTTTGAATGCAGTCCTGTACGCCCATAGTGCATCATCTAGCTTTCGAGACCAATCCTTCCGATTCGCATTGACCGTCTTGGCAAGGATTTGCTTGATCTCACGATTGGAAACCTCTACTTGTCCACTAGTTTGGGGATGATAAGGCGTAGCTACCTTGTGTTGCTTGACTCCATACTTGGCCGATACAGATTTGAATAGCTTGTTGCAGAAGTGAGATCCTCCATCACTTATGATAGTACGAGGTACCCCAAAGCGAGAGAAGATATTCTTCTTTAAAAACGCTACAACACGCTTTCCTTCGTTATCGGCCAATGCTACAGCTTCAACCCATTTCGACACATAATCCACAGCAACCAAGATGTACTTCATTCCAAACGAATTCACGAATGGTCCCATGAAATCAATACCCCACACATCAAAGAGTTCTACCTCCATAATTTTGGACATGGGCATTTCATGGTGTTTTGAAATAGCACCTTGACGTTGGCATTGGTCACACCTTCTCACATAGTCGTGTGCATCTCTGAATATTGTAGGCCAATAATAACCACTTTGCAAGACTTTCCTTGCTGTTCGATTACCCGCATGATGTCCTCCAACTTGCGAAGTGTGGCATGCTTCCAATATAGTAGGCACTTCTTCATGGGATATACATCGTCGAATGATACCATCCGCGCATCTTCGAAACAAATAAGGCTCATCCCAATAGTAGTGCTGAACGTCATGCATAAACTTCCTCCTCTGGTGGTAAGATAAATTGGCAGGTAACACATTACTCACCACGAAATTTGCAAAGTCGGCATACCATGGTAAGTTCTCCATTGTTGTCGCTAGTATCTCCTCGTCAGGGAATGCATCGTCAATCTGATTTTATGGTTGCGCCACATACTCATTCTCAAGTCTAGATAGGTGATCAGCCACTTGGTTCTCGCAACCTCTTCTATCTTTGACTTCGAAATCAAACTCTTGTAGCAGCAATACCCATCTAATCAGCCTTGGTTTTGCATCCTTCTTTGTCATTAGATATCTAAGAGCTGCATGGTCTGTATGAACGATCACTTTAGTACCCAATAGATAGGTACGGAACTTCTAAAACGCATACACAACCGCTAAGAGCTCTTGTTCAGTGACAGTGTAGTTCCTTTGGGCTTCATTGAGGACCTTACTCGCATAGTAGATAGGATGAAATAACTTCTCCTTTCTCTGTCCAAGAACAGCACCAACGGCTACACCACTAGCATCACACATGATTTCAAACGGGAGCGTCCAATCTGGTGCTACCATGATAGGGGCTTCAATGAGTTTTTCTTTAAGGCATTCGAATGCCTTCAAGCAATCATCATTAAAGTCAAACTTCGCATCTTTCTCCAATAGCTTGCACAATGGACTTGAAATTTTGGAGAAGTCTTTGATGAATCTACGATAAAACCCAGCATGGCCAAGAAAACTACGAACTCCCTTCACCGAAATTGGAGGTGGTAGCTTCTCAATTACCTCTATTTTGGCGCGATCAACCTCTATTCCTCTTTCGGAGATCTTGTGCCCAAGAACAATTCCTTCTTTTACCATGAAGTGGCACTTCTCCCAATTCAGCACAAGGTTGAACTCTACACATCTTTGTAATGCCATGCTCAAGTTCACCAAACATGCGTCAAAGGACTCACCAACAACTGAAAAGTCGTCCATAAATACCTCCAAAGTGTCTTCTACCATATCAGAGAAAATAGACATCATACAACGTTGAAAGGTGGCTGGTGCGTTACATAACCCGAATGGCATGCGTTTGAAGGCAAAGGTACCATATGGGCATGTAAACGTTGTCTTCTCTTGGTCTTCGGGGGCAATACAAATCTGATTGTAACCTGAATAACCATCAAGAAAGCAAAACCATCCTTTCCCCGCTAATCGATCTAGCATTTGGTCCATAAATGGCATGGGGAAATGATCCTTGAGAGTCCAAGAATTCAGCTTGCGGTAGTCCATACATACTCTCCATCCAGTAACGGGCCTGAGTGGAATAAGCTCATTCTTTGCATTAGCAACCACCGTCATGCCTCCTTTCTTGGGAACACATTGTACTGGGCTTACCCATGTACTATCAGAAATAGGATACACAACTCCTGCGTCTAACCACTTGATAATCTCCTTCTTCACCACCTCTTGCATTGGTGGGTTTAGACGTCTTTGGTGTTCGATGGTGGGTGTGCACTTTTCTTGGAGCTGAATTTTATGAGTGCAAATCCCAGGTGGAATACCAAGGATATCCGCAATGGTCCATCCAATAGCTCTAATATACTTGCGTAAAATTGCAATAAGAGCTGCAACTTGTTGCTCACCTAAATCGGCTGCCACTATGACTGGAAGAGTGTTTCCGCTTCCTAAGAATGTGTACTTCAAATGGCTTGGCAGCTCCTTTAATTCTAATGTGGGTGGTTCTTCAATAGATGGCTTAACTGGTGGTGTGGGTCGATTCTTGAGATCAAGATCCAGCTTCTTAGGAGTATAGCGATATGCTCCTAATCCTGATAGAGCACAAACATTATCTTCAGAAATTTCAGCATCATCATCATCTTCTTCCATGAGCAAAACCTCCAAAGGATCATCAAGAATTTGCTCTTCAGCAAGTAACTCATCCTCGTTATCAACGACAACATCAGCCACAGAAAATACACTTAGATCTTTGGGTTGCTTCATTGATTTGAAAACATCAAAGCGCACCACTTCATCATTTATTCGGAATGAAAGCTCATTAGCTCTCAAATCTATGAGCACACTTCCCATAGCAAGGAAAGGGCGTCCCAAGATTATGGGAACCTCTGAATCTGCTTCACAATCCAAAATGACAAAGTCTTCCGGAAATATGAATGAAGATACCCTCACCAAGACATCGCATAGAATATCCACCGATCGTTTTACCGACCTATCCGCCATAACAAGCCTCATATTAGTTGGTGTAGGATCTCCTAACCCCAACTTCTTGTAGATTGATAATGGCATCAGGTTGATGCTGGCTCCTAAGTCACATAATGCTTTAGCAAAGTCCAAAGATCCGACGGTGCAAGGAATAGTGAAAGCTCCGGGGTCGGCCTTCTTCTGAACTATGGATCGGGTAGCGATTGCACTACAATGATGCACATCATCTTTCAGCTCATAGCTTGCTGCCCTCTTCTTAGTCAAAAGATCTTTCATAAACTTCGCATACCCAGGCATTTGTTCAAGTGCCTCTACCAATGGGACATTAATAGTCAGCTGCTTCAACATGGTCATAAATTTGCTGAACTTAGTGTCATCGGCCACCTTCTTCAATCTTTGTGGAAAAGGTGGTGGTGGGTATGGAAGTGTTCTCTCCATGGCTTTCTTCTCCTCTTGCTTCCGTTTATTATTTTTTTCAGGCTGCACGTCACTAGGCAACACGTCCTTGACGTTGGAAGTGGATATTGCGGCGTCTTCCCTAGTGGCGTCACTAGGTGTGGCGTCCATGTCTGCTGTTCCGTCAACTACTTGCTTGCCTTCTGCTGAAGTTTCCAGCACCTTACCACTCCTCGTAGTGATGGCCATGCATGACCCATCATTCCTTGGGTTTTGGACTGTATCGCTCGGTAAGGTGCCAGTCTTTCTTTGATTGAATGCTGCTGAAAGTTGGCTTAATTGCTGCTCTATTTGCTTGATAGAAGTGGAATGAGAATCAACTAATTGCTTCATGGAGGCCAAATCGTCAATCACCTCCTTAACTCCCGCGCTCGTCGCTTCCACTCCTTTCAATAACTTAGCCATCATGTCTTACATAGAATTAGATGTGGTGGTATCACGTCTACCAGGGGGAACGTACAAACCACTATTTTCATTATTTTTCTTCCAACTACCTTGGTCTTTACCTCCAGATTTATCATAATAGTTCCGACCTTGGTTTCCTTAGGCATTCCCACGGAAACCCCCCTGATTGTTCAAGTAGTTGGCCTCCTCTTCTAAATCAGATTCGTCTCTTCCTTTTGACGCAATAGCTTTCACTTTTTCAGTCTTCCCTAATAGATGCTTTGTAAGAAGATCCATTTGGGTTTTCATGTGCGCCATATCTTGATCACGTTCTTCTTCTCTTCTTCTTTGGTCTGCAGACATGCCAATAGATAAAGTGGGGCTTGCTACCTCAGAATCCCTGGTATGCCAAGCTCTACTTTGTTTAGTCATACGATCTAGTATGTTGCTTGCTTGACCAAAGGTGAGGTCCATAAAAGAACCTCCAGCTGCGTTGTCCACCACTGGTTTAGTTACTGAATTCAAGGCTCTATATAAGATCTCCATCAAGTGGACATTGGTCATGTGATGGTTTGGGCATCTCGCTAGCTTTGTCTTGAACCTCTCCCATGTTTCGTGAAGAGCTTCAGATGGAAGCTGACGAAAGTTGCTGATTTCATCTCTCAATTGAGCCCTCTTGGATGGCGGAAAGAATCTTTCTAGGAAAGCGTCTCTCAATTGCCTCTAATTTGTAATAGAATCAGGAGTCAGCCCATTCAACCATAATGTTGCCTCCCCAGACAGAGACAATGGAAATAGACGTAATCGAATAGCATTCTGACCAACACCAGGATTGTCAAAAGACTTGCATGTAGAAATAAAGTTGATGAGATGCATATTCGGATCATCGCCTGCTAGTCCACCAAATAATCCCTTGAGTTGCAATAACTGAATCATGGTGCTTGTAATGTTGAACTTGGCTCCGGGCGCTAATGGTGGTGGAATTATAGCTCCAGTGGCTCCGGCACCATCAAGATCATCATCATCATCGTCGAAAGCTGGTTGCAAAGGTTGGCGATCATATCTGTACCGAGCTTGTCGACCTCTTCTGTTGGCAGGTGTTATAATTTCAGCATCACGCCTAGGGTTCAGTAACTCGTCATCACCTAAATCTTCATCGTCAGGATTTGTTGCTCGTCCAGGATTATCAATGTTTTGTTGTTGGACTTGAGCAGCGGCAAGAGCAGCTAATCTTGCTTGCTCGTGTTGAGCAGCCATCCTGTCGATTTCAGCTTGTGCTTCCATTCTTCTAATTCGTTGCGGTTCCGGATTGATTGGTAATAACGGTTGACCAGAACTTCTAGTATGGGGCATGCACTAAAAGAAAAACCTGCAATAAACAAAAACAAAAACTAAACGTAAAAGTACGAGAATCTTTGACCAAAGGGTCTAGTAATTATCACGAACTTGATTGACACTCGTATTCCCCGGCAACGGCGCCAATTTTTGATAACGCTCAATCTACAGCTCTCGTTTGAGTGTAAAGCGGTCATTAGCAAATATAGAACCCAACCTGGGTTGGGTATCGATCCCACAGGGAATAGCTTGGTCAACAAGTACGCAAAATTAATAGACTTTTGGTGCAAGTCTCGTAAGAAGGGGGGATTGTAATAAGTAACCAAAGTAATGAAATACAAGCTGAAAATAATAAAGTAAAAAGAGAGTATTTCGTAGGTTGTGAAACAATGAGAATTGAGGCGTTGGGGTTATGTCTACCTTCAGAGGTATACGTCTCTATTGGCTATGAGTGTGTAGAGTCTTGACATGCAATTGCTTATAGAGAATTGTAGTCGATGGTAAATCCAAGCGTCTCTCGACCTAAACAAGGACTATTTCACTTTAACTCTCTCGAGCTTAAAGTGTGTCTAGCGGTACGAATTCTCCAAGAGGTTAGTCCAGTTACGGCACTAGCTTTTTAATAGGAAAGGGTGTCCTACTACCTTGACATTATCTCTTTTCCAGACAAATAACCTTTCTCTCGAACAAGTTAAATGTTAGACTGGCGTTGGTCTATGCGTCTTCTTTTCTAGACAAATAACCTTTCTCTCGAATAGGTTAGATGTTAGAATGGCGTGTTCTTGTGTTTGAACCGCAAAGGATGTAGATTTAAGATGAAGAGAATAATGATATAAGCAATATACGTGTCTTGAACTCACAAACTCATAGCAATAGATAGTAACTCATTCGGCTTCCATAACCCCAACTAAGAGGTTTAGTTACCCATGAATGCGAAGGATATCACGTTTTGCATGGTGGATGGCGTGAATAGTAGGTGTTTGGCGTGTGATTTTAGTGATTCCGTAGCAAGTAACGATTCTCTTGTTGTGGAATTTAAGAATAGAAGAATAGATTAGAAGTGTTTGTAGTGGAAGCTGAGAGGGATGAAAGAAAATTGATTAAATTGTAAGGAGATGTCTTAAGTGAAGAGTTAATAAAAATCTCTAACATGATAGGGTATTTATAATACTCCTATCCTACTCCTACAAAGCTAATGAAATAAATAACCAAATCCTAATATACTAATGAAATCCTTGACCCAAATGTACTAGGGTAAGGTTACAAAATTATAATCCAAATAGAATAATGAAACACATAACCTAATTGCACTAGGTTAATGTATTATGGCAAAAATCCAGCTTTGTGTCTGTAAGTCCCCAAAGTCTTCAGAATTGCTGTTTTAGCCCGGGACAGATTTTCCATGCAGCAGATTTAGTCCTTTAGGCGTCCAGCTCCTTTCCACTTCGTTCGTGAGCTTTCTTTTGCGTCAAGTAAGCCATAAATTGCTGTATTTTGCATCATTTATACCTGAAACTTTCCTAATCACATTTGTTAGCTCATTTACAGGAAAAAGGACTAAAAGTGTATGAAATAGATAATTAGTTCTCAAAACTAGGCTAAAATATGGGCAAAATATATTGATATAGGCGCGTAAATTCGCCTATCATCAGTTAGATACTGGAGTGGTTTTCCCTATTATAGATAGCAAGTAGGTGAGCCCAGTTCAATAATTTCCAAAGAAAGAAATCCCAGTGGTTCCAAATAAGAAGAATGAATTAGTACCAATAAGGCTTATGACCGGTTGGAGAGTACGCACGGACTACAAAAAGCTGAAAAAGTGGACACAAAAAGACAACTTCCCTATGCCATTCATGGACCAGATGCTGGACAGACTAGCAGTCAGTGGTTGGTACTATTTTCTTAATGGGTACTCGGGCAACAATCAAATCATTATTACTACCAAATAACAAGAAAAGACTACCTTTACTTGCCCCTATGGGACCTTTGCATTTAAGAGGATGTCATTGACTATGCAATGCGCCTGCTACCTTTCAGAGATGTATGATGTCCATATTCTTCGACATGGTGGAAGACAGTATTGAAGTATTCATGGATGAATTTATTGTGATTGGGGTCTCATTCAATGACTATTTAGCTGATATAGCCAGTACACTACAGAGTGTGAAGAGTGCAACTTGGTACTAAACTGGGAAAAATGCCACTTCATGGTGAAATAAGATATCGTGTTAGGGTACAAGATCTCAAAACATGGTATTGAGGTGGACAAAATAAAAATTGAGGTAATTGAGAAGTCACCGTCAGTGTCAGTTAGAGGCATACGGAGTTATTTTGGTCATGTAGGCTTTTATAGGAGGTTCATCAAGAACTTCTATAAAATTGCATGTCCTTTATGCAAGATCTTAGAGAAGGAGGTGAAATTTCTATTTGACGATGCTTGTGACAAGGTTTTTAAATGCCTAAAGAAGCGATTAATTTTGGCGCCCATCATTGTGTCTCTTGACTGGCCAGCACCTTTTGAGGTAATAGGTGATGCAAGTGAAGTGGTGTTGGGAGCTATTTTAGGCTAAATAATCGAAAAGATATTTCATCCCATCTACTATGCCAGTAAAGCTTTAAACCCCACATAGAAAAATTATACAGTTACAGAGCAGGAGCTAATTGTGCTAGTTTTTGCTTTTGAAAATTTTGGTCTTATCTGATTGGGACAAAGGTTATAGTACACACTGACCATGAAAACTTTAGGTACTTGATGTTAAAGAAAGATGCCAAATCCAGATTGATTTATTGGGTTCTTTTATTATAAGAGTTTGATTTTGAAGTCAAGCATCAAAAAAGGAAAGAAAATCAAATTGCATACCACTTATCCAGACTTGAGGAGGGGACCATACAGAAATTGGGGGATAATACTGAAATAGATGATATGTTTCCTAATGATCGAGTATTTTCATCATCTCAAGACCTGATTCCATGGTTTGCTGATTTTGCCAACTATTTATTAAAAGATCTTATCCTAAAATACCTATCCTTCCAGTAGCGAAGAAGATTTATGCATGGTGTAAGGAAGTTTTTTTGGCATAATCCGCATTTGTTTAGGATCTGCGTTGATGGTGTGATTCGGAGATGCATTCCAAAGGTGGAGATGATGAGCAATCTAAAATCATGTCATTCTTCACTAGTTGGGATCACCACAGTTGATCATAGATAGCCTACAAAATTCTATAGTGTGGGTTTTACTGGCCTTCAATTTACAAGGATTCTCATGATTTTGCAAAAGCCTATGACCAATGTCAGTGTTAAGGCAACATTTCATGACACCAGGAACTTTTCATGACACTTATTTTTGGAGTTAGAATTATTTAATGCATGAGGGATTGATTTTATGGCCTCGTTTGTGACATCCTATGGCATGATATACATTTTGGTAGTGGTTGACTATGTATCAAAATGGGAGGAGGCAGTTGCACTTCCAAATAATGAAGGTAGAGGAGTGACCAATTTTTTGAAGAGAAATATCTTTTCTTAATTTGGCATTCCACGTACAATTATCAACTATGGTGGGTCACACTTCTGCAATTGCTTGTTCAAATCACTTATTCATAGATATAATGTAGGTGTAAGGTGGCTACACTTTACCATCCTCAGACAAGAGGGCAAGTGAAAGTCTCCAATAAAGAGATAAAGTCCATATTAGCAAAAACTGTGAATGCCAATGGGACTGACTAGTCTAGAATGTAAGACAATTTACTGTGGGCCTACTGTACAGACTATAAGACTCCCATAGGTTCCTCTTTATATCAATTTGTGTAGGGTAAAGCATGCAACTTATCGGTTAAGCTTGAGCATAAGGAACTATGGGCGTTGAAAAGGCTAAATTTTAAGTGGTGTGATGCAGTAAACTTGAGATTGAGCAAGGTGAATGTGTTGGATAAATTTTGACTCTATACTTATCAAAGCTCCGTCATATACAAAGAAAGAATAAAATTGTACAATGACAAGAAGATTGAGAAGAGAATATTCAAACTCAGTTATTTGGTCTTGTTATATAATTCAAGACTACACATATTTCCTGGCAAGCTAAAATCAAGATAGACTGGAACATTCAATATGGTTAAGGTATTCCAATATGGTTCCATTGAGATAAAAAATGATGGTGATATCCCGTTTAAAGCGAACAGGCAGCGAGTGAAACACTACATGCGAAACCCGAAAGAGGTAGGAGCTTATGCTGAAATAGACCTTGGTGAAGTCTGAGTATCCAAGGGAACTGAGTCATGCCACAACAAGAAATCAAGAACTGCTTGGGAGGAAACACAACATACATAGATGCCTAGTGTGTCCCAGGTATGTCCTCACTTTCCTCCGTCTTACTTTACTTTAGCGTATTGAGGACAGTGTGGAGTTTTTAGTTGGGGGTGGGCATACCATGCCACTGCAGTTTTTGTTGTTGTGTTTCTTTTCTTGTCGGTCATGGTATAGATGTAGAACCAGCATGTCTAGGATAATTTTGTGTCGTATTGTGCTTTGTTTTTGTATAACTAGGATATTTTTAAGTATTTAGGATAGTAATCATGTTTTGCTTGATTTTTTTGATACTCCTCTAAAATTTTATGTCTTAGAACTGTGTGAATGTGTATATGTGTGAACATTGTGGATCTTGTTATGGTATTAGAATTAGATACATGATAATCACTTGCTAACAATTGCATGGACCAAATAGGCAGTAATGGGTAATATTGACTCAATGCCATGTGTGTATGAGATACTACCTAGTTCCCTTTGTGTGTTGAACTCAGAACTTGCCTGGTTAGTGTTTCCTAGGTTGTAGGATTGTTGGTTAGGAAATAATCATAGGCCATTTTTTATATTAGTCCACTTTTAGCCTACATGACCTTCCATGTGTGAATTATATCCCTTGATCCTGACTTTGAGCCCGAATGCCTATTTTTCTTGTTGTACCTTTCACCTTCCCATTTGGGTTACAATGAACTTGTTTTATCCCTGGTCCTCCTTGGACATTGTAAACCTCAACTCAAGCAAAATGCCTAAGTTGAGGGTGGCTATAATAGGGGTGCATCGTGTCAAATGGGAATGAATAAGAGTAAAATAAGAGAAATGTTAGTATTGCTGGGTGTGGTAAAAAAGGAAAGAAAAAAATGTAAAAAGTGAAAAAAAGAAATAAAAAACCACACCCAACCTGAATATGCAATAAAGAATAAAAAGAGAGAAATAAGGGTAGAATAAAAAAAATTGGCTAGTAAGTGAAAGCCTCAGATTAGAGTGGTGCCAAGGACGATTAGTCACTTGATATGTTCATATGTACCATACCATCCCCCAAGCCTATATTACAAGCCGAAAAAAGTCCTATAGTGATCCTTACTTGACTATCTGAATGTTAAGGTAAAGAAAATAAAGGCAAGCCTATGGTATTTCATGCACATTGATTGGAACTTCTCTTCTGAGTGTGAGTGTCTCTTGATCATCCATGCATTGACATGTATTATTTCATTTGAGTGAGTGGGACATCCTTTTTGTGAGGGCACTTGAGTCAAAATGCTAGTTATTTACTTGTTTCGGATAGTGTAACTTGTATATATGAGTGGTTTTTTGTTGATAATGAAATTTCAATTCCTTGATCCCATTGTGCCACATTGTTGTGCTTCTTGTTCATACACAGTTGGTTTTGAAAAATAAGATAGGAGGAGGATATTGTAATTTGAGTTTAAGGTGTTGATTGACTTCCTTGAATAGCGTAGATTCTCCTAGTTAAGTGTCATTTTTATTTTTGTTGCGTTTTGTTGCTCGAGGACATGCAAATATTCTAAGTTGAGGGTGTTGATGCGCTATAGAAATATAGCACTTTGGACGCTTTAATAAGAAAAATATGCAAGTTTCTAAGGTTATTTTGTTAGATATGATGTGTTTTGGGTATGTTTTGCAAGAAATCGTGTTTTGGATGCTAAGTTCGTGAAAATGATGAAAAGGGGTATTTTTGGCTACTTTTTGGAGCAATTATAGATATTTGGGATACTTTCCAGCTTGTTCGCGATCAAAGAATGTTCGAGAATTGAAGAAGAGCTGAAAAGATGACTCCCAACAATTACTAACACAACCTACGAACCGCAAGTAGGATCTACGGACCGCAAATAGGCAAAGCAAGTGCCACAAGTCCAAAATCCTATGAACTAACTTGTAGAATTTTTTAATCCGGTACCTGCACCCTGTACCTGTACTCACCCTGCTGACTACAGGTGCTACCTGCGCCCAGGGTCAGCATGCAAGTCTGGCCACATGTGGTCCTCGACCCTATTTTGTCCTATTTCTTTTAAGATTTGGTTTTAGGGTTTCCTCATGTACTATAAATACCCTTTATGGTTTTTTAGTTGGAGTTACACACTTTTGATACTCACAAACATATTTTGATTCCAAGATGCAATTTTGATCATGGGATTCTCTTGTATTAACTTCAATTGATTAATTCAGTTACAATTGTGAGTTTTATTACTTCTTATCATTGTGATTTCATCTATGCTTTCAATTATGAATGTTATTGATACCTTCACAAGCATGAGTGGTTGAAACACCCACTGCTAAGATTGTAGAAACCCTGAAGGATTGACAAAGTAGGGTAGGTGCGATTGTTGGATTGAACAGATACCCATGGAATGCATTGCATTACTTTACTATAATAGATTTCTTAGTGGTGGACAACGTTAAGATCATGCCTAGATTATTGCTACTTACTATAAAAGAGGAGTAGTGACTAGGAAAAGATAATGACAATAGTAATTTATAGTTCAGCTATCGATCCACGCTACTAGGAAATATCTATATAATATGATTAGATTTCATCTAATAACTAGATACTCAAAAGGTAATAGTTAACTGGGATCAAGATAAGGGTTAGTACTGCAACATCCTAAAACTCAAAAGGTAAAGGGTGAAATCTATCTACTCGTCTAAAATATTGTAGATAGTACATAACTTATCGATTCTTCATGTAAGGTATCAGGTTAGTTCATCAAAGCACAATAATCCTACAGATTTGAGAATCCAGGGAGAACACAATCCTAGAGTTCACCAATACTGATCACAAGTAAATTTAATATTTTCTCCTTGTTCTACATTGTCATTCAAATCCAGCTATTTACTTGTCAAGTTTTGTCCTGTTGATTACAGCATCTGAAATCCACGAGTCCATGTATTCTCTTGGGATTCGACCCCAACCTTCATTGGGTTACTATATTTGAAGCGATTGTATCATCTTTTGAAAGGAGGTGTAGCTTGGACGTTATCAATGAAAATATGATGAAATTGGGGTTTGACTCAAAAAATGATAATTTGGTCCTTTAGAGCTAAAATCCCCAAATTCTACCTTTAAATTTGGGTTTAAATGAGATTTAAATGATAGTATCAAAGAAAAGTAGTTGAAATCAGATTTTGGAGCTTACCCAAGTTTAGAAATGAAAGAAAATGCCGAAAAATCAATCCCCAAGATCCAAGACTCAAAAATGGTGAACAAAAACTGAGAAAAGGAATATTTATACCCAAATGTCAGATGTCACTAAAGCACGATCCTCGATTAGCGTTCTAGTCTACTAAAGAAGACAAGGGCCAATTTTGCACCCTCTTCTAAAGCGGACAAGGGTCGCTAAAGTGCTTTTGCCTAGCTGGTAATCGTACGCTAAAGAGGCCAAGTGACTCTTTATCTCCTACTGCTTAAGTAGCCCAAATGGCATTTTAGCAGCTGCACCGGCTGAGTGGTAAACCAGCTATGGAGACTTGGAAAATTTTAAGTCTCTATCTTCCAAGTTTCTACAGACCCCTCAAAATTCATCCAAAATCCTAAGAATACAAACCAACAATGTTACCCTATCAAATTTGACGCTTCAAACTCAATAAAGATATCAAAATTTCAAAAAATATAGTTTTCACAAAATTGACCCTCAAAATCCATAGATTACTAGAACCCTAGAATGCTCTCCACGACTGATGGTCATCCACCATCGGTGGATGGTCTTCAGTTACAACAACAAACCCAGTGTATTTCCACACAATGGGGTCTGGGGAGGGTAAGATATACGTAGTCCATACCACTACCTCCAGAGAAGTAGCAAGGTTGTTTCCGATAGACCCCTGGCTCAAGACAAAGAATAATAAATAAATTCATAATAAAAGCATAAAACAAGATGGCACAACACAGACAAGACACCCACACAGTAATACCCTACACTAATGTACCAAAGGCACCCCCCATATGCCAGTATTGACTCTACCAGATGGTTAAAATAGTTTTGTTGGGTACTGTGATGCATCCAGAGTGGGTTTGGGTTGTGTCCTCATACAGAAAGGTAAGGTCATAACCTACGCCTCCAGACAGCTTAAATCCCATGAGAAAAATTATCCGACTCATGATCTTGAGCTATTAGTTGTAGTGTTTGCCTTAAAGATTTGGAGGCATTATTTTTATAGGGTGCATGTAGATGTGTTCACAGATCACAAAAGCCTTCAGTATGTGTTCTCTCAGAAAGGTTTGAATTTGCATCAAATAATATGGTTAGAGTTATTGAAAAATTATGAAATGAGTGTTCTGTATAATCTAAGCAAGTCCAATGTAGTGGCTGATGCTCTCAGTATAATGTCTATGTATAGTGTAGCTCATATTGAGGACGGTAAGAAGAAATTAGCTCAGAAAGTTCATCAGTTTGCCCGACTAGGTGTCCATTTACTCGATTCAGTAGAAGGTAGTGTGTGGGTGTAGAGTAGCTCAGAGTCATCTCTAGTCTTCGAGGTAAAGAAAAAATAGGATAGAGATCTCAATCTAGTTAAATTGAAAGAATCAGTCAAAGATCAAAAGGTGAAGGTTTTCTCCCAAGGGGGAGATGGTGTTTTGCGTTGTCAAGGTAGATTGTGTGTGACTGGTGTAGATGATTTGAGGCAAAAAATTCTTACAGAAGCGCATGGGGCACATTACTCTATTCATCCAGGGGCCACTAAGATATACCGCAATTTGCGGGAGATCTATTGGTGGAGTGGGATGAAGTGACATATTGCAAAGTTTGTAGCTAAGTACTCTACTTATCAGCAAGTTAAGGTTAAGCACCAGAAACCTAGTGGGTCCATGCAAGAGTTCAGTATTCCCATGTGGAAAGGAGAGGATGTGAACATGGACTTTATGATAGTTTTGCCTTGTACCAATCATCATCATGACTCTATTTTGGTTATCGTAGATAGAAAGACCAAATCAGCTCATTTCTTGCCAGTCCATACCTCTTATTTACTCAAGGACAATGCCAATCTCTATCTCAGAGAGCTGGTTAGGTTTCACGATGTTTTCTTATCTATCATTTGAGATAGAGGTAATCAGTTTACCTCTCACTTCTGGAAAGCATTACAAAAGGGTCTTAGTACCCAAGTCCACCTCAGTACATCTTTCCACCTTCAAAAAGACGGTCAAGCAGAAAGGACCATTCAGACTCTTGAGGATATGCTGAGAGCATGCATTGTTGATTTCAAGTGTAGTTGAGATGACCATTTTCCTTTGACTAAATTCACATATAATGACTACTATCATACCAGTATCCATATGGCTCTGTTTGTGGCTCTCTATGGTAGGAGATGTAGGTCTCTAATTGATTGGTTTAAAGTAGGTGAGGCTGCAGTAGTAGGGCCTGACTTGGTCTTTGATGTGTTAGAAAAGGTTCAGTTGATCATAGAAAGGAATAGGGCTACCTAGAGATGACAGAAATCATATGCCGATGTGAGGGGTAAGGATCTTCAGTTTGAGGTCGATGAATTTGTGTACTTAAAAATCTCTCCCATAAAAGGAGTGAAGATATTCAGTAAGAAAGGGAAACTCAATCCCTGATATGTAGGTCCCTTCAGAATTCTAAGTCATTTTGGAAAGGTAACTTATGAGCTCGAGTTGCATTCAAATTTAGCCTCAGTGCACCCAGTGTTCCATGTCTCATTGTTGAAAAAGTGTATTGGAGATCCAGCTTTAGTTATTCCCTTAGAAAGTGTAGATATTCAGAATAGTCTTTCCTTTGAGAAAGTCCCAGTCAAAATTCCTGATCATCAAGTTCATAGACTAAGGAATAAAGAAGCTCCACCAGTCAAAGTACTTTGGAAGAATTAGTCCATTGAGGGAGCCACTTGGGAAGCAGAGGCAGATATGCGTACTAAGTACCCTCATATCTTCTTCGCGAACCCAGATTTAGTATTAGGTATAAATATACTTAAGATTTTCTTTTCTCTATCATGCTCAGTTTCATCCGCACATCATGTTCATGTCAGTCGTGTATTCATAAATCAGTTCAGTCATACATTTCATGCATCAAACATGCATATTCAATGTGTGAGCTTAGTCCATCAGTTCCCTCAGCTTAACCAGTTTCATTTGGGGATAAATGATCCCAAGGAAGAGATATTGTAATACCCTATATTTCTCTAGCATAATCTAAGTCCTAATACATGAGTATTCGTATATGAAATTTATGAAACACTCATTAATTTTTAGTTTAGATCCTGCCATTGCGTAGGAAATTTAGTTAACTTTCCAACAATATAAAATTTGCCTAAATCCAATAATTGAGTAAGAAGTTATGGTGATTTTAAGTTTTAGTTGTTAAACACCATTATTTTAACCCTTAGCGCGTCGCGTAGACATTCCAAATGACAATTGTCAATTTCCAGTATTACTCCGAGATTATGGTACATCGCAGAGCAGGCTAATTTCCCATTTCTCAATTTTCAGTGGGCCTCTGCAATTATGGAGCATCACATAGATGGCCAAAATGGCATCCACAGGCTTACCGTGATGGTGGCGTGCCGTGCCGTCTATCTAGGTCCTAATTATCCCTTTTCCAGTGGCTTGGCGTGATAGTGGTGAGTCGCGCCAAGGCCAAAAATTGGGATGGTCGATTTTCAGCTTCCATTTTTAAATTCGTTTAAGGGTATTTGGGTCTTTTTCTAGGCCCTAATCCATCTAAAACACGAGATTTAACCTATTAGTGACCTAAGTACACATCATTATTCAATTCTTCTTCAAAATGAAAGACCCCCTTTTCAAGAACAAGAAACTCTACTCTCAAATTCAAGGCAATTTCTCAAGAACACTCCATTCATCCCTTCAAATTCATTAACCCATGTATGTTAGATGTTCATCCATGGATTTCTTTCATTCATGGAGTCCAAGCAACCCTTTTTAGTTATAACATTGTGATCTTTACAAGTTATCATGTTTTAAATTATTATTTCATCCATGAATCTCCATGTACTATTGATTTTATTCCATGTTACCATGAAATTATTGTTATTATTGAATCTTCCATGTTTTAATATTATGATTTACTGAATTAAACTATGACTTAATGCTATTATGATAAATTCATGCTATTCCTACATATTTCATGACATTCCTATGATTGATTTAAACCATGAACTGCAAGTGTTTGATAAAATGCCTACAAGGGTGATTTATTGAATAAGAGCCTTCATGCTTTGGTCTTCAACCTTTAGTGTCTGTTCAGTATTGTTGTTTTGAGTCCTGGGGGTATTGAATACCCGAAAACCATAGTCGTTCATTTAGTCTAGTCTCAGTGCATTATAGAATAGTCTTCAGATTATATTATAAGCATTACCATAATAGTCAGATATCAGTTATTCAACTCAAAACAGTCTAGTATCTCAGTGTCTTTCAGTTGGGAGTAGAATTTAGCACTGAGCGATTGTAGGAATGGCGGCTTCCCTGATAAATAGGCAGATTCGTTAGTAGCAGTCACTATACTCTAGAACTATATGGCCAGCATAGGATATGAATAGTCACCCGTCAAATTAGGCTTGACTATCTCACAGGGGTCACCCATCAGTTCAGGCTTAACACCCTTAGTCCTTTAGACATTATATTAGTTTAGTAGATCCACACAACCATTGTTAGTACTTATGGCATTAACACCCTTCTAGCTGGGGTTATAGGTTAGACCCCGATTAGCTCAAATTGGGGAATGTCGTATAGATGATACCTCCCACAGTCTTAGATATAGTATCAGTTATAGTCTCAGCTCAGTTATTCAGTCTTAGTATTGTTTGACGAAAGCATACAAATTTCAGTTATTTCAATATTTTAGTTTACAGATTTTACCCAGTTCATATTATATGCTTGGTCATGCATCCTCAGTATTTACAAATTTCCATGCATTATCAGTATCTACAGATTACATGCTCTCAACTCAGTACTCCATGCTTTATATGCATATCCAGTTAATTATTAGTTATGTTCATAAAACCATCCATACCAGCCTACCTCATTTAGAATACCATTACATTCAAAGTACTGATCGCATACCTTTTCTTTTGCACTATAATGTATTATATTATAAGTTCTGACGCTCAGTTCCCAGCTTATGATTATACTTATCATATCCTCAGCAATAGAAGTGGTGAGCCCTCATACTTTGAGGACAGGCTTACTTTATTTCATGTCTGAGTTAGTAATTAGTTGGAGTTAGTTGGGACCTATCCCATCAACTGATATTCAGTCAGTCAGTTTAAGAGGATTTTCAGACATTAGAGTCAGTTATTCAGTATTTTGACACTATAGTTATCTATTCAGTTTATTCATAATTTCGTGTTTTTATTAGATTCAGACAGTTTCTTTCTAGATTCACATTTTAGTTTTGAGTTTAGTTATTAAAACCTTATGGCATATTAGTTGTTCTTCTGTAATTATGATATTATTATTCAGTTCTTACAGCAGGTACCAGCTCATGGGTTATCTTATGGTCCCAAGGGACTGTAAGCACCGTGGAACAACTAGGGGATAGTCTTGGATCACTACAATAACTGATATCTGAGTTTACTAATAACTGTATTACTGATAGTTGGGTGACTATTTCTAACAGTCCTGATTCTATAGAACTAAACTGAGTTCTTTACTAAGATGGGTGACTGTGTCTAACAGTCCTGATTTTCTAGAACTAAATTGAGTTCTATAGAGAGACTAAAACTACAACTATGGGAGATAATCATCTAATTGACATTCCCCTCCATAAATAGATTAGGGTCCAACCTGTAACCCCAGTTGGAAAGGTGTCAGTACCATGCCATGGGTAAAGATAAGTGCTGAGTCACCCTCATCTGGCAGGTGCTCTGAATAAGAATGGTGGTACCCTCAACTAGCAGGTAGAACACCTCATCAACCCTCAACTGGCAGGTTAATGTCTCAACCTACGCTGGATACGTAGTTCTAGAATGCAAGGATTGCTTCTAAGGATCACACCCTCTACTGGCAGGTGATTCCCTATCTTTGGGTTTACTTGGTGCTGAATCCTACTCCCAACTGAATAGATACTAAACTAATTTCTAAATTGTACTAGGCCGGATTTAACTGTTATTGATCGAGTTGTCTAACTGAACTGAGTTCTGGGTTTGATTGACTGATGGAATACTACTGAGTTCTACTAACTGACTGGGTTTACTTGAGGTCAGAACTAAATACTAAACTGAAACTGGGACTGATTATTGTGTACTACTATTCGTAACACTACTGAGATTGTTCTTTAATTACTGTAATTCTAGGTAAACAGCTAGATTGTCGGGTATTAGATACCCATCCTCAGGACTCGATAACATAAAAAGTAAAGCATATCATGATCTTAAAAGCATCGTAATGTGCATAACTCATTCATAGAGATATTTTATCAAACACTTGTAAGATATTAGTTTGTACATATGCTGTCATGTTATAATTTCCCCATTTAATCCACATGAGCAATTTATCAAACACTTGGGGAACATAATCTATACACATAATACTAATCAACAGGTAGTCATTATTATTTCCTATCCCAACTTATAAAGTCAAGGGCTTTAACATGAATTCACATAATACTACATACATGTCAAATAAAATTTATATGAATCTTGTAATAAATCATGAATTAGAAAACCAATTAACATCCTAATCATGAATACATTCAAGCCCAACATGGAATTCATGAATTCAATAAACATAAAGTTTTAAAAAAAGTTCTTAAACTTCAAGGGTAGAATGAAACCATTGGATGAACACTTAACATACCTTGGTTCATAAATTCCTAAAGATTGATGGTGAATTTCTTGGATCTTCATCTTGACTTTGATAGGTTAGGGTTGGTTCTTGATAGGATTTTAGAGAGAACAAGTGATTTTGGCCTTTGCAATGATTGATTTTGTGTTTTGGGGGCTGAATAGAAGTAGGATAAGGACTCATTTACCCCTCTGGACGTGGAATTAAAAGGGAAAAACTAGACGCAGTGATCCGCAGACCAACGCATCGGGTCGATGGCATCAATGCAATGACCAACGCACCACATCGAGTTTGCGTTGGTTCAATGGAATTGCACTGAAAGCTGGGGGGAATTATTTGTCAACGCAATGGATGATGCAATGCATCGAGATCGCATCAACCCACTATTTTGGTCACCTGAACATGGTTCAAACGAGGTACGAAAAATCTAAAATTCACCCGAATTGACCTACTAACATTCTTGATCATGAATCAAGCTAAAAATTGATATTTTAAGGTCATATGGGTTGTGAAATAGGATCTCAAACTTACAAAGGCTAAAATACTTCTAAGTATAAACACTTAGCTGAAATTTCTAAGTTTGCGACCTCTTTTAAAGCTTTAGCAGATTGCTTTCAGCTTAGAATTTTATGGGGTCTTACAATATCTACCCATTGGGAACATTCGTCCTCGAATAAGGCTGATTATACTAAGAAATACTGATGGACTGAGTTTATACACTAAACATGCATATCTGATGCATGGAATGCATGACTGAAAGTACTGATAAGATGAGTTTACATACTCAATATTCATATCTGATGCATAAGTACATGACTGAACTAATTCGTGAATGCATGATTGAATAAGCAACAGTAATGGATACCAAGTTTATAACTGTAATTAAACATGGAACTAAGCCAATCTAAGAAAGACTGTTACCTTGATCTTAGTCTAAGTTTATGGAGAAGAGGTGAGTTTACTTGGTTTGCATATCTGCATCTGTTTCCCAAGTAGATCTCTTAATAGACTGATTTTGCAAAAGGACTTTGACTAGAGGAACTTCTTTATTCCTCAGTCTGCGAACTTAATGATTAAGGTTTTATACTAGGATCTCTTTATAAGAGAGACTGTTCTGAATATCTATACTCTCTATTAGGACTACAACTACTAGGTTACCTATGCACTTCCTAAGCAAGGAGACGTGGAACACTAGATTTACTGAAGCTAAATTTGAAGACAACTTAAGCTCATAAGCTAAATTTTCCAAGCAAGTGAGAGTTCGGTAAGGACTAACATATCAAGGAATGAGTTTTCTCATCTTACCAAACCTCTTCACTCCCTTAATGGGGGAGATTTTTAGGAGTACAAAATCGCCGATCTCAAACTCGTGATCGTTTACTAAGCACGCATGAACGGAAACATGAGAACATAACAGAACCTGAAACTTGATACATGAACTGAATATTATGAACTGAAAAAAGCCCCAGAATACATTGCTTACAGCTAAGATTGGAACTTGAGGGTCAACTTATGAGTACCCACTACTCCAAATTTAATTCGTTACGTAAAGAAAAAATGGAAGGTTTAGATCATGAAAGCTCAGGGAATTATAGTGCATCTCCCCCTTGGGATAATACGTCCCCTAAAGGATACTGACTTGTCTAAGCTACTGAGGGAAGATTGGGATGATGCACAAGGCACCTACAAACTGAATCATGACTGAATATCTGGGATCTGAAACTGAGGCATGATACATGAACTTGGCTAAACTCGTAACTACCTGGTTGCTCCATCCTGGAATAGTTACATTCATGAAACTTTGGATAGTATGACTAGATGGAAAGATGGGAAACCACATGAACTTTTCCACCTGACTGCTAAACTGAATTGTTGGTTTTAACTTACTACTCATACTGAAATTCTATAATATGAGGTGAGGCCTACGAAACATCATCTCAGATAGAGTGACTAAGCCTTATGCACTTCAACTACAAATATTAAAGCTTAGACATATTCCTTGAATACCTTCTTAACTATAT
The DNA here is from genome assembly GCA_030864225.1 of Capsicum baccatum var. pendulum. Lineage (NCBI taxonomy): Eukaryota > Viridiplantae > Streptophyta > Magnoliopsida > Solanales > Solanaceae > Capsicum > Capsicum baccatum. Next base: position 174,006,303 of record CM061554.1, read on the forward strand.
TCTCCATCTTAGTAAATCGCTTCACCTAAGACTATAGAAAATATTCACATAGGCACTGAGCACGAATGCATAAACATATTAACTTATCTGATTAACTGAATGGTTAATAGCTGAATACTGGTCATGCAATATTGAGCTGTACTTAGTCTGGACTGAAACTATAGATTATTGCACATATGAGGTAAGGACTGACTGAGCAACATGAGATAACTGAGCATTAATTCGTGAAAGCTGTATTACTTAAGAATGCAAGACCAAGCATATAACATGTTTTTGAAATAGTCTATAAGCTTAGGTACTGAACTATTGATAACTGACTAACTAATAATTGTATGCTACGATCAAGTAAACCTGAAATTAAACTGAGTTACTGATATAATTACTCGACTGATACTATAACTAAAACTATAATTCAGACTTTAACTGAGACTTATACTGGACTAAATGTTGGTTTCTAATAAGTACGTGATGGATACTAACATAAATCAAGAATCTAAATGGACACTCACACTCGACATTTCCTGAACTTAGCATCTCATGAAAAATTCTAATTTCTCTCCCTTCAACAACTAAATACAATGTCTTTCTAGCCATTTACTTAGCACACCAACCTGACATTCAGGCTTATTTTCATAACTACAGCATCGTGTAAAATAAGCATTCAAAAGTCTTTCCTTATCATGAAACATTTACTCTCTCCCATCTAAGAAATCTCTCATCACTACATCATTTCATAAAGAGAGTTCACTAAAGGTTTAAAACATGAGGACCTGAAGCATGAATGAATACTATGCCAAACTTAACACTTAACTGATGCCTAAGGAATAAAATATCAACACCATGGATTTATTAAGAGATCTAAACATAGGATATACAAGACATAATCTGAATTTTGCTGATCGTTAGGAGTGTATCATGAGTCATGGGAAGTGGGGATACTGTAAAGCATGACATGAGTAAATGAGTCACGAACTGCATGACCTGAGTCTAGAGTTTCTATATTCATGAAATATGATTCATAATACTGAGTGAGCTGAAACCCCTGTACTAGGAACTGTAAGCGTATATGATTTTCGCTAACGTGCACAAATATGAGCTATTATCATAGAGCTGACATGATAACAGATGGTTTGTAAGAGTGAGGTATGACTCTAATATGATCGGTGGGTTTATCTTTATTACAGGAATAAACAAGAGTGTCATTTATGTAGACTATGATGAACATGTCCAAGTACTACTTGAACATGCAGTTTATCAAGTCCATGAAAGCTGTTGGAGCATTGGTAAGATCAAATGACAAGACTAGGAGCTCATAGTGACCATACCAAGTTTTGAAAGCTATTTTCGGAGTGTCACATTCTCTGACTCTGAGCTGGTGATATCTTGATCTGAGGTTTACCTTAGAAAAGTTGTCGGCACCCTAAAGTTGGTCAAACAAGTCATCGATTCTGGGAAATGGATACTTGCTCTTGACCATGACTTTTAAAACTGACGGTAGTCTATACAGATTCTAAGAGAATTGTTTGTCTTAAGTACGAATAGAATTGGTGCACCCTAAGAGGATATATTGGGTCTAATGAATCCCTTATCTAGGAGATCCTTCAACTGTTCTTTTAAATCTTTGAGTTCAGATTGTGCCATTCTGTATGGTGAAATAGAGATAGGCTGAGTATCTGGAAAAAGGTCTATTCTGAAGTCAATTTCCCACTCAGGAAGGACTCTTGGAAGATCTTTGGGATACAAATCTGGCAATTCACATGTTATCGGAACTGACTCAAGGTTACGGGTCTCTGAACTAGAATCTTTAAATCTAACGAGATTATAAACTCACCCCGTAGATATTATTTTCCTTGCCCTAAGGTAGGAAACAAGCTGACCCCTAAGTTAAGCTCTAAAGTACTACCCCTTTACTCAAGGACAGGTTCAATCAAAAACTAGAAATTGACAACTCTATTTCTGCAGTCAACTGAAGCATAGCATGAATAAAGCCAATCCATGACGAAAATGATATCAAAATTTGTACTCTCTATTCCTATTAAGTCTGCTAAAGTGATTTTTTAAGATACTATATCCGGACAGTTCTTGTATACCCCTCGGGCTGTGATAGATTTACCCACTGGGGTAGAGACTGAGAAAGGCTCTACTAGGATTTTAGGACTGACTCTGAAGTTAACAGCTATATAAAGAGTTACAACGAACAAAGAAGCTTCTAGATCAAGCAATGCATAAACGTGCAAACGATAAACTTGTAACATACCAATGACCATATCAGGTGAACTTTCCTGATCTTATCAGGATTGAAGTGCATAAAGCCTATTTGGGCATTGCCCACTGGTCGTATTAAAAGTAGCACCCTGCTGATTCAAGCGATCGGACTCAATTGATGAACAGATATGTTGACTCTGCGAACCTAACTGAGGACAATCTCTAATTCTATGGCCTGGATTGTCATATCTAAAACACAACCCACTACCAGCCCTACACACGCCCTGATGGTTTCTCCTATATTTCTGACAAAGAGGATTTGTTCATCCACTCTTTGGCCTTGGCATTCTAGCCCTCTTATTATTTCTCCATTTTTTCCTATATCTTTTCTCCTCATCTATGAAGTTTGACTAATAAGCCTAGATAGGATTGTAGCCAACTAATTGTTCTAGGCTACTACTGAATAAGATAAGGCAGTGAAAGCAGTCCTGAGTTCAAAGTGAGATATATGTTCATTTAGGGGGTCTGCCTGAACAGGCGGAGGCGCTGGCTGGTTTCCAGTTCTTCTTTTGTTAGTCTTTTTAGGAGACATGTTTTGTAAATGGAAGTAAGAAAAGGATTAGACTAAGAGTGTAACTTGAGATAATGCTCACTCGTACAATATGAACACTAAAAGAAGGGAAACGTTTCCTAAAACATCTCATAGCCTCTTGTTCATTAAGTGTGGCACGCTACACCCCCATGCATAAGACTCTACTAGACGTGAATTTTAGACTTCCTAGGACTCTGTTGAACCTTAGGCTCTCATACCAAGTTGGAAACACCCTGATTCTGTATCCTGAATGCTACACGGTGCTCATAATCTTGAAGGACCACAAGCTAACCCATGACTGGTACCTGTTGTAATCACTAAATAACCCCAGTTGAAAGGGTATCAGTATCGTACCACGGGTAAAGACAAGTTCTAAGTGACCCTCATCTAGCAGGTACTATGAATGAGAACGGTGGTACCCGCAACTAGCAGGTAGAATACCTCATTAACCCTCAACTATAAGGTTGATGTCAAAACCTACGCTGACTATATAGCTCTGTAAGGAAAGGATTTCTCCTAAGGATCACACCCTCTATTGGCAGGTGAGTCCCTCTTCTTGGGTTCACTCATTGCTAAATCCTACTCCCAATTGGATAAACACTGAACTGATTTCTGAACTGTACTAGGCTGTATTGAACTATTATTGATCGTGCTATCTAACTTAATTAAGTACACTGGGTGCCATTGACTGACAGAATACTACTGAGTTCTATTAACTGACTAGGTTTACTTGAGGTCAGAACTAAATACTAAACTAAAACTGGGACTAATTACTGAGTACTATTGTTCATGACACTACTGAGACTATTCTATAATTACTATAATTCTAGGTAAACAGCTAGATATTAGGGTATTAGATACCCCCTGGACTCGATAACATGAAAAGTAAAGCATATCAAGATCTTAAAAGCATCGTAATATGCATAACTCATTCATAGAGACATTTTATCAAACACTTGTAAGATATAAGATTGTACATATGCTGGCATGTCATAATTTTCCCATTTAATCCACATGAGAAATTTATCAAACACTTGGGGAAAATAATCTATGCACATAACACTTGGATCTTGATTTTGTGTTTGATAGGTTAGGGTTTATTTTTGTGAGTATTTTAGAGAAAATAAGTGATTTTGCCCTTTGAAATGATTGATTTTGGGTTTTGGAGGCTAAATTGAAGTGGGATAATGACCTATTTACCCCTTGGACGCGGAATTAGAAGAGCAAAATTATGCCCAGTGATGCGTAAACCAATGCACTACATTGATAGAATCAATGCAATGACTAACGCGCCACATCGAGTTCGCGTTGGTTCACTGGAATAGCACTGAAAGCTGGGAGAAAATTATCTGTCGCTGCGATGGATGAGATGACACATCGAGATTGCATCGACCCACTATTTTGGTCACCTGAACATGGTTCAAACGAGGTTCAAAAAATATAAAACTCACCGAAAATGAGCTACTGACATTCCTGATCATGAGTCAACCTAAAAATCAACATTTTAAGGTCATAAGGGTCGTGAAATAGGATCGCAACCTTATGAAGGCTAAAATACTTCTAAGTATATACACTTAGCTGAAATTTCTAAGTCTGTGACCTCTTTTCAAGCTTTAACGAACTGAGTTAAACTTAGAATTTTGCGGGATCTTACACATATAGACTCTTCTAGACATAATGGAGTAACCCACCAGGTTGGACACAGAGAAAGGGTCCAAAATACACTTGGGATCAAAGACAAAATAAATAGCCACATAAAGGGTCACATAAGAGAGAGTAGATTCAAGATCAAGTAGACAATATATATCATGAGAAGAGTTTAAGCACACCAATAATAATTTTGGGGGCTGCCTCAGAATCCTGGCGAGTGGCAAGGGCATACAGACGGTTTCGACCCGTGTCAAAGCCAAAAGAATAAGAAGCACCCTTTGGTATAGGAGCGATGAAGTAGCTACAGGAATCTTATTCGCCCCGAAATCAATCTTAGATGGACAATCCCTCTGCAGATGACCAGTCTGACCATATTTAAAGCACTTTTTCCTCCCTTTCTAACAAAAACCATGATGCACCTGACTATAAAATCTACAAGGAAGATATAACAAGGCTGACTGATCCTCACTAGCCTACGACTAGGCTTCTAGTGCTCTAAACCCACTATTGTACAAAGAACGGCAGTCACCCAATGGCTTTGGGTAAGGCGCACTAGCCATAGAGTAGGAACTAAAATTTCTACACTTCTTCTTAGACCACTTTCCACCATCTCTACCACTCTACTGCTGACCTCCACACTAATCCAAATAGCGAAATTTCATATTCTACCTCTTACTCATCTCCGCTTGCTTCTTCTTTTCTTTTTCCTCTTGTTTCATATACACAAAAGTCTAGAGATGTACATATCCTTATTTAACAAGGCATCCTTGCTCTCCAAGATCAACTCATGGGACAATCCCAAAGTAAACTTCCTTAATTTATCCCTCATGCTAGACACTAATTCAGGAGTATAACATGAGAGATGATGAAACTTCAAGGCATACCAATTAACTGACATCCTGCCTTACTTCAGATTCATAAATTCTTGAACTTTTGCCTCGCTAAACTCCGGAGGAAAGAAATGGTCAAGGAAAGCACTAGAAAAATCATCCCATAAAGCAAACTCAGCATCATCACCCCTAAATTATTCCCACTTCTCATATCATTGGTATGATACGTCCTTTAACTAATAAGTAGCAAACTCTACACCTTCCACATCAGCAGAACACATCACATGGAAGATTATTTCCATATTATTAATGAAATTTTGAGAGTCTTTATTAACTTTAGAACTAGTGAAAATAGAAGGACTCAACATTATAAATTGGCCAACCCTAATGGCCTCAAATAATAGAGAAACAGAAGCAACACTTTCCATTTGGGAGGCCACCAACTTTGTAAGCAAATGAATCGACTGACAAAAATCAGCGTTCAACACAATAACTCGAGGTGCTTGAGAGGGATACGAGAACCAGTGGAGCTCTTTTAGAGCAATCAAAAGCAGCGACCCTCGACCACGTCTGGACTCCTAGAGTTGGACGAGCTCCATCTATATTATCCTTAGATGGGACAAAAAAAAATTTGAGAGCATCAGATCTTCTAGGAGGCATGATCTGAAAAGCGAACACAAGGGAATTAGAGAAGATTCAAGACCTTAGACTTTATAGCTTGAAATAGCATAATAAGAAAAGGAAATATTTCAATACCTCGTATCTTCTCCCTTATAAGTATAGAATACTACACACCCATAAATAAGAATCTACTTTACATGGATTTATTAGACACCCAATGACACCAAACCTAGTCTCTGATACCGTCTTTGTCATCATCAAATCAGGGCTTAGTCGTGTAACGACCTGAAATCTCCTCCTAAGATGTCACATAGTGCTTAACACTATAAGTAGCCTCAAGCTAACCCTTTGAACCTGTCACTACATAAAATAACTCATTTAGAGAAGAAATAAATAAAACACTAGTACTGTCGTATCAAATGATAAAAAATACAAAGAAAATACTTAGTCCAAACGACCACAATACTAGAAATTTCAAAATACTAACAATCTAATAACTATTCTAATAAAGCCTCTACTACTCAAGTCTACTAGAGAGCCATTAGAACAGGTCTCCAACTGACTCAAACTGAACTAAAGTAATAATATGTCTTCTAACAATATTGAAATATCTGAAGATAGGTCCTCAAACCATGAGGACTCACCACTATAGAGATATAGACAAAGGTACTCGAAAATCACTAACGAAGCTAGGACTGAGCACCTGAACCTATATTATAAGACAATGAGCACATACACGTATATGTGGATCAGTACTTGGGAATGTAATAAGTATATGGGGGTGTATGCATTTACATACAAAAATATCAATACTCTTTAATCAAATCATGCATGCAAATATGAATGACTCACATAGCTTGAATACGTCCATAATATAAAGCTTATAAATCATGTAGAATGAAGCATGTAACACAAATCTCTTGAGTTATTATACTTTAGATTTAAAATTTGAACTCTTCTCTTTTCTCATTACTCAAAGACTAAAGAAAGCTTTAAACAATACTTTCAAACTCATGCATATATCTCATGGAGAGTAAAACTTCTTTAATGCTCAAGAACTTAGAACTCTTTTAAACTCAAGACATTTGGAACTTGGAATTCTATAACTCTTACTAGTAGAGAAAACTACTTTCCTTTTGGGAAAATTTTACTTTAAGAAACTATTTTGAAAATCTTACTATTAGGGAAAATCACTCGTCTCAAAGCTTTAGGTAAAATATTCTATCTCAAGGGAAAATACTTTAGGAAGCAAATCTGCAAACTTTACTATTAGGAAAAAAATAACTTCTCTTAAGGAAAACATCTCATCTCAAGGGAGGTTCTATTAACCGACATAAACCATGTGAGCTACATGGAGTCCAACGTCTTGTCCTCCTAAGGAAGAAACCTCGCATTAGGAAGAGGCATCATACTCTTTCCAGGGAGTATAACCTCAACTCAGTGATCACTTATCTCGGTCTCAGGCCCATAAATCTCAATCCTATGGTGGCACGTAGTTTTGGGGTATGAAACCATAGTAACTTACCCAACTCGGTTCTAAATACTACTCTCTTTAGTTAGATATGCTCATCGCATGGAAATCCACTTTAAAAATAATCTTGTGGTTCATAAAGAACCTAACTATAAAATCTATAATCTCATGTAATAAAGTGGATTTCAAAGCTACTATGACCATTAAGGTCAAAACTTTCTCACTAATCTCAAAGTACTCAAATCATGGGTGCTTATAGCATAAAAGTTCATGTAATTACAAATCTCAAGTAGGGTTTAATGACCCATAATCAAATCTCAAGTTAAGACTCATCAAAATTCATACTAGATGTCATACGGTACACAAATCATATAGAAATCTGGAATATTCAGCAATTTGTCTTAAAATCTCAACATACTCATGTACTTCAATTTCTAGAACATTGGAAAATCTCAAAATCTCAAGCATAGTAATATTGGGTATGAACCCACACTTCAAATTCATAGGAGAACTGATAAAGTCATATATCTTTGTAATTTAAAATAAGTTTTAGGCACAAGGACGAAAGAATTATCCTTGTTCAAACCCCACATACTTTAGATTGTAACTTAAATGAACAAACTTGCTTGAGACTCTTCTTCTTACTCTTGAGAGAGGGTTCTTGAAGCCTTTTACTTGGAGAACTCAAATCTCAACTCAATTTGAAGAATCTATGGTGAGCTCTAGAATTTCTTAGAGAAGGGTTTTGGATTTGCTCTTGAGGGAGAAACCCTAGCTCTTGGATATTTTGGGAGATAATAAGGCTCTCTACTTCGTTTTGAATATATCAGGGTATTAAAAGGGAAAAGACCCAAAAGATCTTTTTAAAAATGACTTAAAAATACTGAATGGGATTTGCAACGGTCAGAGCAATAGTCCATTGCTAGTCTGATGGTCCGTCGCATTGTCCGTCGCACGTTGGTCAGAAAAAAGCCACACTGCCTTAGTTGTGACGGTCATAGCGATGGTCTGTCGCTAGCTTGACAGTCCATCATCTTTGTCATCACACTTAGGACAGAAGAGGGAGTCACTGCCTTGGCTGCAAAGGTTCATACAATGGTCCATCACAAATTCGATGGTCTATCAACCTGTCCATCGCACCTGGTATAATGCCCCGTCAAATCCTCTTCCAATCTGAGCCTTAGAGAATATTTGGTAAAGAGAAAATTTGATTCAAAATGTTTCAGAAATATCCTTCCAAGTATAAAATACTTTGAATCATGTGAGAATCTATTTGAGCATGAATTAAAATCATAGAGGTCTCCTAACTCATGGTCGAGTTGAAAACTTTCCTATCGTTCAAGTTTTAGTGACCATACAAATTTGGGTCAACTTCAATCAACCATAACTCGTTGTATATAAAGAAATGGGTGGATTTCTATATATCAAATGAAATATATTTAAATTATCTTTCCAACGATACCAATTTCTCCTAAATTTGATATCAGAGCAAAGAGTTATACCCATTTTACTCCAGCATGTCAAGCTGGAAAACGGTGACGACGTTTCTGATGGGCTATCACGTTTCTGACACCCTTTTTGACGACGTCATCACATTATGACGACATTTTTGATGAATTCATCAGCCCTAAGCAGAAAATCAAGAATTTGGACCCCTTTTGTGACGACCATTCATGACGGCCTATCACAGACCTGACGGCCTGTCATGGATGGCGTCAAGTATATTTTTCCAGCAATTCAAGGGCATTTTTGCTAGGGTATTTTAGTCATTTACCACCTTTTTTGAGCCTCTATAAATATGAGGAACCCTCATTCAAACCCTAATTCAATCATTTTCTTTTTCAATTCACTCAAGAATATCTAGGGTTTCATTCAAGAACCCTAATCTTCCAAAATTCATCCATAAATTCTTCAAGGTTTCTTCAAGAATCAAGTTCCTCATAGTGTGGGCTTCAATAATTTATTTATTTCAAGTGTGGATAAAGTTTCAAGCACTAAAGTTCATCCAATTTCAAAGGTTAAGGTAAGTAGATGTTGATTCTTGGGTCTCTTTCATCCAAGAAGCTCAAGAACCCTTTTTAAAACTAAAAGATTTTTATGTTTATGAGTTGAAATGGATGTCTAATGTGTTGTTGAGTTTTGATTTATGTTTGCCTAAAAAATTTATGAGCTTTGACCCTAGTATGTGGAATTCAGGTGATGTTTGTGATAAACCCTCTTGAAGTTGTTTTTCCATGTGATGTGTTCATGACTTATGGGTGTAGAAATGGTTGAATAGGTGAAGAACGTTCCCCATAGGTTTGATAAAGATCTTAGGTGAAGCATAAGGGCCACTATAGTATGTTGAATAGGAAACCCCAAATTGTGAGTCAGTCCATGCATGCCTAGGGTTTGATAAAATGCCTTAGTGAGTGATATGTGCCAAGATAGCATGAAATTCCCAAGTAGGTGTAAAATCGGTCATGTCTAGGGGTTGTTGAAAGACCCTAGTGAACAAGTCGAGATATGATGTTGTAAATTCTCCCAATTATGTGCTCTTGATATATGTTAAGCTTTTAATATATGCCAAGTGGTTAGCAAGTAAGTTATGACATGATAGTATGAAGTCTCCCCAAGCCATGGAATATCCAAACACATGTCAAGATCGATATAGGTATGAAATAGCTGAGGTAAAACTTTGTTGAAGGGAGTACAATCTAGTAGCATGTTTTCCCTACGTTATTATATGATTATGATTCCAAGATGCTTAAAGTAACTCCTTAACGACTGTGATGATGAATATACGTTTGAGATCGTTAAATGCTAGAGGTGATGTTTAATGACTGTGGAAATGAACATATGGCATGATTCCTGAATTACTTGTGAAGATGCTTGAATGATTGTGATGATGCATGAATGCTTGTGATAATAAATGAATGATTATGTTTACTTTTATGCTATCGAGTCCTTGGGGTAAATACCCAAAAATAGAGTTGTTGTCTAGAGCCCATGTCAGTTTCTCGATAATTCCATTTGAGCCATATTTCTCAGAACTCAGTGAACTATAGAACTCTGTATCCTCAGATAAGCGCGGAACTTAAGAATGCTCAGTAATCATAGAAATCTCTATAATCTCTATATCACTAGTAATCTAGCCTTAGTCATGTAATCAGCTCAGATGTAATAGTATTCAAGTGATTCAATTCTAATCTCAAAAGTGATTTGAGTAATTTATTCAAGCTCTGTATCGTCAGTCAGATACTATGATTCAATTTCTTTTCCGTCAGATACTGAACTAAGTAATCACAGCGTAACTCAGTTAGATCTTTTGAGAAACATGATCAGTATCAGATTTAGTTCAGTTGTGCTCAGTTAAGAATTCAGTCAGATTCTTTTAGTTGGGAGTAAAAACTAGCACCGAGCGAGCTCAAGGATGGGAACTCACCTACTAGTAGAGGATGTGATTCTTAGATGTAATCTTTGTGCTCCAGAACTACATAGCCAACGTAGGTTGAGACATCATACCTACTAGTTGAGGGTAGATAAGGTGGCTTGACTTGTTATATGAGGGCTCCACCATTTTAGTTTGAGCGCTTGATAAATGAGGGTCACATAAAGATAATGCACATAAAGATAATATCTTTACCCGTGGCACGGTATTGGCACCCTCCCAACCGGGGGTAGAGGTTGGACCCCACCTATGGTAGGTTAGGGTATATCAGTTAAGTGACTACTTCCCACAGTTTCAGTTTCATATTCAATCTCAGTTTCAAAATCAATCTTCAGAAATCAGGTTTGTCAGATACAGTCATCTATCTTTATGAGGAACTCGGATAGTTCTGTTGATTCATGGACCATCCTGACAGATAGGCTTGGTCACATACACAGTTAATTGATATCATATTTAGAGATATTCCGCCAGACAGGCTTGATCACAGTATCAAATTTCTATTGAATATTCTTGTCATCAGATTCACATTTAATCATACTTCTTATCATTGATAATCGTTTCCAGAATAATCTGTTAGCAAAGTTAATCTCTAATTCTGTCAATCGAAAGCAGTAAGCTAAGAGTACAGTACTTGATGTAAGCACATCCAGATCCTCAGTTATCAGTATCAGAAGAGTCAGTGATACAGTATCTCCGTGTCAGTAGTGAGTTCAATTTGAAGTAAAGTGGTATACGAGTTTCAGTATCTTAAGTTGTGATGATTGTGTTCATGTTCTGTGCATTCAAGTATGTGTTCTCATGCGGCATTTTTCATGATTATTCAGTTTAGATATTGTGCATGCATGAGCCCTTGCATTAGCCTACCTCGTCTACATACTCGGTACATTCCTGTACTGACGCATTTGCACTATGGTGTTTTATTTGACACCATAGGTTCAGAGGCACAGGATCCAGATTATCCTCAGTAGTTCAGTCCCCGTCAGCAGCAGTAGCAGTGAGTCCTCTTCTTTCGGGGACAAAACTCAATTTACTATTATTATTTTAGATTTTGTTTATTTTCAGTTGACGGAGTTAGTTGGGGACCTATCCCATCAACTCCACAGTTCAGACAATTTAGACGCTTTTCAGACGGATATATTAGTATTCAGTTTTCAGTTTTGAGTATGTATAGATGTGTTGAACCTTATGGCAAGTTTCCGCATTTATTTTAGATATTATGCATTATATAGGTACAAATATCATAAAAGGGTTAGCTTGTGGTCCTTCGGGTCCATACGCACTGTGTGACGAATTGGTATGGGATCTTGAGGTGTTACACCTGGGCGGTTCTGATAACTCTCAATAAAACGGCCATAATTTCTCACCCCAATACCGGATTTGGACGAAATTGATATCGTTGGAAAGCTAATTCAATTCTCTACATGAAAAAAGTTGATATTAGGGAAATTCTACTTTAAAATATTTCTCACTTGGGAAGTCAACCCTTACTCTTCTTAAAGATGAAACTCGACTTAAAGAAAATCTGGGGTATTACAATATCTCCCCCTTGGGAACATTCGTCCTCGAATGTTGCTTGTTAGACCAAGAACACAGCAAAAACTAAGTGGACATAGCTGAAGTAATTTGCTAAATGGCTCAAAATCTTTCTAAACTCTTGAATACTTCGAAAATTGCAAGAACTCATGAAAGAATAGATATATAGCTGAACTTAAGATTTAGAAGGGCTGAAGTAAGGAAGAATAATACATTTGGCTTGATCTGAACTCATGGAAAATAGGCGTGGGTACCTGGATCGCATGTCTGCTTTAGTCTACGGATCTGAAAATCTAGGATCTCAATAGAAATCTCATTGAATGAAAGACTGTTCTGAATATCAGCACGCTCCAAAGGTTCTACTACAACGGAATCACCAATATGCTTCTTAAGCATGGAGACATAAAAAATAGGATGAACGGCTGACAACTCTGCGGGACACTAAACTTCATAGGCTACTTTCCTAACATGGCTCAAAACTCTATAGGGGCCAAAATAACGGGGAATAAGCTTCCCCTTTTTACCAAACCTCTTCACCCCTTTCATGGGTGAAATTTTTAAGTATACCAAATCACCCACCTCAAACTCAAGACCTCTTCTCCTCACATCGGCATATGACTTTTGATGACTCTGAGCTGTCTTCAACCTTTCTCTAATCAACTTAACTTTCTCCATAGCCTCAAATACTACATCAGGTCTAATCACAGCAGCTTCACCCACTTCAAACCAACCTATGGGTGATATACATCTTCTACCATACAAAGCCTCAAATGGTGCCATCTCAATGCTAGAAAGGCAACTATTGTTATAAGCAAACTCTATCAATGGCAAATGCTCATCCTAACTACCTTTGAAATCAAGAGCACATGCCCTCAACATATCTTCTAAAGTTTGTATGGTCCTCTCAGCCTGACCATCTATCTGTGGATGAAAAGCAAAACTCAAATAAACTTGGGTACCAAGACCCTGCTGAAATGCTCTCCAAAACTGAGAAGTGAACTGAGTACCCTTATTTGAAATGATAGACAAGGGAACTCCATGCAACTTGACAAACTCTCGGATGTACAACCTAGCATAATCCTCAGCTGTATAAGATGTATACATGGGAAATAAATGTGCCGACTTTGTCAGCCTGTCTACAACAACCCAAATAGAATTATGATGACGATGTAAAAGAGGTAAACCAGTCACTAAGTCCATATTCACCTCTTCCAACTTCCATGTGGGTATACCAAACTCTTGCATCGCACCACCAGGTATTTGGTGGTCTACCTTAACCTGTTGGCACATTGCACACTTTGCTACAAACTCAGCTATATCCTTCTTCTTACCGCCCCACCAATAGATTTCCCATAAGTCGTAGTACATCTTGGTAGAGCTGAGATGAATGGAATACCGCGCGCCATGCGCTTCATCCATAATCCTCTGCCTCAGATCATCAAAACATGGAACACACAACCTACCCTGCAATCTCAACACACGATCTCCCTCTTGGGAGAAAATATCTACCTTTTGGTCCTTAACTGACTCTTTCAGTCTGACCAAACTAGGATCCTGATTATATGATAATTAATAGGGGACTTGAACCTCTTTAATTATGAAATAATAACTAGGGGGACTCGAACCTCCATAGTCACTTTGACCCCTGTGTTGGAAAACTTAATATCCAGTATCGGCCACACGAACCTTCACGTTTATGACATAGCTACACAACTTCCATTAAATCTCAATTAAAACATTTATCACACAATCCCATTCATGAACCATATTTCACACTAGGGCATACATTGTTGGTATCATCATACCAACTATACTTGCAAGGTAATAACAACATAAAAACATTTACATCACTTGGCAAAATTCACAATCCCCCGGGTATAATTTTACAAATTCCCACATTACTTATAATTAAAAATCAATTTCACATTATGGGGTTGGGGTCATAAGTACTTCAAAAGTCATAATTTTGGGAAAATTACATTTCCCTAGTTCATTTACCATACCCATGCACCCACAAGTTCAAAACCATAATTAACGCACGAAAATCATATATAAACCATGATAAACATTGTTCAATTCATAAACATTCAAAACCTTCAACACTTGTTTCAAAACCAAGATAAACATCTCATGAACAATACTTTAAACACATGCCTTTAACAAACTAACAATGTGGAAAGAGTAACATGCCTTAAACACCAAGAAATTTGGAGAGTAAATCGACCCCTGAGCCCATAGACATCCAACTTGATGAAACCCATGCTTGAATTTCTTGAGGGAAATCAGAGAGCCTTTTGGAGTGTTGTTTCTAAGTGCTAATGACACCCTAAAGAGATTATAAGACGTAGATTTTAATTTGGGTAAGAGGGAAAATATCCAGAATACCTTTAACATAAACACTGAAAAACTGCCGCCATTCACTATGGGTTAACTAGCAGCTCGTAGCCCACTCTATACGAATCATATCCATGAGTCGTAACTATGACAGTCCCTATGACCCCTTCGAACTGTTAACCCTACAACTCAACTGATACCACTTGTGATGAGACCCTATAACTCATAGGGTCTAGTCGTAATCAATAGAGAACCCAATTAGGTAAACACTGGACAACCTACGATTTGCACCCAATGTCTCGTAACAAGTCCATATGTCTCATAGTAAGCCACTCATACTCAGAGCAGAACTTATCCACTTAATTTATCATTTAGTTATGATTCCATCCCAATGACTCGTTATGATTCTTTATGAATCGTATCCCTAAGTTGTCCCCAAGACAACAACTCAAGCACCAGTTACTGGACACCTTACCACTAGGGTCACCTGACCCATCAAGACACATTACAACTTGTTAGATGAGTCATTGCCAGAGCAAAAATCTCAAAACATAGAAATATTTTGAGGACCAAACACCCAGGGTGTTATAGTTCAAAACCTTTTTTTTTCAAAAAATCTAATGGGAAGCTTGTCAAGAATTATAATACGACACATAGATCTTCTACACTTTTCTTGATCAAGTTGCAATGAGAATTTCTGTTTCACCCTTTATTACTCCCATAACCGATTGAAATGCTAACTTTGAAGGTTTATTATCTATATTAAAGGTTATTTTATTGCATTCTTTATATGACTAAGCTTTGTCACTATACCATGATTTTTTGTATCATCAAAATACTCTTGCTTACTATATTTACAAACACCTTTTTCATTTCCTTCAAAATCATTTTTAGAAGTAAAATGATCCCATGCAATAGATCTTTTTCTCCTTTCTTTCTTTACTCTAAACTCAAAACTTTGACTTTGAATCAGAAATTTACTTTGACAACTCACTTTACCAATTATATTATTTTTTGCCATCTAATTGTGTGACTATGATTGTGATTTTAAAAAGATAAATAATCAAACTGTAATCCAACAAAACACACAAATAATTCAACACAATCTTACAACCTAACCAAACTGACACATAGTCAGCAAAATTTATTTTGAAGTACTATTTTAGAGTACTAAATTTGTAAAATAATTGATACAGACTTGAGTTTTGACGTGCTTGATAAGTCATCACATTTTGCTTCTTTCTCATCTTTATAATGAACTTCACAGCAGATACGTCGACATCCATGGATTCTTTGTTGTTGCTTTTGGGGAAAAACTTGCTCCATATTCTAGGTACCTGCTTATTCTTTCCTTTTCGAGGGTCATGGAGGCACTACTCCTTTTCAGGCAAAAGACATGCTGAACTCCAGTAGTGAGCAAGGGTAGCGAACAATTCAAAGGATTTTGGCTCAATAACTTGTAAGATATAGAGAAGCTTCTAATATATTCCTTAGATTCACATATCTATTGTAGAAGTTTCATCGAGTCTACCTCTGCAGTTTAGGCTAAACTTTCTCTATCAATTGACAAAGTTAATGACAGGCTCATCCATTCTTTGATGAGTATTTGTGAGCTCTGCTATGCTCACTATATTCCTTGTGTTTGTCATGACCCAAACCAGGTCTTAGCTATCACCGGTATCTCAAGTCCACCAAGGAAAGGAGATACCCCCTTAACTCAACCTCAAGAGCAAAATAATAATCATAATAATAATGTGGAAACCAAGTAAACAGTAATAAGAAGATGGATAAATCACTCAACGAAACAAATTGTCAAAAAACTAACCAACAAACTCATATTTATCCATAATAGCCTCTAAAACCAAAATATTAAGCAGGTCAGGACATACCCCTAACCATGACCAAAAGAATCCAAAAGTACTAGGTTAAAATAAAATAATATGAAAATGATTAGGCCTTCCGGGGGATGGAGGTGCACCAGTTCATAGATACTCAATGAACGTGCTAATCCACCTAATTCTACACAGCATTAAAAGAAGTGTCTTCAGGCCCTACATTATGAAACAATGTAGCATCCTTGGATGGTTAGTGGGGTGAGCGCTAGCATGTAACTCTAGAGAAATGATAACATAATTCCATGTCCAAAAATCATTTAAAACCACAGTGAGCACATTTATATACATACATATATATATATAAGATGTCGAGATAGGAAACATGGTTTAAGCATGTGATTTTAAAATCCTTAACCTGGACTATGTATCACTAACTGTCTAAGGGTACCCATGGGCTATATGAGTTCAACTCCCCCTGCTAAAGGGCCCCAGTGCATGTTAGACACACGAACCGAAGAAATCCAATGAAGGGCCAAAGTCACCAAGGCTCCAACTATTCTAAAAAATATATATAATATGTGAACTATGCACACGGTCATTAAGACCCCCATACTAGCAAACATAGTTTCCAATATCGGTCCCCCTAGGAGATTCACCATCCATAAATGGCTACATAGCCCCCTTTAAACCCAAATTAAAACCATTTATCACATAATTTCAACCATTAACTCGGGAGTCATTCATTAAGGCACTAACCACTTGGTATCTTCATACCAATACACTTGCAAGAAAAATCACATGTACCAAATCAATTCACACAACCATAGTGACTCACTAACTTCTGTTAAAATCCAATCCATGGCACCAAGTCCTTTCTAAACCAATTTAAATAACCATTTATCCTTTAATGAAATGAATTGATTTCAAAAACAAGTTAAACCATGCAATTTACCATAAGTTATATAGATAGTCATAAAGTGTGTTGAGGTTCATCCAATTACAAGCCAAAATTCATCCAAATTTGGGAAACCAAAGTTCCCTATTCCAATTATGTAATTAAAGTACCAATTTAGTCCCAAAAACACAAATTTAAAGCATGAATAATCAATTTAAGATATAGGACAAGTAATTAAATCAACAACAACCAAAACCCCTCAACAAAATTTTAAAACCCACAATTTAAATCATATGGAAATCCATCAAATAAATGACACAATGTAAAATAAAATTTTACGAAAGAGAAACATGCTTGAAACACACAAGAATTCAGATTCAATTTGAAGTTTTGAGCTTGAATGGTGAATGCACAGTGAAACCCTTGAATGTTCTTGTGTTTTGTGTTTAAGAGTGAATTAGAGGGATTCGATCTTAGAAAACAAATGAGAATGAGACTATTTTATGTTAAAAGTTGTGGAAAATGTGAAAAGATAAAAAGCCCCTCACCCCAAGTAAATAAAAACAAAACTGCACAAAAATTATGCCTTGGCATGGCACGCCAATATCAAGGAGGTTATCCTTCATGCCATGCCAATATCACGGAGGGTAACCTCTGTGACATGGTGAAAATGCAGAGGCTCACTGCCTCGATGTTCTAAAATTATCCCAAACCCTTTTTGAAAATTCTAAAACCTTCCCCAAATACTCATTTAACATCCCTAAACACAATCCAAGTGAAAAATTTGATATTTCAAATATGGGAAGCTCAAAAATGATGGAAATTTTAAGGGCCTTACATTATCCCCATTTAGGATCATTCCTTCTCAAATGATGAGTTCGGATGATTTTAGCACGAGAATACCAAGAATGCACCAGAATAAAATGACAAACTCATAAAATGAAAAAAGGAAAATGAAACTCATACCTTAAGTGCTTTCATCCAACCAGGGGAACAAGAATGGATATTTAGCCTTCACATCTTCCTCAGCTTCCCATGTAGGCTCTTTTATCTTTTTGTTTCTCCAAAGAACCTTTATCAAAGTTATATCCTGAGTCCTCAATCTTCGAACCTACCTATCTAATATCTTAATTGGGACTTCCTTATAAGACATGAATTTAGTAACACAAATATCCCTATTAGGCACTATCAAGGAAAGATCACCCACACACTTTTTCAGCATGGACATATGGAACATAGGATGAATAGAACCCAAACTCACAAGCAAGTCCAACTCATAATAAACATTCCTAATTCTCCTCAAAATCTGGTAGGGACCAACGTGATAAGGAATAGATTTTTTCTTTCGACCATATTTCGATTATTAATACGATATGTAAGGATCTCTACTACAAAGAGTATTACACCTTTGATCATGAAATATCGATTGCTTGTTGAACCCTGTGAATTATGTGAAAATAGGATACTCTAAATTCGAGGGTCAAAGAGTTTAATACTAGATATTACCTCAAAATAATAGGGGGGAAAGGTCGGCTAGTGAGATGATGGGGGATAAGCTTCATCGTCGAGAGAAAAAGAGCCTAGATCACCAGCTAAGGCCCCTAAATAACCGGTTAGTGATAAAGGAGGTAGGGGTGCAGAAACAGCCAGGAGGTTTGCCTAGAAGCAGCCACCCTTGAAACACGACCATACCCTTCTTCCCAAATCTCATGACTCATTTCATAAGAGTCACTTTTAAGAACAACCAATCATTTTCTTTGAACTCTAACTCTCTTTTCCTCATATCCAAATAAGACTTTTGGTAACTTTGAGTAGCCTTTTAAGTCTTTCTCTAATCACCTTCACCTACTCCATGTCTTGGTGAACCAAGTCAGGACCAAAAAACCTAGTATTACCAAACTCAAACTACTTAATAAGATACCTACACCACCTACCATAAAGAGCCTCAAAAGGATCCATCTGAATACTCGAATGATAACTATAATTATATGCAAACTCAGTAAGAGGCAAATGATCAATCCAGATACCCTTAAAATTAATCACAAAATTAATCACAAAGACCCCTAGCATATCTTCTGAAGTCTGAATAATACGTGTCGCTTGTCCATCTATTTAAGAGTGGAAAGCGATGCTAAGGTTCACCTGTGTACCCAAGTCTTTCATAAATGAATGCCAAAAGTAAGATGTAAACCGCATACCTCGGTCTGAAATAATGGACATAGGTGCACTATGCAGCTTCACAATCTCCTTAATAAACAACTTAAAATAGTTCTCTCCTAAGTACTTAGTCCTCACAGGAAAGAAATAACCAGACTTAGTCATTGTATTCACAATGACCCAAATCGAATCATAATGATTGAGAGACCATGGAACACCCATAATGAAATCCATATTTATAGTCTCCCACTTCCATATATGCAACTCTATCTCTTGAGATATGCCACCAGGCCGCAAATGCTCAACCTTAACTTGCTGACAAACTATACACTTAGCAACAAAATTTCCTACATTCGTCTTCATGTTACTCCACCAATAGATCTTCTTTAAGTCATGGTACATCTTAGTAAAACCTAGATGAACTATATATCGAGACTTATGAGACTCAAACAAAATCATTTACCATAGTCCATCAACATCAAGAACACACAATCTCCTATGTACCTCAGAATACCATCTCCCTCAATCTCTAATACCATAACCTTTTACTAACCCACATTATTTTTAATTTACATAAATATGGGATTCAAAGCCTACTTTACCTCATCACCAAGAGATGATTTTACCACTTCATGAACAATGATTCCTCCATACCCAAAGTCTAAAAATGAACTCCAAAAGTCAACCAGTCTGTGAACGTCCTTCCCTAATCCTCTTTTCTCCTCATTAACATGGGATAATCTCACTATAGATAACCTACTAAGAGCATCGGCAAGAATATTAGTTTTACCTGGGTAGTAGTGAAGATTTATATCATAATTCTTGAGAAATTCAAGCCATCTTCTTTGCCTGAGATTCAACTCCTTCTTAGTGAATACATATTATAAGCTCTAATGATCTGAATAGATATCCATATGCACCCCATATAGATAATGACTCCAGATCTGCAATCCAAAAACCTTAGCGTTCAACTATAAATCATGATTTGGATAATTCCTTTCAAGAACTTTAAGTTGCCTAGAAGAATAGGCCACAACTTTACCATGATACATTTATGCACAGCCTAGTCCTACATAAGATGCATACAAAAACACAATAAAACTATCAGTACTCTCAGGAAGGGCCAAAACTAGCACATAAGTCATCATATCCTCCAACTTCTCAAAACTACCATCAAAAGCATCGGACCACAAAAACTTAACCTTCTATTGAGTCAATCTTGTCAACGGAGTAGCAATAAAAGAGAAATTTTTCACAAACCTCCTATAATACCAGGCCAAGCCTAAGAAGCTCCTAATGTCGATTAGAGTTGTAGGTCTAGGCCATTTTTAACTGCCTCAACCTTTTGTGGATCCACCTTGATCCCTTCATTAGGAACAACATGACCAAGAAAAGTCACAACATCCAACCAAAACTCATACTTAGAAAATTTTGCATAAAACTTTTGGTCGTTAAGAGTCTGTAACACAATTCGGGGGTGATTGACATGAGCCTCCTCACTCTTAGAATACACAAAGATATCATTAATAAACACTATCCCAAATGAGTCTAAAAACTACCTAAACACATAATTCATAAGATCCATAAACACATATGGAGAATTAGTCAACCCAAATAACATAACCAAAAACTCATAGTGGCCATACTTGGTTTGGAAACCAGTCTTGGGAATATCAATCTCCCAAATTTTCAACTAAAGATATCCCAAATAAAGATCAAGCTTAGAGAAGCATCTAGCACCCTGAAGATGATCAAAAAGGTCATAAATCCTAAGAAGGGTGTACTTATTCTTCACTGTCACCTTATTCAACTAATGGTAATCTATACAGATCCAAAAAGACCCATATTTCTTATGCATAAAAAGAACAGAAGCACCCCACGGAGAAACACTAGGATAAATAAAGCCCTTATAAAGAGATACTTTAACTGCTCTTTTGGCTCTTTTAATTTAGTCAGAGTCATTCTATAAGGTAAAATAGTAATAGAATGGGAATCTAGTAAAATATCAATCCCAAAGTCTATTTCTCTGTCAGGGGGAATTCCAAGAAGATTATTAGGAAACACTTCAAGAAAATCTGTAACCACAGGGACAGATTGCAATGAAAGACTTTTAGAGTTAGAATCATGAACCTGAACTAGATGATATAAACACCCTTTTGAAATCAATTTTTGAGCTCTAAGATAGGAGATAAAGCTCCCTATCGGCACTATAGAACTCTTCTCCCACTCTAATATCGATTTATTTGAAAAGTGGAAACTGACCTTTTGAGTCCTACAATCCAAAAATGCATAGAATTAATGAAGCCAGTCCATCCCTAAGATAATATCAAAATCTACAATATCCAACTCTATCAAATCCACCAATGTCTCCCTATCAAAGATAACCATGATAAAGTTGGTCATGATAACCATGTCTCTCTATCCAACTCCTGAATCCTCCCCTCATTAAAATAACCATGATAAAGTTTCCCATAAAATCGACTAGGAGGATAAGGTGGGGCTGATTGAGCTTCACTAGCCTTTGACTAGGTACCCTATGCCTTAGGACCACCGCTAGCCAGAAAATGATGATTGCCCAAAATCTTAGGATAAGGAACCTTAGAAGACGAATAAGAGTTACCCAAGTTCTTCTTCTTAGTCCACTGTCATCCTTCTCTCCCACTATTCTGCTAACCCCTACCCTGCTCTAAATACTTGAACTTCTTATGCAATCCATAAACAGGGCGAGTTACCTCTATATTTCCCTTAGGTAGGATAGAGTTCCCAGTATATTTTCTATGAATGTCATATCTTCTGGGGGCATGATCTAAAATGTGAGGAAGCCAGGAGTTAGAGAAGTTTCATAACACTAGACTCTTTAGCCAAAAACTAGAACATGGGAAAGGGAAATATTTCTAAATTACTTGTAGCCTCCTCCTTATAAATATGGCGACCCATAAAAATGGCTCTACTCGACACAGCTTTATGGACACCTAATGACTCTAAACCCATGCTATGTTACCAAGCTTGTCATAACCAGAACTACATCCTGGCCGTGATGGGTATCTCAAGTCCAGTAAGGACCATAGACCACCCCCTTAACCTAACCTTAAGAGCACTATAATAATCATAATAATGATGTAGAATAAAAGTAAATAGAAATAAAAAGATGGATAAATGACTCAATAAAACTAATTGTCAAAACAATAACCAACCAACCCTTATTTATCCATAATATCCTCTAAAATAAGAATACTAAGTAGGTTGGTACATGCCCCCAACAATGACCAAAAGAATCCAAAAATACTGACTCAAAATAAAAGAATATAGAAATAATAAGGCCTTCTAGGGAAAGGAGGCTCACCACTTCACAGCTACTTAATGAACATGCTAATCTACATAACACTGCACAAGGATAAATGTATTTGGACCCTATATTATAAAACAATGTATCGTCCTAGGATGATTAGTGGGGTGTGAGCTAGCATGTAACTCAAGAAATGATAACATAATTCAATGTCCAAAAATCAGTCAAAACCATAATGCATACATTTATATACATATATATAAGATGTCGGGATAGGAAACAAGGTTTAAGAATGAGATTTTCAAATCATTAACCAAGACTGTGTAGCCTAAATGTCCTAAGGACACCCACGGGCTATATGGGTTTAGCTCCTCCTACTAAAAGGGCCCCAGTACGTGCTAGCCACACGAATTGGAGAAATTTAAGGAAGGGCCAAATCCACCAAGACTCTAACCATTCCAATATATATATATATATATATATATATATATATATATATATATATTTATATATATGTAATACCCCATTTCTTTTCCAGCCTCTCTGTAGTATACGACTCATGATTCCCAATCATACCTCAGTGTACGAGTTGTATGTTCGACTCGTACCTAAGTCACTATAGCATGTTGAACAGTCTATTATAGGTACAACTTGACCCTATGGGTCGTCAAGAGGGGTACGAGTCATATGAACCCAGTTATATGCACATAAGTATTGACCCCTTGAGGTTTTGTCCAGGATATAAGAGGAGGGTATCTAGTCGTATACAAAGGTATGACTCATATAGAGAGAAGTTGTATCAATAATAGTATTGGTTCACCCAATTATCCATTCATCTTATGAGTGACATTAATGAATCATAAAGGCATCCTACGAGTTGTAAGTATGACTTATATCCAGACCAGTGCATGTTCTTTGAAATATGCCAAGCTTAGGAGTCAGCAGTCTAGTCGTACCCTAATATACGAGTCGTAAGGTCGACTTGTATCGACTAGGAATGTGATTTTCAGCACATTTTTTAGTACTGGCGGGTTATGAACACTAGATACCTATATGTTTTACATGATTTCAAATCTTTCAAGTAAAAATTCAGTGAAACCATGAGTTTTATTATTTACTTAGATATTTATGATCATGATGAGCACTATCAATTATGAAATAATGTTCAGTCGAGTTTAGTTTTGTCCATTGAAAGTATCAGTTCAATTAGGAGTTAGGGTCTTACCTGCCAGTAGAGGATGCGATCTTTAGTAGCAGTCCCTGAGTTCTAGAACTACGTAGCAGTCTAAGGTTTAAGATGTCTTCCTACTACTTGAGGGTTGACACATATCTCATGAAGGCAATTGCCAGTAGAGGAATATTCCTTAGTCCTTTGGGATATCAGTTTAATTAGTGGATCCACATAGCCAGTGTAAGTACTCGAGGCATAGTACTGACACCCTTCCATCTGGGATTACAAGTTGAACCCCAATTAGCTCATATTAGGGCATGTTGATTATATGATACCTCCCACAGTCTCAGTACAATAATCAGTGTATTCCAGTTCAGGTTTCCTTAACCCAGTTTATAGATTTTTAGTTATTCAGTTATAGAGCTTTCAGTCTTTAAGATTTTAAATTATCTCAAAACTATGTTTATGCTTGGTCTTGCATTCTCAGATATTACAAGTTCATACATTTATGCTCAGATACCTCATGTATTTTAACCAGTCCATATCTCATATATCAGTACATTTAAAGTATTGACCACATACTTCTCTCTATGCTATGTTGTCTTACAACATTTGTTTGGACTCATAGTTTCCCGATTGCTCTTAGACAGCTTAGTGTTACTTGGCAGCAATAGTGGTGAGTCTACATCAATTGAGGACATGATTTTTATTTCAATTACTTTAGTGTTTTCTTATGTCATACATTTAAAGTTAGTTGTGGTCTATCCCATCAACTCCTCATGATGTTTAGAGGCTTTTAGAGAATTAGTTATATAGTCAGTCAGTCATTTCAATGTTATTAGTTTTTTTCAAATAGATAGTTGGTTTCTAGTATTCCATCCGATATTTTAGACTTATTTTGATATATTTTTCAATATCCAATTTTACAGTATCTTATCATCTTTCCTTTTGCACATGTGATGTCTTACTATTTCCTTTAGTGTTCACGCCAGGTACTAGCCCATGGGCTAGCTTGTGGTCACTTATGGCCGTAAGCACCATCGTCGCAAATAGGGGGTAGCCTCAGGTTTTGAAAAAACTTGGTATCAAAGCCCCAGGTTTTAATGTGTCCTAGGGAGTCTAAAAGCTGCATTGAGTAGAGTCTTATGCATGGGTGTAAAGCATGCCACACTTATGGATAAAAGGCTATGAAACATTTTAGGAAAGTTCCCTTCTTTTACTGTTCATGTCATGTGAAAGAGCATGAGATCTATTTAAACTCTCTTTGTAACTCATCTTTCATTCTTTTTATAGATATTGCCTCCCATAAGAAATAACGGAAAAAAGAATGGGGATCAGCCTGCACCTCCGCCAGTTCAAGATCCCCTAAATGAGCATGTCTTTCATGCCAAATTTAGGGTCGATTTTGGTATCCTAGACCATTCTGTAGGTCCTTAGAACAACTAGTAGGCTATTTCCCCAACTAGCAGTTTTACAATTCTTATCAGCTTCTCTTCCGCACATGTGATGTATTACTATTTCTTTTAGTTTTCAAAGTAGGTACCAGCCCATGGGTTATCTTATGGCCGTAAGAACCATAGTTGCGGCTAGGGGGTAGCCTCAGGTCATGACAATATATATATATATATATTGTGTGAACTATGCACACAGACATTAAGGCCCCCACGGCTGCAAATATAGTTTCTAGTATCGATCCCCCCGGGGCCGCCACCTTCTACAGTGAGCTGCACAAACCTCTTTAAGCCTAAATTAAAACTATTAGCATATAATTTCAACCATTAAGCTGAGATACATTCATTAAGGCATTAACTACTTGGTATTGTCATACCAATATGCTTGCACGCTAAATCACATATGTCAAATCAATTCACACAACCACATTGACTCCCCAAGTTCTACTAAAATCTAATCCACGACAACTAAGGGCTTTCAAAACCAATTTAATGAACCATTTAAACATTAATGAAATGAATTGAGTTCAAAAACAAGTTAAACCATGCAAATTCCCATAATTTAAATCAAATTCATAAAATGGGTTGAGGTTCATGGAATTCTAAGCCAAACTTCATCCAATTTTGGGAAACCTATGTAGTCACGACCTAAAAATACCCTTTAGTCATAACACAGTGCTTGGAGTCATAAGTGACCCCAAGCTAACCCATGGTCTGGCATGAAATAAAAATACTGAGGGAGAAGTAACAAACACGGGTTGGAAGCTAACTGAAATAAACTGATAATGAACAATGATAAAATAAATGTTATTATGGTATGAAGTACTCAATGAGATCAAAAAATCTAACATCTATCTGACTATATGAAAGCCTCTAACTAAAATAAGATATTGGGGCAAACCCCCCAACTAACTCCAGAGAACTGAAATACTAAAACCTTAAAGATAAATAACTAGTAACTAGTCCTCGACTAATTAGGACTCACCAAAACTGTAGTTGTGTGATACTGAAGTGAACTAGAACGATTGGGATACTGAGTGTCCGAACCTATATTATGAGTCAATATAGCACAAAGAGAGTATACAATTAATACTTTTAATGTATTGAGTATGGAGATGGGAAACAAATCAACATGTATGAACGGAACATAAATGCATGAACATGTAAACCAAATGAAAGACCAAGTATAAGCATATACTAGATAAATACAATAACTGAAAACAAGGTCATGCATATTTGAACTAAAAATATAAACTGGAATAGAACTGAAGACTGTGGCATCTAACTATAATTGATGTACCACAATTTCAGAAAAACTAGGGTCCAACTTGTAACCCCAATTTGAAAGGTGTTAGTACCTTGCCAAGGGTCCCAAAATTGGCTGGCATGGATCCACTAAACTAATGTACTAAAGTACTAAGGTGTCATGCCTCTACTGAAAAGGGACCCCTTATGAACTACGATGGTGCCATAGTTCTGGAACTTAGGGACTGCTACTAATGGTGTCATGCCAAATTGATGAGGGAGTCATCATCCCTATGTTCCCTAGGTTGTAATTATTACTCCCAACTAAAAGACATTGAAGTATAAACTGAAATATGAACTGATAACTAATATGCTCTAGTCATAGAATTCTAAAAATAAAAATACATATACAATAATAACTGTTCAATAATATGTAAGCTGACATATGCATGAATTCCTAATTATTGGGTGTTCATAACTACCAGCTCTGACTAATACGATAGATCATGATAATATTCAAGAATGATCATGGTAGGGGAAGACAAGAATAATACTTAATATTTTAATAATTGTTCTTGATATGGACATTTGCAATTACCAAACATATGGAGACACAGTTTTATAGGGGAAAATATTATCATAGTTCTTAAACAAAACAAATAGAGAAACTTGACAAAACTCATATTTAACCTTGAACCCAATACAAAGGAAAAAGGGGTTTGCATGAGAGAGAAGGGGTTTTTTGGACTCAATAGGTAGAAGGGACCCATTGATGAAATCCCACAAACTTGAAGGAAAATTTCTTTGAGAATTTCTTGGAATTGAGCTTAAACTTGAAGAACACTGGTTGCCTTGGAGAGAAGAAACAAATTGCCTCTTTTGTTTTCTTTGGTTGAAATTTTGACTTAATCATAAATTTGGGAATTTTGGGTCTTCTATACCACCCTTTAGGTAGCCCAAACGACATGGGTTTTACTTTTCAAAGAGAAAGAAAAGACTTAAAAATCCTTGACAAATCATGCAGGAAATTTTTCACTCATTCGTTATGGCTCACCTCACGAGTTGTGGTGTGAGTCGTAACCTAAAATCCTGATGTCTTGGATTTTTTCTGTTATGACTATGACTCCCCTCCTAATAGCTTACCACGTCTAATAAAGAGTCATTAGTCAAAGTCATAGTATGAGGCTGGATTCTTGCTATACATTGTTGTGATAATGAGTCCCTCCAAACAACTCATCATTTGTGTTAAGTCGTAGGGTGGGGCCATTATCACTGGGCTAAAACTAAGGATCCTTACTATTGCGACGACGACTCCTCATAACAACTCGTTACATCTGGTACTGGTTCATCACATGAGTTGAATCCAAGGGCAGCAGATTGAGACTTAAGGAAAAATTTTCATAAATTTTTGCCACAATATTGGATTGAGGCAAAACTTGTGGCATTAGAAAGATAAATTAATGGACTATATTTTGAGGGGTCTAAGCTTAAAAACTTAGGGGTATTATAACATCTCCCCCTTAGGATCATTCGTTACCAAATTAAACAAACTAAGATAAAACATGAGGAGGGAAATACAGAGATTTTGCAACAAACACTTATGAGATGAAACACGAGTTAATATATGAATCTGAGACATAATTCCTAGAACAAACTGAATCATGAATGCATGCTATGACATTAGGATTTTGCTTAATGGACTGAGATATAAATAAAAGTATTAAATTTTATTTTACCTAAACCTGAAATTAGGTTCGAATAGAAAATATAGGGGTTCTTGTCTGACTTATCTACCCTGTCTCCCAAGTATCTCCCTCAACTTAATGATTCATCCACAGAGCCTTTACTAAAGTAATATCTTTATTCCTCAGCCTACAAACCTGATGATCAAGGATCTCAATTGGGACTTCTTCATAAGAGAGTTTATTTTCTGTGCCAACCTTTTATAAAGGAACTACAACTGTTAGATCACCGATGCACTTCTTTAACAAAGATACATGGAACACTGAGTGCACTGATGCTAACTCTGTAGGCAACTCTACCTCATAGTCTACCTTCTCTTACCTACTCAAAATCTTGTAAGGACCAATATAATAGGGGTTGAGCATCTCTTTCTTAGCAAACCTCTTTACCCCTATCATGGGTGAAATCTTTAAATAAATAAAATAACCAACATCAAACACAAGCTCTCTTTTTCTCATATCAACATAAGATTTCTGACGACTCTGAGCAGTTTACAGCCTCTCCCAAATCAACTAAACCTTCTTCATCGCCTCATGGACTGAATTTGGCGCAATCAAAGTAGCTTCACCAACCTCAAACTAACCAACATGAGATCTATATATCCTTCCATAAAGAGCCTCAAATGGATCCATCTGAATACTGGAGTGCCAGCTGTTATTATAAGCAAAATCGATCAAATTCAAATGGTCATCCCACTTACCCTCAAAATCAAGTATGCATGCCCTCAATATATCTTCTAAGGTATGCGTGGTCCTCTCTTCCTAACCATCTATTTATGAGTGAAGAGTTGTACTAAGATAAACTTGGGTACGAAGCTGAAAGGCTTTCCATAAATAGGAGGTAAACTAGGTACCTATATCTGAAATGATGGTCAAGGGGTCTACGCAACTTTACCAAATCCCTGAGATAGAGTCTAGCATAATTCTCAATGGAATCTGAAGTGTTAGATGGAAAAAAAATGAGATGAATTAGTCATTTAGTCCACAGTGACCTAAATTTAATTGTGCTGACGATGAGTAAGAGGCAACCCTATGATAAAATCCATATTCACCACTTCCTACTTCCAAGTAAGGATAATGAGTTCCTGACGCCTACCACTAGGTCTCTGGGGTTCAACATTAACTGTTAGCAATTTGAAAACTTAGATATTAATTCCATAATATCTTTTTTCATGATATTTCACCAGCAGACTTATCGCAAGTAGTGGTACAACTTAGTGGCTCTTGGATGAATAGATTATCGAGAACCATGAGCTTCTAAAAACATCTACTGACTCAAATCACCCACATTCGGAACACATAATCTTCCCTAACAAAATATAACACCATCTCTCCCTTGGGAGAAAACCTCAATATTCTGATCCCAAACTGTCTCCTTAAACTTAAACAAAGTTGGGTCACTATCTTGCTTTTTCTTTACTTCTTTAACCAAAGAAGATTTTGAACCATTCTGAACACATACACTACCTTCAGCCAAATCAGCCAACCAAACTCCCAACCTAGAAAACTGATGAACCTCACAAACTAACTCTTTCTTTTCATCCTCAACATGAGCAGAACTCCCCATAGACAATCTACTAAGGGCGTCGGCCACAAAATTGGTGTTACTTAGATGGTACAAAACACTCATATCATAATCTTTCAACAACTCTAATACCTTCTCTAATAAATATTTAGATCTTTCTAGGCAAACACATACTGAAGACTCTTGTGATCAGTGAACATATAATTATGGGCCCCTTGAACATAATGCCTCCAAATCATTAAGAAAAAACAACTGCTGCTAAGTCAAGTAGTTCTTCTCGTAGGGTTTGAGAAGTCTAGAGGTATATGTTATAACCTTGACTCTCTACATCAACACACACCCAAGACCAACCCTGGAAGCATTGTAATAAGCTATGAAACCATATGAACTCTCTGGTACAGTTAAACTTGAGCAGAAGTGAGTTGAGACTTCCTTCTGAAAACTCTTCATGCAAGAATCGGACCACTAAAACTTGACCTTCTTCTTAGTCAGTCTGAACATGGCAAAAGGAATAGAGTAAAATCCTTCAATAAACAATTTATAGTAATTGACTAAACCTGAGAAAATCTTGACATCTAATGGAGAGATAGGTCTAGTCCAGTTCCTTACTGCTTTGGTCTTTTGAGGATCAACCTGAATTCTTTCACCAAAAATAATGTGATCAAGAAAAGTTACTAATTTCAACCAAAATTCACAATTATTGTACTTAGAAAATAACTTATATTCTTTGGGAGTCTTCAAAACAATCTTTAAATGATCAGCATGCTCACCCTCACTACGAGGGTAGACGAAAATGACATCTATGAAGACTATAAAGAACATGTCCAAATACTACTTGAACACTCTATTCATGACGTCCAAAAAGCTGGATGAGCATTCATTTGTCCAAAAGACATAACTACAAATTCAAAGTGACCATACCAAGAAGGTTGTTTTCAGAATGTCATAATTTCTGACTCTGAGCTAATGATAGTCGAATTTAAGGTCTATTTTAGAAAAATAGTTTGCACCCTAAAGTTGGTCAAATGAGTCATCAATCCTGGGAATAGAATACTTATTCTTGATTGTGGCTTTGTTCAACTGCAGTAATCAATGAATATTCTGAGAGACCCATCTTTCCTGCACATGAAATGAAGTAAATCACCCCATGGAGAGATGTCAGAACTAATGAAACCCTTATCCATGTGCTCTTTCAACTATTTTTTCAATTCCTTAAGCTCAAGAGAAGCCATTCTAGAAAGTGAAATCAAAAAAGGTTAGGTATTTGGAAGGATATCTATTTTGAAGTCGATTTCATGCTCGCGAGAAACTCTAGAAAAATCTTCAGGAAATACCTCTGGAAATTCATTCATTACTTGAACTGACTCAAAACTCAAGATTTCATTACTTGATTCCTTAACAAAGATGAGATGATAAGTGCACCCTTTAGAAATCATTTTCCTCACCTTAAGTAAAACGACAAATCGACCTATAGGAACTGAGGCACTACCCTTTTGTTCTAAGACTAGCTCATTCAAAAATTAAAACTGAACTATTTTATTTCTACAGTCGACTGATATAGAAAGAGTGAAGCCAATCCATATGAAGAATCACATCAAAATTGATCATCTATTATTCAACAAGATCAAATGAGGTGACTTTATAGGATATTATGATTAGGCAATTTCTATTTACCCATCTGGTTATAATGGAACGACCGACTAGGATAGACACTAAAAAGAGTTCTACAATAATTTTGGGACTGACGCCAAAATCTACTACCATATAGGGAGTCATGAAGAAAAGTGTGGCTATGAGATCTAATAATGCATATACATAAAGGTGAAACACTTATAACGTACCAGTAATCACATCAAGAGAACCCTTCTAATATTAATGAGTCTAAAAGGCATAATATCAATTCTGATGATATCCACTGGTGGCACTGTAGGTGGTTCCTTGCTAAGTTAGACGGCTGCTGGAACTAATGAGAAGTTAGTCTATACCTGTTGATGATCATTCCCGCCCTTTCAAATACCTGTTGGGTAATCCATTATATTGTGGCCTGACTTTCCACACCTAAAATATATATCACTGATGGCCATGCACTCACCTTTATGGTTCTTACCACAACTTTTGAAGACTGGGTTAGTGTGGCTATTATTCATACTACCTTGGGACTTAGAGCCTGGCACTCTATCATGAGTATCCTGCCTGAACTTAAGCACTGGAGCATTGGTAAAAGATGGGGATGGGAATGAGGACTTCTAGAAAGGTGGAGATGATTCCCACCATCTGATCTCAATTAAGAGAAATTAAAACGATCAGTCCTGGTCCTCTTGTTCTCCCTTTTCTTCTCCTTAAACTTCTCTTTCTCAATCTGTTAAGCATGAACCATCAATCTCGAGAGTTTTGTCTCCTTAACTAATATCGTTGTTTGGCACTTCTTAAACACATCCTTTGAGACACCAGATACAAACTTACTCATTTGAGCCCTAAAATTAGCCACCATATTTGGAGCATACCTTGCCAACTGAGTAAATTTGAGTGAATACTCCTTAACATTCATATTACCCTACTTCAAGTTGATAAAATCTTGCACCTTAGCTTTCCTCAACTCCAGGGGAAAAACAAATTGAGAAAAGCAGTAGTAAACTCATCCCATTCTATTAGCCCTGCATCAATACCTCTTTCTTTCTTCAACTGCTTAAACCAAGTATGAGCCACTCCTTGAAATTGGTAAGAACCTAAATCAACACTTTCACTCAAAGTTACACCCATATTGTCAGTCACTTTCGAAACTCTTATGGATCCTCCTCAAACTTAGAACTAAAGAACACAAGAGGATCTATCCAAGTAAAATCCTAAATTCTTATTGCCATTATATTTACTACTGGGTTGGTTGGGGAAATAGCTTGATGGTTATTCTAGTCAGCCATAGATTGGGCTAGTGGTATGAAAGCAGCCTTGAATGTGGCATGAGAGACCTTCTTATTTAGAGGGTTTTCCTGAACTGGCAGGGGTATTGGCTGATCCTCATTCCTACTTCTGCTCTTCCTTCTAGGAGGAATTTGTTGTAGTTGATAGAGAACAAGTTAGAAGAAGAAGTTTAAGGGAGCTATCATTCCATCGCAGGACATGAAAAATGAAACAAGTGTAATATTTCTAAAACATTTCATAACCTCTCACCTATAAGTATGGAACTCTTCACACCCGCAAACAAAACTCTACTCGACACAACTTTTAGACCCCCTAGGTGTAACACCCCAGAAAATGGGTCCCAGAGCATCACACGGTGCTTGAGGCTACGAGTAACCCCAAGATAACCCTTTGAGCTATTTTCATTTAGTTCAACATGAATCAACAGGGTTTCCATAAATAACCCTCAAATATCAACAGAGTAATCATCATCCAAGAATAAAAGAATTTCAGAAAGATAAAAATATACGACTTATTAGTCAGCTCCCAACATCTATACTAGTCCAACAAGCCTCTAAGAAAATCAATAAAACCAGCGAGACATTGAGACATACCTGAACTGACTCATACTCAGTTATAAAATGTAAACAATTTCGTAAAATCAATATCAGACATCACGTCCTCAGAACATGAGGACTCACCATGACAGAGGATGTAGAACAATATGCCCGAAAAATCACTGTCGAACCTGGAACTGAGCACCTGAACCTACATTTCGAGAAAATGCAGCCCACATCTAAGTACCATGGAAAGGAACCGAGTATATGGCGGTGTATTCAGTTTTATAAACATTATCATCATAAATATTTATAAGAAATATGCAGGATGTATGAAAGACTCACATAGCCCGAAGAAAATCATAATAATCATGAGAGGATGAAATAAGTATAATAACACATGTGAGTCATCATATAATTTGTCAATCACTTTCAGTTCATCAAGAATATCAATTCTCATAATGTAAATATCATTTAAATCTTTTGAAAGAATAACTTTCACAATTCTACTTTCAAATCACTTCACCATTCACCATAGACATAAGGAAACACACACACACTGGGAGATCCTATAACCGACATAAACTATGTGAGATACATGGAGTCCAAACTACAAACCACGTTGGGGAGAGCCGTCCTATCCTTGCCATCGGAGTAGGACTATCGATATCAAATTCACACAAACTAGTAATCACTATATAAATTAGCCTCAGGCTTACTCCTACGGGGGCACATAGTTCTAGGGAAGTAAGGTCGCTTTATACCTCCCACTCGGTGCTAAAGATTTCTTCCAGACTTAGCTAATATCATTTCAAAGACAATCCACAACAAAACAATTTCAGTAATATCTAAATATACATCGGGAGCCATCATGCTTCCCATTTATCAAAATCAACCATATTGTGGATTTCTTTCACACTCGAGTTCAAAACAACTCCATTAAGATCAAAGGGTCAAATCATTCAAAATATCTCAAATATTTAACATCAACATGCTTATAACACACACTTTCTCAAAAAAACAAAATTTTCAATGGGGATTCAAGACTCAAATACCAAAATCATGATAAATATCGTTCAAGATTCATGCTTTATATCTCCACACATGTAAATTCATCTTTCAAAATCATAAACATCAAGATTTCATAATAATCATCATAAGATATGGGTTCATGCTTCAAATTCATAAAAATCAAATAAAAATCATGCCTTTGTAAAGAAAATTACTTTTGGGCACAAGAACGAAAGAGAGCTCTTGTTGAAAAACCCCACATACCTTGAATGATAACTTTTAGAATGATACTCATTTTTAAGAGATTAATCATGCCTTTGAATTATGGTTCTCGGAGTTCTTGAACTAGGAACTTGGAATCTTGAATAAATTTGCAGAATTAATGGTGAACTTTGGAGGTTCTTGAAGTTGGATGTGGGAGCTTATGGTTTTCTTTTTGAGTAAATTTGATGGAATATAACATATGATTCTTATAATAGGCTTTAATATAGGGTTTGGATGGATTTTGGGTGAGGAGGAATGACCAAAATGCCCCTAAAAATCAAATAATTCTCAAATCTGTCCTTTGGTGGACTGTTTTGATAGTCTTAAGTAGATTAACCATAACGTTTTAGTTCGATATCCAAAATGGATGAAACTAATTTCATTAGAAAGATGACTCTCATATCTTTCCGTTGATATATATTATCTCACCCAGATCATTGTGTATGAGGAGTTATGATCATTTGAAGTTGACCCAAAAATTCACTTTTGATAGGCTGAAGTAGATCGACCATAACTTTTTATTCCAATAGACAAATTAGATAAAACCAATTTCATTGGAAAGAGGACTCACAGAGCTTTCCGTTGATATATAGTAGATCACCTAGATAATTATTTAAAAGGAGTTATGATCATTTAAAGTTGGAGTAAGAATACACCAGGCCTCAGTACTTTTTCCTGCACGTTTTACTATTCACTACTATTCACGATTCGATCGGAATGTTCATAACTCATCGTTTGGGTGTCCAGTTTGGATGATCCATATATCGTTGGAAAGCTTATTCAATACTCTATGCAATGGTGGGTCATAATCTAAGACATTCTTCATGAAAAAATTTATAATTCATTCTAGAAGATAGAACCCAACATGTTTACGCACAAAATTTCAACAAAAAAATTTCTGGGATATTACACTAGGATACTTTAAACCTTGTGCTTTGATACCAAGTTTATCATGACCTGAGACTGCCCCCTAGTTGTAACATGGTTCTTGGAGTCACAAGTTACCCCAAGCTAACCCATGGTCTGGAATAAACTAAAAATTCTGATTGAGAAGTAACAAACACTGGGCGGATGATAACTGAAATAACTAATAATGAAAATTGATAGTATAAATGTTATTGTGGTATGAAATACTTAATGAGACTGAAAAATCTAAACATCTATCTAACTGTCTAAAAGCCTCTAACTAGAATGAAATGTTGGGATAAACCCCTAACTAACTCCACTGAATTGAAATACTGAAACACTGAACATAAATAATTAGTAATTATTCCCCGTTTGATAAGGACTCACCAAAACTGTAGGAGAGTGATAATAAAGTGAACTACATATGATTTAGGTATTGACGTTCAAACCTATGTTATGAGACAATATAACACAAAGAGTGTATGCGATCAGTACTTTGAATGTAATGAGTATGCGAGATGGGAAACATATCAACATGTAAAACTGAATAACTGAATATAAGGTCATGCATATCTAGACTAAAAAATAAAATGGATACATAAATTAAAACTGAACTAGAGACTGTGGGAGATAACTACAACCTACATGACCTAATCTGAGGCAAACCAGGGTCCAACTTATAACTTCAGGTGGAAGGGTGCTAATACCTTGCCAAGGGTACCAATACTGGTTGGCGTGGATCCTCTAAATTGATGTCTCAAAGGACTAGGGTGTCATGCTTCTACTGATGGGGGACCCTTTATGAACTACAGTGTCACATAGTTCTGGAACTTAAGGACTACTACTAACGGTGTCATGCCTAACATATACGAGAACCATCATCCCTGTATTCACTCGGTGTAAGTATTACTCCCAACAACAAGACACTAAAGTATAAACTAAAACATGAACTGATAACTGATATACTCAAGTCATGGTATTGTAGAAATAATAATATATGTACAATATGAAATGCTCAATATCGTACAAGCTGATATATGCATGATTTCCTAAGTATCGGGTGATCATAACCCACCAGCTTTGACTAATACAACAAATCATGATAATATTTAAGACTAATCATAGTGGGGAAAGTCATGAGTAATACTCAATATTTCAATAATTGATCTTGATATGGACACTCGCAATTATCGAATATATAGAGACATAATTTTAGAGGGAAAAGATATTATCATAGTACATAAACAAAATAAATAAAGAGAGTTAATGAA
Source organism: Capsicum baccatum var. pendulum (assembly GCA_030864225.1). Classification (NCBI taxonomy): domain Eukaryota; kingdom Viridiplantae; phylum Streptophyta; class Magnoliopsida; order Solanales; family Solanaceae; genus Capsicum; species Capsicum baccatum. The sequence continues at coordinate 174,043,183 of CM061554.1, forward strand.
ACTCATATATCACCTAGAACCTAATACAAGGGAAAAGGGGATTTACTTGAGAGTGAAGGGGTTTCTAGGGACTCAATGTGTGGAAGGCACCCTTTGCTGAAATCCCACATACCTAAAGCTAAATTGCTAGGCAAATTTCTTAAAATTGAAGAATCCTAGTTCCTTGGAGAGAAGAGAAAAAATTGACCCTTTTGTTTTCTCTAGTGTAATTATGACTTAATCATAAATTTAGGAATTTTGGGTTTCTTATATCACCTTTTGGGTAGACCAAACACGTGGGTTTTACTTTTAAAACAACCATAAAAGACTTATAAGTCCTTGAGAAAAAATTCAGGAAATTTCACTCCCAGTTATTACGAGTCACCTCACGACTTGTTACGACTGGTCATGAGTCGTGGTCTGAGTCGTAACATGAAATCCTGAGGTCTTGGGACCTTTCTATTATGACTACAAATCCCCTCCTAATAGCTCATCACGGCTGATCACCAGTCATTAGGAAAAGTCATAGTATGAGGTTGGGTTTTGTCTATACACTGATATGATAACGAGTCCCTCCTAATGACTCATCACAAGTGACGAATCGTAGGGTAGGGTCATTATCATTGGACTAAAATTAAGGATACTTACTGTTATTACGAAGAATCCTCCTAATGACTCATTACGTCTGATAACAGGTCATCACAAGAATCATAGCCTCTGGCAGCTGAGTTATACTTCAGGAAAAATTTGAATAACGTTTTTCCATGACATCGAGCTGAGGCTAAACTTGTGGCATTGGAAAAATAAATTAGTTGCCTATTTTTTGAGTGGTCTAGATCTTGGAAAGTTAGGGGAATTACACATGTTCCCAATTCCAACATTTAATTAAAGTATCAATTCAGTCCTAAAAACACCAATTTAAAGCAAGAATAATCAATTCAAGTTATTGGACAAGTAATTAAATCAATAACAACCAAAAACCCTTAACCAAAATTCAAAACACACAATTTAAATCACATGGAAATCTACAAATAAATTCCACCATGTAAATTAATGTTTGACGAAGAGAAGCATGCCTAAAACAAAAAAGAATTCATATTTAATTTGAAGTTTCGAGCCTAGATGATGAATGGACAATGAAACCCTTGAATGTTCTTCGATTTTGTGTTTGAGAGTGAAATAGAGGGATTTTATCTTTGAAAACTTATGGGAATGGGACTATTTTATGTTTAAAAGTCTTATGAAAGGTCAAAAGACAAAAATTCCCTCACCCCAAGTGAATAAAAATAAAACTGCATGAAAAATATGCCTTGGCGTGGCAAGCCAATATCACGTAGGTTATCCTCCAAGCCATGCAAATATCGTGGAAGGTAACTTCTATGACATGGAAAATGTGGAGGCTCACTCCCTCAATGTTCCAAAATTATCTCAAACCCTTTTCGAAAATTCAAAAAACTTCTTCGAAAACCTTTTTTAAATCTCTAACCACAATCCAAGTGAAAAATTGATATTTCAAACACGGGAAAGTCAAAAATAAAATGATGGAAATTTGTAGGATCCTATAGTGCTATAGAATCGATATAGGAACTCATTCTTCAATTGCTCCCCTCTATCAATGGAATTAAGCTCAAGGTCCATTTACTAACCAACGGCATTTTCCTTTAGAGAATGGACAAATTGTTTTAAAAAATAGTCACAATAAGTTACAGCATTATTACATGTATCAACAAAGTGGGTGATGTGTTACTTTAGATTTCTTTTGCCCTTAGATTACTAAAATTTGGGGGGCTGATACCCAACATGCATTTGGAAGATATCAATCCTTCCAGTGTAAGGCTTGGTGTATATTAGGGAAGACTTGGTGGCAACATCATACTTGTCTTTGAGCGTCCCTTCAATGAACGGTTTTAATTAATCAAGTAGATCAAGCGTCTTCTTAATTATCTCTGTAACATTATTCCTTCTTTTGAATATCTTGCATAGGATATCGCTCCTTTTGGGGTTGAAAATATAAAAATTAGAGTTGGTGGGTATGACACTTGGTGTGATTGTTGTCTTAAAATTATGGATTTTCTTCATGTGATAGATCTAAATATTCCAAAAGTAACACCAAAGATATTCTCTAAATTTAGAAAAGAATTTGAAATCGACAGTCTTGGAGGATTGAGAATTGACCTTATTAGAAGTCATTTTAGCGTTCTTGGACTTTGATGTTGGAAAAGTTGAGATGAGAGGTAGAGATCGTCCCATTGGGTTTGCCATAATTTATATAATAAAATTTGAGTCAGGAAAATCATAATCAGGACAAGAAAAATATTGCAACAATTACTTTATTGATTTCAAAAGGTGAGTATTACAATCTCTATGAATCATCTGATTTGCCTTCTCATATATAAATTCAAGGTCTTCGAGCCTAATCTTGAATATCAACTTGATTTGTGAATTTGATGGATTTGATCTTGACTTATGAATTTGGATTCAAGGCCCCTTGAGCTTAATCTTGAATATTCATCTTAATTTTGAGTTGTATATGAACTTGAATGCTTGATTTGTAGCTTGTAGAGAAATATGTTGTATTTGATCCACGAGCTCTCTCTTTCTTCTTGTTAGAATTGTTGGTTCCTTTCTCTGAATTATGAGACCCATATTTATAGTCAGAAAAAGAAAGAGTCATGGTAAGTACCAACTCTTATCGACCAGTCAGATTAAAGTGACATGGCGTCATTTAATTGATCAAAACATGTCATTTATATATATGTCTCATTTATATAGGCCTTAAATTTGGTAGGCATGCTACATCATTTTGATACATGACATAATACTATTGGATCCTTCACTTGACTTGTCAAGCCATGTCATTTTCCACGTGGTATCCAATTGGACCTCTAGAATATAATGACATCATGGGCTTAAAAAAGTGGGCTCATCATTTGTAGTCCATCTAATAGGCTAACCCAATAAAATTTAGACTTTAATTAAATTTATATTTATTAGACTTAAATAATAAATTCAATTATATTAATCCGCAATACTTATTTTGATAGATATATTTGAAATTTGTATGATAACAATAACATTATAAGTAGAACATCTGCCAAAGAATTTTTTAACAGAAAAAAGTTTGTAGTTCTTTATCAAATAATATGGCATCATCTGCATTGGATGGTCGAAAAGGAAAGGTGTCTATAAAATAAACCAAAAGTGTAGGAGTAGATTTTCATGACAAGCCATTTGGAATAATGTTAAAGTAACTCCAGCTGCTCCAATTATGGTGGAAGTAAAGTAGTGTCCCGTGACAATTGCAATAAACAAATGTCCTGTGACTATTGAAATAAACAAATGTTCTTATGACTATTGCAATACAAAAACTACTAGATTATACAATAGTTAAATACATATCTTAAGATTATCAGATCATGGAGTTCAAATATATCGAGAAATTAATGGTGATATATTAGCGGCTTTGAAGATAGAGCATGAACAAGATGAAAGAAAAAAATCATCCATTTAAGTTGATGCAAGAAAAAAATTTGATCAGGTATCTCTTCCGAAGAGCGCTGATTTACTCCAATAGAAAAAAGAGTTCAAAGAGTGGAGCTATAGGGAAAGCTATAGGCATTTATGAGAGAAATATTGATGACAAATTAGTAGTTAGAATGTTCTAAACATCAGGTTTATCATTTACTTTTGCAAAGTACTCTCCATATTTCAAAAAATATTGAAAGTTTTTGGCTAAAAATTGTATTCCTGATTATATTCCTCCATCGTATAATAGATTGAAAACAACTCTTTTGGATTAAGAATAGATTTACATTGATAGAAAATTATAACCAGTTGAAGATACATGAAAAAAAAGGTTGTTGATTTTTTCGGATGGAAGATCTGACACTAAGACGGTCTTCGATAAATATAGTAACATCGTCTGGTAGGGGTTCAGTGTTTCTTAACGGGAAAAGTACATAAAATAGACACTAAAAATAAATAACATCAAAATTACCCCTTCTATATTAATTGAAAAATACCCACCGTCCATAAGTATTTACCCGTACTACCCTTACAACTTTGGCACGGAAATTTTCGGCAATTAATTCCCTTGTTTGGATCGTTTCTCCTCCTTTTGGATTTGTTTCATTTCTTAGAACATGGTAGGTCCTTCTCTCCTCCCCCCTCCCCCCCTCCCCCCCCCCCCTCCGCCCCCATCTCAAAGCACTTCTTCATCAATATTAAGTTGAATAATCTTTTTTTGTTAAGAAATAATCAGTAGTGTGGATGTCTTCCCCTTGTCAACATTGCCTTCATTTTCAAATGAAGACTTTCCATGCATAAACCAACTATTCCCATTGGTCGGAATGTCAGCAAAATTGCCTATAAAGGCATGCCTTTGTTGCCATTTTGGAAACAGATCAAAATCTAATAAAAGTCTCTACTATTTGTTTCTCAGTCTCTTTACTCCGCTATTTTATTTTATAACACGTTATCAGCATGAGACTCTAGTGTTTCAAAATTTAAAGGCTAAGATATGGATAATTTTTAAAGCAAGTTATGCAATTATTAAGACATTTGCTTAATTGATTCTGGCATAGCACACACAATATTTAAAAGGGAGAAATATTTTTATCATTTAAGTATGGGAAAAATAAATGTGACTATAATTTATGGTAGTACTAATTTGATTGAAGACTTCAAAAGAGCCATTATAATTTTGCCTACGGGAGATAAATTCATCATAAATAATGCTACGTTTTCTCCTAAGTCTCAGAGAAACTTGTTGAGTTTTAAAGATATCCATTAAAATGGTTATCATATTAAGACAATGCATGAGTTGCATCATGAATATCTTGGTATTACCAAGAATGTGTCTCGGTAAACATGTGTTATGGAAAAGTTTCCTTCTTTACCTTCTGGCTTGTATTGAAAAAAGACTAGTGCGATTGAGGCACATTCTATAGTAAATCAAATTTACAAATTCCAATATTATTGAACTTTGGCATGATCAATTAGGACACTTTGGATCAATAATGATGAGACAAATTATAGAAAATTCAAACTGGTATCTGTTGAAACCTTTCGGGGTTGCTCCACATAGTAAGGGACCAGGTCTCTCAAAATCAAACATTTAAAATCAAACAATAGAGAGCGGGAAAACTAAACAAAGTGCAGAAATAGTAAAAGACACAAGAATTTTTATGTGGAAACCCAAAATGGAAAAAATCACATCTTTCCCTCACAAGTACCAAAGAAATCCACAATAATCATCCTCCTGATTACAGTCTAGATTTTATCCCAACTCTAGGCTCCTTGTTCTTGCAGCAACTCTACTACCAGCTCATCTTAGTAACTCTATCAAGGACTCTTCTCTACACTAATTAGCTCCAATCAGCTTTACACTTAGGCAACTCTACCTAAGTAGCACTCTCTTAACAAGAAAAAACTACTCTTATAAGATGAGCAGTGTTAAAGTTCATTAATCACTCAAGAACTATTACAATTTAAGTACTCATAAGGATAAGAACTTAAGCAGTGTTGAAATAGGTTTTTTGCTGCTTCTTTTTACTCTTTCGATTTGTGAAAAATCGATTATTGAAGAAGCATCTCTTTTCTTTTATAAATGGGTGATGATTAAGGCTTGAAAGATTATTGGAATAGCTATCCAAGTCGGTATAAAATAGCACAAAATAGCACCTGCAAGTTTGTTACACAAGATAATAAAATTATGCAGAAGGTGTGTGCCAACTGTACTATACTTTGCACGTACAGGGACTTAGTCCCTCATAGTTTAGATTCTCATCATCAAAACTACATATAGCAATTTTCCCCCTTTTTGATGATAACAAACCAAACCATACAATTTGAGCATTAGTGCACACTCATCACATTTAATCAGAGTGATTACCACTTAAAACAAATGTTCCCCCCATCATCATTCTTCCTCTTATCATGTCACTCAGGGACCTGGTCCCTTGTTATCATTTACAGCAAAAACTTCCCCCTGTCATTGTACACCTTCACTTTATTTGATGTCTTTGCCTTTGCATTTTCACACATTGTCCTGTGCACCTTCATTTTATTTGGTGTTTGTGCCTTTGCATTTTCACACATCCCCCTATCAATATGACTCTCTTTAGGTCTACATCTCAATTTACCTGGTGCCTTAGTGCCTGGTCCCTCCTATATGAACTCAGTATTCCCCTTTTTGGCATCATTGAAAAGCATTAACAGTTAAATAAAAGTAAGGATAAACACATATTAGTTAACTCCTGGCCATTAGGACAACACTAATATGTACAACAGCTCTAAAATAAAGAGACAAATGATATACACAAACTAAAGATCCATTCACTCATAATAGTCAATACCAGTATAGCAAGCTAAAATAATCATCATAAGATAACTATATTTAAGAGCCATTATAAGATCCAGGCTATAGAACTTACACAAGGTTGATAAGGGAATGATAATAAGAGGGCTCAGGTAGAAGAGGGATAGGGTAAAAGGACTTAAGCAGTACTCCATTCTTGCATCTATAGTAATGAGAGTATGCACAACGTTTTTGGTAAGGATCTTTACTTCAGCATTTAGTTTGGCCATTCTTGCTTCGAGTTTTGCATTTCCAACTGCATGTTTATTGGTGGAATTTAGTCCTTCAGTGGATAGGCTTTGATTTAACAATGTCAAATACATTAAATTTAGCATCTTTGATAGTTTAATTGATTCTTAACTCCTCCATCTCCATTCTTAACTTTTTCTGAATAACTAGCAAATTAGATACTTGATATACATTCTCCAAAACTTTTGTTCAATCTGAATATCAGCTTAGTTGTCCAAGTTGATATCTTTTTCCCAAGTACCTCAAAGTGATCAAATACTTTGTTGAGGAGGTACCCGTATGGCATTTCATGTCTCTTTTTTTCTCACATATTTTTGAATCAAAAGTTCTTTCCAGGGAGAAATTTCTGAGTCATCAATATTTTAATCCTCTTTTAACCACCCATATTCTTTATCTCATCCTTTGTTCTCATTACTTGCCTCTATCCTTTCAATAAAAACTTTTTATTCCTAGGATCAGGTCCCTCAGAGCCTTTTTTCCTTTTCATTGATTGTGTGTTTCTGCCACATTCGGCAGGGTTACAAAACTTTGAATCAGATGACCTAATATAAATTTTTCTATAGCTTTGGTTTCTAAATGATTAAGATATTTGGTGAGGTCATATTCAATTTGATTTTCTGTATGAAGGAGAATGAGAAGGATCAGTTTGGTTTAGTAGAGGCAATGAGTGATGAGACAAGTCTCTAACTGAGAATTAGACTATTTTAGCAATATTTGAATAGGTGACAATTGGTATCATAAAATGATATGTTTGGTTTTGATAAGAGTGACTCTTCATTTTGTAATTGAATTGATAGCTTTTATGAGGGAAAAAAAGATACATTCTTTCTCAGACAGTATATTCTATCATTATTAAATCATGTTGTAGTGAGATTACTAAAACATGCTGTAGTGATACTAATCTGTGAGATAAGACCAAATCCCTCTCCTCTGAGTGAATCTTTAAGTTTGTGCTTGTCACTTTTTTCTACTTCTTAAGTTGATCCCATGGGTTTATACCTGCAAGGGTATAGTACTGAGTTAGACTAAGATACACCTACCTTATCAAGGATACTTTTTTTCTAATCATATCCAATTTAGTGTGGAAACACTGAGTCACAAGATAGGACTGATCGATTAGATTAATCTGCTTCAGTCTTTCTGCCTTTGCACACCCTTTTTGTTCCATAGCTTATTCTTAATATTGGCTTGAGGATAGGGTCCCAGACTTGATATGATTCAATTTGTTGAATCTTTCTCCTTCTGAGATGAATTTCTAAGGGACTAGATCCCTGCAATCATGACTTATCTTTATTTTTTCATCTTCTTCCTTATTATTTTCAGCATCATTAAAGATCAATAATTTTCTTGACTAATCAGGAACTATATGCACTCCTTTCATCAACCTATAGAATTTCTTTTTCATTCATTGTCCAGTGCTTTTTTCATTTACCAAATCTGAAGGTCATTCAAGGGATTCTTTTAGAACATAAGCTTCACACACCTCCTTGTTGAATATTAGCTTTTATAGGCCAAGGACTTGGTCCTTGAACTCATCTTTTCTCAATAAGACACTTTCACCTGAAGTGTCTTGAGAGAAAAACACAGTTAGACCTTTCATCATTAAGCTTTGAACCTTTTCAATTAACGTGTTATTCCTGACTGTAATTCCCTTACCATGACTAGAGACATGATCACAATTTAGATTTGGGAACCCACTTAAGTTTGAGTTCTCAGTAGGAAGATAATGGTGTGATCACATTCTTCTTAGACCATCTAGGAAGTGATACATCCCTCTTCACCTTTTTCAAAGACTTTAAGACCTTAGGATGCACAATATCCTATTAAATATATTCAGTATTCTTTAGGTTAACCTTAAGCTAGGACTAGAATTTTTCTTTCAAATGTCCATCTCTTCCATAGTGGGTGTACAGGAGTTTGTGCCTTTTGCATCCAACATAATGAGCAACCTTTCCTTTGGACTCAATATATTATAGTTCTTCTTGATCGCCCAAACCTCTACCATGATTGACATCTTGACTATTCACACTAGAGAGGATCTGTGAAGAGATAGCCCATTTAAGAGATTTGTTCAATTCTCTTCTTACGCGGACCAGGTCCTGATCTAACTCTTCATTTTTGTGTACTACTGCCATAAGATGTTCTTGATATTCCTTTAATATTTCTGTAAGATCAATTTTAAACCAAGAAGCTTCTCTCTTTCCTTTGCCATCTAGGTCACTTCTTTTCTTTGGGTTAATCACACAACTTAGATATTCAGATTTTAATTTAGAGAAACTTTTTTTAGTTTTAGATATCTTATTTTCCTCTTCATTCTCAGTATCTACTACAAAGGAAGGCAAGGAATAAAAGGTGACATTCTCATCATTCACTGCAAGCATGGAAACATCTGCTAACATCTCAACATCGTCAAAGACACTGGAGGAGTCACCCCAACCATCTAAGGCTTGTTTAACTATAAGTTCAGTTGCAGCCTGTCTTCTTGATTTTACAGGGACCTGGTCCCTTCTTCATTCTTTATTACCTTCAAAGTTGTGATAATCTTGATAGTCCGTTTTATGTATTGGACAATCCTTAATAAAATGTTCAAGACTTCTACATCTAGGATACACTTCCATAGTGACTTCTTTTATATTTCTATTTCCATTTCTTTGAAACTGCCTATGTTTTTTATAGCTCTAACAATTATATTTGGAAAGTAGGCAACATCAGTGTCTTCTTCCTTTGAACCTAAACTTACGGATTTTAGAGCCAAGATTTTTCTATTTTAGCTTCCTTCTTCTCTTCTCCTTGCTGCTTCTTGAGTTCATGGATTTTCGGGTACCCAATAAGTTCATCTATTATAAGAGTCTTTAGATTTCTTGCCTCAGTCTTGGCATCAACTTTGCTTTCCCATGACTTGGTAAGAACATAAAGAATTTTCATTACTTATTTGTACAAAGGAATTACTTCACCTAAGCAATGAAGCTTATTTGTAATAGAAGTGAACCTTGTATGCATTTCTTGGATTGTTTTTCCTTCTTTCATGGTAAAAGTTTCATACGGAGTGTTAGAATGTCTACTTTTAAATCCTTCACATCAGTGGTGCCTTCGGTAGTCCCAGATTTCCTTAACTATTTCACAAGTTGAAATCCTATTGAATTCATCCGGTCCTATGCTACAGACAAGCAGTTTCTTTTCCTTGTAGCTTTTCTCAATTCTTTTTTGTCTTCATCATTGAACTCCCTCCTACTTTTGATGACCATTTTTGTAATATCTCTTTATTTGACTTCTTTTACAGGAACATGAGGACCATCAAGGATTATGTCCATTAGTTCACTATCTTCAGCCATAATTAAATCAAACATCCTAGTTTTCCACCATCCATAACACTGCACATTAAATCTTGGTGGTCTTGTTGTTGATTGCCCTTCTTCTAGGTTAGGTGGCGTAGCCATGCTAACCAAGACACTCTAGGTGTGAACCTTTTAGAGTGACCTGGATCTTATACCAATTGTTTAAACCCTATGGGGTTGCTCCAGAAAGTAAGGTACCAGGTCCTTCAGAATCAAACACAGACAATCAAATAATAGAGAGCAGGAAAACTACACACAATACAGAAAGAGTAAAATAAAGAAGGATTTTTATGTGGAAACCCAGAATAGGAAAAACAATGGCTTACCCTCACAAGCAGCAATGAAATCCACTATAATCAACCTCCTGATTACAGTCTAGATTTCATCCTAAATCTAGGTTTCTTGAGCTAGTAGGAACTCTACTATCAGCTCATTTTGGTAACTCTACCAAGGACTCTTCTCTACACTGATTTTCTCTAATCAGCTTTACACTTAGGCAACTCTACCTAAGCAGCACTCTCTCAACAAGAAAAAAACTACTCTTATAAGATAAGTAGTTCAGTTAAAATTCATTACTCACTCAATAACTATTACAATTTAAGCACTCATAAGGATAAGACCTTGAGCAGTGTTGAAATGGGGTTTTTGCTGCCTCTATTCACTTTTTGGATTTGAGAAAAACCAATTGTTAAAGAAACATTTGTTTCCTTCTATAGCTGGGTGATGATTAGGGATTGAAAGATCATTGGAACAGTTGTCCAAGTCGGTAAAAAATAGCAAAAAATAGCACCTATAAGTTTGCTACACAATATGACAAAATTATACAGAAGGCGCATGCCAGCTGTACTGTACTTTGCACGTCCAGGGACCTGGTCCCTTGTATTTTAGCTACTTATTATCAAAAACTACATATAGCAGCATCCATTAAAGAACTTGAAAGTTGTTTAAAATAATGAATTTTTTTGTATGACAAGTTATCAAGGCAAGCTAATTGGCCATCACCAACTAAAGTTAAAATTGAATCCCCTTCTTTTTTTAGAATGTATACAAGGGGATATTTGTGGACCTATTCACACACCTAGTGGGTTGTTTTGATATTTTATGGTTTTAATTAATTCTTCTTCGATATGGTCCCATGTGTGCCTATTGTTATATTTCCATTTTGCATTTGCAAAATTATTGACATTACATAATATGATTGCAGGAACAGTTTCTTGACAATCACATCAAGTCTATTCGCCTTGATAATGTTGCAGAGCTTTCATCCCAAGCATTTAATGATTATTATTTATCAATTGGGATAAAAGTTGAACATTTTGTAGCTTATGTTCACACTCAAAATAGCTTTGTTGAGTCATTAATTAAATGTTTGTAAGTGGTAGCAAGACCATTAGTTATGAAAACTAAGTTGCCTACCTCTGTTATGGGTTATGATATTTTGCATGTTGCAACACTTGTCCGTCTCAGACAAATAAATTATCATAAACTTTCTCTGCTACAGTGGGTTTTGGGTCAAAAGCTTAATATATCTCATTTGGAAAATTTTGGATGTGTTGTGTTTGTGATTATTGCACAGCCACAACGCACAAAGATGGGCCCCCAAAGAAGGTTAGGAATATATGTTGGGATTGAATCACCCTCTATCATTCGCTACCTTGAACCATCAACCGGTTATATGTTTACTAATCTATTTATAGATTGTCAATTTAATGAGACTGTTTTCCCAAATTTAGGGGGAGAAAATAGAGAAACCAAAATAAAAATTTTATAAAAAAATCCATCACTGTGTCATCTTGATCCACGTGTTTCTATTTGTGAGTAAAAGGTACAAAATATTAATCACTTATAGAAAATTGCAAAGCAAATGCCAGATACATTTATAGATTTAAAATGGATTACAAAATCATACATTCCTGTAGTGAATGTCCCAATATGAATTGAGGTCCCTGTAGGACCATCTACTAGTGTTGTGGGTAATGATTCCAAAACACGCATGAAGTGTGGTAGACCATTGGGTTCTAAGGATTGAAATCCTAGCAAAATAAAAATAAATGGTCAAGATGACACTACGAAAGAAGCTCATATGAAAGTTCAAGAATTGAACAATTTTGATATCCCTTAAGGAACCAATGAGCCTGAACCTTAAGAAAATGAGGAATTATCCATAAATACAAGTGATGGTGCAACTAATTTGAATCGATCGAAAATAGTGGTGAACTATGTCTTTGCATATAATGTTGCAATAAAAATCATGCAAGATAGCAAGGATCTCAAACCTCAGTCAGTCACAGAATGTTAACAAAGAAATGATTGGCCAAAATGAAAAGAAGCAATTCAATATGAGTTGAATTCACTTGTCAAGCGTGAGGTTTTTTGACCTATTGTTCAAACACCAAATGGTATTAAACTTGTTGGCTATAAATGGGTCTTTGTGCATAAAAGAAATGAGAAAATAAAATACAAAGATATAAGGCATGCTTTGTTAAATAAGGATTTTTGCAAAGGCCTGATGTCAATTATGAAGAGACATACTTACCAGTCATAGATGGAATTACATTTTGTTATCTCATTAGTTTCACTGTTCATGAGAGGCTTGAAATAAATTCGATTGATGTGGTTACAACCTATCTTTATGAATCACTTGATGAGATATACATGAAAATTCCTAAAGAATAAAAAAAGCCCAAGGCATCTCGAGAAATATATTCGATCAAATTATAGAGATGATTATAAGGTTTGAAGCAATCTGGATACATGTGGTATAACTGTCTTAGTAAATATTTATCTAAAGAAGATTATATAAATAATGAAAATTGTCCATGTATTTTTTATAAAGAAAACAACATTGGAGTTTGTTGTACTTGTTGTTTATATTGATGACATAAATCTAATTGGAAATCCAATAGAGCTTCAAAAGGCAGTTGATTATTTAAAGAAGGAATTTGAGATGAAAGATCTTGGAAGGACAAGATTATGTCTTGATTTCCAAATTGAGCATTTGAAAAACGGTATCTTTGTCCATCAATCTACCTATACAAAAAAAAAATTGAAAAGATTTTATATGGATGGAGCACATCCATTAAGTAATCCAATGGTTGTTCAATCACTTTATGTGACAAAGGATCCATTCCTACCTTAAGAAAAGAACGAGAAAATTCTTGATCCTAAAGTACCATACCTTAATGCAATCGGTGCACTAATGTATTTTACCAACTCTACAAGGCCTGATATAACCTTTTATGTTAACTTGTTAGAAAGGTATTGTTCTGCTCCTACTAGGAGGCATTATAATGGAATCAAATGCATATTGCGGTATGTAAAAGGGACTACCGATATGGGCTTATATTATTTTAAAGATTCCAGTCCAAATCTTGTTGGTTATATTGATGTAGGGTATTTATCTAATCCACACAAAGTGTTCATATGTGGGGGGTACTTCCATATCTTGAAGATCTACAAAGTAGTCTATCGTGGCCACTTCATCAAGGTTTAGTCTCACTGAATTTTCCTGTATAAGGTTTTTAATGAGGCGGTTGAGAAAAAAATGTATATTACAAAATATGCATTATTAGAGTTTCTTTTTATTTTGTGTTAGGCATCCAAGGGGGGTGTTAAGAAATAATTGATAGTGTGGATGTCTTTCCCTTGTCAACACTGCCTTCATTTTTAAATAAAGACTTTCCATGCATAATCTGTCTATTTCCATTGGTTGGAACGTTGACAAAAATGCCTATGAAGGCATGCCTTTGTTTTCATTTTGTACACAGATCAAAATATAATAAAAGTCTCAACTATCTGTTTCTCAGTTCTTTTACTCTGTTATTCTATTTGATAACACTTTTTCTTTTCTTCTTTCTTTTTTACTTTTTAAATTTTTTAATTAATAAGTAATAGTTAAATAATTTGCAGTTACTAATTGGTAATCTAGTAATAGTTAAATAATTTGCAGTTACTAATTTGTAATCTTTGAACGAACTTTTATTTTTAAATATTTTTTGATCTCACATTGTTAAATGAGAAATGTAACGAAAATTACAATTATGTACCAGGAATATAAAATTATTAATCTTTTAATTTTTAGTTTTACTTATGGGCTCTTTTTAGTCTTGTTATGTTCTATATTTTTTTTATTTTTGGATTGGATTATCTTCTTTTAATCCATTTCATAAAGATAAAATAAAATATAAAGATAAAGATATCATATAATTATTTATAAGAAAATTAGTAAATAAATGACAACAATGAATATTTTAAAATGGCTACGAAATATCTCATTATTTTTGTCTCATTTATTATTTTTATCCTTTTGTTTTCTATTATACTTTATTAGAGATATCAATTGAAAATAATTTTACTTTTTCTTTTCTTTTTTATTTTATACCATGATGGAATCATCAAAGATTGAGGAGTGTCTCATTAAAGGAAGATATAATGTCGGCATATAGATGTATTCTGATGGTGTCATGAAAGATTGAGGAGTGTTATCAAGATCCGAATTAGGGCCTAGTCATGACGGACATCTCAAGTCCACCGTGGTCCGGAGACCACTTCCTTATCCTAACCTCTAGAGCACAATAAATGTAAACAACGGAAGTCAAACAAGTCTATAAAAGATATATGAATCGAAAAAGAAGGATAAGAGTCAAAAGAAGATATCCAAGACATCCCAATACTTTCCACAAAAGCCTATAGATTGAAATACAAACTAAGTCGGGACATGCCGCAAACTATGAAAAAAATCCAAATGTACTAAGACAATAAAGAAAGAATAATGAATGACAATGCCTTCCGAAGGATGGAGGCTCACCACTTAACAGCTGATCAATAGAAGTACCTAACCACCTAACGTTGCACAGGAGCACCAGAAAAGTCCTCCGAACCTACATCATAAAATGATGCAGCGTTCGGAGATGGTCAGTGGGGCAAGCACTGACATAGAACTCGAGGGAAAGGGATAAAATAGTGAATTTATCAAAACCAATCAAAATAAGATGCACAACATTTATATATTCATATATAGGATGTCGAGATAGGTATAAGGGTCCATTAACATGATAGTTTAAAATATTATCCTGAACTATGTAGCTCGCTCCATCATAAAGGCACCCACAAGCTATATGGGTCTGGCTTTTCCTGCCGGAAGGGCCCCAATGCATTTTAGTTGAACATACCGAGGAAAGGATAAAGACACCAAGGTGATAGATATCCAAAATATAATGTGTATCCAGACACATGGTCATATAGACCCCCACATCAGCAAATGTAGTTTTCATTATTGCCCCCCACCCGGGACTAAACCTTCACGGTGAATTACACACTTCCCTTAAAGTCTAAATTCAAATAGTTTACACATAAACCCAATCATTAACCAAGGAGTCTTTATTAAATAATTTTTCAATATGGTTTTGTCATATCAATACGCTTGCAAGCTAATTCAATTACGCTAAACCAGTCCATTTAATCATTAGACTCCCAAGTTTCATTTAAAATTCAAAACCATGAACACCCAAGGAATCCCAAAACCATTGTTATCCATTTATGCTTTAACGCAATGCAATATTTTCAAAGGACATGTTAAACTATGTGAATATTTATTGTTAAAGTCAAGTTTACAAAGTGGATTGAGGTTAATGCCATTAACAAGCCAAAAATTCATCAATTTTTGTGAAACCTATGTCACCCCTTTCAATCACAATAACAAATCACCAATTCAGTCCCAAAACTACCAATTAAAGCATGAATAATTCAATTAAAATATGAAAAAAATAATTCAAGTAATAACAACCAAAAATCCTCAACCTAATTTCAAACCCATCATTTAAAATATATGAATATTCAATGAATTGATGCCACAATGTAAAATTCAAGTTAAAAAATGAGAAACGTGCATGAAATATAGAAGAAATCAAAGAGAAATCAAAGTTTGGAGCCCGAACGATGAAATCCTAGTAAACCTTTGAATTTTCTTGGTTTGGGCGTTAAAGAAGAAAAGAATGGTGTTTTGATCTTGATAAATTAAGGGACAATTTGGTGTTTTAAAGTTGTTTAAGGGGTAAAGGACCAAAAAGCCACTCACTCCAAGCGAAAAAACCAAAAACTAAATGAAAAATGCATAGTAGCATTGCACGTTGCTATCGCGTAGGTTAGCCTCCTTCCATACTCCTATCGCGGAGCATAAGTAGCGTGGCATACCACTATCGCAGATCCCCACTGCCTCGAGGTCCCAAAATGGCCCCGAATGCTTTCTAAAAGTTCTAAAACTTTTCCAAAATATCTTTTTAACACCTCTAATCATAACTCAAGTTAAAACTTAATGTTATATACATGGGAGGGTCAAAATAAATTCATCAAAATTTTTACAGGGTCTTATTATCCTCCATTTGGATCATTCGTCCTCTGAATAAGAAGTTATAATGTTCTTAACACGATAATCGAAAAAATGTAGTAGAATCCAAGGACAAATTTGAAAAGTGGCAAAAGGGAAATAAAACTCATACCATACGCACTTTCATCCAACATTCGTAACAAGAACGAGTACTTGGCTTTCATAACTTCCTCGGCTTCCCATGTTGCTTCTTTAACGTTTTGATTTCTCCAAAGAACCTTTACTGAACCTATATCCTTTGTTTTTAATCTACGAACTTTCCTATCCATATCTTAATCGGGACTTCCTCATAAGACAACAAATCTCTAACACCAATATCCTCAATAGGTACTACCAATGAAGGGCCACCCACATACTTTATCAGCATAGATACATGGAAAATGGGATGCCGAACTGCCCAGTAAAAGTAATTCATAAGCGACATTCCCCATCCTTCTTAAAATCTAATATGGAATAATATAATAGGGACTAAGCTTCCCTTTTTTCCCAAATCTCATAACTACTTTCATAGGAGAAACCTTCAAGAATCCCTAATCACTTACTTTAAACTCTAACTCCTTTTGCCTCACATCTGTATAAGACTTTTCGAGACTTTTAACAGTCTCTACTCTTTCTCTAATCACCTTAACCTTCTCCATGGATTGGTGAACCAAGTTAAGGCAAAACAACCTAGTCTTACCCACCTCAAACCAACCAATAGGAGACCTGCACCTTCTACCATAAAGAGACTCAAAAGGGGTCATTTAGATGGTAAAATAATAATAGATGTTGTAAGCAAACTCACTATAAGGCAAATGGTCAACCCCATTACATTTAAAGTCAATTGTACAGGACCTTAGAATATCCACCAAAGTCTGAATGGTAGGCTCGACTTTTCCATTCACTTACGGGTGAAAAGTGGTGCTAAGGTTCACCGAAGTACCCAAACCTTTCTAAAACGAATGCTAGATGTGAGAAGAGAACTGTATATCTCAATCTGAAATGATGGACACTGGCACCCCATGAAACCTTGCTATACCCTGAATGAACAACTTAGCATAATCCTCTCCTGAGTAGTTAGTCCTCACAGGCAAGAAGTGAGTAGACTTAATCATCCTATCCATAATAACCCTAATAGAATCATACTAATTACGATACCGTAAAAGACCCATAATGAAATCCATATTGATTATCTCCTACTTCCACATGGGCAATTCTATCTCTTAGGACATGCCACTAGTCCTTAAATATTCCCTTGACTTCCTAACAAACCATACACTTAACTACCAAATTTTCCACATCCCTCTTAATATTTTTCCCACCAGTATATTTCTTTCAAGTCATGATATATCTTGCTCGGACCCGAATGCACTGTATATATATGGACTCATGCACCTCAGCCAAGATTTTTTCTCATAACCCATCTATATTAGGAATACACAACCTTCCTTGATACCTCAAGATGTCATCTCCCCCAATCTCGAAGCCATAACCTTTTGATGACCTATATCATCTTTGATTTAAATAAGTATGGGATCCATAACCTATTTCTCCTTGATCTCAGCATCAAGAGATGACTTAACCACTTCCTGAACAATCACTCATTGATGATAGGCGAATTTACACGCCTATAGTGCTATATTTCACCCATATTTTAGCAATGTTTTGAGAACAAATTATATATTTCATGCACTTTTAGTCCTTTTTCCTGTAAGTGAGCTAACGAACATGATTAGCAAGTTTTCAGGTATAAATGATGCAAAATTCAGCATTTTATGGATAACTTGATGCCAAAGAAAGCTTCACGAAAAGAGGAGAGTAAAGCTTGGACGCCAAGGACCAAAAGTGGCACATCGAAAATTTGTCCCGGGCAAAAAAAACAATTCTGAAGACTTTGGGGACTAGCAGTAATTTATTAGGATTAGGATAATGATACATTAACCTAGTAGGATTGGGTTAAGTAATTCATTAGCTTAGTAGGAATAGGATATGGGTATTATAAATACCCTATTTTGCTAGAGATTTTGATTCATTCCACATATTCCTCACAATTCCCCCATTCCATCAATTCCCATCCATCCACCATCCATCCATCCATCAAAATAATTTTCTTTATTAATTCATTGTGGACATTATTTTTCATCTATTCAATTCTTAATTTCCGCACCAAGATAAACGTTACTTTGCAAGGAATTCACGCCTAACGCCTACCACCCTATACCTAACAAGATCTTTATTATGGTATAATAACAATGTCGATTGTGATTTCCTTCGCACTCATGGGTAACTAAACTTCTCTGTTGGGGTTATGGAAGCCTTATGAGATACTATCTATGGCTATGAGTTTGTGAATTCGTGACACGTGTGTTGCTTATATCATTATTCTCTTCATCGTAATGCAAATTCTTATGGCTGCAGACGCATAGAATAACGCCAGTATAGCATTAACTTGTTCGAAAGAAAAGTTATATGTCTAGAAAAGAGATAATGTCAAGGTAATAGGGTCTCATCCCCTATTAAAAAGTTAGTGCCGTAACTGGATTAACCTCTTGGAGAATTTGTACCATTAGATACGCTTTAAGCTCGAAAGAGTTAAAGTGAAATAGTCTTTGTTTAGGTTGAAAGATGCTTGGATTTACCATCGAATACAATTCTCTATAAGCACATGCATTTCTGAATTCTGCACAACTCATAGCCAGTAGAGACGTACAACTCATAAGGTGGACATAACCCCAACTCCTCAATTCTCATTGTTTTACAACCTACTAAACATTCTTTCTTTTTACTTTACTATTTTCAGTTTTTACTTTAATAATTTGGTTACACTTTACGATCCCCCCTTTTACGAGACTTGCACTAAAAGTCTAGTAATTTTTACTTACTTGTTGACCAAGCTATAATCTGTGGGATCGATACCCAACCCAGTTGGGTTCTATATTTGAAAACGGCCGCTTTACACTCCTACGAGAGCTGTAGATTGAGCATTATCAAAAATTGGCACCGTTGCTGGGGAATACGGTTGTCAACAAAGTTTGTGATAATTACTAGACCCTTTGGTCAAAGATTCTCGTACTTCTACTTTTAGTTGTTGTTTTTGTTTTATTCAAGTTTGTTCAGTGCATCAATGGATGCACAACGTGAAATTGAAAGGATAACTGCTCAAGTGCATCAATAGAATATTGATGACCCAGGCCGTGCAACAAATCCTGATGATGAGGACCTGGGCGATGAGGAGCTACTAAACCCACGGCATACTACTGAGGTGGCGGTACCCATGCAAATGAGAGATCGTCAAGCGCGATTGAGGCCTGATCATCGAGCTGTGCAGATTCTTTTTGATGACGATGATGACAATTTGGATGAAGCTGGTGCCACAGGAGCCATTATTCTGCCACCCTTGGCACCCGGAGCCAAGTGCAACATCACAAGCACCACGATTCAGTTATTGTAACTCAAGGGATCATTTGAGGGACTAGTAGGCGATGATCCGAATATGCATCTCATCAACTTTATTTCTACATGCAAGTCGTTTGACAATCCTGGCGTTGGTCAGAATGCAATTCGATTATGCCTATTTCCATTGTCTCTGTCTGGGGAGGCAACTCTATGGTTGAATGGACTGACTCCTGATTCTATTACAAATTGGAGGCAATTGAGAGACGTTTTTCTAGAAAGATTCTTTCCGCCATCCAAAAGAGCACAATTAAGAGATGAAATCAGCAACTTTCGGCAGCTTCAAACCGAAGCTCTTCATGAAACATGGGATAGGTTCAAGACAAAGCTTATGAGGTGCCCAAACCATCACATGACCAATGTCCACCTAATGGAGATACTATACAGAGCCTTGAATTCAATAACTAAACCAGTGGTGGATAATGCGGCTGGAGGATCATTTATGGATCTCACCTTTGGGCAAGCAAGCAATATGCTAGATCGGATGACAAAGAAAAGTAGAGCTTGGCATACCAGGGATTCTGAGGTAGCAAGCTCTACTATATCTATTGGCATGACTGCAGAACAGAGGCGTAGACAAGAGAAGCGTGATCAAGATATGGCGCACATGAAAACACAAATGGATCTTCTTACAAAGCATCTATTATCAGGGAAGATCGAAAAAGTCAAAGTTGTTACGTTAAAAGGAAGAGACGAATCTGATTCAGAACAAGAAGCCAACTACTTAAACAATCGGGGGGGTTTCCGAGGCAATGCCTAAGGAAACCAAGGTCAGAACTGTTATGATAATTCAGGATATAAGGACCGTGATCAAGGTAGTTGGAAGGATAAGACTGATAGGAGTGGTTTGTATGTTCCTCCTGGAAGACGTGACGCTGCTGCATCTGGTTCTGGAAATATATCAATGGAAGATATGATGACTAAACTATTGAAAGGAGTAGAGGCAACTAATACGGGAGTGAATGAGGTGAAGAATGACCTGTCCTCAATGAAACAATTGGTTGACTCGCATTCCACTTCAATAAAACAGCTGGAGCAAC
The DNA here is from genome assembly GCA_030864225.1 of Capsicum baccatum var. pendulum. Taxonomy (NCBI): domain Eukaryota; kingdom Viridiplantae; phylum Streptophyta; class Magnoliopsida; order Solanales; family Solanaceae; genus Capsicum; species Capsicum baccatum. The sequence continues at coordinate 174,063,961 of CM061554.1, forward strand.
ATTTGAGTCAATTATCTGCGGCATTCAATTAAAGAAAGGCTGGCACTTTACCTAGAAACACTGTGCAAAATCCAAGGAACGATGGATCATGCATGGCTATTACTACCAGGAGTGGTAAGGTGCTGGAAACTTCATCCAAGGGCAAGCAAGTGGTTGACGAGGTAGCAGACATCGATGATAAGGCAAAAGGAGAAGCTGCCGTAGAAACCACCCACGACGTCCATGACGTCACACCGAGTATGTTGCAGCCTGAAAAGGCTGAAAAACAGAAGCAAGAGGAGAAAAAAGCCGTGGAGAAAATAATTCCTTATCCACCACCACCTTTTCCTCAAAGATTGAAGAAGATTGCGGATGATACAAAGTTCAGCAAATTCATGAATATGTTAAAGCAGCTGACCATTAATGTTTCGTTGGTAGAGGCACTAGAACAAATGCCTGGGTATGCAAAATTCATAAAGGACCTTTTAACAAAGAAGCGGGCGGTAAGCTATGAGCCGGCAGATAATGTTCATCATTGCAGTGCAATCGCTACAAGATCGCTAGTTCAAAAAAAGGTCGACCCTGGTGCCTTCACTATTCCTTGCACTGTTGGATATATGAATTTTGCCAAGGCATTATGCGATCTGGGTGCTAGCAACAATTTGATGCCACTATCCATCTACAGAAAGTTGGGGTTAGGCGATCCGACACCAACCAATATGAGGCTCGTGATGGCTGATAGGTCGGTAAAATGACCTGTGGGTATCTTAAATGATGTGTTGGTGAAGGTTTATTCATTTATCTTTCCTGCAGACTTCGTTATTCTTGATTGTGAGGCGGATTCTGAAGTTCCCATAATCTTGGGACGTCCTTTCCTCGCAACTGGAAGTGTGCTTATTGACATGAGAGCTAATGAGCTTTTGTTTTGGTTGAATGACGAAGTGGTCCGCTTTGATATATGCAAAGCAATGAAGCAGCCTAGCGATATGGATGTGTTCTCCGTAGCTTATGAGGATAAGAAAGCATTATCTGTAGAAAAGTCGCTTACTGTTGAGCCATTATCTGCTGCGCTACTAAATGTTGAGCAAAAGGATGATGAAGATTATGAAGAAACTACGTGTGCTCTAACAGAAATAGGGTCCTATTCTCATACTCCTGAACAGCCGGACCTTGATCTTAAGAATCAACCGTCACCAACAGAGAAGACTTCCATTGAAGAGCCACCAATGTTAGAATCAAAAGAGCTCCCCAATTATCTAAGGTATGTGTTCTTGGAAAGCTGAAATATACTTTCGGTAAGTATGGAGGATGATTTAAGTGAACAGCACGTAGAGGCTCTCATCTCTGCTCTGATGAGATACAAGAGAGCTATGGGTAGAAAGATTGATGATATAATTGGTATCCCTCTTGGGATATGTATGCACAAGAGTCATATCGAAGAAGATTGTATGCCTACAAGTAAGTATCAACGTCGTCTGAATACATTCAGAAAACGATGCCCCATCTATCTCGATGAAGACTAAGTAATCGAGATAGCTATGTCGTGCCGCGATAATAAATCAAGCGCTTGGTTGGAGGCAACCCATCGTTTTTAATTGTTTTTGTTGTTTTTGTTTTCCTAGGATTTTGTCGAGCCACGACCAAAACTAAGGTGCTTGATGGGAGGCAACCCATCGTTCTAATCATTTTTGTTGTTTTTGAGTAAATGTAGGTGCAAAGAGGTGTAAAACGAGGAGGTCGGTTTCAAATTTTGATTTGGATGTATTGCATGTTAAAGGTGGTACGTTAGGAATGAAGAAGCAAAAGGCTATGGATTGGGCATTGCTCATGACAAAATAGGCATCGAGCAAGGCTACGCCTAGGTAAAACTAGGCCACGAACAAGGCAACGCCTACACTATAGCCTAAGGTCTCGGAATCTAGTGTGCAAAGGCATAGGCGCCGCCCATGCTCAAGTATGCTATAGCATAGGCGCCGCCTATGCTAAAGCATTTGGTCTCAGAATCTTATATGCCATGCTAAAGGCGCCGCCTATGGTCACTAAAGGCACTGCACTAGGCGCCGCCTATGCTAGAAAATGCTTTACATTAGGCGCCGCCTATACCATGCATAGGCAAAGCCTTAGGCGCCGCCTATGGTTACTTTTGGTCTCCAAATCCAATTTTAAATGGGTCAAAACCCGACCCAACCTTTTCCTATAGATATGAGACTTAGTCTTGAACCAAAAACACATTGGAAACCTAGCTTATGCGCCGCCTATAGCCTCCAAATCCTCTCAAAAATTTTCCTTTTGCTCTATTTCTTCACAAGAACATCATCCAAGGGCATCAATCAAGTAAGTAATACTCTGTTCTTCATTTATCTTCCGTAAGTACTACGTTACTATGCCTATTATGAATCGCTAAATCTTGAACAAGTATTGGTGATGTGAATGTGTTTGAATTGTTGTGATGCAACCAAGTGAGTGAATGAATACGTAAGGATGATCTTAACTTGTTTCCAACTGGTATTTGATTTTGATGCACTGTCATACTTTTGCGGAATTGACATGGTCACGAAAATTGCATACTCTTGTCAATAGAAAGCTTATATGTTGGAATGACTTGTTCATCGAAATAAGGATTATAGTTGCCTACCAACATAGGAGGTTGTGATTATTGTTAGATACTATCCCTTGATTCAATCCCTATGTAGTAGTCTTGATATATCCAACATGAATGTATTGCCAAGATTACAAGAAGTGTGACTGCTCTGATTTTATTGTTGGAATCTAACACCTAAAACGTATATCGATGATGTCTGAGTAATCGACATCATTCACTCAATTAGCTTATGTCAACAAATTAAGTGTGGGGTGGTGCCGCTATTGTCTGTTTGTTGATCGAATCTTCCGAGATGAAGCTAACATGACTCTATTGAGATCTCAGGTACAATGGCACCAAAAGACAAGAAAAGCAACCACTTCACAAAGAGGCCAGAAAAGAGGAAGAAAAGATAAAGGTGTATCCTCCGTGCTGCAAATACCTCGACACACTCTTGGAAACAAGTGGGGTATTTATGAGGAACTTCTGAGGATGACGACTCTGATGATGATTCCGATGAAGGGGGTATGACCCCAGACATAGAGGATGAATCCGACTAACCAGGTTCTTCTTATTTATTTTCCACTGAGGACAGTGTGTCCCGTCTAAGTGTGGGGTGCTGGTATTTGCATGCTATACTTCTCTATCCACATTTGCATTTATGTTTGCTTTAGTTTTTCGTTTTTCGTTTTAGTTTTTTTTCGTTTATCATTTTTTTTAGGCAGCATAAGATAAACTATTGAGACGTTTAGGCTCTAATTGTGACTCACTATGTGATACTGTGTGGTTCAATTCCTTCATCTGTTGGGTCAAGAGTCTATGCTACTCCCAATAAAGTCGACCATGTGCCTTGTGTGTGCGAGGATATAGTATATTCTGTGTTTGTGGCTGATGCTAGAACTTACCTGGTATGTATGTAAAGAGAAAATAAAGAACGTGAGTTTAGGAGATGATTTAGGCATTTCTTGGGCAACCTATACTTGTGTACCTTCTTTTTACCTACCCGGGGACATTATCCTAGTTAACTCCTTTTGAGCCTTTAGCCTATTTTCTTTGACAACATCATATGTAAGCCTAATCTATTTTTTTCAAGACCATAATTTGATCCAAATTCCTAAGTGCTTTAAATTTAAAGAGTCATGTGACAAAATAAGAGGAAATTGGATGAGTATGATGCCTTAGAATGTATTGGTGCTTGAATTTGTTATGAAAAAGAATTTCTATCATAAGAGGTATGTTATGAAAAGAAAAAGGAAAAGAAAACTAAAAAGTTAGTTATGTTCAAAAAATGAAAAACAAAAGAGGTGACAAAGGGAGGTAGATTAAAAGAAAGCAAAAAGGTTGTTTGAAAGAAAAGTGTTAATGACATAATGTGATGTATTAAAGCACTTAGGGAACTTAGTCACTATTTCTGGCCAAAATAGTCCTACCCATCCCTTAGCCTACATTACAACCTGTAGAACACCTATTTGATCCTAAGCTTAGCATTCTGACATTTAGTGGAGCATTACACTAAGGGAAAGCCTATGGACATCAGTTGCAACATATGAATTCTTTGTGAGAGCGAGAGCAAGGATACTTTTATACCCATGTTTGAAAAATATGCTATACTTATGAGTGATTATGGGTAACATATGGTGAGACATACGTGGTTGATGAGTTTTGGGTAGTTGTGTATGATTCTTTGTGCCTTGACTTTTGAATATGAGTTAACCACCATCACGAGTCTATGCTAGAGGTTAAATTGTTTCTACTAACGATCGGAAAACTACTCTTAGTTGATAATTGTTGTGCTTGTCTTGATGAGTATTTCGTGTTGTTGCTGTGAAAACCTAAGTCGAAGTTTAGATGAACATGATATTTTGTTCGAGGACGAACAAAGCTTCAAGTGTGGGGTGTTGATGATAGGCGAATTTACACGCCTATAGTGCTATATTTCACCCATATTTTAGCAATGTTTTGAGAACAAATTATATATTTCATGCACTTTTAGTCCTTTTTCCTGTAAGTGAGCTAACGAACATGATTAGCAAGTTTTCAGGTATAAATGATACAAAATTCAGCATTTTATGGATAACTTGATGCCAAAGAAAGCTTCACGAAAGGAGGAGAGCAAAGCTTGGACGCCAAGGACCAAAAGTGGCACATGGAAAATCTGTCCCGGGCAAAAAAAGCAATTCTGAAGACTTTGGGGACTAGCAATAATTTATTAGGATTAGGATAATGATACATTAACCTAGTAGGATTGGGTTAAGTAATTCATTAGCTTAGTAGGAATAGGATATGGGTATTATAAATACCCTATTTTGCTAGAGATTTTGATTCATTCCACACATTCCTCACAATTCCCCCATTCCATCAATTCCCATCCATCCACCATCCATCCATCCATCAAAACAATTCTCTTTATTAATTCATTGTGGACATTATATTTCATCTATTCAATTCTTAATTTCCGCAACAAGAGAAACGTTACTTTGCAAGGAATTCACGTCTAACGCCTACCACCCTATACCTAACAAGATCTTTATTGTGGTATAATAACAATGTCGATTGTGATTTCCTACGCACTCATGGGTAACTAAACATCTCTGTTGGGGTTATGGAAGCCTTATGAGATACTATCTAAGGCTATGAGTTTGTGAATTCGTGACACGTGTGTTACTTATATCATTATTCTCTTCATCCTAATGCAAATTCTTGTGGCTGCAGACGCATAGAATAACGCCAGTATAGCATTAACTTGTTCGAAAGAAAAGTTATATGTCTGGAAAAGAGATAATGTCAAGGTAATAGGGTCCCATCCCCTATTAAAAAGTTAGTGTCGTAACTGGATTAACCTCTTGGAGAATTTGTACCATTAGATACGCTTTAAGCTCGAAAGAGTTAAAGTGAAATAGTCCTTGTTTAGGTCGAAAGTCGCTTGGATTTACCATCGAATACAATTCTCTATAAGCACATACATGTCTGAATTCCGCACAACTCATAGCCAGTAGAGACGTACAACTCATAAGGTGGACATAACCCCAACTCCTCAATTCCCATTGTTTTACAACCTACTAAACATTCTTTTTTTTTACTTTACTATTTTCAGTTTTTACTTTAATAATTTGGTTACACTTTACGATCCCCCCTTTTACGAGACTTGCACTAAAAGTCTAGTAATCTTTACTTACTTGTTGACCAAGCTATTCCCTGTGGGATCGATACCCAACCTAGTTGGGTTCTATATTTGAAAACGACCGCTTTACACTCCTACGAGAGCTGTAGATTGAGCGTTATCACTCATCCATCCTTAGAGTCCAAAAGATAAACCCCAAGTTAGTAAGCCTGTGAATATCCTTCACCAACCCTCTTTTCACCTCCTCAACATGAGACAGACTCCCCATGGATAACCTGCAAAGAGCATCGATAACAACATTAGTTTACCAAATGGTAGTGCAAACTCATGTTGTAATCCATAAGCAATTCAATCCACCGCCTTTGCATGAGATTTAATTTCTTCTATATAAACACATACTGCAAGCTCTTATGTTCTGCATAAATATCCACGTGCACCCCATACAAATAATGACATCAAATCTTTAAGGCAAAGACCACTGCCACCAACTCTAAATTGTGAGTCAGGTAATTCCTCTCAGAACCTTAAGCTGCCTAGAAACATAGTCTATAACCTTACCATGTTGCATTAACACACAACCCAGTCCAACACAGGATGCATCACAATATACAACAAAATCCTTAGTTACCTCAAGTAGGATCAAAATAGGTAAAGAAGTCAACTTATCCCTCAACTTCTCAAAAGTACCTTCACAAGTATCAAACTACAGAACCTTGCCCTTTTTGAGTTAGCCTCATCAATGGAGCATCAATAGATGAGAAATTCTCCACAAACCTCCTATAATAACCAGCCAAGCCCAAGAAGATCCTAATGTCAGCTGGAGTCATGGGTCTAGGCCAATTCTTAATTTCCTAAACTTTCTGTGGATCCACCTTGTCCCCTCACCAGAAATAACATACCCGAGAAAGGTCATAGCACTTGCAAAAACTCACACTTAGAGAACTTTGCATACAACTTCTGGTCCTTAATAGTTTGCAATACATTTCAGAGATGATTGCCATATTCCTCCTCACTTTTAGATAAAATCGAGATATCATCAGTGAAGACTAACAAAACAAATCCAGAAACTGCCTGAACACCTGATTCATAAGATTCATAAAAGTAGTCGGAGCATTAGTCAACCCAAATGACATAACCAAAAACTCAAAATGTCCATATTGGGTCCAAAAAGCAGTCTTGGGAATACAACCTCCCTAATTTTAAATTGGTGATAGTCCGAATGGAGATTATTTTTTTTAGAAACACCTAGCACCCTGAAGTTGATCGAAGAGGTCATCAATCCTAGGAAGAGAATACTTATTTTTCATTGTAACCTTATTCAACTAATGATAATCTATGCACATCAGGAGAGACCCATCTTTTTTTTGCACGAAAAGTACAGGAGCACTCCATGGAGAAACACTAGGATGGATGAAACCCGTATCAAGAAGATCCTTCAACTGCTCCTTCAATTCTTTTACTTCGGTCGGAGTTATCCTATTAGGAGGAACATAAATGGGATATATATTCGGTAGAAGTTCAATCCCAAAATCTAGTTCCCTATCGGTACGAATCCCAGGAAGATCTTTGAAAAAAGCTTCTTAAAATTCATCAACCATTGGAATAAATTACAAAGAGGGATTCTCTGAGTTAGAACCGTTAGCCCAAACTAGATAATACAGACACCCCTTGGATATCAATTTTTGATCCCTAAGATAGGAAATAAACCTCCCTTTTGGTACTGAGGAACTTCCATCCTATTCAATCACCAGCTCTTAGGAAAACAAAAACTAACCTTTTGAGTCCTACAATCTAGAGAAGCATAGCACGAATAAAGTCAATCCATCCCCAAGAGTATATCAAAATCTACTATGTCAAGTTCTATCAAATCCACCAATATATCCCTGTGAAGAATGGACACCACAAAACCCGTATAGATTTTTCTAGCAATAATAGAATCACCCACCGGAGTAAAAATGAAAAAGGGGTCGAAAGTACTTTCAAGACTAAACCCCAAATATACAGCCATATAAGAGGTCACATAGGACAGAGTAGAACCAGGATCAATCAAACAATAAACATCATGGGAAAACAGTTGTAACGTACCAATAACAATATCTAGAAAAGCCTAAAACTCCTATCGAGTAATAAGTGCATAGAGATGGTTTCAGCCATTATTGGTACCTAAAGTAGCGCCCTTAAGTGCAGGAGCCGAAGAAGTGGGGACCTAACCTAATTAGTTCCAGTGGAAACTTTAGCTATTTGACAGTTTCACCACAGATGACCAGGCTGACCATAATTAAAACACAAGTTCCTCCCCTTCTCACAAAAAACACAGTAAAGCTGTCCACAAAAATGGCAAGTAGGATAAGGTGGGGCAGATTAAGCTCCACTGAACTGATACTGGGCACCCTGTGCCTTAGAACCACTATTGGCATGGAAAAAAAGATCATCGGAAGGTTGGGGATAAGGAGCACTAGCTATCAAATAAGAATTTCCCCAATTCTTATCCACTACCTACCATCTCTCCCACTACTATATTGGTTGCACCCTACTCTACATACGTAAAATTCTTGCTCTTTCTTTCTCCCATATCTACCTATTTATTTTTCTCATCCTCCACCTACTGCGGATAAACCACCAGTCTAGATATGTTTATATCATTGTTCAAAATCACAGCCTTACACTCTAAAACCAAATCACGAGATAAACCATAAGAATACTTCCTCATTCTAGACCTCATATTAAACACCAACTTTAGAGCATAATAGGACAGCTGCTGGAAATTCAGTGCATACTCCTTAACACTTATCTTACCCTACTTTAAATTTACAAACTCATCGGCCTTAGCTTCTACAACTCTTGAGGAAAGAAGGGATCAAGAAAAGCACCTAAAAACTTATCCCACGCTGCCAACTCAGCATCATCACCCCTCATAAATTCCCAATCCACATACCATTGGTAAGCTACCTTCTTTAACTGATAAGAAGCAATATCCATACCTTCTCCATCAGTAGCATGTATTAGCTTAAAAATCTTCTCTATCTCACCAATAAACCCCTGAGGATCCTTCTCAACCTTAGAGTCTATAAAGGTTGGGGGATTTAACCTCAAAAATTGGCCAACCTAGGTAACCTCAGATGAATTAGCCAACAAACCAACATAATTAGATCGACTAGACTGTGATGCAACCAGTTGGGCAAGCATATAAATAGACTAACAAAACTCCATAATAGAGATATTTCCCTAAGGCAACTAAGCATAAGAATCACCTACTCGAGAAGCCCGAGAAGGACTAGTAAGGGCCGGTAGAACCTTACATGGAGTGGTACGGTCAGGAAAAGGGACCCTAGACTAGGTCTATTGTTATTACCCAAACTAGGACATAGTGGTATCTCAGGCCCACCATGGACCATAGACCATCCACTTAACCTAACCTCAAGAGCACAGTAATAACAATAAAGTAGAAGAAAATCAAAATAGCAATAAAAGATAAGTAAGTCAAAAGAAAGTTATCATTACCCAAACCAAGTCCTAGCCATGACGGGTATCTCAAGTCCACCAAGGATCGGAGACCACCCCCTTTTCATAACTACATAAGACATATCACACCTAGTAGTGGATAAAATCCAAACATATAACATGGTAGAAGGATAATAAACTAAACTCATAGACAGCTAAGAGTGTCAACCCTACAATAACCCAAACCATAGTAACATCCACAAGCCTCTAAATAATATTGAAACATAATCTAAGTCGGGACATGACCCTGACCCTGACAATGTTAATGATGATATAAACTATCAATTATAGTCTATGAATGGAAACTGATGAAATGTTCAAGTATTCCAAAGAATGAAAGCTCACCACTTCACCACAATGACCGATTAACTAAGCTGAACTACCTAACTTAATTTAGGAAAAGTAGACTTGCCTACAAACCCTGCATCGTGTGGGGATACAGCAACGAAAATTGTTAGTAGGGTAAACATTTACATATAACTCAGCGAAAGGGGATAAAGTAATGCCACGGTTCATATTTCAATATCATTCAAATCAATGCACATGACCATATGTATACATATAACTATGTCATATTGGGGTACGAAACAACGCTTAGAATAAAGTAAAGCTTTATCTTGGACCATGTAGCTTAACCGTCATAAGAGTCACCCACGGGCTATATGGATTCAGCTCCCTATTCTGAAAAGGCTCCAGTTTGTGTTAGCCATACGAACCGAAGGTATCAAGGAAAATTAGGGAATGCCCCGACCCCAAGTCAATCAAAGATACAAATATATATCAATAGTGTGAACCATGAACACAGGTTATCAAGACCAAACTATACAACAGCAAATATGAGATTCCAGTACAAGTCATTCAAGACCCACACCTTCATGGCTTAGCTACATAACCCCTATTAATCTTAATTTAGAACAAGTTTTACATAACCCACTTATTAATTAAGGAATCAACTGTTAAGAAACACATGGTTATCATTATACCCTTACACTTGCAAATTTATCTCTATGCCATAACGATCACATTAACTTGAGGGAATGCCTCGACCTCTTTGTTCATTAAAACAAAAAATTTAGAGGAATACCTCGTCCTCCTTTAGTTTACCAAATCAAGAATGGGGGAATGCCTCAACCCCCTTTATTTATTAAATCAGAACTTAGCCAACAAGGACTTCAAAATCAATGTTCATTGTTTAACCTTTTATGCAATGCAATTACATAGGTGAGTAAGTCAAATCAAGTGACAATTTCACAATTCAAAGCCATTTATACAAGTAGGTTGAGGAAACACCATTATTCAAAGTCAATTCCAATTTTTCAACCATCAATTTAGGGAAAACCATGACCCCTTAGTTTATTCACCATACCCATGCACCCCAAAAGTTGAAAAACAGTAATAAAGCATAAACAATGCATTATAAAACATGGGAAAACAATTTTAGTAATTAACCATGTCAAGGCCCTCAACCATAGCAAAACCCATGTTTATATCCATACAATTTAAGCTATGTAAAACATATGTTTTTTGACAAATTAAGGTTGGGGAAGAGTAGCATGCCTGTAATATATAGATTTATGAAGAGAAATCAACTCTTGACCCCTTAGGTGATCAACTTCTTTAAGACCCTAAGTATCTTGGTTGAGGTAATTTGAAAGAGAATAAGGGAAGTTTAAATTATGTTATGAATGAGAAATAAACCCCTTGAGTGGTTTATGGTCGTGGGAACTAAGTAGGGGAAAAGGGGAATTACTAGAATGACCTTAGTGAAAAGACTAAAAAATATATACCCAGTCACTACGGGTGACCTTATGACTTGTAGGGTCACCTTATGACTTATAAAGTCCCACTCATAGTCTGGATAGTATCCATGATCACCAACACAAAGTTGTCTATGGGTCATACCATATGACTCGTACTCAGTCAATATGACTCGCAGGGTCTAGTTATTATTCAAGCAGAAACAATTGGGCATCACACTGGTTTTGCTATGGAAAACACCATATGACTCATTTTGAGTCATTATGACTCATAACCCATAGTCGTAGTCATTACAAAAACTCTAGGACAACATACTGGCCAGGCTATGATTGGGTCACTAAGACCTATCAAGACTCCCTACGAATCTAAGAGGAATCGTAGTCTGGGCAGTGAAAATAAAATTTTAAAAACTTTCGAGGACTAAAAATCTAGGGTGTTACATTCTCTCCCCTATCCCTTCTTAGGATCATTCGTCCTTAAATGATGGGACAATTCATTCATTAGCACGATTTGACATAGAGTACACCCACACTTATCTTTAATAAAGACAAAAAACAAAGATATCAAGGAAATTACAATTTTCTTTAACAAAGTCCGAAAATAAAGATGTTAAGAAATATATATACCTCAAGCATGATTATCCGAAGCAGGAAACAAGGATGGGTATCTGGTCTTCATATCCTCTTTGGCTTCCCAATTAGCTTCTTCACACCTTTGGTTCCTCCATAAAACCTTTACCAAAGCCACATCGTTCATTTGCAACCAGTAGACTTGCTGATCCAAGATCTCAATCGAGACCTCCTCGTAATACAAGGAATCTGAGTCACCTACACTTTTCAAAGAAACAACCAAGGAAGGATCACCCACGCTTTTCTTCAAAATTGATACATGAAAGATCGTATGAATAGAACCCAAACTCGAAGGCAATTCCAACTCATAAGCCATACTGCCAACTCACCTCAAAATACAATATGGACCAATATAACGAGGACTGAGTTTTCCCCTCTTTCCAAATTGCATCACTCTTTTCATGGGAGACACCTTCAAGAATACTAAACCATTAACATCAAACTCCAAATCCCTTCATCTTACATGCACATAGAAATTTTGACAATTTTGGGTGATCTCAAGCCTATCCCGAATCACCTTCACCTTCTCCATATCTTGGGGAACTAAGTTGAGATAAAAAAACCTATTCTCGCAAACCACCACCCAATAGGAGACCTATATCTTCTACCATACAAAGCGTCAAATGGAGTTATCCCAATACTCGGGTTATATCTATTATTATTTACAAACTTAATAAAAGGCAAATGGTTAACCCAACTACCACCAAAATCGATCACCGCGACTATAGCATATCTTCCAAAGTCTGAATAGTCCTCTCCACTTGTCCATCCATATAAGCATGGAAAGTGGTGCTAAGGTTCACCTTAGTCCACAAAGTGATCTAAAAGAGAATGCCAAAAGTGAGATGAAAACTGAGCCCCTTGATCAGATGTGATGTGAGACTACAGCACCATGCAAATTCACGGTCTCCTTAATGAAGACCTTAGCATAATTCTCTTCCAAAAAAAAATTCCATACTTGCAAGAACTGAGCAGACTTAGTCATCGTATCCACGATGAACCGAATGGAATCAAATTATTGATGGGATTGTAGAAGACCAGTAATGAAATCCATATTAACCACTTCCTATTTCCATATAGGCAACTCAATCTCTTGAGAAAAAACACTAGGCCTGAGGTGTTCCACCTTCACTTGTTGACACACAATACACTTGGTAACAAAATTGGACACATCCCTCTTCATGTTATTCCACTAATAAATCTCTTTCAAATTATGGTACATCTTTGTTGAACCAGGATAAACAGTGTACCTCAACTCATGAGCCTCAGCCAAAATCCTTTCTAACAGCCCATCAATATCAGGAATACATAACCTATCTTGGTACCACAAGATACCATCATCACCAATCTTAAAAGCCATCACATTTTTGTGACCCATATCATCTTTGATCTGCATCAAAATATGATCCAAAATCTATTTCTCTTTCACCTCAACACCAAGAGATAACTTCACCACCACTTTCACAATCACGCCTCCATCTTCAGAGTCCAAAAGATAAACTCTAAGATTAGCTAAATGGTTAATATCCTTCATCAATTCTCGTTTTTCTTTATCCACATAAGGTAAAATTCCCATAGATACCCTGCTAAGAGCATTAACTACCATGTCAGCCTTTCTTGAATGATAGTGAAGACTCGTATCATAGTCCTTGAGCAACTCAAGCCATCTTATTTTCTTGAGATTCAACTTTTTCTGAGTGAAGACATATTGAAAGCTCTTATGATCTAAGAAGATATCAACATAAACCCCATACAAATAATAATGCCAGATCTGTAAATCAAAGACCACCGCCAATAATTCTAAATTATACGTCGGGTAGTTCTTTTCATGCACCTTCAATACCTAAAAGCATATGCAATAACCTTACCATGCTGCATAAATACACAAACTAGTCCTACCTGGGACACATCACAATAAACAACAAAACCATTAGTACCCTCAGGTAGGGTCAAAATTGAAGCTAAAGTCAACTTATCCTGCAATGTTTCAAAACTACTCTCACAAATATCCAACCACAAGAACTTAACCTTCTTCTAAATCAACTTAGTCAACGGGCCAGTAATAGAAGAGAAACTCTCCGAAAACCTTATGTAATATCAAGCTAAACCCAAGAAGATCCAAATATTAGTTGGAGTCGTGGGTTTAGGCCACTTCTTAACCACCGCAACTTTTTGTAGATCCACCATGATCCTTTCACTAGACACAACATAACCCAGATAGGTCACAACATTCAACCAAAAATCACACTTAGAGAACTTTACATACAATCGTTGATCTTCAAGGTTTGCAACTAACAGCGCGCAAGTGCAAACGCAAGTTTACATGGTCTGCCAAGTAGTAAAGTATCCTTAACAAAAGGCAAGTATTGATCCCGTGGGAACTTGGTTTAATAATGATTTAATTTCAGTTCACTATTTAGATTCAATTAGTCCAAGAGTTACTAAAAGAGAGTTTGTAATTTGTAACTAAAGAAAAGTGAACAATGCAAAAAATAAAAATCTTAAAACAATCAATGGAGTAAAGCCCAGGGTTAAAGCACTTCGAACAATCATACTACGTTGTTGAACTTTATTCGCTAACTTCCTTATCTTGGTTGTTGATTCATAGGGTTAATCGCATGACCATGGTATCTCGACCTCTAATCATTTACCTAATTTGGATATTACAACTACATCATTGAGAAGGGATGTAATAATCCAATTAAGTTCTTTAAGATATCACCCTACGTTTGAATCAAGTAAGGCTTCTAGGTACATCTCTGTCCTAGACGCTAATTCAAATTCCTTATTTTATAAATAAATAAGAACCCTACTTTGTTTATCTCTATGTTTTGTCTCCTTATTCCCTTTACCGAGATCAAAAGGTAGACAATTGATATATTTTTTGGGTGATCAATCCATCAATTAGTTAAACCAAAGATAAACACACAACCAATAATGATAAGCAAAATTAAATGAATTTAATCCAAAATAATAGTACTCATGTTCTTGGCTTTAACACCAAAAAGGTGGTTTCTAGCCACTCATAGTCATAATCATGATCCAAAAGTTTGAATGCATGATATTATCTAAAAGAAAGCTAAAGAAATAATGTAAAACCTAATTAAACGTGTAGTAGCATCTTCTTGATGCTCCAAGCCGTACAAAGATCCTTAAAAATGTGTACAGTGATGTATTTATAGCATAAGAGTAAGCCAAAGCCATGTAGGACAAGGATTCCAACAATTTGAGAGCATGGGAGTAGAGGGGTCGCCGCCCTATGTATTGTACCGCTCCAAATGGGGTTGAACCTGCTGTAGAGCACTGCTCTACCTAGGGCTGAGCCTGTTTTAGAGCCCCGCTATGGCTAGGGAGATGCGGGATCATCGTCTCAACACTGGAAGTTGTTTCCACAATTTTGGTTAAGTGTTGATTTCCCATCTTTCATCCCTTGACTTATGGTGTATTTCCCCTGATTTCCAGACTTTATATCATAAATATATCACCATATTGAATTCACAAAGATTTATACATAATCACACACCATGAATTAAAGACAATCACAACACAATATCCTCAAGGATGAATCAAAAACAAGAGCTAAGACTAGGCAAGTTCATGTTGATCTTCAACTTATTGTTCCACCTCTACACTTAATCAAATTGAACTTCGCATATTACCAGCAAGTTATTCCACATAATATTACATATTTAAACCATTAAGAACTATTTAAATGCAACAGAATCTAATGGGATCAACTAGAGCACCTAGCTCAAGCTAGTAATGCTAGTTTCCATGATTGAACTCTAAATGACTCAATTTAGTACAAACTTGTTTCAAATTCACTTTGAACATTGTAATCACGTACTTTGATACTTAGATACACATTTATCTCACTATCAACCCATATAGCATATGAATCATCCTCAAAACAAGACTAAAAAGACTAGAATAGAGACACTAGAATGCATAAATACACCAAACATCAGCAACACATGGCAAAGGTGATCAGCATGATCTGCCTCACTCTTGAAATACACCAAAATATCATAAATAAATGCAATTATGAACAAATCTAAGAACTGACGAAACACCCAATTCATAAGATCCATAAATGTCATAGGGAATTAGTCAAATCAAAGGACATCACCAATACAACTGGGGCATTAGTCAAACCAAAGGACACCACCAAGAACTCAAAATGTCCATATCGGGTTTGGAAGGTAGTCTAAGGGATATCCACTTCCCTAATCTTCAATTGATGGTAACCCGACCGAAGATTAATCTTAGAAAAATACTTAGCACCTTGAAGCTGATCAAAAAGATCATCAACTCTAGGAAGTGAATATTTATTCTTCACTATTACCTTATTTAACTGGTGGTAATCTATACATATCCAAGAGAACCTATCCTTATTCAGCACGAATAGAACTGGAGCACCCCAAGGAGAAACACTAGGGTAGATAAAACCCTTATCTAAAAGATATGTCAACTACTCTTTAAGTTCCTTCAACTCAGTTGGAACCATTATGTAAGGAGGGATAGAGATATGATGTTTCTAGAAGAAGATCAATCCCAAAATCTATTTCTCTATTGGGAGGAATACCAGGAAGATCATCAGGAAACACCTCAAAAAACTCACAGACCACAGGGACAGATTACAAAGAAGGACCTTTAGATCTAGAATGCTTAACATACACTAAATGGTAGAGACACCCCTTGAAAATCATTTTTCGGACATTCAAATAAAAAATGAAACTTCTCTTAGGCACTAAGGAACTACTTTCCCACTCAACCGCGGGTTCATTCGAGAAATGGAAACTGACCCTTTGGGCTTGACAATCAAGAGATACACAATATGAATGCAACTTATCCATCCCTAAAAATCACATATAAATTGACCATTTCCAACTCTATCAGATCCACCAAGATCTCCCTACTGCATATACATACCACACAACCCTTATAGAATTTTCTAGCTACAATAGAGTCACCCACCAGGATAGATACAGAAAATAGATTTAGAATACACATGGGACCATAACCAAAATGAGTAGCCATATAAGGGATCACATGAGAAAAGGTAGACCCGGGATCAAGTAGGCAATATATAACATGAGAAGAGAGTTTCAATATACCGGTAACAAAAATGGGAGATGCCTCAGAATCCTGATTTTTGGCAAGGTCATAAAGGCGATTTTGACCAGTGCCAGAGCCAGAAGTAGCCCTCTTTGGTATGGAAGCAGAAGAAGAAGTAATCGAGACCTTATTTGACCTATTAGTAATATTGTTTGAAGGACAGTTCCTATGAATATGGCCAAGTTGGCCATATCTGAAATACCTATTTCACCCCTAATCATAAAATCTATGATACAGCCTTCCATAAAATCTACAAAAAGAATGGGATAGAGCTTACTAGGCTCCACTGGCTTGAGACTGGGCACCTTTTTTCTTAAACCCACTGTTGTTCTAAAAGCGACGATCAGTAGATGGCTTAGGATATAGATTACTAGCCATAGGATAAGAACCAGAGAGCCCCCATGACTTTCTCTTGCCCTACTGCCTACAATCTTTACCACCACTTTGCTGACCTCCACCCTGCTCAGAATACCTAAATTTCTTACTCTGCCTTTCTCTTATTTCAAACTATTTCTTCTTTTCCTCCTTAACCTATTGCATGTACACCACCAGCCTAGAAATATCAATGTCCTTGTTCAACAGAGTGGCTTTGCATTCTAATATCAAATCACGGGATAACTCAGAAGCAAATTTCCTCATTCGATCTCATAGAAGACACTAACTCTGGATCGTAGCGGGATAGATGGTGAAATTTTAGGGCATACTCTTTCACAGTTTTCCTACCCTATTTCTGGTTCATAGACTCCAAAACTTTAGCCTTCCTCAACTCTTGAGGAAAAAAACAATCCAGGAAGGCACTAGAGAAGTCACTCCATGATGCCAACTTTGCATCATCACCCCTCAACTGATATCACTCCTCAATCCATTGATATGCCACATCTTTCAGCTGATATACAAAAAATTTCACACCCTCTGAGTTGGAATCATGTATCACATGGAAAAAAAATTCCATCTTATCAATGAACCCTTAAGGATCTTCCTCAACCTTAGAACCAGTGAAGATCGGAGGTTTGAGCCTCATAAACTGGCCAACTCTAGAGGCCTCAAAAGAAGGAGAAACATCACTCTCAAGCTCAAACTAGAGAGACTGAGAGGCCACCAACTAAGTAAGTAAATGAATCGAATGATGAAACTCAACATTAGTCAGATCACCCTTAGCACACCAGGAAGGACAAGTAGAACTTAGAGAAACCCCATAAGAGGCATCAAGAGCAGGGACCCTAGATCGAGTCTGAACCCCATAAGTAGGACGGGTTCTATCGACATTGTCCTCAAGTGAGATAGAGGAGTTTCCATAAGCATCAGATCTTTGGGGAGGCATGATCTGAAATGCACACAAATGGATATTAGAGTAGATTCAACACCTTAGACTGTATAGCCCAAAAGTACATCATAAGAAAGGGAAACATTCCTGAATGCCTCGTAGCATTTTCCGTATAAGTGTGGCACGCTACACATCCAAAAAAAGACTATACTTGACACAGGTTGTGGACACCCAATGACATAGAATTAGGGCCTGGTCGTGAAGGGTATATCAAGTCCACCAAGGACCGAAGACCACCCCTTGTTTCCTAACCAGACAAGACATATCACACCTAGAAGCGATTGAAATCCAAACATATAACAAGATAAAAGTGTCATACCCAATTTTTACCTAAGGTCAAAATGAGCATGACATTATGGACTCTAAAATAATTAATTTTGTACAGAGTCGCCACCTAATTTTTAAGAAAAAATAGGAAACCTACTTATTTATTAACAAATATGATTTTTATTTTAATCTGCGAACCAATTTAAATTCTAGGTAAGGGTTCAAATTAATCAGAAGATAAGGGATTAGGCACCCTTTAGAATTCACAAATGTGGTTCTCAACCAGACTTAGGTTTATTAAAAGAGAAAAAAAAAAGTCAATGTTTGTAAATACAAATATAAAATATGTATTGAAATAATACAATGTGTGTGTTGTCGTATATATAAATAAAAGTATATACGTATATGTATATAAAAAAAGACAAGATTGAATAAAGAAAAATTGCTTTAAAGAAAAGACTACATAATAATTTAGTGTAAAAAGTGTGAATTATTTGATTAAATATCTAAATCAATTTTAATATAAATATTAATGGCCTAAAATTGCCTAACACGTGGTGAGAATTGCGTAAATAAAGAATACCCTGCCCAACACCCCAAAAATAAAGATTTCACTATAATTAATATTTGTACAAGTGTAAAATAATGATGATTATCAATAATTTATTAACAATTACAAAACATATGTGAAAATTTCATTTTGTGCCATTTAATAATCAAGAAGTCTAAATACATAAATTTTAAGTATGGAGAGCCAAAATTGGGTGTCAACAGTTTGCCCCTTTTCATTTGAAGATAATGTAGAAGTCTTCAAATGAAAACATTGACATGTAGTCAATTTTGCTCGACTAAATATTATTTTTAATCCTATTTAGAGTAGCTATCTCAAAATGTCCTATTTTAGAGTAGAAGAACCTAATGTGCACTCAAATTCTATGCCTGCAAAATTTATAAAACTTAAATACTCAATAAAGGCAAACGAGTAACTAAACTTGATTTATTTTCAAGAAATTCAAAAATGGCATAGTGTTTAACTAATCTAAAGATAAATAAATAAAGGCATTGCAAGATTTTAATCAAAGACAAGAATAATATTTAATTAAAGACAGACATGCAAAAAAAGTCTTATTAAAGGGCAGATTAACCTAAAATGTTCTATTTTAGGGAGGATGTATCCAATTGATCCACAAATTATATGCTTGCAAATGCATCAAACTAAGAAGTACTGCTCAATAAGACAAGAACAAAAATTAAGCTAGATTTTTTCCTTTTTTATTAGAAATCAAAGATAGCATGCAGTACTTAACTAATTAGGAAAAGATGGTACAAGCAAGATAGCATCCAATACTTAAATGGTAAAGTAAGTGCATTGCAATATGTGCTGGTAAAGATAAAGCATGCAGTGCTTAAATAA